>OU744721.1:76318346-81118346 GCA_916613615.1 Steromphala cineraria
ACAGACGTATATATTTTTGTACTGTCATCGAAACCAAGTAATCATCATATATTTGCCATTTGTTATGAATATGTGAGATTTTTTGAATAAATATCACGATATGTAAAACATAAGTTTGTATCAAAGCCAACAAAATGTTCTAACAATTCCTGGAGTGGTTCTTCAAACACAGTTTCTTGGTGGACAGTTTATCGGAGGCACATAAGTTAAAAATATATACGATCATCTATTGCTTGGGTTGATCACATGACGTGGTTTAGTTCCTTCTTCACCTTTCCCTTGTTGTTCTCGAAGTACATGAAGTCCTGCAATGAATAATACAAATCTTTCATAAATTTTGTTTTAATCTAAACAACGTTATTATTGAATTTTAAAAAGATAGTATCCAATTATCAAACCATTTTAAGAATCAATGAACTACCATCAGGAAGTCATATACAAACTACCATCATGAAGCCATACACAAACTACCTTCAGGAAGTCATATATAAACTACCATCAGGAAGTCACATACAAACTACCATCAGGAAGTCATAGACAAACTACCATCAGGAATCCAATCCATATACAAACTTCCATCATGAAGCCATACACAAACTACCATCAGGAAGTCATATACAAACTACCACCAGGAAGCCAAGTCATATACAAACTACCATCAGGAAGTCATATACAAACTACCATCAGGAAGTCATATACAAACTACCATCAGGAAGCCAAGTCATATACAAACTACCATCAGGAAGTCATATACAAACTACCATCAGGAAGCCAAGTACAAACTACCATCAGGAAGCCAAGTCATATACAAACTACCATCAGGAAGTCATATACAAACTACCATCAGGAAGTCATATACAAACTACCATCAGGAAGTCATATACAAACTACCATCAGGAAGCCAAGTCATATACAAACTACCATCAGGAAGTCATATACAAACTACCATCAGGAAGTCATATACAAACTACCATCAGGAAGCCAAGTCATATACAAACTACCATCAGGAAGCCATATACAAACTACCATCATGAAGTCATATACAAACTACCATCAGGAAGTCATATACAAACTACCATCAGGAAGTCATAAACAAACTACCATCAGAAAGTCATATACAAACTACCATCAGGAAGTCATATTTAAACTACCATCAGGAAGTCATATATAAACTACCATCAGGAAGTCACATACAAACTACCATCAGGAAGTCATAGACAAACTACCATCAGGAATCCAATCCATATACAAACTTCCATCATGAAGCCATACACAAACTACCATCAGGAAGTCATATACAAACTACCATCAGGAAGCCAAGTCATATACAAACTACCATCATGAAGCCAAGTCATATACAAACTACCATCGGGAAGTCATAGACAAACTACCATCATGAAGCCATACACAAACTACCTTCAGGAAGTCATATACAAACTACCATCAGGAAGCCAAGACATATACAAACTACCATCAGGAAGTCATATACAAACTACCATCAGGAAGCCAAGTCATATACAAACTACCATCATGAAGCCAAGTCATATACAAACTACCATCGGGAAGTCATAGACAAACTACCATCATGAAGCCATACACAAACTACCTTCAGGAAGTCATATACAAACTACCATCAGGAAGCCAAGACATATACAAACTACCATCAGGAAGTCATATACAAACTACCATCAGGAAGCCAAGTCATATACAAACTACCATCAGGAAGTCATATACAAACTACCATCAGGAAGTCATATACAAACTACCATCAGGAAGCCAAGTCATATACAAACTACCATCAGGAAGTCATATACAAACTACCATCAGGAAGTCATATACAAACTACCATCAGGAAGTCATATACAAACTACCATCAGGAAGTCATATACAAACTACCATCAGGAAGCCATATACAAACTACCATCAGGTAGCCATATACAGACTACCATCAGGAAGCCATTTAATAACTACAATCAGGAAGTCATATACAAACTACCATCAGGAAGTCATATACAAACTACCACCAGGAAGTCATATACAAACTACCATCAGGAAGTCATATACAAACTACCATCAGGAAGTCATATACAAACTACCATCAGGAAGCCATATACAAACTACCATCAGGTAGCCATATACAGACTACCATCAGGAAGCCATTTAATAACTACAATCAGGAAGTCATATACAAACTACCAGCAGGAAGTCATATACAAACGTAGAAACAAAAGCATGTCTAGTGTCACAGGTGAAACAAACAGAGCTTTTAAAAAGAAAAAAAGAACAGTGGCACTATATGCATCTTTGGAAGAATGCCCTCAAGTACTGACAATAAGGAAGACAGCCCCGAGAGTGACGGCCTTCATCTTGACGTCCAGATCCAGAGGGAAGGAGACGCCGAAGTTGTCTGTATCTGTAAACAGCTCCTTAGCTAGACCCGACCACTGCTTGGAGATACGGCCCACATCGTGCTGCTCATCTTCGGATTTCACCTGGGAGGGAATATACATATGATAACTTGATTTTCTATCTGGTCTCATTACTATTATTTTAATGAATATCATAAAATTCACCTCATATCTAAACGTTCAAAACACATGTCAAGTGTCAAGTCATATGAAAATATTAAATATTGTCAAAAGCTTCTTTAAGATTTTGTATTAAGAAGGTTGTTAGATGTAGAACTGTTTTACTGCAAGAGTGCGAGGAAGTTATGATTTGACCTCAACCCCCTGAAGTATACCATCACAACGCCTGATAACTCATGGTGCTTTTTTTAAAGAACGATGATTGCCCTTTGATAAAATATCTATGCTCGGTATCCTTCACTCACGTCGAACTCGATGTCCCCGCAGATGTTGATCTGACAGCAGGGTCCCTCTATCCTGAGTATCGTGTTCTCCTCCACGTCCTGTAGCTTGTACTTGGGCAGGAAGCAGTGCCAGCCCTGTCTCACATACCCTATAGTCGTCCCCGGGGGAGACTGGACCTCCACTTTCTGGAATACAGACATACTTATCTATACTAGTATACCACAAGCAGTGCCAGCCCTGTCTCACATACCCTATAGTCGTCCCCGGGGGAGACTGGACCTCAACTTTCTGGAATACAGAAACACTTATCTATACTAGTATACCACAAGCAGTGCCAGCCCTGTCTCACATACCCTATAGTCGTCCCCGGGGGAGACTGGACCTCCACTTTCTGGAATACAGAAACACTTATCTATACTAGTATACCACAAGCAGTGCCAGCCCTGTCTCACATACCCGATAGTCGTCCCCGGGGGAGACTGGACCTCAACTTTCTGGAACACATAAACACTTATCTATACTAGTATACCACAAGCAGTGCCAGCCCTGTCTCACATACCCGATAGTCGTCCCCGGGGGAGACTGGACCTCAACTTTCTGGAACACATAAACACTTATCTATACTAGTATACCACAAGCAGTGCCAGCCCTGTCTCACATACCCGATAGTCGTCCCCGGGGGAGATTGTACCTCCACTTTCTGGAATACAGACATACTAAAATCTCATATCAAGATACGATACTTATGTCCCAATAATCATATAAGTAACCCGAACAACTGAATTTCGATTTTCTGCATTACAGAACATATATGTCTACATTACCCTACAGTCGAATTGTAACAGGTATTGTTATTAACCAAATTACAACACCATGATCAATGGTGAAAAATGCTCTCTATCTGTAGACAAGAGAACCATCATGGCGAGCACCTGGGATTCCGGAAAGTCTGGTCCCCTTTCTATTATTCCGATATTCTAATTAAAGTATTTAATTTTAGCTGAACATTATATTTGTCCTTGATTAACTATAATCCAATGATCTATAATAGAAACTGCTCTATACCTGTAGACAGCAGGGGAACCAGCAGGACGAACACCTGAGAGGCCGGGAGAGTCTGATGACCTCTCTGTTTTTCTGATATTCTAATTAGTGTATTCAATTCTATGATAAGCCTATATTTGTTCTTCTTAATCAGATGATCTATGACATAAACTGTCCTATATACCTGTAGACAGCAGGGGAACCAGCACGAGGAACACCTGAGGGGTCGGGCCAGTCTGATGACCTCCCTGTTACTGCGGTCCAGGATCTTGATGTCGAAGGGGCGGGCCGCTCCACAACAGTTCCTCGTGCAGCAACACGTGTCTGGGGAAGAACATAATTTAAAGTAAATTGACGTTATCATCTTTTATCGATTCTACTAGCGCTAACACAGCAGCTCGATTTTTATTTTTAGGAAAACCCGTCCTGCCTTTCATTTTCTGACATGGACCCTTCAGCAGTTAAAACTACAACCATATATTCATATCTGAGCACCTCGTTGACAAAGATTATTTTGAACGTCTTAATGAATTAAGAATATGACTGCAAGAGGTAATCTCAACAAATACAAACATGTATTTGAGTGTCCAGGGTGACTATGATGAAAGTAAATCTAATAAAACATGTACTGATGGCTTTCTGAATTAGGTAAGGATAATGTTTCAAGTGTACTAAACGATTTAAATATTTAGGAATCTTTAACTTTATTTCTATTACATATGAAATATTCTTTAAAACGAGAATATACAGTAGTTTACCTGTGAACGTAGATAAAGCACTCACCTTCAACAGCCGTGTACATCCTCTGTCCTAACGTGTTGAGAACTTCGTACTTGTTGTTCGTTTCATACCCCGTAAATGCTGTCAAATGTACCAACAATAAAATTTTAGTTTGTTTAACTGATTTCATGAAAATATTGCTACAAAAATATGTTTAATTGATTTCATAATTGCTTTTAAAGAATTATATATCTTGGAGAATGAAGTAAGAAGAATTGGCACATCACTATTGTGATAACTAGCACGACAAACTCTCCTTTGGACCAAGATTTAGTCAACGAAATATCTTTTCAAATAAAATGCAAAAGCTATAACACCATTCTTGTGATATTGTGATTTGCTAAGGTTAGATGTGCTGAATGAGGACCTAGACTGTATAAAAATCAAATGTTATACACAGTCATGTAGCGGGAACTCACCCTCAAAGATCTCTAATTTCTGTTTCACCAGGAGCTGATCGGTTGACACCAATGCCTCGAGCCCGGGGGGACACCCTGCGGGCACCTGTCCTGCCTGGGACCATCCCACCCCTCCAGCCTGGGGCGGCACTGGGGAACAAGGGTTATATTCGTGATATAGTTTTCCATTCGTTACTAATCATCTTATCAATATTTTGACACTTAAAATGTTTTTCAGAATAGGAAGTTTCATCACTTAAATTATATTAATAGTTCAGATTCTTCTTCACTGCAATTTGTAAACTACAAGATTTTTTTCTATTAGGTTTTTGAAAATGTTTGATATAAACTTATTTCATTCACAAGGAAACGAATTAGGAACTTGGCGAGCTCTCGAACTACGACAACCGTCTCGTTATTATGTACATGGATGTTTTTACCAACAAAGATGACACAAGGTGAACAGGAAAGCAATGTGACAGGCAAACGGAGGAAACAGAAGATAGTATGTTGCTTTGCCTCAATAATTATAATACATTTTGACGTGGCGATAGTTCTGCACTTCCGTTTAACTAAAATACCTACTAACACTATTAGTTCTTGGTATATTAATAAATATACAGTTGACAATAAAATATATTCTGATTGAGATTCCAAATAAGGTCAACACATAAAAAGTGTTTACAACATAAAGGGATTTGAACTAAAAGCAATTATTTCATAATTTATTTCCAAAGTTGCTAACATTATCATGAATCCTAGACCTAAATAGAAAAAAAGTAAAACAAAAAAATGTTATATTCTTACTTCCTGGCATGGGTTGAACAGCGACGGGTTGGACGGGCTGTGGGGGTTGACCTGGATAGGGCGCTACCTGGGCCATAGTTGCTGCTCGGTCTGGCAATCAGAACACTTGGATTAAGGGCATGCAGGTATGATAGATTTGTACTAAAAAACGTTAAAATCACAACATGTTATAAGTACTCTTACACTGGATTTTTATGAAATAATCGAAATCTTTATACTATCAATATTACGATTGTATGTCACTATGTGTCATTTTGTGTTGTGTGTTGTGTGTTGTGTGTTGTGTGTTGTGTGTTGCGTGCTTCTTAAGTGATGTGTCCAGCCGTGTACAGCAAATTTCCTTCGGGATGATAAGACCTTATCTTATCTTATCTTATCTTAAATTATCTTACAGAAATATGTAGCCTATATACATTAACAACATCAAATTAACCCACAACGATTAATTTTGATGTAGATGATTATGAAAATGTTGTCATAATTTGATTTTTAATTAAATCTGTGATTTCACAACAAGAAAAAACACACAAAAATATCTTAACATTTCTATGCATTTGTTATTTTCATTTTTCTTTATTACTCTTATTTATTATTATTTATATTGGTTGACTCAGACCTTTGAAAATGTTTTACTGTCGTGAGTTCAAATTACTAAACGTATCTGTAAGAGATTTCACATGATTTGTATGAAACTTTTTAACAAATTCGCTAATGGACAATACCCTTGTCTTAAATCAATCTAACATGGCTCGTTGAATATAAAATAATGTTGGTTCATAGTATCACCTTACTGCCAGTAACATTCACTTTATGAATTCATGCTTATAAATCTAATAATTAAATAAGTTTGTTATTAAATAAGTGTCGTCCGTTGTGAGGACAGTTTCACCAGCTGACAGTGTTTATATGTTTTAACCTTAAACCGGTTATCAACCTTTGTTTTGGTTTAATATAATAGTATTCTTATTATGTTAACGATTCTCTTGTAAATGCAACCAGTCTGAGTAGTAGAAAAATCAATAGTCATTAGACAAACTCATTCTTGTGTTGGTGGATTTTAAAGATTGTAAACAGTAATTAATCAAAATCAATCAACTGCATGCGATCTTTATTGTTAAAGGAAGTGCTTTTATCGTTCAAAAGCTTTTGATGTAACATTTTTACTGATTTTTCAATATAAGCGAGTGGTTTGTTATTAAACGTAACAAACAAATTCGTATTTGCATATTTACCATATGGACCAAGTTGATACAGTGCTCCAGAAATACCTATTATCATTATTATTAACAGAGTCCAGTTTTCATTAAAATTTAATTAGCTGCATTCAGTTTATATATTACGTTTTCTGCGTAAGGATTCATTCATAATATTATTCTTTACGTGAATCCACATTGTTTACAAGAATCGTGATGGGAAGTAATGAAGTGATACAAAGATGTTTCTCATGTCTAGAATATGTAAAAAAATACACCCCTTTATTTATGTCTATACATATTATTTATTGTATATTTGCACTTCAATTCTGCAACCGCAGACGAATATAATTCATTGTATTTATTGTGACTTATCAAATCATGTGACTTGTAATCCGTCCAATTTCATAGTAGATTTTACCTTGAACTTTATGACACCAGCGTTTTAATTGAAAATGAATTCATTGTATTCTGAATATGTTCCATACGTTTGTAATCAAGAGATTCAGATCTAACGAAATGCAGTTACTGTGCATTATGAATGATATAAGAAAGATCTAGTGGAAGATGGCTAACAAAACATGTTTCTCAATTTAAAGAGAAATAAAGCATGTTAACAATTACTAGCAAATCTTCTATTAATCTACAACCCACTATCAATCATATTATAACCCTAATAACAGTCACACATGCTAATAAGGAATAAACACATCAAAGTGAAATTGCCTTCGTAGCTGTCATCGGCTACACCTGCATATTATATATCCTCTCACTATAGATAAGCTCAGTGACAACTCTCACCCAATCTGTTGATCTAAATTAACTTAGATTGACTCTCACCTTGATCGTAAGCGAATCAGGCTAGGTGCAAATCAACGGTATCCCCTAATCAATGGCGTCACATTATTCCCAGATCACATGAAAGCCACAGGGTCTTGTTGGTGTTTATATTCCCATATCAACGACTGAAGGCTTATACTGTAGGTAAATACTGAATGTGGGGTTCTATAACTGGGTCACATACACTCTTGAATGCTAATCTACAGGTGTAAACAGGGTTACTATGATGATCCATGCATAACAACGGCAATGTTAGCGGTGGTATCGATCAGTTCGGTACTATACCCGCTTTTATACTGGGTATTCTTTCGCAATCGAATGCATTCAATGGTCGGGTAGAATACGCATAAGATTGACTATAATTGTTCCCGTTTGTGTGTCAAAAGTCAGATTATATATGCTCCTGATTTGGTAAAGGGTAAGGTTAAAGGATTGTGAAAGAACCGTGAAAGGTTTTTTGTTGAAGACGTATATCGTGAATTGACCCAGGCTTTTGTTAAAATTATAAAAACGTAATAAACTTTTTATTATATTCTGAAATTGACTTATCCGATATGTCCCGTTTGTGGGTCACAAATTGTTCATTGAATTATTCATGACAGTAAGTGATTAAATTGTCACATAAAAAAAAAAATTATGACTTATCCGGGGGTTCATTGAATCAGGGTTTTGCGAATACGCTTAAAGATGTGTATGAATCCTCTTGAATATAACATTTTAATAATTTTATTCTAATTTTAATATAACAATTATTCTGTTAAACCGTTAACATTGCATAATCAATGTCAAGTATTTGTTCATCGTTACTTGTAGTTTCTTCAATTTCAAAAACTTTGATTACCGTGTGTTATATTTTGAACTAGGAATGTCGCCTTAAACTACGATAAGTGAACTACAGGACGTCAATTCTCGTGTTTCTTAGTTACGCTGCCCCTTACAGTAAAAACATACTTTAGTTTCTAAGCTTTTCTCATGTTGTAATTTTTTTAATGAAAGTGGAGATTAAACAACAAATCTGAAATGATAAATTTCAGTGTGTATCCTGTTCAATGTTTATGTTTTGAAATAAATTTTTAAAAGTTTGATTTTACAAACAACAAGTATATTGTGTTTTAAATAAACACAACAGAAGCCTCTATATTACATATGTTTCTCCTCCGTTTTAATGTCATATATAGCCTGACATAAAGTTAGAAACATGTCCATCACAACAGATTTGTTTACAATCAGGTCTATTCTTATCCCAACATAATCAGTAACATAAACATATCGATGACAGGAGGATATATTTCACACAATGTAAACCGTTACACCTTGCACCTTACATATTATCATTTTCCAATACAAAGACGTAAACTCTCTTAACGAGCAATTAAGAGAGATCATTTCCAAAATTAAAAAAGGAAACCCACATTACGTACCGTTTAATCAGAGGCTCTCTATCTTATCCTAACTGGAAAGTCTCTGATTAAATCAAATCTACTACTAATCGCTTTCATCCCAATTCACAGTCTTAAACCAATAGGTTGGACACATAAGAAGCAGTTGATTCTAATCTTTGTTCAAGTAGATTATCATAACATATAGAAACAAGCCTTGTAAACCCTATTCCAATATTACACATAAGATAAATACCTCTAGCCTCGAATAAAACAACTGTCTTAAAAACGTGGTATATAAGAAACCAAACAAATCATGAAACGAACCCAATTCAGGAATCTTGTATTCATTGAATTACTAGGTATAACGAATAGGTTAATTAAAAGCAATAAATCCTATCTCCGTATAATACAAAACACTTTATCTCCAACCTGTAAACAAACATGTATATATTACTTTCTCTTGTCATACTAGTTACCAAACGTCTACCATAAAACATGAGTGTCTTCAACCGATTAAATCAATTGGAAAAACAAATTAGTATCATCTAATAACTCAATATTGGGTATATATCTCACCTGTAGCGTTCTGCTATCTCCAGGTAGATACAGGTACGTGTGTCTATATCCAGGTATGACGCCGACTAATCTGCCAAGTTACCTGAGTGTCTGAGCCGGGGTCGTATATTGTGACCCCTTTCTTTCTGTGTACATGGTTTGTAAGTAAACCGTTCTAAAGCTTTAGGTTTCTCTGAGCTGTGCTATCTAAACCCCGAGATCAGTGTCTGTTGTACGCTCCTTCAGTTTTTTGTAAGTCTTCTTACGTCATATTTTGTCCATAAGTCGTTTTGACTTATTGATCATTGGTCGGTCTTTTCGTACATGTATTAGTATTTGCTATTTTATAAAACTATTACTATACGATATTTTGTTTTCTGTTTGTGTATATCCATCTAGAACTCAGTAACTGTTATATATTATTCACAGTTGTAGTTTTCATTCGTGTGTGTGTTAAACTCAATTAATTCAAGAAGCACCCTGTTCACCTTTATTTATTTCGACTTTTTATTGCATAGCTACAAAATAAGCAACACGTGCCTACCCTCAATTCAAAATCACAGGATGCGTCAGTTATTCTAGAGAAATGGTTAATACATGAATACGAAATAAGAATCCTGTAATTAAGATTCACATGTCAAATGATGCATGTAAATTAGGGCTCTAATTTCTTTATAATATAATACTCAAACATCCCTAAGACATTTCGAATGAATGCGAATAAAAGACAATAAACCAAGATGACTTTCCCTAATCAAAGAATGGTATTTTGTGCATGCTGGTATAATGAAATAGTTAATTATTTGTTTGATGTGGTATGGTGTCCATGGAAAGTGTACTACTGGGTAACCTGCTACTATATTAAGATGAAGAAAGTAAAATTCTGTTGTCGTTTTAATTTCTTTAACTAAAATGATAATAACAGTCATTTCTATGTTACAAAATCTTTCTGATATAACATAAAACAATGCAAGAACTTTTTTAAATGTATAACAGCATTTTAAACAAATATAACAAACTTTGCTATCTTCCTATCTAAATATATGTTAATTATACAAATGATTTTTACAAAAGCTATACATCTTCACATTGTAATCATCGTAAATCCCTTCAAAATTGAAACATAAGAACATGAGGTTATGTGATTTCATTTATTCCGTATATATACAAATCATTTCCAAATCACCATTTGCACCGATTATATTAAAGAGTCTATATACAAAAGTGAAGACATCGATAGATTAATTTTCATTATATGAAGTAAGAATATAAAGTTTGATAGGTTTAGTAATGTGAATGAAAGTAACATATGAAGGTAACAAATGAAGATCACACAGAAGAAACATATTTAAGGTACGAGTTCAATGATACAGAGGTCTCTAGCAGGTATCATAAACTTATGCTGTTCCGAGTAACGATATTTACTCGCTACCTCTTATAGACACACAATGATGCCCAAGAAAGAAACTCATAAATTTGGTTTCCTAGTAACCGATTCAAGTGCAGGCTTTAATGGCCTTGCAGACGCTTTCAGGTGATAGCTTCCCGTTGACAATCTCATTCCAGATTTTGGGGAAGTTCGGATCAACGAAGTCCAGACACTTGAACAGAAGGGTGGGAAACGTTAAATTAAGATATAGTTAGATTTTATTGTTAAACCAACACTTATATTTAATTCTACAATAAATTTTAAAAACCAAATGATACATAGCAATAAACACAAGAGATCGATTAGGAATTCGATTAGTAGTAATTGCATTTTATTATTTTTGAAGTAAAATATGAAATAAAGAGGTATGAAACAGGCTGTAACCAAATGAACATTTACACCGTATTTGATAAATGATTATTAAAATTCATTTATATTTTCATATCTTCACACTTGAATATTGTATTTGTTAAAGTTAAATTTTTAAACTTTATCCTGACCAGTTGTATCCTTTATTTGGTAAACTAAGTAAACTTAAAGATTTGAGTGATGTTACCTTCTGGTCTGTGGGTGGAGGGAGACGGTGACACACGTCATCGAACTGTTTCTTTGCTTTCCCCTGAAGAATGAAGTCAAATTGGTAACTTGTATATCGATAAACCATAAAAGAGCTTTAAGAAGGGGTATTTTGATAATCATTTATGTTTGATTTTGACACCGTGTACATCAAGTGTGTATATAGCTGAAGTGTTTTGACTAAATATATTATCATAGATTTTGCACTAGAAGTCATATGTTATGTTGATTGATGTAAACATATTTATTAAAATATTATATAATATGATAATAAACAAATATAAAATACATATGTATCACAATTAAGAATTGGAATATGACCAATATAACATATACCAATACATCATCATGAAGCATAATTTCAAGAAAAAAACGCAAGGAGAGTCTGATAAAATGTCAAGGGTTCACAATTCTGAGTTAAATCACCTCGTCTCCGTCGATACCCTTGTCTATGAAGCCGATGAGTCCCTTACAGATGGTGCACTCCGCCTTGCCCTCCAGGGCGCCCTGCTCGATACTGCGTGATATACGGGATATACGGGCCAGCTGCACATCTGAAACTGGAAGCCGGTATTTTCTTACTAATTTATATCATTTGACATGCGATGATTCTTTAAACATTTTTTCATGATTGTTCTATTATTTTGATTTACATCTGAATGACTTTGTGTAAGTTGTTTTCGAGAAATATCTTTCTAGACTATTCAGATATCAAAAATCAATGTTTCTGGATATCAAGTTTCTACTGTGGAATTACTGTTTAGTTTTTCCTTCAAATTTTTCAAAATAATGAAGTCGTTTTACATAAGTGGCATGTTTTGTTTGTATTTCACTTCAAACTGATGGAATCTCCATAATAGCAGGTGTACCTTTTAGCGTCTTTGAGAGGCATTTTAGAAGTTGGAATGATGATAATGAAGAAACATATAAGGATGACAACTGCTTTATTCACGATAAGCGACGTTTCGACATAGTACCTTTTGTTGCATCACAGGCGTGGATTGCAGTACAAGCCTTGGAAGCGTTGAACCCGTGGACCAGTTGTTTGACCAGCAGAGGCGCCATCAGGTGACACTGGAATGTTTAACATGAATAAGCTTCTCAGATCTTAGACCTCAGAGATGTTTCAATAAAACAGGATATATATCGATCAAGTACTTGTTTTAAAGTTATGATGCATCAGTTTGTCATAAGTAATAAATCAATGCTGTAAATGGAGAAACCTCTATGTATTCATGTAAAGCTGATTCAGTGCACTGTTCCATCAACCATTCTTCGTCTTAATATTACTCTTTATCAATATTAATTGACGGAATTACATTTCTTTAATTGGTTTGTTGTAAGCAGGCACCGAGGTCAGCAAATTAAGATATTGATTACCACTGAATATATTGAAATATATACATGTTCTTCATTTCTTAATTTTAACAATAGATTTTAAAAATGTTAATGGCATTGCCTTAATGAATGTGCATTTACATAATTGGATATTTTGTACCCATATTCATTTCTTTTATCAAAACACGTATCCGTCTATACAAACCTCTAGCTGTAGAGCGGAAGGTAGGGTGGCGCAGATCTTGTAGATGGTGGAGTTGATGGCGGCCTCGGAGTGGTTGTTCTTGAGGTAGGTGTCCAGGGTCTTCACCAACAGGGTGCACAGCTCACATGTTATGGCGCTCTCCTGGTGGGAAGGAATATAAATGTTAATATCAGATTAAAAGACTGATTGACTATGACAATACGCAACAAGGGTCTTCACCAACAGGGTGTACATCTCTCAGGTTCTAGCTCTCTCCTGATGGAGAGGGAGGGTTCAAATATTTGTTTAATAAGGTAATCCGTACATGATGAATTAAAAAAAGTTGTATATATATTATATAAGGTCATTGTATATGTTAAATATGGTACATGTAATTTGTATATTTAAATAAAGTAATTGTATAAATAAAGGTATCCTTTTAGATTACTTAAGTTGTATATGTTAAACGAGATAATTTGTATGTTAAGAGGGATGATTTGCATATGTTGAATGAAGTAGTTTTTATTTATTAAATCAGATAGTTTGTATATGTAAAAGGAGGTAATGTGTATATGTTAATTGTATATTTATGGTAAATGGGGTTTCTATAAGTTTAATGAGATAATTTGTATATATTAAATGATGTATTGCTTATATGTTGAATACGGTAATTATTGCATCTTGCATATTGCATATTGCAACCTGTAAAACAGCAAATTATTCCCCTTACCATACCCAATACCCCTATTGAAATATGTTCAAAGTTAATTGAATAGAAACTTAGCCATTTCATCGTTCTGAATTATAAATTTAGTCAAATCTCGGGACACCTACCGGTTCCTTGAGGATAGCAGAAGCTTCTTGAGCCAGCTCCTCCATGCCTTCTGGTACAGGGTGTCTCTCTTCACAGGTTATCCCACACAGCTTCTTGAACTCCTGGTAGAGACATACAGCATTCATAAGGGAGGCATTGGGCTTGTTTTTAAGAAATACATATCCTAACAACAGGGATGGATTTTTGTTTGGGAGGGGATTTGTCCTTTTTTGGTATCAAAGGTACATTGAAATGGGAAATTTGCATCAAAGAATATGTATTCGCAGGAAGTTTAGCATATTTAATGAATTTAGGTTCCCTGCCCAGACTCGAACTATATGCTTGTATCATGTGAGGGAGATACAACTGAACATTAACTAAATCTGGAACTTTCTTGGGAATGTATGCAACCCCGCATTCCCTTCTGGATCCGCCACATTACAAGATCGCCGGCTTTATACGAATATATGCTACATGTATCTCAGATTTAATGCGAATGATGTTTGATGAACACATAGATTGGAAACAACTGATTATTCTTTAAACTGCTGGTACAAGAATACATATCATAATGTCATTGAATATGAGCAATTTTAATGATACCTGTTGCGATGTAGATATCTTGTTAAAGATATGTCAATACATATGGTATGTCTGGTTACCTCTGGGAAGGTTTTCTCCAGGCTCGACTCGCACACCTCACAGGTCAAGTGTTGAAATACAGCCTCCTCGTTTGCTGTTGTAGAAAATGGACAATATATTAAATCCTTTACCATAGAAGCTTGTAACCAAAACAAGACCATACATATAAAACGGAAGAAAATTTTGAAATGTAAACTCAATTAAAACATATAAAACGGGAGAAAATTTTGAAATGTAAACTCAAAACATATAAAACGGGAGAAAATTTTGAAATGTAACCTCAAAACTAGTTATCAGAACAGATAGTAGACTAATTAGTTTCACTTGTGGTAATTATTTAAATGATATTATCTTGAGATGTGAGTACAATTATGTTAAAACCAACCATGTGTACATACTGGGAAATGATCAATTTACAAGTTGCCCTTAATAATGTATTTGTAATAATCCTGGGTAAAGTGAATGGTCGAGAATGATCTCTTTTGAAAACCTCAAAGTTGAAATTGTAATATCAATAGTGATTATAAATATATTTACCGGTACAGAGTTTTATCCGTTCACATGTCTTATTAGGGTCAATACCCTGTGACAATGCCTCAACTAGTTCCGGGGCAAACTTTAGGCACTAAATATAAGATTTTATACCATTTATCATATTCCTATAATATACAAAAAATATTAATTAAACCGTTTAAATTGTAAAAAATCGACATGCTATTTCTTTATTTACTGGATCAAAGAATTAATCTTTAATCAGTAGATCTCCGAATCAAAGATTAGCAAAGTAATAAGAAAGGTATACACGATGTAATTGCCTCTGGAGATCAAATGCACGTCGTCATGCCCTTATTGTCTATATTAATTTATTGTAGATTTAATTCTTTATCCAATTGATAAAATATAACACCTTTCTCCAAATACTATTCTTTGTAGGCAATTCGCGTCTTTAAATTCAATGTATAATCAGAGATGTAATTGACTATATTATGATGCCAACTCACGGTAGATTTAAGAGGTTCGGGCAGACCTAGACAGACCCTGAGAATGGTCGTGTTAACGTACGCATCAGTTGAGTTCTTCTTGAGGAACTTGTCCACGCTTTTCATGACTAACTCACACAAGTGGCACTCGGGGGTCTTGAAGAGTTTGAATACAATGGAAATGTATTTGTTTCGTAAAATTTTAGACAAGAGGTTTTCGCTGATCGTTTTATATTACAAATACCCACATGAGTTTTCATTGTACAACTATATATAACTATATATATTTATTGATGTATTACATTCTTTATTATTTTGAAGATTGCATTATTTATTTGGTCAATAACGAGGCGTTTTATTTGCAAAAATAATCAGATTTTAATCAAACTTCACTCACCACATTTTCTTTGCCTTCTTGCATTTTAGATTTTCCTGAAGGGAAAAGAATAAACTTCTATCTTTTATGATATTTTATCGTATCGAGACCATCTACTGAGCGCCTTCAAAAGGGAGACTAAAGTCAAGTTGTTACTTTTAAATTACCAGAGAGTTTTTTGGCTAACCCAGCCTACGTGCCAAGTTTGGCGTGTGTGAAGACAGAGTTGTGGACCAATACGAAGTTTTCTTTGCTTTTGCTTTTTATTATTCTTGCGACATTACTATAACAATTATTCATTTCCCATTATGTACACAGGTTATGAAGCATATAAAGGAATGAAAACTACACTTTACTATGCAAATATTACCAAGACCCACCAGAACACAGTCCGATCTTGGTGCAGGCCTGTTTAGGGTCAAATCCTTCGGCCAGGATCTTGATCAACTGGGGAGCGAAACTGTTGCACTGAAACAATATCAAACACTGAATGATAACCGTCTTGATGCATAAAACTATAATCATACAAGTTTTTACTTGTCGTGTATACACCATTCTCTCCCCTACAGAGGCAGCTCAGTCATACCCGAGTTAGCCTCTCTTATATTACGCCAAGATCCTGGGGTTCCGGTACTACCGTAGATTGCCCTAGCGGCAAATAGGTGTAACTTGAGATCTCCCTTATTTGCAGCTAACGAAAACACCTTTTGGATATCCACGACTTGGCGAATTCCCATCGATCGTATAGTGACTTGTGAGAGGGAAACTATTTGAAAATCAGATATGGATAGGGGTTTTCATTAGAAACATACTGTTTTATAATTGTGTAAATTGTTATTTGCTTTATGATGAATTCTATTTTAATAATTTACCAAATAAAAACTAATGAGAAGGTAAAAAGCGATGTTTTTATAAGGAAGAGTTATCTCCCCTGGATGTTAAATTTTAACGATAGCTTTGCCGAACAACACGGGAATAGTCGAGCTTTTGCGAATGACCACTTTTGAAATGGCGTCGCTGATTGCGCAACTCACTTCGATTGCCTCAAATCAGATTTCTACCTTTCTATCCCGTGTATTAGCCGTAATAGAACAGAGGCTTACTCGGGTATGACTGAGCTGCCTCTGTGGGGAGAGAATGTGTATACATACACTGAAAAGTATTGAAACTTTGACAGTAATGATGAAAAGGCGCTTACTGTTGTAAAAACCCTAAAAAGATCTTCATTTTGAAAATATTCATTAAGAAAAATAGTTGAAATAGAGTGTTCGAATAAGTCTCACCATGTCCTTAAGAGGTTCTGGCAGGGAGTTGCACAGTTTGGTGATGGTGGCGTTGATGGCTGCCTCGGTGTGGTTGTCCTTGAGGTAGGTGTCGATAGTGTTCACAACGAACTGGCACAGCTCACATCCGGGACCCTGAATATGTAAATTGAAAAATTAAACGGACCCTTATTTATTGAGATGCAAACAGTCCTGAATATAGAACATTTTAAATATCAAACATCATCATAAAATATCACCAGTAATATGATTAAAAAGTGTTTGACACTAACTTTAAGATTTTTATATCATGAACACTACTATAGATGGTTTTAATTACAATTTGGCACGCCGCGATATAAGTGAAAAACCCTTGAAAGCGGCGATAAACCCCATATCACCTCACCTCACCTCACAATTTGGCACAATTAAGAGCATTGGTCTTATTACAATGGTGTGTATGTCTGCATATGCCTGTTTAAACTTCGATTTACATGTGAAATTATTTCTTTTTGCTTTCAAAATGTATGTACGATATGGTCAAAATGATTCTCATTAAAAGAAGAAAATGTTGTGTTTGAGCTGATATCATATGTTGTAGTTCTATCTTTTGTGAATACGTTTCCGTCCAAGTAGCTAAGTAGTAGAAATAATGTTTGAAAAGTAAATGTAAAATTGAAGGAATAATGTGTGAAAAGTAAATGTAAATTGAAGGTGAAAAGTAAATGTAAAATTGAAGGAATAATGTGTGAAAAGTAAATGTAAAATTGAAGGAATAATGTGTGAAAAGTAAATGTAAAATTGAAGGAATAATGTGTGAAAAGTAAATGTGAAATTGAAGGAATAATGTGTGAACAATAAATGTGACGATTGCTTTCTTTTGCATTGTGCATTTTACATTTGTGTTGTTAGATACATATCTCAAATCATAAAATGGTGACAGTTGTTCATTAGCACCAATATCAATGTTCAAGGTTTCTGCACAGCACCATGCACTTTTGTAACGACCAATCAGCTTTTAAGTAAAGAACGTGTAAGGTATTCCAAAATAAATGAAGGCATCGTTTTACAACCTAATGGATGGTTATTCGGATGTGTATAAGTGTATCTGTCTAAGTGTAACATTAAAAGTGGTCATGAAATTTCTTGTCAGGTTAATCTTTCATACTGAAGCAACTTACTGGAAGGTCGAAGAAGTGCTATATTCATTGCCCTTCAGAACAGTTATAATTATTATGCCTTACATGATAATGTGTACATGTGAACAACGTAGACCTGAAGAGTTCCAAAGTGTCCAAAAACAAAACACATTCTTAATTTTTAAGATGAATTTATTCGTACATATAGTGGGTGATGTTAAAGCTTGAACAAAGATAATGAAAACCATTCAACCATTGCAGTGAGTGCCTAATCATAGTTTGCGATGACTCCAAGGAAGTAAACATTGAATATATAAATACATCACACACTTTTTGATGTGTAATCTCTACATATACATCTACTAGATGACGTGCTTACAGAAATTATGTATAACAATTTGAAAGCTTCAAACTCTTAAGAGATTATTTGATGAAATGATAAACAAGTGGGTTATTATATCAAAAATGGGTATTTGACTAAAATTTTGGAATTCAAATGATTAAATATGTATTGATCATAAGATGTGAACTTGTTATAATCAGAAATTTCAGATGAAATTTTTATCAGATGAGTGAAATCGTAGAGTGTCCCCTTGGGTTCATGTATTGACTAGTCTCAAGCTCAAATTCTACATTTTATGAGTATTCGATGACCGAGCCTGCCCTGACTAAGTCATGGCAAACGGAATGCTTATTCAGTAGTGAACTTGGTGTTCCCTTGGGTCAAAGTACAGTAGAACACGGACATAGCGAACACGGATATAGCGAACAATAAGATATAGCGAAAACAAATTCAAGTCCCGTCCCTATATAATATCATTAAATTTTATATGCGTATAGCGAACGTAATTCTTTGGTCCCTTGGAGTTCGTTGTAACCGAGTTCTACTGTACTGTCTATTCTAAAACACGTTTTATAAGTATTCGATGACCGAGCTTGTCCTGACTAAGTTAAGGGACAAGAACCCCTATTCTCTACTGACTGCAAGAACTTGATGTTCCTCCTGTTCCTCTGGATGTTCTTCTTCCGGTTCTTGAACGTGTTCTCCAGCTGAATCAGAGATATTGATAATGCTTAAAGGATTACGACAACAATGATAGATGACTTGGTTCAATTTAAAAACCAAATTCATTACAAAAGATGAAAATCTCTAACAAAGAATATACATACGCTTTATTCATTTACGAATGTTTTTTCAATTAAAAATTACGATTTATTTCAAAAGATCAAAATCTCTTGAACATACTCTCTTGTTGGTGTCTTATGGTCGCTAACCGTATTAATTTTGACTTACCTATAAAAATATCTAATACGAAAAACAACTATTTATTGTGTTAGTTGCATAAATCCAATGGTTTAAGTGAAAACTCGTTTTATCGTTTTATGATAGATAAAGATTATAGTTTGCCGATTATTATAGTCGTTCCTCTTCCTCTTCTTAAGATAGAACTAGCTACGAAACATTTAAATTGTGAAAATCCCACGTCTCAAGTTAAATTGACCCTGTAAAGTAATTTAATTGCTTCAACAGGGCCATTACGAACGGAAAAGCGTTTGAGTGATTTCTTAATTGTTTCTTAGTTGCTATTAGAGGTTTCTTAGTTGTTATTCAAACACTTACTGGCACACAGTCCGATCTTAGTGCAGGCCTGTTTAGGATCAAATCCTTCGGCCAGGATCTTGATCAACTCGGGAGCGAATCCATTGCACTGAAACAATATCAAACACTGAATGATAACCGTCTTCATGCATAAAAGTATAATCATAAAAGTTTGTTATGTCTTGTATAAAATAAACATGATGTCAGGAATAAGATACTTCATTACTGGCTGAAATTTTGACTAAGCGGCGCCTACCAATGACCAACTAACTTAATGATAAGAACGGAATAGATTAATAGATGTTATACTTGTAAACAAAAATTTATATTTTTATTGCATTTTCATGAAATAATTAACAAGAATTTCTTGAAGACAAAAGTAAGAAAACATACAGTATCTTTGAGAGGTTCTGGCAGGGAGTTGCACAGTTTAGTGATGGTGGCGTTGATGGCTGCCTCGGTGTGGTTGTCCTTGAGGTAGGTGTCGATGGTGTTCACAACGAACTGGCACAGCTCACATCCCGGACCCTGAATACGTAAATTGAATATTGAACGGACCCTTATTTATTGAGATGCAAACAGTCAAAAGAACAATTCCTTTTCAAATCCGATTGCACCTGTATTTAGTTTATATATAGGATATTAGGCCGTGAAACCCAGGGAATAGGCAATTCCGAATATGGGCACGACATAAACTGCCGAGCTAAAGAAAGTATAACAGTTAATAATGTCAAACAAACAAATACCAACGAACGTTTTAATGAAATTTACATACAATAATATGTGCATGACTACTGGAGTGACAATTTATGAAGTGCAACACCTTGAGTGTTCAAATGTGCGGATGTCCCCATAATATCGAAAAACACGTTTTGCACGTGCAGCTACAACATTGTGCATCGTTAGTGACCTCACTGACAGTTAATGTGTACGTGTAACATACAGCTAATGGAAACACACCTTGAAAATGGCCAGGTTAACGATGGAACAGCGCGAGAGGGCCATAGGCATGAGCCAAATGGGGGCATCGCAACGCCATATTGCAATGAGGTTTAATTGCACGGCCACAACGATCAATAAGTTGTTACAACGTGTTAAACAGACTGGCAGCACTAAGGACAGGGCAAGATCAGGTCGACCACGAGTCACGACACCCCGCGAGGACCGATATTTACGCTTGCTGCACCTACGTAATCGTACCCTAACTGTGACGTCATCGGCTATGACAGGGTTGAATCATCATGTCAGCCGATGGTCTGTCTCCAGACGACTACGTGCAGGAGGAATCAGATGTCGGCGACCGGCACGTGGCGTGGCGTTGACTCATCGAAATCGCCTAAACAGATTGCGATGGGCCAGAACAGTTCGGCGTTGGCAACTCAGAGAGTGGCAGAGAGTCATGTTCCCGGACGAAAGTCGATTTGCACTATTCAAAGCAGACGGCAGAACACGAATTTACAGACGGAGTGGGGAACGGTACGCATCCGATTGTGTACAGGAGGTCCACCCTTTTGGTGGTGGTGGAGTCACTGTCTGGGGTGGCATTTGCGGCCAGGACAAGACGCCATTACACATCGTTCATGGCAACATCAATGCTGTGTACTACAGAGATAACATCTTGGGGCCAGTAGCCCTACCATTTTTGCGTCAACGTCCCCAAGGTACCATCCTGCAACACGACAATGCAAGGCCACATGTTGCTCGTCTTGTGAATGACTACCTTCAAAGGCAGAATGTTCAAGTTCTACCATGGCCTGCTTGTTCTCCAGACTTAAACCCTATCGAGCACCTTTGGGATCACCTTGACCGTGCAATAGGATGCAGAAATATTGTGCCAGTCAACAGAGCACAACTGCAACAGGCTTTGATTGAAGAGTGGAACAGGATTCCAAATGAAGTCATACGACGGCTGACATGGTCCATGAGAAGGCGCATTACTGCCTGTATTGATGCCAGGGGTGCCCATACCAGATATTGAGAAACTTTACTTGAGTTATTGTGCCTGTAACATGTGCATTTTGACTTCCTGGAAAATGGTTATTTGTGCTTTTGTTGATTTTGTGACCCCTGACATGTTACACCTGACATTGTTCTGTTACCAACTTTACTTTATTAATGAATTTTATTGATCGTGATGATCATGATTCGTGAGACTCTAATAAACTTTATTTTACGAAAATGCGATTTGTAGTTTATCTTTTATGCCAGTTCAAAATGGGTGTTATACTTTCTTTTGCTCGG
This sequence comes from Steromphala cineraria, assembly GCA_916613615.1. Lineage (NCBI taxonomy): Eukaryota > Metazoa > Mollusca > Gastropoda > Trochida > Trochidae > Steromphala > Steromphala cineraria. The sequence goes on from OU744721.1 coordinate 76,340,740, forward strand.
CAGTTTATAGATTGTAGTTTTTCAAGAAAATTACCGCAGCAAGTCGCTCGTATTCTTCCTCGGGCATTTGGACATGTTCCTCGGGTTGTGGGGCTTCCACGATTTCCCTCAGTGCCTCAGGGTGGGGCACATAGCGCTCTGCCTCCGCCTGACCTGGAAGATGATGGTTGAATGATGTGTGCAAATAGTCACCGATAAGGTTTTTTCAAAGAAATTTGGCTGATCATTACCTCGCTCACTATAAATGTTTAGAAATGCGTTTCAAGGCCAAATTGTTCTTGTACCGTTTGGTTGTGAAAAAGGTCGAATGTTAAAAGGAGAACCTTATGTAAAACACAGCATAAAAGAAACGATGAAAACGTTAAGTTTGAAAATGCAAGCACGTGAATATACTGGTTAAAGAAGAAAAATAAATGTATTGTCAAATAGACAGAATGGTTCTTACTGGCACACAGTCCGATCTTAGTGCAGGCTTGTTTAGGGTCGAATCCTTCAGCTAGAATCTTGACCAACTGGGGAGCGAATCCATTGCACTGAAAATATCAAAATCAATATAAATTCCCCTTCTAAATAAAACAGAATATAGCTTATATAGATAAATGCATATAAAAAAGTGATCATTTACCTGATAATTTATATTGGCTATAACAATAATATACAGTAGTTTATGTAGTTTGTAGTGTAACCTAGAATCTTCAATAATTAAGTCACGTGTTCATTAATTTCATATTATTCAAACTAAGATTAACTTACTATTTTAATATTTCATTATCATTCTCACCGTGTCCTTAAGAGGCTCTGGCAGGGAGTTGCAGAACTTGGTGATGGTGGCGTTGATGGCGGCCTCTGATTTGTTGTTCTTAAGGTAGGTGTCGATGGTGTTGACTACAAACTGGCACAGCTCACATGCTGGTCCCTACAACATTACAAATACAACAATTTATTCATAGCATTTTGGGTAAAACAGATACTGGAAAATATTCCAGGCGTATGGCTTTTTGCCCGATTTCCAATCATCCACGAGTCTTAAGATAGCTTTATGGAAAATGGTTTAGCGTTTTGTATTAACGGAAAAAATGAGCATAAAGGGGGCAGTAGCACGTTTTTAGGGGGAATGTAAGATGATGTCAGGAAAATGAAAATAAATGGTTCGAATCTAAAGACAATGTATCAAAACTAAACAAAGCAGTAATAAATCAAATATATTATGTAACGTTAAGCCATGCGATTCCTTTTCTTACACAAAATGAATTAAAGGTGTTCACATAAAAATGGCTGCCAAAGGATTTTATGTGAATCGATATAGTTTGTTCTCTGACTATGAATGATTGGTTTGTATAATGAGATTTTTTACACTGTCAAAGTAATACATTTAGCGTTAACTTACAATTATCAGTGAAAAATTGAAAATATAAAATTGTCAAAAAACATGCTACTGCTCCCTTAACTGATAATTCGCTGACCGTTGCTAATGTGACACTTTTTGACGTTAAACTTCAAACCATTTTGTCCAGATTGATACAGTGTTATTACAGTCACTGTAATCACTACAGATAAACGTTGGTCCATGTACCTCCAAAAGCACACAATATTCATACCGCAGAAAGTTCTATTTCCGGTTCCGCTGGCACCTCAACCTCTTCCGGTGTTTCTTCCTGTTCTTCGGGTTGTTCACCTGTTGTGACATTTGTTAACTGTATCAAATATTTCGTTTCAAATATATCTGATTTGATATTTGAAGTGGATATTGTGATAAAGTTTTAGTTGATATTGAAAGATACCTCACTGAAAGAGGTAAAGTTATAGGGGTTGATATGCCTTCGCCGTAATTTAAAAGGCATATAACCAGTTTGTTTCATTTCACTTATATTACTGACAAAATTGCTAGAGGGCACATGAGTATCGTCCGGGGCCAGCACATGTTTCCCAGATTATATTAAGGAGTGGGATTGTCTACAGTAAAGTAAAGTAAGACATTTGTATGACCATTAACTCGCTAACTATAAATAGGGCCAATTGCTCTTATCTTGTTTTTGGTTGTGACAAAGGTCGAGTATTAAAAGAAGAACCTTATGTAAATCACGTCTTATAAGACGTTAAGTTTGAAAGTGTAAGCTAGAGGTGATACTGGTTTAAGAAGATGAATAAATGTATTGTCAAATAGAAAGAGTGGTTCTTACTGGCACATAGTCCGATCTTGGTGCAGGCCTGTTTAGGGTCAAATCCTTCAGCTAGAAGCTTGACCAACTGGGGAGCAAATCCATTGCACTGCAACAGAACAAAGGTTTTAGCATTATAAACGTTTTCCATAAAGGTTTGCTACCTGTTGACAATTGTTAAGAAAAACAACAATAGTTTCAATAATATTAGATCGCTTCCAACTCTCACCGTGTCCTTCAGAGGTTCTGGCAGCTCATTACAGAACTTGGTGATGGTGGCGTTGATGGCTGCCTCGGTGTGGTTGTCCTTGAGGTAGGTGTCGATGGTGTTCACTACAAACTGGCACAGCTCACACCCTGGACCCTGAATAATTCAAGTTCATGATTGCTTAACCATTATAAAAATATTTTCATGTGCCATACCTTAATTTATAACCAAAGAGAAGCATAGACATCAAAGCATCAACGTTAGTAGTGATTTAATTTTAGAATAGCAGAGTTTTCGTTTTCGTAAATCCTTGAATTTAAAGAGTCATATTATGCTTCCAAAGATGTTCGGTGCTACAGAATACTCACAGCCTGAAGTCTGTCAAACTCCTCCTCAGTGAACTTGTAGTGAGGAATCTCCTCCGATGCTGGGTGAATAAAATCAAACATTTATTTTGAAATTAAATCAAGTCTCGAAATGCAACATTCTGCAACGAAAACATGATATTTCAAGCACCATGTCAGGTAATTCTTGATAAATCGTATTCAGAGAGAAACAATTGTTAAACTAGTTCGATATGTATACGTACGGAAATCTATATTATTTGTATACATTTGTTTACGTCCACCTAACAGACATTAAAATCGTATAACATACAGCGGACATAATATCTCATAGTGTTATAGTAGGTACATTACAATTTAACGAGGTTTTGAAACCTGAAGTCTTTGAACTTTGAAGATGAAATCTTATCAATCTATAAACGTCTCTAAATGCAATTTTTGCACACAAAAATCCATAATTTGAAAGAAACTTCTTAGAATTCATCGTTTTAGCTCTACCTAATCTTTAAGGCTTGCTAAGGATTTTAATTTATTCAATTCTCTGTTGTTCTATTTCATTTTGAGATTTGGATTTTGACCATGAACTGACTCACTTTCACACAGGCCGATCTTCGTGCAGGCCTGTTTTGGGTCCAACCCTTCAGACAGAAACTTAACCAACTGAGGTGCGAAGCCATTGCACTGAAAAATTAAAATAATTTTGTTATGGAATATACTGAATGCATTTTGGCACCTCCAAGATTTCACGAAATAGGGAAACAAATAAACAAAGATACGAACGGATGTTCATTAATATTAAAAAAGGAATAATTTTTCAACAACAATCATTTGAAGAATAATGGAATATAGTGATGTAATTATTTCGAAATTAATGAAAATACGATAATATCAATTTTGAATGTAGATAATGAATTTCATACAATTTATCAACATAAATAAAGTGATTATAAGATCTATATGATTGATGTCAACGAAGAATAATCGAATTTAATAATTCAGTATTACATAATTAAATTAAATTGAATTGAATTAATGGAACATACAATCAAAAAATGGAACATGCAATACAAAATCATTAATTAAATGTGATATAAGGAGATGTACTGATACGCATAATAAGACTATTAATGAATATCGATGAAGTTTTTACCGTGTCCTTCAGAGGTTCTGGCAGTTCGTTACAGATCTTGGTGATGGTGGCGTTGATGGCAGCCTCTGATTTGTTGTTCTTCAAATACTGGTCAAGAACGTTAACGACAAACTCACACAGCTCGCAGCCAGGGCCCTGGAGACGAGGTGATCAGTACAATGAACACGTGAAACATCTAAATGACTTAACTAATCCACATAACTAGCAACAGGTGCCCTAAAGGTCAGGAGATCGAATATTTGAAAAAGAAAAACTTAAACATGCTGTCGGATTTAGGGTCCAAGGGAAGTAGAGAAAGAAGTATTTGATTTTTTTCAGAGACACGTAACACAGAACACAATATTACATATTTAACAGTGGTTAGTAGTCTTGTTTAATAACTTGATATGACAAATACACAACAAAAGTTTCGTCTATTTTGTGAACAGCGGCGTCTTAAGTAATAAAAACAAAGTTTACCGCTTCTGGGATTTCTTCAACGGGTTCCAGGACTTGTGCAGTTTCACCTAAAAAGAAGAATTGACACAGGATGAATACAAAGCTTTCATAGATTGTGTTCATACCACATGATAGTACCAAATTGTCTTTGATTTGAGTATGAAAAAGGATAGAAGAAAAAAGTACTCGGTTCGGAAAAGTAAAAGATTTTTAGTACTGCAGATAGTGAGATCCAAAATATCGCTAAATATAGTTCACTATATGAATGCAATCTATCTTTAGTTACTCCCATGAAAGGAGACCTATGCGGGTACAGATAAAATAGAATGTGAATATAAACAGATGGGTAGTTTTTAATATCATGTTAAATTTGAATTCGTCAATTTAACTACTTACATAAGCCGATTTTGGTGCAAGCCTGTTTCGGGTCAAATCCTTCAGCGAGGATTTTGATCAGCTGGGGAGCGAATCCTAGGCACTGGAAAAAGTATACCAAATTCAACATTGAATGATAGAAATGAAAAGTTTATAAATGTAAGCGGAATAACAATATTGAATACAATTCTATAAAAAAGAAGTACACATACAGTGTCCTTAAGAGGTTCTGGCAGGGAGTTGCATAGTTTGGTGATGGTGGCGTTGATGGCTGCCTCGGTGTGGTTGTCCTTGAGGTAGGTGTCGATGGTGTTCACTACAAACTGGCACAGCTCACATCCCGGACCCTACATAAGAATATTGTTCTGTTCTGTTGTATACCGTTTCTATCCTTAAGTCATTGTAATGGATAATTGTTATCAGTTATTGTTCTCAACAAGAAAATTGACATTAGATGATTGACATTAGTTTAAGACTTAAAAAGGTATCGGGTAACCGATGTGCAATTCTGAAATAAAACTTAGGTCAGATAATGATTTCGAAAATTTATTATTAAATGATATGTTCTCATTTTTATCCAATGACAACTCACTGCTCCTTCTTTCTCCTCCACTTCATGCTCAACTTCCGGTTCCTGTACCTCTGTTGCGGGCTCTGTTGGACGGATACAAATGCGCATGTCCATACAAACTGCTCCAGCATCCTGTAACATCAATATAGCTATAACACGCACACATTGAAGGAGGTGTAATCAATATTCTTGAGCATTATTGAACTAATTTTTCTTTTTTACAAATCATTTGATATGAAAACTAATACAATACAATCTTGACAAAATAGTGTTGTACGAGTGCTATAGTTGTCCATTTTAGCTAAATAGCATTATGCAATCAAAATAATACTTTACGAAAGATACAAACTTTATTTATTTACAGACAAGTTAGTAGGAAAGATTACATATGAACGTTATCGATGGCAATTTCCTATACTCCTTTGACATGAAGAAAGCATTTCTACAATACAGTTTAATCCGTTGGTTTCATCAGAGAGATAGATTTATGTAATTGTAACTGTTAAGTTAGTTTCTGTTAGAGAGGACAGTTTCTCACCTCAGCAAACATATTCTCTGCGACCCTGTTACAGAGGCCACAGGTCACCTGTCTCCATATCTGGGGACCCTCCAGGGAGGAACCTGTTGATGAGTACAAACAACATTAGTGTAGGCAATCAACAGAATAATGACTTCATATTCTTGAGAGAAAAAAACGTTTACATGCACAGTTTTACTTTTCTATTATATTTTCTCAATTAGCCATTATTAATGTAACAATATAGAAGACTCACCGGGGCAAACATGAGCCTTGACACAGGCCTGGTGGGGAGGGACACCTTCAGACAGGGCTTTGATCACAGCCGGCTCGAACTGCAGACACTGCAACAACACACGTGTGGTTTTATAGCACAGATTAAGAGTAAAGGTATATAACAGTCTATAAAAATCGGTAATATATATCACTCAATGACAATTGAACTCAATTCTTGAAGTAATGTCGTCTTTTTTTGCGCAAATTATCCCAACAAATATAATCTATATGATTGAGATAAAGGCAGATAACATCATGTAACTTTTTTCCACCGATCGAAACAATGAAACTGCCCAAGGGGTTCAAATATTACGTACAAAACGCGCATTTTTAACGATGTTGATGAACTTCTTCTGACTATTTGACAGCTTTAATGTTTCATAATGCACATAGGCAAGTACGCTTGGGTTTTACAATGTCTGCCAATGCTATAATATTATAGTCTCACTTCATAGTGCGTGTAAGCTTCTGTCGAGAAATATAAAGAAACAATCACTGATAAGGTGATTTAGCAATTCTTGGAGCTGATTAAGTACCTCCGACTTGAGCGAGTCTGGGAGACTGTTACAGAAGTGCATGAAGGTCTCGTTCAGTTTGGTGATGGAACCATTGGCGTGGGCGTAACGTTCTACAATGTTGATGGCGAACTGACAGAACTCACACACGTCAACCTGCAATCACATCATATAGGAATAGCATAAATAATTTCTGGTTCAGTTCTTGTAAACGTTTCAGTAAGAACTAACTATTATTTCTGTTTCATCATCAAAATCATGAAATTAAGTTGATTTCTCTGTCATGATGAGAACAAATATTAAAGATTTAACTCTCTCAAATATATATATTTATTACCAGTTGGATCGAAAATACCACCTCTCTCATGTTAATGCAAGTGCTACATGAACACAAGAACCTTTCCCAACTATCTAGGAACATGTTCTTTTTTAACGTATTTCTGACTATCGAATATAAACTTTAAAAACATTTTACATAATTGACATATTCAACATTAACATGAACCAAAAAGACTATGGTATACCTTCACTTTGTCTTCTTCTGGTTCCTGTTCATGTTGCTGGACCGTCTGTTCTTCAATGTGTTCCTCTGGGCACATCTCCATAGAACTGCACATGATGTACGGGTGCTAAAAAGGCAATCGTTTCTTATGTTGAAAATAGAAATAGTATATCTATTATTACAAGTGATTAAATGTTCAACATAATTTTGTTCTTAATATGCATCAAAATATTTCAAAATGTGTTTCTTGGATTCACTGTCCAATGAAATCGACGAAAAAAGACCAAAGGTTTTCCCAAATTTAATCATTGTCTTCAATGTCTTGATTAATTCATTGGCTCACACCGTACAAAGGCTTTATTCAGAATGCCAAGCCTCATACTTTTATTGGATTGGATTTATTGCAATGTACGTCAAGTAAGGTTTTCCACTTGAAAAATAATCTTTAAATCTGTAATCATATCTGAGTACTCACAATCTTGTTGGAGATAAAGTGGACCATATTGGGCGCCATGTTGTCGACCATCTCATGGCAAACCTCGGTCTGTTCGTGGACCAGAGACTCACATCGGTCCTTCAGCCCTGATACCACGACATGCTGAAGCAGAAATACACATTTATAATAATTATAACAATGAGGATACTTATCATGCGCTGAATCCACACCACAGAGGGCATGCTTAAAGAACAACACGTGTTATTACCATGGTGCAAGGACAAACAATAGTAATGCATCTGTGGACTTCAAAATTCTCTAAATAAATAATAAAAATTTAAATCCTACAATCCAAAACAATTGTTTCAAGGAAAATACATCATACTTTCACTGCAAATATTTTTCACAAACAACAGTAATTTCTTATTTTAACAATGATAAGCTTATTCAAATTTCGTAACTTTTCCATAGCATTACTTTTAAGTTTTGAATTTATGGGGTATGATTTTTTTCAACATGTATCTATTGCGATATTTAAAAAGTGTTCACGGATTTTTATGTTCAAATTGATCTCATATATTTTAATTGATAACAATGGAGCGGAAAAAGAGGAACAAATTCTTATTATGATCAGCTGGGAAGTGTGTACATGTATATCTTGCTCTCCAACTAATTTGGTCAGGGAGAGTGAAAGGTGTTAAAAGTGCCATAGAAAGATATACTACCGTAATGGCACCCATTTGAAGAAAGTTGATATCATGTTCGTAGATGTTTTTGCATGGATTGTGTTATTTTCATGGAATGTTTGGTAATGTATTTTGTTTGCAGATAATCAAAAAAGTAACAACATCATGATTAACATGATGGTTGATCAAGACGGTATCATTAACAAACTATCTATTTAACAATCTTCACATGACATTATTTTATCAAGGTTATCTCAAAATGACATTTGTATCAAAGCAGTGACAAACACATGTCAAGACAAACTTGTACCACGAATACTAACTATATGACCAATCTCCTGATTAAGATACGAGGAATTATCAATAACTGCAATTCGGCGATGTCTCTGGGTAACAGTACAACACCCAGAAAGCATCTTATCATGTCGTGCTCACCATCCTTATCAAGGCCGATAGTGATTGGGGCGGAGGATATCGCTCACCAGCGTATCATTGAAGGACATATTAATATTCTCATTTGTAAGATTATTTGTTATAGTAAGTATCTAGAACAAAATTCATATTCAGAATGTGAATACATTGCATAATGTCCTTCGTAGTTTGCGTCTTATCATGAACAGACATTTGCTTGTTATTTGACTGACATGGCTTCGTGTTGTTTTGTCGTCAATGATTCAATCAGATTTCATATCATAATTATGGGAGTTTATCTTATTGTTCAATCAGATTTCATGACATAATTGTGGGAATTTATCTTATTGTTCATTCAGATTTCATGGCCTAATTATGGGGATATATTTTATTGTTCAATCAGATTTCATGGCATAATTATGGGAATATATTTTATTGTTCGATCAGATTTCATGGCATAATTATCGGAATTTATCTTATTGTTCAATCAGATTTCATGGCATAATTATGGGAATTTATGTTATTGTTCAATCAGATTTCATGGCATAATTATGGGAATTTATCTTATTGTTCAATCAGATTTCATGGCATAATTATGGGAATTTATCTTCATGTTGCAAGTGAGTGAGTGAGTTGGAGTTTTACGCCTCTTGGCAGTATATCAGCTTTTATCGGCGAGTATCGTTGTAAGAATGAGACAATCAATAACCTGATTCAACACTGCGGGTTATCTTGATAGTACTGGACAGGTCACATCACGATATGGACACTATCACTCTGGGTCACCCCGTATCATCACCGGTACGTGTTGGACGTATTGCGGACCTTGCTGGGTGACATTGAGGTGATAACAAATATATCTTGAATACCATGTGTCAGTCGAAAACCGAATGATTTCCCAAATGCATAAATGAATGCTTAATGTTTCATAATTCCTTTTATTACCTACGAGGGCAGTCATATCGAGGTTCATATTTTTCATATGTTGCCCTAGGGCAAAATATCACGTTTTCATTGTGACGTCACGTTTTAAACAATGCTTTGACGTCACGGTTCACCTATGACGTCACAATATATACGGGTTGACGGCGGCTTGTCGGCCCATGCTGAGATGTTGTTTTTGAGTGTTTTCGTTAATTTTTGGACTTCGGTAATAAACAGAATATTATTTTCGTGCCCATGACATACTATGTTTACGACACTCGTGCCTAAATATCAGTATATCCCTCGCTCTCGCTCGGGAAATACCAATATTTAGGCACTCGTGTCGTAAACATAGTATGTCATGGACACTCATATAATATCCTCTATTTATTACCTACGAGGGCAATCATATCGAGGTTCATATTTTTCATATGTTGCCCTAGGGCAAAATATCACTTTTTCATTGTGACGTCACGTTTTAAACAATGCTTTGACGTCACGGTTCACCTATGACGTCACAATCTGTACGGGTCGACGGCGGCTTGTCGGCCCATGCTGAGATGTAGTTTTTAGGTGTTTTCGTTAATCTTGGGACTTCGGTAATAAACAGAATATTATATTCGTGCCCATGACATACTATGTTTACGACACTCGTGCCTAAATATCAGTATATCCCTCGCTCTCGCTCGGGAAATACCAATATTTAGGCACTCGTGTCGTAAACATAGTATGCCATGGACACTCATATAATATCCTCTATATATGCATATATGGATATCAATGATTTCAAGAAATTAAAATAAGCATATATGAATTTATGTTTTTTTAAATTTCTATTATGCATATGCGATGTTTATCGATGCTTAAAATTCCTTATATGCATGCATGAATGTTCAATGTTTCATAATAAATTTTCTAATGAGCAATGAATTGCCAAAGTTTTGGAAATGGCCAAAAGAACAAAAAATGGCACACCATACTGTGGTTGTTGTTCTATTCCATTCTTCTTGTAAGTGTCATACAAAAGAGATGAAAATGATAGTGTATGTATATTTAAGGATACTATGTCTCAAATACGTTTTATTTCAGAAGCACCATGTCATCATCCTTTCAAATGCCTGTACCATTCTATAACTGAAATGTTTGGAACAGGTACCATCACGGAATGGTTGTTTGTCGGTGATTAGTTATCTACTGCATGCATTATATCTAATCTGAGAACTTACACATCTGACAAGCAGAAATTCTGTGTCAGATATCATTCATCAAAACGGTTGAAGCTTTTACTTGCAGTTCATTCTTTTTTTTTTTAAATCGATATATCAAACGATTTATTGTTCGGATATTGCTTACTTGATCATAATAACCTGTTTTATTACCTACGAGGGCAGTCATATCGAGGTTCATATTTTTCATATGTTGCCCTAGGGCAAAATATCACTTTTAGATTGTGACATCACGTTAAAAACAATGCTTTGACGTCACGGTTCACCTATGACGTCACAATCTATACGGGCCGGCGGCGGCTAGTCCGCCTATGCTGAGAAGTAGTTTTTGAGTATTTTCTTTAATTTTGGGACTACGGTAATAAACAGAATATCATATTCGTGTCCATGACATACTATGTTTACGACACTCGTGCCTAAATATCAGTATATCCCTCGCTCTCGCTCGGGAAAGACTAATATTTAGCCACTCGTGTCGTAAACATAGTATGTCATGGACACTCATATAATATCCTCTATTTACTTCATGTTTGGAATAAGGTTAATTTTTTTAAAGCTTTTATAAACATTTATGACTGCTTATGTTTGATCTTCTGCTGCGAGCTTACGGTTTCCATTTTTTCCTTAGGTTTTCCTTTAGCATCGCCTATTCTGGATGTAATTTTATTTCGTGTCGTCATTTATAAGTGATAAAACATAATCAGAAAAAGCAAGAATGGTTTGAGAAAATATTGAACTCTTAATTCCATGCTGTATTCAGTCTCATTCTGATTTTATGACTTGAACGCATTCAGTAGATAGATTCAGTAGTATAAACACGTAATGATTTCCTATATCAGAGGCAAAATGGAGAATTACCATGAACACATTAACATTTTATCTATTAATTTGTTTATGAAACGAGTAGCCACATCTCTATAATTCAAATTAAATAATTTAATTTTTCATTGAATAACGATATCTGCATCAGAGAGAACATGTAAATCACCTGAGTATCCTGGCTAGAGAGGACGTGGTGTATATCCTTGGTGAGATGCTGGCAGATACTGCAGGACACTTCATGGTAGTCCCGTCCGGCCAACCTCAGTGGGGACCCTGTGGGGAGATGCGTACATACTGGCTTTATTCTTTTAATAAAGATAATGTATCGTTCTACCTCAAATATCTTGCGAGATTATAAGACACACCCTCAGAATATATGCATAGATTTTACAATAATTCTGCAGGTTTTTAACGCCTGTGTACCATGTACAGTCGTGATGAATCTTTCTAAAGCAAGTATTTTGCGGGGAAAAGTCAAATAGAACACATACCCTCTGGATAAGTACATAAATATTGCAATTATTCTGCAGGTCTTTAACGTCTCTGTACAATGTATAACTGTGATAAACTAACTAAAGTATTGTGTGGAATTTGAACACACACCCCATGAAAACATCATTTCGGACCAACCCAACAGCTTATCTACTCGACCACAAATACTTCATGCGTTGTTTCCATTGTCAGATATTAACAGGAACCTCATTGGCATTCAGCTATATGTCATCTTGAAGAAATGGTTGACTACTCATTTTTCCACCTTAAAGTTAGTATTCGATACGATTTTATGCTTGATGCTTTTGTTAAGATTTTGAACACTAAGACAAGTAGTCAATACAGAACTTTATATAATATATGATTTTCATGCGCTTATAGGTATCTACGATATGCTATGATAATGTTTCTTTGTATTTTATTTTTAGCGACAAAAACATTATTTCTTATCAATATATCCAACGTTTAATGAAACAGCGACAACTCTTACATAGATAAGTTACAGATGATTCTGGTTTAAAGAGACGTATTTCAGTTCTTATATAATGTATCGAATGCATACTTAAAACTCAAATTAATAATGCCAACAACAAATGCATGCAAAAAATTTAAGATAAAAGTAAAGAAAAATGCCACGGGCCTGATCTTACATATTCAGTTGTAAAGCATGTGGTCCTCGCCGGCTGATTAGAACCGCCCACTTTCATACTACAGTGCCCCAAAATAAATAATAATTAAAATTCAAAATTTAAAAGACATCGTCCTCTGGCTCTTACCTGTTACCAAGGTAACCGCAGCTAAAACCAAAATCAATTTCATTGTTGGAGTTACAGAAACCTCTGTCTGTCTGTCCAACCGTCCGCCGGAAAATGGAAGAAGACCTTACAACTCGCCTCTTCTATCTAAGGTACAAAGGCTGATCATCACATGGTACATGATAAGATACAGGGGAGGCCTCGCTGATACTGACAGACACTCATATATAGAGCGAAATCAACAATAATGTAGACCATTATCCGTAGTTAGTAACCTATATCATGGATGAGGTCATTACCTATCTACTTTTAGTGTGTTCTTTTAGTGCGTGTTAATTATGTTCCCCCTCCGCTTGAAATCGCTCTCTCTTCGAAGATAGTCTTTGTCAGATTTGTACTAAACTATTTATTTGAATGCCTTCGAATTTTAGAAGAATATGAGTGTAATTCAACCTGAAGGTGTATCAATTTATAAAGTGTTATGCATTTCCTCAAAAAGCGAAATTTATATTTAATATTGTAATAGTAAAACGATTATAGTTATTAAACGATATCTGTTTTGTTTAACAGAAATGTTCACAAAATCAAATAAAAACTTCTGGGCGATATCTTGAATGGTAAACGAAAGATTATTATCCTGGATAAAGCTAAAATATGGAAAATCTATTTTTGGTTTATTTCTTATAACGTCTTTTAAAAAATAATTCAATGTTTACTTAAAAGATAATGTTTTATCTAATCAAAGCGTACACAATCTATTTGATAATAGATATTGATTATTAATCAAAGTTCTATAGTTTTTGTATTGGATAGTATTTGAGATGATAAAGGAAAACCATGATTTGGATTCATCAAAATATATAAATGTTAACTTTTAGCAGGACAAAAGGTCAAAAATTTCTTTTATTCATTGCTTATACATTTCATGTCGTCTCGGTTTAAAAAAACCACAAAGAGTAATATAGAGATATTACAGTACAATCATGACAATTATTTAGAAATATGATATAAAATCCTTCAACCTCCATCACTATGACTTTTAAAAGGAAATAAATGTGTTGTGATTAAAACGGCAAGTGTAATCATCTCAAATTTTGATCCCTTAGTTTTAAATGCGTTTAATATTTTATTTTATTTTATTCATCCGAACAATAATGCATAAAATGATTGACTCAGATGAGTGATTTTTCGATCTATTGTGGCTTGCATTCTTTTCAGTTTGTTGTTAAACAAATTGTTGTAATTCATTATTTTTGACAACAAAACGTCATAGGTGTTAATGTCTGACTTTTCAAAAGGTTCTTAATTATATCATAAGGGACACAATCTCTGTTCTACTGATTTATAATGTGGTATCATTTTGATACATAACAAAGTATTCTATACTTAAACAAGCGTACGTTTAAATGTTTCATGAGTTTAAAACAACACATTTGACGTAAAAGTTATTTACAAACATAATTTGTTTCCTTTATTTCTAAGGTGGTCAGGTCATTAAAATAGATGATTCTGACAGATATCATAATTCTATATATGAGCAATTAATAGGAAGTGTTTAATATGATTTCAGCTATTTCCTCGTGGGTGTTAGTGCTAGCCACACTAAAGAGGGTAGACAGATAAGATAGGGGAGGGAAAGGGGAATGAAAGACTTAAAGAAAGAGACAAAACCAAATTGAGAAAGCTACAACAAAAACTTTGGGCGTCACAGTTTTTGTCTTTCACATGGCGATTGAGAATGTAGTGTTTTAAAATAAAATTCAAGTATTAATATTTATTAACACAAAATTTCTAAATGATGTTTGATCATTTCTGTACTTTTAACCATAAAAAACGGATTCAACGAATTACATATTGAATTACCTCTTACGATTTATGTGAGTGATACATAGTGTCACGTAGATAAGTATTGCGCCGATATTACTAAGTCTAGTACATTTGAACGTATATTCTAATCACTAATTAACGCGCAAATTAACCGCTTGTATCTCGTACTTTCATTGATCAATACAAACCATGGTCCACATTCATGTATGTTTCATATCTTTGTCACAGTTCGACTGTGGACGTCTAGTGGTTGAAGTTGTTTATTACTCCACGGTGCGGAGTTGTCTAATCAACTTGAGATAAAATTCAGCAACAGACATGAGAGGTGTAATCTAGTTATACCATGACCAAAAACAATACTTTGATAGTTATTTCGATTTATAAATACTTATAAACTTACCTATAATGATATTACTTCATAAATACATACATATATAATTATCAATTAGTTTCTTCTTAGTTTATTGTGACAGCTCTCTGGGTGAAACGAGAGAGTTAAATATTCGATAAGTAAGATGTGTAAGTGAAATGTTAATGAGGAAAATAGCAATTTTAATTTTTCTATTATTTTGTTGTTGTTGCATTTTACATTGCGCATACATCGAAGGATTGTTATTATTTTATCTGAACAGCAAATGGCAGCTTGGCCAAAAGTTGTTGAAGTTATTAACATCAGAAGATATTGTTGCTGCATATTTTGTTAATTCATAGTATTTGGCAAGTTCCCGTCTGGTTTCTTGTGCTGTGCTCGTCTGTTTGAAGTATTATGATTATATTTAAAGGATAATTATTGTTATGAGTGTAAAACAGAAAAAAAAGTTTTCATGGATATGCTAACATTTATCTGGGCTTAGGTAAACAACCAGTCTTTCAATTCATACCAAACGAGACGTACACTGATGCATTCCCAGAATAAGTGAACAATAGACTCTTTTTCTTTCAAACAATAAGTCGCTGTCAACGTTTCTCATGTTATGGCGACATGAATTAGTAGGTAAAATATGACGCAATATCTAATACTGGAACCATTAAAATCTTGTGGTTTAGGTGCATTTAAATGCCACTAAATTATAGCTTGAACGTTCAAGTTCACAAATGTCAGGACCGAATATATGTTCCCATTTTGTAAATGTTGATTTATAAACATTTGGTTTTTTTTTCATTAATATTCTACAATAATTTTGGGAGCCTTTCGCATATTTCAGTAAGTTGGCCAGGTGAAAGGGAATCAATGGCTTGGAAAGCTTGCACATATTGACAATATTTTGTTTATGCCAGTATTTTTGATAGATTGTATAATACCTAAATAATCCAAGAAATTAACATCAACTGAATATAAAATACAGAAATATCTGTGGGTATAAAATGCCCATTATGAAGGATGAAATCATTTACAAATCTTAGGCCTTCATCATTAAGTTTTTTTTTATAAAGACAGTTTTATGCCCCTTTTGTGTGTTGTCGGTTAACCAGACTGGTTGTGACATGATATCATCATTTGTTAGTATACCTTTATTCAGTCCATCTATTAACATCCACCAACACTTTGAAAATAGAAATGATAAGAATTTGTAACCATCTCCAAAGGGTATGGTTATATTGAATAGAGTTCAGGGCTTTCTCCCGGGAACTGTTCTTTTTACTTCCGAAATAATCATGGAAATCTTTAAACTTGAAGAAGGTATAACAGCACACTTTATTGAAACGAGTGTTGGTACTTTTGGTTAGCACGTTTTTGGTTATCTATTATCTATTTGTTAATGTTCCAAATGTGACACGTAAATAAAAGATATTCTTCTTCTCCTCCTCCTTCTTGTCATTATCATTGCACACTGGAAATTATCGGAAAATGTAGAGAAATCTAATAAATTGATAAATATATTATATAATTATGTTCAAGTGTTGTTATAGTTTATATGTTTATCAATGTTCGTTTTCTAATTCTACTAAACTGAGAGATAATCTCCCTCTGTTTCTTTCTTCTCATTTAGTTTTCATAAGCTCTGATTCTCTGATACTGTTTATATGTTATGGATTTCTTGAAAAGATTAAAACACTCTCTAATTATAACGTTTAATACTGATATCAAATTTAGAATATTTCAAAGTACTTCTTATATTCCAGATGCTGCATGTTATGGATGAATCAACAGCGTCCAATTACTGTATAAGGCAATAAGAAGCCTTTTACATACTTAGTTACTTAGCTTTAGGATTTGTTAGAATATATATGTTGTATACATAAACTTAAATTTTACTTTTATTTGAACTACTTATATATCATTTTGACCCTGGACATGACTAATGGTCATCGACAAATAATTGTTCATAAATAAACGTGAAATGCTGTACTAAAAACACTTGGCATTCCGTCTATCTTAAAGAGACACAGAGTGTCAAGCATTTTAGAGATATTATACATAAATGAATAGTCCAGTGATGGGAAATGAACTTCAATCAGCATATAAGATATTTTGTAGCTTATCAAAATCAAATAAAATGTTAAGAAAGATACTCTGTGTCACTTTAACTGATCTCATGTCATTTACAGTTTCAACGCTTACATCGTTTTATATTGTTTCATCAATCTTTGAATACAACAGTCTATCCATATACCAATACAAGTGTGTATCCATATTACTTTTATGAAAAGATATGTATTGTTCCAACATCGCATCGAATACTTCTTTCAAATTCCTCTGTTTTTAACTTTAATTGTTCTTTTCAAGATTTGTTGCCTTTGTGATCATCGATAACCAAACAAACCAATTGTAAGCTTTCTTTTGAGCAATCTGAAGCACAACATCTTAGACTTCTTTATCAAATGCGCTGTTTGATGACGAGTCCAAAAGCGAATAGTGTTTAATCCTAACAACAATGAGTGATAAACCTATGCAACGATAACTAAGGAGAGATTTTATTCTATTGGGATGATAGTCATAATAGAGGCGGACATAAAATATCTTAATTGAGCTTCACAAAGTTTAACCCGATGCAAACTGTCTAAAATGATCTCATTTATTTGTTTCCATTCCTTTTACCAGTTTGATCATAATCATTATCTTTGACACCTCCCAATTTCCATTGGTAAGAATGACGAAATCATATCTATTGCATCATGCATTTCATCTGTTGCAGTAAACCTTGCGCACGCGACTGATACCATTAACTTTATGATGTAGCATACCGTATTTCCTCTAATAAGCGCCGGGTCTCCAATAAGGGCCGGGCCTCTAATAAGCGCCGGGGGGTCATAGGTAGTTGAGAAAATAAGCGCCGGGCCTCTTATAAGCGCCGGGTCTCTAATAACCGCCGGGCCCTAACCATTAGATGAATGCTCACTCAGTAAACATTTCACAGGTATGCACTGTAAAAGACGACTTAAAACAAAGTTCAATTCTCTTTGAAAGAAATAAGCGCCGGGTCTCCAATAAGCGCCGGGCCTCTAATAAGCGCCGGGGGGTAAAGGGGTGCTGAAAAAATAAGCGCCCGGGCGCTTATTAGAGGAAATACGGTAATCGCCATCTGCAGCCTTTTAGCTGAATCCGTTTTGATTCATAGAAGTTTGTTTTTGAAATACAGGGATATTATTATTTCTATCTTGAATAAATTTAAGCCTCTTCTATTAATTGTTTATCGAACTTTGAAATATAAAATACATTTTTGTTTTACTGTTGTAGTAAATTGACAATTGTATGTAGACAAACGTGTTTATCCAAACAATGAGGGAAATAAACATAGCTCATTTAATAACTTTAATTACTAATTCTTTCCTTTGCGTTTGACATTATTATTATTTAAAAAAACACAAATTTAGTAAATAAAAATAATTAAAATTGTTTGTCAGGCAAAATCATAATTGATTATTTTCTAAAACAACTACATCTACATATCTAACAAAACATTAAAAGTATTGAATAACCAAATACGAACTCACTTTATATGAGATAAAAAAGTACCGGTTCTGTCGAATGGTTTAGTCATGTGACTATCACGTGATCATCCTAGCAGCCTAGGTCAGTGGTAAACGAACACAATCATGGCGGCGGGATCGGACGGCATGGAGCGAATGCTCCCGGAATTACGACCTAACAGGAAACATCCACGGAGATCTATGTGTGCATGTACAGCCTACAGCTGCAACAAGCTTCTATTGTTTCTGTACACCCTAGTCTACGTGGTAAGTAAAGTTACAGACACTTGTTAGCGACTACGAACAGGTGCGCTCTGACAGTTGCAAGTGATGTTGGGAGCTTTGGCTGTGTACTGTAGTAGGTCTGTTACTGAGGGTTGGGCTGTCATACTTCAGTGAAGGGACGGAATTCTCGGAATCGTATATACGAGACAGTGGGAATCTTGATACCTATACTGTCAGTGTTATCTAGTGATTTGTCGCTTTTTCACAGCTTGCCATAGATGAATAAAAAATTGAAAACAAAGACCCCCAAAATGTGAAGCTTGAAAACTTGTTCCAAGTTCTTTTGGATCAGTCATTTATGATATTGACAATTTTATAAAATACCATTGTTATTATGATTTTAGATAAAGATCTTTTTGTTTATCAAGATTTGTTGACAAAAGTTATGAGTGTAAAAAGAAAGTAGAAAACAAAACCTAGAGAGAAACATACAAGGATTTATTAATAGTAACTTAGTCTAAATTTATCTATAGCCAGGAACCCAAGAGAAGTGAATGACTTGTGGTATACTTTAAATAGAATTTGAAAACTAAGATGGATTTAAGCTCTTTTTAACATTCTTTCACCAGTTTGTTCAGAGCACTTAATGACACTGCATCACAAACATGTAAAACAGGATTATTTGAACCATATGGTATGGACAAGTTGAACTTTTCAATGTAACTGAACATAGGTTGTTATTTCATCGTTAACATCCATTCATATGGAAGCAATTATTAACTTCCTACTGCATAAGTATCACATCAATCATCAAACAACAAAGGTGATATTTTGTAACAGCTGAATGAAGCTTGTTTGTAACAGCTGATGTAGTATGGTTATTTGTATCTATGTCAGTAACTCTATTAAGATCATATGATTATTATCCATGGCATTTGAAACCAAATTGTATAATCTAATGTTCTATATTTTTGTTTTGAAACTATTAGGATAATTTTTGTCTAAAATCCTAATATTTCGTTTTTTCTATTTACATGTTTCCAGTCCTATCATACTGGCAAATGCCATTGTGTACGGGATAATGGCATAACAGCACCAGTTGCATGCAGGAATATATAAATGTCTGAATATAAATTAGATATAAGTCCAAATTATGTGCACATCATTATCTTTATTTTACATAAGGTTTGCAAAGAAATGTTAATGAAGGGCACTTTAATAAGTATATAGTTTTCAGTTTATCATATGGTTTAAATATATAATATTATTAAATTATATTCATTGGAACCTCACCTGTAAGTTTAAGAACTGGTTAAAGTCTTCAATTAAATATCACAACACAAAAAGTAATTTATGGAAAAAATTCAAATCCTCCAAAAATATGATTTAGGAAGTGTTTGTGTTGATACCCAAAACGTTGTTAGGGAGGGATATAATCTAATGATTGATTGATCTATCCTTCATTTGCAATATCAGACAACATGGTCACTGAAAACATGTCTGAAGGCTGATTGTATTTACAGCTTGGTGTCAGACACAAAAACTCGTGAAAAATGTATGTTTTTTCATTATAAATGAGTTTGAATTTTTAGCTCATTAGGCTAGACTAACAGTTAGTCTAAGAAGTATTTTGTAAAAAAAATATTGACAACATTTTAAAACAATTCATGTATGTTATAAAAAAATGGAGCCCAGAAGAAGCTTTAACGTAAAGCTGAGCGATCTAGATTTGATATACTTTTCTAGACTGGGTTGCTCATCAAATAAATATTTTTAGGCTGGATGGACTTATGGCATGGCATTGTGTCCGGCATCCGTCCATCCGTCCTTAAACTTTGTGCACTTTTAACTTCTTCTTTTGAGGCATAAGGCATAGAAATCTGAAACTTTTTGTACAGACTTCTTGACTAGTGAGGATTAAGCCCTATATTGGCTACACCCTAAAGCAAAATTTTATATGAAGCCTGATGAGCTACAAAGCCAATGGCTCATTTTATGAATGCTAGTTGATGCTGTTAAGAATAACACGTGGGAGGATGTTATGGAAGTGTTACCCATGGCTTGACATTTTGATATCTGTTTTTAGTTTTGACTTTCATTATTTATTCAGAAATGTCATCATATAGTATTTGAGCATTGCCATTTTGA
Organism: Steromphala cineraria; assembly: GCA_916613615.1. Taxonomy (NCBI): domain Eukaryota; kingdom Metazoa; phylum Mollusca; class Gastropoda; order Trochida; family Trochidae; genus Steromphala; species Steromphala cineraria. The sequence continues at coordinate 76,361,659 of OU744721.1, forward strand.
TATTCTCAATTTTCACTCTTTACACAAATTATTTCCCATTTTCATAATTGAATATGCGGGTTGTATCAAATAATATTAATGGAATTGTGGAATCTGTAATTGAATATATTTGCAATTCTTTGTAACAAGTTGATTGTTTTGAAAACAACTAAATTAACGTCGGCAATCACTGCTGCATCATTTACAGAATGTATTCTCTCTGTCTGGATTCATTTGAACAATCTAAATGTAATTTATTTTAAACTTGATACAAAATATTTACCGGTATTCAATTTGCTAAATGCATTAGCCACAGTCGCCCTTTTCAAATTGTTACAATTTGATATGGAGGTTAAGCACATGCCAAAGTAAGGAAAACACTACATGAAAAAAAGTCATAGTCTTGAATAATTCTTTATTCAATAACTTTGCACGAAAATTAAGATTTAATTCAATTCAAGGAAAAGGATATTTAATCACATGATAGTCGTCTTTATTCATAATTTCATAGTATGATCAAATATTATTGAATGAACAGATATAGCGTGAACAACAGCTGTTGTTATGTATATATATATATTGTGTCCATTGTGTCATATATGCTGTTATTGATACAGACTACAGTATATGCATGTATTTTATTAAAGATAGAAATATGCATGGCATTGCTACAGAAAACATTCCACGTTACGATGGAGTTATTTACCGATAATGAGCCCCCAATCAATCGGCTGACAGGATATGTTTTGACATTTTCTATGTGCATTACTCAGCACCAGGATAGACCTTTGTCATTATCAAATTTGTATTCTATATTATCCTGTATTTGATATGGCTCTGTCTATATCTCATCAGTCAAAGTGTAGCAATATGGGTATGTTGTTGTTTTAAAAAGTTGGTAGTTGGTAGAAAGGGAAAAAAACGTTTGATTTGATTTACAGGTACACATATTTATTTCAATGAAAAAAGGGAAAAATCAATTGAATTTTTTGTGTACCAATTTTCATATTTGATTGTTTTTCTTTGATAAAGTCCATCAGATATGACCACAGGTCAAATGAAACATAAATGTTTCTCTTTAAAAAAAAGGTGTACTGTTATTCTATTTTACATAATCATTAAATATTTTCATATTATCCACTAAAGGACATTATCTCTCTTTTGATTTCCAGATATTTATCTAAATCTAACTGTTCTAATTGAAATGTGTACCTAATTTTAACTTTTTTTTTAGTAAAACAGTAACAAAACTGTCTGAGTAAAATCAAAGTAAAATTTCTTTTAGTAAATTTGCAATAAAAGGTTGAATTGCATGCAGTTTGTTCCTAGTTGATCAACAGAGGGGGGTCTTTTAAGCAAATTTCTAGCTGATAGGCCCCTTTGCAAATGGTAAAAGTATCCTGCATCTAATAATTCTAAGGGACACCAAGTCAAAAGGGTGGGCAAATTTCTCAAGGATCCTCCTCTGGGAACAACACTGGCAGGGAAAACCTATATAAAAAAATTAAATTAATTTCAAGTTTTTCTTATAATAGTATTCCTTGGACAAATTTGAATTAAGAGGATGTTGTAAATTATTGAAGTATCAGGAAAAAACATGTCCATTGATGTTTTCCAATCCTTCGTGGTTTGCCTTCCTCACTAGCAGCTGGTAGAGGATTCAATCGGGGAGGCCATTACTAGAGGTTCCATTCATTAACAGCTGTAGAGACTTTCAGGTCTATTGTAGAGAACTGCCAAATATCTCTGTTTATTCAAGTCTCTATTGACTTCAGGGCATTACTTCAGCTTTTCATTTTCCGCAGGAGGCGTTAGTCCTATAAATAGAATTCTTTTGAGATTTCTCTGTGTTTTGATCAATAACATTGGATACTTTCCTTCATAATTCTCAGTCCTAACTAGCGATCCAAGTGTTAGCTTCTTATTAATTGGCTCTTCGTGGTCAGGCATGGATATTTTTCATTGTGTTGTAAGAGTTGTGGCTCGTTAAATTGTCCAGATAACTTTCTCATCTCGTCTCGCCGTGCCTCAAGATTCATGTAGGAGGTCAAATGTCATTGATGAATTAGATTTAATTGACAAACTATTTTATGTAATTGTTGAATTGAATAGATGATTTCTGAAATAAGAAATCAATAATTATAAAGAAAATGATATTGAGTGCATTCAGTCTTTAGTTATGCGCCTATTAACTGGTACTGCTGTCTACTGTAAAATGTGGAAAGGTTTCTTTCCCTGATTTTGTTTCAAATTTATTATGTGGTTAGAATATATTACTCTATGATGTTCTTCTATATGAGGGAAAAGGGATAAAAGTACAATTGATAGCATGATGGACCCGAGAGATGTACAGGATTAAGATCGAGTCAGGGGTATCGAGAACTCATCTATATGAAATAAAAGAATTGTTGCAACTTTACATTGAAATTCATGCTCACAGTGCTACATTGAAATCGAGGAGTAGTGTGGTAGACTTAGAGAGGCCTAGAGTAAGGGGCTCATATATATTATGCTATCGAAAACTTCTACATCGAAGATCGCAGACACTTTAGATTTCATTTTAGTATCAACCTTGCTTACCACCTAAAACTAATACTTTAAGTGCTACATTGAAAGTAGGAAATATCTACCATGATAAATCTGTTTCTGGTATTACTAACAGATTTTACTGTAATACATATCAAATCCACGATTGCTTTGAGAGCTTTCTTTCTGCAGTATAAGCCACCATGATATAAGTGATATTCTCTTAAAGGGACCCGCCGTCCCCAACACAAATGGCCTTCGGCCCGTGCTGAGAAGCCTGCTCATTATTGAGCTGAGCTACGCTTTACCGCTGAGATGGGGAGAAGAGAGCGGTTTAGGGTTCGCTTTTCTTTAGGGGAATCCCCTCGTTAATCATGCGCGCTGATTGGTTAATAATACATCCACTACTTTTGACATATATTGTATTGGGCGAGACTGTAATAAATAATATCTCTCTATATATATATATATAACGTTTTAGTTTCGTAAGAGTAGTTTAATTTTAATATCCAAACGAATGCGCTTGCCAAGACATTGTAAGTTTTCAAGTTTCGCTAATGACTGGAGTATTGACAAAGCGTCATGAAACTTACTCAGTGAAACAATGCTAAGGATTTTCTAATTCTGATAAAAAAAATAATTTAATTATGCTATTTTCATACAATCTCAATTGATGTCTGAATCACATGACAACGGTAAAGTGTTTTTAAAAGGAAATTGTATACAAACAGTATTGTCTGTATATCATGAACGCCTTCTAGCTTGTTTATTTAGAGTCCTCTTTGTTTAAATCACCACAAAATGTTATATATCTGTTTATATCGGAGTGGTATAACCATTAAAAAAAAACGCTCCAAAAACAAGATAAGGAACATGTCATGGTTTATTTACAAAATATGTGTATTTGGCTATTGTTTGTTTAATAATTTCAAATTAGGAAATAAACATGTTTCGATTTAGTTAAATTTATAAAACACTTAATTTTATCAACAAATTGTGATACAAATGTTTTTGAAAAGTTTGTTTAAAAAGTTATCAAATTGAAGAATAGTTTCTGTCTAGTGTAAAATATGAAGATAATCAATCATTAAACAAACAAAAATTCTAAAAAAATACCATTCAACTTCATTGGATAGTTTATACTAAGAAAGGACTTGGGAATTTTCTATTAAGCTACGTATACTATTTGCTACAAATGATTGGCGAAACCTGCGTCTATACGGTAGTGAAGAGTAACAGTGTGGGTTAAATCATTTTTCAATTAATTTGGTTTCATCTAGCTGATGCCGTAGACAACTTCAAAATGAGGCATACCAAATAATTAACATTTGAAAACCTACATGTAAACATTTAAACAGATCCCTTAGCTTTTGAATTTTCACAATTTCTTGTGTTTGTGTTCAGATTTATGAATCGTGAATAAGAGTGGATACTCAAATAAGCGTTGTACAGCCCGTTCGCCAATTGTTTGTGTTTATTGTTTTAAAAAAAAACAATGTTTAAACCAATCACTTTATAAAAACGTTGCTGCTGATAATAACTGCCGAGACATCTAATAGATAGGAAAGGTAAGAGGTTTGGAAATTAATACAATTTTGTCATCTATTCATTTTGTTTTGTGATTTTTCATGGTTAAATAACATTGTTTTGAATATGTGTGATACACTGAACAGCCTGAAATAACACTTGATATAACGGGGAACTGTCATTTGATGTTGTGTATTATGGAGCCGGATGTAACAGATAACAGGTGTGAGACGTCAGTTTATTGTCGTCCAGTGACTCTAGTCATGTGTCGTAACAGGTCATATAACTGCCGGGTCACTGTTTGATGGCGCCATCCTGTCTGGTTGAGTGGACGATGGATACACATACAAGACATATACAAGACAATTGCCGCCAATTAAACGTTATTTCAATCCCCGACAGAATGTCTAGCTTTCAAAACCAAATGAGGCTGTAGAACATTATATCTGACTAATGAAAATCAGTATAGGTGAACGTTTCATCGTCCGCAACAAATTTCCATTATTGATCACTTCTTATATGGTTCTTATTTACGATCTACAGAATACAAAATTAAATAGAAAAAAATATCTCAACTTTACAAGCTGCAGCGAATATTGGATGTGGTAACAACGTGGTGTTCTAAATGGCGTCTGAATGTTAATCAAGAGAAAACGAAGATAATCCATCGCCTACGATGTGGAAGCCTCCCCTTATACGTAGAGACAGGACGACACTGCAGACCCCCCACCCCATTAGAGAGTAGAATTTGTCGATTTTGTCAAAATGTTGAAACAGAAGTTCATTTTATTTCAGAATGCCACTTTTACAATGATCAAAGAAGCAATTTTAATTTAGATTGTTATAATGCAACGGGGCCTTAGGACCTATTTATCGGAAAACAGCCCAAAACGCATTAAATGTATCAGTACAACAATAAGGAATATGTTTTTTAGAAGGCAATTATTTTTATAACTCTTACATGTATTTACTTATTTATCTATTTTTTTAAAAATTTTAAGCCTGTATTATCGCTACTTTTACATACCTATATTTACGAATATATTGTACACTGTTTTATGTTGTAAAGTGTCTCATAAGCCAAAAATTGGCTGGTTGTTAAATATATATTATGTCTTTTAATCATGCTTTTTACGATGTATATTTAACTTGTAACACTATAATAAACTATATCTGTCTGTCTGTGTTATCGATAACGTATTAGTGACAAATAACCAAATCGTAATCGATGCTTTTTCAAATTACATGACTGTCCCTCATTTAGATAATGATTATCTAAACTTCGGTATATGTGCGATGACTGTGCACCCGAAGGAGACATCTATTTTGCTGGACTACCCTTCATTGTCCTCACATTATCGTGAATATTATCATATTTTGGAAACTACGTATAACTGATATTTCTTACGCAGTTTGAAACAGCACACTGTTTAATAAACGAATTGGTATATAATAGATTACATTTATTTTTAAAAATAATAATGTTAATTATTAATTATATGTCAAAGAATATGTTCTTGCGGTTGCATGTCTATTGTTACAGGACATTTGAAAGACAACACATTTTTATTTTATTTGTTTTATATTTTAGTAATTGAAATGGAAATTAATTATAATTTTCCAATTGAAAACAGTTATTCAATACAAGAAAATGTGTTGTAATGATGATTTAATAATGTTATGACATATGCAAAAGCTATTCTATTCAGAATTTGTAGATGCATTAATTTGTTACCAAAACAACTCACTGTCACAGTGAGATAACTCAATCAATCATGATATATTAAAGCCGCATTATAGCGGTTTAAACAATGTATTTGATTAAACAAACAATTCAATCAGAGAAACCGAAGAGTTTACGTAAACCGGTTCTCTGTCACAGTCAAGCTCCGTACAGCGATGAATAATCAACACTGCTGCGGAGCTTAGGAGAGACTCTGCGCACGGTAGCGGGCTACTAATTAATAAATGTGATGCATCACATTTACGGGGACGCAGACTCGCTTTAAGATTCGGGTCTAACCCCAAACTAAGCTGATATAGCTCTTGAAATCTGACATGATAGAAATGTTTTGTGATATGTTTTCGGTAGGTAGATCTATACACCCTCTTACATTAGTTTCTGTTTGCTGCAGACATTCAGACTTAACCCTCTCGCTGCTTTGGTCACTTTAGATGCCCAAAGTGGGCTCTGCAGATCCACTTGACTTTAAACCTTCAGACCAAAAGCTTCTTGGTTGCTGTAGCAAGACAAGTGACATTGTGGTAATCTAATATCAATGCAATCAAGCTTTGTGTTTATAGAGTCAACATTATCATCTGTGGATCAATTCTGCACCGATAGCTTTGTTACCCTTGGTATTATATAGGGAAATGATAATATTTTCATGGATGATCTGTTTACCCAGAATGCAAGATAATGGGTGATTATTGGGTTATTTAGATTGGAGGTGAGGCGGTTACAACAATCCTTGCTGTTTTTGTGTATTAAGAGATAACCAAATGAGTTTATCCAAAGATTTTATGATATGATGTTTCAATTGACATCAATGTCCTTCATGATTTATTGTACAAATCACAATGTATTTGGAATAACTAATGAAGACATTTGCTAATGAAAAATCATAATAGTTTTCCAAGTATCAATCAAGTTGATTGTGAATCGAATCATTGAACGTGATCATAAATTAGTTTTGTTATCATTATTCTATATTATAATGAAGTTAAAGGTTTCTAAACATGTCTTAATTTACTTTTATGTTTGGATAAAGGATTAAATAATACTTCTGGGTCAAACTTGAAATCATAATTTTGAATCTGCATCCCTGCAATCAACTATTGATTATGATATCAAAGATAAATTTTGTGATGTTCTATTTGATAGTGTAGACTTCTTAGTAGTCTTATGCACAGACCCTTGAGCATATAATTCACCCCATGGAAGCAAGTCTAGATCTGAAATCTCCATATGTCTGAGTCTCCTTTTAAAAATTTAATAAAATAAGATTTTTACTAAAAAAAATTCAGAGACTAAATATAAGTCTAACTTCTTAGAACTTATTCAAACCTTCTTCACTTAGATAAATGTGACCTTTAACAAAACAAGTGTTCTTTCATCTTACATTTAAACTTATTCTTATTCAATATTCCTATTATAGACATTAAGTTGAACTGCTATATCACTTGAGATCTTCCTTTTTCAATAATTCGTACTTGAAAGCTCTTGTGATGAGGAGACACTTTTCAATGTAGATAAGAGTGAAAGATAGGTTTCAGTTTAGACAGGGAAGTTCAAGTGCATTCGAAGTATATTTGTCACATCTAAACTTTAATCAGGATCATGGAAATATTTATGTCACATGTAGTAAACTAAATGATTTATAGATATTAATTTCCTTGCTTGATGGAATGGTATACATGGCAAAGAAAACAAGTTAAATCTTCATGATAGTGTAAAATTGTCCTCAAACATCACTTCCTGTCTCTACAGCTTGAGTGTAATATTCATAGAGAGATCATATCTAATGGAATCTGACCAAATTTGAGGAAAATGCCATTTCCTGAACATTGATTTCAAGTCAAACATGTTGAATGGCAAGGGAGTTTCATGTAATGGAATCATCCCTACCAGTCCGTTTGATATTCATGATACCTCACTTGATTCAAAATTGGAAAACGTTATTTTCATGAAATTTTGATTTGGTCCGACATGAGGGAGAAGAATGCAATTACTCGGATTATCTTCGGCACTGAAGACGGATAAACGAGAATCTTCTGAAACTAGAGTCGTATTAAATCATCCGACCTGAATTGAAAATCTAGATTTATGCAGTCGTTGGACCCTTATCAGTGTTTCAACTGAAGGGGATCATATAAGATCCATTTGACGGGGAAATCGGTGCAGTTTTACGTGGAAAACAACATTAGCCATGTTTTGTGATGAACCTTTGATGCTTCGAGCAGACGGTACACAAAGTAATGAGATTTTGATTGTGTTGGTGATGGTAACTTCTGACTTTATTTGTTTTGTCTGCAGTTTCGTTTGTTGTTACAGTACACACTCTCCATGATTTGTTTACAGTTGCTAAAATTGGTTAAAGGGATTTTGCTGTTAAAAGATTAATACCATGTAAGATTAAGAATCTTTTTTTTTTTCTCAAATTGTATCTTTCAGTATTGTTAATGACTAATTCTATCTTTGAATTTAAGATTACAATAATTATGATATTGACATTCAACTGAGGAAAAATCCAAATATCAATAAATTAAGATTTGGAGGTCAAGTATTTAGATATTGAAATTTTTTTAATAATTATAATTGTCAATATCCTAATGGCCAGACGGCCTTAAACTATATGAAATAACACCATACAAAACCTGCAAAAAATATTGTAGTTTTATAACTTCTCCATCAATGATTCAGGGGTGAGTCAGGCCAACATCAGCAAGATTCAGGAAGCTTTTAGATTGATGAACCAAGAGAGAGTACTAAACTGTAAGTGTTCAAGCAGCTCGGGCTAATGAACAAAAAAATGAGACCAGTGAGTCTAAAAAAAGTCCCAACATTAAGTTTTATACAACAGCAACCACTGAATAAATTCAAGGACCAATTCTATTGAAAGTGTTCAGAGGGAGTTGTCAATGGTAGTTTATAGGTTCATGAAGAGAGGATTTGACATGAATAGTCACATGATAGATTCTGGAATAACAGTAAACTAGCTGTGTTAGGTTATTGAGAAAAAACATACACAAATGGTTGCCCTCTTGAAATAAGGGAGATGACAAAAACATAATTCAGAATTCATTTCACTGACATTTGATGAATAAATGCATGCACCAATTCTATGGAAAGTGCACAGAGCCTTCAATAGCAGCTCAAAGGGACATGAACAGAGGATTTGACTGAAATAAAAGTAAACTAGGTTGATGGGACAAAACCACACAAATGATTGCCCTCATGAAGTAAGGGAGAATTCAGAATTTAATTCACTGCCACAAAATTAATGGATCATGCCTATTGAAAGTACATAGGAATCCTTCAATGGCAACTGGAAGGAACATGAACAGAGGATTGACAAAGTTTTGACTGGAATAGTAAACTAGCCGTGTTCAGTTAATCGGACAAAAACACACAAATCATTGCCCTCATGAGGTGGGGGAGATCGCTAAGGAGAGGAAAGTATGGCCGATAGGTTCTGGAGAATCGATTCTCGAACACTGATTGACCGAGTTGACTTGCTGAAGTTTTGTAATATGAGACTCTGCCTCGCAGCATGCTCTTTGGTCTCGCTGCAGACCCCAAACTTTTTCTCAAAGTCAAAATCTGAAAAAGAAGAATTCAAAGAAAAACTCCTTAATTTGACAGTTGATTTATAGATGGTATGACCTGCAAGATTTTCTCTGGTAATGAAGCTTTAAAGACAGGTGTAAATTCTCCAGAATCTGAAGATGAAAATAAAGTTTTCTTTATATTAGAGTATTAAGTCCACAAATGAACAGTTCCAACATATGTGATTAGAAATCATAATATTCTAAGGCAGAAGATTCTATGATGTGTAATGTTGACACTTCTTTTTCAAAATCTATATATGAACTGTCAATGCAAACTTAGATGTTATTATGCTATTTAATGTGTTAGGTCCACTAACATCAGATATGTTTAGAAAGTGCTGATATGTAGCCAAAAGGCAGAGTTTATTCTCCTATACAAGATGTCAACAACAAAGAAATAGTCTATGCAATCATCAGACAGTTTACACAGAACCAGTAGAAGAATCCTTACAAAGCTGTAGCAAGTGATAGAAAGGCTGGTGGAAGCATATTCTTGAGGACAGGAAGTCGTCTGCTCAAGTAGCATTAGGCGTCTGCCCCAAGACAAGAAGCGGTCTGTGATAGCATGTGGTGAACATTCAGCTCTAGGCTGGGGTTTAATGCTCTCCAAATTGTAAACTTCATTCAAAGTTTAACATTATTGTGTTTACTTCAAATCATTAGGACCAGGAAAAACGCCTGTTGTGTCTATTTCCAAAATTAAAGATATTCAAATGTTTGAAATAAATGTCATGATTATCTTATGACCTTGAATATATGTACAACATCAAACCTAATGTCCTTTAGCTAGCATTTTGGAGTTATTGAAATCTAAAACCTTTGTTGTCATAACACATTGAATAACAATAAATTATCTCCCAGATGTGGCTTTGGAAGTTTAGTTCAAAATCATCAGAAATGGAACCAATGCAGGGTGTGTAAGACCATTTTGCAACGCATTTCTCAAAGAACAAAAAGAAAGATATGTTCATGAACATAGGATCAAAAGCAACATAATAGCGAGATTTCAATGCACGGTTACAGGCCCATTACAGATATCCACTACTATATTATCATTATTAAAACCAGGTATAATAATCCACCAGACTACTTCTTGACCACAGGTTTGCCTTCGTGCCTAGTTCATACAGAACTATCGTCATCGGAGGTCAATTAAGCAGACATTGTTTATCTTGAAGAGAATTCCTTCTGTTGACACTGAAGCAGGGATGTCTTGCACAACAGAGCCGTGGACAATTGGTGTATTGATGTGGAAAGCTTGCACTGTATGCTATTGGGTCATTAGGTTTGAGGGTCTGTGATGATGTCTATTCTACATCGTTAATCAATAGTATCTAATTAAGTAATGAAGGGCCTTGAAGACCGCCAGGTAGGGGACCTGACTGTTAGAGATGGTGTCACATGAACAATGTTTTAATAAATATCCTAGGTTGTAATGTGAAATATCAATTTTCCTGCAGGACATTAGAAGAGATAATAAAAATACTGTTTAATGAATGATGTTGAGGTCGTGAAAGGTTCAAGTGTGAAACAGTAAAGTGTATCTTGAGTCTAGTATTGAGTGAGTTTTAAGCTGCTTTGTCAGCATTTGAGTCATGAGCAAGTTTAGTCTAGTACAATCTATAGTAAACTTCCCCCACAAGGTATACACCTGCTTTTCTCTTCAATAGAAAGTTTAAACCTTGCTGCTTAGGTCCAAATGTTGTAGTTTGAATGCAGTGGTCTTTTCAGTGAAATCTAAACACTTCTGAAACTTTTAGCACAGAAAAATGTAGGAATTTTGAGCTAGATTTTGAAACAACTAAATTGTTTTAATGCCAATAAATGCAATGCCTTTACTAATACGCATGTTTTCTTTGAAATATAGTCAAATTACTGCCAAAATAATCATTGAAAACAAATATCTTGAATTAAGTATTTGATAGAAAGCTTTATTAAACTTCAATGCATGATGAACAAAACCAAAAAGCAGTATTCCCTGGTAACTGACGTCCTTAGAACACTTTCACCTCAAATATAAATCACTATCTAATTCGACTAATATTTGGTAAAGGGTTTTTGTATCAGATTGAATAGAAATCATCTGAGTATTCATCGTCAAGTCTTATGTTTAACTAAAATATTGTGTTGTCAAATTGAATTTTATCCATCGGCAGCCTCTGCAAACACATTGATGTAAATTCTATTGAATAAGGTTCTTTCATACCCAGTTTTGAGATCCATAGTATTTGCTTGATGAAAAAGAAATAATTCAACACACACAAAGATTATTTGAAAGCCTCATGTTAGCAGCAGCACATCAATTTCTTTTTTAAGAAAACATTATTCTGTCATCAATAAACCGATATCCTTTGAAATGATGAAAGCTAATATGGATGAGCGGTCGTATTGGCCTGTGCAGCCAGCCTAGCTCGTGTATGTCCATATTGTTTTTATTTTCATTTTTATTCGATTGATATTTGGAATTGATTAGTTATGTCAAAGTAGTTGATGTTGTTAGATGTCACGTGGTTGTTCTTATCTGATTTGATTGAAAAATGTTTCTGTTTAGGGTCTACTGTCTATATTAATCAATACAGATGGAAAGTTCTTGTTTGTAAGAATGGTTGATTGATATAGATAGCAAAATATTGTATGACGTCATAAGTAGTTTTGGGATTGGCTATGTTTGCTTTTAATTTTCAAATCCTTGCTTTTTTTTATTAAAAACATTTCAAGTTTTGCAGAAAAATTAAGCATTTTCAGTTGACATCATTTAAAGTGTGCAAAACAATTTGTAAGTGGACAGAGTATGTCGATAGGCTCACATATGTCAATTTTTGAAATCGATGTTATTACATCGGGAACCACTTACTGTTACTGAAAATAACAAGTTAAAGGTCAATCAGTACATTAGAGCGAAAATACGGCCATTCAAAGTCGGGATTTTGATCGAAAACCGGACAATTTGGCTCGAGTGGCGCGCGCAAATTCGCCAAACGTAGTTTTTAAACCTTGTCATAAGCTGACAGGAAGATATATTCGATTCGATAGTGTTTATTAGGTATTGTAACTAATAGGTAGATTAATTGGATGCATAATTTCGAATATTAAACGTATTTGAGATGTTTTCTTTATTTTTCCATAATATCAAGCATTTTAGAGATATCATGCATAAATGGATATATTTGCAAATCCAGTGATGAGATATGAACTTCAATCAGCATATTAGATATTTTGTAGCTTATCAAAACCAAATAAAATTTTAAGAAAGATACTCTGTGTCATTTTAAGAGTTTAAATCAGTTAAAGATATGAAATAAGTATGCATCAATGTTTATTTGCTAATATCTATGTCATTCAAAAGGTCAGGATAAGGATAGGGAAAGACATTTTTAACAGTAGACTAATTTCAAGATTTTTGGCAATTTTCTAAATTTCAAATAGGTATTGTAAAATTAAATTTCCAAATTAACGAGCCACTTTTTCATCCCTTGGCCCCTACCTTTCCCAATTCCTACCTAATAAAAGTTGTTTATTTTACATTTTATATGGCAGAAAGATATTTTGTAATCGTCTTTTACACATGTAATAATGACTGTTTTACACCTCTTTCAAGCGCTGTTATCTCATATACCCGCTTGAGTAACACACTATTTCAAAGATTGGTACATCAGATTCCATCACGCATGATAATCTCTCAATATATATATACATGTACATCTATAATGTCCACCTTGAGTTTTCAAAGGGCATCGTGTTTTAACTGCTTGTTGGAATGACACAATTCCCACCTGATGTTTCTGTTGTAATTCTATTTTCCTACTTAATATTTAATTATCAGACCTTATGCACTGGGCTGTGCGACATTTTATTGACATTTCCAATCATCATGGCGCTTTCAGTGCCGGAAATAAATCCCTGAGGAGTAATTGTTGCATGTTTTCAAGAGTTTTATCAATTTTGTTAGGTTTTTGAACGAAGTGACTCTGAATAACTCTCAAATCATAAATACATGATGAGGCCTCTGGTGATTTTTGTAAAGGGTAACCTATATTAATGTGAAATATAATTGATTTTATTGATGGTTAGGATTGAAGTGTCTCGATTTATCTTTTGTTGTTGATTACTTTTATTTTATGTGACTTTTGCTTGATGTTTTTGCAGGTCAAGATTTTAACATTTTTAGTTTATTGTCATTCACATGTGTTGTTCATATTGTCTACTATTAACTGTAAAAAAAAGATTTTCACAGGTCAAGGCATAAATAAAGAGAAACCTCTAACAAAAGGATGTTATTCTTTGCATTGTTTTTATGAATATTATGAATAAAACAATTGACATTAGTCTTCACTCTTGTGTGAAGTCACCCATGAAAATAACTGACTGCATAATTTGATTACATATACACAGTATATGGTGAGAAATTACATATATCCTGTTGTGTTCCATGGCAAGGCACTTCATCCACATTTGACTCAGTGCAGCCAGTTGTTCAAATGGAAACCGGAAAACAAAAGTGTGGATCAGGAAACACTAAGTAGCTGCTTATAAGTACCATCTCTTCAGAGTAATATCCTTCAGCCAATGAGCAGTGAATATTGGATATATGACTTACAATTGTCATTATTATTCTCCATCATCTCCACACACACAAAGTGGAAGGGAGATATAGGTTTAAGCTCATTCTCTTCATGTGTCCGTCCATGTTTCCATCTGTTTGAGTTAAAGGGGGAAATTTTTGCAGAAACAACCGAAAAGATAAGATAACCAAATTTGTTGTGCATCTTCGGGGTATGAATACCTTGATGGAATTTGAAAATCAGAAGCATGAAATTATTTTTTACCTAACTATTGCCCTTGTTCCTGGTCTTTGGACTGTTAGGAAATGTATAGCTAAAATGAAGACCAAATTGGCTGGGGATGTTTACGACTATATCTTGTTATGATTATTCTGAAGTTTATCTGACTCTTCTCCCCTGTTCCAGTGTGTGGGTATCATCCTGCTGGGTATCGGGATCATCGTGGAGGTGAACCGTCAGGATATCCAGTCTGTCAACAATCGTCTTGCCCTTCCCGTCGCCCTACTCATTGTCGTCGGACTTCTCATCGCTATCAACGCCTTCTGTGGAATTGTGGGTACTGTCACCGAGAACCCAACTCTACTGAAAGTGGTGAGTAATGGTTAAGGTTTATTTGAATTATAGATTTATTTTCTTGAAAAAATATTTGCTTTTGTTTTGATTGTGCAGAAAGCATTATATATGTTTTTTCATAAGAATCAATATGGCCACATTTGCACTAATTCATTTTATGATAATTAAACCCATTCAAATTTCTATTGCAAATTTCTTCTGTTAATTGGTATCAAAATACCCAATTGTCTGATGAACTTGATTGTGGGGGATTTCCCCCAAGAGAAAAAAGATAGAATTTCTTGTATGAATCATTCAGCAAATTCAGGAGTATCCATTCAAAACACAAACGATGTTCTGTAACATTATCTGACAGTTCGTTGACCCCTGAAAGCCCAACAGGAGCTCCCAGTTCAATTAAGGTCTCTGACGAGTTTAGGTGTGGGGCCTCAAGTCAAACTAGGTCATTACACATCTGGTCTTGAGCAAATTCAATAATGGGTGAGAAGGCAAGATTGCAAACCAGTGACTTAGATGGGTTTGTCACTTGCATATAAAACGTTGTAAGCTTGTAGTTGACTATCGATACTCTAAAAGGCAAGATCGGTAACCAATGACCATCTCTTTCCTTAGCTAGGTTTGTCACTTTTGCATCAAAACATTGTAAGGTTGTAGTTGACAGAAGATACTCTCAGAAGGCGGGACTCAAGACCAGTGACTGTTTCTTTGATTAACTGAGTTTGTCACTTGCACATTTTAACATTGAAAGCTTGTTGAAAATCTGATAAAGCAAGATTCGAAACCTGTTACCATCAATTTGCTAGTAGGGCTGGGATTGTCACTTGCTTGTCAAAACATTGCAAGATTGTAGTTGACTATAGATAGTCTTGGAAAGCAAGATTGGTGTGACCAGTGACTATCTCTTTCCTTAGCTTGGAGTGTCACTTGTGCATCAACATTGTAAGCTTGTTGCTGTAGATGATCTGAACAAGCAAAAATAGAAAACATGCAGTGAACTTATCTATCGATAGCTTGTAGTTGACTTAGATACTCTTATTGGAAACCAATGACCGTCTCTTGGCTATTGGAACTTGGATTGTCACTTGCACATCAAAACCTTGTAAGCTTGTGTCTGTTGATAATCTGAGAAAGCAAGATTCAAAATCAGTTACCATCAATAAGGTAGAAGAGCTGGGATTGTCACTTGCACATCAAAACATTGTAAAATTGTGTCTATAGATGATCTAAATAAGAAAGATTCAAAACCAGTGACCGTCTCTATCCATACCCGGGTTAATAACTTGCACGTCAAAACATCATGCCCTGTAGTTAACTGTGTAGATGGTCTACAATGTCAACAGGAGGAAAACAGTTTCTTGTCAATTTGAAATATTTCCAATTCTTCAAATAAATAAATTTGTTCAACTTGCTTGTCAATGATTGGTCAACGTTTAATGTTTTAAGGTAATCAGTAAAGCAATGTATTAGTATAGATCGTTCCTTACCATTACAGCTGCTTAATGAACTGAAATGATGGAAAAGTATTTTGGGCCAATGCTCTTTGATAGAAATAAATTACTAATTCTACTCATTATCACTGTTTGAACTACCTATAGAATATCTTAATTTTGGAAACTGAATCAAAGAATCTTGTCAAGCTGTAATCATTTCCATTTGAGACAAATTGATTTTGTTTTTTACTGCTTTTTGAACAAATGATTGTTTTCTAGTAATGTTGTAAATGTTTGATAAGAAGTCAACAAATGCTTACCTACCGTAGGTAGTTAAAGTGTTGCTTATTAAGACTGAATCAGGGAATATGTTGAAGGCATGTAGTTAATGGAGTTATATTTTACCACACTTACTTATTTGAGATTTTTATTTTGAACATTTTTGAATTACTGAATCTTATTTGGACAACAAATCAATTTTAGCCTCCCTATTTGTGATTATGATTGGTGATCATCTTTCTTAACTCTCCTTGGTCCTCCAGAAATATTTTATTCCAATTCCTGGAAGAACTATCTTTCGCATACTTGTCTATGAAACTGATTCTATGGTCAAGAATAATTTCATTCTCTCTTTATTCAGCTCCAATCAGATGAAGTTATTTATTCTCTGCATCTTTGAGGCTTCATAAGTCCTTATTATATGATAGTTACTATTTGTTTATCAGCTAATGTAAGTTGATGAATTTAAATATTTCTGAAGCAAGTATTTTATCTGGAATTACTTACCACAAAGGTATGAAATAATCATTCTTTGGTTTTGAATTGAGACTATGGAAGATTTGGAAATCAATGGAAGTACAATATCCTTTATTTACAGATTCAGAATAGGGGTTTGAAGGTAATCTGTTGGTGAAACACTGTCCTTAGGGCAACAGTACTGATGTCAGTCCTGGTTTTCCATTTGAATGGCCATTATTAGGTGAATCCTTTGTGGTTGATTTCTAAACTGGATGTAATTGATTCTAAGCAGGTGCTTTGGATTGTTTTGTGTCTGAAATAGAATTTTTTTCTCAGTTAATTGAAATAGGATTACAAACTATTTCCTCTTATTTTCTTGACTTGATTGAATTCAATTTCTGAACAATAGATTTTTGTTGGTTTTTTTTGTTAAAAAAAGTAGTTGAAAGATTTCTTTTGACATTTTATCATTAAAAGGACAATCTTAAGCAAATTCATTGTATGTTCCGTTAAGATTGATTTGCTTTTATGAAATGATTACATTCAATCTCTGTTTCCCAGATGCTTTTTATTTGTCAAATTTGTTTGAAAATATCAGACATGTGATATTTTTTCAGAGGAGTGGTTGAAGATTTGGTTAAAAAAAATGGTAGATTCAACCCAAATGCAGGGAGATTTTGCAAAGACTTCAAAAGTATAAAGAAGCATTATTTTGTAAATATTAGCCAGTTTAGCTTACTTAATAGCAGCATCATATTAAAACTTAATGTTCATATCAAAATTCTAGTTGTATTCATAAATCCCAAAATAAAAAATGTTGATAATCATTTATTAATCAAAACTGAATATTTTTTATTTCCAACAATTGTAGGAAAAAAATTAAACTAATATGTATATGTATATGCCTGTGTGCCATAATTTAATACTTAAAACATTTAAGTTTTCATATCAAGTATAATTCAGAAAATCCCACAGTCACTTATTAATATTTGAAAGAAATATATGAGATAATTGACAAATCAAGTGAAGCTTAAAGAATGCTTCATACATGTATTGATCAATGATCAGCACATCAGATTTTCTGCTAAATTGCAATCATTACCTTAGATGAATTCATCAGCTCTCCAGCCTCTATTTGAATGACCTCCAAAGGCAATGGAACAGAGAGTCTTTCAACCCTTTCTACATCAAGTCTTCATACGCACTGGAACCATAAGATAGCCATAGAAAAGATCGTTACTCCAGTTCACCACTGCATTTTATTTTCAGTTTCCAGTACTTGATGATATGAGCAGGATTATATAAGAAATGAGGGATCATTTAGTGCATGATATGAAAAGGATTCCATATTGATAAAAAGGATGACGATTATTATTTGTGTAAGGCATTTCTGCTGTATTTGGCTGGCACTCCATGACCCATTTCATAGATACCTGTTTTATGAAACTTGAATAACCCTTCTTCTTTTAATATAAGGGTTTTGCACTTATAAGAACATTAGCTGAGATAGATTTTTTCACTTCATTTGAGAAATAGAAAAACTGAAATTTGTAAGGATGCACGATGTTAATTATATATCGGTTTTATTGCAATACAGGAACTAAATGATACGAATCGGTACACACTTCTGAAAATATTTGCATTGCAGTATATTGCAATACAGAAATGAGAAACGATACCCATCCTAAAAATTTGCAAAAGCAATGTCTTTAATACCTGTCATAATGTATACATAATGTCTGATTCCATATGTGATAGCACCCATATCATCCAGTTGAGGAATATGGATATTATGATAAGACATTATTAGATATAATGATAAGGAATCATCACTAGTTTTTCATTACTGTTTGTAATTAACACGACCTTTGCCTACATTTGAGTGTTCATGGACAGTGGGAAGTATATTCTAGAGCCACTGTCAATAATGAGGAATATGTTTTTCATAACCACTTTATACAATCTCTTCACTTATTCATTATAGATGATGAATCGTCATTAGTTTTTCATGACTCCCTGTAATTAAAGTACCTCAATCTAAATTTGAGTGTGGATGGACAGTGGGGAAGTATATTCTAGAGCCACTGCCATGTTGTTAGACAGACCAGCTGTGATAGAGTCAATACATTATAGATGATGACCAGGGCTTTATGACTAGTTGTCCGTTATTGCGGAGACTAATAAAAAGAACCCTGGACGGTAATATAAATGAACTCAGAGTATCAGAAAAAGGTCAGGCTATGGTTTCATGATGTTCTTATGGAGACCGACTATCAAATCTTATTGGATGTGCTTTTTATGTGGTGGACATTTTCTTGATTGGGGAATCATAACTGTAGGATGAAGTCTGGTTCTTAGAATTTGTTCTTCTGCTTATGTGGTGGTTCTGGAAATATTATTAACACATGTTAGTTTGAAAAGGTTTGAGATAATATTTTTTATTTTTTTTTAAAAGACGCCTATCAATCAGCTTTTGTCAGCCATTTTGAATTTTTTTGAGCAATACTAGAAAACAAATCTCCAGTATTATGCTTAATTATTTACAGTTTTAAGATATAACTAATTGGTTGATAGAATATGAGCGTATCTACAAATAAGTCATGATTATATTTGTCAGTTATAACATTGTCATGCGGATGCTATATGCATTCCACGCTTGTATCTCCAATGTTTGTTTTAACAAAATTTCACCTAATACTGGACTGTTTCTTTAATCGGGAATGTAAGTAGGACATTTATCATATCATGCTTAACTTAACAGCTTAAGTAGCATGAAACTGCAAGGGTTGCACATTTCATCCATTATATAGGTGACAACCACTTTATTCAATCTCTTCACTTATAAGTTGTACCCTGTCCAAAAAGAACATCTTACAATGTAGTAAAGTGGACTCTGACATCTTATGTCTTTGCAGCTCTAAGGAGATGACCATCCTTATCTTCTTCAGGCATGCAATCATGGCATCAATATAGAGATTAGGACAAGGAAGTTACAGGATGAAGCCTGATAAGTAACCAAACACATTTAATTGACAGTGACTTCAATTTTCTCTTGCAACTTACATTTTATCCTGACAGACTGATGAGAAGGTAAAGTAGTTTCATGACAGTGTCCAAGATATAACCCAACTTCCATTTGATGGCACTCTATATAATTGAGATGGAAACCTGTGATTTTATGGCAATCTGTGATTTTATGGCAATGGTCTGCAATGATGTTGCCTTCTGATGAAGTTTCTTGGACATAATACTATGGGACATTGATAAAAACTAAATGTCAACAATAAGGCAAATCATTTACAAGTGAAAACCTAGTAGGAAGCAATTTGAGTAAATGAGCAAAATTCAGTGAATATCAAAGAAATTGAAAGCTGGTGGTTACAAGGCAGTGGTCTAGCATTAAGTTGTTACGATGATGGACAATAACTGGACACTGGTCTAAAGCTGGTCAAGCAGAGAGGAAACCTTGATGGAGGAGGGGAGTTTACAATGACAAGATAATAATACACATGCTGTATACACTGATGATGAAGGAGCCGGGGAGATACAGGGTTATAACCTACTCAGTCGTGAGTTAACTGTGATAGCTCCTGCTGCTGCTTGTGGCTGATAGCCAATAGTAGTCTTGCACTGAGGGAGAGAGGTGGAGTAGTATTGCTTGTTTTCCATGCTTGCAATTTACATTTCCTGATTGTGTCCTGTAAAATTAAGTTTGTATGATATTTCAGTTTCCACTGTTGTCAAATAGTTGATGGGAAAGTATTTGACTTATTTGAGTGGCATTTTAGAAGTTGAGAGTCAAATAATGACAATATTTATGGATGACAACTTCTTTATTCATAGAGTGCGACGTTTCGATACAGATTCTTCTTGTATCGTTTTCAAGAATCTGTATCGAAACGTCGCACTCTATGAATAAAGAAGTTGTCATCCATAAATATTGTCATTATGGGAAAGTTTTTATTTAGTCTCTGTTTATGTTTCAACTTATGTCAACGGCTTATGGCTGAAATATTGCCGAAGCGGCATTAAACTCCAACTCATACACTCTAGCATACGAAGTAACAGAGTATTGACATAATCTTAGAAAGTCTTTGACACCTTTTATGTAATGAACTGTAACTTCAAACTAATTTAAATCAAATCCTTTTTCTGTTGCCTTGCCTATTTGGGTTGTCACTTGTCACTTGTCTGATTGAATTAGAATTGCTGTTCTGAAAAACTTCACATCCAGATTCATTCGGAGCAGAAAAAAAACATGACAGAATAAAATGATCCCAATTGAAGTGCTAACCCCTTGTATCAGGTTCTATATCCAGCAGGCTATAAAAGTCAAAGCAATTAGATATTCCTACCCCCTCTCCTCCGAGTGGTGTCATATGGTGAGCTTACACTCTGATCGGAGAAGGTCAAAGTTGAACATAAATGACACATGTCAAAAAACATATTGAAATGAGTAACATCTACTGGAAGCATTCTCTATGGAAGCCTCATTATATCAAGGTCAATAATTCTGTAACTGATAACTTTGAAATAGTGGAATTGATTCACATTAAATTTGATAATATAAGAAACCTTTTTTGACAAATTTCAAAGTTAGTCCTCTGATTGGTGTCATCTGGTGAGCTTACACTCTGATCTTGGAGAAGGTCAAAGTTGAACATAAATGACACATGTCAAAAAACATATTGAGTAACTGGTACTGTATTCTCGCTCTAAATTATATCAAGTTTAAACAATCAGTAACTGATAATTCTGAAATATTGGAATTGATTCATATTAAATTTGATAATAGAAGAGACCTTTTTGACAAATTTGAAGGTACTCATTTTAGTATCAATTTTCTGAAATATACTCTTTGAATGAATCAATTACAAAATGTCAAATTCTATGCATTAAAATGTGTACATGAATTAAGATGTTAAGGTCAGCTTTGTTTGATTGATACTTAATAATTGATCATTTCTTTAACAACTATGGGTAAAATGCTTGAGAAATAATATGTTTGACACTCAAAAATGTATTCATTTTACACAAAGTATTACTTTTTGGTAAATTGGAAGATTTCCCCCCAAAAAGCCTGCTACTGCTGCTTTGAAATCATATACCGACATAACAGAAGGAAAAAGTTTTGAATTTCAAGACATTAATCTGATACACACTCATCTGTTCTTGATATTTTAAGTTAAAACAAGAGAAATTCAGTTCTAGTTTCACCATGGATTGTTTTGTAATGATCATATTTCAAGGCAAGCATTTTCTTCAGTGAGATAATAATTAGCTATGGAATTATGATCTCATTCATTCATAATTTTAAATTCAATTACCCGGTAATTTTAGTTTTATTGCTATTGTGTAAATATTATTGTTGGTGCAGTAATGATATCTTTTGGGTATGATTTCCTAATTGATTAGAGTAATTGTGAATTGTGATTTAATTGATGTGATTAATTTACAATTTATAACTCAAACAGGGACATCCTGAGCCATTAATATCAAATACCATAACAAGAGACAGATGTTTCCTCTTGGGTGATGAATGGTTATTCATTTCCTGTTGTGTCAGATAAAATTAAACTCAAAGCATCTTTGTTTTTAAATTACTATTTATCATTGACAACAAAAGGATTTGAATAATAACTGTCATCATGTTTAAATGTTTATTTTTGAAAGCGTTGAAAATATGGAGGTTTGACTTTTCACCCAAGGGAAATAATTGATGCAATGAAATGAAATGACATAATCTGAGGTCACAGACATTTTAAAAATTGTTATATCTATCAATATTACAAATTCTTGTACCTGTTCTGTTTGAGTCCTTTTTGGGATTCGAACCCACACCATCAGATTCTGCTAGCAGTGATCATACCAGCAGCTTACCAACTTTGTCAAGGGGAAATGGCCAAGTTTGGAAGTTGTTTGTATGGTTATTGCTCCTGGGGTTGACTGACTCTAAAGGTATGAGGTTGAATCCCACAAGGAACTCGACAAGAAAAAAGTACAATAATATTACCATTGAAGAAAGTGTAATCCAAAATGTAACAATGTTACATTGTTCACTATCTAAATGGCATGTATTCTCATAGTCTTTTTTGTGTTGTAAGACTTTACTAGTAGGTACTAAACTGGTATTTTTGTGATCTTGGTAAACAAATAAAATTCACTTTCAAGTGACAAATACTTGAGGTCACCTGACTTCAGTGCAGGGTGACGACCTTCTAAGCTGTTTCTGCAGTAGAGAACTTGCATATATAACTTACATAACCCTTCTTTAGAGGCATGTTAGAAGCCTGTTTGATGAAGAAGAACAAGTTCTTACGGATAATCATCTTCTTTATTGCATGAAATGCCATACATAACCCTGTTAATGCAGTACTAGTTGCGTCCTTACATTTAAATTCACCATTCACCACAATGATATTGTGAGATTTCTCTCTGTAGTGTAGTGATATTATGGACATTCTAAAGCACTCTGAGTTATCCCATCTCACCTGATGTTTCTCTGGATAACTGCTCAGCCTCAAAGCTGATATACCAATGCTCAGGACCAAACACTTAATGTGTGTTTACCTAGCCATTGATCTGTGCATTATATGGTTTAATGTCACGTCTAGGTGATATGGCTCAATCATTGTGTATCCAAAGCATTCATCTGTGAATGATATAGCTCAATGATACGGCTCAACAATCCACCTCGTTGATGTATAATCATGACACAGCTAAGTGATATGGCTTGGCTTCAATGATACATCACATTGATGCTGAAGATACATTTTCCTCATGTCGTCTTGTTTTCTTGTATCTTTCTACATCGTCCATTGTCCTCTGTAAATGATACATACTGTCCTCAACTTATGTCCTTAACATTACATTACATTCTCTCTTCTGATGTCTTGACTTGTTTTCTGCTCCTACTAATGTGTACCCGCTACTGATATCTAATGTCTACCACTCTCCTTAATTGTCCTCATGCTTTATTTGATGAAAAATTTCAGCTAAAATGCCTACATACTGTTCAGTATATTTTTCAGTCGACTCAAGTTGTGCTGGATATTAAAATGTCCTAACGTCTCCATTTAATGGTACATATGATCCCAAATTGTCCCACTTATCTCGCCATGTAAAGTTCAATGTTTTCTTCAAATGTCTTTAATTCTTTGTTGAAGTGACACTCCGACATTGTCGAAATGTGTTGTGTAACATCATCTGAAATTATCCTTTAGTGCTGATTGTAAGATAAAGTCATCCGTCTTTATCTTCCCAGTTTACATGTTCAATAATATCCTATATTTTCCTTAAATCCTACTTGATATTAACTTTCTTTATGTCCCCATTTTTGTCCCATATTAGTGTTTTTATCGTCTGAAATTGTCCTAAAGTCCTGATTGTATAATACTGCCACCGACGTCCTCTGCTATCCTATAAACCCTCCACCAGCCTGCACTGTGACCAGACCAAGACCTAGTAATTGCAAGTGTCTGCAGTCTTTGTCCCATTGTTTTCTGTGTAAACACGAGACAATTCCTGCAGATTATTGACTGCCACATTGATAGGTGGCGCTACAGTAGCAGTAGCTGCGGGACCAATGAAAACAGTCAGAGCTTTTGTAGCCTGGTAGAGTTACTGTCAAATAATGGTACCATGTTAGTCCTTTGGTCTATAGATTCTGCCTCGAAGTTAATGGAATAAAAGTACTGCCTTGGTGTGGGTAACTGTGTCTGTTAGAGTTACTGCCATGTGGTCATGTTGTTTCTGTCTTCGGTTCTTGTCACGGTGATATGTTTACAGTCTGAGTAAATGAATTACATTGTATCATTTCCAGGAAGCATCTTCTCATATTTGAGTATTTAATCCCTTCCAATCCTGGATTATAACCATTGTGTATCTGCTGAAATATTTGTAAATGGCCCAATTGAATAGTTTTGCACCTCTTTATCATAGATAGCTCATGAATCAAAACCCTTATCCCAAGATGAACATGCAAGTGAATCATGTTTGTATCAGTCCTAAGTTGGCCTTTTAAGGACAAATATGCCATTTGAGAACGAAAACAATATCAGCACAACATGAAAATCCTTGCTTTTTGTAAACTACTATTATGTGATGAGGTTGAAGCAAAACAGAAATGATAAAGGGAGTAAGAAACTACAAAGGACTAGAGGAGTGATGTGTATTTTCTACAGTCCAGGAAGAACATTTTTCACTGTCACAATGGGAGAATAATGTCATTGCTGCTTCACAAAAACAACCTTGATTAATGAGATAATAATGATCACTTTTCACTGCTGGTGAGGTTTTCAACTGTGATGCTTTGAGCAGGAGTTATTTCACAAATAATGTAAATAATTTTGTCAACTTCAAATGTTGTTTGGATATCAAATTCAGCCCTATATCTGTATTTCTAACAAATCTTTACATCTGAATCAATGTGATAAATAACAAATAATTTTGGTAAGTTTTAACGAATATCAATGTTTTAAAAGGATTTAGTTTTTACTTCAAATGTTTTATTATATGATATATTCATCTACATTGTTTAATTCAGCATAGCTGAAAGTAAAAAACAACCTAATATTTGTAAAATGTGTAATTGAAAGTAACCATTCAAAGATTTTAAACATGAGGCTTCCTTGTCGAGCTATTTTCAAACTGAAATCAATCACGATAGCACAGAAGATTGAAACAGAGAAGGATTTTTTTTCACATTTCAAATCGAATTACTTGATGCTCTTAATTGTTATTGATCAACCAATTTCCTCTTTTCAAAGCTAAATTTCATCATTGACTATTCTAGATTTCACCAGATCCATCAATCATATGAAACATGATTTTTACGTTAATATCTGTCCAAATGTTCCCCTTTTACTCCAAATGTAATAAGTGGTTGTAATAGCTGAGCAAAAATCGATGCGAATATCAAATGCAATTTTCCAAGTTATCAAGGAAATACACTAACCATGGCATCTTATTACTACTCTGCATTTGTTTTAGTGTTAAAGTGAATACCATGGTGGTCAAATGTCCAGTGGGATGACCAATTTGACCAGTGGATATCTCGATGTACAGGAGCAACCAAATTACACCCATCCCTCATTTCATTTGACCGCTCGCTGGACAGAAGTGGCCTATCATCGATTGAACACTCGTTGTTTTCTAGACTCTATCAGTGGCCTTCAAAAGTGTCATTAAAGGATTATTGTTGGCTTTTAAGTGAAGTTAAGATATTATAAACTTCTTAGAATTTTCTAAGACAATATCCTAGTAATAATGATATGGTGGCCTTTCAATAGAAGAATACTTCATTGTATAGTAACGTTTTCAAAATTTGGATTTAATGTAGCTTTCATAAATGCAAGGGGGTATGAATTCAATATGAAGCAGTAAATGTTTAAGTCAAAAGTCTTCATGAATGTTTAATGATACAGATCTTTGGACAATTCTGTACAATATACATTAAAAGAAACCTTTTGTAGACAGCCTACAAAAAGAACAAGTAAATATGAACAAAAGTTTGTTCTTGAGGCAGAAGTTGCTGTCAAAGTGTGAGTCTGTGTTAGTGACTATCAACTCTTGAAAAGGTCTTATAATTAAACATTGCTGAACAATATCTATGATGCTGACAGATACCAGACAAAAAACAGGCCTGATAAATGCACATTTACCTTATATTTAAAAAGGTTTTCATCAAGATGATTGTCTAGGTAATAGCAGTATAATGTATTTTATAATTATCTAATAAAGTCAAGTAACTAGATGTGTTATTGGCACTATCAAATATTCTTTCAATTAATAAAGATGGAAAAGATCTTTTCAAAGATTGGATATTAGAAACATGGTAGATAAAACAGCTATATCCTGTTGTTTTCGATCATTTGTGATGAGCTGTGAACCTATAAGCTCCATTCTCCATTATGAGTTTGTGCTGTATACATATAATGATGATATCCGTTCTGATGATTGGAAGTTACAATATATTCTTTTGATGCAAACCATGAATGCATTTCCGTGGCAACAGGGAATAAAGGTTTATATCACGCAGTGTACTGGGGATTTACGGGACAATGGGCAATGAGAAGTGCTTCATATAAAATCAATACTGCATGTGGCCTGAATTTTGCTCATATGCAATGGATATTGAAAGCTGATTGGTGTAAATTAGCCGGAATCGGCTTGACCCAGGGTCAGAGTGACGCTGATGCCTAATGGTTGGAGACGGAGTGGTCAGTTAGTATAATGCAGTGGTCACTTTACAGGAAGAGGAAGTGTTAATCCTGTCACTCCGTATCTCCCGGCTGGTATCTCACATGCAGGGATGATTGCTTCTCAATGGCAATAAATGCTGTCAATTATGAGATAAATGGTGTACTGATGTTCTGAAATTTTTCAACACCTCAGAGTGACAATTAATATGTCATGCTCTTTGAAGAATATGAGAATATTTCTATAATGTTAAACTTTTGAGGAATGCAACATTTGCTATTTAAATCTTTCTTGTGTATTCAACTTCTAAGAGCACTTCAAGAAGTCATTCCAATGATAACGATTCAAGATTGGATATTGTACAAGTTTAGACAAGTTTGCAAATAAAGCTAATTCTGCAAATTTGTGTATTTTATCAAGATAATTGATCATGCAAAACATTGAAGGATTCTCCCAGCATCCGGATGTCAATGTCAACTCTTTGACCTAGGAAAGATTAGATTGCTTTTATTTAAAATGTTTCTGTACTGATCATTGATGTTGAAGTACTTTAAAGTTTCCATTTTAAACTTAACAATAAATTAAACTTTAAGATCTACATCCAACCAATTTCAAACTAAACCTTGCAATTTGATGTTAGATTTTTGTACCTTTGACTTTCAATTTCTGACAATAATTGCCCAAAACCTTCATAATTTCTTTCTACAGTCTTGTAGCCTCAAGTTCTATTTGACTCTCAAGTAAATACGTTCTAGAAATCTAAGATTGATTGTTGAATTGGTCCATTTAGCAATTTGATATGAGATCTATTCATTCCTTGAAGTCATCCCAATTATTCAGTTCGAAGAATCCTGATGGTTTAAAAATGTTTGGCACTTCAAATTGATGTTTTCTATCTGACCTAGAAAATGGATCCAAACATCTATCATGAATGATTATTTACAGAATTCTTGTTTTCTGATACTGAATATGTGATTTATTGTTAAATTGTTAAAAAATGTGATTTTAGCCCTTCTATTGATATTTTCCATTTAACCTATGAATGGATGTAGTGTCATTGAATAAAGAGTTGATTGGCTTGTTTCCCAATTTTGATGTAAAACTCTTGTATTTCTAAAAGACATCAATTCGAGGCTTCTCTCATTCAAGAGAGTTTAAATGGAAAACTGGCGCTGGCATTCAAAGATAACAAATGTTAATCAATACACTTTACATGAAGTCAGCGAAGGTGAAAATTAGCATGAGACTGAACTGGAACGATAGCTAGATCTTGCCTTGGATTAATTGCTGGTTGTGAAACAGTTTGCAAGAAATATAAACATAACTGCATTGGTGAAAACATTAAACAGTATGCAAGTACCATGAAAAGATATAAGTCCTGTGTATAAAGTTATGGACTTTAAGAAGAATTTAATCATTGATACTTCGATATATGAAGTGTTCATACATCAATTCAACCATAATAATTCAAATGATACTGTTTTCGGTGCCTTCTGCTTCCAATCTGAATTTAATCAAGTTTAAAACTCTTACTAAATACAAGGCAATTAATGGTAAGGTAAGCTTTCAACATCAATGGCTGAAAGATAGGTGACACCACATTCCATATTCAAGATCTCTTGTGTATTTAATGTGTCATTGGACGTAAATGTTTGACAATATGAACCCTCTTTAGGTATTTAAGACATTAACTGTTTGACAACCACAAAGCAATTGCTGTTTATTTATTGTGTTGAATGGAGCACTTGAATATTACCTTTGTTCTTACAAGTTCTGATATTTATATTTTTGCAATGGTGCAGTAAGTACTCTTTGCTTATTTTGAGGTTAACTCTTGAGGTTAACATATGATAAATGTCAATAACACCCAATCTGTCACCATTTTATCATTCACTTTCTCTTTTAGTCACTGGTGGTGCACGTATAGAAGACCATTATATACCATAATATATAGAGCAAATCTTTGCAAAATTATATTTCATAAAGCACATTCTATGTAAGTTCCAATGAAAGTGTCTTTATCTAACTACTCTGTGAGCAAATAAATCCACACTCACAGAGTCAGGTAGTCTAACATTTAGACTCTGAAATGAATATTTCATAAAATTTCAAAATTTGAAAGAAAAAAAATATAATAAAAAGGAGCCTCTGAGATGTGTTCATTTTCAGAAACTGAGCTCAGAGTCTTGTTGTAGACTTGCCTAGGCGCTTAAACAATAAAGGGGTCTGGATGACAGACTAAGAGTCTAAAAACCAAAAGCACAGAATATCCAAACATCTTAACCATTTGACCTTAGAAACATTAATTGGAAAAACAAAAGTAGACAAATCCAATGATTGCGTCATATATTTCGCAAGGATTTGTTTGATAATATTCTAAATTTTGTTTTGATGTTTTATTGTTTTCAAGGAATGTTTTTATCAAGCTTGTACTCATGATGTTGCTTGTATGTTGCAGTTCCTGGTTGGGACGGTGGTAGCGTTCCTCCTACAAGTGGCTATCGGGATTGTAGCGTTCATCTACAGGGAGAGGGTAGGTACCTTCCTTCATCAAGTCCTAGACACTGGTTGCAATGCATGAAATGGAAAAACTGATGAAAGATTTTGTTATTTATATTGTCAAAATTTTATTAATGCACTTTAAAAGTTACTTTCCGTGGCAAAAGTTACTTTGATATGGGATGTTAGACTTGGACTTCATTCACTGGTAATATGCGAGAGTATTTGTTGATATGTTCTTCTTAGCCTTGAGACTCGGTCAGTGCTTCCGAATGTATGAATATCAGGTCACTGTGACAACACTTAAATTTAATGTCTTAAATTTTCCTTATTTAAACAAATTTATGAAAGCACCTGAAGTTTACTCTGTGATTATTTCTCAATAGCGAAGACTCATATCCAGGAAGAATTATTTCTCCAAAGAAGTAAAAATGTCTTAAAGAGACCAAATATGTTTTGATAGTGATATATTATTTAAAATATATGATGCTCACTTCTACATTATCTTAAAGTTGCTTATTACGCTTACAGTAATCAGATTTCTCCGGTTCATTTGTTCTTGACAGAGTGCTCTTAATTTGATATGAAAATAAACAAAAGAACCTTTAAAGCGAGGTTTGATAATAATAATAAGTGTTCTGGTAACGCGCACAAATCAAGTCACTTAGCAAATTCTCTATGCGCTACAAATGTTCACTGGACACAACTGGATGAACTGTGTGTAGTATCTAAAATATTGCATCTAGACATTATAGGCTTGTTTAAATAGGAATATTTTCAGTTTAGACTGAAATGAGGTGACATTCTCTGCTTCTTTGATGGTAATTTTAAGGGGCAAGGTTAAACATCAGTTCCAGTTCCAAAGGTGTGGTCGACTTATTATATTGAATGTTATGCTCAGTAACATTAAAATGATTCAAACCTTGTGTTATTACAAGATGTGTTTCTTTATGATGTCATTAGCAGCCCCGTCTAAGGACGGGGCTGCTATCAGTTTTTGTGAAGTTTCCATCGCACTCGTACTACTAGCTATAACTTTTTTCCACTAAGCTTTCCAGAACTCTTATTCATACCTTATTACTCATACCTCGGGGGAACAATTTTGACACGTTCACTTTCAAGGTCAAAGGTCAAGGTCACGAGATATGTATTCACTCTAAGAATTCCTTGTAAACGCGATAACTTGAAAAGTTTTTGTGCTATGAAGCTCTAACTTGGTATATATCATCCTTGGAAAAGTAAAAAAATTTGAAAAGGTTTTGGCTACAATCCGTCAAAGGTCAAGGTCACAGCAAGGTCATGACGTAAGCATGTTTTAGCGAAAATGCTTTATTTTAACTATGAACACTTTTAATCAATACATGATTGTTATACTCAATAAAAAGTGTTCAATGATCGTGTGACCTTGAAGGTCAAAGGTCAAGGTCATGAGATATGAGTTACGGTATTACAAAATGCACTAAATTTGGGTATAACTTTATCCCATTTAGCTTTTCAGAACTCATGAACATGTCTTAATGTTAATACTTCCAGGGAATCATTATGACATGTTCACTTTCAAGTTCAAAGGTCAAGGTCACGAGTTATAAAATCACCGCAAAATTCCTTGTAAACGCGATAACTTGAAAAGTTTTTGTGCTATGAAGCTCTAACTTGGTATATATCATCCTTGGAAAAGTAAAAAATTTTGAAAAGGTTTTGGCTACAATCCGTCAAAGGTCAAGGTCACAGCAAGGTCATGACTTAAGCATGGTTTAGTGAAAATGCTTTATTTTAACTATGATCACTTTTAATCAATACATGATTGTTATACTCAATAAAAAGTGTTCAAATATTGTGTGACCTTGAAGGTCAAAGGTCAAGGTCATGAGATATGAGTTATTGCAATACCTTGTAAACACAATAACTTGAAAAGTTTTTGTGCTATGAAGTTTAGATTTTGTATATATTATCTCTTGAGAAGTACAACATTTTCAAAAAGTTTTGGGTACGAACTGTCGAAGGTCAAGGTCACAGCAAGGTCAACATATATGGAGAAAATGGATTAATTTAATTTTTAACACTTTATTTCATTACAATAATATTATACTTAATGAAATGTGTTCATTGATTGTGTGACCTTGAGTGTCAAAGGTCAAGGTCACGAGAAAATTCCCAATTTGTGAGGCCTGTAAAAGGCGGAACAGGGTAAGGCGAAACCCCAAGTTCCGGGGCTGCTCTGCTTTTGCGGTATCCTGCAAACGCTAATCTAGTTGTTTCTGATGTTTCTCATTCACCAGTCTAATATAACATTGATGAAGCAATAAGAGAAGGAATATTTTGAAAGGTCACGGTGAACCACGACAATCATCGTAGGATTGGTCAGTTTATTTGGAGGGAGGCTGTATTACTCAACAATCTTTATATGATTCATAGCTGCAGGAAGTTCAGTTCATGTTTCTTGTCACAATGAATAAATATTTTGCATTTATGGCCCAAAATGAGAAGAGAAAATTGACATCAAAGAAGGAAATTGTCTGAAGATATTTGAAGATCATCAATCACAGAAAGGAGTGGTCAATATTTAGGATGAACCTCTTGTACTCAGAACTATAAATAATAATTGTAATTCTTTACGATAACTCCATATTTCTTGACTAGATGAAAGGACAAGTTCTTGTCATCATTCATAGATTTAATAATGTTAATCATGGAAATTGTTGGTGTTCAATATTCCAAGGTCATCATTCATAGATTATAGAGGATACTTTACGACCTTCAATTTGGGCGAAAGCAAGTTTGATACCAAATCTTTCCAAAACCAGTTTAATAAAAATAGTATCAAATGGAAGGAAGTTTAGTATGCTGTTTTTGACTTGCCCTAAAATTAAAGCAAACTTGCCGACAGAATGCTTAAAATAACACTTTCGTGACTCGGCAGCCATTGTGACGGCGCACTTGTATTATGACATCATAACAAACCTTTCTGTGACTTAATACTGTCATTGTCGATTTACACTGGTTTAATATTGCCGTAGTCTATAAATAGTACACTGTGGTATCTTATCGAGTGCAGTATTAAGTAATAAAATATGTAAATCCTGATAATTGTTGGTGGTCAATATGTCAAGGTCAGTATGAACTAATCAGATGGGAGTGGACATGTAAGTGGAAGAGACAACCCTTTAATTAACCTGGTTATAGGTTTATTTGATTACCTGTTGCTGCCACTCAATCAAGCTTACCCAATGCATGCAGTTGGTTGTGAATCATATATATAGTTTTTACTTCTCGAAGTACAGTTATGAAGACATTATCCATCTTGTTCAACTTGCCAAATTTAATAATTGTTACATAATTTTCAGGTTTAATGGACTACCATATTTAGAATTATTTTGGGAGGGAGTGGGGGCATTATTTTAGAGGTTTTAATTGTGAGGATTATTTCAAATTTTATCTGCAAAATCTGCTTGTAAAAACCTACATCACTTTAAAAAAATTACAATTTTTAGAATTGAGAATTCCTGTTAATATTTGTCTGAATATTTTATGTAATCTTGAGCACACAATGTGACACAATGTTATAGTTTTCTGTAAGAAAATAATTACATCAAAGAATCGATAACATATTGCATCTGAAGCAATTAAGTTTTTATTTCCACATAATGAAAAGATGAAAAATATGCTATGAAAATCACCTTTGAATAATTCATGTCTGATGAGATATGTCATGAAATTTGGGGTTATTTTCAAATCAATGATGAGAAATGGATGGTTGCCATGGTGATGTCAATCATGTAGACCTGTTTAAATGAGCTTTATGAAAGGTTTGTTAATAACTCCCTCATCAGAAGAAGCCATGTGCTTGATGACGCATATTAATATTTATAATTATAATTGTTTGTGAGTCTTCATACATTCGCTAAGTAAAAATGAAAGATAGAATGTTACACACATCTGGCCTGGTGATATGGTTATCTCGGTATACATGTATCATTTTGATAACTAAACCACATAATTGTGACCTTAACCAAGCAGGTAATTCAAAATTCTCGACTGTTCTTTGTAAGTCCCGTAACAGTTTTTAAATTTCTGAATATTGAGAATCTAAAAGTTACAATCTTTCAATGTCGTAATCAACACAACCAAATCACTCTGGAGGTTGACCAGTTACCATGTCTGTCTAACAGCCCCTGACACAAAATATCTATAGAGACCCATGCAAGTCTATGTTTTTGTCAAGATCACTGCAGTTTGAACAGCTTCAGTGGCTCCCTTCAATTTTAATGGTAAATAGATGCAGTATGTTAAGTTAAAGATGTATTTTCAATTCAGAGACTAAAATCTAGTCTACCAGTTACCCTAACTTAAAGGTATTGTATCCATTTGAACTCGAACAATTATTATGGCTGCACGTTTCCCATCAGCCCACATCCTGTCTCACCCAGCCATTTGATTGGTCTGTAGCCTGTCTATACCTACTACCATAGATGTTTGACTCTCAGCCTGTCCCTCAATCATTTTCACCTCACCTCACCCTGCATTGAAATGGTATCCCCCAAAAAGTCTAGATTTGGGGCTTCATTGTTTTTATGTTGCACAAAATCAGTTAGGATCATGTGTTAGTAATGATCAATTTATGTCCCTGTGTGAATGTGTACGCCTCAGCCTGCTTGTAAGAGCAAAAAGTGTACGCTTGTCAGAGTAACTTTATTCATAGACGCTGATAAACTGATACCTAAATGAATAGATAAATCAGGATTTTCAAAGACCAAATGTCAATCTAGTGTACTTCAGATATCCTGCTGAACCCATCATAATGTGAGAACTATTACCCTTCAATACCAGCTATCACAGATAAAGGAGAAGCCATGAAGTCAACTAACTATAGATAACTCCACTAACTGAACTTGAAGGTTTTCTTAATATTCTAATCCATTTGCCTGAAACATATATATTTGGAAGTCTCCAAAACCCAATCTATATTTGACAGTTTACAGATTGAAAAAAATTAACATTATCATGTTTAACTATTTATGATTATGACATAGAAAGTCCACTTGTAAACATCTTTCAATTGTTATGTTTTGGAGTAGATTACAAAACCCTATAGGATAAAGAAGTTAACTTTCCACAATACACTTTTTTTCTTCGAATAAAGTTATATAGTCTATGAGTTGAGAATTTGAAATAACATGTGTACTAAAAAAAGCTATAACTAAGTATCTGGGTTACGTGTCTCAGAATAACAAAAAACGTCTATCCATATAATAAACTTTTTTCTTGTGACTATTAAAAATTTTGTGTGTGCATTGTTCTTAGTGCACAGAGTTGACCTTGAACAAACTCAGCTTATGCAATTTTACTGGATTGCACAGAATGCTGTTTTCATATTGATTACCCTTACAATATGAAAGCAAAGTTTGTTTTGATATTACTAAATAACCTCTTATAAAAAAATCAATAACTTAAGCAAAGATGTTTATATGTTTTGGCATTAACATTAAATCATAAAAGTTAATTAATGAAAATGGTTGCAGAACTCCATTTGTCAACATGTTTGCCCTTACAAAGGGACAGACCCTAAAGGGAGATAATTGACAGAAGATGTATAATGAATACCACTAAAATGTTCTTTCTGTCTAGTTATCATGCATTATGCAGATGAAGTCATGATTTCATCAAACCACATGCAGGTTCTACAGGAGATCAATCAATTATCATTTGAAGAAAAAATTCTGAATTTTATTGTTAAATTTGACTTGACTTGATTTGACTGATTTCTGGTACTGGAAGTATAAAATATATAACTGCAAGATCATAAGCATTAAAGGCGAAAACCTCTGAAATACTTTCTAGGGATTAGATGAATTTATAAGATTTGATTGTGCAAAGGAAAGATTTCTTAAAGGCGAAAACCTCTGATATACTTTCTAAGGATTAGATGAATTTATAAGTTTTGATTGTGCAAAGGAAAGATTTCTTGCATTGATCAATTATCTTTTGATTGTGAGTGTGAAAGACATGATTGTTTGTTTTCATTGATTTGAGCTTACAACCTTCAAATGGCTGAATTCTGGATAAGAGAAGAGATTAAGGATGTGGAATAAATTAATCTATATTCATGCTTACTTAGCTCATTTATCTTGTCAGAGCCTATTGATGTCCTGTCTGCAACAAATTTGTAAACTGAAAGTTAATAGCCCAATTTCGTGAAACACAATTAACAAATTGTCTGGTCAAAGACGGGGTCAACCATCAACCTAGACAAATACCTAGTGACACTAGCTTAACAGATCAGACCCTTGGTGCAGCATTGGGCCAACAACTGTCGTTTGTATTAGATACATGTTTGGGGCTACAAAGAGATACTGCTTTGCCCTGCTTCTGTATATTGAGTTGTGACATTTCAACTCTGCAGAGATTTTATCATTTACTCATATTAGGGGCAATATAAAAATATTGCTTTGCCCTGTTTCTGTACATTTCTGTTGTGACATTTCAACTGAGTGAAGGCTGTATGCGTTACTCTTGTTAGGGGCCATGGAGCTATATAGCTATGCCCTGTCTCTGTATATTGAAAGGCATACTGGGCTATGTGTATCACGATGCAGGTACCTTTATTACGGAAATGGTGGATGTTATATGTCTGGTCAGTGTGACCTGGAGACATTTTGGCAAAGATTTTTCCGGCAATTTGGCAATAAATCTCAGAAATTGTCTTTTATGGTTAGATGATATAAGTAATTCAGTTTATGTCTTCCTTATGGTTTTGTGCAATGCATAGCTAAATTCAATAAAATTGCTGTGGGTGATGGTATGTTTTGTGGTTTATTGTTTTGATTTGATTCTCTATGATTGAACCACTTTTCCAATTCGATTATTCAAACTATTTTGGTTCATAACTTCAGGCTAGTCGGTTGTTGAGATCTTCATATAAAGACGAATCCAGATCATAATTTTGATATTTATCACAGCAGGTTATAGGTTAAAAAGTTTCAACAGTAACATGGTAATTATTTGATTTAATACATAATCTTAAATCACTTACCACACTTTTTAATAATCCAATGGTTCTGAAAGAAATTTTTTTCATGTGTCACATTTGTATATCAGAATTGTATATTATAATAGTATGTATGTTTAAGTGTATATCTGGCCATTCAAAGCCATGACATGTTTACAAAGTATTACTAAAAAATATGTAAGTAAAAATTCCAAAATTGTAAGAGTGATATTGCATTAGCTAGAGTGCTTTAGTCCAAATTCTACATTCCCCCTGAACTAATGATCCAACTTCAAAGAAGACACCAAATGTAGCTATACTTCAATTCAAGATGAAAATCTGTCATGCCAAATTAACTTATTGCATGTGTCTGAAGATACATCAGAAACATTATCCATGCAACTTATACATTTTTTATAATATGTGATCAAGTTAGTTTTTTGCAAGCTGATTCTGTCTGAACATTCTTCACATTGGAAGTTCTTTGAAGACCGTGACGAGTAGAGTGGTATGTTGCACCATACATGATCAAATATTCAGTCCGTTCTGTCCCTGGAGCAATTCATCATGCAATGTGAGGAACCTGCCAACTTATTACTTTTATTTTTCTCTGAACTTCTTGACGTTGCATATTGGATGTAGAGGTCCTCTTTGGTCATGGTGACCGGATGATCTGGTTTAAAGGACTCTTTTACTTCAAGAAGAAATGAAATTGACGGAAGACATGAATTGAATTTAAATGGTTGCATTCATTTTACCTCATAATATCTGTGGTTTTTACTCTGAGACGGTTTTATGATCTCGAAAGTATTGTGTACTCCCATGTGACTTACTTGAATTGATACCTACCAAAGAATTGCAAATGGTTGTCCTTCAAGACAGAGATTTTTAGATGGATCTTTGGAATTCACATAACCAAAATTCCTTTTTTCACCCAACTTTGTACTGTAAGTGAAAGACATCTATTAGTAAATATTTATAAGGAAAGCCTGTTGAAGGTTGTAAAAGACGAAAAATTCATACAGATAATTTTTTTTGTAATCTTTGCAACATTACAACTGATCAGCTAATGATTTGTCACCTGTCAACCCGAGTGCATATATTTTTACTATTGATCTGCGGTGCAGTGTACTGTATTGGACTAACTCACCTCGTTAGCTAACCAGCTATCCCATAATGCACTGTTGCATGATGTTGAGTGACAAGTCCAGACATTTGCTGGAAACACTCAATTCATTATTTTGCTGACAACAGGAAAAGAAATATGCAGCAGAAAAAAGGAACAGATGAAATATTGACATAATCTGAAGTGTCTGTGACCTATTGATTTGTTTGTTATGTGAGGAAGAATTTTGTTGAATTTCTGAGTAAAGTGATCATATTTAGATGCCTTAATTTTGAGTTTTGAAAAGTTATGTTATTGTATTGCATATACTTCAAACATATTGATCAACCTTGATCTTATTCTTTCTTTATCATTTATGAAATGTTAATGTTTCTTTTAAAAGTTTATATAATTGACTTTGTGATTAAGAAGCTATCAAGCATCTTTATTGTGCATTGTGTGAAAAAATGGAAAAAAAACTTACTTTCAAGAAAACTAACAAAAGATCTATTAAGTAAGATCTTAATTCATTTTCTATTTTGGGAGCATCTTTAGACTCTTGACATTTTAAAGATGATGTTAGAAGTTTACAAGTGCCGAGATTGTTAGCACTTACTACAAAGTAGAAATGTCACATCCCTAGGGCGATGAGTGTGACAAATAAGTCCTCTGAAGTCATGGCCCAGTCCATTGTGGCCGCAGGAAGTAATTCTTATCCCAAGAGATTTAGTCTCGACTAATCGCAAATCTTAACGAGTAAACATGCAGCATATGGTCATGTGACCTGGTCAACACTGACCAATCAGACGAGTCCCTTGTGACCTTGGTTCGTGATGTGTCATCCAGTGTTTTGATTGGCGACCATCTTGGGATTAATTTCAGTTCTGTCAGATGATGGTCATCATAAATGCTAAGTAAACAGTGTAATGAAAATCTCAACGTAGAGATTCAGAGATCTGAGAGAAAGGGGAGATAAGCCAGTATGAAATAATCATTTGCTTGAATGTAATTGAATTAATTCTAAGGATTTCAGCAGATGTTTTCATGTATTCTATTTTTTTTGAGTGTCTATCAGTAACTCAACAAAAGTTGAAGCTAATCACATTAACTCGTATCATAAAAACTTACATTAAAAAATAAAGCAAAAGGTGGATATTGGCTGTTTTTGTGTTTAAAATCATGACATGAATTCCCATTTTGAACATTCATCACCAATGATCAATGTAAATATTGAAACATCGCTAATATGATCTTCAGTCCTTCTGCTTGTCTGAAGAAAGATGAAATATCCTGCTTTGATTACATTCATTTAATATATTGGTAGTTTTGATGTCTACATTGAAATATTCTTTTTGTTTTCGTAAGTTTCTAATGTTAGGCAATGAGCAGTTTGATAAGAAAACATCACTGGCAATATCATCAGTCTTACAACATGTGAGGCTATCTTTTCTGTGTGGAATGATCTAGTTTGATTAAGTTATTTAGCTTCATTGATGTTAAAACAGATTCAAGAAATGAATGATTTTGGACCAAAAAGATTTGTATGCAAGAAACTTCAAAGAGATTTTGGATCTTTTAGCATCATAGATTTTCAGTGAGTACCATAAAGACTTGAATAAACTATTCCTGGATAAATAACCTTATACGAGTGTGTGAAATTCATATGATCAAAATAGACAGAGATCCAGAAAGATTGACGTCAGAGGCGAATATTGATAGGCTTCTTCATCGGATATTGATTGATGATTTTAAGATTAGCGTAAAAGGGAGAGAGCTAATGAGATTTCAAAGTAAAGTTTAATTATTGTAAAATTGACTGGTGGATTATGAGATATTAACAAAGACGTAAATTTTCAAATTGTAGTGACTTTACCAGGATAAATGTAGTTTCATCTTTAGCTAGTGATTGATCATTGAATTTAAGCACAATCTGAATTTAGGTTCCACGATGAGATCTAAGTAAGTGATGTAAATTAAGATGTTTATTGAAGGTAGTTGTATGCTAGTAGTACATTGATCTTCACTAATTGGGGCTTGTTGAAATTCTAATAGGAAATGATGCTCTGTCATGTTAAAGGTCTGTATAGAAAGTAATGAATACTCCTGTCTCTTGAAACCAAGATTGAACCCATTGTCACTCTGATGTGTTAAAGAACTTATTTTTCTAAGCTATTGAAATGAAGCATTGATAAAATGAACCCCAAAAAATTGTTATTTTCATTTTGTTTTCCATTCTATGTGTATGTTGAAAGAAAATATAATTTTCAGATTGTTTTGAAATATTAACAAGAAACACAGGAAACTTGCAGTTAATTAGATATCTAGCAGTGCGTTTTGAGCTCTTGGCTAATGTCGTTTTTCAAATATATGTAATATTGAACATTTTGTTGGAAACATCTCAACTGAATTAAGTTTTTTAAAAGCTATTTTACTTACTTGAGGTTTGAACCTTGCTCTAAGACGACCATCATTATGGTGAAGTGCATTCTTGCTGATGTGCATTTTACTTTTTGAAATCATCAGTCATGTATGAACATTTTGATTGTAGTCATTTTACAATTTTAAAGTCCAAAATAGATGTTGCCAAAACTGATCAAGAAAATCTTCTTTTAAAGTCAAATCTGTTACTTGTCACTTTAAAGTTGATAGGATGCTTTTAACTGTTTTAATCTGTGTATTGTTTGTTGAAACAAGAAGTGCTACTCTAGAAATAGAACTTGATGGACAGGGAAGGAAGAAACTTGTCAGCGAGTGGAAGTATAGTCGCGTCTTTACGCTTGTTCCATGATAACATGTCATCTGCCGTAAGGCTTTCAAGATGAGCAGTCTTAATCTGTTTATTTACTTAATGTACTTGTCAATTTCCTTAAGATCATGTTGTTTTATTGCTTTGAAGTCAAAGCTCTTACTGCAAGAGAGCTGTGGTTAAAGTGCAATTTCTTAAATTGTTATGTTATTTTGTGTATTTGCCTTTATCCGCTGAACTTTAATGTGGGGTATCTTTATGTTTTTCATCCATCAAAATTATTTTCATGTTCTTTGATTGATATATTAAAGTCTCTTACTCAATATTATTCTATTACTGCTTATTCAGAGATTTTCTCACAACATTATTATATCTATACAGTCTAATCATGAGATAAACAATCACAATCAAAGAAATTCTTCACATTGTTCTTGTTGCTCAAGTCATGTTCTGTGTCTCTGTCAGAATATTTGATTCAGTTTTTCTGGCAGTATGTCATTTGGCATGTAGATCAATGTGTATACTCATGTATATCTCATTATGCTAACTCTTTGATATACCACGTCTAAAGAATTTCTCGGTGCAGTGGCTGTGTAGCGTAGTGCAACATTCGAGATCAATCCACTCTATTGATCTCCCGTCCCGAGAGCCATCTAAATGTTTCACCATCACAAAAGTATCCTCTAAATGTTTTACTCAGCACCAAATGTCCATGTTTCTCCTGTACTAACCCGACAGCTCCATTACAGGCTGTCTGTTACATAGCATCTGATGTGCAAGTGGACGTTAACTCTTTATGTACCATTACTACATAAGTAGATATTTTAACTCTTTATGTACCATTACTACATAAGTAGACATTTTTACTCTTTATATACCATTACTATAAAGTAGATATTTTAACTCTCATATTCTATTTCTACAGGAGCAGATATTTTAGCTATTCGCTATCTCTATATGTATACCTATCACTATTCCATTTCCTACCCAGAAACTCTTATGAATGGCTGTTAGCAGTTTCTATTGAGTTAGATGTATTATTTATAAAGTTAGATTTTTAGTTGTGGTGAAACTCATTGTACATCAACAGTTAAAGAAAGCCTAAGGATGGCTTTGAACTATTTCGGCATTTCAACAACTTCTCAAGAAGTAAAGATGTTTTATCTTTTTACAGTTGTCACTTGATGTAGATATTTATGCAAGGTGATAAGTATGGTCGCCAAAGATAGAAACCTTCCTTATGGACCAATAGCTTCCACACAGACAAGTGTTGGATGTTCCTTGTGCAGATCAGTTATGCTACTATATATTCTAGACTCGACGCACTATGAAGATACACTGACGTATGTTTGAAGTGTTGATCTGTCTGTCGGTCCCAGGGTGACTCCATTATGATGTTATATGGTAGATACGTGTCTAACTGTCTGAGAGTTTGTATTTTGGATCATGAATAAATACATATCGAGTTGATTTTGTTCCACATTTAGCAAAAAGCTTTAAAAAGTTTTGAAGTGAACTTTATAGGGATTAAATGTCTAAATTACACATATTTTTAGTTCATCTGGCCTGTAAGGCCCGATGGGCTTATGGCATGGCATGGTGTCAGTCGTCCGTCCATCTGTTCATCCATCCGTTCGTAAACTTTGTGGAATTTCGACTTCTTCTCCAGAACCATATATATAAGGCCTAGAAAGCTGAAACTTTGTGTATTATTAATTGTAGATTTTATGACCTTGGAGTCCCTACTAAGGGGGGAACCACATTGGCCACACCCTTAAGCAAAATCAAATGTAAAGCCTGATGAGCTACAGAGCCAATGGCTCTATTTTGGATGAAAAGGATTGCATTGAAAGATAATGAGAGG
This sequence comes from Steromphala cineraria, assembly GCA_916613615.1. NCBI lineage: Eukaryota > Metazoa > Mollusca > Gastropoda > Trochida > Trochidae > Steromphala > Steromphala cineraria. The sequence goes on from OU744721.1 coordinate 76,403,724, forward strand.
TATAGAAAGGGACAGATGTTTGAAATACAGAAAATATTCCTTGATGGATCTCCATGAAGCCTGGGGAGTTACATAAAATGGAGTCCATTTCCTATCTAAGGCGACATATGGGGGATAGACCAGGGGTCAAGTGCTTATACCAGACAATAGTCTGATGTTGCATGGAGTGTGGAATAAGGGGCGTGGCAGTCAGGTGTCTGCATCATGGTGAAGTGGTTTGACCTCGATGGTATTTCCTGCGGAGAGATAACCGCTAGCAATTAGAGACATCAATGATAAACAGCATGTATATTATACAGGATATGTGAGTCATATGTCGAGGAGATGAACTCGGGAGATGTGAACAATGTTGGATCTTTTCATAGTCATTTGCTGTTTGTTTGATCTTTTATGGCTTGATGTATTTGGTTCTTTCATATATATGTTTGATTTTACACTTTCTCAAATTTATATATTTTCAATCAAAATATTTATTTAAAATTTCCTGTTTATGAGATGTTTATTAGGGATAGATAAATGGAATTTATAGACTCATCATAACTTTTCATACTTTAAAAATGTAAAACCCTTTTGTGTGCCAGGTAAAAAGTTTTCTATTGTTATAAGCTTCAATTATGTAATGGAATATTACAATCTGCATGTTATGAAATCAAGGAACATTTAGAGTTGTCATAGCTTTCACAAAATATGAAATGTTTTATTAATTAAATTTACTTCCTGTTTGTACTAAAATATAGCAGTACTATAAACTGTAACTGTAACATGACAATGATTGCTAAATGTTAGGTTACAGATGTCAGATGTCCGTGATCCTAGAGTTAAATGGATAAAAGCAGTACAAATTGTAATCGGTTTGGCTTTTCAGTGTGTAATCCTTTGGAGGAATAATCAATTCTAATATACCGACTAGTTTTGCTAGAAATAGCTCTCAGACTCTAAGAGACTTAGTTTAAGAAGTTTATCTGAAAAGTCGCTCTCATCCCATGAATATTCTCCTTCTAATATATGCACTTGAATAGAGGCAAATCAAGTTTAATATTCAGCCAGCAAATCTGAGGACAAAATTTGATTACCTCTCTTTCAATTTGAATTGATTAGAAATGTATCATAAGCACAATGTACTTAGATGAGGTATTTTGTAATTTAAAAATACCTAATTGAGTTATAAAGATCTACATGATGTATTGCTTGAATATATTCAAGTGAAATATTCTCAAATCTTTAAAAAACTGATTTGAATTCGCCAATCTTTTTTGAATATGTTGATTGTGTTGCTACAAGTGAGATAAATTTTACATGTCAGACAAACTTTTATGACAATTTATGCGAATAAACAATAAGTGCATACCTATACATTAACCTATATTCCTATACATTGCTGACAGGTAATATTTTGCCAGTTGATTGTTAGCGCTAGGGATGTGACACGAGGTCAAAGGTCCCAGACAGATGACATGATAAATATACCGACTGACTGCCCTGCTAGTGTATGATAGGATGATTAGTGGATCGTTAGTGCAGAACATATATTCATATATTATATATATATCAGTGTTGTTCCTAGGGGATCAGCTGATGTGATTTTCGCAAATTTTGGCAGATGGGCCCCTTTGCAATGATGCAAGTACCTACATCTCACATTTTCTTCAATGATCTAAATAAAAGCTAGATCCTATGTTACAGGATGAAACATTACTACTGGATTTTTTTCTCAGTTTGTCATGTGTTAGTCTGTCAGCTAGGCCCTAAAATAAGATGAGTCCTTGTCATTTTATTTCTTTTTTCAACTTTTATATTTATTGACCATTTAAATTCAAAATCTTAGTATAAGACTTGTCATTTGTTTGTATGAGGTCATTCTTGAATATCTGTTATCTGCCCAGTAAATTATGCTACAAATTGCATTCCAATAGTCTACAGGTGTTGCTGGGCAAGATTTCGGCTAAAAACAGCTCAACCTTTTCAAGAGGCAGTTACATAATGGATGACAGTCGCTCTCAACACTTTGTTGCAATATCACAAACAGCGAGCTTGAATCAATGAAGCATTATGGACATCCATTACCAATATCCTGGGTGTGAAGGGAGTCTGATACCAGTGTTAGCTTCATTTGAATGTCTGATCCGTGGGATGATACAGTATGTTCTTGTTTTATCGTCTCTAATGGCTCCTTTGTGGTGCAAGTATGAAATATAGATGTTGAATAAATTCAGAGTTCAAGACATCTAGTCTCTTCTGTTATAGATGTTTCAATATGAGACACTTTTTATGGATAACAACTTCTTAAGAAATCAATAAAGAAGTTGTTATCCATAAAATTTGTTTGTTTTATCACACAAACTTCTTTTATATGAAAATGCAAGGAAGGAAAAAGATTGAAACATCTTAAGCCTTCGAGTATGATTGTTTTTCTTGTACATGAAACTTTAACCGTAGCAATGGTACCGTGATAATTAGTCGGAATCAAAGTGAACTAGTAGAAAGTAGATTCCTTCTTTCACAAAATTATTTTTACGCTATCTTTTCAGTCCAGTATATGAACTCATATTCATTGTATTTCTTGCAACATTTTGAATAAACCTACAAATCTTGCACATCACCAACACGCATGGAGGACATAATCTTATTTCACATGTAGTTGATGAACAGTAAACTGGCCGCAGGTTCTCGCTGTGAAGTATATTTGATCAGCGTTGATGTGCCATACTTGTGGAGACCTTGTAGCCATAACTGACATATCTCACAGCTTTATCGAGTTGCGTGTAATTCATTATTGATTGATTGCTTGTACTCAGAAACTGCTTACATCACAACTAGCCTGGGGCGGGATCTGCCGTAATGGCGGACTCAACTACTGTGCAGGAATTTGAAAGGATTGATTGAATGATTTGTCATCTTTATTGTATTGTGTTTATTGAGTTATTGCAATAATATGCCATTTGAAAAAAAGGGATTTATTTTTAACCTCTGGCAATTTTCGTGAAAATATGTTCATAGGACACTGGTAAAGTGAAAGGTTATAATCATGATAGAAAGTCAAAGTAATTTTTTTTTAAAATCCCTGATCCCTGTTAAAAACTCAGCAGCCAGGAAACTGCCAAGTCAACTGACATAAATGAAATCATATTCAGCTTTGGTTACAAGAAAGTTTTTCTACCATAAAAAAAGACAGGACATACACATTCCATTCATGCCAAAAAACTTGTAAGTTTTGTAAATGAGAGTTTCATCTAATTCATAATTGATTGGTTGTTTGTACCCAAAGATTTGCTCATAACACTACATTATAGTCTAACAAGTGTGAGGTTTTATCCTAATATCAGTGCCATGTATGTGCATGCTTGAAATAAGATTATCCTTGTAGACTCAGGTAGAGATTCTCACCTGGCAGGTAATATGCCTTACCTGGATGACTCCTTGACAGGTGTCAGATGTGAAGTAGGTTATATACTAGAAGTGTGGCTTCTTGGTCTATGTTGACAGAGGAAAGTGTTAAATGGTTTGTACCTTTCGTGTGTGTCAACACTGGCCTGTCAGGACGTCACAAACCTTGAATCACACCAACTACAGGGGAAGGGAAACTCTTGCCCTTTTACCGAAGCTGTAAATTGAAAGAGAAGGAGTTTTGGATTTATTTAAGAACAATGTTGATAAATAATGAATTATCAACTCTAATATAAAATTAAATATATTATCATTGCCAATCCTTTTAACATACATTCTAAAAGCAATTTTTAGATCAGTATCATTTATGAAATATTCCTGTTTAAAAAATTAACTTTTAGAAATAATCATAGTTACTCTTTGATCCTTGAAAAATGAAAACTCTTACATAATGTATGAAGTTAAGCAGCAACATCAAAAGCAATATATGTTCAAGTAAGTATAGAACAGTGGAGTAATAAGACGATGATGAAGCGGTGTGTCGAGGAGGTTAGCAGATATCGACTGCACCGTTTAATGTCACACCAAGGGATTAGATGATGAAAGTTGAAATTACTTGAAGGCTTGAGAAGTCTGATGGGTTGGTAAAGACTGCTTATATAGTGGTAGATTGGATCCCGGGAGCTGAGTGTAGATCGTTAGTTAATTACTTGCTTCCTGTCACCATCAGACTGACGCAAGAGACTTTCATGACGAGCTGATTACTCATGAGGGATCTGTGAAGATGTTCCTCTTTGATACGAAATGACATTTTCTTGAGTAGGATGATGAGAAAATGTTTTCAAACTTATCTTCAAGTTGCAAGGTTTATGTATCAACGAAGTGGAAGGGGGATATAGGTTTGGGCTGCATCCATGCATCCGTATGTCTATGCGTCCGTCCGTCAGTCCGAGTTTAAGGGGACAGCTTTTCTCAGAAACTTTTTAAAATAAATGTTTCATACACCAACATTTACCATACCTAAGCTGTTTAAAATCTCAGTGCAAAACATTCTGAGTCGCTGAATTACAGGAGAACATATTTGTTCTCAATGCTTGTAATCTAGTTTTGCCAATAGAATTACGACATCCTATTCTAGAATGTTCAGAGACCAGCAGGAAAAGGGTCAATAACAAGTACATTTAGTTGTCAGGAAGAGTAGGAAATAGTTCTAGAGAAATACAATTTACAAGCTCTTACAAATAACAAAAGAGGACCTAAGAAGGTAGGGTAGACTACTGTGTAGACTACGGGCTGGTCAATGACCTGCAGAGGCATGATGGGAGTGTCTGTGAGACCGAAGAGAGACTGAAGGATGTGTTTAGTCTCCTGTCTGTAGACAACATACCAAGCAATTCACGCAGTCATAACATGGCTTGTAGAATAGTCTGCAGTCATAACATACTGGGAAGGACATCTCAAGAGAGTATTTGGTAAATGCAACTTGTTCCTGTCTTGACTACGATGGATTTAAGGATAATTGTTTAGGCTTGTGTATATTTTGTTTAACTATATCAACAAAGTTTTATTTTATTTTTGAATAATTACAGTTTGGTTTGAAATAAGAAAAGGAAATGAAAATAAATTTTGATATTGTGTGCTCTACCAATGAATTTTGTTGTTTTAATTCATTATTCTATTTTGTAAAATCTTACTTCATAAGAAACTAAAAAGATAATTTTCATATTGGGAAGTACTTTTTATTATGCCCCCGAATCGGAGATTCCGGGGGTATATTGTTTTTCATCTGTCCGTCCGTCTGTCTGTCTGTCCGTTTGTCCACAAAAACTTTAACCTTGGTCATAACTTTTGATTGGTCAGAGCTAGGTCTTTGATACTTGACATATGGATCCCTTGTGATGAGACCTTTCAGATGACACCATGACATTTGACCTTGTGACCTTGACCTTGACACAGCGAGCCTTTTCCGAAAACTTTAACCTTGGCTATAGTTTCTATACTGTCAGTGCTAGGTCTTTGATACTTGACATGTGTATCCCTTGTGATGAGACCTTTCAGATGACACCATGATATTTGACCTTTTCCGTCCGTCCGTCCGTCTGTCCATTTGTCCACAAAAACTTTAACCTTGGTCATAACTTTTGATTGGTCAGAGCTAGCTCTTTGATACTTGACATATGGATCCCTTGTGATGAGACCTTTCAGATGACACCATGACATTTGACCTTGTGACCTTGACCTTGACACAGCGAGCAGGATGCATCCGGGGGCATTCGTGTTTCACAAACACATCTTGTTTTATGTCTGTACACAATTATGAATTGAAATGAGGGTCACACTTGAAAAATGAAAAAGTATTATTTGAAGCATTGTAGGGTGTTAGATTGACTGAGAAATCTAAATGATATGGTTCCATAAGAAACATCAAGGGAATATAAAGACGTAAACCCTACAAAGATGTTAGTGATATGTAATACAAGATTCCACAGAACCAACAACCAATCACTATTAGCGAAGATCCAAAGATATTCAAGTCTGCTGGAGATATCAACATAATAAACTGTGCTGGAGGGCACAGTGTAAGAAATGTGGGTCAAGTTGGACTATACTCCGTCTCGTCTTTAGATAAAAAATATCAAAGTTCATGTAATTGCTTGGTTGAATTGAAGCTTGTAGCAACGAGGTAAATCCATTTGTGCTGTTTGTTTGTTGAAGGTCTGTTTACTCAAGGTCTTGAAATGTTGTAGATGATGTCTTACTTCAGATGTTGATGGAAGAACTAGTTACAAAGTTGGGGTTGAAATCAATGATCAAATGATTGATTTCTTTCAAAGTTTCTTTAGCCAGTCAAGATATATGTGGCATCTTTTTTTCCAAACATTTATTAAATGCGAGACCTGAAATGGTTTACTTTTATATACATTTGATGAAATACTATAAATATTGATGTTTTATTTTCCAATTTTCTTAGCTAGACAAGATACGAAATCTTTTTCTAAACATCGATTTAGCCTGTGACTCAAAAGGATCCAATATGGATACATTTCTGAGAAAATCAGATGGAATCATCTTGAGTAGCATAATATTTAGTGTTAAATAATATTATCTTTGAATAATTAAAAACTTTTTAAATTTTCTTTGAGTAGATCTCCAGAATGTATTAACTTACTTATGTTATGCAGTGTTGGAGTAGGTCTTTGGGTCTGCTAAGCTGATAATTGCATTTTATTATCATTCAAGATTTCAATCATTAGTATCACTAGTTAAGTATTGGTATTGCTTAGTATAATTATCAGTGTCAGTATTAGTATGAGCAATAATTTAATTAGTAGTAGTATTATTATTAGTTGTAGTATTATCATAAGTATTAGCATAAGTATCCTGGATAGTTGCGACTCTGTTATGGTTAAGAGTTCACAAATCTAGGTTACACATCCTTCAGATGTTCCGTCACCAATTGATTTTCTCCAAAACATAACGATGCAGCTAATCTGATATGACATGTCTACGAAGCGTTACAGGATTCTGCCAGTGATGCATTGTGGGATTGTAATGGATGTCTTCCAGAAATTGTGATTGATGTCTTCCATTGAAATAATTTCAAACCTGACTTCAGTTGTAGATGTCCAGCTCTGTTTGCAATTTTACAGATGTTAGATGTAACAAATCAGGTTTTGATCCAAAATCTTTAAAGGACTAAACCACAGGAATTGGCCAATATGACATTGTGGAATTGTGATAGATGTATTCTATTGAAATAATTTCAATCCTGAATGCATCCATAAATGTGCTGTTTGTTATGCTCTGTGAACAATTTTGCAGATGTTAGCTGACAATGTAACAATTCAGTTTTGATATAAATTCTTAACAGGGTTCTGATACAGGAAGTAGCCAATATGACATTGTGGAATTGTGATAGATGTATTCTATTGAAATAATTTCAACCTCGACTTCATCCATAGATATCCGTTGATCTACATATTCTGTTGGCAATTTAGAAGATTTTAGTTGACAATGTAGCGATTCAGTTTTGATATGAATTCCTTACTGGGTTCTGTTACAGAAATTAGCTAATATGACATTGTGGAATTGTGATAATGGTTTCTATTGAAAATACTTCAACCGTTACTTAATCCAGTCTGGTTCTTGTGATCAGTGGTCTTGTCAACTCTGATTTATATTATGGCAATAATTAAAATATTTGAAATTATGCTAATTATCTATGTGATTTACCATTTTGTATATTACAGCTATACATCTATGGTTCCAATTCCTTGAAAGAAAACTAAGTTCATGTAGTGGTACTTATGTAAGGTTTGATGTTTAAAATTCTAATGGTATATTATGGTAACTGATGAATTAAATATAAATTACATCACCTTACATTTAAAACTATTGAAAGTATTAAATTTTTAATCTAATTGCTGAAAAAAGTATAAAAAAAAAAAGTTTAGTGTAATGTTCAAATGGAAAGTACAAGAGATCTTTTTTTCGTCAATAATTCATTTATAGACCACCTTTTTCTGTTAATAAGACTCAAGAGACACTTAAACTACAAGACCGTTGTTTACTATCAGTACAAGTACCTGTCTCTTATTGAGTCATTCAATGGTAAAACTCTGGTAACCATGGCAATCTACTGATACCTGTTGTTTCCTTATTCCCTGACCCATTGTCTTCATGCGTGGTCAGCTTTATGTCATGTTTTATTACAATATCCAGAAATTGATTAATTCAATAATTCATGTCATTATCCATGCAACAATTGTTCCAGATGGAAATGAAAATAACGTCTGACTTGAAATAAGGATTTTCTTGTAATTGTGTTCACCTTTTGTAGAATTGTATTATTTTTCTATAATCGTGTGTGCAGCGATGCATATCAGGTCTACACAATATTTGTAACACATTGACGTGTTGTCGTTGATCTAGAACTAATGTGGTTGATGACTTGATGTTGGTAACATATGGTTTGGGATATTTATGATACTAGCTTATTTGAATTTGTTTCATAAGGTTAAGTAATTTGTTCACAACATTATTTGAAATCAATAAGTAGAACATAGAGATCAGGTTAAAAACAGGTTTAAAAAACACCCTTTGTCCATAGGGTTGTAAATATTTCTATTAGACTTTTTAAACCATTTACTAATCTCATTAGTAATATAATTTCAATAGGTGGATTTCGATGCAAGCCCTGTGCGGAATTTGTCCTGACATCTTAGATTGGTTATTTTATGCCCTAGGTGGTTAGAATTGTCCTCAATCCTCACTGTCTGTTGTGCTGCTAGTATTGCAGACATGACACAAGCAACATCTAGAGGTGTGATGAAGCAGATATTTCACGATACGATACGTATCTCAACATCTTCTAGCGATATGATTTGATATGATACACACCACAATATGCAACACATCATAATACACTATTATATCGTCACACACAAGAAATTCCAGAGGACTAGCACTACGATAACCTGAACATGATATGATAGAATAGTGAGTGAGTTATTGTTTTACACTGTTTGGGCAATATTTCAGCTTTTAGCAGCGTTATTTGAATGGGAGTTGCATGTAACGTTCGAAAACTTGAAGAAAGAACCTTCGTTGTTCTCTATCTTGACCTCCCATATGATTATATTATCTTCTCCTGTTACAGGTGCCGGATATCCTCAGCAAGGAGCTCATGTTCGCAGTGGAAGGATATAACGACAATCAGGACATCGCTCGGGCCGTCGACTACATCCAGAAAAATGTTAGAATTGGACATTTTAATATCTGTACTGTTTAATTTATGGTATATATATATATCAATTTGATTAAAATAATGTTGTTGAAAACCAGAATTTAATTATAGCTCATTCAAATTCCATTTCTCAAGCTCATTGAGTCGCAAAACAAACACAGTAAGGATCATATAATCACTTTTACATGAAAGTTGAAGATAAACAAAAAACAAAAAACTGTCAATTCTTCATAAAATTTGCATGAAACATTTATCACTAGTTTTGCTACTTTATATTCTGGCATTTGTTCGCCGGTCAATATGCTGTAGATTTTAGCCTATAGGAAAAAAAAATGTTCTGATATTTGTTCTCTAGTTCAAGTGCTGTGGATTCAACAGTTACGATGACTACAACCTGAAGAACTTGGACTACTCCTGCGTGTCCCCGAAACCCATGGCTTGTGGCGTCCCCTACACCTGCTGTATAGTTCATGAAGTGAGATACATTAGGTTTAATTTTCTCTACAGATTCTGTAAAAATTGAAATAAATTTGGGGTTATTATTGTTCTGCCGAAACCCATGGGGTACTGTGTTGTTGAAGAAGTGCGCTACCTTAGTATTAATATTTCTCTACACATTCTGTGAATGTTGGCATTAAGGGGTTGTTATTGTTTGATCTATTTGAAGAATTCCTGATTACACTGAGAAGTGAGCAACCTTAGTGTTAACATTTATCTACACATTCTTTGAATATTGGCACATAATTAATTGTTATTCAAAATTTTCTCCAAACCAATGGCAGGCAGCATCTATCATCCCTTCTGTATTGTTAATGCGCCTTTACTGTTGTACTGTGGGATATGGTCCTCGTTTTGTCTGTCCGCCTGTCCATCCGCCTTGTGTCTGTCTGTCTGCCCGTATTAATTTTTTCTGGAGAATAACTCAAAAACTTTTACATTTAAAAAAGAAACTTTGTATGTGGATCAGTCAGCATAGCTACCGGTACTTTAAAAAGGTTTGAGCCAAATTATTCTCTACAAGTCTCTACAAAAAGATCTAGTAGTGTACAGTCTTTGTTCATCTAACCATTTGCATTGGCCTCTTGCTGTCAGCATTCCTTTTCATATTCTTTTAATGTTTTAGAAAATCTCTTAAAAGGTTTTTGATATACATGTACCTGTCACTTAATTATTTTCTTGTTATGTTGAAATGTGACTTATTTAGGTTTCCCTTCTTTTCAGAATGTTGCCTTGTCAAAGACATGTGGCTATGGAATCATTGGGAATGCTACGGTAAGATGATTGATCTATTAAATTGTCAAACAATTCATTGTTGTACAACTTGTAAAATTAACTTTTATAAGGTTTATTTTTGTAATGAATTGCTATAACTATTATTTGAAAGACTGAAAGTGGATAGATAAATAATTTATGAAATTTCTAAGTTTCTAACTGTGTAAATCTATTCAGTGTACTCACTTCATTGTCTGTCAACCCTGTAGGTGGGTGAGGTGATCTACACCAAGGGATGTACCGAAGCGTTTCTCACCTGGCTGGCAACTCACCTGGACTTTGTCGGTGCGACGGCACTCGGCTTTGCTATCCCACAGGTGAATTATATTTTTCTTTCTTAAGCCATTTGTCAAATTGGGTTTATTCCATTCCTTTATAAACAGTTAATTTTCCATTCACAGGTTTGTTTATAGAAATAATCATAAATGTATTTGTATATGTTATACACCCAAGAAGAATCCTCTGGGGTTGTTTTTGAGCCATGCACAAATGTTCACTGTAATAGTTACCAGATTCTTCATTGCAGCCTTGATAAATATCACATAAAACAATATCGTTTCTTACAGTTAAGTATTTATTTCTGACTATCAACAACTTTGATCACTTATCAAACTTCTGTTATCACAATATTAGCCCTAGAAACCAAATTCTAAATTTGATAACCATCTCATTTGGGGAATCCACAGACAGAAGTTGATTTTGATACCATGTCCTTAGTAACAAGATCATGATAACACTTTGACTTTTCAAACTTATGGATGCCATCCCATGAACCCTTGCCCCCAATTTCTTCAAATGTGATTACCGTAATTTCTCTATTAATTCGACCATCAAATTTTCAAAAGATTTTCTGAAAATGTCTATGGTTGAACTATTTTTCACTTTTCATTACTCATTCCCCACTATTGTTGAAATGTTAGATAATATCAAGAACATTTGTGATATATATAAATGCAGTTTTTATAGATGCATGACCTCATAATAATTGAAATGTCTTTATGATGAAGATATTTTGATTACTTAAGTCAAGATTTTTACGCTTTGTAATTGTTTTTGTATATAAAAACAATGATTTTAAGCAAAATTGGAATCATAGGTATATCAACTTTAAGGACTTTTGGCACTTGGTTGAAATTTTAGAAGTGATTTGAATTCGTGACACCACTAAAATATGATATGGTTGAATTATTAGAGATGTCGAATTAATAGAGAAATTACGGTAGTCCTCCTTGGGAATACTGTACACACAGTGTCTTAAGCTCTTACCCGAACACGCAGGTGACATAAAGATGATGGTACATAAGACAGATAAACCAAAAACAAGCACAAAACTTATATCTTGTTCTTTGGAATCTTTTTCCACAGTAATGTTATGCTTTTGATAGTCATTGGCCTATCCATTCTCAATTATTTCCTTTCAAGAGTAGAGCTAAAAACTGTAAAACCTCGCTCCATGAATCATGGTATGTGGATTAGTCAGCTTGTGTCGTGCCTATTGGATAATTTCTTAAATTTTTATGCCCCGAATCGGATATTCCAGGAGTATAATGTTTTTGCCCTGTCTGCGATTGGATAGAGATTGACCTTTGACATTTTACATGTGCATCTATCATGACAAGACCTTTCAGATGAGGTCATAATTGTTGACCTTGTGACCTTGATCTTGGTGTCAGACGCATTAGTGTTTCACAAACACAGCTTGTTTTTTTTGCAGTTTTCATGAAAACATAACTTAGATATGACATAAATCATCTTCTGATGAATTTTGTTGTTTGCGGACATTTTCAATAAATCTTTTCTTATTTTCCAGATCTTTGGTATTCTGCTTGTGTACTTCTTCATCCGCCGAGTGCACGACCTACGTGTGTGGTATCGCGTGGACAACTTCCGGGCTTCCTAAATCACCTCCAACTGAGAAGAGTTCCAACCTTCTAGTCATCACAGGGTTAGAGTTACCTCCCTTGAAAAAGAATCTGTTACAAGAGTTGGAGGGGGAGACAAACATTCATAAGAGCAACGATGTTATTAGTTATTCTATCTCTTTTGCTCTTTTTTTGGTCAGGGAGATGACAAGTATTTGGAATAAATTCTCTCTACTTTAGCTGCAGAATACTCAAGTTGCTTACATAAAATTTGATTCCATCACTTCAAGTTTATAGGGCACTTCACTCATCTACATGAGAAATTTTCTATCATGTGCTTGGAATAAGTTCAGTCATTTATGTGACAATCATAATGTATATATACTATTCACTTATGGACATTGTAAGGATGATAGATAAATCATATCAGAGTATTGAAAGTAATTGTTTTTATCAAATGAGGCCATGGACAATAATGTCATTAACTTTGTATGTTTTCCCTTAAATGACATTAGATAAGTTTGTATGAAACCATTTATCAGAGTTGGTAATATTTGTATCAATCAAGAGCAGGAGTCAAGAAGTATACGTAAAGAAACAAGCTTTATGGTTTTGAATTCTTAAATAGACTACAATCGAAAAGCGCACACTTAACAACTTACAAAAAAGGCACAATTAAATAATAGTCTAGCAATAAAACTGTGATCTTTCGAGGTTTTTGTTAATAATTTTTGAGTGTTTTCCATCCCATGTAGTAGAAGCTGTCAGTGTCCCATTTCCATCCATCTGTCCGTCCATTCGCCATTTATTTGTTTTATAATAGTATGTTTTTTGGATTTTCGCATTTGATCAAGAAAATAATTAAAAAATGCTTCATAACTGTGGTCATGCTTTCACAAATGATTGAAAATTATTTCATTGGAAATTGTTTGATCACATGAAAATTTAAACAAATGCTTCAATATTGTGACAATGCTTCATGAGATGCTTGAATAATAAGTTTATGAAAAATTTATGATGTAAACAAATTGAGACTGGACGAGATGGGGTGGTTGTTTGATTAATTATAGTTTGTGTTAATTGATTAAATCTAATTGTCCAATAGTAATTTGAAATCTAAAGATAATAATTTTCAAAATGCTTTTCTCCGTATCTAAAGAACTGAATTGTGTAAGAATAATAAGTGTTTGTCGGAAAGTAATACATCTTAAATGACTTAAGGGGGCAGTAGCACGTTTTTAGGGGGAATATAAGGTGATGTCAGGAAAATGAAAATAAATGGTTCCAATCTTTAGACAATGTATAAAAACTAAATGGAGCAGTAATAAATCAAATATACAATGTAAAGTTAAGCCATGCGATTCCTTTTCTTACACAAAATGAATTAAAGGTGTTCCCACAAAAATGGCTGCCAATGGATTTTATGTGAATCCTCATACTTTGTTCTCTGACTACGGATGATTCGTTTGTATTAGGAGATTTATGATACTATCAAAGTAATACATTTAGCATTAACTTATAGTTATAATATCAGTGAAAAATTGAAAATATAAAATTGTCAAAAAACGTGCTACTGCCCCTTTAATGATTCATTAGACTACTTTGGTATGTAAAAAATGTAAACCTCACCATTGCTGATAATACATCTCCTGTTGCAATACTTTTGATCATGTGTATACCTTTGATTCTCATCTGAATCTCACTTGCATAATAAATCTGACTTTATTACATTTCCAGTTATCTCTGTTGCCAAATCTCTCTTCATGTTTATTTTCTCAGCATTATCCTTTAGCTGTGGTAATCTTTACAATTTACAGTTTTATTTTCCATGACAACTAATTTAGTGTTTCTGAGATCTGTTTTACATTGTTGTACTTTTGGGTAAATACTTTGTTGTCTTTGTTAGATATTTTGTGAATTGTTTACTTACTATGAGAAAGTATTGACGTTGGTTGTGTTTATTTTGTTGCTTGCTGCAGCTTTAATTAGGAACATTAACCATGCTATTGAAATAATAATCATGCATAATACTGTCAATATTTCATTCATAAGTCATTGTTAAATCTTTCATACACCTTATATAAATAGTTTGAGTGTAAACCAATTATCAATTTTATACTGTAATTTTTCAATTCCTCACAAATATTATTGTCTATGAAAAAAATATATGCCCTGAGCTTAAAATGTTTCTTTTTTTTCAAAACGCCATTGGTATAATTAAGATCTTAGCCATCTTTAATTTTATCTTTTATTTTTTTAATAAGGTATTTGATTAAGAGTTTTAGGGAGTCATATATCTGTTTTGCGTTATAGTTGACTTGTACTTGACAAGTAGATCAGTCATTGCGAATACCCTTGAAATGATTAAAAACTCTTTTAAAAGTTAGTGAGATTTTTAGTAAGCATTTACAAAAATCAGCTATGTTAAATTCACGATTTTCATTTAGTTGCACAATTACTTACATTCCTGTATAAAGGAAAGGATTAAGAATTGCTTTGTTACATTATGTTCAAGTATATTTTGATTCTTAGAGAACTATCATTTATTTACATATTGTCATACGCCGTATATTATATTTTGATATGTTTTTTAAATATGTTGCTTCATTCCTTGTACTTTCTGGTACTAAAATGTACTTTGTGTGCAAGCTATTACAAGAATATGTAATAGGTAAAATAATAAGATTTTTTTTGTTTGTAAGGTGGAATAAATGCCTTTTTCTATAAATCTTTAAAGAGTCAGTGATTTCTCAGTTTTATGAAATAATCAAGTTTATAAAGATATTTTGATTTTGTTAAATTGTGATTTTATTTTAAAATGTTTTACACAAAAGTCTATAAATTGTCACATTTGTTACTGATAAATGCTATACTACTAGTACTCAATACTTATGAGTATGTAAAGTACTGTTTTATACTAAACAATCACATGTATTGGTATATATAGATACATAAGTTTTATTTTCTCTTTTGTTAGTGACAAAAAGCTTGATTGTATGTTGTATGGTCAGTCAGTGTACACTTTCCATATCCGCTCTAGCTAGCGAAGTACAATAGAAACACCATGTCAATAAGCCGGGGTCTCTTCCCTACACAAGGAATAGAAGGTCTTTTTAAATCTATTTAATAGAGTTTTGACAAAGAATGCTTGCTAATCAAACTTGTATGAAATGTTCCTTATTCTATAAGGACATTTTGAAGGGAAAAAGAACACTAATATAACTATTACTTCCCTTTCAGTAAAAAATTATAAGAATTTAGAAAGGTATTTCATTGATGATAAGCGTAAAAAAAATGTATAACAAAGCTTTTTAGCGAAAACCAAAATTAGTTTAATAAGAATATTCTTAGAGGTTGTTCAATCTATGCCGCTTAGTGGCAGATGAGATTCAGGGGACAGAACCCAGGCAATGACGAGTAGGTTGAGCTGTAAATCTGAAGACTGTGCAGGGAGTATAACTGTTAGCTGAAGCTGTCATAGACTGTTGTACCATATGTTTGTGTTCTTTCTAAATAAAGTTATGTTAGACTCATCTCCAGTGTCTGTTGTAGCTCTGATTCTTATGATGCAAATGACCAAGTGATGTTTTTGACTGAGATGTACAGGAATACTACTGCCCATGAAAACATTATTTAAAAGAGATTATCCATTTTATGAGATGATGTTGAAAAGATACTTTGAGTGAAAGATACAAGGAACTACCCTGTTATCAAGAACAGATTAATTTGGATGTTATTGTCCTCTGTCACAATGTGGAAGGGGGGACATTGTATTCAGCAATGTCGGTCTGTACGTATGTCCGGATTCTTAATGCAATATCGCATAAACCGTTGCACCCAAGGCTTTCATAATAGGTCACAGCCTACACTGGGGGATTATGCAGACACCAGTCACGTTTGGTGACCTTGACATTACTTTCAAGGTCATCATCGCACTATGACAACTTTAGAAACTGTTGTTAATGCGATTTCTCATGAAATACTGCCCTCAATGTCTCCAATACAATGGAGATTTAGTGTTTACAGCCTACATTGGCAGATTTCACAATCGGTAGTTGACCAAGATGACCTTCACTATATTTTCAAGGTCAACACTTTGATGGCTTTTCAATCTGTTAATAATCATTATGAAATATCCCCTATTACATATATTATATTACATTATTCCCTACCAACAGTGTTAATTCAAGTAATGACCTCTCTTACAAGTCTAATATTTTCGTGACTATCAAAACAGAATCCTGATAAGTTGCAATTGAAGTTGAAAGTGCACTCTGCAGCATTGCTGTGATTTGTTCCCTAAAACTTCTTCCCCCTTGACCATGAGTATGTTATTCTTACATAACAGAAGTCAGTTGAAAGACTATATTGATGAAGAAAACTAAGGATGTGTTCCTCTCCATTAGGTCTGACCGCAGCTCCATTAGTCACATGTGTTGTTACCTGTTTAGTGGAGCCACAAGCATGACTTCAGCATCCAAATCCTTTGATTACATTTAAAAGACAGCTAGCTTCAATGTTGAAACTTGCGGATACCAAAGACTTTTGCAGGACACCTTGTGATTGGTTACCTGAGCCAACCTTAGAACATGTGACCGAAGGGGATGTAGTCAGACCAAGTGGAGTAGATGAAAGTTTGTATCTCTCGCTATCATTATCTTGAAGCCTTTTTACCTCAGAATACTGTTTATTTTATTCAGACTGCAAGACAGAAAACAGTCTTAGCACAAACACTAGCAGGATTCATTCACTTTGAATCCAGGGAACTTTCTCAAGGATATCAATGAGCATAAAGAACAGAAAGCAACATAACTGTGTAGTTGTTTTATTAGCATGCTATTATGCATGAAGACAATACATATACAAACGAGAGACATGATCCTAGATTCTGTACATGGTCAGGTGGAGACACCTACAGCTCTACTAGCTAGCAGGGGGGATAACTCTCACTGACTGTGCACCACTGAGTCTACACTGGTACATTGATCAACATGGTTTGGTGTACTTACTTCAGTAGAACGTGAAACACTCACAAGTTACATAGTTACTTATAACCCTACATAATTGACTACTCTGATCCTAATTTTATAATATTCACTTTAAATCATTGTTTTAATGCCTCCATGATTGTTGTTTTACCAGTAATTGAGTTTGGTTCTGAGTTGGTTGACTTTTCAGATCTTGATTCAAAAATGTTCTTAAACCTTTTCCTTAAATTCAAATAAACATGATTGAAAATACTCTAAATCACAGTTAAACATGAGATCTATCTACGATATCACAAGAGTGACTAGTCAATTAACACTCATCACTGAATACTTCTTACAAACATGAAATACTTGTCTATAATTAATATCAGTGCACTGCATATAAAGAATTGTGATATAACTAGTCTCACTTATTTTAGTAAAGCTACAGCACTGCCTCTAAATTAACTTAATCTCAAGTCTCTTCAATCTGGTAACCTTCTCAAATCACAATCTATCTCTCTTCTAACAATAAAGTTTCTCATGTGAATCTTTCTCAAAATACACTGTCTCAAACCATTTTTCATTGACAACCTCATATAGATCCAAAAATCCCTTTTTCGAAGAACAATTTCATATTTTTACAGAACTTCATACTCAAGCAAACAAAAATCACTCAAATCTTTCCAAAATGCAAATCCATTGCCCTTACCATACAAGAGAAGGATTGAAAGGCTAACATGGAGAGTTCTATGAACAAGATTCAACATATCATTTAACCCACAGTTGTACACAATGAAGACAATAGTAACACGTCTGTTTGAGGAAATATACAAGATATCAACATGATGTAACACACTGGAGCTAGCTACACAATGTACAGATGAATGGTTCTCACAGGACATGTACAACTTGCTGGTTTCTCATTGGTAGAAACTCTAGCTAAATGCTGGTACACATGTATATCACATGGTTATCAATCACTATACACTATATTCACTGCACAAAAGCTACATCTGGAGTGCTGGCAGTAGATCACCATATCTAACTAAACAACAATGGGTGAATGGAATGCCGTATCTAGTATCAACACCATAAATGGTAACTATTTCACTTCAAATTCATGATTTAGAAATGCAATATTTTTACATTCTGCAATTTTTATTAAGAATCATGACTACAATCATTCTGTTAAAAAATAGTTATATAGGGATTTAATTTATTCATATAATTTAGGTAACGATATATTTACTCATTGACATAATGATGTTGATTAAAAAAATTCTCATATCCCTAACGTAGTTTGAATGGTATATAGGAAATGTTTAAATGTAACAATGATCTCTTTAATTCTTTGTAGTAAATCTTCAATAACATTTCACATGCTAACCAATTATTATTTTAGTAAACAACATTCAGCTGTCAGAGAATACTTTCCATCAAATTTGATCCCAGATGAATGATAATCTCTCTGATAATTCACTCTTCAAGAAACATCTTACATAAAAGATGCTTACTGTATCACACGGTGACTGAGATGTGTCTCTTCATTTGGGAATTAATTAAAATTAAATTATTGAGGTTATTATACCGGTAGATTGAGGTTTGTTAATTTCTGATAAAATTCACTTGAATATTGGCATGTGCCTTTTATTTGAAATTGAGTTTCAGAAATTGTATTTCAGCTAAAGGTTTGATCCCCGATATACATTCACTTGATGTTGTAACAAATTAATCATTTTTAGAAACAAATTGAAAATTTGGATGTATCTCCTCATTTGAATTTCACAGGTACATTTCAGCTCATACCAGACCACTGATAAATCAATTGATACCATACTTCAACAAACAATTCTACCTTGAATCACAAAGATAAAATTATCAAACAAACACTGGTATGTGCCTAGTTAAAATTTTTACAAATTCATTTTAGCTAAAGTATAGATCCCAGAGACCTGAAAAATTAAATTCATATATCTCAACAAACGATTCTACCTTGCATCTAGTACAGGATGATTATCACATGAAGTGAGTGTGTTTCTCCACAATAAATGCATGACTGGATGTTCTCTCCACACCTACATGTACTTCTTGCATAGCAAGACCTAGTGCTCACCTCCAAATGAGGTATAGAAGAGCTAACACAATGACTGATGCAAACTTATCACATTGACAAAATAGTTACATAATACTCAAATCAATTCCTGAACATAATTGCACAAAAATCACATCAACATGTCCTGAAACTTAAATATAAATCTTTACTTGATTAATGCCTCATACATACCTACTGAAAGATTTTTTGTATAAAGTTTGATCATAAAAGTAATCTCAAAATTCTATTTCATATATTTTAACCATATGATAATCTTAATATAAACATAATTAATAAGAACCCTGTAAATTCTAAATTTTAACAGTTACTTTATTCTTTAGAATTCAATTTTATGAAATAATTGAGAAAATTGTTTGATTTATGAATGAGATGGATGTAGAGAGAATGTTTTTGAAATGTGATTGTGAATACAGCACGTAATAACTTAATACATGAAAGAGCGTTGGTACATAATCTCTGTTGATGGTTGAAGGGTACAGGAACTAGCCTACGTAACCTACGATTCTAGTCACACTACATCACAAGGGGAGTAACTCTTGCTATTGTGCTTATACGAGGTACTGATGAAAGGAGGTAACAAAACTTAAGTACAGTTGAGAATAAGAATATTGAAAATTATTTGATATTTGGATAATTGTCAGTTCCATACATTAACATTACTGTTATGATGAAGCTTTGAACAGCTGGGCTCGGAATTCAGATTTGACACTTTGAGATGGAAAGAGATATCTTTTTTATAGGAAGGAGATCATTCAATATAACAGTCTACAGTGAAGATTATATGCTATTTAGGTATCAAACTTTCAAACTTTGAAGCAATGAGAGAAAATAGAAATCTGTTAGCAGTCATTATAGAATTTAAGTCAGAATAAATACTAATTGATAGATAAATTTCCTAAAGACCTTTTTGGAAAATACCTTTTCGTAAAATGTGAATTTTTTTAAGGAAAGGTAGGCAATTTAAGATCCTTTAACATGTGATTATCATTTCGCATATTGCTTATGCCTTAAATACATATAAATGTTATGGAATGTTTTCCATTTTTTACAGTGACAGGTATTTCATTCTTAATGGTTTTGATAGATATTGTATAAACCCAATAGAAATATATCAAAGTCTCATATTTCATATTCATTGTCTCTACTTCAAACAAAAGACGGAAGATTATTATGATTTCTTTAGCTAAATTACAGTATGAATACAAGATTCTTCAACATTTATATGCACTTCAAGAAAAAATACACATTAATAAAACTTATCAAAAACTATGACAACACTTAGTTTTGAAAGTATCACGATTCAGAACAAACAAAATGGTTTTGCTAACAAAAATTGACCAAACTTTCATAAAGGAAAGATGAGCACATCAATGCTAAAACATGAAGCTTGGCAACAAACCAGGGAGTCGGTCGAGCACTAGAGCGTTGTCTCTTCTACTCTGTCTATCAAACAAAGCCGTTGTTACACTCTACAAATATTCTAGTATTTACAATTCAGTAACAAATGCTCACAAATTTGGCCCGTGAAAACATCAACGTCAACTTTCTCGTAACCATAGTAACATTGAGAATACTATTTACAAACAAAATGGGAACAATATTTACAAGATCTATATTGCACAGCGCCTTGTACTTTTACAGCATGGTTCTCAAGTAAAGCTTATCTTTACTTATTGTTCGTAAAACAATTCATCTTATATTCAACAGTGCTTCCTTAAGCAAAGCTTTTGATCTATGGAATGGGAAAAATATTGCAAACTGACAAACTAAAATATTCAACTAGCACTGAAGTTCATAATATACAGCTGAAAACAAACATCTTAAAATTCTTAGCCCAAAAAATAATATTTGAATAATTCATTTCTTAACCTCTTCAAAAATATTGCAAACTTTAGAAGAAAATATATATGAATATATATGCTCATATTGCGGTCAAAAATGGCCAGTGGTAGGAATTGTTTTACTGTTTGATAATACTAATACATAAATAATCATAATCATCAATAAATAAAATATTTTCTCATTAACATAAGTAAATAAAGCAAACTTTGGCAGAAAACAAGGCTGGAGACCCACCTGTTTGCAAAGAAGAAAACAAAACTGAACTTACTGTATGGAATATGACTGGAATGTCTTGTTAAGCAAACATTAACAATGTTATAACATACAGCTAGGGAGTAATAACACAGGCATACTATATCAATATTCCATGCTGATTTCATGACTTTCATCGAAGTAATTTTACATCTCATTAATATAATATACATGTATTTAGAATTGTCGTCTTAAAATTCCTAGAGACATCAATTAATAGAATGAAACTGCTGTAAGTTTATGGGTCTCATTGGTGATGCATTACACCTCATTCAAAGCAGTCGGATGTTTGGTTTTAGAAATATCTCGAAACATTCCTTGCATGTGCTTCATTTCCATAACCATTTTTTCACACAATGTATTTGATTTTGTGTTCAACAACACATGGTATATCTAGTATTACTGCAGGGAAGTAAGCCCGCAAAGCCATGCGGCTATACATTGAAGTTAAATTTACTAACATTCTACTGCATCGACCCTCTGAGGAGATTTAACTGAATTTCAAATTAGAATGTTACACAAAACTAACTCAACTGGATGTAGAACAAACAGTTCTCTTCAGCTAAGTGCCACGCCCTCATTTACTACACTATCCAGTCATTTCTGTAGTGTGAAGACTATCTAAAGACAATTTCTATTGCTAAATTCAAATTCAAACATACATAACTATCCTTTATCAACATTGCCATGGTATTTGAGCAAGGCAGAAAGTATTCATTTAGTGTACGATGCTACTTACTAGCTGTATTGAAATTATTTGCGAAGGCCTATAAAGGCGTACATTACACATGGAAATATTTAGAATCACTTTGTTGATTGCAGCTCAATAAATGACACCACTATCTATAGTTACTTATGATAATATCTATATCTATATGAAACATTTCATAACAAATCACATTCTTGAAATTATAAAAAATCAAAACCACTGATAACTCAGTTTTATATCTCGATAGAAACTCAATGACTTAGTTCTATGTTTGAATGTGATACAGACTTGCTATCCTTGCAACTATACTAAACCACTGGAACAAACAAGAGCACTTACAGGGAAGTAACTCAACCTTACGCGTAGATCACATGCATATGAACTACTCTTCGAAACAGTGGTTCCTAGAAAGATTACATCACTGATTTCATCATCAGTATCAGACTGCAAGGAATAATGCAAACATGTCTCTGAGTAAAAGACTAAAGGGTAAAATAATGCAGTTTCAGCAAATTTATCATGAGATTCCAGTTGTAATACAAACATAAAACTGATGCCATTTCATACCATAATCCTTGATTAAATTATTTGCCTACCTCTTGCTAACTCTGGAGTTTTCATCTATTAAGGTCACTGATAACAAGCACATATGATAACAACATAATAATTCTTCTTCAGTATATGAATGACGTGATCTATGATGCAAAACCCATCCAAAGCCATGTTTCAAGAATTGAGTCATAATCTAGCAGAAACCATGAACAACATATTATGATGAATGAGTGCTTAAAGCTAATACATGGAAATAATTCACTGTTATCAAATATTGTCATTTCAAGATGAGTCTCATTGATTGCACACTGCTTCGTTAAGAAAACGGCCATCTCGCAAAGAAATTAATATTGACAATCAGCATCTCAACTACCTTCGTCAAATTTCTCTTCCAAAGTTCTGGATCACAAATTTCTTCGATGAATACAGACTGTTACGAAGGAAGCTAAATTACTAATGTTTCCTTTGCGAAAACTTAATTTGACCATCGAATTGGTTGTTTTTCGTGCACAAAAGTCTGATATACTTTGAAAAACTATGTCAAAAGGTTGTTATCCAAAACTGATTTAAGGAAAAACATAATTTGATGATAGCAGCTCAAAAATTATGACCTAAGTTGGTTATTTTTATGAAGCAATTGCAGCTGCTATATTCCATACATCATTTCTCTTAAAACAAAAGATACAGCCTCTAAGTCCGATGAATGTAGCCTCTTCAAAAATCCGGCACAAAAATGATTTTTTGAAAACATCAAGCAAAAACTTCAGTCGCTCCTGATCTTAGTGAAGCCATAATTGCCAATAGTTGAGGACTGGGGGAGGCACTGACTTGAATGGCAAGGTAACGAGGAGGTTCTGTGATGACACCGACTGCTCTAATGACTACAGAGTCTAGTCTAACACTGGTTCTCACTGCTCAAGATTCGGCTCTTCGTTGCCAGTTAGATTCATCCTCAACTGCGTGCCCAATTTTGCATCTATATTCTTGACAAACAGTTTCATGTCTTTGTTTGTTCTTGTCTTTGTTTATTTTCTTGACGGTCATAGTATCTTTGCTTGTCTTCATCTGTTGGTCAGTATTCATGAAAATTGTGTTGTTTACTTCATGATTTGTTTGTGATGGCATCAGAAGCCTGTTGCGCTCGGACTGCATTGTAACATGCCTGGCATACTCGGACAGGACGCATGATGCGTAGACGACGGATCTCAGTCTCGTATCTTGTACATCTGAAAGGATACACATATACATAGTTGATATCTTTTATGAATGTTAATAACATGATATCCGAGTTTTTACAAAAAGCAAGGGAAAAAATGATAGAAGCAGAAGAAGGAACAACCCATTTCTAGTCAATTTTGCACCTGTTAAATAGTCACACTTAATCTATTAGCTGGAGGACTATGCCTAGGTATCATCTTGACTTATAGATATAACACAAAAGCTTACTCTTGGTGAATTCTGGACCAGGAGAATTAGCTGTGACAATAGAGTTATAGCCATAAAATATACAATAAGAACTGCAACACTGCTAAATACACAGTTTCCTATCCACACTGCTAAAGGGGGTGTACCGCCTTGCTGAAGGGTTAAAACAAGTCATCTAAGTAACTATCTCACCTAGAGCAGAAGACCTGTCCACAGTTACGACAGTGATGCCGCCGTTCTGAGAAGGAGAACTTGACGGAGCATGACAGACAGCTGTCGGCGCCCTCGTCCTTCATCCAATGGTCAGCCACCACCCGCCCCGGCTGGTCAGTCACCGTCCAGCTGAAGATACGACCCTTCGCATCGCCTACATACACGGTCTTGTGGTCTCTGAAAGTATAAAAGGACAGCTCAAGAGCTTCATAGAAGTGTTGTTTTTATTGTGTAGAAGGATGAAGAGGGGAAGGACTGATGTCATGGAAGGAGAATTTTAAACTGGCAAACAGATCTTGTCGAGGCTACCTTTCTTGAATTATGTGATTGCCATCAGGTATTGCATCAGTTTACTTTTGTTTTTTCTGGAACATAATATAACCTGGAAGTATAAGATCTGTCTAAATAAACACATGCATTTTAGCTACAATTTCGATAAAGAAATAATATTCATATTGGTTGATGAAACAAGTTTGAGTATGGACTCACTTTGATATAGCTATGGCGGTGACAGCTGATGGGTCCTTGTTGTCTTTCCTCTCAAAGGCTGTGTGCATCGTCAACTTGCTTCGGAACACCAGCTGACGTTGCCATTGGAATCCTGGGGAGGAGTGAAAGGGATTACAATCTCTTGGAAATCATTCACAGCATAATTGGTCATCAGGTTAGCAAAATTGGACATTTACATGAGAAATCATGTAATGAATTAGAACAGATTTGAAATTTTTTAGGATTCAAATTTGCATATGGTATGAATCATAATACGTAACATAATCACATGATAAAATCTTAAGAAATGATAATACAAAGAATTATCAAATAAGATAACCTACCATCTCTGAGAGAATTCTTTGACAGGGGCCTGTACTTCTTCATGACATCATCAATAGCTTTCTTGGAGTCATTCACCTCATTGTCCTGTATCACAACAAAGTCTGAACTTGTGGATCTAGACGAGTCAGACTCATGGCCCGATCCCTTCAGATCAGGATGACTCTTACTCCGTCCATCAGCCCCGACACTTTCCCCCGCTACAGCCGCTAAACACGGCTCCGACTGACTAGGCTGGCTTGTCTGGGAGGATGAGAACCCCTTGTCTGCATCTCCCAGATCTGTCAGCACATCAATGGCAGTGTCTAGAGACTGATCTCCTGACTTCACACTGTTGCTGTCACCCTCCCGTCCCGGTTCCTCCAAGTCATCGTTGGTGCTGTTCCCATCCTCTGCCCTGTAGATGTCACTGGTGCTGCTTGTTGTACTCAGGTTGGAGTCAAGTCTCTCGAAAACATCCTTCTCTGAGTCACCAGCGTTTGAATGTTTCTTGCCCTGGTCACGAGTCTTCATCCTGTTCATGTAGTGATGATCACTGTCCGCAGATGACCCCAGTTCACATTCCTTGGCAGCCAGATAGTCTGGGTCTTTGAAGTCCCTGAGCAGATCGACGGCCGACCGCACATCACTGTAGCTATCACACGACTCTCTGCGCTGTATCTTGGGTACGGAGACAGGCTGGGTGCTGGCTACAGGGGATGTCAGGTCTTCCTTCCTCTTGACTGCATCAGGGACGTCTTTTGGTTTTGATTTGCTCTCAATTGGAACTTGGACGTACTCAACACTCCACATCTGCAGTAAAGATGCTTGAGTTAAAAGATCTGCCATAACAGCTAACCATTTTATACATATGTATTTGATTATCTATCATATATACCTCAAACTTAAAACATGATAGATATCAAAAACGCCAACAGCAACAAATGGTCAGAAGCAAGGAAACTGATATTCATTGACAATATCCATTAGAAACTGGAAAACCAAGGAGACTGTTTAGAGAACCGTGACTTACCCTGACTACACCATCACTGCTGCCTGTAAGAACGACATTCTGTGGGTCCCATTCCATCATCTGAGGAGAGTTCATATTATTATTATTTGCATTACAATTTATTTCATTGTTCAAATGTATAAAATTATGAAACAATCACAATTATTGTTAGTAATTATAAGAAAACTTACCTCTAAACCAACATTGACTTATTTCTCTCCCTCGGAGAGATCGTACAGAGTGTGAATAAAAAATAAATTTTTTTAGTGGTCTGCGTGTTGTTTACTGAATTATCTCCCTTGGAGTTAACTCCCTTGAATTTTCAATTCCAACTGTCATTCTTTTCGATGAACAGAGAGATGGATAACGGGGAGGAAGGGAGGGAGTAATTCGTTGGTTTAGAGGTAAGTTTTCTTATAATTACTAACAATAATTGTGATTGTTTCATAATTATTGCGAAAACGGTTACCTCTAAACCAACATTGACTGAATCCCACGTACGGAGGAGGGTATCCAGATTGTTTAAGAAGTGTTTAATGGGAATAATTATACCCAAAAACGTAAATTCCCGGAGGAAATACATCAAATAAGGGGAGATAATTGACATATTTTGCTTTCAAAATACTTAATTAGCCCCCACTCCTAAGATATATATCTACAGGCTATTTAGCCTTCCCTGTAAACCTCTGCCTTTGTTATTTGCTATCACTCATTTAAACCCAAGCTGCTTGGACATTTTAGCTTACCTAATTCATTGTCCCCATGCTGTCTTATGTTCATCTATCTTGTTAGCCTTTCATTATATTCAAGTCTGCCTACCTGTCAAGTCCATGTGGTTTTAAAAAATCTCAAGTATTTTGTATATTCAAGTATCTTTATGGCCGAAAGTCAGAGTAAACGGCTGAGGTCTTCAATAGACTACGCGTTATATAATTCAAGTGGAGAAAGAAGACCTTCAAAAATGGCTGAAAAAGGTAGTGATGAAAATGGAGTAATCATAGTTAATAACGAAGAAGAGTTGGAAACATCGGAAGGAGAAGAAGAAGAACTTCTTGGAATGGTTGAAGAGTTAAAACTCCAGAAGGAGAAGAAGGATAAGGAGATTGCTAGGGCTCAGAGACAGCAACGGGTCCGTGGTCTGAAGAAAGAGGTAGAGCGTCTGCAGAAGGAGTTGGAGGATCCTGTACCCGAGCCGGAACAGAATGGACCAGAGCAGCCAGGAAGAGGAGGAGCTAAACAGAAGAAGACATCTAAACAAGTATCTGTGAGGGAGCTAAGAGACTTAGAAAGTCTCAACGATGCAGTCAGTCAAAAGTTTGGAGGAGTACTGGAAACTCTGGACAGTGAGGACGAGGAGGATCAGCCATATAGGACCGGCCAGCAAGTCAACCGTTCAACCAGAGGTAACAAGTCCGGCATTGACGGGCGAAGTGCGGACATTGTTGTTTACCCCCAGTTATGGCCACATTCATGTTTAGAATATGAATATGTTGCAGAAAACGTTAGTTTTAGAGATTTGGACTTTAGTCTTTTTGTGGCTGGAGAACTTGACATTATAAAGAACTGTCAATCAAATTTGGAAAGAGCAGGTCGACTTGAGCTTCTTAAAAAGATAGCATATTTTTCAAAAGTCTATGAATGGAATGCTGTTCTTAACTTCTATGCTGCCTGGGTAAGACAAATCGAATTGGGCCATAAGAGATGGGGAGATGACTCTAGTGGTTTAGAAACTCCAATATTAGCCAGGCATATTCGAAGTCAGGGTGGTAATTATGTGGATAGAAGTTCAAGTCGCATCTCTCCTGCTTTAGCAAGTGGGCATGCCAAGGCTGAGCAAAATAAGGGCAATGTGGAATTAGGGCCTAATGGTCGTCCTTGGTTCTGTGCTTTGTATCAGCGCAATAGATGTTTCAAACAAGCACCTCACACTGTCATGGTTAAGGACAAATTACGTCTAGTACAACACATTTGCGCTACTTGTTGGCTTAAGGATAAGGAAAAACGCCCTCACCCAGAGTGTTCCTCGGCATGCCCACATGCATTATCACAGCAATGACAGGAGGTTGGGGGGTCAGATAATTTCACATCCTCTCAATCAGGTACACCTAAATGTTGTTCAATTTCTGAAAGTGAAGATAACCTTCAAGGTGAATGTGAAACATTTGACCTCAACCAATCTTACTGCCCACCTTCTCATGAGGTAGTTAAATCATATGATGTTATGCATGGTATGTCTCCTGTTGTTATGGACAATAGCCCAGTTGGGGCAATTGAAGAATTTGACAATATGCATGTTATTTCTACTCATGTTAGAGATCTAGACCCAGGTGTGATAATTGACACACAATATACCAAGCATGGTATTGAGGTTAGTCCTGTAGATTCCCAACTTACAGATAGCAACCCTTTCAAAGATAACCCTGGTGAGTTTGACATCATCCAATATTATCTCATGGCACATGAAAGAATAAGATGTTCTGGAGTCCCTATTGCTTTAGGTTGTAGAATACCAGTTCCTAGTGCCCTCAATATCCCTCTCATCAGGGAAGCCTTACAGCAATATACTGATAGTCAAGTTGCTGATTTCTTGCATTATGGCTGGCCTTTAGGTTTTCAAGGTTGTTCATATAGCACTACTATACCAAGCAATCACAGAGGTGCTAAGGATCATCCTGATGCTATTGATGATTATATTCAGGTGGAATTATCTCAAGGAGCTACATTGGGACCTTTTCAAAAATCGCCTTTTCAGGTCCCTTTAGCTTTATCCCCAATAAACACTGTGCCGAAGAAAGACTGTAAAGACAGAAGAGTTATACTGGACTTGAGTTTTCCTGATG
This sequence comes from Steromphala cineraria, assembly GCA_916613615.1. Taxonomy (NCBI): domain Eukaryota; kingdom Metazoa; phylum Mollusca; class Gastropoda; order Trochida; family Trochidae; genus Steromphala; species Steromphala cineraria. The sequence goes on from OU744721.1 coordinate 76,432,726, forward strand.
GGGATTCTGTGAATAATGGAATTGACAAGCATTTCTATATGGGACAGTTTTGTAAACTTAGCTACCCAACTGTTGATAATTTGGTTGAAATCATCAAAAAGAAAGGCCCAGGCTGTCTATTATTCAAAAGGGATTTAAAACGAGCATACAGACAGCTTCCTGTTGACCCGGGGGATATTCATCTGCTAGGTTTCTCTTGGAAAGGGAAGATGTACGTCGACACTGTCTTAGCTATGGGTCTCAGATCAGCGGCCATGATTTGCCAGAGGGTAACAACAGCTGTTTCTTATGATATGGAAAACAGAGGATATAGCTTGGTCAACTATCTTGATGACTTTGGGAGTGCAGAGCACCCTGATGCGGCTGAGGCTGCATATGAAGCGCTTGGTTCTGTCTTGTCTCAGTGGGGATTAAAGGAGTCGAAAAGTAAAGCATGTCCTCCTACAACAAGAATGACTTTTTTGGGCGTAACCTTGGACACTGTATCCCGTACTCTGGAAGTTGAAGATGTAAAGGTAAAGGATATTCAAGGACTCTTGAAACAGTGGTTAGAGCCTAATAAAGTAGTGTATCTCAGACAAGCCCAGTCTCTGTTGGGAAAACTCAGCTTTGTGGCAGCATGTGTAAGATCAGGACGAGTTTTCATTTCTCGTCTGATAGCTTGGATGAAATGTCTATCCAATCGCATTCCATCCCCTGTTCAAGGTGAAGTGAGAAAGGATATTCAGTGGTGGATGCATTTCCTGCCAACATACAGTGGAGTCTCCATGATGATGCTTAAAGAATGGTCAGAACCGGATCAAATGTTCGCCTCAGATGCTTGTCTTTCAGGATGTGGAGGTTTCTATCAAGGTAAATTCTTCCATACAAATTTTCCTGATTCTATCAGCAAACAACAACTGGATATCAATTCTTTGGAACTCATAACAGTTATTGTGTGTGCAAAGCTCTGGGGAAAGCTTTGGCGAGGAAACAAAATCTTGATTCAATGTGATAATCAGGTGTCTGTGACTGTCATCAACACAGGTGCTGCCAGGTCGCCATTTCTCCAATCTTGTCTGCGTGAAATTGCGTATCTTCAAGCAACAATGGAGTTCGAACTCAGAGCAGTTCACATAGCAGGAGTGCACAACAGAATCCCTGATTGTTTGTCCAGATGGCAGAACCCATACATGCGTGAAATGTTTCTTAAATACACACAAAACTACTGTAAATTATTTGAGGAGTCTGTATGCAATGAAATGTTTGGATTCTCATGTGATTGGTAAAAATTGTATTTTTCCAGAGCAACAACTGATGTCACTGCAGGCGGAGGTACGTCAATCACGGAGAGCTGCCTTTGCTATGGGTACCCGGAGAAACTTGAAGATTCAATGGAAAACGTTCTTCTTGTTTTGTGAACACTATCAGTTACAAGCTTTGCCAGTATCGTCCGAGAACTTATGTCTGTACATACAATTTTTATCCGGATCATTTAAAGCCATCGCATCTGTCAAGAATTATGTAAACGGAGTTAAAGTGTTGCACCTGTATTCCGGCTTACAATTCCCTGATCTACAGAGTTTTGAAGTACGCCTTTTATATAGGGGATTGAGCAGAATGAATCCTCATTGTCCATCGCAGGCACTAGCAATAACCCCTGATATTCTTCTACAATTTCACCAACTTCTGGATCTCAATGACCATGTACAGTTAACAATTTGGTGTTTATCACTTTTTGCCTTTTTCCTCATGAGTAGGAAATCAAATTTGGTACCTTTGTCTCATGCTACCTTTGACCCCAAAAAACAGCTCTGCCGAGGTGATGTTTTGATATCAGACACTGCGCTGTTAGTCATGTTCAGGTGGTCCAAAACTAACCAGTACGGGGCACGTATCCTCAAACTACCACTTCTACAGGTCCCGGACTCTCCTCTCTGTCCAGTGAGTGCTTACAAACGGATGTGTTCTCTTATACCAGCCTCGGACAAGGATCCAGCTTTCTGTGTGCCTGCTCCAAGTGGAAAGGGAATGGTACCAGTCATCTACTCCCAGTTCACACACTTCATCAAATCCTTGATCCAAAAATCTGGTAGAAATCCTGCTCAATACTCGTCTCACAGCTTCAGAAGAGGAGGTGCAACTTGGGCCTTTAAAGCACACGTACCATCCCATCTTATTCAGCTCCAAGGAGACTGGGCAAGTGATGCTTTCAAACAGTATATCCAGTGTGACTTCCATGATCGTGCCATGGTGGTTGATCGCATGAGATCACTTATCTTAAAGTAAAACCAAATTACACACCCTAGTCTTTTAGCACTACCCAATATTATTCTGCAAATCATTTTGGCGCCTTTGGCATGGTATTATTGCCAAAACTATTGCAGTAAAGCATAATAATTTTCAATTACCCAATGTATATTATTTAACTGTTATGTATGCCTCTACTGTTACAGACAGGCTGTCCTTTCTTGTATCACTGTCAATTCCTTATTTCGCTAGCGGGACAGCCTGTCTGTATAAATTTACATTGTACGATATTTTGCCATTAAATATATATTCCTACTTTTTCTTTGTTTTTAAAATGTGAAGGAACGGGAGCTAATTGACATATTTTGCTTTCAAAATACTTAATTAGCCCCCACTCCTAAGATATATATCTACAGGCTATTTAGCCTTCCCTGTAAACCTCTGCCTTTGTTATTTGCTATCACTCATTTAAACCCAAGCTGCTTGGACATTTTAGCTTACCTAATTCATTGTCCCCATGCTGTCTTATGTTCATCTATCTTGTTAGCCTTTCATTATATTCAAGTCTGCCTACCTGTCAAGTCCATGTGGTTTTAAAAAATCCCACCCACCCACCCTTATATGTACCATTAATTGTCTTTTTCGTTATTTATTTTTTTTTTTTTCATGGTATTATTGCCAAAACTATTGCAGTAACGCATAATAATTTTCAATTACCCAATGTATATTATTTAACTGTTATGTATGCCTCTACTGTTACAGACAGGCTGTCCTTTCTTGTATCACTGTCAATTCCTTATTTCGCTAGCGGGACAGCCTGTCTGTATAAATTTACATTGTACGATATTTTGCCATTAAATATATATTCCTACTTTTTCTTTGTTTTTAAAATGTGAAGGAACGGGAGCTAATTCTTTATAAATTCCAATTTCTTTAGGATAAAGAACACGGAAAACAGACCAATTACGAAAATAAGCCCTAAAATATCCCCGATTCTACTTAATATTTCTTAAGGAAGGGGAAACTTTTAAGAAAAACATCGTAAAATACATCGTTTTTTGGTTGAAATTAGCGTAATTTTGGGAGTTATTTGGGATTTCCCGAAGAATTACGACACGTCGACCACGTAATTTGACACCTGTAGAATCTACTCCGAAGATAGATTAATAGGAGGTATTGTGCTGGGGAGGATTAATAACCAACTTCAAGATTAGTGTTCCCAAAGAGTGACTATACCACATCACTCGCCACCTAAACAACTAAATGCCGTTAATACTTCCCAGAATTAATAGGGTGCAAAACCTGGGGAATATCGTATTGCCCACCTTGACAAGTGGCAAGATCCACCATCTACGTAGATAGGTCGAGACTGGAACACACACCCTCGGGACACTCCCCCCCCCCCCTTTTCCCTAGGGGAAGGGTCAGGCAGAGAGGTGCTGAGCCGCCACCAGGGGTCCCAGAGATGACAGTCCTCCCAGCGAGGAGGAGATATCCCTGAGATAAGTCCTAGTGAAGGAGCTGGAGGACTTCCACTGGCAGGAGGCCACAATCTGATCGATGGATACAGACTTCCAAGCAGCTAGCGAAGTCGATAAGGCTCTTATTTCATGAGGTGAGAACTTGGTATCTATGACGTCCTGGTCGGCTGTGGAGTAAGCCAGGGCGATAGTTTTCCTAAGCCATGATGCAATAGTGTTCTTTGAAATCTCTGAAGATAACCCAGGCTTGCAAGGAATGAATAATTTCCTTCTTCCCTTTCTGATTGGTTGCGTTCTGACTAGATACCAGCGAAGCACTCGGATAGGACACAGCATGCGTGCTTTATCTTTGGCGTCAGTAGGCGCTGGGAGAGCCGGAAATGAGTATACTCTAGTTCCTAAAGGCCCTGATGCAGTGGATTGATTTTTGGCCAAAAATTCAGGTAAAGCTCTGAAGGATACTGAGGAATAATTGTGAGCAAAGTCCACCGACGCAACGTCAATAGCATGGAGCTCTGAGATTCTGGCAGCAGAAGCGAAGGCGATCAAGAAAGCAGATTTCCAGGCTAAAAACTTGAGGGAAGTCGAATTTAGAGGTTCGTAAGGAGCACGTTGAAGGGATTGGAGCACCAACAGAAGGTCCCATTTGGGAAAGGTATTGGGGGATTTAATATCCTGCAACTTGTATGATCTTAAAAGTCTCGTGAGTGTTACATCAGTCCCAATAGTTAAGCCTTGTAGATCAGACACCGAGGCAATAGCTGACCTATAACCTTCAATCGTACCAGCTTTTAACTTCCGATCCTGGCGTAAGTAGTTGAGAAAGTCTGCTATCATAGGGATGGATAAAGGTAGATCTGCTAATCCTCTATCTCTTCTCCACTGTTGGAATCTGAGCCACTTGTGGTCATAGAGGGAGGAAGTGCTAGGTCTGACTGATTTGAGAATAGCGTTAGAAGTGCCTTCCGCGTAACCTCGTTCCTGCAGCGTTTTCTTGATATTCTCCAAACGTGTAAGTTGAAGGCCTGGAGATTCACGTTCTCCGGCTGCCACCTCGGCTGTTGCAACAGATTCCACCACATCGGGAGTTGGAGAGGCGGTTCCGTGAGGAGATCGATTAACGACGGAAACCACGGTCTCTTGGGCCAAGCAGGAGCCAGTAGGTAGATGACGCAATTGTGCTGTCTGACCTTGTTGAGCACATCTGGAATGATTTTGAACGGTGGAAAGGCATAAGCTATCAGATTTTCCCATGATATTGAGAGTGCGTCCACTGCCATCGCCTGAGGATCTGGAACAGGGCTGACATAACTTGGGAGTCTGTAGTTCAAGGCTGTGGCGAACAGATCTATCTGTGGTTTTTCCCATTTCTCCGCAATTAGATCCAACACTTGTGGATGAATCGTCCATTCCGAGGACACGATGAGATTCCTGCGAGACAGAGAGTCGGCGAGAAAGTTGAGCCTGCCCGGAATGTGCCTTGCTTGCAGTGACATCGACCAATTGTCCACAAGAGTATAAAGATCTCTGGTTAGTTGCATTAGCGGAGCCGATCTCGTTCCTCCCAGCTTGTTTATAAAAGCTACTACCGTTGAGTTGTCCGTTGCAATCATTATGCTGGAACTCTGAAGTTGAGACTTCCAAGCGTGGAGAGCTAGTAACACAGCCTTCATCTCCAGAAGGTTTATGTGGAGGAGTGCATCCGAAGGGTCCCAAAGTCCGCTCAGGGTAAATTGGAGCCAGTGAGTGCCCCAGCCCCGAGTCGAGGCGTCCGTGTAAATAGTGTGAGTTGGCTGAGGCAGAGTGAAAGCACAACCCGACATCACGTGAGAGTGTAGAGTCCACCATAGTATCTCGCGACGCACTACATCTGTCGGCACAATCTTGGTGTCTAGAGGCAAATGGCGGTAGTTGTTTATCCAAGTCTGAACATGCCGAAGATTCAGGCGGCCTCTGACAGTGAAAGACTGGATTGAGGTTAGAGATCCCAGCAGAGACATCCACGACCTGAGAGCTTGAGGTTGGTTCGAATCCAGTAGCTGATGGATGGATTCCTGAATTGAAGTCCAGCGACTCTCTGAAGGAGCAATGGTTCCCGAGATCGTATCCAGAATGGCTCCCAGAAACTTGATACGCTGAGTCGGGATCAGTTCTGACTTTTCCTGATTGATAATCCATCCCAGGTGGGAGAACACATGTTTGACTGACTGTATATGATGGTAAAGGATGGACAACTCTTGGTGTCTCAGCAGGAAATCGTCCAAGTAGCCGTGGATGAAAACGTGATGAATGTGCAAGAACTGAAGAACTGGAGCTGTTATCTTGGTAAAAAGCCAAGGGGCCACTGCGATTCCGAAAGGAAGGACCTTGAATTGAAAACGGCGGCCATTGAGGGCGAAACGTAGATATTTGCGGGACTTGATGTGAATGGGAATATGGAGGTACGCATCTTTCAAGTCGAGGCTGGCAAAGATTGAATGGGGAAGAATCAGTTTCCGAATATTGTTCAAGGACTCCATAACGAACTTGGGGGGCCTGGTGAGAAAGGACTTGTTTAACACCTTCAGATCTATTATCATTCTCATCTCCAACGTGTCCTTCTTGGGGACGAGAAAAACGGGCGAGTAAAAGCCTAGCGATACGTCGGTGGGGTCTAGCTCCGTGACTGCGCCTTTCTCTAAAAGCTGCTCGATTGCGTTGAGTGCTGCCTGAAGCTTTTTTCCTTGGAGGAAAAACCTGTTTCCTCGAGGATGGACGGTAGTTGGAGGAACTTGATCCCACTGAAGGGTATATCCCGAAGCTATCACTGACAGAATCCATTTGTCGCTGGTGATGGACTCCCAGTTCTGAGTGTAGTTCCCCAGACGACCCCCCACGGGAGAGGGGAGGATCGGCTGAGGAAACGGAATCGAGACATTCAGGTTGAGGGACGGAAGCGGCCGTAAGGGTAGAGTGAGAGGCGGAGAAGGGGCGTGGCAGTCAGCGTCGATGCCCCCCTTTCGATCCACGAAAGGGCCTTGATTGCTCCTTGAAGAACTGTCTTGATTGATCCTTAGGCTGAGAAGGATGGAAGTCCCGGCGACCACGGGGAGTGCCTCTAGATTGGAACGTAGAAGGAGGAGGATGAGGAGTCGATTGCTTGGAATGGTAGTTAGGTTTGGCGCTACTATTATTCCCACGACGCTGTCCCTGGAATGAACCCCTTGAAAGTAAGGCCTGGGTTAATTTCAAATTCAAGGATTTAGAGGTCATAGCATCCTGTGATTCGCTGGCTTGAACACAAGATCCATTGAATAAGGAGGGAGCTTGGATGGGTTGAGTTAGTAAAGAGTCCTTAACATCCACTGGTAGGTCTCTAATCCTTGCAATCTGTTGTTGCCTCTCGCCCAAAACAAAACGTGCCATGGAGTTGGCTGAAGCCGCAGCCAGGTCCTGAGACGCCACAAAAACAGAGTCCAAAAACCCATGTGCCATGGCCACATCATCTGCTCTGATAGTCTGTAGAGTATCCGGGGCTATCTCCTCATAATCCTCGAACTTGGCAGGAAGCATCTCCCTAACTCCTGCACAAAACCAATTCATATAGGAGAGAATGTCCATAGACGCACGAACATTCCGTTCGATTTCGGAAGCATCAGTCTTGGAAATGGCAATTTGATTGAAAGACACAGCCTTAGGATTAAGCCTATCAAAATCCCTATCTAGCAGAGGGGGCTCTTGGGCCACAAATCTGTTGTGCATCTGATATGCCGTTTTGGGTCTAAACTTGGGAACTGTAACTTGACCCGGTAGATTGGATAACTTTTCATTAAGTCCGTTGCAGGCTGTCTTAATGACTGTAGAGTGTGGCAAAGATAACTTGGCAGGCCGTGAGGGGGGAAGCGATCCCGAATCTCCCAACTCATCGGGCCTAGGAGAGGCCGTATCCTCCGAAATAACAGGAGCCGTGCACGGCTTAAGTCGTTGGAGATACTGAATCTTGTCAGGAAAGGTCCAATCCGGATTAAGGGCAAAGTCAAAAACATCCGGAGGAATAATCAACTGTCCTTCCCGAGAAGACACTGAGAAATCCGCAGAGTCCGTGTCCGTAAAGGCGTGACAAAAGGCAGGCTTGTTAGTGACATCGTGAATCACGGGGATAAGCGGCGGGTTAGACGTGTCAATGAATGTGGTCTGCTGGTCACGGGCCGTCCGTGCAGGGGCCTGGATACCGCTATCAACAGTCGGCGCGGTAGGACCCGTGCCGCCCGTGCTAACGGGCTGCTTAACGGGATCCACCGAGCTACCCTGACCTCCCTGTGAAGTCCGTGCACCGCTGGGAGCCGTGACATTCACGAGAGGATCACGGGCAGTCGAACTGCCTTGCTCATGCCGGCCTCGGATAGCAACGGGGTCTGGGTCCGTGCTACCTTGGTTGGGCAGAGGAGCTGAATCGACCGCCCGCTCCACTGACACCGGGGTCAGGGAGTCGGACCGCGTACGACTCGTTGATAGGGTGGACTCCAGGGCCGTGAAACGCTCGGCTGAGTCCTTCTTGATGGCGGCAACAGAGTAGGTTAAGGTGGACAGCATAGCCTTAATCTGCTCTAACTCCGTAGGCTTGGGGGGTGAGGACTTGGCTTTCTTAGTGTCTAAAGGTGAAGCCTTAGCCGTGGACTTACGCTTGGGCGTGATAGGCTTAGATCTCTTGTTGTGCATAATTTGCCACTCATCCAGGGGCATGTGATTACACATCAAACAATGTTTTTTGGCAGTACAAGAGGACTCGTCAGCACAAGAAAAACATAGAGAATGTGGATCGCCTTTATAAAGATACTTTTGACATTCAACACATTTCTTTTGAGAAGCCATTTTGGAAAAAACAACACGTAAGATGATCTCACTCAAGAAAACTTCCAGGAGTACAAGTAATCCAAAAGAATCACAATCCAAGGAAAACACACAGTAATCCAAAAGAATCACAAATAATCCAGATGAATCACATAAAATCCAAGGACAAAACGTATCCAGAAGTAGTCCAATGAATGAAAGAATTTGAATTCACACTGAGTACGACCGGTCTCTCGGCGTACAGAGAAAAGAATGACAGTTGGAATTGAAAATTCAAGGGAGTTAACTCCAAGGGAGATAATTCAGTAAACAACACGCAGACCACTAAAAAAATTTATTTTTTATTCACACTCTGTACGATCTCTCCGAGGGAGAGAAATAAGTCAATGTTGGTTTAGAGGTAACCGTTTTCGCAATAATTAAATTGTGATGGAAACTTGAAATTGATTACATTAAATGATTCCCAAATATCCCTTCACAAAGCATCGTTTACCAAGATAATCTTGCATTCTTAAACAATTACTGAAGATAATCTGCTTAATTTTGAAAGGGGTGTTAGAAATATAAATAGATAGTGAACGAATGTAATTTTTGTTCTTTCTTGTACTTTCAAAACAACCCTGAGACTTCACCAACCTTCCAGCATTGAATATTCAACAGCTGACCACAAGACTTTTAACAATGATATATTCCCCAGGATGTATATAATTCTCACCTGTGACATGGCGACACAGAGGATCTGCTGGTTGCAGCCTGTAGCTGTGTTCACACTAGCAATAGCCTCTCCATTGATGTTCCATATGTGTAGGTAGGTCCCCGAACACGTGGCTATGTCTCCCTGCAACATACAAGGGGCAGTTTTAATGGTCATGGATGTTTCGACTGTTCAATTTGACAAAAACAACTTTGAAAACATTAACCATTTTACATTTACATGGAAATCACCTTTATTGCATAAATCATCTTGGATACTAACAATCGTCAAATAAGTAATCATCAAACCAGCTTCTAAAATGAGGCGTTCCATCTACTTCATTCAATACATTTACTTCATTCTATTTTGAAAATCAAAAGATCCGAATTATCAAAGCTCTATGGTAATGATAGTTGCAGGATTTATATCGAGGAAAATGTCTTCTAATACATTTGTACAATGAGAGCTAATACAGAAAACATGAAACAGTAACTCACAAAAATATAATATTCATCACATTATCAGAGCAAATTGAAAACACATGAAGCTAACACTCACAGTGAGATCATTGATAGCAACAGCAGCAACCGGTGCCACGTGACCTCTCAGCTGATGCACGAAGATGAGTCTACTCATGTCCCAGATGATGCATGTGCGGTCCCGAGATCCGCTGATGATGACGTTGTACGCAGGGGACGCTGCTAGACACGTGACTGGTTCTGTGTGTCCGTATAGAGGGCGCTTCAAGTAGGCCTTGCGCTCCTTGGGGATATACTCCCACACATTCACAACCTGCAATACAAGCATAACAATTATTGCTTCAGACATTGAGTGAGTGAGTTATTGTTTAAAACCGCTTAGGCAGTATTTCAGGCATTAGCGATGTGTGCTTCAGACACTCCAGAATCATAAATAGTAGTTGTCCAATCTAGAAATAAAAACTGCAGATTGTTAGGAAAAGCCAGATAATGCTTTTGAAGTAAACAATTTAATACTTATGTTGGACAGTTTGTTCTTTAATTCTTCAATAGGACGGAATATTTGAGATGTAAATTGGGGGCTTTCGGTTGCTCATAAACATTCCAACCTCATTTGGGTTTTTCGCCCCCAATTCATACTAAATAACCCTTTTACCCCCCACCTTCTTCATTCTCTCTATACCTCATAACTAACAAGCCCGGGTTATCAACTCCAGGACACCATGTCCGGGTTATGACTCCAGGGTACTTTCCTCTTACACCCGGGTCTTAACTCCAGGACGCAATGTCCGGGTTATGACTCCAGGGAACTTTCCCCTCTCACCCGGGTTACTTAGCTCCAGGACGCAATGTTCGGGTTAACGTGACTCCAGGGTACTAACCGCCTCTTCTTTCTACCTCTTCCCTACCATTTGAGCAACCTTGACAGCCCTCAAGAAATTCCAAATGTACATAATTATTAAATGTAATTATTAAATGTATATATATTCAACTTTTCTTGTGTGTTTATTTGAGTGCACAAAATGTAAATTTACTGTTTTTGTTTGTGCAGTCAAATATCACCTCCATCCTATCATATTTTTTAACTTTCAACTTTTAATATTTCTTGCTTTAATCATAAATTATACAATCACAATATTAAAAGTATAAATTCTTTTACATAACATTATCCCTCTACTTCAAACTCTTGCAATAATACTTATCTTTCTTTCGGCCTGAGCGTGCTTTCCAGCACAATTCCAATTCCGTCACTATTCCGGAAACTACTTCCGGTTTTTCCAAATACTCTTGCATTAATATCTTTCTTTAATCCACACAAAATTAATATTCTTTTTATTATCCTTAATTATCTTTTCTTTACTATTACTCATATAATTTGATCTACGTAATATTTTATATTTTTATTACTCAAAAAAATAAAAAATTTCTTTCTTAATCTTTTTAATTCCCAGCATGCATTTTGCGCATGCGTTTTGACTTGTCCATTGTTCTTCCTTTGTCTTCCTTTGTCTTGCTTCCGCCCACTTCACTCATTGTCTTGTAACCACCTCCGTCCCCGCCTCGCTCCATGGATGTCTTGGTTGCTCAAAAAATTAACTCCTTCTAATCAAAACAAACAATCAGGGTTTTTCGCCCCCAATTCATACTAAATAACCCTTTTACCCCCCACCTTCTTCATTCTCTCTATACCTCATAACTAACAAGCCCGGGTTATCAACTCCAGGACACCATGTCCGGGTTATGACTCCAGGGTACTTTCCTCTTACACCCGGGTCTTAACTCCAGGACGCAATGTCCGGGTTATGACTCCAGGGAACTTTCCCCTCTCACCCGGGTTACTTAGCTCCAGGACGCAATGTTCGGGTTAACGTGACTCCAGGGTACTAACCGCCTCTTCTTTCTACCTCTTCCCTACCATTTGAGCAACCTTGACAGCCCTCAAGAAATTCCAAATGTACATAATTATTAAATGTAATTATTAAATGTATATATATTCAACTTTTCTTGTGTGTTTATTTGAGTGCACAAATGAATCATTGAAAAGTTTCCATGATTGGACAATTCTGGCAACTGATCAATTCTTCATATTTCATTGATTATAACCTACAATAACAAGTCTTATTACATAAAGAGCTGTAGAGGTAAGAGTACTCACACAACTGAAGCCCCCTGTGATGAAGAGTTTAGGGTTTGGGCAGGCAGCACACAGGATCTCACCATTGTCTAGACATTCAAACACTGCTGTAGCCTGCAACATGTCATTGAATCAGTTTAAATGCTGCACAAATGTTATTTGAATGTCACAATGAAAACAAGAAATAATACCAAAATAAACTCCCCTTTGGACTTTGATAATGTGACAGCGAGTCCTAAGAATATTTGAAAGGCTGTGGTATTTGAATGTCACAATGAAAACAATAAATAATACTTGTATAAACTCCCCTTTGGCCTCTCAAGTAGATAGTTGTATTTGCATTCTTTCACATTAATAAGAACGTCCTGAAGAATTTGAAAGATTGCATGGTAAACCACAAAAGCCTCATAAAACACAAGACTGCATGTTAAAAGCAATTAAAGATTTAAACATGTAGTTCTATTAGCACAAACACAATAAACACAAGTCAAATCTTTAAAGCAATATCTGAAATTCAAGGAATTAACATTACATGTACCAATAGAAGCAACTAAAATACTCACAAAAAGCAGAATCATATGGAACCTACCCGATCTGACTCGTAGTTGCCTGTACGGACGCTGAGGTCGGAGTATCCCCAGGCAAGGTACTTGTTGCAGGCCGGAGGGATCAACACCTTGTTCTGCTCGACAGCCATCACGTACTTCTCGTTGTGGAAGATCTGACCTACTGCACTCTTCAACTCTGGAGATAGAGAGGTATGTACTGGTTATACTAGAGAAAATACATTTCTTTATGGGAGATAAAATATACTTGTTGTAGCAGGAAATTGTCCTGAAGTGATTACAATTACAATCCCAATTTTGATGTATCGGCCTGAGATCACAAAGCAAGTAGAGATTTTGTATACACCATACAAATGAATGATTACAGCTTAATTCTAATATTGAGAAACATGGGGTGAGATTTATTTGAGACAGAGGTTTGTAAGCACAGATACTGCATAGACTATTTTCATAAGCATGCACTGCATACTGCACCAAACCTGCTCTGCCATTGTAGATGTAAAATTGAAGAGAACCAATGGAATTTGACTAAGAAATATCAACTGGGCTGCACAATTAAGATTGCTTGATTAGATGAATCTGTTTATAATTAAGAAAACAAGTCAATGAGATATGATATCAAACTCAAGTCACCTTTGACGGGCTGCATGGAAGGTTTGAGGTTGTCCACATTATGGAAGAAGAGTCGGTCGGCAGTCGTGCTCCCATACGATCCCATCGGTACCGGGTCCAGGTTCCGGATGTTCAGCTTCTTCTGTGGATGTGGTCGCTTGAAGAGCTGCAATATTACAGAGGAATTGTAAGTATAGTGAGTGAGTGCGATAAGTGTTAAGACAACTTAGGCAATATTTTAGCCATTAGCTGCAAATGAACTCATTTGGTATTTGTCCATCTTCTCAACGTCACTAGAAAAACGAAAAGATTCCTAACTCTTCCTGATCTGATAGTTTATCTCAATACATTTCCAGCTTGCTGTGAGGAGATCATATTTGTCAAGATTAACAATATCTTGAGGTTGTCATCTTTCTATAAGTCATGGAAACAACACAAGAAAACAACTCAAATTTGAAGTTCTTGTAATCATGACTCTAACACACATCTAAAAAAATCTCTATCAACTTACTGCTTTCGGTATTTGACCGAAGTTGTTGATGAATCCGATAGTTGCATTCTTCTTGAGGGGGTCGTCTATACTGTAGATGTCAACATTGCCTTCGTAGAAGAGATGATGAAACACATTCACTGCATCCACAGCTGGGGGTCCGCGCTGCTTGTAGCCAAATATCAGATCTATCCACTCGTGGAGATGGGCGCTCACATAGTCACATTCTAGAGCCTGCACACAGAATAAGAGCTTGATTTATCATGTGTTAAAAACTCCATAGTAATGATTTTGATTAGCTATCAAACAGTCAAATTATTTTCAGAGGCAGCATAAGTAACTATCAGACACTGAATCCCTTATGGTAAAAAGTTGGTTAAATGGTTAAATATGTGACATACTATAGGTATGCTGACATTTCTAAACCCTGAACTGTGATGCTAAAACAAAGGATATGATGAAAGACAGAAACTGCATTCAGATACTGAATGAGAAAAATAAAATCATGTGATGAAGTCCGTCATAAAGCCATAACAAGACCATCACTTCTGCTGACATTGAACAAGGACACTCAGACAGACTGACAGACCTCTAGGCATATTGCTACGTTCCGATACAACAACCAAATAAAGTTAAATTATCAAAATAATTCAAAATCCTGCAGAGGCTTAAAGAAGCAAACGCACCTCTCTATGAGCCCTGATGAATTCCTTGGGGTCTCCTCTAGCCCAGGCAGGAAGGACAGCATCCCTCAGCTGTACCCCACTCTGTTTACATCCTGTACACCAAACAAACACCAGGGCGTTAGATCTTCACTCAATATGGTTTACAGAAGTACTGTATATGACCGGGTATAAGCCAATTTCGCCTATAAGCCGACCCTCTTTCTAAACCCCCGAAATTCCAGTCAAAAGTATCTCATGTATTGGCCGACCCCCCTCCTCGCAGCTCTATATTACATTACATTGAATTCAAAATTTGTCTGCAAATTACGATTTGCACATTTCAATTCAATTTTATGCAGAAACAGAAATACACTTAAAAAATGTCCATAAGAACTACAAATTTGGGTTGAGCATAATGGCAGAATTGTTACAAAGACAGACTTATCTTGAGTCATATCATTTATAATCATTCATGGTTTATGGCAATAAAATTAATAATTGCTTAGCATAAAATCATTAAATTCCAATGACTTTTAAATCATCATTATGATTATCGAGAAACACAGGAAGAACTGCATACCCAGATCAAAGTTGTTCTTGTTGAGGAGGAAGTCGGAGAGATAAAAGAACTCTGGGATCAGCTCCTTAACGTCGGCCATGTTGTGTTTAGAGGCAGACAGCCAGTTCTCTCGTATACTGTGGAACATCCGGTCGGCCAGGTCAAAGTGACCACCCTGGAAATGTCATAAAGAAAGAGTTTAGTGGTAAGAAAAGTATGAAGCCAAACTTGTACTTCTTTCTTATGAATAAATCTTGCTTTCATTCAACAGAATTTGAATTAAAAGTTCCTTCAGCCTAAAGTAAGAATTGGTTACAGTACCATGTAACAATTGAATACCATGCTGTCACAAGTGAAATTAACGATTCAATGAAACAGAAGAAAGATTTCATGTCAAGTATGTTTCAGCTACTGGATAATTTGCAAGATCCATGTAACTTGAAACTTGAAACAGGACAATCAAGATTAATTTTCACTGAAAATCATGTTGGAACGCTGTATTGATTACCTGAAGTTTGAGGAAATGCTGAGTGAAGGGCTCCATCCGGACCAGATAGGAAGCTACAATCATGGCCGAGGAGTAGTGAGTCCCGTAGTGGTAGGGAGGGGTCTCACCTGTTGGGATAAGTAAACAGTTATCTTAGAAAAATAATATCCTCACATGATTTAGCACCAAGGCTATAAAGCTCAGCAACATTAGAGAAGTAGAGCCTACTCAATATACTTCTCCCATGTCTATGTAATTAGGGTAGGGAGGGTTTTCGCCTGTAGATGGAAGCAGACACACTTGTAAATGAGGAAGAATTCTCTTTATATGATGTGACTCATGGAAAAGCCATGGGGAAATCAAATCAAACTTAAGATAATCAAGTAAATACCCTCTGTAACAAGTGTCTGTGTGAAAGAACTTTAATTTTCTCAATGGTTACTTGGAAAGACTAAATGCTTGATTTGAAACAATGTTGTCTAGGAGACAGATTAATGTCATCTCTGCAGACACCAATGTAGACTATTAGGTATGAAATAAATGTGTCAACAGAATATATTTCAGCATCACAATACATAAATCTATAAATAAATTACAAATGGATTGTTAACCCAAGATGCCTACCTTGAGGGTCATCCCACTCATTGTATCTTTTATTGAACTGTTTGAGTCTGTCAGGAGACTGGGCTCCCATCGGCTTGGACAGATCACGGAATGTGGATGCTTTGTACAGGTCCAATGCCTGGAGAACATTTTATACACACGATAAAGGAATTTGTAGCATTTCAAGACATTGCAACTTTCATTATTTGAATAACACAAAAGGGGGGTGTTCCCGCCAAACCACAGAAAAACCAGACTTTCATTAAAGACATTATGACGCTAATGTGGTAAAACATTAGTAAAAGTACACTAAAGGGGGGTGTACCCGCCAAACCACAGAAAAACAATAAGAGTTTCATTAAAGAAGTTGTGTATTACGTTTCGTGGAGCGGTTGCTCCCCTTCATCAGTATCAGTATCCCCATTATATTATTAATTGAATAAATAAATTTGACTAAAGTTGAAGTTATTCTGCACCCAAGCAAATGGACTTAAGCTCAAACTCTCAAATCTAGATAGTTAGCCAGTTGGGGTTACCTCTGAGTCGTAGTCTGCGATGATCCAGGGGAACACGGGGTACTGCATGAGGTCGTTGTAACATCTCCCGGCCAGGGTGTTCAGATGCATAAGGTACTGGAAGTTGTTGATCTCTCCTCGCTGGAACAGGGAATAGGATTTATAGATGTAGGAGAAGTTGTGTATTTACTTCAGTTTTGAAGGCCTCACAGCCATTTAAATTTCAAATGGATGCAACTGATAACATCAAATGGAAAGAATATTCAGCTAACATGAAACCAGTTTAACTGTTTCAATAGTTACTTGCAAACTTCAAGCACTGGAACACTCAATTAAAAAACTAACATAACAACTCTACTTAAATCATATCATGTATATAAGTCCAAAAAGAGTAAGTTATTAATGTATTAATTAAGTCATTAGCAGCGTTGTCAACAAATAAAACGATGAGTAAATGAGAACTCACCTCCCATCTCTGTGTGACAGACTTCTCTCCTATCAAACTGCTGATGAGTCCACCACTGAAAGAACAAATGTTAGAAATAGAGAATCTAACCCTATCCGATTGTATTAAACATGGTCACACAAGTTCATAAATATATGAGGTTTGGAAATGTGAAGTTTAAGAACTGTCCATTTTGAAAATTATGTACTACATCACAGTTGTCATCAGACAAACCTTGATAGCTAAATAAACAAGCAGCTGACATGGTCGAGCTAAATCCCCCGCAAATTGCACAACATATATAGGTTTTCCTTATCATATTGTTGACTAAGTTTTGTCGCACAAAATAACAAAAAAATTCAAAGATATGAAGGAAACTGTTCTAATAAAAAAACTTAATAATACCAACGTTATGTTCACTGTTGGGCATAATATCAGTAACATGACAAAATTAAAATCAAACAAAAAATTCTATGTATTTGGATCTCCAAGATCAATTCGATCATATGTAAACAAAATTTTAAAATTGTTCTTCATGACACATCTTCCTGAAGATGAGTATGTATCTCCATATCAAATTTAATCAATATGTGATGATTAGTTTAGAAGTTGTGAGCAGGACAGGACTTGTAACAGTTTTCCAACAGAGTCCTCATTTTTGGTCAAAAGGCATCATTTTATTCAAAATATTTTCAAAATTGTTCTTCATGACACACCTTCAATTGATTTTGTATCTCCATATCAATTTGATCCAAATGTGATGATTAGTTTAGAAGTAGTGAGCAGGACAGGACTTGAAACAGTTTTCCAACAGTCCTCATTTTTGGCCAAAAAGGCAAAATTTTATAAAAATATTATCAAAATTGTTCTTCATGACACATCTTCCTATGATTATGTATCTTACTATCAAATTTGATCAATATCTAGTTATCAGTTTAGAAGTTGTGAGCCGGACAGGACTTAATTGTAATTAACAGTTTTCCAACAGAGTCCTCATTTTTTGCCAAAAAGGGCAAAATTTTATAAAACTATTTTCAAAATTGTTCTTCATGACACACCTTCAGATGATTATGTATCTTCATATCAAATTTGGTCAATATGTGATGATTAGTTTAGAAGTTGTGAGCCGGACGGAACTTGTAACAGTTTTCCAACAGAGTCCTCATTTTTGGCCAAAAAAGGCAAAATTTTATTAAAATATTTTCAAAATTGTTCTTCATGACACACCTTCATATGATTATGTATCTTCATATCAAATTTGGTCAATATGTGATGATTAGTTTAGAAGTTGTGAGCCGGACGGGACTTGTAACAGATTTCGTACAAATTTACCACTTTTTCTCCAAAATCCTAATATTTTATGTAGATTTTCAGAAAATTGTTACGCATGACACGTTATCACATGTTTCTTAATTTCCATGACGAATTTGAATTGAAATGGTTGATTAGTTACAAAGTTATGAGCCGGACACAAAGTGTAACGGACGGACGGACGGACGGACGGACGGTACCCATTTTAATACCCCCCGCAACTTTGTTGTTGCGGGGGATAACAATGGAGACAGAACATGAATACACACCCTGGTTCAACTCGAGCATTTTGCCTCTGACCAGAAACTGACTGCTGGGCGTTGTCGGTGATGGCAGTGGCCACAGAAAGTATTCTGAAACACAACATAATGAATCTCTTATCTAGTTTCATCATACAATTGAAATTATTGACACAGGGAATAAAGATATATTAATACCTTGCAACATTACAAGATAAATTCCAGTTGTGACAAGTCTTTTGCATAAGCTAATAAGCACTAAATTGTATCATGATAGGTTGTAAATATTTTCTTACAAAAATGTACATAAGAATTTATTTGGCATGACCTCCAATTGTTGAGGTCAAAAGATTATGAGTGTTTATGCTTGTAAGCAAACAAAAATTCCCCCATAATCTAACAAACTTAATTTGTCTTTAAAACAATTATTTGCATTAATGTTTAATAACAAATATTGCAACCACAAAACAAACACTTTGCACATACTTTGTTCCTAATTTAGAAAACAAACTCACTTTGCATATACTTTGTTCCTAATTTTAAATAATGAACTCACTTTGCATATACTTTGTTCCTTATTTTACGAGGGAATGCTAGTAGGTAGTTTCTGCCATCAGCTGAGAACACTTCAATAGCAATGGGCTGCAGCAGGTAGCGACGCTTCTGGACCTCTCGAACTTCATCATAGGCAAACTTGCTACACCTGCAAGAATACATCAATATCTATGTAACTTGAAAACAAAAGAATTATAAGATTTGAAAAGTTCAATTTCCAGAAGAGATTGATCATCTTGCCTTGTTCATATGGTTTAACAAATTAAAGCCCATATTTTGGGATTGTGGTTGACATACATGACTAAAAGTACATTTGAATACTTACATTCTTTTGAGACATCCACCACTGCTCATTGAAGACTTAGGAATGATTGGATCATGGTACCTGGAAGACAATATCATAGAAGTCAAGAGGGAGTTGCACACTTGGGGGATCAGAACCCTATTGGCAATAGCTTATTAAACCAATTATTATTGGTGTACGAAAGATTCATTTCTGACATTCTTTATTGCAGTCTGTATAACAAATAACATACATGAAAATTTGAAATCGTTATTATGTAAACTTCCTTATTGTCAATTAACTGTTGAAAGATAGCTTGACTTACTCTTGAGGTAAGCTTATAATGTCCTGAACAGGAATAATATAAAGGTGAGAAATTTGAAGTCACTTTAAAACCTTGCTTCCCTGTTTATTTCCAGATGAAAACATCCAAGTGACTAAATTTTTTGTGAACTATCAATCTCCTGATTTGGAATAACAAAGATGAGAAACTTGAAATCAGCATGAAACCTTATATGATTGTCAATTTCAAGATGAAATAATCCAATAGACTCACTCTGGAGGCAAGCTATCGATGTCCTTGATCTCTCTGGTCTTGAGGAGTGTGAAGCCGTCTATCACGTAGAAGTGTTCCTTCCCAAACAGGAGCAGACCCTCGGCTGTGTCCAGGCCCTGGATCCTCGCACACCGAAACATGTGCGTGATCTGAAATGAAGAAGATATATGGATAACAATGTCTTTATTCATGTTCTGCAATGTTTTGACATAAGCCTTATAGCCTTATACATAGGAACATGGATGCTCTGAATCGAGAGAAATGTATGGATAACAACAACTGAGTTAACTCCCTACCATCATTCAGTCGACATTGATTTAGCTTTTATGATCAAATAAATGAAACACCTTCCATTAACCTTAGTCACGTGAGGGATAGATCAATGGAATTATGCATCAAAGGTAACAATCATGGTATCAAGTAGACAAGTGAGTGAGTGAATAGAGTTAATGTGCTGTCAGCAAAATCCAGGCTATTTAGATTATTCCTCAAGAACAATATCCTCTGTCCCAGCACCCACCTTCTCCTTATCCCCGAGCAGCCGGAGGAGAGCCTGGTTATCTCCCTTCTCCCCTGAGGACTGTCCCTCCTGCTGTCCTTCTGTAGGTCCCTCCGTCATTCCGTCCGTTGCGTCTGACCTCTCACTGTCCCCAGTCTCTGAGGCTGGCAGGTCGTCTTGGTCCTCGTCCTCTCCTCCAGACCGTTGACTCGTCGATCTTGGGAGGAGCTTCGGGATGTTCATGATGTCAGCTACAACATGGATTGAAATGCTTTGTGTTAGTTGATGAATGAAAAGTTTCTGTTCAACCATTTGGCTGGAGGTGCAGGAATATATAGTTGAGGCTTCTACACTTAACTTTCTATTCATTGTGTAATCAAATCATTCTGATTCGACAAGTTAGAGGAATCACAAAACAAAAAGCATTCAAGAATATCCCTCAATTCAAAACTACCTGTAAGAGGGCTTATAAGTGACAAATGGTCTGGTTTATTAGTCATGATTCCCTTATAACAAAGAGATCATTGTGCTACAGTACCAAATGCAATCACAAACATGAAACAAGTATTTGTCACAAAGGTGACCATGTTCCCCGCCACAATCAAGAATATTTCATTCAATTGTTATTATTCTTATGAGAATGTCATTGGTTTTTAGCATCTTTGACATGAAAGGTCACCCAAATTGATTGGCGTTTGCATATTCCGAAATAAAGATTAGTACAGATTGGTGCATGCATATTCTCCAAATGATTGGTACCAATTTGAAGACACTTAATGCAATGGTTCACGAGATATTGCGCCAACGGTCAAAATGACGTCATGGTCACCCAAATCGATTGGTGTTTGCGTATTATCCAGATGAAAACTGGTACCAAGTTTGAAGACTCACGGTTGAAGGGTTCATGAGATATGGCGCTAACAACATTTTCAAAACTGGTCAAAGTCTCGCTGTGACCTTGAAAATGAGGTCAAGGTAATTGAAAACTTTTCAGGTCTGCGTATTCCCAAAATGAATACCAGTATGAAGTTTGAAGATTCTAGGTTGAGCGGTTCATTAGATATGGCGCTAACAACATTTTCAAAACTGGTCAAAGTCTCGCCGTGACCTTGAAAATGAGGTCAAGGTCACCGAAAACTTTTCAGGTCTGCGTATTCCCCAGATGAAGACTAGTACCAAGTTTGAAAATTCAAGGTTGAGCATTTCATTAGATATCGTGCTAACAACATTTTCAAAACTGGTCAAAGTCTCGCCGTGACCTTGAAAATGTGGTCAAGGTCACCGAAAACTTATCAGGTCTGCGTATTCCCCAGATGAAGACAGGTACCAAGTTTGAAGATTCTAGGTTGAGCGGTTCATTAGATATTGCGCTAACAAGAAGCGTGACGGACGTACGTACGTACGGAGCTGAATACTATGTCCCCCGCTCCGCGCTTCGCGGCGGCTGGGGACAACAAGTTGCGATTCAAGTCATCCTTCATTAGCAAATGCCAGTACAGGTGGCTAAGCATTTCACACAAATCAAGTTTAAGTCACAAGCAATTGATTTTCATACCAAATATACTTTTGTATTCCTACCTTCTGCAGATCTGTCAGCCCCATTGTCAGAGTCCACAGAGAGAAGTTCTGCGTCTCCAGTGCGTTGTATAGGCAGCGTCTCCATGCCAAGGATTGTCTGGGGTCTGTACGTCTCGCAATAGTCCTTGCTGTCAAAACTGATCGCCACCTTGTATCTCAGGGGCTAAAAACGGGGATAGCAAATTATCATAAACATTTAAGAAAAAAGTTGGAATATTGTTACACAACTTACACAACATTTAGAAGCAAAGATGTGGTAAAGGGGATCAACTTCTAAATATGAACTAGAATTAGCCTACATCAGCTTATCACCAGGTTTCTTTTAATGGATCTGTGTAGCCATCTTGTACATTAACTACAACCTATCCCTGTAGATAAGCAGGGAGGGACCCAGTCAAGTCATTATAATGACTACAGGATTCATGAGCAATTAATTTGTTCTGATGAGACAGCAGATTTAAACAACATTGCTGCAATACAAGCGGACAAGGTAACAACTTACACTGTCCTCTAGATCTGGTCTGAATGGATAGTGGACATAAAACAGTTCATTTGAGTGCATCTTCTTCCTCATTCGACATGGACCTGAAATATAAAGTACACTTGTCAATAACTAACACATGAGAATGTGTTCACTTCAGAAAATATATTTAGATATATTGAGGAAATTGCGATTACAAAAAGGGAAGGAAAAGCTGAACCTTTTGGGAAAATATAACACAACAAAGGCATAACATATATATTTAAAGTCTATTTATGGCTCATTTGTTTTTATCCGTCATGGCATTTGGTCGATATACAAAATGTTAAATGTTGTGACATCACTTGTAGATCTACAACATTTTAGATATTCAGATGAAAATGTATGTAAAGGAATAGTTATTGTTTCTTTACTGAATTGAACTTTAAAGGCAAAATAAACGAATAATTCAGGAGAATCTTTCTACAACGAACCTTCAGTCATGTCGAGCTGCCACTTGTCAAGAGAGTTGCTGACCTCCGGCCCCCAGAGGCCACGAACTCGTAGCAGCTCCTGCTCCATCTGGCTCCACTCCTCAGTCAGGTACTTGCCTAGGTGCTCCTGGCTCTGTTGCAAGAGAGGTACGAGCTACATTTAAACATTTGTTTCCTTTTGATATGTATCAGCTGACCAGTGTAAATACATATATCAAATAATCAAATCCTCCAAGTATTTAGCATGTGCTCCTGGCTTTATCAGGGGAGTGGAGAGGTCAGTTCAATGAAGAACAACTAAATTTAATACATGTGTTACATTAGTACATACAAACTTATTGTCAAAATTATTTTGTCTACTATGTTAACAAATTTAAATATATATTTCAGAAGAATGTGGGTAATATTACCTGGAGGTACTGCCTATGCTGAAATTCTACCACATCCTTCACGAGTGTGATGTGAGTACTCGTCCACATGTAGAAGTCCTGAACAATAGAATCATGTAAGAATAGGCATATCTAATACTTTACATCAGTGTTTGAATTATGCATTAATCCCTACATGCAAGCAACATGCATCAACCAGCTTTCTTAAACATTTGACAAGCCCTGCATGGTGAAGACAATGAGTCTGTCTAAAATCACACAAGCCAGACAGGCTTGCTGACCTTTTACCTCCTTGCCTATCCCTAAAGCCCCATCTGACAGTCACCAGCAAATGGGAGGCATTTTTTCAAACATAGCTGTTCAATATTCATTTAATGAAAATGTTCTATACACACTATATCATATTCAGTAAGTTGTTTCATTTATTAGTTTACACATTCATTTGTAAAATTTCCTTTTGATAAGTGCAGAAAAATCGTTTTTCATTCAAATATTTCAATTTTATTTCAATGTGTTCGTGTCAACTTGCACATGCACAAAGAATAGGATTCTAATGTTATAAATTACATTTTTCAATCATGCCACATTACTTGACATAATAACATGCCCATTGCATAGCGACAAAATAGAGGATATAACTCTAAATAAAATCTGATGTACTTACATGCACGTGTACGTTAGAGGCTGGTGAAGTCTTGAGAGGCAGTTCCCTCTTGGATCTTCTGGAGGCCAACCTCAACACTCCACTTCCTACTCGCTGCAGTTTCTGTTGGGATAGAGTAAACTGTAGTACCTTTCCTTTAATTTAATACAAATGGCGTAATAGATCAACTCTCAGGAACCCTTTTCCACGCAGTTTTAAGCCAAATGACACTTTCAGGTGCTAGACAAGGAAGCACATAAATTCAGCAACTTATTGAGTGTGAAAATTGTGATCATCAGTAATTGAAGCAAACACAAGACACAAACAATAACTCAAAGAGTGAGTTTTGCTCATATCTAGATTTGTTTGGATAACACACGTCTTGTTGTTGTCATAACAATGATCACCATTATCATTCTGCAATAAACATGCATTAAGCCAATGTGATGTTAACTAAATTTTGGTTGTGTAACCCATAACATGAGTTTACTTTAGTAATTTTTAACTTTAATACTTTTACTTTAGTAATTCAAAATTGATGAAACAGAAACCAGATGATCCTCACCCACATAAAATATTTCTATGAATTATTCTTAAATTCTCTGTAAGATTTACAAAATGTCCATACCGATTGTATCTGGGTCTGTATCTTCTCACTGTGCATGAGAACCGATTTGCGTTCATTCTCTGCATAGGTCACCCATATCTTGGAGGCCGGCTCTTGGATCAGCAGTCTGTAAGAAGGATATCAATATCACAGTACAATCAACTTTTATATTGTCTGATTAAAAAACATACATAAACTCAAATCATTTTAATGAGAGATAATATTGTTTCAAGCTGCTTGAAATGAAATGCACCTTAATTCAGCATTATCATATTGTTAAACAACTAAAAAACACTCACCTCACTGCATTCAAATCAGGACTAGAGATATTCTTTGTTGAACTGTCGAAGTTGTTAAGTTGTGTACGGAAAATTTCCTCAAGAGCCTAGAAAATAGATATTGATTGCAATGATTACTTCAAATGAAATTCTATAAAGAGCATGTCCAAATTTATTATTGATATGAATACATTCTTGTAGATAATCAAAAATCGTGCATGATTTGCCTGATAAACCCCTGAAATAGTAAAACGTCACATTTAAAATCACAAACATAAACAAGAAAAATTTACTAAACAGTCTCTTCTTATCAAGTTCAAATTCACACTTAAATTGTTTTTTTTACAGATGTAGAGTTTAACAAAAATCTTGTATCAAGACTATTAACAAGCTAATAACAGTATTCTTATCGGACTCATATGTTCTTGACGTCTCCCTCCCTTTGTGTGTAAGATGTTGGATGGCAATACTCACAGGTTTTCACAGATGTGGAGTTTAACAATTATCTTCTATAAAGACTGGTAACAAGACTTAAGTCAATGTCAATGTTTCCCTTCCTTTGAGTATAGGATGTTGGATGGCAATACTCACAGGCTTTCACAGATGTGGAGTTTAACAATTATCTTCTATAAAGACTGGTAACAAGACTTAAGTCAATGTCAATGTTTCCCTTCCTTTGAGTATAGGATGTTGGATGGCAATACTCACAGGCTTTCACAGATGTGGAGTTTAACAATTATCTTCTATAAAGACTGGTAACAAGACTTAAGTCAATGTCAATGTTTCCCTTCCTTTGAGTATAGGATGTTGGATGGCAATACTCACAGGCTTTTTACAGATGTAGAGTTCATCCCACACCCTCTTGGCAGCGGTGGCCACAAGTTGCATCCCCTCCTTCAGCACAGAGCTGGTTGGTGCAACCTCCCGGGGCTTCTCTACCGGGGGATGGGATACATCACTTGCGTCCGGGTCTACATGCCATGTTGTCTGTCTTGCCTTCGTCTCACTCAGGTTCACTCCGCTAAAGCAGAGAAAGTTTACATACATCAGAGGATAGCTTGAAAGTGGCTTTGTTTCATTTGAAGATTTCTGTGTAGAGATTGTGTGGCAGGTGAGGACAAAACAAATTGTACTAGCTTTGACTAACGGGACATCCTTTTGGTTGAATTGTTAAGAATATCTGACTCAAGCCTGGAGGTTCCAATTCTGTTCAGTTCACTTCTTCTTTTTGAAGTTTCAACTGAATATTTTACTGTATTCGATAGTACATTGATTCGAATTTCTTGTTTGCTAATAATCAGGCCAAAATTTAAATTGTGATTGATGAATATCCAACTTCCTAATTCATCGAACAGTGATGAACATAAATCCTTACACCATTTTCAAACATAGAAATCTTGAACTTCATTAACCTCACTGCATTTTGATACCAAACATAAGAACACATACATGTACTAGAAGCTGGTGTTGTTTAACCAAGACAACCTGAGTGGAAAGAACATGAACAAGGGAGACAACTCTTCCTACCTAGTCTCCGGGTCCTCAGTTAGTTGCAGGAGACAGTAGCAGAGACAACCCAGGAACTCTTGATCATAGTTGCCAGGTCCGAAGATGAGACTGCGAGAGTTGGTCAGTTTGTGAAGTGCCTCCAGCACCCCGGCTTGACTTGCTACACTGTCGATCGGTCGTGAGAGTTGGAACAGGATGGTTCGGTTCAAACACTTGTAGATGTTGTCAAGTGATACACCAGACGCTGAAATAAAAGTCTTATGTTGAAACTTTTGTTTTCCAGAGATATATGAGAGGCTAGAATGAAAAGTTAATATTTGGACCTTTTTTAAAATTTTCAGTGCTACTTTAAATGCAAATGTCATGTCATTTTCCTAAAAAATCTTTAAACATTAAGTGCTTTATCACAATGAAATGAGGACTTTTATTTTCAATGATATGAAACATATCGCAGATACTTACATTTTCTCTTGGCCTGTTGAATAAGTTTGCTGACAAAGTCATACACCTCCTTGGAATCATTTGTAAAAACACCTGAAAAGAACAAATTAATTCCATGTAACAACTTTCTCAGAGGAATATTTTAGAATATTCATTTCTTCACTTTATTAATAGTTTATCTAGAGAATACCTTGATATATATGTAGCATATCTGACTCTTCATGAAAAATAGCAGCAATTAATCACTCCGTTATCACAACTGCTCACCCTGCCAGAGTTTGTCGACGACCCTGCTTGCGAAGTAGAAGACACTGTTGCACATGTTGATGTAGCTGTTGCCGCTAGCAATGGGTAGCGCCGCCTGTTCTCCGAGAAGAACATCAGCCGCTAGCAGGTGCCCCATCAGAGTAGTCAAGATCTCGGTCTGAAACTCCTTCTGCTGGGCTCGGCTTGCATGTTCTGGAGAAGCCTGGGAATGGTAGGGAAGGTGACAATACTGTACAGGGAAGTTGCATATAAGACATTGTGCTAAAGAGGTTTTAACAATAGAGAGGAGAGTTGCATACATACAAAACATTGGGATTGGGTAAGTGATATTGGTTAATATTTCAACAATTTCTGGTTGCTGAACATATCTTATTATCAATCAGGGTCAATTAAGTTTAATGTTTTTCAGATGTGCAAATATGCATATCATTTTTGCCAAGATAAATTATTACAATTCTAGTATTTTCCTATTTGTGACATTACTAATTCATTGGTTTTTTTTGCCATGTTCCTGTCTTCTTTAATGCAATAGAAAAGAAAATAATCTGTAAGCAAAGAACTAGTGTTTATATAACAAAATCAGGTTTGACACTCACATCCAGGAGCATGTCGATAACAAGGCTGTTTTTAGAAGAGGCTGACTGAGAGAAGCTGTCTATGACGATGGTCCTCAGAAAGTCTATGATGAACTTTCGGGCTGGGTGGTTGGTCAAAACACCTGAGTGATAAATAACAACATTCAACAGAGAACCAGTAAAGTGTACATGACATATTCCTATGTGACATACACAAATAACTTTCATTTCTTCATCAATACCTTAGTTATCTGTATTATCTCTTATGAACTTATTTTGTACATGTGATGATGTGAAGATGCAAAGATTTCTTACTGCCTAACAACAATTGCTTCAAATGGGTATTTCATCATCTTTTCTGAAAAGAGTTACATCAAAGACTACCTCTATTAATAAAACTAAAGATTGTATTCTTACTGCCATTACTCTTTTCCTGGATTTTGATAACCACAACTGGTTCAGCCTCAGGGAAAGGTTTGAACTCTTCTTGCGGTGAGGTGAGATCGCTGTCTATCTCGAGGGGCTGGAGAGGGAAGAGTGTTGCGACGAGCCCCGAGATGAAATCTGACATGGTACACAGGGAGAGGAAGTCGGCCTGGTTGTGGTAGAGGAAGAGTAGGAACTGCATCAGGGTCACTGGGAAGTCCTGCAGCCACTCAGAGCTAGACGCCGTCTCGTCTCCCTGCTGGGTAGAAAGAGAAGATTTGATTAGTTGGTTTTTCAGGTAATCATATTCCCCTTATCCATTGTATATCACATAGATTGGAAATATTTGTCTATTGTCTTGTGCATTATTTCTTAAATCCAAACTCTTCATGACTTCATTACTTATTGATACACATGAAACAAAACAGTTGAATCAAAGACACATTATTGTTGCCAAAGGGCAAGTAACTCTTGTGAATCATTCATTCTGCATGATGGCTGCTATATTTCTCTTAAAGTGAGAGGATATGTTTGATCTGCTAAATGATAAGATCATCTTCTGCAATAAACTGGCGACAGAAGACAAGCCTATACAGGTTGTCGTAAGACTGTGGCATGGATACCAACATAATTCCCTTGTAGAAGCAATTTGGCGACTTTTGTTCCGAGAACACAAATAATTCTACCAATTAGAACCTATAGTACCTATGCAAGACCTCTCATAGAATTACTTACGTTATAATTGAGCATGGCCCTGATCATAGCCAGGATGACGAAGGCTGCATCTGGTACGAGGTCAACCCTCTCCTTGGAAAGTAGTGACACTGGTTTACTGGCGGGCACGCCAAATATCACCGTCCATACTGCATCAAGGTTCAGCTGGACAACAGATACAGCAAAACTGCATGAGGAACATATTGTTTGAAAATAGGTTATTAAAATTGACACATTTTTTTAATTTGAATCTACATTTATAATTTATCAAGATTTTCTTCCAATGAATTTGCTGTTGGTTAATTATGACACTATAACATACAATTCCTTTCAATCAATAAATACATTGATAAAGGTTTTTAAATATATTTTTTTACATAAATGACCATATGAAGTTCCAGAGAAAATTAGTTTGTCATTTATAATTACTGTAAATCAAATATCCACGTCACTAAAAGAGCAAGAAAAGATGGGAAGTGAAAGGTATAAGGACTTCCTACAGAAGTTATTTCAAGAGATTATCTAGAACATATTATTGATCTTAATCTATCATCTGAACTAACCTTAACCCATATTGCAACATCAAAGGGAAGGATCCTAGAACATCTAAAACTATGTATCTATGAACTTTGAAAATACACATGCCTTGAGATTTAAAACATTCATAAAATCGTGGTCTAATTGAAAATTGAGGATTACATATTGTTAGATATGAAATAAGAACGAAAATGTCTAATGATTCAAAAATAATAATCTTGCACCTAAAAAATAAAAGAATTTGATAGCTACTCTGCAACAATCTCTGAAAAACATTGATTCATAAAAATAAACAATATCCTATGTAAAATTGTGGTTTGGATAAAAAGATTGCTACGATACAAGTCTAGTGAATTCCCTACAATTCTAGAGGAGTGATTTGAACCAAAGATCTGAGAACAGAGGAGTGTGTCAACCATCACTGACAACACCGAGAAGTCAAAGAGAGAAATATACCGTCCCAAGCGACCTCGTTTTCGCCTCTACCTGAACGTCAGTTGGTAGTTCTTTCGAGTGTTGACCGAGCATTAGAGCCATGAGAAGGAAGTAGATTGCAGACACGTCCGTGTGACGTGGGAGCAGCCATTGTAGAGCAAGGAACCCTGGGACATGACAAACCTCCGAGTTCACCTCACGTTCATGGCCCTTGGATGTTGTGCCCATGTTGAATCCTAGATAAGCAATTATGATTGATCATGGTTTGTTTGTAAACAAAAAATATCAACATTGAAAATAACAACATGAGGATGACACGATTCATTTTAGGTCAAATTTAAATCTCAACTGAGAAAACTTGTCATTTACATTATTTCTTAAAATGTAGCAACTCACAAATATTACTGCCTCTATAAAATTGGATAGAAAAGTAAAACTGCATAATAATATCGAATCCAGCTGAAAAGTCTGAACAAACATCTATATTATTTACTACATGTATACAGCTATAATTCAGAGTAATAGTACAGAATCTATGCATTGTAAACATGTTCTAAAACAATTAAGCCTCACCTAACATGGTTGCCATTTGATTCTTGAGAACATTCTCTGTATCCCCGAGCCAGCCACTGCCGTAGCTCCCCTCTCTGAATCGGTTGATGTTGTTGGGATTGCGGAACATGGTGATGAGTATACGGAGTGCCAGCACTACTGTTGTCTGGTGAAGATGAGGCTGCATGAAGAGCAGCAGCCAATCAAATCCTAGGATCTTCTGAAGCTCCTCACAGGTGCTGGAGGGAAGAGAGTTACATTCAACTTTTATTCATCTTGTCATTATGATAGAGAGAGCTTTCAAGATAGTGTAATCCCAAATATAACATTGTTACATTAAGATAGAGAGTAAGTGTAAGTAATAGTTAAAACAACATTTTCTGAAATAGCATAATGTCTTGAACGATGGAAAGTCAGTGCTAGTGAGTGAGAACTGCTGAACATGATATTTTTGGGAGACATGAATATGTAATTTCATTCTTTATTCCCCTGGATTTTCATGGCACTAATGAAATGTTATCTCTTTGAAAGAAACTTTCTCAGTGGGTGGTTAGAAGAAGGTGAATTACAGAGAAAAGAAGGCATATATGAGACAGTGTAATTTACAAGAAAAAGAGCCATTACAGAACTTACTACTGATCCAGCTTGTTTGGTCCTGGCATGATGAGTTTGAGCACAAACTCCAGGAGGGTGTTCCTCAGTTTGATTGTGTGCATCTGTATCACATTGTTTGTCTCCGCTGAAATATAGATTACAATTATCATATTTCCAGCATCTATAGTATCCAATAAAAAAAAAAATATCAATACATTTTTCTTGCCCTAGAATGGTGAAATAAAAGTATATTCGGTTAACAACTTTGCTGAATATTGGAAGACTATGGTAGTGTAAAATAATAACCAAAGAACTCATTAGATGCTAGGGTTAGCCTGTCACTTACACAATAAAGTAGCGTTATATAGTTATAAGCACTGATACTGCTTAATCCCCGCCCTTTATGATTATAACATACACTAGCAAAAAGTACACGTCAATAAATATAACATAGTCCTAGAAGAAATTCTAATATACAGCTTTGCTAGTACCAACGATAAATAAAATATATTGAAACATTAAGAAAGAGGACTATTCAACTGAATTTAAAAGAGTATGTTGTAATTGACAGACAAAGGTGACAGGTACCTGGTATGTCTTGGTGGGAGGCAGAGGGGGAGGTGCTGTCTTCAGAGTCTGGTTGAGCGGTGCCGTTCACCTGGAGATTTATCAGCTTCTCGTTCAGGTTGGGGGAGGGGATTGTGGACACCAGGAACTGACCAAATCTGGGAACAATGATGGTGAGATGTGTGAAATCTCTCTTGCATCAGCGAAACTTAAAAACAGCAACCACCATACTAAATCATGTCAGATGAAACATAATAGCATTGACACTGAGAAAGCAGTTAAGTCCTTTCAAAACAGGAGACTTCTTTAATGGTTTAACAAAGGAATGGCTATTGATTACCTACAATTTGTCAAATAATAAAGTGGTTGCGAAACTGTTATCATTATCAAAAGGAAAGATTGGTACAAAGCTTAAAGAAAACCTTATTATTTGGGAAATGTTTAAATATTTCAAAGAGTTTAAAGTTTAAGAGCTGAGGTCAGACCAACCTCACCATCTGAAATAATATATAGAAAAATTAACAACTCCATCGATGAAATTGGTAATACCTGAGCATAGCATGAGTGTCTGTGGCTCCCTGTAGCAGCTCGAAGACGACAGATGAGATGGTCTGTATGGTGAGGTGGGTCAGTTTGACATCATGCAGGATGTGGAGCAAGCGGTCAACCAGCCCTATCTCTCGCATCATTCCATGGTTCACTTTCTGGTCACTGTTGTGGGAGGAGAGATCGATTGATTATTATACGAGGATCTTTAGAAGTTACAGTACAGTGCATTAACAAATAGGTATTTTTTTAGGAATCCATTTAAACTAACTACAAATGATTTATGGATGAATTGATTAAAATATAGGTGAAATTTTAGTAAAAGAAATGATATTTTCACCAACCTGGACTCAGTAAGCAGCTCATAGAAGTGTTCATAAAGAGATCGCTGCAGATCACCTGGAGCCTCGTGCCACACCTGAAACAAACATGTACATCATGAAGAACTCATTGCCATTTGTCACGTGCAAATCTGGACTCAGAGGCTCCTGAGCTAGAAATCCTAATGAAGTCATTTTATAAGTGTTTTCTGGCATTAAAACATATTTTCTGAATTGTTTTTTATGTTCTTATACCCCTTCTTCTAAAATGTTTGTCAAGCTCTGATACCTCTAGATCACAGAGCAGGTCCTGGAATGAGTTCTGGTTGGGAATGGCTGAGCTCTCCCTGCCGCTGTCGACGGTTCCGACTAGAGAAAAGGTCAGGTGAAGGATGTGACTGTTGAGCAGGTGTCTCTTCTTTTTGTACAGCATCGCCAACACCTGCAACATGGATGTACTTGTTGGTGAATATGAATCATTCGGAAAATTACCTGTGTCAGAGGGTTGTTGACATAGTATGACAGATATTTTTTTTTGAGAAGCAGTATAGCATATGTCATATGTCATCTTTATTGTACAGAATAGCCAGCTACTAAAACATTGGTGTACTTACTGATTACAAATATATGGAAAACATGTAATTACTTAATTAATTAATTGTCAGACAGTCATAAACATAGTATGATAAATGACGTCTTTGAGAAGCATTTAGAACTAATGATGATTTGCACAGAATAAATATCTTCACAGAAACACCACCTTCTAGCAAGTTGAAATCCCAAGAAATCTACCTCATTCACAATATTACAGTTACAAGAACATCCCCGATATAACCAAACCTCACCTGGTATCCCCTGATACGGTCCATGTCCCACATGGCCGACTTGTTGCTCCTAACTACACACACCAGCGCCTTCACCGCCGCGTACAGTCCCTCCACATCAGTTGCCATGGCAATCAGACCCAACAGTGCTGAGGTACCTCCCACATTATCCAGCATCTTAGCCACCGGGCGGGGACAGAATGTTCTCACTCCTGCCATGAGGAAATAATAATAGACTAATTATCTCATACAGGGAATTATTACCCTTAAGATAAATTTCTCGAATTCTGATTGGTCAATAGCCAAAGCATACATACCCGTGTAGTCGGATTTGGCAGGGTGTACGAAGTGTACACCCCGTCAAATTTGTCACGTGACATACCAAACGGGTCATACGGATGACCTTGACCTCAGATGGAATGCGGAAGTAAAACGGCCGCTCGACTGACAATTTCAGAATCAAAATTTACAATGACCAACATCAATTGAGAGATTCTAATGTTATGTCATTGTTAATTTCCATTGTGTTATTACATTCATTCAATATGAACACATGTTTCTTTTTAACTATTTTATCTAACAACACTTTTAATTCGGATATTTTTAGTCACAGAGTTATCTCCCTTTATGTAACTGCCGTTAGCTCTGTACCGCGACTCTTTATGTTCACACTGTGCTGAGCTTGGACCGCAGTCTACTTATGACTTATTTTGGTTGAAAATGAGTAAACTGTGTTGAAATAAAAGATCTTAAGGGTAATAAATTCGTTACACGGCGTTTTGACAGGGTGTACGGGACTGTAAGACCCTTGTACATTCTGTATTTCCTTCGGCTCCGCCTCAGGAAAATACAGAATGTACAAGGGTCTTACAGTCCCGTACACCCTGTCAAAACGCCGTGTAACTAATAATATTTCTTGTCTTGCTTGAAGAGTCAAATTATAATCAGCAGTTGGCGTCCCAAGGCAGCAACATATGTGACTTGGAGCAGTATCAAAGTATTAGATTGATATAAATCGATGAGGAATACGAAATATCAATATATCATTGTCTGTGTGCTATATCTCGCTTGCATAAATATTTACGAGAATAAATCAAACAAATAACATGTACATATTGCTTTAACCAAAATTTTAGAGTGAAGAACAAGATATCTACCAAGGTATCCCATGAGAATGGCACCAAGACAGCGGGCTGATCCAGCGAGATGTCCAGCTGAGTTGTGCAGGATGCGGATAGGAGTAGCGTTCTCATGTGCTGACATGGCCAACTGGAATTGGGAAGATTACAATCACACAGCATTCTAAATACAGGGCTCATGATCATACAAACGGCAATGAACTGAGTTTATTCAGATGACTTCAATTTCATTTGCAAGGTTGTGCCGAAACAAAGCTGGGCTGTTATTGAAATCACACAAAATATCAATTTAAGAAAATACAGTCTTACTTGTATTTCAGTGTTTAAAAACAATAAGCCCTTGTTTGACAGGTCTTCCAATATGTTCACACAAAGTCATCCAGTTAAGACATTTTTCTTAACTTACAAATCAATGGAAAGAAATATTTCCTAAAACACAATAGTAACAAGAGTCATCAGAAGATGACATATCCCACCGGTTCTAAATGATCGTAAGATGTAAACCTTTGAAAGATAATTGTAAATTTTTCAAGCAAGGTTCATAATAGTATAAGCTGATATATATGAAACGAAACCTTTCATGAACAGAGTCCAAAAAAGAGCGTTTTCCATGAAAATAATAAAAAATACAATTATCAGAAATGTGAAAATATCAAAAGGCACCACTTCAGTAAGTGAGCAATACACATGTAAAGTTTCAGAAAGATATGTGGACCGGTTTTTGAGTTCTGCTCCGGAAACGAAATGATTACGGACGGACGGACGGACGCACAGGGCGATGACTTTATCCCACGGTATTACATACCGATGGGATAAAAAGGTTAGGTAGAATACTACAAAGACCAACAGAGTTGGTAGAGATGTTTTCAATGCATTATTTACCTGTTTAGCAATAGATTTGCTGTCGACTTTGTTGTAGACTTTCCTGATCTTGGCTATGGTCATCTGGGACATGGCGTGAGCATGAACTCCAAACATCACTTTCTCCTCCCCAATGAATGGGCCAGAGACTTCACCATCTACTAAAAACATGGTTCAACACCACAAGTCAGTTCAGGATTCAATCATTTACGCTTTTTCAAATAGATATTACAAACATTATTATCATATTACAACACATGAAACCTCTTTAATGCAAACAAATTTTCACATGAAAATACAGAGGTGAAGTTATCAGGCGAACACAAAAAAAATTATTTCACCAAACCACATGAATGTATTACAAAGTCTCTAATGGGTCTTCTGAATATTCTACTAGTGAATTATACACCACAAACGTCTTCACACTGTGCTCCATAATTCAGCACACAACTAACCTAGCACAGGAGCCTGGAAGCTACCGATGTACGTAGGTCCGAGATTGTAGACGTTTTGTACTGTTGCCGTGGAGATGATATCCTCGAGGAGGTGGCAGGGTCCCTGTCTGAAGGTGAGGCGAGAGTTGCGTCTCAGCTGGGGTGGAGTTCCAATATATGCAAACACAGAGGTGAAGGCTGTTGGGCTGGCTGTGCCTCCTCCACCCAGGTTCGGGGAGATGTAGTGAAGCTGGAGAATCAAACAGGTAAAAGTTGAACTGGTTTACTAAGTTTAAACATGAAATTTGCATATCCATGTCAGTTAGTAATAGGAATTCAGTTACCTCCCTTTCACTTTACAACTTGCTTTTCAGAGGGCACTGTGTTTGTTGTCTCAATATTTCTTTCCTGTTAATCCCAACCGTTAGATATTGTTTTCAAAAACCAAATTTTAGTGCAGATTATAGAAGACAATATATAAATCTCCTGAAAGGACAACAACATTCTTCAGGAAAAGAACATACGAACAATAAACACATGGTAGTCAGTGAGTTAGCAAACAGACAAATCATGGTAACTCACTTTCTGAGTCTGCACATGGTCACCGTCCACAAAGAGACTGACACTGCTGTTCTTCATGATGCCAGCTCGGTGGAAGATGAGCACTAGGTGGTGCCACTGTCCTTCCTGCGTCATCTCCGGGCACCAGAACCGCACTGTGTTGTCATTCAAGGTCGCCTCCTGCTCCTGCTCGCACCCACTCACTGTAGGGGGGATATTAGATTTCTTTATAATCAAATTACAATGGTATATGTTTAAGATTTCTCGCTATTTCATTTGCTGCCCCTGTTCACACCCACTCACTAAAATTTTGCAGTTGATTTTCTTGAAATATTGTAAAAAAGCAATATTCTCATCCTCCTCACAGCCACTCATGAACACGGATTTTTAGATTTATTTGAATTTACATCAGATATAAATGTACAAAATGAAATGCATCTAGGGAATCCAGGGACCTACTACCACAAGATCTCACTAGTCTTAGCAGACTTAAGGGACATCAGACATCATCAGACATTAATTTCAAGGGAAACTGTTCAGCAAACCCAAGCATCATAAGTTATAAGGACAACCTTATAATCAAATGTGCATATGGTATAAAAAAAAACATAACAATAAAATCTTGAAAACGTTTTCAAAGAGATCAAAGTTCAAAGAGGGGATAACTTCACTCACCGGAGTTAGGCATGTATGTCTCCTGTGTGGCCACAATGAGAGCTCTATCTCGTGAGGCGAGGGTGACGCTCAGACAGATAAGGTTCTCATCGCGACCCTGCAGGTTGCGTACAATGGTGAGAAGACGTACAGGGTGGGCGTCCTGTGTCACCGTGCTAAACTTGTCAACACAAAACCATGTTGAGAACGTCAGTCCAGACTGTGGTGGGAACACTCGCTCTCCTGCAATGTAGGGAAGGAGTTTGATTTAAAGATTCATACATCCTTGAGCAATGAGCTTGATTTCTGAACTTAATCTTTAAGTTTTGATCAATGTAGATATTTATCGTAAATAGAAAACTTCCTCATGAATAAATAACCAACAGAATAAAGTAAAATTTATTCAATAGAAAACGTTTTTCATTCATCAACTTATACCCCCTTTACACCAAGCCCGTTCTCAGTAGGTTCTTGGGTTTTTCACAGAATGGGCTCAAACTGTCTGAGAACTGTCCGAGGACGAAATGGACGTTGTGGCAACTGTCAACGAACTTTATGAACTGGCTCGGACGTACTAAAAACGGGAAGGTGCTCCAGAACGTTTGACATGTTAAACGTTCTCCCCGTCCTGAAATTGGACTGAGTACAAACGTACTGCGAACGGGATTGCCGTACTGCGAACGAAACTGCCGTCTAAGGACGAGTAAGAACGTAGCACAGTCGGGCATCGATTGCAATACGTTTGTGCAGTTTCCACCCCGTCCATTCCGTCCTCAGCCTCAGTGTAACTCGTTCTCAGTACGACCATAGTCAGTTGTTCGTACGTCCTAATAAGTGTAAAATATTAAAAATGTTCTGAATCAGTGTGTAGTACGTTCTTACACAGTCATAAAAGTTCTAATACGGTCCTCATTGCGTTCTACTCGTCCTTAGTACGTTTGCAAAATTCTCACACAGTTCTTATTACGTTTCCAATTCGGTATGTAAGGACGTGTATAAATACACACGTAAAAATTATAATTTTTTCATTCGGGATACAGAAGTGATAAGAGAAACATGAAGCAAGTTACATGAAGCTCTCAGCATGATGAATAAGGGTTTCCTACAGTTTGTGATGGAAGCAGAGAAACAATGTGAAGTGTTGTTTGCCTCGGCCACTATGGCTTCTACAGGGCTAGTCGATCTGGTATTTGATTTCCTGTGAACAACCTTCCTCCGACCATACTTCTTCTTTGGAGGCATGATGGTTTTACATTGAAATTGAGAACGCTAATGAGAACGGGCAAGGACGTGCTGGGTTTTTATTGAAAACGGGCCAGAACTGGATGATTTTACAATTAGGACGCACTGAGAACGGAATCAGGACGTAGTGAAAACGAAAAGAACTGTCTTAAAACGAGTTGGTCGCAGCAAGGACGGAATTGTGCGTATCAAGAACGAGATTGGTCTAGTTTAGATCGGATATGAACTGTCTAAGAACGGAATTGAACTGGTTGAAGACGTCCTGAAACAGGCAATACTATCCAATCTAAACGTGTTAGAAACTGCCTGAGTACGGGATAAAGACGTCACATTTGGATAAAATATAAACAATCGCTACTCGTTTCCATCCCGTCCGAGGCCGTTTTGCTTTTAATTTTGGACGGAGTAGGACGTAGTGAGAACGATTTTGGTGTAACTCAGGCATTAAGGAGTTTATATAATTGAGCTGTAGAGGGATGCTCTTAAAATAGATTTAAGTATAAATATACAACTTATACATCGTTGATGACTCTTGACCTTTGCTAAGGAATATGCAACCACACACTAGCACAATGCCAATAAATAGCCCTACATCACTCACCAGTGCCAACTCCTCCGATGACAACAGGTTCCGAGTTGCCGACCACGCCCCCAACCACCGAGGGTGTGGGAGGCCCCTGGGGTGCTATACTGGGAAGGTAGAGGCAGGCAAACCCCTCGGCATTCATGTCAAACTCTACAAACGCTGGCGTCACCGTCGCTCCATGCATCCTCGCGTCTCGTGGTGTTGTCATTGAAACTAGACACTTAACTCTTGTCAGTGGCACCGTCTGACCAGCTGATTTCAGTTTCTTCTCAATCTCCTGTGTAGATTTCTTGTCCTCCATGTTGACGGAATGTGTGACCATCTCCGCATCGTGCCAGGCACACATCTCAGTCTGGCAGTTCTCATCCACTGCTCGACAGTTCAGGGGCGAGCCAAGTCGCATGAAGTCTCTGTAAACACATTAAAACAAAACTTCAAATACAATTGCTACAAAGTCACAACCCTTCTTAAGTTTCTGAGGGTAGTTAGAGTATTTTACTTCAAATTTTCATAACCTCCAGAGAGAGCTCAAATTTACTAAATGCAATCTTATTATGATTGCTAAAATTTTCATTTCACTATTTTGGCATTGAGAAGTCATTTGACATGTTCATCAAGTAAGCTCAGACTTAATTTGGAAACTAAAGATTTCTTTTACAAAGAACCAAGGTGATAATTCATCCTTCAGTGTAATGTTAAGAATCAAAATTAAGGTAAATCTTAGTTAAGATTTTTGGAATAGGAGCAACAATAAAGTACAACTGAGTAAATACAAGAAACCAACGATAGATATCTAATTTCCCTGACTTACCTGAGATCTCTAGGAGTGAGAGACTGAGAAGCCAGCCTCTCAAACATGTACTGCAGCGAGGGGTGAAGAGGGTGTGACTCGTCTGCTAGTGCTACACTGCCGTGGCTCAACAACTCATGAGGGAACCGCCCGTCACACATGATTTGCTGGTTACGTTCAGTGCGCAGTAGACTCTTCAGGGTCTCCCCGGCAAACACTCGTAGGTCCAGAGACATCTACAAAGATGAAAATGCATTCAGATCATGTTCCATAAATTAGAATAAACATTTTGCAAAAGGCCTCCACGTCGGCAACATCACCCAATGGTGGAAGAAGACGTTAAACCTCAACCCAACAATGACGCCAAAGGTCTTTTAGTGATTTAATCTAGTTATCCATTTGATAGTTTGATA
Source organism: Steromphala cineraria (assembly GCA_916613615.1). Taxonomy (NCBI): domain Eukaryota; kingdom Metazoa; phylum Mollusca; class Gastropoda; order Trochida; family Trochidae; genus Steromphala; species Steromphala cineraria. The sequence continues at coordinate 76,472,394 of OU744721.1, forward strand.
GTGAAAGACTTGACGTAAAGTACATGATCTGTTACCTTTAGATCTGTGTCTAGTTCAATGGCCGGCAGGAGGTGGAACATGGAGAGCACGGCCCCGGAGTGTACGATGATGAGGTCGGCTGGGTTGCTCAGGTTGAGGGTCATGCTACCTGTACTTCCTCGTTTAGGTTTGGTCGCCGCCTCTCTCACCTGTGACTCGTCAGATACAGAAGAGGTGTGCTTTCTCATCAGGGGAGATTCCGCCTTTGATTGGTTTGACATTGGTCTGGAGGAATATAAATTGTATTTTATTACAATATAAGCATGATTTTTTTGTGAGAGTCAATTAAATTTGTCTACTACCAAATATGCCATATATTGACAAAAGTGCTTGTTTTGCCAATAGCAGGTTGGTGCTCTGATAGACTTGAGATCAAAACATTCTGATTGGCTAATTTACTGGAAACAAACTTATTCACATGTGAATGATACCAATTTTGCCATGGCTTCAAATCAGCTTTCAATTAACCAGTAAAAAGTATCATCAAAAAATATTTCATAAATCAAGGTACCTGTCGAAAGTGTCCAAAGCCATGTCATAGAGGTATCGGATCATCAGTAGAGAAGACAGCAGTATGATGGGAACAGGCTTCTGTAGTCTGAAACAGTCAAAGGTCAGCAATGTGGTAAATTGGAAAGTGAACTCTCTGTATCTCATATGAATGAATACATTATAAAACCTTTCAACATCCTGTTGAAGCAATTAGTGACAAAACCATATAGTGGACAATGGACAGAATTCAAAATTCAATACATAATTAAAGATTGGCACCACTTGTTGAAGAAAAGATTGTTTTAGTTAAAAGGGTCACGACACTACATAACAAAACATATCTAAATGAGTGAGTTATTGAGCGTGGGAGTTATTGATAAATGTCGCTTGAAAATATCAAATTCAGTGAAAATGATAAATGAATAGAATTACATCCACCCAATGTGAAATGGTCTCACATGTGTTTATTCAGGATATGATGGTCTTAATTTATTTTATTAGAAAAAAACACTGACGATAACCTCCTTAGAGTGCATATAAGTTTCTATGTTCTAGCCCCCAATACCTCTAAGTCTCAAATGGTTTTTATTTCAAATAGTATTTTTTAATTTCCCAATTCAGGTAAGCCACTGACTTGTCCTCCTTGGTATGAAGGAAGAAGTCCTGCAGATGTTCGTGAGTGTCGCTTGGTTTCACCTCCTCAGGGTGTGGCTGGATATCCATCGTATTGGAGAAACAACCTAGTAGGCGGATAGCTTCCGTCAAACTGTCGTACCGCACCTGCACATTAACACAATGTATAATAGGATATTTTCTGTGTGTTAGAGTGATTAATATTGCAAAAATATTGCATTGAAATAACATGGGTTTAACACCATGAAACTTTCAAAATACAAAAGTTTTACTCATCCCAAAACAAAAGAGTTTGACATCATACCTTACAGGAAGTTATTCTAAATTTTTACACTAAAACTAACGATATCAGATTAGTAAGTGTGCTTACTTCTGAGGCGAAGAACTTGGCATTTGCTGGTTCGTATCTCATTGCTACAGTCAAGGTACTGAATACTGTCCTCAGCATCGTCAGTATATCTTTTCTTGCAACTGGAATGTGAAAACAGGTCAACATGAACAATCAGATATTGTTTTCAATAACTAAATTCCAATAATGCTTCACACCAGAATTTATACTTGAACTGTTTGAAACCCAAAATAGGTGACTTTATGAAAGTAGTACTATTTAAAAAGCTTATTATTATTGAAAAGATAATGACTTACAAGAAATAAATTTGAAGTAGACCTACCTGAGTCCCAGGGAGACTTGGGAGGGTTAGCCAGACATCCTTCCATAGAGACAAGCACTGACATGACGTACACAAACCCGCCCACCTTGCGGAACACTGTCCGTGTCCTGTGACTCTCTCGTAGCACATTCAGCAGGGACTGGAGGGAGAATGAGATTAGTTAGTTGTGAAAATATACAAAATCTGAACAATTGTAAATCAATTACTGCTGTAAAGAAACAACCTTACATGGGTACCTTGGCTCCTTTGATTTGATGCTGGCAGCCATATTGGTCTATAAGATATAACAAGAACATGTTCTATCTTATCCAGCATGTGTAATTACATTCAAATCACCTCATTATATAATTGCCTGTGTGCTTCAAGAAGAATGATGACATAACATCAAAGCCATGACAGCTTAAATAACTAAATTTATTTACAGGACAAGAGAAAAGTTCACCTTGAGTATGTGAGTCTTGAGTTCAAGGTCGGTGACAGGAGCGGTAGGCATTAATCCAAGCAGTGTGCCCATGTCATCATCCCCGCCGGGAGAGAGCACAAGTTGCTGCACTATGTTGAGGGCGAGCTGGCGGCACCCCAGGTAGGGCACCATGTTGTGGGCGCATCGGGCTCCTCCACACTCTCGGAACACACCTAGGTGAGAAGGGTGGATTGGATGAGATTTAAGGAGTTGTTACGTTATTGGATACAAGATAAAAGTAAGGAACAGAGTGCTTATGTGACATGTTGCGATCAAAAGCACGCCTACTGTAGTCAACACAAGACTAAGAGGAAGAGGTACATACTGGCATTGTTGGTGTTGCCACACAGCAGGACGGCCAGACTCTCCATCACCAGGTGTCCCAGCTCCTGCTGCTCACTCGGGATCCTACCAGCCTCCTCTGCAACGTCAACCTTGCATTATATATTTCTTTATATCTATCAATAATTTAACATAGTGCTCATTCCAGTGAGGCTGCACATCAGTGCTAGCTAAACCAGATTTGCTGACAACTTGACTTGCCACACATAGAACAAAACATCCTTGACATTTGAATAGCTGCATTTAGAAAGGAAAATTGTAAACAATGAAATCATAACATTAATCAGTGAGTATTGTCAGAGACACAACCCCATTCCTCAAAATTTCACCATCATGAAATTCTTCCTATTTCAAGAATGATATTTACCTAAATTACATTGACACAAACCATTATCTTGTTGGATCTCCTTTCAACAATTCATCAACTAAACTTTTAGGGTCACAAATATCACTAATTACCCCGAGCACAATACTAAAGACTCCACTCACCTGAATCACTCTGTGGCTCCTTGAGGAGTGCTGCGTATCTGTAGAGACAGGTCACCATGACCTCAAGCATGCCGACCTCGCGGAACACGTCCCGGTATGTGCTGTGGTAGCGCAGGATCTTCAGTAGGGTCTTCATGCACAGGATACTGCACTCTATGGAACTGGGGGGAGAAAGGGGCTTTTCATTGGAAAGTCAGTGAATATTTTGATAATTTTAAAATGATATTTATTGTCAATATATTTGCTCAATTAAAATTGAGCTGCATTCTGGCAAGCAGATTCTGTACTGTTGAACAGAGACCAACAGGAAGTTGCGTCAATTCAATTAATGAAGGTAATCATGCCTTCAAAGAAAGCCTTTAGAGATGATAAAAACAACAAATACTTGTGACCCGTTTTCTGTTATTGAAACCAAGATGACATATAATCAAATATTAATTAAGGTATTTTTAAAACCTTTTACTTCAATATTATCATTATACTAACTAAAATAAAAGTAGAGTTGCCATCTCAGTGTAAGCACACAATTTTCATAACCCATGACTTACTGTTGAGATTTGATGAGGATGCTGAGGCTAATAAGCTCCTTACAGGGCACAAAGTTCAGGTTGAACACGATGAACTCCATCAACTCAAAGAACTTCAGCTGGAGGAGAGATGAAGAACAATTAGTGCTGACATACTGGGATATTAACAAAAGGAAAACTTTTTGCTACGTGGTACATCATACAGATAAATTATAACACAGCCAATTTCCAAAGCCAAAGTATGTACTTATTTGTAACTTCTTTAAGAGGCATATTTCAATTTATTACTTATTTGTAATTGATACAGTTACTATTATTTGACAAGTCTATAATGAAATGGAAGGCATTCAAAGAAGAAAGAAGACCTATCTTTTAGTTTCTTTAGGCATGATAATTGACAAAATGAACTATGTCCAAAGAATGCGAGCAATCATGTGAGCACAAAGTAAGGGTAACCTGATCACCAAAACCTCAATGTGATCTTATACACTAATAAAGTAGGGGAGGGAAAGTTGGAAGGTATGTGCGATGACCACATACCTGTATATCTGGTGGTTTGAGATAGATCTTCTCTGCAAACTGAGAGAGGGTGTGTTGGGGCTCCAGTATGAAGTAGTTGGCGTTGTCCTGGTGGTAGATGCTGCTCATCACGTCCAGGATGGTGCTGCACAGCTGACTTGTCTGGGCCTGGCAGTGAAGTGAGTGTTTGGATTAAGAGCATTCTCAATAAAATTTGTGTTATTCAACTTGTGGATGCTGCCTTCAAAAAGAAAGCAGATAGATAAGGGAGAAAAGGGATGAAAAGGTTGAGGAAGAAGGCATAGTGAGCGTAAGTCAAGTAACAGATTAAAAAACATCTTAAATTTTGTCTAGCTTCTACCTGTCAAACTGTCCAGCTTCTGTGACCCAACCAGGATCATGAAAGATTCTGAAGGCAATGAAGGGGGTCAATGAAGAACCAAAACTTAAACCACCACATAGGGTAAGTTATTGAGTACAGTGACCTCAGTTAAGTGAAAAATACCTTTGGCACATGTCTGTATAAGGAAAGTAATTGTCTTCGGATTGAAAGTATTCAATTTGAAGATTTCTATTAACTTTGAAAACCTAGTGCAAGAATTGGTTCCTTACCTTGAGAAATACTGACTGCAACACTTGGAAAGCATGGAGGTTGCGCACACTGACACCTGAAAAGCAAACATCCAAGAAAGATTTCAGTTTCACTCTTACTCATGTAGTCATAAGAATTATTTATGGCGTTATTCAACTTGTCATTCTTATCACGTTTCAGAAAGCTTTTTGTATAGGTGTGAATGATTCCACATTCAAGGTATTGTTTGAATATAAAAGCCTCAAGCTTCCCCTCGTACAACATGGATATAACATTAGAATGCCTTATAAAAGATGGAATAGAAACACAGATACATACATGCATTGGCCATAAAGCTCATACACAGATATATACAGCAGAAAATGCATGCATCCTTTATGCAATGGAACAGCTTCTTGAAAGTAAAACTTTGAATAATATTGTAAAAAGGGAATTTTCTTGAATCAAGAAAATAATCAACAATATTGAGAGAATCAAGAAAGAAAATCTTTTGCTTTTATTCTAAAATAATCATTAAATTAAACTACGAATGAAAATGTTGCTTTTTTTACTATATAATGAAAACAAAGAATAAACCAAAAGTTGAAAGATACCAACAAAATAGTGCACTGTGCATGAAAAAAACCGACTGAAAGTGCATTTCAGCCTATAATGTGATCTACCCGCAATAGAATGTATGAAATATCTCAAGCAATCATTAGCAACATATTGTTAGTAGAAAGCATGCTATATTGCAAAGAAGGGTAGAAATATATAAAAGAAAGTGACAATTATTCGACTCTAAATCAACCAGCTAATTTCAGAATGAAAGACTTGAATTCATTATTTCATATTGCTTCAAAACACTATTCAGCAAGAAAAAAGATAGTTGAAGTATTTCTTCTTTATTGATGCTCTATGTTATCGTATGCGGCACATTAAATCAAACAACCCGCCTTCCCTTTAATCAATATCTATCTAGTTAAGATATTCAGATATTCTAGCCCTAAGATTTAGTAGTGTTAGCACCAATATGCCCAGCAAGAGTTGAAGAGTTAGACAGTACTCAACTGTTACTACCACTGGAGAACAGTTGTACATCTGTCAAAATAGCAACAAAAATAAGTCAGTGCGCAAACTTATGCAGAAAAAAATACACAAAAAATGATTTAATGCACACACAAATTAAACTATTGATCAAGCTCCAAAAAAAAAAAGAATGTCACAACAATCATTCAAATTCACATCAAAACACAAATCATAGTATCTTCAGTAATAATCAGTAATAATAAACAGTATTGATAGTGTAAGTATTGATATAAAAAAATCATCTTATTATCTCTTTCATGTAACAAAATGTGTGATAGTTCTAAAATTCACCATGAATTGTTGGTCATATTAGATTAACACTAAAATTTGCTCTCAAAATGTATTTTTTATACTGAAAATATACAAAACACCATATTGAGATGATCTGTTTCAAATCCTTTCGAGATATTGTGACATATATCAGAGTAAATATTCAATATTGTCACATCACTATTTCTAATTGAACCATGCTGCTAAATAGCTACGTACATGCACTCAAATACAAAGGTTCAACACCTCTGCATAAAACTAAATTTCATTTAATGACGTCTGTGAAACAGTTATTTATGCTCACATATTTCATTAAAGGGACTAATAAAATTTACATAATACAAGAAACTGTAACCATGCCATGCATTGTATTTCTTCCTATCTACAACACTATCATCATCACAATTTCATGCCTGCATGAAAATAGTTTGTTTGGGTATCATCATTTGGTCAGGTGAAGTGACATTGTGCATTCAAAATGGAACACATTTACAAACAGGAATATCCTGACCTTTTACCCACACAATTAAACCAAATCAATTTAACAATAACATATAATCCTGTAAATGTTTTGAAAATGATCAAGCCGAACACCCCTTTTGAATCTTTGTTTATAAATTGCACCTAAAAAAGAATTCTCCTTCATTGTAAAAGTTCATGGTTTTGCCACTGTTTTGAACAAAAAAGCACGGTACATTGAAGCAAAGTTTTCAAAACCAAATTAGCATTTTACACTGTTTACCATAATTTGTACAGTAGCCATGTTCGACCCTTTCTAACCATTCCCAAACAAGACATATATTCAACAGAGAATTTTTGATGCATTATTTAACATAAAGTCTGCTTGACTAAATTTGTTTTCATTCATTCTAGCTTTCATTCATTAACATCCAGACAAATAATGGTTCCAACTTCCCAATCCTACCAAACATAACTCACTTTGTTGTCTTAGCTATTGGACTATAACAATTAATTCAAATATCATAACTGAGGATCTACCTTTGCCTGCTGGTAGAGGGGTGACGAAGCCTGGCATCTGGAAGAGGGACCCGGTGCTGGCCTGGGTTGGTTTGAGCTCGAGGTACCCGCAGGTGGTGAGTGAGCCCACCAGGAGGACCAGGTTCCGTAGAGCCTGCTGGGACTCTTCTGCAGGGTCCTGCTCCAGGCTGAATATAGGGGTGGGGTTAGAAATATATTAAACATTTGACAAAATAGTGATTTGTGGTACAATACCATTTTATGCTGGAAGACAGTGGCCAATCAACAGGGTAGTGACGGAGGTTCAAACCACAACCCCACTACACTACACTCACTGTCCTTCAACTCCCTCGATATCATTTTTAAGATTTTCTGTCAAAAAGTAGAACCAAAAGTGAACCCAACCTTATAAATTTGAGAGTTTTTGTTCAAAATTCCTGAACCACCACTGGTAGAAACGACTTTAGCATTAAGTACAATTGAAAAATACACTTAAGAAGCAGCCATCAGTGTCACAAATTTCTCTGCCTAAGACTAAATATCACAAAACATTTTTAACCCATTAGAGATCTATCTTTGACATGAAATAGCTTGTAAAAGCAGATACTATTGTAAGAAAGTGCTTACCTGAGGAAAAACTCTGAGAGAAAAACATATCCTTGACATGAGCGGAAATCATCAAGTAATGTCTGGGACACTTCACTGGAATCCTTCAAGAAGCAGAACACGGTGACAAACATCTCCACCAGCTCAAGGGGACGTAACTCCTGTACTCGCTGCATGTTCTCAATACAGTGTCGCACACAACCTTTATCTGAAATTATGTTAAAAATAAAAACATTAAGTGTGTGTCATAAAATATTCCTAATAATATTTTACAATATCGTCAAGTTACTCTAAATGTGTTTCAACAAACTAATGCACATAAAACAACTGCAAGGGTATAGAAAGTGTAATCTTTTCAGGCTTACATTATTGTTTGAGACCAAGTGTTAAATCCAAAAAAGTTTAATTTGTATGTAATTAAGAGTTTTGGATTCAAATAATGACTTTTAAAACAACATTTATTCAATCACTCATGAACCAAAATAAATGCCTAATAAAATCATATCTGCAATCATTAGCTTCACAACAGTAAGGTTACTCCACCACTGGACAAAATCATCTACTACCTAAGAAAGAAATGTAACATAAGCATTTAAAATGATATTTTAGTGATATAAAGATGACCACCTACCATGTATATACTTGACGACAACGTGGGAGAGTCCATGTCGAGAGAGGGTGACGAGGACCTCTGCAGCACTCTTCCTCCAGGCAGTGTTAGATTGAGGACACCAGCTGGTGATGGCGCTGAACAACAGACTCAGGTCATCCTTCCGTGCTAACTCCTCCGCTGGGGACACGTGGTTACACAGTCGCACCAACACCTGCAGCATCGTGTAGAGAGGTGATCAATGTGATGTGTCATTTTGCAATCTAATGGTGTAACTGAGGTTCATGCAAAACTGCAAAACTTGCACTCACTGGTCTTATATTTCTGGTCCTCCTTAAGCTAAACAATTAAAATTATGCACCCCCTCAATGTTTACCCTTCTAATGTTTAACCACATTAGCACAGCTACTAGTATTCATTGGTGGATCCATGTAGACTACAGCCTGAGCATCTGGCAAGCCAACCGTGGACAAGCGCTTCCCCTTTTTAAGTTGAATTTAAGAAATGATTTTTTTTACAAAAGGAAAAAACTTTCAGGGACTGGTTACTGGCTCAAAAGCAGCAAGCCAGAAAGTAGTTCCCATTCTTTTTCACCTTACCTGTACAAAGACTTTCTGAAGCAGGATCCTGCGTTCCTTTGGGGTAAATTCACAACCTGGTTGAAGTATGTCTGTTATAGTATCAGGGGGTAGGTCAAAGAAGAGATAGAGACACTTGACGAGGGTCGACGGGAGAGAGGCTGCCGTCATACAGTCAATCAAGGCCTGGTCCCCGATGGAAAGGAGATTGATCGAGGTCAATAACGTCCACCCATTGCTGTTAGACTCTCCAGACTCTATCTCAAGGAATCTTACAATGGCACGACTTGCAGCCTCTGGAACAACAATGATACATTTTGAGAATAACATATTGATCCTCATAAATCATTAATCTCATTCTTCCATGAATATTTTTGTACAGTTTAAAGCTTGTGACACTTGTCAAGAATATGACAAAGCATCATCCACATTTAATAATAAAATATTATCTACAAAATTGAATTTAGATAAATGTGGTGAGTGGGTTGTTGTTTTGGGGATTTCCAATGTCAAGAAATTGAATAATACTAAACACGTAAAATGAAACGCTTTATTATTTCATCCTTGAACCAATAAAAATACAAGTAAGTCACAACTGAATCTGTACCATTGATTGAACACAAAGTTGATCGTGCCACTCACCTGTCGACTGATTGGATGCTCTCCGTCTTATCTCAGTGACCATCAGCTTGGACACATGGCTACAGAACTGAAGAATATCTCCCCACTTCTCTGTCATCTCACTAGATGGGGCATTCTCAAATACCTGTAATATGCAAGGGTAGTCATTTCAAAATAAATATTTTAAATGCATAGAAACATGCATGAATAAAGAGTTTGAGTTTCACTAATTCTTCATACCATGCACAACAAAATTTCATTGACCTGACATGATCGTGTACATATGCCATGATATTGTTGCCATGAGGCCAACAGTACAACATGTATACAAGATGGATAGTATTAACTGCATCACAGAATTACTCTTTACGTTTAACATAAAGCAAATACATTGTTTCTTAGTTTGAACACTTTATCTAAGAACAGAAAAAGCTTGAAAAGATTATCATAATCAACAGTTGATAACAGGTTAATCAATTTGTACATGTATGGGTTGTGCTGACAATAACCTGGAAGATATTTAGTGAGTTGAGTCAATAGGAAGTATTGAACTGAAATACACCAAATGACTAATGGAGGTGTGACGATATATTGTGGTATTCGTGAATCACGATACTTAATCTGACATATCGTGATACATTCTCTATATCGTGATCATGTCCTGGACTATTAAATGACTTATTTTCCCTAAAAATCTGATGATTCATAAAAAATTAAAGGTCTATTTTGTAAAAAAAACTTGAAATAGTGTATCGTGATGTGTATCATATCGAATCGTATCGCCATGAGATACCGTGATGCGTATCGTATCGTGAAAAATCTGTATCGTCACACCTCTAATGAATAATTCACTAAACATGATTTATTTAATCTGAAATTGTCTCTCTGAAAATGTTTATAGCACATACCATAACTAAAGATACTAAAGAATATGCAAGTAAATGTACATTTTCAATATTGGTCCTTGGGGGTAGGGGGGGGGGGGGGGGGGGGGGGGGGGGGTGGGGGGGAATCCTTGGGATATTTGCCCACCCTTTTGGCTTGGTGTCCCTTAAAAATGTAAGAAATAGGATACTATTACCATTGCAAAGGGTCTCAGATGCTCAGAATTTGTCAAAAGGACCCCCTTAGCCGATCACCTAGGAACACTGCATTTTTTTTAAATCTAAGAATACGAACCTTGCAGAAGAGAGGGAGCATATTGTACAGTTTGTCCTCTTGGTCCCGCTGTGTTGCTTTGGCAGAAGGGTGCCGGAACTCAGCGAACAGTTTACGCAAGTGCATGAGTCCCAGTGCATTGTCCTGCACATGAGACTGTCGGCTGTCGTTCGACATGAACTTGCTTCCCAACTTCTTAAAGTAACTCATTATGCTGTTTTCCTGCAATGATAATTATCATTTACTTAAAGGGACGGTCCTATCAGGGTTTTTTAGTGTAAATGAAATTCATGAAGTCAGTCAAGGCAATACAAAAAATGTTGTAAGTGTAATTCAAACATGACCCAGTGGAAACATGTTCCTTTAGTCATTATTTTTGGTGATATAATTGTGAGAATTTATTAAGGTAGACTGCACTCCAGGTCAAAAACAGAAAAATGAGAAGTGAAGCAAATCATCGGCACTATGAGTAGGAAAACCCCTGCTAGGACATTACAGACCATTCTTGTTAAGTCTTAACATAAATCATTTGTTTATACATGTATGGATATTCTAACACTACAAAGAGATTATTTTCAATAAAAAGTAAACAATGACATGATGATATACATGATCACGGACCGTAATTCTATAGGACACAGTGTTTGAAATAAGAATGAGCTCTTAGGGCAAACGCTGACAATTAATCTCAAGGACCCACACTTTAAAAGATCTTCAAGTCCTTATTGTTTCTTAGTTTTTTAACACGATAATATTATGTTTTTCCATGTTTATTCTCACGTAACTTGCAGTAGGACATATTTCCTAACCCTTCATTACCATCACTCTAAACTGACAACAATGTTGTATACTAGTATTTATAACACAACAATTCCAACAATATTGCTATTTCAGAATAAGTCAAATCAGTCCTGATTACTGATGCCTACAAGTTAAAGGTTGGACCCACTCTTTTTCCTTATGTGTTTTTCCTTATTGGCTAGCAGTTCATGGATGCTTTTTTCAGTTACTGTTAGGACAGGCTCTTTGAAATGATGTATTCATAGAAATGATTAAATTTTACAGATAAAATCAATTAAACTGATAATAAAATAATAATAATAATAATAATAATGATAAGTTTAACGTCAAGTATCCATCTTTGTAAGTTGCTCACCGACGGCATTATTACCCTGACGGATTGTACTTTTTCAAAGCTGCTTGCCTGCGCTGAGAGTCCATTTCGGACAGTACACCCGTATAACCAGGTTATATATATTCTTATTATTATACTGCGAATATCTTCACGGCAAAGCATGCTCAAAGTGCAATGAAAGTGTATTATTATTACCCTGGCAGGGATCACTTTGGACAGGGATTTGGGGATATTTACCCATTGATGTATCCAGATATCCCATTATCAATACTAATGAAGGGAGAAAGTCTCATTGCAAAAATCAAAACTTTTGTTTTTCTTCTCAAACATCCCATTGCTTTCTCTGAAAATCCCATTATATTAGGCCACGGGAAGATTTTTCTCCCTTTCGTACTTTGAACCAGGGTGATCCCTGCCCTGGAGGAATTATATGCTTGGTGCTGCCGATAAACAAGTGTTTAGCGCGACCGTATAGGTCCGTAGTCACCAGTGTACAGCTGGGTGAACTGAGTGCAATGTGAATGAAGTGTCTTGCCCAAGGAAACAACACAGCATATGGCCATTGTCACAAATTGTTGGTGTCTCGCCCAGGATACGAATCAATATGATTTTTTCAAGTTATCAGCATTTATAACTTAAATAAACTATTTGTAATGATTTGATGAAGGTGGGTTCATGGTTAAGATATTCTAGAGATTACTTTTACATGCATAAAATCTAACATCAATTTACTTTTTACGTTTATGAATATGAAACTTGTTTCATGCAGGAAGTTTGAAGGAATTCCATTATGTATTGAAACATCATGAACACATTCAGTATGGTTCAGGTTGTCACATTCAAATCAACGCAAAACAGATAGCATATTATACAGGTTAACAAATGTATAAACACAAATACAAGAAAAAATCTAAAAATCCTAAAACATCACTGATTTACCATTCTCTGGAACCAATGGACGACCATCTTCAAGTAAGAATATTTTCTCATCAAAGACACTTCTAGTTCCAAGAAATGACATGATTAACAAGCATAAATGATATGTTTAACTTGCATAAAAACATATCAATGAAACTGCAAGTATGTCGAGTTTGTATATTTGTTAATTTCTGAATATTTTAATGAAACGACCCCGCCTCCTCAGATGAAACACAACATCAATGATTCAGACGATGACGCTGCCTGTCAAAGTGTACACCTGAAAAACATCCTCAATAGTCATGATTTCAAACACGGTTCTTACCTATACTTCATTTGAGGAAAACATTGGGTCGTAACTACAGGTAATCCATTGCACATTATGTGATTAAAGCATAATTCTAGGTCTTTTTTCTCGATTTCAGAACGACATCCATTTTTCACTTCCGCGCATGTTCAGTTTACTTCCGTCAGGGGGCGCTCTGTGATCACATCCGCCGGTAAGGATCAAAGTGGAATAAATCCTGTGTCTCGTTTATGTTGTCTGGTGTAAGCTAAAACCGGACTGCTTAGATCTATATTCAAAATAGATATAATTCATTTGTGCAGAAAAATAAATAATTCTTTAAAACAATATCGATAAATAAATGCAATATCGATTTGTGGGTCCTTGACAAAGCGACAAGGTCATTCTCTATAGTTCATTGCCAGACCGATCGAAGACTTTCTGACGTAAACACGGCCTCATTTTCCTACTTTCAGCGTTAGAAAGCGGAATGTCTTTCTCGGTTCTAATGGAAATATTATCCTGTCAGCGAAGTAGGAATTAGCTGTTGTGTCGTCGACGCAGGATGCTGTGAAAACACTTTCAATTAATAAAGAAGTTAGAAGTAAACTTGACAACCAATTCAGTTTATCGATCCAATCTCAAACCATGATAGGGATTAAAATTAAAACTCTTTAAATTAAATAAAATTTCAATTGATAATAATTATGACAAATTTTACGTCATATCGACACGCTTTTATGTCGATCGATGTCACATATCGTGGGGAAGGCAATCGCAGCCTTCATTGTGTAAAAAATTAAAGTCCTAAAAAAAACTACTACCCCTTTATTTTTTCATGTTATAATCATAAAAAAATGTTATAATATACTACATTATTTTGTTGAAGAATCTATGTTAAAAATTGTCTACGGCTTATGTAAACTTGTTAGGCCTTCTTGTACCAATTCTGATTTCATTTTGAATTTCTGTCTTAATAAGGACAACGACATTTTGAGCTTTTGTAAAAACCTACACACTATAACAATACCTATTTTCAGAATTACATCGGTTTATCGGTCGAAGTAAAACAATTAAGTATATAAACGTAAATAGGGGATTTATCGGAACTTAATCAATGATGATAGAGTAAGCGACTGTGACATCCCAAAACCCATTAGATACATAACGCTGCCTTTCCCTTCCCTGGCGACATAAAAAGACAAGATCGTCTATGGTCTGGCCCAGACGGCAGATAAAGGCGGTCAGCTTTGTCTTATTCTGATAGCGTCCCAAATAGAACACCCTTCTTAGTTCTTGTACTAAAGCGTGTTATTGATTAATTATAATAATCAAATAAAGGCTTTTATCAAGTGAAGGTCACTAATTATTTTCCTGTCATGATCAGAACCCAAATACCACAATGCTTACTTTATCAAAATAACCATGCAACTACCATCATGCAATTAGTAATGCCATATTATTGGTATAAATATTCAATTGGGTCTCAATCGTAATATAGATCTTACATAGCCTAGCTTAAATTGCTTAAATGGACAGTCCTATCAGGATATTTTTTGTGACAGAAAAATTCAAGAGTACTAAATTCCCTGTTTATACTATCGGTATAATTATTCATTTCACACTTATTTCCATATATGCTAGTAAAGGAAATATTTAATTGTTCTACATTTAACAATTTTACAAAGAATAGAATAGATCTTTGGGTCCTTTTGAATTTTGTCTCCACAAAAATTATCCCGATAGGACTGTCCCTTTAAATTAGCCTCTGTTTGGTTTATTTGTTTAGTGTATGTTGTCTTATATTAAACTAATTTATAACATATTTGTATATTTCATGATATAAAAAAATTGTCAAATCGTTCTAGGTTCGCGATTTTAATAAAACAAGGAAGATGTAATAAATGTCGATGGTGTATGAATAATTTTCTTATTCGCATATTTGCCTTGAAATAATAACCTCAATGGTGCATCCTAGCGGCGGAAAGATTAACCAGGGGCAGATAACTAAAGCGGGACTGGGTTCCGTCTTTTACAAGCACCTTGTCTGCTTGCGATTACGAAATTACAGTATGTGTGACACAATGTTAAACATAGTAAGCGTTCCTCTATATACAGTACCAAAATAACATATATACATCTATATGATTATATATATATATCAACTTTCCACCGTTAGAACAGTCACTTTTGGAGATAACGATACTCTACAGGCATTTGTGCTCCGTTAACCGTCAGCTGCGATGGCCGAGTGGTTAAGGCGTTGGACTTGAAATCCAATGGGTTATTCCCGCGCAGGTTCGAATCCTGTTCGCAGCGTATGTTTTGCACTATATTTTTACGAAGACAATCTCACAATGAAATGTCTATGGTAATCTTTTCGTACAAAGGTTATATTATTCTCATTTATATTGAATTGTAATCAACTGATTTTGGTGCCCCTGCTACATAGATCATTTATGGGAATTCCATCCAGTAGTAAGCCAAAAAGCCTCATTAAAAAAACGCTTCAGGTCATAGGCCTACTTCTTAAGACAAACATTCATGGCAGTTTTAGTATGTACAATGTACTGCAGGGTTTTACGGGATCCAACTTTCCTGAGTATTTGACCCAGAAAATGTCAGGAGGACCCCCAAAAACTAATCATGTGGGTCCTCTGTGACTCAGATCTAATTTTTCAATGAAAACACATTTAAGGATGATTTTCATGTCAAGATGGTATTAAAACATCAACCAATAACCATCCCATTAAAGGCAATCTTTATCAACCTTTCCATTAAGTATGAAACTTCTATAATGTTTTTAAGGACTCCTGAAATATGAAAAAGACTCCTAAAAATATATGCTTTGAGTCCCCAGGACTCTCAGTTTCGATTGACTATGTAAAACCCTGTACTGGATTTACACATATCTTTTTGCTGAATTTACACATATTAATGTTATTGAGAAGAGGATTACGACGTAAATAAAGTAAAATCGTTTCGTTTTATAAATTGTGAAAGTTTCTTTTCAGTGTTGTAAATAAAATTGTAGTTGGACTGAACATATGATATGATTTCTTTCAGGCATTAACACAAAGCAATTTTTCGTATTCAACTTGAATACAGCGTTCCTTTCCTATAACCTATTAAGTATTTTTCAAGTGAATACAAAACTATTGTCTTGATTCTTTCGATTGTTATCGTGTGATTTCAAATAAATCCGCTTTCTAAATACTTTAAAGGGCCAGTAACACGTTTTTTTTTTAAATTTTATATTTTCATTTGTTCACTGGTAACTGTACGTTAATGCTAAATGTATTATTTTGATAGCGTTAACAATCTCATCACTCAAACCCATCATGCATAGTCAGAAAACAATTTTAAAAGATTAACATTAAGTCCATTGGCGGCCATTATTGTGTGAACACCTTTAACTTATTTTGTGTAGGAAGTAGGAATCGCATGGCTGAACTATACATCATATATATGATTTATTACTGCTTCATTTAGTTTAATACATTTTCTTGCAATTTGTACCATTTACTTTCATTTTCCGACATCACCTTATATTCCCTCCAAAAACATGCTACATGTACTGCACTTTTAAAGTGTACATTGATTAGCTTAAAGATTAGATGGATATACTTGTTAAGTTTACATAACGCAGTGGATCTTATACTTCCAACAAACCACCCAGAGTTGCTTCCCTTGGACTAAACTCGGCTCATTTTACGTTCCTCGCAGCCACATCAGTATTACGAAATATCAATCGATTTTCAAAGGTAAATCAAACTCACCTGTGTTTTTATTCTTAGGTAAGACAGATGTAACTCTGCCTAGGAACATAAACTTTCAAAATTCGGGTATTTTCATGAAGGTTTTAACATAGAAACTCTTTTAGTTATTAACGGTTAATGATATACATAAATCCCCGTACGGTTACACTACTACATGGTCATAAGCATCAGGTAGCTTCCATGGTCATTCTAAGTTAATGAAGTAAAATCTAAGTTGAGGTTTTAAATAATTGCAGGTTAAATACTTTTATAACTTTATGAACACAGGCGTAATGATCGAAGTTGAAATATTTGTATTACGTATCTAAGTAGGTGGGGAAAATGTATTTAAAAATCAGAGATGTATTGATCGCAAAATGAAACATTTTTACTTGAAATGAACTCGAAATCCGAATTTTCTCTAAAACACACACGACGTCTGATGAAAGTTTGTGACACATACACAATCTTATTCTTCATGATTGAAACTTGTTGTCGATGAAATTGACAATTATGCAACAATTTTTGTACTCTCTCATCGGAATAAACCATCAATCAAACTCCCTAATGGGAACATGTTATTTTAACTGAGTAAACTGGATAGTCACTACATATTAACTTTGCTAAAATGTTCAATTATTCAATGCCAATTTTCAGTTTAGAAAAAGTCATATTGTTCACTTCCGATTGCATCAATTTCCATTTACCGATTCCATGGCATTCAATTTGAATACTCTGTAAAAATTTAGTCAATAAACAATAGTTTTATGACGTCCAATGGACGACAAAATACGTGCACTTCCAAAGTGACAGTCGGATAAAGGCAAGCACATGTGCACATATAATAAACATGTCACTGCTCATGTTTTAACATATGTAATAAATCATGTATTACGATGCATAGAATTCACCTAATGTATGACCCACAAAACTTAGACGACATCATTTTGAAGACTATTTCAGAACAGTTTCGGGTGATGATTAGAATCTAAATTACAAATAATGCATGTCAAAGTAAAACATTAAAATCGGAAAATTAACATTTGTTTTTTTAAATAATATATATCAATATACACTTAATGAGGTATTCTGTATGTCTGCGCATATAAACTTTTAGTATTTGACATTAGAATGATATTAAACCTTCTATTGACACTTGTCGCTAAGTACATAAGTAATTGACTAAGAGGTATTCAGACCGAGAGAATAATCTTCCCATGATAGTTGATTCGTGACACATGCAATCTCAACACGTTACAAACAAATTGCGCTAGGAGAGATTTTCTTCATGCATTGCCGGAATAATTCATAAGCAGCTGATTGGTGCAGGCGAAACTCTCGTTACTTACTTATATAAATCCCACAACAAGAATATTTGTATGTTTATTCATGAACAGAATGTTGTCTCCTAAACATTGTGCTTGTATAAGTATACATCATATATACCACGTTCACTGCATGGCTTCCACTGTTAAAAATGGAGCATACATCGTCGTGATTGAGCTAATATAGGCCTTTTGCGTGCCGTTTTGGATTGCAGAGTTTCATTTGATAAACAAACCACGAAAGACGCCTAGATTCCATTCTCTGTCATTATAAAGGTAGAAGGCACCAAACCGTTATTTTCCAATAAAGGTGAAAAAGAAATCACAGACTTATTTGCCCTGACATTCCTGCCATCATCAGTATTCATTAATCATTTACTTGTTAAGTATGTTAGCATCTACATTAAATATCACAATAAAGAAGTTAAACAACCAGAACCCTCCTCATCCAATATTCATCCAGACATCGCCCTACATCCGGGTTATTCACTAGAAGACGTTGTTAAGAACAATTCGTTCTGTTCTCCTTGTTTTCTTCGACAGGCTTTGCTATTGATGATATTGATTATAATATCGATTATCAGGAATCACCACAATCAATATTCCATAATGGTACTGCCCTCACTGAATCTGTACCGGAAACGTACACTGTTGCACTCGAGGTAACAATCCCTTGCAACAGAATGGTTCGCCCGGTGCTTATTGAACCGACTTCCTAATTATCAATAACTCAATCTGTTTCTTATAGGCATAAGTGTAAACAATCATATCTACTTTATGCCTTGCCAACATGTGATTATCAAATGTTTTCTGTTGTTATTATATGTTTCATCAGAGTATAACCAAAGATATGTTACAGAATAACATATACAATAACGGTTTCTTAATTAATATGATTTATAATGATATATGATAATGATATAATTTGTAGAGAAAAAGTTTTATGTTAATTATGAAATGATATTATCATGTATAGCTTATCATCAATTTGAACTTATTTCCTTCAAAATGTATGCATTTCCTTCATTTACTTAATGAGCCTATTATGATTTACTGGTGATTTTCATAACCCTGTATAGCTAAAATATACGATAACTTCGTCTCTTATATATACGAAGTGAAAAAAATTGTTATCAGCAATATCCCGATTTTCATCATTACCCGATTCATTATCATATGCATTATCATTGATATTTCCACCATCTGTGAGACCGGAGCCAGCCGCAAGTCTATGTCAGTATAGGTATCTTCTTCCTCACGGACACCTGAGCACCAACGTTCATTCAACTCTCTGTGGAACGAAAGAAATCGATCGTACCATTTTTATTCATTATTCTTCTTTTAAAAGTAATTCTTGGTGCTATTTTTGTTTTTATCAGTTTAGAGAATGTTCATTTCATAGGACTGAGATCGGTCTACATTCCGTCTTACTGTAATTATCGAAAAACGTACAAGAGTATCGTTTTATTAATCGCTGATCGTTTTATTAATCGCTGACATTTAGATAGTCTGTCTAACAGCCCCTGAAACAAAATATCTTTAAAGACCCACACAAGTCTATATTATTGTAGCACGTCTAGCTCACTGCAGTTTCTGAAAATGAACAGCTTCAGTGGGCTCCTTTCAATTTTAATTGTAGAAAACTCAGTTAAAATGTATTTTCATTTCAGAGACTAAAATTTAGTCTAACATTTAGAGAACAATTGTAGTTTGCAGTACCTATATACAATTTTCACTTTCGATATATTTATAAAATGTTATACATGTACTATATCACCAATATATGTCATATATGTGTCTGTATAATAATTATATATTCGACATAATGAAATATTGACGGTCTCTTTCACAGTGCATATAATTGTATTTGTGTAATGGTGCTCTCAGTGACGTCATGGATCGTCATATCGACTCAAAAGTACCCATTGCCAGTCAATTACCATTTTGTACTTCCTTCAGTCAAATCTATGATTCTTTAAGATTGGATAGATATCTATGATTATTAAAGATTGCATACACGTGAGAAGGATAACCGTCATTATTTATAATATTCCTATACGCCTAATGTCTACACAAGATGACCGGCCGATGACCCTTTTGCAC
Source organism: Steromphala cineraria (assembly GCA_916613615.1). Taxonomy (NCBI): domain Eukaryota; kingdom Metazoa; phylum Mollusca; class Gastropoda; order Trochida; family Trochidae; genus Steromphala; species Steromphala cineraria. Next base: position 76,492,575 of record OU744721.1, read on the forward strand.
TGTTACGTCAATTCGTATATTGATTTTCTTCATCAAGGACGATTATCTTCCATTTTCAGCTTTCATCATCATATATATATTTACAAGTACACATATAAAAATATCAGCTTACTCCTACTGTGATATGTCAATTATTGTTCCTATACCATATATTTACAAATATATGTTTTTATATTTAACAATTGTCTTTTTTCAAAATAACATATTTTACGATGAATATTAGTTCCTAAACCAGATCCTACCATGTGATCTGCCATACCGCCCATCCCGCAATGCTTTCATCATAATTATAACTTTTCGTCCTCTCTGACAAGAAACAAGTTCTGCTCCCAGTTCCAGACCAAAAGACCATGTTCCAGCATGCCCAGACCCGTGTGATGTGTAGATCGAGAGAGGCTCTGTTGGCGGGAATCGATGATGCGTGATTACCCGCGGATAGCACCAGAGCAAGACTTGCTTCTGCTCGTTTAGAAATATCGACAATAACTGAGAATCTCACCGAATCAACATCTCACCTAAGAACTATTTTGTAAATATTTTGTTATATTTAATAAAACACATTTCTAAACATTTTTCGTATGTTGATTTAGTGATTTTGCATAATGATACGCATTCATATTCAATTAAAAGACTTGATTAAGTCTATGCAAGCTCCGAACAGTGTCTTCTTACTAACAGAACTGTACAGAGAAAATATCATGAAAGCCTTGCGTTTACCGTATGCTATTATCGGAAAGGTGGGTAAGTGCGTTCGTTAACGCCGGTAAAAGATATACATAAATATTCCAAACGTGTATTTTATTGATATTGAGCAGATAATGGTTTTATTCTATTGGAATACATGGAACGCCCTTTCGTAAAATCTAGAATTTTGTTCCTTGAATATAATTCATATTGGTGTGTTTTGTTCTTCTATATGAGTTTCTGCTGAATGTTGGTTTATGTACCAACTGAACAGAATCTCTATTTTGAATATAATATTTAAGGACTTTTTGGGGCCTGCTTTTCGAAACAGAAATGATAAAAAATTTCCTCTTCATCATTTTTATAAACATAACTTAACATTTGTCGAGTGATATGCTGATATGATAACGAAGTGCGTCTGGTTTTCTTTCTAATTAATTTAATCTTCAGTGTAAGTTTCAAAGCTATACAGTTGCCGTTAAACTGCCCCTGATTTCTTTTTCTCCTCTTATATAAAACCATTTCAAACCATAACCAGCTTTTACAGCGATATCTATGCTATCGATTAGTTTAAATTCTACCGTTTATGTAATTTTCCAAAATAAATCGTTCCTCGCTATGTTTACATATTTAAACATTTATATGAGACAAATCGATTCCCTTAACTTGTATTTTTAGATTCCTGTCCACATTTCGCTACCAGGCGAGTCCAGGCATTCCCCCACTCTGTGCTGTATCGATCCGCCGCTCTCTGCACTACACGTGGTAGTGATTAGGCCGAGATGCCGAGCGATGTTGCTCTCATCAACTGTATCGTGTAGACGTCCCGTGGACTAGCTTATCATGAGATTGGGACATTATCATGAGATTGGGACATCATCATAAGTTTGGGACATTATCATAAGTTTGGGACATTATCATGAGATTGGGACATCATCATAAGTTTGGGACATTATCATGAGTTTGGGACATTATCATGAGATTGGGACATCATCATAAGTTTGGGACATTATCATGAGTTTGGGACATTATCATAAGTTTGGGACATTATCATAAGTTTAGGACATTATCATGAGCTTGGGATATTATCATGTGTTTCCAACATGAGGGTCGAAGTGACACATAATTAGCGAAAAGCATTATTGATGGATAAATGAAAGCATTTTAGACAAATCTATGACAATAACATGGCATTACAATGTATAGGCTGAGACATGCGATTTCATGATTGTGGCCTGTTGATAGTTGTGTAAGTCAAACGAATAAGCTTGCATGGCATAATGTTGGCCAACTTTAACATATCATTGCGGTTATTTGTAACAAGAATTGTTAGTACTTAGGACAAGTTAAGGATTTAGAATGCAATATAAAACAATATGACCTGACAGGGTAGAGTTAAAGTGGTATATCTTGCAGAGGCAATTGTGATATGACATGACAGGGTAATATTAGCATCATGACATACCATAGTAATATAGAACTAACCACGACAAGGTACAATACGATATCGTTTATGTAATAGAACTTTGACAATGTATAATAACTAATAACACCAAGACATGACAATGCCATGTTGATCTATATTTATATAGTATTATTACCGTGTCAAGTTAAAGAAACCATGACACCCTAAGGTAATACACTATGACAATGTGATAGAACCATGTCATGACAAGATAATACAATTTTACAAGGCAATAGAATTGTGACATATTAAATAGAATCAACACATAACTAGGTAATAGAATAATTCTATGGCAATACACCCATGCCAAGGCATGATGATACAACTCTGACAAGGTAAAATAGTTTTAGATATTGACGTTACTATGTAAAAGAACCACAACATGGCATGAAGATAAATGATATACCTAATATTATAATGTGCCATTGAAGCATGAAGTGATAGGGTAGTGTAATTTTCACGAAGTAACATTAGCATGACATGACAATGCATATGAACTGTGACAAATACATGGAATGTTGATGTTACCGGGAGATTGACTATGGTAATGTAATAGAGCCATGGCATGACAATTTAATAGAAATATAGCATGACACTTTAACAGAACCATGGCATGGCATGACATGACAAGGTAAAAGAACAATGACATGACAATGTAATAGAACCATGGCATGACAATGTAATATAACCATGACATGACAAGATAATATAACCATGGCATGACCATGTAATGCATCCTGTCTCAGGGTACGAACGTTACGCTAACTCCACTAATCTGTAATGTAATATATCCATAGCATGACAAGGTAATGCATCCTGTCTCAGGGTACGAACGTTACGCTAACTCCACTAATCTGTAATGTAATATATCCATAGCATAACAAGGTAATAGAATAATGGCATAACAAGGACATGACAAGGTAATCGAACCATTGGATGGCAATGTAGCATAATCATGGCATGATATTATTTTGCATTTCACATTGACAAATACCAATTTATGGTGGAGAAAATAAATTTTTGTTTTGCATTTCATAGTTAATAAACGGGTATTCACACGACCCGAAAGTGCAGTTATATTTAACAGAATATTATCCTGAATAAACAGCATCGTTGTCAGTTTTCTTAATGGGTAGTTCTTTATCATTTCAATAACAGTTATAACAGAAGTAAATATATTCAAAGCCTGCGTTTGTTCGATGAAAGGAATCGTTTACCTGTGAGAATCATATTTACAGCACATCGGTTACCGGTCTAAAGACCTGTTTGTTTGATACACTTTCTAAGGGTAAAGTTCAATTTCTCTTTATCAAATCGAATTACAAACAGGGTAGATTTGTATGCCAAATGCATATGTCTCATTGTACCCCAGGGTTATTCAAGCACATGTCGAGAGCATGTTTCCACTAGCTAACGTCGTGCTTTATAACAAATACAAAGGTTTATGGAAAGCTTACGGCCTTGGCAATGTTAGAAAGTTCTTTCATTATATGACGACTGATATTTGATCATGTTGTATCAATATAGGATTAACGAACATGCAATGGCTTGTGAACTACATAGACTTTTACCGATGGAAGTCAAAGGTTTGAAGCTATGGTAAATAAGAAATAATATTGAGAATAAAGTGTAAGTTTAGTACGCTTAAGTATGTAGTTTTATGAGGCATATTTACGTCTTATAAGTGTTATTCGCGGTTCATTTAGAACATTAGTATATCATTGCATAAAGTAATCTGCACAGATCAATTTAGACTTATATACAGTCTCTGAAAAATAATTATTCTCAAAAACAACTATTTCATTAAAGATGAGAAAGGAATTGGAAATGTAGTTCACTGCAGATCTAGACTTGCTTTTATAGAGGTTTGGTTAGGTCAAAATAATATCATCAGTCTGAGTGTAAGGCAAAGATCAATTGTGATATATCTTTTACTGAAATTCCTAATGCAAGACTCAATCTTGTAATGCATAATTAACAAGCGAAGAAGCCTTTGTTGCAATTGATAGGGTTGAGCTCCGCTGTACGATTTAATTCTTTTCCAGGTATAGTTACATTATCTATAAGGACGCTATGTCCTTCAGTTATATATTACAATGTACATGTATTCTCTTCCATTAGAATCATAATTATTTTTATAACAATGTTTTATTGTATGATTGAAGGTGAGATACTCTGTTCTATCAGTTAGATAAACCCTCTATCTGGCTACAGTGGCGATAAACTTTATCGTCACTCTACTGAGTGGTGATAAACTTTATCACCGCTCTAGTGACGTCAAGTTCAAGAGTTTGACGTCATGTAACAATGGTCTGACGTCATGAATTCTCCTATGACGTCACACTGTTACCGCGGAGACGGGCTCTTCCAAGCGGCCGCTCAACATGAAATTGGCCTTTTTTGACGTAATTAAAAGGATTTCATTATATAATAAAAAGAATATCTGTCAATTCTTGACAAATACCATCTTTATCTCATCTCGTGAGGTAGACAAGTTAAATATTCTCACTGCGCCACTCGTGAAACTATAACCTTTCTACCTCACTCGATGAGATAAACATGGTATTAGTCAAGAAAAGACAGATATCCTCTATTTATTATATGATTGGCGGTGAAATACCGAGATCTATCAATGACAGTAAACCGTGTTATCAGTCACTAGTGACAATAACAATGGAACGTGTTATCAGTCACTAGTGACTGATAACAACAATGACCTGACGTCATCGAACAATGCTCTGACGCAATGACACGCTCATGACGTCAAATTGTTGCTTTGACGACGGGCTCTCTTTGGAAATGCACTTCGATTTTGTTAGAAATACACAGAGGATAATAATAATAATAATAATATGCATATTTATATATGCGCCCAATCCACCTCGACAGACATGCTCAAGGCGCTATTTCATCATATAATAAAAAGAATATCTGTCCTTTCTTGACTAATACCATGTTTATCTCATCGAGTGAGGTAGAAAGTTTACGCAGCCACGAGTGAGAATATTTAACTTGTCTACCTCACGAGATGAGACAAAGATGGTATTTGTCAAGAATTGACAGATATTCTTTTTATTATATGATGAAATCCTTTTAATTACGTCAAAAAAGGCCAATTTCATGTTGAGCGGCCGCTTGGAAGAGTCCGTCACCGCGGTAACAGTGTGACGTCATATGAGAATTCATGACGTCAGACCATTGTAACATGACGTCAAAGTCTTGAACTTGACGTCACTCGAGTGGTGATAAATAGAGGATATCTGTCTTTTCTTGACTAATACCATGTTTATCTCATCGAGTGAGGTAGAAAGTTTATATTTTCACGAGTGGCGCAGCCACGAGTGAAATATTTAACTTGTCTACCTCACGAGATGAGATAAACATGGTATTTGTCAGGAATTGACAGATATTCTATTTATTATATGATTAAATCCTTCTAATTACGTCAAAAAAGGCCAATTTCATGTTGAGCGGCCGCTTGGAAGAGCCCGTAACCGCGGTAACAGTGTGACGTCATATGAGAATTCATGACGTCAGACCATTGTTACATGACGTCAAAGTCTTAAACTTGACGTCACTCGAGTGGTGATAAAGTTTATCACCACTCAGTAGAGTGACGATAAAGGTTATCGCCACTGTAGCCAGATAGAGGGTTTATTTCACTGATAGAACAGAGTATCTCACCCTCAATCATATAATAAAAGAGAATCTCACCCAAGTGTCTTCTGATATCAAATATATCAACACAAGTTGATAAAAGTAACAAATATTTTACTTTTATCAACGAGCGTTGATATATTTGATATCAGAAGACACGAGGGTAAGATTCTATTTATCATCCAAAATCATTTTTCATCACATAAGCATGAAAAATGTACATCTTTCAACACTGCATAGTCCTAAAACTGCTAAACCAGTGATATTATAGCATTGTGACGTCATCGAGGTAATGACGTCATAGCATTGTGACGTTGTTGTGATTATGACGTCATAGTATTGTGACGTCATTACTGGTGATGTAAAACGTTTGTGATACTTTTATCAACTTGTGTTGATATATTTGATATCAGAAGACACTTGGGTGAGACTCTCTATATCTCCCCCTCATTCATGTAATAAAACGATTAAATCATATAATAAATAGAAAATATGTGTTTTCTTGACAAATACCATGTTTATCCCGCATGGGACTCTGCTGAAAAAGTACAAGAATCTTTACTAATTAAGATAGTGTATTCCCAAATATAACATTGTTACATTTGTTCACTATCTAAATGGCATTTATCTCTAACATAATTATTTTGTTTTTAAGGGTATTACGTCATTTATGTAGTCTTTTTAGATATCTTATATACTCATTTTGGAATAAACAAATAATCATGTGTTTATATCTTAAACATAATGAATTATTCAAATTATGCAAGACAAAATTGAGTTTTAGTTACCTATGATAAATATCTAAAGGAATATTACGTACAAAGGTTGTATAGAAGTTTGAATTACAACCCGAAGCATTATTTACCTTCTGCATGGTAACGATATCATTTTTTTTTCGTTTGCGTTTCCAATCGATGTTGACACAGGACTGGAAGTTTATGTATTATATTGTTATAACAACGAAGAGTGTGTTAATATACATAGAATGTTTCAAAAGCATTGCCCATAACATATGTCTTGTTTGTTGATACGGCATAGCTCTATCCTGTATAAGAATGCAGTATCTGTACACTGAAGTACGTGATTACAGAAAACGCGGAATAAAAAGAACATTATTTTGACATCTGTCGATATGGCATAGTACAAACACTGATAGAATTACTTTACATAACCTGGTTCAGGCAGATAAGACCCGCTTATAAATGATTAAATATAGACTGGGTGAACAATAAAGAGGCAACTCGACCTAATAAGTATAATGTAAATCAAAACTTAAGGAAAAGACCCCATCTAGAAGTGACAGTTACAGGTTGGACAGATTATGAAGAGATATCCAAAGTGTCATCCTTTTTGTAACTCTTTCTTTTTAAATAGGAGGGGGGTAGGAGATTTCCTTATGAAAGGTTTATTTTATCGGTATCATGGGTAAAGCATGGGTAAAGCTGGTATAGAGACTTGAAAGGCAGTTGATTTACCATAATGTAACGAATTTTTATTGTTTTTCATACGATAAGGTGTGATATGTACCTTTTCTCTCTTTAGCTTTTTACATTTTTACATATTCTACGGAATGTTCAGTGGGACACGACAAGCCCTGCTTGAATCTCGAGATAGCCCGGGGCTGTAGTTAACGTCCTGTAGATTTACAATGGGTACTTACATCCCTCTCTCCGTTATATATGTCTCCTCTACCGCGGTCATATGGATGACATTGGGACCGCTTTTGTATAATATGGCAGAGCGCCATTGCCCACTATTACCTAATTCGTAAATACTTAATTATACTTATTACTTAATTCATTGAACATTGTATGCCTTTATGTTACGATAAATGGCAAACTTGTTTTCTTAACAGAATGATGACAATTTTTCTCAAATCGTTTTGGCGCAGGTATCATGTCTGTCGTGAAATAGTTCTACTTCATTAGTGCATGAAATGCCGCTTCTTGAATGTCGGCATAATGTTTGTATATTATCCGAATACACAATTGAAACGCAAGAACATGGTTAGTAACTGTATATATCGTTATCAAATGAAGGCAAGAAGTTAAGCAATACTTTCTCGCTCTAACACCACAAGAATTTTGGAATGATTTGATTTCAAAATCTCTTTCTCTCGTTGTAAACGAACTCGGTTAAAACTGTATTGCAAGGACGGTCGAAAGTATGCACAATACGCTATAGCCACAGGTTTGGCATCCTCTGCCACTGGCGATATACGTCGCCCAAAACTAGATATCGATTCGCTATCACATTACATCCAAAGGTCAGCAGATAATACTGTGACGTAATAAAACTAATGATGTAATTCCTTCATCCACAAATATTTAACCCCATTGATGAGACATTTCGTAGACCCGAACCTGTCCAACGACAGCGTCAAGGAAATGAACATTGCCATATAAGCTACATAAGTCAGAACAACTTGGTTCTAAATTTTTAATACATATGGCACCTGTCAAGCAAACCATGACAGTCCAACTGGAAAGGTGTTTCAGTTCATGCTTCGCACTATGACATTGAGCAAGAGCGTTCATGCTTCGCACTATGACATTGAGCAAGAGCAACAAGGAAAGGACACCAGTCGACGTGGTTGCCCGTCATGGTCGAGTGATCGCCCGGAGGATTGCCTTGGGTTAATCATGCAATACTTACATCAACCGAAACTCAAAGTAATACTTGCGCAAGATAAGTTGCTCAATTTGTTTTACCAACTATGACAGAATAATTGCGTTGTCGTTTGACCGATTTTGTGACTTGTGACCCATGACCAAGATAAATTAGGCGCAAGGGCATTGACTTTTTAAAGTACATTAATCATTCGAGATTTATTAATGGGAAGGTTATATCATACGGTTGATACAGATGTTGAAGAAACTTCTAGAAATACATTCAAAAGGCACTAGAGAGCGACACAAACCTAATAACAAGCATGCTTCGGTGTATGATATAAGAAATCAGTCAGTAGAACCAGGGATAATTTTGGTCCAATTTCAATGAAATTATAGAAAATTGTGATTGCAGTAAAACATGTTTTACATAAAAAACGTAATCTTATCAAAGTGCACTTGGTATCACCATAATTTGTAAAGTAGAAAACCTAATGGCATCTTTGATCAAATTCCTTTATACACAAAATTATTATGCAGATTACATATGTATAAATTGTGTGAATAAAGAAATTCATCAAAACGTTGCATGTTATTAACTCAACAACTTTAAGACAGTCACTCAAAACAGTTCAATACAAACAGCTCAGTAAAAGGAGAAGAAAACGATTTGTTTTTACTATTATCTGTTTATTGAAAAAATTACATTAACATTCACACAGAACACAAGCTCATACTAGCCTCGCCAAAGGCTCTCTTGTATCCTAATGAACTGTGACAGCCTGGACTTTGATAGCAACATTGGTCAATAGATAGACCTGCTACTGGCTAGTATCAAACACCTTAATAGTATACACTGTATACATAACCAAACTCAATACTGATTAGAAACTTGAAAAGAAACAATTTTAACAAGACATAACAGACTGTTTATTGCGAGAAGTTTTGGTATCCAATGTTAGCCAACAAAGTCCAGAGCTGTTCCTGCCTATGCTACAAAGTGATATTGATAGTGAAATCATAGGTCTAGAAGCGGGTGGGGAGAGAGAGGGTAAAACTGATGTACCTCAAAGATTTTGGGGCAATTTACAAAGGCAGCTGTAACTGCAAATACATTGCTGCTTGCTTTACAATCTATGTGCTTCATTTTTTACACAGAACATAACTAAAACCTGTCTATCGATATGTCGGCTCTAAATGGCACTGATAAAAATTCTTGAATAAAAGAGATGGAATCGCAGAATGGTATCTAACAATAAATGTGTCAACATTGAAAGTATCTACATAAACTCTTTAAAGAAAATAACAATATATTACAATAAGTGACTATTATGGTCACAAAAGATTGTACTCCAAATTTGTAGTCAACATGCTGTTTTCTATGGAATATTGACACAATTACAAGAACAATGTATCCAAATTTCAACAACTCAAATGATAAAAACATCTATGTTAAAAGGAATAAAAGGCTGTAGATACAGCTAGTAATATATTCATGAGCATTTTTACAGACCTATAAGCAGATACGTGGGGACACTGAAATCAAGTGCTGAGTCATGGGAAATCGTACAGATAATGAAAATTCTATGAAAAAACTTATTCAACATGTAAATTCCTTAAATCACAGTGTAGGTCCTGGTTAATATTCAAATTACTCACATGTATCATCTGGGTTACATTTATTGTCAATATCCAAGCAAACATTACCTATGAAGACAAATATTTACAAAATAACTTTCAACATTTAAAATCTTTCCACACAATCCCTTGCAACAATGTGACAGTGTCATATGTTAAATCAATGTATTTGTGCAAATACACTGAGTATTCCCCGATAAATGCAATTTGGTTGATGGTAACTTTATTGAAATGCCACTCATATTTCCATACACACGACACACACCAAGAAAGCAATTTTATTATGACAGTGTCACATAGTGTCAGGTTATCTACTAGTGGTATTGACAACTTGCATGTCAAGTTCAAACTTGAGAAAAGAGATGAAAACATCAAAATAATACATTGCATTGTAGTGAAGTGTATTCACATTCTTACACCTACATATCGGCTGACATTGATCATTAATGATGTTTCAAACCTTTTCTCCACTCATTTAGATTTCCTCTTGGGAATGTAAACAGACAGGGCAGTCAGTCCACTCGAGATGCCGGACTCATTCGCACAAACAATGGAAATAACAATGCGGATATACAATCATTTCAATAATCACATTAAAAAATTCATTGTCTAGCATACAATCAATCCTTGGGCACATGCAGCCAACCTTGGTTGTTTCTACACTGTCGCCCAACTACTCAAGTCCTGATATTAATGTATGTGTGTATCCCATCTGACAAACTCAACAGTTAAGAAACAACCTAGGATGATGTCTGAAATAAGATAAGAATGGTGGATGGACTGAATTGCTCAAAGTGTGAAATCTAATGGTTCATTGGTAAACAGAAAGTGTTCTAGTTAACTTGTCCTTGACATTCCTTTACACATTCAGGATAATATGAAAGGTAACGCTCTGGTTATTCATAACGTGAAACATTAAATTTGAAAATAAATCTTGTGTGTTGTTGAAGCCTAACATTAACAATTCAACTTATTCACTATTTCTTTGGCACTTAACACACATGCAGTGTTCATATCGCCCCTAGGCGAGCCAACAGTTAATTTTATACCACATACTTATGCCAATCTGAAGCCATTGTGAAACAAAGTGCATAGAAAAAAGACTTCTGTTCACATAATGAAGATAGTTTAGTAATTGAGGAATTAAGGAACCCAAACATGTTACACTCATAAGTGTTTTGCAGCCAAGTGTGCGAGTCCAAGGGCGAGAGACACTAGGGTTACAGAGACTGCCGTTGTCACGCCGCTATTGCATCCATCGTCCTTGCAGTGGCAGTACTGGACCTTGTAGCGGTAGGTGCCAGTACGTGGGACACAACCGGTGCTATCAGAAGCCTCGTACGAACATTGACGGATAACACGGGTATTGTAATCCTCATCGTAGTAAACTGAAACCAAAACAACAGCACATGAAAAATCAAAGACATCTAATACCAACTTTTCAATTACGATTTACAATCATAAATGTTTGAATAAGGCATTGGCAACCGAACATCACACAGTCACTTTTAAATTACATAATTTAGTATCAAAAATTTTTGAATACATATCAACGAACCCATCCAACCTAATACAGCAGTTGAGATAATTATCCTTTGGCAAATTTATGATTTGTAAGCAATGCTTGAATCATAGGAACATAAACTTCTGGTACTTGTTTGAAAGATGAGAAGTGATTTCAATTTGTATAAATTGTGGCCCCAGTAAAATGTGTGTTGAATTATTGGAGATGTCATATAATGAAGAAACTAGGGTAATCTTTAAGTATAAAATTCCTATTACATTCATGTTGAGTTAGATATTGGGATATCTGGGATAACTACTGTGTTTTTTTACAATCTTTAATTATGATAGTGTAATTATCAGCTTTCTCACCTTCCTGCTCTATTTTACGACAAGCAGTTGCATTGCTTTCACACGGAACGAGGAATTCTGCTGCATGTGCTTCAACTTCAGTCGCACACTTTTCCTTCAGGTAGGAGTTGCAAACATAGCATTCTAAACCAAGGCCTGAAAAAACAAACACATTCATCATTATTCTGCCTCAAAAAAATACATTTATTAACATTGCAAATTATGTTTGCCAAAAAAGTAGACTTGATTGGAAATTGACTTGACTTTTGTAAATATGTCTAGGTAAAGTTCACTCAGACCTGTACACACCAGACTTAAATAAAAACATGCACAGTAAGAAAGAACTTTATCACTAAATTACCGAGAAAGGAATCATAGATAAAGTGTGCACTGGGCATGCTTAAGAGTTAGGTTGCATGATATATATTACTCAAAATTATAGGAACACTTGTAAATTGTCCTTCAACTATCATCATAAATGAGCGGTACACATGACTAAGTAATCAGTAGCCCCATGTATCCCATACATGTTGGTATAAGCAAAAAACCCCAATTAGTTTGAATATTTCTTCAGGTAAGTTGATGCAAATTTTGAATACCACTTGAGTGTTCCTTAACTTTCCTAAAGTAGCATAAATAAGTATTCACTACTGGTGTAATTGATTCTGTTGACAGACAGGTGACCCAATTGTTCTTAGTGACCTACTTATTTTATCATGACTCAGTGCTGAAGCAAGTATTTTACTATCAATGAAGCTAATGATATAGCGGTATTGTAAGCTATTCTATTTGTATATCACGCCTGGGTGCACAGTCAGAGAGTGTGGTGAGCCCGGGAATGAGGTCAGAGCTGTAAAGCCGGTTTGACCTCTAAATGTCCTGACAAGCTCAGACTCAGGTGTATTTGAGGTGATCACTTGAGGGGGGCCTGACGTGTCGGTCCTAAATACAACTTTACTGTCAAGCTAACTTCTACAATCTACATACAAAAAGTAACATGCAGTAAGGGAGGACAGCTTCGGGGGCTTCTATATAATACTAGCAACAAAGTTAATGTTAGGAGGAAATATTCATGGCTTAGATAACAAGAAATCTGAAGAATATATTCATAGGTTGTGAAGTGGAGATATCTTCATAGGTTTAATATAACATTTCAATGTAGTCAGTCCAAAACTAAGTTGTCAAATAAGTGGTCCATTGGAACTTCTCAAAAATAACAATGTGATTACAGTATGCATGATTTCAAACAATGCATATCAAGACATGTTTTGAATTTTCTCTGTTATCATGCATAATCGTAATACATTCCAGTGAACGCTTAAAGGGTCGGACTTTAACATGTATTAATTAACTACATGGTCGTGACATTACTCCTCAAATAGACCACAAATAAGTATGACTGAATTAAATTGCATGTATTATAGGATCTTATCAGTTGCACGCTTTTCATAATATGCTCATGCAAAATCTTTTTTTCTTTAGCTATAATGTCACATTTTGGTGAAATGGTGTGATTTTCGAAAGTTATGAGAAGGTTATAAAAAGGTACATATATTCTATTTGTTTAGAATGATAGGATCCTTAAGTTAGTGACAATTCAGAAAGAAAAAGATTCAGTGTGATAAAGAAGAGTATGTCAAGTTATTCTTGCTTATCAGAAATCTGTTGAAAAATCAACAATACAACTATGAGCAGCTAGATAAAGACTGGTGAAATAATCAAAAGGGTCCTTTATTTGATAAATATCATAGATAGTTAAATGGCTTCTGTGCATATAATTAAATGCAAATTTTAACACTGAAGAGGAAAACACATCCCTACGTTCATCAAGTTGCATAAAAGAGAAGGGGAATATTTTCATTTATAAAAAAAAATTGAGAATCAGGAAAATATGATTTCTTTACTTCAAGTCCTGAAACATAACGTATCAGCCTTGGTCATGGGAGATCAATAAGAAATAAAGTGACATTTATTAAACTTAAAACATGACAAAATAATAACGTTTCATGGGTGTACTATGTATGAATTTCCAAAATGACAATTTGTACTGTCTAAAGATCTTGTGAAAGTATAAAAATCATAAATTATCAACCACTTGAAAATTTGAAAATGTGAATGCCATCTTTCTAACCTTATTTGATCACAAATATAGTAGGCTTTTTCACTATATAAACAAGTTATGCTAATGTTCCTGAAAAATGACAGTATTTAGTAGAATCATTTTGAGTTCACAAGGTTAGCATGGTAATTTAGATACATTTGTGTTCACAAAAACTTCAACTTTGAACCTTTCTTTTTAAATAATTGGTAACATCCAAGTTGAAATGACTGCTTATTTTTCACACGAAAAGGAAAATGAATGCATAAACTTTCGTCTCACCGAAATATGAATTATAACGGCCAATCACTACTGCACCGGCCAATCATACCGGTTTGGGTTCAACAGAAGCTTCTACATTGACCCAGATTTAGAATAGCGTGGTCAAATAATACTATCATAGTAATAAATATAGATCATTCTGCGATCATTTAACAGCTAAATACAATGATTGAGTGCATACATCACAGAGTAAAATGCAAGAACATTATCAAGAATGCAGAAGCCATTTTGGAATGGAATCGGTTGAAACGAGGGGATCACATGCCGCAAAATATATTTACCTTCTTCGATTAGAAACACCATGAGGAGTGTGACGGATGGTAGAATTACTGATACTTTCATGGTTGATACTTTGATAACTATCCTGGCCTGAATGAAAATCGAGAGACCCACGCCACTTGCTTCTAGTCGATGTACTACTCCTATGCCCTGTCTGTGACCTTGGGGAAATGGACGCGAGTAGAGAGCGCCACCAGTGTGCCAAGAGAAGACAACTCCTACCACCTACAGTCAGTGGCCAAAAGTGAGTTCGCACCGGTGTGACGTCACGGGATTTCCCAATTTTGTACTACGATCTAAAACTCAAATAACTTGATTAAATAAAATGGTACTTACATGAAATTATCAGTACTTTGAGATATGACCTCGGACTCTTAGAACATGTCGAATTCTTGCGGGAATAGTGTTGTAGAGGCTTCTTATGTAGGTAAGTGTGAGGCCTCTCCATATTTCTCCCACGATCCGAACGAGGTCATCTCTATTTCTCACTTCATGAACTCGTCTTTTCAAACAATGTTTAAGAGTTTTCCAGACATTTTCTATTATATTAAGATCAGGACTTTGGGCTGGCCATGAAAGAGTGCGAATTCCGTTGTCATTTTTCCACTGATTCGCTCTCAACGAAACATGACATGGGGCGTTGTCCTCTTGAAAAATCCACGGTCTGTTTGAGAAATGTCTAGTAATTACAGGCCACAAATTTTCATCTAGAATGTCAATATACTTATCAGTGTTTATATTTCCATCCACAACAGTAAGTGTACCAACACCATGGTAAGAAATGCAGCCCCAGAACATTGCCGATATCATGCGCCGGTTGTCACGATCGGTGCGAATACCCAAACAGTCAGGGTGTAATCTCTCGCTTTTCTTCCTCCAAACAAAAACTTTTTGGTCTCTTCCAATTTGTACTTGAGTCTCATCACTGAATATGATCTTTTTCCAATTTTCAATTCCCCACTGTAATTTAGTTCGGCAAAATCGCAGTCGACGTTCCCTATTTATAGGTGATATGGTGATTTTCTTTGAAACTTGTCGTCGTCTATAGCCCTGGGCGAACAATCGTCTCCGAACAGTTCTAGAAGAAACTGTGTGAGGTATTTGTGCATTAAAATTTTCAGTTATGTCACTCAAACTACTCCGGCGATTCTTTTTCACAAGACGAAATAATTGTCTGTCAGTTCGCCGTGAGGATTTCCTCGGTCGTCCGCTTCTCGGTCGGTTTTCACAAGAACCATTATCACGAAGACGTTTTAGAAATTTCTGAACCGTTCTAGGGACTATGTTGATGAGTTCTGCAATTTTGTAGCTTGATTTACCTTGCTGAGCCAGAGAAACAATTATTTGTTTCTGGTCAGGTGTCACTTGACGGCCATGAGAAGGCATCGTGAAGCAGACGACAAAACACGTAAACAAAGGGGAACAACTGTTGCTACCGGTGTTAGAATAAATGTGCACCCCATGAAATATCATCATGTTGCTTTTCATGACGATTCATTACCATTTACAGAAACGCGAAACATTTATTTCACAGCAAACGTCCGTGCACAATACAGCACACACAGTTTTGCGAACTCACTTTTGGCCACTGACTGTATATTCTATTTCTAGATAAGATTGCGTAACATTAGATACTTAGCACTCAACGTGCCCGGTAGGTATTTTCTTACTTACTAAACAAAGGAAAACAATAACACAATGTTAAGCTTAAGTAATATTTAAGTATACAATGTCACAATAAAATGAAAAGATAGTTAAAAAAGGTTGCATTTACAAACCTGTTTGCAGGGGAAAATATTATTTCGAGTATGCTAATTTGGACATTATTATTTTCGACATAATGTCATTGTTTATATATTTTCTGCATAATTTGAAATATCTATAGAAAGATGATATAAAAAATATACAATGTTTTAATATTTCAATTTGTAAAATAAGAACCTAAAATATGATTGTGAGGTAGAAGAATTTGTGACCCGTTATATTCGTTAGGGCTGACATGGTACACTTGAAATTCTTTTTTTTAATTTGTTGGATGTTGAAAAAGAGAAATATTATTTGTATTATATTATTTTAAGAATCTCTCAACATAAAACCTTAAAACACTCGCATACCGACGACGGAATCAAGTCCGAATGTTAGTCCGAATGATGTTTGACTTGTATCATGAACTTTATTCAAAGCACGGTATCTGTCGAACATTCAAATCAGAGGTTCAAGAATTGTTTCAAAAACTTGGAAGTCATGTTATCAATGGCGTTGTGTTCTCTCGTTTTGGAAAGTGCATTTGGAATGGAATTTAGATTCAATAGGAATGAACGTTTTCTGAGTGTTTTTGTCAAACGTATTTCCTCGCATACAACCAATGCGTTTTAATACCGTTAAGTTTCCAAAATCATCTCCTATCGTTTGGAATGTGTTCGAAATGTAGATTAAAAACGAAATATCCCAAGTTGTTCTGAAAATGGTAAAGCAATTACGAACTTTAAACACTACAGTTTGTAGGTGGGGCGATTTGGAGGTTAAATATTTCACGTATATCACAACGAAAGGCCGCAATACTATTGTGGCTATGTATTGCGGTGAAACCTACGAGCCTCGGATTGAACTAGCGAACCATGGTTGGTTCTTCGTTGAAACAAACCTGCATTCAGTAGCACGTTCGAGGCGTGTAGCCTACTTTAATATTGAGTGTTCGGGGAATTTCGTGTTACTGGTGTAGCTTTCTAATAACAGGCCTACAAAATAATGCATAGTGTCAATATAAAATGATATAAATAAAAAACATTCTCAGCGACATTGAGCAAGTATACATATATGTTGAGATTTGAGTATTTGAGTATTATCGCCCAATACTCTAATGAATTTTTCTGAATGTTCATGAGACAAACGCTATAAGTTTTCTGAGCTGACGATTCGAGTTGTATTTAGCCCACAATAATGAAACGGACTATAGTACGTCAGCGCTTCTTCCGTGAACCTTGCGCAATAATCTTGATGGAACAAACCCAATTGATTCTAGCTTTTCAATAGGGTAAACCGTCGCCATTTGGAAATTTATTTCCCAACAATGGTGTGTAATGATTAAGAAATACATATTTCCTAACATATAGAATGACAGCGCATTTAGATGTGCGGGAAATTACTATACGAGCACCGGGTTGTTCTTCGTGAACCATTATCTAGATATACCAGACAGGCAGAATGGGTTCGCACTCATATTAATGATGAGGGATTCATGACGTCATAGATTCCAAAGAAATAGTTTATAAAATTAACTGATTTGCATATTTCTTGTGTTTCTGTAGACTTCTATTTTTTTCTGTGTGTATTTGTTACTGTTATACATTATCAAAATGTTAATAAAACCCTTTTCTTCTGTGTAGTTTAAACATTCAATATTTTATCTCAAATAAACAAACAAAAGGGATACTTATATATTTTATTGATGCTAACCAACTACCCAAACAAAGACAACAGTAAACGTTCTGTAGTGTTCATGGTATTGTATATTTTAAGCGATAATCCATGTTAAAACCTGTTTAGCATTTCATAAATGATACCAACCGATTTTTATTGTTCCCTGTTAAAAATCTGTACCAAATGCAAATGTCAACAAAGCTGAACATGATTTTGAGTTTAGTAAGAGTAATTGCAAATATCTATTTCCACAAACGTGTTTACTATTTCAACCGTTTATGTGTGTTTCAGGATACGCATTTACATAGGCATTTGTTGCCGTTTGCTAATCTTTTTTTCTTTATATATATATATTCGGATATTTTGTATGTTATATAGAAATAAACTACTGTTTAAATCATATTGTACATTTTAACTGAAAAAAAAAAGAATATTAATTTCACATGAGACAAATGAGTTGGAAATCGTATCACACATAATGGATTTGAGGCTAAGTAAAAAACGACATACTCGGATGAGCGTACTTTTTCTATCGATAAAATGTCGGAGATTATATGAATGTGAACAAGAAAAAAGAAAACTCGAAATGCATGGGGTTAACAAACGAGATATGGTTACGACATAGGTGTTATTCCACCGAGCAATCTATCTTGATCATTACGTCATAAACAGGTGAAACTAGTCGAAGTTATGTAATAAGTGGCGTAACTTTACGTCACTATCGCGTATTTGGAACTGTGAATAGTTATCGACGGCGGGGTATTGTTTGAGGGCACTTGGGATATTTACAATGCTTTTTGAAGTGACCTGACACACTGGTTTAGCCTTATTGCAGCTAGAACGATCTATTGTTGTATCAAGTGACGTAATGTGTCACCTTCAGAAGAAACCCGCAGCTCACGCTAGAGTGAAAGAAAGTATGCTAGTACTTATACACATGTGAACACAGTCCAAATATTTGCGGTTAAGTTTTCAATTATGCATGACAATTTGAGTGAATGAAATTTATTCTATTGTTTTTTGCAGTAAAATCGCCTTTAAAGTTCTTCGTGTTTAAGATTTTATTAATGTCGTACAATACATTTCGAACAAAATGTTCGTTTGGAAGTTTTTATAGTATAATATTTTATCAAGAGAATCAAAGTAAATAGATTCATTCCGGAGAATGAGAGCCCTGTATCTTAATCTATGTAGACACATACATATATAACAAAATATTTGTTATTTTTCACACTTGATTAATTCAAGAATTGGAATATGATTGTGTTGTTTTATAACACCATATCGTTTTACAATCAGAGTAAAAAAATTAAATAAACCTTAAATATGTATTAGATAAACCGATATGAGAATGAGAGATAAATATTTTGATAGAAGATCCGTGCCAACAACTTAAGCCGCGTACATGCATATATCATTACTAGATAATAACTTTAAATAATGAATATCTCAGAAATCTGTGTCAAAGCTTACCAGAAAAAAAGTAGACACAAAGATCTGTTAATCTTCGTATTGACATTTGAGAAAGTGAATGTCGATATACTATATATGAGATATGTATAATAAAAGTGGCAAATATACTCTCATTGATTTGCGTCATAAATTTTGACAAGTACCCTTATTGTATGTATAAAAAGTTATAAAGACTAAACTACATCTAGAGCGGAATAACATCGATTTAAATTAGTTTGTTTTGGCCAATATCGAATATCAAATGAACCATTCGGACAGCAAACGTTAAGAGATTCAAATTGACACAATGTAACGAATCATTTTAGATCGACATATTGTTCTTTCCAAAGTTTTGAAGGACTAAAACGTAAACATCAGTAGGACCACAAAAAAAACCCAGAAGTCTGCTGAAAACTAAAGAGCAGTAACATATTGATTTAATCCTAATCAAGTTCTTAATTTCAAAATTTTTTAAATTCAAAATTGATCACACAACGAAAAAAAAACAATGCAAAAAAATCATATCTTAGCGCCTATTATGTCTCAGACAAAAACGAAATCGAGAGAGCAAAACATTATCAAATGCAAAAGAGCAAAGTAACCATGCATAACCCTGTACTAATCTTCAAATCGTGACTGCGCATGTCCCACTCTCAAGCAAACCCAAAGGCGTTTGCCCTCTGTCCTCAGGCTTGGGTCACGTGACCGGCAATTTACAAGGAAATCTAGCCTGACCGGGCGTTGATGACAATGTAAGGGGAAAGTGTCAAAGTTACTCGTCTCTCACTGAAAAGTTACGCACCTATTACCCAGGTAGACAAAGTAAATGTAAATGTCACCTTGACTTCCCCCGCGGCGCTTTTGCATAAAGGACGCCTTATGTGATGTGCTTCTAGCCGGGTTCAGTTGGATTTTAATGTATAAAATTAGACAATATCCTAAATAGAGATATGTAGTTCGTATGACAGTGAATTCAATATCTATTACTTGATTTCAGAAAAGATATTATTTTCTAAAATCATGCATAATGTTCTGTATTGCTTTACTAATTAATACACCATATCATTACGTCAACGTTAATATTTTTTCTAGTTAATTAGATATTTTTTTACCTTAATTAGATTTTTTTTAACCTTAATTGAGATTTATGTTTACTGCATTCGACTCTTTCTTTTCTAAAACTCTTTGCTGATATGAAATTACCTTGAATTAAAAGGGACAGTTCGATCGGGGTATTTATTGTGGAAACGAAATTCAATGGGATCTTTCAGTTGATGCATATGATGCTATTATCACATGATTATTACACCACCAAGTTGAAACACGTTACTGGGGTTAACATTTTTGTTGATTTATGTATGACAACTTGATAAATAAGAGGATACAAGCGAATTTCGTTTCCATAAAAAAACCTCGTTAGGACTGTCCCTTTAAACTCAGACTAAATGACAAACTATTTTCCTGGCATGCAAAAAACCTGCCTTGAAAAAATCGTGATTATCATTATTATATTGTTTTACTTTGATACGAACGGATGTCATAAGTCATAGATAATCTATATTAGAAAACACACACACTAAGGCAACCTCAATCAGTAATTGTGTGGTAAATTTTTTCAATGAAAATCTCTGTCATACCTATTCGTGGGAGCCAAATTCAAACGTTAAATGTACATGGATACTTGTTATAAAACCTATAAAAAATTATCGATTCGTAGCAGTTATTCTGGCTGCTTTCCATAAGTTTCCAAAATTATGTTTGACCGAATGACGCGTGTCCGTTTTTTCGATCATAATCCGTACTTCAACCGTTCAGTTGAATTAGCCTTAACCTCCTGCAACAAATGATACTTCTTGATCAAATGACACAATTGATAAACTTTTGAATATGACCCCAGCAACTCACGGCAACTCACGGCAGCGATCGCTTTGACAAATAAGGCCGAGATCGTATAGTTCATTCGGACTTTATGCAGCGTTTGATTGATAACTCTTTTTTATAGAACTTTCCTTAATAATACTGTAGTACTGTAACTGTAATATCCTGGACATTCAGACCTGCTATCATTTTAAGTGTCCTTTTGATATACTCATTGTACATAGTTGTTGGCGCGGATTTCAACATTACCATGATACTAAATACAATTCTTGTTGTTTAGTTTTGCAGTTATATTGGTTTAAACATATTTTTATTTCCGAAGACATCTTGTTTGGCAAACAAGCAATAACTCTGCTTATATTAGCAGTTATATTACATTGAATACTGATTGTACATGGATATTTTCAATATTTTATGTGGCTCAATAAATGGTAACATAAAAAATAACTTCATTTAACGTCTCTTGAACCTCCAATTTTCTGCATTTTTGAGGAATACTGTCATCTTAATTGAGCATTGCAGGGGTAACTCAAGTAATATTCGTTGAAAGAAGAGGCAAAAATGGGAAGACGTAAGTAAACTCTGTGGGTGATAATACAGAGAGAAGTTTCTACCCTTATATTCTAAATATGCCTGACGGAGTTACCTCCCTTGAAATACATACAAGATACTATGAAGCGTCTCTAAAATCTATCTTGCTTGTCCGATCCGGTGTCGATTTCGAAACTTGAATATTCTTATGTACCAAATACACAGGAACCCGATATCGTAAATAAAATGAAGGTTAAACGTAGATAAGAAAGACCCACCCCAATTATATAGAGGGGTGGGTCTTTCTTATCTACGTTTTACCTACATTTTATTTACAATAACGGGTTCCTGTGACCAAATATCATAAAATAAATCTAGCAAAATAATTAAAGATTCGGTTCAAAGAATAATAATGAGTATAGTAGGGTCTATGTCGTTTTAAAACATAATGCGAAATGTATTATCCTTCTCGTACTGTTTTGCTCAGATAAATGATTTGGGACATTTTCATTATCATTGAAAGAAAAGTGTTGGTTTGTTTGTGTTTGAGTCATCCTTCAAAAGCTATTATCTTATTATTTTTCTTCACACATTAGGTCATTTTTCCCCGGAAGACATAGAATCATAGCGGAACATTACCCGTTAAAACCTTAATATGTCCGTTATCAACTGAAGTCAATTTCAGTGACTTTTGGGATGGCCCGATATCCAGAGTGATTATATTAAACTCGATTGCCTTTACGATTATTTAAAACTTCCTATATCATTAGAACAGCAATATTTTCTTCATTATGATAAATTCTTAATTGTGAAAATCAAGATGTATCGTAGTATTTGATTACTCCTGCCTTAGGTATGAGGTATGTGCCTCGCCGTTAATGGCTGCAATATTGCTCAAGCGGCGCTAAACAATAACTCACTCACTCACTCACACTAGGTATGATGTGGGGAATATCGAATTGGGATTATCCCCACAAGAGAATTGACAAAGTCACTTAAATGGCATCTATTCCTTCACTTTCGACTTCATCTTCACAGTGTATATATTTCAGCACTTTTTCTCATGTTCATGTATGCATACATATTGTTTTGTCATGTACAGCGCTATTGAAGATTGTTATCAAAATTAGCGCTATATCAAATTAATAGTTTATAATACCGAAACGTTTAATTTTCACAATGAAGAACTTTTTGTCTCGTACATAATGCCCTTTAAAGATTCCCTTTATTATTTGCTACAATTGACCATACCAAGGTAAGGTTTAAGAAAAAAATATTGTTATAACGCCCTTGTATACATATTTAAAGAAAGTGTTGCAATCCTTTGTTTTTAATAGGGTATGGCAGTTTTGGTGATCGTTGAAGATAACAGTATAATCCTGTGAAACTTAATGATGGAGAGATTGAAAAGCATTATATTGACTGAATTTGACCGTAAATGGCCACTCTCTATTCCCATGGCATATCAAAATTTTGCACTCAATTATTGAGTTCAAAACGGTGCAAAAGACAACAATTTAAGTTTGGTCATAAAACAAATTTGAATAACCAAACAATATTTGGGATTGGTTTAGAGGATCATTCGGAGATCTGAGGTACACAAATACTATCGCGACCTTCCACCATGTATACTTCAATGACAGCCTGAAGTTTTCGATTAATACCCCCATCAGACGTCGAATTTGCTCTTGTGGGAATCGCTGCCACCCATCGTGTAATGCCGCTTCCACTTCATGCAAGTTCTGAGGAGGAGCATCCTGCGTTGTTCCATTCGGCCTAAAATTCTTGTTGAAGAGTTGCAGGCCACGGTATAGGTGTGTCAGGCCATTGTTCTGGATTACCTACCTCACAGCTCGTGAACGATGCGGTCTATCGTCCATGAATACAGGTCTTGTTGCACGTGCAAGTGGTTGACGAAATGGTGCACGACAACAGGTTCAAGCACTCACCGCATGTAGCAATCTTCTGTCAATTTACCTCGTATGGTAACAAGATCAAGTTTGCAGTCAAACGATAAGCACCCCCATATCACCACAGATCCCCCGCCATAAGATACTGTCACCA
Source organism: Steromphala cineraria (assembly GCA_916613615.1). Classification (NCBI taxonomy): domain Eukaryota; kingdom Metazoa; phylum Mollusca; class Gastropoda; order Trochida; family Trochidae; genus Steromphala; species Steromphala cineraria. The sequence goes on from OU744721.1 coordinate 76,516,486, forward strand.
TGATGTTTCTAGCATGCTGGCACCCGGAATTCTGGATTACAATGGCTTAAACGGCTTGTATCAACCAAAATCGCGTTTAGATGAAGAATATCCCTAAACATGATAAAATCAAAACCTACTACATAGCAGATTCATTGGTGCAAATTACGTCAACGGGGGTTTGGTATTTGCCGAAATAACTAAACTTTTATTTGGGGGATGCAACCGTGACTTATTTTACTATGCATATATGCACACTAAAAAGTTGAGAGCAACACCTTTCACCTCTTGTAGTAGTGTGATGCTAATGAAACCGCGGCAGGAGAATGCATTTTGCAGGCCGTATTCATGTCAGAACAATACAAGAAAAAATTGCTTTAATAGAAAATTCTTACAAGAAAAGATGATCTTATAAATCTGTTTGATGAAGAAAACGGGACAAAAGAAATCTCTTTTTACGGTAACAATAAGTGAAGATACTCATCAAACTTTCACATCTAAAAATCTTTTATAACAAAAAAAGAAAGACTCGTTATAACTAGCCGTTTCATGGGATGTTTAATTGATGACAGTCTAAGTAAACCTAGCCTCACTATTATCCGTTACACTGCTATACTGAGTCTAGAAAGGCTTGGTTGAGAGTCGCGTCAGCCCACGTGACCAAGTTGACCAATCAGAACTGATCTTACCAAGCCAAAATAGTCTGCCTTCGCACGTATAACGTTGGAGGGTCAAAGGTTGCAGAAAGGTCGGCTGACGCGACCCTCAAGCAGACCTTTCTAGACTCAGTATAGCAGTGTAACGGATAATAGTGAGGCTAGGTTTACTTAGACTGAATTGATGACAATGCGTTTGGAAGTGAAGTAATTCAATTATTTTATTTTCATTAATCGACAATTTATGAAACATTTTAGAAACAGAAAGTCTAGTTTCATTATCCATTTTCGAATAGCATGTTATTTTATTCAATAAACCCAAATGGTGTCACAGGCTTTGTTTCCTAGATATATTACTCGAGTGCATTCTTTCTCCTTATATCAATCTAAAAATACGCTGCATAGAGTGTTGACTATCATAATGAAAGTCAAAAAATGTACTGACAAAAATAGATAAATGTCATACATGCCGGAAGTCGAAACTGCACAACGTCATGAGTCATTATTCATATCAAGTGACTGTAAATGATATTCTACATCTCGTAATAAAGGGTACCGTATAATTAGCACCAGGGGGCATTGGTAGTTGAGAGAATAAGCTTCGGGTCTCCTAAAAGCGCCGGGTCTTAACAAATGAATTAATGTCCTTTGTAAACATTTTACCTTAAAACAAACTTCAAATGTCTCAGACTCTCTGAAAGAAAACAGAGCCGGGCCTCCAAATAAGCGCCGGGGAGAAATGGATGCATATAGCATATAGCAACAACAGGAAATACGGTATCTAGGTTGTGTTGACTGAGGCTAGCTATAAATAGAAAATGACTGAACGATTGGCTAATGTATGAAGGACGCGGTGCACAGATCTAAATGTTAGGATGCATGATGTCTTAAATGTATGTCGACCCCGTCGTTACAGTCATCTAAAGGATTGACATGAACATATGAACGTAAGAGACAACAGAAGGTAAATTGATTTTCCCCGCAATGGCTGTTTTACTATCCTGTCTGCTGTCTCTCACTCTATCATTCAATTGCGTGTCTGCTTTGTTCGGCACTGGGTCAGATTCGAGGACACTGATAGACCTAAATCCCGTGTTGCTTCGAGAAAAACGAGATACAGATTTCGATTGGGATAAACCAACCATCACTGATCTGTACATCAAATCTAAGGTTGAATCAAGATTTGCTGTAGTCACTTTAGCAAGCAGGGTCGTGAACTCGAAAGAAAGAAGTTTGGAAGCATCATTCAAGGTGCAAATTCCTGAGTCTGCGTTCATATCCAACTTTTCTATGACAATCGATGGCAAAGTAACAGTCTCCAAGGTTTACGAGAAGAAGCAAGCCCAAAAGAAGTATAACGAGGCTAAAAATCAAGGTCAGTCAGCTGGACAGGTCCGACACCAGGCGAAAGCTGCGAGAGGAATGGAGGTGTTCAATATCAACGTCAATGTGGCCGCCATGAGTGACGTCCATTTTGAATTGACGTACCAGGAGCTTCTGGAGCGACGTCTTGGTTTGTACGCGCAAAGGATCATGGTCCAGCCGCTTCAGGTCGTCAACAACCTCACTCTAGACTTGACTTTCCAGGAACCTCAACAGTTCAACAAGTTCACTTTCCAGGAACCAAACAGTACCGATATAAAAAGGGCCTCAACTGGGTCTACTGTCGTCATGGCAACGCCAAACACTAGGAGATTGACCTACCGACCTTCCGCATCTGCACAAAGAGCTGTAGATGAGCAACGAGGCATTGTGGGAGAGTTCGTTGTGACGTATGATGTCGGACACAAGTCTGACGGCGGGAACATTATTTCAGCGGGAATCAACCAGTTCTTTGTTCATTATTTTGTTGTTGAAGAATCAACCGAAATCCCCGCCATTCCTAAAAACGTCATGTTCGTCATCGACATCAGTGGATCCATGAGTGGCAGAAAAATAGAACAAACACGAGACGCCATGAAGGTAATTCTGCTCCAGCTAAGTCCCGAAGACTACTTCAACATTCTGCTTTTCGACGATAGCCTGACTGCGTGGCAGAGACATTCGATTAAGGCAACGCGAGGAAACCTCAAGTTTGCAAAATCTTTTGTAGAGGATGAAGTTAAGGCAGTGGGCGGTACCAACATCAACATGGCACTGGTCGAGTCTACGGATATGGTAGTAAATGATCCAAACCTACGAGACAGAGCTGGTATTGTCGTGTTCCTGACAGACGGACGACCTACAGCCGGGACAACAAACCTTAATAATATACGGGAAAATGTTTACAATAGAAATGAAGGTCAAGTGTCAGTTTTCTCTCTTGGCTTTGGAGAAAATGTAGATTTTGAATTCCTGGAAATGATCTCGTTAGAAAACGGCGGTTTTGCAAAACGGATCTACGAAGAAGCAGATGCTGCCAACCAGCTGATCAAGTTTTTCAAAGAGGTCAACGTACCCCTCTTACAGAATGTCAAATTTGAGTATTTACCCGAGCAGGTACCGACCTCTGATCTCACGCGCACGACCTTCAAACAGTTCTTTGATGGTACAGAGGTCATTGTTTCCGGGAAGAGAACCGCAGACAGAATCGACGCAACAGTTCGTGGATCGACAAAGAGCAACACAATAGAGCTGGTAGTCCCTGATTCTTCGAAGACCGAGATCTCGGGCCCTCCTGGGGAGTTCACAGAAAAACTCTGGGCCTACCTCACAATCAAAGACCTTCTCAGGAAGAAAACCATTGCCAGATCAGAAACCGATAGACAATATCTGGAAACTCGTGCCCTTAACATGTCCTTGACCTATAACCTTGTCACCCCTTTGACCTCTCTGCTCGTTGTTCAGGATCAGGAACACCACGACGTCTCGCAAGCCGCCGTAAGTGGACGCCGTAACACAAAATTAGCGGTACCCCAATCCTCAGGTAAAATACGGTACCATTTTAATATTGATGCTGGATCTGTCAACGCTTCCCCTTCAGCTCGGATTTTATGGCTTTGTTCCATGACTGTATTTGGACTCATTCCAAACATCTGATTTCAGAACTAATCATTTGGTACCAACAAATTTATATCAGTCTTCTAAAATCTTACGAACGATCTCTTGATATCAAAAGATAATTGATCATTTGTTATCACGAGGAACATAACATTTTGGCATACCTAGACATTGATGTAAACAAATTGACAAGTTCATTAAATCTCTAAATAGATACAATATCAAAACCAAACCAAAATCGATTGACAAACTTATTGAGAGTTAATATATTACTTACTGCCTAAGATTTCATCAGATGTTATCATTTGTTAGGAAATATTTAAGGATTGTGCCTTGTCAATGTCCTATAATGTTTGTTGTATTGAAATGCCAAGAGACCAAGAAACATGCAATTATTTTTGTGGACGTAACTTTATACCAAATGTTTTCAGTGACATAATTCTTTGCGTGTCAACACTTCAGCTTTTCGTATACATGTATGTATATAAGTAAGCTCGTCTCGTTTTATAAACACTGTTTTCGTTATTTTAATAAATATGAAATTGTGCTTTTTTGTGTGGTCGATTCTTTGATTGTCAGAAAGGTCTTTATTAATTACTGTAATGGCCTTCCAATGAGTCCCCAGCCTCTTAACACAAATTTCAGTTTGTCAAGAAAGAAAAAGGTGTCATTTCCACAAGTTTAGTTGGGTTGCTTCGAGAAAAAGAGCCCTAGGTCGGGCAGTCGTTCACTGTAAGCATCGGCTTGTTGTAGGGGTTTCATACATGCGAATATTTCTACAACGAGAAAACTCCAAATTTATACGTTACTTTTGCCATTGCACTTGCTTCAGGTCTGATGTTAAACCATTTCATTATTTTCCAACCTAAATTTTAGTTTTAGAGTGATCATTCAACTGGACAGATGCATGTACATATGGAATGTGGAAGGATAACTTGTGGCAAGTTTGGGTATTGTCGGAAGCGTACATAAAATATACGAAATGGGCCCATTACGGCGTGCGAATTTATAATCCGTTTCATTTTCAATTGTATTTAAAAATTCAATTTTTGCAGATCCGAACAAACAGATACATTTTCAAACGGAACAGTTTAAGTAGTGATCAATTTGTTCAATCATACTTTAAGTCATATGTGCAAAGACTGCGGGTCGGAAAGGAAAACGTCATGGAAAGTCGTCTTTACCAGGTCAAAATCATACCAATTATTTGAAACATGAGAATACCGGCATTGGGCTACTGATTTAAAAACGTTTGAGATATTAGTAAAGATTCGATTTAATTAATAATTGTCCTTCAAAATGACTAACTATTAACTACAAGGAATTACACTTTCAAAGCAATACAATCACATCAAATAAATCGTTTTGAATCTGAACCATCCAAGATGGGATTTTCATTTTAAACTGCTGCTTTGAATTCAAGTCAATTTAGAAAATTTTGCTTTCAGGGTTTTTTAATAATGTAAGCAACATATTGTCATTCACTTTAATACCTATTATAACCATGTGCGGATACCGGTATATGATTTCATTTGAAAAAAAACTTACAAATGTGCTTATACTTCTTTTAAAGAAGAATATTAAAACCTTCATCAAAAGTGTATAGTCACTTTTGATTTCGACATCAACTAGTTCATTGTTCAACCCGACAATTGCATTTAACACACTGATTTCAAAATAACACGTATGCAAGAGCTGACCTTTGCTTCAAAAGTTTGCTTTAATCAGCTATTGTTATGGTTGAACCATGATCCAAACAAGCACTTTCCTGCAAGATTCAAAATCAGTGTGTAGTATGTGGTAAATGACCACTTATCAGAACTGACCCAAACATTCCCCTGCTGGACTGACTTTTTCAACTTCACTGGCTTATTTTTAAGTCTTGCTGCAATGCGCACATCTGAGATTAAAAACAAGAGGTGGACTTTGTGTTGACATACTGCAGCAAGGCTTAAAATAGCCAGTGATTCAGACAGATTATGCCTTGCAGAGGAAGTTCAACATATCCTGTCAGTTCTTCTTTTCTAAAACCTTACCATCACATAAATACAACATACACAATCTTGTGTTTGAATTTTGTTGTTTTTTTAATTTAAATTTCAACACAGAAATTTTACAATTATGAATACATGCATGATTTACAACAATGTCCTGACAATTGACAAAATAATGAAAAAGGTCAAAGTTTGTAAACATAGAAGTTAATAATATTAATAAAAATGGCTATACAAGGCAATAATTACAAAGTGCTTGAACTACAGAATTTGTACACGAAGCCTTAGTGTCCATATGGGTGCTGTATGTATCTGCTGGATGTGAGCTAACGACCAACCACACAGGGTAGGTAGGTGGGCGGGGCTCACTCAACTGAACACAAGTGGACAAGATCCTGCAATAATTGTCAATGCAACAGTGGAGTGGTGAACACACTTAGCCAGCAGTCCATTTCTTTCAATAAATAATCAAAATAAATTCATTTCACTTAAACTAACTGCTCATTGCCTTGAATTTAGTTCCAACCAAACTGAATGAAATACCAATGGAAGATGCATGAATACATTATGAATCACAAATGGCTTTACCCATTAACATTCACACTTGACAGAGCAAGAAGAGGATGTTAATGGGTCCAGACGTATTATGAAAATTAAACATGTTTTAAACCAAACTTGAACTGAAAGTAATTGTACACCCAAGAGGTAAATGACACATTGTACTCGATGGTGCAAGAAGTCCAGAGATGTATCATGCACATAAACACCAGTTTAAAAGGTTTGACGAACATTCAAAGTTTTAAAGGGGAATCTGAATGAAAAACTTGGATAAAAGTGCAGCATCTAAATCTTATTGTTTAAAAGCACAACCACAAATCTAATAGTAGCTGTGAAGATGGTATAATTATCTATCTACAGGGAGAAGCACTGTGAATATTCAAATAAAATGTATTAAAAATTCCAAATCCTCCCTGCATAAAAACTGAGCAAGTAACTTGCATGGGATTTAGGAAGGACACTGGTTGACGACAAGGTGGAAATTTGTGAATGTTGCACCAATGTTTTCTCACACTGTCAATCACAAAATGTTCTACTCAGCTGTACTCAGATTTAAACACTACATCAATTGAAGATTGATCTGCATCTCGTCATCAGAGAAGTGTACAAGACAAAATGCAAATGTTTCCATGAAAATACTAAGGGAAAATACATGAAAACAAACATTAACTATAAAGTTGTGCTTAATCAGTTTACTTTGCAACAACAAACTAATTTAATGCCGTAACGAAAAAGGCCTCAAAATACTTCAGCAAACGTGGAATTTGTACGTAACATGGGATAGATAATGTGAGCAAAACAAGGGGATATGTGAAAATCTGTCTTGTTATGGTAGGAAAATATTTCTTCTTAAAGATGGGAATGGGAAATATATTAATAACTTGTACATACATGTACACCATTGGAAGGTTAATACCAGCCTCATTTACATAACAACAAAGAGTGCCAACATTCCTGGTGAAGCAGATTCGCCCTCCACGCAATCACGAGTAGGGAAATGATAAGGTATCAAACACAAACAAACAAAACAGTTTTTGTTCTTTTCAAACAGATCTATCAAGTCTGGTTTTTCATATTGAGGATGCTGGTAACCGATGTAGGAAACAAGGTGTTGAAAATGTCCATCTAATGTGCAATAATAAAGTCAATACATCACATAGCAAAAACCCTCCTAAGATATCATTGTATGTGTCCAGTAGGAGTCCTGTAAACACATTCATGTGCCGGCCGGTCGGTCAGTCCATCAATCCATCGTGAGTCATTCAGGTGGTCGTGTTGCGCAATCATGCTCCATAGATGACAAATAGATGATAAATCCTCCTAGAAGAGTAAATAAGTTGCTTCATTTCAAACCGGTTCATAGGTATGTATCCAACAGCTTCCCACATCAGAGGTCTGTCAGCAATGACATGGCTCTGCTCACCACTTCACCTCTAGCAACAATGATATTTATTCTCAGATCACAATAATTGTCAACAGTCCATATTGTATGTGGTGGCACCGACACCTGTCCTGTTAGAGCCAACTGTCCTCAAGCATGAACTTACACAAGACATGTAGGTACATATTTAGGTATGTAATGTATGAAGTAGCGTACAAGTCCATCTGCCATAGGGCTGGCTCCAGTGGCTTGCAGCATCATACAAGACTGAATAATCAGGTTCATAAACATCTATAGATCAGGATAAATCCCCTTAGAGAAATAATGAGAACACTTCTCGTCACAATATCAGTGCCTCTTGAATTTGTGGAGACTTCTGTTCTTTCTGTATGTAGTTGTCATCATCAAGATCACTTTGGTCTGCCTATCTTCTCATCAGAAGCAGCAGTTGTTTTGACAGCTGGCAGGCATATTAGCCATTGTTCCATGTCCCAGTCACTGCTAGACAGAAAGCTGTCTAACTAAACAGAGGGTGGCTGGGTTGGGGTGGATTGGGCAGGGCAGGGCTGGGCTGGGCTGGGAAGGACAGGCTAGAAGGGGCAAGGTTGGACAGGTGTCATCGTCAACAGGCGTTTTAAGTCTGGGACTTGACTAGAATTAAGGGTCAAGAAAGTAAACAATATCAACAAAACAAGGAGACAAACTTTCTTGGAGAAAGACATGTGACTTTTTCAAACAGTAACAAAAATAAAAACAGTTGTATGTGTTCATATGGACAAGGACACATACTTGTCATCTCTCATCATACAGTTAGGAACAATAACTTACAGCCATAGGTTGAGATCAGAAGTAACAGGTCTATCTACAGTTTGAAATGTGTACAGCCATAGATTTGATTTGATAGGAAGCCAGCTTCCTGCAACGAGTGACTGGATTGACCCCGAACAGTGAGGGCAATAGACCGGTGATTCTGTGGATAGTCCAGCGTATTATGCCTTTTCTTTGTTATTTTGTTGGTTAACAGCATCTTTTCTTGGAGGCATTCTCTCATTCAGTTTATCCAAGCATTTAGCCTCCTCGAAGCCGCTGATCTTGTGAGTTGGAGAGAAACCACTCAAAGCTGAAAAGAAAGATGTGATTAGCTTTTTCTCTTGCAACACTCCTTAAAATCACTTTGCATTATTAAAGTTCCATAACTAAAAGAGTTCGTATCAACTTTGTAAACATGTCTGTCAGATCCATGAAAGTGAAGTGTCTAAAAGGACTTTATAATATAAAAGATACAAGTTACTGTACAGTTTCAAAGTTCAGAAAAGCATAAAGGTAGATTGTTATGGTAACTTACCACTTTTCAGAGTATCCTTTCCTCCAGACAGTGCCCCAAGAGGTAACAATCCATTTGGAGTAAGACCCTTGAGTTGAAGCACGCTCTCGCTTTCTTCTCTACAATGTCAAAGATAGTGTTTAGGAGGAGTTGATTACCCAAGCTGATAAATGTTGTACAAAAAAGCAAAGTGTAATAAATATATGCGTCAGAGATTATCCACAATCTGAGATACACAGAATAACAAAGGTTTTTTAAAATAATATAATATCACAGGCCTTTTTAAAAGAAAAATCACCTTATCCTGAGTAAATCAAAGTTAACAATCGTTCAGTATGTTAACAAAGGGCATGTTAAAAATTGTTTATATTTTCATAACAATGACAAACAAGGAAAACAAAACTTTAAAAACATATCTATTCGGAAACACCTACCGAAGCACTGTGAACACTCTTGCCATCTTTCCAATAGCTCTGATTTTGTTGCGAATCACTTCTTTTCTGGCTGCCACTAAACCCCCTAGAATAAAAATAATCACAGTAAGAACATGATCAAAAACTTAACACTATACACAAGTGCAAACATGACATCCCTTATCATAAATACATGAAAAGCTTAAATCTAGTTAACGAAAATCTAGTTAAAGGAGAAACATAGAAATTAAATAAGATTTAGCATTAAATGTCAATAAAATGATTTACAAAAAATTTACAGATAAGAGTTAAACAAGAACTGTAAACTGAAAAGAAACTAACATTAAGAAAGGCTAACAAAACATGGTGAATGGTATTCCACCTGAATTAAAAATTTCTCACATGTTCACTATTTAATCATTTTCACCCTTATTATGGAAACACTGAAGGAATTTTACCATTCACTATGTAAAATTGCCAAACAATCGCTAGAAACAAAAGTGCCAGAAACTGGTGAAAGGTGCAATGCAACTGGATGTCATAATGAACGTACCAAGTTTGAAATCAATCCAACATTAGATGTTTTTGAGTTGGCAATGTCCAGGTAGGGGGGAAGAAAAAACATGAAAGAAAAAAGAAACAACAAATACAGTAATGATAATCTTCCTGCAGCTGAAGAAGCTGAAGCTGTGTAGACGAGGTAGGTCAATATTAGTAAAGTACAGTATGTAGAGACTCACTCCTAACTCTAGCAGTGTTACCTTGGTAGTCAGCTCCCGCTGGTGGATCAGTACATACATACATACAGCCATACATACATAGTGAGGTAACGGCTTGAAGATCAAGGCATTCAAACAATGCCAACATTCCATTAAACAACTACTCAAGGCTTTCCTCAAAGCGCAGAATATGATTTAACATGAATGCTGCCCGGGTACAAACATAACATGAGCATAACAAGGGCTTCAAAATTCACCAGTATATTTATGTTTTATCATTAATATACAACATTTCAAACAGTTACATGAAATTCTGTTTTCCTTTAAAGCTTTCCAAGCTTATTCATCATTATAGTTCATGCAAGATATTAACATTTAAGTTAATGTTATGTAGAAATGGTTACTAACTCTAGGACTGGCATGAAAACCTATGCAGCAAATCGAGATAAAACAAAATAGCACTAACATAATGCCAGCTGGCAAAACATGAATAACAAGGTTAATCAAATTATTAAATCAAGATTAACAAAAAGAATCTAGGCTAGAATTTAAGACATTCAATTGTGGACATCACCTCGAGAAACATTAATATTAATTGTAAAATAATCTTAATGTAAATAAAGCATTAACAATATGTCAAGCAATGAACTAAACAGTGTTAAGGCACTGTTTAATTACGAACACATTTGAATTAAAGTAATGTTAGAAACTTATAATCCTAAACTATAACTAAATATGAAGATCATAAGATGATGTCCACATAAAAGATGCAACATTATTTTAAATTTAGGAAATTAAAACAAGGTACATTCCTAGGGCCTCAACACAGCAATTAAGCTCCAAATGGAATAAACCTCGGGAGACACTTGTAAAACAATGGTTAACATCCTTAAATAGCACCTGCAAATCAGTATTACGCACAAGTAGTCAACACTAAGCTATGTTATTGTGTGGCTGCAACAACAGTCTAAGAGCAGGCAGGCAGGCAGGCAGGTTCGGTGGGTAGGAGGAAGGGTGGAAAGCTGGATTGCTAGTGTTTTAATTGATTCAGTCAGAGGAAGAATGTGTCAAGGCAAAGCAGCTAGTGCCAAGCTACCACAGCAAATCTACGAAAAGTGTTAGGATTAACTTGTGACACTGGCGAAGGAGGGAGGGCTAACTTCAACAGGACAAGGCACACACTCAAGCACACATCCCTCCTCCTTCACTTTGTGTCACAAGCAATCACTTGTAACTTACCACTCCGCTGCACTTTTTAAGCATGCAGGGATAACAAAGGTGCAACACAGGTCACCAATAGCATATCGAGGGGAGAAGAGAGAAAAAAAAAACAGTATAAAACACTGAGTATGAATAGCATTTTTCTGGTTTCATCATGATCATGTCAATCTATTGATACATTCTTATTTACGATTTTTACAAAGAAATTTTTTGATAATTCGAAGTGAGAAACTTTCCATTTTCAAAAGGCACATTTAACATCAAAATTATTTTCAATGGATTTTGATTGCTTTAAAGAACCACTGTTCATTTTGAGCAGACAAAGCAAATAAAGTGCATGGTTATTTACTAAATAACTAGCCAAAGTAGTATGGCAGTGTAATATGGAAAGACAACTTAGCAATATAGCTAAATAGCTTTTGATACAAAAGATAATTGTGCAGCAATAGAAACAAATGAAAGGAAAATAGATCAGGAAGAGAAGCTTGTGAATAGCATCAACTGTGGCTTTGAAAGTGAAAGCAGAAATATCTACTAACATCTAGTGTGGTACAGTACTGGCACAATACTCATGGTGTGGAAGGATAATCCAAGTATAATCAAAGTATAAAGTTTCTCAATAATTCCCCTTGGTATGCACCTGTTTCGATATAAAGATAACGTTACGCTAGAAAATGAATGGAAGGGAAACTGGCCTTCAGAAATGTACGAGATGGGGGCTGAAGATATTCTCGAATTGAGTGATAGTAGAAACAAATGTGATAAGTTAGAAGCAGTATAAGTTCTGTTCTACTCTAAAGGCCGAGATGACAAAGGGCCTGTTGCGTCCTGCTGCTCTATACATGCTACCTCTATCTAACCACAAAGACAACACTGATCTATAGCTGACATGTATGTAAGAGGCTAGGCTAGCGCACACAAGTGACATATGTGAAGTGGACACCTCACCTTCTAGGGAATCGTCTCCTTCAGTCATAAGCTCATCATCTGAGCAAATGTTGAGGATGTTGACAAGCATTTCTGTCACTGGAAAAACAAACATGGCCACGTTTACTTGGATGGCATGGCAGCTTGGCCAGCTTCATACTTCTTTCTATTGACATCTTGCTGATCTTCAATTCTTCAGAAACTTCCAGCTTCATATTTCTTGTTAAGGCACATCATGCAAACTACTATTGCATGAGCCATAGGTATTAGGTAGGACTTTTTGTTGAAAGAAAGTAGTCATGAGACTTGCTAATGAAAATTCATAATTAAGTCAACAGTGGGAAATCACTTAAATTAAAGGGAAAACATTGAATTTTCATTAAGTGTCGTAACTACTACTTTTGAAATTAAATACTGTCTGTAAAGCTATCCTTATCTAACAAAACTCATGACAAATTTGTAAAAGAAAATTTATTAACTTAAGAATAAAGACTTATTTTGCTTCATTTAAAACATTTGACTGCACTTTTCATCATATGAATTTGTGAGATATTTACAATCAAATTAGGGAAGCATGAACAATAAATAATAAGCACTTCATAATCTTTTTGGCACATCATAGTAACTGACAGGTCAATGAATTAACTGCGCTGTTAAAGATTGAATGCATTCACAGTCGCCTTGATATTAGCCTATCTAATTCAAATATAGGTACCCTAATAAATAGACTACTTAGTAAACAGATCCTTGAATCTATTAAGACAAGTCCCTAGCTTCATTTTTTGCTTCAAACATTGGTTCTTATCCAACCCATTCTGATCCCGTTTTTTTTCATTAAATATAATCTTTGTCATTATCTGGCCGGAACTTATCCAAGTGAGTTAGTTATTGTTTGGCGCCAGAATGTATCCAAGAATAATTTTCCAAAACATCAGGTCTATATTTTAAATTAGATAGGCAATTGACTGAAAATAAAAATTATAGCACATCAAATGAGAAAAAGGTTTTAAATAGAGAACTTCTGTACATAAAATGTTTTTGAAAACTGAACTAAAACATTGTTTCAAATCATACAAACAAAAGATTTTTTCTTATTTTCACAAGACATTCAAATTAATACAAAAAATATCATCCTCAACAATCTTATAATTCATTTCTTTCTAAAGACACTGCTTTTTAAGATAATCTTTTTTGAAATATTTACCATGAATCATTGTAAAGATTTGTAAAGATTTGCAAGAATTTGAAGTAACCGAAACAGTTAACATTTTTTCCCCAAGTCAACAAAGATCTAAACTTTTTCCAAAACGTGGCTGTTAAATGATAAAACTCAGAAATTATTGAGGATGCATGAAAAACATTGAAATGAAACATAACAGAACTTATTTATTCACAGAAGTAAACAACATTACAGCTGATCTTGTTTGTGGCTTAAAGAGTCAGTGTAAATTGTCCATGTAATGTTATGTAGTGATACCTTTCTCCCCTACAAATGGAAGAGACCATGTGAACACATCCATGAAGTTTGGCAACCAGTACGGGTGCGGAGAGCAGTTGAACTGTCTGATGTTCATCACATTGTTTTCATACTTCAGTATGGCAGCTACAACAAAGAATTTAAAATCAGTATCAGTCTTATTTGTCACAATGTATTGGAAAAGTGATTACCATTAACTAGAAAAGAGTTCAATTGTTTCTACAAACACTATCAATGTCTGTATTGGCCTAAATTATCTGAAAGATTACAATCTTTGAGCTTATAGTAGTCCTCTATTGTCTGTTCAGAGATTCAAAACAAATGATGAAAAATATTCTCTTTTGGTAAGCGGAAACACCAACTCTGCCATCTTTGAAACTCCATATTCTAAACTCCCAACATGAATAGATAAGTATTTTCTAAACTTGGAGTATAGGTATATTTTGTGTGTATGAAATTGAACACTTGTGCATATTGGGCATAGCATTACACAATTGCACTTCCGAGAAGCATGACAATGAATAAAACTTTTGACCAGCAGTAAATATAAATAATATCTCACCTTTATTGTTGTAGACATCCAAATAGTTTGGTGCTGAGAATATTGTTATTAATGATGGAAAACCTGTTGTTTGACTTTTCCTATACATTCTGTACCTGTAAAAAAATAAAACACAAGGTTACTGATCAACTTTATAACTATTATTGTATTTAAAATCATCAAGGAATAGTTTGAAAAGTTTGAAAAAAGTCTTTGTATCAGGATACAAAGTTTCTCTCTCATGCACAACTGCTGGTTTCTTTGCATGCTGTGAATTCTATTAGGCAATCCCAAATACAAGGTTTTGGTATCCATAGTATTAGAAGATAGGAGCAAGTAACTTTAAGGAACAACAGGTTTTAAGGGTTGCCATGACACATACATGCGATTTACTGATTGGTCTGCTAATGAGCATGTACTAAGTTGGCAACAGAACGTATGTCTATATGGGCTTTCAAACTGTAAGTACTTAACAGACAAAGTCAATCTCTAACACAGTAGGGGTAATCAATTCATTACTCAGAAATATTTTTATCAAACTACTTACAGTAAGCATTTGTATCCATTTGTTTTTATTTGATCCAAACTAAAAGAATCACATTCTTTGCAACATTTTGATGAAGAGACAACTATGATTTTATGTTTGTTTCAATATTAATTTAGGAAATGTTACTTACCCAGCATCTTGTGCCTCATGTGCTCTGATTATTGACAACAAGTTGTTTTGTTGCAAAAAATCACAACATGCTGCATAGCTGTAAGAAACATGAAAGGTCAATTTAAATGGCTAAGCAACTAACATTTCTGAATACAAACTTACATATGGTTTGACACATTGTATGATGGTATAACTAATCAAACTGAAAGTATTTTCTTAAAAAAACAATACTGAAACTAATTTTAGTAATAAAACCATAAAGGTATCGAAAACAATGAAAAAACAATACCCTTATTAAAATGTATAATACAAATGGCAAAATCAACATTAAATCAAAGTGTATTGCATAATGAAAGTGAACTAACCTGTAAAAATATGAGCAACCCCTAACTGTGTTATGTGTGAAGTGTTCTGTTGTTTTCTCATTCCCAAAGTCTTCCAATGGATCTGACCATAATATATCACACATGGGACCAAATGCGGGAGGCTCCTTGAATCTATCCAACTGTAACCAAAAGAACAAGATACCGTAAAATCACTTTGTTTCTTTACATGTCATCTATACTTATCATTCAAGTCAAAGATAATTGCATCAACTTTAACTTTTAACCATCAAAGTGACAAATACAAGTTTAGGGCCATGGGTCTTTTTAAACATTGGGCGAGTAGGGCCAATAAAATTTAGATGTTTATCATAAAGGGTAATGACCGATTTAAAATTGCAGAAATTACAGAGAAGTCTAGAAATTGCCAATTGTCAGAGATATATTTCCCAATACATGAAAGTTTATTTTATCACATTTCAACGCTACAGGAAAGACAAAATCCTGTTTACCTTTCTGACATCATCCAAATTGTGAATTTCTGGTGAAAGCCCTCCATGAACACAGAGAAACTGCTGATTCATTAAAGCTGCTAATGGCAGACAGTCAAAGGACTCCATGCAGGCATCATATACTCTTTCTGTGTACTTAATTTTACCTGAAATATGAATGCAAGATCTTTCAATTCATGTGATATGTAGTACATTTATGGACCGGTATATATCTAAGTTTAATCAAGTTGGAATAAACAGGCCATAAGGCCTCTTTACAAAATAGTCTGATCATTCAAGTGAAACTGTGCATCAGTTCACTTTAAAATACATTACCAATAGATTCTATATATATCTAAGTTCAATCAAGTTGGAATAAACATGATATGTTACATAAGGATAAGTTAACAAGAGATCAGAATTGATCACAGTTCACTTAAATGAAAGAGTTTTAACAAAGATTAAAATACTTACATTCTTGTTTAAATGTGAAATACTCTGTTAGATGCCTACATTCATGGTTTCCTCTCAAGAGAAAAAATGTGTTTGGATACAATATTTTCAAAGCCCACAGGTATAATACACACTGAAAAAGAAAAACAACAGACTTAAAGAAATGCAAAGTTCATTTGTAGAATAAAATATGAAGCATTTTTCACACTACTAAAGATAACATGAATGATGATACGACAAAAACCTGAGACAATTTTTCATGTCTGGTATTTCACATACGAAACCATGCTAAATTTTAGTACAAGCAAATTTTCTATAAGAGCATAAAGTGAATTCATTCATACATGTAAAAGATGTTTTTAAAACAATACATTTGCAATTCGTAGGACATTTCTATAACAAAGAAAATCACTAGTTACTAAAAAACGCCTTTCAGAAATGTTTTTCAACACTATAGTGGGCAACATTCTCTTCCAAAATCCACAATATCAACTTATTTCTCATTACAGGACATTCAATTCATGTAATCAAGAATTTTAAAATATAGAAGTTATGTTGTCGTCTACATAAATGTGTAAAATAACTCATTCTAATTGCTTAGGCAATATATCCGCCATTAGCAATGTGCTCAGCAAATTGGGCATTTTCTGGTGACCTTGACCTTGAAAGTGAACATGTCAAAACAGTTCATCATTTTGGTATAATGAAACAGTTTGAAAGCATATAACTAATTATCACAGCTCGAAATTATCCATTATAGCCTCACGCTAGCTGAGCAATAATAATATCTATCTAATATAACATCTCAATATTCAATCATTAATAAAACCACCTGGATGATGATTGTCAAAATACCAACACATCCTAAGATGAAAAACATCTTTCAAGATAATTCCATGCTGGATTGCAAATTTGAATTGTCAAATCGTAAAGCTTGATTGTTTTGACAAAGGGTGAGCATGACAGACCAGTACTACTGTCTACCCGTAAACAAAAACAACTCCAAAAGCAGAACCAGTGAATGGCATAGGATATTTCATAACACTGAGGAATGCAACTGAAGAGCTAAATATAGACCAGCACTCCCACACTTCTCTGGCAGCGTCTTCTAATCAATGCTAATATTGACCTTCGGAGATAAAAATATCCTCTATGCAGAGCCTTGTAGCCAATAAAGCACTGCTAATAGTCACTCAATTTTGAGCAGTTGTGTCAATTTTCTTGTTCTTCAAATACTAATACAGTGTTGTTCCTAGAGGGGTCCTGGGAAAATTTGCCCAACCTTTTTGCTTGGTGTCCCCTAAAATTTGGGGAAGTTGGATACCTCTAACAGTGCAAAGGGTCCCCAATAGCTCAGAATAGGCCAAAATGATCCCCTCAGTTGATAACCTAGGAACAACACTGCTAAATTGCTAATAGGACTTTTTACATCAATATTTCTCTCCTACAACAGATGGTTTTCAACTGTAGTTAGTTTTACAGAGTACTTCAGCTTGAAAACATAGTACACAGTTGATGGTAATCCAGCTACATCGGATAAACCTCAAAATGGTGCAATTTTCAATTAATCTTAATTTCAAATTCAAACATGAAAACAGCCATGCTGCATTCTACTAATGCCTAAACAGTCAAGATAATTCAGGTAGACAATATTTTGATAACAGGATACTAATGCCTGCTATGCCATAATTCATCAGACATATTCTGATAGAACTGTAATAGCTTACCTCTATGCTAAAATATCCTCTGTCTACATAGTCTCCTAGGAAGAGGTAGCGTGTTGTTGCTGGTGGGCCACCCACTTCGAATAATTTCATAAGGTCATAAAACTGACCATGGATATCCCCACACACTGAAACAAAACATAACAGTTACTGGCATCGTGTCAAGAAAGGTCAGAACTGATAATACTGAATAGTTCCTATGGCCTAACGAAAATGACACTGCTTTTGCACCTTTGAAGTTTAGCATAGTACCAGGGTATCTATGGAAACATCGCATACAATATTTGAGAAGTTTGTCAGAGTCTAAAATCTTTTCATGCACATATATGTATATATATTAAACACCACTCAATAAAGTTTACAAATTGGTGAATGCAATTTAATCTTTTCTAGTACAAACAACAAAAGATAGCGACTCTAATCTGAATTTTCGAGCATATGCCATGATGTGAGGAAATTTGAATATCCCCAGGGGGTATCCCATGGAGAAATGATTACAAAAGGATTTAGACAGCATAAATACTTTGTTTAAAAATATGCGCTAAATAGTCATAAAATGACAGCCTGCCACAAAACATAGCCAATTGGCCTTTCATGTGACTGGTCTGGCTATTGCTATTGTTTTCATTATAGATTCAAGTTGATAGAGCAGACTGTAAGCAGTGTACTTTGAGGACCGATAACTGGTCATTACTCATTAGAGGACCAATCTAAACAATTTTAAGTGTATAATATTACAAGCTTGAAAGTATTTTTTTGTTCAAATTAACCAATTAACATGAAAAATAAAGTTGTCTAAACACGACAATAGACCCTAATATTGAAACACTGTCGCAACCAATATTTTCAGCAATGTCCATGAACTACTAGTTTTTGTCAGTTTTCACGATTCACGTTTTTCTAGATCCTTGTAGTTAAATGCATGACCCTTGGGTATAAAGATAGGGCCTGAACAAGCATGATGAAGTTTAACAATGACTTAATGCTTCAATTTTATACTCATTTCATAGTCTTAACTTCTGTCGCATAGAATGATAACGAGAGAGCTTTCATGGGCACTGAAACGTAAATGATGTTTACGTTGTATAACACCTTCCTTCAGTATTATCATCAAATCTGGCTTAACTCAATAAAATTTGCTATCTTATTTGGCAATCTTAGTGGACTCAATGTATGACAACAAACGAGTGTCTAAGACCTTGAAATAATGACAATCAATGGTCAAAGTAAATATGGAATCATACAATCGAAGCTTGTTAGAATAGGGAACTTTAAAGAATTAGATATTAATATTTGGTTTGAATCCTATATCAATTTTACAATAAAATGTAAGTAATTCATAAGGACATTTTTTCCAAATGGCCTTTTCTAGATATTTTGATTCATTGCCAAAAATATTTTCAATATATATTTTTTCTCTTTGTTTTATCATATTAAAGGCAAATTGCAATGGATATACCTAGATCTATTGAATTTTTTTTGTTGAAAAATCATAAGCTAGGGTTAACACAGGGATCACCCTGGTTCAAAGTATGAAAGGGAGAAAAATCTTCACTTGGCCTAATATAATGGGATTTTCAGAGAAAGCAATGGGATGTTTCAGAAGAAAAATAATAGTTTTGATATTTGCAATGAGACTTTCTCCCCTCATTAGTATTTATAATGGGATATTTTGATACATCAATGGGTAAATATCCCTAAATCCCTGTCCAAAGTGATCCCTGTTAACAGTAACTCAATACAGATGACATGACAAATCTCAAGCAATGCTCAATTGCTGATTCAATTGCTGCTGAGTCAACAAGAGCTTGCTTATTAGCAGTTAATGTTAACTAAAGTAAACAAACCAGACTGATTTTATGCACAGGGGTCAGGTGAAATGAAAACAACTTGAACCACATTACTTAACCCATGGTACATGTATTTTGCTTCAAGTTCTGTGCAACTTACATTACAGTGAAGTGATTGAAGAAAATACCTTATTTTTCATTTGCAATCCCAAGATTTATCAGATTTAAAATATAGTTTTCATTGAATTTGATATACAGATACAAACTATTACAATTCTACATACAGTAGAACACGGATATAACGAACTCGGATATAGCGAACACATTTTCAAGTCCTGTTTCTATACATGTATATATAATATCATTACAATTATATGCGTATAGCGAACACTGGATATAGCGAACTAAATTCTTTGGTCCCTTGGAGTTCGTTATATCCGTGTTCTACTGTATGTACATAGACCCCAACTTCACTGAATGACAGTCATTTATGGACACATTTGTTTCAGCCTAAATGTTGGTAAATCGTTTTGATATAATAAGCATGAAAATACATTTTAATTGCAGTTGATCAGAATTTGACTGAAGAATAAATCCATGTTTGGTTTGGTTCTATTTTTTATGAATGTTTAGTTAAAATTTCTATTTACTGGCTTCAATCAGTCTTTGTAGATCAATGAAGCAGCATGTGCAACAAAATGATGAAATCAACAATGTGCTATTTTGAGTCAAAACTTCAAAACCACCGTCAAATATTCACTATAAAAATTATAAATATATGAATTAAGAGTAGTGACCATAATAAAGATACATCGGGTATCGTGATATTTTATCAGAGGACACACGTTTCGTGATATGATGACTGAATCATGGATTTATTGCTTATTTAACAAAAACATCAAGATGTTTGTCAAAAGGTATCATTTTCCCCCCCATTAAATACCCTGAAAATAGTGTATCGTGATATGTACCCTTATTTTTCTATAATTCTACCCTCAAATTTTCAAAAGATTTTCAGAAAATGTCTTTGGTTGAACTATTTTTTTACACTTGACTACTCATTCGGCACTATGGTTGAAATATTAGATAAATATCAAGAACATTTGTATAATTATAATGCATAGTTTTTTAACAGATGAAAACATAATAATGATAATGTCATCATTATTCATTAAGATATTTTAACTTGTTTACTGCAGTTGAGATATTTGCATTTTCCAATTAATTTTGACAGCAAATAAATCAATGATTTTAAGAAATAGATAGAGGCATCAGCTTAAAACTTTTAGCACTTTGTTGAAATTTTAATAGTGATTAGATTTTTTTTTTACCTCCGTGAAATATTATGTGGTCAAATTATTAGAGAAGTCGAATTAATGGAGAAACTACGGTATTGAATTGAACGTATTGTTCTATGAAATTGTCACACATTTTGATACGTATCATATTGTACCATGTCTGTCTCATCACTAATCTGATATAAATGATACTCGAAATCATACCTGTCACCGGGGCTTCAATTTCTATCATGGTCTTTTCTTGCCGAAGCAAGGCAGCACCTTCGTTGATAATCCGTAAAGCTACATCTTCTGTCACTCTTCCTTCCAAGATGAAGTGTTGTTTCAGAACATCTGGTTTGGGTTTGCCTTTTGCATCAAACACTTCACTCATTGTAAGCCTATGACTTGGTGGAAAGGGCACACCTGAAACAAGACAATCATTCATTGAGCACTTTATTTCAACACTATCAATTTCACAACTGTCTGTGTCAAATCATTTTGGTTAATAAATAATTCATACATAATAGAAAAAACAATGGCTAGTAAAGTCAGGGCTTGAGGTGATGGATGTATTTCATGACAAAAATGTGAATGAAAAGGGACAACAAATTTGGAAGAATTTTCTTTCAGAATAAAAGCTTACGTTTTTACCTTATGATCAACAATGCAGAAATTATACTGACTATAAATTGATTTTCAGAACATTGTGTAGATGTTTTCATATGCACTAGAATTTCATAGGGCAACAGATATGGACATCTTACCATACACAAAATACTTAAGCCAAATACAGTACTGCTAACCATATTTCATTAAATGATGCCAACAACAATTTGTTCTGTTTGAAATTACGGTAGCACTAATCTGGTATCAAACGGCAAGTGACAAAGATGTTCCACTAGTAAAATGCAATGATTGGTAACAGGTAGTCTAAAGTAGTTTTGATTTTATGTTGATGTACTTGTTTAGTGTGAATGTGTTAGGACTTGTACTCTCGGGAATGCACTATTCGTATGGCTAGTTTGGCAATAGGACCAATTCGGATCCCTGACAACTAATCCTAATGATCAGTGGAAGGGTAGTACCACTTTTCAAGATTCTCATCCATGTAGAAGTATCAATTACAGTAAATTTGTATACCCGGTACAGTGAGTCAACCATTTGAAAATAACTTGTACTGCACCCTATATTGCATCCTGCAACTTGCATAAAACTGCATGTCCCCACTAATGCTAGACTGAGGTACTGGGTTACATCTACAACCTTAACTGCTGAGTCAAAGGACTCGCCACCCAAAAGGTTTTGTGTTGCAGAAGATTTAAGCTTCAGCAAGTCCTTAAATATCTGCATGCCAGGGATTTACAACTAAATTTTTCATGGGACCTTTCAAAATTTTAAAAGTATATCCTCTAATAAATCATGCTCAGGCTCACATTTTTTCAACATCCCTTTAGGTACAGGTACAGTGTATGATATTAATTTGTTTGGTTTTTATAATTGAACCAAAGAGCAGGTATTTCACTTGCTATTTGGTTCAATCAAAGTGGTGAATATCAAACCTAGTTGAAGCCTTTCCCAGTGATCAATCTACAGATATGACCCTCTGAGTCAAGGGACTCGCTACCAAAAAGTCTTGTGAGTCCAAGCTGATTTAAATGAGACAGAGTCCTTTTACAAGTAAGCACATAGCATTACAAAAAAAACTATGCATCCCCAGGACTCGCAGCTTGAATTTCTATGAGTCATTTCTAAATTTTATGAGTATTTGAAGCAGGACTCACAGGTAAATTTATCCCTGCTTTCCACTGATTTTGCTCTCTATCCTTTAGTGCGATTCCTTTTATATATGAGCAACAAATTATTAGCTTCAGGAAAATGTTATTTTATTAATGGTTGTTTTATGAGTGTTAAAATACAATAACGTGCTATTCTTTGAAATATTAGTTATTTCCTTTCCATAGGTACCCGGGGTATGTCACTGAAAAATAGCAAGACAGCAAATTGATGCTAGTATGTTATTTTTATCAGATAGCAAAATCTGTTTTGATGAAGCAAATTTGCTTCCTCAAAGCAGTAATGTTGAAAGCTAAAATAGTGAACAAATGAAACATTGCTACATTTTCTTAAAGAATCGCACTTTCTGCATTAGTGTTAATTCTAGGGCACATGGAGGTATCTGAATGTAAGCTTCTGGTGCAGCCATTGCTGGCAGTGTTAAACATTTTTGAAATTCCAACATAGTTTTAATACCACCTAACATCATTTGGCAACACATGTTAAGACAACAAAATCCAATATATGAAACAAGGGTGTCAAAAATGTCAGTTGACATAAGATAAACCTTTGATAATATTGTTCCATTAAAATGATTCCTTTGTATGTAAACAGTACATTCTGTTACATTAGTACCCTAATCCTTACTTTAATGTCTACAGGGACTATCAAGTATCAACCTACCAATGCATTAATTCACTAACTGCAAGTAATACAATGTATTGCTACTAATCAATACTTAACATCTTTTGAAAACAATATTCAAAATGCAAGTACAAATCCTAAACCCTAACACTAACAGTTCACTCTTTCATAATCTGAGCAGGATGACATTTCTGACAACATAGAAAATAATAGCCTTGGAATCAGTATACACAAAAATGAATACATTTGGGAAACATAAACAGTATGACAATGTTAATCATTGTAAACATTAGTTTATGTATAATGAAACGATAGAGTAGAAATGCATGAAATATTTAGACTTCCAGCTTGAATAGACGACATCTTCAGTGTTTCAGTGATTCCAGGCATATTTGTCTGCCATTTTAGTTGGTGCCACAGAGCTGATACCTGACCACCGTGCGAGTTCTTCAAAATTGCAGTCTACAACTTATTTGATTGTACAGAATTTACATTGTAGATGTAGTTGATACATTAGGCAAAGGATAACACGTTGATGTGATCAGTTATTTGAGCAAGAAATGTACCGTTACTACGGAAATTGCTCGACCATATCTGCAAAGCAAAATAATATTTTCACTGGCGAAATCACAGAACTGTCAAACAGAACAAGCAATACGCGCACATTTGCAAAGATGAAAACGGTCATTCATAACTAAGAATAAGGTTTCCCTAACATTCAGTAACATAGGAAAGCAGAAAAATGTTGACAACACTAGCGTCCTAGCGTTTATGCTTATGATAATGGCCGACATTACTATCATGGCCGGGGTAGGGAACCGCAGAAGACTTCTCACATTAGGAAACTTACTTTTCACAACCCTCTCCGTCGTCGACAGCTTACCATCGGTCGTAGCCATCTTTAGGCCCACCAATTACAAGCTATAGTTGTGAGTGCCTTCGATGGCACTCGGTTGGATTGATATCTCTACGATAACCCTACCACTCTCCCAGATACGATTCAAGATGGCGTTCACAACATACTATTTGCATTTAGAGATGTCCTTGTGCGCATCGCTCTGCGCAACCTTGCCATCGCCCTGGGAGTCGAGTTAGGCCAGACCAAGCGATAAATAACCTATGAGATATGTTGAAATTTATTTTGCGTTGGTGGTTATCACCTTAAACGCAGTCGTTGTTTAAATGTCACAAAGCAAATGGTCAACAAAATACATAGTTCTGATCATTTCAAAGGCACCATGTCAAAATATCGATTTTCCAAAGAACAGACCTGTGACAGGAAAGCTCGTCTATGGCATGTAAATAATCAATAAACATAAATAATTGAGGAACAGGTTGATACATGCTTATCATAATATGATAGAGAGACCAATAGGAACTAATATAATGCACACACAGTAAATAAATACATCTTGCAAAACTGATATTGCAATTCAAGTCACATGTGTTTATTATAAGCATGTAATGTATATCCCTTCCATAATTTATGAAAGAAACTTCTTATAGGCCTCAATACAATGCAATAGTTTATACATTTGTATTTTTATTTCAAAAGCATCTTAGTTTATAGATATGTTTTTTTCCCTTTTTATAATATTTCTGCAACATTTAACGTTACCTATAATTAGCCTATAGATATTTATAATATAGATATATGCAGTGTCATATTTTTCGTTTGTGCACAAGTGCACATTTCACTTTGGCGTTTACAAATTTATATGACACACTTTTTCTCTATTGACCTGTCCACTTATTTAATGAGCAAACGTTTCACGGTTAGATATCTGTCACGGAAAAGACAAACAATTTCATTGTCAAAACCATTTTTCAGCGTGTTATGTAAATATAAAATATTTTAACATGCAAAATATCAAATTGTGACATTTGCAAGCTGTCATCGTGACTTTTTATCACATTTTCCTGATGTCGTCATGTTTGCCGATGGTCGGAATATGTAACGTTAAAAGTTGACGACAATGCGTTTAATTTGCGTACCGGTTACAGACATATATCCCTTTGTCAATGTGTAACAAGTTGATCAATATAAAGCAATTCCTGGGCGAGGTGACCTATCTATGAATACTTTTCATTATCGCGGCAGTTAAATACAAGGAATGTAACGTCAAGTCTATTTGTCTATAGTTAGATGTTGATGGGAACAAGCTCTGTAAGATTTGAAGTTATATGAACGGAAAAGGATAAGCAAAATGGGACGACAGTACCTTATGTCGAATACAACTATGATATATGTAGGTCTATTGTCACATTTTACCAATTAAAGTATGGTATTTTGAGAGACATCATTTAACAAGAATAGAGTGATTATATATATATAAACATACATGTATAATTATCCTATCATATATTACATCTTGGAATATGCTGGTCTTCAAAAAATGAATGAATATCAATAAGTGTAGAAGATGTTCCATAAGTTATCTAAAACTGAAGCTCTTGCTTTGAAGCAAGACACAAATGATATATACACCTTTTAAAATAACACATTCACCGAAGATGAACTGAAATGAAGCTAAGACGAACAAATGGGGGTGGGGTGTAAATTAAAGGAAGAGTCCTGAAACATTAAAGCCTGTCCATTTGAATAAATAAATATTTAAATGATAAATATCTGAATAAGCCTGTCTTTCCTAATTAAACCGACTTCAGACAGCCTCGGCTGGTCTCTTTACAACAACCATATACAGTCTAGACGCTTAGTCCAACCCAGAGACAGAAACACTTTAACCTGAAATTCACTCCAATTTAACCCAAAACATAACCGTCAAGTCTTGATTTTTTCAATACATCACTTTAGTGTTTCAGATTTTAGTCTGTCAACGGGGTTTGTGAACCTGTTACGACAAGACTACCATCCTGAAGACTTAACACAGTCTATAGCGTATGGTCAATGCGTCCCAACCATGCGGTACACTGAAGGAGCCTAGTGAAGCCTGCTCCTGCAAGTGAACATCTGTATGAAAGGTGTTACTCTCGATGCACCCAGCATGGATTAGGCGCTCTACATATCGATTATCGACTTTTGAAGGTGTTCACACCCTCACGGACAATTGCCCTCAAAACTGTATGTGTATCGACTGGTATGTATGGCCAGGACATGACATAAGTATCATCGATTGGGTCAGCGAGCCGAGCATTGTAAACAGGCGGAGGGATGTATGGGAAGGTGCAGTGTTAGACTGTGTTATTGTGGGAACATACGTATGACAATGGGTATAAACAGAGAATCCAGGATTTTCAACAGGATATGCTCTGTCATATATGAAAAAATATTCAGTTTTAATGATTTATTAAAAAAAGATGATATATATCAAGTTTGGTCTTACAAAAATGTTTTATGCCAAGTTCAGAAGTCTGCATATTTTTGTTTAGAGTTAATATATAAAAATTATATTCATATATTACCTATATATTCTTAACATACTATTATAATACAATTGTATGTGAATGAGATGCTATGTTGTATGGCGCAGCTAGGGTGTAGAATAGTCTAAGGTTGTTTCAGTATAGTTTACTGAAAGAGAGGGTACCGTACTAGCTTCAAACATTGCTCCCGTTTAGAAGACGCCGCCTCTAATGGCAGATATATTGCCGAAACGCCCTTAAACAATAACTCACAAACCAGCAATGACCCGTAAGGACTCCCTTCACTCGTTATCAACCTACTACTTATGTATACCAATGTACGACTGTTACTTCAAAATGATTTATCTGAACCGTAGACAACATAGGTCAAGTGATTCACGAAAGCGGTCAGAAATCCCCATCAATTTGTCACATAGATAAAGATAAATGCAATATTTCAATCCCCCAGACAAACTAAGTGTTAAAATATTCAAACATTAATACTTTATATCGTGACAGACACGAATAATCTTTAAAAAATGATATATGCAAAGCACAAATGTCTGGATTCCTGGATTTTAAAGCTTGTGAATATTTATATGAATTGTATATAGTTTTTTTTAAACCTAGCAGGAGTTTTTCCAATGTCTATTTCAAGGCTAAAATGTTTTTTATTTCATACTCATCGTAACATTTTTGAAGATAATTTTGCGAGAATCAAATTCTTCTCAATCCAAATTTGAGATAAGATGACCCTCGGGTAATTCATTGCTAAAGTGTTTTCCTTCACCCCAAAAACCTCAGAGTCGTGTTTTATCTTTAACTCGATATCATCCGCTGTACTATCACTTTCAAACTATATGGAAAACAACACTGGCGATCTTTCACAAAGAGCAAGGGTGATCATGATTAAGTAATCCAGATGACCTCAGAACAATATTAAAAAATGGCGGGAAAGGTTTATCTTAATCAAATACCTATGTATAAGTAGACCTGGATATAACTATCTTCATTGATTCATTATTGAAAAATGCTTTTTAAAAGTGCCATATGCAAAAGGTCTGCAGTTTGATGTTACAAAGTAGTATCCAGGAGGCAAAATCGTGTCTTATTTACGCTGTAGAAACAGTTTGAGGTTTATATCTATTGATAAGTAGCACTGATACAAATATAGATATGCAGACCACGTATCACATAGTAATATCAACATATGTAATGTGCAAGCCGTTTTAAGTACCATGCAATGTCATGGATCGGTATGCCACTCCGGCAATGTATTGTATCTTGCCATGATATATACTTTGTGATGAATTAATGTCAACGACGCCATGGTATGTAACGTAACATGGTATTGCAGTCATTATCATGTATGATTTAACATTTGTATATCCCACAATCCTGCGTAAAAGCCGATTTTCTATGGTACTTATGTTTATTTAATCCAATATGAGTTCAGATGTAATTCTTGTTAGCAGTAAGGGTAAATCGTTGTATTGTCACAAGTGTTTCCTCAATCGTGTAACTAATCTGTCAGCCAGACCCTAACATAAAATGCAAGACTAAGCAAGTCTATAATAAGACTTGAGAGCTCAATTTAAGAATTTTCTGAAAATGAAGAAATTTCAGTCTCATTTTCATCCTTTTTTTCCAAATTTCAGATTTATTGAAAAAAAATAATTTCAGAGTCTTAGACTATCGTGTAACAGCTTAACCCCTTATTTGACAGAGACTGTAAAATACCTGAATATTATCTGATCTAACTTTTATCCTCTGCTCTAATCAAACCATTGACCTTAACATCTCTTATCGTAAGGTTTGACCTGGCAATGAAAACATATGTATGAGTATAATTATGTACAAGTACTGAAGTAGGTTCGTTAAGTAGATAAGGCTACACAGATCAGAGAAGGGCAAATTGGGCAAAAGCTAAATTCGACATTTGAAACTGAATGCATGTCATTTCAGAGGATGTTATAGAATCCGGTAGCACTTTCATACATGCTAGCAAAACTTTCGCAAAACATAATTCTTTCTGTCATTTTTTTGCATGCATCTTCTTATTCGAGTAGAAATGCTGGTTGAAAGAGATCCTTCGTTATTGTAGTTAAAAGACGTTCGTTACAGCATTTCTTTACACTGTATGTTCCTGACGAATTAATTTTAAAAAAAAAATTTCGTCTAAGCATGTTGATGACCAACAAAAATTGAGCACTTAAACAAAAATATTCAATAATAACTTAATTGATTGACCCCCATTTGAAAAATCCGAAGTTTAATGTCAAGTTTCTCCACAATGACAATAGTTATATTTGGAAAAAAATTAGTTGTCTCACATTTCCCCCCATTTTTTTTTTTTCCATATAAGGGAATTTACGTTGAACTAAATAGTCACCAAAAAGCAATAGTTATATCTAGAGAAGTCAATAAATCAAAATCAATATATATGTTCCAAGAGCACCAAAATTCATTTCACAAAATAGGGAGTGTTTAAATAAGTTTTCATGTGTAAATATTGCAGATGAATCAATTATTTCGAGCGCAGATAAAGCATACTTGCTTCAATTCTGCTGCGCTGTGAAACCAATCGGGGATTTCTATATTGTTTTGAAGGTCCCAACTTTCTCGTTACATTGGGAAGTCAGGGAAATATATTCATATCTAAGACCTACTCGGAGGATGAATTTAACAGCGAATGTATAAATATTCAAATGTACGACTCAACTCAGAAGTCGACAGTCTTTTGAAAACTATATAAAAAGTTGAATGATTCCAAGGTGGATTCGAACCCGGAACCCTCTGAACTGTAAGCAAGGACTCACCAATAATCTAACGGCCAAGACAGAAGTGCAGTCTATTCTAAACAATCTATTGATTGAGGTTCAGGTTTTAATAATTTTTCTCGGTCCTAAAGAATGTTAATATCCAATTTCATTTTAATTCCAATTTTTAAATGAATACAAATACTACATTATGGACAAAAGGTGGCGGGTTGTTAATATATATTGAGTTACGAAATCTAAGTTATGAAATCCAAAGCATAACCTCGCTCTCGTGTTTTAACCTTAACTTAAAGGGGCAGTAGCACGTTTTTTGATAATTTTATATTTTAGATATGTCAGTGACAATTGTAAATTAATGCTAAATGTATTATTTTGACAGTTTCATAAATCTCATTGCACAATCCAATCATGCATAGTCAGAGGACAAAGTATGAAGATTCACATCAAATCCATTGGCGGCCATTTTGTGTGAACACCTTTTATTCATTTTGTGTAAGAAAAAGGAATCGCATGGTTAAACATTACGTTATATATTTGAATTATTACTGCTCAATTTAGTTTAAATACATTGTCTTTCAGATGTGACCATTAATATTTATTTTCCTGACATCACCTTATATTCACCCTAAAAACGTGCTACTGCCCCTTTAAAGCTCATAATATTTAAACAGTTCTCGCTGCTAAAATGAATTATCTTTTTGTAAACTACAGAACAACGAGAGAGAGCGATAAGTACAGTTCTGCAACAATAAACCCTTGAAGACATTGAAGATATTGCTTTCAAACGTGAAAAATACTTATGTAATGATTGAGTTCAAAGGCTGTATATGATTCACCTATCTTGAATATATTTTCCAAAATGTCTCATAAATATGTACTTATAAACTAGTTATTTTACCTACCAAACCCAAACCCTACCAAACTATAAACTATCTAAATGTATGTTATATGCATTTCATATGAATTGGTTTTACTTTTTGTCTTGCCTCGCCAGCAGCGACACTTATCGTCCAATTTTCGAAATAATAAACACTTCACACCTTTATGATTATATCGTCACGAAATCTCTATTTATCGACAAGATAACATCAAGGAAAACATTTGCCACCTGTGCCTACTATAATATATTGTCACTTTTATATGTTTACCATACAAACGTCACTTTCAAACATTAAACAAAAACATGCAATATCCTAACTTAAATGATGATATGAAAATGATAATTTATTTGTTCTTATTAAAAATCAGTGAAAATCTCTTCACTCAAATTTTATCCTTAAATTAAAAAAAGAAGAATTACTGCACCTTCATCTATGTTATTTTATTTCATTAGTTTTTTTTATTTGTTAACATTCATAGCAAAGCTTCCTGAGTGAGGACGTAGACTTGATAAAAGGCTTCTTTTAGTAAAAGTCATGATGCAGGTATCCCACCCTCACATATCACATACTATTTGACACTTCATTCCACCAGTGCAGTCAGACTAACATTAGAACTGCTGACTTATCAGAAAGTCAATGACCGAAAATATGCAATGTCAGCATATTATCAGAGGCCTTTCAAATTCAGTTCTATACTGTATTGTTACAAAAATAGGAAAAGGATTTCTATTAATATATTTTCGTATAGAAATAATTATTTTAAACTTCAAAGTGTTTCAACCACCTTTTCCATATGTTATCTTAAGAGAGAAAACTATGTAAGTGGATCACTGGATCACTTTTACTAAATTCAAAGATCTATCAACACTAGGCCAAAATTGTGCATTTAGGTCATTCAATATGATTTGAGCTTCAGTAAAGGGTCATTTCATGCAGTGAAATCAATATAAGCTATAAGGGACATCAGTACAAAGAGGTCATCTATAGGAAGAGGGTCTAAAAGATGCAATTGAGTTCAGGAAGAAAATAATCAGTTCATGGATGTGACAGGAAGACTTTGTATTCCCAATAGTAAAAGACAAGAGACAAGACGAAGCATTGGTAGTCTCGATTTCGAATTGACAATTTCAGGAAGTGAAATAAATAGGAGTTTTTTGATTCTATGATATTTACAAATTACAATAATATTATTTTGAAGTTTAAGAAGACTGTCCAAATGAAAGTATATCAACAAAAGCCATGTGTTGCTTGAAACCGTTATAATTTAGGATTTTTATTTCTTGTTTGTTTTGTTATATTTTTGTTTAAAGAAAAAACAACAATTCTTCATTTTAGAATGGACTTCAATTATCACAGGTGAGCAGGGAAGGAATGCTTTGAGTAAGCTTTGTGAAGAGAAATATCATATCGTTAGACAGTCAAACCATAAAACCTTAGAACATATCATAAATAAGTCAATACGTGTATACATAGTCCAGATTTCAATATCATTTTTCACGATTTCGCAATGTTTTCGCAAGACGAATTGAATAAACCTCTTCGGCCATCATTCGATAGGACATTTAGAATATACATATTGCTTACAGAAGCACACTCGTTACACTATAATATATCATTTTCATATGAAATAACAAAGCACCAACGACAGGAAGCCCTACACAAGGGCCGAGTGAACAAGGAAGTTATGCCTGTCATATCGTCTGGGAACCTGTCTCAGCGTGTTGTATTCATAGAGAGTCTCAATAAAGCGCCATGCTTGCAAAAACTGAAGAAATATGAAATTTCCTATCAATTGCAGCTCGCAGTTGTAAACAACTGTTGTGTCAAATTGAGATGTGATCAGGTTGCGATATAAACTGTTTCCACGGTTTACGATTTCAATCGATCAGAAAATAATTAATTTCCACTCTCTAGGCATATGTGCGGCGCCAATAGTCGATTATCACGTGGCAATAAACACAAGGTCGCGATACAAACTCTACAATGCTCACCTTGGATTGTAATGAAGCTGGATTTAAATGATATTAAACGTAGTTTATTGTCTCTAAAATCAATAAGTTCATGAAAACAAACAGACGGTATGCCAAGTCGAGACGTCGTTTGTTTTGTACCAAGTCGTTTTATTATGTTACCTTGCACTGAGTGGTAGCCAGTTATAGGATTTACAGATGCATTTTTAAGAGAATGGAATATACATTTATATAAATGGCCCATGCACAACCATACTACTACTACTACTCTACTACTACTACTACTACTACTACTACTACCTCTGCTGCTGCTGCTGCTGTTACTACTACTACTACTGCTGCTGCTACTACTACTACTACTACTACTACTACTACTTCTACTGCTGCTGCTACTACTACTGCTGCTGCTACTACTATACTACTACTACTACTGCTGCTGCTACTACTACTGCTGCTGCTACTACTATTGCTACTACTGCTGCTACTACTACTACTACTACTACTGTTGCTACTACTATTACTACTATTACTACTACTACTACTACTACTACTACTGCTACTACTACTGTAACTACTACTGCTGCTGTTGTTGTTGGGTTGGAGTTTAACGTCTTCTTTCATCATTTGGCGATGTCGTCGACGTGACAACTGCTGCTGCTTTTATAACTAGGTCAGATAAGGTACTAAAGGTACTAATGTTTCTACTTCAACTTCTACAACTAAAACAACAACAACAACAACAACTACTACTACTGCTGCTGTTCTTACAACTAGGTCAACTACTTCTACTTTTCTACTTCAACTACTATTGCTAATGCCACTACCCCACTACAACGACAACGCGACTACAAATTCTTTAAAACATCAACAATTTCTACTATTTATATCATACATCTTCTATAGCCAACTATTTCACTACCACCGTCTCTTTGGAAGATCATGCATCTATTGTCATTGTATATACATATTGCCAATTATATTTATTATATCATATCACCCATTTCAAGATAAAAACTCCTACAGGAGATCCTAAAGGCGAAACCTCAATGAAGCCTGTAGATGTAGGTGTGTGGTTGTGCTACTATCTGGAGTAATGGCACCAGTCCAGACACTTCTCTCTCTGCCAGGTTATCTTCTTGTACAAACTTTAGTTTGCTATCTTGTCACTGAACCAAGTGCATGCATGCGTCTATGACTCACTTGCTGTATGTGTGTCGCAGTTTCTTCTACATAAACACTGAGTGAGGTGTGCTTGCAAAATAATGGATGGCGCAGATTCATCCATAGATTTCTGACAATATAAATTATGGCATATTGACAAAAATAATCAGACAAAATAACAAAACGTCGAATAACTTACATTTATATGCGTACTTTTTGCCCTTAGCCTAATTCAAATAGCACGTCTTTCTTTGTTTGTTTTCAAAACTTTCAATACTTTTTCGATACCGAATCACCAACCTTAAGTTGCTTGCATCTGATTTTTATGATTTTATGATTAAAGGGACAAATAAATAATATAGCACTAAACTACACACTGTCGATGCTAATCTTTCGTCGTAAATGAATAAATAATGTCTGAATTGCATAATTTCCCAATCAGATTACTATTACTAACATAGTTAAAAAGAACAGGAAATACAGGAAAGCTTGTGCTTTGTGAACACTGATATAAACTCAACAAAATAAGTTAAACACCTTTCAATATCAAGGTTTCAGAGTAGAAATGTAGAAAATAACATGACAATCTGAACAAAATAAGATCATAATAATGTTGCATTACGTTACATAGCGAAGCGTTGCGCAACCGAGTCACGATCTTATTTTAATGAGATTAATTTTTTGTCGATTCATAAGTGCAATCGGTCACTCTTGAACTCCATGTGTATAGTAAAAAGAGTATAGGCTTACCATGAGGCCAACATGTTGTTACCCGGCTATCCATCACTGTTCACCAACCATTATACACCTTAGAGCCTTCATCGAGCGATTAACCAGGTGAATGTGATCTCTATTGTCGTTACGGGAACATGGTATAATTCACACAGGTAAACCTATTACTTTCAAGGTTAGGTATAGTCGACACATTCCTGAACAGCAGGCTTTCCAAGTTTATGCTTTGTCCTTTGCGCATTGGGACATATCCATTTCCTGCTGTCCAGAAATCATAGGTTGAGTATAAGATAAGATAAGATATCACTTCATTATCCACGAGGGAACTTTGGTTTACATTGATGTGAGCTTTAGACTGACGTATCATGATGTACAACAACCCATTCAAATGATTTCGGATAAAACCCCTGTTAAAATAATAATAATTTGCGAAACACTAAAAGGAAACTCATTTAGGAAGTGCCTATAGGCAAATTAAGTGATACTTGCTAATGAGCGATGCATTATTAATCAAAAAGAGAAAATATTATATTGCCAACTTTCTGACGTCTAGACCTTGTACTTGTTGATACCTCGTTAGCCGCGTCAGTGAGTTAGCATTGTTCTGGGTATAGTTCATTTCTTACTTTTTCTCAAAAGCTTTTGCTTAACCGTGTTGCCTTCCCCATACGTGCTATGAGCATTCACCAGTGAATGGATATATAGCGCTATATAAATGTCCAGTATTATTATTATTATTAGTTCATGTATATTTTAAACAAGGGGTCGGAGTATAAATTGTTAAATAAATTGAGTGATCACATGAAAACACTGAATTTAGATTATGACAGAACGTATTATAGAACGATCTACACCTCTAATGGGGAAATATCAAGTGATTGCATCCGCCAAATTAAATAGTTCTGCATTGGGTGGCCCACAATAATGCCTCTTTCCACTGTTCATACTCTGTATGTAAATGACAGTAAATTGTATCAAAACAATAAGCATCAATTATCATGAAAGGAAACCTGAAGCTGAAGGATATATATAGTTTCGAGGTTCCTTTTGGTTTCATTACTTACAAGCTTATTTGTATCAAGAACTGAGATCATCTTGACTAATATCATAAACTCCATTTGCTGTAACCTCTGGAAACCGACCAGTCTTTTTGAGACGTGGCTCATATGTGAATATTTATGACACTGGCCATTAAGTCCCTTTATTAATTTACAACCAAGATAATTACATGTTACAATCGGCCCATCTCCCCTTCCCTGTTATCTATCGTGTTGTCTATATCTCCCGGCATTATGACCCGGTTATGTCTTTACGCTACCTCGTAAAGCACAATAGCTCGTAGAGCCCTCTAGGATCTAATGTCGCCCTGACAGTGTAAGTTTCAACACCTTAGCTAAACGCCATATCTATGTTATGAACATTAAAGGTTGTAAACCAAATATCACCGTATATAAACAGGTTTTAAAAAATAGAGCCATTGGCTCTGTAGCTCATCAGGCATCATATCAAGTTTGCTTTATACAGGCCAGATGAGCTAAAAATGAAACTGATGTTACCTATTGCAAGAAAACCTATAAACAAATTACAAAACAAATGTAACAATTTCGGAATAAATTTCCTTACCCAAATGATTTATTATTATTCAACACTTTCTAGATCGCCAATATCAGACAGTGAAAGAAATCCACACTAAAATATCCAAGGAGAAATAAAGACTCTCATCTAATGGAGAAAAATAGGTTTTTAAGATTGTGACCCCTGTGACCCTATTTGGGGTCATGGGGTCACGAAACCTACAGTTTAAAATCCCAATTGGCCAAGGAGTCTACATGCAGTCTTTCAGCTCAATAGACCTTTAGGAGCTAAAGATGATGATGAAAATAGTTTTTTAAGGTTGTGACCCCTGTGACCCTATTTGGGGTCACAGGGTCAACAAAGTTACAAATTAGAATCCCCATTGTCCAAGGAGTCTGCACACATCAATATTAACTATCTACTCCTTTTGGAACTGGAGAAGAAGATGAGAATTGGTTTTTAAGGTTGTGACCCCTGTGACCCTATTTGTGGTCATGGGGTCACGAAATCTACAATTAAGAATCCCCATTGGCCAAGGAGTCTGCACATATCATTTTCAACTCTCTAGTCCTTTTAGAACTGGAGAAGAAGATGAAAATAGGTTTTTAAGGTTGTGACCCCTGTGACCCTATTTGGGGTCACAGGGTCACTAAAGTTACAAATTAGAATCCCCATTGTCCAAGGAGTCTGCACATATCATTTTTAACTATCTACTCCTTTTGGAACTGGAGAAGAAGATGAGAATTGGTTTTTAAGGTTGTGACCCCTGTGACCCTATTTGGGGTCATGGGGTCACAAAATCTACAATTTAGAATCCCCATAGGCCAAGGAGTCTGCACATATTACTTTCAACTCTCTAGTCCTTTTAGAACTGGAGAAGAAGATGAAAATAGGTTTTTAAGGTTGTGACCCCTGTGACCCTATTTGGGGTCACAGGGTCACCAAAGTTACAAATTAGAATCCCCATTGTCCAAGGAGTCTGCACATATCATTTTTAACTCTCTACTCCTTTTGGAACTGGAGAAGAAGATGAAAATAGGTTTTTAAGGTTGTGACCCCTGTGACCCTATTTGGGGTCACAGGGTCACCAAAGTTACAAATTAGAATCCCCATTGTCCAAGGAGTCTGCACATATCATTTTTAACTCTCTACTCCTTTTGGAACTGGAGAAGAAGATGAAAATAGGTTTTTAAGGTTGTGACCCCTGTGACCCTATTTGGGGTCACAGGGTCACCAAAGTTACAAATTAGAATCCCCATTGGCCAAGGAGTCTGCACATATCATTTTTAACTCTCTAGTCCTTCTGGAACTGGAGAAGAAGATGAAAATAGGTTTTTAAAGTTGTGACCCCTGTGACCCTATTTGGGGTCATGGGGTCACAAAATCTACAATTTAGAATCCCCATAGGCCAAGGAGTCTGCACATATTACTTTCAACTCTCTAGTCCTTTTGGAACTGGAGAAGAAGATGAAAATAGGTTTTTAAGGTTGTGACCCCTGTGACCCTATTTGGGGTCACAGGGTCACCAAAGTTACAAATTAGAATCCCCATTGGCCAAGGAGTCTGCACATATCATTTTTAACTCTCTAGTCCTTCTGGAACTGGAGAAGAAGATGAAAATAGGTTTTTAAAGTTGTGACCCCTGTGACCCTATTTGGGGTCACAGGGTCACCAAAGTTACAAATTAGAATCTCCACATGCTAAGGTACCTGTACACAAAATTTCAGCTCTCTAATGTATATGGTTCATGAGGAGAAGTCGAAAGTGTCAAAAGTTTACGGACGGACGACGGACGGACGACGGACGACGGACGACGGACGGACGACGGACGACGGACGGACGGACGCCGGACGACGGGCCATGCCATAAGCCCATCTGGACTTTCAGTCCTGATGAGCTAAAAATGTCATTGACATCGAGAGATATATTGCTAAGAAGAATATGAATATGAATTACTTTGACAAAAAATGGATTATTCAGAATATATTTTAGCTGCCACTTCCCTGAATTAAATTATTATACTAATAGGATAAAGTGTGTATGATTTCCATGTAGTGTTTATTCCCCAATGACGATTGTAACGAATGCCATATATAATGTATTTACTGTTCTTTTTCATATCTCTTGCGAGATATTGAAATCCTCTGATTGTATCCAACTGAAGTGAATAAAAAAACTTTCAGAAAAAAAAAAAGTTTCAACACCCTGGTGGTACACGTATATCATCCTATGAAGGTATCCCACTGGACGGTTTATTGTTATATATAGGCTTTAGTCTGTTATCTTAGATGTAGAGCATGGGTCACCGTCACAGTCTAGATATGTCGACATGGAGTAGAGTACTCCAATTGACTAACATATACCAAACGCCGCTAATAGCTGAAATATTGCCCAAGCGGCGTAAAACAAAAACTCACTCCATAACATATACCATAACATATCCCATAATACAAATACCGTGTACACCGTATTCATTGATTTGAGTACCTGTACTACGATGTAGGCCTATGACGTCATTGTTTGCTGTATGTCATGTCTGTATCATAAATATTGTAATAAAACAAAACAAAAAACAACAACAAAATAAAAAACAACAAAAAACATATACCAGTCTAAAGTGATAGGTATATATACACAGAGGGTTAGGATTCGTACCAGTAATTTCCCTTAATATGATGTTTTTCAAGTATCTTATATTTTACAGATTAAATGCTCCTGTTTCTCTCAGGTGCGCAGCTTAACCCTACAGCACTAAACTTAAATGGATGTTATATTGCCTATTATAGTGAATTGTTTTCAATAATTCTATCAATCAGTTAATCAATTTAGTATTGAAATCTCGTTATTAAATCAAGATAATCCCTTCTCTTGAGCAACATACAAAACTGATATTTATAAACAAAACAATAGACATAAATCATTGGAATCGAAACGTAACTTACTAACTTACATTGTAAGTATTGGTAACATATGTGTTTAAATCAATGAAAACAAAATGTCACATGAATTATATTCTAGAATCGGCTTTTTAACATCCACGGTTATATTTCTATAATTCAAGTCGCATTACGTTGATGCCAACAGTCGGAAACAGAGCCCCCAACAAAGGTACCATGATATGCACGCGGAAGTTTTCGGCTGTTGAAACCGAGATGCACAAAAACAGACACGTACTATCAGATGCAGATCGGAAGATGCTCCGAGCAATGTCTCTACAGTCCGACCATCACAGGACGTATTGTAGATGTACCAATGTACGGAATGCACTCGTCTACCACATCACCACGGACGCTAACAGAATTATGCCTCCATGTCATGTGTCGTGCGTGCTTCACGTGCATGTGGGGATCGTGTTTCCCTCCGATGCTTACTATGGTGTCGGGTGTCGATGTACATGTGCGCTCTAGTCCTGCTCTACTTAAAAGGCGTGTTTATACTCCGGCCTAAGTATCTCTTCAAAGTGACAAAACTGCCCATATTTCAACTTGGTTTGTTCTACTGACAGAGATCGCAGACCATAAACTGTCATATGCCCACTTTTGGAAAATGACTTTGGATTGTGGGTCTTAACCCTATGTCGGCCATAGACCAAGATGTAGTTATGGGCTAGACTTTCGATTGTGTACTTGGGACCTACTTTCGTAAGGATACTGTGTACGAACTGTATCAACCTAACCAACTTCAATCTTCGTATCTTTGAAAGGTCGAAGAATCATCAGACAGGTCAACAGATTTGTCACGTAATGTCTTGCCATCTAACTTAACTAGGAACGTGTATCAACTTTAAAAAGAATACCTAAGTGACGAAGATTATTGATTCCCATGTTAAAGTGCTGTTTTGTATGTTAAGATGAAGACCGTTAGGTCAGATTGTTAACACGAATGTTTTACTGTTTGTTTGATACTGCATGAAGTGTTTATTAATTCATCAACAATGTGTTCGCCACTTTGAAAACAACCGTCATACCTTGATTAAAATAGTTACGTAATTGTAAACAGGACTTCATTTCTTCAAAAAAATATTTCAACAATGTTCAAACTATATTTAAAGTAATGCAACCGAGGTAACAAAATCATTGAAAGATGAACACATTTTATAAATGACATAATCAAAAAATGATTTTATCATCTTACCTTCTTCGGTGTCAACGTTGTCTTTCTCCGACGCCATGATGGAATGTGGCAGTAAGTCCTACCCCTACAACTATCCTAGCGTCCTAACTACTACTACCCTACTATCTTGTCCTACAAGGTCACTATCCGGGCAGGAAGTCTGTGAGGCACTATAGGTACTCCAGGGCCAAGTGAACAGTCCAGCGTTACAACCTACCCCCCAGCCATGAGTGCAGCAGGCCAATATGCCTATACCAACACTTAGTCCCCGGGCGTTATGATATCATTTCTTCTATACCTCCCAGGGGTAATTGACAAGATTGTCACGTGACTGTTTTGGCAATTGCTCCCGGTTGTTCCATATGCTAGTGTATCCCCTCCCTCAGTGTGCTATTATCTCAACCTACGGTTCTCAGTTCATTGTCTGGTCCCCTGTCATCCAAACTGCCGCAACTCGTGACTCTGAATAATACATGCTTTGTAAAAGTGTCCCGGATAGCGCTGGCATTTGCCGGCAGTTAACTACGAGCTTTTTGACTGGCATCGATTTAAATAGGAAATTCATATCTATAACAACTCTCAAATTACATAATTGATGATCTTTGAGAAAACTATGCCCTTTGTTACAACACGAATGGGTCTAGATGTCATTGGAACTACAACTTCCTTCTTGTAACTGTTCAAAGCCTCTTCACGAAGCCATTTCATGGTTATCGTTGAAATAGATTATCTTTATGCACACAATAGGAAGATATTATGTTATCTCAGCTTTCATGTTTTATCCTGCCATGTCATTGTTTTCCTATACCTTCGTAACTGTTAAATATGTCATTATGCTTGAACACGTTCAAAGAAGCTGTATTTAAACGTCGTGCTCTTAAAATAAAGAAGTTGTCATCCATAAATATATATTCATGCTTACTTGTGCAACTTCTTTCTCATTATCCTATTCAAATGTATTTTGTGTGTAAACTGTTGTATCTCGTCATACTCCAAATGGTTCATGCTCCAAACGGTATAAGAATATAAACCGAAATGTCACGATTGTCAGTAATAAAGAGGTTGATAATACATAAAGCCCCTTGTCCCCTAATATGTCAACAATGTTGAGTTCCTCTCACACATTTCAGACAGATATTAAGTCACTTAATGTTCGAGCAAAACTTGTAATCAAATATCATATCCCAACTTCTTTATTAGAATTGTGTACAATTTAGATGGTGAACAAAGTTGTACATTTTGGGTAGAACTATCTGCAGAAGTTGAAGTAACTGTAGTAATTCTTGTCGAGTACCTTGCAGATTTGAACCGACAACCTTCAATGATCCACCTCAACAGTTTACCAACTCGAAATGGTTACGGTTGGTAAAAGTGTGAGTGCAGGTATATGGCAGATAATGAGATAATATAAAGGAAAACTGATACACCAGTTTATAAATCTGGAAAAGATTGCTTGAAAACACAAATTTAAAAAAGTATAAGTGATTTTTCATGACATTTAAAAGACATGTCACCCTTTTTTGTTTCTGGTGAAAGGAAAATCGAGGTTGGTTTTCCCGTCTGTTTATGATTCTATTGTGTGATGTGATTATATATACGGAATAGATTGCTTATATATAGCAAAATATGAATAATATTTAAATAAATGTTAAGAAAAGAAGTCAAAATGAAATTAATCGTAGAAGACTTCAATCGATGACATACAAGTATATTCAGTCTTACCCATTAATTGGTCATATTTTGACCTGAACATAACCTCTTGAAAGAAAGTCTGTATATGATATTACCATTTCTTTAGGGATCTTTTCTTATATGAGTATCGTTTCTGAGAATCAAAGTGTCAGAGAGGCTGTGTATGTCTGATGTATATAATTTACAAGTTCATTAACTAGCAGGTTGGTTACGATGATTACATTCAGAGTTTGAAACCTTCAAATAACGAATTTGGTTTTTAGTATCAGCTACCGGTGTGCTCCTACTGAGATTTACACAGGGCATAATGAGGATGACAGACAGACAGACAGACAGTCAGATAGTTTATTTGACTCTTACCTCTCTATCATTAGAACATGTACATATATACACTAAATAGTATAAAATATTTTGAGCCAATATTTAAACATTTATGAGAGACTATAAACATTTAAAAATATAAAATAAATAGAATAAAGGATATAATACTACAAATATTCACATCATAAAAGTATAAGCATGTCGCCGTTTTTCGAATAAGAAAGCAGGTTTTTGTTTTACCGTAAGACACTTGTTGATTTGACATTAAAAAGTTCATTTCATCAACATCATTGAAAGTTATATATCATTAAATTACTAACATTTACTAAAATGGAATCTCTTTTACAAGAATATAATGGACAGTGTAATAAAACATGGCGTTCTCTTCAATACAATCTATACAATAAAACACAATCTATCCTGTAGATGAGTACAATCACATGATGAGTGGGGAGGATTGGTAGATTGGCGACAGGTGTGACAGAGTGAGGTCATTTTAACCTATCATCTCACATTGATACCTATCAACTCGTGTAATATCGCCATTGTAGATGACTTTGTGCCTTAAGTGTTATTGATTGTAGCAAACAGCTGTAAATGATGAATGTCAATTTGAATGTAAAACAATCATGCAATAAGTACAATTGCTAAAAGGAAAACATATATGTATAAAATTAATGAAGCATTATATTGATATTACCATGTATTAATGATGGTCTGGTGAAATGGAAGTGACCTACCAATGAAATGAGGACATATCATGGAGAATAGGTGAAGTGCTTGAAAGACAAATATTTGAATTTGAGGAACTAGATATAAGTTAGAAGTACATCTTAAGTAGTTTATCTCTTAAAGAAGTATCTTAATTCTTTATGTTTGAATAGTTAAAATCAAATTATCATGAAAACAGTAACCCAATTTTCGAAACAAATCTAACAACAACTAATACAGAGACAACTTTAAATTGTCGGGTATAGCTTAATTGAAGTCATGACAGACCCAAAATGCATTTAAAATCTGACCGCGTTCAAGACAGAGACAACTTCCATAACATGACTCAAGTTTAGAAGGTCGACCCAAGCAATCCAACATGCATTTACATCTGACCCCGATCATCAAACTGACAACTTTCTGTACAGTCGACACGTTCAGACTGTTGAGGGGCAGG
This sequence comes from Steromphala cineraria, assembly GCA_916613615.1. Lineage (NCBI taxonomy): Eukaryota > Metazoa > Mollusca > Gastropoda > Trochida > Trochidae > Steromphala > Steromphala cineraria. The sequence continues at coordinate 76,559,548 of OU744721.1, forward strand.
TGCGCGCTGCTCCGGTTTGCAAGCCGTGTTAATCTGATATAATCCGGCAATAAAACGGAGGAATCCCTCACACATGCTGCAGATGCATTGCCTGTAGGTATCACTTGTACATTTCACACGTAACCATGGATACCCGTCTAAACAGATGCCAGTCAAGATTACCTGGGAGGATAGTTGCAGTGACATTTCCTTTTGTTCAGTTACTTCTTTTGCTGTAAGGGACATTTACCATATCATCTATTATCAACATAAATTGCACATAAAATTGGACGCAAAGAGTGCACACAGAATTAAACGCAAACACTGAACATCAATTTTCATACGAAAATTATACCTCATGCAAACACTATTGATTTATCATAAGATGAGTTAACTTTAAGAATAAAACATCTTTCTTCGGGTGAAGATGATAACTAAAAAACTCATTGTGCTACGAAAGTTCAAGGTAGGACACAAATTGATGTAACAGTAACTTTGACACGTGTGCACGTGCGTGAAGTCCCTACTCAAAAACTGATAGATCATGTTTGCATGTAACAAGTCTGTCAAACACGCAACCCACACGAGCTATTGACATCGCAACTCATCGCACGGGATTCTCATGCTTGTCACGGATACGTGCAAGAGTTGTATTTGCTCGTCACGTGATGTAAGGAGGCGGTGTACGCGTTACTGTCTGTCGAATAACGATTTCTAATATACTAGATGTATTATTTACAATGTAACTTCTTCTCTGCCTCTAGCAGTTCTTCAAATGGGCATGAGTGATTGATATTGTTCACTATAGGTAGTCGAACAATTAGACTCTGAAATGATTTTTTTTCAATAAACCTGAAATTTGGAAAAAACGGATGAAAAGGAGACCAAAATGGAGCTCTCAAGTCATATGATAGACTTGATTAGGCTTGCATTTTATTTTAGGGTCTGGCTGATAGACTACGCTATAGGATGAGATCAAGGTTGTTTTCCACACCCTTAAACTCTTATTTATTAGTTAAATTCCTAACTGCCATTTTAGACCTTTCAATGCCATGACTAACGATCAACAAGGCGTATTGAATACATTGAAATAATAATAAACATTTGCCAAGTCTTGATTGACTTACATTACAACTTCATTATGGTATACTAATAGAAATGCGTTTCCACTTTAATTCTTTTACCCTTAATCATTTTCTAAAATGACACCAATGATTTCTTAAGATGAATTCAAGAATCATTTTACGCTCTATGGTGATTAGAAACATTGAGATATGATGATATGAGAAAATACCATTTTGTATTTGAACGTAATCTCTGGTCTGAACTTTCTGACGAATAAATAATTCAGTGTATGTTCTAACATTACATTTCTGCATGATAGTTCGGGTATCAGTACTATCTGTTGCAACATTGAGCATAGTCAGAACTGATACGAAGACGTGGTTTAAAGGGGCAGTAGCACGTTTTTTGATAATTTTATATTGTAAAATTTTCACTGATAATTGTATGTTTATGCTAAATGTATTAATTTGATAGTGTCATAAATATCATTGCACAAGCCAATCAGCAATAGTCAGAGGACAAAGTTTGAAGATTCACATAAAATCCATTGGCGGCCATTTTTGTGTGAACACCTTTTATTCATTTTCTGTAATAAAAAGGAATCGCATGCCTAAACTTTACATTATATATTTGAATTATTACTGCTCCATTTAGTTTAAATACATTGTCTTTCAATTGGAACCATTTATTTTCATTTTCATGACATCACCTTATATTCCCACTAAAAACGTGCTACTGCCCCTTTAAACAATTGCAATGATATGATTAAAGAATAGGGCTTGGACCATTTAGAGTTTCCTAACAGCTTATGCTTCTATGTCAAAATTTGGTATATTATTTAAACATTCTTGATGCTATAGGGAAAGCAACGTTCCCTTCATTTGAAATCTGGTCAAAGTGTTAATAAGTCTTCATGGATAAAGAAAATTGCTAGTTTGAGGTACTGGACACATAAAACAAAGAACGGTGGACAAACACATTACTAACACATACGATTATGACGTCATTATGCGTTCGGTCAGAGCTCGATGCTATCGCACAATGCTAATAGGAATCGAATTTCTATATCTGCATAAAGACTTATACTTTTGTCTCTCAGTCAAAAACAAAGTTTATACAATTGTTATGTTCTGTAACACAATAACACAAATTCAAATACAAATTAGATAGTCAGGAAACATTCCCATCAATGACAAACAGGTTACTAAATTAACCCCTTGTACTATTGCAAATAGTGTGATCCCAAATATAAAATGACATGGTACGATATATAAAATATTGAGCTTGAGTCATTTGACCAGTAACCCAGTTACAAATAGTAAAATTCATTTTCATTCGGGAAATGGCTTTGATCTCTGGTGTTATTTAAGATAGTGTGAGATAGATAAGGAAGTTGAGAGTGTACAGTGATTGGGAAAGACAGCGACCATGAGCCATTTTGCACATTGGAAGAATTCTTTTTAAATACATTGAAATTTTAAAGTTTGCTATTGATAATATGGTCAATGGCACATTTAAACAATCAGAAAATTGCCAAAAAACATCCAAATGGCCCATTGTCTAAGATGTCTTACAAAATCCCTGATCGATCGTACAATAATATCATTTTAACACGTGTATAAATTCACAAATGATTATTGATTACATAAGTATACAAACTTGTTTCGAGGCTTCGTTACTTTTTTATCATTTCACTGCCAATGAAATATTAACTATTTCAAAGATCGACTATTTATTTACTTTTTTGTGTTTCCAATTACAACTATACTTCAACTACCTACCTGGTTACCCATATACAATCTAGCTTGATCAATATAGGAAACGCCAGATGTTTCTACCGTTAAAATGCATGTAAATTCAGAAGCACTTAAACACTGTTCCCATACAATTAGAGCATATGGCGGCAAATCCAGGACAGTGTTTTATGCAGCGATCAATGTGACCCCCTTACAAGGTCATCAATATATCGAACTAGTTGACTCAATTTACAGGTAGCTTAGTCAATGACCCGTGTAATGTAGGTCAGAGCTATACCAGAACCTTGACATACTTTTAATCTCTAAATTAAAAATTTACCAATTAATAAAACGGATTTTCAGAGACGTCATTTCAAGACCATCAAATGTTTCTTTCTTGTCTCTTAGCTTTTGCTTAATCTAGGGTAATAAGACAGATTTATGTCGTAACATCATATAAAAAATCCCTTGTAATTGAAAAGCTCAAATGTTGACCATTAATTGAAAGTCTTCCCTTGATTAGCTTTATTCATGCAGTTTTGATCTATCTTCAAGATTTATGTCAAACAAAATATCTTTATAGCCCGATGTAAGTCGTTGTTATTGTAGCAAGTCTAGATCACCGCAATTTCAGTTTCTGAAAATGAACAGCTTCAGTGGACAACTTTCAATTTAAAAAGTAGATAGCAGCATTTAATTTGTATTTTCATTTCAGAGACTAAAATCTAGTCTAATATTCTTACTGTACATCAGATGAACAGCTTCTGTGAGTCCCTCTTAATTTTAATAGTAGATAGCTGTATTTAAGATGTATTTTCATTCCAGAGACTAAAATAAGTAATGCTTAACATCAGCTGACGCACTGTATAAGTTACTATCAGACTGTGCAACTGTCGATGTGCTTTAATTGGCCCTTCATTGTTTCGTCGTTGTATGTTGAACTAGAGCACATTACTGAACGGTCTTCAATACACAAGGTCCTGTGGTTCAAAGAGATCGCTGATAAGTCATTTATTTCTCCACAATAGATCTTGTCTGTGCTCAAAGTGTTCACCAGTCCATTCCGCCTGGTATCTGACACAAGTCATCGCGTCTGGGACCCACTGGTCTCGACATTGTAGATATATCACCTCGATAATACCGCTATATGGACCCAGGAATCACTGCTTGCCTAATCTTCCCTGTATGACATAGTGTATAGTATTTGGCTCATGCAGACTTATCTGATTTTCTGTGTTGCATTTTCTAAATGCTTTCATTGTCGAAATCTTTAAGTCTTTAATCTCAAGCCTTTATTACAGTGCGATTGATTACAGTAATCAAAACCACATATAGTTTGGCAAACCTGTTGAAATAATTCTGTCAATTGAAATAAAAAAATGGGAATTTGTATATCAGACTAAAGGAATTGAAATTTCGATTCCAATAAAATCAACATAAGACCCATCTCTTTCATCTCTTCCTTATAGCTCAGGCTATGGTAAAACATTATGAACATGAAACCTACGTCTATTGAATGTAGTACCAAGAACGAGGATTTTCAGAATACGACCTTTAGAAGTGGTATCGTGATAAGGCACAGTAAAGAGATGAAATTTATCTGAAAAGGCGTTCCTATGGTATATTCAGAGTCAAAATTCAAATTTCGAATTTATTTATTTGGTTCCTGCAGGCATATCTTATTTTGTGTATAAGCATAGACTACTCAAACAAAGAAACGTATAGCTGAAAACAGATGTGTATATTTTGTATTCATGATGCTGGCCAAAGCAAGGAAACCTTTGTTGTAGCTGTATGTCAGTTGCAATTAGATACTTGGCAGAGCATATGACATGTGTCAAAAGGTCAATGTCGCTTAGCAGTCAATGTTTTATATGACCTCAATTATGGACGTTTTTGCTTGACATTCACGTTCCAAAGACTGGACAAAAATCATGTTACAATGTATTGAAATCCAGTACAATAAAGCAGAGCATAATGTCACTTAGCAGTCAATGTTTTATATGACCTTAATTATGGACGTTTTTTGCTTGACATTCACGTTCCAAAGACTGGACAAAAATCATGTTACAATGTATTGAAATGTTCTGATGGTCCTTCCCGAAACTTCCTAGCATGTTATATGAGTAAGACTGTCGTATCCCAAATGGCTTCTTTGATTGGCATTCTAGACGTTGTTGTGATAAACAGTAAGGACAATTCTTATGGATGGACATCTTCTTACTTAGATATTGTATCTCAAATGGGTGTAGTCAACCAAAGTAGTCTGCTTTATTCAGGATAATCAAGCAGAGCATATGACATGTGTCAAAAGGTCAAGGTCACTTAGCAGTCAATGTTTTATATGACCTCAATTATGGACGTTTTTTGCTTGACATTCACGTTCCATAGACTGGACAAAAATCATGTTATAATGTATTGAAATGTTCTGATAGTCCTTCCCGAAACTTCTAGCTTGTTACATAAGAAACCAAGGAAGACTGTCGTATCCCAGATTGGTGTGGTCATTCAACGTCTGCTTTATCCAAGACAATCAAGTGTTGTTCATTGCTGCTGAAACCGATGCCAAAACCTTCTTAAGGTATCCTGGAACATATAGATACTCTTGCAATCCTTGATATTACTCACCAAATTGAAATGATTGATGGGATTGTTCTGTTCAACTTCAGATAGTCAAGGTATGACTTAACCTTAAAATAACAATTGACAGTTGACGCTTAAATCACCAGAACCCCTGGGATTAATTGAAAATGTTTATTTGATTGTATATGCAAAAGAAAGCGCCTACTTTTTCAATTTCGTGTTTTATTAAAACAAGCAAAAATTATGACATATTGGAAATGTATTTTCAATGAAAATGGATTCAAGCTCGGAAATGGTTAGAGAAAACGTTGACAATAGACATACTGCTTATAGATGCCATCATGTGATTCGTTGTAAAAATATCACATGGCAAATGATTGGCTATGCGTTTCTTTTTTTTTGCGCAGTATACTTCCAAATATATTACATAATTTCTAATTAGCAAACCTACCGTAATGAGTATTTAAAGAATTCTGTCAATCAAAATATTAAGTACAAGAAAAGTAGGCCTATATCAGACTGAACTAGTGACGGAATTAAAATTTTAAACGTCGATTTCAATTAAATGCACTAATATAACTCGTTATATTTTTTTCATTAAAAAGGCCCTAGAATTAACAAGGACTCACGAATTAGGCTATGGTAAAACATTATGAAAATGAAAAAAGAACATTTATGGAATGTTTTTGAAGCACCAAGGTCGAAAATACGACATTTGTAACTTGGCAAAGCAAAGAGATACCATTAATTGTCTGAAAAGGGGTTCCTATGATATATTCTGAGTCAAGTTTCGCTCAAAAATTCAGTTTTCAAATGTATTTCATATGTCATCAAAACTTTACGAAATCAGGCTTTCAAAAATGGGGAACAGACGATCAGGTGTAAACTCCACACAGCGCATTTTACATGTAATCCTTACAGGGTCATAAAGATGGCTGAAATAGCCTTCAACCCACCGGCTGTCTCAAGATGGTAAGTCACAAAGTTAGCGCTGATCAGGCGAGATTAACGCTAATCACGAAAGCAATGGGGACGAGGAAAGACACAGGGCGGGGATTCGCGTGTCGACAGAGAGTGTAGTTGGTCGGTCGGGGGAACGCTGAAGGGTAATCAGCGCTATTCATCGCTCCACCAGACGCAACCCTTTTGGTCAAACTCAGGCATGCGCAAGAGGTTCCATACTGATTGCCATTACATTCGGCGGAGGGCTCTTGGGTGGCGCTAATTCATAAATTCTATAGGCAATTTATTAATCTCATCATGGAGTTAACCAAACTAAAGACTCTTGAGTTGGAATAATTGCTGGAGGGCTGGTCGACAAGCACGCAGAGTCCGTCATGTGATTCTGGAAGAGTGGGACCATGGATATATTTCAATGTCTTGCTTTACTTTGAAGAGTGTACATGATGAATGTGTCTTATTTCTATATTTTGCAAGCTGGTCGATATTTGTGACTGCATTTTTATGATAACGCTTTAGTTTGTCTTAAAAAGAAACTTGATTATGGGGGCATATTGCATACTCCGAAGGGAGTTAATGAGGGACAAAAGAGTGTGTTGAAAACTGACATCCAAACATAGCGCCTCTGAGCAGCGTAGCCAGATATCGTCGCTATATACATGCCAATTTGAATGGAACATTAATCAAAGATTATATACCCCAATTGTTTTCTTGTTGTCCTTCAGGTGAAAGGATCGATTGACGAAGTCAAAATGACATCAAATATTATTGTCGTTCTTCACATCTTTTGTTATAGTTTTCTCTCTGGAAGTCATGGTCACACGAACTATTGTAGACTATGTCGAAGAGTTGCGATAAGTTATAATATACATAAGTCTTAGTTTTAAGATTTGCCGAAGTCGTAAGACCACGTTAAGCTGGGTAAAAGCAGCCAAAGCGGTGAGAACAGTCATATTCGTAAGATCAGTTATAGTTGTAAGATCAATCGACATTGCAGCATCAGTCGGATTCATTGGATTGTCGTTGACTTCATGATTAGGCCAGCCGTAGTCGTAAAACAGTCGAAATGCCGTACAGTTGTTGTTGGTTTATATACTATTATGGTCATGATAGTTTCACATTTCGGGATCGACGTTTCACGTAGTCGTAACACCTTGTTAATGCAATATGTTAGATAGATATAAGTTCATTCGTTAAACTCAAAGTACTGGCTTATACATCCGTACTCGCAAATCACAAGTCATGAATACGAAGTAGTAAATAGCCTATACTGTTGATGCCTACGACTAAAGACAAGAACGCTCCGATGACTCTCGCAAAGCACATTTATACTAGATAGTTACAAGAAAAAATAAGAAAATATCCTTAGATAAAACCAGTATAAACGTTGATTATAATATAGACAATTTCTAAATATTTAATCACTGTGATGTAAATAGCTCAAGTGGCTATTGCTCAATACCCCGAGTAATCACTGTGTAACCTACAGGAATGGTAAGTATTGATGCAGCGCCAACAACACGACCAGAGCCTCATTATCCATGCCTTGACTGTTTCCGTTAATTGCTGCTGCTGTAGATATAATGATAATTGCCATACTTATTATTTATTTAAAGGTAAGGAGCATTTGATATACATACATGTACAGTATACACGTCTGTAAAACCTTTAGCTCTCTAATATTACACATTCACGCTTTTTTACTTTATGTTCCAACAAGGATAATTATACAATTAATCTGTCGTTCTTGAAAGACTTGCAATGCAATTTTCCTGTCAATCTTTTATCAGGACATTCCTACCAATTAATGAAAGCACATAAATTTGGATTTTGGTATCATGTTTTTAACGATTACAATGAAGAATGTACATAAGTCCCGGTGTGCCATTTTAGAGAGTAAAACACTCCACAAAGATGCTTAAATCTTTCTGACAGTTTCAGTCGGAGCCGTCGTTTCCACCACAATACTTTTAGAATAGTCAGCCTAGAAATTCACGTCCAAATACACTGCCAGACATAAGAAGGTACAGACCATTTTTGTTTGAATTTACTTAATAATATGTGATGTATTAAATATGTCACGTTTACAATAACACATATTTGCAGTAGTTTGAATAAAAAATGATGCTTTGTTATTGTTTTGTTAAAGTACATTTGTTTGAGGCCGGGGTAAGAAATAGAATTTAAACTATTATAACCCTTACCATGTTTGAAACGTTGTTGATATGAGAAAGTAGACACGCTTGTCGATTTCCACATCGAAATAGTCTTCTTTGTTGATACACATTTGAGTTATATAAAAATTAATTTGGATTTTTGTGTTCTTGTTAATTTGAGAACACGACTTCAAAAAGACGAAATATTTGTAAATAAAAATCTTCCATATGATGAAACAACTAAGTGTGTACTTTATTTTGCCTGTCAGTTTATAATTTAAGATATACATCGTTTTTAAAATTATTTCCATTTTTCATTCTGAAATAAGCAGACATTATATATATTATAGATATACTATTATCATTATTAATTCGTTTACTAGCAATACAGGTTTGAAAGTGCAATTTCATCGATTGGGATTTAATTTAATTGAGGCAGCATATCACTACAAAGCCTCAATACATTGTACGAGGGACAATTATTACAAAATTATGATCATCACAGAAACTTGGTGATAACTGATAAGATCCATTCGTTTCTTCATGTTGGCAATTATACTTGCTTGTCTCTTGTTTAAATAACTGGCAAACTTGTAGACATTATGCGATCATTATATGCACTTATTCATTGATTATGTCTAACAAACGTCTTGTCTTGAGGTAATGATATTCGACTAATTTTGTTTGATAATTAGTATTTTAACCCGACTTGTCATGCATTTCTTGTCCAGGCACTTTATTCGACACAGTAAAATATGATATTAATGAATAATATAAAATCCGTTCATTGAGTTAATGACTTACATATTAAGGGTATATTAATAAATTCCAAGGCCATGTCAATTTTAACTCCACAATTTACAGAACAACATATCGAAAGATGATATATGTAACCGATCCAAATTCTTCGATGACAGTGACGTAAGAGGTTTTACCCTACAATATTACCCCTAATTATTCATAAACAAATAACAGTTTTACTATTTTCAATCGAACTAAAAGCAACAATGTAACACGTATTAAATTCCATTATATAGGTCAAATTATATATTTCTAACATTATCGATTAATTTTCAAGCATCCGTATCCAGATAACTTCGATTGAAATTGTTTTGCTAATTATCAATAAAACATGAAACCAATTTAGACATGTATTCCCTCACGTTTAACAATTAAACAAAAGGACCCAACTTTTTATTTGCAAACTGGAAGCATGGTAGTTTTGCCTGTGTTGGTAGGTGTCCATCATTCTTAATATATATATATTCAGAACGATGACAGGCAAAACTATGATACTTGACAAAACCAACATTATGGTCGAAATGAATTTATCGTATTAAAGAAGATTGATCCAGTCTGAATCATCCGCTGTTTACTATTTCTGATATACAACCTGTCTTCACGTGAGAAACCAACTCTCCGGTATTTAAAAATTATATATGTATATATATATATATAGCATTGTGCGACACGTCGTTTCTATGGCAGTGAGTCGTCACACGATTACTTACAACAATTATCCAAATTTGTCCAAAAACAGCAATTATCTACTTACATGTACTTATTTAGAGCTATTCTTGTCCTACCTTCATTAAATACCATTTAAACCATTATAGACATGAATTAAACATTGCGAATTGATACCCTGAAGGCTACGTTGGTTATTTCAGAGATACGTATTCAGTAAACCTTTAACTTCACCGTTTCGGTACACACATGGTCAACAAAATCGATTATCTAAGTATGCACATCACTATTTAAACCATTGAGATTGGTCAAATCCTCTTACATCAGTGTAAAATTCACATAGGTCTTAAAGGGGCAGTAGCACGTTTTTAGGGGGAATATAATTAAGGTGATGTCGGGAAAATGACAATTAATGGTTCCAATTGAAAGACCATGTATTAAAACTAAACGGAGCAGTAATAATTCAAATAAAAAACGTCAAGTTGAGCCATGCGATTCCTTTTTCTTACACAAAATGAATTAAAGGTGTTCACATAAAATGGCCGCCAATGGATTTTATGAGAATCTTCCTCTGACTATGGATGATTGGCTTGTGTAATAAGATTTTTGACACTGTCAAAATAATACATTTAGCATTAACTTACAATTATCAGTGAACATTTTAAAATATAAAATCATCAAAAAACGTTCTACTGCCCCTTTAAATACCCTGATATCTTTTTGGCCAAATGTCATCGGCAGAAGAGCTCTTTCACATACCCAGATTTTGCAGGATGGTTTAGTCAATGTTAATTTCTTTCGTAACAAGTAGGTTACGTCTTGATGCAAAGTTGCACCAACAATAAATATTTCGATACGGATTTTATGTTGTTGTCATATATTATTGTTCTTTTGATTTGAAAATTGGCTATGAAGATAGTTTCATAATGTAGCAATGTCATAGTTTGATAAGTATCACGGTATTCCGGAAATTGGTTTCATTAAATAACTTTTGAAAGCATCGTAAATTCTGTTTGTTAAGGAGACTGTTATTTACCTAATTATTTATATGTGAACACGATCAATTTGAATATCAACGAAAGTGAAAAAAGGAAATAAATGTCATCTATTTCATATCGATATTTTATTATTTTGATACACTCTAATAGTTCAGTTCATGTTGCGAACATTATTCACGATTCCATTATAGGACACAGAATATTCATATCACACAGAAACATATAAACATGATCTGCATGTAAACGATACACACACTAAACAAGGCCATAAAACTTGCTGCAATGTCAAACCAGTTTCAAAAGGACGCCCACATTCAAGCGAATTAAAGGGAGTTCATATTACAACCAACAACAACCACTCAAGGTTACATTCGTTTGCACTTTATGTAGATTGTCATTATAAACGATTGCATAAGATTGATGACGAAGTGGTGATTCGGCAACGGTTATCAGGAGATCGACGATCGGTTTTACTGCGGAGGAGGGGAGCTCGCATGATTGCAACACGTTAATCAAGACTCGGACATCAGCTTTATTAAATATCAAACTTTCTAAATGTCACACCTACCCTTGCTGAATGTCGAGTTACGTCACGTGACCATTGGAACAACCGGAAGTACCTGCGAGGAAGACATTTCCGGTGTATTTTAGGTCAATGTTCTGAGCGAGGCAAGACTGGGTCGATATCTTCATGCAGGAAGGCTGCCGGATGATGAACAGACCTACAGATTCTATCATAAACTCGCTAGCGTGACCACGGCTACTTAAACCGGGGATTCAAGTATGAAATGTATTAAAAATGATAGATGCACATGTTTTGAGGGCATATTAGGTTTATGAAGTGCAAGGATCTAGAACTGTTTGTCCATGATCTGTGTGTGGACTGCGATCCTGCTGTCTGTGTCAGGGTTGTCTGGACAGTCGGTGAGTGAGGTAGTGGCGCGGAGAACCTGACCCACTCTAGACTGGCCACCAGCCGCTTTAATCATTGTGTGTATACGATGAGAGGATACTTTGCCTCTTTTCCTCCTCTGTAGTATTGTTTCTTCACAACTCAAATAATAAATACAGAGGTTAGACTAGAATTTCAAGACTTAAACTAACTTTCTTGAGAGAAAATACCGATGAATGGATATTACTTCTCTTTTAGGTATAGTTATCGTTGCATGCTTGCAATATTGCTCAAGAGGAGCTTAAAAATAACTCAACATTTTCTGCAATGTTAATGTAACGGTCGTTTTAATGTAAGATAACCTTTTACTATTATGACTTTCTATGATTAAGAAGCTTTCAAATTAAAAGGGCACTGACTCCAATCACTGAATATTCTTCCTTAGGGTCCCCTTTCACAAAGCACTCAGGTGATCGTAAGTCCTTCAGGTAGCCTTAGTGCAATGTTAGAGAATGGGAGTTAAGGCCAACCTTAGTTAAGGTTGTTTTGTGAAAGGAGGCCCAGTGCTGTTTCTGAGCACGTTTTTATATAGAGGACTTTCTTATATTGAGGACTTTCTCTCTTAGCTGTTCTATTCTTCAATTAAATCGATGTTTTCCTTTTTATATATGCTTTTCAATCTATATTGAAATACATTTCGATTAACTTTACATGAATTATTCACATACCATTTGTTGAATTATGGTACACATTGTTACAGCCAGACATATTAGTCATTCGAGACTATCCCCAACAATGAAATGGTTCATGGATAAAATGGCTGGTAATCATTTACAGGAGTATGAATCAATTCAACTGAATTGATACAGGAGTATGAAAAAACGCCATGAAAGAGGAAAGTCTAATGAGTAACGATGATTGAGTGCACTCCTAAACAGCGTTTAAGGCATTTTTACATGAAATGTCAAATTGATCTTATGTTATTTCTTTCAAACCTCTCTGATTTAGAATTTCAAAATGTATCCTATGAGTGTTTATCTATCAAAACAGAAAATCAGCTGATTGAAACTAATTCAAACAGTATCCTATTGTTGATCATCTACCAAAACAGAAACTCAACTGATTGAAACTAATTCAAACAATATCCTATTGTTGATTATCTACCAACACAGAATCAGCTGATTGAAACTAATTCAAACAGTATCCTATTGTTGATTTTCTACCAAAACAGAAAATCAGCTGATTGAAACTAATTCAAACAGTATCCTATTGTTGATTATCTACCAAAACAGAATCAGCTGATTGAAACTAATTCAAACAGTATCCTATTGTTGATTATCTACAAAAAGAGAAAATCAGCTGATTGAAACTAATCGAGTAAAATCTTATTCTCACCTTCAAAGTATATGACACTTCTTGTTTTTCTTGATTGCATCGTTGATTCAAGTTACTGCTCGTTTCATTAGAGAATATCCAAACGAGTGCGGTGTCGATCTAATCCCATAACACTTAGTCGATACTAAAATGCTAATTTATAATTGGTTATGATGCTTCTAATTAACTAAGGGTCAAGTGATTCTTGATTTATGCACAGCTTTATGCTATCATACTTGGAGGCCATTAGTTTGGTAATAATTGGAACAGTATGTAAGTGGTTAGCCAAATAAACCTGCTGTGCTCGTCTCGTTTATCATAAACACTTTGAGTGCAGAAAAGTTTCGCATCTTTTCACTTATTTGAGCCCTTTTGATCCATATAGTTAAAGATGGGTTAATAACTCATGATCGATTCTTTTTTTCGTTTTCACTTTCGTGAAAAATAAAACATAGGGTCGTTTAGAAAAAAAGTTATTACCCATGATTTATTTGTATTCTTCAGTAGCTGCTTAAAATAGGTCTGCTACAGCTTGATAATAATTTAGTCGTTGAAATCTTGATTTCATTAGTTTTGTTTAATGTGATATCTATATACTTGATAAAAGGGATAATCCAAACCAAGTAAGTTCTTCAGAGCCCAAGTGTTAGTCGTAGGACTCGAAGACAGTTTGGAGAAGGATAGAAGCTTATTAACCAAACACAGAGCATCTGAAAGTTAGAGGCGACCACAAACAAGGCCCTCCAATCGAACATGCCTTGAGGATGTATCTCCAGGAGGATTCGGCAGACATCTATGTTTGGTTACGTGACACTGTTAGGAGCTTACACTAGATGAATGGCGGGGGGGATCAGTCGGCCACTGATATCAGAAACTTCAATCCTTTGTGATTTATTACTTTGAAGTGACCAAATCTAGCCGAAATCCGTCGTGTATGCTGGCACCACGTTTGAATGAAGGAGGTTGCAATCACTTTATGACCCGGCCCTGTTGTGTTCGAACCAAGTAGAGACCTGAATCCGTGTCGAACATTTCTGCAAGTAAGGATTTTCACTTAAAAAGCCATAAAGTCCAACAACTCGACTGGAAAGATTTGATTGTGTGTTGGCGCCGGGGGAAGATAAAGCAGTGACGGGACACCTTTCAGAACGTACAGGAACATTGCAACGGCTGCCGAATGTTTATAATACATAACTTTATTGGTTCAAATGGAGAACTAACACAATCCTACTTATATATTAATCAAAGTTAAATGGTGACGGGCAGGTTATTAACAGGACCATTGATATTCATAACTATATGTAAAGGATTAAGTTTTACTACAATCATAAGTAATATCCATAAGAATAAAAAATTCTTGGATAGGACAACGTCACCCTAAGAACGCATAATGTCATGCCATGTAAATGCCAGATTGTTATCATTCATTGATATCCAATTAAATGATTCCCTTCTTGCATAATTTGGCCACCCTTTTTTGTCCATAGTTGGTTTTTCACCGGAACTAACGTGTTTGTCTGAGACCGAAATCATCCGTTTTGTTGTACATTTTTAGTTGAATAGGGGATATCGATAGGATCTCAAGTCTAGAACATGTTTGCTAGTCTACAATAATTTCCCCGAGGACAACGTGTGTTTAATTGATGTTCTTTCCAAGGGATCATATGTTTGCATTTACACGTGCTTACAGTTAATCATAGCTTTCATTGTGCTTGAAAAAATTATCGTTTTTTTAGGTTTGTGACATAACCTTATGAAAACCAAACATCAGTTGCAAAGAAATAGGGAACTTAAAAACAAATAAAGCTTTCATCATATAGAATGGTTATAAACAATTGATTATGCAGACAAAGACATTTTCAAGACCTCCAATGAAGAATCTTTTTCTGAAAGGTATGCATATTTTATAAGAGGAAGTGTCAGGAATAAAGGACGACCTTGTGCATTTGTTTGTCACCATGAGAAATTACCCACCTGTAATATATGTAATACTTATCTTTTGTCATCAACGACAAAGGATAACAAAACATAGCCACATCAGGGGTTCATGCTATGCTCATCTAGGACACATGTTCTTACGTGGCACTGCCACCCAGACATGGCAACCTGGTGTTTATTATCTACTGATATACATAATACAGACAGGACAAAAGGATGCTTTATGTAACAGTTTGTATTGAATTAAAGGCTTTACATTTCACTCATCAATATGACCTCTGCCACATTTAAAATACAAATATTAAGTTTGTTTAAGCAGTGGACATGTAGGTAATCATGAATATATATTAAACTAAAACTAGGGTAAGTCATACTAGAAACTAGTACTAGTACTACCGAATCGAAGGCATTTATTTAGTTATTCTGACTGACATAGATATTTATGAAGTTATCAATAATGATAATATACTTATAATACATATAATCATATGTACATAATAACCTATTTAGTAATGTTGTTTAACATGGGTGATCATACCAGGATACACAACATTTCATGGTCTATTCCATCCTTTACTGCCAACAATATCTGAAATTATGATAGATAGCTAATCAAAAAAATGTAATACGAGAACCATTTAAAAAGTCGTTTTGATCTCAACTGCAATTTATATAAAACAATAAATATAAACATGACATATGCTTTTGATTGCCACATGACAGAACTGAAGTTTGGTCTGTATATGTTAAAAAAACACATAATAGACTTTTGGCATAACTCATACATATTGATACTTTCTTGGATAAAATGAGTACAAATGTGATTTTGAAAATTAATCTATTTTTAAATGATAAACAAATGCTATCTGATATTAATATTAGTTTTTACTTTAATAATTTTGAATCGACATGGCGCAGTTAAATCAGTTATAAAAAGAGTTTTATGTTTTCCTGTTAAACAAAAAATATCTTATCATTAATGTTGTACTTTTGAAGAAACAACTCTCACAAACATTCATAAAAACGTTTTTGGACATTATTTTTTTAATTAAACGTTTTTTTTTACCGATGAACAGATTCTTTCCTATTAGTTTCTTCAATAAATGAATATCAAACACTATATATATCAAACTTTGAAATGAAATGTTACCACTTTCTTTGGCAGTTGAATAGGTTTTAAAAACATTTAATCTCATTATCGTTGTGTATCTTTCTAGGTTTAAACACCGACATTTATTAACATTGATACTGTGATTTTGAAAAGGCAACTCTTAGGAATATTCAAACATTCTTGTGACTTCCATTTATGCTCTACATGAATTTATAACATCCACAGCATGTAAAACCTCGACATTAGTATCGACTGGGCTCCTGATTGTAGGAACGACTCGGGACTAACCCGGCTGTAACATGTTCAACATGCATTCTATGCACACATAAAAAGAAGATTGTTACGTCACAAGATGAAGAGAATGAATAATGATGAACGTTCTGATGCAAATCGCAGGCTGTGAATGAGGAGGGCTTGTAATCCCAGGTGACAGCGCTGCCTTTAATCAATATTAAAATCTCTCAAGCGTGGAGCCTCTAAAGCTCTCTGAAGTGCACGATAGTCGATGAAAGGGAAGAGAGAGAGAAAGAGAGAGAAAGGGAAATGTGAAGAGAGGAGCGAAAGTAGAGAAATAGGAAAAGTAGAGAAAAGGCAGCTAATAGAAAGATAGACAGATTGACAGATGGAAAGATAGACAGAGAAAATGAAAATGAGGCAAGAATAAAAAAGAGTGTATGGCAATCAGCTAATGTCGTACCGACAAAAGCTATACCATGACATTAATCAACTGATACCTCCATGACATCCCACTAAGTTCTAAGGGAGTTTTTTCGCCATATCATAAAATATTCCTGTTGCCCCTTATGATTGAAAAATGATTTGATTTACGTTCATCAGCTATAAAAATATTTCCCTGCATGTTCATATTTGTGGTTATCAGAATTTCAATTTATAAACACTGTGGTCTTCTTGCAAATAAGTTGTGAAAATATAATTGTTTAGCGAAAACATGCATCTTTTAGAACCAACGATATTAATAACAAAAAGGAATTCATTTCACATCATTAATCATTGTCTTTTTTAGAACAAACGAATCTCTATCTCTGTACTACATCAGGATGTTCTGGTTCAACAATGCATCCTTATTAACAAATGGAGTAATCATCAACATCAGTGCTATACAGACCTCGGGGGAACATTGTCCCTTTCTATAGAGCAATTTGAAGATAATAAAATAAGCTATAACGTCTATCACAGGATCGATAGAGCTCTACCCATTACCAGTAGGCGTACACATAGACACTGTAATGGAAGTAAAACCCTTCGTCCTGGATACCCTGTATAGAGGATTGGATCATGTTGGTTAAACAATTGAGCGGGATGACTGACTTTAGGACAATAGAAAGAGACTCCCCAATTACTAAAAGTCTATCAAACATGTCAACAAGTCATTAATGCATTCTAATGATTAAATGTAACTCATACATAATAAAGTATGTACTACAGAGTCCTTTTTACTCGGCCGGTATAGACTGACAAATGGTACTTGGTTCTTTCATAAAAGTATCCACGACATTCTTATCAAAGGTTATTCAGAGCAGAGTGTCTTAGAAACATAGTCGACGTATAAGCCTGATGAAGTCAATAAGCTAACTATTGACCTTTAAAGGGGCAGTAGCACGTTTTTTGACAATTTTATATTTTCTATTTTTTACTGATGATTGTACGTCAATCCTAAATGTATTATTTTCATAGTGTCAAAAATCTCATTACACAAACCAATCGTCCACAGTCAGAGGACAAAGTACATACAGTCCATTGGCGGCCATTTTTGTGTGAACACCTTTAATTCATTTTGTGTAAGAAAACGGAATCGCATGGCTGAACGCTACATTATATATTAAATTTAGTACTGCTTCATTTAGTTTAAATACATTGTCTTTCAATTGGAACCATTTTTTTCATTTTCATGACATCGC
Organism: Steromphala cineraria; assembly: GCA_916613615.1. Taxonomy (NCBI): domain Eukaryota; kingdom Metazoa; phylum Mollusca; class Gastropoda; order Trochida; family Trochidae; genus Steromphala; species Steromphala cineraria. Next base: position 76,577,726 of record OU744721.1, read on the forward strand.
CTTATATTCCCCCAAAAAACGTGCTACTGCCCCTTTAATCAATCCAGGCATTATTTATAAACAAAACAGGTTGGATAAGTATAGATGATAAATAACTTATTATTGTTATGGTCTGGTGGAGTTTGCTTAATGGCTTGTGACTGTATATAAATCTGTGATAATGCTGTACACAAAAAGAAAACAAATCAAATTGTTTCTTCTATTGAAAAATAACAAAAAAAGAATTGGGTTGTCATATCATTGTTTCACATAGATGACCAAATAAGGTTAAGAAGTTAATTATAACATAATGCCAATGACAATGTATGGTTTTTACATGTGGATCTTACGTTGAGAAAGCCTTTAATGTATTGACAAAGGAGACAATGATACAGGCTATCGTAATGGTAAGCGAAGGTTCATGGTAGGTCGAGTATCATTTAGTTCATTCCTGTAATTGCTCGGTGAGTGGGTACGCAATGTTAAGTTCTAATAACTTCAAAAATTTCAATAATCTGAAAACAGATTAAACAGTAATTGATTTTCCATTAGTTATTGGCAAAACCAGTTGGATCCATGACCCCAACCTTCAAAATACAATTGATAAATTGCAATAGGGACATGAGAGATTGTTCGTCCCTACTTGATGTATGTAAATGATTCAAATGATTTAAATGCATACGATCAAGACACAGTTCATGTCATTCACAGTAGAAAAGCATTAAAAAGCCTGTATTTTGTTTTAATATTTTAAAATTTTACTTAGCGAAGGTTCAAGGTAGATCAAGAATCATCAGAATGAAGTAAAAAAAAATGTCGCAATCATCAATACTTATTTTATATCTGGCAATAAATATAACAAACTTTATTGATGTTGAACTTTTCAACCTTTTCATTCATCTATACATTGATTCATTCATTTATTCTTTCATTCTCTCTTCCAGTCAATATGAGTTTTGTTATTTTATACTTTCTTTTAAAATTATATCACAATTCATTGAAATAAAATGAAAACAATCAAGTGAGTGAGTGACTGTTAATGCTTAACACCGCTCGGGCAATATTTCAGTCATTAGCGGTGGCAAAGCAAGCAATATTCTTTTTATTATCGAATCTTTAAACAACATATATATAGTTGTAAATGTTTGTATGATTGGTGTAAAATGTCCAGTTTTGTATATTCTTTTTGAGATATTTCAGACACAAAGTGTCTTTTTACCTTCTCAAGCAAATTTTTACTTACTTTTCAAACGTTACAAATTAACTTAGTTAACTAACTAATTGAAATATTCACTTCATACGCCTCACTTAAACGTCGGCCTCACTAAAACGTCAGTCTCACATAAACGTCGTTCTCACGTAAATGTTAGTATCCAAAAACGTTTCTCTGCAAAAAACGTTTGTCTGCAGTAATTGTTGGTCTCCAGAAAACGTTGTCCCAACATACGACAAATCTTAATAAAGCAGAGGTTTTCAAGTCATTGGTTCTCAAGTCAATGGTTGGTACATAAAACCTACAAAAAATTAACCCTTTTAGATAAAGACGGTAGTGTATTTTTCTATCTCTTGTCAGCTTCCAAAGACAATAGTTGTGTAGAAGATAAGTGTGTACATGTACTGTTATTGCAAAAACGAACATGCTGACCTCTCTCATTGAGAAACGTTGGTCTCTAGTAAACAGTGGTCTGCAAAATACTTTGGTCTGCAGTAAATGTTTGTCTCCTAAAAACGTTGTCCCAACATACGATGAATCTCAATAAAGCAGAGATATTTAAGTCATTGGTTCTCAAGTCAATGGTGGGTACATAATTTCTACAAAGAGATAACCCTTTCAGATACATACGGTAGTGTATCACTATCTTTTACCAGCTTCCACCAGACAATATTTATGTTGATGATAAGTGTGTACATGTACTGTAATTGCAAGAACTCCGAACATGAGGACCTCTCATTGGGACTTTGTTCAATATTGGTTCCTTCTCAGTCTGCAGAATAACACATCATAACAGTCCCTATGATGAGATCATTAGATAATTATGCTGCTATTGAAAAAGTGTTAGTCCAATGACATGGTTACTAGATTTTATCTATTTAAAAAGCTTTTCGAATCTACCAACTTTTCGTAAATACTACCCAACAATGTCCAATAAACTCTTCTTACATTTGATAAAAACAATAAAATGTTGTATAAAAGAAAACATGTAAGGATATCCAAACAATGTTGGTTTTAAGTATTCAGGAAGGAATCAGTATTTGTGCATTCATCTCGTCTCTTGCTCTATTTACCATGTATGTAGATCACTGTCCCTGTATACAATTATCTCTTACTGGACTGTCAGTATGTCACTGTATAAATGCCACCATGGAAGTCATGTCTGCAGACGCTACCGTCAAATCAGATCGCAGCAAACAAAGCGGAAGTGCTAACAGCTCTCTAGCGAACTTTCCAAGGCCACGTATTTTTAAATATTTCCTTTGTGCATAAGGACTGAACAGTTCTGGACATGGACAGGTGTATAGGAGGTAGCTTTATAAACTAGACTTTATTTTTTAATTCAGCGCCTGAAAGACGAGACGCTTTACACTGACACCTGTCTAGTCATTTGCTGCAATTATATCATCAACAGCATCTTAATACTTGGTTTAAGAATATGCTTCAGATTTGTAGCACTTTCTTTAGAGCTAAACACTTGTTTCAAATCCAACATACTTTACTTGATCTACCCATGTACAGCAAGTACCACCACTTGTCACATTTCCAAACAATTACAGTTGGTAGAAGGTCGACCTGTAGCCCAATGCTGCAACCTAAACCCCCGGAACAAGGTCACTCTATCGTAATTGTATTACGATTATAACAACCTAGACGATGGTATCGTGGAATGGGAAAATCGATATGAGCCTCTGAATGGCCCAGAACTGTTGTGTAGACTGGCACCGTCAACTGAGCTGGTCTGCATTGCTCCAAGACAGAAGCTCAGATGTTCTGGTGCACACTTGAAGGATGAGGGAGGCTGCAATCATTCTGCTGAGTTGATGCTGCTTAGCTGCTGGTGTTAAGCTGGGGAGCTTAGCTGAAAACGTTAGGTAACAATTATTCAAGTTGAGTTAAGCATGATTGCCCCAACATTTTGGTTGAGGTGCAGTAAGGTGATGGAGATGTGGAGTTGAACTTATTGGACTCATTGTCAGGGCTGAACATCTCACATAATTGTGTAAAGGTCAAGGGTACAAGTGCATCAACCTGAAGCAGTGTCTCTGTCTTTACATGATGCGTCTATATACTACGTTCTTTGGAGAACTGCCGACTTTGAGAGGGACCATGTCTAATTTATTCGAAGAAATATGATTTTAAAAAGTGAGACTAATTGTCTTCATTGGAATATCAATGACTTCTTACACTTGCGGTTAATTCAGTGAAATAAGACCTTGAGTGTGTAAATGGCTCTTGTTCATACATAGCCTTAAAAGAGATATGAAGACGACTGCTCTTGGAATTTTCTAATCTTTTAAGCTGAAGATGATATTGACCTTTGAAAGTGTCGACATGACGATTAATGAAGTTATTGTGGCTTGTTTCAGAAGGTTCACTGATGACTCCTTATCTTCAAAGTTGTCAAAATGATAATATAAATATACAACTTTGTAAAGGATTATTAAGATCCCTGTAATCTTGATAGTTGTAGATTAACCTAAAGTTGACATTCTTCTTAATAATCATATACCATTTCCAGTTTCGTTTAGTTTTACTTTATGTATAGATCCATAGACATAGCACACACTTAAACCGTACAGGAAAATAATTTGTGGCTCGAATCAATTGTATAAGCATGTATCAAATTCATTCTTTACACCAAATTAAAAGATTAAAAATCTGAACAGGAAATTATATTCACTTATCGACACCTTAAAGCTTTTTGACACAGTCGATGTTTGAAATACACTTTTTACAGATGTATGTAATAGTTTTATATGAAAATTGATTGAAACATGTCCTATTGCTTTAAGCTTTATCACAAACATGGACATTCATGATACAAGTATCATACAAGAATATTCAAGGTTCCAAGATTACCTCTATCGTTACCGAGGAGAAAGGAGGCAGCGCAGAACATCAAAGACAGGAGATAATGCCTACAGGATGGTGTACACATGCACAACTTAATTACTATAATAAACAAACATATTTTCTGCTTCAAAAGAAACATACATATTTTCCATTCCATGGAATATTGATATGTCAGTGTAACTTAACTTTACATATTTCTTGCGTATTCTTTCCATACAGTATTGATACAGTATGTGAATACTAGCTTACACTATCAGTTTGTAACTTTTAGATTGGAGTTCTTTAAATGCAAATTAAACAAAGCTGTAGCCTGCAATTTAGTCCCATTTTCTATAATTCAATGTGCCTTCTACCATAATACTTACTTTCTTAAGGCGTGCTGATGCACGTGTTCCCATTGAATTTTTTAACTTGCTTGATGAAACCCTAGACTTGTTAACCCGTACGGGTACTACCAACCCCGTACACTTTGATGATGACCTTATATACATAAATGCATATTATTTCTAGGTACATACATGTGAATGCAAGTGTGATTCTGTATAATGCTAATGCAGCTTTCGTTGTACAATCATAATATACATTCGCACACTTAAACACATATACACTGACGACACTGAGACAAACACACACACAGAACCGCATACAAAGATACACATACACACAAACACAAACACACGCACATAAACAAAATGATACATACACACAGACACCTATAAACAGACATAAACACAAAATGATACATACACATAATATTTATACACATACACATTATGACACATACACAAAGACATATACACACAGAGATACAATTAACACCCATACACGTACACAGAGAGACACTTACATCTTGAAACATACACATGCACACGGAGACACACATACACGTTGGAATGCACAATTCACTGTACTCTCGGTACACCAACATATTTCTCCGTACAAACACACAAACACACATCCATTTCTGTGAGATTATGCATCTCCCCACACTGACAATACTATATCTTTGTACGCATCACGTTAGTACATTCCCTGAAGCGAGTAAAAGAAGAATGTTCACATCAAGCCAGGTATGTTAACACATAGCTGTCATAATGAGCAGAGCTGGTTCTGAGTTCCACCACTAGAGGGCTTGCCAACAAGTGAAGGAGGAACACGTTTCTAGAAGCTAGAACATGTAAACAAGAATGGAACATCACATTGGAACGTTGTATGCGCCATGTTTGCTGGTTGTTCCGTCTCATTTCATGGGACTGTCAGCTACACATCTATAGTTTCCTTTTAAATATCTTTAATGAGAAAAGAGTCCCGAACTCACAAGATTTAAGATTTCCGTATCTTAAGATCAAGTTGTTAATTAGTTAAACGTGTCAAAAGTAACATATTTCACACTTTACCCTTTACATACTGACAACTCTCAAAGTATGACGATACTGAGAAAACCGTAGACAATTAAAATTGAAAGGTTAAATATCTTTAAGTCTGTAGGTTATTTTAAAGAGTTTTTGCTTAGTTGAATGTTAAAAAGGTACCACGATTCACACCTCTTTTTTTCTAAAGGTTGGTTGTTGCTAACTAAAACAATAAATCTGTAATGAAATCACTGAAAATTTAGCAAAAGGTGACTTACAGCCCTCTATTGTTTTCGTATTTACGACAAAATAGAACTTCCACAAACAAAACAGCTTGATTTTTCATCATAATAGATAAATCTATATAACTATCACTTCGACCAAACAATCCTAATATGCAAAGTGCTCATAACCTTATTAACGTGGAAAAATCAGCACAGCTACCTACGCCTAGCGCCATTGCTTCCAAAAGGGCAATAACTCTTATAATTGTCAAACAACAGCCCTCTAAGGAAATTACACGAACTGGACTCGGTGTGCAATCTCCCTAATCTCTTATCACACACGGAGACTCTCTACAGGTTGTAGATCGTAGAACATATTCTACTCTTGTCACCTAATCACTTGTCTGACACGGAGACTCTCTGCAGGTTGTAGATTGTAGAACACATTCTACTCTTGTCACCTAATCACTTGTCTCACACGGAGACTCTCAGCAGGTTGTAGATTGTAGAACACATTCTACTCTTGTCACCTAATCACTTGTCTCACACGGAGACTCTCAGCAGGTTGTAGATCTCGGAACATATTCTACTCTTGTCACCTAATCACTTGTCTCACAGGGAGACTCTCTGCAGGTTGTAGATTGTAGAACATATTCTACTCTTGTCACCTAATCACTTGTCTCACAGGGAGACTCTCTGCAGGTTGTAGATTGTAGAACATATTCTACTCTTGTCACCTAATCACTTGTCTCACACGGAGACTCTCTGCAGGTTGTAGATCGTGGAACACATTCTACTCTTGTCACCTAATCACTTGTCTCACACGGAGACTCTCTGCAGGTTGTAGATTGTAGAACACATTCTACTCTTGTCACCTAATCACTTGTCTCACACGGAGACTCTCAGCAGGTTGTAGATTGTAGAACACATTCTACTCTTGTCACCTAATCACTTGTCTCACACGGAGACTCTCAGCAGGTTGTAGATCGTGGAACACATTCTACTCTTGTCACCTAATCACTTGTCTCACAGGGAGACTCTCTGCAGGTTGTAGATTGTAGAACATATTCTACTCTGGTCACCTAATCACTTGTCTGACACGGAGACTCTCTGCAGGTTGTAGATCGTGGAACACATTCTACTCTTGTCACCTAATCACTTGTCTCACACGGAGACTCTCTACAGGTTGTAGATCGTAGAACATATTCTACTCTTGTCACCTAATCACTTGTCTCACACGGAGACTCTCTACAGGTTGTAGATTGTAGAACATATTCTACTCTTGTCACCTAATCACTTGTCTCACATGGAGACTCTCAACAGGTTGTAGATCGTAGAACATATTCTACTCTTGTCACCTAATCACTTGTCTCACACGGAGACTCTCTACAGGTTGTAGATCGTAGAACATATTCTACTCTTGTCACCTAATCACTTGGGAGCAACCATGAATTATTGGTTCTTTTGTGAGCAATGTGACAAAACACAACAGATCGAAATGCATATGTTCTTGTACTGAATATAGACGAGCAGTGCAGACCGAACAATGATACGGGTGTAGTCTGTATTGTCATATGGTTAATCTGACTTATAAATCATATTTGGATGTCAGGTTAAATCTTTATGTGATTGTTTTCTAATTGTATAAGTTGGAAAAGAGCAAGTCCTTTGAAAACCTCTGATTTGTAATATGTGCTCTTTCAGCGAAATAATATCCAGCATTTAAATGATTTCCATGTTGTTTTAATCATTTAAACGGTTAAACATTTGAAAAAAATTAAACAAGAGAATAACAATGGTCTGCATCATCTGAAACGATAATATGTTGCTACTTTGTGATATATGACATATTGAATATTATAGGCGGAGATAATTCAATATCGCTATCATCACTGATGCATACGGATGGAATGTGACACCAATCAGGTGAGGTAGTCGATGATAGTTGATTGTATTATGCATTTATACAGTAATTATGCAAACATTAAGTATTGGTGCTATATCTATATATATATATATATATATCTAGAAACGAGTGAACGGAATGAAATATATATGGATCATGATCAAACCCTTTAAGTAAATTCAAATCACTTGATCAAATTACAGGTTTAAGACAAGAGCCAAAAGTAACAAATACAGAATCACTCTTTTGCTTTTCGCTACGAACAGCATTACAACATTTGAGGAGAGTCGGAAAGATTTGTAAGATCGTTTCAAAGAATAAGAGAGTTATGACCAGTCCAGACAGATTTCCACCCTCAAGGGTATCTTTCATATTTGATATAATTTGATGAAATATGGAGGTCTGGTCCTGTTTTCTTGTGATGTGCAGTATCCTACACTGACAAGGTACATGGAAAAGGTATTAAAAGTAGGACGTGCCTAGCCAATAAATCGTCATCCTTTGTATCGTTTTCAATTGCTTGAAAACCCAGATTTCAGTGTTTGATAATAAAGATGTAAGGTTTAATTGCTCGTTTCACTGAGGTCCTTTGATGTTAGATATAGTGTTGGCATGAATATGGAATGTTTTGGCACAAACTAGAGAGCGTCGCTTATTGCTATGTACGAGTTGTTCAACTAATACAGGAGCGCTCACTTAAACATGCAATTTATTCAGGTTTTGTTATTGTGAAAATTCCACAATACAGTTAACAAGAAAGCTCATTGCAGCGGAACCACGGATACCTTAATTTTGACGAAAAATAACTTATTTCATGTTATTTGCAAAACTGTTAAGAAGAAGTTGAATGATAGGGCCATCACTTCTGTTTTAATGCTGTGGTGATTGTACTTGGCAACACCGTATCTGCCTGCATTAATTCCTATTATAAGTCGAAATAAGTATTGATTGACATTCTGTTATTTTAAAAGCGTTAATTATAAAATTACCGATAAATCAAATCAACCCTTCTTCTATGGAGAAATTTTAAAAGAAATTTCAAACGTAGTTTCTTCAAGCCAGCATTTAAACAGTAAGTAAACGACAATAAGCTTGTTTACACAATCTATGCTGCCCATCTTTCAGATATGTGCTAAGCCGCTGGTCCACAGTACAAGCTTAGATTCAGGGAATGCGACTTTGCAATAAATGTCACTGCAAATGTTAAAGTTCAGTGTAACATAGTTTAACCGACATCTCGGGATTTAGGTCTTGGTAGTCCATAATTTTTTTTTATAAAATAGAGGGTCTTGAACAGATTTAAATTTAATGTAAATATTTAAAAAACATTTTGATATCAAGAGCCAAAGATAATTAAAACGGTAAAATAAATCTGCAAGTTGAGTACATTTTAAAGAAGTTCTCGTACTCTACGGTGCAGCATGTTTACGATGCTAAGGATTACAAGAGGTCAGTCGGTCAGAATAAAAGCACGTGACAGGGGCCTCGTGGTCACATGGTCCGTGCTTTTGACATTTAGACGCGTAACTAGTTTAAGGATAAAAGCGTAAAGGCTGCGCTCCAAGATGACCAGTTATCGATCGCGACAGTGTCCTACTGTACTGGCGCTGTAAGGAGTTTACAACTGCTTGACGGTTTGACCCGTCTGTTGACAGTTGGAATTGAGCGCGGTTTACTCTGTCATGTAGGTCAACCAGTTGATGGAAGCAAGACATGTGCATTAATTAAAGCACTATAGCTTCTTGCTTGAAAGTAGGTAACCTCCCGTTGTCGTACATTTCGATCAATAGCAGGATTTGCCAATGAAACGGAAGTACGGGATAATTATTTTTTGTGGTCTGCATTTCCTCAAGTCTATGCAAAGACTTAACTCTAACTGTTTGTATACATTAGTAGACTCACATGATGTTTACATTAATCTCGATTATATCTTTATAGAAATGATAGTCAATAAGAACATAGTAATGGACACTTCTGCAGGAACTTAAGGAATGTTTTCAACATGGTGTAATGTATTCCCATAAGTATAGATAGAGAAACTAGCAACGATACATACATGTACATGCATTAAAATCAAGGAATTTGTTTGAAAGTTGACAACTGAGATGTAACGTGTGGTCGTTGTTTTGTAAAGAGTAAGTGTTTTCATTTTTGTTGTTATGAATCTATACCAAACACCAAACACCAAAAAAACGTGCTGCTTCCTGAATTTTTAGTCCATTAAATCCCAATTTTCGTTATTATTAATGTTTTGTCGATCCTCGTGATGAATATCTTTTGTTAAGTTGGCATGGAATCAAAAGGTGCCTCAAAGAACATTGCAAATGACCTCACTATATCTCACTTTCAGTTACCAGAAATAAGATAATTAGGGTGATTTAACAATGCGTTTCTAGGAGAATTTATTCTCAAGGGCTTTCGTGAATTACAGTCTTATTAAGGCCTTTACTCATGGTAACATACATGTTCTATATTAGATGATGGGATATCATGCAAATATTAGAACAATTTTTTAGCATTAATCAGTGACAAGAAAAGTGATCAAATCCAAATTTGTTCTTCATTTGTAAGATATGGAGTCTACACGCTATAACATATTTTTCTTTCCCCCAATTCTTATTAGTTTAAAAATCAATTTTTCGATCTTTTTCCTCATGATTACCAGAGATGAAATCACTCCAATATGTTTTTCAAACTAACGGAAGTAGTTCCAAAAATGTGTTGTGCATTGTAAGTTTACGATTGTATTGTGTGTCTCCTGTTAAAAATATTGTTTAAATGGATTTATCATCTGAACACGACAATTCACTCACTGAAAGCAACCATCTACTGGTGTATGAGAGCATTGATTGTGCTGGAACACAGTGACAGACAAGTCTTCAGTTCTACCAGTAGAGTCGAGGCTCTCAAGTACCCTTCAACCTGTCACTCGGATCAATCAACAGCTTGCATATTATGGTAATGGTCCTTATTTAAAAGAATATTTTTGCTAAATCAATTTATGTTTCAGCCTTTTTATCTTAACATATTTTGATGGGGTGAGGTCTACTTTTCGAACAGGTATAGACTTACAACCTGGAGGACCCGCATTCGAATACCGCTGGACATGAAAATATTGGATTTTCTTCCTGCTACATTTTGATAAGCAATTTTTTAGTATACACGCTAACCATACATAAAAGCAATTGCAACTTGAAGATACCATGGAAAAGGTTATTTTTTTAAAATGTTTCAAAACAGTTTACTTGATAACTTTTTAAACAAACATGAAGGTCATCGATCACAGATCTAGGATACGATGGAAATAATTTTTTCTTTATTTGATTTTTATTGAACAATTTCAAATTCATTTCTAGTTATCAACGTCTGTATGTTAATCTATATATCTTGACATTTTTATCGTATCCATATGTAAACTGTGATTTATTTCCATGGTTTATTTTTTGAAATGGCCTTTTGTGTTATAAATTTGTAGCAGTAATTGTATTTGCATTATTCAGTGTTCTTAAGATGTAATTTTAGATGTCTTCGTTTTTGGAAAATGAAATTGAAATTCCAACACATAAACCACATTGTACTACAATTTATGCTGGATATTTCTGATACTAACGTCTCTCCTCCACGCTTATATATGTGTTATTGATGCCAAAATTAAAATTTTCGATAGAGGCAAAGCCTGTCTGTTTAAATGTCAGGTTCGTCATTTTGTTAAAACCTTTTCCCGAAAAACTTTCGCAATATATTGATTGTTTTACACTTCTTACACCAATATATATACTCGTTGATTTAAGCCATGATGTAAGACATGCGTTTCTCTTGTGTGTTCAAAACAACGACCTTGCAAACCTTGGCCTCTGATACTGTACTTTGGCCTCTTTGTGTAAATAGATGATAGTAACTGGAAAACATCCTGTCAACTAACCTTGGAAACAACTTTTCTGTACTGATGTCCTGCCAACTCTCCAAGAGACATCTACCGTGGTTTAAAAACACTGGTTAAGTACCTAGATAACCTTTGCGATCGTTGAAACCAATTCTACTTAAAATTTACTCATAGTTAGTTATCCAAATTTGTCTTTCAAATAAAACTTCATTTTATCGATTGAATTCCAGATCTCATAGTTACATCACTCGTGGCTTAACCAACTCTTAAGAGACTCCATCCTGAACAAACTTATAGCATGTCTGCATTCACCCGTACCCTCTGATAATCCTTGTGGGCCGATACTGCTTTCTGCACGACAACTCCACATTCCTATCGCATTCGTAAACCTTGAACTAACTAGTGGCAAGTTTATCTGTGACTGTAAACAAGTTAGGTTGTCCGGACACGAAACTATTTAACTGTTATAGGGATACAACAAGGTTGTTACATTAGTCCCTTACCTTTCACCTATTTGATAGAATAATCGTGTCACTGCCCTGTCAGGACTAATCGCTCTTGTTTGTAGAACTCGCTGTAGATCAAGTAGTTAAAGAGGTCGTAAATCAGGTGAATTAATGACATGGGAATTTGTAAACAAACATGTAAATAATGTGTTGACCTAAATCGAAAAAAGGAAGACTAAAGTACACATACATTTTGTTTAGAATGAAATTTTATATGATTAAAACGTATTTTATTCATGGAAAAGGAATAAGTTTGCCAAGCCTTACCTCTCACATACATATGTTAACATAATTTATACGAGAATGAAATAAATGAAATATTGATGATATACAAGAATAAGTAAAACATATAAAACTGTCAACTCTGAGGCCAGATCATCACTTTTGAGAAAACAGTACAGTAGGATTTGAAAAACGTTTCATTTGTATCTAAATCTCTTTGGTGAATATATTAAAAAAAATTGAAATTTGAGATGATCTAAAATTGTTTTTGAAAAGAATCATAAAGGTCTTCACTCGCTATCGTTTGCAGTGTTAGACGTTAACATATTTTTTTATTTTTATTTTTTTTAGTACGAAATGTTCATTCCAACACTACAGATATTATGTTATGTAACTTTATTCAGTTAATTTATACACAAACGTAATTTCAATTCGTGTTACTTTCAAATTTTCAAAATGCAGATACATATATTGTAAGCATTAACACCAACTTGATTAAATGCATTTACGATTTATTTTGTAAAGGAGATTAAATCAATATTAAAGTAAAACAAAATCTCCTTTATATTCTTTGAATCAAAAGTTACATGTTATATCAATACTTCATATCGCTAATTTTATTCTATTTACTTGATACATGCTACATACTAATAAATCAAATAAAATTAAGTTAAAAAATATTTAAAACATACTGTATTAAAACAAATAATATTGGTACGTTGTCTTCTATATAATTAACATTTGTTTCTACATACAAGATGCACCTTTGCTTAAAATAAGAACTGCCTTTCGATAGTAATAATTCTTCACCTGTATATTCCATACTAGACATTTTAAACACTATTCCGCTACTGTGTGTAAACAGTGTGAGCACTGAATTCTCGCTAATTTCACATTGACACGTGTCTAATCAACAGAGTGTAGTTTCTTACATTTATCTGTGGAGAATAAACCACACCACACCCTCTGTATACTATCTCAGCCAGTGCTATCAGCCTCCACTGTATCACCCACCTGTGAAGTTTATGATCTCAAATTGACCTCCAGTTCATAAAAATGTTTTATAGGTGGATGTAACTGCATTAACATTGAGCATAATATTGGTTTTTTATTAATCAGTTTTTGATACAGTAAAATAAAAAAAATATCTAGATATTTCTTTTCTTTGTTATAGTTGTATTTTTTTTCAGTTTCTGTATAATATTTTTTTCGAACTTATAAATAATTTTTATTTTCCCTTTTGATATACTCTTGAAAATCTATTTGTAAAAATGAACTTATACAACAATGCTAAGTACACCTTTTAGCTACTATGATTTCAACAAAGCACATTGCACTTGTTGCTTGCTGTATTTATGAGAGTGTAAGGACAAGGAAGGACACAAACATGTTGTTTCTGTAAGTTTACTGCACGTCCTGGTGGCAACCTGTGAGTGTATGTGGGTGTGAGGGTCATCTAGATCGTGAGAGTATGCAGTCTGTGTAGATATAGATAGATAGAGGACCGCTCCCCTACTCACCTCTAGCTCTCCATGCTGTCTATTTGACCCTCCTTAGGTGACGGGTGGGGCTGGTTTGCCAAGACTGACACATTAAGCTCTCTTATTTTTTTGGTTAAAATCCTGACATGATAACTATTGAATTGCACGTTATCATTAAATCCCTCCTATGGAAAAATTGGATTTGTTTTTTAGAAACATAAAAATGCAGCTATGGTTCAGATAGTGCAATATGTTTACATGCGATCATTCAAAAACAGTCTTCATCATTTGCCGAATTAACATCCCAACCACGAAATTGTGAAAATTGAAGTACATGTCTTTGCATAACTGTATTTCATACTCTGTGCTTGTGTCGTTGTTTAAAATTTACAAACGACCTCATTATGAGTACAAATACTGTGCAAAAGAAGCAAAAAGCTTATAAGAATAATAATCAGTCTTATCAAATAAAAAATCTAAAAAATATAGAAACTCCAAATAAAAACTTTTCAAGATGTTGTTCACCGAGTGTATGTATATTGATAAGAACCGACCTTGAGAGTAAACAGACTATATAGATATGGAACAAATGCTTCTAAACGTACCTGCAGTATATTCGCTAAGTAGGTGAGAGTTCAAATACCTTGGTAACTAAATTACGCTGTTTTAGCCATTTCAAACTATATAATGTTATAAACATACATCATAAAAATATTCATTTTGGAAATAGTACACCATGTTTCATATACAATGAGATTATACACAATGTTGGAAATGGACAGCTGAGAATGAATCTTTCTACCTGTTAATTGTTTCATGATTAATGTAAAATTAATCAATTAATTAAGTATAATATGTAAGATAGCTCACATGAAAGGACATCGAATGGATGTGCTTTACATCATTTCATTTTCAAATAGAAAGGCTGTAAATCTTTCAGCTACCCTAAATATATAAATTTATATAAAAACCACGAAATTTCTTCGAATATAAAGTGAATATTTAAAAGACGTTGCTTTTCCTCCATCAGGGAGACATTAACAGGACAAGGAACTCCTATCCTTGAAATAATAATTATGTATTTTGTGCTAATTTGGCTGATTGATGGCAATTTTCAAGGTCATGGACATTTGAAACCCAACGTCAAAACAACGTTAAAATATGGAATAGTGTTTTTGGTTGACATTTAATCCATGGTATATTTATATTTTGAATTTTGAAAGTAAATTTACATGACCAAAATTCACAAATAATACAAAACTTAATACAAAAACACAGACATATAACGTTATCTTGATGACTTTGACTACCTTGATTATTCATATATTCAGTTGGTTAAAATGTTGAAATTTAGTTCAATTGTCAACGGGATTTTTCAATCTCTGTGTTAAATTGATTTTCCAACAATACAAAATTTGATACCAAACAAACATGGCAGATTACGTTGCCTTGATTAATTTAACTATTTAATAAATATTTAATTGGTTTAAATGTTGAAATCTAGCTCAACTGTCAACAGATTCCTCCATATGTGAGTGTAATTGCTTTTCAATGTGATCTTTTGTAAAGCCTGTTTCACAGGGTCGCGGTATTTCTTTTTCTCAGCATGAGATTGTTTTGTGAATATATTACCTGGCGTGAATCACATTCACTCCTTTATGTGTCTGTATTCAAAATTGCATGTCGTCTGTATGATGAGGATCATTATAACCTTTAAACCACGGAAAATGTCATGCAAGTTACACGCTTTTCTGAGTTCACAGGTCTTGATAAAAGTAATAGTCTTTCACGAAAGATATCATGAATACATACATACTGATATATTTTGAATGCTCTCTCCTCTTACTTGAGTTATTATACACAGATCTATAAAAGAAACAATTGTCTTCAAAAAAGAAAACGCTTATGATATGTTTTAAAGTGTAATGTCGGTATTGACATTCCCACAGCATACAGTGTCTAGTCTCCTACTTGAAGCCGGTACAGAAGGTTCACAGTTGTCAGCGTGTTTGCAGTGTCAAGATACTTCCTTCAAGGAAAATACCCATAACCCATACGAACTTGAAATATGAACTGCCGACACCCAATCAACTTGCAAGTTAACATTTGTTCAGGAAACAGGATCTTTATACCTTTGTACTCACTGCCTTATTTGTCTTGTTTAATTATTTTGGAACATTTTTGCAGGATATAAAAATATCAATAGGAGATATTTGTATCATAGGACTCAATAGGGAAAATGTTGTTATATTGCCTGTTTACCTGAAGTAAGGTTAAACTTTACATGAATGCATGATTGTTTTTTTTTACAATACATATTCAGGTAAACCTACACCACATTGTATTATTCAACTAAATTGAACTCAGCTCAATAATTATCAATAATACCATTACCGTTTATGAACATCCTCGCCATTTACTTTCAGTCATTGTAAACTGGTCACATGCATATTACACAGTTATATCAATTGAAAGCATCATTTAAAAAATCAACATTTATGGAAAGTTACATTTTTTCTAGTCGTTGTTTATGTATTCAATCGAATAATTAAATTAATATTTATCTAAATATGACCGTTTTGGTTATTTAAAATATGAAAACGATTTTAGATTGGATAAAACAGCTTAGCAGCGCATTGAAGCCAATTCTATTTCATCAATCGAATCGCAATTAATGCATTAGTTAAACTCATTTATTCGTTAATTCATTAGTTTAACTCTTTCATTCATTCAGTCATTCATGAATTCATGCATTCATTCATTCATTCTTCAAAACAACGTTTGTCTAACTATTCATGATATGTGCACATGTGCACATGTGCACTTGAACAAAACTGGCTACCATGCAGCGTTTGAGGTAAGACAATACACCAGACAGATAGGAGTGGCGAGAAATTGCTGGGTATTATGTCAGTTGGTTGAACATCAACCAAGCCTCAAGCCTTCCCAGCTCGATAATATTTTATCAAGAAATACATCAAATCCTGCCCTAGTGAATACTTTATCCTGAAACATCCGTACGGTGTGCAGTGAGACGAAGAGAATAGGATCGGGTCAGATTGAGGGATGATTGTATTTAGTAACCCAGTCATGTAGAACCGCAACATGGCTGATGTAAAACATGGCTTTGAAGTTATAGAATCTTTTATGCATGTCACATCCTAAACTGAACTGCGTATCTTTCAAAAGCATGTATGTCATAAATCAGAGAGCATATAACATTTGGTAAAATCCGTCATGTGAATGTTTCGGAAATATACGAATGATTTTGATAAATTATTATTATGAATGTCTACAGAGATATTCTTGTGAAAAATTTCGGAGCCAGAACCTTTCAACAATATTTTTAAAACAATCATTGTCTGGTGATTAAAATGATGATAATAGGTCATCAATCATACATAATGAGTGCAATATGTTAAATACGTTATTTGCTAAATTGAATCAATAAAGGTCTTCAAAATCGAATCAATAGATCAGAAACAATATGAGAATACATAAAAAAAGCATCATACTGGAATCGAACACCATCCCTTACAAAGTTCAATCAACATATATTTCTTACATGAGCCAAAAACGTGTATTCTCTCTTAAATAAATTCTTCGCACACTTCCAAAAACATAGTTGTCTTTTTAAATAATGCAACACAATTTAAAAAAAGCTTATGACGTATCACTTGAAAACAAAAAGAGAAAACGGTGAAGTCTCCAGGCATAGCAACAAATAATACAATACATTTTTTACATGATGGATATTCAGAAAAGGAGAAAAAACGCTGAATCATCGATCATCTGAGACGTATATGAATGGAAATGGTTCGTTCCTGCATTTTTCATGTCTGAAAGGACCGATTTCATATATCAAAAGTACATAACGTTCATACAAGAAACTGAAATATAAGGTTTGATTCAAGAGCATTGGATACATTCCAAGCTCAAATCCGTATAATCATAAATAAAACATTATACTCTGTCTCATATTGAAAGGTAAAAGCACCAAAACTTTTTATAAAGAAATAAGATTGGAAGTAAAAAGAGAGTTTAACAGATTATATTGCAAATAACTTGTATCTCAACCTAGCAAGCCAATAAATCATTACAAACATTGGCGAGGAAAGGAGGGATGAGATAAACGAATTAAAGTGCCAGTTTATGTGATATATCAACCTGCTACTACAGGAGGCTTGTCCATCGGTGATAAAGTGCTGGTAATTATGTTACAAAATCATACATCATCAAAGGAGAAAACACAAATAATCCCTTTGGCATTGCATTTAGTAATTATGGCTTTTTGCAGGTCAGAATTATTTTAAAAAACGCAGCACAGTTTGAAGGTTAGACTAAATGTTAGTCTCTGAAATGGAGCTTTTTGTAATTCAAAGAGAAATGTGCCCAATGAACCTTTCATTTTCAGAAACTGCTGTAATTTAGACTTATAGGCTTGCGTGATATTTTTTTTTCAGGTGCTGTTAGACAGACTATTGGAAGGTCTGTTTTAATTCCAGACAGCATCACGTTACAAAATTGTGCTTAAGTGGTATCATTAGCCAAGGA
This sequence comes from Steromphala cineraria, assembly GCA_916613615.1. Lineage (NCBI taxonomy): Eukaryota > Metazoa > Mollusca > Gastropoda > Trochida > Trochidae > Steromphala > Steromphala cineraria. The sequence continues at coordinate 76,595,902 of OU744721.1, forward strand.
CTCGGTTCACAAGATGAAACATTTCTGTGGCAAAATAGTTCAAGTTTTGGGCGGGTGGATGGGCATGCCATTTCAGGCCAGATGAGTTAAAAATCAAAAGAACACAAAATTTTTTTTACTATAGTTAAACATTATAAGATTATATTTATCACAATTAACGTCATTGGATTGTGTAGCTTTATGACCATCTGTATTGTGTTATTTGCACGATTGCGAAAGGTCATGAAAAATGTATGTTTGTATGTTTGTAACAATTGTGATTAAGAAAAGATGGTAACACCAACCTTTCACTGTAACGAATGTTCTGAGATTTTTGAAACAAAAATGGCAATGCAAGTCTTTAGTTTAAGTTCTGGAGTCTTTGTTAAAATGCTAAAGGAATAAAATAACTGCTGTTGCAGCATTGAAATCATTTTATCTTCATACTGAACAATTTTTATACAGATATATAATAATTTATATAACTTAAAATCCTTTTTTCATTATCTCTGTAAGATTTAAAAATGTTCTTTATGTATTTCCATTTCTTTATGAATTCCAAACAATGGTTTAAAAGGTTTCGGAAACAAAACATGTCGCAAAACACGTTAACAATGTTCGAAAGTTCTTATTTTGAGGCTAAGATAAACGTAATCAAGATGATCTTTCAAAACGTTTTGTTGCAAGATACACGATATTTTTGCATAATTGATTTTAAATATCCTTGACATTTACCGTGTATGTAGCCTACATTCGCGAACAAGTGTCGACACATCCAAATATCACGCATATTTATAGATACACTGACAGACAGATTCAAACACAATGATTGTAAGACAACCGCCATTAAATACATGTCTAAAAGAAATAGTATGTATTATTAATATCTAGAATACATTGATAAATTATTATAAGAAAGATTGCTTAAAACAACAGTATAAAATGCAATAGTTGAATGGTTGAAAGCAAAGGATTGTAAGCTTTTCACATGAACTGCATCTATTAAATGATTGCAAAAATGGCTACATCATATAAGAATGAGGTGTGACACATCCAAGTGAAATAATTTGATTGATTGGTGTAATAAAGTGGTTGTTAAACATTCACAAACGTCATGATTGTAGTCATGACAGGTAGTTGGTAACATTGAGTGAAATGAATATCATTTGAAAATAATTATAACAATAATACAATGAGGTATTCACAACTTTCATTGTCAGATGGTTGCACCTTTAATTACAATGAACATAATGATTATGATGATAAATTAACATCGTATTTCCAAACATAAGTATGAGCAATGGGCACAAATCATATTTTTAACCAAGAAGGAAAAATACTTAGAGATAGTACCAGAAACAGTGTCACTACAAAGCCAAAGTCACAACTATTTTGTCCCTTCATCGCGATTCAACGCGCGGGCCTTTGACGAGAAAGGCTAGTTTGTTAATTACTACACCATTGTGCTCAACATTTATAAGAATTAATGTACATAACTTTTTGAGTATTTTTGAGCGGAGAGGATTGGGTAGGGGGTTAAGAGATCTGAATATATCTGCAAATATACCATATCAAGTCAACTGACAAATTCCTAATTAAATCTCTGCAGAACTCAATCAAATACTTTCAGAGGCACCATTAAAAGATAAGGGATACAATCAACCAACTTTATTCAGACTATCCCTATTCATATAAGTGATGTTGATGTTTCCATGGTGTTGTTACATATGCTTTAAAAACCGCTTGTAAAAGTGCAGTTATGCTTTTATGTCACTAAAAAAATCTGCTTTAACCTAAAAAAAACCTTTAGTATTGAACAGATAATATTTATTTACTAGAGTGATATGAGCTAAAGCAAATGACATTTGTGTAGTATAACAATTTACTGCACGACACAGCATTTTCTTATACTTCCTGACAAATACAGATGGGACATGGCCTTGAACAAACCTACATCTTAAAGCAATCAACATTACTGGTAGATCTGCGGGTCAGGGTGACCCAACATGCAGCACCATACACAAAGACGGCGAGGTGGACAATTGATTTACATCACAGTGCCTATGCTTAACTGTGCCACGTGTGTAAAGATGTTTGGTTACAGTACCGGGACAACGTGTTGTTTATTAAAAAGGATAAACCAGGCAGGTAAAATTGTATAATTCTCCTGATATAGGTACACCCTCTAATTTGTTGACCAAAGGAATACTCCTTAAAGACCCATATTCAAACTGCAATAACTAAAAAAGTATTTTTACTATAATCATGGTATTTTCGGCAATATTTTGCGACCATGAGAAGATCGGACCAAAATCCATTAAATAGGAGACAGTTTACAAAAATGACCGAAACCTACGCAAGTATGACAATGGGGTTTAAGCGGAATCAGTAAGAATGCTTCTGATTTCATTTTACTACACAGTATGTTTGATTTGTGATTGAAATGGTTCACAATACATAAAAAAGAACATGAAGACATTTCAGATTATTTGGGGGGGTCATTTTCTGTATTATCTGTTTTTAGGTATTTGTCTTCATTGGAAATAAAGTCAGAATCACGCTACCGACACTGTCACTTCATATTGCTGATGCTGGGGTTTAGGTTAGGGAATTTACTCAGTTACAAGCCTGATTTAAATCGCTGACACCAGGTAAGCATAGGCATGTGGATCAGCTGCAGGTAACACAGAAAGAGTCCGTCTAGTAACATACCTCTGTAGTGTATCTTTCTTACTTACAAATATCTACACTTGTCAAGGTGTCACTACAGACACACCCCCTTAGATTTACATAATGCGATCTTATAAAGGATGAAAAGGGTTTAACTCTTCTGAGGCATAAAGATGTGGTTTTCGAAGATCTCTTGTTGTCTGAGGGATCGACCCATACATGCTGAGGATGTTTAACGTTCTTGGTTTTCAGATAGGTTTAATCCAGTGTAAGGTTTAGGGAGTTGTATCTCTATAGAGCGTATCTAAATGGTGTGAACAAGCAGAACAGGGTAGGATCTAGGCATACTTCTACTCCTATTTCTAAACGATACACGATCCTGTTGAAATACATGTTATATATGCAAATAGCCATTAGAATATTTTGCCAAATCCACCTCAATTGGCCGGGGTCGACAACAGTTCCCAGTGAGACAATGTAAGGGATAACTGACCCCATTATGGTGTCACATTGTTTTGGAAATGACTGAATTCCCTCAACAGAATCCAACATTATCGGGAAATACTTTGTATATATATTCGCAATTGTGAACAATGACTTTCCTCCTGCTTCATTGTCTGTACCGGCTTAACACGAGGAAACTTCCGGTGACATGTTCCTGAATTGTATATACACTTGAACCTTAACAATACGAGAAGGGAGAATGCATCAATAGCATTGTTTTAGTTAAAAATTGATAGCAAAGCAAACAAATTAAGCATGGCATTGAGGAAGTATTTAGTTTAACCAACAAGATAAACATTTAAACAAAGAAATTGGTTTTCCCTGATAAGATATTCCAATCTGAATTCTTATAGACAAACAGTTTTAAGAGTTTGGTATTCGTACTTATTCTTACCAAGGTTTCAAAAGATTAAATAACATGTCGTTTTTTCATGGAACTGAGGCTCATAGATAAGGGAAATACATAACACCGCACAACTACAATCCTTGTAGTCAACAATAACAACTATTACAATCGTTTTCATGATTACTTCGTCTTGAACGCCCTTAAAAATGACGAGTTTTCACACTGCTAGCACTGCTCTTTGACTCTACTTAATTACTGTGAACAAGTTGTACGTTACAGACAGGTACTAAGAAATTCTTGTGATCATGTATGTCCTGACTTTCCGTTTTCAGGTACCCATTTGTACAACTTAGTGGACTGATTGCAATGTGGATGAAGTAACACTACAGATGATTCAACAAACTGTAAAGCTCAGGTCACAAGTTGTGGTGCCTCCACCTGGATTCGAATCCAGAACGTTTGCGGGAGACCAACACTAGTTCACAGTGCTCGTTGATAATAAAAGTGCAGTTGACTTCAAACTTATATTATTATATTATTGAGAATTCAAAAGCTATCTTCAATCGCATAGATGATGATTTTTGATTGAAACATGCTATGTTTAAGGTCGGTAACGACAACCAAAACTCGACAATTAATATATCTATTGGTTTGACAAATGGCAAGATGAACTAAACAAAGGCAATATTGAAGGACGTTAAAAATCATAAGAATTACTTGTATATATGCCAGAAGAAATTTAAGCTAGACAATACTGTGTCTAAGAACCTTGGATGTGACTTTTTATTACTAATGCGATGAACTACGTGTACTCGATTGAGTACAATTTATAATTAATAAGATCACTGGATTTCTTATCGATATTTTATGTTAGAGTAACATAAACATAATTTGACCTGCATGACTATACAGCTTCACATGTGACATATACTTCTTGCTGTTCTTACAACATATTTCATCAAACAATGTAGGTTACAAATCCTAACATTTGAGTTCAAAATGAACAATGTATTGAATTAAATGTCAGGAGCAAGTGCATAACCTAGAGCATACCACATGACTTAGTCACACTGGGGCCATCAGGGAAACACGTAACTGGTTGTACACAATAATAGCCTTGAGCTTGAATATGTGCCACAATAACGTGTTTACATGACAGGGATACAGGGATGACTGACACACGTGTCATGGGCTTGATTAATATACCATTATGGAACTATAGCTCTTTGGATAGGTCAAGTGGATTAAAGGTGTTTTGTTGTTGTTGTTCTCATAGATACCTTTGCCAAACTCTGATGTTAAGTCAATATTGTTTTAGAATTTAATATTATTGTGATTCGAAGAGCATGCATCTACATTATGGAAGCCATTTCTGTATCAATACCTATCACTAATATCATTATAAAGAGTTAATACATTTAAGCTACTGTCGTACAAACCTTTGGCTTAAGTTATAATAACAGCAATTCTGCAATCCACACTTACAAATTACATTGAGGGAAACCAACGTTTCAGTTGATTCTAGGAACAAATGTCATCGAATCGGCATGAACTCTGATTCATAAACAAAACAACCAATTAAAGCATACTTTATATACTCGTTACTTATGAAACTGCAATGACGTATTTGTCCATCTTGAGAAAACGGTTACATGCAGATATACCTTAATAGAGAGTTAATCAAGAGTTTAATTAAATACAAAAGATAAAATGATTTCAGTTTTGTAGCTTTCAGAAGGCATCTGTCTTCTAGATAATTGACTCCTACGATGACACATGTATAATTTATTCATAAGGCTTTAAAGTGGGTAACATTGTTTCAACAAAGTCTTCTTAGAAAGCATACACCAGTTTCTTTTATGTCCTCATTTGCTGTTCGTCAGTACATGCACTTGCTGTGCAAGGTATTGAAAGACCAAGGAATGGAAACGTTATTGCTACGTCAGTACATAATCAAAATAAGTTATGTGTATCATTTAACGGGAGTACAGTGATGCCAACATGTTAGTGTTGGTAAACTAAGACAAGCGGAACCGATGTTTCTAGTTAACCAGCATCGTGTGTAGAGGCGGAAATCAAACTTCCTGTAACTAGAAGGTAATCGATAGATCGATAAAGAAAATCAATCAATCTGCAAGTAGACACGGGTCAGTGACCACTTTACGCACTAGTTGCTCTTAAAGGGAGCAAATGCTAAACAACAACGGATACAAAGAACGCCGGGGTTCTGCAGAATTCAGCTTCTACAATTTCCGAAGAAGAAAGCAATAAATAAGGGCCGATGTCATGTTTTGTAACTCTCAATGGGGCATTTGTATTGAGTATTCAGCGTTATGTTTGTCTGGAGTACACTTGGGGCAGTGCTTCTGGAGATGTGGGGCGGCATAGAGCATCAAAACAAATGGCAGTGTGAGACAAAACTGACCTAATGCAATATTCTAGACAAGATGAGGGAGGGGAGTGATGGTTGATAAACAATCAATGAAATATTTCTACATTCAAAGTTCACTTTTGGAAAGACACTACAGTGCAACTCTAATCGATTTTACTTATAATGTTGAGAAAACTCATTGAACATTATTTTTAAAATTGCATATGTACTGCTGTTATTCGTACCCATCCATGTGTCTCTCTCTTAATTATGAACATCATTTGGAAATAATTATAACATTAATACGGTTTTTGAATACTCCCAATGATAAAAACAATAAAATAATCTTAAACCACATACTTGATAAATTGCTTTTAAATCAGAACAATGATGATTACTTATTAATTTAATTATTTATCTTTATATTCATTATTATTATTTATAGTAATTAATTATCTTATGTTATCTCCTTGACTGGTTAAAACTATACTGTTACTCGGGAAGAGAAAATAAGACTTTCAGCTATACACAAATATGTAGAAATCTCTGTGACATTTAAACTATTATTCATAATTCAGCATTCATTGATTTCATTTTACCCATCTTGGTCCACCTTTTGTGCAAAAACTTAAACCTGAGGCCTTCACAACTTTCATTGTCAGATGTCAGATACACCTGTAATTACAATGAACATAATGATTATGATGATAAATATATCATCGTATTTCCAAACATAAGTATGAGCAATGGGCACAAATCATATTTTTAACCAAGAAGGAAAAATACTTAGAGATAGTACCAGAAACAGTGTCACTACAAAGCCCAAGTCACAACTATTTGGTCCCATCATCGAGATTCAACGCGCGGACCTTTGACGAGAAAAGGCTAGTTTGTTAATTACTACACCATTGTGCTCAACATTTATAAGAATTAATGTACATAACTTTTTGAGTATTTTTGAGCGGAGAGGATGGGGTAGGGGGTTAAGAGATCTGAATATATCTGCAATTATACCATATCAAGTCAACTAACTGACAAATTCCTAATTAAATCTCTGCAGAACTCAATCAAATACTTTCAGAGGCACCATTAAAAGATAAGGATACAATCCACCAACTTTATTCAGACTATCCCTATTCATATAAGTGATGTTGATGTTTCCATGGTGTTGTAACATATGCTTTAAAAACCGCTTGTAAAAGTGCAGTTAAGCTTTTATGTCACTAAAAAAATCTGCTTTAACCTAAAAAAACCCTTTAGTATTGAACAGATAATATTTATTTACTAGAGTGATATGAGCTAAAGCAAATGACATTTGTGTAGTATAACAATTTACTGCACGACACAGCAATTTCTTATACTTCCTGACAAATACAGATGGGACATGGCCTTGACCACACCTTAAAGCAATCAACATTACTGGTAGATCTGCGGGTCAGAGTGACCCAACATGCAGCACCAAACACAAAGACGGTCAGGTGGACAATTGATTTACATCACAGTGCTTATGCTAAACTGTACCACGTGTGTAAAGATGTTTGGTTACACTACCGGGACAACGTGTTGTTTATTAAAAAGATAAACCAGGCAGGTAAAATTTTATAATTCTCCTGATAAAGGTACACCCTCTAATTTGTTGACCAAAGGAATACTCCTTAAAGACCTATATTCAAACTGCAATAACTAAAAAAGTATTTTTACTATAATCTGGTATTTTCGGCAATATTTTGCGACCATGAGAAGATCGGACCAAAAATCCATTAAATATGAGACAGTTTACAAAGATGACCAAAACGTATGCAAGTATGACAATGGGGTTTAAGCGGAATCAGTAAGAATGCTTCTGATTTCATTCTACTACACAGTATGTTTGATTTGTGATTGAAATGGTTCACAATACATAAAATAGAACATGAAGACATTTCAGATTATTTCTTTTTTTGGGGGGAGGGGGAGGCTCTATTTACTTTCATTACAAGAAAACTTTTTTAATTCTGTATCATCTGTTTTTGGAACTTGGAAATAAACTCAGACTCACGCTACCGACACTGTCACTTTATATTGCTGATGCTGGGGTTGAGGTTAGGGAATTTACTCAGTTATAAACCTGATTTAAATCGCTGACACCAGGTAAGCATAGGCATGTGGATCAGCTGGTAACACAGAAAGAGTCCGCCTAGCAACATACCTCTCTAGTGTATCTTTCTTACTTACAAATATCTACACTTGTCAAGGTGTCACTACAGACACACTCCCTTAGATTTACATAATGCGATCTTATAAAGGATGAAAAGGGTTTAACTCTTCTGAGGCATAAAGATGTGGTTTTCGAAGATCTCTTGTTGTCTGAGGGGTCGACCCATACATGCTGAGGATGTTTAACGTTCTTGGTTTTCAGATAGGTTTAATCCAGGGTAAGGTTTAGGGACTGGTATCTCTATAGAGCGTATCTAAATGGTGTGAACAAGCAGAACAGGGTAGGATCTAGGCATACTTCTACTCCTATTTCTAAACGATACACGATCCTTTTGAAATACATGTTATATATGCAAATAGCCATTAGAATATTTTGCCAAATCCATCTCAATTGGCCGGGGTCGACAACAGTTCCCAGTGAGACAATGTTAGGGATAACTGACCCCATAATGGTGTCACATTGTTTTGGAAATGACTGAATTCCCTCAACAGAATCCAACATTATCGGGAAATACTTTGTATATATATTCGCAATTGTGAACAATGACTTTCCTCCTGCTTCATTGTCTGTACCGGCTTAACACGAGGAAACTTCCCGTGACATGTTCCTGAATTGTATATACACTTGAACCTTAACAATACGAGAAGGGAGAATGCATCAATAGCATTGTTTTAGGTAAAAATTGATAGCAAAGCAAACAAATTAAGCATGGCATTGAGGAAGTATTTAGTTTAACCAACAAGATAAACATTTAAACAAAGAAATTGGTTTTCCCTGATAAGATATTCCAATCTGAATTCTTATAGACAAACAGTTTTAAGAGTTTGGTATTCGTACTTATTCTTACCAAGGTTTCAAAAGATTAAATAACATGTCGTTTTTTCATGGAACTGAGACTCATAGATAAGGGAAATACATAACACCGCACAACTACAATCCTTGTAGTCAACAATAACAACTATTACAATCGTTTTCATGATTACTTCGTCTTGAACGCCCTTAAAAATGACGAGTTTTCACACTGCTAGCACTGCTCTTTGACTCTACTTAATTACTGTGAACAAGTTGTACGTTACAGACAGGTACTAAGAAATTCTTGTGATCATGTATGTCCTGACTTTCCGTTTTCAGGTACCCATTTGTACAACTTAGTGGACTGATTGCAATGTGGATGAAGTAACACTACAGATGATTCAACAAACTGTAAAGCTCAGGTCACAAGTTGTGGTGCCTCCACCTGGATTCGAATCCAGAACGTTTGCGGGAGACCAACACTAGTTCACAGTGCTCGTTGATAATAAAAGTGCAGTTGACTTCAAACTTATATTATTATATTATTGAGAATTCAAAAGCTATCGCATAGATGATGATTTTTGATTGAAACATGCTATGTTTAAGGTCGGTAACGACAACCAAAACTCGACAATTAATATATCTATTGGTTTGACAAATGGCAAGATGAACTAAACAAAGGCAATATTGAAGGACGTTAAAAATCATAAGAATTACTTGTATATATGCCAGAAGAAATTTAAGCTAGACAATACTGTGTCTAAGAACCTTGGATGTGACTTTTTATTACTAATGCGATGAACTACGTGTACTCGATTGAGTACAATTTATAATTAATAAGATCACTGGATTTCTTATCGATATTTTATGTTAGAGTAACATAAACATAATTTGACCTGCATGACTATACAGCTTCACATGTGACATATACTTCTTGCTGTTCTTACAACATATTTCATCAAACAATGTAGGTTACAAATCCTAACATTTGAGTTCAAAATGAACAATGTATTGAATTAAATGTCAGGAGCAAGTGCATAACCTAGAGCATACCACATGACTTAGTCACACTGGGGCCATCAGGGAAACACGTAACTGGTTGTACACAATAATAGCCTTGAGCTTGAATATGTGCCACAATAACGTGTTTACATGACAGGGATACAGGGATGACTGACACACGTGTCATGGGCTTGATTAATATACCATTATGGAACTATAGCTCTTTGGATAGGTCAAGTGGATTAAAGGTGTTTTGTTGTTGTTGTTCTCATAGATACCTTTGCCAAACTCTGATGTTAAGTCAATATTGTTTTAGAATTTAATATTATTGTGATTCGAAGAGCATGCATCTACATTATGGAAGCCATTTCTGTATCAATACCTATCACTAATATCATTATAAAGAGTTAATACATTTAAGCTACTGTCGTACAAACCTTTGGCTTAAGTTATAATAACAGCAATTCTGCAATCCACACTTACAAATTACATTGAGGGAAACCAACGTTTCAGTTGATTCTAGGAACAAATGTCATCGAATCGGCATGAACTCTGATTCATAAACAAAACAACCAATTAAAGCATACTTTATATACTCGTTACTTATGAAACTGCAATGACGTATTTGTCCATCTTGAGAAAACGGTTACATGCAGATATACCTTAATAGAGAGTTAATCAAGAGTTTAATTAAATACAGAAGATAAAATGATTTCAGTTTTGTAGTTTTCAGAAGGCATCTGTCTTCTAGATAATTGACTCCTACGATGACACATGTATAATTTATTCATAAGGCTTTAAAGTGGGTAACATTGTTTCAACAAAGTCTTCTTAGAAAGCATACACCAGTTTCTTTTATGTCCTCATTTGCTGTTCGTCAGTACATGCACTTGCTGTGCAAGGTATTGAAAGACCAAGGAATGGAAACGTTATTGCTACGTCAGTACATAATCAAAATAAGTTATGTGTATCATTTAACGGGAGTACAGTGATGCCAACATGTTAGTGTTGGTAAACTAAGACAAGCGGAACCGATGTTTCTAGTTAACCAGCATCGTGTGTAGAGGCGGAAATCAAACTTCCTGTAACTAGAAGGTAATCGATAGATCGATAAAGAAAATCAATCAATCTGCAAGTAGACACGGGTCAGTGACCACTTTACGCACTAGTTGCTCTTAAAGGGAGCCAATGCTAAACAACAACGGATACAAAGAACGCCGGGGTTCTGCAGAATTCAGCTTCTACAATTTCCGAAGAAGAAAGCAATAAATAAGGGCCGATGTCATGTTTTGTAACTCTCAATGGGGCACTTGTATTGAGTATTCAGCGTTATGTTTGTCTGGAGTACACTTGGGGCAGTGCTTCTGGAGATGTGGGGCGGCATAGATCATCAAAACAAATGGCAGTGTGAGACAAAACTGACCTAATGCAATATTCTAGACAAGATGAGGGAGGGGAGTGATGGTTGATAAACAATCAATGAAATATTTCTACATTCAAAGTTCACTTTTGGAAAGACACTACAGTGCAACTCTAATCGATTTTACTTATAATGTTGAGAAAACTCATTGAACATTATTTTTAAAATTGCATATGTACTGCTGTTATTCGTACCCATCCATGTGTCTCTCTCTTAATTATCTGTGCTGTTATCTGACACTACCTTTAGCAAAATGAATCGTTCTAGATGTCACAAATTGTTTTTTCTTTTTCTTTCGGTTGAAGAATTGTTAATGTTACTGGAGTTTGATTATGAAAGTAATTGTTTTGTTGTCTCTGATATTGTTATGCATTCTTCATGTTTGTATACATACTTTTCAATACATATTTTATTAGAATGTATCTACTCTCATAACGTTATACAGATTCTACAATAACATTCTAAAGAAATGCACCAGGATGTAATATTTATCTATTGGAGTTTCATTATTCCCATTTATACTTTGGTTTTAATATCAGCATTTGGTATCCAGTTTATCTGACGTTATATCAATCAAAGTTTAAGCAAGCCTTTCAACACATGATACAGAATTTATATGGCAAATAATCGATGGCCAAATTGCCTAGTCTCATTTAAGAATGCATAGATTATTATGGACTTTCAAAAATATAATTATAAGTGACCATTCAAGAACTTTATGTTGCAATAATCATTTTAAGTGTTGTTAAAGAATATTAAAAAAACATATAAGTAATAGATTTTCCAAAACGTGCAACATGAGGCTGAAAAATGTGCATACTGTGAGCTCCGTGCATTGCGTGCCTGACGTCGCTGCAGAGATTTGGCAGATGTAAAGTCCTCACTACGCTGATTTCCCTAGACAGTGTGTGGAGCAATTTCTGACACGTTGTTCTGATCACTCATGTCGTTAAGTCCCGCGAGATCACGTTTTCAGACAAAATGGCTTTCTTCATGTGAGATACAAAATGTCAGGCCGTCAGAAAACAGTCACTTCTTGATTAGTTTAGAAGGACGTTGCGTTTTTCGTTAAAAAAGCTTTGATTATAAGGCTTATTTCATTAATCTTATTTACAGGAACACGTCAGTTGCATGACGTTTGGGAAAGACCACTCTGTCAGAAATGCTCGTTAACAAAGAGATTCCAGTCTGTATGAGACTGTGTTGTGATATAATGCATTAAACGAAGGCCTACAATGCATTAGAGCATAGTATAGAGAGGAAATAAGAAGAAAAGACAAAAATAATCAAAAGGAGAGGAAGAAGGCGAAGAGACAATCAGAAAAAGACAAGAAGAAGAAACAGAAGCAAAAGGAGAGAGAGAGAGAAAGGGGGGGAGAGAGAGAGAGAAAGAGAGAGGGGGGGGGGGAGAGAGAGGGGGGGCGCAAAGACAAGAATAAAAAAGGACAAGAAGGAACAGCAGAAGTACATAGAAGAAGACACGAAATGATGTGAAATATGATAATATGTGCAATACGTTTTTAGACAAATGCAATTTCAAGAGCCACATACACAACGTTTGATTTCTGATAGGCATTAGCCATTTAAGCTATGATTGATGTGTGCCTTTTCACATTACATGAATATTACATACTTGCATATTCATACGTTATTACAGATGCATCAAATTCTATATTTTTGTTAAGGGCAATAGTTTGTCAGAAGACTTCTTGTGTTCTTATGCGGTGTTACTGTAGATGCGTACAATGTTGTCTCAATTGAATCTTGTTTCAGCTTTACAAGTCTGTATATAGTATGAAATAATTATAACTCTAAAATATCGTTTTAAAGCCTCAGAGCTGTGGTAGAGATTAAATAATGTTTTGCCGCTTGTTTTCAAACACCAATTACCAAAATTTAGATTATCGATTTGTAAGGATTATATACTTGGTATCATGACCTAATTATTTATATGAATCTGAAAGGCGCGATTTGATGTACTTTCACTTACTTATTATTCAAACAAGAAGGAAATATTGTTGTTTGTTAACTGAAACAAATCCACCAATTGGCTGTCGTAATGAGGATAGGCCGTTTCTTATCATGCAATGCACGAGATTCATGAAGATTTCATAGACTGCTCTACAATGGCATATTCAGAAAAAAATTATTTGTCATGTTTTCAAAGATAAGCAAACGTTGTACCGGCATTAAAAGTTACTTTTGTCTTATTTAGTTCACATTAAATCTCATTGTTGTTCATTTCTTTCTTGTTTTGCTTTTATCTTGTTCCTTCTAGTCTCATTTACCACAGTATGTACATATTGGAGCCTGAAGTATCAAGGTTTGGAAGCTCTAGATCTATTACTTTCATGATTCTTTTAATATTCTTAAACAACACGTAAAATGGTCGTGGCAATATTTATTACCTACGAGGGCAGTCATATCGAAGTTCATATTTTTCATATGTTGCCCTAGGGCAAAATATCACTTTTGCATTGTGACTTTTTTGAGTATCTTCTTTAATTTTAGGACTACGGTATTAAACAGAATATTATATTCGTGCCCATGACATACTATGTTTACAACACTCGTGCCTAAATATCAGTATATCCCTCGCTCTCGTGTGGTAAACATAGTATTTCATGGACACTCATATAATATCCTCTATATATTTCTCAAATTGATAACTTTCGATTACTGACTCATCTGTACATTAAACAATGGAAATTGACCACTGACTGTCTGGCATATCTTACAAAGTTGTGTACCTTACATGTATTGCAGGAATTTCTGTTTGAACTTGGATGAATATTATATGAACTAAACTTGAGACCTAATGCTGATATTGAAACTCCAATCGATAAATATTACATCCTGGTGCGTTTCTGTTGAATGTTAATGTTGGGTCTGTGTAATGTCTTGAGAGTGATGGATTTCAAGATTTTTTATAATTCCAAATTTTAAGCCTGACCTTTCATTCTAACATATTATTGTTATTGTAATGGTGATTTGATAAAACTGATTATCAAGATATAATCTTTATGTATCCCATGAACATTTTTATTCGCCTCTGATGCACATTTTAGAAAATGATGTTGGTCCACTTTTATTCACACCATTGTTTACAGTGTATAAAATAGATTGGAAACCTAGCCTGTCTTGAAAATTTTTTGGTCAATATTCCTCAGGGGAAAATAAAGAAGATTTTTTAAAAGTTACCAGCCCTGACCAAAAGTAGCCAGTTGTGGCAAAAAAATAGTCAGTTTAAGGACTTGCGGACGGGTTATAATTTGAACACTGTAGTTTAACAATAACCCTCCTGAGATCTAGTATTTGCTTTATCTGGATGAATCATAGTTATTATCATGTACGGTACATTTTTGTGTGAATTTTTTGTGGTTTTATTTGATCATTGATTTGGCACAGCATTTCCGTTATAATCTATAACTACCTTTTATCTGAGTTTCTATATCTATAAAAGTAAATGAGGAAACATAACAACATCTCTAACCACTAACTAATTAAAGTCTTAATACAAAATTTACTGACGTTAATATTGTGCCGACCAATAAAACAAAACAATACATGCTCAGGTACGGATCATGTGACACGATGTGTCAAACAATGACTAGTTACAGTAGCTGATTTATTTTTCTAGAGGAAGGTCATGGTAATGTATTGATGATTTTGAGAGAAACACTTGGATGGGGACTTCAGATAACGGCAGAACACATGCAATTTTAAATTTGACATTTTAATGAATGTCTTAGCAAAAGGTTACCTTTCATTTTGACATTTGAAATAAAATCGATGCGAGCTGCACTTTTGTAATGTCTCTACTGAAAGTAAACTTTGAATGTAGAAATATTTCATCGATAATAAAACCATCACCATCACCATCACCATCACCATCACCATCACCATCTAGAATGATTCATTTGGCTAAAGGTAGGGTTAAGTAACCACACAGATAATTAAAAGAGAAACATATTGATGGGTTCGAAAAACAGCAGTACATAATCTATGCAATTTTTATTATGACATTCAATAATTTTTCTCAACGTTTCAAGCAAAATCGATTCAAGTTGCACTGTAGTGTCTGTCCATAACGGTTAATTTTGAATGTAGAAATATTTTATCGATTCTTATTTATCAACCATCACACCCCTCCGTCATCTTGTCTAGAATATTGCATTAGGTCAGTTTTGTCTCACACTGCCATTTGTTTTGATGCTTTATGCCGCCCCACATCTCCAGAAGCACTGCCCCAAGTGTACTCCAGACAAACATAACGCTGAATACTCAATGTTAGTGCCCTGTTGAGAGTTACAAAACATGACATCGGCCCTTATTTATTGCTTTCTTCTTCGGAAATTGTAGAAGCTGAATTCTGCAGAACACCGACGTTCTTTGTTTCCGTTGTTGTTTATCATTGGCTCCTTTTAAGAGCAACTAGTGCGTAAAGCGGTCACTGACCCGTGTCTACTTGCAGATTGATTGATTTTCTTTATCGATCTATCGATTACCTTCTAGTTACAGGAAGTTTGATTTCCGCCTCTACACACGATGCTGGTTAACTAGAAACATCGGTTCCGCTTGTCTTAGTTTACCAACACTAACATGTAACATCACCTAAACTTTTGATACAAAAAAAACGTTAGTTTAGTTTTTAACTGTCTATAACTGTCTATGGTTATCATAGCCTATCAATCCAACATAAAGCATAGTCGAGGACGATGTAAGATTAGGAAGTACTTGGATATTAAAGTACAGTTATAAGCTTTTCGAAATTGAATTGAGGCAATGTTATCTAGTTTGACCCATTTGATGAACCTTTATCTTAGACTATCTTGTAATCAATATGTAAAACGTTCCAATGTTTGATGTTATACAGGGACTATCACAAGCTCGGGATTCAATTATACATGATTCAAGGTATTGAGCGCTCAAACGAGTTTAAAGGGCTTTATCTGTAATATCAGTTTAACTCTCTGATGAAAATATACTGCTAAAAAAATCAATATGATTATCGGTACTAACCGATTTCTAACCCACAAACGTTTAAAAACATCAATTCAATTTGCGTCAAGACTTTTAGTCATGAACCACGGAGAAAGAACCGTTTGTACCAAAATACAGACATTCACATGAACTATTAAAAGAGCTCTAGTTCCATAATGGTATATTAATCAAGCCCATGACACGTGTGTCAGTCATCCCTGTGTCCCCGTCATGTAAACACGTTATTGTGGCACATATTGAAGCTCAAGGCTATTATTGTGTACAACCAGTTACGTGTTTCCCTGATGGCCCCAGTGTGACTAAGTCATGTGGTATGCTCTAGGTTATGTACTTGCTACTGACATTTAATTCAATACATTGTTCATTTGAAATTCACAACAAAGAAATTTAATAGACATAACGCGTAATAAAATATGTTTTAAGTCTTTCAGATCAGATACATTATTTTTTTGCTCAGTTGAAACTGGATCGTGCAGGTCAAAATATGTTGGAGACAAGACATCTATGACATGAAATGTCGATAAGACATCCAGAGCATTGTTATAAATAATTCATTGTACGTTGTCAAGTACAGACAGTTCATCACATTCATCGTAAGATATCATATCCTTGTTTCTATACACAGCATTCATGTGTGTGTGTGTTTTCAATAAGCAAACCTCTGTAGACAACAGTTATCTTGGTTTACAGTTGACAAAATATATTGTTCATTTTGAACTCAATGTTAGCATTTGTAACCAATAATTAACTGAAGGTACATCAAATATTATATGTCACTGTTGAAGATGAATGGTCATGTATGTAAATATGTTGAAGAAAAGGTCACTCTGACATAAAGTATGTAAATTTATAAGATACAGAACAGTTCTATGGATTAAGATGTTTTCCTCTCACAATGATTTCGATTCTTCTCACAACAATGTTATTCAATATAAGTATATATGTATCAATTTTGCCATTAATGATTAATGATATGTAGGTTGTATCTATAATCCAATCTGTGTAATAGATTGGATATTTTAAAAATTCATCATATTTTAATGGTATAGGTTTTTCATATCCAGTGTTGTTCTTTTAGAGTTCTGTATGTAGTGATTACACGTTTTCCATATCCAGTGTTGTTCTTTTAGAGTTCTGTATGTAGTGATTACCGTGCTTGGTTCAAATCCAGATGAAGACACAGTGACCTTGGCATAACATTGTGTTGTTAACGTCCTCTAACAATGTTTTTTTACAAGGTGTAATTCAATAAAGGTTACCTTTCTGAACAAATCCTGGTACGGTATACTGTCACGCTTATGCTAGATCGTCTTTCTG
Organism: Steromphala cineraria; assembly: GCA_916613615.1. Classification (NCBI taxonomy): domain Eukaryota; kingdom Metazoa; phylum Mollusca; class Gastropoda; order Trochida; family Trochidae; genus Steromphala; species Steromphala cineraria. The sequence goes on from OU744721.1 coordinate 76,613,504, forward strand.
ATTTCTTTTATCACCATTAAGATATTTGATAATCAAGTCGGCAGTATAGGGACTGACGATTTGTTAACTAGTATCATCGCCGATTCATTCGAATGCCAATTAACCCCGACCAGTTATCTTTCTCTTTAAATGTCAGTTAAACTGTTAAACTGATGAAGAAAAGTTAGCCTCGAAAAATATTCTCCTTTTATTCACTTTCAGGTGTTCATAAACTAATTATATATGTCATTAAATATTGAATTCATTTATCATATCTTATGAAGATTTGAAAATAGATTTTAATTGTACAATATTTTGTTCAAACCATCCAAATGTTCCTGACCTCGATATGATGAGAGAACTCTTGAATTGACATTTCTAATGGTGTATTTTTGTGGAAATGAAACTCGCTTTTCCGCTCTTCTTTATCAAGTCAAGTCAAATATAAACCAGTTCTGTATTTAGTGATTACACGTTTTCCATATCCAGTGTTGTTCTTTTAGAGTTCTGTATGTAGTGATTACCGTGCTTGGTTCAAATCCAGATGAAGACAGAAACAGTGACCTTGGCATAACATTGTGTTGTTAATGTCCTCTAACAATGTTTTTTTACAAGGTGTAATTAATTCACAAAATTGTGAATATGACTAATTCAATAAAGGTTACCTTTCTGAACAAATCCTGGTACGGTATACTGTCACGCTTATGCTAGATCGTCTTTCTGATTTCAATTCTGTTTATTTGGTCTAGTTGCTTTTTGCTGCCATTAATATCGTCCCTTATCTCACATGAAACAGCATTATACAATCTCTTTACTTTACCACAACATTACTTTTAAAATAATTTGTTGCTTTAGTATTTCCCAAGTGTATATGTCAATCAGGAACACGTTGTCACAGGAAGTTTCCTCGTGTTAAGCCGGTACAGACAATGAAGCAAGAGGAAAGTCATTGTATACAATGGCGAGTATTTATACAAAATATTTCCCCACGATCGTGTTCCATTTAAACAGGGTTCAGTCATTTCCAAAGCAAAGTGACACCAAAATGGGGTCATTAATTCCTGACAATGGCTCACGGGCATTTTTATCGACCACGAAAATACCCTATACTAATTGAGATAGACTTGGTTCATCAATGAAGCCACGCAATTCCATATTATTTTGCATATAACGTGCATACCCAATATCATATGGAAATAGATGTACACGTATGTCTATAAATCTTACTATATTATCCATTTATATAGTAACAAGGTGGGGTCCACAGCATGCAGTTCTATTCAACACCATTTATAATCGATACTTATCACATGTGCATACATCTAGCAATAAGGTTTTATTCTACAGTAGTGTCTTAATATCATCACATACCGTTTTGCTCGTGAATTACTAATAATAAGGCACTGGTGTCGTAAATATAGTATGCCATGAACACTCATATAATATCCTCTCTATATTAAATAATCTTCGTGGATACTCTGCAGTCCTCTTTATTGTGCAACAAAGAATTTAAATATCTTATAAACTTACAAATTTATACTTTTCCATGATGAAACCTATTTGAAAGCGAGAACGTTAAGGATGCTCTGAAAGTGTTGACACCTTTAACAGCAGAAGATACCTGGATGACTCATCTTCACGCCTCGGAAGAATTAAAACTCTTTTTTAACATTTAAAGGGTCATATTACATAACTCGTGAGTATGTTTGTAGTTGATGCAAAATACTTTGTCAGGTGTAGGTATTTTTAAGTAAGTAACACTTCAGAGGTATGTTGCTATGCTGACCCTGTGTGTATCGAGCTGGGTTCTGTTGCACAAAACACTAGGTAGCCTTAGGTACAATGTTAAAGGATGGCACAAAGGTTAACCTTAGTATTAAGTCGTTTCGTGCAACGACCACCTGATCCGTATGTCTCTACTTAAACTTAAACTATTAGTGTTGGGGTTGTTACAGAAGAAATTCCCTAATCTATACCCTTCATGTACCATATACAATTTCAGTGTGGTGTCCGTGATTGAGATTTGACATCAGAAAGGACTATTACTGATTATCTTAGAGATTTTTGTTTAAACTGAAACAGAAGGAGCCACGAAACTTTGTCAATGCATTTATGTTCTCTTTTATTCATTGTGAACTGTATCGGTCACAAAATCAACATCCTTGTAGGGTAATTCACTTGGATTTTCATAGTTTGATATCCTTTCAGTTGAATCGGTTTATCAGGAGAATATCACTGCTCAAACTGTTATTAGATATACAATTTACTTCTTAGATGATCACTGAAAAACCCTCATGTATAGACCTGTGCCTACTTTCACATGCCACCTTTACTATGGTTGACCTTAACTCCCAATCCTTCACAAAGCACTAAAATTATGATCATCTTAGGGCTTTGTGATAAGGTCCTGGTTTGTATTAAGGACTCACGGTCATCTTAGGGCTTTCTGAAATAAGGCCCTGGGCTTAGATTTTCGAAGCTCTCTTAGTGCTAAGATAGTCGTAACATTGGCCTATGACTTTCTTAGCACTAAAAGAGCTTCGAAAATCTAGGCTCAGGTTTGTAATACACACAGTACATGCCGTCCCGGTACTGTAACCTTAAGGACTTACGATCATTTTAGGGCTTTCTAAAAATGAAGCCCTGGGTTGTATTACACAGAGTACATGCTGTCCCGGTAGTGTAACCAACATCTTTACACACGTGGTACAGTTTAGCATAGGCACTGTGATGTAAATCAATTGTCCACCTCGCCGTCTTTGTGTTTGGTGCTGCATGTTGGGTCACTCTGACCCGCAGATCTACCAGTAATGTTGATTGCTATAAGGTGTGGGTTTGTTCTGTGTCAAGGTTTTTTATGTTGGCCATATTTTAGGGGATACATAACACAGTCATTTTTTTAGTTTGTACACCAAATTAACAACAATTTATGAATATAGCCCTATTTTCTTCAAAATGACATCGAAGCTGAAAGACATTGGAAATCATAGTCTTTATATGTTATAAATTAAAACGGAAAACGTCGTTTTGGATAACATGACATGTCATCTTTTATCATCATACAGATATTTGATGATGAAGTCGGCAGTGCAGGGACTAACGATTTGTTGAAAATTAACTAGTATCATCGCTTCGAATCCCTAATAACCACAACCAGTTATCTTTCTCTTTAAATGTCAGTTAAACTGTGAAATTTAGCCTCGAAAAATCATCCTCCTTTTATTCACTTTCACATGTTCATAACTAATTATATATGTCATTTAATATTGAATTCATTAACATAATTATCTTATGAAGATTTGAAAAAAGATTTTAATTGTACAACCTTTTTATCAAACCACCCAAATGTTCCTGACCTCTGTTCTAATGGTGTATTTTTGTGGAAACGAAACTCGCTTTTCCACTCTTCTTTATCAAGTCAAGTCAAATATAAATCAACAAAAACATTATTCCCAGTAACCTGTTTCAACCTGGTTGTGTTATTATCATGTACTTATTACATTATTTCCTTAAACTTAAATGGTCCCTTTAATTTCTACAATAAATGTCCCGATTGGACTGTCCCTTTAACCAACTGGGCTCTGTTTTGATACATTTACAATTCTGACCAATATATACATACACAGATAAAGCATCGATACACACAACAACAAATAAACAACATCGATTACACAGACATACTAAGGTACCCCAATACTAAGGGACTATTTATATTTTATCCTTTGATGATGTATGATATTGTAACATAATTACAAGTACTTTATCACCGATTGACACACTTCCTGTACCAGTAGGTTGATATATCACATAAACTGGCACTTTAATTCGTTTATCTCATCCCTCCTTTCCGCGCCAATGTTTTGTAATGATTTATTGCTTCGTTTGTTTTCGAGATACAAGTTAGTTGCTTACAATTCGGTTACAGCTCTAGTGCTACTTTCTATGTTATCTATTTATTGATAGTATTGGTACTTATATGCCCTTTTGATTATTTTTATATGAATACTCGGATACACGGACAATCGGATACTCGGCTTTTCTACTGTTTCCTACTTTTAATACAATTTCTTTTCTGAGTGAACCATCCTTTCAGACCTGACTTATTCAAGCGATGAATTATTCCAATTCCTATAGGTCCCAAAAGATTGATGATAGTACGTTTTTTCTTTCCTGAATATTTATAATGTTTAAAAAATTATATAGTATTTTTGATGTATTGTTCATATGCTTGGAGATGAAACTTCGCGAATGAAGTTTTAGACAGTTCTTTTTATCATACATAATCATACATCAATCGCTTTTTCTTGTGTAAGTTTTAAAAGGGTCATTGTATAAAAAGAAAGTATTCTTTTTGGAGAACTGTCAGAAGAATGTATTGAAGACAGAATGCAGGTATTATTAAGAAGTTTTGCTCGTACAGGAAATATATGTTAATCTAACAGAATGAAATGATGTTGTTACAATCGAGTCTTGAGCTTATTAATGCATTTTAAATTTTAAATTTTAATTCGCAGACTTTTGTGTCTGAAGAAGACCTTAAAGGCGAATAAAGTTTAAGATACATAATGTATTTATCAAATCTATTGATAATTATTGATGTTGTATTTATTTGAATCAAAATATTACCCTGGAATGTATAAAACGTGTATCATCTTTCTGAAAATGTTTTTTTAAATGTTACATTGTTTTTGCTTGATCATATATAGCATTTAAAAGATATACAGTTCAATTCAGGATGTGTCATGCATAAGAGATTCTATAACAAGTTTTACATCAGTCATGTTGCTGTTTACGTGGCAGTGTTACTGAACATGCCATGCGTAACGAAAAAATTCAAACGTTAAATGACATCACCTACCAGCAGTTTCTTTCTTTACATTGTATCTGCATCGAAGCTTGTACAGAAATAAAAAAAATAGATAGAGTCTAACAGGTTATATTGATCCGTTATTGTCATGCAATCAGCCACAAGTCTTGAGAGCTTAACAGTCACAGTTAATTCTCTTTATTGCATGTATTATGTGATTTTTTAACTAAAGGGTAGACCAAGATTCTTTATGAACGGTTATAAATCCTTTGCATCACGTGTCCCACTTCTAGCACCAACGTCATGTGATATGGGTTTTTTTCTTGAATTTTATAAGAATGCATGGAACGCCTATCTGTCTGGAGTATCATCTATTTCTATTGATTTCCATTGATATGGTGTTTTAACAAAACGAACAGCATATGAACATATCAAATAAGCCAAAAACAGCAAAATACATACTTTTGTGGTTAAGGGTAATATGAAGGCTGGATACCATGAAACGCTATCTTAAAGTGATGTCACAGACATCAACGCTGTAGTTCTATATTGCGTTATGCACGTAAATACGGGGAGACCAAGGACAAAGCGAATCAGAGAAATATATATGCTCAATGGTCATACCTTAACAACTAAAGTTTGATTAATTCCTGATTAATAATCTCTTAATTTTTGCTCAGTAATGGTAATTTTTAATTTTTAATTTTTAATCAGTTATTTGTGTTTCACTTGCCTTGAGCATAACTCTGTCTTAACATACTATTTTTTACAAAATCTATGATTTTAGAGTATAATTATTATAAAAATTAGAGAAACAACAAAGACTATTTCATATGTCATGTATACAACTATACACAATTGCTGTCAATATAAATATAGTTGTTCATAAACCTATCCAATTCTATGATTATGTTATTTTATCATACCCTTTAAGAGTGACCCTTTTCAATGAAAGTACATATGTATGTGCATACATTTGATTTTGATGAAATTGAAGTGAAATACATTAATGAGAACGTCTTTGTTCATGATTTTTTTCAACTCTTCAGTACAATGAAAAACTAGCGTCATTAGTCATTTGAAATGTATGTCCATGGAATGAATTCAGTGGAGAGCTTTTTTATTGAAACTCAATATTTTCATTTTTACAATTTTACAATTATGAGAACAACTAAGAAACAACATTATGTACACAGACACACCAAGGGACTATTTGTGTTTTCTCATTGGATGATGTATGATATTGTAACATAATTACAAGTACTGTATCACCGATTGACACACCTCCTGTACCAGCAGGTTGATATATCACATAAACTGGCACTTTAATTCGTTTATCTCATCCCTCCTTTCCGCGCCAATGTTTTGTAATGATTTATTGCTATGTTTTGTCCAGATGCAATTTAGTTGCAAAATAATCTATTTACTTTCTTTGTTTGTTATTTGTTAAACGTTTCGGTGATTGAGCATCTTTCATATTCTGTATGTATAAAAATACATTCAATTTTCTTACAACACTCCACAGTTTTTTTTAGTGTAATATGAATTTTTTTTTATGAAATCGGTTCTGTCAGACCTGAAATATTCAATCCACGAATTATTCCCATTCATTTACATCCCAAAGGATCAATGATGCAACGTGTGTTTTTTCTCTCGAAAAACCATCATGTTAAAAGATGAAGATTGTTGAAATGCCTTGAGATTTCACTGTATGAAACTTAAACACCCCTCTTTGTTTCCTAGAGAAACAGCATACGCTTCTTTTATTGATTATTTTATCGTTGAGTAGAAAGACAACGATGTTTCTGAAAATGTAAGAAGATGTATCACAGAAAGAATGCGTTTGCGTCTAGTAAAGAAATAGGTGTGGATTCAAATGAATGTAAAGATGGGGTTGAAATGCAACTTGAAAATATTCTTATGTACTCTCCTACAGATACTGTAATATTTATTCACCAATTATTGAGTCCAAACCTCCCGTAGACCTATATTTTATTCATTTAAGTCAAAAGCATGTTCAATAAATAATGCACGTAGTGTAAATTGATTATTATTGATGCTGTTTTCAATTAAACACCTCTTTGGCAATCATACTTATTTATCAAAATATTATACTGCAATTTCTAAAACATGTGTTCGTTAATCTTAATTGATTTGAAATGTAATTACACTACGATTTATTCAACAATTCAGTTCAAGATATGACATGCATAACCTTCAAAACTAATATATTACACCAGCTGTGTGTTCTATGTTCTATGTGACTGGGTTACCTAACACAATCATCCTTTACTCTGGCTCGATCATATACTCTTCGTTTCACTGCAGACTGTATTGATGTTACAGGAGAGTTTGTTTTCTAAAATCCAAGTGAATCACACAAAAGATGTTTTTTTTTATTAATATCAATATGATCATTTTGGAAAATATTAAATATGTAATGATGCTTTGCTTTTGGATCGTTTACTGTTTAATAAAAGAATGAAAGAAAAAGATGAATAAAAGAGTTGTTGATACAAATACAGCAGGTACAATAATTGATTTTAAATGACATCAAGTCAATTGCATAGATAAGTATTACATATTGGTTTAATGATGCTAGCTAACGTTTATATATCTTCCTGGAAACGTATATGTGAATTCAAAACAGGATCAGCATTGTCAGATAGGAAAACTTGATTTACAAAATGGTATGATATACTAATGATGTACATAAACTGAAATACAGTTCAAGGATTATAGCAAGAACATGGTGTCGTTAAAAGATATCGGCTTTGCCAGATAGGAAAATATTATTTACAATATGTTATGATAATGAAAACTATAAACTGAAATAAATTAAAGTACAAGGATTTTAAAATGAACAATCAGATATCTGCTTTATCATTATGTTGTTATGCACTGATGAATAATAGATCCGAGTTAAGTTAACCATTTAGCTTTAGAAACATTTGAAAAAAAAGAATGTTAATATGAACATCTTATATAAAGTATTATTGCTTATATACAATTTAACGTTTCATGAGGTAATGCAAAAAGAATTAAAACAAATCTTTTCAGTTTATTTACAATCAATATCGGTGTAAAAACATTTTGTTGTGCAACATTGTTTCTTTATAGCATAACAATACAGTGAGTACAATGGGTTTTTTATTCCTATTTCCTGTTTAAGATTTAGTTGATTGGCTGTCGGCAGTTCATATTTCAAGTTCGTATGGGTTATGGGTATTTTCCTTGAAGGAAGTATCTTGACACTGCAAACACGCTGACAACTGTGAACCTTCTTTACCGGCCTCAAGTAGGCGACTAGACAGTGTATGCTGTGGGAATGTCAATACCGATATTAAACTTAAAAAAATATATCATTAGCTATTTCTATTTAAGCTCTTTTATTGAAGCCATAACTTTTTTTAAGAATACGTATATAAGAACTCAGGCAAGTAAGGAGGTAGCATTTAAACTTGATTCAGAGGATAAAATCATACAGATGCATGCACTTTTGAATACAGAGACATAAAGGAGTGCCTCTGATCCCCGCCAGGTAAAATATGCAGCGTCCATCTCATACTGAGAAAAGAAAGAAGTCAAACCTGTGAAACAGGCTTATAAGAAAGCACATTGAGAGTGAACTATCAGCACTATAGCCAGCTTAATTGCTTGATGTTCCTCTATACTCTGAGCTAGGGGTCAGATGACAGATGACATTTCATTTTTTCATTTACAAAATACTTCACCCATCGGGTATTAAATCTAAAGTTGCTTGTCGATTATTAGTATCAAGTACTGGATATGCAATTTTAATTCAATGTTTTATATTCCAACCATTCTTGAAAAAATGTCAAATGCAAAATTTGTTGTATTAGTAGTTTCAGTTGGCTTCAAATGTCCATGACATTCACAGCTAAAGTTCTTTTCAGATTGGAATGAAAAAAGGCACATTCAATGCATGTGGACACTTTTACATTACACACTTCCTTTTCACACTACTTGGTCGGATTGACATCAATAACCAAAACAAATTCACAGGAAAAGATCACATTTAATCATTTAAAGACACAAATGAAAAATTTCTGTATTAAAGATCAACTAAATCTTATTTCAAATGCACAAAGCTATAATAACATTTCTAAAATGGATATTTAATTATGGTTAATGTTTATAACATTCGCGAGTTTAAGATAGCTAAAACCACGTTATATAGTTATCCAGATGTTTGAACTCTTCACCTACCTACCTATCTATCCAGTCAGTATCCTCTCAAGATCAGTTCTTATCATAACTAGTCTGTTCACAAAGTTGTTATGCTCATAATTCTCCAATCAGCAACTGAATGTCTAGTGTCACATAAACCGGTTATGCCAAGATTGATAAAACCAAATGAGTCAACATTAAATTTGCTTATTTATGACCTATTTTTCAAATAGGTCATGAAAACCTATTCCACCTTTTGCTTTACATTTTTCAAATTTAAAAATCTTTTAGTTTGCGCTAAAGGGGATTTTTCAATGAACTCACCTTAGTATACTGCTATTTTTGCTGTACTGACGTCTTTCTGAAATCCTATTCAAACTTAATTTAAATATGATCGATAAATTCAAGATTTTTAGATATCTAGATTTTAAACTAAATCATATGATTTCAGGGTACGAGTTTATCTGGTCGTGAACGATGCCCACCCGTCCCCTAAAGAGGGTAAGACAGATGAGAGCTTAATGTGTCAGTCTTGGCGCTCTAGCCCCACCCGTCACCTGAGGAGGGTCAAACAGACATCATGGAGAGATGAGTAGGGGAGCGGTCCTCTATCTATCTATATCTACACAGACTGCATACTCTCACGATCTAGATGACCCCCACACCCACATACACTCACAGGTTGCCACCAGGACCTGCAGTAAACTTAAAGAAACAACATGTTTGTGTCCTTCCTTGTCCTTACACTCTCATAAATACAGCAAGCAACAAGTGCAATGTGCATTGTTGAAATCACAGTAGCTAAAAGGTGGACTTAGCATTGTCGTATAAGTTCATTTTTACAAATAGATTTTCAAGAGTATATCAAAAGGTAAAATAAAAAATTATTTATAAGGTTCGAAAAAAATATTCTACAGAAACTGAACTATAACAAAGAAAAGAAATATCTAGATATTTTTTTTATTTTACTGTATCAAAATCTGATAAATAAACAACCAATATTATGCTCAATGTTAATGCAGTTACATCCACCTATAAAATATTTTTATGAACTGGAGGTCAATTTGAGATCATAAACTTCACAGGTGGGTGATACAGTGGAGGCTGATAGCACTGGCTGAGATAGTATACAGAGGGTGTGGTGTGGTTTATTCTTCACAGATAAATGTAAGAAACCACACTTTGTTGATTAGACACGTGTCAATGTGAGATTAGCGAGAATTTAGTGCTCACACTGTTTACACACAGTAGCGGAATAGTTTGCAACTGTTTAATATTTCTAGTATGGAATATATAAGTGAAGAATGGTATTTTATCATTTATATCAGTAAACGCAAGGAGGTGATACGTTTTGTTGTTTGTGTTTTTAAAAAAACACATTATGATGTAGTTTCATATAACAAAGTTTAAAATACATCTTTCAAGATGATTTGTATACAACTAGACAACTTTTACAATTCCATTTTCATTCTTTCCATATCACAAGTAATGAGAGTTGTCAAGAATATTATTCTTATTCTTTTATATCCTCACGACTGCGTGTAAATAAAGCCATTTGGCTTGTCTAACCAATTCCTTTAGTAAAGGTCTAATGTTTTCGAGTTAGTCCGAAGCAAAAACAATGGTTTGTACTTTGGTCGCCATTAATTAGATTCAGGTCAAAACATTATTTACATGTTTGTTTACAAATTCTCATGTCATTAAATCACCCGATTTACGACCTCTTTAACTACTTGATCTACAACGAGTTCTACAAACAAGAGCGATTAGTCCTGACAAGTCAGTGACACGATTATTCTATCAAATAGGTGAAAGGTAAGGGACTAATGTAACAACCTTGTTGTGTACCTATAGCAGTTAAATAGTTTTGTGTCCGGACAACCTAACTTATTTACGGTCACAGATAAACTTGCCACTATTTAGCTCAAGGTTTACGAATGGGATAGGAATGTGGAGTTGTCGTGTAGAAAGCAGTATGGGCCGACAAGGGTTATCTGAGGGTACGGGTGAATGCAGAAATCGTGCTTCAAGTTTGTTCAAGGTGGAGTCGCTCAAGGTTGTAAACTTTATCCGTCGGTTTAAATCAAGGGTGATGTTTCTAGGTGCTATATGACTAAATAAATAAAAAATTATCAAAACGAAGTTTTATTTGAAAGAAGATTTTGGCTATATGGCCTTGTTTTTGAAAAGTCCTGTAATAAAATAAAAAAAAGATTTAAGCTGTAACAAAGCTTATCGATTTACTTTAACCACGGGAGTTGTCTCTTAGCAAATTGTCAGGACATCAATAAAATAATGTTGTTTCTAAGCTTACTTGACAGGATGTTTCCAGTTGCAATAACTTATTTACACACGAAGAAGCCAAAGTAAGCAGTCACAGATAGCACGGTATGCAAGGTTGTTGTTGTGTCTGGCTAAAGGTTTACATCAACGTGCATAACTGCGAAATTTGGGATGAGTGTCAACAAAATGACAAATATCATCGACTGCTGCACCGATTTACTTCTACTGGATTTGTTTAATACCATATTTGATTTAAACATTCACAGAATAAACAAGTTTGGCTTCATGCAGAGTGGATGCGGACTGTTTAGTACAAGAAACGTCAAGCAAAAGAGAAATGCAAATAGACAGTCTAAGATATGGATTTTGTCACAATTTCCAATCCTTCAAATATCACAATGAGTTTTGTAATTGTTACCAATTTGTAAGATGACAAAGGAGTAAGAGTAAGTCTTTGATGAATGTGTATCATACCCTGGAGACTTTCCCTATACTAGCATAGTACAACAAGAGCATTTAATACAAGCTTGATCCTCATTCAGTAAAATCATGTAAAAAACGAAACAAAATCATCAAATGACAAAATCATTATCATGTTATTATAATTCTTTGATCAGTTAATAGATACAATCTGTAAGAAGGTTTGTCTGGTTGAACAGTGCCTCATATATGTTTTAAAAACATAGACACCTAAAATTTTGCCTTTTTAAAAAAGTTAATATTTGAAAAAAACATGTTCTACCATAGTATCCTTACTCTATGCCTGATTCCCATTAACAGGCCTAAAGATGGTTTGATTACCGGTTTTGTTTTAAAAGTGCTTATCGCATATTAAAACGTTGATACCTTGAAATTGTTTTTCAGAAATTGATTTCATAAAAGAAAATTTCAAAAACATAAATTACCATAGATGTTGATTGATTCGAGTCCCAGGTTGAAGGGTACTTGAGAGCCTCGACTCTACTGGTAGAACTGAAGACTTGTCTGTCACTGTGTTCAACACAATCAATGCTCTCATACACCAGTAGATGGTTGCTGTCAGTGAGTGAATTGTCGTGTTCAGTAGGTAAATCCATTTAAACAATATTCTTTTAACAAGAGAGACACAATACAAATCATTGAATAACTATTCACAACAACTCTTAGAAACTACTTCTGTTAGTTCGAATAAGTTTGTAGTGATTTAATTACTGATAATCATGATATTGTTCAGGAAAAAAATATGTTTGCACAGACTAAATTTGAAAAAGGAATTCTGTTTTAGAGATTGTAGCAGCGTACCTTAAGTTTGTTCACTTACCTACGTATTCAGGTGAGAAAAACCATTTAATTTTGAATGTCCTTGACCTTGGGGCATCCTAGCTTTGAGGAAACGAGTTAAGATTCATGCGAAAACATACATGCAATATCTGACAGATACCCGTAAGAAAATTTGCATTGGACATTGAAATGACCAGGTTTCAAAATTTCGAAAACATTTTTATTGCTCTACCATATCCTTCTTAAGTGATCAACAACCTTAGATCCAAGTCATATTTGTTCCTTTGCTCGGAGGCAATGTAATTGTGTGGATCTTTGTCTTACAACGTCTTTATGCAACTTTTTCATTGAAATTAATTTCACAAATATGACCCTATCTACCTATTGAACCATGCCAAATATCGACGGTGACGTGACGATGACGAAATGTGGTTTTGATAATTGATATTTTACATATGGACATTGGTAATCCGTTGTCAGTGTTCCTGGAGTTATGTTATTGGCCTCCAAACGAAACCCAAATAAGGTGATAGATGCAAAAATACACAAGAAAGTGGACAAACTTAATGTACGCAGAAGTAGATAGTATACCTAATTACAAATGAAGAACAAATCAGGACGAAGATATAATAGGATTACATGTTAAGGGATTGCTTTCATGTCAGTCATTAAAGCCGGAGGATTATTCCGATATCCTGCACGATAGCCTTCGACTTATCAAGCATTTATGTAACCAGGAGAAAAATCGTGCCCAAAGCAAGGCGTTTTAATTCCTGTAAGCCTTCTAAAACTACTTAATGTCTCCAAGATTCGCATAACGGCCCAATTCTAGTGTGAAGGTGAGTTCAGAAGAGTGACATGGTATGGCGAGATCCTTTGAAATGGTAGCTTAAAGACAGTCTTGGAGAATTTGAAGGATAGACTATGCAATGCACATGTTTGAAATATAAACGACAGACATGGTGTAAAACATCAAAAGAATGAATGGTCGAGACCTACAACAGCACTTATACATACATATATACTTTACAAGGTATTACATCTTAGTTTCCATTATCGAATCGTCTTATGCAAATCAGCATCATTGTGCTTATTTGTCTAGCTTGACATTTTTCAGATAATATTTCTCTTGTTAAATCTCGTTTTTTATGAAATCTTAAACAATCCTCTGGACTTACGCTACTACAGGACTGTCGTTTAGCATGGAATCCTCTCATTTACTATCATCTTATGTACTAGAGGAGATAATTGCGAAAATTGTAAGTATAATCTAAGCTACTATAATGTTACCATATAGGTTCGTGAAACAAAGGTTGAAGAAATGCACCTTTCCAGTAAGAAGTTAGTGCCTTGATTAATCCACAGACAAATTCTTTATTCAACATTTCGGTTAAATTTCATTCAAGCATAAAAATACGTTATAAAATAAAGAGCTAACAGGATATACTAATCTGACATACTTAAAAAGCCTTCAGAGATATGTGAGAGAAACAAATCAAACTGAATTAATGTACAAAACAGCATAGATTGAGAAAGACACCATACATATAATGGATCAAGAACAAAATTAAAGAAGATATTAAGGCTGAAACTAGATATGAACTATTAAAAAAACAACTTTGAAACAAGAAGCTAGTGCTTAATTAATGCACATGTCTTGCTTCCATCAACTGGTTGACCTACATGACAGAGTAAACCGCGCTCAATTCCAACTGTCAACAGACGGGTCAAACCGTCAAGCAGTTGTAAACTCCTTACAGCGCCAGTACAGTAGGACACTGTCGCGATCGATAACTGGTCATCTTGGAGCGCAGCCTTTACGCTTTTATCCTTAAACTAGTTACGCGTCTAAATGTCAAAAGCAGGACCATGTGACCACGAGGCCCCTGTCACGTGCTTTTATTCTGACCGACTGACCTCTTGTAATCCTTGGCATCGTAAGCATGCTGCACCGTAGAGTACAAGAAAAATGCTTTCAACTTGCCAATTTATTTGGATCGACACACCGTTTTAACTATTATGGCTCTGAATATCAAAATGTTTTCCAAATATCAATATTAAATTTAGACCTGTTCAAGACTCTGTATTTTGATGATGATTTACTCTTGTGTGTGTCTACCAAGACCTAAATCCCGAGATGTCGGTTAAACTATGTTATGCTGAACTTTAACATTTGCAGTGACATTTATTGCAAAGTCGCATTCCCTGAATCTAAGCTTGCACTGTGGACCAGCGGCTTAGCACATATCTGAAAGATGGGCAGCATAGATTGTGTAAACAAGCTCACCCTTATAATGGCGACAATGTTGCCACGAAGAATACCCTATATTGTCATTTTAAGTTTCACCATATATGCATCTAAGAAGGTCTGATTCTGAACATCGATAACACTTAAAGATGATGTATCATACTTGCAATATTTTTAAAAGTATTTTTAATGTATTCCTTGTATTTTTAGAAAAATTAAGCGACCAACCTTGAGAAAATCGGACCAAAATTCTTTAAATAGGAGATAATTTACCAAAAAATACCGAAACGGCAGTCGACATAAGGGCGAACCAAGTGTGGCCATTTCACAACTTCCGGTTTCTTAATGTACGCTTGAAAACCAACTGCATTTTATTTTATTTTTCTCCGAATTAGGTATTCGTTGCTGTCAAAGTTGAAACCCATCGATCGCAATTACGGTCACGAGTTAAGACACGGTGTAAATGATTACATCACCGAAAGCGGGTTCGTTAAATGCTATGCCCTTTCTAGGAGGGGCACTGTGCTTTGAGCGTCGAAATAAATATGTTATTGTTGATTAAACAATCTAAATATGATATCAAAATTTCGACGAAAGATTTTTCTACAAAGTGATGTATTTCTTTTCTCAATAGCTAAATGTCATCCTGAACCGCTTGCAAGTATGATACAGCATCTTTAAACTAACGTTTAAAAAAAATTGAAATTGGAATGTTCTGAAAAACAAAAACTGAATAAATGCTCATGTATTAGTTGAACAACTTGTATATTGCACAAACCCATGTTCTCTAGTTTGTGTCAATACATTCCATATTCCTCTCGTCACTGCATCTAACAACAAAGTACCTTAGCAGAACGAGCAATTAAACCCAAAAACCTTTATCATCAAACGCTGAAATCTGGGTTATCAGCAATTGAAAGAGATAGAAAAGATTACGATTTATGGCAAGAAATGTCCTACTTTTAACTCCCTTTCCATGTACCTTGTCAGGTAAAGATATTATACACTCATAAAAGCAAGAGAAAGTAGCACAAACAAACCTCTTATACAAAATATGAAAGATACTGTGCAGGTGGAAATATGGATTGTCATAATTTCCTTATTCTTTGAAAGGGACAATACTTACCCTTCTTACAGATCAATAATCTGAATGTAGCAAAAAACAATAGGGTGATTCTGTATAATAATGTTTAATTTAGACATTTACCTGTAATTTGAGTAACCTAACTTGAACTTAAACGTTTCAACCATAATATCATAATATCACATTGTTTCACTGGCTTCTAAATGCTTTGAACGGTTTGGCTTAACAGAAGGAAATATAGTTCCCGTTGCAAAATCTGCCAATTATGTTGCTTAAAGTATAGACTTACATTTATACTCTGAAAGTAGAATTTGGCCAATAAAATTGGTATTTCGTTTTTAAATGCTCTATTGTCTGAATGATTGATTTTTTGTGTGCTTCATTGTGTATCACATCGCTAATGTTGTTTAAGTTCAAAATGGTATTCTTTCAATACGATGCATATATGTAAAGGGTCCAACCCTTTTTTTCATTACATGTTCATAGGTTCATTTTTTTTACATGATTGCTCGACACAGATGAATGAATCCCAGAGACTTGGCTGCAGCCAAAGACTTTTCTTTTGCCAACAATGGTTTTTTTTCCTAGATCATTTTGCTTACTTCTGACAGTGATGAAATTTGAATTGAAAGAAACATCATGGCGTAGATCTTTGTGTTTCAATTGATCATGAAAAATGCAAAGATACATTAAAGAACATAATAATAAGACACTTAAGTTTTTATCGTGCACTACTCAATGATAAATGCATTCTCGAAGCACACAATTGTAAAAAAAGGAATTCATAGCTGAAAGATGGAAGTCTGGAAAGCCTCCTGAAGGACAACAGATCAGAAAATATTTTGATTTGTTCTGGGAGGCTATTTCAAGCTGATGTTGCTGCAAATGAGTGCTTGCCTAACGCACTGCCTTGATAATGGGAATTCGACATAGAAGTTTGAACTTAGATC
This sequence comes from Steromphala cineraria, assembly GCA_916613615.1. Classification (NCBI taxonomy): domain Eukaryota; kingdom Metazoa; phylum Mollusca; class Gastropoda; order Trochida; family Trochidae; genus Steromphala; species Steromphala cineraria. The sequence continues at coordinate 76,630,306 of OU744721.1, forward strand.
GTCACGGAGAGTAGGTTGTCAGGAGGTACTATAGATAGACTGAAGACTTGCCGCACAGACACTGCATGGTCAGTTAAGCTTAGGTCTGGCCACAACGTGTTTGGATGATTTCCGGTTTGTTTTGAGCGAAAAATAATGATTTTCTGAAAACTCGTTGATATTAAATAAGACATATGCTTTACACATGTTCTATCATCGGGATATGCTGTAACAATTCTTAAAGGATTTGTGCTTAGAAATTTGAACTAGAAGCTTTTTTTAAAATATTGTTGCGGCTAATGCAATACCTTGCATCCTAATGTTATTTTATTTACACTTTTAACCATTTGAATGATTAAAATAACATTTAAATGCTGGTTATATAATTCTGTCATCATTTTACAGAAATAGCATTCACTACAAATCAAAGCTTGATCTAGCATTTTATTCTCTCAACTTTTTTTTAAAATCCGAAAACAATCACATAAAGATTTAACATGGCACTCCTATCTGATATTGGTCCAATTAACCATAGGCCAATACAGTCTACACCGGTACCCGTATCGTTTCTCTGTCTGCACTGCTCGTCCATATTCAGTACAAGAACATATGCAATTCGATTTGTAAGTGTTTTGTCACATTGCTTACAAAAGAACCAATGATTCATGCTTGCTCCCAGTTGGTGTGACAAGAGTAGGCTGTGTTCTACGATCTACAACCTGCTGAGAGTCTCCGTGTGAGACAAGTGATTAGGGAGATTGCACACCGAGTCAATTTCGTGTAATTTCCTTAGAGGGCTGTTGTTTGACAATTATAAGAGTTATTGCCCTTTTGGAAGCAATGGCGGTAGGCGTAGGTTGCTGTGCTGTTTTCTCCGTGTTAATTAGGTTATGGGCACTTTGCATATTACGGAATGTTTGGACGAAGTGATATTAATATAGCTCTTTTGATAAATGGTATTTTTTTTGTAGAAGTTATATTTTGTTGTAAATACGAAAACAATAGAAGTCACCTTTCAAAAAAGCTTTCATTCCGTTACAGATTATTTTTGCTGACAACCAACCTTTACAAAAGCAAATAAAATTAGGTTTTAATTGTGGTTTCCTTTTTACATTAAACTTAGCAAGAATAATTTACAGAATTTACAAGCATATTTATTCTTGTCACCTCAGTTACTACTTACTCTCAGTATCTTGATACTTTGAGAGTTGTCAGTATGTAAAGGGTTAAGTGTGAAATATGTTACTTTTGACACGTTTAACTAATTAACGACTTGATCTAAATATACGGAAATCTTAAATCTTGTGAGTTCGCGACTCTTTTCTCATTAAATATATTTGAAAGGAAACTATCTATGTGTAGCTGACAGTCACATGAAATAAGACGGAACAACCAGCAAACATGGCGCATACAACGTTCCAATGTGACGTTCCAGACTTGTTTACATGTTCTAGCTTCTAGAAACGTGTTCCTCCTTCACTTGTTGGCAAGCCCTCTAGTGGTGGAACTCAGAACCAACTCTGCTCATTATGACAGCTATGTGTTAACATACCTGGCTTGATGTGAACATTCTTTCTTTTACTTGCTTCAGGGAATATACTAACGTGATGCGTACAAAGATATAGTATTGTCAGTGTTGGGAGACACAGGGAGAGATATGGATGTGTGTTTGTGTGATTGTACGGAAAAATAAACATTCCAACGTGTTCCTGTTAGTGTGTACCTCTCTATTAATTTGTGTGTTAGTCTTTTGGTGTACATGTGTGCATGTGTACATCGACGAGTCTTGTGAGTAAGTATGCCTGTGGGTTGAGCGTATATGGATATATCATAGAACTATGCATATATTTACATAATATGCAAGAAATATGTCAAGTAAGTTACAGTGACATAACAGTGAAACGGAAAATATGACAAAGACATTATGTTTGCTTATCATGGTTATTAGGTTGTGCATTTGTATACCGCTCTAGAAGGCATTACATCTGCTCTCTTAAATGTTTGAACTGAGATTTTTCTCTGTGTTAATGTGTGGCAGTATATTCTTGAACATGTGTTACCTGAAACGAACAGTTAGCAATCTGTGAACCATGACATGTATGTGTATGTCTTTTAATCTCATTTTTAGCTCATCTGGCCTGTAAGGCCCGATGGGCTTATGGCATGGCATGTTTTCCGGCGTCCGTCCGTCCGTTCATCCGTCCGTCCGTAAACTTTGTGGAATTTCAACTTCTTCTCCAGAACCATAAGGCCTGGAAAGCTGAAACTTTGTGTACAGACTCCTTGACTAGTGAGGATTAAAAATTGTAGCTTTGGTGGCCCTGTGACCCCTAATAAGGGCCACAGGGGCTACACCCTAAAAACCTATTTTCATCTTCTTCTCCAGAAGCATAAGGCCTAGAAAGCTGAAACTTTGTGTACAGACTCCTTGACTAGTGAGCATTATAAATTGTAGCTTTGGTGGCCCTGTGACCCCTTATAAGGGTCACAGGGGCCACACCCTAAAAACCTATTTTCATCTTCTTCTCCAGAAGCATTAGGCCTAGAAAGCTGAAACTTTGTGTACAGACTCCTTGGCTAGTGAAGATTATAAATTGTAGCTTTGGTGGCCCTGTGACCCCTAATAAGGGCCACAGGGACCAAGCCCTAAAAACCTATTTACATCTTCTTCTCCAGAAGCAAAAGGCCTAGAAAGCTGAAATTTTGTGAATAGACTCCTTGACAAGTGAGGAATTTGAATTGTTGATTTGGTGACCCTGTTGCCCCTAATAAAAGCAAAAGGAACGTCCTTAAAATCTATTTTCATCTTCTCCTCCTGAAGTATAAGGCCTAGAAAACTGAAACTTGTAGCCTATATACTTAACTTTATGATTGGTGACCCTGTGGCCCCTACAATGAGGGAATCACATTGGCCACACTCTACAGCATAATTGATAATGAAGCCTGATGAGCTACAGAGCCAATGGCTCTATTTTTGTTCTCCTGCTTGCTAATTGAATGTTTGTTTAATACTTTTAATATCATTTGTGTATATATTATTATGTATTATATATGTTTGTTATATTCTTGGTGAGCAGTACAAGTCATCCTTCATACAATGCCTTTGACTGGTTGTCAACTGAAGATTGTCAGCTTAGCAGCATGAACTTAGCAGAATAATTGTTACCTAACGTTTTCAGCTAAGCTCCCCAGCTTAACACGACCAGCTAAGCAGCATCAACTTAGCAGAATGATTGCCGCCTCCCTCATCCTTCAAGTGTGCACCAGAACATCTGAGCTTCTGTCTTGGAGCAATGCAGACCAGCTCAGTTGACTGTGCCAGTCTACACAACAGTTCTGGGCCATTCAGAGGCTCATATCGATTTTCCCATTCCACGATGCCAGCGTCTAGGTTGTTATAATCGTAATACAATTACGATAGAGTGACCTTGTTCCGGGGGTTTAGGTGGCAGTGCACGACTTCAGGTCGACCTCCCACCTGTATGTATGGTAGGTTTATCAGTCAGTTTGAAGTTCTGGTGTCAAGTGGAGCAAGTTATAAATTTTAGATCTTGAACATGTGTTTTGACATAAGTAAAGATTTGGGGTTTGTCTTGTTGGGATTGTTTTGTTGTTCAGATCTGTAGCAATTGATTAGGTTGGGCTGATTTCAGTTTGTAGATATGTAGCAACTGCTCAGAACAGATAAATAACATACTCTGACTGTCCGTTTAAGACCTGTTTTTAAAGTTTAGACATGCTGCCTGTCTTCCGTGAGGTGTTTCTGTGGACCTGCAGGGAAAGATCAGTATTCAGACCTACGGGTCATTGCCCTCGCTCAGCGCTGTGTTCAGAACTGATGTTAAGGTTACAAAGGTACCTTCTACACATCTGACCAAATCCAACCTGCAACTTCAAAGTTCTGAGGACAGTTGAAGAACACTTGGCCTTGAAATGTTCGCTAAAGGGCTCGTAGCTTAGAGGACTTGTAGCACTTCCGCTTTGTTTGTTCTTTGTTTGCTTCCATAATATTATGATTTGACGGTAGCGTCTGCAGACGGGACTACCACATTGACATTTATACAGTGACATACTGACAGTCGGGTAAGAAATAATGGTATACAGGGACAGTGATCTACATACATGGTAAATAGAGCAAGAGACGAGGTAAATGCACAAATTAATCCTGATTCCTCCCTGAATACTAAATACCAACATGCTTGAGATTCCTACTTTTCTTGTCATATATGAGAGGACAATCTGAAAAAATGAACTACTCAATTTTTGGAAGAATTAATTCATTGATAGATTCTTAAATGTAAACAATGTAAGCGAATTGAAAGTCGGTGTAAATGGTCCAAGAGGACATTTTAAAAATAAAATTAGTTTAAAGGTGGGTTTTTTAAAAGATAATATGATGACATATTGTTACATATTGGCAGCACCACCATGACAAATCAAGCTTATGCAATAAACGCATTACAGGTGTATCCTGAAACTTCATTTCAAAACCATTTAAATAGTTAAAGAACATGTGGCCTTGAAAAGTTCGCTAGAGGAAGCTTAAAGGACTGGTAGCACTTCATGTTTGCTTCCATATGATTTGACGGTAGGGTCTGGAGACAGGGCTTCCATAGTGGCATTTATACAATGACATACTGGCAGTCGAGTAAGAGATAATTGTATACATGGACAGTTATCTACATACATGATAAATAGAGAAATGCCAAAATTCTTCCTTGATTATAAATATTTGGGTACTTTTCTGATATAAGTGGTCAATCAATAGAATTGATTCCTTCATATAAAGATTCAAAAACACAGAAGTCGGATTAGTTTATATTTTCAAAGATTGGCTTGGTTAAAATTAGTTTTCAAAGAATTGATAACAACTTGTAAAAGTATCTTTGTAGGAGCATATATCAATTGCAGCTTGTAATCAGCACCACAGGGATTGTTTTGATATGTTATAGGCTGATCAGAAAGCAATAATAAACAAAGAGAGGTACTTGTGTTCACTGTTCAGTACCCTTGAATTACAGGACATGTACACACTTATCAACACAAATATTGTCTGGTGGAAGCCGGCCAGAGAAAGTAAAACACTACCGTCTTTATGTGAAAGGGTTATCTCTTGGTAGAAATTATGTACCCACCATTGACTTGAGAACCAATGACTTGAATACCTCTGCTTTATTGAGATTCATCGTATGTTGGAACAACGTTTTCTGGAGACCAACATTTACTGCAGACCAAAGTATTTTGCACACCACTGTGTACTAGAGACCAACGTTTCCCAATAAGAGGTCCTCATGTTCGGTGTTCTTGCAATTACAGTACATGTACACACTTATCATCAACATAAATATTGTCTGGTGGAGGTGACAAGCAAAGAGTTATTATAACACCGTCTTGATCTACAAGAAGTTTGTAGAAATTATTTGAACTTCCGTTTTATTTAGATTTCTCCGGGATTTCACTGACTTTCTACATTATGGTTTAGAGCCTATATTCATTGATAATCAAAATTTATTTGCAACGAAATTTTATACAAACTGACGTTATTGAAGACCCACGATTATTTGGCATCCAATGATGCAGACCAAAAGCCTTATGAATATGAACTGTTTTTTTAGATTATTGAGGTCGAATTATGAATAAAATTTATCAGAAACCGACATCCTCATCAGATTGCACTGTAAATCAACATCCAACCTCCTCAGATGGACACTTAACCTTGATGTACTTGAGCACAAATGAAAATGTAAAGAATATAACGAGGAAGAACAATACTTAAACCTCTAAAATGAAAACATCCTGGATGCTAAAAGGTTTGTTTTAATATAGAATATTTCATGTAGAGTGTCATTTTGTGCATGGATAGGTACACACAATGGTGGAGAAAGAAAATAACTTTCGTTTGAATACCATCATGGAACACTTTTCAAATGCTACTCGAATATTCTAACGTTGTGTTTATTTGTTATGCTTTAAGACTAAGTAAAACTAAGTAAGTAAGGTAATCGGTTGGTTTCTCTTGTAAGTATGTAAAAGATGAAGATATAAAGAAAAACTGAACAGAAAGTTACAGAGAGTAGAACCCTCGAGAAATCATTGTTAAATAACTGGATATTTTTAAATGCGCATTCGCTGAATCCTAATGTTCCTACTGTTATAACAGGTTTTGATCAATTGAAGTAAAAGGAAAATTAAAAGTTTTAACAAAGTATAAAGCTTTTGTCTGTCAAAATATAAACTGAAAAATGATTTTAAACTGTTTGTATTTTTTATCAAGAACATGTTTAAAAAGAAAAGCAATTATAATGTACGGAGATCATTCCGAAGATGGAATGAGAAATTGACAATTCAAACTTTTGAAATATTTGAGGTTAAAGCAAAAATAGCTAATTGGCTTTATATTGTATGAAACAAATTTACGGGTAGGGGACTACTTTCTTGTTACTGTATTAAAGAGAATGTATTAACTTTCATAGTTAATAGCATGTTTAAGGTTCTATATCCACAGCATAGAACGCTTTCAAATATTCTTTAAACAATTATGTCCATTTTATAACATTTGAAAACTGAGTATCAACTCGAAATAGGACGAAACAAATCATCGAATGGTAATGGCATTCATTATCTACAGTTAGTATGCAAACAATGCAATAACTATAAAGTGGCAACATGTTGGTTTTGGTTTCCATGTGATCATGGTAACAAGCTTGTTACAATCACAAATTGATTTTGTATGTTAGTTTAGTATGACCATTATTTAAAAAATCCATGTAAGGACCACAATCTTCATAAATTCTTGCTGTTCATGTTATAACATTGGATGATTCTGGAGTGGAGATGTTTGTGTGGGATAGTGAGGGATCGATCCTGGTAGGCAACAATACAGGCTTTTTAACGCTTTTCTACTGTGAATGACATGTACTGTATCTTGATAATATGTATTTAAATCATTTGAATAATTTTCATACATCAAGTAGGGACGAACAATCTCCAATATCCCTATTGCAAGGTATCAATTGAATTTTGAAGGTTGGGGTTTGGGAATCCCACTGGTTCCGCCAATAACTAACGGAAAATCAATTAACGTTTAATCTGTTTTCAGATTATGGCCATTTTAAATTGAAATTATTAACGATTGTGACATGTTCTGACATCATGCAGGGAACTAAACATTGCGTACCCACTCACCGAGCAATTACAGGAATGAACTAAATGACACTCGACCCACCATGAACCTTCACTTACCATTACGATAGCCTGTATCATTGTCTCCTCTGTAAATACATTAAAGGCTTTCTCAACGTAAGATCCACATGTAAAAAACATACATTAACATTGGCATGATCTTATAATCAACTCCTTAACCTTGATTGGTAATCTATGTAAAATGATGATCTGAAAACCCAAATTCTTTTTGTTTCTTTTCAATAGATGCAACAATTTGATTTGTTTTTTCTTTTTCCGTGCATCATTATCACAGACTTAAAAGGTATTTACAGTCACAACTCATTAAGCAAATTCCACCAGACCATAACAATAATAACTTATTCATCACCTATACTATTCCAACCTATTTTCTTTTCATAAATAATGACGAGATTGATTAAGGGTCAATACTTAAGGTTATTGACTTCATCAGGCTTTTACTGCTTTTACTGTTTTTCAGACAAAGTTAATACTAGTATATCCTCTCTGCTTTGAATAATCTTTGATAAGAATGTAGTGGCTTTTGTGAAAGAACCAAGTACCATTTGTCTGTCGGCCCAGTAAAAGGACTCTGTAGTACATAGTTTATTATGCATGAGTTACATTTAATCATTAGAATGCATTAATGACTTGTTGACATGTTTGATAGACTTTTAGTAATTGGGGTTTATCTTTCTATTGTCCTAAAGTCAGTCATCCCGCTCAATTGTTTAACCAACATGATCCAATCCTCCATACAGGGTATCCAGGACGAAGGGTTTTACTTCCATTACAGTGTCTATGTGAACGCCTACTGGTAATGGGTAGAGCTCTATCGATCCTGTGATAGACGTTATAGCTTATTTTATTATCTTCAAATTGCTCTATAGAAAGGGACAATGTTCCCCCGAGGTCTGTATAGCACTGATGTTGATGATTACTCCATTTGTTAATAAGGATGCATTGTTGAACCAGAACATCCTGATGCAGTACAGAGATACAGATTCGTTTAGATTTTTTTAACAAGAAACGATTTTGTGATTTCAAATGTATTCGTTTTTGTTTTGTTAATCTCGTTTATTGTGTAAGAGGTATGCGTTTTGCTAAATAACTAAAATTTTAACTGATAATTGTTTCATTTATCAATAGAGACATACAGATTCATTTAGTTTTAAAAGCGACGATTATTGATTATTGAACTTTTTTGTCAAATGTTAATTCCTTTTATTGTCAAAGGAACATGCGTTTTATTGAATGATGAAGCTTTTTAATTGATGATTACTTGTCGTTTAATAGGGTGAATTGTTGAAGCACTAGAACACCTTGATGCAGTACACAGATGGAGATTCATTAATTACACTGAAATGATGATATAAATATTACCTGTTGTGCAAATTCTATGATTGTGTAAGGGACCAATTTTTTGCTGAATGATTTAACTTTTATTCGAAAGTTGTGTACACAATTTATGAAATTCGATTTGTAATCCCTACCGCAACATCACCCATAAAAATAGAGAGTCGAGAATTTCTACTCTTCTAAACGTTTTTTTATTAAAAGCAATGATTATTGATTGATTGATGTTTATTTCAGTAGTATTTGGCCACATGGCCTACAGTACAATTACAAGAAAATGTAGATTGTGGTCGTGTTTGAGATCTTATATTAAATACATGCTTGAGGTACAAGGCAACAGATTTTGTAACATTCATATTTGTACTATTAAACAGGTTGATCAATGATTATTTTATGTAATGAAGCAACATTAATGTTTTTCTCTTGACTATGTCACTCTATTTTCAAATTTCACTTTTACACTGAGATGGTCTTACTGTTCTGTTCAGGCAGGATTCATTTACCATCTCAAGTTCTATTCTTGTGTTAATCAAACGAAAGATGGGAGTTTCGTCCCTTCGACCCATTAATATCTCAACTTGCAAATGTTCATCTTCTTTCAGAAAGCCTCAGAAGGTTGAAAGAAGTTTGGAGGTGGATAAGGAAAAATGAATCCCACTGCACTCTAAGCAAATGTAGCTTCTTTCTGGTAGTTAGTAGGTTATTGTCTCGTTTATAGCAACTTGTCTGTAACGAGTTTCGGGGTGATCATCATCATGCTTGAGAACATTTTGTTAAGGTAAAGAAGTTTCTTAGTATGTTATTCTGGGTTGGCGTAGGTGAATCTCGAGTACCTAGCTTATTCTTTTGGTAAATGGTGCTTCAAATTTAGTCAAAATTTCGATATTGCCATTGCCAGATTGCCTTGGTAAGGTCGATAATGACATCATCAGGAATGTAATTGTGTCTAGTTTATGCATGTAAATCTAAACGATTTTATGAAGTTCTAAATTTTAAGATTCACCAGGCATGTTAACTGTGATGTAACGGCGTTACAGCCTACACATAAAGTAGGATTTGACATGATTCCATAATCAGTTGACCTCATTTCATTATGGTCTGAATAATGTATATGTCCGACGACAGTGATGGATTGTCACATTACATTTTTATTCCTTCTCTCCTCGTTTCTATTTTGCTGTACATTTTGCCATTCTGCTTGTCCATCTATCCAATACTGTATCATTCTATTCTTCATTCTCATATTTCTTCCTCTCTCTTCTTTTCTCACTCTATTCACATTTCCCTTTCAATCTAACATCTTCCCTTCATCGACCATGGAGCACTTCACATTGAGATAGCTTTAGAGGCTCCACGCTTGAGAGATTTTAATATTGATTAAAGGCAGCGCTGTCACCTGGGATTACAAGCCCTCCTCATTCACAGCCCGCGATTTGCATCAGAACGTTCATCATTATTCATTCTCTTCATTCTATGACGTTACAGTTTTTTGTCTTTGCATATATTGCATGTTGAACATGTTGAACATGTTACAACCGGGTTGGTCCTGGCTCGCTAGTTCTAAACAGGAGCCAGGTCGATACTGAAGTTGAGGTTTTGCTGAGTGAATGTCATATATCCATGTGGTCCTTCAACGGTCTTGACTATAATGTTTCTATCCACACGTAAACCCTTTTGTGAATACTTGAGAGTTGATTAAAAATTATGAGATATCAATATTTATATATTGAAATAGGAAACTACAAAACCATCAGCAGAAACGTTTTTATGTAACTGTTCCATTTGCGCAAGAAAATTGTCACTTAACCATTTAAGGTTCAGAAAAGAATTACTAACTTTAAGGTTGGTTATTTTTTTTATTGTTAGGTAAAAAATATCAAACTTTATCAGCTTGAAATAACTTAATCTTGCAATTTAAACACATAAGGTTCAAGGAACATTATACATTGATTTCAATCTAAAGCTCCTTATCAAATTCAGTCTATAACATAAGGCATTTATGAGATGTCTATGAAACGTGTGCAACACCAGGTTGTTATTATTGTGTGACAACATTACTAAGTAGGAAGATATGAACATATGATTATGTGAATATAACATAAATATATCATTATTTTAGATTATAGTATTTATTTCAATCATAATAACTTAATAAAATGGCTTCGGTAGTACTAAAACTAGTCTCTAGTATGACTTACCCTTGTTTTAGCTTTTCATATTTATTCATGAGTTTATGATTACAAACAACCACGTGCAATGTTTTAATAAACTTTGTTTTTGCATTTTAAGACATATGTTCCATAGTTCGTTATAAATAATTTAAATATAGAACTCTTGATTCTTGTTCAATCTTAAACATATGGCATCCATAGGAGAAAGTCTGTATTATGTATATCAGTAGATAATAAACACCAGGTTGCCATGTCTGGGTGACAATGCCACGTAAGAACATGTGTCCTAGATGCGCATAGCATGAACCCCTGCTGTGGGTATGTTTTGTTGTCCTTTGTCTTTGATAACAACAGATAAGTATTACATATATTACAGGTGGGTAATTTCTCTTGGTGACAAACAAATGCACAAGGTCGTCCTTTATTCTAGACACATGCTCTTATCAAATATACATATCTTCTTGCAAACATTCTTCGTCGGAGGTCTTAAAAATGGTTTCGTCTTCATAATTAATTGTACATGATTATTCTATATAATGAAAGGTTTTCAGTTTGTTAAAGAGGTTTAAGTGCCATTTCTCTTGGCAATAAATGACTGGTTGTCATAAGGTCATCATCGATAAAATGTCAAGCACATGAAATCAATAAACGCCTTGCTGAATCAGGTAACATTGAACTGACAACAAGTCTATAATCGTTACAAGACGTTAATCTTTACTTGTTAACAATTAGTTTGAACTCAGTCTGCGATATGAATGCATACATTGTTTGTTCTTTGCATACATATGGACCAATGATCAACCAAGATTCGTTTATATTAATTCTGAGGAAACACAAAAGTTGACCATTAAGTTCCCATCCTACATAGGTAACTCGTGTGATATTTTCTCGTGTACCTATTTTGTTCCTCGCTCAGTAAATATCATTCACAGCAAATCAAAATTCTTTTTTGTTTGAACTAGAAACAGAACCGAGGTTATGGTCTACATGGATCGAAATGACATGAGAAACCTCGTTTGGGCGGAATTACAATTATTCAAACAAAATGTTTGTCATGTTTATGAAATAAAACAACCTATTTGTTTCTTTTTGATATAACGTATCCTCCCTTTGAGTTGCTAAAATATGTATACGGTAATCAAAATGGGTTCTAAAAGCATGATAAGTAATAAACCAGTTCATGTTCAAAGTAAATGTTTGGATTATACAAGAACATCACATCGGGCAGAAATCTGTGTCATTCCTGTTTTGCCTTTCACACATATCCCCTCCATCTTAATAATGTATCTTCATCACCTGTTATCTACATGCCAGTAGCACCCCAGGGACAAAGTACCGAGTGGCGGTCCCCGGGGACCTAGATCCCATCATTCTTAATGACATTACTATGGACTGCCAGCATCACAATACACTATACCACGCTCCCTTCGCTTTTATGGCATCAATTATTTACTTTGGTCGTCTGAAGCTCCACGCAGCGATCCTGCAGGACTCGCTCTCTGTCTCTCGGCAGGGTTTCATATATGACTGCGGTTGACTGTGGTTTACTCTGCGCAGCTCCAGGCATTCTGATATAGACATGTGACACTATACAGAACAGAGTTGAAATTGTTTTCCTCGTTTTGATTGGGTCAGATTTGAATTTGTAAGGATTTAAAATAAGTATGGTATAGCATGTTTTATAACGAATCAATTGTGTTCTCTGTTTGGATCCTGCCAGAATTGTTGAAAAGGAAATCTCGGCTATCTATGTTTGCTATCTATTTTCAATTTAACTTAGTCAAAAAGTAAGAATTCATTTATCGTATTAATATATTCGATAATCAAAATACGAACGATTATGATTGTGGTTATGTTTAAAACTAAACAGTTTTACGTGCATAACGATTAATAAACTTTATTCAGAATGATAATTTCTTGAGGTCTTTGAATTGAAAAACTTATCGTTAGAAACAAATAAAAACATTTTATAATCGTCAGTTTAATGTATTAAATGGTTGAAAATGATTCAATTGCTTCAAGTTAACATTGCCGATAAATCTTTTAGGGAAGAATTATGAAAATATATTTAAGTTTTCTACCTTGTTTTTGTAATTGGTGAAAACAATAGTTGATACACCAACAAAAACATAAAATTTTAGAGTTTCAAAGTTCCTATTTTGTTCAAAAAAGTCTACTGTATCTAGATATTGTAATTCCGACTAAGGGTACAATCAAGAGAAACAATTATTTTGTTCATTACAAAAATTATCAGAAGACATACCGGCCTAGCAGTCAACCAATTATTCCAAAAAAAAAACAAACTATAATTTGACTCGATGCATCTGTAATAACGTTTGAATATGCATGTATGCTTACTAATGCAAGCGTAGAGGTAAAAACCAATTAACGGTCCATGTTGCAGGGACTTACTTTAAGGTAAATAATATAAACAACTGCTGTTCTGTACTCGACTGTACTGTTTTCAAACAGTTGTATTGCAAAAAGATAAACGTTGTTTACATGTGTCCTTGAAAGTTTATTATATATGGAATGAATGGATAAATAATATATTCTTAACCACGTGGAGTCATGGAAAACTTGCATTTTGAAACTATGAAAGATTGCTTATTTCACTGTTCTAAGACATTTGACCTAGGTCTTCAAGGGGTAGTAGCACGTTTTAAGGGGGAATATTAGGTGATGTCATGAAAACGAAAATGGCTGGTTGCAATTGAAAGACAATGTATTTAAACTAAATAAAGCAGTAATAAAACAAATTTATGATATAAAGTTCAGTAATGCGATTCCTTTTTCTTACATCAAAAGATATCAAAGGTGTTCACACAAAAATGGTTGCCAATGGACTTTATGTGAATCTTTATAATTTGTTCTCTGGGTATTGATGATTGGTTTGTGTAATAAGATTTAGAAAATACATTTAGCATAAACGTACAATTATCAGTGAAAAATTGAAAATATAAAGTTTTCAAAAAACGTACTACTGCCCCTTTATATTTAAGCAACACAGGCATGAATTGAATGCTACGTCTATGGAAATCATGTACATATAAATAAGTACGTATACATATATAGATTTCGGTTATATTTCATTGATCTCTACATACAAACGCATTTCTATATATTTCAGCAATAATTTGTAATTATAACTATAGACCTGTATGAATATTTATAAACAAGAATTCGGTGAATGCGTTTTGGGCACAGAGCTGTTATAAATATAAGTATAAATGATACCAGTTCCCGTGTGGTGAATTATTAATGAAATATTTGCATTTTATATGAATAATAAAAGTTATTTCCTATTTAATTAAAACATGTAGATCTCTTTTGTTTCATATAACGTATGCCTACCAGAAGATCAATAAATAACTACATACACAGCATTATAATGCCTAAGTCCTACACGCTATTCAACAAAACTGCCACTATGTATAGAGACTCAGATCAATATAAACATCATCATCGTATTATTAGAAACAGCAATAAGTTATTGTTCGCAGTATCATTGATATACCACCATTAATTTATCAATTAATTAATTAGTATAGTACACAACATAATCATTACAAAAACGCATTAAGAAACGATCACATCAATAACAATATAGAATGAGGACGGAATGGAATAACAAAACAAAACCATTATATAAACGATAAATACAGTCAATGGTAATACTTCTGAGAACTGAATAAAGTGGTGTAAGTCAAGTTAAGGTAGCTTCATGGCTTCAGAAGAGAGTGAAACTTCACAACAATTAACAGAATGTGAATCAGTTGAATTTTAGTTACGTAATAATATTTTAGTTTAATATATGTTGCAAAATAATGCATAATACATAAAGAGTGTAAGACAATCATAAGAACAAAAGGTTTCAAGGTCAAGTCAGAGGACATGTTGCTTGTTGCTTTTTCAACACCCTTATCTTATTTCAGTTATGTACAGGCTGAAGTCTTTGTATTTGTGTTCTGTTTGCCAATGTCAAGTCAGAGTCAAAAATCCTTTACATAGTTAAGGTATGATATAAAAGACGTAAATATATCACACGAACTTCATAATATCACCGACTTGAAACCTTCAGAAGAACAAAAATAAGACGAATCAGTTAAAGACTTTAAGTCCTGAAATTAAAGGTACAAATAACGCTACAGGGCTGCACAATAAAGTGTAAGATAAAGACAGACATTTATAAGAACTAACAGAGTACAGATCTAGTGGTGATGAAGAAATCATATATGACATGTTGTTTCTCTAGCTTAACAACAGAAGAAAACGAGGTGCAAGGTGTAGTCAGATGACATGTTGTTTCTCTAACTTAAGAACAGAAGAGTTCGAGGTGCAAGGTGTATTCAGATGACATGTTGTTTCTCTAGCTTAACAACAGAACAAAACGAGGTGCAAGGTGTAGTCAGATGACATGTTGTTTCTCTAACTTAAGAACAGAAGAGTTCGAGGTGCAAAGTGTATTCAGATGACATGTTGTTTCTCTAGCGTAAGAACAGAAGAGTATGATGTGCAAGGTGTAGTCAGATGACATGTTGTTTCTCTAACATAAGAACAGAAGAGTACGAGGTGCAAGGTGTAGTCAGATGACATGTTGTTTCTCTAGCCTAAGAACAGAAGAGTACGAGATGCAAGGTGTAGTCAGATGACATGTTGTTTCTCTAGCGTAAGAACAGAAGAGTATGATGTGCAAGGTGTAGTCAGATGACATGTTGTTTCTCTAGCCTAAGAACAGAAGAGTACGAGGTGCAAGGTGTAGTCAGATGACATGTTGTTTCTCTCGCTTAACAACAGAAGAGTACGAGGTGTAAGGTGTAGTCAGATGACATGGTGACATGTTGTTTCTCTCGCTTAACAACAGAAGAGTACGAGGTGCAAGGTGTAGTCAAATGACATGTTGTTTCTCTAGCCTAAGAACAGAAGAGTACGAGGTGCAAGGTGTAGTCGGATGACATGTTCTTTCTCTAGCCTAAGAACAGAAGAGTACGAGGTGCAAGGTGTAGTCAGATGACATGTTGTTTCTCTAGCGTAAGAACAGAAGAGTACAAGGTGCAAGGTGTAGTCAGATGACATGTTGTTTCTCTAGCATAAGAACAGAAGAGTATGATGTGCAAGGTGTAGTCAGATGACATGTTGTTTCTCTAGCATAAGAACAGAAGAGTACGAGGTGCAAGGTGTAGTCAGATGACATGTTGTTTCTCTAGCCTAAGAACAGAAGAGTACGAGGTGCAAGGTGTAGTCAGATGACATGTTGTTTCTCTCGCTTAACAACAGAAGAGTACGAGGTGTAAGGTGTAGTCAGATGACATGGTGACATGTTGTTTCTCTAGCCTAAGAACAGAAGAGTACGAGGTGCAAGGTGTAGTCAGATGACATGTTGTTTCTCTAGCCTAAGAACAGAAGAGTACGAGGTGCAAGGTGTAGTCAGATGACATGTTGTTTCTCTAGCGTAAGAACAGAAGAGTACAAGGTGCAAGGTGTAGTCAGATGACATGTTGTTTCTCTAGCATAAGAACAGAAGAGTATGATGTGCAAGGTGTAGTCAGATGACATATTGTTTCTCTAGCATAAGAACAGAAGAGTACGAGGTGCAAGGTGTAGTCAGATGACATGTTGTTTCTCTCGCTTAACAACAGAAGAGTACGAGGTGCAAGGTGTAGTCAGATGACATGGTGACATGTTGTTTCTCTCGCTTAACAACAGAAGAGTACGAGGTGCAAGGTGTAGTCAGATGACATGTTGTTTCTCTAGCCTAAGAACAGAAGAGTACGAGATGCAAGGTGTAGTCAGATGACATGTTGTTTCTCTAGCGTAAGAACAGAAGAGTATGATGTGCAAGGTGTAGTCAGGTGACATGTTGTTTCTCTAGCCTAAGAACAGAAGAGTTCGAGGTGCAAGGTGTAGTCAGATGACATGTCCTTTCTCTAGCCTAAGAACAGAAGAGTACGAGGTGCAAGGTGTAGTCAGATGACATGTTCTTTCTCTAGCCTAAGAACAGAAGAGTATGATGTGCAAGGTGTAGTCAGATGACATGTTGTTTCTCTAGCCTAAGAACAGAAGAGTTCGAGGTGCAAGGTGTAGTCAGATGACATGTTGTTTCTCTAGCATAAGAACAGAAGAGTACGAGGTGCAAGGTGTAGTCAGATGACATGGTGACATGTTGTTTCTCTCGCTTAACAACAGAAGAGTACGAGGTGCAAGGTGTAGTCAGATGACATGTTGTTTCTCTAGCCTAAGAACAGAAGAGTACGAGGTGCAAGGTGTAGTCAGATGGCATGTTGTTTCTCTAGCCTAAGAACAGAAGAGTATGATGTGCAAGGTGTAGTCAGATGACATGTTGTTTCTCTAGCCTAAGAACAGAAGAGTACGAGGTGCAAGGTGTAGTCAGATGACATGTTCTTTCTCTAGCCTAAGAACAGAAGAGTATGATGTGCAAGGTGTAGTCAGATGACATGTTGTTTCTCTAGCCTAAGAACAGAAGAGTTCGAGGTGCAAGGTGTAGTCAGATGACATGTTGTTTCTCTAGCCTAAGAACAGAAGAGTACGAGGTGCAAGGTGTAGTCAGATGACATTTTCTTTCTCTAGCCTAAGAACAGAAGAGTATGATGTGCAAGGTGTAGTCAGATGACATGGTGACATGTTGTTTCTCTCGCTTAACAACAGAAGAGTACGAGGTGCAAGGTGTAGTCAAATGACATGTTGTTTCTCTAGCCTAAGAACAGAAGAGTACGAGGTGCAAGGTGTAGTCGGATGACATGTTCTTTCTCTAGCCTAAGAACAGAAGAGTACGAGGTGCAAGGTGTAGTCAGATGACATGTTGTTTCTCTAGCGTAAGAACAGAAGAGTACAAGGTGCAAGGTGTAGTCAGATGACATGTTGTTTCTCTAGCATAAGAACAGAAGAGTATGATGTGCAAGGTGTAGTCAGATGACATGTTGTTTCTCTAGCATAAGAACAGAAGAGTACGAGGTGCAAGGTGTAGTCAGATGACATGTTGTTTCTCTAGCCTAAGAACAGAAGAGTACGAGGTGCAAGGTGTAGTCAGATGACATGTTGTTTCTCTCGCTTAACAACAGAAGAGTACGAGGTGTAAGGTGTAGTCAGATGACATGGTGACATGTTGTTTCTCTAGCCTAAGAACAGAAGAGTACGAGGTGCAAGGTGTAGTCAGATGACATGTTGTTTCTCTAGCCTAAGAACAGAAGAGTACGAGGTGCAAGGTGTAGTCAGATGACATGTTGTTTCTCTAGCGTAAGAACAGAAGAGTACAAGGTGCAAGGTGTAGTCAGATGACATGTTGTTTCTCTAGCATAAGAACAGAAGAGTATGATGTGCAAGGTGTAGTCAGATGACATATTGTTTCTCTAGCATAAGAACAGAAGAGTACGAGGTGCAAGGTGTAGTCAGATGACATGTTGTTTCTCTCGCTTAACAACAGAAGAGTACGAGGTGCAAGGTGTAGTCAGATGACATGGTGACATGTTGTTTCTCTCGCTTAACAACAGAAGAGTACGAGGTGCAAGGTGTAGTCAGATGACATGTTGTTTCTCTAGCCTAAGAACAGAAGAGTACGAGATGCAAGGTGTAGTCAGATGACATGTTGTTTCTCTAGCGTAAGAACAGAAGAGTATGATGTGCAAGGTGTAGTCAGGTGACATGTTGTTTCTCTAGCCTAAGAACAGAAGAGTTCGAGGTGCAAGGTGTAGTCAGATGACATGTCCTTTCTCTAGCCTAAGAACAGAAGAGTACGAGGTGCAAGGTGTAGTCAGATGACATGTTCTTTCTCTAGCCTAAGAACAGAAGAGTATGATGTGCAAGGTGTAGTCAGATGACATGTTGTTTCTCTAGCCTAAGAACAGAAGAGTTCGAGGTGCAAGGTGTAGTCAGATGACATGTTGTTTCTCTAGCATAAGAACAGAAGAGTACGAGGTGCAAGGTGTAGTCAGATGACATGGTGACATGTTGTTTCTCTCGCTTAACAACAGAAGAGTACGAGGTGCAAGGTGTAGTCAGATGACATGTTGTTTCTCTAGCCTAAGAACAGAAGAGTACGAGGTGCAAGGTGTAGTCAGATGGCATGTTGTTTCTCTAGCCTAAGAACAGAAGAGTATGATGTGCAAGGTGTAGTCAGATGACATGTTGTTTCTCTAGCCTAAGAACAGAAGAGTACGAGGTGCAAGGTGTAGTCAGATGACATGTTCTTTCTCTAGCCTAAGAACAGAAGAGTATGATGTGCAAGGTGTAGTCAGATGACATGTTGTTTCTCTAGCCTAAGAACAGAAGAGTTCGAGGTGCAAGGTGTAGTCAGATGACATGTTGTTTCTCTAGCCTAAGAACAGAAGAGTACGAGGTGCAAGGTGTAGTCAGATGACATGTTCTTTCTCTAGCCTAAGAACAGAAGAGTATGATGTGCAAGGTGTAGTCAGATGACATGTTCTTTCTCTAGCCTAAGAACAGAAGAGTTCGAGGTGCAAGGTGTAGTCAGATGACATGTTGTTTCTCTAGCCTAAGAACAGAAGAGTACGAGGTGCAAGGTGTAGTCAGATGACATGTTGTTTCTCTCGCTTAACAACAGAAGAGTACGAGGTGCAAGGTGTAGTCAGATGACATGTTGTTTCTCTCGCTTAACAACAGAAGAGTACGAGGTGTAAGGTGTAGTCAGATGACATGGTGACATGTTGTTTCTCTCGCTTAACAACAGAAGAGTACGAGGTGCAAGGTGTAGTCAGATGACATGTTGTTTCTCTAGCATAAGAACAGAAGAGTATGATGTGCAAGGTGTAGTCAGATGACATGTTGTTTCTCTAGCATAAGAACAGAAGAGTACGAGGTGCAAGGTGTAGTCAGATGACATGGTGACATGATGTTTCTCTCGCTTAACAACAGAAGAGTACGAGGTGCAAGGTGTAGTCAGATTACATGTTGTTTCTCTAATTTAAGAACAGAAGAGTACGAGGTGCAAGGTGTAGTCAGATGACATGTTGTTTCTCTAGCATAAGAACAGAAGAGTACGAGGTGCAAGGTGTAGTCAGATGACATGGTGACATGTTGTTTCTCTCGCTTAACAACAGAAGAGTACGAGGTGCAAGGTGTAGTCAGATGACATGTTGTTTCTCTAACTTAAGAACAGAAGAGTTTGAGGTGCAAAGTGTAGTCAGATGACATGTTGATGGAGGAGGCTTGTTCAACGCCTCTCTCTACTGAAGTTATGGCAGGTGTGAGACCAGTGCTGAATTATTAATCAAGTCATCTTCAATAAGAGATCTAAGGCTAATCAGATGAAGAGAGATCGATACAGATCGATGACAGTACAGACGCCTACAACAATACTTGCTGGTACACGGTTGTGATAGAGACGTCGCCGATTGTCTTAAGGAGGGTTACAAACAAATGACTTTTTATGTGCAAGATTAATGACGTTTGGGTCGGTTAGGTTTAATAATGGACTGTTGGTTGAGGTTAATATCAATCTGCTCAATGGTATCTACAACTAACTGTGCAATATAAACAAACGGCTGTTAATTTGCAAGTTTGATGATGTTTGAATTGGTACGCATTTATTCTGACGTGTGGATATTGAGGTTGATAATCATCATGTTGTTTGTTGTCCTGTTGTCATGGAAAGGTCTAAGATGGTCTTCAATAGGTTTTTATTTAGTAAATGTGTCTTTTTAGAAGGATAATTATCTGAAATCTAAAATATGTTGTACAAACCTCTTTAGATTCCCCTAGGCGTATTCAAATTCATTTGCTTTTACAGTGTAATAAAGCACACCAACAAACTCTAAAAACCAACAATATTATTAGAATAGCACAACTCGACTAAGAAACAGTATCATAATATCATCTTATCGAGAGGATTTTTTTTACAAGGATGAAAGTTGTCCTGCGTAGTGTTAAACTTTTGTTTTGTTAGCCAATAGACAATTGAAGGAAGGCACTGTGCAGCTTGTTCTTTATCGAGACCATCAATGTAGAACACACTTTCCTGACGTTTGAAATGGATTCCGGCGTAAACAAGATTTTTGTTTTTAATTATGCATCATTTCAACAGCTGGGGCAGAATTATTCTTTATTGATTTCATACATTAACCGACTTTTACTGGTAAACTAATAACGTTACTCGTTGTCGAATTGGAAATTGGAGAAACTAAATAATTGAATTTGAACACTTGAATAGACATATTATTGTTTCTTAATACTAAAAGACAAATCAGAGTATAAGAAAACTATTTTAATTGAACCGAAGTAAAGATTATTGAAGGGTGTTACTGCTATAATTAGATAACATCCATTTCAATTTCAAGGAATTCAATTAGAATATTAACAAAACGATCCTTGTTTTGCATTCTTAGTTTTGTATTTGGCGAGGTTATAGAACAAAACAATGCATCACTGTCGCAACTTTTGGTATAAGTAATGTTTTTATATAGACAAAAGCCATGACACAATGTCTTCTATTTGAAAATCAATGATAGAATATTGACTAGTTTCTTATTTTGCTGAATGTGTTATTTCCTAAATTTCCTCCATGAAATATTAATTGATGATCTGGATTAGATTTTCATAAAACACTTATTACTGAATGTTTTCAGCGAATTAGCCGAGGGCATCAAACACTGTTCATAAGGGAATTACCATTGTCAACTCTATTTGTCACTAATGATGTTTTCAGTGTTTGGAACAAATGAACATGAGAGGGTTTTTGTGTTTATTGAAACATCCTCTGCTAACACAATCAATAAGATTGCTAACACAATAGATTTATAGATATGAGAAGAAATTCTGTTTTACATCCATACAGAGGAAACAAAGAGACCATGTCATGTCGACCCCGTTATTTAGCTTAGAAAGATAAAATCACAAATTGATTTCATGCAACAATATCATCAAAGGAGTGTATTGATTGTAAAGTATAGATTTGAGTTATCAACAAATAGAGCGCGCGGTAGGCCTGACGGATCAATAGGAATGAGGTAGACAGTTATTGTCTTGGAGGGAGCACCACGCTTCTGGCCAGAGACAATGCCGAGTGGCATTATGAACTCTTTCCGATATGACAGTGGACTATACTGAGGAATTAATCAAGCGGACTCGAGGCCATCTCGGGACTATAAACGCAGAAATAAAAGCAAAACAATGCGGGGCTATTGGCGTGGATACGGGGAGACAGGAAACGGTCTGTATAACATGGGGAGATCGCCAACAGCATCAACGGACTTAACGTAGTGAATGTTGACCATAGGGTGTTGTTGATACACTTTGACACCGCTGATATAGTCTAACACTTATATTCGGAATGAATTGGCAAACAAAATCTTGAATTTAAAAAAGGGAAATAAATAAAATCAAGAGAAGACTGTTTGAAATGTTAGCTTCTTATAGACTTGCTTAAGCTTTTATTTTATTTTAGGGACTTGACTGATAGACTAACGCTAAACACAAATGCGCTTTCAGGATCCGTTCGTGTATATCAACTGTTGCATATACAAAGAACGAGGTAATACTTGGATATGTATCCAAAACCAACGACCCATTAAATGATATAATGTTGTTGATCAAACAACTTATTATGAAATAGTAAAGAGTCAACTATAACTATGGGGAGAATCCAAGGAGAGTAATCACACTATTTTCTAAATTTGCAGAACTGGAATCTATGAGATATGCTAAAATATCGTAACAAAGCTCCTTGTATGTTGGCTATTTATTATCTTCAGTCCAGACTACCGTCAAGTCATCAAATTGCATGTCAGAGAGGTGAAACGTTTGGAAGTGTATCGGGTAAATCACCGATTTAAAAAGATATGAGCCTCAATCAAATGTTAGAAATGATAAACTCTATGTAATTTCCTTTAACATTGATAATACTGATATTTTCATATAAAAGGGGCAGTAGCACGTGTTTGGGGGGAATTTTAGGTCATGTCAGGAAAATGAAAATAAATGGTTCCAATTGAAAGACAATGTATTTAAACTTAATGAAGCAGTAATAAATCAAATAAAATGGAAAGTTAAGCCATGCGATTCCCTTTTCTTACACAAAATGAATTTTAGGTGTTCATAACAAAATGGCTGCCAATGGATTTTATTTCTCCTAGAAGCGTTTCGGGGTAAGAATACTGCATTTGTTTATGAATCTATTATTCTCAAATGTAGATATTTTGGGGTTTGCAAAGTTTAAACCTAGGCTTGCTTATCTTCAAGCAAAGACATGTGCGAAAGACACACTCATGTTGTGACCCGGAAGTGTACACTTATAAGCACATCCGGATACATGAAATCATAAACAATGCCCGACCATATATCAGGGATGTGGTAGTTTTATATCCCTGTCGTATATTCTATATGGATTGTTTAGTCGTCCAAACTAAATATTAAGCGAATTCTTCAAAATACAATGGATTGTTAACTGTTTTAAGATAGTTTTATTTGCATTCAGATATGTCATAATTCATGTAACGAAATTATAAACATATGAATGAATCGCTTTCTTTACACATTGTCGTTGTATAAAAATATAAATACGTGTTCATCAAGACGATAAAACTTTATATCATTGGTTACCCTTCAATGTTAGCAGGGATAAATACTTGCCCCACCTATGCCTTGGGAGAAACGTTGTGGATTTGTCTTTTCATAAATAGGATTTACCCCTCATGTACACCGTAAGCCTATGATATATGATTGATCGAAGTATATGATGGATTAGTAGGACATGTCCCTAACCATATCAGCTGTACATGAAACAAACAACATGGAAAATAGTGTCACCAAGAGACCACAAGCAAGTTTATAACACATTACCAAGTCTAGATACCCAAATTACTAACATTTCATAAGTCACCATGTCATGTTTAAAGAAAGGCGTTGAATTTATACTATTGATATATTTTTGTCAAGAAATTCAGGTTCAAATATGTTTTATGTAAAACAAGATCGAAGCAAGTATCCATGTTCATAAGGTGATATAACATGGCGTCTATTAATCTTATCAATCGCTCAACTCTGTATAGAAGCACATTCACATAGTAAAGTACAATATCTTATCCCGAGAATAGGTCCCCATTATACGCTCCATTTATTCACTCGTGTATAACCCCCGGTGCCGATAAATGCGACCAATGGCTCTGTCAATAGACATGCGATATCATTATACTGGTAGTTGTATAAGAGTGTGTAGCGCTCCCAGTGAGAGTGATATACTCTATATACACCTCCATTGACTACACATACTCCATGCACAGTTGCCCCGGCTCTCATTGGTGACCCTACAGTTATGTTCAACAAATCTGTGTTACATTTCGATTAGGGACCGATTGTTAATCTCTTTGATTGAACATGTGTTGCCGTTACCTATTCAGCTTCTTATCTGGGGGAATGTTGACCGAATAACGACGAATGTTATGTACCATAGGAAAGCTTTAAAGAATGTTACATTAATGCATTTTTAATTGTCAAATGTGTCAGTTTTTGGTTTTTTTAAAAACACTTTCATTATTTGAAGAGCTTAATTTGTTATAATATACGTTAATTCACATGATCTTATAGAAATAAATGCTTTCTAACTGGTACTGGTTAATATCCAGCACTTTTGGATCGTTAATGTAAAAATTTTGCAACAATATAAAGAAAACCATTTGCTGAAATCCCTAAGGAATACTTTTTTTTCAACTTAATTATAAAAGTATTTGGATGAACGAGCAACTCGTGATACTCTTTACATTATATGTAATTTGGTTTTATTAACCAAGATGAAGTAGGCATTTACTGAATCATTTATCAACGGTGTCATTTTGAAGCCTGTATGAAGGGAAAATAAACCGTGTTTAGTTTGACATTTAGTAAATTGAATATCTTTGTCTTAATAGATAAAATAATGTTCAAAATACTTCTTCTTATTAACCATTAGGGGTTGTTCCCGATTTTGGTGACCTACTTTTTTTTAAAATCCAAGATGGCCGCCAAAGTTTTGAATTGGCATTTCTAGTTGTCATTTGGCACGACTTGTTTGAAATGGCTAAATATCTGTATTTAAGTATGTTCTATACAACAAAAGTGTCGAGTGCTTAAAGATGTCATGAACTTTAATCAATCAATTGTAGCTAATTAAGAAACTTAAAATTAGTCACATACCCTGCATAAGGTTAGTAAACGTTACTTGAAGTGTGCAAAGTTGTAACGATTCAGGTAAATATCTACAGTTAACCACCTGACTATATATAGTTACCAGACAAAATAAAATCTCCTAGTCCTAGTGTTGAACTGCCCATATACTATAATGTTATTAATCAAGTTTTTCCGTATTGGTCCAGTTACAGGTCCGAGGTCTGCTGTTTTGGCCCGAGGCGAAGCCAAGGGCCAATACAGAAGACCGAGGACCTGTAACTGGACCAATACGGAAAAAATTGATTTATGACGTTTTTATTAATTAACTTCTTTGTAATTGACTTGCACAACATGAGAGAGTTAATTATTACCGAAATCAAAATTATCAATGAGATTGATAAACTGTCATATATGTTTTGAAGCGATAACTTCGGACTCCCGCCATTTGTGTGTATGCGCATGCTCAGACTTGTATTGGCCCAGTCTGTCCGTATTGGCCCAGTTTTCCTGTATTGGCCCAGTTGTGGATTCGTATAGTGCAGGCCGTATAAATTGTATAAGGGCCATATCATTGATAGTTAATTAATAATGTGTCTTTTTGTTTACATTGGCTTACTTTCTTGAACCATTCTTCAAGTCTTACGAATAAAGGATGTAGAGCATATTGTTATTATGATACAAACATACTAACCTCAATGAAATTTGTTAAAAATTCAATTATATAAAAATATGACTTCATTACAATCGAATTTTATTTAAAGCTGTCATTCGTCAATACGATGTTGTTACAATCTCAGCTGTTTGTTATAAGCATTGTATAGAAACAAGGCGTTATTCCATTCCCCTTTGAATATTAATTATTTTCAGTAATGCTATGGTTCCGATTTCATTCTCAGAAATAAACCTAAGGTCAGTGAGCGTTGTATAGAACACTATTTCACAAATGCTAACAGTGCCTTCGGTTTTTTTCAAGCTATATATGCTGTGGATAACTTGAAAGTCCACGATCTTCATGATTCTGATCTTGTTTGGAATGTCTGTCTCTGTCATAACTCCCGAATGTTGATATCAAGCGATACAAAGCGAGAAAGGCCGAGTGGTGTAACACATAATTGTCCAGCAATAATCTCTTGCATCTTCAGAACACACTGATGATTTAATGTCGACATCTATCAATCTATCATAACGTGTTTGTTCTTGGTTCATTGGAGTTCAACGGTCAGTGTTTTGACAATGTTGTTTATACTTCGCTTTACATTTTTCGCTGCCTTCCAAATGAAACGACATTTTACTGTGTACGGAAAACATTCATCAATTTCTTATCAAGCATTTGAATATGTCGCTGAAATACTTAACGCCCCACAAATCAAACGCTATTCGAGGTCATGAAAACAAATCAAGAACGGAATTTCACCATTTCTCATTAATTTTATTATAAACAAGGCTAGCTGAACTACTGGTTGTTTGGAATGATGATATCAGTTGTATGGCAACTATCATATTTCACTATGCAGCTCGGTATTGATTGTAATTCCCACACGACTACTGTTACTGGTTCATACATGGACTGGGCCTCAGTCGGCCGTCACAGTCAGGCTGTGGCTTGACCCGATCGATAATGAGCAGCAACTCCATAGACAGAGGTAGTGGAACTCACTCAATCTACCTAACCACTCCACACGCCGCTCCAGGTAGAAGTCTGTGTATACCTCACTTCTTCTCATGTAAAATTCATTGATAATACGAGTCATGAATTTATACATCGAGTTTTCTTTTGAATCGAAGAAGGTTTTTGTTCAAGCCGTGGTTCGAAGTTCCTCGTTGTATGCAGTGTATAAAGTGCATATTATCATATGAAACCGGAGTATATCCGAAATAGCCTCATATTCATAGATACATAAGCAGTATAAATGGCCTATATGTATGATAGTAATTCAACACATCTACACATCAAGTGAAATGAGGCATAAATACATAAAGGTGTATTCTTCATGTGTTATAAATAGTTCCAAGTATGTATAATGCTTTTTGTTGTCCCTCCAGACGATATTAGTGATAATACGCCAAGTTCTATACCTTCTTCGACCTTGTGAACAACAAAGAGTGACATGTGGTTAACAATCATTGTCGGACACAAGCCGTGCTTCAAGTTAACCCTCTCGGTGCCATGTCACACAACCTTTGTTTTACGCTTCAAGATAGTTGAAGTCACTGCAAACATCATACCGCTTTATATACCAACTCAGTGTTTGGTGATGTCACCTTTCCATATATACTGAAGAATTCAGATATCTATAGTTTTAAGCAAACTCTTTCAACATTGTCAACGCACCACTGTACAAAATGTGTCAATTTGCAAACGTAACGACTTCAAAAGCAAACGTTCGCTGCAAACAAACCTCGTATATTTGAAATTCTTAATATATCAATCTCAATCTATCAGTCAGTATTCCCTGTACGTAGGCCATAGGCACACATACAAACTAAAAGATATACAACCATATATGTATTTTATATACAATTTGAGCAATAAGTTTCTTCTATAATAAGATACACACAAAGGTGTTTTGAAGTGTACCTCAGTACCAACAGTTTAACCGTAGGAGGAGAAACGTGCAAGTTCAAGGCCGACTCCATGGCGTTCTGCTTTCAAACCATCACGATCAACTCGACGTAGGAGTGACCTTCAAATGCTTTGGTCACGATCCTTGATTTATTGATGTGACGTCACGAAAATATGGAAAAGAAGTCAACAACTTGTTGGTTTTTTAATTTTATTTAGTTTTCTCATGAATAGCATAACCTCAAGCAGTCACTTGATTTAAACGAGCAAATGTCTGATATGGTGGTTGAATGCAACACATGTCACTAATTAAAGTAGGAGAATATCGTACTGCATGGACTTTACAATGGACTCGTCAATGTTCTGCAGCCCTGTTGCTTAACGTTGAGATATTTCCAGAATGAAAAGGTTAACTTTCGTTACTGAATAATTTCAACATATTTAAAACGTAACCAAGCATGAGATACGAACTAAGCTCCAAGTTGAAGCAAACAAATGCTTACGACGCCTGCCATTCGAAATATAAAGGATCAATGAAATCTGAATTTACAAAAAAAAATAGTAATACCATGACTTACAATGTCAAACATGTAGGTCGATCAAACAGAAATCTGAATTATGAAATGTGAGATAACTTGACTGCAATCAGGCTTCTATTTCAAGATGGCGTAGATTTGCCAGCGGTTTTATTTGCCTCCTAACTGGTTCATCTTGACGATATTTGCCTGGTACAACTTGGTCCACCCTATGAAAACAAGAAAAACCACAGTGTACGGTGTGGGTTGAATACAATGAACTGTTGTTACAAGCCACGTATGCCATTAAGCAACGATGTACACCCTACCACGCTCTGCTAGTACGTGCACAGAATCAGTCTGCAGCCCTGAATGTTAACCCCATTGGTGACAAAACACACAAGTGGTGACAATATTTACATTTCATTAAATTATATAATAAACGAGCTTATAAGAGCGATATAAACATGCAACCATGTGGATATATTAATGACACTTAAGTGATTTATATAAATCGATTATTTTTTTAAATTCATTTAAAAGTGCAGTCCATTATTCCTTGAAGAATTCAGCACATGAAGTGTTTCAGCATGTGATCGCAATTCATCACATCCCCGCCCGTGTCCTATGTTTGTTTAGGTGAATTTGTCAACACAAGGACGTAAGTATTTGCAAGCAGTGTACTGCGGGGAAACTACGCAAGGTTGTACTAGTCGATAAACTCGGATAGACTCGCTTACATTTGGTTTACTGTGCAGTCGTGCGTGTTTAATTTCCACTCGAAACAAAGACATGTGTATGAATTTTATATGTAAATCAATTAAGTCAATATTTCTTCACAGCAATTAAATAAATACAGACTGGGGTTAGGCAACTTTCTTTCGAATGAGAACTATGTTTAGATCTACTTTTTGTTTAAGCGTGTTGTAGTTTATACCTGATTTGATTTTTCCCTAGACTGCTGTATTTCTTTCATGAACAAGTATTATATTATGCATCATCAACAAAATTTGTTCATTGGAATAATTAAAAAAATAAGTTTCATATAACAATTGGATTTAATTAATGGTTCAGACATAAATATGCCACTTAAATGCATAAAATTAAACATTATGTAACATCAGGACAATTTATATATAGGCCTATCTAAGAACCCATCTAAACATGCAGTTGTAGACTTGCATTATATATGTAAAAATTGCATGATTTGTTTTTGCATAACATAAAACGGCAAAATCTTAAATTCTTAATGAATCATTTGCATATCAACGCTGAAGCAAGAACAAATATCACGAACCTTGGAGCCGGAAAAAAACAATCAATTCATAAAACATACATACAACAGATACTGCCTAATTTTTACCTTGACATTTCCAAAACATTAAATATTAATTTATTATAAAGGTGCAATATTAAGAAATGATGAAAAACTGTGTTGTGAAACCAAAAACCTCCCCTGATAATACTTGACATTTATATTCATTATCAAATGACTTACTTTTATCAAGAAAACAAGTAAATCATGACCTGCAATTCTTTGTGAAATCATATCAAGGGAAATAATAAATGTGCTAGTAGATCATCATCCGTACTTCCTTGGATATATATATCTCTTTATGTTCATCTTTGTCTTAGTCTTTCTCCAGATCTGTTTATCTAGATAGAGAGATACTGAGATAGATAGATAAAAACTATCCACACTCCCCTCTCTGGAATACGTTTAATAGACAGACAGATAGTTAATAAAAGTCTAACATCGCACAATAATGCATATATACACTACAGTCAAATATAAATCCGAGCCACCCATTTAGGGATATGAGAAACTATAAAGTAGATAAATGTACAAAAACGTAAAACCGTAAAAGAAAAATAATAAACTTATTGCATACATATGCCTAATAATATGTTTACCTTATAGATGTATATATTTTTTGTTTACAGAAGTTATAACCACCAACATTTCTAGATCTATAGGTTTATGTATTTGTATAATTTTGGTTGCCACTTTATTAGAATGTATGTCAACGTGTATACCTGTTTACATGTATATTCTTGATAAATGACACGAATCTATATCTATATTTCATCCTTATCTGTTCAATAGTATGTTATGTCTCTCTTTGACTGGACATTAGTTGTGTCTCTTTTTATATTACAAAGTGTGATCTAAGAATACGGCGAACACATGCATCTAAAAGTATATTTGTCTTTGCAAAAGTGTGTCTTATTATGTACATCTTTCTATATACGAGCCCCTGTCTTTGCCTGTACTTAAATATTTTAATCTCTGGCTGTGTCCCTCTATATAGATCTGTGTTCTCGTATATCCTACCTATTTTATTTAGCTCATCTTCCTCTGCATAATCTATTCGGTGTATAAAAGTCTAATGAAGATGTTATGACCTTTTCAGTGAAATGATTGGGTAAAATGAAGACATGTTATATCAATAATTCAGTCTGGAACTTGATTGTCTTTTGATATTTGGAACCAAGAGAACTTTATGGCTAAAGGGAGGTAACTCTGATCTTCATGACATTATCACAGCCAACAACACCCAGACTTGTAAATAATACCATTATATGATAAATATATTTATACAACTTTATTTTATAAATTAATACAAAATCAATGAAAACAATAATACGCTTATGCATCAATATATTCATGTATCACTGTGAATATTTGAAAGATAAATTGAAAGTCGCTTATTCTGTAAATACATTTTACACAATTGATTTTTAATATTAATATAATAATTCTAACTTTATTCAAAACAATTCTTGAACGACGCAGAACCTCTCTGTTTTGAGATTCCGGGACAAATTTTATGAGACGGTCTATGGGTGAGTGCGTGCATTTAACCCCCTAACAGATTTGAAGTTAGGCAGTTAAGAATAGTTCATTAAGTTTATAGGATTATTTACTTTTCTTCAAAATAGACTTAATCTATATATGTTTCTCAAAAGTTAGATTATTCTGTAAATTATAAAGAACTGTCGATTCAAATTTATCTATATATTGGGCATTAAATGTTTACTTTTTCCTACTTTCAAAACTTTAAATAAAGTTATATGAGCAGAGACTTCATCAGTACCACAAGTGACTTAGACAGTGACATACCTAATATCCCTGGCGGGCTGTCCACCGATGGTCAGTTTACCCAACCAGATTGCATATTCCCCCAGGGATCCACTCCTTAATTGATTTAAAGAAATTAGCTCTGTAGCCTCAAACTATGGAAGGTCATATCGGTCATTGACGTCTGAGTAAACTTTATCAGTCCTGGCGATATGTGATGTCTATTCTACTTAATGACCTTTCTGAAACAAACTTGAACCAAGTTCTAATGACATACTTTATCTTCAAGCAGGTTTCTCCATCTTTCTCTTACTAAACCACCTTTACCGGATGTCCAGAGAAGAAATGTTTTCAATACATTACTGTTTATATGATAGGTCAACATTGATTTTTTAAATCTAGTAGGCCTATATAACACCATATATAGGGTCATTCATTGCACTAATGACAGGACTCGTAACCTCATTTACAATCCGTTTAAGTGATATGATTTATTAAAACTCCTCTCTCAGCTGTCTAAGTTGTCCGACTGTTTTCAATTAAAAGCGGAATTATTCTTTCAAATTAAAATATGTGAATTAAAGCCGTCTTTAAGAGTGAGGTAAAGTTGAATAACTGAAAAGTTACTGAGATTCTTTCATTTTCAGAATCAAGCTCTGTAGATGTAGTACTCTGAAAGAATTTCTTACGTTTAAATCTTTTTCTTTTTTTTTGTCCTGGAGGCCATAATATACATGAAGGCCGGTACCTAATTTAATACTCCCAGTGCTACATGCCGTCTGCAGAGCCGGCAATTCAGTTGCATAAACAAACTTTAAAGGAAGCCTAACAACAATCACCGACAACAAAAACTCAGATACATGTTAGTACCAAAAGATAACATTCTGTAACATAACAAGATTCAAGAAGATTCCAAAAGGTAGAGAAATTGTTCACGTTTTCGGAGCAGACGACATTAAATAACTGACAATATTATAGGGCCTACATAGTATTGGTTTCATGATCTTGCAGTTATATTGATATCTTACATTACAAAACCATATCATGGTATACAAACCGATGTGCATGCGAAGGAAGCAAATATATGTTATTAACTCCCAGGCGCATATTCATTGGAAGGTCGATAATACTAAACTGGGCCGATCACTCGGTAACGCACTTTCAGTATGCGCATCGGCAGCGATTATGTTGATTACTTCCCGTGATGACGGATATTGTAAAATAGTGGGCTTTAAAGCTTCTTCTTGCCATTTTCATGAAAACATAACTTCCTTACTAACACTGTGAGATATTTTCCATGAGAAAATCAGTCGGTAAGGAAAGTTGTTCTTACAAACTATTTATAAACACAGACTGTCCTCATTTCCTCGTCGGCCGGAATAGCTCAGTTGGGAGAGCGTTAGACTGAAGATCTAAAGGCCCCCGGTTCAATCCCGGGTTCCGGCACAGAGTGCCTGACTCTGGCGGCTGACCACATTTTTGCAAAAAAAATTTATTATTAATTTGTAAAATACACAGTTATTCTTACATTTTTAACATCACACCTCGTTTTCCATTTTTTTTAACAAACAGACACAATGTTTTCATTGACTAATTTAACATATGTTGTATTTTTGTCACATAGACTACATATAGTCATTTCATATGTGTTGAGTTTTCATTGAAAATGTTACTAATCAAATATAAGAACCCATATAATTATTATCCATAAAATGATAATAATCAATTATTCGGTAAAATATGACACACGATTCATAATGCAAAATACTTTATAGTCATTGAAATTACAAAATTACAAACAAAGATTTATACTTATATCTTTAATCAAACAAGAGATCCAACAATGTAAAACCAAAAATTTTAATCAGATCTATAGACGTCTCGGTAAACTTTGGTACATTTGAAATACAGTACAAGTAAATATTCATAAACAAGTGTCCAATTCAACAAATTATTCATCATGCTACAACCTCGTTTTCTCAATGCATTAGCAGAGCATAAAATATCAGGAAATCACTTCGACTCATTCAAACAGTATTTTTTTACTAGATTAAGAAAAATAATTTTCCAAACCGTACTGAAAGATGAAACATATATAACTAGATGGAAATATTTGGCAATGATTTATACAATAATAGGGTGAAAAATCCCCCCCAAAATCCTGATGACCCTCAGATATTATCATTTTTAAATATTTCTTGTAAAAAACGTAAGTTACATAATGTCGACACAATATTGACTGTTTTGCTTAAAATAAATCAATAAACATATTGCTCTTGCGGACATAACCAATTCTCACCCATTCGTTTTCTTGGTTTACTAATTAATTTAAACTTTGATTGATCAATATTGACAATATGGAATGAATATCACATGTCTATACGCACTTAACAATTCACACGCATGCCATTCACTGATAAAAATACTTTAAATGCAACGAAAATGTATTTCATATATTTCATCATGTTTTCAGAATTGCAGCGTCCCCTCCATGATGACAAGTGCCTCCCCCGCCAGATGAACCCTCTCCCCCTCTACATGCACGTGCACGTCCCCACCCCTCGCGGAGCACTGCCGGGCTGAAAGTGGAAGACATCAAGAAGTATTAAAATAGTTATGACGCTGAATTAGTCGATCATCACAGCAGGCGAGACGGTTAAAGCTGGAACTTGAATGTTCTGATTTGATATTTGTTTCAATTTATGAAGTATTCCTTTACCGATGTGATAAATGTATCGTTTTTCATTAAATCACTGGTTCAAGCGTTACTCACCATACATATCTGCCTTCCCTAGCTGTTTGGACCAATAACCGGCCAGCACTGTATGTGCAGAACCTGAAAGTAACAATTCTAGGCTACATAGATCATGATTCTTATCGATATGGGGAAAATTCATATCAATAAATGCTAAAGCAAATGTAATCTTACACTTCGACTCTGAAATAAAATGGTCAATAAATCTTAATTTTGAAAATAAAATTAAAAGAAGACTGTGTTTGCTCAGCTCTCAAATCTTCCTATAGACTTGCTTAGGCTTTTATCTTATGTTAGGGTCTGGCTGACAGACCATAGCAAAGGTAACTAGCTGAGTTCGGAAATGTATACGTTTTGTTCATTTTTTATTGTCCAATGTTAACGTCGAAGTGATATAATTCAACCCTCATTTCCAGACACAAAACGGCTTCAAATCAGTCACCAGAATACTTAAAGCAAACGATTAAAGAAATGTTCTGTTAACGCTGTGAAAAACACAAAAAATATTTTCACAAATAATTTCACGAAACTGAAATCCCTAGACATACAAACGAAACATACCGGTATTTGCTTTATTACTAAGTTCGATGATATTTGATGCCATACAGGTAGAGCTGTTAACGTACCTGTGACCGGATCTTCAGGTATCCCTACCCATGGCGCGAAGTACCTGGATATGAAGTCGTACCCTCTCCCCTCCCTATCTACAGCCCCGTTAGACTGTGTCCCCCTCAGCGTTAGGATGACCCCCCTCACTTGCCCCGTCCCCTCGCTCTCCTGCATCCGGGCTATCTGGGGGCTCAAAGATTCTAGATCCGACCTGGAGTAGAACAGAGTTTTACGATGCTGTTTTGTTTTTGATAATGTCGGTAAGAAGACTATGACCATTTTGTTAGGAAATCATCATCGTCGTCATCATCATTTTATTCTCTAGAATCCACCAACGGTGGTCAATGAGCCACGGTTGATGTGATGAAAGAGGAACATGTTTTCTGGATAAGCAATTTCTTTATTCTGCGAAACGGCTATTGGATATATGCTCTAATGTCTAATGTCTAAGCAAGTGGTAAATATAAGCATACTATACGGTGCCTCTATGACTACGTAAGCAATTTAAGCGTTAGCAAAATTATCCAACTAGTCCTCTTTACAAAATGTTCATCTTGATTATCGTTTTTCAGAAAGATAATTGTTTCGAAAGTAATTAGATTCTACATAGTTTAGTAGGGTCAAGAAACCACCGGCAAGAATACTGATAAAGTTCTGATTACCTGGTGACATTATCCCCGAGTCTAACCAGCAGTTTCCTGGTAGTTGGTGAGAAGTGAACCTCTTGTACTGGCGTATCTCCAACAGTCACCTACAGACAGTCACATACAGCAAAATAGCCGATTAGCGGAAATTTCAAAAGAATACTTCCCCTCTAACATCTTCCTACGCAGAGCCTAAAAGGCCAGTTTCCAAACTGTCATTTTATGCCTTGCTGCAGGGGCTTTACTTTTCTGTGCTGCTATAGTGCCCCAACAGACTAGAGAGCAAGCACAGAAAACTCAAGGCTATGCAGCAAGGCATAAAACTGACAGTTTGGAAACTGGCCTTTAAAGCTCTGCGTAGGAAGATGCCCCTCTAATTGATCAATGTGTAGCCTATAGTATCACGAATAAAAGGTTGTTGAAATTGAAGTCTACTTTCGGAATAAAAACGCCATGTATTACAATACGAGACAAAATCAGACAAAGGATCGCCTTATGCTAACGAGCTGAATACTACAGCTGCTACTAAATGTTTCAAAATGGTTTAGCTCATACAAAAGAATATACTTACATCTAAAAGGGGTTTCATCACTTCTTTGTCCTGAAATTAAATTATGATATCCTATGCATAAACTGTATTTCATATGTGTTCAATGTTCCTCTTCGTTCGTTATTAAACATTTCAATTTATACAATAAGAGCAGAACACTTGCATGTTACAAACGTTTCAAGGAATATTCCCCAGAACGGTGTAAGGGAGATAACTCTTAACATAGTGAAGTACCTGAGCGTTAGGCGTGTTGAGCGGAAAGTCCATGGATATGAGCTTATCCTTTCTACGAATCACCAGCAAACCACTCTTCGTCTCAAACGTTATTTCCTCTGATTGATTTCCTGCATAATCGCACAAAAAATATTTTTCGACATAATTCAAATTAAAACTAATATTTTGTTTCTTAAAGAGACACTCCGTGAGTTTTATCACGTAGTGTTTTGCTTTGATACGACCTTAAATGATAAAATTTGTTATATAAATTCAAAACATCTCGTGTATTCACTCCTAAATGACAAATATATGACAAATACTTGTTTTCAACGAAAATCTTAAAACAGTAATATAAGTTCGTTGAAATCAAAATTACAAGTATAATTTCCACGAATGCTTGTTATATTACCTATGAAACAAATCCAACTCGTAGTTGTAATTCTGACTGCTTTACATACGTTTCCAAAAATACGTTTGACTGATTAGCGCGCGTCATTGTCCGGTTTTCGATCATCATCGCGACTTCAAACCTTCCTCTTGACACTAGACGACATCGATAAGCTTTAAAATGATTCTTTCCTTTAAGAATGGATAATTCTCGATCAGATGACACTATTTATAGAGTTTGTCATATATGACCCCCAAGAACTCGCGGAGTGTCTCTTTAATGTGGCCGATACATCCACGAGTTGTCAACATTCATTCAACATGACTTCTGAGTTGCAATTTTGGTATAATTAAACATTCGCAAAGCACAATGACATTTGAATTTTAAAAAAGTATTTGTTGATTACAAACCTTATTTCATAAACTGTGCTTTAAGAACAATACATATCATTACAATGGAATAAAAATAACTTGTAAAGTCAAGAAAATCGAGTTATTTGTCCATTACATTATTTAATAAAATGTCCTCAAAGCCCCCATAATAATTTAATGATTAAAATAAACAAGATGTGTTTGTGAAACACGAATGCCCCCGGATGCATCCTGCTCGCTGTGTCAAGGTCAAGGTCACAAGGTCAAATGTCATGGTGTCATCTGAAAGGTCTCATCACAAGGGATCCATATGTCAAGTATCAAAGACCTAGCTCTGACCAATCAAAAGTTATGACCAAGGTTAAAGTTTTTGTGGACAAACGGACAGACGGACGGACGGACAGACGGACAGGTGAAAAACAATATACCCCCGGAATTTCCGATTCGGGGGCATAAAAAAAGATTACGATTGTAGAAGAAAACATCTCAAATTTACCTATTTTATTAAACAGCACAGCTGCTGAGGCTAGAGTTGCGTGTCCACAAAGGTTAACTTCCGTAGTGGGTGTGAACCAACGCAACCCAAACTTGCTTCCTGCAGAGAATCGACATAAAGTATTTAGAGATTTCAAAGTTTTACTCTTTTACCACTGAAGAAGAGTGATTGAATGAAAAAGTGAAACTGATGTTGGTGTTTTGCTTTCGACTTTATTCAGGAAAAATAAACAGTTGTGACAGGGTGAGATATAAGCATTCCTACTGGCTTTGCCAAGAGGTATCCCTCTTTGGTCGAACAGGTAGAGTTAGTCTGAGTGTAGAACTCTCAACCCGGAGGTCCCGGGTTCGAATCCCGGTGGAGGTGGTCTCAAAATCACTTCTGTTACACAGTTACCCTTTCAAATGAAACAATACTTCATTTCACATAACTGTTTTCTTGTTTAAACGATGGTGAAATGAGAGTGTAAATTCCAAGGGACAGAGTTGTTTCTTCGTTAATAGCATCTCACTTACGTATCTTGATGTGACTATGTATAATTTAAAAAAATAGATAATACATAATAAGAGCGAAATAGACGCTTAAATGACTATATTTTCTTTCAAATGACTAGGAAAATGTCAATCTAAATAAATTTAGATCAACAGGTTTTATATTTGGTCATACTGTTGACAAAATAAAAAATCTGTTGATCTAAATTTATTTAGATTGGGAAAATGTAGGCTACATCGTATATCGAAAACAGAAATTTAAAAATAAATAACTATAGCATTTAATAGGACTTGTTGATCATCCGAGTCTGCGACAAAGAAAGTCTGTTACCAGTTTTGAAACTTTCGCTGCCTCCCTCGCTGATAACGAAAGCCGTTTCTGAGAGATTCATCTCGGCTCCAATCATCTGCATCTCGACTTCAGTAAGTGTCTACATTTGAGAAGCTCAAGATAAGTCCAAGGCAAGATACTTTTTTTTTTAAATTGACGATTGAATTACATAATTCGATAAAATTTACCTGATCTGCTCCCTTGTCGAAGTCTCATGGCATTTGCTTTGACCAATCAGAATTCACGCTTTAAGTGCATTAGTTGAGATTTCTTATAACATAACAATACAGTTGATATTGTTTAGGTCTGAGGTTGAGGAAATAGAACAATATCGTATGGTGGGTTTTCTTTCGCCTGTATTTGCATGGACGTTTAGGCGTTAGAGTATAAACATCCTTGGTTTTTGTATCAATGTTTTTTTAAGATTTATTTATATATTATTTATATATTGAATAAGATCACCAAGACTTCCTACTTAAAGTTAAACTTGCATATTTCCCACACATTTTAGGCCAAGGATATCAAGAGATACGCCAAGGAGTCATACAAGATAAAAAAACTACTATCTATAAACAAGGGAGGTAACTCGTACGAGACTATAAACCAAAACAGAATATCCGTGTCAACAGATCCAGATAAGAACTGACATGTGGATTTGATCCAGAATTAGGACAGTTACTATGACAAAAGTACTTTAGACATTGAGCTATAACATACCCTTAACTTGGACGACACGAGACAGACTGCAGCCGGATTGCCGCTAAACGCAGTGTCAGTGAACGCATCGACATGGTAGAGGGGTAGCGTGGTTGACATTGTGCTTTGGCTTGCAGGTGCGCGACCTTGACCTTGCTCCGTTTATTTCTGTGTTCCAGTTTGACAGTCGCTCATATATTTGCAGACCGATACATTTGTAAACTCGTGAGTTCTGGCCATCGGTAATCTACAGTATATCGATAAATAAACAGAATTTCTTTTTGCGTAGCCTTCGATAACGACATTTGCTGCAAGATAAAATAAGATATATATTAAACCTACTGCTACATTAGGCTAGCCAATGCGTTTTGGGGAATATTTTTATGATTTTTGCTTGCTCTATAACTCAAGCTAGCTTCCAGCCTTTAAATGGTCAACGATTTAACTCTTATAAGGAGAATTGACCGGATTTCAAATATGAAGACGAATTTTGCTAAATAGGGCCTACAACAGGAGTTTTCTAAAAGACAACCTTATACAGCACGTGTTGCTTGTGGTTCATGTAAAAGGCAAAAAGCTCGTGATGGGTCTACATTATCATTAGGCTACATTCCTTTTGTCA
The DNA here is from genome assembly GCA_916613615.1 of Steromphala cineraria. Classification (NCBI taxonomy): domain Eukaryota; kingdom Metazoa; phylum Mollusca; class Gastropoda; order Trochida; family Trochidae; genus Steromphala; species Steromphala cineraria. The sequence goes on from OU744721.1 coordinate 76,669,435, forward strand.
GAATCTCCAAACGATAACTTCGTTCTATATGAATCTATAGAAAATAATAATGCTCTGAATGATTTATTCTTTTATAATCAATTAGAAAACAATACAAATGAAACAAATATAAAATTGCAAAATGAAAAAATAAAAACTTTTTAAAACAATTATACAAAATTATGTACACTCACATAAACATATATACATACATATATAGATGTTTATTAGATAAGTAGATTCTATACTTCAATATGCACATAAATCAATCACCATGTGTGGATTACACTGAATAAATATTAGTTTGAAAATGACAATATCAAGTTTGCATTATCTATATGTTCACTTCAATAATAACCCCATAACCAAAGCTTGGACGTATGTACCTATAAAATAATGTAACTGATATTAAAATCTTCTTTTCTTAATGTGACATATTTCTATATTCTCCAGGAGTAACGTTGATGGGTTATATTCCGGCAATATATAAACTTTTTCGGGCCGGGTAAGTAAATAAAGAAAAGTTAATTTTATAAAAGTAGTAGACAAAATGGAATGGTAGATGTTGAAGTTCAAACAATCTTGTACCATATACTTAAATGGAACAATTCTAATGTTCACAACAAGCACACGATATAAAGTAAAGAGTATCTATATAATAAACAGCATACAATAGTATTTAAGATAATCTTCAGAGAGTATTTGAGTATGACAAGCTAACATATTTGATATAGGCCTACGCAGGATAAAAAGAGGCCTATTTAAGACAAATCACAAAACTTAACGTTCACGAGACAATCAATTAACAATGTCTCTTTATACAATTATCAAAGATCGGCAGAACTTTGTAGGTGACAACTTCTTTGTTGTGATTTTCACAACGAACAAGTTGTTATCCGCAAAATATTGCTGTTCGAATAAAAAGAATTTAACAAATCGATAGATACAAGCTAAGGAGTGTCTGAAACTGACCGGAATTTAAATACAATCTGATAAATAACAAGTGACACCCCCAAACCCACCTATGATGAATATCACGTGACACCTGTCTTGTTTACTCCCAATCTTATGTTGCCCTGATGCTAGATGTAGACTCACATAAAATCATTTAAAATAAATATATCATGTAGGCAAAATAGCAGCCATGGTTAAAAGAGTCCATACTATAGTGACAGTTTTAAAATAACTTCTGAAACAAGTTTAATGCTCATCTATGTCAACAATATCGCGTTATATTTGCATTATTTTTAGAAGGTAACACATGTTGACTGACGTCCATTAGACCTGTTTTCGACGACACATGCATGCCCCGAACTTTGCCTCACAAAGATCAGTCTTTGTACTGGCATTTTAGAAACTAAACAAATTAATAACATACATAATGTTCAAGGCACCGTGAGACAATTAAAGTATCAATTTGATAAAAAAAAACAACAACAACTAATGAATCAACAATTAAATTCTTAATCAAGAATCATGAAAAACGTTCTTTCGGTCCATGTTACAAATTCTTATTAATTTTGTTTTTCAATTTTGTATTGCAAAACCTCGAGGTAATCGGATAAAAGTGGTCCGAAATGAAAAGTATAGAATTTGGTAGTCTGTCATCCAGACCCTAAAGCAAAAAAAATTAATTGATGACCAACCCAGTCTAGAAAAGTATAACAAGTCTAGATCGCTCAGCTCTGAAGTTAAAGCTTCTTCTGGGCTCCATTTTTTTTAATATACAAGAATTGTCTAAAATGCTGTCAATATTGAAAAAAAATACTTCTGAGACTAAATGTTAGTCTAAGAATTTGGAAACAACGATTGGCACTAACACATCGCTAGCACATTAAAATTGAATATTTTCCTAAGTACAAATAACATTTAAAAAGCATAAGGGAAAAAAATATTGTAAAAATCTCACTCGATAACATATTTATGAAAACATTTTGATTATGCAAACAGTATATACACATGGCGCAGCTACGAACAACTTGACAGCTTTGATAGCAAAATGGTAAATGTACAAGACACAACGATGAACCAAGTGACAGCTTTGACAGCGTGTCCGTCCCCTGTTGGGTATCCTGCTCTATTATAGAATAAACCGTTTTCCGACATTCTATCTATCGTATCATCCTCTTGGACAACGAGCAGAGAGGTCAGAGGGGTGACAAGGTTATAGGTCAAGGACATGTTAAGGGCACGAGTTTCCAGATATTGTCTATCGGTTTCTGATCTGGCAATGGTTTTCTTCCTGAGAAGGTCTTTGATAGTGAGGTAGGCCCAGAGTTTTTCTGTGAACTCCCCAGGAGGGCCCGAGATCTCAGTCTTCGAAGAATCAGGGACTACCAACTCGATTGTATTGGTCTTTGTCGATCCACGAACTGTTGCGTCGATTCTGTCTGCGGTTTTCTTCCCGGAAACAATTACCTCTGTGCCAGCAAAGAACTGTTTGAAGGTCGTGCGCGTGAGGTCAGAGGTCGGTACCTGCTCGGGTAAATACTCAAATCTGACATTCTGTAAGAGGGGTACGTTGACCTCTTTGAAAAACTTGATCAGCTGGTTGGCAGCATCAGCCTCTTCGTAGATCCGTTTTGCAAAACCGCCATTTTCCAACGAGATCATATTCAGGAATTCAAAATTCACATTCCCCCCAAACCCAAGAGAGAAAACAGATACTCTGCCTTCATTCATTCTGTAAATATTGTCCCGAATTGCACCTGGATTTGTTTCTCCTGACGACGGCTGCCCGTCTGTTAGGAACACGACGATGCCTATAGCTACCACTTGCTCGTCGTTGGCTACCATGTCCACAGCCTTCACCATTGCGTCGTTGATGTCGGTCCCTCCCACCGCCCTCACATTGTTTTCAACGTAACTTCTAGCTGCTTCAATATTGCTCGACGTAGCCAAAACGCGACCCTTAGGCCATACTGTCTGATTGTCGTCGAAAAGCAGAATGTTGAAGTAGTCTTCGGGACTTAGCTGGAGCAGAATTGCCTTCATGGCGTCTCGTGTTTGTTCTATTTTTCTGCCACTCATGGATCCACTGATGTCGATGACGAATATGACGTTTTTAGGAATGGCGGGGGTTTCGTTTGATTCTTCAACTACAAAATAATGAACAAAGAAGTCTCCTGAAGAGATAATGTTTCCGCCGTCAGACTTGTGTCCGACATCATACGTCACAACGAATTCTCCCACAATGCCTCGTTGCTCATCTACAGCTCTCTGTTTCGATGCGGAAGGTCGGTAGGTCAGTCTTTTAGTGGTTGGTGTTGCCATGACGACAGTAGACTCAGTTGAGGCCCTTTTTATATCGGTACTGTTTGGTTCCTGGAAAGTGAACTTGTTGAACTGTTGAGGTTCCTGGAAAGTCAAGTCTAGAGTGAGGTTGTTGACGACCTGAAGCGGCTGGACCATGATCCTTTGCGCGTACAAACCAAGACGTCGCTCCAGAAGCTCCTGGTACGTCAATTCAAAATGGACGTCGCTCATGGCGGCCACATTGATGTTGATATTGAACACCTCCATTCCCCTCGCAGCTTTCGCCTGGTGTCGGACCTGTCCAGCTGACTGACCTTGATTTTTAGCCTCGTTATACTTCTTTTGAGCTTGGTTTTTCTCGTAGACCTTTCCAATATATAAGGAATCGTTAATATACATTGTGAAATTTGAAATGAAGGCTGTCTCTGGTATCTGGACACTGAACGTTGCCTCCAATCCCTTATCCTTACTGTTCACCACTCTGCTACCAATCAAAACAGTCGCGAACCTCGATTCTACTTTTGATGTCACATGGAGGTCAGTGATGTCTGGTGTCTCAACTGTAGTTTCCCGCTTCTGTCGCGATGAGGCACCCGTCCCTGAACTCACGACAATCGATCCCGCCACGCCCATATCGACAGAAGGCGCGCCATTGAGGAAGAGTAGTAGTAGACACGAGAATAGCATTTTGGTACAACGATGAACCATGGCGATAACGCTAGTACTCTCAACTGACACACCGCTGCTTATCAGTTATAGCACGTCTCTTATTGAACTCGAGTCGGTCGCTTTAACGGGTTTCCGATAAGTTGTCCTAGAAAGAAAGCCAAGCAACAAAATCCGTAATCTTCAACAGTCAAAACTAGATCGGCTTACTCTCAGTTAACTAGAGTCACGTGATTCATTCAGTCGAAGGCCAGTACTATTTTTAGATATGAATAACAGCGCCTTGGGTAATATTTTATCGCATAACTTCCCGTGTGGTACATGTCATATTCACCCTGCTTTTGACGAAGCATGGCGTATTCAACAAAGTAACGCGGAAATGTATGCTGGTATTTGTAAATGTAAATGTAAAATATAGTCGCAAGCGACGACAAACGGATTCAGCGCTGTATGGTGTTAAATGTAATGCACAAAGGTAATGATTGCAGTCAAAAGCTTATGGGTTATAATCTTTTGTTGATGATTAACGCAATTTGCAAACAAACAGTTATCAAATGCATTTAAAACGCATGCAGGGTTGACAATATTCAAAGGTCCGTAACTCAATGTAAATGTAGTAACTGAATTTTTTGTTAATTTTTAAAAGATTCTGTATTCTTTTGGCTTTCTAATGATATATGGAACAATGATTTGTCGTCTATCACTGAAGAGTAACGACTTTTTAAATATACCTATATCCTATGCATTCAAAACGAAAGCAGAATTGACAATATTCAAAGGGCCGTAACTCAGTGTAAAACAAATATAGAAATTTACTGTTAAATTTAAAAAAAAATTTAAAGACTTTTGACTTTCATATGATGTATAGAACAAAGCGTTATCGTACGCCGTTGATTCGCTACGATATTTCAAACGTACCCACCAAAACACTACATGTCCAAAATGGAAAGTTTGACCTCTGACCCTGACCGGAAATGACTGTTCGCGAGCGATTTTATTCTTTTATCTTAAGGACCTTGCCAATGTCTAACTCTCATGCAAAAATCATCAAATTCTATGGTCTGGTTTTTGAGTTATCTGCCCTTGAAGTTTGCGATTTTTAGATTTTGGTCAACTTTGAAAAATCACAACAAGAAAAGTATTATAGTTAGGACTTTCTTAAGAGCAAATTAAGAACTACAATGCTTCAGCTACCCTGAGTGTAAATTTCAGATCTCTAGTGCAAGTATCTTCAGAGGAGAAGATTCTCAAAAGTGGGTGGGGTCGGCAATGGTCAAAAATGCACTAAATCCAAGATGGCGGCCAAACCACGTGACCTACGAATTTTCCATGATTTGTTTTTTTGCAGCATTTTTGATTGCGCACATTTTAAAAAAAAATTAGGTCTCTAAGTGCATTTTGAAAAAAAAATCAATGTTAAATTTTCGATTTTGGAATCGAACTGGACCTTTAATGTATGGGCCGAACTATCCCAAAAGCTTATTGTCGCCTTTCCACAACAAAGACTACCAGCCTGTGAAATTTGGCTTCGATAGCATCAGTCGTTTGGTCTGAATCCTGTTCACAAAAATCGTGGAAAAAAAAAATAATAAACACGCCAATAACAATAAGGATTCAGCCTTATGGCTGAATCCTTAATAACGAAAGTATATCTTAATGTGTGAATATGAAATACTTATAGGCTCAACATATTTTTCCTTAAATAGCCAGTCCACGATTTTGAACATACATTATTTTGCTTTGATAAAGACGAAAATGAAAATATAGTCGCAAGCGACGACAAACGGATTCAGCACTGTATGGTGATAATTTTCATTAACAGAGGTAATTATCTAAGTCAAAAAGCTTGAGCGAGAATGCGTACAATAATGACAAGGGTTGTCAGTCCGGTACTTAATGGCAAGACCTCATTTATGCATACACTGCTATTCAACATAGCTGTAGCAACGAGGCATCATCTTTGGTGTTATTACAATGAACCAAATCTATCAGTGTAAAGTTATATATTTTTCCCTCAAATTAACTGACGACACTCACCGTGCGGCATTCCTATCATCCGAACCATTAGCGACACTTCAAAATTGTTTTCACCATCGTGTATAGGAGAGGAATGGTTTTATTTTGATGTATTATTTGTTAATGAGCATGAAAAAGTAAAGAAACGGTGAGCGATGCGACATATGTTACAAATATCATGTTTTCAATCAAATTACCGTACACCTCAAGAGGTAAACAGTAACTAATGCATTATGAAAATGACCACATTGCACTTGATATTTAACGTTAAGTCTTTACAGAAAATTCATCATGGCTGTAAACATGAATCATTTCAGGTTAAACGGTCTTGTTGCTAAATGATGATAGATAAAACATTGCCTAGTGTTATATTGCTAATGAACTACATTTTTCAATCATTCATATATCATAATAATTCAAAACGAAAGTAGGATTGACCACATTTAAATACTCCGAATTTCAATGTAAATGTTTAATCTAATTTTAATGAAATTTATCCAAGATTGTATGTTCTTTTGGCTTTCATATGATATATAGAGCAATGTGTTATAGTACGTCGTTGATTAGCAATGAGTATTCAAACGTACCCACCAAAACACCCGTTTTCCAAAATGCAAACTTTGACCCTTCCGCGTGACCGGAAATGACTGTTCGCGAGCGATTTTATTCTTTTATCTTGAAGACCTTGCTAATGTCTAACTCTCATGCAAAAATCATCAAATTCGTCTGGGAGGTTTTTGAGTTATCTGCCCTTGAATATTGCAAAATGTGCAAACTTTGAAGATTTTTATAAAAAACACTATTTCGAATTTTTGAATTTTGAAACAAACTTGTTATAGGCCAATGTCTCAGCTATATTATGTGTAAGTGTCAGCTTTCTAGTATCAGCAGTTGCCGAGTGGTGATTCCTGAAAGGTGCCTGGGGTCGGACTTTTGAAAAAAATGCAGAAAATTCAAGATGGCGGCCAAACCACGTGACCTACGAATTTGCCATGATTTCGTTTTTTGCAGCATTTTTGATTGCGCATCTTTTAAAAAAAAAATTAGGTCTCTAAGTGCATTTTGAAAAAAAAGTCAATGTTAAATTTTCGATTTTGGAATCGAACTGGACCTTTAATGTATGGGCTGATTTGGCCCAAAAGCTTATTGTCGCCATTCCTCGACAAGGTCTACCAGCCTGTGAAATTTGGCTTCGATAGCATCAGCCGTTTGGGCTGAAAGTTGTTCACAAATTTCCTGGAATAATAAAAAAAAAAAAAAAAAAAAAAAAAAGAAACACGCCAATAACAATAAGGATTCAGCCTTATGGCTGAATCCTTAATAATTGATTATATAGATCCCCAACATCACACTCGTTCATCTCATAATGGCGAATATACGATAAATACTTGTTTTCATTGGAATCTTAAAAAAAGTCACTTATGTTCGTGGAAGGCAACTTCACGCGTCGAATTTTCATGCATATTAATTAATTTTTTGTTTAACCTAATGAACAGTTTCAACGTGTAACTGTCGTTTTGAATTGTCCGGTTTCGATCACAATCGCGACTCCATACCTTCCTATTGTCACTATACAAACATTTAATATGTAGGCCTATCTATGTTAGTTTGAAACTTGAAAATTGGTCAAAATTTCCTATAGTTATAGGTTTAATAAGTTTTTAATCAAAGTTCGTCGACCTCTGTCAATCGAAGATGTGAACATTCAATACAAATGAAAATAAAAAGGAGCCTCTACGGTTTCAACAAGAGGGTAGAAAGCTTGACATCATATACTTCAGTAACTGGCAGTTAAACACTGAGCTATGCGAGAATCGTTCAAGCATGAAAGGCTTGCATAAAACATATTACAAATACATCCATAATGTAGATAAAATTATATTAATATGGATATGGACTGAATTGAAATATGTAGGGCTATGTGACACACACGGTGACCAACATTTGAGTTATCGTTGATATATTTAACGCTAAAACCATAAGTGTTGATATATAATCAGCTAAAGCTGCAAAGGAAAAAGTTAGGAAAGAAAATATTTATATTGCATTAGGTTATTTTGACCTAGGAAATAAAACTAGCATATAGTAAAGGGTTCATCACTGCATGGTTATCACGTTTCCAAACCCGAATGAGCGACCAAGTACTGAACGTATTCATGATGTAGACAAAGGGAAGTAAGTTATGTATGTATGAATACCTCGATTATTGCGAAGCCGCGCCGTGTGCACAGGATCGATTTCACTGCACGATTATCGAGAAGCATGTCTTGTCTATAAATCGCAAATGTCATCTGTAACATTCAATCTGTGATCAACAACCATTGCCCAAATACTACATTCCATGGATCGTCTTATTTTACCGTGAATGAGCGAGTAAAAGGTGAGAAATTCATCGAGTATAAACCTTTGCCTACTACTAGTCTTAGCTTAGCGGTTTTATCGCGCCCATTGTTTGTTGACCTACATTTAGATAACCTCAGCATCCCACATCGCTAGGCTGGCGGTGTGTCACTGTGTACGCGAGATAGCTAATTCGTTGGTGAAAATAGTAGGCTACCTTCTCTAAAAACTGTAATTTAAAGGTACGATGTATGCAGGACCTTTAAATCCACGGTAGATTTATTGGCTAACACTGACACAGTTTCTAAGCCATGGCTAGGCCAACACGGAATAATGTTTACATGGATTGGATAATACGATATTTCGAAATAAACCTTTATATAACAAACAATTTATACTACAGTGTGCATCTTCTCTTTTACTTGCATAATTAACTTAATTAGATGATGATACTCACCATTTTTATTTTTGAATGCGAGTGATAAGCTAAAATGGACGTCCGTCGAAACTACAAGAAATGATTTGATCTATATTGAGATCAATTTCTATAAAATTAATATTGTTACGATACCTGTTCACAAACATTACTCTCAAAATGCAGGCCCGTAGCAAGTTGGTTGGGGTCACAGTTTCATGACAAAATTTCATACTTTAAACGTAAGCGACAATGGCTTTAGTAGCTCAGCAGGTAGGTAGGTATAGGCCTAAGGTGTGTGATGATGGGTAATCAACTGTAAAATATCATTAACCACACAGTTAAAGTCGATGTTTTCCCCCTTTCCTCTTTAAACCCCCCCTCCATCTGAGCTAAGAAACTCACTTTTGTACGGAATGCCACCAAGCAGACTACAAGAACACAACTAAGTACAATGACAGTGAATTTATGGTTAAGGGTTGTGATCGTATGAACATACGAGCATATGTTGTCAATTTAAACATTACAAATGCATGGAGGCAAAAAGTATTTTTAAATTTTCACATTTCTTATAATACATATCTGTGATAAAATACAGTTGGTTTTAGAGAACTGTATCAAGAACAAGTACCATTGATACTTGCATGTAGATTAGTGAATATTAAGAATAAGTTTGAAGCGATGTCAAACAATGATTTCAATTCAATTTTTGAATTCAAGATTTTATAAAAATGACCAAAAGACAGATTGGATTGTTAAAGAGTTTGTAAGCTATTTACACTGACGTTAATATCGTTTCTTCATATGCCCTATATTAATCTTTAAATTTCTTCAATTTTAGAAGATCGCAATGTACGGCAACAGCCAGAGGACCATCTTCGACTTCCCGGGGAAGGCAAAGAGCGAGGTGTGGAAGAACTTCGGCTTCTACCTGAGTGATGACGGCTACACCCTAGACAGAACCAAGGCTATCTGTAAATACTGCAGGATATCAGTGCGCTACACCGGGAACACCACCAACCTACACACCCACTACGTCAACCACCATCTCCGCCAAGACAGGAACAAACATGGCGCCCCTCAGTTGACCTTCTCCGAACCGGAAGTTATCCAATCTCACCAATCGCTGTCAGATATTGTACACATGCCCGTCGTTATGCCAACGGCGTTTGCTCCAAGAGCTACGGTGAAATCTACTCCCCATACGCTTGCAATAATGGAGTACTTTATATGTGATCTCATCCCTGTTGATGTCATCAATAGCCAAGCTTTTCAGAATCTGATCTTCACGTTAGACAAAAACTGTGAACTCCCCTCTATGAAACACCTCGAGGAAGTTCTGTTGCCTAGTTTGTATAGTGATTGCATGGACAAGTTGTTGAGCAAATTGGAAATGTTGGACACTGTTACCTTAACAATTGACGTGTGGTCACTCTCTCATAAGCTTATGACCCTTTCGGCAAACTTCATATCTCCAACTTGGCATGTCAATACATTTGTTTTAGGAACTGTTCCCATTCCAGACGAACTCGAATCAAAATTCATACTCAAGACATTTCAAGATTTGGAAAAGAAATGGAAAATAGGATGTGACCCAATTCTTATAGCAAGTGACGAGGACGTTCTGAAAGCTGCAGATGAGCAGAAATGGTCAAAGCTATCATGTTTTGCGGAAACCCTAAACAATGCCGCTATCAAGGGGTTACAATTACCCTCGATACAAATCCTGATTAAAGCTGTTAGAACACTGTTTCATTTCTTCAAGAGTGGACCATGGAGTTCGATCAACCAGCAAGTTATTGACCCGCACTCCCTTATACTCGACGCCGAGGACAGATGGTTGTCCACCTTTAATATGTTTCAAAAAGCCGTCGAATACCTGCCTGTAATGGACACTCTTCTTGAAGAAAACGATTTCAAAGATGGGGATCCGAAGGGCATAATGTTGGACTCAAAGCAGAGGACATTGTGCCGAGGTCTTGTGGAGCTACTGAAACCACTGAGCAATGCTTCCATGCTTCTGTGTGACCAGCAGATGGTGACAGCATCAATTGTACTTCCAGCCCTGAAGAAGCTTCAGATGACACTCAATGAGCATGAAACTGATCATCCAGAGCTGAAAGAATGTCGAGATCTCATCTGGACAGAGATACAGAAACACTATTCCTCCGAAGACACCAGAGACTTTCTGCTGGTTTGTTCTTTACTGGATCCCAGATACAAGGGTCTCCGATACGTTGAACCAGTGGAAAGGGAGAAAGCGAGAAGGCTGTTATATGATGAAGCACTCAAACCCTTCATACCGGAAGTTGAGATCAAACAGGAAGTAGAAGATGAAGACGAGTACATCCAAAGCATCATAATGGGTCCGCAATTTTCATTACCAAAAAGCGATCCTGAATCAAACCAAGAGGTGCCAGCCAAGAAAAGAAAGACAATTCCATCAACCTCTAAGAATGATTGTGACTGGCTCTCTGACGTCGTTGGCAACAAAGAAGACTCCGGGTCAGACTGCCCACACACTGAGATTCTCAGTGCGGAGTTGGATCGTTATATGAAGGAGAAGCAGATCACTGCCCGCAATCCTCTGGCCTGGTGGTATGAGCGGGAGAAGCTCTACCCAAACCTCTCCAGACTGGCTAGGAAGTACATGAGTGTGATGGCCGTCTGCAAACCTCCGGAACAGGTCTTCCTTCAGGAGAAGGAGCTGGTCAAACTCCAGAGAGCGGCCATTAGGGACAAGAACCTCGACCAGATGGTCTTCCTCAATCAGAACTATCAGAACCTTAAGAATCAGAGTTAAGGTGCAATGAATTAAGACAGTTGGAAGAATATAGCATGATTAATTCTAACTTTCACATAGTAAGGACTATTGACGTTTGGTGTAAATGCAAATATTTTAAAGAATGAAGAAAAAAATCACAATAATGAGATACACAATACTCTTAAGACAAGCCTTGTTTGTTATTTGCAATACTATTGTGCATTTAATAAAACATTTTAATTCAAGTCCTGTTTATGAAAATTTAAATTGAATACGAAATTAGTTTATATTTCTCTATTCATATCGATTATGGCATCAGTTTAAAGGGGCAGTAGCACGTTTTTAGGGGGAATATAAGGTGATGTCAGGAAAATGAAAATTAATGGTTCCAATTGAAAGACAATGTATTTAAACTGAATGGAAAAGTAATATTTCAAATATATAATGTAAAGTTTAGCCATGTGATTCCTTTTTCGTACACAAAATGAATTAAAGGTGTTCACACAAAATGGCCGCCAATGGATTTTATTGGAATCTTCATACTCTGTCCTCTGACTATGGATGATTGGCTTGTGTAATGAGATTTTTGACACTGTCAAAATATTACATTTAGCATTAACGTACAATTGTCAGTAAACAATTTAAAATATAAAATTATCAAAAAACGTGCTACTGCCCCTTTAAAAAGAATATCTACTTCTTAAAGGTAAAGTTCAGTCATTCCATTCATTTTTAAACTCATGTAGCCTGCAAGGCCCGATGTGCTTATGGCATGGCATGGCGTCCGGCGTCCGTCCGTCCATAAACTTTGTGTAATTTCGACTTCTTCTCCAGAACCATAAGGCCTAGAAAGCTGAAACTTGGTGTACAGACTCCTTGGCTAGTGAGAATTATAAATTGTAGCTTTGGTAATATATAAAATATATAATAATATATAAACATTTTAAAATATATGCTACTGTCCTTTTTGAAGTCTATCTATTTATACATTTTTAGTTTCTTCAATACTACTCCCAGATATATCGTATAAAATAAGGCCTATTCGACAGCTATTACCTAGTAAATATTTGGCCCCGGATTTGTAGGAGGCTTTCTTTAAAGGGACAGTAGCACGTTTGTAGGGGGGACATTAGGTAATGTCAGGAGAATGAAAATAAATGGTTCCGATTGAAAGGCAATGTATGTAAACTATATGAAACAGTAATAAATCAAATAGATAATGTAAAGTTCCGACATGCGATTCCGTGTTGTTACACAAAATGAATTAAAGATGTTCACCGATGGACTTTATGTGAATCTTCATAATTTATCCTTTGACTATGGATGATTGCTTTGTGTAATGAGACTTTTGACACTTTCAAAATAATACATTTAGCATTAAGGTACAATTATCAGTAATAAATTGAAACCATACAATTTTCAAAAAACATGCTACTGCCCCTTTAAATTCTTCTTTTTGACCGTTCACTTTTTCAGACTTATTCTGATTAACTAAGAAGACTTACTGTTCAAGACATGACAAAAGGTTAGAAAATTTATTTTATTCACCTTCGAATATAACACAATGATTTTGTTGTTGTTATTCTATCGAATTCTATACAAACTGCCTTTGTTAAATGTCTTTACGTTTGTACTTTTGGCATATCAGTGATTTCTGAAACATTTGTGATCTTACCTCACAACCATTCTTCATATCAGAAGAAAACAACTAGAAATTTAAACACACCTACATATATCAATCAATATTGGGAACATTGAACTTTCATTAATAGTAGTAAGACGCACAAAAGTGAAGTAAGGATTGCAGCACCATTCCGTTATGACTTTGGCATTAAACGTGGCATAATCAGAAGGAGCAAGATATTGTGGACATGGAATTATTTATCTTTAAATATTTTCTTTTTAGTTCTTCATAAGGTGGCATGTAGAAAACAGAACATGTGTACCTCGATGTACAGCAAAAAAGGATATTGACAGTATACTATTGTTAAGGTGGATTTTAGATGATATTTGTCTGCTATGCATTAATGTTTACATAGGTCCTGTTCTTAAACACAGTCCACCCAGGGAAGAAGTAAGAATTTACTCTAAACCTTTTCAAAATAAAGAAGTTGCCATCCAGAAAATCTTGCGGACTTACTTTCAGTTGTGTAAATGACAACGAAATTCATGCCACAGTTCTTTACAGTATTGCACAAGCTAAATAAATAAACCGTTCAACCTTCTGAAACTCTACTTAGGTTCCGTCTAAAAGCCTGAACACGATAGGGCTTTGGGGTATAAATGAACCCCGGGGCAGGTTCTAGAGTCGGAGTTATTCCCCTTGGTGCCGTAAACCGATATCGTTGCACCAACGACGTGATGAATAGGAAGAGTTCCATCTTTGCTAACGTTTCTCCAAAACAACAGCGTTTGCCGATGGAAAATGGAATCCATTCATCTCTTTGAATAAAATACCCCTTGTCGTCTAAAAATCTCTCAGGTTTAAATTGTTCGGGATTCGACCACAGACCCTTGTCCATAAGTACAGAATCTAAGACTGGAAATATCATGGTGTTCTTTGGAATGGTGTACCCGCGGAATGTGACGTCACAGGAAGTCGAACGCCAAACCCCAATAGGGTTGATATTAGCACATCGTTGCACCTCGGCAATGGTTGCTTGAACAAAGGGCAGGTTCTCTTGATCCGACATAACAGGTGCGCGATTTAATCCAACGTTAGATCTGATTTCCTGGTAGCACCTTTCCTGGACGGCTGGGTAAGTGATGAGGTACAGGATACACCATTGGAGAGTTGCTGCAGTGGGGTCGGACCCGGCGCCAAGCAGATCTTTGATTGTTTTGACTAGATTTTCTTCGTTTAGAGACGAGTCAGTGTCCTTTTGAGCTTCAATTTCCCTTAAATACGCTGACACGTAATTCGAAACATTGTTCAAATCTTGGTCCTTTTGTTGACGTCTAATACCTGGAATAATTATTTCCTCTTGTATGAATTTCATATTCTCTAAAATACGATTCAAATTGAATAAGTCACAAGGTAAATATTTCAAAAATGGAATGAAATTCAATACCGCCACTGCACTATGAGTCTCCCGGCAACGCATTAAATATTCAACAAATATCGGATCAGCGTTATCGAAACGTTTCCCAAAGATTACGGAGCACAGCACGTTACTGACTGAAGAGTCAATGATCTTCTTCAGGTTTACTCTCTGACCTTTTTCTTCAGCAATGATCCTTAACAAATGGTTAATTTCCTCCGAAATTCGTATCTCTAAAACATTTCTACCAGATGTCAATCCATTCCCGTGCAGACATGTGTAACCTATGGTCCTTTGCTGCTTCCATACATTTCCCGAGGTAGCCGATAGCCCTTTACCTTGACTCGTCACTTCAGAAACGAACACATCCGGTCGAGAATTAAACACGTCCCCATTACTCACGAGCGCGTCCTTTATAACATCAAATCCATTGAGAACAACTACGAACCTGCTGCCAATATACAGACTGAATATATCGCCATAGTCCCTCCTCCATGCACGAAATGTTAGTTTGATATCAGGCCCGAGTGAGAACATGTTCCCGAATAACGGTAAACTCCATCTTGGTCCCGGGGGAACTGCGTGACGAAAATGTCGTCTGCTCAATACCCAGACGACAACAGAAACCACTGACGCGGTTATCAGTGCTGCACAAACGCCTCCATCCATATTCTTGGTCTATAAAGCGCACATTTCACCCGTTAGATCAAGCCTTCAATGTTTACATTCTAATGCGTGTGCATTGTTTGCAGTTAGCATGCAGGTTGAAACACATTCACCCCCTTGACAGTCCGTATTGTTCGACCTAGCGCGTCAACGAATACAGCTCGACCGCTTTAGCTAGACCAAAGCTAGTTATCGACCGTATCTGTCCAGGCTCCATGGTTACCTTAGCGTTATCGTGTATAATGCGTGCTTGCTTGGTTAATATGCACGGTGTTGAATGGTCAAATAGTCGAAATGAATTTACTGAATCATCACAA
This sequence comes from Steromphala cineraria, assembly GCA_916613615.1. NCBI lineage: Eukaryota > Metazoa > Mollusca > Gastropoda > Trochida > Trochidae > Steromphala > Steromphala cineraria. The sequence goes on from OU744721.1 coordinate 76,684,894, forward strand.
TCATGATTGATAGGTGTAATTGCAATGGGTTTTTTTTAATGCAAACTCACATTAGTCCATTCTTGACTTGCATGTATTGAATGTGTTGTTATGTCATTTTACGGAAACATTTATGTTACTCCTTTTCATGAAAATGGTAAAAACAATATGTCATCAAACCTTACGAAGCTTTAAAATCTAACGATTGTGTAACCTTTATAGACAAGTCATACAAAGTAATCCTTTTATATGTTTTAATAAATGAAGTACAATAAGACAAAATAATAGGTATAAACGTGTGCAAGACAAGAAACATCATTTATCTTATAAAACAATATGGCAAAATAAGGCAAATTGTGATACAAAAACATCTTTTATGTAGATTTCTCAAAAAATAATACTCACATACATCGTAAAAGAGAACAAGTATAACGTCACTAAGCATTTGCGAAAGTACGAGTAGACGAACTAATAGGTACAAAAATGCATAAACAGTTGGTAAACTGCATACACTACATGTTGTAAAGCAAAAAACTAAAAATGAATTTCAAAGACATACAGTGTCTGTTTATGCACTCTCGTCTCTACGAAGCACTGGAACAAAGTTGTATCGATTCAGAGGACGAGGCAAACCTTCAAGAGGCTCCAAAGATGGCAGCCCTTCGTCTTCCGGTTTGTCAAACCTGAACCTTTGGATCATCGCCGTCATGTAGAGAAACAGTTCCATACGCGCCATTCCTTCGCCGATACAGTTTCTCTTTCCAATAGAGAAAGGAATCACTTCCTCTTTTTTGACAAATTTCCCGTCCGCGTCGATGAATCGCTCTGGTCTGAATTGTTCAGGTTCTGGGAATATGGTCGGGTCCTGAAGAACGGTGGACAAAGCCGGAAGTACCAAGGTGCCTTTCGGGATGGTGTGTCCCCTGAACTCAGTTGTTTCGTTAACGGTGTGGAACCCAGCTATTGGGGTGATGTCCGCCCTTCTCAAAATCTCCGTTATCGTTGCCTCCATATAAGGCAAGTTGACCTTATCTGACATACTTGGGCTTCTCTCTTCACCGATATTGTCCTTGATTTCTTGAAAACATTTCTCCTGTACATCAGGGTGGTGGATTAGAAGGGCAAAAGCCCATCTCAGAGTGGTCGAGGTTGTATCTGACCCTGCGATGAACAGGTCGCCGATGGTCTTCTGGAGATTGGGAACATCGAAACTGGTCTCCTCGCCCTTCTGTTCCCGGAGTTTGATCTCCTTGATGTAGGCAAAGATGAAATCATTAATGTTGTTCTCGTCGTATTCTTCAAGGTGCTTCTCAATAGCTGGAAGGATGAAATTGTTCTCCGTATATCTGATGTTTCTCAGGAATTTATGAAAGCCGAAAAGGTCGCCTGGAATATATTTTGCAAAAGGGACGAAATTCATTCCTGCCACATTCCCAGCTGCCTTGACATTCTCCTCGACACGTGATAGATAGCTGTAATAAACATCGTCATCATATTCATACCTCTGACCAAAAACTATTGAAACGACAATATTTGACAGAGATGCCTTAATAAGGGGTGTGAAATCAAATTTATGTCCCTTTTCCTTCTCCAAACTTTTCAAGAAGATTGCCAATTCCTCGTTGATTTTGTCCTCAAGAAGTCTCTTCCCTAGACCGAAATCCCTGAGAGTTGACAGAGCAAATCGCCTCTGCTCCTTCCAAATAGCACCGGAAGTGCCAATAACACCTTTACCCTCACACGCAACATCAAAAACATACACTTTCGGTCTGTAAGTAAACTCATCTCCACGCTTCACCAAAGCCTCCTTTAGACAGTCATACCCGGCCAGAACTATAGCAAGCCTCTGTCCCAGATATATACTGTATACATCACCATACTGCTTCCTCCACACATCGAACTGCTTGATAGGGTCCTTACCCATCGACATGAGGTTCCCTATGAGAGGAAGAGGGCTGGGGCCCGGTGGTATTCCCTTCGGTTTACGGGTGACGGCCCATACAAACACTGCACCCAGTCCAACGATCAGAATCGTTCCTAGATCCGAAGCTTCAAGCATGTTTGCGTTGGTCACCCTGTCCTACCCTGCTGTATCCTGGCCTGTAGTTAAGTGTACAACTTCATGAGCTTGGTATAAATGTTGATTCACTGTCCTTTTTATCTCTCTCTGTGTCTGTGTCTGTGTGTGTGTGTGTTGAAATATCTAAAATAGAACCAGGTCGTGTCGTTCCGTAAGCCCCGCCCACTACTGAAAGTAGGTCACATAATGCAAACCTATACAAAGATTGCGTGTACGCTTACAAGCGGAGCAATTTCAAGCTAGAAGCGTTTAATAAAATGTTCCCTTACACCCGTCATCATTATGCTTGTGCGTTCTGTAATTAATTTGGCAGAGAAATAAATGTGACTCGATATAATTGGCAAACATCTTTAATACATAGATACAGGAATGTCTGGATTATTGTCCCAGTTTCTGTCAGTTAGCCTGCTTTAAGTCTCCTTATCAATATACATGTATACTTCACCCTTGACCGCCCATTGACCCTGGATGAAAGCAAGCCTTATATTCTCGACATACAATTACTCTAACCTAGCGATAGTCAGGACATTTTCAGTATAACAGGTGGTTACTTTGTCCGAATTATCAGAATGTAACTAATAAGTCTTTTATGACTGTGTATTGCGTGGGAGTCTTTAAAACAGTCTGTCCTCAAAAGTCAAAATTTGACTGTTTACAACATAATACTTGAAAATCGTCTAGTACCAGAATATAGACACATTATTTTTACAAACTTAGAAAAGGCAAGACTTCTTTTCGGACATACATATTTTAACTCATTCATAAGGTTAATTGGACGTGGAACGTTTCTTATGTATGCCACTTTTAGCGGTCTTTAAAGACAGTTTTATTTTAAACTTACGTTATTGAATAAATATATTCTATCTTGATTCAATGTTCGGGAAGACAGTTTTATTTTGGACTTACGTTATTGAATTAATATATTTTATCTTGATTCAATGTTCGTTTTGTCATATCATATAACCTTGGTCGAACTTATAGTTAATCAATATGTATATTATACCTGAATATACAAATCCAACTGGTAAAATGTCTGAACTTCTAGTTAACAACAAAAACTTAATTCTTCACCCGCCTGTACTTTGGTTCATTAAATAGGAAACGTACTGTTTTGATAAACGGGTACACTTCTTCTGATAAATTGCACAACACTTTACAAATGCATTGTCTTTCCTTAATGATGAAATTTAATAATTGTTATAATATGATTAATAATGTTATCATTTCACTCGTGTCCAGAGTTCAGGTTAAAGTGCATATTTGAAATGCTCGTGGTAGATATCATAAAGCAATGAGGAGGGATATTGAGTCAGCCACTCTGATAAGCTCTGACAGCGTACGCGAGTACACAAAAGGGCCCCTGTGAGCGCGGTTGAGCTGTAGGCCAGTGATAGGGCACTGATATTGCAGTGAATAAGCACTATTCGTTCAGGATGGTTTTAGAAGATATTTCTAAGAAAGTTTTGACCTTCGTCTTAGAGAATTCCAAGCCTATACTGCTGGGTACCGGGGGTATTGTGGCAGTATGGCTAATGTTCCGGAGACCAGCCGATATCCCACCCGGGCCAGGATTTGCTCTACCTGTTTTCGGACATGCGCTATCATTGGGGGCTGACCCAAGAAAGAAACTAAGGGAATGGAGAAGCAAATACGGAGATATATTTAGCATGTACTTGGGGAACAGACTCGTTATTGTTATGAACGGATACGATGTGCTTGTCGACGCTTTTGTGAAAAATGGCGACTTGTTCTCCGACCGACCCCACGTGTTCGTTATTGACAAAATATCCCGGGGTCGGGGCGTGGCCGGAACTTCCGGTCAAGTGTGGAAGGAGCAACGACGGTTCACCCTGTCAACACTCAGAGATTTCGGAATGGGTAAAAGGGTCATTGAAAACGCTATCCACAAAGAATGTGAGTACTTTCTGAAAATCATTGAAGACAGGAAAGGTGAAGCCTTCAACATTAGGAATATCGTCAACACCGCCGTCATGAACATCATCGCCGCCATCTTGTTCGGCAGGAGGTTCGACTACGAGGATGAGTTTCTGAAGGACCTACTGGCACGCTTCGACCAGAATTTGCAGGTTGCTGGGACGACAGCGGGTCTCAACTTCATCCCTTTGGCTCGGTACATTCCTGGAGATCCTTTTAAATTCAAGAGAACAATGAAGAACCTTGCCTTCTTTGAGGACGGACTTTCCAAGCCGTCAATCGAAGAACATGTGAACAACTTCGATGAGGACAACATAAATGACTTTGTTGCTGCCTACGTGAAGGAGATCAAACACAAGGAAAGAACAGGAGAGAATAGCTCTATCGGGTTCGACAACCTCAGTGCAGTGGTGGGTGACCTGGTCGTTGCCGGAAGTGAGACTACCACCACTACGATCAGATGGGCCATCCTCTTGCTCATGAAGTACCCGGAGGTTCAGAAGAAGTGCTTCCAAGAAATCGAGAAGAATGTTGGACTGGAACGACCTCCTCAAATGTCCGACAAATTGAATCTCCCATACGTGGAGGCTACAATCACCGAGATTCAGAGAATCGCCAACATTGTACCCCTGTCTCTCTGGCACAGCGTTCCTCGTGACATCAAATTCAGGAACTTCACCTTCTCCAAGGGAGTCATCATCCTGCCAAACCTTGAGTCAGTTCTTCACGACCCAAACATTTTCGAGAATCCGGACAGGTTTCTCCCAGAAAGATTCCTCGACGTTACCGGAAAGTTCACCAAAGTACCGGAAATGATCCCTTTCTTCATTGGCAAGAGGGCTTGTCCTGGCGAGTCCTTGGCCAAGATGGAACTCTTCTTGTTCATTGCGAGTTTGATTCAACGCTTCGAATTTCAACATCCAGCTGGTGAACCTCCTCTGACAATGGAGGCTGTCCCCGGGGTCACATTCGGACCCAAGCCTTTCAAAGTGAGAGCAGTGTCTCGCAGGTCTTAGGAGACTTTGGATGGACGTTTATCTACTCTGGATACTCCTAGAGATCTTCAATCATTTAAACTGTTATGTAATGCTTGAGTAGCAAATTACATGTTAATGGACTATTACCAAAAACGAGAACATCATCAGCTAGAGGACTTTATGATGACATAATTTGTTCCCAACATAGGAGAACATTATGAAAGACTTTTCTAGTTATTATGATTTATATGTGTGACTACAGAGGACAGAATGACCATTTTCATTGAAAGCATAAGTAAAAGGCTCGTTTTCAAAGGCTAATTGAGACTTGCGACTCACCCGGCGTTTATCAGTGCTCCGTTTTTTATTGACGACAGCATGTTCTTTATCAATTCAGCGATTCCTGGAGGAAATATGGTGTTTGACGTTACGACTGTAAGTCACTTTATGGAAGTCGAACTACGAAATGGTGAACTTTTTCTGGATTTGATTGTGTTATGCTATGCATACATACTTCTTTGAAAAAGTGTAGGTCAATATCGAAGTATCGCTGTCAGTTTTAGACTTTAGAAGAAAGGAAGGTAATCATCAGATTCAGTTTACAGTTTCTACCAATTCGTTCTTTACCTACTAGTATTCTAATATGTTGAATAGCTTTTCATTTAACAATGTATTTGCATGTATCCTGACTCGTAATTGGTATGTTGTAACGTTAACGATGAATTTAGATGTTCATGTTAATTCGAAACCCGTACAAAAGTAACATTTACCTACGGTAAAGTTTATTTTATTAAATGACCGTCAACATTTTTAGGATCATTAAATGGATTGTAGATAAAAGTTAAATGTTGTTTTATCGGATATGGACTTTGACGTTGTCATTGTTAGCCAAGAGAGTGCCTTACGTACTTTGATAACCAACTATTGCAAATAAATGTTACATTTGATTTTTTTAACAGTATGTTATATTTGTTATCTATTTTTTCTTTAAAAAGGATTTCGAACACACATATATATTTTTGTCTATAGCAAAGTAGGAAAGCCTGCTATAAGGAGATTTTATGGGTGCTTCGCGATCAAAACAGGAAAGGATAATACCTGGTCTAACTCACTTGAACAATTTAATTTCTGTAAAAACAAATACTGAAGAAAGTCTAAACAAAAAAAATTTAAATGCGCTTAACTCATTTTCTTAAAATTGCAAAATAAAAACAACTTACCGTAAGCTATTTTAACAAGATGATTGTCCATTGAACAAAATACCTAATCCAGTGCCAAATCCAGGTATTGTGTGTTTGGAACCATAACTTTAAATAAAGAGCAACTGACTCTACTGCTCATCAGGCTTTAAAGTGACACAGAGTATCTTTCTTAAAATTTTATTTGGTTTTGATTAGCTACAAAATATGTAATATGCTGATTGAAGTTCATATCTCATCACTGGACTTGCAAATATATCCATTTATGCATAATATATCTAAAATGCTTGATTTTATGGAAAACTCAAGAAAACATCTCAAATACGTTAAATATTCGAAATTATGCATCCAATTAATCTACCTATTAGTTACATTACCTAATAAACACTATGGAATCGAATATGTCTTGCTATCAGCTTATGACAAGGTTTCAAAATTACGTTTGGCAAATTTGCGCGCGCCACTCGAGCCACATTGTCCGGTTTTCGATCAAAATCCCGACTTTGAATGGCCGTATTTTCGCTCTAGTGTACTGATTGGCCTTTAACTTGTTATTTTCAGTAAAAGTTAGTGGTTCCCGATGTAATAACATCGATTTCAAAATTTAACATATGTGATCCTATCAACATACTCTGTGTCTCTTTAAGGAGGTTGGATACAAAATATCGAGGTATTAAGAAATAGCTAAATTTGGTCTTATTTTGTTGAAAAATATGTCTTGAATCAAATTGTGTCATAAAAATACCATGTCACCACAGTTATTGTTCGAAAAAGGGCCCATCCGTTAGGGCACCCAATGATGAAAATACAATAATTTAAAAACTCCTTTTCAAGATAACTTTGGAATATAATTGTTATTTAAATGTTTTTCTATTAAGCCATTGCAGTATGTAAGTAAACTAAGTCGGAAAAAGGGAACTTGAAACTAATATGAAGTAAAGACATGCAAATAACCTTTTTCTTTGTATGATTATTTTTGTAAAATATTATTCTTTTATGAAAAAAAAATCAATTTCTCGTATTAAGATTTTTTTGAAAATTATATATTTTATAGTTAATACACACTAGAATAAGATTAAAAAGAAAAAAAGATATGTCACCAGCGGATAACAGAGATATTCACATTCAATTAAGCCACATCAATGAAAATCAACATCCAGGGGAGATAACTCTTCATTGTCAACATTACCCTTTTTAGAATTTTTCATTAGTTTTTAAGGTTAATTAGTGAAATAAATTGTATCATAAAACAAATACTTATGTTCACAAATATAACATAGTCATTGTTTTTTGTTAAACTAACTAAGGTTTTGGTACAAGGATGTGACCAGTGACCCTTAATAGCATGATTGGGTCGGGTTATAGTCAAAACGGCGACAAACCAAAACGGCGACAGGCCGTTAGTCAAAACGGCGACAAATTAGACGGAACGGCGACAAAAATAACTAGTCAAAACGGCGACAGCATAGCATTTGTAATAATAAAGGACAACAGAAAACAGGATTCATCTTTCCGTTGTTTTCTATGACATTGTATAAAAAATTATATTAATTCTCAACGCACTTGAGTCCAAACCGCTAGTTATGGCCTATGACAGTACAATGAAACATATATTATGATATGAAATATCGATACAAATAGATATAAAACATTGGGTAAATATAGTTAGGCGCAACCTTCTATGATACATTTTCTTACTACTTTAAAACTGACTCCACCAAGAGTTAAAAGTGCTATGTTACTAGTCTGACTGAACAAAATGATTTAGACTATTGATCTTATCAACTAAGTCATTAATATAAACTGAAAACAGCGGACACCAAACTGAACTTGAAAGAAATTAGTTTCATTATAATTTATACATTAACACATTACAATGACGATTGACTTTATCAAAAGCCTTTTGATTGTCTGTACATAAAATTTATATCTCTTTGTACACTAATACCACTAATGTTGGTTTTTGGAGAATGAAGTGAAGTTGAAGTTGATAGAAAAGATCTTGTGTACTAAGTGATAATAATCACGCCAAATCGTGCTCTCATTGATGCCCCTCCGATATCAATCAGTGTCATAGTAATTGGTCGTAATTAATTAATCGACAAGTAATCAATGCTTAATTGGAAGGAATTGACCATTGTTCTGTAGTGTCTGATATTGTGATCATTATTCGTTTCAATATTGTTACAGTTGTTCTTTCCTTTACAGTTCTTCTCAGCAGTAAAGCTGCATGATCTTAGTTACTTAGTTTGTTTAGAATAAATATCCAATCTACTGGGTGGAATGATTTTTCAATTCTATTAAAAAAAGTAATTCGGGTATAGATTTACATTTTCCTTTTTTGGTACGCATGCATTGTTCAAAGAGTCAAGATCACCTATACATTATTACATACAACATTTGATGACAAACATCGATAACAAAATTGATCACATCGTGCATGGTAGCCATTGAGGTGCTATCTTTAGGTTTGTACCAGTGAACTTACAATAAAATATTATGGTAATACTGAGTGAAAGCAATAATATATACCAAATATGATACTTGAAAACTTATTCTATAAGTTATAAAAAAAAAATACGACTCGAAAGCAAATCAAACGCCCACAAGCAACACATTTCACATGCATGAAAGAATGCCTTATCAAACTTTAAAAAAACAAATTACAAAACAACTAAAAAACAAACATGCTACAACGTCATTTTCAAATGTATTTAATATATTAAAAAAATTGCTGTCGCCGTTCCGTCCAAATGTTGTCGCCGTTACGTCCAGCGAATTTGACATATATTTTATTGATAAATGTGTTTCGCCGTTTCGACTAGGCATTTGTCGCCGTTTTGACCAAATTGTCGCCGTTTTGGTCTGTCGCCGTTTTGACCGTATCCCATTGGGTCATCAAATACATAAATTACAATCCAAATCGGCTAAGGAGTCTGCACACAAGGTTTCTTGGGTCAAGAAAGAAGTCAAAATGACAAGAAATTTACGAGAACTTGACATCAGATGCCATGCCACAACATGAGCTACTAAGAGGTTTAGGCCTAGAGAAGAACACCCATAAAATATCAACATATTTCAGAAACACAACAAATATATTTTGTTTATTAAAATTTATTGGCTCCAGTATGATACAAATATGTACATTCAACAGATAGCACATAGCATAGGCAACACCTACGGCTCCTGGGACAGCATCTTCTTTGAACTACCTTCTCTGCAAGTACCTGGTACTCTATATAGCAGGAACAATCTAGGATTAGCATGTGATAGATTTCAATTGAAGTCATTTTAGATCATTGTAACCAGAAGCTAAATATATTGATACATTGTACCTAATTACACAATCTATAAACAAGACTTGATTGGGTGATTCCAAGTCAAGAAAATGAATTTGGTGTCAGTATCAAGTTTTAAACTCAAAGTGTTCTCAGCCAGGTGTCGATTCCTGTTTGTGAAAAAAACTGTTATCTTGTTTATATGATATATGAATAGGTATTGATAAGTAAAGTTAATGTGCCTATATTTAGGATCAGGTGCCTGTGTCTTGACATTACAATAAATTTCCGACTATACTGCATACTACAGTTAGGGATTTGTTTCTGCTAGTTTGTACCATGGGATGTTGCACTCACAAACAACATCCTGTATCTTGCAGAGGGCTAGAGAATAGAGTTATCTCCCTTGATACATAAGCTCTATCACCTGTTCCAAGCTGTTCTATCCCAAGCCTGTATTCATCTATAGCCTGTAACCTTTAACTGCTTAGGCCAGAATGCCAGGTAGAAGATTGTTTGCATACATTAGCAATGGAGTCGCACGGTATAATAACAAATGCATTAGCTTTCAGAAACAAACATTGACATTAACAAAATAAAATAAAAACAAAAGCAATCAACTTCGAAAACAATCCTTGTTTTGTATGAATTTTCTCCTTCAAATAGAAGTGTTTTTTCTTACAAAATGATACTCTGACATGGGGAAATTAATAGAATATATATTTAAAGTTTTAATCTAAAATATTATTTCAGTCCTTCAAGGCAAGACTGTGGGCTCACCAAATGCACATAAAATAATAGTTAACGTTTATCTTTAAGAACAAAACAAAAGATTAACTTCAAATCAAAGACAATAAATCATAGAAACTTAACCACTTTAAATTCTGTAATGTAATGTTCCCTGTGATGATTATCTGATTGGGCAAATATTCTGATTCCTACATATGACACTTTTTGTAGTGATTTCATCTTTGCCTTAAATTAATCTTCCAATGACGATGACATGTGTAAAAGGCTTACAAGAACAATATTTTAAGATAACATCTATATCAGAGATTGAAAATGATATATATGTTCTGATGTTTATCAGTAAATAGCTAAAGCCTCTCACAACTTTGAAAGCAGCCAGGGTTTCCAAAAGGGTTCAAATAAGCTGATCTAAAAGTCATGCGGACATAATTAAATCAGAAGGTACTGAAGAAACTGGAACCAAAGTTATATTTTAAGGAACAGGATACTATTAGAAACAAAAACTATATTCTCTTAATGCATTTTCTTTAAATATCGTTTATGAATTATGACATATTGAAAGTGTGGAGATACTTGTTTATATAAATGCCTTGGGAATATCAATAAACTAAATATCTATGAACTGAATTATCCGAAGTTCTCATAAATGATATACACCGTTTTAAAAAATAGAGCCATTGGCTCTGTAGCTCATCAGGCATCATATCAAGTTTGCTTTATACAGGCAAGATGAGCTAAAAATGAAACTGATGTTACCTATTGCAAGAAAACCTATTATTATTCAACACTTTCTAGATCGCCAATATCAGACAGTGAAAGAAGTCCACACTAAAATATCCAAGGAGAAATAAATTTGCCATAGACTGTCATCTAATGGAGAAAAATAGGTTTTTAAGATTGTGACCCTTGTGACCCTATTTGGGGTCATGGGGTCACGAAATCTACAATTTAGAATCCCCATTGGCCAAGGAGTCTGCACATATAATTTCAGCTCTCTAGACCTTTTGGAACTTGAGAAGAAGATAAAAATAGTTTTTTAAGGTTGTGACCCCTGTGACCCTATTTGGGGTCACAGGGTCAACAAAGTTACAAATTAGAATCCCCATTGTCCAAGGAGTCTGCACATATCAATATTAACTCTCTAGACCTTTTTGAACTGGAGAAGAAGATGAGAATTGGTTTTTAAGGTTGTGACCCCTGTGACCCTATTTGGGGTCATGGGGTCACGAAATCTACAATTTAGAATCCCCAATGGCCAAGGAGTCTGCACATATCGTTTTTAACTCTCTAGTCCTTTTAGAACTGGAGAAGAAGATGAAAATATGTTTTTAAGGTTGTGACCCCTGTGACCCTATTTGGGGTCACAGGGTCACCAAAGTTACAAAATAGAATCTCCATTGTCCAAGGAGTCTGCACATATAATTTTTAACTCTCTAATCCTTTTGGAACTGGAGAAGAAGATAAAAATAGGTATTTAAGGTTGTGACCCCTGTGACCCTATTTGGGATCACATGGTCACCAAAGTTACAAATTAGAATCCCCATTGTCCAAGGAGTCTGCACATATCATTTTAAACTCTCTAGTCCTTTTAGAACTGGAGAAGAAGATGAAAATAAGTTTTTAAGGTTGTGACCCCTGTGACCCTATTTGGGGTCACAGGGTCACCAAAGTTACAAATTAGAATCCCCATTGTCCAAGAGTCTGCACAGATCACTTTCAACTATCTAGTCCTTTTAGAACTGGAGAAGAAGATGAAAATAGGTTTTTAAGGTTGTGACCCCTGTGACCCTATTTGGGATCATGGGGTCACGAAATCTACAATTTAGAATCCCCAATGGCCAAGGAGTCTGCACATGTCGTTTTTAACTCTCTAGTCCTTTTAGAACTGGAGAAGAAGATGAAAATAGGTTTTTAATATTGTGACCCCTGTGACCCTATTTGGGGTCACAGGGTCACCAAAGTTACAAATTAGAATCTCCATTGTCCAAGGAGTCTGCACATATAATTTTTAACTCTCTTCTCCTTTTGGAACTGGAGAAGAAGATGAAAATAGGTATTTAAGGTTGTGACCCATGTGACCCTATTTGGGATCACAGGGTCACCAAAGTTACAAATTAGAATCCCCATTGGCCAAGGAGTCTGCACATATCATTTGAAACTCTCTAGTCCTTCTGGAACTGGAGAAGAAGATGAAAATAGGTTTTTAAAGTTGTGACCCCTGTGACCCTATTTGGGGTCACAGGGTCACCAAAGTTACAAATTAGAATCTCCATATGCTAAGGTACTTGTACACAAAATTTCAGCTCTCTAATGTGTATGGTTCATGAGGAGAAGTCGAAAGTGTCAAAAGTTTACGGACGGACGACGGACGGACGACGGACGACGGACGGACGACGGACGGACGCCGGACGACGGGTCATGCCATAAGCCCATCTGGACTTTCAGTCCTGATGAGCTAAAAATAGAGCCATTAGCTCTGTAGCTCATCAGGCATCATATCAAGTTTGCTTTATACAGGCAAGATGAGCTAAAAATGAAACTGATGTCACCTATTGCAAGAAAACCTATAAAAAATAGAGCCATGGGCTCTGTAGCTCATCAGACTTTTGATGGAAAAAGGTTTTGACCCCTGTGACCCCATTTAGGGTCATTGGGTCACAAAATCTACAAGTTTGAATCCCCATTGGCCAAGGAGTCTACACACAACTTTTTAGCTCTCTAAACCATTTGGAACTGGAGGAGAAGATGAAAATAGGTATAGAAAGTTTTGACCCCTGTGACCCCATTTAGGGTCATGGGGTCACCAAACCTAAAATTTAGAATTCCCATTTGCCCAGGAGTCTACACACAACTTTTCAGCTCTCTAGACCTTTTGAAACTGGAGAAGAAGGAGTAAAATATGTTTTTAAGGCTTTGACCCCTTTGACCCCAATTGGGGTCAAGGGGTAACCAAACCTAAAATTTAGAATCCTCATTGGCCAAGGAGTCTACATACAACTTTTTAGCTCTCTCGACCTTTTGGAACTGGAGAAGAAGATGAAAATAGGTTTGTTAAGGTTTTGACCCCTGTAACCCCAATTGGGGTCAAGGGGTAACCAAACCTAAAATTTAGAATCCTCATTGACCAAGGAGTCTACACACAACTTTTTAGCTCTCTAGAACTTTTGGAACTGGAGAAGATGGAGTAAAATAGGTTTTTAAGGTTTTGACCCCTGTGACCCCAATTGGGGTCAAGGGGTAACCAAACCTAAAATTTAGAATCCTCATTGGCCAAGGAGTCTACATACAACTTTTAAGCTCTCGCGACCTTTTGGAACTGGAGAAGAAGATGAAAATAGGTTTGTTAAGGTTTTGACCCCTGTGACCCCAATTGGGGTCATGAGGTCATGAAATCTACAATTTAGAATCCCCATTGGCCAAGGAGTCTACACACAACTTTTTAGCTCTCTAGACCTTTTGGAACTGGAGAAGAAGATGAAAATAGGTTTTTAAGGTTTTGACCCCTGTGACCCCAATTGGGGTCACGAGGTCATGAAATCTACAATTTAGAATCCTCATTGGCCAAGGAGTCTACACACAACTTTTCAGCTCTCTAGACCTTTTGGAACTGGAGAAGAAGATGAAAATAGGTTTTTAAGGTTTTGACCCCTGTGACCCCATTTGGGGTCATGAGGTCCTGAAATCTACAATTTAGAATCCCCAATTGCCAAGGAGTCTCCACATCATATTTGAGCTCTCTAGAGTCATTGGTTCTGGAGAAGAAGTCGAAAATGTGAAAAGTTTACGGATGGACGGACGGACGGACGGACGGATGGCCGGACGGGCGGACGCCGGACGCCATGCCATGCCATATGCCCATCGGGTCTTTCAGACCTGATGAGCTAAAAATTACAAAACAAATGTATTATTATTCAGCACTTTCTAGATCGCCAATATCAGACAGTGAAAGAAGTCCACACTAAAATATCCAAGGAGAAATAAATTTGCCATAGACTGTCATCTTATGGAGTAAAATAGGTTTTTAAGATTGTGACCCCTGTGACCCTATTTGGGGTCATGGGGTCACGAAACCTACAGTTTAGAATCCCAATTGACCAAGGAGTCTACATGCAGTCTTTCAGCTCAATAGACCTTTAGGAGCTAAAGATGATGATGAAAATAAGTTTTTAAGGTGTGACCCCTGTGACCCTATTTGGGGTCATGGGGTCACGAAATCTACAATTAAGAATCCCCATTGGCCAAGGAGTCTGCACATATAATTTCAGCTCTCTAGACCTTTTGGAACTTGAGAAGAAGATGAAAATAACTTTTTAAGGTTGTGACCACTGTGACCTTATTTGGGGTCACAGGTTCACCAAAGTTACAAATTAGAATCCCCATTGGCCAAGGAGTCTGCACATATCATTTCAACTCTCTAGTCCTTCTGGAACTGGAGAAGAAGATTAAAATAGGTTTTTAAAGTTGTGACCCCTGTGCCCCTTTTCGGGGTCACAGGGTCACCAAAGTTACAAATTAGAATCTCCATATTCTAAGGTACTTGTACACAAAATTTCAGCTCTCTAATGTGTATGGTTCATGAGGAGAAGTCGAAAGTGTCAAAAGTTTACGGACGGACGACGGACGGACGACGGACGACGGACGACGGACGACGGACGGACGACGGACGGACGGACGCCGGACGACGGGCCATGCCATAAGCCCATCTGGACTTTCAGTCCTGATGAGCTAAAAATCTTAATTAAGGAATGGCAGTACAACATTAGATGTACATAACAGAGGACTCTACATTACATTAACTAACTTTAGAGAGCAGTTAGATTTAGAAAATTTTATAATACCCTTTACAGACAAAACAGTAAATGGATATATATTGTACTTCATATTGATAACAATTACAATACAAGTCAGTAACTACAAAACATTCAAATGTGTAAACTTTGTAATTTTGAATTCTGTTTTATTTTTTACAAAATTTATAATGGCTACCACTTATAAGCACACTGATGCAGAATTTGTACTATATATTTGACACTAAAAGGTTCCTTTTCCTTTTTCAATTTATTGCCAGTTAATTCCATACCAACAAGTCTAACATTCAATGAAATGACTTCATAGCTGCTAACAGTTAACATCAACAAATAAAATATTTTTCTTCGACAACAATCGAAAGCGAAAGCCATACACTTGAAACTAATAGTTTAATATAAAAAATACAAACATACAACTTTAACAATGAATGGTATGTTTTAGCAAATCTGCCTATATTATAGACTGCTTACTTAGCTTGCAAATGCTGTATGTTCATTAAAGAATCGTCAATTTTCATCTGACAAACTTCTGAAATGACAAAGATGGAAGATAATATATTCAAAATCTTCAATAATTGATAATCTTTAAATGGTTACATTGAACAAAAACACTGTTAATATCGTCTTAATTAAACAAAGAAGACACATGACCATATTTTGTTTGGTAAAAAAACCTTAACTTTAACCCTTTATCTGCGGGTACTCCGATTTGACCTATTTGAGGTTACAGGGTAAAAGGTTCAATTCCTAGACATTGCCCTCACTAAGTGGAAAGGTTATATAGCTACAGAAACAGCTAGTCTTGCCTTTGTGGGTTTAGGAATTCTCACTTCTTGCTTTTGGAAATGGTTAGTTTCCATGACAACATGACAACTGGAAGGGGGTGCTTATAATGTGATATATAGTTTTGACAGAAATTTGAGGGGCTGACAAAGGGGAGTGCTAAGATTATACAGCCGTAAAGATCGTGGGCTGAAACCTGTCCACCACGATTATACTTTCTTACAGTATGAACAGATCTGAGCTACTTCTGCTGTTGCACGATATATTTTCTTTTTCTGCCGTAAAGTTTCGGATCCAGATGGTTTGAAGGATATTCAATACACTCCTGATAATTGCCATTATAAAGGGTGAATTCCCTTTTCAAAAGGTGATCCCCACTTTAAACATTCCAATCACAAGGTCATATCAGTACATCTTTGATTGAAAATAGCCTTAAATCTCGATATACGTCACCTAAGGATGCACTCCTTTTAACTTAAAATTTCCAAACACTGCTCAGAGTTTGTATGGGATTGCTCCCCACAGGGAATTGCTACAGACAATCAAAGATGGCTGTCAAAATCTTCTCTATAGTATTAAAGCAAACGGTTACGTAATTTTATCTGAAATGACCATAACCTTGTTCCAAAAACACAAAGGTAGTGCAGTGTCTAAATTGTACTTCATGCACACACACAATATGGCTCAATTCACTGAACTTTGACCTTCAGAACAATGAAGGTCAACATTACAGACTTTTTTCATTCATCACAAAATTCAACCAATCACAGATCAAGGAGACTCCATCAATACGTAACGTTTTATCACAGGGTACATAGAAAATTAAGCACAATGAAAATGACATGATCACACTCTCCTTTCATAATCTTTTCATACGTCATTACAAAGATAAGACTTTAATAGCTCTTTCTAACCTTGAAACTTTAAGTGGACAAGACCTAGAGACTATTAAAGCAACTACACTACAAGATAACAGTTCATTTTATTTTTCTAAAAGAGGGTTCCTTAATAATGTAAGGTCCATACATGACTAAACATGTAAATTCTAAATAAGTACCATACAAAATTAGCTTTTAGAGTGATGATTAAACAAACATACAACTCCTATTAGCTAACTGTGGAAGTAGACTATTGAATTATTTACTCTGTTAATATACTTTACTTTACTCTAAACCTAAAATGTATGAGGATCAGTAACATAAGTTACTCTTCAACATATACAGGAATGTTCACAAAAAGAAATATTTGATAATAGCATCATCGGTATAGGGTGAACCAAAGGGTATACAGTAAATCATAGAGAACATGAAAGACCATTCTGACAAATTATGCATATGCTTCATTCATAAGAGTATAGTTTTTGCATAAAAAAAATTGATTATTTTCTCATCAACTTAATTTGACTTGTCAATTGGTCATGTTTTTCTTGCAAAAGATTTTGGAAATTTGATTTATCAATTTCTCCTATCAATTGTCCTACAAACAAAAATGTCTGGAATATGTCAGAGCTACTGTTTTGCTACTTGACATTGCCAGCATGAAATTGCCGATATCTTATAAACATCTACAGTATATAGCTGTAAATCTGTCACTATTGGATTGATTAAGACTTCCATTAAAATAGACTTTTATAGTCACAATTTCTCATATTTTACAGTTGTTAATTAGGACGTAAGTCCAGATACTTTTCACTAAGTCATTGGCCAATTACTGCATATATGGTAAAGACACATAATCATACTTCCAAGTCTTACGTTAAATGGCATACAAAAGAAAATTTGTGGAAATGAAAAATCAAAAGCTCAAACAGAAAGTTGATTAAATGTGGTTATCAAAAGTGCTGACAATGTTCTCGAATTTAATCTAAAAAATACATAACTGATGAATAAAAGACAACACAAACCATATAAAAACAAACTCTTTGCTAAGTCTCTTCAAAATGAATGGTAACAAGAAGAACTAAAATATGAAACAGACTCGAAATATGTAAAGAAACAACAAATAATACATTCCGTGATTCGAAAATATGAATGAATATTATTGAAAATAGCTGCTTCATTCATTCCAATAAGCAAAGTAAAATATTACAAGAGCCATATTGAAATCAATATTTCACTCCTGGAAACATAGACAGAACATGTTTGCAACGGTCCACTTGTCCAACCCTACTGTATCCTGGCCGGGTAGTTATATGATTAAGAAGTACAACTTCATGAGCTTGGTATAAATGTTGTCTCCCTTCCCTTTATATTTGTGTGTGTGTATTGAAATATCCATTCTCTCCCCACAGAGGCAACTCAGTCATACCTGAATTAGCCTCTGTTCTATAACGGCTAATACACGGGGCAGAAAGGTAGAAATCTGATTGGAGGCAATCGAAGTTAGTTGTGCAATCAGCGACGCCGTTTAAAAGTGCTCATTCGCAAAACCTCGTCCATCTCCGTCGGGTTCGTCAAAGCTTTCGTTTAAATTTCACATCCAGGGGAGGTAATTCTTCCTATTACAAACTAGCTTTCGTTTAAATTTCACATCCAGGGGAGGTAATTCTTCCTATTACAAACTATCGCTTTTTGCCTTCTTAATAGTTATTTTTTGGTTGATTAGTACAATAAAATCTATCATAAAACAAATAATAATTTACAAAATTATAAAACAGTTTCTATCTAATGAAAAACCCTATCCATATCTGATTTTCAAATAGTTTCCCTCTCACACTTTTAATGAAAAATAAACATAAAGACATAATATTTTTCTTTGTCATTGTACGACCGTTAAGTACTCTTCAATTCATGGATATCTAAAAGGTGTTTTCATTGGCTGCAAATAAAGGAGATATTTTAAGTTACAAGTGTGTGTCGCTTGGGCAATCTGCCGGAACCCCAGGATCTAGGCGTAATAGAACAGAGGCTAATTGAGGTATGCTATGACTGAGTTGCCTCTGTTGGCAGAGAATGTGAAATATCTAAAATAGAACCAGGTCGTGTTGTTCTGTTAGCCCCGCCCACTACTGAAAGTAGGACAAATACAAAGCTTGCGAGTACGCTTACAAGTGAGATCAATTTCAAGCTAGAAGCGTTTAATAAAATGGTTTATTACTCGCCCGTGTAAGATACCACAGATAAGATAGATAAGATAATTTTATTTGCACAGAGAAAACCCTTCTTGGGCAGTGTACAAAACGAGAATAAACAAATTTCATGACATACATAATATATACATAACAAATAACAGAGATATGCTATTATACACAATGATACTGCATGCCATTTATCCTAATCTGTATTGATACAATTCATACAACAATTTGGTGGTTTTGGAGGCATGGTGACTCTGAGGGTTTAATATGGCAGTTAGGAGATCTTTCTTTGGCAACCCCGCATTCGTCAGACCTGTTGAACAGATGAGGTCTGAACGTTGATTATGGAATTTAGGACATGACAATATAAAATGTTCCTCTGTTTCAGCTTCCGTTAGGTTGCATTGCTTGCAAATACGACTATCAGCTGGGATGTTGTTGTATCGACCCCTCTCTATCTCTAGTTGATGAGCACTAAGTCGTAATTTACTTAAAACTTTACGATGCTCCTTGTTCTTAATTGACAATAGATAGTCCTTATATTGAAATGAATCTCCAATGTGCCCAAGCAGGCGAAGTTTCTTTCCTTTATCAGACGGAAGCTGATTTATTTCCTGTAGATACAAGTTAACAAATTGAGACTTTATAAATTCTGTAAATTGGAGTGAGGATATGTTGACAATATTTGAAGTAGGGAAAGCGTTTTGAAGAATTTGCTCAATAGTTGAGACCCAAGATTATTTTGATAGAAGTCTATCTTCTTGTAAAGCAGCATATTCGAGTCGGTTATGGTCCATCCTTATCAATCTCCTGTAGTAGTTAAACATGCTTGAGAGTATAGTTATTGATATAGGGTAAACTCCAAGCTCGCTAAGATATCCTGTTACAGGTGCGCTTTGGTACTTCTAGGATTGACTTGGCAATCTTTATGGTTATAATATTACAAGTCAACTTACTCCAATTTTGGAAGAGATCCAATGAAGATTTAAACATATCGCTGCCCCACACTTCTGCACCATAGGTGGCGATTGGAACAACAAGACAACGATAGAGACGGAGAAGAACATCAGGGCGGAATTGAGTTGATGAAGATAAGCTGTGTCGGATCTTGAACCATGCGCGCATCGCCTTCCCTTTAAGACTTTCAATGGCGATTTAAAAAGTTCCATTCTTGTGCAAAGTTACTCGTAGATAGGTATATGAGTCACAAACGTCGATGGCCGAATTATCATAGTGAAATGAATGATTTGTATCGACCCTTGTACCACTTACAATAATCACTTTAGTTTTAGAGAGATTTATCTTGAGTTTCCAATCTTTTGTAAATGTTTTAGATTATTAATACTATTTTGGAGTCCTTTGGCTGATTTTGAGAAAAGGACGAGGTCGTCCGCAAAAAGTAGATGTGTGAGACTTTGATCATCCAAGTTAGGGGCATGTTCACTGCCGGATTCAAGGTAGTCCTTCATATTATTCACATATATGTTGAAGAGGGTAGGGCTGCAGACACATCCTTGCTTAACACCAATTGATGATGAAATTGGTTCAGCAGTGTTAAACTAGTGTAATAACACAATGCAAGGATGACGTCATAGAAGTGTGTTGTTGTGACATCACAGTGTTAACGCGCCGTCACAATGGTTGCTGAGTCGCGAAAGTGTTAGTTTCGGCAACTTATCGGCAATTATGTTTGATTTTTAGGGCAAGTAATAAACACAATACTAAACTCCCTTCCATTTAATACTATTTTTATTAAACTCGTGAATGATTTGGTATCAAACTCGCTTTCGCTCGTTTTATACAAAATCATTAACTCGTTTGATAAAAATAGTATTAAATGGAAGGTCGTTTAGTATCCTCTATCACTTACATCCGTCAACATTATGCTTGTGCGTTCTGTAATTCATTAGCAGAGAGAAAACCGTGACTGGATTTCTACATAGATACAGGAATGTCTAGATTAATTTTCCCAGTTTCTTTCAGTTAGCCTGCTTTAAGTCTCCTTATCAATATACATGTATACTTCACCCTAGACCGCCCATTGACCCTGGATGAAACCAAGCCTTGTTTTCTCGACATACAGTAACTGGTGATAGTCAGAAAATTTTCAGTATAACAGATGGTTACTTTGTCCGAATTATCAGAATGTAACTTTAATATAAGTCTTTTATGACAGTGTATTGCGTAGGAGTCTTTAAAAAAGTCTATCTTGATTCAGTGTTCGGGAAGACAGTTTTATTTTTGACTTTAAATACGTTATTGAATTAATATATTCTATCATGATTCAATGTTCATTTTGTCATAGCATATAACCTTTTTCCAACTAATAGGTAATCACTATGTATAGCATAATTATACCTGAATATACAAATCCAACTGGTAAAATGTCTGAACTTCTAGTTAACAACAAAAACTTAATTCTTCACCCGCCTGTACTTTAGTTAATTAAATAAGGAACGTACTGTTTTGATCAACGGGTACACTACTTCTGAAAAATTGCACAACCCTTTACAAATGCATTGTCTTTCCTTAATGATAAATTTGATAATTGTTATAATATGTTTAATTATGTTATCATTTCACTCGTGTCCAGAGGTCAGGTTAAAGTCTTGAAATGCTCGTGGTAGATATCATAAAGCAATGAGGAGGGATATTGAGTCAGTGCACATGTACGCGAGTACACAAATACAGATAATTTCATGAACTGACTCTAATAGCTGGTTAATGCGAGTACACATGTACACAGTGCACATGTTCTCGAGTAGACAAAAGGGCCCCTGTGGGAGCGGTTGAGCTGTAGGCCAGTGATAGGGCACTGATATTGCAGTGAATAAGCACTTTTCGTTCAGGATGGTTTTAGAAGATATTTCTAAGAAAGTTTTGACCTTCGTCTTAGAGAATTCCAAGCCTATACTGCTGGGTACCGGGGGTATTGTGGCAGTATGGCTAATGTTCCGGAGACCAGGCGATATCCCACCCGGACCGGGCTTTGCTCTACCTGTTTTCGGACATGCTCTATCATTGGGGGCTGACCCAAGAAAGAAACTAAGGGAATGGAGAAGCAAATACGGAGATATATTTAGCATGTACTTGGGGAACAGACTCGTTATTGTTATGAACGGATACGATGTGCTTGTCGACGCTTTTGTGAAAAATGCCGACTTGTTTTCCGACCGACCCCACGTGTTCGTTCTTGACAAAATATCCCGGGGTCGGGGTGTGGTCGCAACTTCCGGTCAAGTGTGGAAGGAGCAACGACGGTTCACCCTGTCAACACTCAGAGATTTCGGAATGGGGAAAAGGGTAATTGAAAACGCTATCCACAAAGAGTGTGAGTATTTCCTGAAAATCATTGAAGACAGGAAAGGTGAAGCCTTCAACATTAGAAATATCGTCAACACCGCCGTCATGAACATCATCGCCGCCATCTTATTCGGCAGGAGGTTCGACTACGAGGATGAGTTTCTGAAGGACCTACTGGCACGTATGGACGAGAATTTGCGGCTCTCTGGGACAACAGCGGGTCTCAACTTCATCCCTATCGCTAGATACATTCCTGGAGATCCCTTTAAATTCAAAAGAATACTGAATAACCTTGCCTTCTTTGAGGACGGACTTTCCAAACCGTCAATCGAGGAACATGTGAACAACTTCGATGAGGACAACATAAATGACTTTGTTGCTGCCTACGTGAAGGAGATCAAACACAAGGAAAGAACAGGAGAGAATAGCTCTATCGGGTTCGACAACCTCAATACATTGATGTGTGACCTGGTGGTTGCCGGAAGTGAGACTACCACCACTACCATCAGATGGGCCATCCTCTTGCTCATGAAGTACCCGGAGGTTCAGAAGAAGTGCTTCCAAGAAATCGAGAAGAATGTTGGACAGGAACGACTTCCTCAAATGTCCGACAAATTGAATCTCCCATACGTGGAGGCTACAATCACCGAGACTCAGAGAATCACCAACATTCTTCCCCTGTCTCTCTGGCACAGCGTTCCTCATGACATCAAGTTCAGGAACTTCACCTTCTCCAAGGGAGTCATCATCTTGCCAAACCTTGAGTCAGTTCTTCATGACCCAAATATTTTCGAGAATCCAGACAGGTTTCTCCCAGAAAGATTCCTCGACGTTACCGGAAAGTTCACCAAAGTACCGGAAATGATCCCTTTCTTCATTGGCAAGAGGGCTTGTCCTGGCGAGCCCTTGGCCAAGATGGAACTCTTCTTGTTCATTGTGAGTTTGATTCAACGCTTCGAGTTTCAACACCCAGCTGGTGAACCTCCTCTGACAATGGAGGCTGTCCCCGGGGTCACATTCGGGCCCAAGCCTTTCAAAGTGAGAGCAGTGTCTCGCAGGTCTTAGGAGACTTTGGGTGGACGTTTATCTACTCTGGATACTACTAGAGATCTTCAACCAGTTAAATTGCATAGGCGTAGGAACAGGGGGGGCACAGGGGGGCCCGGCCCCCCCACTTCCGAACCTGGGGGGGCCCTGCCCCCCCACCTTTCAAAACTTTTTTTATAGAAAAAGTCACTTTAACTCTGTTTTTTAGGGGGAAGGAAAAATGAGATGAACGGGCCCCCCCACCTTTGAAAGTGGGGGGGCCGGGCCCCCCTCCCTGAACAGTAAGATTTTCGGTTGACAATTTTTTTAAGAAAAGGGGGGAGGGGGTGTGGGAGAGGGAGAGCGAGGGGATTTGGATTGGGATGGGAGAACAAGGGAATTCCCTTCCCCAACATTTTATCCTTTTTAGGGATCTACCCTGTAATTAGAATTGTAGATGGGAAAGGGTTCAGATTTTTTTTACCTCGAAAATGCGAGGATATTTAGATATTACCCCAACCTTCCCAGGGGGTGGGGCATAAAAGCTCAGGGGTCAGGGAAAGTAGAAGGGTCTACCCCATCACCACTGAAACGGACATATGGGCAGGAATGTCCCTTTAATACTTTAAACACTTTTCCTAAAAAACATTTGATCTTAAACATCATTGAAAGATGTGTGTTTCATCTTTGTAAGAAAGAGACTTTGAACTATATATGGCAAATAACAAAATGTATCGGTTTGTCTGCGTGCCTGTCAGTTTGTCTGTATTTAATAAATCTGATATAATGTGAAACATAAATTTGAAACATACATGCACGTGAATTTCCCCCATGAATAAGGGTTTTTTAATCGTTTTAAAGGAATTATTTTTTCTTCCTTTTAATAACACATTCATAGATAATTTATCGTGCAAAAGTTTTAACTACCTGCTGATGTGAATAAGTGAGATCTTTTCACTGGGGCCACGCCCTTAAAATCTAAATTTATTTCCATATTATTTAAAAGGCATAAAAAACTGATTTGTTGTATACAGACTACTTTAAAAAATATGATTAGAATTTGTGGTGAATTTGTTGCCCCTAATAAGGACAATGCCCTTCGGAGCTTTAAAGCTATATTATATCCATTTTCAGAACAAAATGCGATCCTTTGAAGTGAATTCCATTTTGCAAGAAACATTATTTTCAAAGATATTGTGACCCTGTTGTCTTTAACCTATAAAGGCTAGAAAATAGCTGCAAAAAACCAGATGAGGTACAGAGCTAAGGCTATACTTTTCTATTCTTACCTGGAAGACGTATTTGACCATTTTAGCTTTTTGTTTCACGTTCATCATTCACGTTTGTGATATTTAGGCCAAATTTAATAACTCAAAACCATTAATATGATGAGAACAAAGACTATGTAACAAAGTTCCCCCTTAAGCATTCCTATAACGTTTACTCATAGTAATTTTGATCTTTTCACGTGACTGAAAATATCTGAGTATATCAAAGCTGTTATGAATATTTAAGCTATTAAAACATTTTTGACCTATTCACAGAGTAAATATGACATTTGAGCTTATTAAAGTTTCTGAGACCAAAGGAGTTAATGAAAAACAAGAAGAAATGATGGAGATAAACTTACAGAATTTGGAGAATGCTTCCTATTTATTTCAAGGTTATAATGTCAATTATTATTATATTATCGATACCAACAACAAAATTATCATTATCATCATTTATCATTAATCACTCTTATGAGTCATAAATCATCCATGAATTACTTCCATCATGAAATCCATCAATCATCCATCTACGACTATGAGTCATAAATCATTAATTCATCAAGCATTAATCAGCAATTTTCAATCATTCGTTATCAATTCATGATCAATCAAACAATTACCAATTTTCAAACACTAAAACAATCATTATCTTCTATAATCAACCATTCAACACTTATAAATTATCATTTATCAATCTTTCAACACTTAAACGAACGGGCCCGTAACAATCATTCACCAATCATCAAACAATTATTCATCAATCATTGTAAATAATTCTACACTAAACAATCAATAATTCAACACTAAACAATCAATAATTCAACACTAAACAATCAATAATTCAACACTAAACAATCAATCATTCAACACTAAAACCATCAATCATTCAACACTAAAACCATCAATCATTCAACACTAAAACAATAAATAATTCAACACTAAACAATCAATAACTCAACACTAAACAATCAATCGTTCAACACTAAACAATCAATCATTCAACACTTTAAAAAATAAACTCAATCATTCAACATTAAAAAAATCATCAATCCATCAATCATTCAACATTAAACAATCCATTTATATCATTGTTTGATTTCCTTGAGAGGCCACCCCCCGCTCTCACAAAAAAAATTTGGGCCCCCCCACCTCTCAAACCGTTCCTACGCCACTGAATTGTGATGTAATGCTTGAGTAGCAAATTACATGTTAATGAACTATTACCAAAAACGAAAAAATCATCAGCTAGAGGACTCAGTTTATTCTATTTTGCAACATGTCGTAATTTGTGATGACATAATTTGTTCCCAACATAGGAGAACATTATGGAAGACTTTTCTAGTTATTATGATTTATATGTGTGATTTCAGAGGACAAATTGACCATGCATGGACATTTGAAACTTGTGACAAACCTGGTGTTTCACAGTCAAAACAGGAAAGGAGAATGCCTGGTTTACAGCTAAGTGTTTGCTCTCGTATTATTAATGAATACACTTTCTGTTAAAACAAATACTGAAGATAGTCTCAAAAATAATTACAAATTTGCGCTTGAGTCAATTTCCAAAAATTGCGACATAATAACTTTTACAAGCTTAATAACAAGATAATTGTCCACTGAACAACATACCTTATCTGGCGCCAAATCCAGGTATTGTAAATGAAGCTGTGTTTGGAATCATGACTTAAAATAAAGAGCAACTGACACTTCTGGTCATCAGGCTTTAAATAATCTATAATGGAAATGGTTACAGGGACTCAGGGTCACCAAATCTAGAAATTCCCCCTTTAACTAAGGTTTTGGTACAAGGATGTGACCAGTGACCCTTAATAGCGTGATTGGGTCATCAAATACATAAATTACAATCCATATCAGCTAAGGAGTCTGCACTCAAGGTCTCTCGAGTCAAGAATGAAGTCAAAATGACAAGAAATTTACGAGAACTTGACTTCAGATGCCATTCCACAAGATGAGCTACAAAGAAGTTAGGCCAGAGAAGAACATCCATAAAATATCAACATATTTCAGAAACACAACAAATATATTTTGTTTATTAAAATTTATTGGCTCCAGTATGATACAAATATGTACATTCAACAGATAGCAGATGGCATAGGCAACACCTACGGCTCCTGGGACAGCATCTTCTTTGAACTACCTTCTCTGCAAGTACCTGGTACTCTATATAGCAGGAACAATCTAGGATTAGCACGTGATAGATTTCAATTGAAGTCATTTTAGATCATTGTAACCAGAAGCTAAATATATTGATACATTGTACCTAATTACACAATCTATAAACAAGACTTTATAGGGTGATTCCAAGTCAAGAAAATGAATTTGGTGTCGGTATCAAGTTTTAAACTCAAAGTGTTCTCAGCCAGGGAACCAGAGTTTCGATTCCTGTTTGTGAAAAAAACTGTTATCTTGTTTATATGATATATGAATGGGTATTGATAAGTCAAGTTAATGTGCCTATATTTAGGATCAGGAGCCTATGTCTTGACATTACAATAACTTTCCAACTATACTGCATACTACAGTTAGACTTGTTTCTGCTAGTTTGTACCATGGGATGTTGCACTCCCAGACAACATCTTGTATCTTGCAGAGGGCTAGAGAATAGAGTTATCTCCCTTGATAAATAAGCTCTATCACCTGTTCCAAGCTGTTCTATCCCAAGCCTGTATTCATCTATAGCCTGTAACCTTTAACTGCTTAGGCCAGAATGCCAGGTAGAAGATTGTTTGCATACATTAGCAGTGGAGTCGCACGGTATAATAACAAATGCATTAGCTTTCAGAAACAAACATTGACATTAACAAAATAAAATAAAAACAAAAGCAATCAACTTTGAAAACAATCCTTGTTTTGTATGAATTTTCTCCTTCGAGTGGAAAAGGTTTTTTTCTTACAAAATAATACTCTGACATGGGGAAATTAATAGAATATATATTTTAATTTTAACTCCAAAATATTACTTCAGTCCTTCAAGGCAAGACTGTGGGCTCACCAAATGCACATAATATAATAGTTAACGTTAATCTTTAAGAACAAAACAAAAGATTAACTTCAAATCAAAGACATTAAATCATAGAAACTTAACCACTTTAAATTCTGTACTGTAATGTTCCCTGTGATCATTATCTGATTGGGCAAATATTCTGATACCTGCATATGACACTTTTTGTAGGGATTTCATCTTTATCTTAAATTAATCATTCCAATAATGTGTAAACGGCTATGGCTTACAAGAACAATATTTTAAGATAACATCTATATCAGAGATTGAAAATGACATATATTTTCTGATGTTTATAAGTAAATAGCTTAATCCTTAATCACAACTTTGAATGCAGCCAGGGTTTCCAAAAGGGTTCTGGGTAACAAACACCAAATAAGCTGATCTAAAAGTCATGCGGATATAATTAAATCATACGGTAGTGAAGAAACTGAAACCAAAGCTATAGTTGAGGATCAATGTAATATGAGAAACACAAAGATATGAACTCTTAATACATTCTCTTTAATATTGTTTATGAATTATAACATATTGAAATTGTGGAGATACTTGTTTATATAAATGCTTAAGTGGTTGCTTCGACTTTTGATCCGATTGATAATACAAAATCAGGTCTGGATTAAGAATGGGCCTTATGGCTTGGGAATATCAATAAAGTAAATATCTATGAAATGATTTATCCGAAGTTCTCATAAATGATATACACCGTTTTAAAAAATCTTAATTAAGGAATGGCATTACAACATTAGATGTACATAACAGAGGACTCTACATAACATTAACTAACTTTAGAAAGCAGTAGAGAGAATTAAGAAAATTTGATAATACCCTTAAAACAAAACACTAAATGGATATATATTGTACTTCATATTGATAACAATTACAATACAAGTCAGTAACTACAAAACACTAAAATGTGTAAATTTTGTAATTTTGAATTCTGTTCAAAAATTATTTTACAAAAATTATAATGGCTACCACTTATAAGCACACTGATGAAGAATTTTTACTATATATTTGACAATTAAAGAGTCCTTTTCCTTTTTCAATTCATTGCCAGTTAATTCCATACCAACAAGTCTAACATTCAATGAAATGACTTCATAGCTGCTAACAGTTAACATCAACAATCAAAATATTTTTCTTCGACAACAATCGAAAGCGAAAGCCATACACTTGAAACTAATAGTTTAATATAAAAAATACAAACATACAACTTTAACAATGAATGGTATGTTTTAGCAAATCTGCCTATATTATAGACTGCTTACTTAGCTTGCAAAGAAAGCTGTACGTCATAATAGAATCATCAATTTTCATCTGACAAACTTCTGAAATGACTAAGATGGAAGATAATATATTCAAAATCTTCAATACCGGTAATTGATAATCTAAATAGTTACATTGAACAAAAACACTGTTAATATCTTCTTAATTAAACAAAGAAGACACATGACCATCTTTTGTTTGGTAAAAAAACCTTAACTTTAACCCTTTATCTGCGGGGACTTGACTTATTTGAGGCTACTGCCCAGGGCAAAAAGGTCCAATTCCTCGATATTGCCCTCACTAAGTGGAAAGGTTATATAGCTACAGTAACAGCTAGTCTTGCCTTTGTGGGTTTAGGAATTCTCACTTCTTGCTTTTGGAAATGATTAGTTTCCATGACAACATGACAACTGGAAGGGGGTGCTTAAAATGTGATATATAGTTTTGACAGAAATGTGAGGGGCTGACAAAGGGGAGTGCTGAGATTATACAGCCGTAAAGATCGTGGGCTGAAACCTGTCCACCACGATTATACTTTCTTACAGTATGAACAGATCTGAGCTACTTCTGCTGTTGCACGATATATTTTCCTTTTCTGCCGTAAAGTTTCGGATCCAGATTGTTTGAAGGATATTAAATACACTCCTGATAATTGCCATTATAAAGGGTGAATTCCCTTTTCAAAAGGTGATCCCCACTTTAAACATTCCAATCACAAAGTCATATCAGTTACATCTTGGATTGAAAATAACATTAAATCTTGATATACGTCACCTAAGGATGCACTCCTTTCAACTTAAAATTTCCAAACACTGCTCAGAGTTTGTATGGGATTGCTCCCCACAGGGAATTGCTACAGACAATCAAAGATGGCTGTCAAAATCTTCTCTATAGTATTAAAGCAAACGGTTACGTAATTTTATCTGAAATGACCATAACCTTGTTCCAAAAATACAAAGGTAGTGCAGTGTCTAAATTGTACTTCATGCTCACACACAATATGGCTCAATTCAATGAACTTTGACCTTCAGAACAATGAAGGTCAACATTACAGACTTTTTTCATTCATCACAAAATTCAACCAATCACAGATCAAGGAGACTCCATCAATACGTAACGTTTTATCACAGGGTACATAGAAAATTAAGCACAATGAAAATGACATGATCACACTCTCCTTTCATAATCTTTTCATACGTCATTACAAAGATAAGACTTTAATAGCTCTTTCTAACCTTGAAACTTTAAGTGGACAAGACCTAGAGACTATTAAAGCAACTACACTACAAGATAACAGTTCATTTTATTTTTCTAAAAGAGGGTTCCTTCCTCATGCAAAGGTTCATACATGACTAAACATGTAAATTCTAAATAAGTACCATACTTAATTTGCTTTTATAGTGATGATTAAACAAACATACAACTCCTATTAGCTAACTGTGGAAGTAGACTATTGAAGTATTTACTCTGTTAATACACTTTACTTTACTCTAAACATAAAATGTATCGAGGATCAGTAACATAAGTTACTCTTCAACAAATACAGGAATGTTCACAATAAGAAATATTTGATAATAGCATCATCGGTATAAAGTGAACCAAAGAGTATACAGTAAATCATAGAGAACATGAAAGACCATTCTGACAAATTATGCATATGCTTCATTCATAAGAGTATAGTTTTTGCATAAAAAATGTGTATATTTTCTCATCAACTTAATTTGACTTGTCAATGGGTCATGTTTTTCTTGCAAAACATTTTGGAAAGTTGATTTATCAATTTCTTCTAT
Organism: Steromphala cineraria; assembly: GCA_916613615.1. NCBI lineage: Eukaryota > Metazoa > Mollusca > Gastropoda > Trochida > Trochidae > Steromphala > Steromphala cineraria. The sequence continues at coordinate 76,715,440 of OU744721.1, forward strand.
CAATTGTGCTACAAACAAAAATGTCTGAAATATTTCAATGCTCTTGCTACTTGACATTGTCAGCATTAACTTACAGATATCTTATAAAACATCTATAGTAAATAGCCGTAAATCTGTCACCATCAGATTGATTAAGACTAGATTGATTAGTCACAATTTCTCATATTTTACAGTTGTTAATAAGGAAGTAAGTCCAGATAATTTTCACTAAGTCATTGGCCAATTACTGCATATTTGGTAAAGACACATAATCATACTTTCAAAGTCTTCCTTTAAATGGCATACAAAAGAAAATTTGTGGAAATGAAAAATCAAAAGCTCAAACAGAAAGTTGATTAAATGTGGTTATCAAAAGTGTTGACAATGTTCTTGAATTTAATCTAAAAAATAGAGCCATTGGCTCTGTAGCTCATCAGGCATCATATCAAGTTTGCTTTATACAGGCAAGATGAGCTAAAAATGAAACTGATGTTACCTATTGCAATAAAACCTATAAAAAAATTACAAAACAAATGACTTATTATTCAACACTTTCTAGATCGCCAATATCAGACAGTGAAAGAAGTCCACACTAAAATATCCAAGGAGAAATTTGCCATAGACTGTCATCTAATGGAGAAAAATAGGTTTTTAAGATTGTGACCCCTGTGACCCTATTTGGGGTCATGGGGTCACAAAACCTACAGTTTAGAATCCCAATTGGCCAGGGAGTCTACATGCAGTCTTTCAGCTCAATAGACCTTTAGGAGCTAAAGATGATGATGAAAATAAGTTTTTAAGGTTGTGACCCCTGTGACCCTATTTGGGGTCATGGGGTCACGAAATCTACAATTTAGAATCCCCATTGGCCAAGGAGTCTGCACATATAATTTCAGCTCTCTAGACCTTTTGGAACTTGAGAAGAAGATGAAAATAGTTGTTTAAGGTTGTGACCCCTGTGACCCTATTTGGGGTCACAGGGTCAACAAAGTTACAATTTAGAATCCCCATTGTCCAAGGAGTCTGCACATATCAATATTAACTCTCTAGACCTTTTGGAACTGGAGAAGAAGCTGAGAATTGGTTTTTAAGGTTGTGACCCCTGTGACCCTATTTGGGGTCATGGGGTCGCGAAATCTACAATTAAGAATCTCGATTAGCCAAGGAGTCTGCACATATCGTTTTCAACTCTATAGTCCTTTAAGTACTGGAGAAGAAGATGAAAATAGGTTTTTAAGGTTGTGACCCCTGTGACCCTATTTGGGGTCACAGGTTCACCAAAGTTACAAATTTGAATCCCCATTGTCCAAGGAGTCTGCAAATATCACTTTCAACTCTCTAGTCCTTTTAGAACTGGAGAAGAAGATGAAAATAGGTTTTTATGATTGTGACCCCTGTGACCCTATTTGGGGTCACAGGTTCACCAAAGTTACAAATAAGAATCCCCATTGACCAAGGAGTCTGCACATATCACTTTCAACTCTCTAGTCCTTTTAGAACTGGAGAAGAAGATGAAAATAGGTTTTTCAGGTTGTGACCCCTGTGACCCTATTTGGGGTCATGGGGTCACGAAATCTACAATTTAGAATCCCCATTGGCCAAGGAGTCTGCACATATAATGTTTAACTCTCTACTCCTTTTGGAACTGGAGAAGAAGATGAAAATAGGTATTTAAGATTGTGACCCCTGTGACCCTATTTGGGATCACAGGGTCACCAAAGTTACAAATTAGAATCCCCATTGGCCAAGGAGTCTGCACATATCATTTTTAACTCTCTAGTCCTTTTAGAACTGGAGAAGAAGATGAAAATAGGTTTTTAAAGTTGTGACCCCTGTGACCCTATTTGGGGTCACAGGGTCACCAAAGTTACAAATTTGAATCTCCATTGTCCAAGGAGTCTGCACATATAATTTTTAACTCTCTACTCCATTTGGAACTGGAGAAGAAGATGAAAATAGGTATTTAAGGTTGTGACCCCTGTGACCCTATTTGGGATCACAGGGTCACCAAAGTTACAAATTTCAATCCCCATTGTCCAAGGAGTCTGCAAATATCACTTTCAACTCTCTAGTCCTTTTAGAACTGGAGAAGAAGATGAAAATAGGTTTTTATGATTGTGACCCCTGTGACCCTATTTGGGGTCACAGGTTCACCAAAGTTACAAATAAGAATCCCCATTGACCAAGGAGTCTGCACATATCACTTTCAACTCTCTAGTCCTTTTAGAACTGGAGAAGAAGATGAAAATAGGTTTTTAAGGTTGTGACCCCTGTGACCCTATTTGGGGTCATGGGGTCACGAAATCTACAATTTAGAATCCCCATTGGCCAAGGAGTCTGCACATATAATGTTTAACTCTCTACTCCTTTTGGAACTGGAGAAGAAGATGAAAATAGGTATTTAAGATTGTGACCCCTGTGACCCTATTTGGGATCACAGGGTCACCAAAGTTACAAATTAGAATCCCCATTGGCCAAGGAGTCTGCAAATATCACTTTCAACTCTCTAGTCCTTTTAGAACTGAAGAAGAAGATGAAAATAGGTTTTTATGATTGTGACCCCTGTGACCCTATTTGGGGTCACAGGTTCACCAAAGTTACAAATAAGAATCCCCATTGACCAAGGAGTCTGCACATATCACTTTCAACTCTCTAGTCCTTTTAGAACTGGAGAAGAAGATGAAAATAGGTTTTTCAGGTTGTGACCCCTGTGACCCTATTTGGGGTCATGGGGTCACGAAATCTACAATTTAGAATCCCCATTGGCCAAGGAGTCTGCACATATAATGTTTAACTCTCTACTCCTTTTGGAACTGGAGAAGAAGATGAAAATAGGTTTTTAAAGTTGTGACCCCTGTGACCCTATTTGGGGTCACAGGGTCACCAAAGTTACAAATTTGAATCTCCATTGTCCAAGGAGTCTGCACATATAATTTTTAACTCTCTACTCCTTTTGGAACTGGAGAAGAAGATGAAAATAGGTTTTTAAGGTTGTGACCCCTGTGACCCTATTTGGGATCACAGGGTCACCAAAGTTACAAATTAGAATCCCCATTGGCCAAGGAGTCTGCACATATCATTTTTAACTCTCTAGTCCTTCTGGAACTGGAGAAGAAGATGAAAATAGGTTTTTAAAGTTGTGACCCCTGTGACCCTATTTGGGGTCACAGGGTCACCAAAGTTACAAATTAGAATCTCCATATGCTAAGGTACTTGTACACAAAATTTCAGCTCTCTTATGTGTATGGTTCATGAGGAGAAGTCGAAAGTGTCAAAAGTTTACGGACGGACGACGGACGACGGACGACGGACGACGGACGACGGACGACGGACGGACGGACGCCGGACGATGGGCCATGCCATAAGCCCATCTGGACTTTCAGTCCTGATGAGCTAAAAATACATAACTGATGAATAAAAGACAACACAAACCATATAAAAACAAACTCTTTGCTGAGTCTCTTCAAAATGAATGGTAAAGAGAAAAACTAAAATATGAAACAGACTTTTTGAAATATGTAAAGAAACAACAAATAATACATTCCGTGATTCGAAAACATGAATGAATATTATTGAAAATAGCTGCTACTTTCATTCCAATAAAGCAAAGTAAAACATTACAAGAGCAATATTGAAATCAACACTTCTCTCCTGGGAACATAGACAGAAATTATATAGGCACTTCTCCAGTGGTTTCAGACAGAAAAACAACACAAACTTCTGGTTTCAAACACTGACAAATGGTTTCATGACTTCTCAAATAATGCAAATCTTTCCAATTTGTAAACACTCTTGTTATCTTCTCAAGAAGTTAATAATGCAAATATTTGCACATCAAACACGGCAATTGATTCAGTAGTGACATACTATACATTCCTTGCCACTTTTCATATCTGTTAATGGCAATAATGTTTGCAGTTATTTAAGTGCAAACCTTCATTAAGTGCCTTTGAAACAGATATCCATACCTTTTTCAGACCCATGCAAATAATTTCAGTCTCAAACCCCTAAATTTACTGCAAAGTTTGCATGCAGATTCAAACCATATGTCCTCTTTCCATTTAGTGCAAATCACCCTGTTTCTGTAAGAGCAAATAATTGCATAATGATTATGGACATTTTTGCAGTAATGTATCAGTTCTTGGTGCAAACCTTTGCAATGATGGCAATTCTTCTCTTATTCTGTGTGCAAATGTTTGCATTATGCAAACCTTTAACCAACTTTGAACAAACCAGTGATATGTATGGTTTATACATGCGTAACAATGGAATTACACTCATAAATATACACAGAAGCATGTGATAGGATGAAGCGATGAAGGATAAAGGATTGAACTGGATTTTCTTCAAGCGTGTCTTATTGGAGACAAAACATAATCAAGAACTGATCAACTTTCTCAAATCAATCTCCAAAATTCAATCTCTCGTAACAGCTCCAAATCTTTCATTGTGGCTCCAACTCATCAACTATTTTTTCATCCCTTTAGTAGGAACCATACATCCCTTTACAACTGCAAGCGTACAAATCTCAGTCACGCTTAAGCTCTTAACTGGACAGAAAGCGAACTAAAACTAGTTACAAATTCATGAAAGAAAACTTAAAACTAATAAATTGAAATTTCATAAAAGAATTTTTGGTTCAAATTTGTATTTTTTCATTGCACAACATATATCACTATTGAAGGATAGGATCAAACAGAATGGCGTAATAACTTCTAATAACACATAAGACTGGTAGAGTTATCTTCCTTGACTGCTGGGATAAGGCCAATAGCACCTGTCTACAAGATGTGTGGAACAAAACAATCAGTCAGTCCATGGATCAGTTGATTGGATAAGGGTTAGGCTTGCTCGACCTATGGAATCGCTTGATCATCGCCATGGTTGGTATCATGTCTTGTCGTTCTTCTCGCTCCGCATTGCGTTTGGTTTTGCAAATTTTTCGGGGCTCGGCCTGGGTTTCTGTGAAAAAGATATAGATTAATTACCACTGAGAAATAATTTGAAATAACCTACACTACTGTCTATTATAACCATTACTGCCATTTGTCAGTTACCTTTCTATTTACACTTTCAAGTTAGAGCAGAGCACACTGAGGAACTTGCACAAAGTGACAAAGGCAGTGAGGTTTTAATTAGCCAATCATGAAGGCATGACTGGTTATGTCTCATGGGGGAATATGACATAACATTTCATGGAAACTTAATTCTTCCGTAAAATAAAAACATTTTCAAACTTCAGAAAAATGCATTCTTCTGTATAATAGGAATATTGTAACATTTATCTTGTAATCTAAATCAATGCACACTGCATATTGCAATGAGACATGATATAATGCATTAAATTTCAAGATGACTTTTAAGATGCTTGTTATATAAATATAAGAACATGCACGAACACCTCTATCGAATCCTCATGCAAGGTTTTCTTGTCAAAGTTTCAATTTGATGGAAAAAACAACAAAATGAGCTGTAACAAATAAAACAATGGAGAAAAATAATTTTGCCCATAGAATTTGACAAAATCCAATGAAATAATTCATAAAATCAAATCAATTAAACAAAAACAAAAACAATCAAAATACCCATGATACAACACAGTACAAAGCAGCAGCAACATGTCCGATGCTGAAGCTCCGTGGTCTATGATGATGAACTGAATGACTCACATGAAGGTTGGGATTAGCCAATGGCATGCTGGAGAAGACGGGCGGTGAAGTGCCGGGGAGGAACACTCCCATCCCGGACCCACCAGGCCCACCGGCTGATTGGCCGGGCTGGAGTCCAGGGGCGTGGCCGGGTGGATGGGAGGGAGGATGGAAGGGCTGGCTCGTTAAGCTGCGGCGCATCGGACTTGGGGGGCTTTTAGCTACGAACGGCAGACCTGGCAGCAAAACAACACGGTGAGTGAGATGAGGTGCGTGATCATGACGTCTGATTATGCAGATGCAGCGTGTGTTATAAGCTTGAAATGAAGCAAGGCTGAAGCTAAATCATGTCAATGTATGAGCAAGATAAACAATGGTCTTTCGGTACTGGGATAGTCCAAAATAAAGATGATTTTTTTAAATAGATCATCATGAACGGAATATTGGAACAAAGCAAATACATCAAGAATTCAACACTGTACCAAAAGCACTGGAAAATGTTACTCCATTTCTATGTGCTTGTGTAGGATTTATTTCAAACACTGTTAAAATTGGTCTTAAGATAGTTAGGAGAATATAGACATTCAATTGGTCTTAGAGACATCCTTGACAACAGCCAGCGCACAGTTTCCTTAGAAAACTTTATTATTTGTTCAATATTGAAATGTGCAGACATATTTTAGTGGTTTATTTTCAAGAATCATATCTAGTTAACCCTTTCATCCCTGCAGGTTAAAGATCTAGCTCAAAAACATTTCTCATTGCTCACTTCTAAGGGATTAACAAAGGATATCATAAAGGAAGCCATGACAGATATTCTATAAACAGCAGGTAAAGAATAAACAATGAACAAAGACATGCATAATTCAACTCTTTATGTTGAGACATCAAGAAGCATGCACAAGTAGGTCATGAGATACAGTGTACCCTCTTCTTCCTTGAATTGCATTTAAGTAGATGAAGCTACAAGATCTTTTATGGATACATAATTTTCGCATTCTCATGTAGGCAACGATTCAACATAGATATTTGCTTGATAATAACAGTAGTATGTATGTCGAAACGTTGCCTACAAAAGAATAAAGAAGTTGTCTATCCGTACAAAATATCTGTAGTTCCTTACAGTATTCTTGCCTTGATTAAAACATGAATAACAAGTATTTGTCACAAAGGTGACAAGATCCCCCGCCGCAAATTGTTGTTTACAACAAAAAGCGGGACGGACATACGGACGGACGTACGGAGCGGAATACTATGTCTCCCGTGAAGACGCAAGGTTAATGGGTTCATGAGATATGGCGCTAACAACATTTTCAAAACTGGTCAAAGTCTCGCCGTGACCTTGAAAATGAGGTCAAGGTCACCGAAAGCTTTTCAGGTCTGCGTATTCCCCAGATGAAGATTATTACCAAGTTTGAAGATTCTAGGTTGAGAGGTTCATTAGATATCGCGCTAACAAGAAGCGGGACGGATGTACGGACGTACAGAGCTGAATACTATATCCCCCGCTTCCCGCTAAACGCGCGGCGGGGGATAACTAGATCATTCAGGTAAACATACTTTCAAATGACCATTTGGAGATTTGTAACTGCAAGTTGGATTTGCTTTCAGATGATTAAGCTTCATCATAAGATAATGACAAATGTTTAGATTGTGTTTCAAAAGGTTGTTGAAGAAATTCTAAAACACCTATAAAATCAGTGAAAGTACAAAACATGCTTATCAAGCCAAACTCTCAAAAACAAATGTCATAAGATTACACAAACCTTTCATCCACAAAACCCTTATCTTGTGCAGCTTTTTAGTGTAACACTAAGGTGATCATGGAAATTATACTATCAGTCTGACTAATGAATATCATAATTATTAATGATTGAGACAAATTCACAGGAATGGAAGAGCGATCTGCTAAACCACGCATCTGCAGTTAATATTCATTCTCTCCCAGTAACTTCTGATCAACCTCTGTTGAAAAAAGAACAGTTCTCTGGTAACATGAGAGAAACTGATTGGATGCAATCAAAGTCAGTTGAGCAATCAGCGATGCTGATCAAAAAGAAATTAATTTTAAAAGCCCCCGTAAAATTAATCATGCTCCATGAAAGCAAAAACTTATCCCAAATATGCACTTTGCGCTTTGAATCTTCAGTTATACAATTTTGGAACCAATCATGGCCCCTGTGACAACACTCATGCTTTTAATTTGAGAGGTGTTTACATTGGCTTAATTTATCACTGACCTGGTGAGATGGGTCTGTTTGATGTGTTAGTTGAGGCATATGGTATTGGACTAGATACAGTGCGGGGGCGGACGGCATGGCCTGACATCTCGTGTTGTTTCGTCATCTCGTTAAAGTGTCTGCAACAAAAGAACAATCACATATGACATACAAAAAGCAAGAGTATTGAATTAATGTTTCCTCCTGCAAAATAAAACTATTCTTTCTATCAATAGATAAAGTGAACTATGAAGAGGTAAAAGTTTTATTAAAATCTAAATATTTTAGATGTTTAAAAGACTTACCTTACCTTAGAGTTGCATGTTCCTATGCTTACCGACCAAAGATTGAACCTCGTGTTGACGGGGCTATCTTCTATATGAACCAAGTAGTGATACGGGAAGTGACCCGACAATACGGGCAGGTACACCGGAAGGTAGTACTCAATCACGTGATAACCAAAATCTCGCACTTTTTTCCGCCAGAAAAAGTCCGAGGGAGTCCGAAGAAGAGGGGAGGAAGAGTCCAACGATGGGCGGGAATAAACCTTCTAAGGTAAGGTAAGTCTTTTAAACATCTAAAATATTTAGATTTTAATAAGTTCTTAACTTACCTTACCTTAGAGTTGCATACGATTCGACAGCAAGGATGGCGGGAAGGACTCCAGAAGACCAACCAAACTGTGACCGTAGGGCAGGAAGGGACTGGAGGTGACGAATCTGAAGAGACGAAAAAACCAACAGTCAGCCTAAGCCCAAGCAAACAAACACTAAGGTAAGAAGAAGGGGAAGAAAATAATTCTATACCTAGTGGGAAGACGGCTTGGTGAGTTGCTGGGCAAACACCAAGGGTCCAAAAGACTGTAAGCCGTTCACATCTTCTACAGCCAAATCTCGGAGATAGTGGGAGGCGAAGATGGTGGAAGACTGCCAAAAGCATCCCTCCATAATGGTCGGGACCGAACAGTTCTTGTGGAGGGCCATTGTGGACGCCAATGCCCTGATCTCATGGGGGTTGTTGGCCACCGGGTGAGGCAAACCTGCAGCATCGTAAGCCGACAGTATGGTGGAACGAAGCCAGAGGGATATAGTGTTTTTACTTATCTCACCCTTAACCAAGGAGGAAAAGGGAACGAACAAACGCTTCCTTGACCCTCTCTTGGTAGCGGAGCGGTCGATGTAGGCCCTGAGAGCTCGCACAGGACAAAGGGACAACTCTTCAGTTTCAGCACTGGCAACAATGGAGGACAGCGGGGGGATGGTGAACATTCTATCCGCTTGTCCCGGAAGCTGATTCTTGGCGATAAAATCCCAGAGTAAACCCAAGTGGATGGAGCCATGTCTAGTCTGTTCAAAACGGACTCTCGTGACATTGAGGGCGTGAATCTCGCTTACACGAGCCGCAGTCGCCATGGCCACTAAGAACACGGTCTTCTTGGTCAAGTCCTCAAAGGAGGCAGATCCCAGGGGTTCAAACGGGCGACCTCGTAAGTACTTAAGTACAACGTTGAGGTCCCAGGCAGGAGGGCGGAACTTCCTCTTCTGGTCCTCCTGCTTGAAAGCCTTCAGCATGGCAATAAGTTCCGGAACCGTAGATATCTTGGAACCTCTCTTAACCGACAGGACCGAATTGATGGCTGACAAGTAAGTACCAATAGTACTGCCCTTCAGAGATCGACGCCTTCGCAAGTACAACAAAAACTCCGCCAGGAACTGGGGAGTAGCCTCTACCGGCTCCTGGGTGCGGTCAGAGCAAAACCGTTCGAAAGACAGCCATTTGTCATCGTACAATGATCTAGTCGAGAGGCGATGTGCCCTGGCAATGGTGTTGGCAACTTGCGACGAATAACCTTTGGATCTCAAGGCCTTCTTGAGATGACCCAAGCGCACAGATGATACCTCTCTGGGTCCGGATGAGGTAGATGGCTGTGAGGGTGTATCAGAAGATTTGGCCAAGGAGGAAGTGGTTCGGGGTCCCTTTCGACGAGGTCTCTTAGATCTGGGAACCATGTTCTCGCCGGCCACCAAGGCGCGACCAAAAGCAGATGTATCTGTTGTGTCTGTTTGATCTTGGCGACCACCTTGGGGAGCAGGATCGGAGGAGGGAAAGCGTAGGCATCCAGACCCTCCCAAGACAGGGATAGGGCGACCACTGCCCACGCCGCCGGATCCGGAAGTGGGGATACATTCACTGGGAGCTGATGATTTAGCTTGGTCGCGAACAAGTCTATCAGAGGTCTGTGAAGAACTCGACAGACCAGTTCGAACGCTTCCTGATGTAGCATCCATTCCGTGGGAGATGGCTTGTCTGGTCTGGAGAGAGCGTCCGCCAGGACGTTCCTGCACCCCGGAATGTGACGAGCACGTACTTCTAAGTCGTTGTCGTCCGCTAGACGAAACAACTGAAACGTAAGGTCCAGAAGTCTTCTTGACCCTGTAGTCCCCTGGTAGTTGATCAGGTAGACTACTGTGGAATTGTCGGACATCAACAGGAGACGAGACCCTCGCAGTAGACGAATCCAGTGTTGTACCGCCAACACTGCAGCTTGCATCTCCAGGTGGTTTATGTGCCAGGAGCTCTGGTTGTCCTCCCAAACCCCTGAGACTGTGAGATCGTTGAAGTGAGCTCCCCTCCCCTGAAGGGACGCATCCACGAACAGCTGTTGATTGGGGGCGAACTCGATCAAAGAGACGCCGCCGCAAACGTTCGACTGGATCGTCCACCACTCCAGAAACTGATGGAGATGAGGGGGGAGCTCGAACTCGGACCTGATGTCGTCTGCAACGATACGAGGCTTGAGGAAGTTCTGCAGTGGTCTCAGCATTAGTCTTCCTCTGAGGGTGAGATCTTGAGCAGAGGTTAACAGACCCAACAGCGACTGCCAATCCCTGAGTTTCAGAGGTTCCCTTAGTGCTCGAGGAACGAAGGTCGAGATCTTGATCCACCTGTCTTGTGGGACAGTCAGCCGAGCCCGATCCGTCTGAAAAAGTCCGCCGATGAAGGTCAGCTGTTGAGACGGGGTCAAGGATGACTTCTCTGCGTTGACAAGCCAACCCAGCTGCGCCAGAAGCCTTTGGACGAACACCGTCTGTCTGTGTAGAAGAGCAGACGAGGCGTGACTCATGAGACAGTCGTCTATGTAGGGGTCGAACCGGATCCCCCGGAGGTGAAGGAACTTCACAATGGGAGCCGTGATTCTGGTGAACAACCACGGGGCCGTAGAAATTCCAAATGGCAGGACCCTCCACTGGTAGTGCCTTTGATCTATCACGAACCTCAGGTACTTCCGATGAGGTTCGAAGATTGGGACGTGAAGGTAGGCGTCCTGGAGATCGAGGCTGACCATCCAGTCCTGGGACTGTAGTTGGTAACGCAGCTGCTCCAAGGACACCATCCTGAAGTGGGGCGGTCTCTCCAAGTAACGTTCGTTGAAGACCGCGAGGTTGTGGATCATCCTCAACTTGTCCGAGTTCTTCTTGGAGACAAGGAAGATGGGAGAGTAGAACCCTGGGGCGTCGTTGGGTTCTAGCACTCTTTCTATGGCCCTCTTCTCTAACAGAATGTTGATATTCGTGAGTAGTTGAGCATGAAGGGCTTGCGGGTACACGCGTGACCGGGGCAGGTTGGTCAGGGGCGGAGACGAGGTCATTGGCAACTTGAAACCTGTCTTGAGTATGTCCATCACGAAGGGATCTTCTAGTATTGTCCAGTTGGGCCAGAAGATCCCGAGTCTCCCGCCTACGGGGGTAGGGTGGATAGGGACGACTGGGGGCGGGAGATCCCAGTCGTGAGTTCCCACAGCTTCAACGGCGCTTGTAGTTTCGGAACTTGGGCCCACCAGGTGTCTTGGGTCCATTCCGGGGCTGATGTTGTTGCTGTTGTTGCTGTTGACCACCAGACTGTCTCCCTCTGCCACGAGACTTCTGGGCGCCCTTGACTGAGTTCCTCCTAGGAATATAGTTGAATTTGGGCCGGGTGGTGTTAAAATTGATGGCCGTGTTGAGAGCACGAATCCCCGACAGTGTGACCTCTGTCTGGGTGAGAGACGCGTGCTCCTTGTAAACCTCTGGGATGAGGCCGGCGAAGACTGTAGAAGAGGTGAACGGAGCTCTCATCAGCGTCTTCCTGAATTCATCACTCCAATTACAGGGGTCCAGGAGTCCCGTGCGGCGGATGGTAAGCACATTAGCCATAGCCGAGCGTAGGTGGTCGACTACGTCACCCAAGGTCCTGGCCTGCCATCTCATCATCGTGGAGAGATGATGAAGTCTGGACGGGTTCTCCTCCGTTAAATCCTGTAAGATGGCATCAGTAGCGGAGGCCAAGGCCGAGATAGGCTTGAGAGTCCTACGGAGCTCCGTATCGATGGACACCAACTTCGAGTCCGTCACCTTGAATTGCTGTTGTGAAGCGGTGGATAGGCGACCCACTGACTCGTCCTGTGCAGCAGCGCTGTCGGCGAAATCCAGTGAGTGGATTTTATAAAAGTGACCCGAATTCTTGGCTGCCTTGAAGGAGGGATTAAGGGAGAGTTTCTTAAAATCCTCGTCCAGGGATGACATCGCGTCCAAGACCAAAGAGTGGGGTGGTATCAGGAGTGAGGGTTCAGACCACATGGCCGTGTGTCGAGGCACTCCTGGGCCTGGAGAGGGGCAGTTGACTAGGCGGTCCGCTATCCAGTCAAAGACCTGGTTAAGATTAAGATGCGTGGGACCGTCTTCCTCCTCGTCATCCTCCACTATGTCAGACTGGTCAGCTAGGTCTCTCGATGATCGTCGAATAGGGGAGCGAGATCTCGAGTGACGTCTTGGCGTAGAAGGGAACTTCTTCTTGGATCTAGGAGTGACCGGGTTCAGGGTCTTGGTCGACTCCGGGGATCGCTCAGGTGTTCTAAACTTCCTGGAGGAAGAAACGGTGCGTCCCCGAGGAGAAGGTGTGACGGAGGGGTGACTGTGACGCCCAGGGGACGGAGGAGGAGTACGCTTGGACGAGGTACCCGGCGAAGGACTTCTGGAGGTGCGAGTCGAACGCCTAGAGGGACGCTCAGGAGGAGGAGGAGGAGGATTACCATCCTGAGTCTTCTTAGGAGGAGAAGTCTGACGCTTATTCCGAAGGGGGGAGCGCGAACGAGAGCGGGAGCGATCCTTGGAGGTGCGTCGAGACTTAGAGGAGCGCCGAGAGGGGCGCCGGGAAGGCGGGGAGCGCCGAGGTGAGCGCCGAACCGACGAGGAGCGCCGAGACGAGCGCCGAGGTGAGCGCCGGGACGACGAAGAGCGCCGAGGTGAGCGTCGGGACGGCGGGGAGCGTCAAGGTGAGCGCCCAGGGGAGCGCTGAGGTGAAGAGGAGCGCCGAGGCGAGCGTCGAGACGACGAGGAGCGCCGAGGAGAACGTCCGGAGCGTCGAGAGGAGCGCCTGGAGGGTCGTCGGGGTGAAGGCGAGCGGCCCCTACGCTTGTCTACTGGAGACGTGGAGGTCGAAGAACGCTTGGAGGTTCCGTTGTAGGTCCTGACGATTGAGGAGCGCTTGGAGGAGGCCCGGGAGACGAGGGTCGGACATCTGAGGACACATCAGAGGAGGTACGACCACGGGTGGATTCTCCACAACGGGGGGGACAGGTACAACTGGAGGAGGATCATCAGCACTCCCTGAAGGGAGAGAGGGAACCTCACGAGGGGGGGTAGATCTCTCAGTGTTGTCGGCAGACATCCTAAGTGCTCTCTGGGAGAACCGCTTGCGGACTACAGAGGTGTAGCGCTTGAAGGCTGTAGGAGACAGGGAGGAGCACTCAGAACACTTCGAGGAGTCGGAACAGGGCCGGTTGCTCAGGCAATCAGGGCAGAGCTTGTGGGGGTATATGTCATAAAACATTTGGAAGAGAGAATAGACATTTTTACCTCAAAACCTACGCGAGAAGCGTAAGACAAAGGCAAAAAGTAAGAAAACATAACATTTACAAAGTGAAACTTTAATGTAAATGCATACAATACATTGCTTACACATGAAAAATTTGCTAAAGAGATTACCTAAGGTAATGTTTAAGCAAAAAGGGGAGTAAGCATAATATAAAGCCAAAGAGAACACATGTTAAAACACAAAGTGGGTGAAATAACAAGTGAAACACAGGGGAAAGTCGAAACAGTCGACTAACAAGGGGAATGTCGTAAAAACGAAAAACCTTTTGCAAGAGCCCAAAAAGCAATTTTATACCAATACATAACGTAAGGGGCATGTAAAGTATAAAGGGGTGCTTAAAAGAACATTATTTGTGAAAAAAACCACAAAACGTCCATTAACGACAACGAACCGCTTGACGACACCACGCTGTCAAGCAAACACCGCCATTACGAAATGCGAGAAAAAAACATTTCAAGGGGGAAAGGAGAACAAATCAAACGTAAACAGTGCAGAAATGCAGGGAAAACGTAAGAAAAGGAATAACAACGCGTTTAAGAATGCGAAGAAGCAAAAATTACAAGTCGAGAAGGAAAAATAACCTCGAGAAGGCATTTTCCAGACGAGAAGAAAAACGCGACGAAAAGGTAGGTGTGAATAATTGAATAATATACTTGGTAGAAGATAGCAATGTGAATACATACCAATAATCAAAATATCTGAAAGTACAAAAACACACAATATCATACACGAGGTCCGTACGATACGGACCAAAGGAAAAAAGTGCGAGATTTTGGTTATCACGTGATTGAGTACTACCTTCCGGTGTACCTGCCCGTATTGTCGGGTCACTTCCCGTATCACTACTTGGTTCATATAGAAGATAGCCCCGTCAACACGAGGTTCAATCTTTGGTCGGTAAGCATAGGAACATGCAACTCTAAGGTAAGGTAAGTTAAGAACTAAAGTTATGTTGAGGTATCTCTCATAATCTCTCGAAACTGGACAATAGGGTGGATAGGGACGACTGGGGGCGGGAGATCCCAGTCGTGAGTTCCCACAGCTTCAACGGCGCTTGTAGTTTCGGAACTTGGGCCCACCAGGTGTCTTGGGTCCATTCCGGGGCTGATGTTGTTGCTGTTGTTGCTGTTGACCACCAGACTGTCTCCCTCTGCCACGAGACTTCTGGGCGCCCTTGACTGAGTTCCTCCTAGGAATATAGTTGAATTTGGGCCGGGTGGTGTTAAAATTGATGGCCGTGTTGAGAGCACGAATCCCCGACAGTGTGACCTCTGTCTGGGTGAGAGACGCGTGCTCCTTGTAAACCTCTGGGATGAGGCCGGCGAAGACTGTAGAAGAGGTGAACGGAGCTCTCATCAGCGTCTTCCTGAATTCATCACTCCAATTACAGGGGTCCAGGAGTCCCGTGCGGCGGATGGTAAGCACATTAGCCATAGCCGAGCGTAGGTGGTCGACTACGTCACCCAAGGTCCTGGCCTGCCATCTCATCATCGTGGAGAGATGATGAAGTCTGGACGGGTTCTCCTCCGTTAAATCCTGTAAGATGGCATCAGTAGCGGAGGCCAAGGCCGAGATAGGCTTGAGAGTCCTACGGAGCTCCGTATCCATGGACACCAACTTCGAGTCCGTCACCTTGAATTGCTGTTGTGAAGCGGTGGATAGGCGACCCACTGACTCGTCCTGTGCAGCAGCGCTGTCGGCGAAATCCAGTGAGTGGATTTTATAAAAGTGACCCGAATTCTTGGCTGCCTTGAAGGAGGGATTAAGGGAGAGTTTCTTAAAATCCTCGTCCAGGGATGACATCGCGTCCAAGACCAAAGAGTGGGGTGGTATCAGGAGTGAGGGTTCAGACCACATGGCCGTGTGTCGAGGCACTCCTGGGCCTGGAGAGGGGCAGTTGACTAGGCGGTCCGCTATCCAGTCAAAGACCTGGTTAAGATTAAGATGCGTGGGACCGTCTTCCTCCTCGTCATCCTCCACTATGTCAGACTGGTCAGCTAGGTCTCTCGATGATCGTCGAATAGGGGAGCGAGATCTCGAGTGACGTCTTGGCGTAGAAGGGAACTTCTTCTTGGATCTAGGAGTGACCGGGTTCAGGGTCTTGGTCGACTCCGGGGATCGCTCAGGTGTTCTAAACTTCCTGGAGGAAGAAACGGTGCGTCCCCGAGGAGAAGGTGTGACGGAGGGGTGACTGTGACGCCCAGGGGACGGAGGAGGAGTACGCTTGGACGAGGTACCCGGCGAAGGACTTCTGGAGGTGCGAGTCGAACGCCTAGAGGGACGCTCAGGAGGAGGAGGAGGAGGATTACCATCCTGAGTCTTCTTAGGAGGAGAAGTCTGACGCTTATTCCGAAGGGGGGAGCGCGAACGAGAGCGGGAGCGATCCTTGGAGGTGCGTCGAGACTTAGAGGAGCGCCGAGAGGGGCGCCGGGAAGGCGGGGAGCGCCGAGGTGAGCGCCGAACCGACGAGGAGCGCCGAGACGAGCGCCGAGGTGAGCGCCGGGACGACGAAGAGCGCCGAGGTGAGCGTCGGGACGGCGGGGAGCGTCGAGGTGAGCGCCCAGGGGAGCGCTGAGGTGAAGAGGAGCGCCGAGGCGAGCGTCGAGACGACGAGGAGCGCCGAGGAGAACGTCCGGAGCGTCGAGAGGAGCGCCGGGAGGGTCGTCGGGGTGAAGGCGAGCGGCCCCTACGCTTGTCTACTGGAGACGTGGAGGTCGAAGAACGCTTGGAGGTTCCGTTGTAGGTCCTGACGATTGAGGAGCGCTTGGAGGAGGCCCGGGAGACGAGGGTCGGACATCTGAGGACACATCAGAGGAGGTACGACCACGGGTGGATTCTCCACAACGGGGGGGACAGGTACAACTGGAGGAGGATCATCAGCACTCCCTGAAGGGAGAGAGGGAACCTCACGAGGGGGGGTAGATCTCTCAGTGTTGTCGGCAGACATCCTAAGTGCTCTCTGGGAGAACCGCTTGCGGACTACAGAGGTGTAGCGCTTGAAGGCTGTAGGAGACAGGGAGGAGCACTCAGAACACTTCGAGGAGTCGGAACAGGGCCGGTTGCTCAGGCAATCAGGGCAGAGCTTGTGGGGGTATATGTCATAAAACATTTGGAAGAGAGAATAGACATTTTTACCTCAAAACCTACGCGAGAAGCGTAAGACAAAGGCAAAAAGTAAGAAAACATAACATTTACAAAGTGAAACTTTAATGTAAATGCATACAATACATTGCTTACACATGAAAAATTTGCTAAAGAGATTACCTAAGGTAATGTTTAAGCAAAAAGGGGAGTAAGCATAATATAAAGCCAAAGAGAACACATGTTAAAACACAAAGTGGGTGAAATAACAAGTGAAACACAGGGGAAAGTCGAAACAGTCGACTAACAAGGGGAATGTCGTAAAAACGAAAAACCTTTTGCAAGAGCCCAAAAAGCAATTTTATACCAATACATAACGTAAGGGGCATGTAAAGTATAAAGGGGTGCTTAAAAGAACATTATTTGTGAAAAAAAACACAAAACGTCCATTAACGACAACGAACCGCTTGACGACACCACGCTGTCAAGCAAACACCGCCATTACGAAATGCGAGAAAAAAACATTTCAAGGGGGAAAGGAGAACAAATCAAACGTAAACAGTGCAGAAATGCAGGGAAAACGTAAGAAAAGGAATAACAACGCGTTTAAGAATGCGAAGAAGCAAAAATTACAAGTCGAGAAGGAAAAATAACCTCGAGAAGGCATTTTCCAGACGAGAAGAAAAACGCGACGAAAAGGTAGGTGTGAATAATTGAATAATATACTTGGTAGAAGATAGCAATGTGAATACATACCAATAATCAAAATATCTGAAAGTACAAAAACACACAATATCATACACGAGGTCCGTACGATACGGACCAAAGGAAAAAAGTGCGAGATTTTGGTTATCACGTGATTGAGTACTACCTTCCGGTGTACCTGCCCGTATTGTCGGGTCACTTCCCGTATCACTACTTGGTTCATATAGAAGATAGCCCCGTCAACACGAGGTTCAATCTTTGGTCGGTAAGCATAGGAACATGCAACTCTAAGGTAAGGTAAGTTAAGAACTAAAGTTATGTTGAGGTATCTCTCATAATCTCTCGAAACTGGACAAACAGGAATAATTGCCTGATAGATAAAGGTGAACTACTAAGAGGGGCGGCGGTAATCTAAAGAAGTAAATGAGTAGAGCAAATGTTTTTTTACAGGATTAAAGCAAGGTAGAGGGAATCGCCTAATTGATAAAATTGAAGCATAAAGAGGTAAAGGGTTAGAGCAAAGTTGAGGTACCTCTCATCATCCATCTCAAGACTTGACTCGCTCTCGGAGAGATGTCGACACAGACTCTCCCTCCTCTCCATCTCCAGCTGTAGGCGGCGCTGCAGTCTCAGGTTCTCCTCGCGGATCTGCCGCTCCTCATGGGCGTACTGCATCATCTTCTCCTCGTCTGAAATTCAGCAAGGTTTGATACAACACTCCTCTTACACAAATCATTGTACCTTATTGACTCTAAGTTCAGGGAAGCTGATCTAAAACTTTTATAGCATCAGTTTTTCTTTCACTTCATTCAAAATTGTGACCAAGTACAAGTTTAGTGAAAAACATCAAAATTGTTACCCCATCAGTCAAACGAAGATGATAAGACAAAACAATCTTCTGACATTTAGAGAGGTTCTATTGTCCAAAAGATTGAAGGCAGAGGTAAATCCCTTTACACCCCTTGGGCGGTTATATCCCTTCTTTTTTCAATTGGTTTTAACTCATAACTACCTTCGTATAGGTGTTTACCCCTTACACCTCTTGGGAAGTTATTGCCTTTAATTTAGTTAAATGTTATATGCCGTGAGCTCCATCCGCGTAGGTTGGTTATCTCATAACCACCTTGGTCGGTTATAAGATTGTAAAGAATTGCAAACAATTGGACTTGTAAAACTTGGATTTTTAATCAAACAAGAAAGTTAAGATTTATGAACAACGAAAGTGGGATTCGAACCAGGGACCTCTATGTTGTCAAGCAGCGCTCGTACCTATTGAGCTACCGTGGATCCTTGCCAGTTGATGTAATTTTGTGTGTGTCATGTTTGGTTTTTTATTTTCCCCTATAAATATATATTAATATTGCAATAAAATAGTTTTTAATGTAAGGAATCAAGTTTTTAGTTCTAAAACACTTAGCAGGGGGTATTGTAAGTAGTCTAATATAGTATTCTTATCAAGACCTTCAAAATAGATCACTAAACCGTTTTTCAATTATTTGTATGTAAACCAATTTAGTTGAAACACCGTAGTAAAATAGTTTTTATTGTAAGAAATCAAGTTTTGAGTTCTAAAACACTTAGCAGGGGGTAATTTAAGTATTTTTTCTTATAAAAAAATGATAAACCCGCGAATGATATCAGTAAAACGTTTTTAAATTAATTATTTATAAACAAATTAAGTTGAAACTATTGCAGGAGTCTTCCGCGGGAGTGTAAGTCAAATAATGACCCGTTTGCCTCGTGTTATGGAAATAACCTCTGCTCGGGCTACGCCCTCGCGAGGTTATTTTCCATAACCCCTCGGTACCGGGTCATTATTTACTACATATTGACCTTAGCTATGCAAAAGAAATGGCTCCAACCTGGGCCTTCTTTCAAAAAACAACCTTCACTAAGGTTGACCCGAACTCCTATTCCTTTATATTGCACAATGGTTAACTTAAGGACTCTTGTACAAGCACCTTAGGGCTTTGTGAAAACAGGCCCTCTGTAGATTAATGTCAAATATTAACTGCGACTGAATACACCACAGTGTCAACTCACGTTCTGATAGAGCCTGCCTAAGCTGGTTCTTGAGTCGGTTGGTCTCGCCCCGGAGGTTCTCAATGTGCTGCATGAGATTGTGGGCGGTGTCCCCGTTGTTGATGTCTCGTGGGGAGGGCGGGGCCGAAACAGGCTGATCTAGCTTCTCCTGTAGCAATCTGAAAGAGGGATTGAAGAGAACGTTTATGTAAAATGTAGTTATATTGATACCAGATATTGAGATATTCTGCAGAAAACTAAAGGGTCCATGTTCCAAATTAATTTTGTTTTAGAAAAGATTTTTTACTTGACATAACAATAATAAATGTTGTCAGTACTGCAGACTTGCAAGAAGTATGCCTTCTGGGGCAACTCAGCATCTTTTGCCTGTGGAGAAAATATTGCAATATGTCTTGCAGGGTAACTATGGAGTATATCTTGAAGGGCAACTATGGAGTATATCTTGCAGGGGCAACTATGGAGTATGTCTTGCAGGGCAACTATGGAGTATGTCTCGCAGGGGCAACTATGGAGTATATCTTGCAGGGCAACTATGGAGTATGTCTTGCAGGGGCAACTATGGAGTATGTCTTGCAGGGGCAACTATGGAGTATATCTTGCAGGGGCAACTATGGAGTATATCTTACTGGGGCAACTATGGAGTATGTCTTGCAGGGCAACTATGGAGTATGTCTTGCAGGGGCAACTATGGAGTATATCTTGCAGGGGCAACTATGGAGTATATCTTGCAGGGGCAACTATGGAGTATATCTTGCAGGGGCAACTATGGAGTATGTCTTTCAAGGCAACTATGGAGTATATCTTGCAGGGGCAACTATGGAGTATATCTTGTAGCACAACTATGGAGTATATCTTGTAGCACAACTATGGAGTATATCTTGTAGCAAAATATGGAGTATGTCTTGCAGGGCAACTATGGAGTATATCTTGCAGTGCAGATACAGAGTATATCTTGCAAGACAACTATTGAGTATGTATTGCAGGGCAACTATTAAGTAATCTTGCAGGGCAACTATGGAGTATGCCTTGTGTAATGATGCTACTTTGGGTCAGTTATCCACTAATGTGACGAGGATAATATAACCCACCTCTTCTCTGCCTCCAGCTTGTCCATCTTCTTCCAGAGCCGGTTGACGAGAGACTCCTGCTCCTGCTCCAGGGCGTTCTCCAGCTCAACCTTCTCTCTACGCAGCTGCAATAGTCAGTTTAGTTGTTTCATCTCTTCAGAGAAGTGAAATAGGCACAAACAATATTTAAAACCATTTGCTTTTGCACATTGTCTCATTTTACTGATGGTTGTTTGGCAAAAGTTCAATACATTCATAAATTACATGTGAAAGGTTACTGATCGATTTTAGCTAAATTTGAGGCCTATCCGTATGAATTCCATCTAAACTCCTCAACATAGGGAAGTGATTATCTTCTCTATGGATGACTATCTTGTTCAGTTTTATGGGGTTTTTTTTAGCGATACCTGACCACTGAACACTGAAAGAGGACATGAAGAGACGGTACACAGGTTATAAAGAAAAGATCCAAATTAAAAAATCTAATCTCCTGTACTATTTGGTTCCATTTGCTCCTTCTAACATAATTCTCTCAACACTTGATTCAATGTTGACATAATATATGAGCAGTGTTCAAAATACTGCTTGTCCGTCTGCCAATTGCTGGCTACTCTTAGATTTGGCTTGTTGGTTGTGTGATTTTAGAAAAATGTTATATGGCATGTTTTACGCCGCTTGGGCAATATTTAAGCCATCGAGGCGTAGGGTTTTTAAAATGTTAAGGAGACTGGTTGATTTTTGAAAACCAGAAGCTCTGATTGTTTGCAGGAACAAAAACATTTTTCGGACAATGTATATGAGCAAGAATGTCTTTACCGACCTGTTCTAACGTCTGCTGCTTGGAGACTGTGTCTGCCTCCAGCTTCTCTATCTTCCTCATGAGCTTGTTGATCTGGTACTCCTGCTCCTTCTCCAGCGTCTGCTCCAGCTCAATCTTCTCCTGCCGCAACTGGGTCGAGACAAGGATAAAAGATATGAAGAACATTGATATTTGGTATTCATCTGGTTTCTACTTAAAAATAGCTTCTCCTGTTGGATGGAGAAATGAGGTTGAATATGAAGAACACTAATATTCGTCTGTTTTCTACTCAAACACTATCTTCTCCTGCGGCAACTGTCACTGGAATATATTAGATATGAGAACATTGATATTCATCAGTTTTCTACTCAAACACTATCTTCTCCTGCGGCAACTGTCACTGGAATATATTAGATATGAGAACATTGATATTCATCAGTTTTCTACTCAAACACTATCTTCTCCTGCGGCAACTGTCACTGGAATATATTAGATATGAGAACATTGATATTCTTCAGTTTTCTACTCAAACACTATCTTCTCCTGCGGCAACTGTCACTGGAATATATTAGATATGAGAACATTGATATTCATCAGTTTTCTACTCAAACACTATCTTCTCCTGCGGCAACTGTCACTGGAATATATTAGATATGAGAACATTGATATTCTTCAGTTTTCTACTCAAACACTATCTTCTCCTGCGGCAACTGTCACTGGAATATATTAGATATGAGAACATTGATATTCTTCAGTTTTCTACTCAAACACTATCTTCTCCTGCGGCAACTGTCACTGGAATATATTAGATATGAGAACATTGATATTCATCAGTTTTCTACTCAAACACTATCTTCTCCTGCGGCAACTGTCACTGGAATATATTAGATATGAGAACATTGATATTCATCAGTTTTCTACTCAAACACTATCTTCTCCTGCGGCAACTGTCACTGGAATATATTAGATATGAGAACATTGATATTCTTCAGTTTTCTACTCAAACACTATCTTCTCCTGCGGCAACTGTCACTGGAATATATTAGATATGAGAACATTGATATTCATCAGTTTTCCCCATGCTGCAAATGTGACATGAACCAATATCAAATATAAAGAACACTTATACATTTCTTTTCTGCCTAAGATGAAACTTCTGCCCGACATAGCAAAGAAATATATATCTATTTTGATTAACTTTCATACATGAGACAGGTCTACAAAGGAATGAAAATACAACCTTGATAGCAAAGTTGTTTTTTTTAAACAAGCACAATCTCTTTTTGCTGCAACTGAGCAAACGTGAAGATTTCATAAATGACAGATCTACAGTGGAATACCAACTTTACCTTGAGAGCCAAATGTTTTTATGCAAAGCCAAACACCAGTAATTCAAGGTAGCAAAAATCTGAACATTTCTGAAACGAATCCTAATCCTTCACTTATCAAAACTATTGAGTTTTTTAAATAATTTAGTGCAAATTGAGTATTTGAATTTGAAATTGCAGGAATCACAACAAAAAGTGGAAAGTCAAAGTATTTTAGTATTGGCTCATACAGAAAATAACTGCATTGATAGCCTTTAAGCGGTAAGCAATAGATCTTCTCTACTCTCTGGTCATATTAATGTGAGAGTCCAATTTCTTTTATGTAAACAATGTATTAAAAACAACTTGGCAAATGGAAAACACATTAAGGGTTTTAAATGCCTTACTTTTTGTCCACACCATAGAGCTCAAAAAACATAACTGAGATAAAACAGGCTGTCGTAATTCAATGGGTTTCACTTGTATTTTCAACTCATAAAACTAATGCCCTGTTGAATTTAGTTTTCATTTTCATAAGAATTGCAAACATGATAAATATCTTACACATGCAGTAGACAAATATTGTTATAAGACCTACTTCCCCAATCTCATTGTTGTATACTTCCATAGAAAAAATGCCTTTCTGGAATTTCAACAAATGAAAATTCCCTTCAAGAAAAAAAACTACTGGCATCAAATCAAGCTTATGATATTAATTTTTTTAGAAATCAGATTGAGAAGCTGTCATCTGTGCTCATTCATTTCCTGAAAGTGATGAAGAAAATTAAACAGGATTACAGGAATCATCAGTTGCCATGGTTACCTGCATGAGCTTTCTGGAGAGGTCGTTAGTGAGATATTCCTCCTCTTGTTCATAATTCATGGCAAGAGTTTCCTTCTCCTTCTTCAGCGACTGGATCTTCTTCAGGAGCGTGTTGCTGATAAACTCCTCTTCCTGTTCCGCCTTCGCTTGCTGCAAGGAAATATTGAGCTCCGTAATTCCACCATCATCAAAACAATTATTATTCTGATAACAAAACAAGTAGACAGCTGATCCCTCGTAATGATACACAACTTCCACAAATGTGTCATGTTATAAACATAAAGTGGATGTTGTGAAATATTCATTTACTGAAGTGGGATTGTTAGCTGGTATTGACTTACATTGTGTTGTGATTAGCTCAGAATTATAGGTCAAATGTTTGATATTTTCAGGTTTTGTCTTGTTATTTATAAACATTAAGTTTATGTTGTGTAATATTCATTTACTTAAGTGGATTGTAAGCTAGTATTGACTTACATTGTGTTGTGATAAGCTCAGATATAGAGGTTAAATGTTTGATATATTTAGGTTGTGTTCCGAGACCTAAACATGATTTTCAAAGGCATGAATATCTAATTGAAAGAAAAAATAGTTAATAATGAACCTTTATTGGCAATATTTTTAATCCCAACACCAACATTTACATAGAGTGTGTTTCTAAAAATCTAATTTTCTTTGATACATACATGTACTATGCTTTTGAGGTGTTAAAATATATGAACATTATTACCTTTTTAGTGAAAATTCCAAAAAATTCATTCTGCCTAAAAGTTATAAAAGTTTCTTCATGCAAAATAAAAGTGATGTGACGAAGCAGATTTTTCCTTTATCACAATTTTCTAAAACTCAACATAATTATGAAAAAAAAAGATTTTAAACTTTTTAATTTATAACACATTATCACTGCAAAATAGCATCTTTGAAGGCCTGCATTAACAGAAACAATCTATATTTTATGAGTCCATGGTTCAATGTTTTTTCTTGGCTATGGCCGTAAAGTTCATTCTCTTTTCCCTTGTCATAATTTGGACAAAAAAGGTTTAATCTGATGGTTTTAAACTTTGAAAGTGAGGCAGGTCAAAACCAGACACAAACTACTTTTTTCTCTCATCACAAAATCACACATGTATGTATTTCAAAATGTTCATACAAGTAAAATGTAATAAAACACAGATTATCAACTGCCAATCTTCTACTATATAGGATTCATTGTTTAGTGCTTATTTAAGAAGTGAGTGATAATAAGGATAATCTTTTGAGGTTCCTGATTAGGAAGTTGTAAATAGGGTTGTCATTAATGTTCATTCAGTACCATTACATCACAGCATGTCCGTGTTGGGCTGGGGGATCAAAACTGACAGTGCATAATTAATGTGGGTTTTGATTTACAGTCATATTGCGTGCATTAATGATGGTGATAGAGTAATTAACCCCAAATTGATTGTCATTATCATTATAACTGGACATTTCTTTCAGGGGTATTTAAGAAGTTGGTATGATGAAGAAATACAAACTATACAAATTTATAACTTCTTAATTGCAAACAGATCCAACTTTTCTGCACAAATAGTGTACTGAATTCTAGGAACGCAAATAAATGATAAATCCATTTTAATTTGTATTCTTTAATACTGCTCATTGATGCTTATGTTAAATGTAACTAACTTCTCATATTTTGTCATGTTTGATATTGAATGTGAAAACCAAGCCAATTTAATTTTGAAGTTAAGGATTTTTACATTTCATTAAAAAAAAACATCTGGGATTGAAAAAAATCAAAACCTAAACAATTAATTAGTTTATGGACACACTTTGTGACTCATAGACTCACTAGCTTAATTGACCTAGATGTTGACAAGAATACCAGTCCAGGGTAGCATAACTCTTGTGAGTGACCAGTCACCATGGTAATACTGTTACTAGCTTCCATACTGCAGCAGTATCAGTAATAGATAATAACACCAAAGGATCTTACTTAATAAATGTTGTAACAGTTATGACCTTCATTGTTTCTAACTTCCATTATGCAATTTCTAACATACACCTGCAGATAAGTAATAAGAATCCCTAACGACAGTATCACAACTTATTGTTTTCATCACAACAGAAGATAAATTTACAAAGTCCTTAGTCTGTAGGTAATCAGTACTAGACAAAGAGGCTATACCAATATCAGGTTGGCAGGTCCAACTAAGTCTGTCCATATTAAAGGGCGGAGAGTCATGTCAGCAGTGTTGTTCCTAGGTGATCAGTTGAGAGGGTCATTTTGATCCAGTCTGATTAAAATCGACTAATTCGAGCAAAAAAGAGTACTGGTAAAAATATTTTTTCTTCGAACTTCAACCAGCCCGACTTTCCAGGATATCCAGACTGATTTGAACCCCAATAGAGACAATATTTTTTACATATTTTTCCTCGGAGCACGGTCGATTTTAATCAGACTGATTTTGATCCTACTTCCTAAAGTATCCTACTTCTCCAAATTTTAAGGGACACCAAGCCAAAATGGTGAGCACATCTCCAAAGGATCCCCTCTTGGAACAACATTGTGTCAGGGTATTATTGTGGAGACAAAATATGACGGGACATTTCTGTTACACCTATTTCAATCATTACTTATTTCGTAGTATTTCGAATCAGTTCTATAACCAATCAGTGGTTACAAATGGACCAAATAAATCAATTACTGATTATTTTTAAGTTAAAACATTATTCATGTAAGAGTTGCAAATGATAACATTACTGAAGAGACACATGCTTGTTATTGTTTCAGACTTCTAAAAATCACTGGGTGTAATGTGTACGTGAGGACGTTCGTTGTTACTGATCAGTCACGTGACTCTTAGAGCGAGAGACGTGTTATCATTGTCCTGATCACTACATAAAAAATGAATTATCACCATAATTCTGATAAATCATGTATCAATATTGGGATATATCTATTACTGAGGTTTAACCATTTACTTATACACAACGAGAAGTCTTGTAAACAAAATTATGTTTGTCTTTTTTAACTTGATCACTGCAGTTACGTTGTTTGGAGTCCACACCACATGACTTTTGTTGTCTACTAACATCTAAATAAATCAACAAATCTTAATTATAAGCATACCTACTTAACCCTTAATATACCTTAAAACAGACTGCAAATTTTGAAAGGGTTGCGAACTGCATTAACGAAGTTTGGACGAGGTGAATAAGTAACCTTGAAACGAATCGTAGTGTACGGATTGTTCAGTCTAGGTATACGGATCGTTAGTGATTGCACCAAACCTAGTGTACGGATTGTGGTGATTGAATTTCTCGAACAAAATGACAGTTTTGTGCCAAAATGTTAAATTTTCGTTTGAAATAGATCACTTACAGAATGTGATATCATTCAGAACATCATTTCTTATTTAAGACTACCAAAACACATACCATGTTTCCTCGCATATAGACGCCCCCGGCGTTTATTTTTTCAGCCCCCCTTTACCCCCGGCGTGTAGGCTATTCGAGACCAAGCGTCTATTTATTTTTTAGTATAGATGGTGTAAAGGGGGAATACTTTATTTCAATTCAACTACGGGAGCATTAATTAATCAACTGATCACCCGGCGTTTATTCGAGACCCGGCGTCTATTCGAGGAAATACGGTACTAGCATGTAATAGCATTCCTCAAAACTTCATCATTTCGAAAGAAGTGCCTGTATGTATGGCATTTCAGATCTCAAAGTATCCATTTTCCAATACACATAACGAAAACGATTAACTGCTTTTGTGTATGTGTCTTAACTACAAACGTCCAAATACTAAGAAGGTCATCAACTTGTCAATTGATTAAATGTAACAATGGTAAAAAGCGATCAAGGCATTGGATAAACATTATTAACTCAAAATCTAATAAAACTGGAACTTCTTTTAACTCAATATGTGAATAAAACAAACGTCTTCCTGCACACAATAAGCTATTTTAGCTCATCTGGCCTGTTACAGTAAGGCTCCATGACTAGTGAGGATTATATTTTGTAGCTTTGGTGGCCTTGTGGCCCCTAATAAGGGACACACCCTTAAAACCTATTTTCATCTTCTTCTCCAGGACCATAAGGCCTAGAAAGCGGAAACTTTGTGTACAGACTCCTTAACTAGTGAGGATTATAAATTGTAGCTTTGGTTCATAATTGTGTGATTCTGCAAGTTATTGAAAAAGCAAACATTCCGTTATTTTGGTGCAGTGTTTTGATGAATTTGATTTTAAGATATGTGTTTGAAAACACTCTAATATAATGTCATTATATACCCTCAGTCGAGTAATTCACGTCTTGGGAATACCTAGTTTAATGAGAGGGTTAACAACGGAAAGCTGGAAAACACGGATGGACATGAATAATTAGCATTCTTACTCCAATTTTAAAAGCATTTTGTTTCAAATACAGGGAGTACTACAATAACAATTTAAACATTAAACTCGCAAGTAACCACAAACTTGTTGAAAAAGATATCTGCTTTGGATTGATTGACGGCCCTGTCTTCCTGTTTGTCTGATGATCTGAATGATTAATTCTAATATAAATAGCCTCTTATGTATGTTTTAGGAGTTGATGAATGTAGAGGGTCCTTAATATCGTAGATGCTTCTTTCGGCTCCCTGGGGACAGTGCAACATTCATGCTTTCTGTAGATATATACAAATTTATAAAGTTACAGATAAAACGGTGTTTTTGATACTGTTAGACGGATTGCATGTGTCTAAAATGATAGACTATAATTAATAGACATTTTAGTAGTAAAGTTTGTTTTTCAAAACCAATATTTATGGATTTATTAAGAAAATAATGCAAATTCAATCAGGCACAATCCGTACCCTCGATCAGCACAATCCATATCCCGTATAAAACATGATCGGTAACTTGCTGTACACCGGGAAACTTTAGCAATGAAAATACATGACAAAACTTTGACAACAGATTATTAAACATTCACACTGTGCCATACCTTGAAATTTCGCCATTGTTTGTAGTTATTATAAAAGCAATTATACATCGTAATTTTTTTTTATAAAGTGGACATTAAATACTATTAATGTAGGCAAAATGTACAGAGGTCGTCGAAATTTTGACAACATTTATTGACAGGCAGTTACCAATGTTAGTTTGCAAAAATTCAGTGAATTTAAACTCCTATTTGCATTCATAGGTTCGTGCATAGATATCTGCCCATGAAGTAATCGATAGTTAAAAGTTCATATGTATTCATAAAATGCTCGTAATCGTATAAAATTGACAAAAATATGTGCCTGAATGTCTCGCTCCTCGCATTAAAAGTCACGTGACAAATCAGTAACAGCGAACGTCCTCGCGTACACATTACACCCAGTGAAAATATGGTCTCAAAAATATCATTTACACCCAACAGCATTTTCAATCTACGATTTAGAACAGACAACATAATATCTAATTTGAAAATCATGCCAAACAAGACAACACAAGATAGTGACTGTCACTGACTGACAAGTAAATTAAATCATTTCATTATTTTTTTAATCTGAAAACTTATTAGAATCATTCAATAGGTAATAGATTTTATTTTACTAATCTGTAAGCAATGATCGATTATGAAATTCTGCAATTTTTGATTAAATGATCATAAGAACATTTGTGTAACATTTTGGTTTGGATAGTTTTATTGGGTAAAATTAATAGTACAGCTAGGTTTTTTCACATCAAGCCATGATAGACTGGCATAACAGACTAAAATCCAAAAATATTCTCACTTGTCAACTGAATCATGACCAGAACCAATTTAGGGACCGGTCATTTATTATAGGGGGGGTGGGCCGGTGAAATTTCCCCACAGTATGTCCCAAAAAAAGTGACCCACCCCTTAAAGCTGTCATGATTTTTTATGACCCCCCACTGATGCATGTCATATTTTTTTATGACCCACCCAAATTTGTTGTCATGTTTGAAAAGAGCACTAAAATACTGTCTTATTTTTTTGTGACCCACCCCTAAAGGCTGTCTTATTTTTTTGTGACCCACCCCCTAAAATCACCGGCCCACCCCCCCCTATAATAAATGACCGGTCCCTTAGGTATGGGATACTGACTAGTAATAAAGGATTTTGTGATTTAAATAGCAAACAAAGCAAAAGGGTTTGAATTGTTAAATCAAATGAACGATTCAACAAAGCAAAAGGGTAGGCATTGATAAATCAAATGAAAAATTCTATATATTCAATTTATAGTTTCAAATACCAAAGGAATTGTCAAAATGAAGCTTTTAATTCAAAGAATTTATATTTCAGCAATAACCTAATGTTGTCAACTGACAAGTATGACCACCACGAAATGTTACTGTTGTTCCTGGCAACAAGATAAAATAACTTAGGAGCCACTTATGGAGCTAAATGTTATAAACGTCACTCGGAAATAGCTTGATACTGATAAGAACTATTAACGCTGGTGTAACTTTATATAATTTCCAATTTAAGACTTACTGATCTTGAAAATCACTTTTCAGTTTTAGGCTCAATTTGGAAAACCTTCATGAGAAAGCATAATTATGCACCCAAATTTTGTTAATGATTCAACATTCTCTTATCATATATAAGAAACTCAAACAGATAATAAATATAATGTTATATCTACAATATATTGTTGCATTAAAAAGCTTTAGGAATAATTTTTCAATTACAAATGTTAAGAATATTTCAGAATATTAAAGAAATTATTTATTACAACACATTTTTAAAGAAATGGATAACTATGTCTCTCAAACATACAAATGAACTTAATAAAGCATAACTACTACCATTGGGGGATAGAATGCATTTTACCGGGCGCACATAATTAATGTACATTTCGTTCTATCTTTTTGTAACCCTTGATTCCGTATCGACAATCTTTTAGGGTTTGTTTGTCTAGTGTAAGGGTTGGTAACTTGTAGATAAAATCACTAGCGCCCAATAAAGTGCAGTACTCCCCCCATTGGGTATCATTTACTACTATTTTCTAACACAAACTATCCTTCTGGGAAAATGATATAATCCATTTATGGCAAAATGCAATACAGCTTAATTAGTGCATGTTATGAACACTGTACTAGAAGTGATACCGAAACCATATATGTGATACATATGTGAGCCTAGGTAAAACAGGATGAAGTGTCCACGTGTGATGCAAACAGACAGATGTTTATGTTGGTGATGAAATAGTCTGAACAGTACACCGAATTATATTTTCTTAGAATTGATTGTCTTCAAAATGTCATCTTTATTAAATAACATAAGTCAATTAAACATATATATGATAATGCCCTGAATAAATTCTTGCTGGTGACATGAAATCACAGAGAAATTAGTCACGATACTAAAGACAGACATTTGACTCACTATGTTCACGCTTGCTTTTCTGAGTTCGCGATTTTCCTCATGTAACGATTTGCATTTCAGCTTGTATGTCTCTAATTCCATCTTCAACACTCTGTTTTCCTGGCCTAGAGACTCTATTCTCTTTTGCAGCTGCTCCATTTGTGCTGGCGATGGAGGCTTTAACGTCGGGCCCCCATCAATAGAGCTTGTGTCGCTCTCCAACTCACTCGCACTGTCCGCCATTGTGGTCGACAATGATCAACAAGCGTGACTATACGCTCCCTTCCACGACAACAGAAATCATAACAGTTTTATTGTTGTAACACTCTCTGAGCTAGTCTTTTTTAATAACAGAATCCAGGGATAGGTATTCGGTTACCTATTTTCTAGAGGGATAAAACCTCGACGTGAAAGATTTGTCAATAAAATAAATTGACCTTGTATTGGGTCATGACCCGAAAGGTCATTGGCATGGTTTGTAGGGATCCTTATTTTTAGCAGATATTTTTGTATAGTTTTTTTTGTATGCAACCAATAATACGCTGTAAATTCTTAATGGATTTTATCAAAATGAATGTATAATCTTAAAATTCTACATACAAGGTGTTTGTAACCGTAATTATATAAAATATCGTATATCATAAGTACAAGACAATAATAGCTCCCCAAACCCGGAAATGAGTTTATTTTTCGGAAAAGGTCAAAGGTAAAGCACGTTGTGTTACGCGCGCAGTGTCCCGATTTAGACACCACAATGGAAGCAGTATGGAAAACGGTTCAGGATTATTTACCGAAATCGAAGGAAGTAAGTTGATTCTAGCATTCCACTGAGGTCTAGCTGCAAACATTACATCACGCATCAAAATCTTAGACTTCCAAATTTGGGCCTTCGGTTGAGGCGTAAGATAACAGAAATCAATCAAAGCTGTTCTTTTTCTCCCGAATGCCCGATGCCAGCTGATTTGCAGAATCTCAACTACATTTTATTTTGACCTCTTTGAAAAATAACTGGAGGTATTTTGCATCTCAAGAAATACTAACCATATATGAGATAGATAGAATATATTTTGATATTAATTGTTGTCTTCCAAAGCTTCTTAGTTTGATAAACCTTTGGTATGATGACGTAATATAGCTACCCCAGATTCCAAGAACTTCAAATGCCATCTCAAGGTCTTTCTTCCCCAGTTGTTATTTTAATTAGAATATGACAGATATGAAACTAAGTGCTTACTCAAAGTTGATCAAAGCAAAAGGTGATGATTTTCAGGATCTGACGCTTGACATTTTATATGAAAACATATATAAGAACCCAAACATTATTCATGGTGCTAGATTGTCAACAGTGACTGCTTATTATTCATATAGATAGAGTAATCCGAGTAAGAGAATTCTGTTTTTTGTAGACACTCAAGAACTTGCAAACTCAAGAACTTGCAACAACAAAAAAACATATATAAAATGAAACCTAAATTGTTAAGTAACATATGTTGTCTTTTGTAACAAGAAAAGTTTGTAAGAATGCAAGAAAAGAATGTGAATTTTTTTATTAAGAATTAATTGTATATCTTGAAAGTATCAAGTTCATAACTTTCCTACAACTTTTCATGTTGTCACTGCAGAAAAAAAAGATTCAATGCTACAGCTATTAAGTTTCCAAACTTTTTTTTGTTGATGGTATATTTTGTTCTGTTTGGTCTGTATAACACCCTTATGTATAAAGATTTTGTGTATACCTTGACTGGTTTATCTTCATGAACAGGTAATAACATAGATATCTTTAATGATTATATCATCCATGTTCTATTATCAGCTTGGTATAATATTTCATGATCACATTAAGAAGTTGTTGGTATTCAGATAAGCTGCTAGCAATGACAGGTACACTAGGTTGATAGTGTTGCATGAACTTTGCCCTATGAAATGATATTACCTGCTTTAGTTCAAGTCTATAATTGAACCAGCTGTACTTCCAGGCAAAGTGGCACCAAGATCACCATGGTAACCACTTTTTATATAGGCCTATTAATAGGGTGAAATATCAAGAATGCAGGTGCTATTTTTATTGCATTGAATGCTGAGTGTTTGCACTCTTTTATTTTAAATGAAGAGTCTTGTATCATTGAACTGAAAGTCTTGTCCAAGGAAAAAATTTTATGATAAGGCCTTGTCTAGTCGGTAAATTAATTTTGGAAGTCTTCACTCAATCAATAGGAGTTTAAGTTTGGTTTGCACTTTATCGATATGAGTAGGAAGAGAATGATAACTTTTCCTTATTATTCACATTTAATCATTATTGTTTCAATTAGTTAATAGAACGTCACATGCCTTTCATTGTATATTAAAGGACCAGATATGAATATTTGATCTCTTGTCAGTAGTCATGGGCTAGAAGGAAATACTAACGCTAAAAACATTTCATACTGCTTAACTTGTTGACTTGTCAAAATGTCTGTGTTGTAAGAGTAGAATTGACCAGCAAGAATAGTATTGATTTTGTTTGGTTTGTATTCATGAAAAGTTGTTTTTACTTTACAAATGTTTATGAAAAATATAAATTATACTTTTCAATTCAGAAATACTGTTATATAATATAGTTACATTTAAAATGTTCAAAACAGAACACTGAAAGCTGGTATTAATTAGTTTGTAGCAGACAATTTACCGGTATAAAAAAGTACTTCCATGGGGAAAGTTAAAATTGCCTTCTAAGAACTATTCAAATTGTCTATATCAATGGGGTTCTTTTCCAACACAATGTTCCCCTTTAAAAGTGGCAGATCCTGGAATTTAAAGGGATGTTAGCTGTAATTAACCTTCATTAAAAATAAGGGGCGGTTGATAAAAATCTTAAAGGGAGGTTAGTTTGAACTCTACAGCTCAACCATGCCTTCATCTAGAATTTGTGGCAATGATCTCTCCCCAGCTGATCACCTATCCTCGTATATCACTGGTTTATTTCAGGAGTGGGAGTGGTGGATAAAGTTTCGTAAAGCAGACGTCATCCTGAAGAAACATGACAACTTCCTCTACTGTGAAGTCGTCTTCTACGTCATTGCTTTCCTCACCTTCATTCACGGTAAACAATTTACAAATATCCCTTCCAAAAATTCAGTGAACGTAGACACATGTACAAGTATTTAATGATCAGGTACTGTTTTTGGTCATTCCAGTTCAGTTTTTTTTTTCAGTTTTTACCTGATAATACTCTGAATTTCAGCATAGTATCACCCATGGTTTGCTAGTTCCAGCCGATACCTGCAGGTTTCACCGCAATACATAGCCACAATAGTGTTGCAGGCTTTCTCCCTGCAATAATACTAGCAACTGCGATATATAGTGAAATACTCTTGAAAGCGGCGATAAACCCCTTATCACCTCACCTCACCTCACCTGATAATACTACTGAATGAAGATTTGGAATATGATGTGTAGCTTTGTGATATGAACCCTGTGATCTCACACACTAGCCTGCAGTGAAACAGGACACCCGTCAAATGGTACTCTATGCAGATTGTTACTTAACGTTTGGCCTAGAAAAGAAAGTGATTTGTGATAAATTCCACCGCATCAGTTTCAAACCCATTCAACAAGCTTTTTTTTTCTAGATGTTGACAAGGAAAGGTGAAATTTGTTTCCACAGCCTAAAAAACATTGTAACATGAACTTTCAAATTGTAACTTGTTTTTGTGTAGGCCTTCAAAGACCCAAAGATAATTTGAAACAAACATTTTGGGGAGGAGGGGGCCTTATGATATTGTTCATCTACTCAAATGTAAATTCTGTGGATGTGTTTTCAGCAATGCGTTCTGGAGGAAGATTTCGATGGCTATGGTTGGCGTCCATCTTCCATGGGCTGACGGTGGAGTGTGTGAGCTACTTCCTGCCTGATATCGACAACTTCTGGCACGCTCAGGCTACGGTCATGCTGATTGGTCAACGTCTTCCTCTGCATATTCTGCTTCTCTGTAAGTTTGAAGCCTTGAAGCTTGAGAACTGTAGCCATATAACCTATTCCCTTCATGTTTACAGTCGCATCAAGCCTTTTTTTAGCAAAGAGTTTGCAGCTACCTGATGTGTTAATGTGACAAAAAAATTTTTTTGTGAATATCAATATTTTCAATTATTGTCTAAAGCCATTTCATGTGTTAGTGAAGTAATATTGATAAATATGTTAAGAGGAATTTTTTTGAAAAATAAAAAAAATGATGAGATACATTGTTATAATGATAAATAGTTAATTTGATAAAGGCTTATCTTATCATCCCTAGATCCATGCTTCTACTACGTGGCTTCCGTCGCAGTCAGCCATATGCATCTACGATCATGGGCCGAACCGTTTGCTGGTAAGTTTCACAGGAGCCTTTCTCTTCTATATTAGAAATACTTTACAATTCTTTCTCCACTATGTCATAAAACCATGCTTGAAGGTCTAGCCACTTTGATAGTTTATCGGTCTTGAAAAAAGAGAGAAAATTGTTGCAAGTCTAAGTCAACAGTTATGAGGTAAGTTATAAATTTGTTACGTCATTGGTCTTTATCCATACAATGGTATAACAAATCAAATTCCCTTCCACTTCAGTTGGTCTAAGCATCGTGCTGCTGGACGTCCCCTACGACATCATGGGTATCAAGCTGCTGTGGTGGACATGGCACGATGACGACCCCAACATCTACGACCGCCACTACTGGGTTCCCTGGACCAGCTACTACTTCCACGCCACCTTCGCTGCCGGCTTCACCAGCGTCTTCCACGGGCTGCGGGGCTGTCTCTGTGCTCAGGCTAACAAGTTCCAGTCTGCTGGGTAGGGATTCTTTCTGTCAAAGATTTTGCTGTTTTAGGGATTTATGTAATTGAGCTTTCATTCTTTGAAATTCACTCCTTGCAGTGGTGAAATTGTGGAATTTTTTCCCTCGACAATTATTATTAAGGATGATAATGGAATTATTTTGTTACCTCCCTTTGATTAAGTGCAAAAACTTCTTCCCTTGTCATTGTGCTGAAATAAATTTTTTACAATTTAACTAAAATGATCCTTCAAAATATAAAAAAATACCCAAAAATTTAAAATAAAATGTAAGAGTTGATGTAGTTGTGAAAGAAGCTTAGTTACAATTTTATCCAATCATCTTTTTACTTCAGATTCTTCTCGGAGCTGATGGTGGCCATCTTGACAGGTCTGCTAGCAATGCCTCTGGGCGTGCTCCAGTTTCTGCCCATCTACCACCCACTTCACGACTCTCTCAAACTCCACACAGAGGTGTGTGTGTTCATGCTGCTTGGAGTTTACGGCATGATTGTCTGGTGTGCTGACAGGAACCCCTTGGAGGGAGCTAGGGGACCCCAGAAATCACGTAAATATCTTTGCCAAGAAATTGTTTTGTCCGATATTAATTTTCTCGTCCAGTTCAGTTTTGTGGAACATTTTTAATCCTACATTTCTTTCCCTTGTTAAGACCTTCGACTTCAGGAAAAATTGAAGATATCTTCTAACATTTTCCCTTGTCCCATCTAATGGGTGAGATATTTCCATAAAAAATCACTTCTTCTTCCCTCACCAGGTGGCGCCTACAGCGAGGTGTTGCTAGCGGTGCTGCTCCACTACGGTCTGTACATCTACCTCGTGGTCTCCGCCCACCCAGAGACCATCCAGTCCACCGGCTTCCACCAGCCCGTCGGCAACTGCAACACCACTGTCCCTGTTCAGACTCCCTTTGGAATGGTACGTAGATATGATTATAAATTATGATATAGCCGATTTCTATGGTGCCTGGTATCCAACTGAAAAGAAAAAATAGAGCCAGTGGCTCTGTAGCTCATCAGGCTTCATATCATTTTGCTTTAGGGTGTGGCAAATGTGAAATTAGGTTAAAGGGTGTGGCCCCTGAGGCCCTTATTAGTCAAAGAGTATATTCACAAGGTTTCAGCTTTCTGAGAAGAAGATGAAAATAGGTTTTAAGGGCTTGGCCCCTCTGGCCCTTGATAGGGGTCAATTGGCCACCAAAGCTACAATTTATAATGCTCACTAGTCCAGGAATCTGTACACGAAGTTTCAGCTTTTTAGGCCTTATGCTTTTAGAGAAGAAGATGAAAATGGGTTTTACGGGCCATCAAAGCTACAATTTATAATCCTCACTAGTCAAGGAGTCTGTACACAAAGTTTCAGCATTCTAGGCCTTATGCTTCTAGAGAAGAAGATGAAAATATGTTTTTAGGGTGTGGCCCCTATTCGGGACCACAGGGCCACCAAAGCTACAATTTATAATCATCACTAGTCAAGGAGTCTATCATCAGGCAACACCGCTAATTGCTACAATATTGCCCAAGTGGCGTAACACAATAACTCACTCGCTTATTATTTGCCACTGCAACACCAGTCTGAGTGTCCCTGTACAGACACCCTTTGGAATGTTACAAAGATATTATAATTTATGTAAATAGCTGTTTATTTATCACATTAATGGTATTAAACACAAAACAGAAAAGAACATTTTAGAAGCCTTATTATTAGCCACTGCAACACCACCAAACAAGCAACAACTCAATTACTTACATGATTTATGTTTTCTAAACTCAAAATAGTACAAGCATTTTGTAAAGAGAAAATTAGAAAAAAATTCTCTTTTAAAAAAAATAGTTGCTTAAATAGATGTATTGTTAACCTAGAGTACTGTTGTTTCTACTCATAATCACTGCCGGGTGTTTGTAATAGATTCATAGAGATATTGTTCTACAAAAACATGCATGTTTTGCACAATCCACTTGTCAACAAGAATATTGAGGTGATGACATCTAATGTCGCTTCAAATTTGATTTTGTGTGGAATTAAACCCATCACACCATTTCTGTTAAATATATGGCACTGCTATTAAAGGGGCAGTAGCACGTTTTTTGATAAATTTATATTTCAAAATTTTCACTGATAATTGTATGTTAATGCTAAATGTATTATTTTGATAGTGTCAAAAATCTCATTACACAAGTAAATCATCCATAGTCAGAGGACAAAGTATGAAAATTCACATAAAATCCATTGGCGGCCATTTTGTGTGAACACCTTTAATTCATTTTATGTAAGAAAGATTAAACGCATTGCTAAACTTTACATTATATATTTGAATTATTACTGTTCCATTTACTTTAAATACATTGTGTTTCAATTGGAACAATTAATTTTCATTTTCCTGACATCACCTTATAGTCCCCCTAAAAACGTGCTACTGCCCCTTTAAGATATCCTAACATTCAAAATATTACCTAATGGTATAATTTTGATTACCATTGCAGACTCTCACAAAGCACAAGTACCTATGTCTGGAGAAGTATGACGAGGCAGTGTTTGATTTCCACTGCGTGAAGAAACCGCCAACAGCCGGCAAGGAATGGTACACTGTCTGCGGCACCAAGTTCCCCAACCATTACGAGTACATGTTTGTCGTTATCTCCTTCTGTGTTCTTGGACTCTGGTGGTATTGGCAACTGATATTCCGCTCCGGCGCCTTACCGAAAACTCAGAGGCCAAAAGTCAAACAGCACAAGGACTGAGGATGGCGTCAATAAGAATTGATGAATTTAATTTCAAAAGTTCTTCAACCAGTTTTCCTTCTTTTGACTAAGGATGTAGTCAATATATCTTCTTCAAGATTTTAAAAAATATAAAGAACTTGAGTCATTTGAGTTCTATAGTTCTTAACAAGTTTTTCTTCTTTTGGGGTATGATACAATATAGTGGAGAGGAAAATTGAGAAATTTCCAAATTGGATAAACATCTTTGATTGAAATGAATGAATTAATATTAATTTCCTTCTGCTAGGATTTAATGAAAAGGCACAAAATTTAAGAAATTTATCAATTGGTTATTCAATCTCTTTAAAAACAATTATGAAGGATAGAGAACTTAGTTGAAGACCACCACTCTTGAAACTCTTGAACTCAAGAGCGACAAGATGATATTTTAACTGATAAATTTGTTACTAGGTTTACCTTGATACAACTTCAGCAGAGGAGGGCAATTATTTAGTTCCAAACACCTTTTATTATATGGCATATTTATCCCAATTTGTAAGATTTTTATAAGATTTTTTGTCATGGACATTTATATTGACGGAATAGCTTTATATTTTTTATGATATAAACTTTAATTCATCAAACTGTTTTGAGCATAACATATCAAAAGTGTCAGGTATTTAGATTTGATTTAAAACTGATATTACTCACTTACCGGTACTTAAATTCACATCATAATCCCCTTGTACTCCTAAGAAGTCCGATGTTGATGATCTCCAGTGTAATTTATGTATGTTGGTGATTGCATGTGTGCAGTATGTTCTTGTTGAATTATTTTTATTGAATATGAATCAAAATTCTTAGTTTTAAGTCTCTTTTAATTTTGTGACCTGTTTTTGCAAGACTCAAGACTGATGTTTGTTTAGAACTGTCCTCTAGTGAAAAGTTTCAAGGTTTTAAATGAGAACGATGTTAGGATTATCTAATAAATATGTATCTTTTACCAACCAGATTAAACTCTGTAAGTTGACTGATAATGATTTATGATCAAGTCACAAAAATATAGAATTTTGATGTAAAAAAATATATCAAATTTTGATATTATGAAGAGATGATAAAAAACGCAATTAGGTTATCAATCTTTATAAGGAGCCCGGTCAGTGAAATGGGTAGTAACACAACTGTTGAAATGAAGT
This sequence comes from Steromphala cineraria, assembly GCA_916613615.1. NCBI lineage: Eukaryota > Metazoa > Mollusca > Gastropoda > Trochida > Trochidae > Steromphala > Steromphala cineraria. Next base: position 76,755,077 of record OU744721.1, read on the forward strand.
TTTAATGGATTCATGTCGTAGATGTCATGTCATCCTGCTTACAAAACAAATACCCAACTGGTAAAGTTCCAGCAGTTTTTCTACGTTTATCTTTTTATATTAGATCTCTTTACATAGGCTGATGTGTTTATGGTCAGCTTTCAGGTTGTAGACATTGCATTCCTATTTATCTTTTATACATTGTTGGTAGTGTAACTCTCTAGGTTTGTACAAAGTACATGTATTTCAATCCTTAGAGACTCCGAGTGTTGTAGTGAATTGCACTAATGTCAACTTAACTGTCATTGATTTTGGAGTTTATTTTACCGAAAATTATTATCAACTTGTAAACAGATTTTCAAAGCTCTTGTTTATTTTGTTTATTTCATTTCAATGAATATCACAAGTCTTTGACAAAATTGTTCACATAATGAAGCACCCATAGTAATATAAGTTAAGCAGCATTGTACAATGACACCATTTTAGTACTTACAGCTGTAACTAATTGATACAGTTTCTAAGCTCTTTGAGTGCAGTTTACACGCATATTCGAGACATTTCAAAATTCTTTGGATGTGTTAGAAGACTCGCACATAATATAGCCACAAATATGATTATTAATATACAGTACCACCTCTCAGTTTATGGCAAAAACTCTATTTCAATATTTACCATAAATGGTAATTGCCTCTCAGTTGGAGCAATTATTGCTAATAAAACTTAATGTCACGGATAAACTAAACCAGTACTGCAACACTGCAAATGCATATTGTATTCACACCTTCCCTTTATCTAATTACTCTGTAGCACTTCTCTTAACAAATCAAAAGAGCTTTGAAGATCCAGGAATCATTATCCTTGTTCTCTTAAGATGTGTTCATGTTTGTCCAGTTCATATTTATGATTACTTGTGTTGTATACAAGTATATAATGGTTTAATTTGTGATTGTTATTTTTAATTAAATGACATTTTTGCAACAGGATTGCATTGAATCAAGTGTTTTTAGTTAATATGCTATGTCATAAGTTGTATGGAATTTAGATATATATCTTATCATGACTTATATTGCCAACATTTTCAATTTTATTTTATGACAATTTCATAATTTTTAACCAAACAAATGGAGAAAAAAACCTTTGGAGAAACAAAAAAATGTACATCCCTACTTCTAACTATGCCCATTCATGACACAAAATTAAGGAAAAAATCATGAATTCATGGCGAATATGTTTCAGCATTAATATAAACCAAAAAATCAAAAGCATAAGATCAAATTGAATAAATTCCATAGCTTTGTTTGTTCAGTATATAAATGCATGCTTATGTATATTCATCATTGTAGGCATATTTAGATGATTTACTTGCTGAATTAACTTGTTACTGGAATGTTTTTGTTTTTATACACTTTCATATATTTTAGGTCCAGGAATGTATACAGCATGACTAGGTAGAAACTGTTTCGTTCTAGTCTTGAAAACCATGAGATTTTATAAATCAGTATTGAGTCAAATGAAATTGTGAATTACAGTCAGGAAGTTCAATTCTATTTAAGTTGTTAAGTTTTTTGTGACACAGAAAAATAAATACTCATGACAAATGAATGTATGAATATAATTTGAAGAAATTTTGGTTGTTCGCTGTCGCTTCCATGTAGAAGTTCAGTTTCTGTTGTCAAGAGACCAAAGTTCAGCTGAATGATGATGCTTGTCTTCAGTCGTCTTGTTTAACTTGTCATGCATGGTGCTGTCGGATTGAACTATTAGACAAATAAAGAGAAATTTGAGATATTTGTGTTTTGTTATGAGAGTTGGAAGGGAGATTGGTTTCTTAATCTCTTAGCTTATTTCTAACAAGATATTTGGTTGATGCCAGACTTATCAGTTTACAGCTAATTTGCAGATATAACCTCCTGCGCAATTCAAGGTCTTCAGCAACACCCCCCTGCAGTGCATGACCAGTGTCGGTATCAATCATTCACTAACATAAGCCTTGCTGCTTTGAGCAAAATAAGAGGTTGAAGTGCAGCTTTCATATACACAATCTCAATAAATTAAGATCTATACTGCTTCACTACATTAGGGCAAAGATCTCGCTAAACTGTTTTTTGAGCCTTAAGACTGACCTGTGACATTCAAATGTAGCCAATCATCAAGTCCCCCCTCCCCGTCCCCTGTACGCCAGCAACCCAAACTGACATGCTGATAGATCTTAGTTTATTCAGATTGTTATATCAGCAATAAGCGGCAACCAGAAGGAGATGCAAAAGAGCTTTCAAATGTAACAAAATGCAGTGAGACTTAAATGAGCCTATTGAGAGTTATCCCTCGAGGTGAAAATTTGGTTTATTGAGGGGGCCACTTAAGCTACGAAACCTGAAATGAGACAAACCAGTAACAATATGGAACATAAGTTGAACAGTTTGAAATTTATCCCTCGGAAGAAAATCAATTTATTCAAACTTTGAATAAATTGATTTTCTTCCAAGGGATAAATGTTAAAAAATTATGTCTTTATAACATTACCACTTTCGCTCTCCTCGGGGTCTGACAAAGCCTGTACAGATTTATGTTCTGTTACAAGTTTGATACAGCCACTATATAGCAATTACTTTACTGTTTACAGTCCATGTTTAAAAAGAAAGATAGTGGGGATTATGTAATATGTAAGACTCACATGAGTAACCTGCTCATAGCTTTTGATACCAAGTCTTTACTGTTAACTAACCAATCTAGTTAAAACTAAGTTACTGTAACGTTTCATCACATAAGTCCTACGTTACATCTAGGCCTTTACCAATTTGGTCCGTGTCGTTCATGCGCAGAAATCAACCAATGAAAAAAAACTGGCTAAAACTCTTAGAATCGGCCAATCTCAATTAAAACTAGCTAAAATTGTTATGTTCCAAGTCCTAATCGAAATTGCAAAATACAATGTAAATTGACACGGACCTAGTGGGTAAGTGGCTAGATGTAACGTAGGACTTACGGAACGTAAACATTACAGGTTGTTTTAACTAGATCGTTTACTAGTTGAAATGACATGCTAGGAATCCCCTTGATGGGTCTAGTTTGTATCCCAGTAAGCATAATTTTGAAACTTGTATTCTTGATTTTCATCAGACTGATCAGTTGTAGTCAGTGTTCGAAATGTTTTAGTCTGAAAAATCAACCAGAATTTGATGAGCCCTGCAATGTTTGTATCTCATAAATCACACAAGCCAATGGGCTTAAAGAGAGACAGAGCATGTTGATAGGATCACATATGTCAAATTTTGAAATCGATGTTACTACATCGGGAACCACTAACTGTTACTGAAAATAACAAGTTAAAAATCAATCAGTACATTAGAGCAAAAATACAGCCATTCAAAGTCGGGATTTTGATCGAAAACTGGACAATGTGGCTCGAGTGGCGCACGCAAATTCGCCAAACGTAATTTTGAAACCTTGTCATAAGCTGACAGGAAGATATATTCGATTCTATAGTGTTTATTAAGTATTGTCACTATTTTGTAGATTAAGTGGATGTATAATTTCGAATATTAAACGTATTTGAGATGTTTTCTTGATTTTACCATAAAATCAAGCATTATAAGAGATATTATGCATAAATGGATATATTTGCAATTCCAGTGATGAGATATGAACTTCAATCAGCATATAAGATATTTTGTAGCTTATAAAAACCAAATCAAATTTAAAGAAAGATACTCTGTGTCACTTTAATGCTGACCTCTTCTCCAACTGGTCAAATCTGAAAGTAACCAGTAATCGGCAACACTGGTTGTAGTTTATGTCAAACATTAATAGCTCAGATGCATCAATCCAAATACAGACTGGTATAGTTCTTTGAAAATAAAACAATAACACTTTCTTTTTATCACAATGTTTAATATAAAAATATCTTTAAAGTTATGTACAAACACATACACAAAATTAAATTATCATCATACATGTCAATAATAGTCATGATGTACCAAAATGTGTAAAGCAATGAACAATTCTTTTTTTTTTAAATATTAATTTTAAAAAATAGAGCCATTGGCTCTGTAGCTCATCAGGCTTCATCGTCAATTACAATATATGCTGTAGAGTGTGACCAATGTGATTCCCCCTATGTAGAGGCCAAAGGGTCACCAATCATAAAATTAAGTATAAAGGCGACAAGTTTCAGTTTTCTTGGCCTTGTACTTCAGGAGAATAAGATGAAAATAGATTTGAAGGACGTTCCTGTTGCCTTTATTGGAGCAACAGGGTCACCAAACCTACATTTCATAATCCTCACTTGTCAAAGAGTCTGTACACAAAGTTTCAGCTTTCTAGGCCTTATGGTTCTGGAGAAGAACATGAAAATAGGCTTTTAGGGCGTGGCCCCTGTGGCCCTTATTAGGGGTCACAGGGCCACCAAAGCTACACTTTATAATCCTCACTAGCCAAGGAGTCTGAACACAAAGTTTCAGCTTTCTGAGCCTTATGCTTCTGGAGAAGAAGATTAAAATAGGTCTTTAGGGCGTGGCCCCTGTGGCCCTTATTAGGGGTCACAGGGCCACCAAAGCTACAATTTATAATCGATCCTCACTAGCCAAGGAGTCTGTACACAAAGTTTCAGCTTTCTGGGCCTTATGCTTCTGGAGAAGAAGATTAAAATAGGTTTTTAGGGCGTGGCCCCTGTGGCCCTTATTAGGGGCCACAGGGCCACTAAAGCTACAATTTATAATCCTCACTAGTCAAGGAGTCTGTACATTAAGTTTCAGCTTTCTAGGCCTTATGGTTCTGGAGAAGAAGATTAAAATAGGTTTTTAGGGCGTGGCCCCTGTGGCCCTTATTAGGGGTCACAGGGCCACCAAAGCTACAATCTATAATCCTCACTAGCCAAGGAGTCTGTACACTAAGTTTCAGCTTTCTAGGTCTTATGGTTCTGAAGAAGAAGTCGAAATTCCACAAAGTTTACGGACGGATGGACGGACGGATGGACGGATGGACGGACGGACGCCGGACATCATGCCATGCCATAAGCCCATCGGGCCTTACAGGCCAGATGAGCTAAAAATGAATTAACAATAAACTCCATAACCCAGGAACTGCCTCTGTTCCTGGGCTGTCAAATAGTAACTGTTAGTAAATGTTAGTTCAGTGTCAACCTATAAGTTCAAAATTTGATTTTCGTTGAGCATTAGACCTGTACTGTATTTCTATTTCCAGATTAAATATCAACAGGCATGTAAGGACAGCCTAAAGTTAATTGAACTTTGTTACATAATTATTTCCACTAACATTTATCAATATTCTATTTCATCATATAATCCATCTTCCTACGCAGAGCCTAAAAGGCCAGTTTCCAAACTGTCATTTTATGCCTTGCTGCATAGCCTTGAGTTTTCTGTGCTTGCTCTCTACTCTGTAGGGGCACTATAGCAGCACAGAAAAGTAAAGTCTCTGCAGCAAGGCATAAAATGACAGTTTGGAAACTGGCCTTTTAGGCTCTGTGTAGGAAGATGCATATAATTAATTCCAAATAACTAAGTTACGGGTAATAATTTTCTGTAAACGTGACTGCAAGGACTAAAATGAATACTGTTAATAGCAGACAATTAAGTATGTGAAATAAAAAGTAAGCTTTGCTGGATACAGTAAAATAATCATAGCGCCTTGAATTATTTTCCAAACACATTCAAATCAAATCCTAAATAGCACTCATGCTAGAATCAAAAGATCATTTCTCTGCAATGATAGTGCTTATTGCCTTTTTGTGATATTTGCCTCCCCTCAATTCTATCTTGATATTGAAACTAACTCGCTTCATTTAATTACTCATCATGAGGGTTGACACGTGTTACACCAGTGTATGAACCAGTGTATGAAATAATTTTTCAAGATCAATAGCAAACCGGGCTAAAACGTTTTCAAAGTTACTAGCCCAAAAGATAAATTACTAGCCCAATTAAGTAAAGATATGAATGTTTTCGGACATTCATTGTTTTACAATCAAATACATATCTGCTCAAGAGTTTTTGGCATGTGATGGGGGTGATCGGAAACTGACACAAAATGGTAACTGAATTAATTACAAAAAAAGATTGAAAAGAAGTCACAATTTTTTTTGGATATATCAATCCACACTAGCCAACCGGGCTATCATTACTTTTTTTCTACTAGCCCAGGCAAATTTCAACTAGCATCGGGCTACCGGGCTAGTGGCTATTTCGGACACTGGTATGAACTATGGCCCATCCGCCAGCCCGTATCCTAGTTACTTTGGACCTTGCTGGTAACTTTTGCATTTTTATTCCTCAATTCTAGCATTGAAATTATAAAAACACTTTTGGGCTGGCTACTTTTCAAGCTTATTTCATCCACTGGTTACACAATAACTGCCATTAACACACACCTTTAGTGAAAACCAAACTCAATGATTAAATTTCCTTAATATACTATTACATTCAATTTAATTTACTTTGAAAAATTCAATAAATAACACAGATAAAAGAATGTTCTTGACTCAAGGTAAAACTGAGTCGTTCAAGCAGTGGTGTACTGTGGATAACAGTACCGGAAGCAATTCTTAACAATTCACAGTGATGGTTATTCTCTGAGATATACATTTCATTGGTGAAATCACTCCAAAACAAAAGTGCCACTCAACTGCTTATGATTATCTTAAATTTCTTGATAGAAGAGTGAGTTGGTGTTTAGTGCCGCTTGGGCAATATTTCTGTTATTGGAGATATTCCTTGGTAGGAAATGATCATATAAGAAGTAGTGCATTAAGATATTTATATACCTAGAATTGCACTAAAATATAAGAAAAGGGAAAAAGGCTCACTTGTTAAGCATAAAATAACATACATTCAAATATTTCTTCTAATGCAAGAAAAGCAAAAACAATAACAGAATATTCTTAAACACTGAGTAAGATCATGTAACATCTGGCAAACAATGGTATTGAATTGAAAGCCGCTTCCATTTCAGGAAAAACATCTAAGGTATTTTTAAAATTTTTAAACTATAAACAAAGTTGGTAAATGAATCAATGCAACAAACCTGTTAATCAAACCTCAATTCAACTTTGTAAAATACCATGCCACAAAACATGCCTTGATTGGCATTGAACATGAATTAACTAGCACTATCATACGCAATTTTCTATAAGAGGAGATATGCAGTTTACAAAATTGAGAAGCATAAACTGTTACAGGCTAAAATAAATTTTTGTTTTTGCGGGATGACCCTTGACGATCATGTTCATTCAGTCTAGCTCCCCAACGCTGTGCTACGGAACGAAGATTTACCTTACCGAGATAGTCACGGTGAGCAATACATCGTCAAAGGTGCAAATCATTTCTTATTAATGTCAACTTTAGTCACCTCTTGATTCACTTATTGCTAATTACATTATTGTAATTTAAATCTTAAGCTTTGAGGAAAGCCTGAAAAGTGGGACAAATATTGCAACTATTTTCGAACTTCAACTCCATAAGCTTTTATATCAATCAATTGTAACTGTATTATATAAATAGATATATACACTGAGCAGTCAATAACAATATATATATATATACTCTTTGAGCAGGATCAGGACTTCATTTTACTCTGATGATTATATTCATAGATTAGTCATAAGCTTATAGAAATTAAAATTTGTTCAAAGAAATTGACATAGAAACCAAATTTGTACATATGAATCTACATAAACAAGTATCCAAAATGAGAAAAGCTTATAGCTCATATTGAAAATGTGTTTTCAAGGGGTAAGAATTAAGTACATATTTTAATGATTATGTGTTATAAAAGAGGGTTATATAAAATGCTACAACAGTTTTCAAGACTTTAACACTAACTTGAAACTTTGATAATATTTATTAAGCTTAACTCAAAAGCCAATCATACATACATGATACTTATGGAAATATAACTTCAAAACAAAATAAACAAGTGATTTTCAATCAACTGAAACAAGATCTATGGCATTAAGAAATCCCCTTTCAAAGGTATGATGACGTGATCAATTGCAAGACATGTAGCAATGGTTGTAAGGAGGTGCTTTGATAGCACAACTAGTTTTGTTTTCTCTTCTACTGGTTTGAGATGATAAAAGGATAGAAAAAAATATTCATATAACAGTCATAAGATTTAAGTTCAGTTTTTATGTAAAAATGAAAAATAACAGATGTCTGACAAATCTAAACTAACACACAAAACCATAAGGCTGAATCACCTGGGCGGTGCCAATCAATATAGCCATGAAATAATACCTTTGTTGGAATGTCTTTTTTTTTTCACTTAATTACTTAACATTTTAACAATGACAATGTTTTGCAAACTTTAACCGATTAAGTTGAACTTATTCATTAATATTAGAATAAGATCAACAATAGTTCAAATCACGTTTGTTATAATAGCATTCCACTTATCAATGGAGATAATTAACACAAAACTTATATACTTCTGTGTGAGGTCAGGTGACAGTCAATAATTCCTCTAAATTTTATTCATAAGGATCTCACAATCTCAAGAATTTTTATCAAAAATACATACGGTAATATTCCCACCCCATACTCCATTTTCAAAGTGAGCTCAACTACAGTAAACATTCTCAAGCTTTACCTGTAAAGAGGTTTTCTTCAACAGTGCTGTTCACAAAGGGTTCCTTTGAAAAGCTTTCCAATATCTTGGCTTGTCCCTTAAAGTAAGGTGTTAAACAAGTGCCCAATTTGATTAATTACGGCCAAAATGACCCACTTTGTCGGCCATCTCAGAACAACACTGATTAAATATAAACTTTGGCTCAAGCAGGTAAAGAGTAAACAACCAGACACAGCTATGATATCTTATTAGAAACACTGACCCTCTTTTCACAAAGCACTTTAGTGATATAATGTTATGAATATATATATATAAATTAATCATAAAGGTACCCTTATAACCTTGTGGTAAGCATGAGACCTTAGTTCAAGGGACAGTCCTATCGGGGTTGTATTTTTGGAAAAGAAATTCAAGAGGACATTAATTTTCAAATTATACATATAATATTATTAGAACATGGTCTTAACTCAACCCAGTTGAAACATGTTACTAGAGGTGACATTTTTTCACACGGTAAAATAACAAGAAGAAGAAGTGATGCCAATCACCAGTGCCACGTGTGTCAAAATCCTTGCTATGGCATTACAAATTTTATAATAAATCATTTGTAAATGTGTGCATATACTATCATGACAAATATCGAAGCACTTTTTTGATTGTGACATTTCCCAAATCAACACGATCACGGTCCAGAAATTGATAGGACAGAGTCTTTAACCTTAGTAAACATTGCCTTATGGAGGGGGTCGACCTGCCTGTCACAAAGCAGTCTGGAGATCATAAGTCATAAAGCTAAAGAATATAAATGAAGAGTTTAGCTTGGTAAAGCTTGATTTGTGAAGAGAGGCCAAGTCTGTGGAAGATAAATATTCTCGTATCAGTTGAGGATATGGCACTTTTAGATACAAAATTGACAAGATATATCCACATTTTCTCAGACTCAAAACCAGCATGGATACATCACACACTGCTCACACAAGTGAAAGAGTTATCTTCCCTTTCCATGACACAATTTGGGGGTGTTGTCCGATCAATCATAGGTTTTAATGGTGCTGGATGAATTAGCACAACGATCACTTTTTGGTTGGTTTGCATTTGAATGCAGATAACTAATGACTCATGTGTACCTCCCGACAACCATTGTTCGTAGAAAGGACGGGACCTGAAATGTAAAGGTATATGGTTGGTTAGGATTGTTGACAAAAATGCACAAGAATACTGAGAGTGTAATTTACACTTAATTGAATGACAGGGTTTTTTATGTGTCTGTTAGACTTAAATCCCTTTTGTTAGTGTGGGTTATGATTAAAAAGACAATTTCAAGTAGATAAAAATAAAGGACATGAATGAGAGTTTTAACATAAAGTCTTAAAAGCCATACCAAACATTCAAGTATATGACAAATGTTTTTGAGTACTTATCTTTATACAACTTCAGTTTAAATTATGTGCCTGCGCTCTGTCCTATGAGAATGTTTTTTAGAAATTGGTTACGCCATGTGATCACTTGATTTTGCGTAAAGAGTTCAAAACAAAGTTTTCAATCAGTCCTTAGTGCATATCAATCAAGACAGTAAAAGACACCAACAATGCATTCATCTCACCTCTTTAGCATCGTTGAGGGCGTCGGTGATCATCTTCTCAATGTTCCTCATCATGGCTACCTTCTGGTGGGGCTTCAGGGGATACACAACCTTCTCTGTAGGTCCCGACTGAAGCACAGACATCGGATCTTCTTGTTTTATCAAATATAATTTCACATGAACTTCATCCTCAGGGATTTGGAAAGGCAGGAGCCAAAGGGTCACCTTTCTTTGTCAGAGCCAAAGAAATCAAATTTCGATACAGGAAAGCCAATTTAGAGCTTTGTTGCAAATTGAGACTCTAATTATAACACAAAATATATCTACATATCGGGAATGGCAAAACAAGTACCCATTATCCTTTTAAAAGAGCTATCAAACTAGTAATGATAATGTATAGATAAAACCAAGTATCTTAAGAGGTGAAATCTTATTTGAAATATCATTCATGGAAGCATGATTCATTATGGAAACATTATAATAGAAAAATATTGATCAAATTTGAAAACTAATTTTGATCTCCAAATATCTCTAAATGGTAGAATAGCAACATAGCTTTTATGAAACATATTCCTACCTTGTACCAAAAGTTGACGGACACTGTTTCTCCTCTGTCGGGCACCGACTCAACCTGATGCCACCTGGAGGGACAAACAACAAGGGGAGATAATTGAAAATGTCAAAGTAATGGAATCAAACATACCAAACTTTGAAGTATCAACACACATTAAGAAAGAAAAGTATGAATTAGTTTCCTTGTTCTTAATTAATGATATACTGTCACAAGTCTTTTTACAGTCATACCAGTTATATAATTTTGAAAGTCCAATTCTTATTTTAAATGAATACTAGTTACATTACCTACCAAACATTATCATCTTCTAATTCTCATTCTGACTGCTTTAGATGTTTTCAAAATAATGTTCAAATGATTGACGCATACCATTGTCTGGTTTTTAATCAATACAACAACTTCAAACGTTCCGAACTTTATTGTACAATATTGACATGATTGGCTCTAAAAAGACACTTTCCCGCAACAGTCCATACTTTTTGATCAAATGACACTATTTGGAAAGTTTAGCATATGTGACTAATGACAACTCATGCTATCACAGCATCTATTTTAAGATTAAGGAATTATTGTACCAAACTTCATGCCAAACTTTTGAAATAACTATACAAATAGTTTCAAAGCAAAAAAATACAAATGAAAGATCAGTAAACTAGATCTCACCAATACACAGGAAGATAAAGAACATCACCAGGGCCTACAATGGCTTCCATTCCTTTAATATCTTTAAACTTTGGGAATTTTCTGAAATCTGGGTCATCAAAGTCCACCTGAAATAAAGTAACAACAATATCTAAAACACTTTACAATTGAATATTTGTTCAATTTACTTACTTTGATTGAATTGCTTTTGTGGTAAAAGTTTAAAAGAAATGCTGTCAATATCATCTGAAGATTTCTTTGTTCAGACATAACTTGTGAGAAGACAAATGTAAAAGTAGCATGGGTAAGTCCTACAGCATTCTACATCTGGACAAAAGTCAGAGGAAAAATAAACCATTTTTAAACTTTGTACAGCTATAGTTAAAAAAATCAGGAGTTCCTTTTCAATCGCTCTGCAGTGTTTGTTCCCAGATGGTCAGCAAAGGGGGGTCATTATGGCCTTTTCTTGGCAGATGGGCCACCTTTCAATGAAAAAAGGATTCTACCATGCCAAATTTTAAGGGACACCAAGAAAAAGGTATGGGCAGATTCCCCAGGACCCCCTGCCTTTTATTCCGATATATCAAGTAGCCTTACTTGACTCTGTCGATCGTGCGGGTGGTAGATGGGGTATGGGTAGAGACACTCAAACTGGCTTGGGTCAAACAACAAGAACCTTTTGTAGCCCTGGATCTGGGCAAAAAAGTTCTGCTGCTCGTCATAGTGGCATGGAGTGACCACACCTAGAAATACATTAACATCATGAGATATAATATTTATGTGTTTAAGACATCTAGGTATATTTTAGAGAAATTATTCAAATTCAGCATGTGCACAAGCCCAAGTCAAATGAATGTAAAATTAGCATACGCAGGGCCATAGCCTTTGATAGCCCAGCCCAAGCCCACTTCCTTCTAAATCCAACACCCCCCTCCCTTCACTATTTTCATGACCAAAAAAAATTCATACTTCAAACATGAGAGGCTAATCAAAAATAGTGTATGTAATGATCGGTGAAATAATCACAAAACAGCAATAAATTAAAAAGAGTCATGATATTCCCTTTTCCTCTTGCAAGAACCAAAGCCTATCCCCAACTGAGCTAAGAAACCTTTGGGCCCTAAGTTTTGTAAATATTAAAATTTTCGAATATAAAAATAGAAAGTTCGGCCCACACTCAAGAAATTGATGCTACGAGCCTCATATGGCAGAATACTAATTAAATCTGCCTGTTTGTCTGCCTGTCCACCGTACCGTCCATGCCGACGAGAAGGAGGTTCGAGGTGAGTTGTCCCCACTTGTGTCTCTTCTGCTGCTCGGAGATCCAGTTCCAGTTGAAGCCCATGAAGTCCATCACGATCCCCCGACCCACCGAGTCGTTCAGGGCCTGCTGCAGGTAGTATCTGCAAATAAATTTTTTTATGGGACAAGGTCACAACTATAACCAACTTATTTGTACTGGTAACTTTATACAATTCCACACAATCTGTTGCATCAACATATTTTTGCAATTCTCCTGCAATACCCTGCTTTCTTGGTATTGCGGGAGCATTTAGGCTTATATTCAATCAAATCAAATATAAGAAAGAAGCCTAAGATTATTAGCTATTTCAATAGGTATTGTAGTTCTCTACAGATCTAGACTTGCTCCATTCTCTTCCCACAGAGGCAGCTCAGTTGCATCCGAGCAAGCCTATTCTTATTAGCCAAAATTCTTGGTCAGATGGCTCTAGCGTCAAAAAAAAGTTATATCCCATGATTGCAGACAATGAAAAACCATGACTGTCTTCTCTCTTTTGGGAGAGAATGAACCTGCTCTTCAAGAGGTTTTGTTATGTCAAAATGTTATTTACTACAGTAGGGTGTAAGACTACAGGAGGATTATGCGTACAAAAATGGTGATGAAGCAGGATTATCTGGGAATAGCAAGGCAAGTTCACAAATGAAGCTTAGTCAACACAATGCACATAAATGACCAGTTATATCAAGGAAAAGAGTAGAAATCATAATTTAAGGTGAGCATCATACATATATTTAGGAAAACGAGTTTGCAGAAGTCAGGTTATATACAAGGTTTTCCAGGAATATACTAATACTGGTAAGGCAAAAAGAAACTAAATGACAGAACCTCAAGAATTCATAAGGACTGTCTCCATTACACCTCCAATGCTTATGCAGCAGATAATCTTTGTATTTTTCTACATTTTCCCTGACCATATATATCATGAACACTCATTTATTACCAACATACAAACCACCATATAATAATAGTGGATTTGTAGTGCGCTTTTCCATACTATATAATATTATGCTCAAAGCGCATATGAAAGGTTAGCATTAACCCTCACGCACATGCAACTCTGGAACGCTGCCAGGGCAAAAGGGTCAATATTATTTATAATGTTATGTATAATATGTCACCTATGTGTTCCAATCCTCATAAACCGATCGGTGATATGTTTATTTGAGACTCATTTGCAGGCTTTGTTGGTAAAACATTATTTGGAAAAAATGTAAAGCAGAATTCACGTAAGTGGCTAGATCATATGGTACCTTTGACCAACCATTTGGCAATCATTGTTTCAAATTTTGTTATTCAATTCTAAATGGAACAAAGGTTACCATTATGCACTGACAGAGTGTCAGAAAATAAAAACGTTGTCGAACGTGAAATTGAAACCGAAGTTTAATGATTTACAGTAGTCTTGCATTATAATTCGTTCGTTCCTACAGGCCAATTCCGGCAAGAAGGGCTTACGATGCATGTGTGCATTAAAGAGTTGCCACCAAAACCCATAATCTCTTGCCACAGGGATACAGATTATTCATGGTGACTCAATCATATGAACTGGCGTTTTACGATCATGATCTTGGACTTTAAAACTTCAGGAGAGTTTGGTTTACCAAAAACTCAACAAATTCCTTAATAACAAAAAACCCCAACAATGTTACTTTCAGTTGGGAAAAGGAAATGTTGTCCATAGTTTATGCCACAAGTCAACAGATTCGGTTGAAACAGTGTGAGATGTAGCAAATTAATGGTTTTGAAGGAGTTGAGAGGCAAATTACAATTTAGATAACGTCCATGAACGAAACATTGCAACAGATTACTTACCGACAAAGGTAGTGATTTTATCGATATTATTTGAATTTACTTGCAGAACGTCAGATGGCTCATAACACTGCCTTTTTAAGTAAATGCCTATGTTTATGCCTTCTCAAACACTAGATTCAAAGTCAAATAAAACATTAACGGTGTGAATTAAAGAAACGTATATGACAATACGCCCGAGACACACCAACAACTGGTCATTGCATTACAGAAAGAGTTGAGTAGAAATGCATAATGGGGACTCAATCAATTTGTCCATTCATTTCCAAAGGGAAGTCAAACAAGAGTTTTTGCAAATGCCATGAATTTAATAAGACTGACTTCAACACCATCTGATTAACAGAATACCTGAACAAACCTAAAACTAGTGTTCTTGTTCTGGCTTATTCGTTTACTTTTGACATGTAACTTTGACATTGAAATTATGTATCATTTTTGGTTTTAAGGCTAAGAAATAGTTTCTCTGAAAAATTACATATGCGTTTCAGTTTTGGGAGATTATATTGTTTTTGCTATGTAAGTTTATTTTGGATTTTGGTTTATCTACATCACGAAGTAATCTCAAGGGGTATTATTTATTTGTTATTTTATTTCGATTCTGTATATTTTGTACTAAAACAATAGTTTACCCTGGGCCTTTGAGGCCCGAGCTTACAGCAAACGTATGTATTTTCTTAAAACGTCAATTAAAAAAGAAATATCTTGTCTACAGTTACGAAGTCATACGTAGCGTTAGAAAACATACTAATGGAGGAATACATGAAGTAAGAGGTCGCTTATTTCAAATGTGTTGATTCTGGATAATGTCAAACACGTAACCAGGCCTCAAAGGCCCCACGATACTGCGTGAGGGTTAAAAGATTAAAAGATCCAATGAATTATCTTTTAAGAAATCAATAAATGAAGCTCTCCAAAGCATTAAATATTTAAAACAATTTTTGTTAAATAACCGTCTTTTTCAACAAAACAATTTCAAATATTCATAAAATTTGCTTTGTCAATTTCAAAACAATGCATTACAAAATATAGTCAATTTCTAATCATAAAACATCTCAATCCATATTCAAACCAATGTATAATCCAGGGAATATCAAAGATGACACAAATGGCCTTTATACAAAAACTAACATAATACAAATTCATAAGTTTCACAAGTTACCTCTCTTTTTCATGTTTGGTATTCATCACTTTGTCAGCGAAGTCTTGAAACGAGAGATCCAAATGTTGAGTTGGTGGTTGAAAGTTTGGCTCATAGTGTAACTTCTTGTCATCGAAGTAGAGAAACTTGTGAGATTGAGATTTGTAAACAGTGTATGTTCCATCCCCTATATTGGACTTGAGGTATTCTAGGTTCCAGTGCAGGGCTGACTTTACTAGGCCTGTATCTGTCAGGACCACAGGTTGCTGGAATAGATTAATAATCACATGAATAATTGCAAATATATAGATTTTGAACATTGTAACTTGGGGATAACTATATGCAGTGTATAAAATAGATTGGAAATCTAGCCTGTCCTGAAAATTCATTGGTCAATTCCTTTGGGAAATTTAAGAACAAAATTGAAAAGTTACCAGTCCTGACCAAAAAGTAACCAGTCCTGGCAAAAAGTAGCCAGTTCAAGGACTGGCTGACAGGCAATATTTTAAACACTGCTATATGTCAAGTCATCAGATTAAGTTCCTTCCTGGATTTAACAGTTAGGCCAACCATATTTATTTCTGTGTTTCTCATCTCCCGCCGACATTTCTGCTAAAAAAAAATCTGTTTTATGACACATCCCTTTAAATCTCTACATTATCTCAACCAAGATTTCCCTTTTAAAAAAAGTTTTCAATTTGGCTTTTCACTTTACATTGTTCTTACCATGACACGACCATATATCTACAAATACACACCACTTTTGTATTTTTACTTTTTTTTATTTGTTTTCCAGTGCCCACTCACTTGCAGAAGGACTAAGGAGATGAGAAATACAAAAAATAGTACAGCCGGCCTTAGAGTCATGCAGCAAGCCAACAATTGTTTCCTTACAGGGCTCGATGTCTGAGTGGAGTAGATGTTAGGACAATCAGTGATGACCATTTGTGACTATGATTTGCATTTGTTTTGTAGATAGAGTGATCCCATAAGTAACAAAGTGCCATATAAATAAAAATTTGATTCTCACAATATGAAGAATTGAAGTATCTATCGGTATATTTATATCATTATCCATATAATATCTGAAAATTGGTAAAAAAAACATCTAAGTGGCTATAAAAATGATTTTTTCTCTCTATATCAACCTTAAGAATCAGATTGTAGGAGTAACTATTTTCATACAAATTAGGTCAAGAACAGGTTTTGTGGACTTTTCTTAAAATGTTTACATGACTCGTAACAAAACTCTTAACAAAAACTAAAAAAATCAAAGTGAATGTTGTCTCAACTCTAAAGAAAGAGGAATGTTATACTAATGATGCAAGGGAATATTACAAGTGATGCTGTTGCCTAATTAAAACATTTTAAATCAAATTATTCACTGGTTGACCCACAAATGAACTAAAATTATTTTGTCTGATTCCAACAGATCTACCAAATAATTAAGGATGTGTAGTATTATCTATATATTTCAATATGATTACAACATGAAACGACATGAATAGGATTGGTACACACTTCTTAATACATGCAATACATTGAGCACTGTAAAATGAAGCTCCCTGTCCAAAACGACAGACAGCTAAACAAAGATTGCTGATCCTATTGCTGTCAAAGGTGAAGAGACCATGCCAAATCTTCTATTTGAAAATTACCTACATATTGCATTATGTATTGAAATACTTGAAATATATGGCAATTTACTGAAATGAGGAACAGTACCAAAAACCTATCATAGGGCCATAAGTCTTAACCTTTGTCCTTACTCGTGAATACTACAACACTGCACAAACTACTTGTTCACTTGACAGAAATTTGCAGAAATAGTCACTCTCAGTTAAAATAAATCAGCAAAATGTAACTAAAAATTCACTTGTTTAAAAGACTTTTGCTGTTCCTCTTAGAAACAAGCTTGTGGTTCTTTCAATTCTTTTTTGGTCTTTGGGGTTATTATAACAATTTGCAATTTTAAACTTGTTCACAGTATTTTATCATCCCATTTACAAAAGAATTAGATAATCATTTTCTAAAAAATTATTAGTACATGTCTCGGAATCATAAAATTTCAGATTTCCTATTCGTAAAAATTCGTAAAAAGTCATTTACTTTAAAACAAATCTATTAGCTTTCTTTTGGTATAGTAGGTTGCTTTATTGTCATTTCAATAATATTTATGCAAGTATATTAATAATATCACTGAAGTAATTGGCATTCAAATCCTCAAATCACGATGAATACTTTGCAAAACCTCAACAACAATATTCTTCAGATCTTTAACTATTAATTCAGAATCTCTACGTCATTGACATTCTAATTTCCAAAACTAAATTTAACATTAATAAGTTGACCTTTGGACTACAATTAAAGAGCAAAGTTTAAATAATCATGAATGATTAATTTTCTTCATGCACATGACATATCAGGTTATTTTTAGCTCTCAATAGTAAACAACATTCAGTAGGCCGGGCTGCGATACAGCCAATCTCCTACCAGCTTTCGGTAATGGCTGAGCTACGAGTGTTTGGTCACGTACGCACTTTGTGTGCAAACTTCACGAAAACAAACCAATTTAACTACTTACATGAATGGCAAATTAATGAAATCTTTTCACAATTGACATTCTTAACACATACATAGGTCAACTTGTCGGTTAAAAGTAAAACTGCCCTGAAATAAACACAAATAACATTGCCGTCGGAATGGTCAAAGAGAAAGTGTAAACAAAGTCGGTGTCTGCAGGAATCTAGCAGTCTGAGCAAGTAATATGACAATTATGACACTTACTTCGTTTGCTATTAGTTTATCCGCCTTCGGATCAGTGACGCTCAACCGTGGAACTGTCTCCGGTTGGAACGTGTACTGCTTTAGCTCCTTAGAAATTTCTAGCACATCATCATCTGCTTTAGCAGTCGCCATGATTGAATTACTAGGGAGACTTCGTTAGAAAACAATTAATGATCTTTCTAAACATCCGTAATTCGTTCAGATCCATTAAATTGAATACTATGACATAAGTTAAATCAAGTCTTGTTGTAGAAGGTCATACATGATAAATTTTAGGGTGTTTTGAGATGAAGTATTTCTACAATGTTCATATAACACGACCCTGCAATAACTGGTCCCTCCAGAGGTCAGTCTTGAGGTACTAAAGTAGAAATTCGTTATCTACCTTATCACTTCCGTGTTCTAATGTAAACGTGCTTTAGTTCAATACATTTGAAAAATCCATGAGAAAAAAGGGAATCAGCAATCGGACATGATTGATTTTAACTTTCAAATAATATCAAGAAAACCTTAATTTTAAAATCCTAAGTAGGCCTACGTAGTTTGGGCAACTTATTTTGACTTCGGCAAGGAAAAGTTTAACTTGAATTCTAAATCAGTGTAATTCCTATTACTTTTGTATTTTGAAAGGCCTAACGTCGTTAAACTATTCATAATAAATGCCTCATTTCCATAAAAAAAACTACGTTTTAACAGAGACATTATATAACATAAATAATATAGCGTCTCTGGTTTTAACAATACGAATTATTTGTATCTTTACAGACAGTTAATTCAATTTGCCTGAATATAGTATTTCCGACATTACGACATTATGTTATATATTTTACTTGATAATAAAAAATGATATTTTTGGAAAGTAACGACACGTCGGATGAAACCCTAAAACATCAAAATAGTAGATTTCGTCAAAGGAACATATATAATTTTTCATTCTAAGTTTGTATTTTGAAGTTGTAATGATAATGGTACTGAATTTTCACCAAAAATAATTATGGTCATTACGTTAGGTTTGAGACATCAAAACAACATATGAGTTACTGACTTGACTTTCACATTTCAAACCATTTTTAGTAATTAAGTTATACAAGGAAGTCTCTGGTCGTTGAAGTGAAGTCTCTATATTCGACATAACTCTCATTTATTGAAAAAAAAAGCTATGATCATAAACGATTTTCGAAAATTCTAGATTTTACATTCTGATGAACGCTTTCGAATTGTCATGACAGTAAACGTAAGCCTAAAGGGGGACTGAAATGGACTATAGCCATTTTCGGGATTCATAAAAAGTTCGTACTTTTATCAGAGTTTGAATGTTCCTTGTGTATTTATACTAGAGACTACTACTTAGCGATTGCTAGTAAAAATTGAGTTAAATACTGGAATGATTCACATAACAACTTCCAATATTCATTTCATGATAATGTGTCATTTTAAACATAAAAAAACATTCATGAATCCGGATATCCAAAGGATGCAAAAGGTTGTTTGAACGCTTAATCATAGTTCTAGCAGATTATATTTACGAATACAATGTCTTTATGTATATATACATATATCAAAGTCAGAGATTGTGCATACCAACTCCTTATTTTTCTTTATAAATGTGTATTCATCATCCGGCGATATAGGTAGATAAATGTTAGTAGTATGAGTGCTCATGCAACGGATCACGTTTCCATTTTGATCCAGGCATTTTTTACGGCGTTTGGATGTAGCCTATCAACAACTGAATTAGGTAGTGGATCCCCCTCACCGATTGTTTAAAACTAATCTGAAATTGGAAATACATAAAAAGAGTGTGCACTGGAATCCAATCAGAACTTTCAGCGATAAATTTGTATAGTGCGTTCAAACAGAAACGTTTTACATCGTTTGTATGATATACATGCGGTCTGCTACCCCCCACCCCCCCCCCCCCCCCCCCCCCCCCCCCCGACTGCTTAGTGCTTTTTTGCTTGTCAGTCTTTTTGAACAAGTACAAATGTACCCCAAGATGAAACGCTTATACCCTCCTCCCTGGCTTGGCTATATAGAAGATGACACACCTGTCTCGCTGCACGTATATCTTCAGTATCTCATCTGTACAGCAGGGTTAACCCTCTCACAGCCTAGATACCAGCGATAAATAATTGTTTGCTACTTTGTTGTTTGTAGGCACCAAAGGGTAAACTATAAGTATGGTTGGTCTAGCACGTATTAAATCTTACAACTACTGATACATCATATCATTCCTGTTGACCGATTGCATTTATAACTATATAGAGTACCTTATAAATACTCTCAATAAAGGATTCACATCGAGCGATAATTAGCTGCGAAATGTATAATAGAAACTCATTGTTACAATCCGCATATCATCTTCTGGAGTACTTATGGTGACCCTTTTTACTAAAATGTTATAACTAATCGAAGGACACCCGGTGGTATTTAAATCACAATATTTACAAATTCTATCACATAAAAGAGTTACTGGTTTTGAAATCTACCATTCTCCATCTTACAGGTTAAACACCACAACGAAAGTTATATGCAGACACTTCGAATTTTCCTATTTTTGATAGAAGTTACATAGCTTTCTGTATTCAGATCAGTCTTGAATAATCGATATGTTAGTGTTTTGCCATTTAAAAGACCCTTATCTGTTGTTTTCGTATACAAATTTAAAAAAAAACAAAAACAAAAACCAGAAATCTATACTTTAATTTCAAAGGGATATCTACTACCCTGGGTTGATGTCCCTATTTGTAAATGGGTTTCTGAAATAAAAAGTTTATTGGAAACAATCAGTTATACTTGATATAACAGGAATAGGAAAATCTAATGAAGACAATAGAGAAAATGCATTATTATTCCAGGATTTTCTAAATCTAAAAGACCACTTAAATATTCTACTTATAAGTCGATTAGTTAGTATCAATACCTTGAATTCTAGATCTGCGCCAAAAAATACCGTAAATTGTATATTCTTTGACTAAATACATAATTCTTTTCCCTTACAGTGTTTGTCCCAGTCATAAAAAAAACTATTCTATAGATCTGATAACCTATGATTGCATACGAGCACTTTCCAGCTACCTATAAATCGAGAAACCTGATTGACTGTAATAAAACTTGGTCGTCATCTCTAAAGTATAGGGTAATTTATGAAACACCTCAGTCATTTACGTACGCTTCGGTCGATTGGTCAAATTGATAGCACACTGAGACGTGACTGAGTAATAACATTAGACATGCTGACAACAACCAAACTTTAAGGCAAACAAATGATTTCATTGGCTGAAAGGTCTACAGAGAGTAATTGTTGAAATATCACAGTTTGATCTCTAAAACATCTGCTAGGATCCAATGATCGAGGGAAAGCCAAAGCGCCTTTGAGCAGCACTCTCTGAGCTGGATATTGGCGCTATACAAATGTTTAGTAGTAGTAGTAGTAGTAGTAGTAGTAGTAGGAGGAGGCTGATACACCGGTTTATGAAGAGGTTGGCGTAGAATCTACTACTAGAATATGTCTTGTGTTTTGTCTTGTACCTCTGTTTGGAGAAAAATACCAAACGTGCTTATAACACTTTTCAAACTACTATCAATGATTGACAATTCAAAGATTCCAATGAAAAGTTAAAAGCACCTTTTGTTCCGAACGAAAATATGAATCTCATTTAAATTAATACTACCGATAGTTTTATTTTCAATATAATCAAAGTTGCCCATTTGCCTGTTTAAATAATCTTTCCAAACTTTCGATTGATTGCCAGCAATAACCGTTAAAAATGTTCTCTGAGTCTCAAGTAAAAACTATAAAATCATAACTATCCCCAAATATCAATTAATTGTCACTTTAATGTAGTGATAATCATTTAAACGCCTATTTTATCGCAGTCATTAAATGTCGATTGGTTGATTGATTTACACCATCGATAACGTCTGTCATATCTTACCGAAAATTGTCATTGACACAATCAATTTATTAGGCCAAAAGGTTTTGAATTGTAGCCCATGAGTCATGATATATATGTCTATTTTTGGTGTGTATGTATGTGAAAACAATACAACTTACAAATTCCAGTTCATTAAGATTTCGACTTAGTTATTTTGCTTTAATAGATACGTACTATATATATACGTTGTACCTACAGTGTCTAGATTGCATTTCAAGAAAGGGTGTAACTAACTTTGTTGAAGGGAGATAACTCTTCCAGCCGTATTCTTCGTTGTTGTGGCATTCATAGTTTGAAGGCAGACATTAGTTGTTTCTTCTGTGTAAATCGGGAATAACGATCAAATTAGGATTGGAGAGAACTTTATTCTTCCATATTTCATGATAAAGCCCAAATGATAGATTGGTGTAAACATGTAATATAAATGTATACATTTAGGATTGAAACAAGCAAACTTATAGTGCGATTAATTTGTTACCTTAAATGTATAAATAACTCTTTGATTGAAAAAGAAAATATTGTTACAGACGAAGTTTTTGACCTTATTATTTTATTGAACGAATTCTTTATTTACAAATGTAAACTTTGATATTGTCATAATAGTTTTAAAATGTTTAAACATGTTTTAACAAACTGCTACACCATAGAGCGTCATATTTTTCCAGTAACTCAAACCATGACGAAATATCTGTAAAGTGGCGTATGTGTCATATACACTCTTTATACCGAAAACTCTTTATCAAGTTATTATGCATGATTCCTTCAGCTTATGTCCCTATTTATGATTGCGTGTGTTCGTTTGTTAAAGTTGTGTTGGTGTTTTAAAACCCCAACTTAATTCAAAAACCTTTAGGGAGAGGAATCCCCTGTCACCTTGGTCGTTATGTAAACAAGGATTCATGGTTAAGATACTGATTTTAAAAATAAAATAAATTTATAAATGATTGTGCGCTTATGAATTTTTTTCTGACAATTGTCATCAAATAATGTATGCCTATCAAGTTCCAACAGCGAAGTAACATTTTAGATATCTTTGGTAAAATTAAATTTATTGATTTATCTTAATTCCCATGGTTTTGCTCTTTGAAAATGACATATATCATTTTTAAGGATAGGGAATGTATAAACAAATATTTGAGGAATGTTTTATTTTCGCGTATACCCTATCACATAATTATTCATGAATGCATGCTTTTAAAAAAAACTTGTTCAACTTATATAATTTACGAAGATATTTGTCAATAAATGGAACATTTTCTTATCAATATATTCTCCTTATAAGCGAATTTTAATTCAACTTAATTTGATGAACCGTAACGAGCTCTAATATACAATTTATCCTCTTCATTCGATATGAAAATACAAGAATCTTTTGTTATCGACTGAAAGGTATTGAAATCACAGCCAATTGACGAATCAAAGTACAGGCTGTACATTCCAGTGGTCGGCCATAAAGCGCGATCATACGCTTGCGTCAAATTTGATTAGTGGCTTTCACAAAATTTACAACAAACACGTGCCTGGCAGCGGGTTACTTTAATAACCGCACGCGCAATCGGCATTCCTGTGGTTATAATTGTGTCACTTCAAAGGGGCAACTAGTGCAACTTCTAAAATGCAGACTCAGAAATCGGTCAAATGTATTTCCTTCTCGTGCCGGTTTGGGATCCTATAATAAAAGTGCTTATTGCGTTAAATTGCGGAAATACCATTGATAATATCTGCATTAAGAACAAGAGGGGTCTTTATGCAATGGACAACATCACGAATACTGGGTCAAAAGGGGAATAACGGTATTACTGAGATGTATTGTTAGGAAAATTACGATTTGATAAGGTAAAGCGTATCTATGTTTATATTTATACACATATTACATTTAAAAGGCAGTAACATTATATTACGAACTGTTACAGGTTATGGCAAAAATGAGATTTGTTCCTTTATCTATTAAGTATTGAATGAATATATACTGCCTTGATTGGCACCTCTAGATTCATTTAAAAGGAATGAGAAAATTATTGATATAGGCCTAATGTGAATTAGTAAAGAAGAAAATATTTTTTAGATAAAATGTTATTCACACATTCTTTATTTCTTTATTAACCTATTTTTTCTTAAAAGAAACGTCTTGATTCCTCCAACATTTTTAATTAGATATTGAACAAATTGAGCAGATCTTTTAAAGTCTAAGAAAAGTACTGGTTTGTTAGTTTAAAAAAATAGATGTTACAAAATTCTAAACAAGAAATATAACGTTTAATATAATATAAAGTTAAAGATGTCAACAATAACAACCCTTACCCTTTTTACACTTAAAGGGGCAGTAGCACGTTTTAAGGGAGAATATAAGGTGGTGTCAGGAAAATGAAAATTAATGGTTCCAATTAAAAGGCAATGCATTTAAACTAAATGGAGCAGTATTAATTCAAACATATAATGTAAAATTTAGCTATGCGATTCCTTTTTCTTTCACAAAATGAATTAAAGGTGTTCACAAAAAATGGCCGCCAATGGATTTTAGTTGAATCTTCTTACTTTGTTCTCTGACTATGGATGATTAACTTTTGTAATGCGATTTTTGACACTATCAAAAAAATACATAAAGCGTTAACGTACAATTATCAGTGAAAATTTTAAAATATAAAATTATCAAAAAACGTGCTACTGCCCCTTTAACTATAAGGTATATGTAACGTACATCAATCTCTAGTTCTATGCATATCCACGTGAACAATTTATCACACTGTATAACTTGTAGGTTAGGTATACATTGACTTGTAACAGGTCGATTGACTGGCCCGACATGATTAATCGAGCTAGTTTGACATAATCCATCTCACCTCGACCTGTGACACGTCAGTCAAAATAAATCGGATATTGTGTATACAGATGCGGTTTCAGTTAGCAAACACATGCACTATGTAACTGAAATAACAAGTTTATGGGTTCAACTTTTTATTAGGTAATTCATGCTCCGCGGACAATGGAAATGTCAAAATGAAATTTGTAATTTAACGGTAATTTGATCCACCTGCGAGAAGGTCATGTCGGATGACGTTCAACTGATATTGTCACATTGTGTGTGAGGAAATATTCAATTACACTTTACAAAATTTACTTGGAGTTGTATGATATGATATCAATTATAACAATGTAAAATGTAAGACATTTTAACTAATCACTTGTTTGAAAGTTTAATATAATATTGTCCAAATAAAAACCATACATCTGCAAAGAGAATCAATTGTTTATATTTGTCATCGTAAAAATTACTGCTTGTAATAAAAAAAATATCTTTATTTCTGATCCCAAACTATCTTGGACCGAAGGATATACGAGGGTTAGGGATAAAATTTTAAATTATATTCTCAACTATTTATTCAGAGTCGAAGAACTTCCTCTTTTAAGAACTTACGTAACTCATTGTCGACATTCAAGACAGATTGATTCTCTCTTAATAAATTCCCTGATACCGACAGATGACCTTCGGTATATTAATATCTAATGTTCATCATCGATTTGATCGATTCACGTCAGAAAAGATGAACAATTACAATACATAAAGAGAATTGCGATTTATTAACCCCTTGATTGGCGTGGGTTCATCTATGGTTCAACTCGTTGTACTTCACTTGAAAGATCAATCAATTCCAAACCCGTTTGATACCATTATAGCAAGTCAATAAAAAGGCTTCTAATTCAAATTCCATAGAGAATGTTATTTGTAATTGTTTATTCTTTAGAGACCATGCGAAGGGAATTGTAATTGGATGTAAACAATTCTATCAACAGAGAGCATTCAAAGACCCCGCAATTTATTAATAAATAATTTCTAATTAACTTGGCGTGCGTCTGTCATTGTGCTATATATTGTGTTTAACCGACAATAACATTAACAAAACTTCCAACATTGCTTTTTTGTAAAAGTTATGACTTTTTTCTTATAGATAACATTTTTCTTAGATAAATATATGTTACGTGGTAAATATGTAAGAATTACGTAATCGCTATTAAATGTTTGTAGTTTCCGGATATCGTAGGTGTTGTCACCAGTTTTTGTTGTACATACTTAAAAGGTGTGTGTAGGGAATGTCTTTTTTCAAAGACATTTAATTTTTAACAGCCAAGCCTGCAAGCTGATGTGGTGGCGAGTGACAGCGAGCAGTTATTATCTGCCCTTTACGCTCGTGCAGATTAATACGCATGTTTTCACCGAAAATGCCATCTCTAATATTGTCATGCCATATGAATTAACTAATGTTGTCCATTACGGATTGTCTGTTATGATATGTTGAAATACAACCGGGGTCATGATTATTAATTCAGATCAGTTGATTTATTTATAGAACTATTTTCTTTCAAGAGGTCAGCCGTCGCACTACGAATCCCTCCGCTAATTACTCTTCTGAAGACAGCGATACATTGGTGAAAACCAGCAAGCGATCAGCTCTCAACACGGTTACGTTGCTTCAATCAGTGTTCTTCCAAGGGATGTTACACAGCTGAGATCCACCCGATATTGGTCTGTTGATTGTGGTATTATGTGGGAGGAGACGCTTCTACCTGGATAGTACGTGCCCAGTGCGAGTGACAGGCTCACCTGTCGTGTTTCGTGTTCAGTCCACTTGGAATGTAAACACACCATGGCTTCAAAGTGTAGAAAGTTTGTACCTAACATTTTCAATAAGACTAAATGTCAAACGTGTTTTGGAGCTAAAGAGAGCCATTCTGCGGAGGCCTTGGAAAATAATAAGGTGAGAACGCTTTACAATTAGCAAACGTAGCGAGCGGTCGATCTGTCGTCGGCGAAATGTCAATGTGCATGTGTCACAATGTTGATTGTGTTGTGTATTTCACGTGTTGATTGGCCTAATCACATGAAATACATGGTTATTGTGAAGTAATGATAGACCTGCTTTCAATATCAGTTATATATTTTAGTTGATTGTTATATTTATTTACAACAACTGTGTGTTAACAATTACATACATTGTTAAACATGAACACAATATTAAAAATAATAATCTGCATTAATACCTGTTTTAATTTAATACAATGTAAAACATTGTTCTTTCAATGGTAACAACTTAATACAAAATTCTAAACCCATATCACACAATGTCATGAGATCATATCACACGGAAATACTGCTATACTTGGAAAATAACTTATGTAAACACAGTGTATAAAATATAGCCCGTCCGCCAGTCCTTGACTGGCTACTTTTGCCAGGACTGGTTCCTTTTTGATCAGGACTGGTAACTTTTCTAAATTTTTCTTAATTTTCCCCTTAGGAATTGACAAATTCATTTCAGGACAGGCTAGGTTTCAAATCTATTTTATACACTGGTAAACATGATCTCAATATCGCTACAATTATATTACATTGTTTCCACAAACACATACCAACTATTTTATAATATTGACATTTAAAAACATTCAATATAACCAAGAAAGCAGTTACACAACAGATCTCAAGTCAATGTTTATGAGTACCCTATGTTGTGATGGTGTACTATGTAGACCCCCACTAAGTACTGTAGACTGTGTACAGGGAAGGCATGTAAGTGAAGATGCTGACAGTGTCTATCTCAGGTGCTGCATACTCTAATGCTTGGTTTCGCTTCTCTACAAGCTGTAACACAAGATTCTCCTTCAGTGCTGTACCATACACATGCTGATAAATGGGTTTAGAGGAGCTTTTAAGGGATGTATATACTATTTACTTTGCTGAGTGTGATTGTGGTCGACATGTCAATCTTAAGATTTTGTTATTATGATATGTGGTCCGCACTTATTGTTAGCTCAGGATTCCTCACTAAAACATGCTGATGGAAATTGATGGTTTTGTTTTGTGGAGAATTATGTGTTGTCCAAGTAGCACCTTCAGATTAGGATAATGTGATGAGTAAGAAAGTTCTTGAAGTATCTTCTAATTAAAGTTTGTTATGGTCATCTGGGAGTTGGGTGGAGGGTAAGTGGGGGATGTTATGTTTTTATTCTTTAAAGATATATGAATAGAGGTTGTTTTTTTTTTAAATTTAAATTTTTTTGTCAGTGTTGTTAACTGATGGTCAAATGTGGTATAACGATTTTGGTTTCTTATGATAACTACATTAATGGTTTAACTTATCATATCTCAATGTCATTGATGACAGATATGTTTTATAATGTTTATTTACTGGACTTAAAGTGTATTGGTAAATCCTTTTCCGCATTGGAGGCTTTTTGCTAATACACAGTCATATTTAGAGCAGGACTAACAAAACCATTTAACCCAAATATCCCATATAAGCACATCTGAGGCTGCATATCCTACAGCAAGATGTGTATAAACCAAGTCCCAGGAAGGGTATAACATTTTGTATAAGCAGTCGTATCACCTGTATCTGATGCAGATAGTGACTAGGCCACTCACTCACTCCACTCCAGGGGAAGGAAGTTGGTTAAGTCACATCTCAGACTCGCTCAGATTCTGCACATGATATTTGTGAACCTGTCTATCAGGTTCCAGTTTGCCAAAGGTCAGTGTGTATATAATCTGGGGATCTGAGGGCATACATCTGTCTGACTGACCGACTGACTGACCCCTGTCTCACACTGGACTCAGCTAGCCACAGGCAGGTGGACTCACTAGCTAGGTGACCAGTGAGATCAGGAAATCTTTGACTTTAATACTTTATCTGCTCATCTTAACTTTAACCCTATGTATGCCGTTGGCCAACCAGGGTATCAACTTGGCATCTGAGGCTATAGATCTGTCGCCTGTCTTGTAATCCACTTGACCTGCCAAAGGCACATGGACTCATTGACCAGGTGACCAATGCTTGGAAGTAACTTCTTGACCATCTTGAATATTAATCTCTCACTTTAACTCTCTGTATGCCAGTGGACAGGAGTCTATGTGGTCTAAGGCTTGATCAGTCCCTTCCTACACTGGACTGGCAATATGCATGTTGACACCTTGAGTGACCAATGCTTTGAGTTGAGGAAAATCTTTGGCTTGTGTTGTACCCCTTCCTGTCTGA
Source organism: Steromphala cineraria (assembly GCA_916613615.1). Classification (NCBI taxonomy): domain Eukaryota; kingdom Metazoa; phylum Mollusca; class Gastropoda; order Trochida; family Trochidae; genus Steromphala; species Steromphala cineraria. Next base: position 76,784,440 of record OU744721.1, read on the forward strand.
CTAGATTATGCTGACTTGCCAAATGGACTTCATGTCCAATCATTGTCTGAAGAGCTCACATTTCGGATCATATCACCTTGAATTAAGGAGTGATTGCAACAGTTTAGAAAATCATTGGTTTGGAAATATGCTCACTTCATAGGCTTTTTCTAACAGTCAAAAAGACATCCTGGATAAGAAAATCATTAATTTCTTGCTAGAGATATAATGATTTACAAAACAGTGTAAAAAAATGTTTTTAATGTTATTTAAAAGTTGATGTTTTTGCAACTAGCAGTGTTAATATGGTGTGATAACATCCACTTGTCTGGTATAATATACTTGGCTGGTGTTTTTATTGTTTTATCACATACCCATGTTCTGTTGAATTAGAGATGATAAGAGTGTCATAATAAGATGATAAACTGTGCTCAGTAAGAACATCAGAATGATGAGGAGGTTTGGAAGATTCATTGCCCACATGATGGCAAGGGTCCAAGAAAGTTTCTTTTGAGAAATAATGCCAAGTATTGAGGAAAGTTATTGGTTGGTATGTGAAGTATGTTGGTTATTTGCTTCATTACATCTATACACAGCATTTAGTGCAGTATATAATTTTGAATTATTTATTGTAGGAGATAGTTTGTATGAACTTTTGCTCTTTCCTTTCTATGAGCACATTTGTTTTCTTGAATGTTTTCAAGCTGATCAGTTACGTAAATGCAACAATCTCTGCCTCAAGCTTTCAAAGGGTTAAAAAAATTTTATGATAGTTTTTAAGCATGATCTGCAAAAAATGATGTCGCCTGAATCAACTTTGAGTTTCTGAATTTGAATATTCTTTAAAAGCTAATAACTCCTACAGAGTAATACATAAGTAGTTTTGGTAATACTGTAAGTTCTTCAAATCCTCCATTGCATTATCAGGTAGAGATAAGTCATTGATGTAGAAGTTGCAGTATCTCAGATATTTATTAGTTTCAAGCTTGCAGTCCTCTCTCCTAAGTCATCCACTGGACTCCCACTCTGTACCGGAGTAGTTAATGTGAGGGGGTAATGTTCCCCATATGTTATACACATCCATCATACCAGCCCCTTCACGCACAACTGACCACGCATCAAAGCAGCGCATGTGCATTGCATGTTTCTTTTTATGCCACAGAACTATTAACTGTGTGAGCAATCAACAAAGGTGTTCTGTTTTCCCTGGGGTTTATGTTTCATGCTCCAGAGGTAATAGGCAATCATGCAGGAGAAAGAAGTGCATGTGCATTGCATGTGTTTCTTTTGATTCGTAACAGCTTTGTTTTCTTCAACCTTGAAAAATTAAACACTGAATAAATTTTTTTGTAGGTAGCATAAATTGTGGCATATCGTACTCTTAAACACTATCAATTTAGAAAAGCATATTTCCTTGCCTTTATAAAGCTATGTCCTTTGTTTTCTTCAACCATGAAAATTCAACTTTGAATATACAGTAGAACACAGATATAGCGAACACTCGGATATAGCGAACAAATTTTCAATTCCCGCCCCTATATAATATCATTTAAATTATATGCGTATAGCGAACACCGGATATAGCAAACTAAATTCTTTGGTCCCTTGGAGTTCATTATATCTGAGTTCTACTGTATTAATTTTGTGATTTTGTCCGTAGAACAAATTGAGCCAAATGTCCTACTGCTAAACACTATGAATTTAGAAAAGCATATTTCTTTGCCTTCATAAATTTTGTAGGCACATCTGCGTCTGCAAAGCTTTTTCCAGCATTTAGTATCTCCATCTGAAAAATGAAAAATTTATAAAAATTAGCTTCAAAGATATCTTCTTTAAAGGATATCTCATCTCCTCTTCTTGTTATAGACTTGCTCCTGATTTAATGATTTAAAGAGACTATTCAACATACTAGGGCTGCTCAAATGAGTAAACTGAACCGTAAACAAAACAGCTTGGTATGTACTAAGATCCTTATGTGCATTTTATCTTTTTGATACCTTTGAGCAACCATTAAGCTTTACTTTTAATTGCTCTTCAAAGTATCAATGAGACGTGCATGTGCATTTCATGTGAAAACCATAGAATTTGAAGGAGCTGGAACATAAACAAACTCTTTGTATGGATGAAGTTCTGCCAAGAAATGGCTCATGTCATGTCCTGTTTATCATTTATTTATCTGATGGAACTATAAGGTAAAGCGCTTATGTCTCTTTCTATAGATATAGTAGTAGGTCGAAGAATTTTCAAAATATTTGGGAGGGGGGGTCATCTATTGAAAATGCATTTTGGGCCTCACTTGTGGGACAAATCTTTGTTGAAGTCGATTAGAAAACGAAATTCTAAAAGTTGGTTCCAACCCATTCAAACCAAACCAATCTTGAATGAACAAGAAATAATTTTGAAAGGTCGAATGAAGACGTATGGGAAGTACAAAAGTGATTTTCAGAAGTTTAATAAACTCTTACATTTTGGATTGACTAAGCTGATAGATAAATACAGTTTGAAGACTGCGTGAGAGTCTATGTATGTGTTGTCTATGCATCTGTTGAGGGTTATCTGTAATGGCTGCCGGCTGGAGACTACAGCACCATCTGTAGTGCAGGGAGACCGCCTGGTGAAAGATCAACTCGCTCCCAGACTGCATCTTGTCTAACTTTGATAAACTTGTCAGTCAGTGTCTTCTCCTAGGGCCAGTTGTCTTACATCTCTACTGCTCGTCTCAGAGTTAACTGGAAATTAATGTATGATTTGTTCATGTTTTAGCTGTATCCTCTTCATGGCATTTTGGTATTTCATTAAAAGAAAAACATTATATATACAGTAGAACACGGATATAGCGAACAAATTTTCAAGTCCCGTCCCTATATAATATCATCAAAATTTATATGCGTATAGCGAACACCGGATATAGCGAACTAAATTCTGTGGTCCTTTGGAGTTCGTTATATCCGAGTTCTACTGTAAATAAATATTTTAGCCTCATCCTTTCTGCTTATTTTCAACATTTTAACATCTCTTTCTTTTACAAATAAGAGATCAATGAACTCTAATTTTATCAATATCATAGTCTGTGTCTTCATCTTTGATATTACATGATCATCTCTGTATATATCAAAAAGCTCCATTCTATTTTGGGTTCTTGAAGGAAAAAATATATATCTGTATAGATTTGAAGGAAAGAGATTATTTGATTAAAAAAATTTCCTCATTAGCCACATTATGCAGAGTAATTAGTATGTATGTCAGTGCACACCCATGATTATTTGGGTCTAGTTACACAGATAAAGTATAATCTGCACTTTAATCAGATAATCTTCCACAGAGTTGTGCTAATTAGGAATTATACTAATTAGTACAGGGTATGTAATTTCAGCTGAAGTAATTAGAGTGTACCCCCTCTGACTAATCATTTGGCATTGTTCCATGTTATGTTATTTGCTAATGTAATGAAGTCCTACTGTAGTCGATGATTTACCTTTCTAGTAAACTGTTTGAATTGGTTAATATCGTTTTTAAGTAATATAAACAGAAGCATCTTCTTGCAAAATGTCATGAAGTAAAATAAATATTCATATTATTTCCTATTATTATTGGTTACTTATTCTTGAATAAGAACTTAACACATTTCATTAACATCAAAATTGTATAAAACTTGTAATTATTGTATGATTTAAGTATGATGTACAAAATAAATAAATTGCATGGCCCTTGATAATCAGTAATTGCTAACATACAGAAGTACTTCGTCCATGTAACGCTAAGAGTTTGTATGAAAGGGCCAGCTAGGTTTAATGGACACTTGTGTCGTGATAGATGGCACCGTTCATAAGGCCTCTCTAAGAGCATGCAGAGAACATAGGGGGTTCGTTAGGCAGGTAATGTAGGCACAGAGATAAGAGGCAACTAGCAGGTTCAAATTAACTCTTGGGTAAGAGGAAATGTAACTCTGTCCAGTGTCCATTTCTCTGATATAACTCACCTTAGTGTTGGATCTGTCTGAAGGAGCTCTGTGAAGTTTGCTCTGTTGACTTTAATTTGGTTAATGTAAGTCCAGTTATTCATCTACTTGAAAGGAAGAAACCATGACCATCATCATAAATGCTTGTACAATAAGAAATGTCTTTTGATATAATATTTACAATTATTCTGCTCCTGCAAATTCAAACCAATATTCTACAAACGTATGTAATTGAACATATAATGTAAGAAAAGATTTATTTTTCAGCAATTTGACAAAGTATTTTGATCATGATATCCAAAATTAAGCAGAAATAAATGTATTTTGACATGAGCACGGTTTACATCCCTGTTGTGAGGTTATTCCAATCTAGGCTTGTAGTACATGAATCACTGACTCAGTTTACTAAGGAGACAACAAGTCTGATTGATTTACAGCATGTGGATGGCCCATCAAACATGCTTACTTCTTACATACCGGTACATCTATTGCTCTCCCCACACTTCCGATGCTCTCTTATCATCTGGGGACAAGACCAAACTATCCCATACTAATCTGCAAGAATCAAGCATTTTACATCATAATTGACATTTTTTTGTGGGGAGAAGATTCAATAGGATACGCTCTTGGTTTTCAAATATAAAGCAAATTTATTATGTATTAAAAACTTGCTTATTTTTTCTGGGTTCTTTTTTTCAAAATGTTTAAATATCTCACCGAGAAGAATCTTGCTATCCATTTGTATGCAACTTCAAAATTTGTTTAAAAGACTAATGCTGATATATTGTTTTTATTTTAAAGAGACGATTTAACATAGTTTTATGGCGACAAATTTTCTTTATTTCAACTGCGTAATAAGGATGTCCATTTCTTCATATTGTCATTTTCTTTCTACAATAACATCACTATCAGTCAACGCTTTTCTTCACCATTTTATCTCGGAGCTTAACTTTAATGAGGCAATTGACGTCAGTTGAACGAAATCAAACCATTTCTCTAACTTTCACACCTATAAAATTGATGGTGTTTTCAAGCAAAAAGCACAATTCGTAATGTTGGTAAGTATGTCTTATTGTATATGTGAACACCAGGACCCCGAGGGGTATGCTTGATGGGGTAGAGTGGTCTCGCTTCACTGATCACAGGTACTTGTTTGATGGCAGTTTCGATCAAAACACCTGTGGGCTGGCTGATTTGAATTTACCAATCATTTTAAATATTTTACTTCCACTGTTATGAATTTCTATTTTCACAATATCCATTGACTGTTTGTAGATTTAAATTTTCCGCTTTTTGTTGTCAAATTGTGTTTTTACTTTCAAGTTGTTAATCCAGCTAGTCTATCGAGGTGAATGTTGAGAATATTAGCCCTCATATATATTTCTCTTTACTTGATACATGTATATGATAGATACAAAGTGATATTGAAATCATACCACACTCATACATCATGTTTTTAATATTTGTTGGTTTATAAGAAAATAAGCTCCAATCTATCATGCAGCAGCTGTTGATTAGTAGTAAATAGCCTCATTATTTTATGAAAATTATATTTACTTGTTCCTTAATATTTCAGTGTGTTTGATAGCTGAAATATATCTGACGACCATTTGTTAATTTCAAAGATAAGCAGTCTCAGAACTTGATCATCATTATCTGAAATAATTAACTATGAAGTTTATTAGCTCAATGTGTAGCATATTTACAAAGAAAGTTGATCAGCAGCTATTCTATAAAAAAGACAATTATTGATGACTGTCCGAGAGAAAGTAATTAAGATTAACGAGTATTGGTGAGCTGAGTGGCAGAGAAATACAGAAGATGACATATGATATCATTTTCATCTTGTGTAATTGTCGAGTCAGCAGGTTATCTCTGCATCTCACTGTCATTATATATATATAATGAAGATTTGTACTGCGCTAAATCCATGCTTAGCATGCTCTAAGCGCTACAAGTTTAAAGAATAAACAACATATATACAACGGGAAAATGGGATGTAGAACTGCAAGGGGGGATTTAGATATTGTAAGAGTTTGTGAACAGGTATGTCTTGAGTCGGCGCTTGAACTGTTCAAAAGATGGTGAAAGCTTGATATCAAGTGGAAGAGAGTTCCATAACAGTGGGACCTGATGTGAGAAAGATCTGTAGCCATAGGATTTTAACTTGAATCTTGGGATGGTAAGAAGGTGCTGGTCAGTTGATCGGAGTTGTCGTGGTGGCTGGTAGGGTGACACTAAGTCAGATAGGTAAGTAGGGCAGGTGTCATGGAGTATTCTGTAGGCAAAGCAGAGAAGTTTGAATGAGATCCTAGCAGGAATAGGGAGCCAGTGGAGGTGATGCAGGAGTGGAGTAACATGACCAAATTTTGAGGATCTCATCACAATCCTAGCTGCGACGTTCTGAACGGACTGAAGTTTGGATAGGAGCTTTTGATTCAAACCAGAGAGGACACTGTTACAATAGTCTAGTCTTGTTGTTACCAGACTGTCATTGGTTGATTACAGATCGAGTCAGCCCTGAAAGAAGTGGGTCTTGTTCAGATTCAAGAAATAGGTATATGGCTTTTGAAATCTAGTGATAAGGGTATTGGTGTTTTGCATTGTTTCTGAGAACTTCATTTGAATCTTGTAATGTGACACTTTTAATGGGAATTGACAATATTTTTAGCTTGCAAAGTTATCACCATCTTTTAATTTTTCGAACTGTCTGGTTTTGAAGTGTTTTCATACACTGGTTTACAACCTTTTTATCCCACCGGTATGTAATACCGTGGGATATAGTCATCGCCCTGTCCGTCTCTATGTCCGTCCGTAATCATTTCGTTTCCGGAGCAGATCTCAAAAACCGGTCCACATATCTTTCTGAAACTTTACATGTGTATTGCCCACCTACTGAAGTGGTGCCTTTTGATATTTTCAAATTTCTGAAAATTTTATTTTTTATTATTTCCATGGAAACGGCTCTTATATGGACTCTGTTCATGAAAGGTTTAGTTTCCGGAGCAGAACTCAAAAACCAGTCCACATATCTTTCTGAAACTTGACATGTGTATTGCCCACCTACTGAAGTGGTGCCTTTTGATATTTTCACATTTCTGAAAATTTTATTTTTTATTTTTTCCATGGAAACGGCTCTTATTTGGACTCTGTTCATGAAAGGTTTCGTTTCATATATATTAGCTTATATTATATTGAAAAATTTACAATTATCTTTCAAAGGTTTACATCTTACAATCATGTGGAACCGGTGGGATATGTCATCTTCTGATGACTCTTGTTTTCTTCACCTGTGAATGTTTCCTTTGTCTTCACATTCAAACTAATGTAAACCAATTCTGTCTAGTAAATTTATAGTAACAAGTGGAATAATGTTTTCTGCAAATGTAAATAGTTAACTTGGATAAGTGATTGTCTTTGTTCATATCATTACAGCAGCAGACCTGGTGATAAAACTAATAGTTATTCCTTCCATGTTGTAAGGAAAACAGATCTGTACCCTTCTAAGCCTGTTACAACAGATTCACATTCCCATGAAAATGCCAGATTATGTAACTTAAATATCTCAGAACATGTAAATGTCTTCTCCTGTTAATAGCAAATAGTAGTCTTCAAACAAGAATGTGACATTGAATAACTCACAAAATGAATAGCTACTGTTCAGTATCGCCCACTTTTAGTTTATCCAATCATTGTATAACAAGAATATTCCAATGAAACTGCCACATTGTGTAACCAATGTAACACAATATGTTACAGTCCCTCGTACCACTTGTGTACTGTTATTAGGGAGTAGCACCATTAAACACTCTGAATGAACTCGATACCCTCTCATTGTTTGGTAATTGTACATATGGTATTCTGGAGTGTAACTTGACCTGTCTGTTTATTTAATTACTATGAGTAGGTAGGACCACCCGGGGAACCGCCAGGGACAGAGCTGGTTAAATGTTAGGTGGAATCTAACTGGAGCATGGAGGGGCTGGGTCAACTAGGGGCTTTGAAGTTTGGTAAATATAGAGTTGCTTCATGGACTGTCCTCTGTAGTGTTGATTACACAGATAGTGGGATGTGTTTTCTGGACAATGATGGGTCAATAGTTAGAAGTTAGTTTTGCTCAAAATATATTATGCTTTGAAATTGACACTTCTTTACTTGCACTTTGTTTATATTTTGAGTGACGTAGGTTAGTTTGTGTCATGGTGTTGTGATATGTATATCTATGATGATTTGAAAACAGGTGCTTGTTGAGTATTACTTTTCAATGTTGGTGTTTTCTAATAAGTATGTAAACAAGATTGGTTTTCTTGGTTGTCATGTTGTGATTTTTATCTTTTATATCATTGTCAGCCCCAAATGGCTGAAATATTGCCCTAACGACATAAACCTCAGACTCACTATATCATTGTCATAGGAGATGTAAAATTTGACTACGGCGTAACTGGAGATCTTGCATGTTCACTGGTTGTCACCTTATATGTGAATATGGAGATGGTATATATCCTTTCTCAGTAAGTGCAAAGTCACCTTATAAATTAAGAAATGAAACAAAGATCGTCTGAGATATGACTAAAAGGGGTTCTCATCAAGATCTCATTTCTCTACTCTTACATCGTTGCTGTGAAGAGAGTAGTGAATTTATTCATTAAGGATTCCATGATAGTGTCTGTTCAAGTAATAGTGTCTGTTAGAGTGTAACTGATATTAAAACACTGAATGTTAGTATATCAGATGAAATACTTGCCTCATAAACTAAACCCACATTCAGCAGATTCTTCATCGAGGTTTTGATGTCTTTCAAATAAAATACTATACTAATTTATCATTCATGTGTTTGACTTGTTTTTCTTAATAATATATGAAAGGCTTGATAATGCACTATTCTCAAATTTATCAACTTTTGATGATTTGAGTTTAGTTTGAAAAGGTTAATGCAGATGATGATGACGTTAATAACTCATTTTGACTTGTTCATAATTTATCATTGTCATCATTAAACTAGAAGTTAAAAAATATCTTCCTTCTACGTACAGTATATCATTGTCAATTTGTCTATGAATCAAGTTCTGATATATTAAGGTAAGGTTAAGCCTGAAGCATTTTAATTTTTTGGTTCTTTCATTTCGGGGCGAAAGTTGTCAAAATGAGATGATTATTAAGTAATAACCTTCATTCAAGTCATATTTTCTCCAGTTATTGCAAATTCATCATGTAAAGAGAAACGTCTTTAAAAGAAAGGCTTAAAGAAAACATAAAAGATTATCCACAGGCGTACCTATCTCATTTTAATGATCAACAATCTCAAAATAAATCTTCAATAAATAATAGTTATTGCTAGTCCAGACATTGCAAGTAAATCAGTCTCATGGCCAACAACTTAGGTTGAGAGTGAAGGTCGCACACAATACAAATTACACTTGTAACATTTATAATTTTATTGTAAGGTGCTACTCAATCAGACCAGAGTATATTGCAAACTTTTTATAGACAGATTTTGGTTAAGGACATAGATAAACTCCCCAGATTTACTCAGTTAAATCATCAATGAGGACAGATCTAGTCTAGGGTACTGCAAGCTAACCAGACCTGAACCAGGGGATTCAATTCTGTCCTTAGGTATCTGTGATGTAATCAAGATGGCTGGTATTTTCACAATATTTCTATTTCTCAAAAGAAACATACAGGTTCATTATGTTCAAAGCTTAAGGAGGGAGTGAATTGAGATTAAGGGAATGATTGAAGTCTTGTAATCCTTTCCTGGGGGATCATGACGTCATTTAGAAATAATTAACTGGTATTTCTACAGGGTTCCTACCATAGGGTCATGGTTTGTCATGATGGTTTTTAATCTTATGATTTCAGTCCATCAGATAGGAAGCATGTTGAGGAGAGGGGTAGTTGCAAGCCTTGTAATCTCCCCCTTGGGGGTTGATGATGTCACTAAGGAGTAATGGGGGGCTACTGGTATTTCCAGAGAAGCCTACAACCAATAATGTAATCATTGCTCACTGGTGTTTCTACAATATGCTACCTGGGGATATGTTGTCCTGGGTGGATGTTTAACTAAAGGATTCATTCAGGTGACCATATTGAGAGCACATTGAAGTGAGGGCCAGACCCAGCCATGAAATCTATCCGTACTGGTTGTGATGTCACCCAATGTAATGAAGGTCATGGGGCTGGTCAACAAGATTCCATCAATAGGGTCACCATTTATCCTGGCTTCACTGATGTTCAATGCTTTAATTTCACATCATCAGATTGGGAACCTTTAAGGTAAAGGGTCGGTGTAAGTTTGGATGTCTCTTGTAAAGGGTTACACACAAAGGGTTACAATAGAGCCATGTTGTTTTCTAGATTGAAAAATCCCATAAAAATAATCTTGATGGATGTCTGATATTATTCCCAGGGATACATTGATCTTACTGGAAGGAGAATGCTTTGATTTTAGAGTGGGGTACAATTGAATAAACTGAACTGGAGAACAATATATATGGGTATGTTATTTGTAGTAAAATATTGAGCAGGATCACTGTTAGTCGTGGGTGGATGTTTGATGTGTGGTGAGGGGTAGATGCAAGTCCTGTAATCTCTCCCTCAGGCTTGATGATGTCATTGAGAGTGATGAGAGATCACTAGTAGAATAAACAGGACCAAGGTTTGATGTTTCACCTCATAAAGAGATCAATTCATCTGATTAACTTTGAGGTGAGGGGAAGCAATGTCCCTAAGGGTTGATGATGTCATTTAGAGTAATGAGGACCATTGGTATTTCTACAAGATTCCACCCATAAGATCATGGGTTGTTCCGGGCAGGTATAAATGCAATAATGGTGTATATTTAGGGATCCCATCAGATGGCCTTGAATGATCATGATGCCAATGCATGTGTTACTGGTTATAGCCCTTTTCACACTATTTTATCAAGGAACATATTTTGTCCAGGATGGTTGTGTAGGTCATTACAAAAGATTCTTACAGTAAGATGGACAGAACTAGAACATGAGCATGCAGGGTAAATGGAAGTCTTGTCTAATTTCTCTGACAAAACGAGTCCATGTCATCAGGGGCTATTTTCTATGCAATGATTTGCATGCCACCCTGTCCAATTAGCTCAGGAAATACTGATACAGTGATAATCTTAACAAACTCCAGAGAAGCCTACAACCAATAATGCAATCATTGCTCACTGGTGTTTGTACAATATGCTACCCAGGGATATGTTGTCCTGGGTGGATGTTTAGCTAAACAGATCCATACAGGTGACCATATTGAGAGCACATTGATGTGAGGGGCAGATCCAGCCATGAAATCTATCCCCAGGGGTTGGTGATGTCACCCAATGTAACAAGGGTCGTGGGGCTGGTCTGACTACACGCTGAGCTGTCCGGCCCTATAGGAGTTTGTCCAGCATAGAGTGTATATAAGATAGGATTTTTCAATACAGTCTAAGTGACTAAGTCCTCATTGAGCAAGTCTAAAACTGGCCAACATTTGCAAAACTAAATTCCAACATTGAAAATTATAGAAAGGTGTTTTATTCTCAAAAAAAAATTTAAGCTTGAATAATAAATTTGGGTTGGGTAGATTTTTGACTGATGCTTGAAGTATGCAATCAGCACCTATATAACATATGAGGGACTGGCCTGAGATAGCCGATGCTCTATGGAATATTTTAGTTTCAATTCACATATGTTCATATTAGTTATTAAATGAACCTTCCATAAGATATATCTTAATCTATTGATATGTACCTTAATCTATTTAAATGTATCTTTTTCTATTGATATGTATCTTATTCTATTGAAATGTATCTTATTCGATTGCCATGTATCTTATTCTATTGATATGTATCTTAATCTATTGATATGTATCTTATTCTATTGAAAAGGGATTGAACCTTCCCCTATAACAAACTTTATCATGGTATACCCCATCACTTCAAAAACACCTACACCTTTACAACTGTTTGACATTCAACCCATCTAGAGGTGCCTATACATATATGTAGGTAGGCCAGATGTCTATGCTTATGTGAAGATTCAATACAGTTATAAAGGTTACACGATCCCCCTGAATATACTTTCATACAGGCTGTATACATATGAACATTCACACTCACCAGTGAACCACTAGTTACATATGTCATCGCAGATACATGTGTATGGAAACATGGCTTGTTTGTTTTCATAAAGCCTTTTTGTTGTGGGCTGTCTGTTTGTCAGCTGCGGTAGCATATACGTCATACAGAGGCAAAAAATTTAATATTTTTGTGACCTTTGCTTTTGATGATGCTATGAGGAGGAATGTTCAGTTAACTAGATTGTTAGCTAATTTCATTATGATGTAAAAATCTCCATTTTGTATTATATCTATCATTATTATTATTATATTTTATGTCATGATTATAAATTCATTTGATTTAACTATGAAAGTGTTATTTTTCCTCTTAGAATTTCCCCTTTTTGAAGACACACTCGGTCACCCATGATAACTTCTTTGTAAACGTTCACTTTGTGACTACCACTAATACTGTTGAGTTTGACTTATTCTCTAATCACGTTTTGAATTTGCAATCCCTTTAACTTAAACACTCGGTTGAACATATGGACATATCTGGTCAATTACTGTAACATGAGTGCCTGGGCTTGTACTCCAAGTTTACAGAAACTAAGCTCCCCGTATCATATACAACGTAAGTGTTTGGTCTTTTACAGTGTGTATATAAGATGGTTTCAACTAAGACTGCATGTGTTCCCAACTAGAAGTGACACAGAGCGTTTACTGGAGAGTATTAAACAGATTAAAAGTAAGGTGAGAGGGAAGATGTGGAGATATCACGAGGATAAGCTGGATTGTACACACCTGTGGGCCCACATCCAGGTGTATCAGGTCAAAGGTCGCTGTTTTTGCAAAAGGTCGATTGTGAAAGGTGTTGCATAAATGTTTCTGATATTTGAATCAAAGCAATGAATATAATGGTTTAATGACAGCCAACTTTTTAAAAAGATATTTCATTGTTATGCTATGTTAAACTGTTTTTGAGAATGGTTTAATGACAGCCAGCTATTTTTTAAGATATTTCATTAAGCTGTTTAATTGTTTTTGAGAAAAAAAAGAAGAGTCACTGACTTCAAAATTTATGATCATAGACAGCTTACTTACCTGTTCAAAGATCAATCAAGGTAAATTAGTTAAATATTAAATAATAGTTAAATTGTCTTCATGAAATCTCTAGAGAACATTAAGTTTTCTTGATAACAGCTTTTATAATTTAGAAATACATGTTTCAATGTTTCAGGGTATATGCTTACCTCTTGATCACCCTATGATAGGCCACCTATGAAAAATCTGTATGTTATGAAGAAGTTGTCATCCAGGAATTTTCCTCTGACTACTTCAGAATACTCATCAAGTGTTATTCCATAACAGGTTTTGATCCCTTGATCAATGTTTCCTGCTGATTTGGCACTTTGTATGTTACCTTTGACTAGCTAAGAATGGGGAACCTGGTTGAAGGATTCCCCAAAAGCATTCAAGCTCTGATTCAAGCCTTCATCAGTGAGGTGGAAAACTATTGTTTTGATCGGTTTGTTGTTTGACATTTTGACATCACACTCGATTTGAGGTGAACAAGATAATTTGAAAACAGTTGTCAGTTAAAAGACGAAAGCAGCTTTTGATTCACACACCATCTTTGATTTGACATTTTGTTTGAAACTCTTCTGATCTGAAGAACAAAAGTAGTAGTTGAAATATTGCAAGATTTTCCACCATCAGATTCTCTGTACTGTGTTGATGTCTTGCAAGCAAAGAAAAGAGCAATTCTTTTATTCTAAGGTTTCCTGCTATCTCTTGATCTTGATGTTGTAGTTCAAGACTTTGGAGAGAAGATCAGGAGCTCCTTTAATGAAAAACCAACTTTTGTAACGACCCTCTCAAATCTTATCTTCATTGCATCCAATGGTCTACTCTTCATCTCTAATAAACACAATATTTATGGATGACAACTTCTTTATTTATAGAGAGTGATGTTTCGATACAGATTCTTGTATTGTTATCAAGCATGAAGCTTGAAATCTATATCCTCTATTTATCAACTTTCTGAAATATAACGATAGCCATAAAAGAGTTTAGTATAGCCAATCTAAGCAAATACAAAAACTTAGCAAAGATAACAATCATGTGACCTAAGGAGAAGGCATATAGTTCAGAACATCAAGTTCTTAAAGTTCTTGCTTTTCTTTTGAATTCCACTGCTAAATGCTTTCAAAATCATTCTAATTCTGCTTTTTATTTCTTATTAATGATGTATAATTTCTCTCATTGAAAAACAGAAACAATAATTGATTTCAATAAAGTATAATTTAAGTTTTGAAACCCAGGCATAATCATAGTATGTCTCCCTTAAATTCCCTATACATATTTGTCACATTGAATAAGATTTGTATAACACAACAAGCATTGTTAAACTACAAATATTTCCGCCTTGTCAAGAAGCTCTAATATTCATGTATGCTGTAACAAAAGCATTATACAATAGTTGAATCTTAAAGAGGTTGTTACACCATCATTATGTGTGAACATCAGTATAATGATGTCTATAAGACTGACATTAAAATTTTACAAATTGTTATGACCATTGTTAATGGTCCGAATCACATCATATCATCAAAACTAATCAAGTCATCATATTTGCAATGTCAAGCATTAACATTGTGTATGATTCAGGAAATATATGTGACAATTTAACTTTTAACCCCCTTCTTGCTGAAGTCAACTTAAGTTGCCCATCAAATGCACATTTCAAGTGACAGAGCATGCTGAACATAATGAAGTCAGGTGATATAGAAAGTTTCATCGTGTGTAGGCACAGTTAGCTAATGGTGCCTACTTAGTGCCTATTGTGTAAAGGCTGGTTACCTACTGAGAATGTTAATAAATCTGGAATTTTCTTTACCTGCATTAAGAGCATTAAAGCCCCTGAACTGTTGACCTTTGTAGATTTGCATATCACTATCGTACCTGAGTAATAGCGAGTGGTTTGAGTGGGCTCACTACAGCAGGGGGTGTCGGGTTCAGAAGGGGATTAAACGGAAGCTGATCTCTCAGAATGCATTAGACACGTTATACTTAAAGCTGCATTCATTTTCCTGTCACTTTACTTGTGCAAAATTCTTTGAAGTTAATAGCCATGATGGGCATTGTCTTAGTGTTCAAGATGAATGGTTTAAAGAGATTTTCAAAAGGTTGTTACTGATGTAGTCCGTGAGCAAAGTTATGATGTAGATAAAACATGATATCATGAACATTTTACCAAAGAATAAATTTGTTTTGGATAATACAATCAATGAAAATGATTCCTACATTATCTTTGAGTATGTAAAACATAAACAATAAGGTCAATTCTTATGAATGAACAACTTCTTTATTCTGTGTAAGCGACTTTTCGACATAGATTCTACTGTCTTTTTTCAAGCAAGAATGCCAATCAAACAAGTGTGTAAAACATGTCTAAAAATTGGTGTGAGATTGACGCCATCTCCTTATCTTTAAAAAACTCAACAAATAATTAACATGGCATGAACCTCAAGCCTACGTCAACAAGAATCCATTATGGTTAAATTTGAAAAAGAAAACATAGGTCCAAGTTTTTAAAAAAAGAACCATGATGTATACAAGCGATCTCGAGGCGGATGTAAGCATGTAGTGAGACCTACTACTGCACTAAATCTATCTGTGGGACACCGAGGACCTCACGCCTGTATTACTGTGTACCATGGCGTGTCGTTGACTGCTCACTGTTTGTTCAGAGTTGTGCTGGTGGACAATGTAGGCTGTCAATAAGAACGAGGCTAACGCTACATAACACATCTTCAGCTTAATTAATACTCATGATGAGGAAGATAAATTGTGATATTAAAGTCTTATAGAAGCTAAGATGTATGTGATGGTTTGATTAATAACAATAGAGTTTTTGTAACATATGTCCATGACAAATCATGATGCTGATCTGAATATCCATATAAATCAAAGTATATTCAAAATTGTTCAAACTTACATAAGTCAAACAAAAAGGTTCCTTTAATTATTGTATCAGTTTTGTATTTTATCTGTTCTCTTCTGTCCATCTTGTTAAACGAATGCAAATAATATTTAATGTACATATTAGGGAGAGGGTTTTTCTAAGTTGTATAACTTGTACCCAATCCTTTTCTGGTGAATAAAATATGTTTAAACTAAACAAATCATGGATATGACATTGTAACTCATCAGATTTTAAAGTTTTTCTACTCGTAAACAACACCATCAGATAGATAAATGATCTATTTTAGCGGTAGGTTTTCATTTATAGAAAAAAATACAAAGAAACCATCATCAGGGATGTTTTATCCTCATCGTGTTACAAAATTAAATATCTGGCCATAGCATTTCCCCTTTGTCACAAACCACCCTTGTCATTATGGCAGTAGTTGTTGAATTCATAGCTATACGCATGTGATATTTTTTTCTTCAATATACTGTTATACACAGATATTCTCAAATTTCCTTTTCTCAAACTACATCATAGTCACTACCCAGTTATTTTTTGTAATGGTATATACGTGTTGATTTAAGCCAGGGAGGTGTCCATATTCCCACACCTGCACAGCTCCAGGTTAATCAGGTCTCATCTCGTTAGTGCAGGTATTCTGGCCAGGTAGCGGAGTGGAAACCGATAGCATGAACTGACCAGCTACCTGTTGATCAGGTTGAGTGATGTCCATTCATCATGCTGACCTCACACTGTCCATTTGACTGATTTGACCAGGGGTCAGGAGCCCCATTGTCACAGGGTTAATACGGGTCATATTCGTCTAGACTTTGATGCCATCCTCCTTATAGGAGTGCTAAAACCCCTATACCATCCTTCTCCACTGGAAGTTTTTGAGAGTTTCTAAATTCTCAACACAGCAGGGGCATCATTAAAGGTTTGAAATATTGAGATGAGTCTTGCGATGGTGACTAACAGGCAGGTTCTTGTTTAAATACTGTAATGTTTAAAAGGTAATTCATATCCACACAAATGATAGGCACACAGATTATTATAACATTTATGTTCCATTTGGCAAGATCTGGTATCAGGAATAAGATTCTGAAGGTAGTGATCATGGAATAAAGGATCATAAAGCATAGATCTCATAAAGTAGTCAGACATGAAAGCGAACCTTGGACCATGTCCAGTTGGATGTCCATTTGGCTAATGTAGCAGGGGTCAGTGGTCCCTATTGTCACCAAACTCATCGGGGTCAAAACTGACCATCCAACTTCTTTGAGAATCCATGGGGCTTACTTGAGCATGGCTAGTTAGCAACTTTGAAAAGCATGAAAGGACCTTCTCTTTGCTCGGACTAATCCCCATGTACTTACCCACTCAGCGTTAGTTCATTGAATTCTCAGCAAGTCCCTGGTTCGAGGGTCTGGTCAACATGGCCATATTAGATTGAATCTACAGGTTTTGATGGTCTGTAATACAGATATGTAAGATTGATGCAAATAACAGTTTGTTTAATTGTTGGTTGTTGAATGAAGTTAATACAAACACCTGTTGTTCCTAAGTTTGTCTATCCATTTGGCTTGGTGTCCCCTAAAATTATAAGAATCAAGATACTTTCGCTGGGGGCTCCATCAGTACAGAATCGGCCCCTAATCTGATCACCTAGAAGCTGCATACAAAGTTTTAAACAAATTTTTAAACAAATAATAACGCAAATATTGAAGTGTTTTGGAATGACATTTCTTTAATTACTTAATTCCATCATCAAGAATCATGTCATTTATCTCAAAGATCAGAAGGGTCAATGGTATTCAGAAAAAGGTAGCATATGCAGAAATTCTCATTTTGAATCACAAAGTTATTGTACCATGCAAAAATTTGACATTACTTCTAGAAACTTTTTTCTCCACTAGGGTGACATAGCATGAGATGAGATACCGGTACTCGTATGTCCAGAGGTGATATTTATCTAAATATGTACAAACTATATCTATGTATATAGGTATATAAGCTTATCGGTCTGGCCCTTGACATGGTCAGCAAGGTTAGAGAGATAGCCGGGGTCAAGCACAGATTTATGTTTATAGGACCATGGGGCGTAGTTTATAGATCCGAGCCTCCTAAATCCAACACGATGATATGGCCCACTTTATAAGGCTTTGATAGAAATCTTTCCATGGAGATCAGAGTATCTGCCAATAAAGACTGTAGTCCAGTTTTATATGTTTAATAAATGATTTTCCAAAAGTAAATTTAAAAAAAAAAGAGTTAATGAATAGAAACGAAGCTTATGTGAACTTAATATCTAACAATTGATGAGTTTGATAAAACTTTTGATTAATAAGACCCAAGTACATATTTCGCTTTAAAAATGCAATCAATAATGTGTTTGTCAAAATGGTTTTAACCTATTTTAAACTCATAAGTTGTATAACTGAAACAGAAAATGTGGTCAATCTCAGATTCCCTGGAAGCATTGAACATCAATTTGAATTCTCCAGGGGTTAAATAGGGTCCCATCCTAAACAATAAATGTCAATTATTGTACATTCTTCCAGAGTCTCAAATATTATATTAACCCAGATTGCGAGGCATTGGTTTGTCTGCATTACATTGAGACAAGCACCTGCTTATAGCCCAGCATTCATCACGGACCCTCCATAGCTTCTGCCCACACAACTCGCGGTCATAACAAACATTGCAACAAATATTTCACCCTCCCAGTTGTTTTGTTGCAAGCTTCCGTCTCTAAGATCACACCCTTTTGTTTTCATACAGGACCTGCTCTCGCAGTCTTGCCCTCTTATTTTCTTACGAGAATCCTTTCTTGCAGAACGGCCCCATTGTCTTGTTACGAGGTTTTACCTGTTAGGTATCGCCCTGGTGTGTATAATGGTCAGTGATTGGCTCACTGTAGTTTTGTTACAAGATTCTCTACGTAAGATCTTACACTGATGTTTGTTATGATTGTCAAGTATCCTAGAAGCTTACCTATTGTTTCTTACGAGGTATCACCTGATTTTATAAAATTATCGTAATTGTGTAGTTGGAGACTGGGCCTCTTAAAACTGTTTATTTGAATTTCAAAGTTTACGATTATGTGTCAACCCACAAAGCATGAATTACGAGGCTTTCTTAGAAGGTGCAAGTACTTGAAATGTTATTAATGTGTCTAAGAAACATTAAACCTCAAAAAGGAAATTTTGTATGCTCTGTGCACACTTATTTCTGTTTAAAAATATCTGAAGCGTTGCAACGCTATTTATATGGTATCGAAAAAGCCACAAACCCAGCATGCTATCTGCTAATGAAAACAAATGGGCTATCTAACATGGGCATGGGTTACCTTTCCTCACTTCGTCATCGTTACCGCTGCTAATGGTATTTTAATTACCCCTCACACGTCTTGACGAGCCCGACCTTGTCCGACACAGTGATACATCCCCCTACCTGTCGGATACAGACGTTTATTATTCTGTTTGTCTGAAAAAACATTTATCTTTGTGTCTTGTCCAACATGACATTTACAGTGTTTTTGTAGTGGATTCTGGGAAATATGAATATGATGGAAAGGTGAGGGGACGAGTAATGACCTTCACCTCATAGTCACCTCCATCAGTTGTCACTATCACCAGTCTGGGTAGAGCATGTAATAACAGGTGCTTGTAATAAATACTCATATCATCCTAGCTGTGCACAAGTTGGCGTCCTTATCACAATGTGTGTACAGGAAATGCAAAAAGTGTCTAAAATAAAAAGATCTGTTACAAGCAAAATTATTAAAAGGTTATCACTTTCTTCAAATCGAGTTCCACTATGCATGATGAATGTTAAATCTGGAAAGTATAAAAAGTTAAAAATCAACATCTTTATTCACTACAGGTTAATGAATAAACACCTATAACGGTAATCATCATCTAATCAATTATAGAACAAAACATGGTAATAAAGAGGAAATCATTGAGGACATGATTAGGTTAATGAAACCAACACCCAATGATTTGCGTGATCGGACTCCGTATGGAGAGATATACAGACATTACACGGACCTCCCTAATCGCTTATAAAGGTTTCTTCCTCGTAATGTTGTGTACAGATTAGGCCTGAATATGTTTATAACAACCCAGGCTTTGTAAAGAGGATTTCCATTTGTAATAGCACTCTTCAGCTGACAACTGATAATGGGACTCTCGCCTATCGAGCCGTTTGTTATACAATATGTTTGAAGCTTCTTCAAAGAGATATCACAAAGACAGCCAACAAATTTGATTTATTGACATGGATTGGTTAGAGCTTTGATCAAATTTGATTTTTAAAATATTTGAATTGATATGGTTATCAATTGGAGATTTTTTGGAGTTACTGATATGTTTTTGATGAGATATTTTTTTTATCAGTTAACCCTTTGTAAGGCATGGTTGTGTTTTGCTGTGCCTGTTATGGAAAAATGAATGATTGATTATATTTTATCATCAAACTAAAATTTATACTTTGCAATAGTTTCAAAATTGCATTGCAAATGTAACTAAAGTGCTTATGGAGATTAATTCATGCACTATTGGATACACACACCTGTGCTTGCAATACATGACATTTTATCCTCCACAACAGAGCTGATAACGTCTTTTGTACAGTCTTATCTCTTTGATAAGATTCAAATTTCAAATTTAAGAGATAAAGAAATCTCTTTTGTTTCACTTTTTAAAGGTTATTGAACTGAGTCATCTACTGAAGGTTGTGATAAATGGATCTTTAAACTTATCAGCCTCAAATTTATCTTCCAACATTGCATTTGATATATTAATATTCCATAAATCTTGTCTTACATAACAGTGATTCAAATTCAAAATTCAAATATGGGGGATAACAAAAATGTTTCTCATCCATATTGAAGGCAGCAAAGAATTCTTGCGTCCCTAAATGATATAAAGAGTTTCAAACTTTTAATGAATGTACAATTCTATATTTATCATCTTTGTCATTTTCAAATAATTGTTTAGACTGTCGACTTAGAAAAACAATATACACTATACAAAATGAAATGTTTAGCTTGATTAAGGCTTTTTAAGGCAGATTTGAACCACAATATTAAAGATTTCAAAATTCAAATTCAAATTTTAGAAACATTTAAGTAGTCATGTTGCCTATTTAAGGATTTCAAAAACCAATTATCTTCTCTGATTGTATAATGACCAATCCTTAAACAAGCATCTTAAAATGCACTTGATGAAATTGATGGTGATACGAGGGTGGTGATACACAAGAGAGTGTGTGCTATCGTGTATATACCCGGAATAGAGGGGGAATCAGTGCGTGAATATCAAGTTCTAGCCAATGACTTTGTACTCTCTGACAGTGAACATAGGGAGATGCTCATTGTCCATGGTGTCACTAGACTTGCTTCACAACTTGCTTTTTGATTTCATTTGAAAATGTATATGTAATTTTGAATATTAATATCAAAAAGTATTCTCAGACACTAACATTATGCTAGGGTTGTTGAACTTTGATAAAGTTCGTTTTGATGTTGAAGTTTCTAAAAAAATTGTTTGTTCTGACAAGCGCGACCAATTGCATCAATGTAGTAAGTGAAATTGCTCTTTGCTTTACTATTTCATATGTATGATGGTTATTTTGGTTAAGAAATATTGTAAACATCATATAAATCGGTTTGATAATCTATATGCTAAATACAAATACAGTAAATCCTAAACTGTTCATTTGAATTGAATGTGGTAGTATTAGATCATTTGTTGAAAATCAGTACCATAGAACATAGCATTGTCAATGCCTATGTCTTTTCTTTATCCCGTCAGTAAGCCTTAAATAAGTTTGAGAATCTCCTTGAAAAAGTGAGAACTGGAATAAAGTCTAGGTATACTTAATATTGTAGGTTGTGATTAGGTTGCAGTGTCTGTTCATATAGCATTACATTTAATGAAAACTTAATACCAGGTTTACTGTGCATGAATGATCAAGGTTACGGGGGTTTCATTGATCGGTCTGAGATTTGTTAACTGTTGTCATTCATGTTCTTTTTGAAAAGCTTTTCAAACTTTGACAGGGAAATGAAGTGAACATTATATGAAATTTTGGATTCATAAGTTTATTGAGTTTTAATATACAAGAAGTGATTTGTTGTTATCTCTTCTGCTGTCTGTGACTGCTATATTGTAAGCCTTTGTGTAAGATTCTAATAAGTCTGATTTATGAGAAGCCGACAAGCTCAATGACATTTACAACCGATATGAAGAAATCAAATATCCTTTTGCTAAATATCATAAGAATTTATATATCACTTGATTCCTTTGATGATCTCTAATGTAAAAAAATTACAAATATCCGACCAAGCTATTGTTTATATGACAGTGAGATATCTTTGAGTGAAGCTTTAATTGATAAGCGTCCTTGAAATGCCCCTCCTTGGTTGAAGAGGTGACAGGGGAGATAAGCAGGGTAAGACAAGGGAGATAATCTGATGACCTCCAAGGAAGTAGATAACATCACCAAAACAGTCAATTTCTGGTCATCTATTGTCCCTGTCTGACCCCTCTGTTAGAGATAAGGACAAGTTTATGGTTCTATCCTTAGATAGGGGGACCCAATGTACACAGTTTACTAAGATAAGGGTTGAAAACAGATTTTGAAAATGCTCTAGATAAAGGGTTGTAAACATTGGTAAACAGACCAAGAACATAGATTTGTCTTTTATTGTTAAGAGATAACAAAGGGCCACCAAGGACTCATTGAACAGTTTTTGAGGAACAATAACATAACCTCCAAGAAGGAGTGATAAAGGTTGAGCTTTGAATTTGTTACATGAATCTTTGAATTCTTGTAAGATGTTTGTATCAAAACAGTCATCATAACTTTTAAGCCCATACATTTTGAATTTAAACAGATGATTTCCATGTACGATATGTTCATAAATCTGATGAAAGATTCACAAACAATAATATGAATGATAACATTTGTAAACTGTGTATATCTTCCATGATGTCACTCTCAATCGTATAGAGGTGTGATATGCCTTATATTCCTTATCTGAACTCCCTGTAGAGCCAATGAGCTTCTCTTGAGAGTTGATACTCAAAAAGAGTCTAACATGGCCGCCACACACACAGGTAAAGATTATGTGATTTTGCCTCATCGGTCTTGTAATGGTTTAGATAACAATGATCCTTAAAAAGTAAAGTCAGTGTCTTTAACCCTCTTGATGCCATAGCTCACAGAAGACACCAACAAGGCAACAAAGTACTGGGAACTTATCTACTGAATCCTAAACTGATGTTTTTGACCTAAGGGTTTTCCTCCTGTATCCTTTACTAGCATCAAGAACCTGATAAACTATTTGTCAATAAGTTGTGATTCCAATGAATTAGCCACAATGATCAGTTTCGTACTTGCTAAAGTCTAATGGATGGATGAATTCAAAGAATGGTGTTGAGTAAGTTTCAAAGAATACATTTCTTGCTATCAGTACCCAATAAATGATATTGCCACAGCCTCAGCATGTGCAACTGAAGCTAAGTTGGTGATCCTTGAAGTCACCACTTCCTGTTTACAGAACAGGAGGTGGTGCAAGTGTTACCTTATCTCTGATCCTGCACCTCATTATCTGCAAAACTTGCTGCTCCAATACTGAGGTGATAGCTTATTATGTAAACCCCAAATCACTTTCTGATGTGCGGAACAAGTTACTAAGAAGAGGTGTGAGAGGAGAATTCTTCTCTTTTGTCTCTACCTCTTTATTGCAGAACTCCCTGTTTCCAGGTTTAAGGTGATAGGTTTCTATGCCTCAACCGTGAACCACTATCATTCATACACAGTATATCTGAAGGAAGAGGTGTGGGAGGGCAATGATTATCTCTGGTCTCTAAATCATTATTGCAGAACTCCCTGTTTCCAGGTTTAAGGTGATAGCTTTCTATGTCAACCCTAAACCAGTATCTTACCTACAGGGTATATATAAAAGAAGAGGTGTTGGAGGGTAATCCTTATCTTTGGTCTCATTACTGCACAACTCCCTGCTTCAAGTAATAAGGTGATAGCTTACTATGTCAACCCCAAATCACTATCTTATGTACAGCATTTGTTTAAAGAAGAAGTGTGAGGGGGGAATCGTTATTTTTTGGCCTCCAATCACTATCTAGAGTTTAGCATGGATGGTTAACTCAAAGTGTTGCGACAGATAGCCCTGTCTGCCTGTTCTTCATCAGCCTCTTCTCATCAAGGGATATCTAAGATACAAGGGTGATCTACCAAGTTGTTTTCCTTCAAACAACTTTATATAAGTGAGAATGCAGCAAGTCAAAATATCGGTATATATCAAGTGTTACTAGCATAAATTCAACTCCTCATCAAGGGATATCTTAGATAGAGCAGTGACCTACCAGGTCATTTTCTTCAAACAACTTTTGACTTAATATAAGTGAGATGCAGCAAGTAAAAATATCAGTATATATCAAGTGTTATTAGCATTAATTCAACTCGTTTAATTCAATTAGATAGATATAAAGTGTATATTGATGTCTCATTTTAAGACAAGTTTTCAGTGTTATGGTCAGTATTGACCTGACTTCAAAGAAACTTTCCACAGCAATTGGACTTTGCTGTCAAATTCTTTCTCTATTCACTAATGTCTTTAGTGTTTTACTACCCACTTGTTGCATCTAGAACACCCCACAAAAGACAGGAATTCAAAATCTTTTCAATTAGCAAGATTTGGGCCGTGCTTCTCCACTGTCCAGTACAAAGACTGACCATGTGGGCGAGAGCGAGGGACAAACAGAGGAGGAATGTAGAGGTTGACTGGAACCTGTGTGTTCAATACGAGACAGGAAGGAGGACGGAGAGTATTGACTGGGACAGATTGTAGGAATACCTGTAATAACTCTCAACTTGTTTCTTCTCTCAGGTGCAGGAGCTCGGAAACTTTTACTGATCATGATCCGCCACTGATGTTTGTTAAGCATCAACTTATTCACTAACTCAAAAATCAAAATCATCAATTTCCTTTTCTATAATCATATATGTCATTATCTGGTATCATGGAGAGTATTGACTGGGGGATACTTGTTTCTACTCTCAGGTGCAGGAGCAGGGGATCTTTTACTGATCATTATAATGATTTCCTTTGCATCAATGATGTTATATTAAATTATATTATGTCATTATGTAGTATCATGGAAAGAATTGACTGTTGGGGGGTGGGGGAGATTGTGGGAATACCTGTAATTAATTCTCCACTTGTCTCTACTCTCAGGTGGTAATTGCAGAAAGTTTACTTATCATCATAATTATTTTTTTCTAATATCATCAATATCCTTTTCGAACATCATAGATATCTTTGTCCAACATTATGGAATTTATTGACTTAGGCAGGATTGCAGCAATGCCTGTAATAACTCAGGTGCAGGTTTAGGGATTGTTTTCTGATCATTATGATGATTTCCTTCTAATGTAGTCAATGTCATCTAAAATCATAATTGTCCTTATCTAACATCATGGATTTAGTGAGGGGTGATCTTGGAATAACCAATAAACATTATTTCTAGCATTTTTCCCATATATTGCTTTTGCCAAGCAAGAAATTCAATACAAGTTTTCATGTTTGTTTCTTCTGTGATGTCACAGAACATTTGATTACCAGGTATATCTTGTAGAGAGCATTCACAGGAATAGCATACAGTCTGTGTGTATATAAATCAAGAAAATTTTAATAAGATTTCTAAATACCTTACCACAAAATAGCATTATCCATGTCAATTAGGGAAATGATATAAGAATTGATCAAGCTTACCAAACAAGTGTGGGTGTATGATTATTCTCAAAATACTTTCAAAGGTGGCAAGGTTTTATGTAGGGCAAAGACCTAGTTTTTCCCAATTTTTATGTAGGGCAAAGACCTAGTTTTTCTCTATTTTGTTTGTGCAACATTTTTGCAGGAGAATGTAAATATCACTAGAGTTTGTCGATGATGGTTTTCTTGAAAGTTTAAAGTTTAGGCTCATATGACTTGAGGGTTTAAAATGTCAGAACATTGAAAGTGCATACTTTGCTTGTGGTTTCCACAAAAACCTTTGTTAAAAAATAGTTATTTTCTCCATTAGAATTTTCAAGCAACTTTGTTTTGTCTGCTTTTTCACCATTTTACAACAGTTTTTTTTTTCACTTCTAAGAAACAGGCTAGAGCTAAAAGTGCACTTGTTTGCAAAACATTGAAATTTGGAGTACATAAATAATAAATAAAAATTATTGGTATAAATAATGTATTTCATTTAACTATGTGAAATGATTATAAATATAATAATATATCTATAGTATCGTATTTTTCACATAAGAAAATGCTGTTGGAAAAAAAAAGCTTCATTATTGTAAAATCTTGTTAATAGATAACAGCTTGTTAAACTTTCATCATGATTATTTTCTTCATATGAAAAAAGTTGAAATGTTCCGATTCCTCGGCATGCATGTTATGTTACCATAATCTCTTTATACATTCCACAAGGGTCTTTCTAATGTTGTGTAAACATATTTGCATTGGCAATAAACATGAAATATTGCCCACCTAACGATATTAAAATTGGCACAACCTGCTAGTTACAGACCAGAAGCCAGTGTTGACAGAGTGCATTAAAAGCTATACTTACTTCACCCTGTGCTGGAGAAGTTTATACTTATTAACTTATTGACATCTATGTAACAAGTGCCTTGTCACTTGGTAAAGACTTCTGCCAAGCTTTGAGGCTTGAGTGCAAAATGTATTGATGTTTATAGGTCCAAAGCATGAAAGAAAACAGAAAGGAATGTTGCTTACAATAATGAAATTTGTTATTTCTCCTGGGCATAATTAGAAAATTACCATTGTTGTGTTTGTTAATAGTATACATGGCACTATGTTCAGAAGGTCTACAGGAAGAGTGAAGTTCTCATTAAAGCTGCTGATTTGATTTATGCCAAATTATTATTTGTGGTCGGCAATTGAAATTGTTTTCCAATGTCATACTACTCAAAAGTTAAGGGTAAAAACTATACAGCTTCATTGAAGATGAATGATTGTGTAACTGCAGATTGGTAACAAACCGGGTTTGCACAGAGATTTGGTTGCATCCAAAGATTGAAAACCTTCTCTTTCCACTCACCCTTAAGCCACGCAATGATTTCTTCCTCTCTGACCATGGCAAAATTCAATTGAAAGGAGCATAATCATGTTCATTATGTTTTGCTCAAACTGTTCATGGAAAATTATTTGAAACGTTGAAGCAAAACCACCTTATAAACTTAAGGTACCACCACATTGCGTTCTGGTGATACAAACAATTATAGACCCTCATTTTGAGCGATTATTGGTGATTTTTGGGAGACTGTCATACTTGTTGTGTTTTAATACGTCTTATGTATATTCAAAGTTGTAGTTGTCAGGATATACTGAACCCATTTCAGCAGAATTTATGTTTAAAAATTTGAATTTATTTCTCTTCTGTCGTAGAATCATGTTTGACCCTTAACTTATTTTGAGTAGTATATTACATGAGCAGGTAAAGCGTGGATCTCTGTGCATCACAAGGACTTGTTCCACCAGAGACTTGTAGAACAGTTAATGTCGAGGTGCAGCGTGCCTGGTGTACAAACTGGTAACGTTTATAGGAGTTTAAGGAGACTGAGGACTATAATGGGAGCAGGCCACGGCTATTTCCACCTTCATGTTTGTTTTTCTACGTGCTTGTGGCCAGAGTCGAATACATTAACAGAAAGGTCAAAGTTGAAGTGTTGGTCCTCTGAAATAAAATCTGGTCGTCCATTGACAGTGGCCCTCTGTTGTAAAATGTGGTTTGTTGTTTGATGGCTGTTTGAATTATAGCTGTGATAATGATAACTTGTAGTTCACTACTTTGGAATTGGATTGAGATGTTAAATTTCTGATCATAGGAGAAATAGTCGTCATTTGCCGTTTATAGTGTTTATGCAGTCCAAGTATTTGCTGCTAATATTGTTTTAAATCTGTTGGTTTATTCTTGGATGGGCGTGTGGGTGAATTTTAGATTGAAGTAACATTTAGGTTATTTTCAGTGTAGTTGCCATAATGATGAATGCAATTATCTTGCTAAATATGGTAACAAACTGTTGAATAATTGCCTTGATTTTTTTATGCAATGCTAATGGTCACAAATTATGTGTTTCAGAATGTTTATGGATATTTTCAGAAATGATGAAAAACCTCAGTAAAAAGTTTTATAAAAGACAAATATTTTTGAAAATGTCTTTGTGTCTAATGTGTACATAATTGTCAACGAATGGTTTTCCACAAGCATATTTATCGTCAAAATCTTCACAGATTTGTACAGTTTATTCTTCATTTTCCTTTGCATAGCTTTTAAAATTCTTGAAAACAGACACTATAACTACTAATTGTTTTCATCCAGCCTGATAGAAACTGGTGAATAATGTATTTTCATGCTTTTACAAATTCATTTTCTCAATTAGTAAACAAAAAATGAAACCACATTATGAATATTTGATGCACCCCTTTCATCAACACAATTAGTGTTTGTCAACATGACACTGACAAGCTTTTAAAATACTTTCAGTAAAATCCGTCAATTCACCTTTCAACCCAGAATCAATGGCCATTATTTTGAATATTGTCCATGTCTGTTAGCCCATCTGAAACTGAATGACCTGAGACAGCCTTTGTCAAAAACTGTTAGAAGTTGAATAATTGATCTATTAGGATCAATACAACAAACATCATGAAAACTTCAAATTGAGAACTTAAACAGGACTCATCGAGAAACATTACAAAACAATTTGAACAATAGTCACTGTAAAATACATATTTATTTCCATTGCTCCATTGGACATTAAGATTGTCTTGATAATCTTTGAGTTTAGTCTTATTTATTGCTAAATATTATCTGCAATATATGTTATTTTGTAGAGCACTGTCGTATATGTTGTTTCAAACCTTCTAAATGATATGAGATGGCTGATGCAGTGTTAATTCAAGAGATCCTAGTTAGAATCCTAACATTGTACATGCAACAACGGCATATATGAGATGTGATGCATTTCTGTAGAACCAACAATGGCTACCTAGTTTTATTAAAATATTGATTAAAAAGAATATTCAGAATTTGAATATAAAATTGTTATCAATCAAATGAAATATACATCAGATGTTGACATAGGACACAATACTACTGTCAGCTCAGTAC
The DNA here is from genome assembly GCA_916613615.1 of Steromphala cineraria. Classification (NCBI taxonomy): domain Eukaryota; kingdom Metazoa; phylum Mollusca; class Gastropoda; order Trochida; family Trochidae; genus Steromphala; species Steromphala cineraria. Next base: position 76,813,631 of record OU744721.1, read on the forward strand.
TTCACAAAAGTGATTTCAGAATTAATAATAAAATGAGTATTGAGAATTTTAAAAATATCAGTCAAATTAAATTTTCTTGAGATGTTGACATAGGACACAATATTACTGTCAGCTCATTACTACAAAAAATAAAGTAATTTCAGAATCATTATAAAATAATAAAAATATCATTTCCCAAATTCCTATTCCCCAACAAGACCTGATTGACAACCCGACTACCACAACAAGCTGAAAGGAATTTGCTAGATGTGTCAGTAGATATGATTGTCAATGCGGAAATTGCTGAAAGTGGAATCTCTTGTCTAGAGGAAGTATCCACTAACTGTCTAGTATAGGCACACCATACCATTCTCTACTGATCAATGTGCTCTCTGTAACCCCCGTATGTACAGGGGAAGTGGTACGGCCCACTCAGGTTCCACTCACAAATGGGTCGGTTCATTGTAAATTAGGTAATCTGGTTTATATTGAAACTCAATTAGGAATTACAAGTGCTTGAAATATTTTCAGATTTGATAAAGTGTGTCTACTTAAATGAACGTAGGTAAGATGCATTTCTGTCTGCTTCTGTGGTTTTTGAGAAAATTGAATCTTGTGACTAATTTTGATTTGCATGAATGAGTTAATTTCCCAAAAAGTTGAAATATGTGTGAAGACACAAATTGCCAGTCATAAACCTTAAGAAATATTAAAGTCAAAGTGGTTTTATGAAAAATGCTTGAATTTGATGACTAATGCCTAAGGGAAGAACTTTAATTCTAAAATTTTGATTTTGGATAGATAAAAGATGAAGTTACCAGTCATGCTTTATATGAATTCTAATAGAATGCAGGTGTTATGTGATATGAATTTCCCCTTGTATTGTTAACATGCTTTAGCTGTCAATGTGGGAGTTATTCAGGATACATTTTACAATTTATCACTTTGGAACACTTTATCTGTATATAGCATATCGGAAAGGAAAGTCATGTTCATAGATTTGCTTTATGAATTGAACTATTATCACATTTTCTTGTGTAAGTCGATTTAATTTAATGAATTTGACCCATGTCAGGTGTGATATGAGGTCACTGAGGACACATACAAGTGATAAGTGAAGTTGATATGACATTATTATATGAATATTTATATACGAAGCATATCAATCCACTCGTGGTTGCTCAAAGCGCTTATGTTGTTTCCTTTGGTCAATGACATTCTTTCACCGTCCGATCATTTATCCGATTCCAACTCCCTGGGGAGTATTCAACAGGCATCCACATATATAGCGCTCAGGTTAGGGACCATTCTATGCCTCACAGGGTACCGATACACAACTGGGTGAACTGAGACACGTTACTCAAATATCATCATATACAGAACTAAATCAGCGTTTTGAATTCATTGTGTTCAACAGTTAAGTGCTGACTACTTTGTCATGAAGGAGAAGGTCCTTGTGAAGTAGCAGTATTTGTTAATTAACGAGTTTAATATATGAAGAGGAAAAAATGTCTCTCCTTCTCTCTGTAACTTCCAACTTCTAAATGCCGATCCAAAAATGTTCACTTGTTTTCTATCTTGATAAACACTTACCAATCAACACAATCAACTTTAATATCGGATATCAAACAGCAAGAATAGTGTTAAGCTCAGTTGAGAACAAGTTCAGAGTATGCTTCAATCAAGGACCTTATTCCTCTAGTTCAATCACCTATTTGAATACTATTAAGACTCTGAACATCCCTTTCTATTTCATACATATCCATTCCACAATCAACACTAATATTCCACAATTACCATAATTCTAAATTGGACAAGATTCAAGATGTTTAACCAAAGTACTTTTGGTTTGACCTTTCTACAAATAAAACAGCTTGAATCTTGAATCTATATTGGACAATATAGGTAAGAAATGAGGATGTTATGAATTTTATCAGTTTGCAATCCTAAGAAAGACCATGTATCCTAACTGTTTTTGTTCAGTATATTTCCATGACCTATGATTGATTAACATGCACTGTGACCTGTGAATCACCTCTTTAATGACAATTTTATTTGTTGTAGGCCTCTCGGAAGGTGTCAAAATGCGGCTACCTATTTGTGTCCCCAGGCTTCGACTTCAACAACCCGCTCGACAGAACGAGGGTAAGTCTTGCTCTCTGATTGGCTGCCTCCAGAACAGTTAACATAAACAACCCATTAACTATCTTACCATCTTGCATTTACGTAGGTGGTGGGGGTAACGCGCAAAATAATTTTGTTTACTTAAGTTTGTTCACTGAAGTGAGCAATAAATGTGTAATAACGATTAATGATCAAAATGTTTGAATATATAGTTTTGCAATAGATATAAGAAAAGGCTGCATTTTAATTGCTATTTCAAAATGATTTTTATGTTTAATGGAAAACAACACCAACTTCCTTATATCGTGGTTTGTATGTTACTGATGCAGTAAAGCAAGAGAAACTTAGTGTGAAAATGAAAAATATAGAAATTTGGTCAAATAGCTGTACTACTTATTAACAGCACTCAATGCAAATCTTTAAATGGAAAACACTAAAATTAGCCTGCAACTTTTCAACGTCAGAGAATGTAACCATCAAAATCTGACAAAAGTATTTTTATAAGTCAAAAGACTATTTCTAAGATATAAACTAAATGATATGGAAACACACATGGTAAATGATCACTATAAGTATCTGCTGTATTCAAACTGTCTATAAGAGGTGATCTATACACCAAGATGAAGCATACAGTAAGTGGAACCAAGCGACAGTTCTTGGGAAACAATAATATTTATTCCCTCTTCTTGAAGGCAGATTCCCAGGCTATCTACCATAACTCACACACCAAGTACCCCTATCATAAACACCTTCCAAATACATCCAATCATGATTTATGGATACCCTGGGGTTCTAAACAATGATAACAATGCCATGATAACAAAGGTTATCTCATGGTTAAAAAGGTGTTATTGCTCATGCATGTAGACTGTTATCAGACATGTCTGCTGTTATCACCCATTGTATATCATGTGTTACTGCTCACGTAGCGGATACTGCACTGATGAGCGAGTGCATCATAATGTTTACCTTATGATTATGAGGGGGATAAATAATCCTTTTTGTTTTTGTAAACCTTTTCACCTGACATCAAGCACATGTTCATTTCTGAAGAGTAACAGTCAAGATTTAAATCTATTAAATTCTGTCCATTTGGTTTGTAGTTTTTCAATAAAAACAATAATTGGAAAGATATGCTTCTTTACCGTCAAAATTTGATTTACCAATAAAAAGATGGTAGAATTATGGCAGTGTATAAAATATAGTCCGTCCGCCAGTCCTTGACTGGCTACTTTTTGCCAGGACTGGTTATGTTTTGGTCAGGACTGGCAACTGTTAAAAAAATTTCTTCATTTTCCCCTTACAAATTGACCAATTAATTTTCAGGACAGACTAGGTTTCCAATCTATTTTATACACTGATTATGGTTAAATGAAAGTATCATCAAAAATGATTTGAATAACTTTTTAAATTTATACTGAAAAATATGGTTCTAATCCATTTATACAAGCATGACTTGATATGATAAATGAGTTTCTTGAACCACTTTTACCATAGAATAAAGATGTCAGTTTGAGCAAGCATGTCAAGTTAAGCAGGTTAAGTGATGCTAAATTTTTGCAGCTAAGGTAATGCTGTATGTCACTTCAGAGTAGAAAAGTCATTTGTATGTACTTTTCCTCCCCACTTATTGTACGTTAGCATGTAACATGCAGCTAATGTGACAAGGATGTTTCGGCTCCCTGAGTATGTGTTAGTATGCAAGAGTTACCATTAGAGAATTTAAATGTTTCAGCCTTATAGATCAGTCACTTTTAGTATTGAAAATTGGTTTTATTGATTTGTTTTAAAAGCGTTACCATTTCATCATATTTTGTTAAGGGCGTCATACTCTCACACCTCACAACATTCAAAGATGTTTGTAATATTAAGTATCAGTAACTTCAAATCATTCTCAACTATAAACAACAAGATTTAAGTATTTCATTTCCCTCTGTTTCCTTTTCCAAACTTAATGTTAAAAATAATGCAATTATCAGTATGTATGTGGGAAATTAGAAGTCTTGAAAACTGTTTTGGTGCTAAGACAAAATGAAAATGTAAGATTTTTATGAGCATCCATATTTGTGATAAAAAATGGTATGAAACATGAGAATATGGTGGCAAATTAATTCCAGCTTTGCAGACAAGCATTCTCTTATATACACATAGACATGTATTTATCTTGTATATACAGAAACATGGAGAATTAAGTGGATGCAGGTTTCCAAATAGTTGATATTGAGTTAGGATATGTAAAGGATAAACATAGAGTTAATTCTGCAGATGTTGTACACCTGCTTGCAGGAAGATATACATTATATATTTAATGAATGCCAGGCTTGAAAGCTATTATCCAGAATGTTTATTATTTATATAATAATTTGTGTATTAGACTCATCTGTTTTGTTTTAAAGAGCTGCTGTTTGGCATAAAGATATAGTGAAAATCTTGAATATTATCAAAGTTTTGAAATTTATTATGGTGTTATGTCATAAGACTTGGAAAAAACCCAGAATTGTACATTAGCTCTAGGATTTTGTCATGTAATGTTATAAAAGGTTTGCCAGAGTATTTTTGCAAAAATAATTCAAGCCGAAGTATAAGCATTGTTTGATTGTTATTTACTCATAAACTCCTGGAAAAAGCTGAATTTTATAGCGATTTCCTTTCTCATTCTTTGACAAGCTTCCTCTTTGATATAATAAATTACTACAAAATACATCATCATTTGCATTTAAAGGTAACAAATCATGAATACATGTTTCAAAATATAAGCATTTTCCTAATTAAATCTTAGAAACTTGACTATCAAATATCAATGGACTGCAACTAAGCAATAATTCAAGTATACAGAGACATCAGCCCAGGGGTACTAAGAATTGCAAGAAATTATTTTATATGTTCAAGGAATGACGAACTGTCCAAGATGGGGTAGATAGTTAATCTCAGTGTGGTAGGGAAAGACTCTGATTTCCAGATAACATTCCTCTCAGTCTTATTGAAACATAAGAACTTTCTATCATGCTCCGAGCAGGCTCTCCTTTCATGCATTCTTGCTTATGTGTTATTTTTGTGGGCGATGGATTAATATTCTTCTTTATTTATAGGTACAGATTGTATCTTGAATCAGATTGAAAAGATAGTGTTAGGGTTGACTTTTTCTCTGAAATGGTTTGTTATATTTATTATTTTGAGTGTAATGCCTCAAAATTTGAAATATTTACTCACCAAGGGAGATAATTTCATACCTTTGGCTGTAAATTTCAATTTGAAAATAAAGATTACCGATATATTTTGATGACCACATACTTCTATTTACAAAAGACTTGATTGATTTGTCAACAAAACAAAATGGAAGTAAGTCATAGATCAGACATAAAAATCAATCTTATGCTATGCATTAAGAATATAGATAGACAAAATGTAACAAATTTAATTCTCAGAATTTTATTTTTGATAAATAAGTTGCATGTGTACTTAACATGCATTTCACATTTAATTGATCCTTGCGTTTAGAATACAGTGTCATTAAAGTACAGGAATGAATAGAACACATCAAGTACTTTCATTTCATAAGTTTGAAACTATCACAAAGTTTGTCTGATTGCATTCCGCAGACATGACATTTTGTGACATTTGTCCTTGACATTCTTTAGTTAACATCACTACCCACGTCATCATTTATTACACACGTGTGATATAGGAATATCTCAGTTGATGGTTGGATGATGTGTGGATATACCTCAAACATGTAACACATAGCATTTATACTCTGTCACTTATAAGCTAGAGCACAACTACCCAGACATCCTCTTTCATTGCACAGAAAAGCAGTCTAATGCTTGGACTAAAAAAATCTGAAAATTATGGAAAAACGTTTGATAAAATGAAAAGGAGACTAAATTTTCTTGATTTTCCTTAAACTGAACCATCAAGTTTTCTTACAGACTTGCTTAGGCTTTTACCTTATTTTAAGGTCTGTCTGACAGAGCAATAGGACAGAGGCAACACTAGTCCATGGGTTGGTTGTTCTTGTAGATCGGGCAGGATAGAGCAGTGGTTAGAGTTTTCGGCTTCGGATCAAGAGGTCCATGGTTCGAATCCCGCCAGAGGCCTTGCAACTGTGTCTGCAGTAGAAAACTAGCATTTCTTAGCATAAGACTTGTAACATAACTAAAACGTTTTTTTAAAGATAATCCTCAATTGTCTTAATAGCTTCTTCTCTTTACTCAATGCACACAACAGGTGTGTAACTATCCCTTATTTTTTTTTTTAATATAAATTGTATTCATCCACCCCTGTTACAACAAAATCGACCTCCATTCCAGGGAAATGAAAGGCCACTTGCACAATAAGGTTTGACATTGAGTGGGATTTTTTATGAAAAAAGATCATTCATTCTACACTCACGCACTCGCACTCAAATCCTAACCTCCTTGTATATCTATTGTGTTGTACATGTATTATGAAATTATGGTCTAAAGAATTATGGTCCAAAAAATCAAGTTCAATAGTCAGTTTATAGACTTGATAAGGGTTTTTATCCAAATTATAGTACAGATAACAGACTAAGGCATTTGACAAGGTCTGAAATCTTCATATAAAAAAATCAAGTTCTATAATCTTGCTTAGGTTTTTAGCTAACTCAAAGTCTGGCTGACAGAGTCAGGCATGTGACTAGCTCTACTGATGGTAGATGGACGAAATACCTGACATTCTTGTCGTGTTCTCTGTAATAAGGACCCCTAATAGATCTGGAGACGTCTTGCAGGCATGTGCAGCTAATAGTTTGGATAGGTGACATTCCACATAAAAAATGCATCATCCTCTTCAGGCCTACATTATTGCATTTCTTGTCCCATTCTGGTATTTTGTGGCTTTTGGTTTTGTGTACCTTGAAAATGTTTATTGGTTTTTGGAACCAGTTTAAAGAGTTTCTTTTGCAATGTTCAAGTGTAGGAGATACAACAATGAAGATTTTCTTTAAATTGATATAAATCCTTTTCGTAAAATATGTTCATTATGTATATCAAGTTACATTCATGCATTTGCTTAGTATTCTTAGGGAACTGTTTCGAAAATATTTTTAAGTTGCAAAGGCTGGGAATTTTACTCATAACTTTTTGTTGAGTTATAAAATTGTTGACATTTTTTATTCTAGTTATTAGCATTGTAAAATAATCAGCCATTAGGCAATTACAAAATTATTCTATTTAAAGTTCTAATGTGCAATAAATTTTTGATGGAGAAATATTTGGAGCATGTACTTACTTTGTAAGTGATTAAAAATGCTGACCAAATATTGTTTAACATTAATTGTACTTGGTCATGGTAATAAATTATGTAGTTGGCAGAGGCATAAAAATGTCCAGTTGGTTATTTATGTGAAGGTAGAAAAAATGTTTACATAATGTTAGCTTTAAATAGATTAACTCTGTCTTGCATTACATTTCTTCATGCATGACATACATCTCTTGTATCAAGTGTAGCCTTGTGCTTTGCGTGGTGCATGAGTGAAAATATTTCATTTCATTAACAAATGATCTAATAATCAAGTTTAGAACTGAAACAGGATTTGCGGTTTGAAAAATTACTGTAAAATCAAAATTTTTAGAGAGGTTTTGATTTCCGCGAAATTCAGACATAAATATTTTCTAGAAAATTTAATATTGACTTTTTCTGCCTCTGTTCCTTGCAAGACAAAAAATGGTCAATTCTATTAATATTGAAAGGTTTCAACAAAAGATTTTCCACATTAATGTTGTGGGCTTTCTTCCTACAATACCTCTAGCCACTATGATGAAATTTAATACTTCAGAAACAAACATTTGATCATAAATTCATCAAGTTCATAAAGTTTTCTGCTGCAAATATTATTATCTATAATAATTTGTCACCATTAATAAGTAAAAGCGGTGAAAGATTTTATTATCCCCCGCAGTGCGTTTAGCGCGAAGCGGGGGATATAGTATTCAGCTTCGTACGTCCGTACGTCTGTACGTCCGTCCCGCTTCTTGTTAGCGCGATATCTAATGAACCGCTCAACCTAGAATCTTCAAACTTGGTACCAGTCTTCATCTGGGGAATACGCAGACCTGAAAAGTTTTCAGTGACCTTGACTTCATTTTCAAGGTCACAGCGAGACTTTGACCAGTTTTGAAAATGTTGTTAGCGCGATATCTAATGAACTGCTCAACCTAGAATCTTCAAACTTGGTACCAGTCTTCATGTGGGGAATACGCAGACCTGAAAAGTTTTCAGTGACCTTGACTTCATTTTCAAGGTCACAGCGAGACTTTGACCAGTTTTGAAAATGTTGTTAGCGCCATATCTCATGAACCCATTAACCTAGAATCTTCAAACTTGGTACCAGTCTTCATCTGGGGAATACGCAGACCTGAAAAGTTTTCGGTGACCTTGATCTCATTTTCAAGGTCACAGCGAGACCTTGACCAGTTTTGAAAATGTTGTTAGCGCGATATCTAATGAACCGCTCAACCTAGAATCTTCAAACTTGGTACCAGTCTTCATCTGGGGAATACGCAGACCTGAAAAGTTTTCGGTGACCTTGACCTCATTTTCAAGGTCACAGAGAGACTTTGACCAGTTTTGAAAATGTTGTTAGCGCCATATCTCATGAACCCATTAACCTTGAGTCTTCACGGGGGACATAGTATTCTGCTCCGTACGTCCATCCAGCTTCTTGTTGTTAACATCAATTTGCGGCGGGGGATCATGTCACCTTTGTGACAAATACTTGTTCTCATTAGCATTCATGAACCCTTTGCTTTTTCTGCTACAAATATAGTTCCATGTCCTGGAACCCTTGAAGAGAAGATTATGTAATTGACATTTACAACCAGTTCATTATATGCTAAGTGCAACTTCATAAATCTGTCTATTATATTATTCATAAAGTGTTTTCTCTTTTTATGTAAGCTACTGTCATTTTATGTCAAAATGCCCTTGAAGGAGAGAATTTGTCCAAATGGTGCTTGCAGATCTGTACACTTAATTGTTCTTTAAATATGGAAATAGTAAAGAATTTATTTCATATTGCAAAGTGATATTTACAAAACATAAAATAATTGTTAGGAATGTTGTCTTTATAAGGATTGTTATGAGACACTGATGAATATTTTCTTACATCTTTATCCTAAAAAGCAATATTTTCCTATCTCTGTGAATATGATAAATGCATGTATTCAAATTTATAACTTCAATATCCATGTATTTAATAAAAAGCTTCTTAGCTTGAACAGACCAATATAATGTCATTACGCTCCTTACAGGAATGATAAATGCATTTGTTTAAATTTGTATCTTCAGAATCCATGTACTTCACCAATACCTTCTTAGCTTGAATAGACCAATATCATGTCATTATGCCTCTTACATTTTATTGGCTAGTACAGCTAACAGAACTAGAACTACAGGGCTATCAGAGAGTGATAACTCAGAGGGTCTCCTCTCTACATACTGTGGATGTAGTCTGGAAGTTGTTCTTGTAGTGTAGAGAGTTAGACCTGTCTTTCACTCTGACTCTTTAATCTCTGTGTAGATAGGGCTTTTACAAGATGAGATAGGAGCGATGGCTCAAGTTCTGGGGTTGCTTGTCATCATTTGCATGATTCTTTAGAGACTGAAATTGAGAGTAATCATAAATTCAGAGAATATTTGTTTTTTTATATAAGGCATCTATTCAAGTTTTGGTTAAAAGAGTTGTATTCCTTGTTTTGATAATTAGAACCATGATGCATATAAATCATCAGAATTGGTGTATTAGCCCTGATTCTGGATTTGTAAATGAAAGCATCATTTTAAAGATATATTAATGTTCCGGAATCATAATCTTTATATAATGTGTTCGAATTTTATGAAAGTTTTGTAACAGATTTATTCTTCTCACTTACAGGGAAAAACATATTTTTAAAACCTTGTTAGTTCTGAAACCATCTGATCAGTAACTATACCTATCTTGATAAAGTAAGCTTAATTACCTCTTTTAAAAAATATAGATTTAGGCTGTAAGACTGGGATAGGAACTGCATATGAAACTCTCTCAGTAACATAGTGTATTTGATCGGGTATAAATGCCTCCTTAATTAACTTTCAGGTTTTACTGTATGCAGTATGTTTAGAGATACCTTATCAGGAGCAAACAGGGATATTTAAAAGTGATAAATTGCAAGGAAATTCTGCTAAAAGATATTGCAAGTTAAACTTCAAACATTGAAAAATTATGAAATGGTAACTAAGGAAAATTTACTTTAAGTCTTATGGAGTTCTCATCAATTACATCTTTGTTGATCAGGAACTTGATTGATGATGATATCTATGTAAAATGTTATATTTCAATCATTTAGAAATAATTTTTTTAACATTTAGTTCCTTGATGATAAGTTGCCATAGCGTAATCAAAATATCAAGAAAGACATAATAAAAAAACATATGAAAGATGAAACGGAGAAATTTTCTTATTGACAAATCAACTAAAAACAAAAGTTTTCAAAGATTGAAAAACTGTTTATCAAGATGTTACAGGTCTGAGATATTAATCTTAAAAACCAAAATATTTTCTTGACATTTCTGAAAAAATGAAAGATTGATCTTTAAAGGGATAATCCTATTTTAAATGTTGCTACAGGCGCAAGTCTACCTTATTTTTAAATGAGTGATAGTACAGACACAAATCATCTATGTTACTGTAAAGTAGGATTACTTAAATAATCTTTTCTTTTTTCTTTATTGTTTTTGACCTTGACGTTCATGATTAAATACCTCGGATATCGGGTAGTTTGTTATGCAGAACAAGATAAGTAATGTAATTTGCGAAACTTTAAAAAATAAATTGTTTTTTGAAGATGATAAATTTCTTTGTCACAGGATAATTGGATAGTTTATCATGCCATGTTTTTTGTAGAACAATTCACCAGTGATAGGTTATTTGCTTTTTAAGCTTGCAAGATATGTTTGATAAATAGGTGTAGAAACAAATTTCAAAAAGCTGAAGTAGGTTTATGGTGCAGGTGAATAAAAAGAACATATATTGACTGATAAATTGTCATGAAAATACAATACCCACACAAGGTGTATCTAAATGGCTTTTCGAAAATTCATGGATTTGCCACAATTGAATTGATTTGGTTGAGTAAATTTTCTATCATCACATGATGCTTATGGCTGAATTAATGCCCAAAATGTTTATGACTACAGTTGTTACAATATCCAGAACTAAAAAGAAATGCTTCGCAAACTGTTAAATGAAGCATTATGCATTGTTATTCTTTGATAGAAAAAATGAAATACATGATGAACTAATGGTGTATCTCTGGTTTTACAGAGGTGGCAGAGACGCTTCTTTGTCCTGTACGATGACGCTGAGTTGACCTGGTCTGTGGACGACAATGTAAGTGCTTACTTTTATGTACCTGGTGAAATCTACAGAAAACCTTTAAGAATGAAGTTCAGGCAGTAAATTGCTCAAAGATTTTTACTTCAAATTAATTATCAATCTTGCATGATTTTATCTTTTATTATTTTGGAACAACGCCTGAATTCTAAAATAAAATGGGTTGGGTGGGGATGTTAACTATTATTTTCTGCTTGTGTGGAATTTTTTCACACTGCTGATTGCTACTGCAGAAGTGATATTACTACCTGCAGGACAATGTATATTTAACTACATCGTATATATTACTGGATCTAAATTAGTAATTTTATTTAAAAACTCTGACACATTACAGGTGGACACAGTACCGCAAGGGACGATTGACATGAACAAATGTTCGGACGTGCAGGATGCAGAGAAAGTGACCGGTCACACCAACTCTGTGGCGGTCATAACCCCGGACAAAACCATCTACATCAAGGGGGAGTCCAAGGAGGAATCACAATGGTGAGTACCGGTCAACAGAATTATAAATATGTCTGAATACCAGTGTTTGAAATTTGTCTTAGTCCCTTCAAGCAAGCAGGGTTCTTGGTAGGAATATCTACCCCCCTTGTAATTTGACAAAACATGCAGTTTCAAAGACAGAATCTCTAAAATCATACAAGCGAGAAGAATGTGCTAGCTTCTTCTCTATCAAGCTCCATCTGAAAATAACCAACAATATTGGCAGGCAGCTATTTCTCACTCGGTTGAAAAACAGAAAACAACACAAATCTGTTGACATTTGAATTGAGATAAAAAATGAAAAACCTTAACGAGTGACTTGGTCAGCCCTAGTCCAATGGTTTCAACATTGCCAAAGTTGGGTAGGTCTTCTTGCATACACTGATGAGTGTATCTTGTGTATTTGGAGTACATGGTTTGAGAAATTTGTTATTATGTCACGATCGGGAAGCGACTTCAAGATGTTCCTTTGTTCACCCAGCAGTACAGATGGGTACCTGGTGGTGGGTCTGTTGGAGAAGACCATTAAACACTGCAATTCTTACATAGATATCTTTAGTATCATTATTCAAAAGTTTTATTGAAATTATTTCACACAGAGAAAAAAGTCAATATCAAAGGGTCCTAGAACAATATGTACTGTTTATTTGATGGATGATATGTATTCAAGATTTCGACTGAACATCAATTTATTTTCTTATTGGAACATTCCCTCATATAATCTCATAAATGTCATTCATATGTGAGTTTTAAGTCTTACTTCACACCATGAACATCCTTGTGCAATGTCAGTGCACTTTGGGTGGAATACATTATGCAAGAAAACTAAATAATCTAAAACTTGTTATGAAAAACAATCTGTCTTCTTGTCTTTGTTATGTTATGAATTTCATCCATCATGCTTGAAAAGGACAAAAAAAATCCACAAAGAGTGAGGTATATTTTAATATCTTTCCATGAATAATTCATAAGGAGATGAATAAGATGACTTCGTTTTCAGATTGTAGTTATTATATATAACTGGAAATATGTCTGCATTTTATGATAAAAAATTAACAATTTCTTATCAAACACATCAGGTTAGGGTTGGAATTGGTCAGAAAAAAGATAGATATACATAAATGAATATTTTGTACATGGAAACACTTCAGGATTGGGTTGAAATTTTGGCGAAAGAGAGATTCTTAAAAAAGATGTAATGTTGTAGAAAGTGAATATTTCTTTTCGCTATACTTTGTCATGACATAAAGGTTTATCCCTGTAAATCTGAATTTTCTGGTCTAGAAGATAGTCTTGCTATTTTACTGTATCATGCTGCTTGATATTATAAGATGATAGGGATTTTATGAAAGAACCTCACTTAACATGCAGTATCACTAAACTACATTCAGCTGCATATGCTTACATATGGTTATTCTTTTACATTTGTATGCAAATAAGTTGTTTTAGTAATATTTTTATTTCTCATTGCTATGAATCAGTCCGCAAAAAGGAGTTTATTAAACAGCTGTGCACAGAATTTTAAACACTGCAAATTTTGTCAAAACTTTGTTAAACATGTTTTTAAATGTTTTTTTGAAAGAGATCTGATAACAATTAAACTCAACTGAAATTGCTTTATGAATTGAAATATTTTTCACAAAATTTAGACATTGTAGTTCAACAATAATTGGTTGAACATTGAATATTATTTTATAAGTTTTGAAAGAGCTTGGTTCACAGTTCATTTTCCTAAAAGAAACTTCGGTGCGTAAATACCGTGAGAAAATCCTTGAATCGTTCAGTGTTTAGGAAAGTATTATGTCTTGCCCTTTTCAGCAACAATAAGTTGTGAGGAAAACAGTGTCTGTCAAGTACAGTCTGTTATCATTGTGCATTAGCAATATGATTGGGATAATCATCATTATCATCACAGCCCACAATGTAAACAACTGTTGATACTTGAAATGAAAATTTAAGTAGGGACATAAAAGAACAATTTTTATATGTATTTAAAAGACTTAAGTCTGAATTGTAGCTTTTCTTTGGTTGTTGAGGTATAAGTTTTGATATAGATATTGTTTGACATATGTTAGAATAAAATGTCTTATAAGGGTTTACAAATTGAGTAGGAGTACAGCAATGGGATAACCAGTGTTGCAGCAGAATGCACCTAGTGTATTGTTGAAGTGTCAGTCATACATGAAGTGTCATACCCAATGGATGTCAGGAACAGTGCAGTGATGTTCTTGTTGCATCATTCATCGGATTGGTGGATGCTTCGTATGTTTATGTTTAGGTTGATATAATAGGGTGTTACTTGAAAGAGTTCAGAAGTAAAATGTATGTTTGACACAATTCTTAAACCAGTAAACGATAATGGAATAACAATTCTTCAGTCCATTTAAATCCATTTGGTTCAGCATTAACTAAAATAGAATTCATTGTTTCTGATTGACAAAATATAATTTTGTATAACATTTGATGAAAGAAAAAACATCTAACCTTGATAAAATGCTGTTTATGTGGTGTTGATCTTTGATGGAAATTCAGAATAACAGTTAGGTACTTGCTTATTTTGCTCTTATGGCTCTTATAGAGTTTGGATGATGTGAGCACGAGATGAGTTGTGTATGAATGTTTTGGGTACATCAGAGATATGTCACTTAGTATCTTGTCTCAATCATTCATTCTTGACTAATAGATCGATAAAAATATGGCACCTCTTGAAGATACTATTCCACCTGCGAAACTTATATTGAGTTGGTGAGGATAAGGAAATGACAACCTCTTTCATTCAGTTGGAAATTAAGTTTTCAACTTAATGATGAAAAAGGCCAGTGGTATATCATTGAAAAAAACATATCCCCTGGCTCAATTGGTGTTCTCATCATTGGCAAACACAAAGTATCATGGTTTCTAAACCATGTTTTCTCCTTGATTTCTTTACGTATGATGACATGCATTTGCTGATAATGATTTCCACTTTTTCAAAAGGTTTCATCTCAATTCTTTCGATAATATTAATGATTTCCATTTTGCACCATTAGTTTTTATTTTCTAATAAACTAAAAGAAGTCCCCTTAAGTACGTCTAAACCATTTAATAAATCATGACCTGATCATAACTTTCAACTTGTTGAACTTTGAATTACCTCCCTTGATGGAATTCTTCAGATCTAGATAGGGAACATCACTTTTCTACCTCCTGGCTAGAGATTGGGAGGTTTCATCACTTTTTTAGGGAACAATCACACGGGGGGTCGAGCATTTATCTACTTCTTGATAACCTCCGAACCTTAACAGTTGTCTGTGTAATGTTTATACACTTCACTCCTGTTGATGTTCTGCTTTGTTTTATGCTCATTAAATCTGACCATTCTCTTTATGACAGTAATTATTATTCACATCTCTTGGGAAATGTAACTTTTTGTGTGCTGCTTTGAAGAAATAATATATTGTCTTACTGTTTTCATTTCGCTGTGAATGATTTATGATAATACTAAATCAGGCTCTCAAAAATATGTATCTCAAGATGAAAGGATAATGTTCATAAAGGAATTATAAATGTGTATGTTCCTCTTTAAGTCAAGGTCAACATCCTCAGATAAAACAAGACAATGACCTTGAAGACAGGTCCCTTTACAATAAAAACTAAAAAAGGTTTAATACAAAAATCATACTACTTTATAGACAGCGTTTAAAATATAGCCCATCAGCCACTGGCTACTTTTTGCCAGGACTGGTTACTTTTTGGTCAGGACTGGTTATAAATACTTTTTGGTCAGGACTGGTAACTTTTCAAAAATTGTCTTATTTTCCCCTAAGAAATTGACCAATTAATTTTCAGGACAGGTTAGGTTTCCAATCTATTTTATAAACTGTTATAGCTAATTATTGTTTGAAGTTAATGTTGAATCTGGTTGATCAAACAATTCAGCATTTGGCTGTTTTTGGTTGATTATGGTTTGTCTAACTTGAAAGTTGTAACAACTTGCCTTCAGCATTAATACCACAACTGCCATGAAAAATAATATTATATTTACCTTTATCAGCTAATAAATATAAAAAATCATATAAAAACCACTCCTTCTGATTAGCATCAATTCTGTATCTAAATGACCCAGCGATTTCAGAAGAGATATCATATAAATATTTTCCACTTCAATGCTTTATGGTCCATAATGAAATACTATACATCAACTGTGACTCTAATGTTTTGTCAGTAATGTATTGTGTCATTGCAATAAATTGTGTCCATGGGACATTTAAACGTCATTAAACATAAGCCGCAGTGACCCTGCATTGTTACAGGGAAAAGGTCAAATTTTATTGCATATGGGTGGCAAATTTATTAATAGCAGTGTCACAGTGCACCTTAGTGCATTAAAAAGTATAGGAGATGTATACAGTTGTAGGTGCTGTTATCTTTAAGTGTATTCACCACACCCACGGTACTGTCAAGGAGTGGATTCTAGAGTTATAATTCTCTTTCTTGACTGGGGATATATAGTTTAGATCCTTATTCAACAGGTTTAATTTATCTGAAAAAACATGAAATCTGAAATTATATTCATTCATGAAGCATGTTTATTCGAACTTCACTTTAGCATGTTTGACAAAATCATGTACTCTGGTATCATGTGGTAAGTCCTATGCAGTTTTAGGTTATTGGGTTTACAAAAAAGCCTGTGCATTCTTTCCATGTTTAGACTACCATCCTTGGTTCACCAATCTCCAAGATTTTCAGTAAACCACATTGCCTTAAAAAAGTCTTTTGCCTGTTGAAAAGTGTCATGAATTCATTCAATAAAACAGTATTACACAAGATATCATTTAGTATGTTATAAACAGTAGGAGGTTACTAGGGTTGCACCCTCTGTACATGCACTCTCTTGGGTTCACCCAGGTCAAGCAAAGAGTATCAGCAAACTGCTAGATGATGGTTTGGATATCAAACGGTATTACACAGGGTATCGCTTAGTATCCTCTGCACACTAGGAGGTTACCAGAGTTTGCATACACTCTTTTTGGTTTACCCCGCCGCTAATGACTGAAATATTGCCCAAGCGGCGTTAAGCATTAACTCACTCACTTTTTGGTTTACCCAGGCGTATCCGGCAAGGAGTATCATCAAACTGCTAGATGATGGCCGGTATATAGAACGATATTACACAGGATATCATGTAGTATATTCTACACAGTAGAAGGTTACTAGAGTTTCAACCTCTATACATGCACTCAAGTATCAGCAAACCTCTAGACCTGTAGATGATGGTTGGCATGATGCTCTAAAGCCCACTATTGAGGGGTAGAATTCCAAGTAGTATTTTGCTTCTCTAGAAGCTTGCTGGCCACAACTTCTCTGTCTTTGATCCTCTATGAAGGACTTAGCAGAGTGGTTCAGGGTTATACTGCTTGAATTCAGATTCAAGAACTTGTCAAACTCAGGGACTTTAAAGAAAGCTTTATAAGGATTTGGAAAGCATGTCAATTAGTTAGTCAAAAAAAAAGAAGTAGTGTTAGGAGGGCGTCAACTTCTTTGAAATTCCTTTTACAGTGAGATGTTGAATAGGTTTAAGATGTTGCTTTTCTTAAATGTTTGGATTCAGAGAAGTTGTTTTTTGATTGTACAACTACTTGCAGTCTTTGATCATGGCTTTACACGCAGCTGCAAAAGTCAGAACCATAGTTTGAGTTCTTCTGATTTCTCTCCATACAAGATTTCTTCAAGTGTATTGAAGTGCTTCTGTAAAACATGCCAATACCTTGTCTCTTATCTTGCAGTTTGTAATAAACAATAAATAATAAGCATGGGAATGCAATTGGGGAAATTAGATTGAATTATGATTTGTCATCTTTTTTAAGAGCTTGTATACCGTTTGGAGTTTCTGTTTTAGTCTACCACACCCTTGATTCTTTGATCTATTGAAGGTTCAGTATGATGTATACATACAAACTCCTATTCCAAGAATCTTATTCCAAATGTTGATATTGGCTCTTTCTGTGAAATGCGCCTTCAGTAGCTTAGCAGGTGCCCCTTTTGATGTGAATTACTCTATGTAATGTTGCAAGCACCAGTAGAAAGTTTCTTAGAAAACAGGGTTTCTTTAAGTCCACTCTTTGGTAGAAGTAGCAGTTTCAAGGATTATCTTTGGTTCAGAAATGAGAACAAATATTTTGTACACACTCTTCTGTCACAACATCTTAAGATCTTTTGCAAAAATCTGTAGATGTAAGACTATAGTGTTGATTTTCTACCATTTGAACCTTGAGAAAAGTTGGCCTGCAATATCTTTGGTACAGAAAGGTTAAATTTGATCTACAAATGCCCTTGAGTTACCTGGTGGATGTGACTACACCTGGTTGCAGTGACCCAGTAGTGACTGCAGGTGCCCTTTGATGTGGTGACAGTGAAGATAGTGCACAGTGCAGTCCCATCAGTGGTCCATTGTGCAGTTGTCTTATATAACAATGGGTGGCATTGTCGTAAGAAGTTATATTTATCTTGTTGTGAATAATGATTACTTACTGTCTTTTAAGCATGGTGTTTTGAATATCATGACATCTCAACATGACGGTTCACTATTTTGAATTAGGACAGTTGTACATAAAAATTGCACATGATTCCATCATCATTCTGATAAAGACAAACTGCACAATTTTTTTTATTCATATTTTATATGAATTTTCGTATGCAGTTTGATATTGATTTTGTAAATAATGATATATGTGAAAGAGATTATTATATCTTTATCCAGTCTTACAGAACAAAAAGAGACCTATGTAAAATAAATTGCCTTCTTCTCTCCTCACCGACTAACGTTGTGCTATCAAAAAGCTACTGGCATTAGGTGTGGATGCAGTAGAGGTGCAGTATCTGTGGAACACATTGAGTCCAGTTTTACAGACAGAGCTGCTCTGTTCTTCTCTGTTCTGCCTCATCAGTGAGTCACTGTAATGTAGGCTGACTCTATGTTGTAAACAGAAACACCTTTATGCATTTGTTGGGATTCCTTTAGAGTTCTTCAAGTTTTAGTGGATTGAAGTGTGGTTATCTTGGAAAACAAAATGGAAACTGATATTATTTGGTGTTATGTTCTTTGAAATATGATATAAACCATTCTGTTCCAAGGGTTTACACCAATTCTTTTTCTTTGGTGGATCTCAAGGGTCAAGCAGAAGCAACATTTTTTTTTTTTTCAAAGTGAAGATTCGACAATAAACGATAAATGTACAATAAGGAGTTGGTATGAACTCGGTCAATCCGGTTTTCAAAATAATAATAATTCTGACGGAAAATGTGAAAAAAAGGTCACATCATCATTGCATGAAGCAAGTCTTTCATGGTGGGTCTTAGTTGATGAAGGTGTGGCAACAAGAACTGAGGATAAGAGACCCACAAGTTCAATCTGTATATCACATTACACAAAAATAACAAAATGAAGTGTATTGGAGTCCTATCGACTGTATCAGTAGAGATATTTCAATGTAATGCTCTGTTAATCTCAAGGAAATGTAATAAATCCATGGGGGATGACATACAAGCTTCTGTATGATGGTTTTATCTCTGAACATGTGTAAACAAGTGTCGTGCAAAAATCAAAGATTTTACGTAATGGACGCCTTGTTTATATGTTCTGTAAACATGTTCACTAATTCTATTTGATTAAGATACTGTTGAAACTTAAGTAATGGTGTGTATTTGATGCTGGAAGAATCAAGAATAATGTTCAACCTTGAAAAATTGAGTAAATATTATTGCTGCAACCATTTTCAAAAGATATGTCTACATTTTGTAGGAATTGATCTGTGGGTTCTTGGATATTATTTAAAAAATATAAATTGCAGTAAACCTTGTTTCACTAGTTGTGATATCTATATATTTCACTCTTACTTAATGATGCAGGCTTTTTGCGCAGCAGTTAAAGCATTATTACTTTTAGGCAGTTTGTTTCAAATATTCCAATTAACATCTATAATAACAATTTAACTAACAATTGTGGCTTAAATGAAACGATCTCAAAAATATTTTGACAAGGATTGATTATACACCCTTGCAGTGTTACAAGTTTATTTTCACAAGGCAATGTTTTAGTGAACATCCTTTGCGTAGTTCTTGCAAGGTGTGTAGAGAAGTAAAAACATCCAGCTGTAGAATACCCATCCCCCGCTCCGAACACACCTGCTCGTTATGAGGCCGGGCGCTGATCTAACGAGGATTCAGAATGCTGACTCAGCGTGTTGTTGTAGGTATTGGTGTTGACATATAGGTAAACCTTGAAGTACTTGATGCTACTTGCTTCCTGACTAATTGTAGGCTTGGCAGCTGCCTTATTGCTGAAAGTTCTGATTCCTGTGTTTTAGTGTGAAAGGTAGAATCTGGAAGCAAGTTCAAGGTTATAGTTTAATGTTAGGTAATTTTATACCTTAAATACACCTTGAAAACTTAGTGCATCTTGTCTGTTTAATAAATTTAGGGATTCAGAAAAATGCTGTATTGGCACTTACATTTCTATTGGTATATGAAGGCGTTCTTCTATCAGTATGTCATTTTAGGTACTGATGTTGACATTTGGGTAAGCTCTGAAGAAGTTTTGCTTCTTCTCCCTTGACAGCTGCCATTTTTGATAGAAATATCTTGTTCTAATGTTGGACATTCTCTTATCTGAGAATTTAGTTACTGGAATAGCCTGTGTTTTTTTATTGTAAAAATGGAAATATGAAGTTTTTTTTATAGAAAAACACTGTTGACCTATAGATATACTTGATCGAGCCTTGAGGAACTGTTTGCTGTTTGCTGTTTGCCGCTTGAATAAATGTAGGAATTGCTGCATTCATTTTGATTTCGTACGAAATGTCTTTATGCAGAAAGTCTATATGTATGTGTTCAAGGTGTGTCTTTAGGCATATTGTAGAACAGACACATGAAGAATCCATCTTGAAATTGTAGTATTTGCTTCAAGTGAATTGGTGCATACACTTGCTTCTTGTAATCTATTTGTATACGTCTTCAATTGTTGTTGGGATTGAAGTGTTTAATGTCTTTTTTCTTGCTTACAAGACTGCATTTCAAATGTTAACAAAAACTGTACATCAGTCTTCTGGTAATCCTATTCTCATTTAATTAAATATTTTGCTTAAGATTCATGATTTCCTACAGGTGTATACCATTTATATTTATTATTCATCTTAGTTTATCTTATAGTATATCAATAGGTAGAGGTATAAACTTGAAAAACAAAAGTTGTATGGCTATAAAAATTCATCAACTCAAAATCAAAGTAATAATATGTCAGTGTAGAATTGCATTCTCTTCTCTCTAATCCCATCAATGCACAGAACTATGTTCAATTCAACATTATAAAATCATCAAGTTTAAAGCTTCTGATATTTGCTATCATACAAAAAAGGGTAGTTTGACCCAGCATGACGTACATCAAGTGCTGAAACTGCAGCTGAGTTAATGAGGCTCTGATAACACTGCAGATCTCACTACCATCAGGTGCCCTTGTGTTATAGTTGTTACTCCATGTACAGGGGCAGGATACAACTGTTATCTCACGTCTCCTCACTGCAGTGGAAGTAAACTTTAATCCTTCCTCTGATAACATTGATGCAGATCAACAGGTGCTCTCTGTAAAGAGTTTAAGTGGTTGAAGCAAAGTGTGTGTATTCACTGTGCAAAATAAGTTTCCATTGAAAAGAAGAAGTTTTAAAACATTTCATGGCGAGAACAGTTGTTGCACTTTCATTTGCACTTTCATTGAAATAAGAAATTATGATTAAGAAATTAGAAACTTGAATCAAACAGGAATTAAAAAGGCATCTGATATTTCGAAATGTTGATTAACTTCATTTTTTCTTGAATGACAATGTATATTGATCTATTTATTAATCGTTAAACTTTAAGAATTTTTGTATGTATAGTACCGTAAATCGGAAACTCCAGATCTAACACATTGGATTCATCAAGAAAATTTGTCTTAGCAAGAATTGATAAATCAAATAATGAAAAATAAATGATTGGCATGCAGGTGTTTTGCTTGACAGAAATTGTCCATATTTTGTAATAATTTCCTGCTGTATGAGGAAAAAGATTGTCTAAAACACTTTCTTCCAGGTGTTGCCACTTTTATTGACATATCCTGATTTACAATGAAATATTATATTACTAAGAGGCGATCTATTTCCTTCTTGTCAATATTGGGTTACATGTTATCGATAAACATGCTCCCTAATTAAAAAGATTTTATAGCTGACACTTTCCTGCATATAGTCATACACATTGTGTAAGTGAAAGAAAAACAGAGATTATGTATGTTAATATATATATATATATATATATATTCTGCCCTCCGAATTCATTGTTTTAATAAAGAAATATGTGCTTTGTCAGTTGTGGAAAATGGTATGGATCATGTTTCATGATTTGATTTCATCATAATAAAGACTTTTTCAAGAAATCTTTTTTTCCAAATACTTTTATTCATTCTCATTATTTTTTCCAAGAAACTTGCCTTCCCTCTTTTTTTTCCATGAATATATATACCCAAATTGTTTGATACAACCCACGTGAGATGTTCCGATTACCTCGACTTCCCCCTCATCACTCCCATGTTAGAATGTAGGGGTGGTCGCAAGTTGACGTCCTCTAACTGCAGAATCTCCCACATCCAGTCTGCACATAGTGAAGTGTGCACCGCTGCAGTTGTGCAACCCACAATGCTTGCTCAGGTAATACTCCCGCATACACAGGTAAACAATGGGTGAACAATGCCCTCTACAGGTTAACGATGGTGCATAAAGGTGGCCATTGAGCAGGGGGATGTGCATTGTGGTTTGCACAGGTAAACACTAGACTGCAAAGTTGTTTGCTTTACGAGGAACTACCTTTTATAGCTGGCTTGTTAAGTGGACAGAAATATTGCTTGTTATACCAGACAGAGGGGTTGTTAGGCTGTGTGAAGGTTGGGGGCTGGTTGTGTATGAGTGCAAGGTCCCGCTGGCAGCTGTGATGTCATTCTGTGGAGACAACAAACACTACTTAGCAGATTTAGGGTAAAAATACAGATGTCATGATGAGCGAGGATTTTGACATGGAAATGCCAGAAAATGGAAAAAAAAATTAAAAAAAATCTTTCTATAACTTGATATAAAACAGATGCCAAAAGATAAGGTTTTTGCTAAGTAAAGTAAAGAGTATTGGGTAAAAAACTGTGTCCATCACGGTTCAACTGAATATATTAGTAAAATGTCTGAGATGAACTGAAGCAGCAATCAATCTCTAAAAGATGAATGGAATGACCATACTTTTCTCTGTAGGTGTATGAAAAAAAAGCTGATTCTTTATTTATTTTATCATAATTTTCCAAGATGACATTGAACCATGATAAATGCAAAGAGCTACATCCTCTGATTAAAATGGCCATTGCACATCTTTAACTTACTTTACTGTCTCTTTTTAAAGAGAAGGTGATAAATGCTTGTTCAAAACAAACAAGATGGCGTATCCTCTTTCTTCCAATGTTTACAAGCAATCAGCATCTTGCTTTTATTTTCTTGCACCGTAATAGAAGACGTCTAGACAAGGAGAATCTAGAAGAGAAATAGACTAAAATCAGATCAGATCGTTCTGACTTAGGTCGTGATGACATTTGGAACACTTCCAGGCAATTGATGAATCAAACAGAATTTATACCAAGATTCAGTCTCTGAAAAATAATGATCCAAAACAATTATTTCATTAAATAGGAGAAACCAGGCTCAGAGAAATGATTCCCTCAGTAGTTAACTTCAGATCTAAAATTACTTTTCTAAAGGTTATATTAGTTACAAATATTATTAACTGTAGTCGGAGTGTTATGTTATCTTACATGCAGGGTTGACTACTGTTTTGCGTTTATTGGGATGTATAAGACAGCTTTGTTTTTTACAGGAGGAAGATAGTCAAATGGCATCTTGGACATTCTGAAATCGAGCCATTTAGCTATTTGACAGAATACATGGACCAGTGTTCAGTCAATGTCAATCTTCTGAATTCTCCACTTCATCTGAACCAAAATTATGAACTTGTATTTTAGAATTACTGTGATCACAAACACAGCTTTACTTCAGAAGTTATGAATGTTAACATATTTCTTACTAAAATGGGACCGAAAAGGTTTGACTGTTTCTCCATATAGGGGCGGATATTACTTAGCAGCATGAAGCCACTTTTTGGCACTGTTAGATTCTCCTATTACTATAAACTCTTCCTGATCTATAAGATAGTCACTATTAGGTTTTGAAAAGGCTAAAAACTCTGTTTTCTATGTTAATTGAGTGGCTTACTTCTTTAGAATGTTCATAAATATGATTTCTCAGTTTTCCCACAAAAATCATATTTTCAGTGACATTGTTACATTCTAGCCTTGTTTCTAGGGTATTCTTCTTTTAAAGGGTATTCTATTCAGCCATACCTCCAGAGAGGATTCCAGCTCTTATCCCCCCATCTGACATGGGTCACCACACACAGGGTAATTGCCACTGCTGAGATAACTACATGAGAGCTGATACCATAATAGTTGTGATCAGGAAAACAGTATTTGAACAAGAAGAGCTTTAACCCTACCTTGCTGTGAGAGCTGATGCCTTGATAGTGGTGGTCAGGTAAACAGTATTTAGCCAAAAGAGCCTTATAACTGTAACCTTGCTATGAAAGGTGATACCCTAATAGTGGTGGTCAGGAAAACAGTATTTAACCAAAAGAGCCTTATAACCGTAACCTTGCTATGAAAGGTGATACCCTGATAGTGGTGGTCAGGAAAACAGTATTTAACCAAAAGAGCCTTATAACCGTAACCTTGCTATGAAAGGTGATACCCTAATAGTGGTGGTCAGGAAAACAGTATTTAACCAAAAGAGCCTTATAACCGTAACCTTGCTATGAGATCTAATATCCTGATAGTGGTGGTTTGGAAAACAGTATTTAACCAAAAGAGCCTTATAACCCGTAACCTTGCTATGAAAGGTGATACCCTGATAGTGGTGGTCAGGAAAACAGTATTTGAACAAGAAGAGCTTATAAACCCTTTCCTTGCTGTTGCTGAAATAAGTTGACACGCATATGCATGAAAACTAAACTAGATTTATGTGAATTCATGAATGATGAAAATGCTAATGATGTAGTTTGCTTTATCTTGTCTAAAGCTGTAAAATGATTTCATCCAAGTTTCCAAAAGTTACAATTCTATTTTAAATTTTACTTTTACCATTTTGTAATGATATTTAAAACTGTTCAAATGCTTATAAGATAGTTAGAATATTTTTTTAAAGATTGAAAAGAAATTTCAATGTCTTGTTTTAAAACTGGCCAAGGGATCAGACCATAAGCTAGAAAAAATAACCTATTTCTGGAAGGTCAAGGTGTATTCCATATATACCTGTAAAATCCAAACACATATATAGACTACTTGTGTTATGAGAAATAATTCATTAATCGGCCTAACCAATCAACATGAGATTATGATATTAGTAACTTTGCTAATCAATAAAGTAAATAAGTAAGCCACTGAAGTGTTAAAACTTGTGGATGTAATACTGTAAGGTAGATGGTACTTGTTGTGTTAAGCGCTTGTATTCAAGAACCAATGAATCGACGATCAGTTTCAATCTGTTCCGAATCGCTCTTATCTGCAGAGATTTGATACTCAAGGAAGACATTGATCTTGGATTTACCGTGAGGGTCACCATTGTTAATGAAAACCTCTGGATTAGGTCGTCCAGAGACCTATAATCTAGCAGGTGATAATAGCTGTAGACCTGGTCATTATACTGATAACTTAGATTTAGTATGTCAACCAACTCACAGTCAACTTAATTATATGGACTTTTCACAAACAATAACTTTGGTAAGCAATAACTGTAATTTGTATAAGATTTACAGTTGTGTTCTTTCAGTTTCACAAAGAAATAATTGTGCCTCTTTTTGTATTCCAGATAATATAGTAATTAATAACCCTGCTGTAACTGATTGAATGTTTGAATAAAAAAAATGAAGAGAAAATAGTCGCCATGCTGAGGGTAACAAATGTTGCCGAGGGATATCAAAGTTATCGAACAGGCAATGTTTTTAGATAAGAATACATTCCATATTCATATCTTATCTGACATATCTGAAATTGTTTTATTAGTTTATATTTGCTTTATGTGTTTACAGATTGTGAAATGAACATACTGCTCCTATCAGAAGATGAAAAGAGAATCATTCTGAAATTAACTGTTTAACATGTAATAAATAAGTTACCACAGTACAGATAAACACACTTCAAACAGACTGAAAGAAATAAAGATAAACAAAGTTGCTTTCATGTGGTTTATCGTCAATAATAGGTTAGTATAAAGATCTTTTCTAAACAAACACAACACATTCTTTTGTGCTCTCAATTATTTTGTTGATCGGACCTCAAAAATAATTAGTGGCTTAACAAACTTCTGTTTGAAACATTATTTCCATGATAGAATCTAAACAGATGTCAATTAGAAAATAAGATTTGTAAACAAGGACCTCCTTTCATAAAAAAAAATGAGGTTTTTCATAATGCTTAAGTCAATATCTGTACCCAGACAAATATTTGACTTGTTATCATCAAAGATCTGACCTGTTATCAGGAAATACGTCAAACAACGATCACAAACAAAATAACATTCTTCAGAAAACAAATACTTCCTTTTGTCACCGTCATGTTTTTGCAGCAAATGTCATTAAGAGCTAATGCAAAAGATTTGTCGAACAAAAGCGCAAAGGCATAGTTTTGAAGTGATGTGTCAAAAATACAGGTCTGAAAGGACGCAGTCATTTCATACCCTCCTGTAGCCTTAGGGAGGATGGGGCGCTGAGCGGAGAATATGCTGTACGAGGATTATACTTTATTATAAACCAGCCCACTCT
Source organism: Steromphala cineraria (assembly GCA_916613615.1). Taxonomy (NCBI): domain Eukaryota; kingdom Metazoa; phylum Mollusca; class Gastropoda; order Trochida; family Trochidae; genus Steromphala; species Steromphala cineraria. Next base: position 76,840,524 of record OU744721.1, read on the forward strand.
TTATGATTCACTGCTTTCATTCACCTCCAGTCTATTCTGTTGACTTATGTTTTGTACTCTGTTCAATTAGGCCTGATTGTGTGGAGATGAGGGTTTTACCATTGACCCGGCTCCAACTTGTGAGAGGGGTATAAGTGGATCTGGAGGGTATTGTACTTACTCTATTGTAGACATGAATGGGTAGGGAGCCTCGGTGAAATGCTCTTAACATTTAAATTTGCTCAAGATGTTAGGGAGTGTATACTGACATATCTTGAGTGTATATTGTACTCTGTTCTGTCCATCTGAAAGGGTATGGAGACTGTGTCTGTCACCATTGACATAGTTCAGTGTGAGAAGTATCCATCTTTGATCTATGTCTGTTGATCTTCTTGAGCAAATATTTGAACAAAAATTGGAAATGAAATAAAACTGTGAACCTACTTGAGTTTTGACATTTAGCACTTTTTTCCATATATGTCGTAAGGAAAAGGTTAAAGTTTATGTGGCACCTTTGAAATGCAGTTTGAATTTGCCTAATGTAAAATCAAATATTTATATCAAAATGATAAAGAAGGAAATTACGACAGATGTGTATATGTAACCAAGTATTTACAATTAAAGTTTTCCCAAAGTCTTTTATACTTGAGTTACATGTTTTAGACCTTTTTATCAAGAAATAAAACTGTTTTCTTTCCCTGACTCATCCTTATCATTTAGAAAAATTACACTTGTATTCATGGATGCATGTGAAGCTGCAAATACATAAAGATACATATCTATAAGCTCGTTGAGTCAGAATGACTTATTAACTTGATACTCCTGACACACAACACAACCTGATATTGTAAAACCTCTGCTACCTTCCATGCAGAACTAAAAAACACAATTTCTATAACCTGTCTGCCTTTTTAATGCTTTGCCATCTTTAACCGCCAGCCTACTGTCTTGTTATCAAATATATCCCATGGATATTGGTGTCGTATACCATGGGCAGGACAAGGTTAACAGTCTGTAATGTTCCTCCATAGAGTCTGAACTCATCACATCTCATGACATAAGACAGCTGCAAGGAGTCTGTGAGGAGCAGTCCTTTCAAAATAATGCCTCTGAATGTTTTAAGAGACATAATATATTGAGTTACCAAGTCCGAGACTTATGTTTAGACTGATGTCATGGACAGATGGCACTGTAGTCCTTATCCAATCATCTTCTACCTTTTTGTGATATCTAAACCGTTGGTGAATCATCCGACATGGGAAAGTTAGTGAAGAATGTTGGTGTTCTTCAAAGGTGTTAAATGCTGTCTCCTGTTTGCTTTTTCAATAGTATTTGTTTGGTTTTCTTTCCTCAAGGTGTGGCTGTACAAATGATTAAGTTCAAAATTATTGGGAGATTGATTTGAAGTTAAATTTTATATTCTCACAATTTGTTTGTAAATTCTTTAGTTTTCTAAGCCAATGATTCATGCTTTTCACATGCAGAATTGTTTCACAGTATTTGTAAAGATGTTTGAAAACAGCTCAAAGTGAAAGTCAGACTTTTTAGCCACCTAGCTGTTCTATGTTGTTCACAATTTGTTTATCCACAAACAGAATTATTATTTTCTTTTAGAGACAGCAAAAAAAAATGAGAACTTCATGTTCTTCAAATTGTTGAAACATAATTGAAAAAGTATCTCTTTTTAATTGAATTCCAAGGTAACTGAAGAGTTTACAAATCTGTTAATAAGCAAGCTCTACTCTAGGTAGCAAGGTTTATGAATCTTTCCTTTTGAAAAAAATGTTTCTCTCCAGAAATAGATTTCAATTTAATGCATATTGCTTCAAGATTCAGTAGGATTTGATTGGATTACATGGATTTTGCACATTGATTATGTTCGCTCATACGCTTGCTGAATTTAGTCTTAATAGCCTCTACACATAGATTGTCTTGGTGGCTATAAGCTTGCAAAGGATTTTCCAAAGTTTGATCAAAGATTTAACTTAGAGAAGTAATCTTTATGGTTGGATATTGAGATTGGAGTTTATCAAGTATGAACTCAGTGAACTTATAATGTCCTTGAGAATGATAGTCTTAGGTTTTACAAGAAATTCTTATTTCCCCTTTGTGTGAATCTACTTGTAACTTAACTATTGGTGGAAACCAGTTAAAGCTTATTCAGATGAGAGATTTTTTCATTTAACCTTTTCTAAAATATATTTAGTATACAATATATATATAATTTAAAGATAAAAATTGGAAAAGTTTACGAGTATACAGTTTTACATAATCATAAGATAAAACAATGACACGAAGCCAATTAAAACATTAACATGTTTCAATGGTATGATCAGGGAGTCTCTTTTTGAAAACTGAGGAATAATGTTTGATTGGGTTCCAATTCAGAGTTATCTTTTTAAATTTATGTCTTTCAAAAGATATACATGACGTAAATTTTATGGATATATAATTTCATCATTGCAAAGTTGTATGGGTTTATGCCAGAACAAGCAATATCAATGAATTATGTAATGAGTTTCTATAAATAAATCTCTGACAGGAGAGTCAGGTTTTAAGCTGATATTGACGATGGCTTGTTCAGAAAAACAATTTTCAAGAAATTTTGATGCAGATTTGTTCAGGAGATTCAGCTCATTATCCACTTCATGTTGATTGAGTTGTTGAAAGATTTAAAAGGTTTATCAATATGAAAACTCGCCACAATGGAATATTGCCCAAGTGGCACTAAACAATAACTCACTCAATATGAATAAGTATTGACAATGTAGTTAGGTTTTTCTGTACTTAAAAACTATACAAAAAGTTAACAGACCTCCGAAAGCAAGGGAGTTTCACAGTCATCTTATATGCCAATAGCTCGGGGTGATTTCCTGGTCAATTTGTATAGAGTGTATGGGGTAGATCAAATACTTGATAAGCTTTAAGGGAATATTATGCAGATTTCATTGAGGGGGTTTAACAGCTATTTGAGGACAGGTGAGATGAATTAAAGTTACACCTGAGGTGCTGTGACGTAGACAAGATTATAGGTAACAGGTAACGTTCAGGTGTTGCATGTTGAATGTAAGGATGACTTGCGTCTCCAATCTTTTTATGTCATGTACGTATTTTGAAAGATATAAATTAAAAGGATAACTCTGAATTCGATCCTAAAAAAAATCACTATTCCTTAGTTTTAATTTAGGCTAATAGATTATAACAACTTTGAAAATAAAATGTGAAAATAAAAATGAAATCTTTTCCCTATATATATAACCTTTCAGTGATGCTATTGATTACATCACTGTCTGATGCCTGTTTACAAATAATGTTATGTATTTTGAATGTTAAGCCCGGGGAGCAAAACAAGGATTCAAATTTGTCTTGATTTGATCAATGAGTAAAGGAGCTGTGTAACAATACACAAATTTATCTTTATTGCAATATTCAGTTTTGCAGTTGTAAAAGGGTAGATTAACAAAATTGATACATGGATACTAAAGTAAACTTAGGGCAATACATTTACAAAGACACTCTAGTGCTAACGGCTTTTAATAATAATAATAATAATAACACTTTATTGTCCTCAGTACATGTACATTGGAAATTTGATTTGTGCCCATGGCACCCGGCAGCCACTGTGCAGCGCCAGATAATGCGTTGTTCTGCCCTCTGAGTGTCAAGCAGCAACAATTACCACCTTTTAACGTCTTTTGGTATGACGCGACCGGGAATTGAACCCCAGTCTTCAGGGTGACGAGCGGACACTCTACCACTGAGCTACGCCCCCGGAAGAAACTCTAGAGCTCTATTAGGCGTAATAAAGTTTTAAAATGTTAAATTATTTTTTTCAGGTCTCAGAATATGTGTTCCAGATATTGGATGATCAAATATTTTATCAAAGTAAATGACAGCAGGGATATCTGATAAATGGAAGTTGTTCTGTTGATTGTTTCAGGTGGCAGGATGTTCTCATCGAGTTCCCACGGTCAATGAACACCATCTTGAAGCCTCGCCGCAAGTCAACCCTCGGCCTCAGTAGCAACAAGGTGAATGTCCAGGTGAGTTGTCTCCCCTTCTCTCCCTTCGTGTACATGAGCCCATCCTCTCGTCCCATGCTAATATCGTAAAGCTGTCTCATCCAGACCTTCACCGCTTACCTCCCCTTGACGTTGTAGCCACTTTGAATTATCATCTTCTCTCTCAAATGTCTGATGTAAAGGAATGTATGTTTGAATGTATGTAGCTAACATTTCTCACAGTTATCATCCAATCATCTAATATTTTAGACTTATCAGATACAGGTAGAAATTATTTTTCAAATTTTGGGTAATCTTTTGGTGTTTTTGGTCAAGGTTTTTCTTCAGCACCAATATTTTTACCTTTTGGAATTAAACTTCTTGAAAAATTATGAGGATTTTAAAGGTTATCTTGTAATGTTCACCTGGTTAGAATGACTCCTTTTCCCTACAGCCCGATGGTACTGACAAAAAGCTTGATGATGACAAGGGACTTATCAAGGGTCGATTTGAGGTCGAAAAGGTCAAGGGCAAATCTGACATACCAACTTTCTCTACGTTTAAAGGAGTTCGTAGCCTTAAACATAAGTACGACAAAAACTATCAGGATGGTCTACGAAAAAGTAGCAGTTTGCATGATCTTTCATCAGAAGACAAAAACAAAGATGGCGACCTCGTCTCTTCACGATTTCTCAGTCGATCAGGCGATCGTCTTGATTACGTGAACAAGCCTGATGGTATCTTTAACATATCAGGCAGACAAAAGTTCCTCTCCGATTCTAAATACTCGACTAACCCTTACTTCACACTCCCTCGCATCGCATCCCCTGCTGCATTGCTGATGCCTAAACCCTACCCCGGAGCCACATCCACACCAAAATCTTCTACAAGTGCAGCTCTTCGACGTAGCTCCCTGGACGACCGAGCCCAACGGAACAAGAACCTGTCCGCTACGGAACGGGCCCGTCAGCATCGCGAAAGGTCGACGAGCATGAAGGATTTCCCGACTCAGCTCTCTCTCCCGAGAGAGGAAGGTTCGCAGGACAGTCTTCTCTCGGTCCATATTCAGGACGACGGCAACAGCGAGAGTATGAGCACGGACGAAACGGAGAGTAACGAGACTGATGAGTTGAAAGTAAGTATGGGTGATGTGTGCTGCCACTTTACATTGCTTTTGTTATTTTGAAAATATTCAAAAGAAGACATAATAAGGACCTTTATTAAATTGTCACAGAAATCTACACCAAAATATGTTAATTTACACTTTTCTATTAAATGATTTCTGCTGTCATGTGTTGAGCTGATATCAAAATAAAATCACGAAATATAGAGTTTTAAGTTTGATATTTGATTAAGATATTTTTACAAAAGATATTTTTTGACACTGCATTTATGCATGCAATGAATTTTTACCTTTTTTCTCAAGAAATATCTCCTTATTTCTTATATATGCATGGTTAAATCTCTTGTCTTTTTTTTATTCAAGCAATAATATATATATTGTCTTTTGTTGTTTAACAGCACATTATTGTCTGTATGTAGAAAAATTATAAATCAATATTCTTTAATGAATTCAGAGGTAACAAAGCAAAGTAAAAGAGATAATTTTGTATTGATATGATAAGATGATATATTTCTTCCATAAATCCTCCCTATATGGGATGTTAAATTGCTATATCGCCTCCCTCCCTCCCGCTGTCTCTGCTAACAGTCCCATGTTACACATTGTAATATACTGTGTATCAATTTGAAACTTCAGTCTACTATATTGTATCTATGAAAATGATTATAGGTTAAATGTATCTCAAATACTTTGCACTGTATTTAGGTATGATTATATGTAGCTTGAGATTCCAAGCTCTTAGGAAATTTCATCACTTAAAATGTTACTATGTAAACAATAGAAAAGATAATAATAATGATTGATTTGATTGATTATCTTTATAAACTAATTATAATTCAAATGAAAAACATAAGTCCATAAAACTTTGTTTGTTTCATTTTAATCCACTTACCATAAAATTAAAAAAGTTAATTTTGAATAATAATCCTTTGACAACCAATAATTCAAACAACATTTTCAGTTACTTATTCAAATATTGTTTATTTGCAACCCAGTTTCATTTATCAATCCTCTCTAGTTAATTTTGACATTTATGTTAATGGTTATTTTTACTAATCTTTTCCCAATTGTTCCAAAATCAAATGATAAGGGACATTTCGCTGCATTTCAGCCAAGTTAAGGTTCAGTTTTACTCATCTACGTCTCATGAAATTTCAAAATCATAACCTTTTGCTGAGAGATAATTTGGCCAATAATGAAATTCATTGCAAGAATGTTTTTCCTCTCGATGTTTGTTATTGGAATTCTAATCTATTGTTTTCTATCAAATTATTCTTCCTTTTGAAGGAAGGAAAATATTTTCCCTGTTCTTTGTGACAGAGTAACTAAAAGATTATCAATTAGAATTTAAGATTTACAGATTTTTTCAATCAATCTCCTTTCGTTTCTCCACAAATCTTCCTCCTCCACTTGAAGTGAATAATAAACTTTCCCTGTTTGCTGTGACTAGTCAGATTCCCTCTAATGTCCCAATATTCTGTCACTGACCCTGCATATCTTGTAGATGGCCCGAAGTTCGGAAGCAATCAGGGTCCATTCTCTCAGTTCCGGACCTATCAGTCCCGACTCCAAGGCCACTAAATATGAGGCAAGTATTTTAGGAATATTGAGGAGTTTTAAAGTTCAAGTTTGATGAAATGAAAATAACAACAGATCTCTCAAAAGGGAAATTTACTGTAACAGCATCTTCTAAATCTGAATTTGTAGTTTTCATCACTTGTATGTTGAGTTGTAGACCCACAGGTAATATATTGTTCTAGAAATGGAATACTTATGTATGAATGTATATTCATAAAAAAATATGTAATCACGTTTATGTTGTAATTTGCATGAGATGTTGTTGAGTATTGCTAACAGTTGTTTTGTCATTATTGTATCACATTATTGTGATGTACCATTTTGATATGGTAATACATGTAAATGCTTCTGAAACAAAATTTCTTATTTCAAATTACTTTGATTTTATTAATGCTTTATTAAAGAAACTGATGTTGTATTATGACTAAATGTACTAAAAAGTGTTAAATGCTGCATCACTAAACAGTGTCGTCAGCATGGCACTTGTTTCACTTATAAGCTTAATAACTTTAATATTTACCAACTGAATTTGTTCATAATGATAATTGTGATGATTATATTTGTCTCTCCAGGACTTGGTGTACATGAAGAAAGGATGGCTTGTTAAACAAGGACCTCTAGATAAGGTTTGTATATCAGAAGATTCACTCACGCATACATATTCTTTCTGTTTTCAACATCATTGTATACTGAGCTTACTGGAGAAATAATTAAATTGGTCGCTGATGAGGAAAGGGGACATTCATTTTATCCATTATAGTCAGTGTATAAAATAGATTTGAAACCTAGCCTGTCCTGAAAATTTATAGGTCAATTCCTAAGGGGAAAATAAAGAAAAAAATTGAAAAGTTACCAGTCCTGACCAATAGGGAACCAGTCCTGGCAAAAAGTAGCCAGTCAAGGACTGGCGGACGGGCTATATTTTAAACGCTGTTATAGTATAAGGTGTACATTGATTTCCTTACAAGTCTGACCACTCACTAGATTTATCTGTGATAAGATTTTAAAAATTGCCATCATCAACTAAAATTTCTTCTCAAACTTTACAGTAATAGTATAGTAATAATTACAAGGTGTATCTACTGTGCCATATACTAGGCATGGTTCTGATATTAAGTGAAGATATAGGATAAGCATGTTCAACTAGTATTGGACACAGCCACTCAGGACCTTGAGTAGCTGGAGTTACCTCCCTTCCTTAGTGGATCGTGTTAACATGATAAGCTCAAGTGTTCATCAGATACAGCCGATAATACGATGCTTCAGGGCTGTACAGCATCGGAACCACTTCACTTTAAGACTTAATGGGCAGAATATGTTGGCTTAGTATATGTTAATATATGATAGATAGTGAAACTTCAAAGATTTAATCTTAATTAAGTTTTTGAAGTGTTTTTGCTAGATAACGCAGGTACTTTTGGTCACTTTACTTACCGTACTTCATGTGCCAATTTATGATAAGTGTGGTAGAAATGCATTGTCATCAAAATGTGTTTACTAAATTCATTTTGAGTGTTATTAAACAAGATGATATAACCTTTTTGCTGAAAATTCAGACTTTTTCTTTCTCGTTTCAAGTGTTTTTTGGGGGGATAACATGATTGAATTGTTAGTGAGTGAGCTGAAATGTTAGTGACAAAACATTTACCAAATTATTTCAACGGTTTTCTTTAACTTAAGTTATTTTTGAAGAAGACTCAATTTGGATTTGGATGTTTCCAAGAAGATTCCATCTACGTTTATAATTATGATAAACAGCACATATTTTTTATTGAAATGGTTTCAAACTCTTCCTTTCCTTTATGCATAAACCAAATTGTGCAAGAGCTGATCTAAGATTTCCTTCCTTGCAGGACATGAAGAAGCACTGGTTCGTTTTGGCTGGGAACTCTCTCCGTTACTACCAGGATGCCAAGGCCGAGGATATGAACAATCTGGATGGTCGCATTGACCTCTCAACCTGCTACGAGGTGTCAGAGGTCAACACCGCTAGGAATTATGGTTTCAAGATCAAGGTGTGTAAATTCTTTTTTTTTCTCAAAAATTTCAAACTTTATTGCTTTCTTCTACTTTTCTACCATTTGAAGATTGTTTCTTCTTTCAAGTTAGACCTTCGCTTTAGGATTGTTGTGGAGGGTCTTTTTTTATTTCAAGTTCTTCAATTCTGAAATTATTTTGCATTTCCAGACCCGCAACGGGGAGTACAACCTGGCAGCCATGACGTCTGGTATCCGTAACAACTGGATGAAGGCTCTACGACTATGTATGGACCTCCACAGCTCGGGCCGAGCCTCAAGTCAGCCTGCCTCCTCCGTCTCCAACAAGTCTCTCTCGGTCGGGAACAGAACTGTCGATGACTTCGATGTCAGTGCTAAGACTAGTCAAACCAAGTTTGTGAAAGGATCAACTGGTGAAACTGCTTTCCAACTCGTAGGTCGAAGAGACAACAAGAAAGATACAAAGAATACCCGCAGACATCATTCAGACGTGAACCCAGGAAACGTCACCAAGGCCTTCTCGGTGAAGGAGTTTTCGTCCACCCTCGATCAGCTTCCCTCAAGCCAGTCTTCAAGCTCTCAGAGTGTGAGCAGTGCTCAGAGCATGGACTATGAACATTCCTCCGAGTCTAAGGGGTCTCCTCGGACGTCCCGAGGTACCAAGATCCCCCGTCACCAGATTCCCTCCAGCGAGATGGCGTGGCAGAGCAGCAGTAACCCTCCATTGAAGAGATACGTGGAGGGAAGCGACAACGCTCCTAAAGCTCCTTCAGGTGACACGGCCCGCGTCCCGAAACGTTCGATCATGAGCGAGAGCAGCAAGGAGGAGGAACAGAGGGAGAAGTTGAGACGAGGAATGTCTCCGAGCGCCCGGGTTAAGGAAAAGACTCGACCGGCTAAAGCGGCACGGATGCATTCACCGCCACCAGATGATGCGTACCACTTCAACCTGTCTAGTTCAAGCAAGGAGACTTACTCGGGAGATTCAGACAATGATGAGGTGGACATTGGACACAGGAGACTGTCTCAGGTAGGTGGCGCTATGTTTACTTTTCTTAGGTAGTACAAGACGTAGGATCATCCATATTTCAATATTTAGAATAGCATGGTTCATGGACGTCACCATTAAGTTCTTTAATATTGAAATTTGGAGGATCCTTGATATTTTGGGTTCAGAATAGTAAAACCAAGTAGTACCCATAAATAATTATAGTGTCAATTTTGTCCTCATTGAATTAGAATTACCTCTCCTGTTAAGCAACGTCCTTCTCTTATTTCTGTTAGTGGCCTTTTTGGATAGTGTGACCTTGAATCTATCAATTTGATCAAGTATGTATCCTTGCAGTGATGTACATGTTTAAATATTATGTTTTATAGACATTGAAGATTTCAAAGAATTCCAGCCCCAGAATTCAAATAATGAAATTATCATGAATTTGAAAATATTCATTTTCATAAAGAATATTTCTTAGCATTTCAAGGGGTTACTTCAGAAAGATGTTTCGTAAAAACATCCATGCAAAAGATCATTGTAAGGCAATCAAAATGTGAATTCCATTTGAACCTGTTTTTGATGAGAAACATTGTAATGTTTTATCTTTACCATTTCAGTTTCATTCCATACCATTAGTTTACCATTCCCACAATCACTGCACGATTTGTCCCTGAACCATTCTCCATGCAACATGCAAAGCTTGCGTCGAACCATTCACGTTTTATCCAGCCTTCCATGTGTAAATGATTGACCAGAGTTCTTAACTGAGTGCTTGTTGTCGTTAATTAATGATTTTGAAAATTGTGACAGTGATTAAAACACTAATGTATCATTTGTTTTAATGAGAGAAAATTTCAAGATTATCTTAATTTGAAGTCTTACTGATTTTGCTTTTAAGAATACGATTTTTCTTCATTGATACACAAAAGTTAATTTCATAAGATGTAGTCGAACTCTATTACTTTAATATTATAAAGTCAATGTATAAAGTCAAAGTCAATAGAATAGATAACATAAACATTCCTTTTTCTCTATTCTGAATGTTTTGAAATACTCTGATATCTTATTTTACCATGTATAAGAAAAAATAGGTCTGTACTCGATGAGATGTATTTGTGCACTTAATTGTTTATTCCTTCAATGGAAATAATACATCCTGAATTGGTCATTCGTTCATTTGTAAAACCCAGAGACCATAGTTAATAGGACCTTTTTCTTGATAAGAAGTTTCAGTGGGCTTATGAGAACCCAACATTCCAAAGAATAGACCATTGCTTGAATAGACCCAAAGGCTTAGTAGAGGAAATACGGTAAAGGCCATTGATCTCAGATGTTTTTTCAAATGAAGTATCACCAGTCATGTGATAGCCTTGTAATGGACGGCCTTGGTTCCAGTAATTTGAAACTAGTATTTCATGTTACATCACGATTAGCTGCAGTTCCATGCATAAGAGAAAATACCAACCTGATATTAACTGGCGGGTCTATTGTGTGTACATACAACTAATTACGATCAAGATAATGCAGGATTGTGCATATGTCATATAAAATATCACGCTTGAGGAACCAGATCGCTGTGATCTGTTATTGCTGTATATTTGTACTGCTGCACTAGCAGGGGAGTTGGTGCTCTGAAAATAGGATTCTAGCAAAGGTTAGCTTACATGTCGAAATTTGTTTGACATTATACCTTCCGGCATCTAAAGACCAGAATACCTTCTCACATTTAGAACTTGATGAAGGTAGTCTGTATGCTCCATGATGCTGTGTGAGTATTTGCTATGAGCAAGGGACATGATTTGATGTTCAGTTATACTGTATTTGTATCAAGGTACAGTTAAACATAGGTATTTACAAAAATGTGGTCGATGTCACTGGAGCTGTGCTTTCTATATATCATACGTTGAGCTATTAGTTGTACAAAGGAACATAACTTGAAGTGCAGTTAATTATTTACATTAAGGCAGTTAAAACAAGGTATAAACAGTTTATTTTACTTGGACGTTTTGAAGAACATCTAGGAGTGTTTTACAACACAATTCTCTGAGGAACAACTTTGTTGTGAAAATCACAATGCTTACTCCTTCATCACAGGTGTTGTGATTGCTTTGCTAGTGGTATTTGCAAGTGGTATGCTATACTAAGGGAGACAACTCTATTTTAGGATCAGTACCACGAAGACCAGATGAGGTCTGAGGACGATGAGAACATGATGGGCGGGGCGTCCTCGGGGTCCATCGGGGATGGAGGTGTGCTAGTGGAGATTCTGGAGACTGAGGTGGGTGTTGTGAGCGAGTTAGTGAGTTGTTGTTTGTAGTGTCGCTTGGGCAATATTACAGCCAGTAGCAGGTAGGTCAGTCTCTAAAATAATATTCTATAAAACAATATTTTGTTTTAGATAGAAATTAAGGGAGTCTCGGAGACATGGCTAAAAAGTTCACTGCAGATCTAGACTTGCTCTATGAGGAGTTATGCTCTGGACAAATGTTATTAAAAAATGTCTGGGTGTTGACTACCACTAGGTGGGTATAGTAGAGATTTGGTTAAATTCATGCATCTATTGCATGTTAACTGTGTAGAACAAGATTTTGAACTTTAAAATGGTAAGAAGTTCAGAATTGTTTTTTTTTAGTGTCCTAACAGTGCTGGGTGCTGCATTTAGATATTTTTGCTTTCAATCTGCTAGCAATCTTCCTCGACCTCTTTCACAAACCCCCGCAATCATTGTTATCAAACCACTAAGCTAAACTAATTTGGTCACCATTAAATTACAATATACTGGAATTTCAAATAAATATCACTATTCTACCCTTTTAGTTTATGGTTAGCCCTTATAACTGCCATTTTCTAAGCTGCATAGATTTAGCTGAATATTGTACAAGGAAGAAGTATACCCATGATTTCAGCTTTGCTTATAATGAAAATATTTTTTGGCGATAAGTAAACAACCTAGACCAAGAAAGAAAATAGTTTTCGGTATGTACACTCCTAAAATGTTTAAAATCTTTCTAGTTGAAGTTCCCTGTAAAGGTTACCTTCAACATTCCAGAGATATTCAACACTTGATTGCGACTCTCTGACTTTTAAGATAGTTTTTAAATTTTTTTGTCAGTATGTTGTTAAAAACCATGAAAGGGTTTGTATTTGCAACAGCTTAGTTTTCTGTATTTAATTAGAAATGGACTCCGTGTGTTCAGATTTTTACGAGATTTGATAGTACTTTGATTAAAAAAAATCCTTTACAAGCATCAGATATTTGTAATCATATATTATATCATATAATATTTTATCATCCTTACACGTTATTTTAATCAAGATATTTTTATTTTATGATTTGATATAGAGATGGTAAAACATGATTAGTAAAATATGCTACTTTAAAGTGTGATCCTTACTTTTGTAACAGTGTTGCACAAATAATATTGTAATTGTTCTATTAAATGCGACTTGCCATAGCAGGCTATAGTTCATAGAAACATAACTGTTTAAAGGGGCAGTAGCACGTTTTTTGAAGATTTTATATTTTCACTTTTTCACTGAAAATTGTACGTAAATGCTTTATGTATTCTTTTGATAGTGTCAAAAATTTCATTACACAAATCAATCATCCTTAGTCAGAGAACAAACTATAAAGATTCACAGAAAGTTCATTTGCGGCCATTTTTGTGTGAACACCTTTAAATTGTGTAAGAAAAAGGAGTCGCATGGCTGAACGTTTCATTATGTATTTGAATCTTACTGCTTCATTTAGTTTAAATACATTGTCTTTCACTTGGAACTATTTATTTTCATTCTCCTGACATCACCTTATTCCCCCCAAAAACGTGCTACTGCTCCTTTAACAGAGGAATTATTATTGTAATGTTATTTCTGGTTAAAACACTTATATAGAGATTATTACCCGAGGAAGTGTGTCATATGACTTTTACGAAACGAGTGTGAATTTTTGTATTACCCGAGCGAGAGCGAGCGTTATACACAAATTTGCACGAGTTTCGTAAAAGTCTTATGACACACTTCCGTGGGTAATAATTTCTTTATTACCGATTATATTCAATTTAACCATCTTAGAAATATCCAAGAAACGGGCCGCTTCCCTTGCGACGGCCGGCTACGTTGACGTCACGAACAATGGTGTTATGACGTCTCAGGCAAAAGTGATATGTGCACTAGTGCTCATATTGAAAATACGTCACCACTTATTTCCAACCATATGGGTACTAATTACCAATATCTATCCTGTGCCCAGGTGGAGACACTAAAAGACCGACTAGAGAAGTCTCAACACGACCTGGCCAAGTTGCACGAGACTAACCGCGACCTGAAGAGCCGACTCCACACTTCCTCATCCTCCTCCTCCCAGGTAGGGGACTTAACTCTCTTCATTTATTTCACTTTTTACTTTGAAGGGCATTATTACAATCTGTTATCTACAAGTCCACTTAGTGCAGTCATACCAGGGTTCATATTATTCATTAGAAGCACTAGGGCAAAATCCATTTGCCATGGAGACGTCATTTTACAAACAATGCTTTAACATTGTGGTTCTTCGATGACATTGCATTCTATATTCGCTGATAACATCTAGTATACTCATGCTGGGTAGTAGATTTCAGATATTCAATTTCACGACACATGCTCATGACATACAAAGTCAACAATACTTGTTCCTTAATATTGGTATTTCCATAGCATGTTTACTCGTATTGTAAACATAGAATAACATGGCTGCTCAAATGGTATCAACAATATAATGTAAATGATTTGGTAAGCCCCTACAACACATCTTCATGCAGAGGACACTGAACTTCCCTAGCAGTGACGTCATGGCTGTGTGACATAATTGTGTTTATGATGTTATTGCATTGTGATGTCATTACTTAATGATGTAAAAGCAAATCTTCATTTACTTGACAGTGACAGGGCACTGATCAAAAACTGTCGAAATGATATTTCATAGAATATATTCTTGATCTTCCAAAAGTGAAGAGAGTTGGGTTGATAAGCATTCCCGTTTTGAATATTTTTGTCAGGTTATTTCAGTTTCCTGTAATATATTGAAGCAGTGTGATGTCTGGTGCAACAATGTGCATCTTTTGATTGATAGGTGTCACTTTTCTGATTGTTTTACCGTCAGTAACCATGGAAACACAATATAACAGGCTATTGTTTTCAAAACCTTTGAAAACTGTGAAGATGACGTAACCTACAACTACAAAGTGAATCCCAACATGAAAGTGCTTGCATGTCAAAAACATAGAAGAAAAAAGGGATGAAAAAAAACCCAGTTTGACATTTGACAGTTTAGCTCAAGCGTCATGCAGTCTGGGTTTTCTTTAGACGCAAGCTCAGATATGCAGTGTTTACTATCTTTAATTAATTTGTTTGTAGATTTGTTTATGGGTTTGCAATGTTGGTTGTGATATGATATACCATACATATCCAATGACTGATCAGTTAATATTCATTTGCAAAATTGCTTGATGCAAAAAAAGAAAGATATCTTATAGTTAACATGAACTTTTCTTGAAGAAAATTATTGACAAAATCATGAGTATCTAAATGATTTTACGAAAATATTTCAGAATGACCATCATTCTCGACGTGTAGTTCAGTAAACACTTACAAGATAAATTTCTGACAATGTGAAACATATAGCCCCTTGACAGGTCAGAATTAGGTCAGTGATATTTGATTTGGTCAGTACTTTATGGGAAGTAAAAGTGTCAACTTGGGACACCCTGTAGAAAGTGTGTAGTTAAGTGCCATTGTTAGTTAGTGGTCAGGTTTTATTGAAATGTCAATCTGTATTGTTACCACAGGATTTCTTCCAATATTGAATATTTAATATTGATATGCATATGAGATATATACAGTAGATGTTTTGAAACATGCAAAATATTCAAAATGAAAGACAATGGTAAAAATTTGAATGATTCTAAGATGAATAAATTAATCAGTTGGTTTTCACTGATGAAAAGATAACTGAAACCAATACATAATTTCTAACCACTGTTTTCTAGAGAAAAACAATTCTTGCACAACTGTATTTTTTAAGTTACCCTTTTAAAGGATGAACATACATTAATAATGTTCAAATTACAGTATAACTAGATCTTCAGTGACGTAAAAAGTAACATTCTGTCACACCATGTAATTTCCAGAAGCAAAAAATATAAATCATTTAAAATCACCATTTGCTTCAAAGAAAGGTTTAAAATGATAGAAACAAGTATAACCTGAAGTTGAAAAACATCTATCATTCTTAACAAGCTTGTCACATGATATAACCAAACCTATGATTTAAACATATGTAACAGATCATCAACATCAGTATATCATTTATCAAAATATTGAATGATTGCCAACCAAAATTCCATAAGTAATCAGGAAAAAAAAAAGAAATAATATTTCTTGCAATGTAGATATTGGTGAAGTTATGAACAAATAACTTGCTTATCAAAATTAGCTCAGTAGGGCATTTTACTGGTAAATCATTGTCCGATGTCATTGTACTAATCCTGTAGGCTACATTTACACTCACTAATACTGTTTATTACAGTAAAGCTTTTCCACTGTTTATGTATGCAAACTTTTTCACTTGTTGGGCTGATCTGGTTTGTTAACTCATTGCGCTATTCAAATTGATGTTACTGTTTTTGGACAACTTTAGTTCAATGTCACTTTGTTCAAAATAAAACCATGTGTTCTTTGTAATCAAAAGTTTATCATTTACTGAGCAATGAAGTTTAGTACCACAATGTTCGTTACATACTATGTTGTAGTTTTAATAGGAATTTGCATGATAATTATCTACACCGAAATATTATCGGTATATCTCATTGCAGTGAAAGTTACATTTTCGGAAAATGTTCAACTTTAAATTCTTGTTTTATGAATAATGTATTTTAATGAATAATTTTAACTGATGATGTTGAGTTAACTGTCCCCTCTAGTATGGATTTTGATTTATTCTATTGTCATAATGTGAGACCAGGCTCCTGTAGGGTATTTTTTAATAGATGCAGGGACTATAGTTGCATACCCTTACTCCATAGCATCTCCATGGAAAAAGCCACCCCCACTTAGTTTATCTCAAATTCAAATTCATTTATTTCTCAAAAACGCCACCAACGGTGGTACATGAGCATAGAAATATATAACAAAGATAAATTTATAGTTTCCAAGATGAACAGAGGAAATTTTCATTAAGCGAATAACAAGAGGCTGAAGATCGGTATAAGCATTGATTAAAACATTCATAGTCACAGTTATTGTACAAGCAATGTGAATCAGGATTTAGTTAAGAGATTGGCAGTAAGCTAGTAGGTCATTGTTTTGCAATCAACTGTGGATCAAAGGCCATGTTGTGTTTGTGTTTGGTATATGTTATGTTGACAGCATAGGTTATATACAGATGCACCTTTTTACAAAATGTGAAATAACAGTGTAATAATGATTTCTCATAATATTTATTCTGTCCAATTGTTGAAAAGTTGTGTTTATGTTCAAAATATGGATTATGCTTGTGTGTTATCTGTTTTTACTGGAGCCAATTTGCACACAACATACAAACACATAATTCAACTTCGGCAAAATATTCATTCACAATGCAACATTAATTCAACTTAGGCAAAATATTCATTCACCATGCATAATGCTATTCAACAATATGAATGGCAAAGGATGTTAAATTGTATAATGTAAACACAAAAATACAACCAAAATCGCATGGAAGCTAAAACAAAATCAGTGCATAGATTATTACTGCACTTCCAGCAGCTAAGGCAAGTTTGCAAAATAACATTTTAATTTAACAGATGAAGATGCTTAGTTTTGTGCAGAGAATCAATAATGCGTCACTTTGAGTCAAAATGCCTGCATTGTTGCCACAGAGCTTGCATGTGCTTGCTAGAGAGGTGTGGGCTCATGAATGATTCACATGTGGAGCCAGAGCTCGGGTCTTGATGCTCAGAGATAGAGGGTAGGCCGAGACACAGGCTTGATACCCTACAGGCAGAGGCATAGGCTTGATACCCTTGCTATAGACGTAGGCATACGGGTGCTCTATACAGACTGTCCTGTAGCAATGCTTAGTCAGTGTAGGCTCATATTCACAGTTTAGTGTGTCATCTTTGAAATGGATAGGAAGGGGAGAGGAGCCACAAAAAAGGTACTTTAGATTTTTTCATTTGAAAATAAATTTTTGTTGTAAAAGCATTCAATCAAGATTTTGCAAATTGTTCTAAGGATGCTATGGAGATTCTACAACTAGGCTATTTTTGGTTGTGAGTCACAGAGTCTACATAGTGTCGAATAGAGACTGACAAGAACTTTAAATAACAAAATATTTCAAGGCTTGTAGGATAGAATTGTTTGAGAATTAGTTATCAATAGAAGGTAGTCATCTAAAAACAAAGCATTTTGCTATGTTTATGATCTACTCCATTCCAATTCATTCAAGTATTTGAAAAGAATAATTATCTGTGACATTCTCTCTGTTCAGAGTTAAAAATGAATTTGTATACTGGCTTATGTCCTCCCCCAGAATCCTAATACATTTGACCTCTCAACTTGCTATATTTTGCTACTGTATTTCACTAGAGTGGTCTCCCCTTACTGTGAGAAGCATGGTGGCATTATGGGTACAAAAGAAGTCCCACACCCCATATAATCTAACTGCCAGGGCTGAATTTCTGCGAGAGATATAATATCAACATTGTACATACAAATGTCATTCTTCAAGTTAGAAACAAGCAATGTATGCTAGGCATAGATGTTTACAGTTTTAATTTATGTTCAACTAAAAACATGGGTTAAGAACATTTTGAGTAATGTACCCCTAATGGTAGATAAATGTGGGGTTTATGTCTGGCCAATACAGTATTTTCTGGACATGTTTAGGTTTATGTTTAACCAATAAACTATTATCTGGACCTATCCAGTGTCTGTGTAACAATGTGCTACACTTAGATGGGGGATATTATGTCCTCTGGTCGGCCTCCATTGTCCTGTCCATACACAAGGGTCCATCACTCCTGCCAGCCATGGAATATGACACCATATTCTGTCTGTTTATCTCCCCTTGCCTCTAGATTAGCCATGGCTTTGCTCCTGTGGTTCTCTTTGGGCCTGACCTAACATTTAGTACCTTTAAATGCTTTGACCACCTGCACAGCATTGTCCATCTAGAACATTTCGCAAAACTGTCCAGTTTCATTACCTTCTAAAGTCACACTTGATTTTCAGCATTTTGCGAAAACCCTCCACATAAGCATATCATGTTACAAAAATGCATCTTTCTATGATGCAAATGAGAAACTTAGAAATAAATACTTAGTTGACCTGAAAAAAATACTTGAATGCAATTGGTTTATTGTTCAAATAAGAGTTCAAAGGTGAATGGTAGCTCCAGGCAGTGCTGTGATATGTATATAGATGGTAGCTGAGGGTGATTCTTCAGTGCAAGGAGTTATCACTGGTCAATCCTGACCAGTCCATTACAGAACAATATGGACCTATCTGATGACTTCTAGATACCGATTGGTTACGCTGATTTCATAGATAGAGAGTGGTGGTATTCATTGAAGTTCATCCCACCTATATCGTCCATCCAATATGGCTGGGTTTGCCTTGAGGACCGCTATAATGAAAATATGTGCACTGAAATAGAAGGAAAACTTATTCATGTATGAGATTGATACTATTGATGATGATATCTGTGAAAATCTTGTATTTATGGCATACATACCTTATTTCAAGGCTTTTTGATGGGTATTAAGGAAATTACAAATTAGCCCAATTTGATATTTAATTCTTTAAAATTTAATCTTTATCGCTGGTTAATTGATAATTCAGGAATGTTGATGATACTGGCTGTTGCATTATTGCATGACAAGTCCTTTTCATACTATAAGTATAGTACAGTAGTATAAGTACAGAAATCACAACCTACAGCATCATTTTCTTTAACTACCTAGACACGTCATACACACTTCACAACTTGAGACACTGTATTCTAACTGACAAACTGACAGAGACTGACGCAATATTTCCCTGGACACATTTATCATGAATCACAAATTGCCTCCCATCTGCCAACACTCCGGCCTGTCTTCTTCGTCATTTACGTCAAGTGAGACTACCTGCCTCGGGCTAACGAGGGTCAAATTTGACAGGTACATCAATAATAAAACTGACAAACTGGCCTTACTCTTCTAACCAGAAAATATTCAGGCAAACAAATGTGGTATTTTCATGCTGTTCTAACCAGAAAAATATTCATGAAAAACAAACTGAGGAAGTTTTTTTGAATACTTAAGATGATGATTTATGGAGGCGTCAAGGTGTTTTCTCACTGGGGTTGATAGTGATCTGATTCAAATTTGTTGTGATTGCTCCAGGTGTTTGGTTTAGTTGTTGTTAAGGCTTTGGTTTAATCAGAGATTTATTGCAAATCTAATGCGGACAGTTCTGCACATATTGGACTTGAATATGATGAATGGAGAGGAAATTAAACAAACAGCTGTTGCATTAGTTTTCTAAAATGAATTGGTGCTCTATCAAAATAGATTACATTCACGGCATTTTAGGGGAAAAACAATATCAACACATTATTGTTGTAGTCTTTTTTATCTTTCTTTTTTTTTGTTGAGAAAAAAAATCTTTGATACTCCTTTGATTTGAATTGTCAATTGTTATCTATCTTTCTATTTTTGTTGAAAAAATGAATCTCTGAGTATCCTTTGATTTGAATTGTCGATTTGTTTGTTATCCGAGTCTTTTCTTCTTAGGTGGGTACTATAGTGCCAGATCAGGATAGTGCTTAAACATTGTCACTTGTAAACCTCACTTCTTCATGAAATTAACTCCCTTTATTTTGTTGTGAGCAAAATTAATTCAACACTAATATATTCAGAGGTTACAGAGATTCTCACAGATACATGTACAAGCACTGACAGTGACCACCTTCTATTGTTGAACTGCAAGTTTGGTTAACAATCTATTAAACAAAAACTCCTAGAGAATCTATCCACTAAATCCTTTCACCATTTTCTGTATACCAGATAATCTCTTGGTTATAGTGAAGTGACAGTGTCCACCTTGTGTCATTGTTAGACAGGTAATTTCAGCGGACAGGTACGCAAGGGTTAGTGTCCACACCTGACAGGTGAATTGTGTTGACGACAGGTTGGACAGGTAGACTTCAGGTGATGTGACAGCTACTGGACAAGCAAACAGGTGCCCCGGTCAAGTCATAATTGATTGACAAAATGGCAAAAATAAAAAGGCAATAACTGACTGTTTTAAAGAGAAGATCATTTGATAAGAAAGAGCAAGAACATGATTAAAAGGAACAAAACAACTGTCCTTTGTATGTGTTTTGTAGGGAAGAACATGTTTTGTACGACAGGCAGACTAAAGGTCATCTGACAGCTACTGGACAGGTGAACAGGTGCCCCGGTCAGCTTGTAATAGATTGACAAACTGGATATGATGGATAAGCAATAACAGACTAAATTGTTGTTTCTTTAGAGAAGAATGTTGGATAAAAAAATGGAATATGACTATCTCAATGTTTGTTCTTTGTTGAGAGGAAGATAGTTGTCTTACATGAATGGAGATCTAATGAGAGAAAGGAAAGTGGTCTGTCTTCAGATTGGGATGTAGCCCAGTTGGTAGAGCGTCCACTTATCAGCTTGTTGTTCACGGTTTGAGTCCTGGTGGTGTCGTATCCCTTTCTTACTCATCCATCAGCAATATACCGAGGAATAGGAACATCCAATATGTAGAACATAAACAAAACATCACTTATAACTATTAGAGTTGACATTCTTGCATTTTTCTTCTTTATTCAATTGATTTTGAGGGAAAAATCTAAATTTCAAGAAGAAGCAATGGATGACTCACATAATAGAATTACCATAACTGTGGACAGTTCAGAGACAGCCATATGCTGGAATGTGCAGTTGTTGGATAACCGAGGCTTTGACAGGCTTCTTAATGGTCTCCTTGTCTTAGCGCAGCTTTCACGTCAAACCAGCCTCTCTTTGATGTGTGGAGAGGGGATAAAGGGTCGGAGAGGATTATGGTCTAGCCACAGCCGTGTGTCAACCTCATGAGGTTGAGTATTATGAAGAGGTTGTGATTGTCTCTGGCTGTCGATTTGGTTTCAGAGCTGAAAAATGTTATATGTGTCATTGTGTTGCTTTTCTATTTATTTCTTGTATGAATATTTTGTAACCAAAATTAATTGAAACTTCTCAAAAGAGAAATTATATTCATTATTATTATCATTATGTTATTTTCAAAATTTTTAAGGTTATTTCTCATATGAATAACTTGTTACATATCGTCATTGAAACTTCTCCAAAGAGAAATGATCTTCATTCAATTTTCAAATTTATTTTAACAGTTAAAGCTGTTCTATATAATTTTATATCAAGT
The DNA here is from genome assembly GCA_916613615.1 of Steromphala cineraria. Lineage (NCBI taxonomy): Eukaryota > Metazoa > Mollusca > Gastropoda > Trochida > Trochidae > Steromphala > Steromphala cineraria. The sequence continues at coordinate 76,862,643 of OU744721.1, forward strand.
TTCAAATAATATTTTCTTCTGTCAGTATAGGGTTTCAAATATCAAACCCCACATAGACAACCTTCAATATTGTTCATAATTAATGAGTGTTATATTGGTACAAGTTTTATTTCCAAAATCGATTGTTTTGTCAATTTCAAATTTGTGATTGCAAAATTTCGGATTTATAGCTTTAGGAAGCTTTACGTTGAGATTTAAAAGTACCTTTTTTATACATTTATTGCCAATTTTATTCTCCTGATCCCTTCAACACTTTCTTTAAAAGCAATAACTAGTTTAATAAAATCTAAAGCCCACCTTAATTGGATTCTTATGTAGTGGCATGGAAATAATATACACCGGTATATATTCTGATAAGGAAGTAACTCTATCGATTGAAAGATTGATTTCAAGGGTTTAAGTTTGCGAGAGATTATTCGTCTCACCATGGGTCCACATATAAGAGAGATAGGTAGAATACTTTATATGTTTATGTCCCAGACTCCGATAAAATTTGCATTCCATGTTGATCCTTTTATGATGATATTACTTTTATTACATATTACCTCGGAGACTATATGCTCATAAAATCCTTCATTTGAATAATTTTTAACCTGAGTTTAGATGATTTGGCATTTAGGAGCCCTTTTTTGTAAAGCTGGTTTGTATTTTATTGTTTTAATGTCTATCAAATGAATATGTCAAGATAATGTTTGTCGTGTTATGACGGAGTTTGAAGTTTGTTAAATTTGTTTTTATTTATTTCTAATTAGATAATTAACAAAAGGGAAGAATGATAAAGTAAACGGTTGGGAGAGAAAATAAGAAAGGTAGATGATTTCTAAAAAAATAATTAATATTATAAGGAAAATATGCTTATACAATGAATGAAACCGTATTATGACAGGTAGACATAAGCTAACAGAAAGACATATTCATGCAGACAGTTCGGCAGACATTAAGGAGGAGACCGGCCCCATACTAGATCCCACTTCACTCTGATCCGATTGTCAAGTTAAAAAGTCGCGGGAACTGTCAAACTCTCTGCGAAGTGCTAGCAGTGACTTGTAGAAATAAGGGTGAAGAACATTTGACTTGCACAAGTTATGCATATTGCTTGTCATTCTCAACCCTTTACTTGCATGCCCTTGGCTATGACTCGCCTCAGTCTAATGGACAAACTTTGCTTAATCTTTAGAATCAACTTTTCTAAGTTTGAAGGAATATTTAATTCAGTTTTGGGAACTTAGTTGGCTTTGTCTGAAGGGTCAACATTAGAAAAGTTAAACAGATAGCTTGGTTCAGTTTGGAGAACTAAATTGGCCAACCTGGATAAATTACAATTATCATAACTGGACAAAGACAAGGGGCTGAATAAGTTTGGAAATGTACCAAGGCAGATCAACTATGATATGAATACTTGTCCAGTAAGAAGCTTCAGTTCCTATACAATCTTCTTTCTCAAGTGACAATCTCAGCATAACTCTGACCGGCTACGTCTGAAGGCCAGCTCTACCTGGCTGCCTCCACTCAAGCTGTATTAGCTGGCAGGTGCTCTCCGAGATCTAGGTCAGTTTTACCTGGGCTCTTGCCGGTCCTGTTCACTCAGTTACACGCTCACATGCTTTGATGGTTCTGCAATCAGTGGCTCTCATTACCTGCCCTGGCCTTCTGGACGTGTGACCCAGCTCTCACTTATAGTTTATAGCTCCACCAGACAGGATATGCACGTTTATATTGCCGGATATGTGGATTAACTGACAGAGTGGAGATTCATGTCACGCCAATGCTTTTGCATTGTCAACAGGGAATGCTAGAAGTTGGAATCTCACGTGTGAGGGGATTGCTTTAACACTGGATACTCGAGTTGTGATTTTCAAGATTTGTGTCTTATTGAAGATTCATGTTAGCTGCACCAGATTGGAATCTGTGATTACCAAGAAATATTTGGCATTCTGTGCTTATCAATAAACAAAGGTGTTTTGACAGGGAAGATAATGGCAACTTGTTGCCGTGAGTCGATGGTTGTGGTTTGGCAGTTGGACTGAAGGAAATGGTTGGGCTGCGTGTTAGACTGCAGTAGATATCTGTTTACTGGTGGTGTTTGTAAATGCGAGGAAGGTATGTGACGGCGAGTGTCCCCCACTGAATCGTCCCTTTCGTATTTGACGTTGGCAAGCAGGCCAACATGACTTCTGAACATTCCATACTCCTGGTAAGAAACTAGCTAACTCAACTTAAGAGTAAACTTCTTTTAATGTGATATCTTGATATATTTGTTGGTCAAGAAATCTTCTCTGAATCTGTTTTTTCTGTACTCTATGGCTAATTCTATGGAATCAATATAATTTATTCAATTCATGACTAAGAAAATGATAACAGCAATAAGAACTGAAGAGTGTAATATCCATTTTGCTTTGAAAACTTACATTCTCATTCTTACATATGGCTACATTGCGATCTCTAGGAAAGATAGCTTGAAATAATGTTTTGAATTTAGGAAAATTTTGCAACATTATATTATATATATATTTTGTGTTATATTTATATTATATGGGATAGTTTATTATTTGTTGTATTGTGTTTGTATATTTTAGTCATTATTAGTGACTCATGTCAAAGACTTGGTTATTTGTTTTCATTGTAAATAACACGCTGGGAATATTGTTCGGTAACAGCTTGATGGTTTGGTTACAATTTTGAGAGAATGATGGCTTGTTTTGAAAAATATGTCGGTCCTGGCTCATGCTATTGTTAATATTTTTAGAGAGGAAAAAAGTAAACAATATGATGAAAAATATTTATGACATCAACAATATGTTGCATTTTTCTTTAAAAAAATATTCTGTAAACAATTTTGACGCCAACGATCATGTAATACAGACTAGCGTGACATTTTTGTTCGAATACATAGCTTGTTGTTGTGATTTTGACTGCAAATATAACTACAAACAACTACTAATAGAAAGTTTTCCTGGACTGTTGTGACTTACGGATAAAAACATCACAACACTGTGCAGGATATTTGTTTATTTTGCTTTGAAACAAACATTAAAACAAATAGGCATTAGAGAAGCTGACTTGGCATGGGTAGTAACCTGATATACCTGATATTGTAGTTACATTTGTAAACATGAGAAGGGATTGCATGTTCTGTGACTATTTACTGTGACTGTAAATATTACAGCAAACAAGTCAAAGGAGAGTAGCATATTTACCTTGTGATTGCACGCAAATACTTCCATCATACCAGTCATAGTTGAGAGGGTTAGGTTCAATTCTGTTGTGACTTAAAGGGGCAGTAGAACTTTTATTGATAATTTTATATTTTATATTTTTCACTGATAATTGTAAGTTAATGCCAAATGTATTATTTTGACAGTGTCAAAAATCTCATTACCCAAGCCAATCATCCATAGTCAGAGGACAAAATATGAAGATTCACATAAAATCCATTGGCGGCCATTTTGTGTGAACACCTTTAATTCATTTTCTGTAGGAAAAAAGAATCGCATGGCTAAACTTTACGTTGTATATTTGAATTATTACCACTCCAATGACTCCATTTAGTTTAAGTGCATTGTCTTTCAATTTTAACAATTAATTGTAATTTTCCTGACAACACCTTGTATTTCCCCCCAAAAAACGTGCTACTGCTCCTTTAACAGAGGAATTATTATTGTAATGTTATTTCTGGTAATAACTTTCAATTACAAATATTTATCCTGTATCTCCGCTAAAAACGTGCTCCTGCCCCTTTAAAAATTGCAAACATAACATTTTAAGACTTTTTCAAACCCGTGAGTTCTTCGTGAGTAAAAATCAGACAGAGAGGTGCCATAAGAGTACATAATTGATGATCTCACAAACAGTGAAGCAACAGTAGGAATAATAAATCAATGTAACCTCAAATAACAATACAAACAAATGCTAGAAAAAGGATGAACACGGCGAAGCCAGATTGATTTTGGGACCATGAGATGTAAAAGTACTATTGAAGGAGGAGGGGGAATTATGGTTCAGGAAGAAGGGAATTATGACTCTGTAAGCCAGTGACCGCAAACAACACAGAATTCTAGAAGATAAAAGTACTATTGAAGGAGGAGGGGGAATTATGGTTCAGGAAGAAGGGAATTATGACTATAAGCCAGTGACCACAAACATAACAGGGTACTATAAGACAGCTAGCCAATAGGACAAGGCAAGTTGAGTGTTTGCATCATTACTCGGTGTGACAGGTTATACTGATCGGGGCTAACCACAACATAAATCTACCTGTAGCCCCCTCCTCACACCTGGTTACTACGGTAACCTGATCCCCTTCGGACTTTCTGACTTGATGGCAGTCCAATAGAACAATCTCGGTCACACTTGTAGTAACCTCAAACTAGATTGAAGTATATTGAAATAATGGACACTTGTAGCAGTGCCAAGTAAATGAAATAAGGCCAGTTCTTTGATGACAATTATGTTACACATATTAAAAGGTGAAGGATAGATGAAAAGTGAATGAATTTATTTGGCACTTGTATTGGAGTTAGTAAAAAGACAATCTCGTTGATTCTTGTAGTAACTACAGCCTAGAATGAATTGACATTTCAGAGATAAGGACAGTTGTAACAGTGCCATACAAAATGAAATAAGGCCAATTTCCTGATGACAATGTGACACATGAAGAGAAGGTGAAGGCTAAATGAAAATCTGAATGAATTTATAAGGCAATTTTAGTTGAGCTGGGTTACAAATCTTACATTGAAATTGTTGTAGATAATTTATCACAATCTTACCAATGGGTAAATAAATTATTACACTTGAACCAGTGAAGAATAAATGAAAAGTGAACGAATTTATAGGGCACTTGTAGTAGAGGTCAAAGTGAATTTCATAAGGGTGTTATTTATCATGATTTGTTGATAGAACATGGCACTTGACTCAATTGTGTTGTTGACCATTAAAATAGGATATTTTTATGCTAAACGTTGCAATTTATGTTTCCATTCTACTGGTATTATGCATCTGCTGACTAAATGTGGCACTTGAATGGTGATGTAGACTATAAATATAGGAAATTCTGTGCTGTGTGTTGAATTACCATTGTACTGGTAGTGGATGGATAATCAACGTAATGGTAAAGAATAAGTTAGTCAAGGAGTCAACATGTTAAAAAGCGCCTAGAGAAATCGCTTAGTGATTTGATTTGCGCGCTATATAAGAACACATATTATTATTATTATTATTAACTGTGCATTACATTTGCAAAAGTCAAATTCACATGTCAAATTTATATGAATACTGGATATTGACCTATCAAACATTATCAACACATAACTGCCATTTAGAATGCTTTAGATAGGTTTACAAAATTATGTCTGAGCTGTTTGAGTGGCATTCTAGTAGTTGATGGTGTTAGGAAGACAAGAATAATTATATGGATGAACAACTTCTTTATTTGACAATAGAAACGTTTCAGTATAGATCCTTGGTATATATTATTTTTGACTGATTGACGCACGTCATTGTCCGGTTTTTTATCAATATCACATTTTCAAATCTTCCTGTTTTCTTATTACTCTCCTGCAAGAGTCGATACTTCTTGATCAGATGACACTGTTGGTGAAGTTTGGCCAACATGACCCTCTACGACTCACGGAGTGGCTGTTTAATGAAAATCCTTCATGTGGTGATGCAAAATGGAAAGTGCTTATACAACACTTTATCATGCGGATGGATTTGTGAATGGCTTATAGCTTGATCCTGTGTTAACTATAGGGACAATAAGATGTGTATCGGTTGTACCCTTCCTTGTATCGTCATTGTTTACACATGTTCCATGCTGATGGTCGTTACTGATATCTTCTTGCTTTGTTCTGGGCTTTCTCCTCTCAAGGACATTCTGTTACGGTTTCATGTATACGCTGAAGATTGTTTAGATTTGTGATATCTTTGATAAAAGGATTTTAAGGAAGAGAAAGAGAGGTTGTTATGATATTGTGCACCATTGTAAAAGCACAGCCAAGCATGTCATGTTTCTCAATGAATTTGATCAAGATAAGATCAGACTGCTGATAGCTGGGGTTTAACCCATGTGTACATTGTGCATGTATGAATATTTATCAGCTTCATGCTGTCTATGATAAGAAAGTTGAGATTTGATGAAAATTTTGCAACATTTTTTTTCATAACGATTTTTGTTTTAGTAATTCTTTGCAATGATATGGAAACAAAATGCATACTGATAGCACAAGTAAGGATTGAGTAAAAAAATGGAAAAAATATAATTATCTTGATTAATGATATAATGGTAAACAATAATCACTTCGTTATTTAAAAAAAAATTATTGTTCAAATGATTTATTCATTAATAATCTATGAAGTTCAAATTATACATCATAAATTATACATGTCTATGATTGTTGTAAGTAAAATGAGGTTATGTTCAACCAAAGGACAAGTGCACTAAGTGACAATGAGTTGAGCCTGGAAATGTGTAATGAATGTGACAATGATGCGAAACTTCTCATTGGCGCGTCAAACATTGCCTTCTGTCCGCAACCACTTCAGGAGCAAGTTCGAAGGAAAAACTAATATTTTCGCTGTAAACACCCAATTCCAAAGAAGTTTGTTGGTTAGAGGAGTTCCATCATATCGACTGCGTGAAGTTCATTCACCCACCTGCAATGGAGCACTTAAAGGGACATGCTTCTCTACTTTATCAATTAAAGAGGACATTTAAAAGCGTGCAATATGGAGAAATGAATCCATATTTTTTAATTGAGTAGAAAAAAGTTTTGATCCCATATCTTGATTATGGTTTAGTTTGGAATATGAGTAGCTCTGAAACTTATGATAGAAACAGAGGATATTATTTAAGTGCCCTTACATTATTACTTTCTGAGAGAAGTGATATTTTGGCATTATTGCTTTACGCTTTATGATAAGGAAGAAATATGAAAGAAAGGTTTATATCTACTACATACTGTTCATGAGTTCTATACATACATCCTCATAACAAAGATATTTTTCGATCTTTTTACATTGCAAAGGTACTTATAGACAATATTAGGCAAATCAATGTTTTGTATAGCTTACACTTAAACTTTGCCTTTCTATTGTATGTTAGGATATTTCATTGTTTAATATTTCTTACATAGATATTTCTTTCCAAGGTGTATTGTCATTGAACCCATTAACACTGCTATGAAATCAGTAATAATTCTTTATGACAGCGAAAGTACATACATATTATAAGGACAAAGGGGTGCTAAGATATGTAGGTCATAGTATTTATAGCTCTCTTTTCATTATCTTAATAAATATCTTGGATTCTTCTCATAGTATGGCAATGAACCAAATTTACTTTATCATGGCAAATTTTCTGGTCAGATGTTTGCCTTAGGCAGCGTATAGATAAGTTCAGTGTATAATCAAGTTTATTTGTCGTGGTGTGTGACTGATATTGATGTAAAAACTCATGAACCATTAAGGTTCATTGTTATATTTTTATTATCTTATATCATATGTAATGTATGATGAAAAAGATTTAGATTTTTGTCTTCATTTCAATAAAGAAAACAGTTTCTGGTCTGTGCCAGTTAAGATTTATAATATGCATATTGATGGACTTGATTTTAAAGGCTTGTATTAAGATGTTACGGTTGTGGTAGATTATCCTGTGAACAGAAACTGATTTGAAATTGTTTATTAGCCACATAATTTCTTGTTTCTTACTCCAACCTAATATAACCTAATTTTGAAGGCAATTTGTTAGGATGCTCCAAACAAGTCCAAGTCAAACTTTGTTGATGAATGCAGCCCTGACCATGTATGTTTGTATTGCAGGGCCACATGGATGGGTCGTCCTATGTGGGGGGAGGGAGATGGTCCACGTCCTCCAGCCAGTACGATGCCACCCAGGTCAGTACATCACATATATTTATCCTCATAATGTTTGTTAAGCTATTCTGGATGAGTGTTGATTGTCAGAAAATATTTTTAATTTATCAAGGCACTATGTTGAGCATTGTGCTAATCATTTGCTGAAAAAAAATCATAAATTGATTGCCCCAAATTTACACAATTATTCTCAAAAATTTGATATAAGGATTCACATATTTTTTTTAAATATATGGTTTTGATAAAGAACTTTTTGTTTCTTAAACATGATGAATAATTTTACAACTTTCAACCTTGCCTAATTCAAGCTACATCTTTCCTTAAAATTAAACTGTTAGTAAACCAAATCAACCCTTTTACAATGATCAATCTCTATGGAGCCTGTGTATCTGTTGCCAGGTGCAGGGGATGAAGAAGCAGATGAAGGATGCCAAGGACACCGTCCAGAAACAGAAGAGTGAGATCGACAGTCTGAAGGGCAAACTGGACATGTCTGTGTCCAAGCTGACCGGCACGGAGAAGGCTTTGTCCGAAGCACTGAAGAATCTGAAACAAGAGAAGGATCGGTTCGTCAAACTCACCAGCGAATGGAACAGACGGATTCGAACCCTAGAGACTGAGCTGAAAGATAAGTCCTTGAAGCTTGAGAGGAGTCGGGAGAGTCTTCTGTCCAAGGAGCGAGAGTGTCAGCATCTTGAGTCTGATATCAAGAACCACCAGCACAAGTCCAGGGATCAGGAACGAGAGATCCATAGGATGAAGGCTGTGGAGTCAGAGTACAAGCAGCTCAAGGACAGGCATGATGCCAAGGACAAGGAGCTACAGGCCATGCAGAAACTCTTGAAGGAGAAAGAGGCAGAGTGTAAGAAAGTGGCCAACAGTTATGAAAGGCAGATTGAAGAGATGGAGAGGGACTACAGTCATGAACGTGATGACCTCGAGAACCATCTTGAAGAAATGAAGGCTCAGCTCTGTCAGGCTCAGTTGAGGCAGACAAATATGAAGGACTCCATCACTAGCAATATTTCAGATCTGATGAGGGAGAAAAATGAAATCATTTCACAGTTGGAAGAAAAACTGTTTGAGAATGAGAAGAAGGTTGAAGATATGAATGAGAACCTCCAGTCAATCATTGCAGAAAATACAGAACTTGTGGGTAGTGTTGAATCACTCCAAGAAGAGAAGAAAAGGCTTGTGTCCAAAATAGAAGAAATGGAAACATACCTTGGCTCTCTCCAAAGCAAGATCACACACTATGAGCCTAATCATGATTCACTTCAGAAACACATGGATGAGCTCATCAAGGAAAACCAGCTCCTCTCTGAGAAACTGAATTCAGAGAAGAAGAGCTTCTCGCTTCATCGAGAGGAGAAAGAAGAGCTGCAGAGGACCATACAGGACCTCAACAAGCAGATACAGGGCCTCCAGCTGAGACTGATCGAGAGGTTTGAAGACATTGACCAGTCCCACAGAAGCAGGTCTTCTTCCAATGGAGACAACCAGGAGCTTCTGCACAGTGTCCTTGTGATGGACTCGGAACTCAAGGAGGTCAACTCAATGCTCCTCCAACTCAGGCAAAATTTTGATGCATATCTTGACTCTCTTCAGGGTGAGAATAGGGCTAGGTTTACCTCCCTGGCTGATATGATAGAGGACATTGGTAGGAAGTGTCACTCTGTGCAGGAAATCCTTAAAGAATCTGTTGATCCGTCCTTGTTGGAAAATGTGGGTTCTGACTATAGACATGAGATCAAAGTGGACTCTTCTTCCAAGAGTCATGTGATCCTTGATGAGTATCGGACATTGAAAAACAAGTTTGATCGTGCAGTAGCTGAACTTAAAAAGCTGAGGAAGGAAGTGAATGAGGTGTATAGTCACTATGGGGAACTGGAGTCAGATGACAGGAAGTTGAGGGAGAAGGTGAAGGTCATGGAAGAGAGCTATAAGTCGCAACTTGAGCATATGATCAAAAAGGTGGATAGTCTATCATCTAAGGTTCAAACTGGAAGGGGTAGTTTGTCATCCTCCTCCAGTAGGGAATCTGTGCCTGTTGAACTCAATGACAATATCGAACAACAGTTGAACAAACTTGAACAAAAACTGTTACTTGTTGAAAAATCTCTCAGTGACAATGAGTCTAAGTCCAGTGCAGGTGCTTCTAAGACTGGCAGCAGTTCCAGGCTGTCTCTCTCTCCAGGTGATAGTCAGAGCATTGTGCTTAAACTCAAAGAAATGAAAACTCAGTTAGAAACCTCAAATTCTCAGTTAACCTCAATAGCAAACAGCATAAATTCAAGTACAGATAGAATGGACACAAGTGATAGTTCAATGACAGAGTCATTGCAGTCCCGTATTGATAGTTATGGTAAGAAAATAGACTCTTTAGCCACTAAGGTTGAGCAGGGCTCAAAATCCTCGGGGAACCCTCAGGGCCTTGGTGGTCCAAATGGTGGTGTAGCAGTTGATGAATGTTTCAGAGAAATAAGAGAAAAGTTACAGGAAATAAATGAACAACTTGATGGTCTTGAAGAAGACTCTGACTCTGATGATGAAGACAGTGAACAGATAACTGTGGAGGATGTGAGAGAGAGGGTTTCAATTCTCATGGCCTTCTTGGAGAAACATTCCAACTTGAATCATACTGATTGGGACATATTAGGTGTGCTTCAAAAGCAGCTTATGGCTACCACAAAACCAACAGAAGGTCCCAAAGAACTCAGTAGTGAGGATAAGCTCAAACTGTACTCAGATCGCCTTGCCATGGAGTCTGTGATCCTGCAGGAGATGTCAGTTCTTCTGACCGATGAGTACAGCGGTGAGAACAGATCGCCTGTGTTGAAGGAGATGGACTCCCAGAACTGTCAGCTTCTGCTACTTCACCAGTTGCTGGATGCAGAGACTCAGAACATGCAGGTGGAGAAGGGAGATGTCCTCTCTTCTTATGCATCTCTTCTAGCAGAGAAGATAGTCCTGGAGGACCAGCTTGAGTCTCCCACAGCTGAAGAATCCATGGATGACGACACCAGTCATGGTCTCAACCGCAGAGCTCTTGCCAAGGAGGCTCTCCTTCGATCTCAGTTAGACGCACATATCAACAGCAATGTGGAGAAATCTCTTACAACGTTAGAACCTGTCTCGTCTCATGTCATCACTAAGTCAGTGATTCAGGGAGAACTTACTTACGCATTAACTACAATCAAAGACAAACTGTTATCATTTGATAGTGAGGGGGGTTCAGATTTGTGTCAGAAACGTAAGGACTTTTTGTATCGTCAAATGAAGGCTCGGGAAAAGCTTGTGCTTGATCTTGTTGAAGAATATCAAGGTGAGATGGTTAAGTGTCTAGCTGTGATCATAGCAAAGGAAGGGGAAGAAGTGACTGTTTTCGAAGGTGCAGAGAGTGTTCTTGAAGATGTGTGCTCAGAAATCTCAACTGTGATGGAGAAACATATTCAGAGTCATAAGAATAAGGTGAGATACGCTGAGGACACTGAGACTGGACACAAGCATGACCTGATAGTGGACACCTTGAGAGCAGACAGGGAAAGAGTCTTGGCTGCTATCAAGGTGGAACATGCAAGCTATGCAAATCAGGAGGAACCCAAGAGTGATGATGTTGCACTTCCTTTCCACTCAGTAGATACAACGATAGAACATTTCGGACAGATCATGTCACAGAATGCCATCATCAAAGCAACAGCGTTGTATCTCAGTGAAATGTATGCTAAAGAGGACCATTCTCTGGATATTGATTCTAGTGATAGTGAAAGTGAAGACTCTGAAGCCGATAAAGACAAAGGTTTGAATGTGTTTGTTCAAAATCTCAGTGATATACTCAAAAAGGAGGCTGATTCAAAGCGGACGTTATCCAATCAGTTAGCTGGTGATGCAAAACCAGAGACTGTTGTGGTTAAGATTCCTGATTTAAGTAAGTACCCACCACGTTTGTCCAAATATGCTGACTGTGTTGTCCGGGAGTCTGTCTTCCAGGCACAGCTGACATACACACTACAGAAAGCAAAGCTGCAGCATGAGAATGAAATGGCTGAGCTGAAGCACGACTTCCCATACAGAAAGGCAGCAGAACAGCAGGAGGGCAGCAAGGATTCTGAGCTTGACTTCCATCAGGTTCTGCTGCCCTTGGAGGAGGTTCTGGAGAACAAGTACGAGGATGAGTGTGAGGTTTTGCACGTCATGGAGAAGCAGCTCGGCATGATCAAGGACATGGTCAGTGACTCAAAGAGCCGCAACTGGTCTCAGGTTCAGGACCAACTTCGGCAACTAGAGGACCTGTTCCAGCACGAGATGTGCACAGCTCAGGAGAGACATGACGTCCACATGGAGGTGTTCAAGCAGGAGATCACCAAGGTGGAGAAGGTGTGGGATGAGCGAGAGTCAGAGAGGGACGGGTACGAGGGTCAGTGTGGCGATCTACACGACTACCTGGAGTCCATGAAAGCCAACCATGAAGAGGAGGTGGAGAGGATGAAGCAGGATGTGATGACAGCCGTCAGCGCAATCAGAGCCAATGAGGAGAGTCAGATGGTTGCCCAGGTCCAGAAGCTGAAGGAACATCTCGCCTCACAGACTGAGGCCTTCAAGGTGAGAGAATGATTATGATCTCTGTCAGTTACTGTAAACATGACTGGTTCATAAATGTTATAGAAATGGCTAATTGTCCCTATGCATTATGAACATGATGAATACTGTTATTTTTAAATAATGACTAATTCATTAAAAAAAATTGTTTCTTCTGTTCAGACCTGCCTACCCCTTTTCGGTCCTAAGTGTATAGTTAACATTTCAAAGTGTATTCTGATGTTTCAAAGTGTACAAAGTATGTTTCAATTTGTATATTTCACATTCAAAGTATACAAACAATAAATTATATGAGACAACATTTTAATACAAACTTTTTCAAACAAGTACTGTACATCACACTATACTGTACATCAAAGGCTAATGCTTCAAACATGTCAAATCAGTTACACTTATCAGATTTATCAGTGTCCTTTAAGACTCCTGTAGTAATTGGTGATTGGTGTATAATTTAGAAAGTGGGTGTATAGTCGTATTTTATTGCTCAAAAGTGTACAAAATACACCAAAAGTGTACAAGTAGGCAGGTCTGTCTGTTACCTACCAACTTCTGTTGATCTAAGCTAATAATTGTTGTATTTTTACTAGCAGAAATTATTATGATGTGTAAAAGGAGCTAATAATTAGATTTTTATGGTGGTGTTGATTGACTTTCAATTTTAAGGATGTGAAAAACCTGTTGTATTTGTAAGATTCTGTGTTGTCCATCTAGTCATGGTTTGATTCAATTCTATTGTAGACATTCCTGGAAGATGTAAAGAAAGACTCCTCCAAGAACAATCTAACAGAACTAGTGAAGAAGTCAGAACAGCAGCTGTCTCAACTCAATTCCACAGCCATGTCACTGGTGAGTTCTCTCTCTAGCAACAATAATTCTAGCTCTTTTTGAATTTTGAATTGAATAAACATATACCACTTCAGATAAAAAGGATGAATTTATTCAGTTTATCAGTTTCCTTCACTGCTTCAAAGAAACTTGATGATTGCCCAACTGTCACAAAATTGAGTTTAATCCTTGTGATTGTGCTGTTCAAGATAGTTCTGATATGAAAATAAAATGTGCTATGTTTCAGGATCTTGACAATGTGCCAGTGACCCCCAAGACCTCCGTGTCCGACACTGTTGAGGGGTCTGACCTCCTGTCTAGCCTCTCCTCGTCAGCAGGGGCTGAGGCTCTTGTGAGTATTCAACATTGCTGATGGATTTATATATTTGTGATATAGTCCTCGTTCCTAAAATATGAATGAAAACTCAACTGGTGCAAATTGAATATAACATCCTATGATATTGCAATTATAATTATTAAAGATGAATTTAGTTTATTAACAACTGACTCGCTTAAGCTATCTAACTGTAATACTTCATATCAAACTGTAACTCTACATATCAAACTGTACCTCTATACATTATACCGACTATTCCAGAAGGGAGAGAAGGTGCTGGACCTGTCCCAACACGAGAGTGACCTGGAGCTGCTGAAGAGAGAGAAGGAGGAGGCTCTGGCCGAGGAGATGAGGAACACTAAAGCTGGTACACAATACCTACTTACTCTCACAAACATTAGTAGACAAAGTTGCTAGAGTTCATGTCAAATTACACTGTAAAGTTATTGGTCCTTGGATAAATTTTGATAAATTGGCAATTTTCAAACTTGCACAGACAGTTGCTGTATCCCATGGCTAATTAGATCAAATAAACTCGTTAAAATTTACTTACCGCATACATATATATCACCAAGTATGTGTGCTGTGTGTTGTAGCGCTGGACGCTATGAGGAAGGCGTACGAGGAGGAGCTGGGAGAGGAGAAGGAGAAGTACCGGGAGGCTCTCATGACCATGTACACCGACGACTACGTTAACGAGTTCAAGAAAAGACATGAGTGAGTCTTAGTCCTTAGAAAAATCTTGTTGACGTTGTAGTTTTATCATGCAGAATATCAAGTAAATAAAACACTGTTTTATGCTATTCATCTGTAATGCATGAATCTATAATGTTCCACAACCTTTTGCAACATGGTATAACAAATTCACACTGTAACGCTTTATACCAAGATGTTGCACACCAAACAACAATGTGGTAAATTTTTCAAAAATAAAGCACAAATGCACACCACAGTCATGTAATCAGATGGTCTCTAATGTAACAGTGTTGCACATTCTACTACAATGTGGTAAAAGTGTCCAATAATGAAGCAAAATGTTGTATACGACAACTACATCCTACAACAATGTAGTATTATGGTCTATAATGTAACACAGTGTTGCACCCTACCCCACACCTACAATTGTATCACTATGTTGCAGCTACGACATGGAGAAGATGAGCGAGGAGCTAGGACAGATCCAGATGCACTACCAGAGCAAGTGTGAGGACTACAAACTCCTCGAGCTCAAGCTGCAGCAGACTAAGCAGGAGTACGAGACTCACTACAAGCAGCTCATACAGAGGTACAAACTCTTCATTATCTTCACTTGCCATTTTGTTACAGGACTCTGTCTTTTTACTCTCACTGCGCAGTTAAGGATTAGAAATGTATTGATTTGATTTTTGCAATCATCATCAAGGCAAATTTTATCCTTAAACCTTGTTTTCGTCTTTTGACAAATTTAACTTTTTCCTTTTATCATGTCACAATTTTATTCCAACCTTAGAACATGGATTCTTGATCCCTTGTCTAAAGGTAAATGGTCTGTAAATCATGACTTTCTTGTGATATTTCTCATCCAAGATTTGAGAAGGCTATTGATAATCTGGTCTTCAATAAGCCATTATAGAAATTATAGATTGTATTATGAACTGAAGCAAAATAACAAAATCTGATTTGCTGTACTATATCCCCATGTGATTTCAGCAACGATAACCTCAACATGATGTTGAACCAGGAGATAGATGGACTGAAGGAGTTCATCCGCAACAAGCCGTCTCTCGGAACAACAGGAGGAAGCACCATGGAGGAGGAGCTCTTTGATGCTCAGGTGTGTAACTCGTTAACAGGTAGTACTGGGGAGTCATTTGAGTCATATGAGAATACAGAAACATGTTAATTTTGTAATTTACAAACCACTTATTTCTTTATTTGGTTACTTAGAAAATTTAGCTAACAAATAAGCCTTGAAATTGAAATTGTTAAATGTTTGTTTTTTTCTTTGAATTTTTTTTATATTGGCACATGTTTGAATTTCAGATCATGATCAGGGTGAAGGATGCTGAACTACAGAAACTGAGATCTCAAGTCAAGAATTTCGAGAACAGTCTCCAGAGAAGTACTGAGGTGTGTTATCAACACAAACTGATACCAATAACTTATCTTACATTTGATATATAATAACTGTACTCAAGTTTTCTTCAATGGATGATAAATGACAGATCCTGATGAATCTAATAATAAAACGAGGCGCTGATATAAACTGATGTACTGATTATAAGTATTGACAAACTGGAATGTCCTGTTTTATTAATTTTCCCCAAAAATACCCCAATAGGACTGTCTTTTTAAAGGGTTTCTTCTACCCTGAACAGAACTTCCTCTTTAATGAACAAGGTCTCTGAAATAAAAAATTTATCTATAAAAAATCATCCAAAAATCTTTAACCCCCCTGCAGGAGCACCGGCAGGCAATGACCCAGTACCTGCAGGTGTTGAAGGAGAACACGGAGCTCAAGACTCAGGTGCAGAAGGAGAAGCAGGAGGAGTCCGCAGAGTCCACATCCAAGCGACCAATCAGACGCAGTGAGTCTCTCAATCAGCCAATCAGATCACAAGTCTTCATCTCCTTAAACTTTTTGAGGAAGAGATAACAAAAATTAGATCACAATGGTCTATTTCTTTTTCAAACAGTGAAATACAAATATTGAGGCAACTAAATTTATAGATATGCCAGCAATTTTGACAGCCAGTATAATCTATATTTTCAAACAATATCATTTTCACAAAAAAGCATGTATTCAATCAGTTCTTAATAAAAATTTACTTTAGTATCTTGGTTTCATAATCATAAATATGTTGTCGTTTTATGAAATTGCCAATAAAACCTCTTTTTTTATAACAATGTTTATTGACATGCCACTTTTAATCAATGTTAATGTTCATGCAATCACAAATAACAGGCAAGCATGTCATGCTTTACTGTGTTAAATGTTTGGTTTATTTTTATTAACATTTTCAGTTGTTTTGATTAACAAACAATTATGTTTATTTTTGTTTATTTACTCATCATTCCAGCCCCTTCTTTCCATGCCCGAGCACGTAGCCCGAGTCCGCAGCCTGTGACAACTTCTAGAAAGGATAGTGAACACTCGAGTCGAGACTCACACAGGAGGCGGCGTATCGGCCCACAAGGTGATCATTGACAGTTGATACGGGACTTATTGACCGACTAGGATATTTCACCTCCAATGAAATCAAACTCGTATGACATACAAGATTAGTGAAAATAATGTTTGTGTAGACATAGTTTGTGACATTAATTTAGGTGCCTAAGAGAAGAGATTATTAAGGCTAAGGTTTTTGACATTCAAATATATCTCTCAAACTATCAAAATGTAGATAACTGAATCAGATATGAAACTTGTCAAGGCACAACAATTTGTAGAGTTTCTGATCAACATAGGACATCATCTTGTAAAGTGGAGATTTCACTAGTGCACATCAAATGTGTATGACACATGGCATGTTTCTCTATATAGATCTTTTTTATCAGTTGAATAAGTTTATTCTATCAAGAAGGTTAGAGTTTGAATCTATGTCTAACCTGAGATAATCTTATACTTGAATTAATGGATATGGAAAACATTGTGCTGGAAGTTCAAAAGACATTCACTGGAAATACTATCTGACTGATGAGATATTTCAGCCTTGATGCAAAATAAGTTTGAAAATATTCAAGGGGCGGCAATTTCAACAGTGCATGCAAATTCGTTTATTTAAAGATTAATATTAACAGTTTTTTGTTTTCAAGTTTAGTTTTTCTAACAATTTGATGCTTGTACTAAACCTTACCTAATGCAAGTTCACACTCACACATTTGATTCCTGAATTCAAGTCTTAAAATTTGTTTTAACCATGAAGTTATTTCTCTAAATGTTTGATTATTCTTCCGCCCAGATTTGAGACGATCCAAGAGTAGCCCGACGATCCCCTACGTATTTGATGCAAAAAATTTACCCATGAGGCCGAAGGATGGTAGCAAGATGACGACAAAACCCGGGGGAAAGGAGAGTGGACGATCCCCGAGAAGCGTAAAGGGGGGAAAACATTAGACTGTTCATCGATGTTGCAATAATACAAACTTATTTATCAACATTTTGTTAAACTTTAAAGAATTATTTTCAACTTTTAAGTACTTAGTCAATTCAGTTTGCCTTTGATTTTCTTATCAATTATGACTTTTTCCCTACTACTTCCTTAGGCGGAAGATTTAGATATCCCACTGGTTATCTCCCCTTGCAAGATTTTGACTGTATCATAGTGGTTACCCCCCTTCATACCAGTATGAGAATATGGTTAACCAAAAGAGAGCTGTACGTCTTTATTTCCTGTTTGAGATTGTACTGATCTTTATGACAAAACTAGGATTTCCTTACTTTTATCTTCAGTGTGCTTTGTTTGAATTTTATCATTGGCGATGTGAACAAAAGTACAAAAATATTTCACCTGTTTCATGCATGGTTTTGCCAGAACAAAAATGAGTTTGTGTTGCATGTTTTTAAGAGGAATTTCAAAAGGAAATTTACAACTTTTCTTCCTTTCCACCATTAAATGAATGATGCATAAATGGCACTTGCTAAACTATGCACCACTATACCTCCATCCCAATCTTGTAACTGCCAAAAGCTATATTTTTTACTCGCTTTAATAACTCTTCATGCAATAGTCATTGTGACCAAAAGTTATGCAATTTTCAGTTTGCATTTTAGCTTTTATATGACTTGTTTAGCATTTAACAATGAAATTTGAAATAATTGTACATGAAATGAAAGAGGCGACTGTACTTATTTGAGATAGTGCTTGCCTAGTAACTTATTGACATAGTGAGCTGAATTAGAACCAAAGATTATTTATTCTGCTCCAGGTGTAAAATGATACATTTTTGTCTTCCTGTGAATTTCAAGTGCTGAGGTTATTCCATGATTTGTAATTATTTTTCACAAGTTTTATATGAAACAAAATGATTCAACAACAAAGAATTGTACATAGTTGTGCTTCCACTTTGCAATTTTAAATATTTGAAATAACCTGAAAAAGAAATGTTTGCATTAATTTAATGACTAATTTATTTTATCTTGTGTGTTTATGGTGCCCAATCATCATTTTTCAACACCAGACTATATCGAAATCAGCATTAACATTTTAATAGCTATGAATACCAAACACATTTGACAAAATAAACTTATGAAGGATATGACCGGTAAATTAGGATCTTGAGATTTGATCAAGAGTTTATTTATACTATTGTAGTATTGTGTGTTGGGTTTTAGAATCTGAAAACTTTGTGTGGGCAATACATAAGGTAGAAATGTAAAGGCACTGTTATATGTATCAATGTAAAGAGCCTTAAATTGGTAATGTTCGAATATTGAATCCTTTTTATTCTTCAACTGAATTTCCCAATAAATCAAAAATAATTTAAGAATTTTAAGAAAGTGTGTTTTGATGATCTAACAGTCCAATGAAATCAAAGTTAAGGATATATATATATATATATATATATATAACAGTGTAACTAATTGCAGCAACTTTTAACGAAGCATTCTATATCATGCTGATTATCTCCTATTAGACTGTCAATCTTGCCAAATTTGTCTTTTGATTTCTAACTTTCCAATAGAAGTTGATAGATAGGTTTGATAATTTGTTTAAAATATCCAACCTTTGATCCAACAAAAGTTTTGAAGCATGTCCATTCTGGGATTCCAATGAAACTAGTTTGTTGTTTGTCTGCAATATTTCATTGATTCTTGCTTTAACAAACTGAACTGAAGCTTAGACTATGCAATGTGAGGACTTTAACATAGTATTGTTAGTGAAATGAACAATTCAGGGTTTTATGACTGCATTTAGCATTTCCTTTGTCAGTTAACTATAGTAGGTTGTGAGTCTGATGCCATTGTTTTTACTAAGTTATCTTTTTTTACATCCTTGTTTACAAAGCTTGTTTGCAATATTTAGAATCTGTGAACATAGAACATGACAAACAGCATATCAGGAGGGAATAGAAACAGTTAACTCCTTTCAGGGAATTATGTCATCATATCGTCCAATTAAACAGGTGTTATGTACAGAGATGAAAATATCAAGCAATCAATTTGCTGGTTGCTTATAAATTAACTTTCAATGTATCTACAGAATTGCACATACCGATAATTATCCATAATGTATATGTTATTCTCCAATATTAGTTATTCCCTTATTTGTAATGGTTATTCCACGGTGAGTAACGTCTATATTATCACTTCAGGGACTACTCCTCTTTTACTCTACAATGCCGAGAGTTGCATACCCTGTTAGCAGTGTAAAGTATTGTAATGTCATTATATGCATAGTGGCTTTAGTTAGGCCAAGCCTGTTAAACAGAATGTACAAAGGGGGGAAGGATATTGAATGCAATTTTTTTCAGTTTTGCATATATACATATATATTATATACATGCTTCACATATCTATGTACTAACTTGTATACAATACAGCCAAATACATATATTTTGGAAATGATAATCATGAGTTTGTTGTTATTGATTTAAAACTAAAATGAATAGAATTGAATGATGCAGTATGATATGTGAATACTTCCATACATGCAGAGTTACAGTGTCTTTAATAATGCAATATGTGTGTGAACGTGTACGACTCGGCCTGCATGAAGAGCGGAAGTGTACGCTTGTCAATCGCAGAGTGCTATGTCAGAGGCCATGTGTTCAACACTTTTCTAATTTGCTATCTCAAAGAAAAATCTAAACACTACCAAGAGCAGCGAAACGTACACATAAATGCACAACAAAGCATCATTAAATACCTTTACACATCGAAAATTAACGAAACAGTAACATTAAAGCGACGATCAATAATTTAAATGAGCTACAGTGCAAAATGAAACACTCGATATTCAACATTCTTTTACATTTGAGACATTTGCAAAAATGCTACACTGAAAACGTGAAGAGATGATCAAGCATTTTCAAGACAAATGAATGTTTCCCTGCAGTATTTTGCCCAAGGGCTGTAAGGCCAAGAGCAGCATGAGAGCAAAATATCCTTTATTCTGAATAATGCCCATGGATCATGTTTTAAGTTATGAACCGCCGACTAGGTAAAATTACATTGATATGACCTATGACCTATAACATGAAGGAGGGGAAGAACAGAAGCGAGTGTAAAATATCAAATCACCCAAACTCGGGCCTTGTTATCAGAGAACCTAACTAAACATAACGGCTTGATTAGCACCGTCACTATGGCTCCTTGTTGAGAGCAAAGGGTTCTGCGTATTGGAGTGTGAACTATACAGGATTGAGACGACATGGCTCCAAAACCACTTGTGTAAATGACAAAAAAGATTGGCATTATTTTTCAGTGATAATTGTTTCTTGAAGTCAAAGTGTCAACTATCAATTACGGTAGTTGGAATAAAATTATTTGAAGAGGAATATATCAACATAATATCCTGCAGAGCAATGCCATTATGTTGATAATAACCTGAATTCGGGGGACATTACTCAAATAATTATCTTGTTTTATGAGTTAAGGAAATTACCGGTAAGATATATAAATACCCCAAAGAACAACAGTGATGTCACACAAGGTTAATGATCATTGGGAAAACTACAACTTGACTGAATATGCACCTTCCCCTTTGAATCTTTTTGACTTACTCCATGATATGATTTGGTGACTGAATCATGGAATGAAATTCAGTGACAAGCAAGCTTTCAATATCAGAAGGGTTTATAGATAAAATGCAAACGGTGTTCTTTATCAATTGTTTTAAGAATATTAATGACATATTGGTCAGTTTTACAGAAGGAAATTGTACATAGTGTGTCGCACAGATCTGGACCGTAAACGGGCCACGGTGGCATGGTTATGGCATCTTGCATTAGATTATACATGTATTGCTTTATTGGATCTTGCATTGTCATCCAAGCAAAGAGAAAGATTGTCAAAATTTAGAATTTTCACATGATGAGGAATCAGAATCCTATTTTTTCTGAGTTTTGTGTATCTGAACAAGTTAATAACTTAAAGAGACACAGACACATTATCAAGCATCATAACTTTTCTTGGACAAACCTAGATCAAAAACAGTTGTGAGGTTTTTGCGAAACAATTATGCCAACCATAATATACAGCAGCATCCTCCACCTGTCAGACCAATTGCCAGGTTCCAACACTCTCATTCAATCTTCTCCGCATTAGAGGTTGTCATATTGTCATTATGTCTGTTTCACACGTTTGGGGGTTTCTGTAATAAGGCACATAGACCTCCCAGAGTAGGACTGAGAACACCAAACCAAGAAAATTATTTATATTTTATTCCACACATTCTATATCATACATTTCATTCACCCATGAAACACAAAATGATAAAATAACATTTACAAATTCAAACACATGTTAATGATCCTTAAACAAAGTTCTACAAAAGTGTTTTGCCAACAAGTATTGAGGATATGAGAGAAATTTTAGTCCAGGAGAATGTCCAGTCGGTGATACTTGTCAGACAACAAATCAGTACTCTAAATATGACATGTAGTTATAGCTATCTCAGTCTATTTTTGCGGAGGCATCACCATGCCCTGCGGTAAACCAGGAAGCAACCCTTGACCTCCTGAAACAGCAGCGTTTGGTCCTAACAGGATCTGGAAAAGAGGATATAATGAAAAGTATAAAATTTATATCGAAAATCAGGGATTGGGAAAAACATCTTTGATAATGGGCCATTTACAGTTTTTTTTGGTAATATTATATATTTAGGCCATTTCCCATTATAGCAATAGTAAACTTCAAAATTTTAATGGGCCATTTTTCATCCAATGTGCATAATACCCCATGGCTCCTGCCTTTCCCAATCACTGGAAAATAATAATAATGGATAGTTTTACTGCGCAAGTTATCCATACATGAATGCATGATCAATGCACTACAGAAATAAAATATGAATGGGTGAAGCTAGTTTGAAAAGTTAATCATCATAGGATAATTTGACGAGGTGAGCTTTGAAGTGGATATAAACCTTGAGTAATCCATGAAATCAGTAACAAGCAGGGGTAGAAATAGACAAGACAAAGGAGCTAACACTGCAACAATGTTTGCTTGAGAAAATAAATTTGTCATATGTGAAAAGATCACAGGGCCTATTTGATTTTTGTACTTTTCATTCACCAATTGGTTTTGCATATTTTGTCCTGTCATATCTTCAAAAGGTTGGTTCCTGTTTATAATCAAAGTAACCCCGTCAATGCGAGTTGGAAGGATCTTTCTTCATCTGTATGTCCAATTTAAGATGATTTCTAAAAGTGCAATTTCTATGATATAAGCATAAAGAAGGATCATCATTACTGTTTTGAAAAGGGAGATTTTTCAACCACAGATTATGACCTGTACATATGTTAAATGCTATTTTCACAACACAACTTCACACTTTAAGTACTTTCCATAAAATTAAGTTTTAGTTGGTTGTGTTTTCTCCAAGTTTAGATGGAAATTGGTTATTTTAAAATTTTCAGTAAATTGGAAATTATCAGAGGTGTGTATGGATTTGTATTGTGTTGTTTTCCCTATATTTCTGCGCATCCTTACCCTATACTAGTTCGGATTTTAGTAGGGGGCAATGATTAGGTAATCAATTTTGAGTGAATGTTTCAACATTGATGTCAAAAGAGTATGAGGATACCAGCAGCCATATTAATTTCAGCATTTGCTTGATCAAGGGTTTAGAAGATAATTATCTCCATGTATGGAATTGTAGATCGGGTTCATAGTAGAGCTCAAATCTTGACACTCAACGTATTAAACTTTTGTTTAATACACATTAATAACAATAATAAATATTTCAGCTGTAACATACCAACCTGCATAAGGCATCAATATAGATTATGTTGGCGCATTTTGCATGATAAGAGTATCTCTCAATTCAGAAGGAATTGTGTGAACTCAAAATGAAGAAGACCTAATATTGATGATATACCTGACGCTGTTGTTTCAGTTCCTGTTCATGTTGCTGAGCTCGTTCTGTTTCAAATACGACAGGTAGCACCATAATAGCAGCAGAGGTGGTTGCGATCCACAGCGCACTCTTTCCAAAACTGAGACCTCCCTTCAAGCCAGTGTACGCTAGACTTCCCACAAACCCTCCAACTGCACGCACTGGCTCTGGAAACATCTCAGTCAATCCCCAGAGTCTTTCAGCTAGAGTCTCATCAATGTCCTGTTAAAACATATTGGGATGGTAAATTTAAGGCTCTCTTTTGGATTTGAACGATTGAATGAAATAGTTATATGTTTAAAAGAAAATGTAATTTTTTACACACTTTGCATGCTTAGGGATGAAGCTCTGTTGGTAGAGTGTCCATCCGGACAACCGGGGTTTCGGTTCCCAGTCGCGTCATAACATACGTTAATGCGGTCTTGCTTCCCACTTAAAGGCATTAAACTGGTGTTGCATCATGGCTGCCTGGTGCTTAGGCACATCTCGAATTTTCGATGTACTTGTCCTTAGGACAATAAAGTGTTATTATTATTATAAATTGGCAGAGCGTTCCCTCATTATCCGAGGTCTGGGTTCAAAGAGGCTGAAAAATTATTAAAGATGTGGGATGCTGCTTGAACTGGAGCTATCACCATATTCAGGTCAAGTGTAACGGGCACTCAAAGAATTTCTGATGAAAAGAGCGCAATAAAGAGTGAATATTATACAATTATAGACTGGTGATGAGGTCAAAACTTGTTTTTATAGACCCGAGGAAAACAATATTGACCGAGGACGAAGTCCGAGGTCGATATCGTTTTCCTCGGGTCTATAAAAACAGGTATTGACCGAATTCACCAGTCAATAATTGTTTTATTATGTCACGGTCAAAAAACGAAAAAGAAATAGAAAACTACAGGTATGAGCAGCATTTCGGCTCGATTGTTGGCAAGGACAGGTCAATGACGTCATGATAACAATAGCATGACGTCATGAAACAACGGCTTGACGTCATCGGCTCTATTTTTAGTAACTCAAGTCAATATCACTTTTGGTCGGACTCGGGGTCACTGGGGTCAAGTCAATATCACTTTCTGTCGACTGTCATGTGATTTCTCGGCCAATCGGATTGCCGGAAAATTACGCTCGCATTATAATTTTTTTTATTGTACAGTATATCTATGAACTCTGTCTCAGTGACAGAAGTCATCATCATATTTCATCTGTACATACTACAATTCATAAAAAAACAATAAGATAGCTAGTTGTTTTTACGTTAATACGTCTGATAATGTTTCATTTGTGACAAGAAATCAAGAAGATTTGCTGTTAATATTACTATTTATCTGTTTATTGTCTTCAATATTTGGGTGTTTTGAAGTGAAAGGTCATATCATGTTCAGTTGAGTTTGAATATGGAGTTTTCATAATAATAAATAAATACCTCGTCGTCTTCATCTTCATCAAGTGAGAGATCAGCAGGTCGAATCAACTCAGTCGAATCTCCAAGTGAAACCATCGTTACTGAAGAATTCTGAAAGTATCAACAGTTTTCAGTCGTACAAATCTGTCCGACCAAACGTGCTGCCGTAAATCAACACACTTCCGGTTAATGACGAAATGATTTTAGAATACGTTTGGGTGGATTTCTTTTTGAACTGCGATTATAGAACTATGTATTATGAAAGAAATGCGTTCATTATAGTTTTCTTTGAATGAAAACAGTGCTTTCTTAAATGCATAACAGTTGACATTTACGACATTGGTAAGCTCGCAGTGTGAAGTTATTTTATGGGTGCTTCATTAACTTGAACGGCTGTAGGTGAATTCGTACCCAAAACGAACTCGTTGCCACTGAGAATTCGTACCAAAAACGAACTCGTATCCAAAATAGAACGGTGAAATCGTACCCACATTAATTTTAAATAGTTTATTGTCATATATCACGATGATGATTATTATAATCAACATTTTGTAATATTCACAACATTTCACAATGTTGTATATACACTCAGTATACATTTACTTCTATTTCTATGATCTGATCGGTTTGTGATTTAAACTGTATTTGTTTCTAGATGGTATTTTTAACATAAGATTAACATAATCATAACAATCATAAAACCAGGGGAAATTTGCTTAGATGTTGCTATTGAAGCCAGAAATAAAATAGTATAAGTATGCAATCCAATGAATGCATGATGTATCAATGTCGAATACAAATGAATAATGACGACACTACACTTATTTAAGGTTTTGATTAACGCATCGGCGTGAAAAGGCCATAGATAAATTTCTAAACTACTTAATACTAACAACGTCTTGTATTGTTAACCCCCGGGTAAAGAGAGAAAACAATATTTAGGATACGTTAGAATGTCGTTATTTTCATAATAGAGCAGAAATAGAAAAATTTGTAAGTAATGAGTGGTCTTGTGTAATGATTTTAACAATCTGAGACAATGATGTTATCGAAAAAACAAATTCCCGAGGAAAGATTTCTTGGCAAGAAATCTTTTCTTTGTATAAAACCGACTTTGTGATAAAACTATTCAGTTTATAGATACTCTTTGTGTAATGGTCGTTTAAAAAAAATGACCACACTATCAACCAAACACTTAACGTTGCAATAACAACACGTTCTGGCATCAAGTAACTAACCTTGTTAATTTTGAAGTAACGAGTGGAAATGAAAAATTAAATTATTTTCAGTTGTCTTACATACAACGGATCTTCTTTATATGTTCTATTACTTCGTAATGACCGATCTACGATCCACAGAGACCCTTGAACATTTCAGAGGAAAACTGAAAACATTCCTCTTCCAGAGAGCATACGACTGAAGCGCCTTTGAGCAGAGTTCTGGAAATACGGCGCTATATAAATGACTAGTTTATTATTATATTATTTTTATCATTGCTCAATAAACTGAGAGTTTGATTGGTTGATTCCTGCATCACACTGAGACACACGTTGAGAAACTTGTTGTGTCACCTTGATAGAGTGAGTTATTGTTTTACGCCGCTTGGGCAATATTTCAGCCATTAGCGGCGTAAGGTAGAGTCTTTATTCAAAATGTGCCTCTCTTCACCCAGCAGGGAATAGGACGTACCTGGTAAAAAGTTGTTATGGTAAACTACGTAATCATGCTAGTAGCGCCTTGAGGCTTAACATGCATCAGTGTATGGAAATATGCGCCTATAATAACTATCCAATATTCTCAATTCCTCCTTGAAGCAATGAGTGGAAATGAGTATAACATCATGTTTCAATGACTGTCTATAGCTTCTTGCTACAACCTCACCTCTCTACATGTGTATCATTCCATCAATACTCGCTGAAGATGAATCCGTGATAAATAAGAACAGATGTGAATATAGTTTTAATCTTTAATAAACAAAGCAATAATAGATAATAAAACAATCATTGCATATCTCATTCAAGCACACAACATGCAAACAAAAATCAATAATCTGCTTTCAAAACATACTTATAACACATCTTCATGTAAAAGTGAAGAACATGATATGGAATTTGTTATTCTACATAGTAAATTCTGTCTTGAGAAATATCACTTTATCACGGTGACAGTATCACCTGAGTTTTAATGTATGAACGTCTTTGACATATTAGTCCATCTCCTCGACTTTGGGTCCGCCGTTCCCTCGTCCCTGAGACTGACCACTCTGTCCCTGTCCCTGACTGTGCAGTTTTCTCATGATCGGAGAACAGACGCCCTCCAACTCCTTGTACTTGTGTTCAAACTCCTCTTTCTCAGCCAGGGAGTTGTTGTCCAGCCAGCTCAGAGTCTCCTCACAAGTCTTGCTGACCGTCTGCTTGTCCGAGTCGTCAAGTTTGCTGCCCGCCTCGTTCACAGCCGCCCGGACGCTGAACACGTAGTTCTCCAGACGGTTGCGGGCGCCGATCTTGTCTTTCTGTCGCTCGTCTGCCTCCCTGTATTTCTCCGCTTCAGCCACCATCCGGTCAATGTCCGCTTTACTCAGTCGACCCTTGTCGTTCTTGATGGTGATGCTGTTGGATTTCCCTGTACTCTTGTCTGCTGCAGATACGTTTAGGATGCCGTTGGCGTCAATGTCGAAGGTCACGTCAATCTGGGGGACGCCCCTGGGAGCGGGAGGGATGCCACTCAGCTCGAACTTGCCCAGAATGTTGTTATCTTTGGTCATGGCTCTCTCGCCCTCAAAGACCTGGATACTCACTCCCGGCTGGTTGTCAGAGTACGTGGTGAATGTGTTGGAGGCCTTGGTCGGGATACGGGTGTTCCTCTCGATGAGTTTTGTCATCACCCCTCCGGCCGTCTCTATACCCAGGGAAAGGGGAGCCACGTCCACCAACAGAACATCTTTGATGACGTCACTCGTGTCGCCACTCAGCACGGCAGCCTGAACAGCAGCTCCGTAAGCAACAGCCTCGTCTGGGTTGATGGATTTGTTCAGCTCCTTCCCGTTCATGAACTCCTGCAGCATTTTCTGGATCCTGGGAATCCTGGTGGATCCTCCGACTAGCACCACCTCGTCGATGCAGGACTTGTCCAGTTTAGCGTCTCTCAATGCTTTCTCCACCGGTTCTAGAGTACAGCGGAACAGATCGGAACACAACTCCTCAAAACGAGCTCGAGTGATCTTTGTGTACAAGTCCATACCTTCAAACAAGGAGTCGATCTCGATACTGGCTTCCGAACTACTTGAAAGAGTTCTCTTGGCACGCTCACATGCTGTGCGCAGACGTCTTAGAGCACGAGCGTTGTTGCTGATGTCTTTCCTGTTCTTTCTCTTGAACTCCTGAACAAAATGGTCCACCATTCTGTTGTCGAAGTCTTCCCCTCCGAGATGGGTGTCTCCTGCTGTGGACCTCACCTCGAACAGTGAGCCCTCGTCAATAGTCAGGATGGACACGTCGAATGTTCCGCCTCCAAGATCAAATATCAGAACATTCTTCTCACCACTCAAGTTCTTGTCTAGTCCGTAAGCTAGAGCTGCTGCTGTAGGCTCGTTGATGATTCTCAGCACATTCAGTCCAGCAATAACACCCGCATCTTTCGTGGCCTGTCTCTGGGAGTCGTTGAAGTAGGCGGGGACCGTGACGACGGCGTCAGTGACTTTCTGTCCCAGGTAAGCCTCGGCTGTCTCCTTCATCTTGGTCAGCACCATGGAGCTGATCTCCTCGGGAGCGAACGTCTTGCTTTCGCCCTTGTACTCCACCTGCATCTTGGGTTTACCCCCGGCGCTCACCACCTTGAAGGGCCAGTGTTTCATGTCTGTCTGAACCGCGCTGTCCTCATACTTTCTCCCGATCAGTCTCTTGGCATCGAAGATGGTGTTCGGGGGGTTGAGAGCCACTTGGTTCTTAGCCGCGTCGCCGAGGAGTCGTTCACTGTCGGTGAAGGCCACGTAGCTGGGAGTTGTTCTGTTGCCCTGGTCGTTGGCGATTATTTCCACTTTCCCGTTTTCAAACACGCCGACACAAGAGTAGGTAGTTCCCAGGTCGATTCCGATAGCTGGCGCTTTTCCACTTGGTGCCATCTTTCTTGTCAGTCAGTGATCTTCAAAGTGTAATTTTCACAGTATAAAGTCACCAGCTTCGTGAATAAGATCGCTGTGGTAGTGTTCGTCTCTTCTGTAGTCTGTGTGTATAACACGCTTGCAGATTTGTATCTGTCCCAACACAGGTTTACCGGCTCTATATATACTCTATGCCTTACCTTCCACATCGTTCGCGATTCACGTGGATTTGTTTACAAAATTCGCGGGGAACCCGGAAGACTCTAGAAACCGTGACGTCACAAGAGGGAATCACAACAAAGGGACATCACTCTGTTTTGTTATGATTCGTAACCCAACAATGTTCGCACCGATTTATTTCTTAATTCTTTTTACACATTTGAATTATTTAACCGCAATGAAATTTAAAAAAAACAACACGTCATTGCCTTAAATTTGGATATTGTCACGTTAGATTTTGACAGTTTGACCTAATATGCAAGTAACATGCTAGTGTCAACGGAAATTAGTGACTGTAAAATTGAACATGACCATACATTCCTGTTCGATTACAGTAACATTTTTTATAAGCAGATATTTCTATTAACAAAGACGTAGATATCTACAACTTTGGTATGAGTGAATATTGCCACCTCTATAAAGTTTTAATAGAAATGTGGTCTTATTCTTGTCAATATCAAATTGACCCTCACCCAAACTCTTGTACTTTTTTCATGACACTACTCTGATGGGTGTATATGTTTTTCTGATTACCCTGAAAACTCCCGGCCCAACCCCCTGTAATAAATATATTTTCGCATATTTGCATTAACCGCTACATAGTGTGAACATTGTAAAGCGTTGAATAATAACATATGAAGAATTCTCTATCTTGGTATTCAGAATTGATGTATAATTTCATAGATGTAATACTTTATAATAATTGCTCTACAATATTAATAACCGCCCCGATTAAAGCTATTTTATGAATGCTTCTATCGGTTCTAGGTTAATTCGTAATTTCGTTCCCAAATGTACCAACGGACGCATTTCGCAACAGATTGATGGATTATATGGTTGATATGTGCACATATAAACATACAGCTTATAAGTGTGTGTATATAAATATACAATCGAATTTTGTAAACTTGCAGAAGTAATATTCATTCAAGAATGTGCATATCTCACAAATCCTTGATTCATTATTACACACAAACTTTTTGGGTGTCTTAAATTTAAACATTTTAACGTGCTGTTTTCGACAGCAGCAAATCGTATTATATCGTGGTGCTATTGCTGTTTCATATATTTATTATAGTAAGAAGTAAACTATGGCATTTGCTTAATAATCCTTCTGATTACAAATCGTTTTACTCAATTTAAACATACATTGTACATCAAAGTACTCACTTAACTATATAAATACCTGTTAATTGGCCTTTAACAAGAGAGAATGATATTTTTCATAAGTAACAAGAGATTTTTTCATTTAAATGGCATCCATATTTCGGTGAAAAAAATAAAAGAAAATACATGTATATATCGTAATGGAAAACACTCATGTTATGAAATCCAGTGCCTTAGATTGGGATAATGACGTGTTGTTTTTTTTAAACACCGCTCTTCATCGCGGTTTAATAATTCAAATGTCATCCGTATTTACTAAAAAGAATTAAGAAATAAACGCTGCTAACATTGTTTGGTTACGAATCATACCAAAGCAGAGTAATGTCCCTTTGTTGGGATTTCCTCTTGTGACGTCACGGTTTCTAGAGTCTTCCGGAGTCCCCGCGAATTTTGTAAACAAATCCACGTGAATCGCGAACGATGTGGAAGGTTAGGTGTAGAGTATATATAAAGTCGGTAAGCCAGTGTTGGGGCAGATACAAACCTGCAAGCGTGTTATACACAGAGACTACAGAAGAGACTAACACTACACAGCGATATTATTCACGAAGCTGTTGACTTTATACTGTGAAAATTACACTTTGAAGATAACTGACTGACAAGAAAGATGGCACCAAGTGGAAAAGCGCCAGCTATCGGAATCGACCTGGGAACTACCTACTCTTGTGTCGGCGTGTTTGAAAACGGGAAAGTGGAAATAATCGCCAACGACCAGGGCAACAGAACAACTCCCAGCTACGTGGCCTTCACCGACAGTGAACGACTCCTCGGCGACGCGGCTAAGAATCAAGTGGCTCTCAACCCCCCGAACACCATCTTCGATGCCAAGAGACTGATCGGGAGAAAGTATGAGGACAGCGCGGTTCAGACAGACATGAAACACTGGCCCTTCAAGGTGGTGAGCGCCGGGGGTAAACCCAAGATGCAGGTGGAGTACAAGGGTGAGAGCAAGACGTTCGCTCCCGAGGAGATCAGCTCCATGGTGCTGACCAAGATGAAGGAGACGGCCGAGGCTTACCTGGGCCAGAAAGTCACTGACGCCGTCGTCACGGTCCCCGCCTACTTCAACGACTCCCAGAGACAGGCCACGAAAGATGCGGGTGTTATTGCTGGACTGAATGTGCTGAGAATCATCAACGAGCCTACAGCAGCAGCTCTAGCTTACGGGCTAGACAAGAACTTGAGTGGTGAGAAGAATGTTCTGATATTTGATCTTGGAGGCGGAACATTCGACGTGTCCATCCTGACTATTGACGAGGGCTCACTGTTCGAGGTGAGGTCCACAGCAGGAGACACCCATCTCGGAGGGGAAGACTTCGACAACAGGATGGTGGACCATTTTGTTCAGGAGTTCAAGAGAAAGAACAGGAAAGACATCAGCAACAACGCTCGTGCTCTAAGACGTCTGCGCACAGCATGTGAGCGTGCCAAGAGAACTCTTTCAAGTAGTTCGGAAGCCAGTATCGAGATCGACTCCTTGTTTGAAGGTATGGACTTGTACACAAAGATCACTCGAGCTCGTTTTGAGGAGTTGTGTTCCGATCTGTTCCGCTGTACTCTAGAACCGGTGGAGAAAGCATTGAGAGACGCTAAACTGGACAAGTCCCGCATCGACGAGGTGGTGCTAGTCGGAGGATCCACCAGGATTCCCAGGATCCAGAAAATGCTGCAGGAGTTCATGAACGGGAAGGAGTTAAACAAATCCATCAACCCAGACGAGGCTGTTGCTTACGGAGCTGCTGTTCAGGCTGCCGTGCTGAGTGGCGACACGAGTGACGTCATCAAAGATGTTCTGTTGGTGGACGTGGCTCCCCTTTCCCTGGGTATCGAGACGGCCGGAGGAGTGATGACGAAACTCATCGAGAGGAACACCCGTATCCCGACCAAGGCCTCCAACACATTCACCACGTACTCTGACAACCAGCCGGGAGTGAGTATCCAGGTCTTTGAGGGCGAGAGAGCCATGACCAAAGATAACAACATTCTGGGCAAGTTCGAGCTGAGTGGCATCCCTCCCGCTCCCAGGGGCGTCCCCCAGATTGACGTGACCTTCGACATTGACGCCAACGGCATCCTAAACGTGTCTGCAGCAGACAAGAGTACAGGGAAATCCAACAGCATCACCATCAAGAACGACAAGGGTCGACTGAGTAAAGCGGACATTGACCGGATGGTGGCTGAAGCGGAGAAATACAGGGAGGCAGACGAGCGACAGAAAGACAAGATCGGCGCCCGCAACCGTCTGGAGAACTACGTGTTCAGCGTCCGAGCGGCTGTGAACGAGGCGGGCAGCAAACTGGACGACTCGGACAAGCAGACGATCAGCAAGACTTGTGAGGAGACTCTGAGCTGGCTGGACAACAACTCCCTGGCTGAGAAAGAGGAGTTTGAACACAAGTACAAGGAGTTGGAGGGCGTCTGTTCTCCGATCATGAGAAAACTGCACAGTCAGGGACAGGGACAGGGACAGAGTGATCAGTCTCAGGGACGAGGGAACGGCGGACCCACAGTCGAGGAGATGGACTAATATATCAAGGACGTGGTTGAACAAGACTGAAATGACTAATTTCTGTGATAACATTGACATTGAAGTGTTGAGCTTTTCAACTAGGGGGATGACCTAAGAGACACCCTCTAGATTAAGGGACTAAAACATTTCGATGATAAGAACTGATGAACTTCTAGTCCCTTAACCAAAGCTTACTGTGAGAACATTTATGTAATTCATGTTCATTTCGAATGTCATAAGTGTTAAAATAAACATGATTGGTTTATCAACTTTCCTGAAGTACTTATTGAAAGCTGATTCTTTTGGAACGGTTATTTTTTACTTATGTGTTCATTCTACTGAATGGTTATAACTGAATGTGAAATATGTACTTATTCATATTTAACTTTACCTCAAAGTATTAATTTATATTTTTTACACTTTTGCTGTCGTATTCGACTTGTATTTGAATAAATGTTGAATGATCATATTGTTTTGCATTTTTGTTTATAGTTTGCTTTAATCAAACAGCGTTGAATCGAAATTGACAAAAGGTGACAGAAAATATGAAAGATATCAGAAAGGGGGATAGAAGAAACAGTCATGACTTCAATATTGACCTCTCCTCGTGCAAACAATCGTATGAGTAAAGGCAGAGTTCACATGCACATACTTCCTCTGTGGGAAGTTGTTGTCGGGTTTTATACATCCGTACAGTAATATCTTCTGCAACAAATGGCTCGTATCGCAATATTGTACCAACCATCCAAATGACTTTAAATCTTTCAAAATTGACAGTCCCCGAATGAAAGGCAGTACAATTCCGAGAAAACTTTCTCCAGGCTCATTTCATAACGAAAGTTCATTGATTTGGTATTTGAATAACTAGCTGACAGCGATACGAATCATTGACAGACAAGAGGGTATTGTAAAAGCTTTGCGAATTAAACATTTAGATGGAACGGGATGGGCGTTCGTTTCATAAACGTGCCTTTTCCTTGCATGGGCAAAATGATACTTTGGTCTAAAACATGAACAGATACTACGTCTGTGACCAAATTAGTCACCAAAATTTAGCCTAGAACAAATAAGAGGAGGTGTTTCTTTATTGTGTTCCTTCCTGTTGCACTATTTCTTACTTGAACGTTTAATTTTCATTAGAGATAATTTTATTTTCATAGGAGCAAATGTCTTTAGGATTGTTTCTTGTCTCTAGGCATTTTGCCCCAAAAATTCTATTTAACAACTAATTAATTGTGTCTTGCTTTATTTGTCATGTTTTCATACAAAGTTATTAAAGTTGTAACAACTAAAAAAACACTTGATAACAAATAAACAACACACTCTTTATTTAGATTATTCCTAACAATGTAACATGGGAATAATAGCAGAATGCAAGGTGAAGAAATCGACATTATAAATCAGGTAACGATCAAGTACTTATTTCAATATAATAATAAGATAACAATTAATAATGCAAACAACCCGGGTCTCCTTGATTATCACTTTCAATATTGTATCTTTTCATATTCCTAAGAGTACATATGACGGTAAATGCCAACCCTTTCTCATTGGGACATTAGCCAAATGAAAGACGGATTCTTCTAGGGAATTGTTTTTGCAACAATGAAAACTCTAACGTTTCTAAGGTTCAAACCTTAGAATCGACACAAACTTTAGAAATATAAAAGAATTGAAAGCTCTTGTATAAAGTATAGAACAGCTAATGCCTGGTGGTTGATAGGCTCTTACTGAACAGCTCATACACCTACATTTTCCAGATGTCGTCTATTTGTAATTAAACAGGGGACATTTAATTATGAATTGCGAGTCCTTGATTAAGATCAACAAATATCGAGCTGTTCAGTGTGACCTGGTTTATAAACATTAATAACAATTGCATACACACATATTTTGAACGAAATATTGGATTATGACATTTATCAATTGGAAAAATAGTAGGTCTGTTTGTGGTGATCATTTAGATATTTACTCATCAGTTAATTTATGCACTGTGTGTGTAAATTTCATATTAATTTCATATGATAAACAACTGGGACTTTACCTTTAATATCATACTTAAAACGTTGTTTACAAATCATTAAATCAGCTTTTAATATGTTTTCATTATAACTATCGTATTGATATACAAGATGACCCATATATCATATAGGTTAATAAGCGTAGTTTAAATTGATAAAATAACGACGAATAAGTAATCCAGTGTGCTGTAGCTTTAACAAAATAGAAAACATGGTATTGGATTTAAGGGAAAATCGAGATTATATATGAAGTGCATACTTTGCTCATCTTCACAAATGTGTCATTTTAATTTCCACTTAAACAAACGTTAAATTGTTTTTCACCAAATCAATAAATCAGTAAAGAAAGATCAAACACATTAAGTGATTATTGCAAAAGAAAGTATACTGTCTTGTGGACATGAGAACCTAGAGATCTGTTATTTGCTATAAGAGATATAGATGTATGGGTATGCAAAACGCCATGATAACTAATGAATTAAAACCTATTCATGGTCTCGGTTACATCTTAACATAAAATGTACAGTATGACCTTGGTTTATTATCCCATTGCTACCACTGTCAACATCACTACATGTATATATACTAACGATGAAGGTATTATCGATATATCGGTATACTGCAATACAGGAACAAGGTGATACGAATCGGTACCCACTTTTGAAATTATCAAATATAATGAACGTTTTAAGACGAGCTAAACACGAACAAACACAAACAAATGTAACAAGATTTACGTAAAGTTCGTTTCAAAGTGTTGTGAATATAGCTCAAATATGTATACAGATCCTAAACAGTGATTGAAAAAATATCCTTTCCAAAACGGCTTATAGCTGAGCGATGATAATCGTTCTCAATGCTCATATTTATACAAGATAGCATACAAAATCTTGAATAAAAGAAGTACCAATATATTGCAATTCTTATTGCAATACGCTTTTCTGTATCGCAATATATTGCAATACAGAAAGGAGGAACGATACCCATCCTTAATATATACGGCTCTAGATTTCAAATTGCATGTAACGATATGAAGATCTACACAAAAAAACGTCGCAATTCTGGCTATAAAGAAGTTTGTTATCCATAAATCTTGTATTTGAATATTTCAAGGCCTGGACTTCTTCAAGTGGATCCGCAAGAACATGGGGATATCATCTGTTTACATGTGTACTAATGTTACTAATGTGTGTACAAGCAGGGAAGTATAATACATTTATAACATCCCTGGTACAAGTTACTTGTTCTGAAGTTGCCATTGTAAGTTATGAATGCCTTTTTATGTGAGCACTGTTGATGCTGGGTTCACTATGTCTGAGTAATTTTCTTTTTCAATGAATCTCTAAGGTAAACCGAGTTCTAAAAATTTGTAAACTTGTAATTACGACCAACCTTACACAATTGCATTTGCAGGTCTCTAATTATTAATTCTGTTCAAGCTAAGGTACCCAAAATTGGGTGCTGATGGTTTATAACATAGAAGAGGCATTAGTAGATAGTATACAACAACCTCTAGTCATATCATTTACTAGTAGGGTTTTATCGTCACTGACAATGCTCAATGTAACACTAAGTTCAACATAGTATCTCTATATTCCTTTCACAAAAGTTCTTTATGTATGTGATAATTACAGGTGATATAACCTTATATAACATACTACAAGAATCAGACAGCGTATTTAACCATAGTTAACCGGAGCAACATTATGTAATAATCCAACACCTCTTTCAAACAGCCTTAGTCTGATGCCTGGATAGCAGACGATACAGCCAAGGGCGGATAACTCTAATAACGGTAACCTTCGTCAACCTCCACATATATCTGCCCTTGACCCCAAACCGAAAACAAACGTGTGGCGAATAAGTGCTATCTCGTTTAGGCCGTTCAATGGAGTCAAACGCAGTGCTGGCCTAATCCGGGAGGAAGCAAGCCCCTATACCTCGCTCACACGGAAACAACGCGAACAGGCCCAGCTACACATTTAGACGGTCCATTTTATTTTTAAAAGAAATTCATTACCAGGATGACAGAGAAACAACAAAGATTGGGAAGATGGTACTTCGGAGGGTTTGCCAGTGCCGGTGCCGCATGTTGCACCCACCCGCTGGATCTATTGAAGGTGAGAATATATGCATAACAGGTGCGTGTTTCTCATGATGCAGGGTGATGCACCGTTAATATACACGTACCGGTTTGTGATGACGTAATGATGCAATAACATACCGTTAAAAGTGAATGATAATACAGTCACGTTCAACCCTTATATAGTTAATAGTTTTTCTGGTTATAAAAGCTTTAAAACGGAAACCTCATCATAATCTCATTTTTAATAATTAAAATTCACAAATTAAAAATGTTATTTATAAGGGTTATTTTCTTGAGAAAGTGCTTGCTCCAATGGAGAATCAAAGGATAAGAATTATTATCTTGTGAAGATTAATTTATTACAAATTGTACATTTATGGCAGTTAATAACTAAAATGTATAAGGATCTCTTTGTTATAAAGAAAAAAATATTGAAATCTGGAACATTTTCCAGTTTTTGATCAACTTGCTGAACTGATTAACATTGAAATGAACCATCAAAACTTTTCAATAAAATTTGATTTTCGTTTTTAGGTCTGTTCATTACAGTATGTAAAGATGAAAAATATTCATTTCCATTGTATAAAATGTAAGTTGGACAATAAATAATAGAGGAGTATTAAAAGATGAAAATGAAACTTCATGAAATGTAAGTTGAACAATGAATAATAATAGAAAGTCTATATTCAGGTCCACCGCCAGACCCAGCAGAAGGAGAAGGTGGGGCTGGTGAAGATGGGAGTCCGCGTGGTGAAGAGTGATGGGATACTAGGGCTCTACAACGGGCTCTCGGCCTCGGTCTTGAGACAGGTGAGCTTTGTAGAAGTCTACAGTGGGGGTACTTCATGGGCTTCTGTATTACAGTATCCTCTGCTTGAAAACGAAAAAAAAATATGTCGAAATCTCGCCTATCGTGAATAAGGAAGTTGTCATCCTCATTATCATCATTCCAACTTCTAAATTGCCTCACAGTAGTACAGCAAGTTCTGTTTTTTTGGACAACAGGGTACTCCATGGGCTTCTGTATGACACGGTATTATCTGCTTGAAAACGAAAAAAGAATGTGTCGAAATGTCGCCTATCGTGAATAAAGAAGTTGTGATCTATAAATGCTCCTCATTATCATCATTCCAACTTCAAAATTGGCTCACAAAGAAGCGGGTAGTATATTTTATCTAACAAGTTCTGTTTATTTTGGATGAATCTAATTGCTGAAATATTTTCTTATTTTGAAGGAGGGATCATGGAGATTATTTGTAATAGAAAATTTCTTGGATGTAATGAAAATCTAAAATATGATAATTTTTTTTTTCTTAACTTGTCCATCAAATATTGATATCATCGTACTTTGTCACACAATAGTTTCCATATATTTACTTTTGATATACACATCTTCATCTTTCAGCTAACGTATTCGATGACAAGGTTTGCGTTATATGAGACAGTAAAGAAGAACCTAGCTAAAGACGGCAAGACGATGCCCTTCTATCAGAAAGTGCTTGTAGCTGCGTTTGCAGGATCCTCTGGGGGCTTCGTGGGTACACCTGCAGATATGGTCAATGTTCGGTGAGAAGGCTTGACATTTTTATCAAAAAGGTTAAAAAGTCAGGATGAGTTAATGGGTCCTAAGTTCATACTGTGATTGAGGATAGATGTTTAAGGAGATGAGAACTAGATCTTTGTAGGTATAACATGATTGTGGTCGAAACTGCACACTAATATGTCTCTTCCAAAGACATTCCAATCTCATCTTTGTTCTGTTCTTACTGTGCAGACATTTTAGTCATTTATTGTGATTAAGTATGTTAATTCAAGGGATGAAGGTCAACAAATGGAATAAGGTTTCCTGAAGAGACTATTTTTACAATCATTTTATCTTTTGTCCATGTTCTGGGACTGACTTTAAGAAAAAATCAGATTAATATTGTCAGGTATTAGGTACTGTCTTATGAGCATTTGTTTAAACTGTTTTCTTAAATCCTTGCCTGGAAAACCTGTTTCATTGTGTAAGCATATGCATTGATATTTTCTATGATGCAATTCTCTCTGACGATATATTTTATTATATAATTAGCAATGAAATATAGGGTTATACAGTGAAAATATAATCCATATTTTAAGAAAAGCAGTAGAAAGTCATATTTTCACTGCAGTGAAAATATAATCCATATTTTCACTGCGGTGAGAAAAGTAGGACAGAACCTATTACCTCCCCTTGAAACACGATTATCTCCCTTTGAGGAAATCGAACGCACGCCTCGCGTCACGGCGTTGTTTAGGATTGAAGAAAATCGACTCTTTACGATGTTTTCGGTATGTTATTGTTAACATTTTGCAGTGACAATGTATCCTTCGATATCGGAATACAACCAGAAGTTCATATCCTGTTGTTGTAGTTAATAATTGTTCATTTTATCGCCAAATAAATTTACGAAGCGAGAGATCTGACGCACCGACATAGCGCTTCCCTCACTGTATCCGTTCGCGTCAAAACTGACTTTCCAAAATAGATAAGAAGCCTTTGTTTCACCTAATTATAATCAAAAACAATGTCATATTGTAGATCTGATATCATTTAACAATCACACAATTATATATTTTTCGAAAAACTATTTCCGGTTAAATATCGCATTATTTCTATCGAACTTCTTTTTACCGAGAAATTATAAATGGAGTTGCTAGACTCTCGTTCATCAGAACAGGAAAAGTTTGCCTTTCGATGTCCGACAACTCTGTTTTATGATCTTTAAATTTTATAATAAATAGACTATTTCATTGTTTTTGCCGAATATCATTTCCATCTCATCTCGTGAAGTGAAAAAGTGTCATTTTCACTCGTGGCTGCGCCACTCGTGAAAATATCACTTTCTCACTCCACTCGATGAGATAGAAATGATATTCGGCAAAAACAATGAAATAGTCTCTATGTATTTCTTGGATTGGTGAACAGTTACATGCCATCCTCTTGATAAAAATATAGTAAGAATACAACAATAAGGATATTCAAAGATATTTTAATAATCATAAATGTTTTGGCAGTATCATAAGAATGCAGAATTATTGTTTCTTAGAATAAAATCAAAAAAAAATTCAATGCTTGTTAAATTCAAGTTCAATGCTTGATTATTAAAGACTCTTTATGTCATTTTGTTATAACCTGTTTTCCTTATTTTTGTAGGATGCAAAATGATGTCAAATTACCGCCTGAACAGAGAAGAAAGTGAGTATGAACAGTTGTTTACGAAAATGTATTACAAACTGCAACATTATGTAAATGTCTGTAACATTATGCAACAAGTTGCAACTAATGATAACCCTGCATATAACACTGTAACACAATGAGTTAAATAGCACAATAAGCAGATACTTTGTTAACAGTTATAATCCTAAGTCTGGTAGGAGCAGGTTATTGTGCAACTATGTAACACAAATCAATAAAATAGTGCAACATGCAGATCTATACTTTGTAACAGCTTTTGTTCTAAGCCTAAAAGAAAGCAAACCATTGATGCAGGTAAATAAGGGATCAAAGATTATAATTTGTAGGCTGTATAGACCTACATGAGAACTACCAGCTGTGACATTGCATCAGTGAATGGTATGTGACCTCCATGACCCTATGGGGTCAAAAGGCCAGAGGGCAGTCAATTAGATGTGTTTCACATGTTGATGAGACAGGTGTGATATTGTGTATGAAATTGAGGTGATTGATTTTCTCATATGACTATATATCATGCACTTTTCCATGGCCATTAAAAATCATTTACCTTGCATGGAAATATAAATGTCCATTATTGAAAAAACATTTTGAAGTTGTAAAATATATTCATGGTGCGAACAGGCCTGAAAAAGGCCTGGATTTTAAGGTCCTGCCTTAAAAGGGCCTTAATCAAGCACTGCCTTAAAAAGACCTTAAAATTTGACACAAAGCCTTGAAAAAGCCTTTAATTTAGCAAAAGTGTTTTTCAAAAGGACTTGAATTTTTTAGAGTGTTGACTGTACTTACCATGATATTTTAAAGTTAATAAGAATTGTTTATGAGTCCAAGTTCAAGCAAGTAAAAGATTTAGATAAATAATCAGACAGTTCTGTGAATAATTTTCTCTACAGAATAAATTGGTAATAGTGATACAGTATGATCCGAATGAATTCTCAAATTAACAAGCATAAACAACTTTTCATACAAACCTTCACATATCATGCAAATCTTAAATCAATCTTATATTTTTTATCTCAGCTACAAGCATGCTATAGACGGACTGTACCGAGTATTTAGAGACGAGGGGGTGGTCAAACTCTTCTCCGGGGCCACGATGGCCAGCTCCAGGGCCGTGTGTGTCACAGTCGGACAGGTCAGTGTTCGTCTTTTCACTTTTCACGTCAGGATATTCAAAGTCTTATTGAAATGAAATTTCGAGGTGACAAATTTGTTCATACACATGTTGCTAATACATAATGCATGTCTCTGAAGTTAATAACATTCGGACAACAGACTTGATAATTTGACAGGATACAATTTGAATTTACTCTGCACTTGTCTCATATTTAATGTTGTTAAAATGATATTTCAGTATTTACTTACAGGATGTAATTGTGTGATTTGCACTCAACCATACATTTCTTATAACATTAGTGAAGGCATATGAGGGAGGGAAAGGCCATATATGGACAAGGTGGTCATTTTTATAGTCTGTTTGTTCAAGCTGTAGGTTGTTGGTTTCACTGCATTTCTTATCACTTTCTAAACAAACAAATAAACTATATTTCTCAAGCAACTTAAACAAAGGCATTGATATCCTTAGTCGATTTGCTACTGTTCTTCTCTATGTTGTTTAACTATTATTTGTGAGCTGTAAGCTTTCTGAAAAAGTGTAATGTTATTAAAAGACAACACACGATCGTGAGGCCCTGAATATGGAATCCATCAGCCCACAGGACCGCCCAGCTTGGAGAGGACGTCTCAGACCTCGACTTGACAGACAGGCCTCACCCTTGTATTGAGGATTAATCATGGCCTGGTTAATCTAAAACGGATGGTGATGATGATGGTGATGATGAAGATGCTTTATTACATATGTTCCCGTTATGTTTCAGCTTGCATGTTACGACCAGATTAAGGGAATGTTACTGAACACATCAGTATTTGAAGATAACCTGGTGTTACACTTCACCTCGAGTGTGATGGCGGTGAGTGCAGTGCATAATAGCAACACTAATAAACACATATTTGCTTTTATGGGTATGGAGCTCCTAAATAAGTTGACCTGAAGGTATTTTTCTTTTAGATAAAGATTTTTATAACACACGATTTAAGATACTCGTTTGTTTCCTTTTGTTGTTTTGTTTCAACACAAAATAAACATGTTAAAAAAATTTGTGCTAGAAAAAAAAATATTGAAATTTTTCTTCAGAAAACCATTTAGATTGACAAAAATAAAGTTTTGAGCTCGTGTATTATTATATCCTACACTGTTTTCAGGGAACCATCGCAACATTTCTAACACAACCTTTAGATGTGATGAAAACACGGATGATGAATGCCAAGCCAGGCCAGTATTCGGTGAGAATCTGTTTGCAGCAAATATTTCTTTGTGTCCATGTTTTTTTTATGATATACCATCAATGTGTCTCTGCTCTCTGATTTTATGATATATTTCTATGTCTCTGTATTTTATTATATACCATCAGCGTCTCTCTGCTCTTTATGATATGTAGTTGTAAAGCTGAATTCTGCTGCATTCATGATATGCATGAATTAGCTAAACAAGATTTGAATTAAATTTATGTCTATTATGTTAAATCATGTCATGCACCACTTACCCTGTTAATCATAGGCTATATGGGTACATATACCGTATGTAATAAGAGATTTGTATATTATAGTACTCCCTGAGCTGTACCACATTATGGATGCAGTAATATCATTTTTGATTGAATGAACTTATTATTATGTATTTAAATTGAAGCAAAAAGATGTTTTTGCCATTTCCCAAATATTGGTTATTTGATTAGATTTTTGAAAGCGCTCTCCTATCCTTGTCATGTTTATATATATGTTTATGTAACCTCTGCTTGAGAATGTCACAAGAATCTGTGTCAAAACGTTAACGTTGCATACAATGAACAAAGAAGTTGTCATCCATGAATTCCTCTGCATTATTGTCATTCCAACTTCTAAAATGCCTGAGTCTCAAAGAAGTTATGGATTATAATGTCTCTGATATCTTATCCTTGTCATGTATGATTGTTGTTTTCCTTAATTCATTCCAGAGTCTACTAGCATGTGCACTGGATATAGGAAAGAATGGACCTTTAGGCTTTTTTAAGGTGAGACAAAACGTTGTATTGGAACAAGAACCTGAAAAAAAGATTTATATCCTGGCATCATTAAAGGGTCAGTAGCACGTTTTTAGGGGGAATATAAGGTGATGTCAGGAAAAGGAAAATAAATGGTTCCAATTGAAAGACAATGTATTTGAACTAAATGAATTAGTAATAATTCAAATATATAACGTAAAGTTTAGCCATGCGATTCCTTTTGTTACACAAACTGAATTAAAGGTGTTCACAATAAAATGGCCGCCAATGGATTTCATGTGAATCCTAATACTTTGTCCTCTGACTATGGGTGATTGGCTTGTGTAATGAGATTGTTGACACTGTAAATATAATACATTTATCATTAACTGACAATTATCAGTGAAATATTTAAAATATAAAATTATCAAAAAACGTGCTACTGCCCCTTTAAGCAACATGTGTTTACAAAATGAAACCTCAACTTCCAGAATATAAGACCACGTAAAACTTTAGGATTAAAAGGAACTCATCCTTAGTTGACAATTAATTCAAATTTTATTTGCAATTCTTTATTCATATAATTTATATATAATATTCTTTGTTGTTGTCTTGCAAAGAACCTATTCTCCAACTTAAAATTGCACTTTATATTCACCATGCTTAAATATTACGCAAATCATTTTGTAAATA
The DNA here is from genome assembly GCA_916613615.1 of Steromphala cineraria. NCBI lineage: Eukaryota > Metazoa > Mollusca > Gastropoda > Trochida > Trochidae > Steromphala > Steromphala cineraria. The sequence goes on from OU744721.1 coordinate 76,906,809, forward strand.
GCCTTATATATTTATACTGTCTTCTTATGAGAAGTATGTAACTCAACTGTATACAGGCCTATGACCTTTCGTACAATAAACATTGATTGATTGATTGTATAAAATTTCACAGTTGTTTTATTAAAGGAAATAATTTTGAAGTAAAACTGTAATTCCATGCTGGATGTTGAGTGTTTTCTCACAATTTTGTAGAAGTTTCATTAGGTGAACCACCTTTCAAAATTTCTGGTTCTATCGCTGAAATAAATGATTTTGTGTCATTCTCCAGGGTTTTATTCCTGCCTTTGTACGACTGGGACCGCACACAGTGTTGACGTTTATCTTCCTGGAGCAGTTGAGACAGAACTTTGGAGAAATCCCATCCTGAGGCTTGGTGCTACACTAGAAGGCTTGTGAAGATAGAGAGACCAAAGAGTTATTGTAGAGTGATTGATAGTGCTAAGAGAAATTTTGAAAAATTGGGGGACATTTTTTTTCGAGGAGTAACAATTGTTAATGCTGGGAAACAAACTAGGGGATCATTTTTGAGACAAATGATTTATATTGGGAAATGAATATTGCATTGTTAAAGTATTTGATGTCATTTTGATTCAACTGTGATCATAGAGGGAGTGGTATTAGTGATTGTCATTACTACTCAAGATTTTGTTTTAGAATTGTTAAGTCTACGCATTGGATAACTACAGAAATATCTTGGCTATTGTTATTTTATTCATTGTTACAGCAAAATGTTGAGAGTTTATCATTAATATGATCATGTTATATCAAACCAATAACGAAACAGGACAATAAGATCAGATACTACTTTTTTATTATATAAACTTACATTGCTGAAGATTTGAGTATACTAATACTTGTATTGTTAAGTAAAGATCTGAAAATCTTTGACAAGGGTCATGTCTGATGCCCTTTTCCTTCCTTGTACTCAACCAATCAGAGAGCTTCATTCATGTTGAATTATAGCCTTATCACTGATTGGCTGGAATGAAAGGTCAAGAGTGATATCCTCTGCTGAGCAGAAGTTAGATCCTATTAACCAGTGTTTAAAATACAGCCTGTCGCCAGTCTTTAAACTGGCTACCTTTTGCCAGGACTGGTTTCTTTTTGACCAATTAATTTTCAGGACAGGCTAGTTTCCAATCTATTTTATGCACTGTAAAAATAATAATTAACATGTCAAGGTTGTTTGGAATAATCTTACTCAATAAGTTTTGGGACACTTTAATCAAATAATTCTGTCTGTCTGTCATATTCAGAAAACTTGATCATTACTTACACAAGAGAAGAGCAAACGCTATTGTAAGGATTTGATTACATTATCTTTACAATGTAGGGTACTTCAGAGTGTAAAGGAAGTCACCAACTGGATGTAAAGATACATGGGTAACTTAATGGCTGTTTAGTGTTGCACAAAGACTGACACTATAGGTTTCAAGTATCTGTCCAAGGGTAGTTAGGAGTGGAAGGGTAGTTCTAACTTGATGTCAAGTATACATTTGTAGCCTTATTGCTGTCCTGAGACAGAAGGTATTGTCACTTCAAGCTCATGAAAACAGACCTCAATAAAGAATCCGTAAATCCATAGAAATTGTATTTGCTCAAGTAGCCAGTTTATGGTGAACTGAGTGCATGGCAATCTTATGAAAGTTTATGGAGGGACAATGAGGGTATTCACACTCAAAGTGGGAGATGTAAAATCTCAGGGTTGTTTTCTCACCCAAATCAATATTGCATCTGCTTTTAATGCTTTGCCCTTGATTTTATTTTTCTAATTTCTAATAGATTATGCCAAATTTATAGTTTCTTGCTTTTGTATGCTACAGCTTTTATTCATGTTATTTCTTAATCAACATATTATGAATAATGGTTCTAAATGCAGTTAAAAATGACAAATTGAGCTTATTCTAACAATCAAAATGGAAATTTGAGGGTTATTAAGTTGGGTTGTTTGCTATTTGCTATTTTAACAATGGTTTTATGTCATACATGTCTAGTCCCATGGAAACCTGTTAATACGGTGATTTTATGTTTTGTGATAGCATGCCACTACATCATCAAAATAACTTTAGATCAACATTTGTTTGTATTATTTTATCATGTATTATGCTATAAAGAAGTTTGATCTTTATTTATTTAACATTATCAAAATAACTTTAGATCAACATTTATTTATATTATTTTATCATATATTATGCTATAAAGAAGTTTGATCTTTATTTATTTTAATGATGTATTGAAATTTTATAATATTTTGTAGTTTGTTTTGGAGTTGTTATAGTAGAGTAAGAATATAGATTAGTCCCTGAGTGCATAACCGAGTGAACACACAGAGAAGTACCGTAGTTGCAGTGAACCCAAATTTATTATATCTGGTCTGTTTGATTTCCTAAGACTATTTACATTTACTGAAATGTGATATGATTAGGGCATTTTTGTCGTTGAAATGTTCTGAAATGGCACTGCTAGTAGCATTTTGCACGCAATTTTTTTATTTAGAAATGTAAGGTTTTGAATCTTGACAAATAATGCTATTTGGGAACAATATTTTGGTGTTAACCTTAATTAAAAAATACTATAATGAGAGACTTTTTGAGCAAGTTTATTAAGATTATATATATATGTTTAAGAATAAGTATTAAAATATTTAACATATGTTGAATAAGATAAGTCTTCATTATAAAAAGTAGAAAATGCCAGTATGATCTTTCACTCAAACCATCAACTTACATACGCAATAGGCAGTACAAAATTAACAATTTTCTTTGTTTGGAGAATGATTTCCAATTTTGATTTTATTGTTGTCTTTGATTTGTTTATTGATTGTACATTGAGATTTTGAATGTGATTTGAGCGAATGATTAAAAATAATGAAACGTTTATGTAATCTTGTTGAAAGTGAGATTTTCATGAAATTATCATATATTCAATGATAACTACATGTATTTGGACACATTTCAGAAAGCTACTTTAAATTGGTGTTTTTAAACATATACCATTATAGGAAATATACTATATATAACTTAAAATAATATACATATATATATATGTGAATATATTTTGTATGCACTTAAACGAAATCTACAAAAGCAATTTTAATAATCTTGAGATGTCGAGAAATATCTAGATATTTGCTCATAATGATTGTTTATCATTCCGGTTTTTGTTAAGATATAACTTGAGTCCAGAAAACCAAGAGAATATTGCAAGTTATTATCTTCGAGGGCAAGCATATTGGAGTTTATATTTTTCATATGATGCCCTTGTGCAAATCACTTTTTCATTGTGACGTCATGTTATAAATATGCTTTGATGTCACGGTTCGCCTATAACATTGCATTCTATAGGAGCAATATAGTTTTTCTTTGTTGGGAAGTAAATTTTGAGGCTTTTCTTTAATTCCACGATTCTGGTAATAAACAGAATATCATATTCATGCCCATGACACATTGTTTACCACACAGTATATCAGTAAATATAAATCAGTATATCCCATGCTCTCACTCAGGAAATACTAATATTGAGGCACTCGTGTCGTGAACATTGTATGTCATGGGTACGAATATTATTTCCTCTATTTTATAAGAGTATGGTAGATAGGTCATTAGAGGGTATGTGAGAGTTGAGGTCTTGTGAGGTGAATATTGTTTCAACAAAATGAACATTTTGTTTTCTATTACTTGTCAAAGGATATTATACAGTCTCATCATTTTAAGGGTTTTAGTTACAATTGGTGCAATCATATTAATGATTTTATTTTCCTTACATCTCATTTTTTATAGTGAAGGGGCAGACTCATCGCAATCTGAAGCTTGTTCATTTGATTTTGGATTCAAACCGGTTGAATTAGTAACGAAATCTGTAATTCCATGTCATTAAATGTCAGTTTTATAAATTCAAAAGCTGAAGAAGTAGAAACATTGTTGGTATGTTCATTGGATCTTGAATGAAACTGAACGCAAGTTTTCCAATTTACATTATTTCCACAAATCAAAGATTAGTTTGGTGATTAAGTATTAAAATCTTAAATAAGTGTGAGAAAGGCAGCATGGAAAAGCATAAAATTATTATAAAAAATTAGTTTTTGAAAAGTAGAAACAGTTTCAGATTGTTAGCAAAATCTTGGATGAGTCTTTTGTAAATTGTCATTCAATTAAATATCATCAAAGCAATAAAATGGCTTTAAATATGAACTTTATTTGATTATCATACATCACAGTACATATACATCAGGATTTTGAAGCATAAAAATATTTTTTTGACAGAGAGAAACGCATGAAGACAAAGCAATACATTATTGGAAACATATGACTTGGTACATGAGACAATGAATGAAGATTTACATCTGATGTAAAAAATATTATGAATACATGTGAATTTTGTTTAAATGCAATGTCACAAATGTGATGCCTTGGAAATATGTTTCTTATGACTGTGTGTTTCAATATTTACATGAAATGATAAATTTGTCTTTTTCCTGGAAAAAGATCTTTACACTGATAATCATCTATATGTCAATATTGTTTTCCCTATTACTACTAATAAAACAATGCTTTACATATTACCGGTATCTTGTTTGTTTATTATTTGTTCATATTAATACCTACATTTCTAGACTTCAATAAAGTCTAGGTCTATATATTATTTAAAATATTAATTGTATCTTAATTAATGTTATATTTTTTACGCCTCAAAGTTACGCTTTAAGTTTCAAAGATTCAAATATTGACTAGCATGATAAGGACCTAGGCTGTATTAAAGGTTCCTTATTAATAGTCAACAGACTACAACTTTCAATTAAGGAGTGATTCACCTTATATGTTTATTTTATCCTAGATGTATATAACCCATAAAATTTATGAAAGTCAATTAATATAAATTTATCAATATAAAATTATTTTGTTTGTGTGAAACATTTGTCAACAAGAGTTTTAATATTGATCAGAAATAAAGTCACACCTCCTACCATTTCAAGTTGGTAGAAGTAAAACACCCGAACCATTTCAGAATGTGATGGTCTGTCCTGAATGTTTTTTGTTTCCCTGGGCACTCCAGATCATGTCTTGTAGACTTCCACCCAATGATGAAACTAATCGCATTAGCCAACAATTGACCATGTCAATGCGTATGCCTGTTGTAGACTAGCTCATTCTAATCATGGACAGAACACTCAATATCGAGACATTTGTAAGGTATATTAGACAGCATTTCACAATTAGCAAAGTCCTTATATCAAGCCAGATGAACATAAAGGCTAACCACATAAAAGAGTCAATTCTGTTATAAGAACATCACAAGTGTTTCTCCTGTTCTCTTGTGTCTATATCCCACTCCATGTCTTGTGGAATTATCTCCAGAAATCAAATAAGTCATTAATATACAATTCAAAAATATTATTTCTCTTAAGCCAGCATGAGAGCTATAAGCATGAGAGTGCCGATGCTGTGTATCCTATGGTAGGCCTTCAGTAGTCTCACTCCGGCCCCCAGCGCGTCCACCTCGTTCCTGTCTGCCAGGTCCGCTACGTGGTCTGTTCCTACCAGTCTTAGAAACATAGAAACCATTTATATTACATCCAATATTCAACTACCACCCAAATGGTACAACACTGAAAACTTATACAGAAATACATGAACTGTAAAATAAGATAAATTGAACTGAGGGCTACGGTGACTCCATTGCACTGCAAATTAGTGCAAGAACAAGTTTTGCAAATAGTAACCATTTTTCATTAGGTTGTATCAATAGTAATGGTGACAACTTGAAGAGATAACAAAACAACCCAAACAGATCTGCAGGCACCAACCTGTAGAAAATTATGTAGTTTCCTTTTTAATAATGAATAATTCTAAATGATAATGTTTTGATTTCTGTAAAAATAAATGATGTCTTGGTAATGATGTCATTCTAAACATTGACCTGACCTGTTATCCCTATATCTACATAACGATACCATGATCAAAATGACCCCTGGTTCCACACAACCCAAATATATAAAGAGAGTTTAACTAGAGAGAAATTAGACCAACGTTAAAACTAGAGGGAAATTCTTCCGATGGTAAAACTAGAGAGAAGACACGCACCTTCTGATTATCTCACAGCCAGCGAATCCCGCCACCTCGGACGTGAACCTGGCCTGATACTCCTCTACATCACCTGGCACACTCGTCATGGTCTGGAGGTACCTGTTCACTGGGAGAGTCGGAGACGGAAATGCAGTCTTTGAATTACGATAGAACATCCCATAAACGTTCCAGTTTAAGTTAGTGAAATAGGCTACGCCGCAAATGGAGGGAATATTGCCAATATCGCCATATCGCCGAAAAGATCGTTTAACTTTAATCTCTCTCGATGAAGCAGTTGAAAAATAAACGCCTTTGAGAATATTTCAGATATATAGAGGTTATCATGCGAGTGTGTTTTGGGATCGTAAATATCCTGCATTAGGAATAAACATTGTATTTTGCGAGCCTTGGCGAGCTTGTGACGCTTGTCGCTTGTGACGTCAACGGAATTTTCGAAAGAAGTTCCGACCTTGACCTTTGAAATTTGCATCGGTATCCGTATATGACCCTTAGCCACGCCCAACGGATATCGAAAATATCCGTTGGCTTTATTATGCCGAGAACACTATCCATTGTATGATAAAAAAAAAAACTACACAATCATGTCCATTTGAACACTGCACTGTCCACTTGAGCATAGCAAAACAATTTAAAAATACATCTCAGAAGTGAATTTTTCATTTTGAAATAGAAAACGGTATGGTAATACTAATTATTCACAAGGGTCTGACTTCATCGAACAATGATCTGACGCGATGACACACTCATGGCGGCATGGTGTAGCCTTATTGAGGGTTTTTTTCTGGGGCGAACTTAACAACAATGCACTTCTACTTCGGTAGGAACAAAACAATCACATTACAAAAAGGTAAAAAAGCAATTGTCTTGTCAAATGCTATGTTTATCACATCTCGGGAGGCAGAAAAGTTACACATTATCACTATTGATAACCTCATTCAACGAGATAAACATGACATTTGCGAAAAAAATATCCTCAAGATAAACATCATAACCAGACAAAACACGCACCTGTTTCACTGGACATTTCGACGACTCTGTACGCGAACACTCTGTGGTCATCGTTGTCTACAGGGTTGAGGAGGTGACAGTAGTAGTTGAAGATGTAGTTGGCGACGAGGACTCCCAGGTCGTAGGAACACGGTCCCACATAGGAGAACTCGCCGTCTATCATCTTGAAATGGTAGAAAACATTCATTGACATAAAGATAACGTATCTTTTCTTAGTGTTGTAATTGTCGCAAACGTGATGAACCTCATCTTAGAATGGTCCCAGAATTATTTTTTGTCTCTTTGAAAATATCAAGAAAGCCGATTCTGTTCACGATGTAGATAACATTTCACTGCACATATTCCCATTTATTTAGAAAAGACACGCCATGAATCTTTAATTTGTGCTGTTAAAATAATGGTTGGGCCATATGATGCAAACCGTATCAAACTATATATCGAAAGTACAAGTTTAAGTTTGACAAAGAATCAACAGACTTGACATGAAGGAGTATCTGTTGAGGTTTGAAAACTGACTGTAGCAAGCATCAGAAACCACAATATTAATAGTAATCAATTCACAAATGAATTGACATTCAATCATGCATGAATAAGAAGGTCCATGACAGTTGCACCCAGATGGCAAATGGATATCTCACTTATAATATCCCGTTACTTGATCATACAAATAGTTCCAACTAAACCGAGGCTAATTTTCTTGAAATGTACAAACATGAAATAGAATCTAAACAAAACGCGATTTCGAAAAGGATATTAGAGGTAAGTCGTCGGTGTATAAACAGTCGCATTAGATTTACTGTAATGGATGTGCTTTCAGACCGTGTGGAAAGGAAGTCTCTGATGGAACGAGTTCGTATCCCCGCGAAGTCAATTTGTAACTTGGATTCCTCGGACCACGATCGATTTTAATCAAGACTGTATAAAAGTTTCTTGCTCAAATTGATGGAAGATCATGCTTTTAGTTGAATCTAGTTATAAGTTTTACCTGCCAAAAGTCTTAGCATGACTATTTGTTTGCATATTGTTGTATAAAATAAAGAAGTGTATATAGAAACTGCCTACTCTGGCATCCTTCCCGCAGACCATGATAGACCCCGTGTGAAGATCTCCGTGAACCAGCGCTTCCTTCTTCTCCAGGAAGACTTTCTTCATGTTTGAAGCGGCCCGCGTCACTTCATCATCTCCGTACAGCCAATCAAGTCGCGCCTTCACTGCTTCTGAACAACGATTGGTCGGATCGTCACGTGTGAAGGGAGCAGAGAAAAGGTGCTTTGCTCGACTTTGCAATGATGCCTCATTCCTACGGGAATAAAAGATGTACTTCCATGCTGTTGTATCAGAGTATTTATATCAGCACAAGACACATACAACCCCATGGCTGTTTAGCTACCGTTTACCTTATATTGAGTACAAGCCGGTTACTGAATCTGCATGCAAACGCTCATCGGTTTGTTTATCCGGGCACTGCCATTATTGCTTGATTTGAACTAATTTTCTTAAAAGAGCAAAAAGAAAAACAATGCCAAGAAGCCCAGGGTATTGTGTGAAGTCTTGAGTATTTATAATTATCCTGATTGAACAGAACAAGGTTTAATCCGTATGTGTCATATTGAATTTCTCACTATATATCAACAGAAAATCTTAATCTTAACTGAATCAAAACTTAAATATAACATGTAGGACTTACAACTAAAAAAGGCCAGAATATTGTAGACTATGGAAAGTCTTTAATATTTCCCTACTGGTGGCAAATGATCGATGCAAAATTCCTTAAATTTGAGATAAGATGTTATCACAAGGTGTTATGACGTCATAATATTTTGACTAGGCTATATTATTCCAAGATGGACTGTGTCAAATAGATCACATACCACCAATATATATAAACCGATAAAGTATCACACCTAAACTGGTTATCCATTAAATTGAGGGCCTCCTCTCCTACTTTGGCAGCGTGTGTGTCTCTGTGAATGATTGCTAAATCTTTCGCCAGTTTGAGGGCTGCGTCTTCGTCAAAGTCACCATCAATCAGAGATTTGCGGAATATGACATGGTCCTTTAGGTCTTCCATACATACTGAGGAGAGAAGAGAGCGGTAAGTATAATCTTAGTAGATCATTGCTGGAAACGTCAAAGACTTTGAAATTCTTATATACACAGATGGGGTTAACATATCAAATGGGCTGGGTGTTTGGGAAATTATCTACCTTTCCTCGTTTCGACAGTATAATTAATGTGCAGTTTGGTTCTGATATTTGAAACATTGGTAGAAAAGTTCGATAAAACATTCTCTTATTGGTGAGAATTGAAAATATGAGCTCAATTTTACGTTTTATTTATCTCGTCGAAATACCTAGAACAGATTCGAAGCAACCTGTTGTGTTAGTCTTAATGAGATATCGTTTTATTGCATCTGCGTCACATATGGTACAACATTATTAAATGATGTTGACAGCAATATTCACAGCTGTGCGAGGAAATAATGTTGATAGAGACTCTCATACGTTGAACCATTTTACAATCTGCATTGCTACATAAATAAAATCAAAAGGGAAATATTATCTGTGAATGTGCATTAACTTTCACCGATTATTTTCATTATTGCTCACTTACACAGTCCAGAAATGGTCAAGGTTTTAACCCGTTTCAAGATAGTTACTATGAAAAGCAAATTTGAAAACAAATTCATGTTAGTGTTTCTCCCATAAAATGTAAACATTCTCGGATATTATGAGTCATCACTGTTAAGAAATATGTATTCATCTGATAAGATTAAGCATGAAATATTAAAATTAACGCAGCATCGTTTTACTCACAGATATGTGCATCGTTATCGTAGAAGAGTGGTTTAGCAACACTTCCGGGTGCGAGAGAGTCGAACTTGAGCATGGCTCTGTACTCTGTCTCCCCTCGAATACCTGCTGTCTACAGGTAAACATAGGTAAATAGGTACATAGGTAAATATATAAGAACAGCAAAATAACATCTTCTTTCACATTGTGAGAATTACTTCGATTCGGGAAGATGCTGGCTCCTTAATCACGCATATCTTTACAACAAAGACGTTTTCTGTACTTATGTATGCCACCTCTAAATGCCATGATTTGAAAGACAAGTACGGGACATGTAGTAGATCATTTAAAGCTGACTAAGTAGAATGGCAATGACTTCTAATATAAAAAAGCGGGTTATACATCCGTTTTTAAGGTTGACCTTTATGATCGCCATGAAAATAAAATAAAAGTTCCATAATATGAAAATGATATGATTAAATAACGTTTGTTTCCTTTAATGTATACGTCCACAAATGGATCGTGTCGACATAGCACCAGATACAGGCATTAGCGTTAAATACACATATCATCATGTATCTTCTTAACGCCATACAAACGGGAGAAGCTTTAGTTTGCTATTGCCTTATTGGGAAGAATGTTTACACAAATCACTGAAATCCAAATATTTTTTTTTTTTACCAAGTTACCAATAATGTAAATACATGGAGGTGAAACATGAAACATTGCCTTTTCAATCTCTGACATATTGTATGCACAACTAGTATATTAAAACATATTTTCAATGTTCACACTATAGAGAATGAACACATATGCCTAATGATTGAGAAACAGCAACAGCAAGAACAACAAACCCCTGTATACCTCTCCTCCTGTGAAGTGTTTCACTATAACGCTGCTCGAGCTGTCCCCGTCGGGATGTATCCTGTAGACGTCGTAACCGTCGGCGTGTCTACCTCGCTCTATCGTCGGCTTAGTCGCATCACTCGCCCACTGTATGCAGATGAAGTATTGTTGGTGTACAGTAGAAATGTTGTTGATGTACAGTAGAAATAATGTTGATGTACAGTGGAAGTAACGTTGTTGGTGTACAGTAGAAAATAATGTTGATGTGCAGTAGAAAATAATATTGATGTACAGTAGAAAATAACGTTGATGTACAGTAGAAAAAATTTTGATGTATAGTAGAAACAATGTTGTTGTTCAGTAGAAACAATGTTGATGTACAGAAGAAATTAATGTTGATGTACAGTAGAAATGGTGTTGATGAACAGTAGAAAATCAAGTTGATGAACAGTAGATATAATGTTGTTGGTGTACAGTAGAAAATAACGTTGATGTACAGTAGAAAATAATGTTGATGTGCAGTAGAAAATCATGTTGATGTGCATTAGAAAATAATGTTGATGTACAGTAGAAAATAATGTTGATGTACAGTAGAAACTAATGTTGATGTACAGTAGAACGTGTTGTAGATGTAGAAGGTGTTGTAGATGTAAAAAGTGTTGTTGAAATACAGTAGAAATAATGTTCATGTACAGTCGAAAGTGTTGTTGATGTACATTAGAAAAAGGTGTTGATGTAGAAAGTGTTGTTGATGTACAGTAGAAAAAATATTTATGTACAGTAGAAAATAACGTTCATGTCAGTAGAAAATAACGTTCATATACAGTAGAAAATTATGTTTATTGTCAGTAGAAATAATGTTGATGAACAGTAGAAATTAATGTTGATGTACAGTAGGAAATAAAGTTGTTGTTCAGTAGAAAATGATGTGGATGTACAGTGGAAAATAATGTGGATGTACAGTAGAAAATAATGTTGATTAGCAGTAGAAATAATGCAAGTGGTGTACACTAAACAAACGTTGGTGTACAGTGGAAAATGATGTTTATGTACAGTAGAAATAATGTTGATGGACATTCGAAATTAATGTTGAAGAATGATGGAAATAACTGTCAATAGTTGAGATGTAGGTTTGATCAGATATAACTAAAGTGATACACCAATATTTAGCGAGTGAGTGTTTCATCATCTTTTCAAAGTCTCAAAATGCCATAAACCTCCATCATTATATCATTGTTTTGAAATAAATATAGTTTTTAAGTTATTCATAATCGAAATAACCATCAAGCCCTCAAATATTTCGTTCAGGATTTCATCTTTGTGAACAATTACGAACAAACTTCTACCATATATGATCAAATCTATACATGCAAATAAACACGATGTCGAATTAAACTGTCTGCGTATTTATTAATTTTGATCTCAAAATGGACGTGCACTTTGAAGCAAATAAACGTTGTAATCAATCCTTTCGATATATTCCAGACATAACGATTTGTGTAATGTTAGACATACGAGTATGATGACATTCGAGAGAGGAATATAGCTGCTTGTTTGACATTTAAATGTTGCCTTATAATATCCTGTCAAATGACATGAAGATTCTGCACCTGGTTCAGTTTGTTTCTTCAAGAATTGAGTCTTGTAAATCACCATATTAACATTAGAAATTATAGGCCAATTAGAGAGTTAAACTGGTACACATATAGACTTTTGCCAATAACACAAATACAGAATGTATTTGGTAAGAAAAAGATGGAAGAATGAAAGGTTAATTTCGACGAAATAATTAATTGCGTAAAAAAATGTTATGAAAATGGCAATTAGAGAAATTAAATGGTTTCCTTTAAGATATGATTTATAAAAGCGTAAAAGGTAGAAACTATATGACAGGAATCTGCAAGACAACTATTTTGAAAGAGGAAAGATACACATGATACCAAGATTTGGAATAGAGATAGAGAGCATATCGTTCATGTTTGAAATTTGAATAAGGAAAAAAATTAATAAAATGAAGCTTATCAAGATAAGCACAAGTGTAAGGTTTTTTTAGGAAGAGAGTAATGCATATACCAAAAGAAAGAATGATATATGCATTCCATAAGATATGACAAATGGCATCGTAAAAGGAATAAAAACAGATAACAACGTCTCATAAGTTACAGAATTTAATGAAAATACAAATGGAGACATATTGATGGCATTTTGAGATACAAGGAAAAAGACCACATACGTAGGCTAAAATATACATGGTAAGATGCATATAACCATATTAAAGACAAATTGATTGCATTAGAAATCCCTTTTAATCACCCACAGATAATTAGCATGATAACTTCTATATACCATACTTGTCAGTAGTACAGATAATCTTAATTTCGCTTTGATGTGCGATGACTGCGCAGGCGAACGAAGCTTGCTGGTCAGTATAAGTTCTCCAAACAGGAAGCACCTACTATTACGTACACAGCTGAAATGGTTATGTGACCCTACCTTCAACTGATCGCACCCAGCATGTTTCTTGATCACTTGAGCTAAACTGTTCTGCATCTCAGTTGAAACTCCCTCCACGCCGCTACCTGCCATGCTGTCTTCACACAGATTGTTTGTAAACAGATGACTCTCAATGCTACCGTAGCTGATGCTACTACAATATGACACAGCGTAGCTACAGCCTGATGGTGAACTGGGTGTTGTGAGGTGTCTTCCTTGTAACTCCCACTTTCAACATGGAGACTTTGGGCCGATATGGCAGATTTAGAGCCTCTCAACTTACAACAATGATCTCATATTTACTACCCGGTGTAAAACTGACTGTTAACAAAGCGACATGACCCAATTAAAAGTCCACCAAGGGAGGTAACTCGTCGAGGAGTTCTTGTCACCTGAGGCACGTTTAGGCACAGAGTACATTAACTTTTACTGTTATGGGTGTGGTTGTTGTAGTCGCCAAATTGAAGACTCCTTTTTCAGTTATTTCTTTAAATATTCAAGGTTTCAATTCTTAAGATTTGCAAATTTACTTATATTTACTTATATTTCACTGAAAGTAAGATTTCGTTTCCCCTTATATAGGTCCATTCGTTGAAATATTACAAACACATGTTGATATTTGAAAATTTATTACTGAATAGTAATAACAAATAGTTATGTATAATGTAATGAAAACATACGTAATTCAATATTATCTTGATTATCAAATAAAACCTTAGATAAAATACTCTATATGTAATGAAATGTCACAAATGTGGCTAGCAAACTAAGTCATCAAATTTGATGATTGTTAAAGGTTTTGACATTAAGAAATGAAATTATTATATCAATAAAGCGTTAACGATAAAAAAATAATGAATTTTGATTAGCCATATGATCATGCATTTATGGAGTAATCCTTTTTACATGTATGGCAATGCAGTTGTTGAATATACCCTTATACCGTATGGACATATATATGGTACTTGGAGAATATCAACCAATCACGAGAGGACAACAGAAGTCATGTCTTCTCACACATCCACTTCTATACGCATAAAAAATCAAATGCCATCTTTTGTGGAGTCTTCTTAAAGAAATCCCTGAGTTGAATCATTTGTGCTAATAAAGACAATAATTAACGATATACCATTTTCCGAAGTTTGTAAGCTGAGTCAGATTAGTAATGGAAGCTATGAAATAGGATTTAATCCCTCAGTGACATAACGTATAAAACTAATCATTATGACATTTTGCCGAAATTCTTCATCTTGATACCAAACTTGGATAGTTAGGATTTGAACATGCATGGATGCTTGAAACAAGAAATGTATAAGGCATGCCAATCTGCAACTCCCAAAAGAGATTTAGAGACATAAAATATTGATCCACCCTCTGTTCGAATGAGTCGAGTTTGTGGGATTGTAGATGTCTCCGAGTAAACAAATTTAGTTGTGTAGTAAGCCAGTAAGCGAAGCTATCAAAATTCATCATTTTGGCCTTTGACTCATGTGACGAGAACTACTCTTCTCATGAGCAAAGTGATTTCATTGGCTGTTTTTTTTTCAATTGGTTTGTGGCGCAAATGTCTACCATTAGAGTTCGGAAGTTTATCATTTTAACTATAATATCATCTATATTCTGCTACAAATTGAACATATTTCATTTACACACATTCACGAAAAGACCACATAAGGCAACATGAAGGTTATGAACACGATAGAGTCATAGTGTAGTATATTGTATTCTGTGATGGGCTTTCCGGACTGTTCTCTTTGCCCCGTGTGTGTCTACTTTCTTTTGTATGTCTTGTTAAAGTCAGCTGTATGTATAATACAGTATATGAATGATGTTAAGAATAAACTCAAGCCAGCATGAGAGCTATAAGCATGAGAGTGCCGATGCTGTGTATCCTATGGTAGGCCTTCAGTAGTCTCACTCCGGCCCCCAGCGCGTCCACCTCGGCACTCGGAGTCTTCTCAAACTCAGCCACGTGGGCAGCTCCCACCAGTCTGGAATATACGGAACAGCTATATCACATCAAACATGCTTGCTTAGACTTAATTTTAGTCTCTCAAATGAAAAATTATTAATGCATCTTCATGAAAGTTATATTCGACGACACTTAAATACCATCATCGTTTACAGTAACGACAACAGGAACTATAGAAGCCAATGGCGAAACATCATGGTCATCATGAGATCATTTTGAGAAGGATGCATGTTAAGTTAAACAAAAAAGCTCTTGTATAGTATTTACTCTTTGAATGATTTTGCCAACGAAATGAGAAAACAAGATGAGATTCCTTGTGTAAGCATTCTCACATATTTGTACAATTTGCCAAATACCTGTTGAACATAACTGGCAATAACAATGATATACCAGAATAGAGACCTTTACGCTTAAGTTAATCAAACTACTGCACAATTTTCAGGTTCAACCTAACTGACATTGAAGTAATAACTCAATTAAGATATTGAAAGACAACGTCCGATATAACTACACTTCTTCTGGCTTTGCTGTTGCAGTTCTCTGCCATGTACATGCGCCAATACGGGAAGGTAGAGGTTGAGGCATGTTTGTTCCTTCAGATGCAGATGACAAGGTGTGTGGTTCCTACCTTCTGACTAGTTCGCATCCTGCGAATCCTGCCACCTCGGAGATGAAGCGAGCCTGGTACGTCTCCTCGTCCCCCGGTATACTGGTCTGGTGGGCCAGGTACTCGTCCACTGGCGGAGAGAGGGTTAACATGTGGTTTCAGGTGAACTTATTAAGTGAATAGTTGCATAATTGTGCATATTTAATAATCCAATCTGACATGTATATCCACAGTTGAATATATCATTTAACGTGACATAGCATACAATTGTTGGTTTACATGTATCGGATATACATTTTTCTAAAGTATTTCATTTAAGGTATTTTAGGACAAGTCAATTTCTAAATTTAATAACATTTTCGGCCTCATGCTTTAACCGTTATAGTTCAGGGAAAAACTATATACTTTCTTGCAAAACACACGATCGCAAGGGCTACTGTATTTCCAAAATAAAGGGTAGGCGGCGCCTTCGATCTTTAAGGGAAACAATACTAGACTGCTTGCTAAACATTAAAAGATGAGAATAATGCCTTAAAATGAAAGGGCGTCGTCAATCCAGTACTGTAATAAATGTTTATTATCTGCAAACGGTTTTAAAGGAAATTGACGATCTTGGTATAGGCCTATAATGTTGGGGAAGTTCATTGGAATATTACAGTTCTAGCCAGTAATTGATTCGCGTATTATGTTGCAAATAATGCGTGCTTTCATCATGGTTTCATAATGGATAAGATTAATATAAAGGCTAGCTTATGCTATCGATCCTTATTCCAAAACTGCTTTAAAAAGAGCTTTCGACAGAAAGGCGCAAGTTTGAAAATAACGAAAATAGAAAAAAAATCAGGAAACCTAAACTTCTTATCTTGTCAACCAACTTCTGAAATGTCCCAAAACAGTCCCTAGAGTGACCATTAAACAATCGGTAACCTAGACGCCCACCTGTTTGGTTGCACACATCGACGACCCTGTAGGCGAATGCTCTGTGGTCGTCGTTGTCTACCGGGTTGAGGAGGTGACAGTAGTAGTTGAAGATGTAGTTGGCGATGAGGAATCCCAGGTCTACTGAACATGGTCCTACATAGGAGAACTCGCCGTCTATAACCTGTAGATAAACATTCTTAAAAATTTTAACAAGACATAGTCATCACCATCCCGCCAAATGGGTTTACGTTATAGCTCCGAACATTTCCTTTCGCTCAGATATAATACCACTTTCAGACAGTAATGATATGCAGCTAACAAATTACACACCCGTGAAGGTCTTATCGGAATAAACGTTGAATATCATGTGTTCAAATCAGAGATTACATCTCCTGAGGAACTTTAATACATATATCTAGATTTAGATTTTTGCAATTTCTTTGATTAAATACAAAAACAATCAACGTATAGAAGATCCCTACTCTGGCATCCTTCCCGCAAACCATGATAGACCCCGTGTGAAGATCTCCGTGAACCAGCGCTTCTTTCTTCTCCAGGAAGACTTTCTTCATGTTTGAAGCGGCCCGCATCACTTCATCATCGCCGTACAGCCAATCAAGTCGCGCCTTCACTGCTTCTGAACAACGATTGGTCGGTTCTTTTGGATCGAAGGGTGCAGTAAATGAATACTTCTCTGCTAATGCAGTTAAATCTGGGTTTCTGAAACCAAAGATACAACTTATGATCAGCAATAAAGGCTATACAGTCAAGAAGGATATCCTTGTAACATTTATACATAAAGCATATAAATAAACATAAAACTTCAAACTTCCGAAGAGACAAGAATTTGCAAGAAGTTATACAATCACTACAATGAATAGTTTACACCTTTTGTTCATAAGTAAGAACAGCAACAGTTTGTTGGGTAACAGTGACCTACAAACCTCATAACAATTGATAGAAGCATACATAAAATCACTGGGAGAATATGAGCTCTTGCTTCACCTACGCAAATTCCTTCACCAACACGTTGAAGGCCTCCTCTCCTATCTTGGCAGCGTGTGTCTCTCTGTGAACGAATGCTAAATCTCTGGCCAGTTTGAGGGCTGCGTCCTCGTCCAAGTTTCCGTCCATCAGAGAAGTGCGATATATGACATAGTCCCTCAGGTCCCCCATACAAACTGAAAAGAGAAGAGAGGGTGGTGTGTGTTGATCCAATTACACAACAACTTCCCTAGCAAGGCAACAACGCTACGTTAATTAAACCTTGATGCTAAGCGTCAGAATTCGTGGCCTAAGTTCTGCGCTTTTTACAAATAACTTCTTTGAGAGGCATTTTAGAAGTTGGAATGACAATAATGCTGAGGAATATATGGATGACAACTTCTTTGTTCATTGTATGCGACGTTTCGACACAGATTCTTGCTTGAGAACGACACAAGAATCTGTGTCGAAACGTCTCATACAATGAACAAAGAAGTTGTCATCCATATATTCCTCAGCATTATTCTTACAAATAGTCCGGGAAAAAAAAACCCAAATAAACGTGCATATAATTATCAAATGATTACATACTTATGCGCGTCTCCTTATCGTAGAAGATAGGTCTTGGTACGCTCCCCGGACTGATTGAGTCCCACCTGCACTGAGCTCTGTACTCCAGGTCGCCTCGTGCCTCGTTCAGCGGGTGGCCCGCACCCAGACACTGCAACCAAAGGGATGCAAATATATAAAGAGGGAGAGAGTGCGATCTGAACTTAGGAAAAGTAATATGGCTTACAGTCAATCTCACATACATTGTTTCATAATTTTGCGACACTATGTTACTCATATTTAGCGTATATAGCAGGTAGATTATATTTTAGTAAGATTGGGCTAACAGTCGATCACAGTTTACTTTTTAAACTAAATTTTGGTCTCAACCTTTAATGCAGCTTTTTACCATTACAATTGAGAGTAGCCCACTGAAGCTGTTCATTTTCAGAAACTGATGCGATCTAGACTTGCTACAATAACATAGGCATGCATGGGTCTTTATTAGGGCTGTGCAATATTATCGCAATACCAATATATTGCAATACAGATTGTTCAATACAATTATTGCAATATTATTTTCATTTAACAATATATTGCAGTATTATCAAACAAACTAATATCAAGTCAAATTGATTACAAAATCTTGTTTTAAGCCACAGTAACATGTTAAACAAGCAAGAAAGTTCCTTTGGCGTGCAAGAATATGTGTTGAGCTGTTTTTATTTATTTTTATATATGCATGTCATCAACATTTAATTCAAAATTTACCTCTCTGAGTGGTAGTCCATATTTCAAATGATTTGAAGTGCAGTGACTTAAATGTATTATGTTTAAAATTGCATTAAAAAGTATGAAACGTTGCTCACAGAGTTCATGCAATATATTGCAATATTATCGCAATACATGAGCTGCATATCACAATATATTGCAATATGAAAGTTTATGCAATATCCACCCCTACTGTATATATCTACCAAATACATGGGTTAGGATTTACAGGTTTTGAAAAAAAGGAATAGGAGAACGAACAATATAATTATAGAAGAAAAAATAGAGCCATGGGCTCTGTAGCTCATCAGACTTTTGATGGAAAAAGGTTTTGATCCCTGTGACCCCATTTGGGGTCATGAGGTCATGAAATCTACAATTTAGAATCCCCATTGGCCAAGGAGTCTATACATCAAATATCAGCTCTCTAGAGTCATTGGTTCTGGAGAAGAAGTCGAAAATGTGAAAAGTTTACGGACGGACGGACGGACGGACGCCGGACGCCATGCCATGTCATAAGCCCATCGGGTCTTTCAGACCTGATGAGCTAATAAAAATACAAATTTTCCTAATGGCAGGAACACGAAACAAATTTAGATATGCTATTAAAATGCCATTCTTATCGAGGGGTATCGAACGAAGCTCTTTATATCTACATAAGTTGTATCTTTAGCTTTCTTGATTTTAATACTTCAACGTTGAATTTGATTTGATTTCATTTATATTTTGTTCCGTCAATTCATTTTTACTGATCATATGACCACAATGACAGAAGAAACAATATAAAAGCCAGTCTTACCATGGCATTTTAGTCAATATTTAAAGCAAAAACATGCCTTCCCTTTTTATACTTATTTATGATTACAACATGATTATTTCGCACTTATTTTAATGAGGGAAACATTTTAGTTTTAAAACAATTTGACAAAGAATAGAATGCAGCACTACTTCCTCTTGAATTTAGTTTCCACAAAAAATACCCCGATAGGACTGCCCTTTAATTAGAAATTACAGTTTATACTATTGTGCTCAAAAATTATTATTGGCAAATTCTTTTATCTAAATTCCTGAAATAACCCAAAAGGATGGTTTATTGTTTAAAGTTTGCAATGATTGGAACGTCAAATGAAGAATTGGTATTCGCTGCAGAAAGTATGACGTCAACCATTATGACGTCACGTTATTCGGCGCGATCGAAAATTTTATCAACTTTATGAGAAATCACATAATTTTTAAAAATTGTTTACATGAATAATTTCAATATTTTAGACTCACCATATTTTGGTTTTAAACGTATCTACAAAAAATGCTCCAAATGCATCAGTTTGAGGCTATCTACCTAAGCAACAGACACATCACGTGACATGACGTCACAATAACCACACTTGATTGTCCTTTGACAGAGCAAGACGTGCGCGCTTTTCACTCGAATTTTGAAGTTTAATTGGAATCTTTTGATATTTGCAGTGAGTACTTCTTATTTTTCTTATATTTTCTATTGTCCCATGTGCTCAAAACCGTCATCAACCGTTTCATTTCTCATAAACACTTAAACATACGTATTTGAGCTGGATTTCTGAGTTGTACAGGTGAAAAAGTAAAAACAAATCTTGACTTGTGTATCCGAAAATTTCTGAATAGAGTTAATTTTAAAATTAAATCTTTTAAATTATTTTGAGATGTATTAAGCAAGTACACATTTGAGTTGGTAGACTGTTAACCAGACCCTAAAGCAAACAAAGAGCCTTCTTAAGTCTAGAAAATAGTGGCAAGTCTAGATGCCTCAGCTTTAAGTAATTGTGTTTAATTATTGTTCGGGGCTTTTTTATTTCTTTTCAAATAGAAATTACAGAGTTTGTAATGAACTCTTTTTTTCAGGGACTAAATGTTAGCCTATTAAATTGGTAATTATTTTCATCAGATGGATACCAAGAAGAAACCCGATGAAGAAATCCGATCTCCCACCTCAGATACAGTTCACATGAAAGGTCACATATCTTGTACACTTTCTTACCAACCGATTACATCATAGTATCAATTTCTTATTTGCGAATTTAAGATACCAAATGGCGTAGTTATGTTATTTTTCCTCTTAAGAGGCTGTTAAACGGAATTTGACCTCTTGTGTGCAAATTTTGTCATGTTAATGTACTAAACGTACTGTCAGATATCAAACGTGTTTAAGTAGTTTTCTACACTGAAACTTTTTAATCAATATTATAACATACTTTCTTGTGAATGTACTCAACGTACTCTTTGATATCACATGTGTTTAAGTAGTTTTTACGCCGAATCTTTTTATTCTATACTATTAATGATTGTGTTAAACGATGCCGGGAATGTTAAATTTACCTTTTGATCAGAGAAGTGAAAGGTAAAAGATAATTTCCTTGAGGTGTTTGAGTCTCATATCTTATATTTTATTTAGGAGGTTATATGGCTAGTTTTAAAGTAAATGTTACTCGAATTTGGCTACGGCACATACTTACATTCATCGTTTTCATTGAATCCTTGTTTGGCATTGGCAAAATAAACATATGAAATGTTTAATGAAAAGAATACAACATTATTTAACGTATGAAAATAAATCTATGTACCATTTAACCTCTTTGTTTATATCATTTATATTTTACTTCAGGAACTAGCGATTCTGACAGAAATGACGATGCGGCTACGGCCTTACCTGCTAACACGAGGTAATTAAAGATTGGCATCAACAGTGCATGTAGTAAATGAAGGGCCTGAGTATTGCACCAAGTTTTGTAATTGAATATTTTGCAATTTTCAGCTCATGAATAAAAACATATTGCAGTATTTTGAACGAACTCTACAATAAACCTATATTATTTAATACAATTTTAACATTGAACACACATGCCTTTTAGATCTTTCCTCAAATAAAAAATAGCTGGAAAAGATGACAATTTTTCAAGCACTTGAAAAATGTCGACTATCATTTGTAATACAGCCAAACAAATAAACTTGTACACCAAAAGACTATATGCTCGATGAAAATAATATTGTAATACATGTATTGCACAATTTGTATTGCGAAAATAATGCACAGAAATAGTAAATAAATAAGACAAATACAAAAATATTTAGAGTTTGAGAGTTTAAGAGTTTGGCTGTACGTCATTCGTGAAGGTACATCGTTCGTTAGTTTTCGGACGAGGCAACATGGCACACAACTATACAATCATTACAAATGAAGACAGTCCCATTGGTATAAAATTAATCTGGTAATATCTGCTGGCACGCAAATTGTGAATATCATGTATATTTACTTTTCTTCGTTTTTAAAGATAATTATTTATATTATTGATATGAAAAATTAATTAAATTTATGACTCTTTTGATTACTTCCAGTTTCACTGATAATCTCATGGACCTGTACGAAGGTTGCAGAGATGAAATGTTCGAGCTTAAAAAGAAAAATCGCATCCAGAGAGAAGAAATTTCACACTTGAAGATCGAGGCGTCAAAATGGAAGGCAATTGCGGAAAGCTACATAACGAGTTGGGACAGTGTCCAGCCTGAATTCAAGAGTCTGAGAGCTCAAATTGATGAGGCGGAGACGAGGGAAGATGAAATGATGGAGGCGTTTGAGTTGAGAGAGAAGGAGAGAGAGAAGGAGAGGAGGAATATGGAAAGGAGGCTGCAGGAGAGAGAGAAGGAGGTGTGTGAACAGAGGAGTAAGATTTGTTTGATGGAGAAGGAGAGGCGGGAGATCGAGATGCAACTAAACAAATTCGTGAAGGCAATGGACAGCAAGAAAGCCAACCTCAGACAAAGCATGGAAGTCTGTTTCCCTGAAGTGAAGGGTCTTCCGGAGTTCAAGAATAAATCCTATCAAACTGAAAAGAACATTTCTGAAATCTCTGAACAAGCAGACCACCTTCCAAAGCTAATCAGAATACCTTCTGAGAAAAGCCCATCACTCGTCCTAAAGCTCAAAAAGTCTCTGAATTCTCCCATCTTACCAACTCACACGTCCGAAACTCGTCAGTCTACCTCACTGTACCATCTACCCTCTCCTCCTAAGTCACTTGGACAATCAAAGAACTCTCTCCGTCGATGTGCAAGAAACCGGGTCTCATTCCTACCCTGCCCCTGATTTTTAAAAATAGACAATGGAATGATTCTTTTTATCTATATATAAATCATTTTGTTTTCATTTCAAATCATGCGTTTGTTCTTTTTTAGCTCAGTTATAGATTATTCGAAGTTCCTTCTCACGAAAGGCTTTTTGTGATCTGTTAATATTCATCTTGAAACATTTTGACTGATACAATCTCACGGCATTAGGAAGAAGATTTTGAATCGCAGATAGAGTCGGTTAAATATACAAGGCTATGTCGAAAGGTTTTCTTTATATACAGAACTACAGCACTTAGGAGAAAGCCCGAGAACAAGCCGCCTTGAAAAATAGTATTTCATTGTTTATATGTTACGAACAGTCTAGCCTCTGCGCGGCGCAAAACGAAGTCAAGCCACCTGTATGAGGGGTCTAGGAAAATGTTGTATATAATGACCCGCGGCCTAGCGGTTATAGCAAACACACGAGGCCAGAGCCCGAGGAGACTATATAAAGCGAGGCAATCGGGTTCATTTTTTTCTAATGATGTAAATGATTCATTAATCAATATCAAAGTTTTTAACATTTTATTAATCCAATTTGCAGAGTGTGTTGTGTCCTTACTAAACGAGACATTTCTAATAAATAAGATACTTACAATAAATGCTAACTCGAGATTTGAAACTAAAGTACTCACGGCAATATAAAAATAAAATGGTTTTTGGAGTTAATTTTCTCACTACTCGACTAATGTAAGTAATTCTTACAGAAGTTCAAATAACTAAGTTTTTCCCAACTAGGCCTTATGAAATCGTTGCAAACATATACTTGAAATTGCATTTGTTCAGGTAAAACTGCATAAAATTTGCATATGTTCAATACATTTTGACACCTGATATAGCTTACGTCCCTCTTAGCAATGTATGTGACAATAAACCTGTAACGCTGTTTTCATCTGAATTTGCAGTTGCACGTACGTTGCCACAGCAACTCTGCAATTGACAACAACAAAAAAGTAGTTTGTAACACGCCTTTATGTCTGTCAACTACGTTTTTTTTCAATTATTTTATGAATTTGTAAATCATATAAGATAGGAATAATAGAGGACATAAGATATAAAATTATTGAACATTAAGCAATGCATTTTAACGGACAATACTGAGATAACAGATCATTTACATACTATAGCTTGCATCAGAAAGATACATTTTGACTAAGAAATAATTCGAGGCTTGAAAATGACACGTTTTTCTCTCATGTAAATTCATATATTTCGGGGGATTATGCAAAAACTGTCTGCAACAAACGTTGGGAAAAACCATTGTGAATGATTATTTAGAGTACAAATATAGAGTTAGTTCCAAATCAAGAAATAAACACAAAGCATTTTATTTCGATTTCCGTGAGTACTATAAATATGCGCTCCCTTCCATAAAACATATACCTGTACACATACGCTACTTAAAGATACTGAGATTCATAGTTCGAATCCAACCTTCGGTCTTTACAAAATTGACATGGTGATTATTGAACATCATCTACAACTTTCACGAATGAATTAAATATAGTAATCAAGGTCACGCCCATCGCCTTGTAATGACCCCTCGATAGCCCCCCTCCTGTAATGACCCTCGATAGCAATGAGACACGTTTCATCAACCGGTTGAAGTAAAATAAATCATAAGTGAAGTATATCGTATGATTATATTTATAGGCGTTTTGTTAATAGATAAGACTAATTGTTTTAAGGGCTGACATTTAAACAACCCTTTACAATCTTAATCTGCAAGATAATTGGGTTTTTTATTTTTAAACTGGCAAAATAAGTTGTTTTAGATGACAACAACGTAAATTAAGTAAATCATGTAGTTTTGCAACAAGGACAATCGTTTATTGGGCACAGTGTTGGTAGCAATTTAATTTCAGACGTTATTTGTAAAAACAAGCGACATGTATATGCTTTCTTTAAAAAATAAAATTTTAAAAATGCATATATCTCTTTGAGTCTTTCAGAATCACATTATAGTTTTGAATATAGGGTGCTATATTTCCCCAATATTTGAATAATAACTATTATAACCCTCACAAGAGATAATCTGACTTGTCTTCTTCACTCATAATATTTTTAATATTTTCGTTGCAATACCTATCTCTTGTATTCATTAACCATATAACCTATTTCATTGTAACATGACTTCGGTAAATACTCGTTTCTGATTGGTTGATTTGAAGGATTTGCCAGTGTTAAATGGCAATGAACACCCGCAAATTGGCTAAGGCGAATCACCGCGAAAGGATACATTATTTGGTCCGCCTCAACATTAAAATGTTCTGATTCTCCCAATATTCGTGACCGATTCACATTTTACTGTTGTTGCTGTCATTTTCTTACTTGCGCATTCCCGTAATGGCCAAAAATCCTTTTCTATTTGCTTTAGTTTTATGTAACTTAACTTTCTTAATTGGCTAAGTTTCTCCTAATTTGCCGCCTTGTGCCATGCGGCCGGTTTCTTTCGAATGCCGTTCCCATGGAACGACGTCACAAAGGCCAACGGTTATGACGTCATAATGATCGCGTCACCGTCACAATGGTCTGGGCGAGTTTAAGATATTTGTTCATTCGGGTTTGTTCCTGTTGGTTTATGAATTGTATAACTGTTTTCTCTCTCATAAATTCCACAGTGAAAACTATAAGATCTCATCGTTATGAGTGCAACTGGTTTGCAATATTAGAACACTAATTTAATGTCTATAACACTGGGAATTCCTTCTTCTTTATAGCTGCGAACACCTTTAACAATAATGAACCAGTCGTTAGATCCTTTCAACTCCGAGTTCCCTACGCAAAAATAGAGTTCGCTCTTAAAATGCTTTTAACTAACGGTCATGTTACAATATCGATAAATAGTTGCGTTTGTAAAATTTCCGGGATTCATTGTTATTCAACACTCGCAAATTTAAGCGTTTAAAACCTCCGGCTAACGCCGTCGGTTTTAAACTAAATTTGCGGGTGTTGAATAACAATGAATCCCGGAAATTTTACAAACGCAACTATTTATCTTCTAATTAGGAGTTTTCTTCTTACTGACGCCCAGGGCACTGCAAATAACATCCCTAAATCCCAAATATTAATCAATAAATGTTTAGTATTTTAGCGTTCTTTCAATATTTCTTCAATGTTAATTTTTGTCTATATTCGCTTACATTTGAACGCATTTCTTTATGTTCATTATCTCCCACCCATTTTATATTTTATAGGGACAAAACTTTGGCGGTAACGCCTGTGTTTTATTTTAAAGTTTAAAGTTTAAAAATCTATATATTATTGTTTTGAATGGTAAACGAACTGATACAACTGAATTTTATAATAATTATGACAATTTCGAATAAGACAAGGAAATAGTTTACTATGTAGATAGAAAATAGGATCACTGTCGAAGAGGACTGTGACGTCAACCATTATGACGTCACCTTAATCGGAGTATTAGTTTCATGAGATCATGTAAATTGCAAAACTGTTTATAATTATTCGCATAGATCAAGAACCTCGATTTTAAAACATTAACAGAATGTTTGTTCAAAATATTTGGATATATAAGTGTATGTAGACCACTTCAGTTTGAGACTATCTTACCTCAGCAACAGATGCATCACGTGACATGACGTCACAATAAGCACATTGATTGTCCTTTGACAGAACAAGACTTGCGCGCTTTTGCTTGAACTTTGAAGTTGGAATTTAGGATCGCATTATTTATACTTGCAGTGAGTAGTTGGTGTTTTACTTTGTTTTAGGGTTTCTAGCAAATTTCGAAATAACGTGTGTTCCATTTTTGAAATAATTATCAAAACTTATCTCAAAATGTATTAAAATCCTATATCAAACAATAACATAACCAAACAAGTTAAATTTGTTTTGTGTGTATTTACTATTTTATTTATCAATAATTCTCCATTCTTTATCAAATATCTGTGGCGCATGTTGAAAACTATAGTTTGAAATGGGTTATTTCTCTTATTTAAAAATCGCACATGAAAGCATGAGTTTGTTACTTTTTAGAATAGTTTTTAAATAAAATTCGAGAATTATTTAAAGAATCACGCAGTTCATATCTAACCGGGTATCTGTTTTCAGATGGATGACAAAAAGAACAATGATGGAGAATTGTTTCTCACCTCAAACACCGCTCCGATCAAAGGTATTAATATCTTGTAATTAAAACTTTGTACTTACTAAAATAATTAAGATGCATTGTTTAACAGAATTTTGACAAATATTACCCAAATATTTACTTTAACGTCAACGTGACTGAATAACTGACTCTTTAGTCCTTGTTTTGTTCGGGGTCGCTTCTCTTAATCAAGTACTACAATACTTCAAAGTGTTAAAATCTGAATAGTGTTTTGCTATGCTTATGAGTCTAATCGTAGATTTTAACATACCTTTATATTCCCGCCTTTGTAGCAATTAAAAACAAATACTTGTATGCCTAATTCTTCCTCTTCTTAATTCGAACACTTTAATTTCACTTCAGGACCAAACGAGTCCGAGGGGTCTCAAAATGCGTCTACGGGCCTAGCAGCAAACACGAGGTAATTATTTCCTTCGATTAGAAAGTTTGTACGTCAAATATTGTTTCTTTAAGTTTCTTACATCGTTTTCTTAATATAAGCCACAGGGCCGCAGACTAGAGGCCTGATATATAACAAAAACATGGAATACTTTTTTATCATAGATCTTGTGAGCTCGAATTAGTTATTTAATATATATTTGTTTGAATTTGATTAGACTTGAGGTTGTATTTGAAAAGAAAACAAGGGCAATTGATAAAGAAACTGAAATTTGTGTGTGAATGTCCTGTAATGTTATCCTTTTTGCGTGCCCGTAAACAAAGAAAGATAACTCTATCAATTTCCGTGCTGAACCATTTCCATTCATACAAAAGAGCGAATTCCTGTTTAAAACAAGTGTTTCGGAAACTTGTCGATAGCAACTGGTAGCTTTTTAGTTATATGCACCCCTATATGACAAATCGATTTTTAACATCAACTTAATGCCTCTTTTGATTACTTCCAGTTTCACTGATAATCTCATGGACCTGTACGAAGGTTGCAGAGATGAAATGTTCGAGCTGAAAAAGAAAAATCGCTTCCAGAGAGAAGAAATCTCACACTTGAAGATCGAGGCGTCAAAATGGAAGACGATAGCAGAATGCTACATAACGAGTTGGGACAGTGTCCAGCCTGAATTCAAGAGTCTGAGAGCTCAAATTGATGAGGCGAAGACGAGAGAAAAAGAATTGATGGAGGAGTTTGAGTTGAAAGAGAAGGAGAGAGAGAAGGAGAAGAGGAATATGGTGAAGAGACTGGAGGAAAGTGAGAAGGAGGTGAGTGAACAGAGGAGAAAGATGGACTTGATCGAGAACCAGAGACATGAGATGGAGATAAAGCTGAACCAATTCGTAGAGGCGATGGACAGCAAGAAAGTCAATCTTGGTCAAAGCACAAGGATTCTTGTCCCTAAAGTGAAGGGTCTTCCGGAGTTCAAGAATAAATCCTACCCAACTGAAAAGAACATTTATGAAAACTCTGAACTAAAAGAACTACTTCCAAAGCTAACCAGAATACCTGCTGAGAAAAGCCCATCACTCGTCCTAAAGCTCAAACAGTCTCTGAATTCTTCCATCTTACCAACTCACACGTCCGAAACTCGTCAGTCTACCTCCCTGTACCATCTACCCTCTCCTCCTAAGTCACTTGGACAATCAAAGAACACTCTCCGTCGATGTGCAAGAAACCGAGTCTCATTCCTACCCTGCCGCTGATTTGAACTGAGCCATAAGTCATATTATTTAACTATATTCATTTTCATAAAACAATTTTGTTTATCAATGCTCGTGTTTATTATTATTTTTTCATCATATTTTATCCATATTTTGACAGCATGTTTAAAAAATCGAAATTTGAACAATAATGTTGATTTTTTTAAATGGCAAATCTTCTTACTCGTTGTTATCAGAATATCAACATATCGATGACGGAAGAAGAAAAGCTTGTTCAAACATAGACTCAATATACAGATATGTGTATGTTATTTAATGTTTCTGGTTCAAACAACACGGCAGAACTTCTTTGATTGGCATTCTAGAAGTTGGTGTGATGAACAATAAGGACAATTCTTATGGATGAACATAGCTTGACAACGACATTAGAACCTAGGTTGAAACGTCGCTTACACAGAATAAAGAAGTTGTTCATCCATAAGAATTGTCCTTATTGTTCAACACGGCAGAAGTTATAGCACTTATCCGATAAGTCCCACTACAGGTTCGCCTTGCGTCGGAAGAGGGTAAAGTTTATGAAAAACTCTCAGTTAGGTCCTTATTACCTGCAGGGAAATGTCATCCTTATTATTACAAATACCAAAAGAACACTGCATGAGTTCTGAAAATCGAGAGTGTTCCGGGGATAAAAGTATCAAAATATGAACGCTATCGGGATTTGAACTCGTTCCACCAAGGACATTCCCATCACAGCCCACCATCTCATTTTCTGTTAGATTAAAACCTAGTCATAAGCGGACCATCACACCGTCTCCTTTACAAACCTGCATGGATGGTGAAGATCATTAATAACGAATGGCACACTGGAGTTATCTACCTCTAGATAGTGAAGCAAAGGTTTGGCCGGAGCCAAGCGATAGGCTGGATGAACTTGGTTACAACATACGAGCATTCAAACCTTTGAAGGGAGGGGAATTCTCTGATAGAACCAGTTCGATTCCCGCTTAAAACTTCTCCACTGATTCTAATCAGAGTGATTATCCGGGTATTGCATTTATAAGTTACGTTATTGTTTGAGTTAAGTTTATTAAGAAATTTAACGGTCCTTCAGATATATGTTTCGTTTCGAATGACGTGTACAACTTTACAGGGACAGGAAGATACATTGTCAAGTGACGTTTCATTCAATATTAAGAACAGGAACAAAAGGACAACCAAATAAGGTATGAAACTAAACTTACTTTGATAAATGGTGGAGCGTGCTTAAGAACTACAGAATTGGAACCATTTTCATCTGATACTCGGTACACATCGTTTAGGTTCCCGTCGCCGATTTCCGTTATCTTTAATTTCGCATCTTTGGTCCACTGAAACAAAGATTATGTTATTATATTGAAATTGACTATTATTGATATCATTGACTATTATCTAAATATATTCTGTAAAAATACTGTAAATGTAAATAATGTTTTAAAGGGGCAGTAGCACGTTTTTTGATAATTTTATATTTTAAAAATTGCACTTATAATTGTAAGTAAATGCCTAATGTATTATATTGACAGTGTCAACAATCACATTACACAAGCCAATCACCCATAGTCAGAGGACAAAGTATTAGGATTCACATAAAATCCATTGGCGGCCATTTTTGTGTGAATACCTTTAATTCATTTTTGTAAGAAAAAGGAATCGCATGGCTGAACCTTACGTTATATATTTGAATTATTACTGCTCCATTTGGTTTAAATACATTGTCTTTCATTTGGAACCATTTATTTTCATTTTCCTGACATCACCTTATATTCCCCCTTAAAACGTGCTACTGCCCCTTTAAAGGAGAGAGAACTTATCGGATTTATTATGAATGGTGAATTATTTAATAGCATTTGAAAGCAATAAAGGTCCTCATATAAAACGCTGCTACATGTTATGTTTCGTCAAAATGGGCTATAACAATTAAGATGACAAATTTTCCTTTTGGTAATAAACATTGAACATTGTTACATCTTAGATTGGCGTCTCCCCATTCTGCCTGTAAGGTTCTCGTGCTTGATAGCATGTTCTCAATTTATACTTTTATGACTTCCCAAGTAAATCTTTCTCCAATATGAGCATGTAACACACCAAAAAAACATATTAAGTGCTATGTTTTATAAAATTAATCCCCAGTTGCTCGTTATATGTTGATCCTGCCCCCGACATGATGGTAAGCAACACAAGGAAAACATGTTAACTGTTTCTGTTTTTTTTGCCATCAATGGTAATTTGTTTACAAGATAAAGATTTTGGTTTTATTTACGGTAGAAAGCAAATGAGGGAAGGGAGTCAAATGTTGAATATTGTTTTAGAATATGTCCTATCGCTAATTGACATTGAAAATTTAAACCATTTCATACTTTTCTGTGAACACGATAATGACTTGAGAAAACTATATTTTCCAAACTTCTTTTGTATCTTTCCGTTATTTGTATATATATTATTATGTTGTATAAATGTTAAAGCATGAATGTCTTATGGATACGGCACATGGAGCAACTAAGCTTAATCTATGTAAATATGTGGTTAATAGCCTTAACAGAAGCATTATGTAAATAAAATATGTTTTAAATGCACATGTTTATGAGTTTACGGCCTACAAGCACGAATATACTTGCTGGAATTGTCCATATAGTAGAATCTGACAGTGTAGCATCACGCAACACTAAAACAACAAATCGAATGGTCCAAGTTGGTAACTAAGCTATACATTTTATTAGTAGGTGAAAATCATTTCCCAATCTGCCTACAATATTGTTTGTAAGTTGTATGGGATGTAGGTAACTTGGGACTGTAGGCAGAATGGGATGTAAAAAATCGAAAAGCAATTTCAATCACAATTTTCGAATCAATCCCATTATGGGGTTCGAACCTCAGTGACTACACAACAAGTCCATAACAAAGTCCTATCTACTAGAACGCAAATGTAACCTCGGTGTTATCGTAACAACTGATGGAGCCTAACTACCACAATGAATCAGCATATTTTACATATATACGGTACAGTATATGTTAAAGATATTAACACACTCTTTAACAAACGCCGAAGAACGGATTACAAGTAGGCCTAATACTCGGTTTATACTAGTTTATAGTAAGTCCAAAAATCTGGCCCTAATATAAAATACTCTATCCATAGTAGGATAGCATAAGGAGACATGTACATGCCCAAAGTAATGACATCGAAGAGATATCGGTTTATTAACCCACATGGACAGAAGTATTATCTACATCACATAACACCAAATCGTGTGAAGGCCTATGCTATATTTAGACTATATACAACCCGCCCCACGTAGAGTGTACCTTTAGCTCATTCAAGTGCGTGTATTTTCCAATCACGTCCAGTAGGCCTACTTTAGTCTTCGTATCGATCTTCAATTGATCTTCACTAGCCATTACGCCACGAATGCTTCGACATCGTCACACACTCTTCCCGTTATTTGATAGCAGTGTAACGTGCAACACTCACGGAAATTGCCGGAAAATGTCGAGTTTTCAAATATCAAGGCGGCTGTTTGGTCATGTGACTGAATGACATGCAAAGATACTGTCTGAGCAGGGGGGAGGGGGAGAGAAAGAGAGATACTTATATATACGCTCATTCAGCCCATGGCTATGACGTCTCATTTGTATTGTACGAGAGAACATATGATATGCTCTAGCGCAGACGGCCATGATAGTTTCCTTTACAAGTCACGTGTCCTAGCAACTGAGACTCAATATAAACATTACTCTATAACGATTTCCATTTTCTACCATTGTAAAGCCCTAACGCTATTGCTACACAGTATGTATAACACTATTTCTCATAATTACATATGAATCTAAGCTAGATAGTTTATCATTATTATGGCATGGCATTATGCTACGTAGTATACTTTAGCTGGGATGTAGGCCTATTGGATATAAGAAGAGTGCTAAGGATATTTCATAATGGTTAAGCTGAGGCTATTCATTTTGCATTTATGTACAGAGTCAGTCATTAATGATCTTAAAGTATTTGTCCTCAGGCCTGTTGTCATCAAAACACACCTAGTTGTGATCTAAGCAATGGACTTTGTTGTAAATTGCAGATTGTCTGTTCAATGTCATACATTTGTAGATAGACAAAGATACGGTTCAGCGTCGTCACCCCGTGTGAACGTGTACGCCTTAGCCTGCCTGTAAGAGCAGAAGTGTACCCTTGTCAATGGCATAGGTGAGTTGTTTACGTTTTCAGTGTAGCTTTTTTCCAAATATCTCAAGAAATATGAAGATTTGGAAAAAAACTGTTCTATACTGTAAAAGAATGTATGTTTAGTCAACTGTAAGCCAAAAAATGGGCTTTGACGTGTCATGAATAAGTTAGCCGTGTTCAAAACATACGATAGAAATAGATTTCTTCCGACAATACAGTATTCATGTACTGTTTTCTAAAAAAAAAGCCGAAAATTTATTACAATCAATATACACGAATCGAAACTATAATCATTTTTGTATATATTGTCAAAGTAATAGTTACTTTCATCGTATTGGCTACGAGAAATTAACCAATTGTCATCAGAACTAGCTCTGGTGCACGTGTTGTTGGTGTACGCTTGTAAAGTAAGCGAAATTCATTGGCTCTTACAAGCGGAATTTAACTTTTCATGTTGATGGACTTGCATACATTGTAACTGTAAATCTATTTGACAAAATTGAATGAATTTGGTAAATATCTTCTTAAAGGATTAGGAAGTCATGTCCTAAATTGTGAACGTGTAATTATTTCTAGTATTTATGTTAACAAACATTTTTCAACAGATTTGTGATGTCTATCACCGCTAGTAGCGATCATCACTGAACTGTTCAGCTATAAAAGCATAGTTATTTCCATAACTTCGCCTGTGCATCGAGTAAGGCCTATTCTTTTACTAAATAAAGTATAATTACCCAATTCTCAGATTGATGATAGCAAATTAGAATAAAGTGTTGAACACATGGCCTCTGACAAAACACTCTGCCATTGACAAGCGTACATTTTCGCTCTTACAAGCAGGCTGAGGCGTACACGTTCACACGGGGTGGTCGTGAGATATTTAGAGTTACTTCCCTTGTCATGGTAGATTTGGATGAGATTACAAGCTTATTGCGGGTAATTATTTCCATGCCAAAAACAGTACACCTACAATTATTTTGCTTACAGTGAGCTGAAAGTTTACGGCGCTTCAGATAATGGAGTTTTTGCAACACTATGCACTCTTTAAAATGATCCCATATGTAGCAGAGTTGAATACCTTTATTAGATGCTGACACTACACTAAAGTAATGAATATACCTTTCTTATTACATACACTATGTAATCAATCAATACTACGTTAAATGAGCGGAATTTTAAAATTTAAATTCAGCAAGAAATGTGTTTAGTCAAAGTAATCTTTCATTTTAGATGCAATGACAAATAACACGTTTCTTAATTTGTCTGTCTGTTATCTTCCATTCGTGGGGCATTGGCGAATGAAACATGTGATTTTATCTTTTATTACAGATGTAATATTTATCGATTGCTAATTCTCTTTCAGAAAAAATGACGAACCAAACATCACTTTTTGACCACTTTAATTTATTTCAGAAGCTATGCCGAAAGAAACGGGCGCCGTGAAGGACGAAGGTACGTATTCGTTGTAAAAATGTAAAGACGTAAACGTTGATAACAAGTCGTTCAGTACTTTATTTCAATAAAACGCACAATAACATATCATTTATTCACATGAATCGCATCAAATTATCGTAAATCAAATCATCAACAAAATTATGTATGCGATGCGCCACTTCTAACGGGTTATGTCTATGTACAAAACATTTATTCTAGATTTGTATATGTCTTGTAAGAATCACCGGAAGCGGAAGGAGATGACAAAAGCCTGCAGACACAATCACATCAAGGTGAGACAGTTTATTCAATAGTCACTCTTTTAGTAATAAGCATGTTGTCATAGTTCTATGTTGCCATCCTAGTTTCTTCCTACGTAATCGTCAAATATCATGAACACATTCAATACAACGCTGACTTAACCTATAATTGGTATCTTTGATTTTTATCAACGTACCTATGTAAACTCTAATGTTGAAATTAACAGGCTTATAAACTATCGCCTTTTAAATTAATTGACGTTTTTAGTTTTTAGCATGTGTGCATGGTGTAAAATAATCTACATTCATTAAGTCATAATATTATATAATATTATAATCATATTATTATAATAATAATTATATAACTAAATCATTACCACCGAAGGAAATGTATAAAAGATGGCGATTGCTTTGCGGAAAGATGAGTGTCATGTGTAACACCGTCACACTCGATAAATATTGGAAACTTAGAAAGGTATTCTAAACTCTTTTTCATGTACATTGTAACACAATTTTATCAAACAAATGAAAGATCAACATTGCTCACATTCACGACACCATACTATCATATAACGGGAACACTTCACAATGTAATGTCTTCTCTGAGGACAGTAGATTACTAGGCTATTAAGAAAAGCTTCAGTTTATAAAAATATATTTCTAACGACAAAAGTATCGTGTTTTTAAAATTCCGTTTTGGTTGTGAATCAATTATCGCAATTTCCATCATATAGACATACGAAGATTGGAACTCAAATGTCTCAAATGAAATGTTTCAGAAGGTGCTAAAAGTAACACGGCAGCACCTCAGACCATGCTTTCCACTGGATCTCTCAGGTATGATATCATAAATGTTTATGGCTCATCGATCATAATGTATCATCAATTGAACAGAATTTTTCTAGCTAACTAAAGCTTGGAAATGGACCACCTCCAATATGCACAATAAGTTTAAATTGTTTCCATTGAAACCAGAAAAATGAAAAAATTAGAATAAACAAAGTTACAAAAGGCACCATTGCACCAAAAGATCTAACATATCTAATATTTATTTTTTAGCTTTAGCTTGGAAAGTGAACATCCACTATATGCACAAAGTTCAAATTGTTTCCATGGAAACCGAAAAAAAAACCAACCCAGAATAACCAAAATAACAAAAGGCAAGACTCTATCATTGGTCTGGCTTACCACATACCAAGATCCGTAAAAAGATATGGACAGAATTTTGGCATATGGCCCGGAAACGGATCCTGCCCATCATATGCATTAAGTTCAAACTGTTTCCATGGGAACCAGTAACAAAATAAAAATCGGAATAACCAAACTAGCAAATGACACCACTTGACCACTAGATCTAAACACATGCCAATTTTCGTAAAACCATATAGGAGTGTTATTTAGTTATGGCCCGGAAACAGAAGCATTTAGGAACCACGGAACCATGGAATAACGGAACCACAGACGAAATTGAAACATTATGATTATAGCAAAGCTTTGAGGGGGACATAGTCATAATAAACCTACAAATTCGTTTTCAATTGTTATGATTAAGTGAGATTATTTAGAATTAATAATGACTAAAAAGGTCATCACTTTTCAATTAATATGAATGAATTGTCTCCCCTGCCAGGTCACATGACGCTCACGAGGAAGCCAACTACAGAATGGCGGATGATGAGGTGCGACGTCAGGGCCCGGATGCTGGTGAAGCCAAGATGGAATGCTGCACAATATCATGAAGGACGTTTAAAACCAAACCTATGGGATGCATGATCGAATATTTTGGATGCATGGTCGTCATAATGAATGATTGTGTTTGAAACACTCGTACTGAAAGATGTCTTCATGAAGTTTTTGTTGTGAATGTTTTTTCAAATAAATATTTTAATGTGCTTTGTTACGTATAAAATCAATTCCAAAACATTTGTGTCTCTGTCACTTTATGTGAGTTATGTACAATAATAATCTTTTATTTTATATAGTTTTTAATGAAGGGGGAAGTCATTGACAACGAAGAGACCATTTTACCAAATAACTAAAACCTAGAACAAGTTCCTGTATCGGTTCACAAGAAAAGCAGTTTCACAGGCCTGTCTTGCTGTTATTGAAAAGACACGCACCATGTTATAACGCAAACAGCTGTTGCCTTATTCAAAACAGAGACACCTCGTTGTATTGCAATGGACGGTTTTCTTACGCTGGCATATATTTAAAACTTAAGTAAGGAATGCAAATGGTTTATACGGTCATCCTGACTTTGAAGATTAACTGTCGATTTTTTTGGCACTTTCCATCAAGGATAAATGACATACAAGGTGAATATAACATTCCTATTTCTCTCAATCATGTCTCGTAAAACATGTCGAGACAATTAACGTGTGTATTAAAACGATCTAATACCCATGCGTGGTCAGGACGCAACACCTTTAGCCTATGATCAATATATAAATAACGAACTGGTCAATGACCAATGGTCGATGCATGGTCATTACAGAACGTCGGACAGTCAATGAAAGGTAAATATAGCCTTATATTAATCTTAAGTGTTTTATAATTGTGTGAGAAAATTGGTTTTTGGTTATCAACACACTCCTCTGTGAAAAATGCAATATGAATGTACGTTCACTCCATAACTGTTTAGAAAGCGTGTGGATATTATAGAGATACATGCTTTTCTTTCCATTGTTCTGAAGACTCCAACATTTAACAACGCTAGGTGAATATACATGTAATCATCTCATTTTCTAAAATATGACATTCCCTACGGTTGACAGTTTATGGTTGTGATAACGTCTTCATCATTAAAGGATGCATCATTAGAGAATGGCGCTGGAGTCATCTACAGGAAGCGGTTTAATCTCTGGAGTGGTGACAGTCTTAATGGTTTACCTGAATCTCTTCAAGAATAGTGGTATTGCAGTTCAGGACAGGGCGAAATTGAATGTTACCCGGACGCTAAAAGGTACAATCAATAATTGATTTTCTTATATGTAATTTTGGTCTAAAATAGTTCAGTTGCATTCATAGATTGTTCACCTTCCCTCGAAACCTATTGCAAATAACATGTTGTAAATGGGTATCGTAGAATCGCGATGTAATGTATGTGAGTTGATGTTCAATATACAATAACACATTTTCATATCATACTGTTACACATCGTTATTATTCGAAACAATTTTGGCAGCTCATTGAATTGACCAGAGTCAAAACCTTGAGATTCTTATCGACGCTTTCAGCGGTTAGCAATAAACGTAGTGTACCTCCCTTTTTCCTACTTATTGGGATTGGGGTTTCGAACATTTTACCCCTATTGCAGTGATACAGATACATATTAACGATCCCATAAGTCTAAGAATGGTTCTGAGCTTAATTTAGTTATTCAATTAACGTCTTTTTATAATCTGAATGAATGTTATATCTTTGATGCACAACACTTTATTGTGAAACTGTAGCCTTTCAATTAATTTACTTTTTATAACATAAATGTCCCTTTAAATTATGAAATGACTGTCAATATCGATGTTACAGTGCCACGTATACTTTGTTGGATCCCAACGATTTCTACAAATTACAAGACTCGAGTATTGGCAGTACAGGAGACATGGGGACCCGACTGTGACGTCATACTATTCTTCAGTGAAACCTCTGACGTCACTATTCCTGTGATTGGACTCGGTATTCCAGAGAATAGAGACAACCTAGCCAGAAAAACGATGGCAGCATTACGTTACATCTACAAACATCATTACGACCAAGCTGATTGGTTCTTTAAGGCAGATGACGACACATACGTTGTCATGAACAACTTACGATACTTCCTGTCACAGAAAGACCCAAGCAAGCCATATTACTATGGATCTACATTCAGTAAGCCTAGACTGGTCTACAACAGTGGCGGAGGAGGTTATGTTATGTCGAAGATGGTGCTGAAGACATTGGTTGAGAGTAGTGAAACGTTCCAAGAGTGTGGACAGGATGGTAATGAGGACAAGCATATCGCCGGTTGTCTCAGGACTCTTGGGATAGTTCCAGGACCAAGCACAGATGATAAGGGTCTTGAAGTATTCCATTGGTCGAATCCTCATCAGTTCCTGAAAGGGTCGACAGACACTCCTTACTGGGTCAGGCGTTATCAGAGCTTCTGGGTGAGTCGGGGTTTCTAATCAGTAACGATTAGAATCAATCCCAGCAGTTTTCATTGGTCATTGTCATTGGTAAAAAAATAAGGGTCCACAGACACTCCGTATAAGGTATTGGGTCAGTCGTTATCAAAGTTTCTTGGCGAGTTGGAGATTTAAATAAGTGGAATGTAACAGACAAACAATCAAACAGTTTTCAAAGTAAATTATGCCATTGGTCATACCTTCTCTAATTCTTGAAAGAATCGCTAAACATTTCTAACGGGGTCAGGCTTTATTGAACTTCATCAAATCTTAAAATAATCGCGTGAAACGTCTATAGATGTGAGGCTTTATCAGTTGATCTCGAAGATTTCTTCTTGAACACTATTGATAATAAATGTGTAGGACTAACATTCATGCTTAACATTCACATACATTTAGTGTTGAAGTGAAATGAAGAGATTAACCATGTCCTCCTCTGGCGATAGCACCAGTCATTGAAAACGTATCAGTCTGTTAGGTGTGAATGTTTTAGACTTCTTCCTCCATAGTAACCTCCACCCACAAAGGTATGCGGACATTCCGTTCATTTGCTGTCGCTAGTTACAATAAGTGGTATTAATATATTCCAAACCGCCTTCTTATCATAGAATAAAATTGTTCATTTTATGTGTTATGGTAATATCTTTCACATGTATCATATTTTCAAAGAAATGATAATCAGTCGTTCTTAATTTAACAATTCATCCTTCTTTTTAAAAAAGTGTTAAAAGCAAGTTATATAATCGACCTGAAACACAACATAACATTTACTGTTGTTACATTTTCATAATGTTTCAAATGATTCCTCTAATATAATCATATGACTAAATATTCTAAACTGTAACAACGTGTTACTGACTAATCATACCTGATTAGTTTCGTAATTGTTTCAGGAATACAATGGACCAAACAAGGGGAGCGAGGTGTCAGCAACATTCCATTACATTGATCCGGATGAAATGAGGGCTTTTGATTTCATACTTAGTAATATGACAGTCTATGGATATAAGAAAACAAAATATTCAGTACCAAAAAGATAGTCATAATTTTGAATTATGTTATATTTAATTCTCAATTTATAAAGTTAATTACCGGGTATATGTTTAAAAGAAATGTTAACAATGAGGAAGCAGGATATTTCATTTGCCTTGTTTGAATAAAATGCATGTTTATAAATGCTGGGGTGCTTTGAATTATTTTAGGTTGACTGACTGACCTTCAACGTTGTTAAACAATTAGAACATTTACATTTCACAATTGATTGGGCGGTTCTGTATACCTCTGGTTCACGTTAAATTGAGGCACGTTAAGTCGATGTATCACATGCAAATTTATCGCAATTCATAAGTCGATGCGTCTCAAACATGATCAGTCAAAGCAATTATACTCAAAGATGACCATTGGATATACATGACATTTAAATGGAGCACAGCCAGAAGATGACTTATTTGAGAGGCATTTTAAAAGTTGGAATGACAATAATGAAGAGTAATTTATAGATGACAGAACCTGTGTCTAAACGTTGCATACCATGAGTAAAGAAGTTGTCATCCATATATTCTTCTTCATTATAATCAGTAGACAGCTAACA
This sequence comes from Steromphala cineraria, assembly GCA_916613615.1. Taxonomy (NCBI): domain Eukaryota; kingdom Metazoa; phylum Mollusca; class Gastropoda; order Trochida; family Trochidae; genus Steromphala; species Steromphala cineraria. The sequence continues at coordinate 76,947,361 of OU744721.1, forward strand.
TACAGCATTATTTATCAATCACTCAAGTCGATTTAACAGCTATGTTTGCCATACATACATGTGTATTAAATCCATGTGTCATCGTCTGCCAGAATTCTCACGTTAACTCATCCGCAGAAGAAATTTAGTTTCAAAAAAAAAATATTTTAAATGTGCTGTCTTTAGCATATGTTGGTCCTATGTTAGCTTATTTAGAATATTAAAGATTTATAATGGTAAAAAGATTTAAAATCTGAAGATTTTGTTTTGGACCCCTTCTTAATTTGAATATCACAATTGAAGCTCACAACAAGTTATGTCAAATTAGAATTTTAATTTTTCGTTTTTGAATAAGAATTGTTAACATTCGTGATAACTTTATTTTTCCGATGATTTATATGTTCAGTATATGTGTCAAAAGCAAATTAAATTCAAACATGTGAAGTCGATGTTGCAAATGCAACTATCATTCTCTACCGTGTTAAATTTAAATTACATCAAACATATGTTCTCGAACATGTTACGTTCATGTATCAGCAATGCTTCACAAACATTTCGCAATCGATGTATTGTATGCAGCTAAACTACATTTATAAACCTTTATCAGTCGAGTTCTCAATGGCTATGATGTTTAAAAAGCAGTCCTATTTCTCAAACATCTGTAAACGAAATATACAATACCCACTTGATCATGTTAATTTAATGAGATGCAGCCACATCTCTAGAAAATGTTCAATCGATGTATGATATGCAGCCACATCTCTAGAAAATGTTCAATCGATGGATGATATGCAGCCACATCTCTAGAAAATGTACAATCGATGTATGATATGCAGCCACATCTCTAGAAAATGTTCAATCGATGTATGATATGCAGCCACATCTCTCGAAAATGTTCAATCGATGTATAATATGCAGCCACATCTCTAGAAAATGTTCAATCGATGTATGATATGCAGCCACATCTCTAGAAAATGTTCAATCAATGTATCATATGCAGCCACATCTCTAGAAAATGTTCAATCGATGTATGATATGCAGCCACAACTCTAGAAAATGTTCAATCGATGTATGATATGTAGCAACATCTCTAGAAAATGTTCAATCGATGTATGATATGCAGCCACATCTCTAGAAAATGTTCAATCGATGTATGATATGCAGCCACATCTCCCGAAAATGTTCAATCGATGTATGATATGCAGCCACAACTCTAGAAAATGTTCAATCGATGTATGATATGCAGCCACATCTCTAGAAAATGTTCAATCGATGTATGATGTGCAGCCACATCTCTAGAAAATGTTCAATCGATGAATGATATGCAGCCACATCTCTCGAAAATGTTCAATCGATGTATGATATGTAGCAACATCTCTAGAAAATGTTCAATCGATGTATGATATGTAGCAACATCTCTAGAAAATGTTCAATCGATGTATCATATGCAGCCACATCCCTAGAAAATGTTCAATCGATGTATGATATGCAGCCACATCTCTAGAAAATGTTCAATCGATGTATGATATGCAGCCACATCTCTAGAAAATGTTCAATCGATGTATCATATGCAGCCACATCCCTAGAAAATGTTCAATCGATGTATGATATGCAGCCACATCTCTAGAAAATGTTCAATCGATGTATATGCAGCCACATCTCTAGGAAATGTTCAATCGATGTATCATATGCAGCCACATCTCTCGAAAATGTTTAACTGATGTATCATATGCAGCCACGTCTCTCGAAAATGTTCAATCGATGTATGATATGCAGCCACATCTCTAGAAAATTTTGAATCGATGTATGATGTGCAGCCACATCTCTAGAAAATGTTCAATCGATGTATGATATGCAGCCACATCTCTCGAAAATGTTCAATCGATGTATAATATGCAGCCACATCTCTAGAAAATGTTCAATCGATGTATGATATGCAGCCACATCTCTAGAAAATGTTCAATCAATGTATCATATGCAGCCACATCTCTAGAAAATGTTCAATCGATGTATGATATGCAGCCACAACTCTAGAAAATGTTCAATCGATGTATGATATGTAGCAACATCTCTAGAAAATGTTCAATCGATGTATGATATGCAGCCACATCTCTAGAAAATGTTCAATCGATGTATGATATGCAGCCACATCTCCCGAAAATGTTCAATCGATGTATGATATGCAGCCACAACTCTAGAAAATGTTCAATCGATGTATGATATGCAGCCACATCTCTAGAAAATGTTCAATCGATGTATGATGTGCAGCCACATCTCTAGAAAATGTTCAATCGATGAATGATATGCAGCCACATCTCTCGAAAATGTTCAATCGATGTATGATATGTAGCAACATCTCTAGAAAATGTTCAATCGATGTATGATATGTAGCAACATCTCTAGAAAATGTTCAATCGATGTATCATATGCAGCCACATCCCTAGAAAATGTTCAATCGATGTATGATATGCAGCCACATCTCTAGAAAATGTTCAATCGATGTATGATATGCAGCCACATCTCTAGAAAATGTTCAATCGATGTATCATATGCAGCCACATCCCTAGAAAATGTTCAATCGATGTATGATATGCAGCCACATCTCTAGAAAATGTTCAATCGATGTATATGCAGCCACATCTCTAGGAAATGTTCAATCGATGTATCATATGCAGCCACATCTCTCGAAAATGTTTAACTGATGTATCATATGCAGCCACGTCTCTCGAAAATGTTCAATCGATGTATGATATGCAGCCACATCTCTAGAAAATTTTGAATCGATGTATGATGTGCAGCCACATCTCTAGAAAATGTTCAATCGATGTATCATATGCAGCCACATCCCTAGAAAATGTTCAATCGATGTATGATATGCAGCCACATCTCTAGAAAATGTTCAATCGATGTATCATATGCAGCCACATCTCTAGGAAATGTTCAATCGATGTATCATATGCAGCCACATCTCTAGGAAATGTTAAATCGATGTATCATATGCAGCCACATCTCTAGAAAATGTTAAATCGATGTATGATATGCAGCCACATCTCTAGAAAATGTTCAATCGATATATCATATGCAGCCACATCCCTAGAAAATGTTCAATCGATATATCATATGCAGCCACATCTCTAGAAAATGTTCAATCGATGTATCATATGCAGCCACATCTCTAGAAAATGTTCAATCGATGTATGATATGCAGCAACATCTCTAGAAAATGTTCAATCGATGTATGATATGGAGCCACATCTCTCGACAACGTTAAATCGATGTATGATATGCAGCCATATCTCTAGAAAATGTTCAATCGATGTATCATATGCAGCCACATCTCCCGAAAATGTTCAATCGATGTATGATATGCAGCCACATCTCTCGAAAATGTTCAATCGATGTATTATATGCAGCCACATCCCTAGAAAATGTTCAATCGATGTATGATGTGCAGCCACATCTCTAGAAAATGTTCAATCGATGTATGATATGCAGCCACATCTCTAGAAAATGTTCAATCGATGTATGATATGTAGCAACATCTCTAGAAAATGTTCAATCGATGTATGATATGTAGCAACATCTCTAGAAAATGTTCAATCGATGTATGATATGTAGCAACATCTCTAGAAAATGTTCAATCGATGTATCATATGCAGCCACATCCCTAGAAAATGTTCAATCGATGTATGATATGCAGCCACATCTCTAGAAAATGTTCAATCGATGTATGATATGCAGCCACATCTCTAGAAAATGTTCAATCGATGTATCATATGCAGCCACATCCCTAGAAAATGTTCAATCGATGTATGATATGCAGCCACATCTCTAGAAAATGTTCAATCGATGTATGATATGCAGTCACATCTCTAGAAAATGTTCAATCGATGTATGATATGTAGCAACATCTCTAGAAAATGTTCAATCGATGTATCATAATGCAGCCACATCCCTAGAAAATGTTCAATCGATGTATGATATGCAGCCACATCTCTAGAAAATGTTCAATCGATGTATGATATGCAGCCACATCTCTAGAAAATGTTCAATCGATGTATCATATGCAGCCACATCCCTAGAAAATGTTCAATCGATGTATGATATGCAGCCACATCTCTAGAAAATGTTCAATCGATGTATATGCAGCCACATCTCTAGGAAATGTTCAATCGATGTATCATATGCAGCCACATCTCTAGAAAATGTTCAATCGATGTATCATATGCAGCCACATCTCTAGAAAATGTTCAATCGATGTATGATATGCAGCCACATCTCTCGAAAACGTTAAATCGATGCATGATATGCAGTCACATCTCTCGAAAATGTTCAATCGATGTATGATATGCAGCTACATCTCTAGAAAATGTTCAATCGATGTATCATATGCAGCAACATCTCTAGAAAATGTTCAATCGATTTATGATATGCAGCCACATCTCTAGAAAATGTTCAATCGATGTATGATATGCAGCCACATCTCTAGAAAATGTTCAATCGATGTATCATATGCAGCCACATCTCTCGAAAATGTTCAATCGATGTATCATATGCAGCCACATCCCTAGAAAATGTTCAATCGATGTATGATATGCAGCCACATCTCTAGAAAATGTTCAATCGATGTATGATATGCAGCCACATCTCTAGAAAATGTTCAATCGATGTATCATATATGCAGCCACATTTCTCGAAAATGTTTAACTGATGTATCATGTTCAGCCACGTCTCTCGAAAATGTTCAATCGATGTATAATATGCAGCCACATCTCTCGAAAATGTTCAATCAAATTATGATATGCGATCACATCTCTAGAAAATGTTCAATCGATGTAAAATATGCAGCCACATCTCTAGAAAATGTTCAATCGATGTATTATATGCAGCAACATCTCTCGAAAATGTTCAATCGATGTATAATATGCAGCCACATCCCTAGAAAATGTTCAATCGATGTATGATATGCAGCCACATCTCTCGAAAATGTTCAATCGATGTATGATATGCAGCCACATCTCTAGAAAATGTTCAATCGATGTATGATATGCAGCCACATCCCAAGAAAATGTTCAATCGATGTATGATATGCAGCCACATCTCTAGAAAATGTTCAATCGATGTATGATATGCAGCCACATCTCTAGAAAATGTTCATTAGATGTATCATATATGCAGCCACATTTCTCGAAAATGTTTAACTGATGTATCATATGCAGCCACGTCTCTCGAAAATGTTCAATCGATGTATAATATGCAGCCACATCTCTCGAAAATGTTCAATCAATTTATGATATGCGATCACATCTCTGGAAAATGTTCATTCGATGTAAAATGTGCAGCCACATCTCTCGAAAATGTTCAATCGATGTATTATATGCAGCCACATCTCTCGAAAATGTTCAATCGATGTATGATAGGCAGCCACATCTCTAGAAAATGTTAAATCGATGTATGATATGCAGCCACATCTCTAGAAAATGTTCAATCGATGTATCATATATGCAGCCACATCTCTCGAAAATGTTTAACTGATGTATCATATGCAGCCACGTCTCTCGAAAATGTTCAATCGATGTATAATATGCAGCCACATCTCTAGAAAATGTTCAATCAATTTATGATATGCAGCCACATCTCTAGAAAATGTTCAATCGATGTATAATATGCAGCCACATCTCCCGAAAATGTTCAATCGATGTATGATATGCAGCCACATCTCCCGAAAATGTTCAATCGATGTATGATATGCAGCCACATCTCCCGAAAATGTTCAATCGATGTATAATATGCAGCCACATCTCTAGAAAATGTTCAATCGATGTATAATATGCAGCCACATCTCCCGAAAATGTTCAATCGATGTATGATATGCAGCCACATCTCCCGAAAATGTTCAATCGATGTATGATATGCAGCCACATCTCCCGAAAATGTTCAATCGATGTATAATATGCAGCCACATCTCCCGAAAATGTTCAATCGATGTATGATATGCAGCCACATCTCCCGAAAATGTTCAATCGATGTATGATATGCAGCCACATCTCCAGAAAATGTTCAATCGACGTATGATATGCAGCCAAGTCTCACGTACTTACCAGACACTTCAACTGCAAGCCATATTCAGTCCTCAACAATAATATTTCATATTTTTCATATTTCCGATTTCGTCAACTCATCTTGTTTTATTTTGTTGTTGGAGCTATATGCGATAAATTCTATCAATGGTGATATTAGATCGAAAAGTACAATTTGATCCGGATAATTACATTTAAATGCTTATCTAGTCAGTTGATAGACAATATACGGTAAAACGATGATCATGACAAAACAATTTCGTGAACAGAAAACTTCTATTGAAATAACAACACAACCCAAATATGCATTTTAATTCAAAATAATGATTTTACAGAGGTCACTACCACTTATCAGTAAAGCATGTACAGCTTTACATGTTAACAGGTGCCCTTTAAATTGGCAGTAGCACGTATTTTGAAAATTTTATATTTTCAATTTTTTTAATGATAATTGTACGTTTTTGCTAAATGTATCATTTTTATAGTGTCAAAAGTCTCGGGACACAAACCAATCATCCATGAGTCATAAAGATTCACATAAGTCCATTGGCGGCCATTTTTGTGTGAACACATTAAATTCATTTTTTGTAAGAAAAAGGTGAGGTGAGGTGATATAGGGTTTATCGCCGCTTTCAAGAGTATTTCACTGATATCGCGGCTGCTAGTATTATTGCAGCGAGAAAGCCCGCAACACTATTGTGGCTATATATTGCGGTGAAACCTGCGAGCATCGGCTGGAACTAGCGAACCATGGGTGTTACTGCATATATTTGCTTCATTTAGTTTAAATACATTGTCTTTCAATTGGAACCATTTTTTTCATTTCCTGACATCACCTTATATTCCCCCCTAAACAACGTGCTACTGTCCCTTTTAATGTCAATCGTTTGGTATCTTCCCTCGAAATTCTACATCCGGTATCCGTGGTCAAGTCATTCGTCTGTTATCATTCAGATTCCTCCACCGATGTCTGCAAATGAAAATGAACAGTGAAATGAGGACTGTAGACTATTATAACCTGATTCAGTTATCGAAACACAGTTTGAAACCGAAAGGAAAGAGCTACATGGGTTTCATGTTCATTATATGCATGTTTGCTATATCTTCATTTATTATATGATCAGCAATGAAATACTGGGATTTATCAGTGAAATAAACTGTCTATCAAGCAACAGTGACGATATATTATATTTTCACTGTGACCAGTGACGATATATATTATATCGTCACTGGTCAGGTGCCGGAACTACTTTCAGCCATGTGAACAAAAAGGGGAAACATTCCAGTTTTAAAGTCATTTTAATTACATATTTCATTAAAAATCATATAATAAATAGAATACTTAATGTAGTTTTCCAAATACCAGGTTTATTTCATCTCGTGACATGGGTAAAGTTGATATTTCACTTGTGGCTGCGCCACTCGTGAAATATCAACTTTACCCATGACACTCGATGAAATAAACCTGGTATTTGGAAAACAACATTAAGTATCCTCTATATATTACCATATGGTAGTTGCTAAAATTATATTTCATTTGAATATACGATATGTTTTAATCATTTGGTATTCGTTTTAACACTGTTAATGAAAAAAACATAAAGGCTTTTTGCCGCTAGGGCAATCTGCCGGAACCCCAGGATCTTGGCGTATTAGAACAGAGGCTTGCTCGCACAGAGCTGCCCTGTGGGGAGAGAATGGAGTGTTACAGAGCTGTGAATCTACGTCCAAACCTTACAATTTCTCTTGTCAAAATCGCGAAATCACAGCATGCGCTTGTCGAAAGTGGAGCTGCACGTGCATCTCATGGGGATGCGTCCTTACACAAATTTCTCGCGGCCTAACACAAATTTCACGAGCTCTATGGTTTGGTTTTGATATCAATTACTTGCCGGACAAATTTTTTGTAATCATTCCAACAACTTTTTATTTGTCATCATTCCAACAACTTTTTATTTGTCATGACGTTTGAGAAATGGCATTTGTGGCCATGGTCTGAGCAAGTTTCAACGATTATGTAACAGGCCTTCATGGTCTAACTATTACTGATACTTAGGAGTAGTAGTTATGATCGCAATAAAGGAATATTCGATTAGCCATAGGAATAAATGAATGTAACATGTTTTCTCACAAATTGGAAAATTTTCAGAAATGTTCTAAATGCTCGAACAAGGAAGTGATCAACTGACAGCCCGGTATGTGTCGACGTGTTGTCGATCAATCATGGAATCTGTACTGATGATACATCGGCTCATTACTGTCGATTGTCTCCCTGAATTGCTGCTCACTGGATGGATGGACGTCATCTCTCTCACTGACCAGTGGTACGAGGTTCGTTATCTCAGATTTTTCCTGTTTAAAATATTCTGGTTCAAATATGATTGGACAAAATTTAAGTCACTAATCAATCAGCAATGCAATTATTTGCTTATTTTCTTGTGTTAATACTACTTGTTGAACTGATACTTGTTTCTCATCTTCAATCCGACGTAACTTAAATGTATTAAAATTTCCATTGACATAAGCGGATCCGTGATATTTTGTACGGTTAAACTATATACATGACACTGAGGATTATTTTTGAAAGTCAATTCGTTTACTTGTATGTGAACCGTTTCCAATTCAATGTCAATGGAACAGCTGTATCTGAATGTAAATGTACCTTGTGCCAGCTTGACGTAGATTTGAAGGAAGTAGCTTCACTCTCACAGTAACGGAGTATTTATGGGACCTTTGACTTTGGAACTGACATAAGTTGTCTTGAATCATATTTCATTAACAGCAGAAAAAACTTGCTAAGTTAAACCATGGCCTTTGACTTTTAAATGTTTTGCTCTACAGAACACATAGAAGCTATTTTTGATACAGTTAACTGTCACAATAAACATTTATTTAAAATTTACCATTCTTTTGCAAGTATTCCTTTACTTTAACAAATGATTCTTTTAAGCATTATAAATCAAATACTACAATTCTTCTCAACTCAACTCATCTCTTCTTATCTGAATAGTCTGCCGAACCAGATGCTTAATCATTATTAAAAAAATAGTTGAGCATGATCGACATACTCTATATCTAATCTTCTGTGATAACATAAAATGATGCATTTTCTTAGGTGCTTTGGTGTTAACATTTTCAGAACGGGTTTGGATGTACTTGAACAGTGGCAAATGTCAGAGTTTTATATGCGACAAAGATACCCACGCATCTTCCTTATGGGAACATAATCAATGCTCAACATTTTAATGTAATGCAAATGAAAGGTATTTAAAGTATGTATGTGCATCATAACCGTAACATTCGTAACGTACCATGATAATGTTATAGTTGAGTGCAAAGTACAAATAAAACGAATGAAGTTATATATCAAACATTCCTTTCAGAGCCAACCATGTCACGTCCTTCTGATGGCGAATTTTCAGTTTATTGGTAGGAATGCCTTTTGAAGAAGACGACTCTGATAAGACTTGAAGATGCGATCATCAAATGCGATTCAAAGATGGAGACACGCCTTCATGTGACAAACATTATCTCCCTTCAGATACTTATAACAAACATGCAACACTAGTTACAAACATAAAGATGCGCCATAAAAATGGGACAGAAAAATGTGAGATGTTTGACAGATACACGCTACTCGGATTCATCTGTGGATTAGCGTTCACATTCATTGTGTATGATGTGGCTACTAGGAGGAAAGGGCTGAGTCAGCTAGATTCTATTGTTCAACGATCCAGGCTGGACAGCGCAACAAATCGAAGTAAGTCAAGTTTCTAGAATAATACATAACGATGTTGAAGTTTCTAAATGGCTATTGTGTCATTGTTTTATAGTATTTGATAACAATTGTATGAAAAACATAAATGTAGTGTCAAACGACTTTGAACTTAAGTCATTGCCAAAATGGTTAGTATTAGTGCTTGTACATTTATTTGATTGAAATGTTATTTCCTTTGATGAATTGTGTGACCGGTTTGTTGTGTAACATTATTCACGAGCCGTTAATGTTATCAAAGATTATGTCAGATGTCTATGAATTTTAATGTCAATCGTCATTGCCTTTAGTCTATACACAATAGAGTACATTTGATACCATCTCATGTGAGGATTCCTTATAAGTGATAATTTCACTGTCACCTGCAGTGCTCTATCATGTGGTTGTATTCCCCTCTACAGAGCCCCGGATTCTCTGCTGGATACCCACTATTCCTAAGAACTACGAAAACAAAACACGAGCAGTCCAGGAAACCTGGGGACCCGATTGTGACGTCACAATATTTTTCAGTGAATTTCCTGACGTCAACATTCCTGTTGTCGGACTCGGGGTTCCGGAGAGCAGGGGTAACCTAGCACAGAAATCTCTAGCAGCTCTAAGTTACATATACACAAACTACTACGATAAAGCTGATTGGTTCTTGAAGGCTGATGACGACTCTTACGTCATCGTGAACAATCTACGTCACTTCCTGTTAAGCAAGGACCCCGATGCGCCATATTACTATGGCTCGACCTTCAACGTGAAACTCGCTACCTACAACAGCGGAGGTGCGGGGTATGTGTTTGGGAGAAGAACATTAAAGGTGTTGGCTGAGAACAGTGACTATTTGTACCAATGTGCAGACTACGGTCCTGAAGACCTGAGGATAGGTCAGTGTTTGAGAACTCTAGGGATCTCCCCCGGAGACAGCACTGATGAGGAGGGACTTGAGGTCTTCCACTGGTCTGACGTTTTTGTCTTCACCCAGGGAGTCAGTAATGACGATCTTCCAGGATGGGTGCAAATATATCAGTCATTTTGGGTAAGCACATTAACTTTAGATGTAATTTGACTTATTTCATTATATTACTTGTTGAAGACTAATGTTTTCATCTTTTAGTTGCCGCGGTCTTAAGTCATACTTTTTCATAATATTTAAATGATTTACCAATATGAATTTGGGAGAAGTGTCAATTTTAATGGTCGCGTTTTTTTTGTGATCCAGGCTTTCTACTGTTTTGACTTCAAAATAATCGTAATCTTAATTGTGTCTTTCAAACTTCACAACAACTGGTAAACTGACAAAATATAATGTTGCTTTTCATGCTATTGACAAAATCCCTTACATAAAATCTTGTGAAAAATGAATTAAAAATTGTTGTTAAGCGACCAAAATCTTTTCGAACATGGAAAATCTTCCTTCTGTGGGCCTTGTCATAAAGCCTGTAACTAATCGTTATAATGAAGTAAATGTCAAATCATAAGGAACATTTTTACTGCAGATACATGCCATTAAATAAACAAATGGAACCAACCGTGTTTCATAATGTCGAGGCGAAATAGCCGAGTTGGTTCGCTGTTGGTACAGTCAGTGCTGGAGGTGTTGCCTGACGCTAAAACTATGGGTTCAACTTTAATGCTATTGCAGATATTGTCATCCAAAAACTAAAAATGTTTTACGAGCTAAGTAAGTAATATTCAAATGACATGGTGTTTTCAGGGTCAACAAAACGTTGGAAGCAAGTTCTCTGCTACTTTCCATTATGTTGGACCCATCCAAATGCGACTGCTACACGACGTCCTGAGCAACATCACGGTCCATGGATATACGAAGGACAAGTATAGTGTTTCCTTTAAGAACTGAAACTTTGCCGTGACGAACTGATGGATTCCATGTCATGCAGGGAAAGTAGCATATACTCGTTTATGTAAATATAGTAGTAGTGTAGCGCAGTGGTGTATTGCATGGTTAGCGTGGTGGCCTGTCACGCCAAAGACCCGGGTTCGAATCCAGGTGGACACACCGAAGATTTGTGACCTGAGCTTTAAACTGTGTTGTGTCCTTGGGCAAGGCACTTTATTCACATTGTACCCGGTCCACCCAGCTGTAGAATTGGGTACCTGAATACTGAATACGGACCTAATTGGTCGCGCGGAGCGATTAGAAGCGCCTCTGAAAGTACAATTCCTTCAGGGTATTAATGTGCAGCCAATGAGCAGTGCTTGCACTGGATATTAGGCTTGAAACTTGTCATTATTATTTGTAGTAGTATACATCAAAGTGAGTTTCTTTGTCAGCCTTACATACACAACAAATAGTTTGTTATGCATACTTATTTTCCCAGCAATCCGATCGGTCGATATTTCATAGACCCGAAGAAAACTAAATCGACCTTGGTCTTAATTTATATAGTTGTGCAATTGATGAGCAAAATGGTCTTTCTCTCGCTTTAAAACAGGTATTAACATAATCACCAGTCTATTATTGTATAATTTTTCGTTGAGAGGAGTATTGTAAAAGTAGATGTTTCGATATGGAAACGGTTCTGGACTGCAAAAACCATCAAGACATGGTAAGATGGTAATTCATGTAATTCTTGATAAATAGCACAATACTTGACGTTTTTGATGACATCGTATTTAGTTTGATAGATTGCAATTATGATAATTAATTAGTTTATACGTACCATTGTATCTTTGAAAAGTCAGAATTGTGTACACACATCATTGTAATTCTTAAAGTTTTGATTTGGCGTAATAGTTTGTAAAAAAATCTCGGCATTTCGACGTGAATGCTTCACTGTTATATTGACATTATGTTTAAATCACGATGAATTGTTGAAAATGTGTGCAGAGATACGATAGTAGTCTGTTATTAAATTGTTTGATATATATATGTGTGATATTATCGTGATCTATTTTCTGCGAAGGAACAAACTTAAAATGAGATTTTGATTTCATGTACTTTTCTGATTGGAGAAAACACATTTTTAAACACTGAAAGTAGCAAATTTATAACATCCTATTTAGCTTTGATACGTAAAAAATACATTATAAGTTGAAATAGATTTAAAATCTCTCACATATTCATCCAATAATGAGCAAAGATCTATAACCTTCACTGGAGAACACTAAGAGGCATTAGGAAAACAGCAGCTACGTTTGAAAGATAAATCGATTAAGTATTGACCAAGACTAGAAAGGTGTTGCAGCAATGTAGATTATGTTTATTGTTAGCCATATTCATGACGCTTAGAGTTTCCTCAAGTACATTCGATACCATGATGCAGCAGCTTGCAATGCGAGTAAGAAGAAACTTGGAAGCAGGAGAAGAAACGTCGATATATACAGTAGCCTTAGTAGAATCTCTTCTGATGTTCCTCAACGAATATCCGCCGTCTCTTTGCAAACGCCAAACTATAAAAAAAAAAGCTATATATGAAATAATTTCAGAAGGTTGTATTCTGATGATACTTAAATCTTTTCTGATACATCTTAATACTTAACTCGCTATGGTGGACGAATGACTGCATGAACACTGTCCTGAACAAATGTAAGTTACTTTGACTACTGAATGAGGTAGGTATAAGTAGTACCTATACAGCAAATCTTTAGAGTTTATAACCATGTTGTCTGTGTATATGTACGGAAAGTCTGATGAGTTTGTTGAGAATGAACTGAGTATGAAACAGCTGTCGTTTTAGTGATCAAATGACCTATCCCTCAACACTGAACAACAGCCCTGCCACGCTGAACGATGCACTAACGTTATTGGGGCAATGTGGGATTGTGAGTATTTTCTAGGTTCACTATTTGATTATTGATTAAACTTTGAAGCATATAAAATATATATTTACCCTTAGAATTAACCTTAAACATACCCTGTTTTATTCTTGCTGTAGATGACTGCTGTCTGACCAATGCTACTTCTCAATATGATAATATATTCATTGATTATTCACACCCGATACGCCTTACAGCAACGACAACTTTTGGTTTTGGTTTTATTATATGTACATATTTTTTTCAAATTTTGTTCCACGATACCTAAATATTATTTCGAATTGCTTTAGCTGCATCCCACTGAACTTCGTCGGACTGTGGCAGAGTGAAAGCTTAATGCTGTTGCATTTATTCTTTCCAGATGAATTCCAGTTTGTATCAGATGAAGAATGCGAGTGCCTAATGTGGTAGACAGGTACTCACTGTATGGCTTTATCATTGGATTTATCCTGGTCCTTTTCATTCACTTGACTTCATTCAGTTGGACCGCCGAGAATGAAATAAGGAAACACTTTAATAATTCTGACTTTACTGATGGCAAGGTACCGCGTATACTATGTTGGATAACTACAATGCCGAAAAACTTCAAGAATAGGACGGTGGAGGTTCAGGAAACGTGGGGACCCGATTGTGACGTCATGCTTTTCTTCAGTGAACTCTCTGACGTCACAGTACCTGTTATAGGTCTAGGGGTGCCAGAAGGCAGAGAACACCTAATAAACAAAACTAGAGAGGCGTTGACATATATCTATCATAATTATTACGACAAAGCTGATTGGTTCTTGAAAGCTGATGACGACTCATATGTATTTGTTGACAATCTACGTCACTTCCTCTCAAGGAAAAATCCTGATGCCCATCTCTATTACGGGTCGGTGTTCATAACTAAAAACGTAACATATAACAGTGGAGGTGGAGGTTATGTGTTTGGAAGACAAGTATTACAGAAGATTGTAACGAATTTTGGTAAAACATCGAGGTGCATCTTTAACGACCAACCGGAGGATAAAGGGGTTGGAGAATGTCTGGAATCTCTTGGAGTGGTTCCTGGAGATAGTACTGACCAGGACGGTCTGGAAGTGTTCCACTGGTCATCGCTGTCCATGTTCGGGAGAGGACCGGAACATGCACCAGATTGGGCTTATGATCTCCAGCCATTCTGGGTGAGCTTATTTTGTTCTCATGATAAAGAAGAGTGCCTTTGATCTACTATGATTTCGAAACGAATGTCTCGATATATAGAGGATACTAAATGTACTTTTCCAAAAAAAGAAAACCAGGCTTATTTCATTGAGTGTCATGGGTAAAGTTGATATTTCACGAGTGGCGCAGCCTGGTATTTGTAAAACTATATTAAATATTCTATCTAATATGATATTTTAATAAGATAGGAATCACTTTAAAACTGGAAAGGTACTCCTATTTGTACACACAGCTGAAAGTAGTTCCGGTGTAATATAGTAGCTTTTCCCTCACAGCTAAATTCCCCTCCGGAAAAAGGGCTATATACATGTAGCACCCTTTCCCCCCGGAAAAAGCACTATATAGCGACGGCTACATAGCAGATTTTCTGCTTTATAGCCAATTTTCCTCCACCAATATGTCTTTTGTAATAGATGTAAAACATACTTTACGTGTTAAATTGCGATGGAATTGATGTAGTGAACAAAACTAACATAAGGAATTGGGTCTATCATGATCAATGTACAGTTTATAATTTGAAATTAAATTATATATTAAAAATATATTAAATTATTATATTAAAATATATATTACATTTACAATTATATATGTATTACAGATAGATATTATAAATATAATTGGTCTGGCACTCAGAGTTAATTTCATATGAATGAAACCTTCAAACCTTATAAACACTTTAATAACGTGTGCTTAAATCATCTGTAAAGAAAGCATTTCGCCATCACGAACCAGGGGTTCCTAACACTAAACCTGGTCTCACTCCAACCCTCACTAACCCTAACCAAACTCTAACCCTAACTCCAACCCTAACACAACTGAAACCCAAACTCTAACACTAGTCAAACCCTAACCCTCACTAACTCTAACCCTAACCCTAACCCAACTTTAACCTAAACTCTAACCCTAGTCAAACCCCAACTCTAATTTACCCTAACCCAAAAGCTAACCCGAACCATAACTGAACGTACTCTAACCCAAGGATCAGGGTTGAGGTTAAACTATGGTTAGTTTGGGTAAGGGTTAGAGTTAGCGTTAGGCTAAGGTTGGGGTTAGACTAAGGATAGGGTTAGTTAGGATTAGACTGAATAATAATTATGGGCATTTATAAAGCGCTATATCCATGCATAAGGTGCATGCCAAAAGCGCATTGAATTGTTGGAAAGGCGAGGGTTAGGGTTAGTGTTAGGGTTAAAACAATACAGGGGGAAGTTCTTGATCTTGATACGATGCTCTTCTATGTTGTTCTATGCTCTTCTATGTTATACTATGCTCTTCTATGTTATACTATGCTCTTCCATGTTCTATGCTCTTCTATGTTATACTATGCTCTTTCAGCTTTGGAACATTGTTTAAAACAATATAGGGGAAATTCTGCTATATAGCCGTTTCCCCCCCCCCCCCCCCCCCCTGTGGTGTGTTAGGGGGGAAAAACGGCTACAAAGCGGAAAAGGTACTATGGAGCCATCTTTCCCCCTGGGGAAAAAACGCTATATAGTGCTTTTTCCGGGGGGAAAGGATGCTATATAGCCCTTTTTCCGGGGGGAAATTTGGCTAGGGTGAAAAGCTACTATATTACACCGGCACCTGACCAGTGACAGTCACTGTTGCCTGACAGTTTATTTAACTGATGAAACCAAGTATATCTTCGCTGATCATATAATAAAGTATACCTTCCATTTCCATCATTGACCTGTAAAACATTATTATCACATAAATCAAAAATTGCAGAATCAAACATATTTCAATTAAAATATTTAAAAATAAGTTGGTTTTTTTTGTATAAATATCATACAGATAGATCGACTGTTTGTTTACAGAGGTCACCGAACATAGTGAGTAACGACTCGGCGACCTTCCACTACATGGGCCCGGACGAGATGCGAGTGTTTCACTACCTTACTAAACTTCTCAAGGTCGTAGGACATCATCGACCGACTTGGTACTGACGCTCGGCGAGATGTGAGAACCAATCTAGATTTGGCTTAAGGCACCATTCGAACGCCTTTAATCCGCCATCTCGAAATATTAGCATTTCGAGAAAACAAATGTGCTGTATTATTCTAATTCAATAACCAAATTAGGAAATAACTACTTGATTGATGGAAGAGGAGCATATTTACAAATAATTCATACTAAAAGTTATCAGTTACGACGACCATTTTGTCTTAGTAATGAATCCCGTGATCGTAGCTTTATTTCGCGATGTTTTTATTTTTTGAATCGTTAAATCCTGTACAACTGAAATGTTAACCCAACAAACATATTTGAAATTAAGTGTGAAATTAGCATGTAAAAATCGTGGTACTGACACTTGGCGAGATGTGTGCTGCAAAAGCTTACATGATATCAACCTTTAAAAGAGTTAGTGAGGTTCTGTTTAGCGTCGGCTGAGTCCTTGGAAGATACGAGAACTCGATTGTTGAACAATCTCAGGTGATCGTGTGTTGAGATTGCAACACACAAACGTTAAGGAGAATTATCTTGAGCAATATATGTAACAGCATATATGATAAGGGTATGATGAAATACTAATATGATGGATGATAAAGGTAAATAAGAAATGACGGTGTCGTTGTAGTAGTCACGTTATGATTTGATATACTGATTAAAATTTTGGTCTAATTTGAAACGTTTGATTGCAAAATACTTTGTATGTGACAAGACCAACAATTGTCATTAAATTAAACATGCACAGAGAAAGAAATTACAATTGACTTTTGTATCGTACCAAAAATGAATGAATTTTTTATGATAATAATAAGAAGCAAAAGATTTCCCAGGTTGAGTTTCATTTTGTCATGGTTTTTTATATTAAATTACGCATAGACTTAAGACGTGTGATTTTAGATTTTTTTGAGTTCATCATGTTGCTGATGGACAATCTGATCATGTTGTGTCTTACTCTTATGATGGAAAATTTGACCGAATGGCATTTTTCATACAACAATAACTTGATTTGAACTTAATGTTTGGATAATTTAAGTATTCTTGACAGAGAACAAAAATAGAATAAAGAAATGAAATAAAAAAAAAAAAAAATAATAAATATAAATATAAAACGAAATTGTATTTGAATATTTCATTTGTCCAAGAGTTTCCAATAATTACTAATATGTCAAGGCTACCTCACATAGTTACAATAATTGAATAGAATATAGTTTATCTACTAATATTCACTGCCATGCAAAGGGATAAAATAGAAAATCTTACCTGAGGACCCTGATAAATCTAATTATCTACATACATTGCATTATGAATTGTGTATGTAGATTGAAACGCATAAGTCTACTGCATCAAACCACTTAATAGTTTATTCAAGATTTATATTTTCAAACGTACACGCATTACATATATGCGTAAAAAGCATTTTTTTACTTTCTTACCTTGTCTGCGTTCACAAACAGCATTTATTTGCAATCGATACTAAAAGGTAACCCTTTTGTGCATGAAATTACCATTTCCAAAAACTAGATTAGAATCGTTTTTGTCGTTTTTCTTGAAAACAATCGCAGGAACAGTAGGGTACTACCACAACGTTTGACTGGCATCTGTGTATAAAAACACTATGAAAAAGATTGAACGACAAAATTGATAACATTTGTTTTACTACATACTACAGCAAGAAAACAAAAATCTGTGTAAAAGACATTTTGTTGAGCATTAAGGTTGGCAACGACCTATAAAATCTGCATAAGGGTTGTTATTCATTTGGTGTTTAAGTTTAAACAATTTTTCTCCTGAAAATAGTCTTCAAGTTAAAATTCAAAAACTCCAAAAAGTCAGATCAATAATAAATGAAAACCTCTTTCATCAACACAATTTTTCAACATCAGAAGTTCATGACAGCGTCCATGACAAAAGCAGTTTTGCCCATCAGTTGGACTCTGTCTCCACACAGTCTGATCTGTATTTCTCCTCCTCTGCTGGAACACTGTCTCGCTGTGGAGGGAGAACAGATGGCGATAAAATTCATTTAGATAGATTAATTTAATAATAAAATAAGTCATTAAGTTTAGAACACTGAACACTGTCTTGCTGTGGAGGGAGATCAGATGGCGATATATTTCTTTTAGATAGATTAATCTTTATGAAAATGAAAAAAAAAACGTGTACGAAATTTATTAACGATTTACAATAACTCAGTAAAATTTGAAATACGAAGTGACTGGTGCATCTTTGTTTAAATATTGCAACGATTGATTGTTGCATTTATAGTTATATCACTCATTGATATCATTTGTTCATATGATAAAATAAGAAATCGTACAAATCTCGAACACGTTATGAAATGCCTCTAAACTTACAGAAGAATTCAATCTTGCAAAGTTGTTGTGACCAATAATGCGCAAGAACCGTCTGCGCAGAGCCTGTAACCGGATGTTCTGGTGCGTTGACCCATGGGAAGAAGCATCGAGACACGAAGTCATAAGGGGCGCCACTTGAACTCTGGTAGCCATCTTCTGGAGGCCCTCTAGTGGTGACGATAAGACCCCTTAATCTATCAGTAGACCTCCTCATGGCGTTAAAATCTGGTTCCCACGCTTCAAATTCTTCTCTTAAATAAAAGTGAAATGTCTTCTTGTCAGAATAGTTCAATATACAACATTTCACTCTTGCTAAATAGTGCACATCCGTTACATATTTTTTCCTCTCATTTACTCAAATTCTACATTCTAAGCATAAAAGGATTTATTGACGAGATAACTATATTCCTCTGAAAAATAAGAAACATGTAAAATTCGGATTATTTCTATCTTGATTGAATTCATGTTTATGGTTGGGTGTTGTATTGAAGAAGTTTGATAAATGAACAAATATACTTGATGCTTTAATATATATAAGAACAGACTCTTCCGTGTGCGTGTTCTTGTTTATTTAATAAAGTTATATATATTTTAAGTTTATAAAAGAAAATGTCATCATTGATATGTTTAAGCTATCAACAACGTGAGACATAAAATCCAACACGTTTTATGCGTTGTTCCTATTATAGAAGAATTCTGTAGGCAAGAACTCTTCCACATCGGTTAGATTTTGTGAAAAAACACAAATAGCTTGTCAGATACAAAATCAAAGGCTGTACACACAAAAATCAGATTTCTCGGCCTGGATTTAGGTATGTGATAGGTTGATAAACAGCCTTCTTGACAGAAACCGTCTTTCTTACACGATAGAGACATATATGATACACAGTTGGTGTTCCTTACACTCTATCTCATGTAGTACTAATAAAAGGAGAAACCATGATACCGAGTATATGGTAAGGTTGTGGACCCTGATAGGAAGTAAAATCCTGAGGATGCGAAGCATCCTTTGGATTTAAATGACTATCAGGTTCTACTACCTTACATTATACGAGGTTGAATGGTTTCTCTGTATTATCAACTGCTGAAGTTAATACAGAACAACGTGTATTTCCACAAAATTAAAAACTATGTCATGAATATCATCATCTTTATTCACAGAAGGCAACATTTCAACTTGTAAATCAATATCTTATGATACAAATACTTTTAATTTTATCATCCAAACTTTTTAGAATGCCAATCCCAAATGTTTCTTCTCTTTTTTGAAGTTTTGCCAATGCTTGTCACTTGAAATGCCCTTTACACTCACCTTGACCACTCGTCCTGCAGTCTGACCAACAGGTACTTGCGGGAGTCGCAGTACACGATGTCCCTCATGCCAGGTACGTCGCCCAGACTCTGGAGAACACAAAGGTCTAATGATGTCCACATGATACTTATGAATTAGAGGGAGTGTTTTATCGGCAGTCTTAGATGACCCAAAATAGGGGTCTTGTACCTTACCTATTATTTTTAACACCAGTGTAGCGCCGTCGGTTTTAAACTTAATTTTGCGAAGGTTGAATAACAATGAATCCTGGAAATTTTACAAACACAACTATTTATCTTCTAATTCTTCCCCAGACAATGACCTACCTTGATAAGATCTTCATGTTGATTCTGATCCTGAAAAATGAAGAAACCTTAATTAAAACTGTTCTTATGGTATTCATAACTCTTGTAAAATAAGATGTTAATGAGTGAGTGAATGAATGTGTTATTGTTTTACGCCGCTTGTGCAATATTGAAGCCATTAGCGGAGTTTTAATGAGTGATAATCATGTAACACGTACATCGTCGTTATGTTTTCAACACACATAAGAGGGTAGAGAACAAAGTACACGTGCTTAAGTAGACATTATTTTACTACTACAAATCATCCTGTCTCAGGGTACGAACGTTACGCTAACTCCACTAATCTGTACCCTGGGCTCAGAAGCTAGATTCGCTCGCGCAGCCCGACTTGGGGTATTGCCAAACAAATCATTTTCTCGTTGAAATTTCATCGAGAAGGTGGCGAGAAAATGATTTGATTGGCTATATCCTAAGTCAGGCCGAGAGTGCAGATAAGTGGAGTTGGTGTAACGTTCGTACCCTGAGACAGGATGACTTCAAATATGTGTCGTTCAGCAAAACTATTGTTAGCTTTATTTCCAACACCGTTGAGGATGCTCCACCTCTTCTACAGCCACGCCCACCGGGAAATCCACGTGAGTGTAATCACCTTCCTTCTTCACAGTCAGGTCTCCACTCAACGTCTTGAACACAACCCGCTCCTGATTGTTACCTGAGAGGGACGGAATTGTCAACGCAGTGAGTCAATGATAAATGTTTATGTTAGAGAGGGGGGTTCGAATTTGTAAATATTTAATAACAACATGGCATTTATTCAAATTGTGAAGCATAGTTGTGCATGTTTGTTGATATATCTTGTATTAAAGGGACAGTAGCACTTGTTCATGAAATGTTATTTTCTACCAATGTTTTCAAATAAAAATTGGTTTATGGCAAATTGATATATTCAGAGGGTCACACATCTTATTATTCATCCATTTTATTGGTGATCATTGCAAAATTAACAAGTATCTTGCGAAAACTGCTATTTTAAAAAACATTATCATCCAAAAGTGGCTACCACAGTAGATATCGCTTTTCTGAGATCAAGCGATATCTACAAGCGATATCTACATTGTAGATATCGCTACAATCAAATCGTCATAATCCTATTACATCATCAGTTAAATGACATCACAAGGCTTAGGCATCACTTAGAACACAAATGACAATACTATGACGTCACAAAGTTCATGGCGTAACAATGCTATGATGTCATAATGCTGATGACGTCACAATGCAATGACCTCACTGTTCAAGTAGTCTTATGACAGTTTTGTGTTCAGAGAGAGAGAGAGAGAGAGAGATTCTTTATTTCCTCCAGAAATATATCCGAAGATTACATGAACAAACATAGTTAATCAGTCAAGTGAGAAAGATATTACACAATAATGGTACACATCAATACAATTACACATTGAAACATAAATCCATTGTTGCATGTATTTCAAAATATATTTACAGTCGATATAATACAAATGCAGGAAAACTAGTCACTAGTCGTATACATTGTCTAGGTATGTTTTATTGCTATAGAGGAAGTTGGCAAATTCAAGCAAAACTATGGTTCTTTGTCTGTGGTCGATAGCATATACTGAGCTCTCCTTTCTTCCAAAAAGAAATGATAGTTGTTCATCTTCATCTTGTGTTTCAAATCTTATATAGGTGTTTATTTGTAGCAGATCAAGCAGAGAGGAGTAAAATGCGTTTCTTTGTTGAATAAGTTCTTCACAGTGGAGAATGATGTGCTTGTCTATATCATAGGCATGTTTCTCACATGTGGGACATTTTGTAGATATTTTTGATCTTGAGCCAACTTTAACACAGAGCTGGAATTTCATTCTATGGTTTGGAAACAGGAGTGCAAGGTGCCAGTAGTAGTGCAGGGAGAGTTCAGTGTGTACAGTCAAGTAACGTGACAGTCCTAAATCAAGAGATAATTTGTTCCTCCACAGTGCATGTTCATATTGCAATACGGCGTTCTTGACGATCTTTTTCCATTCATATTTCTTTGGAAAATGTCCACATTCAATGTAATTATAGAGGTAGTTTGATAGTCCATATTTATGCATGGTTGATGTGATTTCACTGCTGATAGTTAAAGACCGGGTGTTGTTCACATAACATCTAATGAGACTTGCACAAAATATATTCTTTGGACATGTGTTGAAAGGCATATTGAACAGGCGAGCGGCGAATTGTAGTTTACATGTATCTATATATCCAATCATAGTTGTCAAGCCTAGGTTTGCTGTAGCACTTAATGTCGGCGACCTCTTTGGAAGACCTTGAACACATCTTGCAAAGTATTTCTGTGTCTTTTCTATTAGGTCATTGTCCTTTCCTTTAATGTCATTGATTAATTCACATCCATAAAAACTTCCTTTTAATATTACACTTTGCCATATCTTCACAGAGATACTTGGGTTAATTTGAAAGTACGTTATTCCTAGTGGTCTCAATGAGTTAAACGTCTTTCTAGCCTTTGCACAGTCATTCTCAATTTTATTTTTCCATGATAGATTCTTTGTTAGTAGTACTCCTCCAAATGTCACTGAATCTGCTATATTTAGAGTTGTCTCTCCAAGATGGCAATTGGTGGGCATTTGTAGAGATCTTGACTTCGAAAATATGATAAGGGTGCTTTTTGTAGCATTGTAAGTGAGGCGCCACTTTGAGGCATATGAATTTACTACATCCAGTTCAGATTGGAGACCTCTTGGTGATGTACTTACAAGGGTTGTATCATCAGCCAGTACTACTGTAGGTATGTCTTCTCCACATACTTGTATGCCACATTTTGCCTCTCTCAGGGATGATATGAGGTCGTTTATATATACAAGAAATAACCAGGCAGATAACACCCGACCTTGACCAACTCCTTGTAGAACAGGATATATCTCTGAATTCTCACCCTTGTAGTTTACATATGCAAAACTATTGGAATAGCTGTGCTTTATGAGTTTCCACAGGTTTCCACGAAGTCCAAGATTAAAAAGCTTCAGGAAAAGTCCGTCATGCCAAATTCTGTCGAAAGCTTTTTCATTATCTAAAAACGCTGCAAATACACATGAGTCATTGTTCAGATACTGCTTTATACTTTCAACAAGGGTATATACTGACATCAGTGCGCCGTGTTCTTTTCTGAATCCAAACTGAAGTTTATCTGGGAATTCAGGATTATGTTTGTTCATCCATTTGGTTATTCTATTCAGAAGTAACTTTTCGAAAAGTTTAGACAAGCATGACGTCAGTGTGATGCCTCTGTAATTGCGTGGGTCAGATTTCGCCTTTTTGCCTTTATAAATAGAGATGACCATACCAAGTCTATGGGCCAGGGGCGTATATTGTTTTTCTCGAATTGCATTGAATAAAACACATAGGTGCTTGATAAGCGTGTTTCCTCCATGTATGATATGTTCGTTTGTTATCTGGTCTGGACCTGGCGACTTGTTTCTGCTAAGGGATTGCACTTCGCTTTTAACTTCTGTAAATGTGAAGGGTAGTTCTACACTATCGCTGTCTTCCATTTCATGGTCTATTGTATTTATATCAGAAGACACTTGGGTGAGATTCTCTATTTAAACACCTTTCAATCGTTTGGCGTGAGTAAATTTTGAGGTTAGGTTCGAGTTCCTGACAATTGGTTATATTTTCAATGTTTGGCGAGGTACCTCTATTTCCCTGTAGGAACGATTTACGTAGTTGCTTGCATAACAATTTCAAACGCGATGCATTACATTAGTATTTGACGTACATTTTACTAAAATGCGTACGTATTATTCAAAGTAAACATAAGATTGCTTCAGTTTTTCATTTGAGTACTCGTTTAAATGGAATAATAAAAATTATAGATATAGATTATAGAAACTCAATGGTCAAATCAAGTTTCAGTAAACCGAGCTCAAATAATACTCGCTACACTCCCGATATTGAGTCTAGCTAGATGCAATAACTGGTAGCGTCAGCCGATCAATCGAATTGACCAATCAGAACGAATCTTACCAAGCCTCAATAGTCTACATTCGTACATAACGTTAAAATTTCAAACAATACTAATGATAGCTGCTTTATGATAAATCCATTCGGTCTTCTCATGTTTGAATGGAGGGTCGCCGAAAGGTTACTGTGACTGCATCGAGCTAGACTCAATATAGGTGTGTATCGAGTATTATTTGAGCTCGGTTTACTTAGAATGGATTTGACCATTGAGTCTACTACCTATTTTTCGAAAGAGCACGCTTGCTGACGCCAAGGTTCCGTGTCCACAAATCGTTATTTCTTCCTTTAGACTGAACCATCTTACACCAAAGGTATTACCTGGAAACAGAAGAAAAAAATATAACATATCGACTTGATTGTAAAAAATAGATGTAGTGATGTAACACGTTTGTATTTAATTTTAACATCCATATTTCATATAATCATTTAAGGTCAAAGTATTTGCTTCCGGAAAACGTGCAGCAACGTGGCTCAAAATATGTAAGTAGATATATCAGCAAAAAAATTGCAAAACCATAATCAAAACCATTAAAAAATTATGATTAACTTACTTTCTTTGAAGGAATCCGATTCATGAAGCGGTTTAATAAAAGCAGTTTCTGTTAAATTCATTTCTTTAGCAATCTTCAAAAGGGTAAAATCATCCAGATTCTGAAGACAAATGTAAAAATTGTTCTATTTACAACAGTCCTCCTTTAAAATCATCTATAACTAGACATCAACAATTTTCATTCCTATCCGAAATAAAATCTAGATTCAACATAAATTATAACAAAAATATTGATTAAATCACTTCCAATTATTTAAACGGTTGTCAATTGACTCAATGATTGGTTAGTGAAGTGTTATGGATAATCAACTTCGTTATTGTACAAAGTAGCAGCGTTTCGATATAGATCCTAATACAGTTTTAAAGCCTACCAATTAGACAATACATTTTATGGACGATCAACTTCTTTATTGTATACGTATACGCAGCGACGTCCAGGTATAGATCTTATAGCGTTTTGAAGCCTATCGGTGGGAAATGAAGTTTCATAGATGATCAACTTCTTTATTGTATGCGTATGTACGTAAAGATGTCCAGGTATAGATCTAAAAGATTTTAAAGCCTTAACCATGGTGACTTTATGAAGCGTGCATCAATGTATGAACTTTAAGGATGAGAGGTTTACAAAGCACAAAGACACTTGCCACATGGTAAGGGACCAGGATCACAGCTGAACAGGTGCCATGGAAGGGGAGGTCAGTGAAGGCATTCACCATATACACGGGAAGAGACACACCCGCCATATTGCCGAGGTATAATGAAGGAAATAACGATAGTCCTACATAGAAACTAGGCCGCTATCGCTGTCATGCACAACACGGAAACTAGGTCTCCCGAAAAGCTTATTATGGTTTGATAGGTCAGTATATTGTTGATATTGTCAATTCGTGGTGAAGGTGAGTGTTAAGCTCGAGAGATAAGCTGTTGTCTTATTCATAGTACGTAACAAAGAAGACAGAAACATTACCTAAAAACCCGCTACAAGTTATACCTACCCTCGGCTTCTTTCACATTCTCTATAGCCATTGAGATAATATCTTTACATATTTTTCATCATAAACTACATAATTCAGAGAAACTGATAACTATAATATTATTTACCTATTCCGCACTTTGTAGGAATAGTGTTGGGCCCAGGGCGGTTTATCTTCACATTGAAACATTAAGCACACGAATACTCACATGAATACGCTGATGCACATGATGAAATCGGGAATTCAAAATAATTCACAAGATATTTTCCCGATTCTTCAAGTTAACCAGGTCAAACAATATTGATTAAGCATAACTATAAATTAATGTGCTATGGTTTATGTGGTACCCCTCTTAGTAGGAGCCATCACACATTGTTCATTTTAGAATTCCAATCATATATTGATTCTACAAAACATTTTAGGCCTTATGCTTCTGGACAAGAAGATGAAAATAGGTTTTGAGGGTGTGGCCCTTATTTGGGGTCACAGGGCCACCAAAGCTATACATTTAATCCTCACTGGTCAAGGAGTCTGTACACACAGTTTCAGATTTCTAGGCCTTATGCTTCTGAAGAAGAAGATACCAAAAGTTTTTCGAAGGGACGGACGTGGGACACCATGCAATGCCATAGGCCCTTAAACCATTATCATAAAGATATCATCAATGGTTAAAGACAATCGCATTAAGTCTACAACCTCTTAAATATACGTGCCGTCCATGTGCATTTAAAATAATTGTTTAAAAATATTCCTATCACAAAGGCGACTTTGTATCATGTCGTTGTCTTCCAAAATAATATCCGTTTTGCTTTACAGCGTTTTTTACCACGCTCATTTAACTTAATTGTGGCATGCATCATGTCTTTCTTAGCTGACGCATAATGATCTCGAATAATCGGTCAGGATATATATGATGATCCGCGCTCTCCTTGATAGGTGAACTTGAGGGACAATTTACTCAAATTTTCTTTCAAATTTATTTTAAGAATATGAACATAAGAGTTACTCTGTATTATATATGTTTAAGAATACCTTTCTAATGTCACCCAATGGACCCGAAAAGCATTAAAATAGCTGTCAGTATCTCAATAAAAGGCCCATTGATAGTGTCTGGCATATGTGACCATGTCAGGTTATAGAGTGTCTCTTTGTTGCTTTAATATACTTCTATAACACATCTTTTGAATTGGCCTGGTTCTGTATAATGCAGCTATAGATTTCATAGTCGATACCCAGAAGATTAGCACTATATAAACATTGATGGAGGACATGTTTGATGAAAATGTTCGTATTAATCTTAACCAGCTGTCATTTATTGATGAATATCACAGATCAATCCAACCTCTAACCTCTTGCTGGCACAACATCACTATATGACGGTGAGTAAAGCAGATTTAGTTTTTCTTCTCTTGTTATGCCTATCTATTACAATTATTATTTACGTAGGTACTGTTTTGCAGCTCATATGCCTTAACATTTTACCGTTTTGTCTCAACATTTCGAAATAAAAATCCCGTCGATATTGTCCTAACATTTTTTTAAAATTCGTGTTGTCTATGTCCTAACAATTCAAAATGAAATTCCAGTTGTCTTTGTTCTTACATTTTTAAATAAAAATCATGTTGTCTTTATCTTAACATTTCAATGTCTCTCTTCAAACAAGGTCAAGGGCTTGCTTTTTCATACTTTTTTCATGTTATAAATGTTTCGAATGATGTATTCCATTTCCTCAGTAAGTTCTTTTCTAATTTGTAAACATATAATTTGATGACAGGTTTTTATGCAAATATCTGAAATGACAAGTGCTGGTATAGACAACAAAAGCTCATTCTCACACGGAACGAATTACTCTCAAAATTTATCTCAGAAAGTCTTTATTCTATTGATTTCATGGAAACGCAAAACGTTCTAGATAACATCTTCTGTAGCTGAAGATGCGCGTTGTGTCGTCGTGTATATGATGTGTTACAACCAATCCAATTGCAACATAGCGTAAGCAAATCATGCAACTTCATAGTAAAGAAGATTATATCAAGAAAATCCAAGTTTTCCGTTTCTTAATCAACTTTCTTGAATTCGTCCAAAACTGATACTAGTTTTCTTTTAAAAAACACATAATATTGTCTAATTTCTTTTAAAAGTTGGCCGTTATATTTTTATCAGGTTGAGAGGAATCAAAATCAAACAAAACATGGTTGCGCAGAATGTTGCATACAGGTACTCCCTTTATGGTTTTGTGAGTGGACTAACACTTGTCGTTCTACTTCACCTACCTACTTTCAAAACAATTGAAATAAAAACAAGACAGTCCTACGTCTCTGAAAACTTCCAGCAAAGAAAACCACGTATCCTATGTTGGATCCCAACGATTCCTTCAAACTACAAGACTCGAGTAATGGCAGTACAGGAGACATGGGGACCCGACTGTGACGTAATTCTATTCTTCAGTGAAACCTCTGACGTCACCATTCCAGTTATCGGACTCGGTATTCCAGAGGGCAGAGAATATCTTATAAATAAAACTGTGGCTGCATTGCGTTACATTCATCAGAACTATTACGACAAAGTTGATTGGTTCTTGAAGGCTGATGACGACACATATGTGTTTGTGGACAATCTACGTCACTTCCTCTCGATGAAGAATCCTGATGCCCCTTTTTATTACGGTTCGATCTTTTCATTTAAAAACTCAACATATAACAGTGGAGGTGCAGGTTACGTCTTTAACGGGCATATTTTACAGAAGATCATAACAAATATTGGGAAAACATCGAGGTGCACTTTTGATGACAAGCCTGAGGATATGGCTCTTGGAGAATGCCTGGAATCTCTTGGAGTGGTTCCTGGAGATAGTACCGACAAGCAAGGCCTGGAAGTGTTCCATTGGTCAAATGTCAAGAAATTTGTTAAAGGACTTCAAAGTGCCCCTTATTGGCTACCTTTGTACCAGTCATTTTGGGTGAGTTGCTAGCCAAAACAACAAAAAATCAAACATTAACTCTATAGAGATTTAAGGTCCTCTTCATTATGTCACGCAGCCCTGTAATTCCCATGATATGTTAACAGTTTTGTTAGCAGACAGTCTGATAAAAAAATGGAATGTGATTCGAGGTTCGAACATCAACCAGCTCGGCTTTCCTCATTCTCAGTCTAAAGGTCCCTATATGTTCTGACGCAAGCTCATCTAGCCAATCGCAGGGTGCGCAGCAAAAGCTTTCGATATCACGCTAAGGGCAGGTAACTCAAGTGTACCATTCGTTATACATAATCGCCGCTAAACGCCATTTAAAAACGAGGATGTGATTGGATAGCTTACGACTGGGATTGTCTCCGCTAAACGGGTTATAGCAACACGCGATAGAAGTAGGTGCATTCAGACCGAGACGGAGAGGATATCCCGAATGGTAAGAGTCCCGATAGAGACAATATTTTTGATATTCCTCAGAGCACGGTCGATTTTAATCAGACTGTGTTAGCGGACCAATCACATCCTTGCGCCTAAAAGACCGCTAGCGGTGATCATATTCAAAGCATGGTTAAAAGTAGTTACTTTCTATTGGCTACTGAAACAGATGCTTTCTGAACAACTTGTGACTGGTTAGCTTGTCTTACGTCAGAACACGTGTATAGAGCTACTGTTTGTTGCTGAAAATAACCAGTTAAATGCTATTTGTTTCAGTATAAAATGTGGTTGTTCAGAATAATTGTTACAGTATTGAGATGTTAAGTTATTTCTGAAATTACTTTTATTGCTAATCGGTTGAGTTTACTGAAAAAAAACCACATAATTAAACATTTAGTTGAAATAAACAGTTTAACTCTAAAAATGTTTTTTTCCAGAAATCACCGAACATCGTGAGTAATGTGACAGCTACTTTCCACTTTTTGTATCCGGGAGAAATGAGAGCGTGGCATTTCCTGCAAAAACATATCACTGTGGCGGGCTATAGGAGACGCAGGTGGTACTGAAACTGTTCCTATCTCCTGCTTGTCAATACAGACTGTGGTCACTGAATACCTGGAAGCGTCTGTGTAACAGTGTGATTGTGAGATCACCTCCACCGGGATTAGAACCCCGGACCTCCAGGTTGATAGGGGCAGTAGCTTGTTTTTTTGATAATTTTTATATTTTAAATGTTTCAATGATAATTGTAAGTTGATGCTAAATGTATCATTTTGAAAGTGTCAAAAATCTCAATACACAAACCAATCATCCAGTCAGAAGACAAAGTATGAAGATTCAGATAAAACCCATTGGCAGCCAGTTTGTGTGAACACCTTTAATTCATTTTGTGTAAAAAAAGGAAAAGCATGGCTTAACTTTATAATATATATTAGGATCATTACTGCTCTATTTAGATTAAATACACTGTCTTTCAATTGGTACCATTAATATTAATTTTCCTGTCATCACCTTATATTCTTTGAAAAACGTGCTACAGCCCCTTTAAGAGATACCCTTCCAGTCAAGGCCAGTAGGAATGCAAATATCTCACCCTGCCACATATGTAGCACGTGGCTACGTTAGGACCCAATGTTAATGCTCGAGCTCATGTAAATCGGGACATTAAAACATGACAACGTATCACTTTACAACTTTATTCGACATCAGAAGTTCATGACAGCGTCCATGACAAAAGAAGTCTTGCCCATCAGTTGGACTCTGTCTCCACACAGTCTGATCTGTATTTCTCCTCCTCTGCTGGAACACTGTCTCGCTGTAGAGAGAGATCAGATATTACCTTTATAGGTTTCATAAACTGATAAGAATGGGAAAGAAGTCATTAAAAGGGGTCTGCAACCCGAATTTTTAACTTCCAGAATTTTATTACCAGGGCCCCGAAAGAGTCGCAAATAATATGCTCGGTAGGGACGAAATCGTTTGGTTACGAACCGCTTACAGCTGACAGCCAGTACCAAGTTTCGGCTTTGTGACCCGCCTCACCCATCTGGACGCTCTATTTAACTATGGTCAAATAGGTTTCACGAGCTAGGTTGTTGATTCTCTTTAAGTTTAGAACACTGAACACTGTCGCTGTGGGGGAAGAACAGATATTACCTTTATATGTTTCATAAACTGATAAGATTGGGGAAAGAAGTCATTAATTTTAGAACACTGGACACTGTCTCGCTGTGAAGGAAGGTAAGATATTACCCTTATAGGTTTCATAAACTGATAAGAATGGAAAAGACGTCATTAAGTTAAGAACACCGAAGTCCTTGAATCTCCCCTTTAAAATAAGCTTCCATTTCATACTTACTATAGCTCTGAGCAACCTTTTAACATATTGGCAATTTAGATGAATATTTTTGTACATTAATTGGCACAATCAGTGAAAAGCTTTATAGGAAACGTCATTGTCATGATAATGTTGTCACAAGAAAGTAAGCATAAGTATATAGTTTTGGTTTGAGTCACGCCAAGTGCTTAGGTGCAGCAATCCAGAGGCTCCAAATACACGAAAGTGTCCAACTTAGTACACACGCGTATAAGCTATCCAAATCTTGGAATGGTCGACCATTGAGGGGTTTCATGTATCGTCACTTGAAGAAAACGTATTGAGTTGTGGTGCTTGTAAATCAAATATAATCAGGTCATTTGACTCACATAAAGGAATAAATATTATCTTAAAGGGGTTTGTTCTAATACAATCATAATCGTTATACATTTTGTCATTTCTAATATGAAAATATTACGGCCTTATCATCAGGGATGAAGAGGATAATTAAGTAATATAAAAAAACAAATAATGATTTCCGCCATTTTGTTTTTCAACATCAACTGCCATCTGATTCAGGACAAAACGGTTAAAGGAAGAAAACAATTTTTACCAAAGAAATCATTTTTGCCCAACTGCTGTGACCAATAATGGGCAAGAACTGTCTGCGCAGACCCTGTAACAGGATCTTCCGGTACATTAGTCCAAGGAGCAAAGCATCGAGACACGAAGTCATAGGGGGCGCCACTTGAACTCTGGTAGCCATCTCCTGGAGGCCCTCTGGTGGTGACGATAAGAACGATCAGCCGATCAGTGGATTTCTTCATGGCGCCAATATCAGGTACCCAAGCTTCAAATTCTTTTCTGGAAAATGATTAAATCGCGACGACGTAAAACTACCCATTATTGTTTATTTTACTTTCCAGAGATAAGTTTTCTCTTCTAAAGAACAATAGCTGTTATGATGAAAGCATTTCCAAACCGTAACTCCATTTACATCACCTGATACTTTGCGGTTGAGAGAGAAACTGAGCTACTCCGAAGAAATTTCAAATATAGAAAATGCTGAAAGTCGTATTTTCATACTCATTAACTCATTAGGTTTCATATCATTTTTGCTTTAGGGTGTGGTCAATGTGGTTCCCTTATAATCCTCACTAGCCAAGGAGTCTGTACACAAAGTTTCAGCTTTCTAGGCCTTATGGTTCTGGAGAAGAAGATGAAAATAGGTTTTAAGGATGTGGCCCCTGTGGCCCTTATAAGAGGCCACAGGGCCACAAAAGCTACAATTTACAATCCTTACTAGCCAAGGAGTCTGTACCCAAAGTTTTAGCTTTCTAGGCCTTATGCTTCTGGAAAAGAAGTCGAAATTCATAAAGTTTACGGACGGACGGGCGGGCGGGCGGACGCCGGACACAATGCCATGCCATAAGCCCATCGGGCCTTACAGGCCAGATGAGCTAAAAAGCCAATTTTCCTGAGAACAAATACTCTTTGATTATTCTTTATTAATTTCTAAAGTTGTACTTGCGACACTTGTAGTCATCACCAAACCAAACGAAAATCCTGTATCAGCCCCTGACTGACTCAATGGTCACTCACCTTGACCAGCCGTCCTGTAGTCTGACCATCAGATACCGGAGAGAGTCGCAGTACACGACGTCAGAGATGCCGGGGACATCGCCGAGACTCTAAGGGAAACATGGATATTGTCACAGTGCAAGTGGTACTTGAAAACAGACATGCATTCACCTCTACCATTAGAGATATAGTTAACAATGGTTGTTTGTAAATTCTTATTCACTGGTCACATTGTTACACATTGAGCTAGCCGTTTATTAATTCGTATTGCAAAAACATTGATCAAGAAGTGTATAACAATCATTAGACATCCAAATGAATTCCATACAACGAAATTCATTAATATCATGTCTCCTTTGGAGAGACTTCAGTTTTGGCGAACCTTAATTACAATCGTCAACATATTAGGAACACAGCTATATTTGAGGACATACCTTAATTAAATCTGCATATTGACTTGCATCCTGCAAAATGAAGTGTAAAATTGTCATTTGTCAAAATTAAGATTTTCTGTATATGTTTAGTGGAAGGTTTTGTTAAAACAAAATTAAGAAGGACATTCAAGTTTATTCACCTAATGCTAATACGGGGGACAGTGAGGTTTGATGCTAAATATTTATGCAAATAATACATGCAAATATCTGAAAATTGTTGTAAACGGCAAGGGAAATATTGATGGAATTGTCGTTGTTTAAGAAATAATTAATTAATGAAAGTCATCACTTAAGGATCCCCTACCTCTTTCACGGTTAGGGAAATATTGATGGAATTGTCGTTGTTTAAGAAATAATGAATTGAATGAAGTAATCACTTCATACCTCATTCACGGTTAGACCCACAGGAAAGTCCATATGTATATAACCACCTTCCTTCTTCACAGTCAGGTCTCCACTCAATGTCTTGAACACAACCCGCTCCTGATTGTTACCTAATTAACGAACATCATTTTACAGATTCACATACACACACAAAAATAATTAATTAAAATCATTCTGATTATTTGAGGGGAAGACTGGACGATGCAAATCCTTTTTTTAATAAAATGTTCTCTCTATTGGCTGTCACTATTTCTTAACAAGTAGCACGTGCTTATGACCATTCAGGTCGTTATCAAGAAAACATTGCATAAATGCTAAATGTAACTTACCAAGTTTCCCAAAGAGCACAGCTGCTGATGCCAGCGTGGCGTGTCCACAAAGTTTGATTTCGTCTTTTGGAGTAAACCATCTCAAACCGAATGTGCTACCTGGAAAGCATGGTCAATGTCCCAAACAATACAAGAAATTGACAATATCTAAAAATTGGAGTTGAAATAACATAAAAGACACCTTTGAAGAGAAGGTGCAAAACAAAAACGCAAAAGGGCATATCAAATTCTGTTTAGTGATCTTAAATACAGTTTTCCTTTTATCATTTCACTGCATAGAAGTAGGTTAGCACTAATGCCAGTAAATATATTCATGTAAAGAAACGTAATGATTTTATGTTTTTGCCATAAACAAATTTGTGTATATCCAACCGCCCCGCCCCCGTGCATTATCAGAAATTAGGATATCAATAACAACCTCCATAATCCTAATCAATGCAATGAGACCACTCTCATAACCGAATATTATAGAAATAATCTGACAGTTAACAATTGTATACGCTCTCAGCTAAAATGTTTAAAATAAAGAACGAAGAAGAAATCTTTAACTATTATAACAATTGCAATAAAATTAAGCATAAATAGTAGTCACTTTCTTGGAAAGAATCCGACTTATTCAGCAGCTTAATGTAGGCAGTTTCAGATAAATTCATCTCAACGGCTATCTTCAGAAGGACTTCTTCATCTAGGTTCTAAACAGGAACAAAGTGACAGACAGACAGAATATTCTATTAACGTCTCACATGTGTAACGCTCAGCGATTTATGAGAGACAATAAACATATATGGCGATGATATATATGATATAATTACTAAAGTGTGTAGGGACAAACATGTCAGTAAAACATAAAATAATTATGGATTATATCAAATATCTCTTCTAAAAGTTAAATTTCATGGCAGGTCCTGACGCTGTCAAAGGCAAGCTTATGGTTACTTAAAATAGTGTTTTAACTTCTCTATAGGAGATAAATTATTGAAATGGACAAGTTTCCTAGCGCAAATATTATATTTGTCATATTATGTCATTGTAAACGGGATAGGAGATTAAAATATGCATTTCGTCTTCGACGACAGTTTTAAAGTTAAAACAAAATGACGGTATTCATCCCTATAGCTATTCATGAAGTGTTACAACAGAGCTCTGAACTTGAATTAAGATTGATAAAAATCAAATGTTAAAAAATTCCGAAAGAAAACTGAGCGCCCGAGTCGTTAGAACGTAAGAGTTTTCTCTTTTTCTAGGGGACCTTTTACAGATTATCATTCAAGCTTTGTTGACACATAACAGAGTTACCTCCCATTCCACCACAAACCAGTGACATTAATGAATGCTACATGTTTACATCTAAATCATCTTAGAATACTTAGGAGATGTATTCCTTTTACAAATGCATAAACATATCTATCGATTACGCAAACAATTAATCGATTATTAATTGTTCAAATGATCTATAGATATGCTATCCGTGCATGAGATAAGTCAAGTTGAAGCAGAGGGGGTGAGGTTACAATGGTACCATCTCATTAATTCTTACCACATCGTAAGGTAGAGGACAAACAGCGGCAGGGTTCCCCTGGAAGGGCACATCAGTGAAGGCATCCACGGTGTACAGTGGGATAGATACACTCGCCATCTTGTCAGAGATTCAGCTCGGGTGTACAGGTTCAACAACGGGAAATAGGTCGCTCTGACCTTTTATTAACTAGACTGGCAGCTGGTCTCTTTTCACTTTTGATGCTTAAAGGTACCACTCTATCGCGCCATTTTGAAACGTTAACTAGCATTGCGAGAAAACAAATGTGCTGTATTATGCTACTTAATTCATTAACAAAATAAAGAATAAATACTTGATTGAAAGAAGAGGAGCATATTTAACTAGACTGGCAGCTGTTCAGTCATGACGTTCATTTGAAATGGATTTTTACAAATCAATCAAGAAATGTACGTGTATGATAAATGGTAGAATTTACGTGAAGTGACTATGTGACTAAAAGAGGGGGTATGAGCTGTGATACTGCTCAAGCACGTTTTCGCTTTAATACGTTTACAGTATTCATGTTTGGCATTTGTTCTGTGATTGAACTCTAACCTTCCGAATGTGTAATGTTATTTTTATTAAACATATGACATTTGCATTTGACTGTGAATATGTGATTCTTATTCCTTGAACGTTTTTGATGCATCGTACTTGACAATGCAATTTCGCAAATACATATATTCATGTTAACCCGTTTAATAAGACGTACATGTATCAGTGAATAATCTGTCTAAGAAGGTACAGTTACGATATCTATTTACAGACTACTTTCAGCATGAAATGAATGATGGATTCTTTGCTACTATCAAAATAATTGTATTCACATACTTTCGTTAAAAATATATAATAAATAGAATACCGTATTTCCTCGAATGCGAAACTTGCATTGTACCTTGAAACCGGACCTGGTAATCTGGTAGTATTAGATAGTAAGTACATATTTAGGTAATAAAGTTTAGATATAGTTTAAGATATATTCGGCCATGGCGATGGTTTTGTAACTTGTGTGTATTTATGAAACAAGCACAGAAAATTGAGAATGATCAAATAGAATGTTAAAACAATCAATAATCAAGTCAAAATACGATGCAGATAAATTTTATCCTCCCGAATATACAATACCCTATTGCAATTTTTTTTAACGATACAGAAAATATCGATTAATCATAAACTGCCAGATGTCGAACTTAATGCTCGTACTAAATGCTCGACTTAATGATTCCAAAAGTCTATCTATCACCTTCTTATTTTATGTTTTACTAGATAACTTATTCTAGTCTATTGGTGACTGTACATATCGACCTACGTAGGCCTATGTACAAAATCTTGCCATGAAGATCTATTGCAGTGCAAGTACTATTTCAATTAATTGATGGGTTATTCAAAGGGGGAGGACGGAAACAAATGCAGAAGACCCCCTCTTTGTTTTTAACGAAAGCGACTTTGTAATATTGTTGGCTTTTACCAACAACAAAAAAACAATGATCGGAACAGTCTTTTAAAAGGCGAACATATTATTTTATTTATATATTTCTTAATTAGCGCTGGACTTTGTAGGATATTGGTTACTATTATTATTCGGTAATGAGTGGCTGATTTCCAACAAGATAAGCTTTTCTCCATTTCAACATATAACAAATAGGCCTACTTGTATTTGAACTTTGGCCTATAGGCCAATCGGGTAAATTGACCGAGGTTCGAACGGTGTTCTTATTTAAGTATTTCCAATATTGTATTGTGAATTATTATTTGCAGAAAATAATTTTGGGAAAACACCGCAATATTCAATAGAGAATTCTATTTGATTACGATCTACATTTGCAAAAATGATTGAACTTAACTAAAAAGTACTGATTTTAATTTTGAATGGACTTCGTACAGTACCACTCCCTGTTCTCGTATTCATCATGTTTGATTTATTCATCAAACCGGTTCTATTATCACTGAACAAACACGCAGTAAGTCGTCTATGTTAAAAAAAACAGTATATCGTCAACATAAATCTATATTTTGATATAGCCTACACTAGACACCCTTTCTGATGATAGAATTCTTAATTTTTAAAAAATGACCACTTCGACCATATGGCATGCACGTGCATTTTGTCAACCCGGAAAAACCCTGTGGGTTTGAGACGAATTCTAAGAAACACGCCGGAACTTCGTGTTTTGGTTTTGTTTTATTATATAAAATAGTGTTAGGGGAGACCAGGGCAAAGCGCGCCCCCTAACATATAAACGTGTTTTCTGGGCATATTAACATGTTTAGAATGCAACTTGCAGCATGTCTCTAATTCTCATCAGATAAACTATCGTATGACAAATGCTTTTTAACCTACCATGCCTGCATAAAGAGCTATTAACGAAAATGTATTTCGACAAAGGCGGTGCACTTTGCCCCGTAGTTTGGGGCAAAGTGCCCAATGCAAAAGTGTGATATGTCAAACACCTATAATAAGCCATTACCATACAAAACAGTTTTTTTAAAGTGCCATGTAGCTCACAGGCACCATTATGATCACTAAACAAGTAATAAAAATCTAAGTTTAGTATTCAAAGAAGGACAAAATATGTTTTTATATGTCATGGACCTATATTTTCGAAGTTCTTATCCAAAAACTTACATGATAACTATATACGAATTTCTAATAACTATGGGAGACTTGATAATTCAACTCATTTATTATCAGAAACCAGCAAATATATGAAAGAATTAAAGAAATTGATTGGTTTGAAAGACAAATTTAACATTTTACAAACATCTAATCTCTGTCGGACTTAATATAAAACAAAATATATGATGAATATCAAACTAATAAAAAAAAATCAAAGAAAATATATGTGTTTTTAAATGAAACAAAAAAAACCTATAATATATCTTTATACTTCATTTTAATACCAATTTTTAAAAAATATAGGAAAATAATAGAATGATAATAACAATTCTATTTTACAATATTTGCTTCTAAAATTAATTGGTAACTCTGAAACTGTAATGTGTTGACCATAAATACATATTTTAGATCACTCGGGGCAAAGCAGCGCCCCCCCCCCCCCCCCCCCCCCCCCCCCGGTAGCATTCGATTTTTGCATCATAGAAAATAATTAAAGCAACGAATGGCAAATTTCCTTATTTAATGAATAGATGATATATTTTTCTGTAATAGGTGCCCTAGAGTTTAATGTTGCGTTTTATGTTTATGTTAAATATTGAAATTCGGACATATTCTTTCGTTAAAGAAAAATGCCGTTTTTTCAACTTTTTGCAATGGTAAGTCTCCAACTCACGCTAACGATGCAAACGTCGATCACAACGTTTCTTAACGTTTGCTTGCATTGGTTGATAATGACAAACCACGCCATCTGTCGGAGAAATAACGCTTAGTCACTTTGCCCCGACGGCGCGCTTTGCCCTGGTCTCCCCTACATTAAAATCCATGCATTCTCTTTTTCATATTCCAAGTTAATTTTGACCATACCATTTTCAAGGGAACTTTGCCTATTTTTATGACAAATTGGAGATTATTTTTTAATCTTAAAAGTTAGTAGTGTTCTTTATGAACGTGCGCCTTATATTCAATATCGATCACGTGGTACCTTTTCCTGTAGCCTTCCCCAGACATATACAAAATCCCGATATCTAATTCCAAATTTCATTTTAAATTGCTAATTTTCATTGGTGCTTGGTTATTTGGTATTTCACCTTTGGAAATTATATATGATATTTTGGCGTTTCCTGATTAGCCAATATCTTTCATGAATCTGTAAATTGTGCCTCTTTGTAAAATTCGTAGAAAATTATGTCCGATAATAGAACAAACAAAATAAAAAGATATATATTAAAACAAATGCCTTGCAGAAATTGCACTTATATTCTTTCGCGCTGAGTCAACCCTGCTGATACACGACTTCCACGGACTGACATTCACACATAGAAAACGTATTATGACATCTCGAACGACGTTCTACGTAGGAAGCCTCGGACATTACCGACAATTTCTAAATGCATTAAAGGGAGCTCACTCTTTTCCGTTGACGTTTGTTATTTCGCTACCGGCGTCTGCGTTCGGGAATCGGAATGATTTGTTGTTGGTAAGTGTAGGCCTACTCTTCATTTCGATATTCTGGATTGAATATATCATATACCGTTCGGTTAAACGGTCACATAAACATTTATGAATTGCGTTCGGGATAGTGACCAAAGCTTGCCGAAATGAAACAGCCTAACAGGATAGGGTCTGTTTACCCGAGTGACCAAGTTAGCCGAAGCGAAGGTCTACAGTAGGTCCACATACGGCTAACTAAAGTTTAAATGAATTCATGATTGTTGTGATAAACAACATATTTTGTATCCAAATAATGTAGTTTGCTTAAAAATTCCCTGTGTTTATCATAACAATGGCTTACTTTGTGATTAGGTTCTGCTAACAGGTTATTTTCTTTGAAGAAAGATGTTATCCATAAATATCTAATTGATGTTTGTGGATGAGCGTATTTCCTCCAATAAACGCCCGGGTCTTATTTTTAACCATCCCTTTACCCACAATTGTAGTTTGTTTTAAACCGTCTTTTACAATGAATATTTGTAAAATGTTTACTAATTTCTAAAGTAAAAGACATTATTCCAATGGTTAGGAACCAACGCTTATTAGAAGCCTGGCGCTTATTTTTTCAAACACCAAGGACCCCAGCGCTTATGATTAGGCCTACAGGCCCGGCGCTTATTGGAGACCCGGCGCTTATTAGAGGACATACTGTAGGCCTACCTTGAAATCCGCCACAAATCGAAACTATGCCCATAACATTTTACTATAATCATGTAAATTACCCATTATCAAATGTAAACTATAAATCAAAATATATTCTAATGCCCCTATTTCAGTAGGAGAGGAATTGGCAAAAGGGCAAAATGTTAAAAAATATTTTCAAAATTGTTCTTCATGTCACACCATGTGATTATATGAGTCTCCATATGAAAATTGATCAAATCGTTATGATAAGTTAAGAAGTTGTCAGCCGGTCTTACAAACTCTTGTTCTCATGACACATTTTAGATGTTTATTCATTTCCACTACGAATTTGAATTAAACTGGTTCTTAGCTGTTGCAGGGGATAATAAGACAAACACTTACTTTGTCACAATTTATGTGATTTTATCAATTTATTGGATCAATGCTTTACAGAATTATGGTTTTTTTTTTTTTGCAATCATGACCAACATAAACATAAAAAAAGCCTTTTCAAACAAAGGAATTATTCTGGTTAAAAAATCATTACAGATAAATTACAAAACAGAGTTATTTGGCACCATTATATCCTTATCTGAAAGCCTGAAAGTCCCAAACAAAATGTCTTTTATGTCCATTTCTCAATCTCATGACATCTAGTTTTCATTGCAAACATGTTCCATAATGTAGGGCTTCCACGGGTACTCGAAAACTCGAGCCCAAGTTGGATCCAACTGGACTCGAGTCCATTTTTTTTACTCGAGGACTGGAAAATTGTTCAACACTGTTAATTATTTAAGTTATTTCAGTCTGTTTCTCTGTATTGTGTGAAGACAAATGATCAACATTACCATTTCAAGTCATTGATGTCAAAATAATTCTATATATGACCATTTAAAAGTTGAATTATATGTTAAAATATCTAGGCCATACAAATTTAATATATTCTTTAGGTAAGGCAAAGACCAAAGGGCTATAAAAATACGAAACCCTTTGGTAGGAATAAAATGTCCGGTACTCGGGTCCGAGTCGAGTTTGACCCCTCAAGAACTCCAGTCCAATATTTTGGACCCGTTGAAGCCCTAATTACATCATTATTTGACAATAACTTCAATATGATTACGTTTAAAATTCAGTTTTGAAAATAAATCATCAAAGTACATTTTGTACAAGTTTGTGCATTCTCTCCCAACAGAGGCAGATCAAGTCATGAAAAGTTGATTACCTTCGCAAAGCTATCATTGACATTTAACATCCAGGGGAGATAACTCTTCCTTTTACAAATTATTGCTTCTCATTGTTTTTGTTGGTTCAATTTTAAGCAGTTTCTATCTTAATCAATATCTGGTTTTTCAAATATTTCCCTCTAACACTGTTAATGAAAAACAAACATAAAGGCATTATACTTTCCATGTCACTATATGACCGTTAAAAATTCTCCAAGTCATGGATATCCAAATTATGTTTTCATTGACTGCAAAAAGGGAGATATCTTGAGTTACAACTTTTTGCCGCAAGGGCATCTCTGCCGGAACTCCTGAAACATGGCTTATTAGAACATAGGCTTGCTCGCACTGAGCTGCCTCTGTGGGGAGAGAATGAGTGCCTTACAGCAGTGGGCAAAAACAAAGAAGCAAAATATCGAAATATCAATATCAAAATTTCCCACCTTTTTATAGTTCAAAATGTAAATTTTTCACACAAAAAAATCCCCAAGAATCCTTATTTTTTTCATCATGTAAGGAGAATCCGTAATTAAATTTAAAGACCTTTTGCCTCAATGTCCTTTAGAGATTTTTAATTCTAGATTTTGTTTACATTCAAATAATCTAGGAACCTTTCATTGACATCATATTTAACATATACAAA
Organism: Steromphala cineraria; assembly: GCA_916613615.1. Lineage (NCBI taxonomy): Eukaryota > Metazoa > Mollusca > Gastropoda > Trochida > Trochidae > Steromphala > Steromphala cineraria. The sequence goes on from OU744721.1 coordinate 76,989,731, forward strand.
AATAACACACATTTGAGTTATAATCAATATCCAGCAATTACACATACATATATTGTTATACTATTTGAAAATGTTCAGCATAAATCACTCATTTAGCTATCAAAATATACTACCAAAAAAAGAAAACGCAAATGGAACATTACACTGAATTGCTTTTCAGAATGATTATTTTTTTTTAGACATATTGTGCAGTCTTCACGTACAACATGCAAAAACTTTGTCTTGCCTCTGCTCCATTGGTCAGTATAAACAAGTCACACACCGTGACACAACAGCTATTTCTAAAAAAGCACTTCTAATATCATTAACACCAAAGAAAACAGATGTACACATTTTAAAGATATGTATTATCAGTGATTGGGAAAGGCGGGGCCATGTGCTATTCTGCACATTGGATGAAAAAATGGCCCATTAAAATATTAAAGTTTACTATTGACATATGGGCAATGGCCTATTTCAAATAAAGAATATTACTAAAAACCCTGAAAATTTCCCAGTGTCAAAGGCCTCTTTCCCAATCCCTGGTATTATACAATAAATTCATCAAAACATTGTTTGAAAAAAAACCCAGCAAAAATAGAGTCACTTTCACTGCAGCTCATCAGAAACAAATTACATCGACAAATTACAAAATCAAACATGTGAGACATATGCATTGCTTGAGAAGAAAATAAAAATAAAATTTGTTAGGCTTTGCCTTCCATGGCCTCCTTTGGAGCTTGGGAGTCACCCAATCTACAATTGACAATTCCCATTGGACCAGGATATCTATGCGCAATCTATTATTAAAGGGACAGTCCAATTGGGGTATTTAATGATTACATATGATGATCACACAATTATTTAACACTTTTTTTCATACAATTTAGTGATGGTAACATTTTAGTTGTTCTAGATTAACAATTTGATTAAAAATGGAATGAATCAATGCGTCCGCTTCAAGTTTGTTTTCACAAAAAATACCCCCGATTGGACTGTCTCTTTAATCATCCCCCTTAGCCAAGATAGCCAAACAAAAAACAAATTCTTTCAAGAGCCAATGGATCTGTACAAGAAGCTAAATGTGTACAAAATTACAAATGTAAAGCTACAAGCCCATCGTGCCTTTCAGGCCTAATGAGCTGATTAACAATAACTGGAAATGTTTTTTCATGATTTAACTAAAAAATGTCAAATTTACATTTCAACTGTTAATTTTCTACTTGTAACCAATAACTTTATCACTGTTTCCGGTTAAGTGGATTATCATTACATGAAAGTCAATAAGGTTGCAAAAAAAATTAAATTCTACTTCAAATTTGAAAGGGCAGCAGCATTGTTTATAGATAATAAAACTTAAATTGCAAGATGTTTTATATCAAAGTGACAGTTCCAAATTCAATGTTAAGTTAAGGTAAGCAAATCTATTTCTCTATGATTAAAATGCAGTTTTGCTTGCTTGCTACTTGGTTATGTTATGAGATGTATTTTTATGAAGTTATGGAAAAGAAATTGATTTTTAATGTTTGGTAAATTTAATTTTCATGTGCATGCTTTAAATCATATTTAATGTTTTATGGAAAACTCAAAAGTATCCATGAAATTATTTCAAAAAGTCACAAAGAAAATGCTAATGTTCTTTAAGGGAACTACAACTACTGCAATAAAAGTTCAACTTCTTTCTAAGAATAATATATAAAAATACAATGGACAAATATCCAATGGTGTCCCACTTTTTCCATTTCATGAAATCAAATTGAATAGATATGTAGTAATAAAATATGAAAATCAACATATGATAAAGTTTTCCTTATCTTTGAATATTCAAGATAAAAATCACCTTACAGCCACAGAGGCACAAAGTAACATAAAGATGCAATCTAGAAAGATTAACTTGATTCTTCATAGTACTTTACAGCACACAATATGTTGAATATTCTACAATCTACAACAATTTGTTCATGCTAGTTCTTTTATGTAGGTCCATGTCAATTTAAGATTCACCTATTTCTATCTTAATTAATTTGTTTTACACAACATGTCGTTTTGTCCAAATCAACCGGGTATAACACATGTTATTTGGAAACCGAACAGTATCATCTAACTATAGCTACAAACTCTCTGATATGCCACTCCACATGGAATCTGTTTGTTTCTTTAAAATACATTAGTTATTTAAAAAATACAAAATCATGATTCACATAATGAATTTTTATAGATCAAAGAAATGAAGTAACAAAACTTTTAGTCAGAAAACTAGGAAGAATATTTCTATTTGAGGTTGAAATCTCCACCCAAAAAAACAGAAATAAGGGCATTGGGCATCAATAATCAAAGTGAGAAAAGCTTCTCATTGGGTGGCATGCCAGTCTAAATTTTCATTATTAAAAGATTTCAAAATAAAATTTATTGTCAAAAATTCTTTGTATATGATGTGCATATTTTGACATCAAGACAGTCCATATTTACAATATCAAAAGATGGTTTAGAATTACCAACTCTTCATCAAAGAGTCAAAATACGGGTAACATATGCTAAATCATCAAGCCAGTCCATATTTACAGTTTTAGATACGATTTTAGGAATCGGAGTGAGAGCAGCTTCTCATTTGGCATAAAGCCAGTCCATATTTACATTATCATAGAATGGTTTTGAACAGCAAACAATTTATTAGAGAATCTTGATATTATAAACATAAGCTAAGGCAACATGCCAGTCCATATTTACACTTTCAGATAATATGTTACATAATCATAAGATGTTTTGTGACAACAAACAATTTATCAAAAAACTACATATGAAAAACATAAGTTAGGGCATCAAGCCAGTCCATATTTACATTATCATAAGATGGTTTTGAACAACATAAAATTTATTAGAGAATCTACATCTGATATACATACGCTAAGGCATCAAGCCAGTCCATATTTACAGTTTAAGATAAAATTTTCGGAAACAAAGTGAGAGAAGCATCTCTTTGGGCAAAAAGCCAGTCCATATTTACAGTTTTTAATAATATTTTAGGAAACCAAGTGAGAGAAGCATCTCGTTGGCAAAAAGCCAGTCCATATTTACAGTTTTTAATAATATTTTAGGAAACAAAGTGAGAAAAGTATCTCTTCGGGCAACAAGCCAGTCCATTTTTACATTATCATAAGAAAGTTTTGAACAACAAACAATTTATCAAGGAATCTATATATGATTAACATAAGCTAAGGCATCAAGCCAGTCCATATTTACAGTTTTAGATAATATTTTAGGAAACAAAGTGAGAAAAGCATCTCTTTGGGCATCAAGCCAGTTCATATTTACATTATCATTAGATGGTTTTTAACAACAATAAATTTATCAAGGAATCTACATATGATTAACATAACCTTGGGCATCAAGCCAGTCCATATTTACAGTTTTAGATAATATTTAACCCTTTACATACTGCAAACAAAATTTTTAAGTTGCTTGCAACACCCAAGATATTTTTTTGGTAACATGTTGCTTAGATACCACAGCCATTTCCTGGCCTCAATACCAGAGAAAAATTTCCCAAATTTTTTTTTTCATAAAATGATTGAAAGTTGCTTTGTGTGAAAAAGAACTTTATGTGGTGATAATAAACTAAGAATAAGGTAAGTTATATCATATTTCTATCATTCTCTGTTCGGTAATTTAAGTTTAATTAAAGAATTTAAAAAAAATTGAATATAATTTAAGAATATTAAGTCTGTTGTCAGATTTGGAATAATGAAAATAAATTTTAATACCATTCAACAATTAATATTTAAAACAAAATATTTCTATGAACTGTTATAAATAAATATTCAAACTAAAAAATAAATCTTTGTTTGTAGTTCTGAAAAATTAATTCAATTCATGTCCATGTGTTGATAATTGATATCATGATTATTTTCTTCTGGGTTTTGTTATCATTAGCCATGTCTAAATTTGATATAAAAAATACTGAAAAGCAGCTCTATGTAAGAATAAATCCATGTTTGCAGTGGAGTTGTTGATTTAACCAGACTACAATATTATCAATAAATTTTTAATCAATAACTTATAATTTATAATCAATAACAAACAAAAACCTTGCACAAGGACTGAACAAGAATATATTTAAATTACATCATGTATTTTGACTTGTTTGTTAAGAAAATATTCTTTGCAATTATTTCTACTTTGGATTAAACATTAACAAGAATTTAAAAATATGTCACAAATATTGTTATTGAAGCATTATATATCCCAAGAAAGAAGGTGATAAGCTCGAGAATGACGTGAAATTAATTTCTTGTGATCACGACAGAAAGTTATTTATCATGAAAAATATCGTGTCTGTGTAAGTCTTAACTCCACGTTTTTTTTTTTCAAGGAAATAAAATACTATTGCAATTTGTTGTTGGTAAATAACTTATTGAAATTATTGGTTATGTTTTACTTGCTATAAAAATATTCTGTGTTGACCAACTTCTGAGACATCGTCAGTTCCAACGCACCTTGTACTGCATCAAAAACGAAGTCGAAAGTGAACCGCGATAGTTATCGATTCCACTTGTGTTTCTAAATTATTAACCCAAATTCAAGATATATGCATCGTATTCATTCCTATATCTTTAAAAAATAATTGTAGTTTCTAAATTTACATAAATAAAGATAAATTTGTTCGTTTTTACATCGTTATTAACGAAAACACAACCCGGAAGTAAATTGCGCAGCTGATCTGAGCACGTGGTCGAGACGTTTTCTTTACGACATATTTCCTAGAAATACTAACTGTGTTGATGAAACACATTTTCCTTTGTTTATTTCAAATAATTATTCATTGTGTGGGTACAGTTATTTTATAAATACTGAAAGATTATATTCGATTGAAAATAATAGGATGTAAAAAGTTAGAAACGTAATCATAAGCATATATTATATTTGAAGTATGAACATTTTCATAATTAGTATTTTCGTATACATTTATATGTTCACAATATTATTCTTAATATCTTAGCATTATCCAGATACGGCAATAAATATTTTGTTTCTTTTTAATCACAAGAAAAAAGACCAAAATGATTTTAATCGATCGCTTTTGTGACTGATGCACCAATTTGTCTAGTTGTCGTCAAGAAATCTGTTTCTTAGGTCAGTTGCCGTTTTGAAGTTATCAATTTCTTTTGACTTATAATCGACAGAAAACACGAGTGACATAATCTAAATTAATAATTTTCGAATTCAATAACAGCTATATTTCATCAAGCAATTGTGCAAATATTCGTATTTTGTTTTAATTAATTGTATTTTCGATTTGATTACAAGCCACGTGCGCACTCGTGTTGACAGATTTAGTTTGACCATGACCTTGCATTCATGTTCGTTTTATATTGATCTAAAATGCATTTTAAATTTCTTTCATCTTTTTCTTAAACTCTAGCATAAATATCATAACGAAATTATAGTTTTTAGAAACTTTTGTGTTTCAAAATAACGTACACTTATAGAAAATGTAAATGTTGACACTGCGCGTTTATGATGCAAAACATCGGCAAATTTTCTTCGAAAACATTTTTTTTCAAGCATGATAAATTGGTCATCAAACTACCTTTTCCCCAAAACTTTAACATTTTGACAGAATATAATGAAAGTCTTCCACTGCATTTATGTAAATTTGGATTTTAACACATTACTTTTATCTGAAGTTAATAATTTTTCTAGACATCCCCTCTTGCGCATAGAAGCGTCATTGAGGATACGGCGATTCCAAACAGCGCGCTTGTAAGCGTCACTGAGTGACAGGAGCTGTTACGTGGGTGCGCCTCAATGCGTCAACGAGTTGTAGAGGCAACTTTTATCTTGCGCTTGTAGGCGCTAGCAGTATGTAAAGGGTTAAGGAAACCTAGTGAGAGAAGCATCTCTTTTGGCATTAAGCCAGTCCATATTTACATTATCATTAGATGGTTTTGAACAACATAAAATTTATTAGAGAATCTACATCTGATAAACATACGCTAAGGCATCAAGCCAGTCCATATTTACAGTTTAAGATAAAATTTTCGGAAACCAAGTGAGAGAAGCATCTCTTTGGGCAAAAAGCCAGTCCATATTTACAGTTTTTAATAATATTTTAGGAAACAAAGTGAGAGAAGCATCTCGTTGGCAACAAGCCAGTCCATATTTACAGTTTTTAATAATATTTTAGGAAACAAAGTGAGAGAAGTATCTCTTCGGGCAAAAAGCCAGTCCATATTTACAGTTTAAGATAATATTTTAGGAAACAAAGTGAGAGAAGTATCTCTTCGGGCAACAAGCCAGTCCATTTTTACATTATCATAAGAAAGTTTTTAACAACAATTAATTTATCAAGGAATCTACATATGATTAACATAACCTTGGGCATCAAGCCAGTCCATATTTACAGTTTTAGATAAAATTTTTGGAAACCAAGTGAGAGAAGCATCTCTTTGGGCAAAAAGCCAGTCCATATTTACAGTTTTTAATAATATTTTAGGAAACAAAGTGAGAGAAGCATCTCGTTGGCAACAAGCCAGTCCATATTTACAGTTTTAGATAATATTTTAGGAAACAAAGTGAGAGAAGCATCTCTTTGGGCAAAAAGCCAGTCCATATTTACAGTTTTTAATAATATTTTAGGAAACAAAGTGAGAGAAGCATCTCGTTGGCAAAAAGCCAGTCCATATTTACAGTTTTAGATAATATTTTAGGAAACAAAGTGAGAGAAGCATCTCTTTGGGCAAAAAGCCAGTCCATATTTACAGTTTTTAATAATATTTTAGGAAACAAAGTGAGAGAAGTATCTCTTTGGGCAACAAGCCAGTCCATATTTACATTATCATAAGAAAGTTTTGAACAACAAACAATTTATCAAAGAATCTACATATGATTAACAGAAGCTATGGCACCAAGCCAGTCCATATTTACAGTTTTAGATAATATTTTAGGAAACAAAGTGAGAGAAGCATCTCGTTGGCAACAAGCCAGTCCATATTTACAGTTTTTAATAATATTTTAGGAAACAAAGTGAGAGAAGCATCTCTTTGGGCAAAAAGCCAGTCCATATTTACAGTTTTTAATAATATTTTAGGAAACAAAGTGAGAGAAGTATCTCTTTGGGCAAAAAGCCAGTCCATATTTACAGTTTTTAATAATATTTTAGGAAACAAAGTGAGAGAAGCATCTCGTTGGCAACAAGCCAGTCCATATTTACAGTTTTAGATAATATTTTAGGAAACAAAGTGAGAGAAGCATCTCTTTGGGCAAAAAGCCAGTCCATATTTACAGTTTTTAATAATATTTTAGGAAACAAAGTGAGAGAAGCATCTCGTTGGCAAAAAGCCAGTCCATATTTACAGTTTTTAATAATATTTTAGGAAACAAAGTGAGAGAAGTATCTCTTTGGGCAAAAAGCCAGTCCATATTTACAGTTTTTAATAATATTTTAGGAAACAAAGTGAGAGAAGCATCTCGTTGGCAACAAGCCAGTCCATATTTACAGTTTTAGATAATATTTTAGGAAACAAAGTGAGAGAAGCATCTCTTTGGGCAAAAAGCCAGTCCATATTTACAGTTTTTAATAATATTTTAGGAAACAAAGTGAGAGAAGCATCTCGTTGGCAAAAAGCCAGTCCATATTTACAGTTTTTAATAATATTTTAGGAAACAAAGTGAGAGAAGTATCTCTTTGGGCAAAAAGCCAGTCCATATTTACAGTTTTTAATAATATTTTAGGAAACAAAGTGAGAGAAGCATCTCGTTGGCATCAAGCCAGTCCATATTTACAGTTTTAGATAATATTTTAGGAAACAAAGTGAGAGAAGCATCTCTTTGGGCAAAAAGCCAGTCCATATTTACAGTTTTTAATAATATTTTAGGAAACAAAGTGAGAGAAGTATCTCTTTGGGCAACAAGCCAGTCCATATTTACATTATCATAAGAAAGTTTTGAACAACAAACAATTTATCAAAGAATCTACATATGATTAACAGAAGCTATGGCACCAAGCCAGTCCATATTTACAGTTTTAGATAATATTTTAGGAAACAAAGTGAGAGAAGCATCTCTTCAGGCAACAAGCCAGTCCATTTTTACATTATCATAAGAAAGTTTTTAACAACAATTAATTTATCAAGGAATCTACATATGATTAACATAACCTTGGGCATCAAGCCAGTCCATATTTACAGTTTTAGATAAATTTTTTGGAAACCAAGTGAGAGAAGCATCTCTTTGGGCAAAAAGCCAGTCCATATTTACAGTTTTTAATAATATTTTAGGAAACAAAGTGAGAGAAGTATCTCTTTGGGCAAAAAGCCAGTCCATATTTACAGTTTTTAATAATATTTTAGGAAACAAAGTGAGAGAAGCATCTCGTTGGCAACAAGCCAGTCCATATTTACAGTTTTTAATAATATTTTAGGAAACAAAGTGAGAGAAGTATCTCTTTGGGCAAAAAGCCAGTCCATATTTACAGTTTTAGATAATATTTTAGGAAACAAAGTGAGAGAAGCATCTCGTTGGCAACAAGCCAGTCCATATTTACATTATCATAAGAAAGTTTTGAACAACAAACAATTTATCAAGGAATCTACATATGATTAACATAAGCTATGGCACCAAGCCAGTCCATATTTACAGTTTTAGATAATATTTAAGGAAACCAAGTGAGAGAAGCATCTCGTTGGGCAATAAGCCAGTTCATTTTTACATTATCATTAGATGGTTTTGAACAACAAACATTTTATCAAAGAATCTACATATGATTAACATAAGCTATGGCATCAAGCCAGTCCATATTTACAGTTTTAGATAATATTTTAGGAATACAAGAGAGAGAAGCATCTCGTTGGCATCAAGCCAGTCCATATTTACAGTTTTAGATATTATATTTGGAATCCAGGTGAGAGAAGCATCTCATTTGGTATCAAGTTAATCAATATATACACAAAACAGATTCCAGGAGATTGTGGAGTGGCAAATCAGAGCATAAAGAGTAATTAGGCAATCAGTGTTGTTCCTAGAGGGTTACTTCCGAATATTTTCCAACTCTTTTCACTTGGTGTTGTTTAAAATTTGGAAAAGTTGGATACTTTTACCATTCAAAGGAGTTCCCTTCGTTTAGAAAAGGCCAAAAGGAACACCTAGGAACAACATTGTGAAATGGTTAAATCCATTGTTAATGATCTCAAGTCCACATTAGACTTAAAACTTTTACTTGTTGACTTCACAGCAAATCAACAATCAGTTCAGATTTTTGCAACGTTCAGGTATTGCTAAGCTGACAGGATATCATCATATGATACGAATGCATTAGTTGAGCACTGACCATCTAAAACATAAGTATTCAATTGAAAATCATCAACATATTGGAGAAATGTCCTCTGTTGAAATTCTTTGATTTGGTTTGTCAGTCACTGTATTTTCTTCAAATCCATAAATGTGGATCCTCATTTGTTCTCATTTCCTTGGACAAGTGATCCTAGGAATAACAAGAGTCAGAAAATGTATAAAATCATTGATAGATATCCCATTAATTGGAATAACTAAACATGAAATCTATCTGCATATCAATAAAAGAAATAATTTCTAAGGTGTTGTTCTGAGTTATTAATTTGAAATGTCTTGTCTGGAATTTCAAACAGAATGTGAGTTGTCTGAGTATTAATTGGTACTAAAATATAAAACTTATATTAGCAAATGTCTAGATCATGTCCATTAAAGAAAATACCCGGTATATATTCATGAAAAGTCTGTTCTAATAGGAGATTGTTTCTTTTAAAGACATTTCATCATTTTCAGATACACAACTTTTCAATGACAAGTATCTTTATTTCATTATTCTGGGTAGAATACGTTCTAACATAGATCCTAATGTTGTTGTCAAGCAGTGATGTTTATGCCAAAGTGCTTAAAACAGAGAGTCGAATATCCTTGAAAAATACTTGTAATTAATTATTGTTTCAACTTAAAAATATCATTCAAAGAAATAACTGTTAATAATGTCTTATCATTTCTTAACTTCCAGAGGACCCTTACATATTTTGATTACTTGAATGCAAGATAGGTATACTTTGTCAAAATGTGGGTAGGGTATTAAAGCAACACATATACCTAAAAGGTAGATCTTTATGCTAAATTAGAGATGTATAACAGTTACCTCAATTCTATCGAAATTTTACAGCTACTTTTTTCCTCTTTTGAGCTTTGTCAGTTTGTCGTGTCACTGGATGACTAAACAGTGTTGTTTTCTTCTTTTCACTCCTCTTCTTTTCCTTTCAATGAAAATTCATAGTTTAAGTTCACATTGGCATTACCAACTTTGTTATTTAGATTGGTAATTTTTGGGGTTAGTACATAGGTCTTACCTAAGAGCACCTAAGTGTTGCATCAAATATGATGATTTAGTATTTTGAAAACCAATGACAGATATTTAATAGACACTAAAATTAGAGTGTTTTGATCATGAAATCAGTTTGATGGATCATATATTTAGGATATTCCATTACTATACATCATGTGTACATCAGAAATGAATTAAGAGTGAAGTCATTACATATTAGAAGGAAAGATTGCAATCTAAAACATCAATCAAAAACATGAATAAGAAGCCATGGGGCAAAGTTCCATTAAACAAGGTTAGTTTGCAATAAGACCCAGTAGGTTTTGCTCAAAATCACAGTTATTTATTTCAATAATTCAGTTGGTTGCAACCAGATCTTACTGAGTCTGCCATACCAGGATTACAATATTTAATATCAATATGCCCTCACTTGATTAAGTTGACATTTGGAGAAGTTAAAAATTCACTGGGATTTCATCAGATCTGTTATCTTTTGTCAATAACATATCATACATATAAGCCATGTTTTTCTCATAAATAATAGAAGTATATAAGAAAAGTTTTGGAAAGGGAACTTAGATTCAGGGATCTTAGATTTAGAGTTCAGGGTCAAAACCTAGCCATTATACAACAGGTTGCTGAGTAACTTTGAAATCGCTTAATTTCAAATAGCTTGAAAGTTGTTGCTAAAAATCAAAAGTTTAAATCTGAAAGTAGTTATTATTTTTATCACAAAACTAATTTGATGATACTTTTATGTTTCAAAGAAATATCCTGTTTTGATACAATTTTGAAGGTTTTGGGTCTGATTGAAACACAATATAAAAAAAACATTCCAACTTACATCTATTGCTTCGACCAGAAATGCGACTGTCCCATGGATGTGTTCCACCATTTGCATCTCATTCAACAGTCCAGCACTTGGGTTACTGCTCTTCGATACAACTTCATCCAAAACACCATGTGGCCAGAGAGATCTTTCCATCAGAAGGGGAGAAAGCTTGTCGTCAGGACTAGCATGGCCAGTCTGAAGGTATCTGAAAACTATCTTCTTCAGAGCCGAGGTCAAGGCTTCTTGTACGGTCAAGAGTGAGTTGCTGACTAGTTCATTCATATGTGTAAGGCACTGACCTGGTAGTGGAGCTCTAAACTTTTCTTCCAGACCATCAAAGATGTCATCTGCAACCTTGTCTTCAACAAATCCATACAGAGATAATATCTGTGAAAGCCTTACTTTCTGACAGAGTCCATCAACTTCTTTAACCCTGTATGGAAATAAGGATTGCCAAGTCATCAAGAACTCTGACAGATACTGGTTTTTATCCCTGCCCGAGACCGGAGCTCTCTTCAGTAGGCTGAATGTCATTTGTAGATAGTCCAAGAGAGTTTGCATGTTTGAAGAGCTCTTAGCTCTCAACTGCTCAATGGAATCTTTCTGATCTTTGTCCAGTGACTCATAACCAACAATTTTCATCATGCTTTCAAACAGTTCATCAGTTTTATGAAGAGATTCTCCAGAAAAGCTTATCATAGGGAAGCTTGAAGAAATTCTTATTAGTGGCTTATTCATTACACAATCAACAAGAACCTTGCCTTCTATTTGATGCATATCATATTGTCTTTCTCTACCATGCCCAAGTTCACTGCAAATTTGGGAAAATTTTAAAGCAGCTGTCAGGTCTGGATGAGCAATGACCTGTTTCTTTTGAACAAGTTCAAGACTGACCTCAGGAATCACAGCAACTCCCTGAGATTGTTTAAAAAATGAAACCGAGAGACTTTGGGTTGATAGGGATATGATTGAAGCATCTTTGAGGAAACTGTTCTGTATGAATTGAAGAGCTACCAAGACTTGCATTAGAGGGCTGTGTCGTGTCATCATCACACACTTGTCCAAAGTGACCAGTTTATGTATTCTTTCCATTTCTTGAAGCTGAAAATTGTAAGAGCGTAGCAAATTTTGTTTCTCTGTCAATTCATTCCAAGACATTTTGAAATCATCCAATTTTTTTTGCAACTCCATATGGTCACCTGTCGATCCTTTAACTGATGTCTGTACAAAATCTTGGACATTTTGCTGTTTGCAATCACCTCTATTGAGTTTATGACTCCCATAGCGAATAACACATTTATGCCATTGCAGTAGTGGCACAAGATGTCTCAGAAGGGCAATGTCTTCATTTTTCTCAAATAGAAGAGCCATCAATGGATAATCTCTGACCTGCTCTTGAAGACAGAATTCTCTTTGCATATTCTCCGAACTTGGCTCCACATGTTCCATAAGCAGTCTGGGTAGCTCTCCTAATCTGTCATCAGAGGGTAATTGTTCAGTTAGCATCACTTCAAATTTGGATGCAGTGCTGGTCATATGATGTGATTGATACTTTGCAACATCATTTTGTACAATCTGAAATCTTTCCTTCATCACTCTGTTGATATAGTCTGTGAAATCCATCTCAAACTTTTCCTGTTCTTCAATTCTGTCATATTGAGCACAGTCTTCTGCCATTTTCAGAATTTTATCCCGGATGATGAAACTGATCAGTTTTGCAAGCTGTGCATCTCCCATCTCTGTTAAAGATTTAAGTGCTGACCAGTGGATCTCCAGATGTTTGGTTAAGTAACTCTCTGGATCAACAGATTCTGGCAGAGCGAGTGCTTGGGATACATCAGTGGCATCTGCAAACTCCAGAGCAAGTGATCCGGCAAGGCAACCATGAAGTATGAATTGAAGGATCCTGAAGGCAGCTGGAGATAGTTTGCGAACTGTAAGACATTCTCCTCGAAGACATCCAATATCAACAAAATGGTATCCTTGAAGGCCTGGATTGTCATGTTTATCTGATGATATCTGGAAAGTCTCTCCCTCTTTCTTGAATGGTTGTTTGCATTTGTCACAGTTCATATCATCAAGATCACTTTCCAGTTCAATGACTCTTATTACATTGCACGAGCATGAACAGGTTTGGTACTTTTTTCCCTCTGAAATTGCCAACAGTGTTGACTTGTGAAGGGCAGATTCCTTGAACCCACTGCCTGGAATGAACAGTTTGTGGAGGTCTCTTGGTGCTTGTAGACATCTCAGTAACAAGGGACTTTTTTTACTTGTATTCCCTTGGTTTGGGTTAAATGCAAGGATTGTACATAGCAAGTGCAAAATACACACAGATGAGTGATGGTTGTCTGGGGGTTTAGAAGAACTTGCCTGAAGAAGTCTGAAATTGAAATCTCCAAATGAGCAAAGGTTTCTGAAAAGGACAATTTGATTCTTGGGTAGTTTACAGCTTACAATATCATAAAACACTTTCATCTTGTCATTTCTTTCTGAATCTGTGATTGGTCGTACAGACTGCAACAAGTGAATACATTGAAGTGCAACACCAAATAAACTTTGTACATGTTCTGGTATAGATTTTGACTTTTGGGCAACATCCTTCATCTGACTATCATTATCTGGCAATGCATCATATGCAGCAAGGGTCCGTTGGTAAATATCAGAGTCTGTCTCAATAGGGCTCAGCTCTCTTGCATAAAGTCTTTGATCAGTCGGTACTTCATGAATTGTCAGAAATTGGAGATTTGCTGCAAAATCTTCAAATAACTCTACCATTCTTTTTAGTCCATCATTCTGACAAGTCACTTTCAAAAAAAACATTTGCAGTGCTTTGGTTCTAGCATTCTCAGGAGTTTCGTCTTCAGAATTGGCCAGACTTAACATTCCATTGATTTTTTGAACAATGTTCAAATCAACAGGTTCCTTTTTGCTCAGTTCTTTTGAAAATTTGATCAAAAAGTTCTTTAAGTAGGCCAATGCTACTAGGTGTCTCAGGAACAAACCTTGACTTTTCAGTAACTTTTCAAATCTCAACACATTGTCCAATGTTGTTGCATCCAATTTGAATTCCACATTGCAGAAATGTGTTTGAAAGACATCAACTATCAAACAAGCTAGATGAGAGTCTGGTTCCCCTTTTTCTCTGTACTCCGATATACAACCTTCCATGAACTGTAATGTTTCGGCATCTTCAATGACAATTTCTTCTGTCAGAACATCAATATTGCTCAATTCAACCAACAGAGTTTGGAAGAGTGTTGGCCCAAAAAAGCTGTAAGCGTCTTTATACAAAACAAGTGATGGAAGTGATTGGAAAGTCCAATGTAGAAGCTGACCATCTGGGTTGGCGGCAAGGGCACTACTTATATAGCAAGAGAAGAAGTGTTGAAGGGCCTTGCAGGGGACTTCATCAAATAATTCATTTACAAGTTGAGACACAATATTGAAAATAGTTTCACTTTCAGGTGGATTTTCAGTTAAAGCTTGTCCAATCCTACACAGGTACTCACGAGCCAACTTCTTTGAAGTACCAATAAGCAAGGAAAAATCACTGCAGATTCTCAATGACTGACATAATTTTGCTTCAAATGATACTTCACGAGCAAGGGTTAAGACAAGCTGGATCCCATTTATCCAATCATGTTCAGGAAGACTAGCAAACAGGGATTCTGATGGCAACAGCTTTGAACATGCAAAGTCAATCAAGGCAACAGTTTTATCTGGCTTCTCATCAACATCAATGGACCCTGATGACTTCTCCATACCTTCAAACTGTTTGTCATTATCATATCCACTTTTAAAAATGTCTTCTCCATCACATGATGTTGACAGATCAATGCATTGTCCATCATTCTCAGCCATGTATGGTTTCTTCTCTTGACACTGCACATCCTTGTCTTCTATTTCAATATCATCAATATCAACTTCTTTTTCTGACTCACTGAGAATTGGTTCATCAAGAGTGCTCTCTTCATGACCATGCAGATCAATCTCTGGCTCTGTTATCTTTTCATCATCTATCTTTGATGGCAAGGAATCATTGTTATCTTCTTCTTGTTCATAAATGTCATCTTCAGAAAGTGTTTGTTCAGGTATAACTGAGAGGCTATCTTTTGAAATTTCACTCTTACCTGAACATAATGTGAACGGAGTGTTTTGCTGTGAAATCATGTCATCAAGATTTGTGTTGGTTAGATTCTTGCAAACACTGATAAGTTTTAGTTCAGATTCTATGACTGTCTCGTATAACCAAATTGTCACATGTAATCTAGAAGCATTTTCTTCAAAACTACTTCCCACTTTAGACAACCTCCTTGTCACTGACCACTCTGTTACTCTCGTTCTGTCATCTTCAGATAAATCCAACTTGATTCCACAGAACAGAACATTACAAACATCTTTCACATAGTCTGAAAACTGTGCAGTGTTGTAATTCTCAAACATATCGACAGCAGCTTGACGAATGGATTCTTGAAACCTTGATACCAGGTCTTCTATGATCTCTTCAGTTATTTCATCTATGTCAAACTCAGGATAATCACCTGCAAGACCTTCCATGAAAGGCTCCCTTAATGTTTCAATTTTTTCAATGAACAGTCGGCTGAATGGACAATGTAAGGATAGAACACTTTCCATTACATCATAGCACTCGGGGCCTTCTGGTTGGGGCACAGATTCATAGTCAAGTAGGCTGTTGTCCTGTGATAACCTCTTCCAAACTTCCCTCTTGGTCTTGTCTGCAGCTTCACACCATAAAGTGACTGAATCCAAAGCACTTGCTTCTTCGAGTTTGAAAATGAATGCTGCCAAAGGGTGTTTGATGCAAATCGCCACTTCATGTTCAAGAGCATCACAAAGTGTCAGGTGAGAGTATAACTTCAAACCATCACATGCAACCTCTAATTGCCAATTGTTTGAGCCTTCCTTGGACAATTTGTCTTGCAAAGTGTTCATCACTATATCCTCAAAAAACAACATAATTTCAGTGTCATTTGACAATGCATGCAAAAGTTTCTTAAGGCTTTCCAAATCCCTTGGAGCATCGTGATAATGAATCAATGTAAATGCCCAAAACAGATGCTTTTCAACAAAGCTGGTCAGAGGTCTTCTTTCCTCAATAAGATGAATCTTTTGTTTTTGAAGAAGATCAACTATTGAGTTTTCCTTTCTTTCAAGAATATCCACAAATGAAATGGACCAGCCACCTAAGAAGTTCACAATAGCAAAATAAGTGTCAAGTTCACTTCTATCCATATGCATGAGGATCACCACATGTTTCTTGTCTTCAACCAACTTTGACCTGACATAGTCTGCTTGACATTTGTCAACTATTGATTTCATTAGAAGGATGTTATTTTTGTCTGATTGCATTGCACACTGCATAATAAGGCATCGGTTTTGTGATTCAAACCAGAAGCTGTTTACCTTTTGACAAAGTTGCTTTTCAGACTTAAAAGCACTCAATCTTTCTATCTGACATTGTGTCCCACTGCCAGCAAAACAAGCAGAAATGTCTGTGTGAAGATTGCTATGAGAAAATATCATTTCTTTTAAGCATGCTTCAGTCTCTTGTTGTCTATTCTGGAGATAGGATTCCAACCCATGGTGAAAAGGAAGCGTAAAGTACTTCTCCTGAAGCTCTTCGACTTCATCCGTGTGCAAGTTTGATAGCTCAAATCTCACAACTGATTCAGGAGAACAAGCTCTCAACAATGTATGCTTGCATTCCTGCAATTTTTGGGCTTGGCTCAAGTGCTTTTGCTCTCTTGTAAAGACAAACTTTACAGCTGAAGCAATCATATCTGGGCTGTCAATTGGAATGGCATCATGTCTCTTGAAATGAAAATCTGGTATATCTGTACACATGTCCATCCATTTATCAAGTTCCACTGAGGCATCTTTTTCTTCTGCTGATAACATATCTGGCAGCTTTATAAACTGCTTTTCAAATCTGTTCAGGAAAGGTGGGTCAGACATATCCAATTTGTCTTCTTCTACCAATACAATGCATCTGAAATCATCATGGACATGGCATAGTGGGTTGCTATAAGCCCCGAGAGCTATTCTACAATTCTTTTTTGAGCCAACTATTGTGTAATTTTGGTTGAGCATGTCATAAAGACTGCCATAAATGCTCTCAAGATCCTTCAAAACAAGAACAACACCTTCTTCCATACAAAGAATAATCTGACTCAATATGCGATAGTTGTAATCATCCGTCCTGTCTTCTTCAAAATGACTTCCAAGAATTGTGACATGCTTTCTCCCCATGTCACCCAGTAGTCCTTCAATGATGCTGAGTGCAGATTCTCCTCTTGTTGCCAGTAGAAGATGACGAGCAGTTTGGTCTCTGATATTGTCTTCTACAAGTTGCAATACTCTTGGCATTTCCTTTGGCCAGGATAAAGGGTCAACAGCAGATATGGTTGCCTCAAGGTATGTCTTAAATACTGACAAAACAGAGTCAATTTCAGTTGAGAGTCCACCAAAATTCCTTAGCAAACCTTTGACTACAATTGACAATTGCATTTCTGGATCTGATGCATCTTCATCTGACAGGAAGTGATACTCTTTGGACACATACTTTACCAAAGAGTAAAAATCTCTTAACCCATGAAAGTTCTTGAATTTTTGTTTGCCTGTGTAATCAATGTAAGCATCAGCAATGGCCCTAATGAGTTCAGAATCAATGTTTTCCTTTGTTTCATTTAAGTTCAATGTTGATGACAGACTCAAATTCATTGTTTGGTCATGAACACTTGCTTCACTTATAGAAAGACCTGTGTGATATAGCTCATCTGCATCCATGTCTGGCCTGGACAAATGAATAGCTCTGTTCATCTTTGCAGCATCAAGTGCCCAGTTTGATATTCCAACTACAGCAACTTTTGGAAGTTCTGTATCTCCGGGTTCTAGTAGACTATGAAGTACTTTCAGAGGATTAAACTTTGATGTCTCTGCCAGACCAATTTCATCCAATACAACTACTGGAAGGACACTCCCGTCTTTGTCTTGGTCTTTGTAGCGTTCAGCTTTTTCGAAAACTTTGATGATACCTTCTGATGTTGATGACTCCGAACCTTGGTAAGAAACACAGAACACTTGCGGAAGACTTTGGAAATATGCATCCTTGGAATCCTTTCCACGCAGGTTACTTTTGATCAGCTGTAATGAAAGTGATTTGCTACATCCTGGTTTGCCAACAACAAATACTGGGATGCGATTGAGAATGCAAACCATTATAACAAACACATTCTCCTTCAGGGCTGTATTCCTTGCTGTTCCTGGTGGTAATTCCATTCTTTCCAAAAGATCTGATTGTTCCCTTTGAATTATCCTTAAAATGCTTTTTTCTGTCTCTTCAATGTAGTGTTTTGAGAAAATCTTCTCCATGTTAGCTCTGTATTGTTTTCGACTTGAGTTATCTGGAAGTCGTGAGTGGTAGGAATGAGCAAGCGCTAATACAACAGAATGTACTTCCAGCACCTTATTTGACAGAAATGCTTTATAATCAATGTCATTTTTTGTCTTCAAGTTTTGTTTGAACCATTTGATCAGAGTTGTACAGCGGTTGACATCACGAAGACTGACACATGCCCCAGATTCCTCTCTATCTCGTACAACTTTTTGTGACATAACAAGAAGGTCCACCAAACAGTCAACTAGGTTGCTTTGTACACATCCATCAACCATTCTCTTGATGTAAGATTTCTCATCATTGGCATTCAAACTTCCATAATCCCAGACATAGTCAACCATTCTCTCTGGAAGAGGATTTACCCTGTAGACTAGTCTTGACTTTTCATCTGCTCTGACCTTTGATTCTAAGCCAGCAGTGAATATACTTTTTTCACTGCGCAGTTTGTATGGATTGCATGCTGCCATAACAATCAGATTTGGAGCAAGAGTTTCTCCTTGACATTTGTGATGACACAGGATGGTGTTTATTAAACCTAGATGGTTACATGTGTTTATTTCGTCAAGGAACAGCCAAACTGTTTCAGATAACATGGTCAAGGCCTTCTCATTGATACTTGTGACACGTTGAATGATTTGTGATTCATCAATGCCAGCATGAATGCTTTGAATTTCTATATGAACACCACACACCTTTGCCAGATATCGTATCAGACTTGTTTTTCCACACCCAGTTTCTCCCATTACGATAATAGGAACCTGTGATCTTGTTCTGAGAACAATCAAAATCATCTTCAGGAGGTTGTCAGGAGTGAGGGCATAGTTCTTTGCTATATTTTCTAGAATTTCCTTTGAAGCAATTCCTTCTGTAAATCTTGCTATCCGTTGTAAAATCTCTTGGAGTTCTTCTTGGTTCAAGTTTGAGAAATCTGGCAAGGGTTTCTTCACTTGAGTTTCAAATAATTTCCTTATATGACGTGGCACCAAATCTTTCTCTCTGTATAGAGCTGAAAGGGTTTGAATATCTTGATTATGAAAAGCAAGAATGAGGTGGTTACTTTCGGCCCACCGGATCATACCATCAACACGTTTGGTCATTGCATGTGCTGAAGCTGATGTTGCAGTCAGATTCTCATTGCTATCACTCTGCTCCATGGAAGTGGTCATGCTTTTTACACTGCTGCTTTGTTCCTCTCTACATGCATTGACAGATCTTGTAGCGAACTCACTGGAAACATCAAGAAGTGCTTTAAAGAGTTGAGACTTCACTGTTTTCATGTTTGCCTCATCGCCAAGCATTCCAGCAATGTTTGTTGTTCTGAAGAAATAACTACAAGAAAATTTCTTCAGTTGATCAGACAATACATTCAGGAATATATTGACAACTGCAAAGGACATATCAGATCCCACGGAAAAATACTTTTGAAGCAGTATTTTACACTGTTTTTCAGGAAGAGGCTTGCAAACATTTTGTCCAGTAAAATACAGATCAGTTTGATCTAGCTTTCCATCATCATATGCCTTTAAGTAAACACAAACCACTTGAGCAGGACTACAAATTTCCTGGCTGGGGTGATAATTTTCATAGGTCTCCCATACAAGGAATTGTCTGTTGAAACTTGTCATGGTTTTTAGAGAATTTCTGAGAGAGTTGCTTATGGTGTTTGCAATTTCAATATATATGTATTTGGTGGTTAGCTTAACCATTGTTGATCCATGTCTTAGAAATCCTAACACAATGAGCTGAAACAGCTGCAAGTCGACATCCTGCTGCTTAGTCAGAGTCCCAACATCGATGTGAAGCAGATGCATTGGGGATATTTCAACACCTGCAATCTTCCTCACCATGTCAGCACTAGTAAGATCACCACTCAAATGCAATGTTGAAACAGTTAAACCTTTTGCCCAGGCCTCTTCTTGTATGAACTCTGACTTCCCTTGTCCTGGTACATCAGACATCACTGTACACACTTCAGGCCACAGAGTCTGAAGACAGTATTCCATGGCATGTTGAGACATGTGTTGAACATTTTGAACCTTAGTTCCAAAGTGATCAAGTAACGGATGATGGGCACCACCCCTACATATAACAGCAAACAGTACTGGTTTTCCTGATAGTTCTTTTACAGCATCAATAAACATGAACTGCATTTCAGTTGGTATTTTTTCAATGCATACCAATGAAAAAAGTTGTGTCCCTTTTTGATTGAATGATCTTAAACATCGATTCAATAGAAGTTTGATGTCTTCCCAGCAGGTGTCTTCTTGACAAAAGAGAACTTGATGAGATTTAGGAAGAAGTCCAGTTGTGTTCTTGTATAAAGCCATCAATGTTGGTATAACCAAATCACTATTTTCATTTAAACCAGCAACAAATAAGTCACCCATTTCAACAACATCACCAATATTAGCTGATTTGCCTTCCTTTTTCTTGTCACCTGGAAATGTCGTCTCTGTGAAAGGTTTGTTTTCAAACAGGTGATGCAAAGCTGTTCCCAATGTCTTCAAACCATATGCTTCATCTGCATTCCCTTCTGCCTCCTCAGAATAGATTTTCTTTAACTCTGAAATGTTCATTGAACTGCATCCAGTAAAAGAAAGAAGATGACGTATCTCTTCCTCGTCATGTGTGCTTGAAAATTCTAATAATTCTTTTAGTTTAAGCAGTTGCTCAGGATAGAAAAAGTTTAGCCAATAATAATCCTGTCTCATATCTGCAGTTGTTGTTTGCCACTCATGAAGCTGTTCTTGAAACTCATGATAATAGTCTTTTGCATCTTTCGTTAACAGAATTCTCTGAAAGTCAATTGGGTATTCAGGATGACCAGACAGACACAGCTGTGAAAGGATATTAGCAATGTCCATAGCATCATCTACAAAGTGAACAAATACTTCATATTCTTCTTTCACTTTTTTCTTCTTGGCCTCATCCTTAGCATCTGCATTCACCAAAAGAAGAGCCCTGCTTCTCAAGTCCTGTATATCTGAATCTGTGTGAGTCATCAATTTGCCATGGCTTTTGTAAGTCAACTTCATGTCACATTTCTTTGTACTACTGATTGTGAAAACAAACCTTGATCCACTTTGCACTACATTTTTTACAATTTGCTTTGTAACTGCACCTCTGTTTGCAACATTATGAAACAAAACCTTCAGTACATGAAAATTGTCATTACATTCAGAAATTTTCTGATCAAGGTTTGTTATTTGGGAATCCTTGAGGGATTTCCTTAGAGTACGAAGAACATCATGAACATCATCTTTCTTTTGATCACGTATAACTGGACTCAGAAAGCGTTTGACCTCAATGAGGGCTGACACAGTCGATTCCTTCACTGACTGTTCAGAGTGTTCTTCCACTGCATCAATGAGATTCCGGAGATCTTCCAAGGCAGTCTGTCTGATAAAGTCAACTAATAGTGAAGCTTTTGACAGTTCAAGGAAAATATTTTCCAGTTCTTCAGTAACAATAATGTTTATTGACTCTAACACTTTGCTGGAGTCATGAAGACCTCTCAATGTCAATCCAATGTCATCTTTTTTAGCTAAACGTGTGAACGCTTCGACAGATTGATCAAATGTCTTACCAATGTCTTCAAATTGCAAAATGGTTAAGACTTTCCTGATCGTTTTTACTTTCTTCAAGAATTTATGATAGCTTGAATACAATGCAAATGCTTGTCTTATCCATTCAGGTAGCCCTTTGTTGAAAAACATTTCAGCAATTTCTATTTCTTTCTTCATATCTTTGACATCAACAATCTGAATGATATCTCCAATGACTCTATCTTCTTTATTGAAAAGAGGCTTCCACTTGTTTTCATACTCCTCAACACCATGGGTGGAAATAGCTACCATTACTCTTATTGTCACCAATGGTTCACTTTCTTCAACCTCTTTCATTTCCCCAAACAGTGAACATATGTCATCTTCTGGTGATGAAGGAAGATCTGTTTCTGTGTTATCAGTTGTGATCCAATTTGGCATATTTTCCTTACATATCTTCCAAAAGCTCTCAGATCTGGTTACTTGTTTAATGTTTTGACATGATGTTAACACAGCTGAAAATGGTTCCCAATGAGATCTGTCCAAAACCGCAGATACAGGAATTTTTGAATCCTGCAGCAGTTCTTCTCTTTTCCTCTTGATCCTTTTGTGAGCATGGTCAAGGTCTTCAATCAACCCACAAGAATTACTTTTCATATTTTTAATGAAAACTTCAAGAAATTCTCCATCACTCTCCACCAAGCAAAATGATTTGTCAAGCTCCTTCAAACATCTATGAAGTTGATCCTTTGTACAGTTACATCCAGATGAAACCAATAAATCAACAACTTCATCAGGATTTTCTTTAGAGAAAACATAAAGTTCTCTTGCACACGACATTGAAAGTGACTTTTGCATTAGGTTTTCACCAAATACTTTGCATTTCTCTACAGTCTTTTTGAGAATCTTGTTGTTCTTGAGTAACTCATGTTCTTTGGAATATGCTATGACATTAATCCAGAGTTTTGCATTTTTGGCAATTTTCAAGAACACCGCAGATGTCTCTTTGCTTCTTTCAAAGTCAGCTGACTCAATTGCAGTCTGTAGGAGGGTCGCAAAAAGTCTGAAATCAAAAAGAAAAGTTTAAGTTTCTCTC
Organism: Steromphala cineraria; assembly: GCA_916613615.1. Lineage (NCBI taxonomy): Eukaryota > Metazoa > Mollusca > Gastropoda > Trochida > Trochidae > Steromphala > Steromphala cineraria. The sequence continues at coordinate 77,012,942 of OU744721.1, forward strand.
ATAATTATATAACCATGTTGTGTCAGATTTACAAGGCTACTATTTATGCAAGCCAGGAAAATTATAAAAGTTTATAATTTAAGTCCATTTTTTCTATGACTTTTGCAACCAAAGACTGAGCTTCGAATGCACAATAGGCCTTTACATTAAAGTTTGAACTTTCCAATTTTCTCAACCCAGGGCTAACCACTAACCACACAAAAGTCATGATTTTATAGACCACATGGGTGGTTTTAAACCAACAATAATCCCAACCTGCTCAACCCTGAAAACTACAGCCATTAGCTCTGTAGCTCATCAGGCTTTACATTTGATTTTGCTTTAGGGTTGGCCAATGTGGTTCCCCCTTAGTAGGGGCCACAGGGTCACAAAATCTACAATTATTAATCCTCACTAGTCAAGGAGTCTGTACACACAAAGTTTCAGCTTTCTAAGCCTTATGCTTCTAGAGAAGAAGATAGAATTAGATTTTTAAGGCATGGCCCCTGTGGCCCTTATTAGGGGCCACAGGGCCACCAAGGTTCAATTTATAAACCTCACTAGTCAATGAGACTTTTCCAAGGTTTCAACTTTGTAAGCGTTATGCTTCTGGAGAAGACGATGAAAATGCATAAAGTTTATGGAGGGGGCGGACGGATGCCGAACAACATGCCATGCCATTAGCCCATCGGCCCTTTTGGGCCAGATGAGCTAAAAAATAGAGCCATTGGCTCTGTAGCTCATCAGGCTTCATTATCAATTATGCTGTAGACCATCTGACACTTCCGGTTGCGCATGGTGAAGGCTTGACGTATCTTCGCGGGCTCTCGCTACCCCATGGATATAATCCAAGTAATCCACTAGTTTCAAAGATATATGTTCATATAATAATGTCAAAACTGTGAATTAAAGTCTCGCAACAATACTTTAAAACTTTATCTGCAATTTTATTGCAATTTTGATAATATTGAACTTGCTCGAACAATGTCGGTGAACGAAACACAACGTGTTACTCGTAACAAGGTTGTTGGTGTGGATGATATCCTCGCGTCTGAGAAGAGAATTGCAGACCTAATCACTAACACTAAACAGGAATTACAACAATCGATCAACGAGGTGAGACAGGATATTCAGGACATGAAAGATAAAGTAAGTGCTGTGGAATTTAGCGTTTCTCAAAACGAAACTGACATTAAGAGTCTCCGAGAAGAGCTTAGACACGAACGGGAGGAACGCGCGAAACTCGAACGTCAGCATCTCCTAAAGGATATTCATGATAGGCGGCAGAATTTGTTGTTCTATGGCATTACGGAGTCCCCTCAGGAAAACACGGAGAGAGCACTACGAAATTTTTTCAGGGAAAAGCTGAACTTCTCAAAGTCGAGAGTGAGTGACATACACTTTAAAATCGTACATCGCTTGCCTATATCGGAGTACCAAAAAGCAAACAACCCAAGGGCTGTGCGGAGCATTATTGCTTCATTTTCTTACATGCCAGACCGCGAAGCAGTTTACGAAGCAAGAAAATCTTTGCGAAAATCTGGCATGAGCATCCAGACAGATCTCCCACCCTTTTTAAAGAAGAAAAGAGCGATCTTGAGCCGTGAAGCCGCCGAAATACGCGAGAAAGATGGTGTCTGGACACGGGTCAGAGTGGTCGGCACCGAAGTTGTCTTGGAGTCGCGAGACCCCCGCGAACCTGGATCTACCTGGACCAGACTGGAATCGCTAAGATAAACACTGTCTCATTATGTCATTGTTTACATTCTTATGAATGATATCTCCCTTTCCCTTTCCATGAACTATACTATATATTCACCTGACAAGTCAGGGTTCTTTTTGTGTATGAGTATGAAATGCAAAGACATTGCATCTTGGATATGTTCACAGTTGTTTTGAACTTTCACATGTTAAATGAACCTTTATAATTACATTCTTTTTCAAAGACGCATACGACCTGCTAATATGTTGCACTCCAAGCCCTTTCATCTATATTTAGCTACAGTGTTTATCGGGTCATAGAGTGCGCCGCGCTGTCGCGAGCACGTGAATCTTGCTTATGTGCGCTATCACCACGCACGTGTGTGATATTCATATGGATATTTGTTTGTGTTCAGCAAAGGATTCTCAACCTTTATTGCATAACTGATCCATTGTATATATAGCATGATGTAATGGACAAAAGGATTCGGCAATCACGAGAATTTTGCTTATCGTTCTTTCTTATGTTTCTGTTTCTGGGTACTGTGCAGGAGTCGATTTCGACTATAAGAGCATATGAGTGTTATGTTAAAGGTTGTATTAGGATTTTGCCAAACATTCACAAAGAGTGAGAATATGTTTACAAATTGTGTTCGATAGTTCGTATGTAGATAAAACCCTGGATACAGGGAAGATACTTGTATGTATAATTGTTAATGTTAATCAGAGATCTTCAAACAAGTCAATTTATTTGGCAGTTATTATTTCTTTTATCTATGGGGTTGCGAAGTCTCTATCAATGCCCCTAAGTCTTACCCATGGCATCAAGGAAAATTTCTTTGTTTTTATCTTTTCTTTCTTTTGTTATATTTAAACACAAAAAAACTCACTTGGATACAATAACCACTTCTGGAAAACAATTTATGTATAGGGTACTAATATACATGTAGATACTAGTCATGGAGTCCTTTAAAAAAATTAGCATTGTCTCAGCCAATTGCAGAGGTTTAGCCGACAAAAGAAAACGTAAAGAAGTTATGAATATATACAAGAAGAAGAAATTCTCTATCATATGTCTTCAGGATATCCATATTTCGACCGAACAGGAGAATGTTATGAAAAATGAATGGGGATTAGATTGTGTAATTGCACCTTTTAAATCAAACTCGAGAGGAGTAGCCATTTTATTAACCAATACTTTTGAATATGAAATACATAAGATTGCTAAAGATGATAATGGAAATTACATTATTTTGGATATAACGATTGACGGTTTCAGACTTACTCTTACTAATTTATATGGGCCCAATTTGGACTCCCCGTCTTTTTACATAGACTTATTTAGTTACATTATAGGTATGGGTAATGATGCAATCGCAATTTGTGGAGACTGGAACCTTGTTTTAGATCCTTCGATAGACCTAGAAAATTATAAGAATATTAACAATCCTAAGGCCCGTCAAGTTGTTTTGGACAACATTGAAACTTTGAATTTATTAGACGCATGGAGAGAGGTAAATATTGATAATAGGAAATATACATGGTGGAAAAGAAACCCTCGACAACAAGCTAGACTTGATTTCTTTCTAGTAACAGAAGACCTTTTTAACATAAGTACAAATATACAAATATTACCTGGCTATAAAAGTGATCATTCTGCAGTAGCCCTATCTTTATCAACACAGAAAGGTAAAGAAAAGGGACGCGGTTATTGGAAGTTTAACACATCATTATTAAGACGCGAAGAATATATAGAAACAGTTATTGAGTTACTAAAGGATACTAAGCATGAATACGCACACCCTAAGTATACTGTTGATGAAATAGATGAGATGGAAGACGCAGTTCTACCCCTAACAATTAATGACACGCTATTTTTGGAAACGTTTTTAATGAAAGTAAGGGGTAAATCTATTTCATATTCGTCGTATCTTAAGAAGTCAAGGATTGATAAATGTAAACAATTGGAAGAGAATATATGTCAATTAGAAGACGAAATAAGAAAAGATTTCCAAAATGTTGATGAAACACTTCTCTCAAATTTATCTAAAGAAAAAATCGAACTAGAACAAATTAAAGAAGAAGAAATAAAAGGAATACAGATTCGCAATAGAATTCAATGGTACGAAGAGGGGGAGAAGCCTACAAATTACTTTTGCCATTTAGAAAATAGAAACTATACAAATAAACTCATTAATTCCCTCATAATGGATGATGGTTCTGAAATAACAGAGGGAACTACAATTATAAAAGAACAGAAGATGTTTTACGAACGCCTTTATAAATCAAATAAGGAAATAGACGACGAAAGTAAAGATATATTACAAAATATTGAAACTCCTTCTTTAAGCAAGGATCAGTCGAATTAATTAGAACGCGATATTACTCTTGATGAAATTTCGCTAGCTGTGAAATCCATGAAAAACAACAAAAGCCCAGGGTTGGACGGGTTTCCTATAGAATTTTTTAAGTTTTTTTGGAAAGATCTCAAAATATGGGTTTATCGGTATGTAAAGGAAACATTTAAGGTAAATGCCCTTACAATAACAATGAATAGAGGTGTGATCACATGTATACCTAAACAAGGAAAAGTTAGACGTTTTCTCAAAAACTGGCGTCCCATTTCTCTCCTTAATGCATTGTATAAGATTATTAGTACCTGTATTACTAACAGGCTAAAAAAGACCCTAGATATTCTTATTCATGAAAATCAAACGGGTTTCATCCCAGGCAGATGCATTACAGAAAACATTCGACTTTTGTACGACATAATGTACGAAACTAAACTACAAAACAAAAAAGGTTTACTAATTCTGATTGATTTCGAAAAAGCGTTTGATACAGTCTCGAAAAAATTCGTAATGATGGTATTAGATAAATTTGGATTTGGCAACAACATGCAAAAATGGGTAAATATTCTTTTAACAAATTCCTCTTCATGTATTGTTCAAAATGGACATCTATCAACATTTTTTGAAAATGAACGAGGGTGTAGACAGGGCGATCCTATTTCACCATATTTATTCTTATTTGTTGCTGAAATACTTGGAATAATGATAAGAAATAATGAAAATATAAAAGGCATTCTCCTCGAATATATCATTGGTCAATACGCCGACGATACGGAATTATTCTTAGATGGTTCGGATACCTCTCTTAATGAAGCCATGAAGACACTCATAACATTTTATCACATGTCTGGTCTTAAAATAAATGTGGACAAAACAAAAGCAGTTTGGCTTGGAGCAATGGCTGGCAGTGATATAATTTTATCCCATGATTATAAACTAGACTGGCATAAGGAAAACTTTGAAGTTCTGGGAATAAAATTGAATGCTAATTTAGAAAACCTTTGGGTGATCAATACAAAACAAAGACTTGAAAACATAAAAAGAATTCTTTTGAACTGGAAAAAACGACATTTAACCTTGATAGGAAAAATAACTGTTATCAAAACATTGGCTTTATCTACTATTGTTCATATTCTCGCTTCTCTTCCAAATCCCACTAAAGATTTTTTAACAAACTTGAACAGATTATTTTTCAACTTTATCTGGGACGGAAAGAGAGACAAAATAAAACGAATAAATTTAATGCGAAAATATGAAGATGGTGGTCTTAGGATGGTTGATGTTAAATCATTTATTGATGCATTGAAAATCTCTTGCTTGAAGAAATACGTTTCGGTGTCAAACGACTATAACCTAGCCGGTTTTCCCATTAGATATATTCTTCAGGTAGGCGCAAATATCAACAGAAAATACAAACTGCAAAATCCTTTTTGGAAAGATGCACTCGATGCCTGGCATAGATATATCAAATGTCATGTAGTCAATGATAATATTAATGAAATACGTATGCAACCTCTCTGGTTAAATCACCAAAGTTGCAATCCAAACCTGATCATCAATAACTGGCTCAAACAAGGTATAGTTCATGTAAAAGACATTTGCAAAGATAATGAATTCTTAACATTTGCAGAAATCAAAACAAAATATGATATTAAAGGCACAGTGCTTGATCTTAATAGAGTCATCCTTAGCATTCCAAGAAAATGGAAAGATGTCATTCACTCATTTGACTTGTCAAGCGTAAGGGATATGCCACTAGACTCTCCTTGGAAGGATCTTATTGCTCCTGCAAAGGGATCAAGATTATTTTACGACAATCTTATATCTGATGCAAAAGGTACATTACCAAACGTATGCAACAAATGGCATAATGAATTAAATGATTTAATCAATTGGAATTCAACATTTTTGAAATATAGACAATCAACCAAGGATACTAAGCTTTTGGAATTCCAATACAAATTTATCCACAGAGCCATCTATACGAAACGGGAGTTGTTAAAAATGAAACTAGTTGATAATGATATATGTGAATCATGTGGAGCAAGTGAGAATATTTACCATGTATATGTAGAATGCCCAGTCATTCGAATGTTTTGGAACGAAATCGCCAACTTCTTTAGCAGATCACTTAATCAAAAATTCGAAATTTCAACACTGGATATATTATTCTGTACAACCAATAGCAACTTGCTAAATCACATAATATTGTTAGCTAAACGTCATATATTTGTTATGAACATCAAACGTTTGAAACCAAACTTTACAATATTTACAAAGATTTTAAAAGATGTTTTTGACATCGAGAAATATATTGCACGAAAAACTTTTAACATGAATTCTTTCAATAGTAAATGGATGCTTCTCAAAGATGTCCTTTAAACCTTTGATTTAATCATTTTTTTTTCGTATCCCGATCACCTATGAGGGATAAATCTTCTCATATGTATTCTCCATTCCCACTGTTGTTTGTAAAATATACATTGTCATCTGTTCATGCTTATTATGTCATAAATTCTTGTTTTCAATCTCAACTGTACCCACCATTGATTGTATCCAACTGAAGTGAATAAAAACATTTCCAAAAAAAAAAAAAAAAAAAAAAAAAATTATGCTGTAGAGTGTGGCCAATGTGATTCCCTCATTGTAGGGGCCACAGGGTCACCAATCATAAAGTTAAGTATATAGGCGACAAGTTTCAGTTTTCTAGGCCTTATACTTCAGGAGGAGAAGATGAAAATAGATTTTAAGGACGTTCCTTTTGCCTTTATTTGGGGCAACAGGGCCACCAAAGCTACAATTTATAATCCTCACTAGTCAAGGAGTCTGTACACAAAGTTTCAGCTTTCTAGGCCTCATGGTTCTGGAGAAGAAGATGAAAATAGGCTTTTAGGGTGTGGCATATGTGGCCCTTATTAGGGGTCACAGGGCCACCAAAGCTACAATTTATAATCTTCACTAGTCAAGGAGTCTGTACACAAAGTTTCAGCTTTCTAGGCCTTATGGTTCTGGAGAAGAACTCGAAATTCCACAAAGTTTACGGACGGATGGACGGACGGACGCCGGACACCATGCCATGCCATAAGCCCATCAGGCCTTACAGGCCAGATGAGCTAAAAAGCAGCTATGACACGTTTGAAAATGATGTGTCAAAGCAGTGCATTTAGGCAGACACGCTTCAGTGACCACAGATTCTGTTTGGGTTAATAAGCAGTGTATTTTAAAAGTCGTTTTTAGGCAGGTTACTCTCCCCTTTGATAAATACAAAGTGGAGACTAAGTCTAATTGCAATCCCTTCAATATGAATCCCGAAAGAGGCCATAAACTATTTCTGTCCACCATTAATGAACAGGGCAAAGTAATCAATAGGTTTTGGTTGTGCAGGCATTTCTTTGACATGAAACGTCCATGGACCTACAGTGTTTTATTTACCCCTGCGTCATGGGTCAATTACGCAGAAGTTTCCTATATGAATGACGCACAAACATTTTCAGCTGTACACTGACATGTTGATACTAAAAAAGTTTTGACAGTTCAGCAGGCCGTATGTGAAATTTGAACCAAAATATCTTACATATATGAAGCATCATGTACAATGAATTTTTAATGTATCAAAAGAAAATGAAAACAAACCCACGTGAAGATGTAAAAAATATATATAAATATAAAAAAACATTGCCCGACACCAACAGCAACAGTAAACTTTCAATGTCAAATGAAACTGAACTTACAGTGGGCAAGCATAAATAATCCAATTCAATTTTTTTGACAAAGGCTGCCTATTTCTGATATTGGTATTTACTCTTATATTTCTTGAACTGAAGCACCCTTATTTCCAGTTTTCCTTATAGTTAACTACGACATTAGAAACAGAAAGTCAAAGTGCCCATATGTCAGTCCATTTTTGTGTAGGGAAAGCAAGTGACAGAACTTCTAAATTTTATGACAAATATGTTGTTAGATAATTGTTACTTGGTATTTCTCAACATAAAATGCAAAAATATGTCATTGTTTTCTTATCAATGTAGAGTGACTAAAAACAAGAATGTCAACGTGGTCACTCGACAAGCATGTCGGAGGCAGAGAATTGGTCACAGCGTTTTTCCCCTGAAAGATGGAGTTGTTATGTAGCTTTTTAACGACTGCTCATTTCTGTGATCAGTGACGGACATTATACCAAGGGCTCAAAACCCGGCTTCGGAAAGTTTGGTTGCTGCCGCCATGTTGATTGATAGAACCGAGATCAAAGATTACCATGGACACGCGTGACTTTTTTTTAAAGATTAGTCAAAATTCATATATATGCCAAATTGAATTTGTATTGTAAAGATGAACTTTGTAAAGTTGTTGTCTTGACTTCAGAGCTGATGTTATTACAATCTAAATCAATTTAGCTCAATTTATTTTGTACTACGTCCTACTGTATTTATTTAGATTGGTGTTATTAATGTAGGTTTTGGGAATTATGCAAGAATAAAAGACAAACACAGTAAATGAAGAATGGTGATACATTAATAACAGTAAATAATGATTGTCCTTTAATAATTTATTATTTGAATTTAAAAGTTTTATGACAATCTCCATCTTACAATCATACCTAGGAAATACATTTAGAAAAGAAATCAAGTGGGATCTAAAAGTTTTATGACAATCTCCATTTTACAATCATACCTAGGAAATACATTTAGAAAAGAAATCAAGTGGTTCTGCGAAATAATAAAAACAATTCTGTACTTATCTCAATTTTTGTTGTTTATATTTGCATAAAAAGGTTATTGTAATTAACAACAGCAAAATATTTCATTATAAAGAAACAAATAATCATAACTGCAAAAGAGGTCATAAAAATATGAGTTAATTAAAATGAGATATTGTGTGTCCTGACTCATGTTAATAGATTTTGACTCACTAAATTTTGAATCAGTGAGTCACTTGACTCAGAGTGGGCCAGTTCTAGATAAAACACTGCCCTACCTGCCAGGACATCCCAGGTTACTACATAACCTGTAGTATATTGACACTAAGGACTTAAGCTATGGTATAAGGGAGACAACTCCATAAGCCTTGTCAGGCTCAGTGCCACCAGTACAGCAGTACTCAACAGAGCGACGTCCCTTTTGGACCCCTGAATGTAAACCCCCTTGAGCAATAAATATTTTTAGTTTTCCACAAGAACAATTACGCAACAATTTTATTTAAAAAATGTATGTTGTTACTAAATGTGTAAGCCAATATACCAACGGAAGACCAAGTTATAAATAGGCTACAGGCGAATATATTGTCATGATCATGTATTGAAATACATTGCAAATTAAAGCCATATGTGCGGCTTTATTTGTTGAAAAGAATTGAGTTCATTTCATCTTTAGATTACCTTCAGTCGACACCTTTAAACCGCCACATTGTAACATAATAATTGTAATTGATGCAATTAGCATTTTAGGACAATAAACATAATGGAAACTTAATCATAGCAGACTGGTAAACGTAGAGGAGTGAAATGTATATTAGATAGCGTGTCCTACATCGTGTATAACATGATGTAATTACATATGAATATACCGAGGAGGAAAAGAGTTACGCTCGTTCTCAGAAGTAAAATAAAACAAGATGTGTTTGTGAAACACGAATGCCCCCGGATGCATATGTCAAGTATCAAAGACCTAGCTCCGACCAATCAAAAGTTATGACCAAGGTTAAAGTTTTTGTGGACAAACGGACAGACAGACGGACAGACAGACGGACAGACAGACGGACAGACAGACAGACGGACAGGTGAAAAACAATATACCCCCGGAATCTCCGATTCGGGGGCATAAAAAACAGTAATACATGGACAACTAGATAAAAGCGATATTACAAAAATTCATGTGGACGATTTTACTATTAAAATTAAGATACTTAAAGGGGCAGTAGCACGTTTTTTCAAAATTTTATATTTTACAATTTTCACTGATAATTGTACGTTAATGCTAAATATATTATTTTGACAGTGACAAAAATCTCATTACACAAGCCAATTATCCATAGTCAGAGGACAAAGTATGAAGATTCACCTAAAATCCATTGGCGGCCATTTTTATGTGAACACCTTTAATTCATTTTGTGTAAGAAAAAGCAATCGCATGGCTTAACTTTACGTTATATATTTGAATTATTACTGCTCAATTTAGTTTAAATACATTGTCTTTCAAATGGAACCATTTATTTTCATTTTCCTGACATCACCTTAATTTCCCCTAAAAACGTGCTACTGCCCCTTTAAAGAAGGCGATTTACCTTTAAATATTTTTCGAAAACTGCTATTCCGGCTATCGTTTAATATTATTATACGATAAGGCTTTTTTATTTATTCATATAGAATCATACAAAATGTTTATTCATAAAACATAGGACTCTTAAACAATGCATCGCAAATTTTATTTTTTGTCTCCAGTGTTGAAAATATTTGAACCGCATTCTTAATACAAAACAAGATTCAGTACCATTTTTTCATTAAAATTACACATCTTCTTATATTTCTCAAATATTAATCGATTTGTTATCGTAATGCACAAAAATCTTTTTCCATTTAGATTTTAACATTTTTATGCGTGAATTGTTTAAAGTTATCAATATGAAAAGTATAAATAGAAAATATATTTATTGGTTTCACGTGTCCTAATCTAGAACTTACAATAATGATTAGAAGATGAAGATGATAAAGCTTTCTGACACAAATAAGAAGAGTGAATAATACGTTGACAATTGATAGAACAGAGTTGAATAATACCATAATCTACAGTCAGTGGCCAAAAGTCTTTTCTAACTGACGTATTTCTCATAGACTTGCATATTAATTTGCAATTGCGATAATAATTTTAGTTACTTAAACGTTTGTTGATTCATTGTGAAATCTCTACCAGCATGTTGGAAATCATCAGGGCTACAATGTCATAATTTTCATTCAATTACCCGATGATTATTAAGAAATATTCATGTTATTTAATAACACATATGAAACATGTCAAATATGTTTAACATGGCCGTCAATGGGACAATTAAATCACAAGTTGTACATGTGATGATAAACCTTGTGTCATTCAAAAACTAATCAACGGACTGAGAGATTGAAGACAATTTCGTGAATGTAGCCGAGATGATTTCAAAGGCATATGCAAAAATATCACAACGAATGGACTTTTATTTAATTAATGAAAATAATTCTTGTAATTGATAATCAACGCGTAAGTTTATGAGAAATTACATTGGTGCTAACAGACGTTTGGCCGCTGACTGTATATTGTAAAATTAAATATTGACATCGCGGCCCGATAAAGAGCGAGTTGTTTGAGGTCCCATATACAAATCTTTATTGACTGTCATTTGAACGAGAAGTTTGAACTTTTGTATAAAAGTAACATTTAAGACCCAAAACACATTGATAAATGACATAGGAAATTTTTTTAATCCGGAATTTTTATAGAAAACCGGACAATGATGCGCATTAATAAGTCAAATGTAATTTTTGAAAGTTATTTAAAGCAGTCAGAATGACAGTTCGAGTTGATGATGTTTGATTGGTTATATAACAAGTATTCGTGTAAATTTTAAGTTATGAAATTGGCTTCAACGCATATTTTTACTGTTACAAGATTATTTTCTCTTTTTAAATCTGAAGTAAAGCCTACCAAAGCTATTCCTAATGATTGTTTTTTTTTTCTTCTTAACATGTTTATGCTATATTTTATCGCATTGCTTACATCATATTATTCTTTTAAAATGCACGGACAATAATTTGTCCTTATATGCAAATTTCTATTTCTACATGTATGTGTTTCGTTATGCATTTGAGTTTTTAAGAAATGTTAAAGGTTGCGAAAAAAAGCATACAGTATAATTGTATTAAGTTTGGTGTTAATTTACATGTTGTTGATTACCCATTACCATGATCACAATAAATTAGACTCAAAGTCACCAGTGTAAGAAGGGGCGTGATTTCTTTTTCTGATCGAGATTTTTATTTTGGAAATCGTAAAGAAATCACTTTAAACATGGATTACTTGTGAACAAGTCGAAAATTGCATTTAAATCTATCGCAGGCACATCTTTCACGTCCGGTTTGAAAGCCCGATACCATTGCGGTAAGCCGGCATTCGCCATTTTGTCCCAAAGCGTGTCCCATGTCACGTTATTTGATCATGTGACAAGCCATCCCTATCCCGCAGCAAGGCGAGACGGAAAATCCACTATTAACGAGGAAATCTACAAGTCTACATTTCCTGAAATGCCATTGAATAGGACAACCTGCAAGCTTGAAGCCTATCTAGGAACAGACATTCCGGTGCTAAGTAAACTAGGTGCTGATGTCGACATGGAGACAGAGACAAAGAAGCAATCCCTAGTAGTAGTTGGCTGAAATGGTGCATCACTGTTGGGAAGAGATTGGCTAAAATACATGGAACCTTGGAAAAGCATACTGTTAACTAACAACATCAGCTCAACTGAATAAGACTCAAGTACAAGTGATGATCTGTTTGCAGAATTCCTAGAAGTTTTTGACAAGGGCCTAAGACATTTGAAGGAATGTGAATTAACACTAGACATAGAGGAAAACGCTCACTCCATCTTCTGCAAGGAACCACAGTACCACTTGCAATGCGTGAAAAGTTGAGAGAGAAATAGACAGGATGGAGAAAGGAGGCATCATCAAAACAGTTAAGTATTCCAAATGGGCAACGCAAGAAGTTCCAGTAATCAAGTCATCAGGAGAAGTACGTCTTTGCGTTGACTACAAGACAACTCTCAACAAGTTCCTACAGGTAACTGAGAGACTTACCCAATTCCGAAAGTTGAAGAACTAATAGCCGAACCAAAAGGAGGGGAAGAATTTGCCAAACTTGATCTCAAACATGCATATATCTGCATCACAGCTGCAACTTGACAAGGAATCACAGAAACTGACCACAATCAACACTTCAAAAGGACTGTATCAGTTCAGAAGATTGTCAGTGTGAGTACAGCACCAGCACTGTTCCACAGTACAGCAAGTGTTTGCCACTAACAGGGCAATGTCCCCCGCCGTTGAAATATTTCGAAATAATTGTCACATTAAGTAAATGTATTATTGCCAATGACATGAGTGCAATGGTTCAAGAGGTATGGCTTTAACAAGAGTGGTGACCTTGAAAACAAGTATTTGTCACAAAGGTGACAAGATCCCCCGCCGCAAATTGCGGGAAGAAGCGGGACGGATGTACGGACAGACGTACACAGAGCTGAATACTATGTCCCCCGTGAAGACTCAAGGTTAATGTGACCTTGAAAATGAGGTCAAGGTCACCAAAAACTTTTCAAGTCTGCGTATTCCTCAGATGAAGACTGGTACCAAGTTTAAAGATTCTAGGTTGAGAAGTTCATTAGATATCGCGCTAACAACATTTTCAAAACTGGTCAAAGTCTCGCTGTGGCCTTGAAAATGAGGTCAAGGTCACCAAAAGCTTTTCAGGTCTGCGTATTCCCCAGATGAAGACTGGTACCAAGTTTGAAGATTCTAGGTTGAGCAGTTCATTAGATATCGCGCTAACAACAGTTTCAAAACTGGTCAAAGTCTCGCTGTGACCTTGAAAATGAGGTCAAGGTCACCAAAAGCTTTTCAGGTCTGCGTATACCCCAGATGAAGACTGGTACCAAGTTTAAAGATTCTAGGTTGAGAAGTTCATTAGATATCGCGCTAACAACATTTTCAAAACTGGTCAAAGTCTCGCTGTGGCCTTGAAAATTAGGTCAATGTCACCAAAAGCTTTTCAGGTCTGCGTATTCCCCAGATGAAGACTGGTACCAAGTTTGAAGATTCTAGGTTGAGCGGTTCATTAGATATCGCGCTAACAAGAAGCGGGACGTACGGACGTACGGAGCTGAATACTATATCCCCCGCTTCGCGCTAAACGCGCGGCGGGGGATAATAAAGTCAAGGTCATCCAAACTGACTTGTGTCTGATGCAAGCTGTGACCAAATTTGAGGACATTTGGTGCAGCAGTTCTAGAGATAATGCTTAAACAAGATTGTCAAAATTGGCCAAAGTGCCATGGTCACCATGAAGTTAAAGCCAAGGTCACCAAAACTGAGAGGTGTCTACGTAACCTCCCAATGAAGGCTGTGACCACATTTCAATTTTCAAGACATTAGGTGTTGAGTTTCATGAGCTTTTGAAAAGTGTGTAAAGTGAAGTAGTGACCTTGAAAATTAAGGTCAAGGTCACCCAAAGTGACTGGTGTCTGCGTAATCCCCAAACGTACGCTGTGACCAAATTTGAAGACATTTGGTCAAACGGTTCATTAGATATCACGTTAACAAGAGTTTCAATATCGGCCAAAGTGTCATGGTGACCTTAAAAGTAAAGACCCAACATAACTGATGTCTGCATAATCTCCCAATGTAGGCTGTGACCAAATTTGAAGACATTTGGTCCAACGGTTCATTAGATATTGCGTTAACAAGAATTCGGACGTATGTATGGACAGACGCAGCTGAAATTCATAGTCTCCCGTTTCGTGTTGCTGCAGGGGACAATCAAGGGTATCAAGGGAGTCGTGGTGTTCATGGATGACATATGTGTCACTGGATGCAACTGACAAGAACTCAAGTCCAACCAGAAAGCAGCGTCATGAGCACCACAGAAAGCAGGACTCAAGCCGAGGCCGGACAAGTTTTATCTTAAACAAGTTCATTCCTAGGTTTCATCGTGGATGAGTAGGGGATTCACCCAACCAAGGAGAACGTTATAGCAATCCAGCAAGCACCAGCCCCTTAAGAATGTGTCAGAACTAAGATCATATCTCGGAAAGCTGAATAACGATGCCAATCAACGATGCCAATCGTTCAAGAAATCCCAGGAATTCTTGATGGATGAGACATTCCTAGTACACTACAGTGTTGACAAGCCATGAGTACTCTTCTGCGATGCTTCACCATACAGGATAGGAGCAGTCCTGCAGCATAGAGACGGAGAGGAAAGACCAGTTGTATATGCATCAAGGAAACTGAACAGAACAGAACAGAACAGAACAGAACTACTCTCAACTAGAGAAAAAAGGACGCCTTGGAGTGTCCAAGTTCAGGCAGTAACTGCTAGGACAAACATTCATCCTGGTCACATGTGTGTGATTGATAAAAGCAGCCAAATCCAGTTGTTCTTTGTTATTGCCAGGGGTGGGTTGCTATTCAAACTTCCCAATACATCCATGAACCTGTACACTTTATGTACGTTGGGCAATTTTTGTGTATCAATAAAATGTTTGAATGTAATACAGTAATGTTGAAAATTGTCAATGGACAAAATAAACCATTTGCATTAGAATAATAATACATTAAATTTCTTAAAACTATCTTAATAGTATTGTAGAATAATATGAACTGTATTATGATAAATATATTTGGGAATGTCATCGGCTTTCAGTTATTGTTTCTAGATGTCTTCAAATGAGATTGAGACCGATGGATACCTGGCTATTATGAATGTTGTCCTCTCTATCAGCCTGATCATTAAAATGAATAAATAAAAAATATTCATAAAACACTAACCAATAAACCTTCAAAGTGTCTTCAGATATCATGGCATGTGTTTATGTGTCAGACTTAATCCAAATCATAATCTGTTGTTGTGATTGGATGCCATTTATAGATTGACCTACCAGAATAAAGCTTGTATCATTTATATATATATTTCTTCACTGGAAAAGGTTGATGTCATTTTTTTATTGGCTCTCTATGAGTCTTTTTTTAATTTTATGAGTATATGAAGCAGGACTCGCAAGTAAATTTATCCCTGTTTAGTTATCACAAGTAAGCTTTAATGAACAGGGTTTCCCCTGCATTGCACTGTTGATTGACAATAGTTTGTCGAAACAATAGTGGATTCTTAATATTGCCTCATGAATATTTATGAGGCACGAAAAGGAAGTGTGACTAATCGAAAACGAGGGTAAGGCTGCTTCTTCACCTGGAAGTAACATTCAATAGCATTGACATGCAAGTAGCCTTTCCTAAAACACTTCGTTTTGGTAAATAATGAGCTATTTACAAATCCTGAAGTCCAGAAACAATGCAGTAATTAAATACTTCAGGTAACACAGACGATAATAGTATTTTACTCGCTGGGTGAGTTTTGTTGATTGATTCACAGGGCTGTTTACATGTTGTGTGCACCGTCATTTTTAATTCTGTTGCTAATTATAAGCTTTATAAACTAACTATACCTTACACATATCCCTCATTTCAAGAATATTTCAATTATAATCTATATACATATTTTATAGGGATAAGAATAACAAGAAGACATGGTCATCAACATCCCCCGCCAAATATGTTTTCATTAAAGCTCCCAAAATTTTCCTAAATGGGCTGTAACTCTGTAATAAGTAATTGCATTTACTTGCAATTAAATTTCATGAAGGTATCAATTCTCTAAAGACATACTGAAAATTTGGTTATTCTTAAATAGTTTTTAAAGAAAAGTTGTCCCTTTTAGGACTCCCTCAAACAGAGTAAAAACAAGCTGTGTTTGTGAAACACGAATGCCCCCGGATGCATCCTGCTCGCTGTGTCAAGGTCAAGGTCACAAGGTCAAATGTCATGGTGTCATCTGAAAGGTCTCATCACAAGGGATCCATGTCAAGTATCAAAGACCTAGCTCTGACCAATCAAAAGTTATGACCAAGGTTAAAGTTTTTGTGGACTAACGGACAGACGGACAGAGGGAAGGACGGACGGACAGACGGACAGGTGAAAAACAATATACCCCCGGAATCTCCGATTCGGGGGCATAAAAAAGGGCAATAACTCCGTAAAATATTTTTTTGCCTTTCTGATTTTTGAACTCCATCAAGGTTTTGATACAATGAAGACACACAGCAAGTTTGGTTAACCTATCTTAAATAGTTTCTGAGAAAAGTTGTCCCCTTTTACAACACCTTCGAACAGAGTCCAAAAACACGGACAAAGGACAATAACTCCATAAAAAATAATGTTGTGGTTCTGATTTCTGGACTCCATCAAGGTTTTGATACAATGAAGACACACAGCAAGTTTAATATAGTTTAAAATAGTTTGGTTATGGTCAAACTCCTGTTGTGATCTTGAAAATTGGGCCAATGTCACCAAAACCCAAAATCAACTGGTGTCTGCATAACCACCCAATGAAAGTTTGAAGGCTCTAGGTGCAAGATTTTGTAAGATATCACGCTAACAAGAAGCGGGACGAACAGACGGGCGGATATTGACGGATAACTGTTTCAATGTTGTGAGCTTGAAAATTAGGTCAAGGTCACAATAGCTAAATGGAGCTGCATATCTTCCCGATGAAGACTTATACCAAGTTTGCAGGCTCTTAATGCAAGGGATTGTGAGATATCACGCTAACAAGATTTCATGTACTAGTCATAGTCCAGTTGTCATGAAAACACCAATTGGTGTCTGCATATCCACCCACATCTTCCTACGCAGAGCCTAAAAGGCCAGTTTCCAAACTGTCATTTTATGCCTTGCTGCAGAGACTTTACTTTTCTGTGCTGCTATAGCGCCCCTACAGAGTAGAGAGCAAGCACAGAAAACTCAAGGCTATGCAGCAAGGCATAAAATGACAGTTTGGAAACTGGCCTTTTAAGATCTGCGTAGGAAGATGATCCACCCAATGAAGACTCATACTGAGTTTGAAGACTCTAGGTGCAAGTATTTGTGAGATATTGTGCTAACAAGGTTTAACATACATGTCAAACTTCTGTTTTGACGTCACAAAAACCGACTTGTTTGCGTAGTCACCCAATGAAGACGGATACCAAGTTCTAAGGCTCTAGGTTGAAGGGTTTGTGTAATATTTTGCTAACAAGGCTTTATATTTACGCACTGGTCAATGTCCTGTTGTGACCTTGAAAATAAGGTCAAAGTCACCAAAACTGACTGGTGTTTGCATATCTACACCAAGTTTGAAGGCTCTAGGTGGAAGGGTTTGTGAGTTATCACGCTAACAAGAAGCGGGACAGACGGACAGAGCTGAATACTATATCTCCCACTTCCCGCGTCAGGGGACAAAAAACACCAGCAGCAGCCTTTAACCCTTTACATACTGCAAAAAAAAATTAAAAGTTGCTTATAACACCAAAGATATTTTTTGGTAACATGTTACTTAAATACCCTAGCCATTTTCTGGCCTCAATACCAGAGAAAAAGAAAAAAAGAAAAAAAAATTCATAAAAAGATTAAAAGATGCTTTGTGTTGAAAATAACTTCATATGGTGATAATAAACTAAGAATAAGGTAAGACATTTCATATTTCCATCATTCTGTGTCCAGATATATAAGTTTAATTGAAAAATGAAAAAATCTAATATAATTAAATAATATCAAGACTATTGTCAGATTTGGAATAATGAAAATAAATTTGAATGCCATTCAATACATTTTTGTTCAACAAGTATTTCTATGAACTGTAATTAGTAAATAATCAGTCTTAAAAAAAAATAAATCTTTTTTTGTAGATCTAGAAAATTAAATCAATTCATCTCAATGTGTTGATATCATGATTTGTCATTAAACTAACTTTTACCCAAAACTTTATGATTTTGACAGAAAATTTCAAAATAATGATAGATTTCCACTGCAATGTTGTAAATTTTCATTAAAATACATTACTTTTATCTAAAGTTAGTCATTTTTCTCAACATCCCCTATCGCGCATAGAAGCGTCATTAAGGATACGGCGATTCCAAACAACGCGCTTGTAGGCGTCACTGAGTGACTGGAGCTGTTACATCAGCGCGCCTCAATGCGTCAATGGGTTGTAGAAGCAACTTGTATCTTGCGCTTATATGCGCTATCAGTATGTAAAGGGTTAAAATGGGAAAATATTGATCATAATACTCTTAAAGGGGGACTGAAATGGTCTAAGGCCTCTTTCGGGATTCATAAAAAGCTGCTTGCAATTTGAATGAGAGTCAACTTTGAATTTTCGAAATCGGACGGCAACCTGCCTAAATACGCTTTTAAAATACCGTATTCGCCCTATTAAGCGCCCCCTCCCTAATAAGCGCCCCCTATTACAAATTTCCATATAACAGAGCCCCCCCCCCCCCCCCCCCCCCCCCCTTCATACGTAATATGGCCTACCTCTACTGCTTTTCCAATAGTTTTTAGTTTATCCGGGCCTGTGAATGTGTAGTTGCACTGGATTTCCACGATTGACCTACTTTCATTCTCGTTCAGAAACCCGACAAGTGCTAGTTTCGCTTGTCTATAACGTATTCCTAATAAGCGCCCCCCCCCCCCCCCCCCCCCCCCCTTTCTGGGGTATCCTAATAAGCGCCCCCTTTGGCTGTTTTTAAGCTAAGCGCCCGGGGCGCTTAATAGGACGAATACGGTACACTGCCTAATTAGCCCCGGCGAACAGAATCTGTGGTCACTGAAGCGTGGCCCGAGCATGTCTACCTACTGTGACGTAGCAGTAGGTGAGTAGTTTCACCTAATGATCATTTTTCAACGGGAAATATCTTTTTAATCGTTCGTTTAACATACAAATATTCACAAAAAACGCTAAATTTTTGTATATTCCGAAAGTTTAGATATCCGACGACTCAATAACGATGTATTCAAGCCAATGATAAACATGTAATATCGTATATTTCAAAACCATATCTAATGACGCAAAAAGGCGACTGCCTTGTTAAATTGGCGCCGTTATGGCTAGACATGTCCGTTAAAGTGATAATCTGCTTGTCTGTTGTTTGCTGAATCTTACATAACATACACTGACTATTATTTCCGACGGTGACAAATAACAAATCGTTTATGTTTTCAATGAACAAACCGACTACTTTCTACAATCGAATACCTACAATGTTAATTTTTTGTGAGTTTATTACACTATAAAGATATATTTTAAAGAGGCCAATAGACGGTGAATAATTTTACCATGATGGTTTGAAGAAAAGGAAAAGTGTAAACGGTTCCCTGTTATTTATTATGATATTTTTTCTCTTATGAAAAGATAGGCGCCACAGTGGATTATCTTTAGTACGTTATGATCAATGTCCGTATTTTTACAACACATATCAATAATAAAATAATTAAACACTATTTAACAGTGGTTGATTTATTCAAGATATATATTAAAGGTTTCAATTCGTATAGAAAATGAAACAATGTTATATTTGGGATCACACTGTTTTGCATATAACATTCCGAATTGGTACAGTCACATCCATCAAAGCGATTCCGACAACAAAAGTAGTACAGAGTATTTTCTTAGATATTATCGTACATGCTTCTTGCCTTTTTTATTAATCAGAAATTAACATATAAATCTTTTAGTTTGAAGGAGGTTTGTCTCCAGACTTTATGGTAGACACGCAAATGGAGATAGGCCCGGTGGGCGGGGTGTCACGCTCTGAGTTTTCAAAGCGTTCGCCTGTTGATTTCGGCGGCATTCTAAAAACCGGGTATAAAATGCTGATTAAGAGTCTAATTTATTTGTGTATTGTCTCAATTAAATGCTCATTGCATTCTCATAGATAATAGTACTGGAGATATTGATCTATCATTCTTAGAAAAAGTACATTGCATAACCTCTTTAAAAACCCCTTTCAAATGGCATAAATTGTTTTCAGCATTAGAACTGACAAATAAATTTGGTGGCCAAGGAACACATTTCATTCAATGCTTCAAACAAATCTTAAAGATGGTCACGGCTCGGAATAAAACACTGGAAAGCGAAAATTAATTAGGTCACAGCGAGTCGGGAATCTCAATCAGCGTCATCCCTACTCAGCGCTGTTTGCTTTGCGCAACTCGCCACTACTTGCCGTACAAGCGCGATATGTTCAACCGTATGCGAGTTTCATACTTTGCATAATGTTTTACTTAAAACTGTGCAACATTCAGTACTATTACTTATGAATATGTTGTCCAAAGCACTTTAGACATGAACGAGCACATCAGTACCACATTGGAAATCAATTATAAAAATAGAGCCATGGGCTCTGTAGCTCATCAGACTTTTGATGGAAATAGTTTTTTAAGGTTTTGACCCCTGTGACCCCAATTGGGGTCAAGGGGTAATTAAATGTAAAATTTTGAATCTTAATTGGCCAAAGGAGTCTACACACAACTTTTCAACTCTCTAGAACTTTTAGAACTGGAGAAGAAGATGAAAATAGCTTTTTAAAGTTTTGACCCCTGTGACCCTATTTGGGGTCATGGTGTCACGAAATCTACAATTTTGAATCCCTATTGGCCAAGGAGTCTACTCACAACTTTTCAGCTCTCTAGACCTTTTGGAACTGGAGAAGAAGATGAAAATAGGTTTTTAAAGTTTTGACCCCTGTGACCCTATTTGGGGTCATGGTGTCACGAAATCTACAATTTTGAATCCCTATTGGCCAAGGAGTCTACTCACAACTTTTCAGCTCTCTAGACCTTTTGGAACTGGAGAAGAAGATGAAAATAGGTTTTTAAGGTTTTGACCCCTGTGACCCCATTTGGGGTCATGGGGTCACGAAATCTACAAATTAGAATCCCCATTGGCCAAGGAGTCTGCACATCAAATTTCAGCTCTCTAGAGTCTGTGAAAAGTTTACAGACGGACGGACGGACAGACGGACGGACGCCGGACGCCTTGCCATGCCATAAGCCCATCGGGTCTTTCAGACCTGATGAGCTAAAAATGTGTTCCGGACAATGGAACTTTCATTCGGTTACTGGTTTTCATTAGACAGATATTTGTTCTACATCTTCATTTGGTTTATTAAGCTAGACATTCTGTCGGCGAAGGAAATAACATTTAATTGGCGGTAATTGCCTTGAACACATCTATTGTCCACTCAACCAGACATGATGGCGCCATCAAAAAGCAACCCGACAGTTATACGACTTGTTACGACACATGACTAGAGTCACTGGCCATCAATAAACTGACACCTTGCACCTGTTATCTGTAATATCCGTCTATACACAACTTCAAATGGCAGATGTCCGGATGTCTTAATTCATGGTACTTTAAAAAATATATATCA
Source organism: Steromphala cineraria (assembly GCA_916613615.1). Taxonomy (NCBI): domain Eukaryota; kingdom Metazoa; phylum Mollusca; class Gastropoda; order Trochida; family Trochidae; genus Steromphala; species Steromphala cineraria. The sequence continues at coordinate 77,035,015 of OU744721.1, forward strand.
TGTGTTATTCCATGCTGTTCAATTTATTACACAAATTTCAAATGATGTTATTTAACCATGAAAAATGACAATACAAGATAAATGAGTCATAGGAGAAAATTGCTTTATTTTTTTAAACCTCTTACCTTTCTTCCTATCAGTTGTCTCGACAGTTATTATGAGCAAAAGGTGATTGGTTTAACACTATTTTATTTCAAACAGTAAAACAAAAAACGGGCTTATTAGGCTTTTTTTGAATGTCTTTACACGATTCATAAACTCGACACAAACACAACAAAGTGTGAAACTTCAACCCGATTTGAAAACTATTTCAAACTTATAGACTTTATTCATTACTTAACATATAATATTTTCTTTATATTATCTAATTTTTAAATTTATATATCCTTTCTCCTTTTCTATTCCCAATTCCTAATCAAATAAAATTTTCACCACTTTTGAACTTTTGTCAACTATACTTGGGTGTCTATGACCTAGTCTAAATTTTCTCCCCCTATTCATTGACAATAAATAAGGCATACGCCCGAGTCGGCGACATCACCCAACGATAGACTTCAAACCAACAACAACAACAGCAACGTTGTTTAAATACTTCTCATGATATTTAATGTTTTGCTTTACTTGTAACCTTGCAACATACAGTACTTTATTACTTATGTCTGTGATGAAAAAACTATACATTTGAGCATATCGGTAGCATTTAAGAAATGTTTAATAATGAAAATAACGAACCTGCTTACTTTATCGATTTTCATTCTGTATAATGTTCCAGTTTAGGAATTTGTTCCGGACGATAAAACTTGAATTCACTTACTGATTGGTCAGATATATTGTTCTTAAGCTTCAGTCGGCGAAGTAAATAGCATTTAATAAGGGGAAATTGTCTTATACACATCCATCATCCACTAAACAAGACCCGATGGCGTAATCAGTGACCTGTTACGAAACGCTGCAAGAGTCACAAGACGGCAATAAACTGACACAAAACACCTATTGTCTGTGACATCCGGCTCTATAATACACAACTTCAAATGCCAGATATCCGGTCGTCTTCAATGTACCTATAAATATTTGCTTTAATGTGTCCTATCCTAGTATAAACCATCGAATGATGTGAAATGGTAATTAAAATGCCACGAACACACACCAGACAAAAATTATTGTTTTTTAAACAAGAACTTTTCAACAACATTTGAATCACAACAAGAGCGAGAATGTAACAGCAAATCAGTGATCGCGTGTCAATAAGGGGAATCCCTAGTCAAGGTCTCGCCCGCGTCGCTTGGCTGGCGCCCAGTCTGAATCACGTGATCTTGTTACTCGCAAAATCCATTACGTAACGATCTCCTCGGCGATGGTCAATTTCGAGGAAGCCATCCAGCCAAGGGTTCCTTTAAGGGTAAATTTTGACTACTGACAATTAAACTTATTACTGATGTATAAAATAGTAAAAATAGTAAAAACAAAATTTCAATCAAATTTGATTTTTCATGGATAAAAAAAACACTTCATGGCCCAAAACCTTGTACCTCATCATGTTTTGTCATGGAACAACTTTCCCATTACATGTAGGGGAAACTTGAATCTTTATTTCTCTGTACCAATAAAAAATTATATACAAAATTGAAGGTAATTTTATTCTCTTTCCATCAATGTATCATGTTTTATAGCACGCCACTTGGTTATTGAAATATCAATGCGAAAGCCTAAAATTTATCAACTGTTCAACAGAGTAAGTATGAAAAGTTATCTTTGCATTTACATGAATTTTCATGGAAAAAAAGAGCATTCTATCCTCTTAATTCTGATGTATATATTTTATTAAATATCTTAGTGTGAAAAGTGGTACATAGCTGAAAATACCTGAAAATCATTTTGTTCATTGCTTGAGATTTAATTCTTTTTTTTAGTGCATGTAAATTTCATACATCAAAATAATGACAATTCAATGCCCTTTTCAACAATGTCTTTTTCTTTGAAATTCCCTCAAGGGTTAGTGTGTTATGATATGTGAAAGATTAGATTTGCTTTTCTGCTCTGTTCAAACAATGTAATACCGTGCTTCGGACTATGTGAGCAATTGGTGCCTCGCTCTCAAGGGAGACAGGGAAAAATAGGGTGTTTTTATGAGTGTTCTTCATTGTGTTATATGTGACAAAATGAAATGACATGGGCTCTGTAGCTCATCAGACTTTTGATGGAAATAGGTTTATAAGGTTTTGATCCCATTTTGGGTCATGGGTTAACCAAATCTACAATTTAGAATCTTCATTGGCCAAAGAGTCTACTCACATCTTTTCAGCTCTCAAAATCTTTTGGAACTGGAGAAGAAGATGAAAATAGGATTTTAAGGTTTTGACCCGTGACCCCATTTGGGGTCATGGGATCACAAAATCTACAATTTAGAATCCCCATTTGCCAAGGAGTCTGCACATCAAATTTTAGCTTTCTAGAGTCATTGGTTCTGGAAAAAAAGTCGAAAATGTTAAAAGTTTACGGATGGAAGGATGCCATGCGCCCATCGGGTCTTCCAGACCTGATGAGCTAAAAACGTCTTGGACTCAACTACACTGCTTTCAGTCAATCTTTGCTTTCTCGTGAAAGTTAAACAACCTAGTTTGATGTTCGCCTAGAGAACTAACACGCAATGTTATTGGCAAATCGGAATATTCCGGGACCTGCAAGTTAAGATTCAGCCTTTTGAGCGATTTGCTTATGGAGAAGAAGTTCTTAAATAGGTTTCACTGGCATTGCTCCTGTGGCTCGTATTAGGGGTCACAAAAGTTATAATTACAATCAACACTAGTCAAGAGGTCTGAATACAAGGTTTCAGCTTTCATATGCTTCTTGAGAAGAAGAGAACAAGCTGTGTTTATGAAACAAGCTTTCAGGCCTCGTGAGTTTATAATTCAAGTTTAACATGAGATTAAGTCTTCCAAAATGGCAGACATCCAAGCATGAATCATTATCATGAATAAGGTTAGTTCATACCCCCATTTCACTGAGCTACGAGCCGTTGCCGACTGAAAATAGGCCAAATGTCGTCATTGACTCGTAATTAAGCGTCTCTGAGTCCTCTTTAGTCGCCTCTGAGCGTAGTTGAGTCTGTATGGGTCTGTATGAGTCTGGAAGAGTCGGGATGTCAAATTTTGTCGGGAGTGGGTTTTTGAACATGTTCAAAAACCCACTCCCGACTTTTTAAGTCCGGCGTGGTTCGTACTTTTCAACCGGAAATTCCAGAAATTCCATTGACGTCGTATTGAGTCGTCAAAGAGTCGTGTTGCTCGTATCTGAGTCCTATTAAGTCGTATGGAATCATATTGAATCGTGAATAAGTCGTACATAGTTGGATTGAAACGTGGTTGTCGGTTGTGAGTCGGGAATAGTTCTTTCCCTAATTTACATGCCGACTCACTCCCAACTAGTGCAAACACATGTACGACTAACCAATACTCAAAGACGCCCAGTGACGACTACTCATAGCAAAGTAGTCGGCGGTTGTTGGCCTTTTATATGCCCGATTCCGGTCTAAAATTGCCGATTTTATCGTACGTGGATCGTCTGCATCTCGCACGTGAGACGTTTCTGTGTCGTGAGGAGTCTTCATTGTCGTGAACGAGTCGTAAATAAGTCGTTCAGGTCGTGAGTGGGTCGACAGGGAGTCGTAAGGTAGTCGGAAATGAGTCTTTGTAAGAGTCGTGGTGGTGACTTGGTGTCGTGAAAGACTCGGCAGTGAGTCGTTAACGAGACGGTCTCAGTCGTATTGAGTCGTATCTGAGTTTCGATGAGTCGTAAGTTCCTCAGTTTATTGTCGGGGGTGCCTCCTAAGTCTGTCAGGAGTTCCTCCTCATTGTGTCGTATGTCAGTCGTGTATGTCGTAGGTAACTCTTGAGAGTGTCGTTAGTAACTCGCAGAAATTTCAAATTTCATAATTTGACCTATATTTGCTCCCGACTCATGCCAACAAAGTCGTAGTGGAAAAGTCGGGAATAGTCGGGAAGAGTCTTGAACACTTTTCAAAGTCGTAGCTCAGTGAAATGGGGGTATTAGAGAGCATCGAAAGTCAATGAATTGCAAATTATGCTTTTTTGTGTAACAATTCGGGAATGAGAAACAATACTCATTCTTTAAATACTAAACTCATCTTACCGTGTGCATTTTCTGGTACCGAAGCTCCATGAAGAACGTCCAGCTTTTGCCATTATGGAGTGCATTTTGCTTTGCTTTGTTTCTTCAAACAGATACTTGTGCATATGCTCGAGCACAATCTGGTTTTCAGCTGAATTTTCAAAATCATCTTGAGATTGGACCTTATCCACTAAATCTGATGGAGACACAGTTTTCATGAATTCGTATGCTTTGTCTTTCAACTGAGTAACAAGATCATCCTGTTTAGAAACACACTCTACTGATAAAGCAGTAGATAAATGAGCATAGGCAAGAGGCAAATCATCAACAGGTTTTTTGTAATAACTTTTATCACAATGGTTAGCAATGGCTACCAAAAACCATTTGAGTGTGCTCTCTGCAAGGAAATCAGAACCTAATTCTTCATTGTATAAGTCTTTGAGTAAGATGATAAAGTTTGAATGTAGCCATGTATTTTTGGACTCTGCCATCAATATCAAAAGTTGTTCTTTGGAAGTAGTGGTCCTGAATATAAGCTTGGAATGTATCAATCTTGCCATCATATTTTCAGGAAAAGTATTGTCTGGCTTTGTATTTCTCAGAACAACAATGAATGACTGCTCAATTGATGAGCTCATATTTTCTGTGAATTCCTCAAATGGAGACAAAACATCAAGGATTTCAAGTATATCTGTGACAGTTCCTTTCTTTTCCACTGTTCGACATTCACCTTTGATTTTCATATCAAGAATTTCTTGAACAGACGTTTCACCAATGATATTGCAGAGGTCTGGTTTTGATGGCACAATAATGGTCAAGGGAACATGTCTTGCAAGTTTCTCAACAAAGTTAACAACTCTGGTATCAGGACAGTTTGCAGGTAGACATCTATTGAGAACTTCTTGAATACTTTCAAAATCTGACTTCTTTAAACTTGATAGATCCTGTCTGTATCTGTCCACAGCTTCAGAGAAATACTTCACTGGAAGAAATCGGAAGCCATGTGCAAATAAAGTAAAAAATTGACATTTACTCTTTGGAAAAGCAACTTCACATAGTGTTTCAAAGATTTTCATGAAACTTGATAAACTTTTGCTTGGTACGTCATCCTCTTTTAAATGTTTAATGCTATCTAAAATTGCAGTGCCAATTTTAGGTTGAAGATGAAAATCCTGAGCTTTGTGGTACTCTGTAAGTCTGCCATAGACATATCCAAGGAGATCAAATGATTCCTTTTTCCAATAGATTCCCCTTTTTTCAACCTTATTTTGGATGATTCTCAAAATTGTATGCTGGTGTCTGATATCATAATGAAACAAATGAAACACAGTCTCTGCATTCATTATTGACTCCTTCAACCCCACAAAGGAAGCATTTTCCATGATGTAGAAAATATGATTACAGAAACCAAGGTCTATATCATATTTACCAAAATGTAAAGACAGATATGAAGAGGGCAATGGAACCCACTCACTAGACCATTCTGAAACACCTATTGCAAAAAATTTCCAATAAGATATATAGATCCTACAGTATAGATCTTCCTCATCTAAGGGAAATGTCATAACATCAGTGTCCCAAATTGTGTCTGTACGCCCGTACAATTTAAAGCAACAAAGTGTTCTCTCTTTGTTCCTGAACTCTATTTTCACAGATTCCACATTGCTTTTCGTCACAAAACTTGGGGCTATATTGACGACAACTTGTTTGGTTATGTTCTGAAAAGATGAGAAAATGCAATTCTTATAGTATCAAAATCTAAAATCAAAATGATCTGTTACAAAAATCAAATTGTTGGAAAACGAAAAAAATAGAGCCATGGGCTCTGTAGCACATCAGACTTGTGATGGAAATAGGTTTTGGAGTTATGACAACTGTGACCCCATTTGGGGTCATGGGATCACAAAATCTACAATTTAGAATCCCCATTGGCCAAGGAGTCTGCACATCAAATTTTAGCTCTCTAGAGTCATTGGTTCTGGAAAAGAAATTGTTAAAAGTTTACAGATGGACGGATGGACTGATGGACGGACGGACACCAAACGCCATGCCATGCCATGCGCCCATGCGCAAATCTACAATTTAGAATCCCCATAGACCAAGGAGTCTACACACAACTTTTCAGCTTTCTAGACTTTTTAGAACAGGAGGAGAAGATGAAATTAGGTTTTTAAGGTTTCGGCCTATGTGACCCCATTTGGGGTCATGGGGTCATGCATTGGATAAAAAAATCTACAATTCAGAATTCCCACTGGCCAAGGAGTCTACACACAACTTTTCAGCTCTCTAGACCTTTTGGAACTGGAGAAGAAGATGAAAAAGTTTTTTAAGGTTTTGACCCCTGTGACCCCATTTGGGATCAAGGGGTCACAAAATCTTCAATTCTGAATCCCCATTGGCCATGGAGTCTACACACAACTTACAGCTCTCTAGACCTTTTGGAACTGGAGAAGAAAATGAAAATAGGTTTTTAAGGTTTTGACCCCTGTGACCCCATTTGTGGTCATGGGTCACGAAATCTACAATTTACAATCCCCATTGGCCAAGGAGTCTGCACATAAAATTTCAGCTCTCTAGAGTTCTTGGTTCTGGAGAAGAAGTCGAAAATGTGAAAAGTTTATGGATGGACGGATGGACAGACGCCATGCCATGCCATAAGCCCTGACCTGATGACCTGATGAGCTAAAAAATAGAGCCATTGGCTCTGTAGCTCATCAGGATTCTGTGTAATTTTACTTAAGGAAGTGGCAAATGTGGTTCACCCCTTTACATAGGGTCACCAAATGTACAATTTAGAATCCTCTTATCTAACATAAGGGTCTGTAGACAAGGCTTCAGCTTTCTAGCCCTTAAAGTGACACCGAGTATCTTTCTTAAAACTTTATTTGTTTTTGATAAGTTACAAAGCATCTAATATGCTGATTAAAGTTCATATCTTATCACTGGACTTGCAAATATATCCATTTATGCTTAATATCTCTAAATTGCTTGATTTTATCTTAAAATCAAATAAACATCTAAAATAGGTTTAATATTCGAAATTACGCATCCAATTAACTTACCTATTAGTTACAATACCTAATAAACACTTTCAAATCGACTGTATCTTACTGCCAGCTTTTGACAAGGTTTCAAAATTACTGTCTGCCACTCGAGCCACATTGTCCGGTTTACGATCAAAATCCCGACTTTGAATGGCGGAATTTTCGCTCAAATGTACAGATTGACCTTGAGCTTGTAATTTTCAGTAACAGTTAGTGGTTCCCGATGTAATAACATCAATTTCAAAATTTGACATATGTGATCCAATCAACATACTTTGTGTCTCTTTAAGCTTCTGGAAAAAAAAGATGAAAATAGGTTTCAAAGGTGGGCGGCCCTTTTAAGGGGCCACAGAGCCACAATAGCTTCAAATAATAATCTTCACTAGTGAAGAAGTCTGCTGAACTTTCTATGCCTTATGCTCACACGGGGTAATCAATCATCCATTTCTGTGAATAATCAGCCTTTTCTCTTTGCGACAACTGCTTTTCTCTCTCAAATAAAAGTACCGAGGGTACAGAAGCTCACCTTAAAATGAATGATGTGGTAATATGGTTTAATTGTGTAACCATCTTTTATATGATAATTGATTATGGCTGCCATCATGATTTTTAGCTCATCGGGCCTGTAAGGCCCAATGGGCTTATGGCATGGCATGGTGTCCGGCGTCCGTACGTCCGTAAACTTTGTGGAATTTCGACTTCTTCTCCAGAATCATAAGGCCTAGAAAGCTTAAACTTGGTGTACAGACTCCTTGACTAGTGAGGATTAAAAATTGTAGCTTTGGTGGCCCTGTGGCCCCTAATAAGGGCCACAGGGGCCAAGCCCTTAAAATCTATTTTCATCTTCTTCTCCAGAACCAAAAGGCCTAGAAAGCTTAAACTTGTTGTACAGACTCCTTAACTAGTGAGGATTAAAAATTGTAACTTTGGTGGCCCTGTGACCCCTAATAAGGGCCACAGGGACCACGCCCTAAAAACCTATTTTCATCTTCTTCTCCAGAAGCATGAGGCCCAGAAAGCTGAAACCTTGTGTACAGACTCCTTGACTAGTGAGGATTATAAATTGTAGCTTTAGTGGCCCTGTGGCCCCTAATAAGGGCCACAGGGGCCAAGCCCTTAAAAGCTATTTTCATCTTCGTCTCCAGAACCATAAGGCCTAGAAAGCTGAAACTTTGTTTACAGACTCCTTGATTAGTGAGGATTATAAATTGTAGCTTTGGTGACCATGTTACCCCTTAGAAGGGCCTAGCCCTAAAAACCTATTTTCATCTTTTTCTCCAGAAGTATAAGGCCTAGAAAGCTTAAACTTGGTGTACAGACTCCTTGACTAGTGAGGATTAAAAATTGTAGCTTTGGTGGCCCTGTGGCCCCTAATAAGGGTTGGGGTATATTTGGAGAAGCACCCTAGTGTGCTGAGCATGTAAACCTGAACTTTGGCTAAGCCCTTATGTGTGGTATTAAAAGACTTGACGGGAGAGAACATGAATTGTTGTGAAAAATAGATATAATTTTACAAAATATAGTTAGCTTATGTCCTAAATTGATTTTGTGTCAAGAAGAACTTCTGTTAGATATAGAAATGGTACAAATATGAGTAAAACACAGGAACTGGAACCTGATGCAAAATAACTCTTTCCACATCAACTTATCATGTAGATTGCTAAACACAAAGCTTATTGTTGAAAAATTTTGTGTAAGTTGTTTTTCTTAGAAAGAACATATCACTGTCATGAGAATACAAGTCTAATTTCCATAACTCTTATTGCATACACATGGCCATATAGCATAATGCTCTACCATATCAATTGGGTCAGGTTGATTATGCAACAGACTAGCAGCTGAGACTGTGATGCTAGCAGCCTGTATTAGGATGTGTATTAGAAATGCATAGTGGACTCAACAGGAATATCTGAACTCTGGTTGACCCCTTTTGTGTGGTATTTAAAGGAATATAAGGGAGATACCATTGTTTAAAATTCAACATGATGTTTAATGTCATTCGGTTTTTGCAGCTAGTTGCCTTGAATATTTTAAACAAATTAATTAATTATGTTTGTCTTTCTTCTTAATGTTTAACCCTCCCGATGCATCGATATTTTGCTGCTCTCTGGGGCTTCCCCGGGCCTCATAGGCCCACTTTACATTTGCTAAACAAGCCAAAATGATGATCAGAAGGTGAAAGCATATGCATCTACTGTTCAAACACAAACATTCCTGAATTCCCTTCAAAATTAAAAGGATTATAGATGTGATTTATTATTTTTAGTTGTTAATTTTCACATTTATTGAATTAATAGATTTGTTTTTCATCTTCTTTACTTAATATTTACATAATAAAACTAGAACAAAAAAGACCTTAATGTTTTCAATCATAGAATTTAAAAAATAGAGCCATTGGCTCTAGAGCTCATCAGGCTTCATCATCAATTATGCTTTAGAGTGTGGCCAATGTGATTCCCCCGTTGAAGAGGCCACAGGGTCACCATAAAATTAAGCATATAGGCGACAAGTTTCAGCTTTCTAGGCCTTACACTTCAGGAGGAGAAGATGAAAATAGATTTGAAGGACGCTCCTGTTGCCTTTATTAGGGGTCACAGGGCCACCAAAGCTACAATTTATAATCCTCACTAGTGAAGGAGTCTGTACACAAAGTTTCAGCTTTCTAGGCCTCATGGTTCTGGAGAAGAAGATGAAAATATGTTTTTAGGGCGTGGCCCCTGTGGCCATTATTAGGGGTCACAGGGCCACCACAGCTACAATTTATAATCCTCACTAGCCAAGGAGTCTGTACACAAAGTTTCAGCTTTCTAGGCCTCATGGTTCTGGAGAAGAAGATGAAAATAGGTTTTTAGGGCGTGGCCCCTGTGGCCCTTATTAGGGGTCACAGGGCCACCAAAGCTACAATTTATAATTCTCACTAGCCAAGGAGTCTGTACACAAAGTTTCAGCTTTCTAGGCCTTATGGTTCTGGAGAAGAAGTCGAAATTCCACAAAGTTTACGGACGGATGGACGGAAGGATGGACGGACGGACGGACGCCGGACACCATGCCATACCATAAGCCCATCGGGCCTTACAGGCCAGATGAGCTAAAAATGAAATAAGATATGCACACCTTTAGCTTCAATTAAGATCAATCATTATTAAGCTAAAGAAAATTTAAAATATCCAAAACAGAATATAAGATGCACACCTTTAGGATACCTACATTGTATAAAGCATGTTTGGAAGATAACCTCAGTCTATCCAGTACTTTTTTAAAGTAGAAATGGACATCCCTTATCATACCAATATGTGAGCTTAAAAAAACAATCAAAAATTTAAAAACAAAATATGAGATACACACCCTGAGGATGCCTACAAGCCATGTGTGCAATTTCAATTAAATCTGTTGAACGTTTTTTGAGGATTGGATAAACGATACTCTATATAGAGTGGTTACGTACGTATATACGGATGTACGGACGTATGGACAACCGAGGGTAATCCTATATGCCCCTGCCATATATGGCAAGGGTTATAAAAATGCTTGAACAAGACATAAAAATAGAGCCATTGGCTCTGTAGCTCATCAGGCATCATATCAAGTTTGCTTTATACAGGCAAGATGAGCTAAAAATGAAACTGATGTTACCTATTGCAATAAAACCTATAAAAAAATTACAAAACAAATGAATTATTATTCAACACTTTCTAGATCGCCAATATCAGACAGTGAAAGAAGTCCACACTAAAATATCCAAGGAGAAATAAATTTGCCATAGACTGTCATCTAATGGAGAAAATAGGTTTTTAACATTGTGACCCCTGTGACCCTATTTGGGGTCATGGGGTCACAAAACCTACAGTTTAGAATCCCAATTGGCCAGGGAGTCTACATGCAGTCTTTCAGCTCAATAGACCTTTAGGAGCTAAAGATGATGATGAAAATAAGTTTTTAAGGTTGTGACCCCTGTGACCCTATTTGGGGTCATGGGGTCACGAAATCTACAATTTAGAATCCCCATTGGCCAAGGAGTCTGCACATATAATTTCAGCTCTCTAGACCTTTTGGAACTTGAGAAGAAGATGAAAATAGTTGTTTAAGGTTGTGACCCCTGTGACCCTATTTGGGGTCACAGGGTCAACAAAGTTACAATTTAGAATCCCCATTGTCCAAGGAGTCTGCACATATCAATATTAACTCTCTAGACCTTTTGGAACTGGAGAAGAAGCTGAGATTTGGTTTTTAAGGTTGTGACCCCTGTGACCCTATTTGGGGTCATGGGGTCGCGAAATATACAATTAAGAATCCCGATTAGCCAAGGAGTCTGCACATATCGTTTTCAACTCTATAGTCCTTTTAGTACTGGAGAAGAAGATGAAAATAGGTTTTTAAGGTTGTGACCCCTGTGACCCTATTTGGGGTCACAGGTTCATCAAAGTTACAAATTTGAATCCCCATTGTCCAAGGAGTCTGCACATATAATTTTTAACTCTCTACTCCTTTTGGAACTGGAGAAGAAAATGAAAATAGGTTTTTAAGGTTGTGACCCCTGTGACCCTATTTGGGATCACAGGGTCACCAAAGTTACAAATTAGAATCCCCATTGGCCAAGGAGTCTGCACATATCATTTTAAACTCTCTAGTCCTATTAGAACTGGAGAAGAAGATGAAAATAGGTTTTTAAAGTTGTGACCCCTGTGACCCTATTTGGGTTCACAGGGTCACCAAAGTTACAAATTTGAATCTCCATTGTCCAAGGAGTCTGCACATATAATTTTTAACTCTCTACTCCTTTTTGAACTGGAGAAGAAGATGAAAATAGGTATTTAAGGTTGTGACCCCTGTGACCCTATTTGGGATCACAGGGTCACCAAAGTTACAAATTAGAATCCCCATTGGCCAAGGAGTCTGCACATATCATTTTTAACTCTCTAGTCCTTCTGGAAGTGGAGAAGAAGATGAAAATAGGTTTTTAAAGTTGTGACCCCTGTGACCCTATTTGGGGTCACAGGGTCACCAAAGTTACAAATTAGAATCTCCATATGCTAAGGTACTTGTACACAAAATTTCAGCTCTCTAATGTGTATGGTTCATGAGGAGAAGTCGAAAGTGTCAAAAGTTTACGGACGGACGACGGACGACGGACAGACGGACGCCGGACGACGGGCCATGCCATAAGCCCATCTGGACTTCAGTCCTGATGAGCTAAAAAGGTGAATACATGCATTGCAGCCAAATTTCAGTACTGTTTACCTTAGTAGATAATTCTAAGTTTGTATTCAATGTTTCATTTCTAAAAAAGAGCAGCACGTACCCTTTCGTTTCGTCAACTAGTTAATGATAAGATTTTGTAAGTGAAAATTTCATTCCCTGGTTAAACCATTCACTATACATATTCATGCATCCAAATACATGATCCGACTGAGTGACTGTGGAAATAAAATTATGATGAACAATATCCTATATGAGTATGAAAGGCATGTGTGGACAGTTAAGTGCTAGGTCTTACTGCAATGTTAGTGACAAATGTTAACAAATAACGAATTTTGTTCGTTTAAGTGCAATATGGTTTAATATCTGATACTATCTTTCAAATACGGGTCGGAATCGTTATGAGTATGCATACTATCAACTGTGGTGTCTTATACAAAGAAGTCAATATGGCAACAACCTCTGACAAATTTAGTTTCCATGCACTAATTTTATGGTTACCTCTTTTATAATGAGCTTAGGTGCTGCGAGTAATGTTTAAATTAATTGGTATTTTTCATACAAATGTCCCACAGAACACTTACTGTAGAAATGCTAATTTCAAGAATTTGTGACGATTGTAATGGTATTGGTAAAACAAAATTGTTGACCATGGGCCTCAGAGGCCCCGCGGAGCACTTACCAACTGTAGATTTGTTAATTAATATTATATTTCCAAAAAAATATTGTGAATCATCTTATTCTGAGACATTGTTTTGTTAAAGGATTTACAGGAATACATGTAATCTGGATACTCTGAAATAAATACAACGATTTATACAGAACTTTAAAGTGACTAGCGGGCCTCTGAGGCCCCAGGTAGCATCGGGAGGGTTAAGAAACACCTAAAAATATAGAACAACTTGCATGACAATCTTAAATATTCCATATTCAAGATAATATTATGATTAGTAAGTTCAAATTAGAGAATTTATATGCAGAGATGCCAACCCGATTTTGACCCAAAGTGTAATATTGGTTGAAATGGAGGTAAAAAAGTGTAATTTGGACTTTAAAAAGCGTAGAATACTTGTTAGTTGAAGAAATCTTAAAAAGTGTTAAATAAAAAGATATAAACTTACAGTCAAAATGTCCGCCATGTGCGACTTTGAAATCACAGTTTAAAATAAAAAGTTAAAAAACGTAAGTATCACCTCATCTAGATTGCTTTAGGCACGGCCATTCACTAAAATAATCCTTTCTGTAATGTTGTACAGCTTGCTTGCGCTTTTTCGCTTCCACTTTCATTGAGAAATTGTTTTCGAAGTTTTTACCGGTCATTTTGACATCGCCATATTTTCGCAGATTACCACTGTGACCCCGCTATCAAACGAACATTTAAAGGGGCAGTAGCACGTTTTTAGGGGGAATATGAGGTGATGTCAGGAAAATGAAAATTAATGGTTCCAATTGAAAGACAATGTATTTAAACTAAATGGAGCAGTAATAATTCAAATATTTAACATAAAGTTTAGCCATGCGATTCATTTTTCTTACAGAAAATGAATTAAAGGTGTTCACACAAAAATGGCGGCCTATGTATTTTATGTGAATCTTCATACTTTGTCCTCCGACTATGGATGATTGACTTGTGTAATGACATTTTTGACACTGTCAAAATAATACATTTAACATTAACTTACAATTATCACTGAAAATTTTAAAATATAAAATTATCAAAAAACGTGCTACTGCCCCTTTAAGACGTAAAACACGTGGCCATTCATTAAGAAGCTCCTAACATCGAAATTGTTTGATCTTTTGACATAAAATAGTCTAATTTCTGACAGTTTACTGGGAATGAGAGCGATGCTACGAGTTTAGCGAATGCTACCGGTGTAATGGCATATCTGAACATCTGTACCGGTGCCTCTTGGTACACTTCCCTGTGAAATTTCATCCACTTTACCGATTTACATAAATTAGCAAAAAACGTAATTTTCAGCTGAGTAAGTGTAATAGCGTAATTTAATGGTAAAAATCGTAGTATTTACGCCAAAAGCGTAAGGGTTGGCATCTCTGTATATGGTGCGAGTGATCACTTGATGAAAGCTTAAAATTTAGTAATAATGATGTGTCATCTGCAGCTGAAAAGTTAATATGGCTGCTAATGCGGCCATCTTGGATTCTCAAAACTGAAACGTCTACCTTTGTGGGAGGAATCACTAAAGGTATAACATACTACAATATGAAAATGATATCTAGATTGGTTTAGGAGAAGGAGTCATTTTCATGAAATCTAATTGAAAATTCAATATGGCTGCCATGGCGGCCATATTGGATTCTCAAAACTGAAACATTTACCTTTCTGTGCGGAATCACCATAGTTATTACATACTACAATTTCAGAATGATATCTTGATTGGTTTAGAAAGAGTAGTCTTTTCATGAAATCTAATTGAAAATTCAATATGGCTGCCATAGCGGCCATCTTGGATTCTCAAAACTGAAACGTCTACCTTTCTGTGAGGAATCACCATGGGTATAACATACTACAATTTCAGAATGATATCTGGATTCGTTTAGGAGTAGTAGTCGTTTTCCTGAAATCTAATTGAAAATTCAATATGGCTGCCATGGCGGCCATCTTGGATTCTCAAAACTGAAACGTCTACCTTTCTGTGAGGAATCACCATGGGTATAACATACTACAATTTCAGAATGATATCTGGATTCGTTTAGGAGTAGTAGTCGTTTTCCTGAAATCTAATTGAAAATTCAATATGGCTGCCATGGCGGCCATCTTGGATTCTCAAAACTGAAACGTCTACCTTTCTGTGAGGAATCACCATGGGTATAACATACTACAATTTCAGAATGATATCTGCATTCGTTTAGGAGGAGTAGTGTTTTTCCTGATAACTAATTGAAAATTCAATATGGCTGCCATGGCGGCCATCTTGGATTCTCAAAACTGAAATGTCTACCTTTCTGTGAGGAATAACCATGGGTATAACATACTACAATTTCAGAATGATATCTGGATTCGTTTAGGAGGAGTAGTCTTTTTCCTGAAATCTAATTGAAAATTCAATATGGCTGCCATGGTGGCCATCTTGGATTCTCAAAACTGAAACGTCTACCTTTCTGTGAGGAATCACCATTGGTATAACATACTACAATTTCAGAATGATATCTGCATTCGTTTAGAAGGAGTAGTGTTTTTCCTGATAACTAATTGAAAATTCAATATGGCTGCCATGACGGCCATCTAGGATTCTCAAAACTGAAATGTCTACCTTTCTGTGAGGAATCACCATGGGTATAACATACTACAATTTCAGAATGATATCTGGATTCGTTTAGGAGTAGTAGTCGTTTTCCTGAAATCTAATTGAAAATTCAATATGGCTGCCATGGCGGCCATCTTGGATTCTCAAAACTGAAACGTCTACCTTTCTGTGAGGAATCACCATGGGTATAACATACTACAATTTCAGAATGATATCTGGATTCGTTTAGGAGTAGTAGTCGTTTTCCTGAAATCTAATTAAAATTCAATATGGCTGCCATGGCGGCCATCTTGGATTCTCAAAACTGAAACGTCTACCTTTCTGTGAGGAATCACCATGGGTATAACATACTACAATTTCAGAATGATATCTGGATTCGTTTAGGAGTAGTAGTCGTTTTCCTGAAATCTAATTGAAAATTCAATATGGCTGCCATGGCGGCCATCTTGGATTCTCAAAACTGAAACGTCTACCTTTCTGTGAGGAATCACCATGGGTATAACATACTATAATTTCAGAATGATATCTGCATTCGTTTAGGAGGAGTAGTGTTTTTCCTGATAACTAATTGAAAATTCAATATGGCTGCCATGGCGGCCATCTTGGATTCTCAAAACTGAAATGTCTACCTTTCTGTGAGGAATAACCATTGGTATAACATACTACAATTTCAGAATGATATCTGGATTCGTTTAGGAGGAGTAGTCTTTTTCCTGAAATCTAATTGAAAATTCAATATGGCTGCCATGGCGGCCATCTTGGATTCTCAAAACTGAAATGTCTACCTTTCTGTGAGGAATAACCATGGGTATAACATACTACAATTTCAGAATGATATCTGCATTCGTTTAGAAGGAGTAGTGTTTTTCCTGATAACTAATTGAAAATTCAATATGGCTGCCATGGCGGCCATCTTGGATTCTCAAAACTGAAACGTCTACCTTTCTGTGAGGAATCACCATGGGTATAACATACTACAATTTCAGAATGATATCTGGATTCGTTTAGGAGGAGTAGTCTTTTTCCTGAAATCTAATTGAAAATTCAATATGGCTGCCATGGCGGCCATCTTGGATTCTCAAAACTGAGTGAGTGAGTGAGATGGTGTTTAACGTGTTTTGAACAATATTTCAGTTATTAAACACGTGGATGTTGCCATCCAAAAGAGAGTAAACAGATCAGGGAGAAAGGGATCGACAGGTTGAGGGAAAAGACGGAAAGAAAGGCATAGAAAGAGATAGGAAGCAGGTTTTAGAAGGACTCAAATTTGGTCTGGCTTCTACCCGTCGACCTGTCCAGCTTGGGTGACCCTACCAGGAGCATGTAAGCTCCAGCTGGCATAGCTCTCGGGGTCCCCGAAGCACACAAACCACCACACCACGATAAGGTTATGAGTCCAGCGGTGGTCTCAAAACTGAAACGTCTACCTTTCTGTGAGGAATCACCATGGGTATAACATACTACAATTTCAGAATGATATCTGGATTCGTTTAGGAGGAGTAGTCTTTTTCCTGAAAGTTTACGGACTGATGGACGGACGGATGGACGGACAGACGGACGACGGACGAAGCGCCATGACATAAGCTCACATTTACTTTGTAAAGGTGAGCTAAAAACGGGATTATATTCTACCATCTATGTATTCTATATTCTCTCAGTTTAAGACATCATGCATCATTCTTTAAAGGGAACAACTTCTCAATGCGTAAAAAGTCTATTTACATGGGTTAGCGTACCTCTTTATGTAAAAATTGTTCGAATGTTGACATTTAGTGTAAATAGAATAAGACGTTGTAATATTAGGAGAAAAGGCGTTGTATATTGCGTTTTGAGTTTTGGATATTACAAGTAACCTAAAACTAGTACATCCAATTAAAGTTGTTTTCTATAACATTGAAACCTAAATGGAAAAATCGACATGCATGAACATCCTCAAACTGTGCTTAATTTATGAAAACCGAGTGAAATTTGATACGAAGCGGGGAGCCCGTTTATCTTGTGCAGCGATTTTGAATATGAAAAATTAATCCTATTGAAATTACAACTATCCCAAAATATTGATATTACTTCCCGCTACTTGATAAAGTATAAATGTTGTTAAAAGAAGATCACTTGCTGTATTTTCTCAGCCGATGTGTCCGAATGAGCTTCCATATTGGATTTTTGAGAGAGAAAAGCAGATGTCGCAAAGAGAAAAGGCTGATTACTCACAGAAATGGATGATTGATCACCCCGTGTGATGCTTCTGGAGACGAAAATGAAAATCGGTTTTAAGGGTGTGGCTCCTGTGGCCCTTATTAGGGGCCAAAGGGCCACCCTAGCTATAAATTATAATCCTCACTAGTCAAGGAGTATACATGTACATAAGATTTCAGCTTTCTAGGCCTTTTGCTTCTGGAGAAGATGACGAAAATGCACAAAGTTTATTGACGGACGGACAGACAGACAGATGCCAGACACCATGCCATGCCATATAGCGCAAACCATTTTAGGTCAGATGAGCTAAAAAGGTTTGCTCTATTTATCCTGAATCCCGTCGCGTTGCAAGGGTATCGAAAAGCAGCTTATTTTAGGCCTTATTTTAATGAAATTGCTTCGACAGTTAAGCTACAGTAGAACACGGATATATAGCGAACTCGGATATAGCGAACCAATTTTCAAGTCCTGTCCCTATTTAATATCATTTAAATTGTATGCGTATAGCGAACACCGGATATAGCGAACTAAATTCTTTGGTCCCTTGGAGTTCGTTATATCTGAGTTCTACTGTATATTCAAAGTAATTATTACCACTTCAGAATCAGCTATTCCACTTGTAGCCTCCCTTCTTTGACTTTGGGGTCTGTCACCTGCTTTTGTTCTTGTGGTATAGGTATCAATAGTATTTGACACTTCAGGTTTATTTTGAGGGATAGTTTGGATGTTTTGAACATCTCGACCAGAAACCGTATCTCTGTGATGTTGCTGTTTGGGTTGCTCTTGTTGTTGATGATGATGACCACCTTGCTGTTGTTCTACAGAAGAATTTTGTTGCTGGTTTTGTTGACTTCGAGCATCACTATTGATCTTCTTTGGTGACTGTGCATTGCTTAATTTTTCATCTGCAACCACATTCTTTTTCTTTGACGTTGGTTTTTCTTTGTCTGCCTTCGCTTTGACTTCAGTTTCTGTGACTTTGCTCTTTCTATCACTGTCACATTTTCCCTCAGACCTAAACAGAGGTTAGAAGTTCTTTAAATTGTGATGACTTTTCTAACATAAATGGAATCACATATGATAGTTTCACCATATCTTTCCAATCAAACTAAACATGTGAATAACCAATCTCAAATTTTGTGACTTTATGTTTTACCACATGTAAAGAAATCTATGTCTATGGGTTTTGTAGCTGTCCAGGCTTCTATTTTTATTAGGGTGTGTGTGTTTCTTATTTTGGGTAACAAAAACTGTGGATCAGAAGAAATTTTACAGAATATTTGGTAAACCATTAACAACAAGTATTTGTCACAAAGGTGACGAGATCCCCAGCAGCAAATTGATGTTAACAAAATGCATAATGTATACATAGAAACACTTGTCTACACTTGACATGCTGCTAGATGTCATTTAGACCACAACAAATCAACTGGTCCCTGGGTCTTCCAAATAAGAAGCCTTGTGAAAAAAAGAAGAGAATATAGAGAACAGTTCTAAACAAATCAGCCTTATAATAAGCTTTAAATGCAAATTGGCTTCACTGTAATTTTAAAATAATGTGAAAGTCACCAAAACAAAATTGGCCCAGTGTCTTCCTAAAATAGATTAATAAAAAATATCCAGTGAATGACTCTTGAGATATCACACTAATGAGCTTAACAAGCAAGCAAATTGATGATAAATCAAAAGTTCTGCTGTGACCTTAAAAATAATGTGAAGTCCATCAAATTTCTTTTGGACCGTGTCTTCACTTTAAGATTCTTTGCATAAGTTATGAACAGAATCCAATAAGTGGTTCCTGAGATATCCTGCTGAGAAGCCTAAAATGCAGGTTTCAATGCTGAAATTTTCAAAGTCTCTCTGTGACCTTGAAAATAATGTGAAGGTCACCAAAATCGACTGGGCCCAGCGCCTTTTCAATAAGATGCTTTGTGTAGATTATGAAGAGAATCCAGTGAATGGTTCTTGAGATATCTCGCTGACAAGGCTAAAATTTCAAAGTCTCGTAATGAACTTGAAATGAAGGTCAAGGTCATGAACCTCTACAGGGCTCTTACTCTCATGTTGATGAAGCTATTTACAAACAAGAAAATTTGTGTCCATGGGACACAGATGCCCCCGCTAATAAAAAAGCCCCCAATGTTTTCAACCATAGAATTTAAAACAAAATAAGAGATGCACATCTTTAGCTTCTTTTTAGTTCAAACATCCAAAATAAAATGTAGAAAATTAAAAATATCCAAAACATAATATAAGGTGCATACCTTTAGGATATCTATAAAGCATATTTGGAAGAATAGGGCAGTCTATCCAGTACTTTTTGAGGAGAAATGGATAACCAACATGACAGAAATTAGAAAAAAATAGAGCCATTGGCTCTGTAGCTCATCAGGCTTCATCATTTATTATGCTGTAGAGTGGCCAATGTGATTCCCCCTTTGTAGAGGCCACAGGGGCACCAATCATAAAGTTAAGTATATATAGGCGACAAGTTTCAGTTTTCTAGGCCTTATACTTCATAGTGGAGAAGCTTAGTGTCAAAATCGAAAAAATCTGGCTTAAAGTATGAAACTTGGCATGAATGATCATTAGACATGTATATATTCATTTTGCCTAGGATCCAAATTTTTCGACCGCGGAGAAGATGAAAATAGATTTGAAGGACGTTCCTGTTGCCTTTATTAGGGGCAACAGGGCCACCAAAGCTACAATTAATAATCTTCACCAGTCAAGGAGTCTGCAAACAAAGTTTCAGCTTTCTAGGCCTCATGGTTCTGGAGAAGAAGACGAAAATAGGTTTTTAGGGCATGGCATCTGTGGCCCTTATTAGGGGTCACAGGGCCACCAAAGCTACAATTTATAATCCTCACTAGCCAAGGAGTCTGTACACAAAGTTTCAGCTTTCTTGGCCTTATGCTTCTGGAGAAGAAGATGAAAATAGGTTTTTAGGGCGTGGCCCCTGTGGCCTTTATTAGGGGTCACAGGGCCACCTAAGCTACAATTTATAATGCTCACTAGTCAATGAGTCTGTACACAAAGTTTCAGCTTTCTAGGCCTTATGCTTCTGGAGAAGAAGATGAAAATAGGGTTTTAGGACGTGGCCCCTGTGGCCCTTATTAGGGGTCACAGGGCCACCAAAGCTACAATTTATAATCCTCACTAGCCAAGGAGTCTGTACACAAAGTTTCAGCTTTCTAGGCCTTATGGTTCTGGAGAAGAAGATGAAAATAGGTTTTAAGGGCGTGGCCCCTGTGGCCCTTATTAGGGGTCACAGGGCCACCAAAGCTACAATTTATAATCCTCACTAGCCAAGGAGTCTGTACACAAAGTTTCAGCTTTCTAGGCCTTATGGTTCTGGAGAAGAAGATGAAAATAGGTTTTTCGGGCGTGGCCCCTGTGGCCCTTATTAGGGGTCACAGGGCCACCAAAGCTAAAATTTATAATCCTCACTAGCCAAGGACTATGTACACAAAGTTTCAGCTTATTAGGCCTTATGGTTCTGGAGAAAGAAGTCGAAATTCCACAAAGTTTACGGACGGACGGATGGACGGACGGATGGACGGAAGAAGACGAATATAGGTTTTTAAGGTTGTGACCCCTGTGACCCTATTTGGGGTCACAGGTTCACCAAAGTTACAAATTAGAATCCCGATTGGCCAAGGAGTCTGCACATATCATTTTCAACTCTATAGTCCTTTTAGTACTGGAGAAGAAGATGAAAATAGGTTTTTAAGGTTGTGACCCCTGTGACCCTATTTGGGGTCACAGGGTCACTAAAGTTACAAATTAGAATCTCCATTGTCCAAGGAGTCTGCACATATCATTTTTAACTCTCTACTCCTTTTAGAACTGGAGAAGAAGATGAAAATAGGTATTTAAGGTTGTGACCCCTGTGACCCTATTTGGGATCACAGGGTCACCAAAGTTACAAATTAGAATCCCCATTGGCCAAGGAGTCTGCACATATCATTTTTAACTCTCTAGTCATTCTGGAACTGGAGAAGAAGATAAAAATAGGTTTTTAAGGTTGTGACCCCTGTGACCCTATTTGGGGTCACAGGGTCACCAAAGTTACAAATTAGAATCCCCATTGGCCAAGGAGTCTGCACATATCATTTTTAACTCTCTAGTCATTCTGGAACTGGAGAAGAAGATGAAAATAGGTTTTTAAAGTTGTGACCCCTGTGACCCTATTTCGGGTCACAGGGTCACCAAAGTTACAAATTAGAATCTCCATATGCTAAGGTACTTGTACACAAAATTTCAGCTCTCTAATGTGTATGGTTCATGAGAAGAAGTCGAAAGTGTCAAAAGTTTACGGACGGACGAAGGACGATGGACGGACGCCGGACGACGGGCCATGCCATAAGCCCATCTGGACTTTCAGTCCTGATGAGCTAAAAAGTACATCCGCACATCGCCAGCCTTCATATTACAATGTGATAATGCCCCATTGTGTTTGACATCAAGGTTTATAGTTGAGCTATGAGAGTACGCTTGGTGGCTTTTATGGGGAGTTTGGGCTCAGACATTTAGTCTGAACGTTCGCTTTACCAGATATCATGGTTCATTTCTGTACAGTCCCTCCAGTTGAGTAGCCTATAACTATGTTGATGTACCACACAGGTGAAAAAGCCTAGTGGCATCGACAGTCAACATAAATGACCGACATTCTCCAACATTCTCTATTTGCATATATCTATTTCGTACCACAAACTTTAAACGAAGGCTCATGAAGGACCTCAAAGTCTCAAAAAACACCAAAGATATTGAAGACATCGTTGAAATTAACGTTGGGATCGTGCTTTTCAAAGTAAAAGTCGAAGATTCCATTGGCACTTCATCAACCATTTCAAAATTACTATTTACAGTCAATACTAGTTCTAGTTCAACCTGCTACATCAGCGTATAAGTCTCTGTGTTAAGCTACAACACATCGATGTGAGACTTATACGCTGATGTAGCAGGATGGTTTTAGTTAAATTATAATTGTATTTCGAAGGGATTTGCGTAACAGTTTTTTGCTAAAAGGCAAGGTTGCTACTTGGTTGCATCATGGTCGGTCTCGTACTGAGATGGCATGAGAAGGACGTCGTATTATGTGCATACCTAAAGAGATGTTCAATTTAATACACTTTGAAGCCGTGGAACATATATTTTATCAAATCTTATGGTGGATTCCATAGTCAGAAAAGTAAAGTCTACATTACATCCGCTCCAGCGATCAAGATGGACAGTTCAAGGGATTCAGAATACTTACTGAGTAAAGTTTTGTAGATGATTTAATACACTCATAGAAGATAAAGCAAACATCTCTGACAGACGAGCTTGTATTAGACTGATTTATAGTTGGGTTAAAGTTAATGTGACAGTTCAGTACAAAAGAGGAAATCACAAAAAAATTTAAATAGGGTTGCCCAAGAACCAAGAATATTATTAGATTATTTGGAGGTGGTTTAAGACCAGAAGAACATTTGTTCATCTATCATGTAGCAGCTTACGTCTAACAGAGAAGAAGCATGCCAGGATACCAACAGGACTACCGACGACGATGATGATGATGATGATGGAAAAGGCAACCATGAATGTATTCCTTAATCAATTTACACCCTAGCAACGGACTACTTGTGAAGTAATGGCAGACCAAACCAAATTATCGCCCCTTATCCCTAATCCGCTAGATGTCACGTTGACTAGGGACCAACAACACTTCCGGTCTCTTAAGATTGCATGGCTTTTGGCATAACATATCGTCATAGAAAATAATGCCCTCGAGTTGTTGTTGTGTACCTGGCTGTTCAAACCGTAAAGGTTTGCGGTTTCCTAATGACAAGGATCTGAGAAAACAATGGATGGTAGCCATTAGAAGAACTGACCCGTTCAACAAATCCAATCTTTGGGAGCCGTCACCTCACAGCATTGTATGTTACTCTCATTTCAAGGACACAGATTTCCACTACGTGAATTTGACAGGTACACATCTTACTGAATATAAATTAATATTCATCTTTTAATGTTCACGAGTTTTGTTCCCTTTTTAAATCTATCATGTGCGTATGTTTATATGGTAATAATAGCCCTCGTATATACGATTAGGCATGATACCCTCGTGTTACCTATTTCCGTGGCAAAAAGATATAAATTTCAATGAAATTAAGTGCTTACAATAACATTATGAACATCATAAATTGTTAGGAGACATGATATTTTATAGAACTTGATGTTAATTTTATAATTATTTTATTCTCTTGTTGATTTTGATTGACATTTTTCAAATAGCTGCAGATTTTGGTTAATATT
Source organism: Steromphala cineraria (assembly GCA_916613615.1). Lineage (NCBI taxonomy): Eukaryota > Metazoa > Mollusca > Gastropoda > Trochida > Trochidae > Steromphala > Steromphala cineraria. The sequence continues at coordinate 77,059,151 of OU744721.1, forward strand.
TTTGGTGTCACCTGTTTTCATGGAACTTGTCTTTTATTGTTTTTCAAAAATAGGTTGATGAAGTTTAATAGAATTATATCATAGATGTCTAAAGTAAACATAATATCCATGCCATATTCAATAATTTCGCTGTCACAAATAGCCAAAATGTGGAAATTTTTAATAAGGAAAAGAATTGAATTCATACAGAAACTTAGTTCTTATTTGGTAACAAAAATCATTTTAGAAGCCAAATGACTCGCAAGTCATGAAGCTTATTTTATAACGATTATATAAGACAGATCCAAGCAAAAGTTTTGTTGTTAAGGAATACATCACTTCTTTGCACTGGAAAATCATGCAAAATAGCTAAAAATATATAAAAAATAGGCTTTCTGTTACTCAGGTTTATTTTAAATAGAAAAGGAATTATCATCTTAAATTATTTGATTTAGAATATTGGTAAAAATGACCTTGCTGTAAAACATTGTCTGAACATTTTTTAAGGGAGTTTTTTTTAAAAATCACCCAGAAAGGTTGTCTCAAAATGTATATTGTGAAAAGCATGAATATTGTTCTCTTATCATCACTCAAGTGAGGAGTTGAACATATTGATTGAATGTTGATAATTTAATTCTGCTTAGATTCATGCAGATCAACTGATCTACAAAATAAGCTCTAACTTGATAGGAACAAGAGTACAGTTAGTGAGATATGATATCATTGGTAAATACCACAAAAATAGGTGACCCATGAAAACAGGTAACTCGAGGGTAATATACCCGACCAAATAATTATAGGATATTAATGAATAGTATTTAATGAATACATAATTTTTCAAAAATTCATAAATTAACAAATATCTTTATTTATTTTTGTCCATTGCAGTGACTTACAGAAACATTTATTAGCAAGTTTTGTGTAGTAGTCAATATAGTCAATTAGTTATAATTCATAAATGTACAGGGATGTTTAATGGTATTGAGATTTTGTCCATAAGGGGAGAAAAGTATATCGTTCAAAAATTTGTGTTTTCTTATTTCCACCAATTGACTTGTGCACTTTTTGACAAACTACTAATATTAATTTCAATTATTTAATGCCTATCTTTTTTTATTACTATGAAAATGCAAAGTCTGGGGTTTGTACCCATCCATGTTCAGAGTAAAAGGGTTTTGAATTTTCATTGACATGATCCAATTTTGTTCACATTCATTGTTCATTGAGTTATTAGTTTGGTTCATATTTTATTCTTTTCAGTTCAGACTTCACTTGGTTGGCAGTTATGCTGTTCATGAACATTGTTGCTTGTGTTTCATGCACCTGTATTGATTTTCTTAAATGACTCAGTTCTAGGTCAATGGTGAGTATGTTTATTATTATTCTTGTACTAGTTATGTGTATAATTTAATTAACTAGTGATAACTTCAGCATTTTATAGTGCAGACATCAGATTTGTCCATAATCCCTAAAACTGTCTTAAAAAGAATTAATATTGATGTATCTATCAGTGATCAATCTACAGATATGACCCTCTGAGTCAAGGGACTCCCTACCAAAGAGTCTTGTGAGTCCAAGCTGATTAACATGAGTCCTTTAATAAGTAAGCACATAGTATCACCAAAAAAATATGCATCCCAGGACTCACAGCTTAAATTTCTATGAGTCCTTTCTACATTTTGTGAGTATTTGAAGCAGGACTCGCAGGTAAATTTATCCCTGATCTATGTTACTCATTTGTTATAATACTTTTTGGCACTTTATAATAATAGTTTATTCAGCTGCGAGATAAAAGTTACACTGAATTATATTTCAATGCATAGATTTATGTACATTTGGTAACAAGTATCGCTTTTGATGTTCATAATACATGACTATGAGTACAGGTCATGGATTGAAATTGAACATTATAATTTTAAGTTGTACTATATTTCAATTTACCATGTATAAAATGTAGCTTATATTTATCAAACTCAATGTAATTAATTATCATGTTTTCAGTACACATTTTAAATATTCCATGCCATTAATTACCTCTTAACATATGATATAAAATTATATTTGTCAATTTTCAGCTGATTCCCCTAGGAGAAGACAGAGAAACAAGGATGTTGTTCCATCAGTCTTTCCATGGACCTGTAACCAGCTTGAAGTCCAAGACCAGCGATACGGAAGACTGCGGCAGAGACGAGAGAAACTTGCTGAGAGCACATCAGCCATTGAAACAGAGGAAGAATACGTTCCCCATCCCATGGATATTGCTGGAGAGATCTTGATTGAAGACTCGAATGATGATGATGCTGTTGATGTGGTTGATGAAGAGGTTGGTTCAAATATTTCAACAGAAAGAAAGACTTGCTTTACACAGACTGAAGATTCACCAATGTTTGGCATTGACAAGATCAAGGATAATGATGACACTTTCTTGTTTTACACTGGTTTAGCAAGCTATAGAGACTTTAGGTATGCTTTATCTAGCCTAGGTGATGCTGTTTATCACTTGAACTATCTGTATAATACTGTCAGAAATGTTACTATTGAGAATCAATTTCTCATTACTTTGATGAAATTGAGGCAACATAAAGCTAATATTGAATTGGCATTTTTTTTCAATATCTCTGAAACAACAGTAGCAAATATTTGGATCACATGGATTAACTTTATGTACTATCAGTGGGGTGAAGTAGAGAGCTGGCCAGAAAGACATCTTGTTAAATTTTTCTGTCCATCTGATTTTAAGTCAAAGTTTCCATCAACACGTGTTATTATTGATGGTACTGAAATACCAGTCATGAAGCCCAAACCACCAATTGCTCAGCAGTCCACATATTCTACCTACAAAAACAAGAACACTGTAAAAGTTTTGGTTGGATCTACACCAGGTGGTCTAGTCTCCTACGTATCTCCAGCTTATGGTGGATCAACCAGTGACAGACAGATTGTAGAGCGCAGTGAACTGGTCTCTGCATGCGATCCTGGTGACTCAATTATGGCCGACAAGGGTTTCAACGTGCAGGACATTTTTGCTCAAAAAGATGTGACGATCAATATCCCAACCTTCTTCTCAAGAAAGAATCGTATGTCTACCCAAACAGTAATGAAAGATAGGAAAATTTCAAGCAAACGTGTCCATATAGAACGAATTATTGGCTTAGCCAAAACATTCAAAATTTTGACCTCTCCGCTTAACAGTACAGAGACCAGATTGGCAACTGAGATTATCAGTGTTTGTTTCATGTTGTGCAGGTCTAAGAAATGCATTGTGCCCACTACATCTTAAACTCTCTGGTGTAATCAGCAACAGGATGAAAATGTAATGAAGCCTAGTTCTCTACTTTTTAGCTCAGATATGGGCTTATGGCATTGGCTGTTTCAGATTTTGACTTATCAAAAAAATGCTGCAGCCCCAGCGCTAAGATGTTTTGGGGTAGTATTTGTATTACTTGAGTAACCTAATTTATTAATTATAGTTTTCAATACATGTATATTTTTAACGTAACTCCCAGTCTATATAAAAACAATAAGATTTCATGTTGGATTGATTTAAATTCCTTCAGGGTAATGATGTTGGTAGCGCTTTGAGCAGGTACTAGTATCTGGAAATCTAATGCATTACTTTAACTTAAAGGGGCAGAGTCACAGTTTTTGAAAATTTATGATTTCAATTTTTTTACTGAAAATCTTACAATAATAATAAATGTATCATTTTGTAAGTGTAAAATTTTCATTAAACAAACCAATAATCCATAGTCAGAGACCAAATGATATAAATTCACAAAGTCAATTGGTTATAATTTTTGTGTGAACACCTTTAGTTCATTTTGTGTAAGAAAAAGGAATCGCATGGCTGAAAGTTGCATTATATATTTATTTTAATCTGCTTCATTGAGTTTAAATACACTGTCTTTCATTTTCCTAACATCATTCTATGTGCCCCCTAAAATCATGCTACTGACACAAACCAAAATGATAATATGACATAACCACTCACTGAAGATATTTTCACTATGCTACTTTTGAGAAGTTCTGGTACTTGTGTACTTATCATACAAGTGTACTTCATATATTTTTGATGGATCAATGAAATATTGATATAACATGAAAGTCTTGTTACTTAGAACAACTTGTGATGTTTTAATACTGATTGGTCAGTTATATATGATACTGAAAGCTCATTTTGAAATAAATACTCATAAAAACTGGTATATTTCTGTGTGTTTATTAGCTTATCAGGCCTGAAAGGCCACATGAGCTTTTGTCATGACCAGTCTTCCATTTATAACCATTTGACATTACATTGAAAAAACACCATATAATCAATCTTTGTCTAATACACATTAGTGATCAAGATAAGTCTACATACATGATCATAATAAGACATTGTTATTCCAATATGACGAGATAAATACTTTAATATTTCATCTTGATATGTTTGTCAATCTGTACAAGCAACTTCTAGCATGATACTAAATTTTTTAAATATATAGACAATAGAGACATTTTGCATTTGTAACAACTTGTTTATCCACAACATTTTGTCAATTCTTGATTCTTGCTTTAAAAAGTAAAAGGATATTTATAGTAGTTTCTGAAGAAACCTTTATCAAGAACTACTGATTGGAAATGCTTGTTAAAGAAGTCATCAAGTTTAGTTAACATCTTTCTGATAAAAGCATCATCTCTGGCAATAGAGATACATTTAAAGTCTTTGAAAGTATACACAAGGAACTTGCATCTTTGCCTGTCCGTACAATACATCTGTCCTTGCACTTGATAGTAATAGTCTTTACTTTCATCTAGATACAAACAATCGCCATTGCGCTTCAAGTATGGAACAGTTACTTCTGTAATCAGCCTCTCTCTTGCAGCGTAAGGGCATTTAACTTCAATAACTTCATCATCATCAAGGATAGCATCCGGTGACGCAGCCAGATAGGGACGATCTGTACTTACATACAATCCACACTTGGATGTTTTACGGCCTGAAAGTTGTTCAAACTTTCTGATTGCAAAAGACTCATATTTCCGTCCATGACGAAGAGGAGCACTGTTGATCTGTTGCATAGGCTGGGTTAATGCATTAGCAAGCTTATCCAAATCCTTCCTCTCTGTTGCCAGACAAATTTTCCCAAAAGATGATGAAGTAATCCTATGTGAATGTTCATATTTCCAAATATTACTTTGAGCTTGATTACGAGTTGCTGATTCAAGATCTTGCACATCACTGTCTGAAATGTCTGTCACTTTCTCCTTTTCAAGCCATGTGTCAGATGTGAGGGATTCTAAATAATCATGATCCTTGTTGACTGCATAAGTATTGGCTGGACCAAACATCTGAGACACAGGATATCTGTTAACGCTGGGATGATTAAGCCACGTTGAACGAAAGTGGTCATGGTAGCCTTCACAATTTCTAAATTTTGCTGGTCTGGGGTCAAAATTTAAATTCAGATCCTTGTTACTGAGAGGAATGTCCATAGCTTTTATTGGACTCCCTTGTGTATGTTCTGCACTGATGAAATGTCTGAAGTTTTTGCGTACATATCTGTTCAGTTATGATTTCTCCAGTAGTAGAAAACATGTGAAGAGCGTAGAGTACAGCACAAACATGCTTGCAGTGAGCAGTTGGGCCTTGGCCTGCTGCACACTCACACTGACCTTCAATGATGCATCCGTCCCCATCAATGCATACATCCACCATATAAGTACAATGTTTCTTCATCTCTGCTTTACATGATGATCTGATATAATACATGTTTTCAAAGGCATGTAACCTGACATATTTCAAAAACTGACTTGTATACAAATTTCTTGCTGCTGATCCAACCTTCTTCTTGAAAGGTTCTAAATAGTAATTTATAGCAGCAAAGGCTATCTGTGGAAATGATGTATCGCTATTCACATCCTTGTAGTTTGTAAGTGAGGGAATGTCCATATGATATTCAATTTCCATATCATCAGATCGCCCACCAAAGTCATGATTTCGGTCATAGGCTTCCAGTCTGCAAGAAAAAAATAGGATATATTGTACTTAACCTCAAGGCAATCCATCATATTGTAAGTACCGTAAATCTTTTAATAATCGCCTGCATTGAATAATCACAGAGTCTAAGTCCTCTTTGAAATTGAGTTGTGTCTGCCATGAATGGGCTTATACTAAGATCATTTTTAATATTACAAATTAAATTACATGGAAATTTGTGTTTTTTGTTATACCCACATTTATGATTATATCTCCAAAAAATATAAACCTTGCCTTCAATAATCAAAATGTTTGAAATTAATAATCACCTGCATGATTATTAATGGTTTAACGGTAATTATTTTTTAAAGGTCAAATATAATAATAATAAACATGATTATGGTTTCATTGCAAATCCCAATCAACCAATAACAGCTGAAACGGCTATGATAAATAATTACTTGTTTAGGCTATTTAACTTGAGCTGTATTATTTAGCAAATTTAGAAAACAATCAATGCTTTCAAGACTGATTAACTTCATCACATAAATACAAATATAGTCATATATGTTGTGACAACTCGTTTTAAATCAATGAAATTTTACTTATTTACCTTTATCCTGTATACAACTTTTAGTAAGATCATTATTTATCTATGTTCTATGCTTACATATTGCCTATATTTTGGGGTAATTACAAATTGTATTTAAAATATCCTCTTAATAAAAGAAAGAAAAATCCCTGAATTACACAACACATTAACATTGCAAGCAGAATATTAATTTCAAAGTTATTTCAGCACTCTTTTTTGTTATTGTCTGATCTTTTTAGGCAAGTATTACCGCGAACAGGTGTGCACGAAAACCGGTGGTCTCATTACATGAATGCAACTTGCGATTTTTTAAAAATAACTTGCTCACAATGAAAGCTGTGCTTGAATATTAATTTATGTATTTGTGATTCCATAATTATGATTATTTTTTTTATCAAACAATTACATGAAGATGTCATAGAATGACGGGGTTTAGCTGATCGTATAATGCAGATGTCGATTGACTTTTACATTTGAGACAGGTCTATTATAAATCGGATTATTCATGAATTAAAACTTTAACTTACCGGTCGATTAGCTCGGTTTTCCGACCCGACAGCCTTGCCCCTCGAGATTTTAATTCAGCTTTAATCTCTGGGAGCTTCCATGTCTCGTATCTACTCATCCTGAGAGTTGCGGTGTGTTGTAGATGTTGCGATGGCGGCAAGTTTGACAGGCGCGCCTTGGTCCCTAGAGGGCGCTCTCCGATATTTAGGTCAGGGGGAGATAACTTTTGTTTGGTCTCCCATTAAAGCTCTAAAACGGTGATCTAATTCCATAAATTTAAATAAACTTGACTTATTTCTTCCAGTCAGTGTTAAGGATGAAGGATTGCAAATTTACAAATGTATGTCTACGCCTGTCCAAAGCTGTCTAATCAGCTAGTTAATTTATTCTATGTGATAGATGTACTATTGTAAATGGATGTGCAGCATACATCCTCTGGATACTCAAAGACGGGAAGCAATGGCTTTGTTTAATGATTGAAGAGACCAATATAGCGCACATCAACGGAATGTCAACTGAATTGTGAAGTGATGTCTATGAAAGCAAAGACCGAAAAGGTGATGAAATTTGATTGTGAAGTTATCTTTATCTTTTTTACTCAGACAGGCACACTACGCTGAATATGATCAACAAGACCATTACAAGGTCTACTTAAGGCGTATTAAGGCGATATGGTTGATGGAGATAAAGTCGCTTAAGGACATACCCTACCCAGAAATAAAAATATTTAGATTTTTCTGAAAATAAGCATGTTTGTTCAACTTAATGTGCTGATTTCAAAAATCAAATAAAAAAAGGGGGTCACCGTGCTCGTTTTTGAGTAAAATCGATTTAAAAAATGACATTTTTGTGAAAAAAGCCAAAAAATATCAAATTTGGTATTTGACCACAATTTTTGTGTAAGCATGAAATATCAAAAAATATTAATGCTTAAAGTGAGAAATGAAACAGTTGTACATGTTAAAAACAAAAATGTTTGATAAAACAATCATTTTAATAAATTTTTCAGGTTTTTTGTCACACGAAATCATATTTTTCACCCCAAAAAAATGAACAGATTTTCTTATTAAATAATTTTTCAAAATTTAGAATTTTTTTAAATTCTCAAAATATGAACTTTACAATATAAGAAACTGAAATTTGAAGAAAAAAATGGGGGTCACCGTCGAAAAATCGCGAACTTTTTCCTGTTGAAAATGAATATAGGGAGTTAAAAAATTGCCTACTGCAGCCGGAGCGAGTCTAGAATGCCATCGGCTTACCTTTTTACAAGCAACAGTTTGTTGACGGCTTGTGCAATATCGTTCAAATTATATATTTTAATCTAAAAGACACACAAGTTAACCTCTTAATCTCTTTAATTTTCTACAAATTTATAAAAAAAGACTAAAAGGAACAACAAAGTATCCGGGGTATCATGCGACATTTGAAGTCAATGAGCAAAGAATCAAGTGTGAACATTCGCATCATGGATAGCAATTTGCATTAAACATCACCCACTGCAATGAGCATGCATGCCTTTCCGTGTTATTCACAAATCTATGAATTACCCGTTATATTCAAGTAATTTTCACTATCCAAATCTACCAAAGAAGCATTATTTCATGAGCACTGCAGACAAGTCTGTATACGGACGATCGACGACACATGTAAACTTCCGCTTAGACTGTATTTCGTCCTTGACTACATTTTCGTTACTCTCATGTTAGATCAACTTTGCAAAATTTACGGTGGATGTCAGTTTCATTCGCTAATAAAATGTTATTATCTTCTGAAAACTTTTGTTTGGAAACTTGGAATAAAAACATATCTTTGTCTTGATAAGATTGGATCCCGCAGCAAGTCTAGTTGACATCAAACGTAGGTTGTCAACCACATCGTGGTTCAATCAGGTCACACACAAAATTCTGCCTTCGAATCGACTATCGTCCAAAGAGTTTTTATGAGGCAAATATTCATAAAAATAGAGCCATTGGCTCTGTAGCTCATCAGGCTTCATTATCAATTATGCTTTATATATATTAGGGGTCACAGGACCACCAAAGCTACAATTTATAATCCTCACTAGTCAAGGAGTCTGTACACACAATTTCAGCTTTCTAGGCCTCATGGTTCTGGGGACGAAGATCAAAATAAGTTTTTAGGGAGTGGCCCCTGTGGCCCTTATTAGGGGTCACAGGGCCACCAAAGCTACAATTTATAATCCTTACTAGTCAAGGAGTCCGTACACAAAGTTTCAGCTTTCTAGGCCTCATGGTTCTAGGGAAGAAGATGAAAATAGGTTTTTAGGGCGTGGCCCCTGTGACCCTTATTAGGGGTCACAGGGCCACCAAAGCTACAATTTATAATCCTCACTAGTCAAGGAGTCTGTACACAAAGTTTCAGCTTTCTAGGCCTCATGGTTCTGGAGAAGAAGATGAAAATAGGTTTTTAGGGTGTGGCCCCTGTAGTCCTTATTAGGGGTCACAGGGCCACCAAAGCTACAATTTATAATCCTCACTAGTCAAGGAGTCTGTACACACAATTTCAGCTTTCTAGGCCTCATGGTTCTGGAGAAGAAGATGAAAAAGGTTTTTAGGACGTGGCCCCTGTGGCCCTTATTAAGGGTCACAGGGTTAATAAAGCTACAATTTATAATCCTCACTAGTCAAGGGGTCTGTACAAAAAGTTTCAGCTTTCTAGGCCTCATGGTTCTGGGGACGAAGATCAAAATAAGTTTTTAGGGAGTGGCCCCTGTGGCCCTTATTAGGGGTCACAGGGCCACCAAAGCTACAATTTATAATCCTTACTAGTCAAGGAGTCTGTACACAAAGTTTCAGCTTTCTAGGCCTCATGGTTCTGAGAAGATCTAAATAGGTTTTAAGGGCGTGGCCCCTGTGGCCCTTATTAGGGGTCACAGGGCCACCAAAGCTACAATTTATAATCCTCACTAGTCAAGGAGTCTGTACGCAAAGTTTTAGATTTCTAGGCCTCATGGTTCTGGAGAAGAAGATGAAAAAGGTTTTTAGGACATGGCCCCTGTGGCCCTTATTAAGGTTCACAGGGCTACCAAAGCTACAATTTATAATCCTCACTAGTCAAGGGGTCTATACACAAAGTTTCAGCTTTCTAGGCCTCATGGTTCTGGAGAAGAAGATGAAAATGGGTTTTTAGGGCATGGCCCTTGTGACCCTTATTAGGGGTCACAGGACCACCAAAGCTACAATTTATAATCCTCACTAGTCAAGGAGTCTGTACACACAATTTCAGCTTTCTAGGCCTCATGGTTCTGGAGAAGAAGATGAAAATAGGTTTTTAGGGTGTGGCCCCTGTGGCCCTTATTAGGGGTCACAGGGCCACTAAAGCTACAATTTATAATCCTCACTAGTCAATGAGATTGTACACAAAGTTTCAGCTTTCTAGGCCTCATGGTTCTGGGGACGAAGATCAAAATAAGTTTTTAGGGAGTGGCCCCTGTGGCCCTTATTAGGGGTCACAGGGCCACCAAAGCTACAATTTATAATCCTCACTAGTCAAGGAGTCTTTACACAAAGTTTTAGATTTCTAGGCCTCATGGTTCTGGAGAAGAAGATGAAAATAGGTTTTTAGGGTGTGGCCCCTGTAGTCCTTATATGGGGTCACAGGGCCACCAAAGCTAAAATTTATAATCCTCACTAGTCAAGGGGTCTGTACACAAAGTTTTAGATTTCTAGGCCTCATGGTTCTGGAGAAGAAGATGAAAATAGGTTTTAAGGGCGTGGCCCCTGTGGCCCTTATTAGGGGTCACAGGGCCACCAAAGCTACAATTTTTAATCCTCACTAGTCAAGGAGTCTGTACACAAAGTTTTAGATTTCTAGGCCTTATGGTTCTGGAGAAGAAGTCGAAATTCCACAAAGTTTACGGACGGATGGACGGATGGACGGACGGACGGACGGACGGACGGACGGACGCCGGACACCATGCCATGCCATTAGCCCATCGGGCCTTACAGGCCAGATGAGCTAAAAATGGACTATATATATGAGAGAATTTAATCTACAGGTTGCATACTTTGACATGTTGTAAACTTTATATAATATATTTTTTAATCAATGGATATATGTTTCTATATTTTTCTTAGCTTACCGGTAGGTCTCAAGTTCCAAACAAAATAAATCAAAGAAGTCTATTTCAAATATATATTTTATTTCAGCAAAAAAAATTAATATTTATGTAGCCTTGTATAATTGAACTCAGTGCCATATGCTATAATACATATCTATTCCTGAATATCAGCATGTTTCACATACCTTTAATTTTTTCACATGTATCCTTGTCATTAACTTTATTCACATTTTTCCTTTAAATTCCTAAACTTAGACTACTTATAGGTCTTAGCCAGGTAGCCATGATAGGGATTCAATTCAAATTAACTGCTGGCACTGTGGCACAATTAAAAAGATCATGGACCATGTTGCAGATGGAAAGTCTGTTAGATTATGTGTTTCAAGTTCCAGGAAAGAGCACAATGGGCAGGAACAATCACACCACTGCTGCTGCATCATAATCTGCAATAATTAAAACATAGTATAAAAACATATCAATCACACCTTTTTTTATTCTTTTTTAAAAATATTTTTAACACAATATATTAGTTTGATACACTTATGACAGTATTTAATAAGAAGAGATACTGCAGTTACAAATATGACTTTGAAACATTTGCTTTTTCAAAATATAGGTAAAAGGAAATAGAAACAGAAAACATGTTCTGAATCATAAAGCAATGCCACTTCCAATCAAAGAGAAACATCTTTTCATGTGATTTGTAAATTAAGAACTTATATTCCTTGGGAGAAACTGAAAATGTCTTAACCTATAACTATATCTGTAATCCTGAAAATTTAGATATAAACATTTGATCAGATCTAATTACATTTTGTTTCTTTCACACTGTGGGTTAATTTGGTGTACTAGGTTGTTTTTTTAAATGGGTATTTTCAAGACATATTGTAATGATGATAATGTTCATTGATATAAATTATACATACAATAAAATATCATGATAATTTTGGTAATATTGAAAATAAATCAACTTTTATCTCAGTTCTCCAGTAGGTGATAATGTGTTTAATAATTAACTGCATAAAATTATTCTATCATTTTCATGTCACCCTTCCAACATAATTTGATTGCATTGCATCTTTGAAGTTAATAATGACTTTAAATCATGAAATTGAAACATACTGAAAAAATATGAAATCAGAAAAAAATCAAAATGATTAATAGAAGATATTCACAACACACCATGCACATCAATTTTATAATTTATTTCTATAAACTGTAATATGAGAAATTTTGCTATCCCAAATCTGAAAATAAGACAGTTGAATTGGCATTAATCTGACATTGGCATCAATCTTAACTTTGGAGAGAAAAAAGGAGACTGAGTGTTCTTTATTTTCAACCTAAAATTGAGCTCTCAAGTCTTCTTATAGACTTGCATAAGCTTTTATGCTCAATCCTTTATCTTATTTTCAAGTAGGGTCTAGCTGACAGACTAAATTGGCATCTCACCTGCTTAGACATGAAGTCTTTGTCTTTTCACAGAGGTAATTCCCTTCTGAATCCAAAAATAGAGCCATTGGCTCTGTAGCTCATCAGGCTTCATTATCAATTATGCTTTATATATATTAGGGGTCACAGGACCACTAAAGCTACAATTCATAATCCTCATCAGTCAAGGAGTCTGTACACAAAGTTTCAGCTTTCTAGGCCTCATGGTTCTAGAGAAGAAGATGAAAATAGGTTTTTAGGGCGTGGCTCCTGTGACCCTTATTAGGGGTCACAGGGCCACCAAAGCTACAATTTATAATCCTTACTAGTCAAGGAGTCTGTACACAAAGTTTCAGCTTTCTAGGCCTCATGGTTCTAGGGAAGAAGATCAAAATAGGTTTTTAGGGCGTGGCCCCTGTGGCCCTTATTAGGGGTCACAGGGCCACCAAAGCTACAATTTATAATCCTCACTAGTCAAGGGGTCTGTACACAAAGTTTTAGATTTCTAGGTCTCATGGTTCTGGAGAAGAAGATGAAAATAGGTTTTTAGGGCATGGCCCCTGTGGCCCTTATTAGGGATCACAGGGCCACCAAAGCTACAATTTATAATCCTCACTAGTCAAGGAGTCTGTACACAAAGTTTTAGGTTTCTAGGCCTCATAGTTCTGGAGAAGAAGATGAAAATAGGTTTTAAGGGCGTGGCCCCTGTGGCCCTTATTAGGGGTCACAGGGCCACCAAAGCTACAATTTTTAATCCTCACTAGTCAAGGGGTCTGTACACAAAGTTTTAGGTTTCTAGGCCTCATGGTTCTGGAGAAGAAGATGAAAATAGGTTTTTAGGGCATGGCCCCTGTGGCCCTTATTAGGGATCACAGGGCCACCAAAGCTACAATTTTTAATCCTCACTAGTCAAGGAGTCTGTACATAAAGTTTTAGGTTTCTAGGCCTCATAGTTCTGGAGAAGAAGATGAAAATAGGTTTTAAGGGCGTGGCTCCTGTGGCCCTTATTAGGGGTCACAGGGCCACCAAAGCTACAATTTTTAATCCTCACTAGTCAAGGAGTCTGTACACAAAGTTTTAGATTTCTAGGCCTTATGGTTCTGGAGAAGAAGTCGAAATTCCACAAAGTTTACGGACGGATGGACGGACGGATGGACGGATGGACGGACGGACGCCGGACACCATGCCATGCCATAAGCCCATCGGGCCTTACAGGCCAGATGAGCTAAAAATTCACTTGTTGTGTTGTACAATAGCTCTCACATCTCCAAAATATATGTTCATGAATCAGGATATAATTCACCAAAACATCTTTTCCTCTGACTACAAATCTGAAAAAAATCCAAACAAAAAACATAAGTTTTACTGAAGAATATTTAATATTAACCATCAATTTCATCTCCATGTTTTCAGATTTGTTTTGTTTTTTTGTTGAAAAATTAAAACAATTGAGAAGAAAATTTTTGAGTGAGTCAGTTTAAAATATTTTCTTTAGAAATTGTTGTTGAAGATAGTATACACAACTTGCAGCTTGCTGCAGGCTTCACTAGTAGTTTAACACTGAGACTATAGTTTTTTTTTAAATGCTTTAAAATTCTTGAAAATCAAGTCTAGATCTTAGCTGAAATCTCAATATATACCCTGAGGCTGAGGCTCTAGCTTTCTCACATTTGTTTAAATTATCAAAATAAACGTAAATGAGTAATAAGTTTGAATTATTTTTATATTCATGGCTGAATGTTAGTCTATTTTCACCTCAAAAGTTATTTAGCAAGTATAGGCCTATAATTTGAAAGTTGCCTACCTGAAAAGTGCTGTGCTGCCATTATCGCTGCCACATAAGAAGTGTTGACTGTTGATCGAGGTAATTCCGGGCTGCAAAGTCACAGGGGCGGATTTCCCTATTTCAAGTTGTTATGATTACCGCACCGCAGTAAGAAAAACAACATGGTCAGCTGACTGTCGTCGTCGCGCTGCCTTTGCATTCACGATGATTTTATTAGTTGGCAAAATATTTTGTTGCATATTTTTGATTTTTCAATGAAACGAAGAAATTAAACTTCGCTTTGATTTTTCAATGAAACGAAGAAAATTCGCTGAAGTCTTTCATCCTAATCAGATTTTCTTCTTTTCGCTTCGACTTTGGCAACTTTAAGCGACAGATTTCGCATTTTACCAGCTGCTTGACTGATTGACACCGATCAGCTGATGACAGCATGGCTTGTTTTTCAACGGTACCGTACATCGTTTTCTTGTCGTTAATGTGAAGTAATCTTTTTATTTCAGACTTAAATAAACAAAGTGGACCTTTCACAATCTAAATTATCTTATAACTTACATAAATAATAGTTATCAGAATGCTTTTTATACGAGTTTGTTAATTTCAGCATTGTCGCAAATTTCTCATCGTATCGATGTGAGATGCGCACGGTTCTGCGCAGTAACAACGTTTTGATGCGTAGGGTATGTCCTTAAAGAGAACATGCAATACTCTGCAAAACTGCTTCTGAAAACAAGCTTGAAGCATTAAGCTTCATTCAACTACATTTATGCTATGATTGACTTGTTTGAGGTACAGTACAGAAATGCACTACAGGAAAGGCGAAGGATAGGCCTTCACACACCTCAAGGGAGAGGAACATAGAAGTTGTTTGGCTGTGATACATTTTCATTCCTCCTGACATCCAGCGGATGCTTATACATGATAGCTTTACCATATTCCCTTAATGCTTGTCAAAGGACATGGAAACTTACCTGATAGGAACTTCTCATGATTGAAATCATCACAGAGAGTAGACATCGTTACCAGAAAAAAGGCAATGCGCTCATGTAACTAACGAACTTATGTTTTTTAGGATTCTGAAATAAATGTGCTTCGAAAAAGAATCAAGTTAGGTTGCAGCAATTTGCGTCGTTTCAGCCAAACTATTGCCTTTTCAAGATGTTAGATGATAAACAGCAAATTTTACTACTAGTCTAGTAATCAAACTGAATTGGTCAACACCACATTTTATTATGAAGCCTTGCAATGTATTACAGGTACAAAAGTAAAGGTGTGTAAAGTAGTGGTCGTGATGTTATTTGATTACTTTTCAATGTAAACATGTTTTAAGGGTAATTCAACATACCTTGCAAGGATACTAAGATAAACAAAAAGTGTTCAGATATACCATTGTTGATAAGGTGTATGCATTCTAGGCACGTCTACATACCAATATACTGATAACATAGATGCTCTGTATTGAATTAAACAATTATCCATTTATTAATTTAGTGAATGGTAAGACCGTAATCACTGACCCCTAAAACCCCAGAAAGGACACTAAGTTTACTCTCCTATGTCAGTTAGGAACCATGATATGCTGGCCGAAAGCATTTGGCGCTTTTTTGACGGCCATCTTGGAATTCACCATTATCTATTACTTTTTGTACCTTCAAAATGATTCCATTGGATTCCTTGACCCCGAAAACCTAGGTAAAGACACCAATTTCAAAACTCTAGGACAGATCCAGATTGATTTATATGGTTTATAAGGATACAGCGGTCATCTTGGACGCCATCTTGAATTGCAGCTTCCTGCCCCACATTTTGAATGTCTACCCAAGTTTTTTTCGATCTCCTAAGGGTGTCCTACAGGAATCAAGAGTCAAACTTCGGGGACATATTTTTGCACACAGGATCCCCCTCAGCCCCAGGACTATACGGACAACCGAGATTAACCCAATATGCCCCTGCCATATATGGCGTGGGCATAAAAATGAAAAGAATGACGTCAATAGTTTTTGAGTTATTCAATTTCATTCTTACAGACGTATGTACGGACGGACACTGCCCAATACTATATCCCACGCTTCAGGCTAAACACACGGCAGGGGATTATAACAAACCTTCATGTGGTCAACTTGTGACACAAAGTTTGGAAGTTCTTGTCAGGGCATATACTCATATCAATTTTCTAACACAAAATTTTACAAATATATTTTTACATCTTTATATGATTATATATCTCAGTATCAAATTTTTTCAATATGTGATAATAACTTTAGAAGTTGTGTGCCAGACAGTTTTCTAACAATTCTATACCACTTGCAACTTCATTGTTGTGGGGGATTGATTTCAAAAAAATTCCTTCTACATTAGATCAATACAATAACTTCATAAAAAAATCTTTCATTTCATTTCAATAAGTATATATCTATTAAAGATGAACATACATTTGTTTCTTGAAGAAAGTAACTCCTTGGCGGAAGACTTTATCTTTCTTCTCAAGAAGAATGTCAACTTGTACATTTTTTGCAGATGGCATAAGTCCAAGTGAAACTTCCAGTCCTGATGCAAGTGCATATTCTGTTATTTGCTTTGCAAGTTCTCCAGATTCAAGCGCTTTCTTTAAATCTTCAAGCTCTTGTGAAGAAAAAACAAAACATGTGAGAATGCCTTCATCCTCAATTTTTCGAAGTTGCTTAACTTGAAAGTATTCAAGCTCTTTAAAATGTCGATTCAACAGTGTAATGTCTTTGAATATTCCCAAAACAATTCCAATGTCTTCAACATCCTCTGTGTTCCCATCCTTACTGGTGATCACAGCACTCAGGGTTATATCCACTGCTGCAAACAGAGTCAAAAGATGTTTTAATGAAAGAAATACAGTAGAACACGGATATAGCTAACTCGGATATAGCGAACAATCGGTTATAGCGAACAAATTTTTAAGTCCCGTCCCCATATAATATCATTTAAGTTATATGCGTATAGCAAACACCGGATATAGCGATCTAAATTCTATGGTCCCTTGGAGTTTGTTATATCCAAGTTCTACTGTAATATCATGACAGTCATGCTTAACATCATACAGAATCTACAGACCTTGGCCAAAGGATGCATCAAAGTCTGCAGAGGTGTTTGTTACTTTTGTGTGGCAACAATAAAATTTCATTTTGAAAGTTGCTGTAGTATTATTGTGAACTTTTAGTAAGTATAGTTGAAATCATCACAGTTTTAAGTACAAAACATTCTGTCCCAGGGTACGAAAGTTATGCTTACTCCACTAATCTGTACCCTGGGCTCAGAAGCTAGATTCGCTGGCGCAGCAAGACTTGGGATACAGCCAATCAAATCATTTTCTGGCCACTTTCTCGATAAAACTTTAAAAGATTTGATTGGCTATATCCCAAGTTCGGCTGTGTGAGCGAATCTAGGTTCTGAGCCCAGCTAGGGTACAGGTTAGTGGAGTAAGCGTAACATTCGTACCCCAAGACAGGATGAGTACAAAATTAAGTTCAATGGTTTGAAAACTATTCTTTACTTATGATATCAGTTGTTGTTTCTTGATGTCTTATCTGACATTACATAACATACCGATATTTCATATGATATCATAATCATAAAACGTGAATTTTTCAAAATGCTCATGCTAAAGGCCTTCAACATATCAACAACAAGAATCCCCTTTAGTGTCTGCACAATTGTTCAGCTTTCTAGGTATATTTCAATTTGCTCTGATGAAGAAAAACAATTGGTGGCCTTTATTCATAGCAACGAGATCATCAAATCTGGGCAAATCTATACATAACTAGATTAGCGTTTGCGGGACACCGCAAAAGCAGAGCAGCTCCGAAACTTTTACAGGCCTCACCAAATTGGGCATTTTCTTGTGACCTTGACCTTTGACACTCAAAATCACACAATCAATGAACACATTTCATTGAGTATAACATTAATGTATTGAAATCTCCATTTTCTCCATATATGTTGACCTTGCCATGACCTTGACCTTCAACAGTTCGTACCCAAAACTATTTGAAAATTTTGTACTTCTCAAGAGATAAAATACACAAAATCTAAACTTCATAGCACAAAAACTTTTCAAGCTATCGTGTTTACAAGGAATTGCAATAACTCATATCTCATGACCTTGACCTTTGACCTTCAAGGTCACACAATCATTGAACACTTTTTATTGAGTATAGCAATCTTGTATTGATTAAAAGTGATCATAGTTAAAATTAAGCATTTTCGCAAAACCATGCTTAAGTAAGGACCTTGCTGTGACCTTGACCTTTGACGGATTATAGCCAAAACCTTTTCAAAATTTTAAACTTATCCAAGGATGATATATACCAAGTTATAGCTTCATAGCACAAAAACAAAAACTTGTTATCGCGTTTACAAGGAATTCTTAGTGATTACATAGCTCGTGACCTTGACCTTTGACCTTGAAAGTGAACGTATCAAAATCGTACCCCCGAGGTATGAGTAGTAAGTTATGAATAAGAGTTCTGGAAAGCTTAGTGGAAAAAAGTTATAGCCAGTAATACGAGAGAGCGGACGCGGCACCGGAAACTGCACAAATACTGAAAGCAGCCCCGTCTTTAGACTGCTGCCCCTGCTAATTATTAGGAGCCACTTAATCTACAATGATTAATTCTCACTAGTCAAGGAGTCTGTACACAAAGTTTCAGCTTTCTAGGCCTTATGGTTCTGGAGAAGAAGATGAAAATAAGTTTAAAGGATGTGGCTCTTGTAACCTTTTAAGGAATCACAGGCCCACCAAAGCTACAATAGGCCTTATGCTTCTGGAGAAGACGGACGCTGGACGCCATACGAGTGCGGCGGCGGCAGCGGTGGAAACTTCACAAAAACTGATAGCAGCCCCGTCCTTAGACGGGGCTGCTAATTATCCCCATCAGCAATGAAGTCTGAACTGAACGTGTCAGTTTTCTTAACATTTTGCTGATCAGTATGAAGACAAAAAAATAGAGCCATTGGCTCTGTAGATCATCAGGCTTCATATGAAATTTGATTAGGGTGTTGCAAAACTATCTAACTATCTATCTAGGAGTATGTAGACATGGTTTCAGCTCTCTAGCCCTTAAGCTTCTGGAGAAAAATATAAAAATAGAGCCATTGGCTCTGTAGCTCATCAGGCATCATATCAAGTTTGCTTTATACAGGCAAGATGAGCTAAAAATTAAACTGATGTTACCTTTTGCTAGAAAACCTATAAAAACATTACAAAACAAATGTAATATTATTCAACACTTTCTAGATCGCCAATATCAGACAGTGAAAGAAGTCCACACTAAAATATCCAAGGAGAAATAAATTTGTCAAAGACTGTCATCTAATGGAGAAAAATAGGTTTTTAAGATTGTGACCCCTGTGACCCTATTTGGGGTCATGGGGTCACAAAACCTACAGTTTAGAATCCCAATTGGCCAAGGAGTCTACATGCAGTCTTTCAGCTCAATAGACCTTTAGGAGCTAAAGATGATGATGAAAATAAGTTTTTAAGGTTGTGACCCCTGTGACCCTATTTGGGGTCATGGGGTCACGAAATCTATAATTTAGAATCCCCATTGGCCAAGAAGTCTGCACATATAATTTCACCTCTCTAGACCTTTTGGAACTTGAGAAGAAGATGAAAATAGTTTTTTAAGGTTGTGACCCCTGTGACCCTATTTGGGGTCACAGGGTCAACAAAGTTACAAATTAGAATCCCCATTGTCCAAGGAGTCTGCACATATCAATATTAACTCTCTAGACTTTTGGAACTGGAGAAGAAGATGAGAATTGGTTTTTAAGGTTGTGACCCCTGTGACCCTATTTGGGGTCATGGGGTCACGAAATCTACAATTAAGAATCCCGATTGGCCAAGGAGTCTGCACATATCATTTTCAACTCTATAGTCCTTTTAGTACTGGAGAAGAAGATGAAAATAGGTTTTTAAGGTTGTGACCCCTGTGACCCTATTTGGGGTCACAGGTTCACCAAAGTTACAAATTAGAATCTCCATTGTCCAAGGAGTCTGCACATATCACTTTCAACTCTCTAGTCCTTTTAGAACTGGAGAAGAAGATGAAAATAGGTTTTTAAGGTTGTGACCCATGTGACCCTATTTGGGGTCATGGGGTCATGGGGTCACGAAATCTATAATTTAGAATCCCCATTGGCCAAGGAGTCTGCACATATCGTTTTTAACTCTCTAGTCCTTTTAGAACTGGAGAAGAAGATGAAAATAGGTTTTTAAGGTTGTGACCCCTGTGACCCTATTTGGGGTCACAGGGTCACCAAAGTTACAAATTAGAATCTCCATTGTCCAAGGAGTCTGCACATATAATTTTTAACTCTCTACTCCTTTTGGAACTGAAGAAGAAGATGAAAATAGGTTTTTAAGGTTGTGACCCCTGTGACCCTATTTGGTGTCACAGGGTCACCAAAGTTACAAATTAGAATCCCCATTGGCCAAGGAGTCTGCACATATCATTTTTAACTCTCTAGTCCTTCTGGAACTGGAGAAGAAGATGAAAATAGGTTTTTAAAGTTGTGACCCCTGTGACCCTATTTGGGGTCACAGGGTCACCAAAGTTACAAATTAGAATCTCCATATGCTAAGGTACTTGTAAAAAAAATTTCAGCTCTCTAATGTGTATGGTTCATGAGGAGAAGTCGAAAGTGTCAAAAGCTTACGGACGGACGACGGACGGACGGACGACGGACGGACGGACGCCGGACGACGGGCCATGCCATAAGCCCATCTGGACTTTCAGTCCTGATGAGCTAAAAATAGAGCCATGGGCTCTGTAGCTCATCAGACTTTTGATGGAAATAAGTTTTTTAAGGTTTTGACCCAAATTGGGGTCAAGGGGTAACCAAATGTAAAATTAAGAATCTTAATTGGCCAAAGTGTCTACACACACTTTTCAGCTCTCTAGACCTTTTGGAACTGGAGAAAAAGATGAAAATAGGATTTTAAGGTTTTGACCCCTGTGACCCCATTTGGGGTCATGGGGTCACAAAATCTACAATTTAGAATCCCCATTTGCCAAGGAGTCTAAACACAACTTTTCAGCTCTCTAGACCTTTTGGAACTGGAGAAGAAGATGAAAATAGGTTTTTAAGGTTTTGACCCCTGTGACCCCATTTGGGGTCAAGGGGTCACGAAATCTACAATTTAGAATTCCCATTGGCCATTGGCACATCAAATTTCAGCTCTCTAGAGTCATTGGTTCTGGAGAAGAAATCGAAAATGTGAAAAGTTTACAGACAGACGCCGGACGCATTGCCATATGCCATAAGCCCATCGGGTCTTTCAGACCTGATGAGCTAAAAATTAGTTTTAAAGGCGTGGCCATACACCATACCGGGGATTAGACCATGGGGCATTTCAGGCCAGATGAGCTGAAAAGTTGTTTAGGGTTTGGCGGCTGTGGTGTGGCCCTTATTAACGGATTAATCAAATCTTACAATCAAAATCTTCATTTAAGCTAATGAGTGTCTGCCAATGTAGGATGTTAACAACAGTCTTATTCCCAATTGTATGCTTTGAAAACATATGGAGACAAGTCAAATTGACTGAATACAATGTCCCCTGTTCTGTGTTGCAGCAGGGAACAAAAAAGTTTTGAAATATTAATTATTTAGAATCGAACTTGTTATTTCTATCGGTATCCTCTCAACTGAGTCAGACCCCGTAGTTCACGTAATAAACTGGTACAAAACATGTGAGGTACAGGGTAGTGGTCTAGATCATAGGGTCACCAAGTCAATAAATTAAACAGGTTTGGAGAGAAAGACATAAGCCCTTAAGGTTTACAAACAGATGTAGGGATTGACAGATGACAGGACAGACCCCAGACGTGATGTTCCAGAAAGTCTAAGGGTCCATCCCTGCTTTTGAGAATTGTTCAAGAAACAAATTATAAATGGACATGCTGACAATGCTACACCCCTCTATATTTTGGAGGATTATATAACCTGTAAATTATACTCACAGAAACCTGTCTCTTTTTCAGCCATATCGACTGATCTTTTAAACTGCTACATATCTATTCTGTCTTTGATCTGAAAAAAAATTTAAAAGAAATTTGATGCCATGTTAGATATTATGTCAATGTAATCATGACAGTTCATTGGATAAAGCAACTGTAACCGTAGTAGTGTATTTTATCTTTTGAGGTAATTATTTGCAATAAATAATTGGAATTATTTCTCTTGGAGGCATCCATTATGTTCTGTTAAAGGGTTTTTTTCTGTTAAAAGAACATTGCCACATCGCCTTATCTGAATTTCATATTGTGGCTTTAAAGGTGCTTGCAAATAAATTAATTTGTAAACTATAATGTTCGAACAAGGTTTTGGTCAAGTACAAAAGTACTTCTGTACTTTTGTACTTAAGTATAATGATTCACTTTTCTTTAGACAATTGAAGACAATTAAACGTGTACTGAGGTACATTGAAAAATAGAGCCATTGGCTCTGTAGCTCATCAGGCTTCACATTTGATTTTTGCTTTAGGCTGTGGCCAATGTGGTTCCCCCCTTAGTAGGGGACACAGGGTAACAAAATCTACAAGTATTAATCCTCACTTATCCAGGAGTCTGTTCCCAAAGTTACAGCTTTCTAGGCCTTAAATGCTTCTGCCAAGCCTCAGCATAGTGGGCATTTTCTTATGACCTTGACCTTTGACACTAAGGTCACGCAATCAATGAATACATGATCATCTCATTGAATATAACATTAATGTAACGAATTAAAGTGTTAAAAGTTAAAATAATCCATTTTCTCAATATATGTTGACCTTGCTGTGACCTTGACCTTTGACAGTTTGTACCCAAAACCTTTATAAAATTTTGTACTTCTCAAGAGATAATATATACAAAATCTAAACTTCATAGCACCAAAACTTTTCAAGTTACAAGGAATTTTGTAGCGATTTTATGACTCATGACCTTGACCTTTGAGCTAGAAAGTAAACTTGTCATAGTAATTCCCCATTGGTGTAAACACTTATACATGTTCATGAGTTCTGAAAAGCTTAATGGGATTAAGTTATACCCAAATTAGTTGCACATTGCAATAACACAAATCTTATGACCTTGACCTTTGACCTTCAAGGTTACACAATGAACACTTTTCATTGAGTATAACTATCATCTATTGATTAAAAGTGTTCATAGTTAAAATAAAGCATTTTCGCACAACCATGCTAAAGTCGTGACCTTGATCTTGGACAGATTGTAACGAAAACCTTTTCAAATTTGTTTACTCTTCGAGGGATGATATATACCAAGTGAGAGCTTCATAGCACAAAGAATTTTCAAGTTATCGCGTTTACAAGGAATTTTTTTAGTGATTTTATAGCTCATGACCTTGACCTTTGACCTTGAAAGTGAACATGTCATTGTTATTCCCCAGAGGTGTGAACACTTATACATGTTCATGAGTTCTGAAAAGCTTAATGGGATTAAAGGGAGGCTAATCTCAGGTCTGACAACGCTTATCACCATAGTGAGAATTCGCGGAACTTTTTTAAGTTGCGTAACCCGGTCACGTGACACGAACTTAGCACTGCCCGGCAGCTGTAGATGATTTCGTAACCTTGGTGTTACCTCAGGTTTCGTAACCGAAGTGTGATCGCACCCATAAAAAAATATTATTTTTACCCCAATATCATAAGAATTCTAACGAAAGCACTATTATTTGATAAAGCCTTTAGCATAGTCAAAGCCCCGTCGTAACACACTCAGCTTTATTCTCAATGGCCAGTTGGGCTACATTTTAATAAAATGATTTATTACAAAGAGGATAAACGTAGAGAATGAAACTTTTTATGTATGTTATTTTTAAATGTTATTGCATTTACGTTTCGTCTATGTACTACTTTTCACCATATATGATAAATACAACGTCTTTGTTTTGAAATAATATTTTCTTTGTAACGTTAGTAGGTTTACTTCACTAATGCATGAACGCGTGGTTAAACTTTTTATCATTTTGTCAATCTTTTTTTCCGAAATATATCATTTCCATACAGTCTCAATTTAAGCCTTAATGATATGAGATCAACGTTTAAATCCTCGTTCTAAGTACAGTGCTTTTAACAAACCCTTTCAAATAGAGGAATTATTTCTATCTTGTATGATTTGTTGAAAATAGTGTACATCGTTTTGAAATCCGTGACCGCATCTGACACGGTAATCGGAAAAAATAGAGCCATTGGCTCTGTAGCTCATCAGGCATATCAAGTTTGCTTTATACAGGCCAGATGAGCTAAAAATAAAACTGATGTTATCTATTGCAAGAAAACCTATAAATTACAAGACAAATGTAACGATTGCGGAATAAATTCCTTACCCAAATGATTTATTATTATTCAACAATTTCTAGATCGCCAATATTAGACAGTGAAACAAGTCCACACTAAAATATCCAAGGAGGAATAAATTTGCCATAGACTGTCATCTAATGGAGAAAAATAGGTTTTTAAGATTGTGACACCTATTTGGGGTCACAGGGTGAACAAAGTTACAAATTAGAATCCCCATTGTCCAAGGAGTCTGCACATATCATTATTAACTCTCTAGACCTTTTGGAACTGGAGAAGAAGATGAAAATAGGTTTTAAAGGTTGTGACCCCTGCGACCCTATTTGGGGTCACAGGGTCAACAAAGGTACAAATTAGAATTCCCATTGGCCAAGGAGTCTGCACATATCATTTTTAACTCTCTAGTCCTTTTAGAACTGGAGAAGAAGATGAAAATAGGTTTTTAAAGTTGCTTTCTAGGCCTTATGGTTCTGGAGAAGAAGTTGAAATTCCACAAAGTTTACGGACGGACGGACGCCGGACACCATGCCATGCCATAAGCCCATCGGGCCTTACAGGCCAGATGAGCTAAAAAGCCGGATGTTACAGATAGCAGGTGTGAGGTGTCAGTTTATTGACTTCCAGTGAGTCTAGTCATGTGTCGTAACAGGTCATATAACTGCCGGGCCATTGCTTGATGGCGCCGTCGTGTCTGGCTCAGTGGACAAGAAATATACACAATCACCGCTAATTATTGTGTCATTAAATGTTATTTCTTTCTCGGGCACAATGTCTAGTTTAATGAACCAATGAAGTTGTAGAACATTAAATCTGACCGATGAAAATGTTATTTCTTTCTCCCGCACAATGTCTAGTTTAATGAACCAATGAAGTTGTAGAACATTAAATATGA
Source organism: Steromphala cineraria (assembly GCA_916613615.1). Taxonomy (NCBI): domain Eukaryota; kingdom Metazoa; phylum Mollusca; class Gastropoda; order Trochida; family Trochidae; genus Steromphala; species Steromphala cineraria. Next base: position 77,084,705 of record OU744721.1, read on the forward strand.
CCAATGAAAATTTTAATGAATGAATGCTTTTCCTCCAGACACACTCCCAAACTGTAAGATTATACATTATTAACATAGATTATAACCATGGATCATCTGAGCAGGTTCGTTATGAGCCCTGCTGGAGGCGCTCGCTAACTCTCAAACTAAGCAGGTTCGTTGTTTTCTTTCACTGAACATGTTTTATATTGTACCAGGTACCGATGTAAATTAACCTGGTACTATCATCTATGTTTATTTTACCATTGTTTCATTGAAAGCATTTTAACACTTTCTTCCCAATTTTGGTATGGTCTCTGTCTCTTAGTAATAAATCCTACCTCGAAAACTTTTCGTTTAGAAATTTATCTTATCTTTATGAAAATGAGTTATAAAATTATCCCATAAGATTTCGTCTGACCCAGATCATTTGTTACACTGTGAATTAATACAGCTTCTTTCTTGAAACAGGTATTTATTACCGCTGGTTTCAAACCCATAGTGGTAAATATGCGTTTATTCCCTATAGTATTCCATGATCCAATGAGAGCGTTTAATTCAAGCGCATTGTAGGCGTATAACCAGTCAAAAAATTTCCCAGCATGCAACTGCAAAACAATAACAAAGTCAAAGAGCCCGTCCCAGTGTTTACTCAATCTTAAGGTTTTTCGCAGATCCGATCAGCCTCCCTTTAAGTTATATCCAAATTAGTTGCACATTGCAATAACACAAATCTCATGACCTTGACCTCTGACCTTCAAGGTTACACAATCAACGAACACTTTTCATTGAGTATAACAATCATCTATTGATTAAAAGTGTCCATAGTGAAAATAACCTTGACCTTTGACAGATTGTAGCGAAAACCTTTTCAACATTTTTTACTCTTCCAAGGATGATATATACACCAAGTTAGAGCTTCATAGCACAAAAACTTTTCAAGTTATCGCGTTTACAAGGAATTTTTTAGTGATTTTATAGCTATTGACCTTGACCTTTGACCTTGAAAGTGAACATGTAAAAATCGTTCCCCAAGGTATAAGCAGTAAGCTATGAATACAAGTTCTGGAAAGCTTAGTAGAAAAAAGTTATAGCCAGTAATATGAGAGAGCGGACGCGGCACCGGAAACTGCACAAATACTGAAAGCAGCCCCGGCTAATTATTAAGTGCTGCCCCTGCTAATTATTAGGAGCCACTAAATCTACAATGATTAATCCTCACTAGTCAAGGAGTCTGTACACAAAGTTTCAGCTTTCTTGGCCTTATGGTTCTGGAGAAGAAGATGAAAATAAGTTTAAAGGGTGTGGCCCTTGTGACCCTTATAAGGGATCACAGGCCCACCAAAGCTACAATAGGCCTTATGCTTCTGGAGAAGACGGACGCTGGACGCCATGCCATAAGCCAATCAGGCCTTACAGCATTATGGCCTACACTTGCATTTTCTGAGATATCACTCCCAAACATTATTATACTGATTAGAAGCTAAAAAGGACAGGATCTTTCAATACAACCAGCCTATGTGTATGTGTACGCCTTTATCAGCAGAGTCTTGCAGACATTGCAAATTTTGAACTGTTCAAAGGAAACTTAGGCCTACTCACTACTGTTGAGTGTAGTCCAGCATGCTAGACGTCTTCCTTCGCGTGCGCAGTTATCGCACATAAAGCGAATCTGAACTACTGTTGAGTGTTGTGCAGATTTGGCATTGACCGAGTGAGAGTACAACTACAGTCTAAGGGAGGTAATCCTAAAATCCTGTCTGCGTCCTTCAACACGTGCGACCACTGGACGGCATGGTAACTTTCACGACCAAATACAGCTCAAGCAAAACACTCTCAACAGTATCCTTCTATCTACGAACGTCAGCAATGTAGGTTACAGTAAAAATACTGGAATAGGGCTATCCAAGGATTTTTATGACTGATGTAATATTCCTTGGGCTATCATTCATTCAAATGACGCTACTCACCGATAACCTGAAACACAATAAACTGCAATGAGGGCTTTCTAACCATCAAAAGGTCTGTAAATTCACCAAATACTGAATGAATTTCTGCGACAAGTTGACAGCAAATCCTGCGAGAACCGGCCACCTCGTCTCAACTGCGGGCGCACTGAAGAGCACCCACTTTATTTATTGATAGGGGGTCGGCCTTAAACGCACAGTATAGGCATAATAGCTAGAATACCTTTGTAAATGCGCTAAATCGAATCGTAAATTTAAAACTGAAAAGATATAACTTTTTTTATTTATTGAGATAAAGTTTCAAGTGTTTTTTGTCTGTTTTATCTTTTCTGAAGACAGTCACGCCTAGAGATCGATAAATTACCACCCCTCTCAAAAATGGATTCTTCCATCGGTGTTCCTGGAAACTAAACCGAAAGCGTTTCCCGGAAAGAGTCCTACTTTCGATTTCGTTAACAGTCATAGATAGCCCTTTCGCGGAAAAGGGTGGAACATTCCAAAGACTTAGCCGAATTTATAACGGGAATATTTTACCTGATTACATAAGGTAGGCTAGCTATTACGGTAAATGTTGCTTTTAGGGGCGGGTCCCTTGACCGTCTTGCTGTCAGGATCTGAATAATGTATAAAATGATTTATATATTTCGAAGATGGTCCATGTAGGCCTAATTTATTTTTTTTTCAATGTAGAATAGCCATCTTGTGCGTTTGGTATATATATACAGAGTCGTGCAATAAGTATTCGGACGGTGACGTTCTTCCCATAGACTTGCATGTTAAATTAGTGTAGCTTAAATAATTTTCATGCGTTCACTTTCCTTTTAATCATGTTAATTTTTTGCATATTTGTAACGAATCACACAGGGGGTACTCGACTGTACAGGTAAAGCGGAAGTTGCACCTCTGCAACGTCCATTTCCTCACTGTACAGTGAAAACAAAACAACCCCGACTCCACGTTCACGGTTAGTTCTAGTTAATACGTTGTTTATAACAGATTTACACTGTCTTGGTGGACCGATGAAGCTTTACTGCTTTGTAAACTACTGCATTTATAATGTAACATAACTTCGGTCTCTGCATAATGATGATTTTCAGCTGTCCTTGAGATCGCGTTCGAAAGCGTAACGAAAATATGTCTAAATTTGCCAATCACAGCAATTTAGATGAACGGAGTCATTCAAATTAACCTTTCATATTGATAGAATGTGGATATCGTTATATAAATGCCCAATCAAGTATTTCTGACTGTATCGGCCACATATTTCGAATAAAATTAAACTGTACGCTGAAGGGACGTTGCGACTGTCTCGGATGCTGACTGTACGGGAAGTTGCGCATTTACAGAGTAACCGAGAACTGTCATATGTTTATAAAATAAGGATTGCATTTAAATCCACACGCCACTAATGGCTGTAATATTGCTCAAGCGGCACTAAACACCAACGCAATCAATCAATCACTGTTCAGAACTTACATGCATAATAGTTTCGGGTGATGTATGTTTTGTTTTGATAACTTAAATAGTAATGGAGTAATGAACTTTGGAACTTTGTTGAAAACACTGAAATTTGATTAGTTTTAGACCCCTACTTCATGTTGATCCCTCTAGCTCCTTAATTATCAACATTTTCATGATAAAGTGCAACATAGTAAAGGTTGTGCTTGGAATAGCGCATGTAAAAATGCAATCAATTTAAAGATATCTTACTTAATAAAGAAACTGTGGAATTTTGAAATGTTCCAAAAATCGCAATATTCAAGGACCGGTCATGGGCAGAATTTTGCAAGCGCCTTAATGTATTGGGGACATGTACATGTATCATAACGTACCAACTCCCCGTACAGTATAACTGTTATTATATGTAACTCCCCGTATACAGTGCCGGTGTAACGTCCATCAGGGCGTACAGTCTATATTTTGTCTTGTTTCTCTTTAAATGTAATGAAATAAGCATTGATACACCACATGGGCCTTTGAATACGCATAATTTTACTGTATACGTTACAACAATCATCAAATGACCTCTACATAGTCCGCAACATGAGTTAAACAGTCAATTTCGCGATAACTACATTAGCTTCGAACGAGCAGTCACTTGAAATGGGCAAGTATGACAAGAATTGAAACATTATCGTAATTATGCCTTTATAAATATGTAGAGAAATACTTAAAAGTTTCATATTTTACACGTTTCAACTCTCAGAAGGTGAATATTACTAGAACTAACCGTGAACGTGGAGTCGGGGTTGTTTTGTTTTCACTGTACAGTGAGGAATTGGACGTTGCAGATGTGCAACTTCCGCTTTACCTGTACAGTCGAGTACCCCCTGTGAATCATCTCAGCTACAACATCATAATTTCTGTTAAATTTTTGAACTATTATCTTAGAAACGACGGCGATTTAATCATATCATGTACGTAGTTGTGAAAAGTTTATAATGGTGATCTATGGAACACGTTTTCAATTTTTGTACATACATCGGTAAATCTGGCGACATTACATAAACATTCATCAGATAAATAAATAGTAATTATGAACTTCAACCTGAGAAGATTTCAATTCAACCTGCAAAGTTTAACAATGATTCAACACGAACTTTTTTAATGAAAATTATTTAAGCTACGCTGATTTAACATGTAAGTTACCGTCCGAATACTTATTGCACGACTCTGTAGGCCTACTATGATCTTAAGTATAATCAACAATTGGCCAAAATCTATTGCAAAATCAAATCGAACAACACGCTGATAAAAATTTCAATAGCCTCGAGGCCTCCGTAAATGCTTTTAACCATAATACCTTAAATCATTGAATAATCACCGGGCGGTTATACATTTCTAACACCTATTTGACCCAGCGTATATTCGAGGCAGGCAATTATTCTTTCCAATGCCATACCATGTGCATGTGTGTATGTTAGGTTTGCATACTTCATTACTTGTACTTGACTTGTCTTTTCGAGATTTTCATGCAATAATTTTTGAAAGGTGTTTATTTCAGATGAGGTGTCTTCATTGCAATGTCAACAAGTTGTCAAATGAGTTCCCTCAGGTGAAACTGACGGAACACTGTAAGCATCCTAAATTCCACTGCATGAGGGTAAGTTTGATCAGCTTATTATAATAATCTACTACTCTTTCAGTGTACTGTATTTCCTCTAATAAGCGCCGGGTCTCCAATAAGCGCCAGGCCTCTTATAAGCGCCGTGGGTCAAGGGTAGTTGAGAAAAAAAGCGCTGGGCCTCTTATAAGCCTCGGGTCTCTAATAAGCACCGGGTCCTAACCATTTGATAAATGCTTCCAAAGTAAACATTAACAAGTATTCATTGTAGAGACGGCTTTAAACAAACTTAAATTTTTCATGAAAGAAATAAGCGCCGGGTCTCCAATAAGCGATTCTAGATGGAAAATAAGAATAATTGATCCTTAGTGAAGTAAACAAGGAGAAATGTAGATACAAATATCTAGATAATTATCTTTATGAAACATTTAAGATTCATTTTCAGATTCGATTACAACAAATGATGATAAATGATAAACTTTTATAACTTTTGAGTATATTTGACCACAGGGATTCCAAACTATGAGTGAACAATGTAACAAAAAATATTAAAAACCTGGACTTTTGCACTCATATATCTTTTACATATGTTGAGATATACCTACATATCAAATTTGAATGAAATCGGTCAAGAAATAAGGATTTTAGCGGAATCTCTACCTATTATATACAATACAGAAGGCGGGACACTCCAGTCACTAAAACCTGATCGAAAACAGGACACATCAATTATTTTAACGTGCACTGCAATTAATGCTCAATTTTATCGCAAAACTATGCACTGGAATCATAGATCAATCTTTTAACTTGCTGACCATCTCGCCCTATTTTTCGAATTCCATCCAACTTTTGACCACTGACCCTTGCATTAAAACCACACGTATCTTTGAACAAATGCCTGGTCGACTACGGGAAAATATTGGCAGTTTACGTAAATTAAACAAGCTGCCAAGAATGATTTGAAAATGGAAACGCCTCTCATTGGTCAATTTCCAAGTGCGTCCGTGTTGTCATTTCAAATTGCTTTGTAACCGTTGCCAACAGCTATCAAAATGACACCACTTACCTTTTTAAATTTCCTAGACATTCATTTTCTAGATTTTATTCCTGAAACGTATGTTTCAGTGTGTCATCAAACATGTAAAGGAGAAGAACACCTGCCCACATCCTGATTGTGGGAAACCTGTAAGTTTTGACAGCAGGCCCATATCAATCATTCAACACACTCTGAGTGAGATGTTCAGAGAATACTCGTCGGATTTCACCCCGTTGCTGATCCCAGAGGGCCCCAGTGAAGGGATGGTTCGGATAGCGGTGATGAATGGGGACTCCACAACACTGGCCTTCAGTCCTCAGAAAACCATTGTCCAACTGAAGCTGGAGATCCACAAGGAACTGAAACATGATGTCCAGAAACAGAAACTCCTCTACAATGAGAAGGAAATGAAGGTAGGTCTCAGTAATGTTTAAACCGCTCATGGGTGAAAGGATTGATGGGCTTATGATATTGCATCTTATATCCGATGGTTTGTCAACTTTTCAAAAATTTGCCTCTCCATTTGCTTTACTTGCCAGTATAATGAAAAGAAAAGGAATTACAGTTGATCTCATTTTGACCACACTCTTGCCAATATGGCAATTTTCATTTTGGAAGGCAATAGAGGCTGTAATATTTTCCTTTTGAAGCGAATTAAAAAAATGTTTGAAAGCTTATTTTTGTGTCAAAAGGGATTGTACATTTTATATGTGGTGAAGCTCTGTTCCCTGATGTAGCTAGGATACAGCCAGGCTTTTTTAGCTCATTTGGTCTGAAATCCTATTTTTAGCTCATCAGGACTGAAAGTCCAGATGGGCTTATGGCATGGCCCGTCTTCCGGCGTCCGTCCGTCTGTCTTCCGTCCGTAAACTTTTGACACTTTCGACTTCTCCTCATTTAACCATACACATTAGAGAGCTGAAATTTTGTGAACAGGTACCTTATCTTATTAAGATTCTAATTAACGTAACTTTGGTGACTCTGTGACCCCAAATAGGGTCACAGTGGTCACAACCTTAAAAACAATTTCATCTTCTTCTCCAGTTCCAAAAGGACTAGAGAGTAAAAAATGATATGTGCAGACTCCTTGGACAATGGGGATTCTACTTTGTAACTTTGGTGACCCTGTGACCCCAAATAGGGTCGCAGGGGTCACAACCTTTAAAACCTATTTTCATCTTCTTCTCCAGTTCCAAAAGGTCTAGAGATTTAATAATGATATGTGCAGACTCCTTGGCCAATGGAGATTCTAATTTGTAACTTTGTTGACCCTTTGACCCCAAATAGGGTCGCAGGGGTCACAACCTTTAAAACCTATTTTCATCTTCTTCTCCAGTTCCAAAAGGTCTAGAGAGTTAATAATGATATGTGCAGACTCCTTGGACAATGGGGATTCTATTTTGTAACTTTGTTGACCCTGTGACCCCAAATAGGGTCACAGGGGTCACAACCTTAAAAACCTATTTTCATCTTCTTAAGTTCCAAAAGGTCTAGAGAGCTGAAATTATATGTGCAGACTCCTTGGCCAATGGGGATTCTTAACTGTAGATTTTGTGACCCCATGACCCAAATTTGGGTCACAGGAGTCACAACCGTAAAAACTTATTCTCATCATCATCTTCAGTTCCAAAAGGTCTATTGAGCTGAAAGACTCCATGTAGACTCCTTGGCCAATTGGGATTCTAAACTGTAGGTTTCGTGACCCCATGACCCCAAATAGGGTCACAGGGGTCACAATCTTAAAACCCTATTTTTCTCCATTAGATGACAGTCTTTGGCAAATTTCTTTCTCCTTGGATATTTTAGTGTGGACTTCTTTCACTGTCTAATATTGGTGATCTAGAAAGTGTTGAATAATAATAAATCATTTGGGTAAGGAAATTTATTCCGAAATTGTTACATTTGTCTTGTAATATTTTTATAGGTTTTCTTGCAATAGATAACATCAGTTTCATTTTTAGCTCATCTGGCCTGTATAAAGCAAACTTGATATGATGCCTGATGAGCTACAGAGCCAATGGCTCTATTTTTGTATTCTTCTCTCAAAGGCCCGGAAATCTGAAACCTTGTATATATACACTCCTTGACCAGTAGGGTTTATGATTTATGAGCTTGGTGACACTGTGGCCCCTAATATGAGCTACAGTTGCTACACCCTTAATTAAAACCAAATTTTGTCATTTTCTCTAGAAGTGCAAGGTCTAGACAACATTTTCAATTCTATAAAGGTTTTTTTAAATATACCATAAATCATTTATTTTTTGTTCTTTTGGTTACCAATCTATTAAACAAAACCTATAGAAAGATGAATTTTTATCTGTTAACTCCTTTGCAAATAAATATTCTAAAATGAAATTCTCAGACGTCCTATTTTCCTTTTCTTCTAAAGATAAGAAATATATCGGAGGTTGTCTCATTTTGTGCCAACTCATTTTCCAATATGAAAATGAAACAGATAAGATCTTTGTTTTGGCATCATTTTAAATTAGTGATAAATTTAGCAACAGTAGATGCCTACTTATATAAGCATTTGGCTGCCAAAAAATATTGAGTGTCCCTTTAAACTATAATATTTTCATACCTCCTAAACCTAATCACTAATGTCCTAAGAATTAAGTTATTTAAGCTTTAAATCATATGTGAAATTATTTATTATTTTCAGGCTTATGGTGATGGTGGCTCCCCAATGAAGTTGAGTGACTACAATGTTCAGCCAAATTCAACCATCTACCTTGTTGTACTGATGTATGCAATACCTGAAGGCTTTGACCATGTTGTCTTCGACCTGTACTGGGGGTTTCCATTAGCAGGACCTGACTTTCTGGATGCGTCTTGTCTACTCTTCAATGGCACACAATTTGTGTCATTGGCTGACTACAGACATACAAATGTAGGCACAGGTGCTGTCCAACACTCTGGAGATATAATGGATGCTATCAACAGAAAGGGCCATCATGTCATCCATGTTTACCTGAAAAAAATCCCAGCTAATGTCAGTCATCTTTTTTTCACACTAAGTGCATGGAATTCACCAAACATATCCAGGTACCCAAATCCAAGTTTGAAGTTCTACGAAGCTGACAAGCCCAACAAAGATCTATGTAAAACCACATTTACACATGCCAATCACAGCCAGGCAGTTATCATGTGCTCTGTATCAAGGTCTGATGCTGGCTGGGCTATCTTTGAATCGGGGAAACTGTCAGCTGGAAATGCTAGACACTATAGTTTGATCAAGGAAAATATAAGAGCATTAATTTCTCAGGGAATCTAAATCACTTTTCTTGCCCTGAAAAAAATATTGATAAATCTTTCTAGAATTTAGTGATATGGTTACATTGAATGTTGCCTTCATTTTTCTTGTTGTATTTATACAGAAGATGTATGTAAGCGTCATGAAACATGACAAACATGTCACCTTTGGTTGACAGATGTGCTTTTGGAGGGTCAGACCTTAGGACTTTTTATTGAACTTCTGAAGCTTCTCTGACCACTTTGTGAAGAAATGTGTAGTGTAGTATCACTAGTTATCTTGTTATCACCCAGTGATACATATATTTTGTTTTTTCCTATATAAGAATAATAACTTTTTATTAATCAATTACAAACTGATACCGGTAAATTTGTTTGCACTGTTAGTCAATCAATTAATCAAATTAATTTAAAAATACTATGAATATAAGCAATTTGAAATAAATATAGTAATTATCAATACTACATTTTAGGGTCCCGTCATTATGAAGTACATGATTTATGATAGAGCATTAGCTTCCTTACATAGTGATAATTTCTGGAAGAGTTATATTTTGTTTTGTTTTATAAATATTCAAAGAGAAAATGAATATAAATGTTTTATGTTACAAGAGAGATATAGAGGATATCCTATCCAATGGGGCATTAAAGGGGGTCTGCGGCTAGGACTGTACTCGTGCATAAGACCGCTCGGGTTAGCCTGCCTGCTAACGACCTTCGCTGCTGAGACGGTGAGCTGAGAAGGGTGTAGGCTTCGCTTCTCAGTGGGGGATTTCCCCCGCGCGAGTCGAGATTGGTTGATAATATGAGAGGGTCGTCATTCTGTAGCAGCAATGTCAACTGACTCCCCAATGGTGGCCCTAAATATGAAAGAATTCATTTGAGTGCATAATGAAAAGGGACTTGTCCTGATGCCAAATTGACAATACAATGCATACATCGCTTTACGACCAAGATCAAAATAAGGCTATTAGCAATTTACTAACATTTCAATATTTGTCATACATCTTCCCGATACTCAAATATTTTAACAATGTAGATGTTTTAAGAAACTTGTCATTTATTAGCAAAATGATGGAAAAGAAAATTAACAATGGATTCATTTCGAACATAATAAATACTGCAGAGCTCCATATAAGCTGCGTATTTGCGAATTATACGCAAAGGAAATTTTTTTTTTTAAAGTCAAACTACGCAAGAAAAATAATTGTCTGCGTATAGAAAAGCACTAAATATTGCTGTTTACGCTACTCACAAATAACAGTGCATATTTACCCAATACAACACAATCAGTTTGCGTATCCTTCCAATTACACCAATCGAAATGGCTACGAGAAAATCTCAATTTTGAAGACACTGATACAAAATTAAAAACGGAAATTTGCCACTCGTATGAAACACTGACCTATTGGTTGCCTGTTGTGTGGGGAGTTTGAAGGCTACTTGATGATCAAAACTTTACCGTTACCGTTTAGCCTAGGATTTTCGTCTTTGTTTTCAGAATAATGACTCTAGAATGTTTGTAAAACTTGCCTTTCTATATTTACAAAGCTAGGCTATTAGTAGACAAATGATAATGATAATTTATTGATTTTGCTAACGGTGATTCAAGAACAAAAACAAATTTCCCATCCTGAACTCCATCAGTCATTTTCGTATGCTTTTTAAGATTAATTTTTGTATGTGACAGGGGATCTTAGTGAATAAAACACCCCCTTATTTTATCGTGTTTGAAACCTCGAATGTTCTGCTGTTTCTTGGTCAATCAGAGCGAAAGTAAAGTTTTATTCGTCAGCTATTATGTTTAGATAATTGGTGGCCTTGCTATAAAAAGATCACTAAAAATTCGGATAATATACCCACATAGGCAAAAGCTTATTTGGAGCTTTGAAATACACAATATATTAGGCTATCCGGTGCTGAATTCCTTTATCAGTCTAGAAGTCCTCTCATGCATGCAAAGATCGGCAGTTCTAAATAACATGTGTTATCTAATAGGTTATAATCAATCAGTCAGCCACAATAAAGCACAGCTGTCCTCAGAACAGGAAATGATCGGTTATATCAATTAACATAACGTAACATCAATTATGTTTATTGTACTTACAAGGTCTGGTTCAAACAATCACTGCAATCTCGTTCCACCTCCCTGGCTGCAGTTGACGAGCAGGAATAAACAAAAGATATATGTCGGTGTCATTGACCACCATAATTTTAAACCGTAAATAAATCACTAATTTACTTATCATTTAGTTCCAGGATAAGAGAATGTTGTAATTATTCCCCCCCCCCTGCTGAAGATCGAGTTCCATCAGCGTAAGACATGTGACTGGATTCCAAATCGGTCAAACTTGTGGTAGCCCCAGCATTTGTATTTATAAGATGAAAAAGTAATACTTTCGGAAAACTAGTTGATAATAATACAGAAGAATTAGAAAATATTAGGAGGAAAGAAATGTTTTTTTTGTGGGTTTGGTTGTCAACTTATAGCTCAAGATAAAATAAACGAGGCGGAATTCCTCCATTTTGGTTACCAGCAATTTGTCCGAGAGAATACAGGCTCGATTATGATATCTGAACATAACAGCAGCTAACATGTAGCATGTAGTTAAAGGAATCATTTTACATTTATTTTCCATACGTCCATTCTTTTCACAATCAGTGTATATGAATTGCATTTGCCTTTAAATAGTACATGATTATACAATATAAAGAACCTTTCAAAATACACATTTCATTAATTTGTGTTCTTTTGATAATTCTTTAAAAAATTGTGTAGAAGTTTTGTTTTGACATGATAAGTATGTTTCCAATACAGCCAAAAAAATTGAATAAAAATATCCATGACAGTTTTCTTACCTGTTATTATAAATAGTAGGATCGTTGTAAAACATTTTAGGTTGAATTGAAATTATCTCTGCTTGAAGTACATAATTCAAATAAATGTATTTGACTAATATTATATAAATGCCATTAGATTTACACCATAATGCGCATAAAAATGTAAATGTTATGTATATTTGTTCCCGTCGTTCCCTAGGTAACCAATGGAAATTTAAGTTAAATTATGATATTGTAGCCCAAATTATTCTTCATAAATGCGTTTTATACAAGTTTACGATAGCAATCAAAACTATTTAGACTACACTATAATAACTAATAGTCAATGGAAATATCGTAAAGGGGCGAATTCTTTTTGAATTATGTACTGTACCTGCACTGGCACATGCACCTTTCCAACTGTTCATAAATGTTGATTTTGAAGCGTCTCTTCTCGTGACCGTTTCCCGAATACGTTTCCCGAATACCACGCATTTTTGCCGAGTCTGACCCCTTCCCAATTTCTCAAGAGTTTGGCGAAAATTCAAAAACGGGTTCATAATTATACACCTTTGACGCTTTTAAGTATTTCGAAATAAAACTCATGCATGATCACTGTCAAAGCGAATAATCTCCTGTGTACTCCTGTGTACTCATAAAAGATTACACACTGAAGTGTTTAGTTATAAAAGCAACTCATTGTCTAAGAGTTGATTCAATCAATCGACGACAATTAACCCTATCAAGCCCCTTGCGATGACGAGCTCTAAGCTCCTTACCGCATTGGTTTTCATTAGCGCTGCGCTGAGCTGAGCTAGCCGACTCGCTAACGAGCTAACGAAACCTCAGTTGATAAGTATGAGACACATATTTATCCTCGACGTAGTCCCGCTTTAAGATAACTATTTTAGCAGTAATTCAGTCATGTGTGAAATAGTTTTAAATTTTACCTCACAAGATTCAATGATTTTTTGTTTATCAAGAAATACCTTAAAATGTATTTGTCACAGAATCATTCCTGATTTTTGTCTTAACGGCTTAATTTCCACAGTGTTAGTGCAATTTGAAAATATGATCTTATTTTAAAAAAAATAAAATTATCATCACTGTTTATTTTGTTCCTTCATCTAATTAACGCACCCTTAAAAATTTATTATCGAAACGCTGGATATTGTTATAGAATAATGTGTTACAAATAAATCATTTGAATGGATTGCAGTATTATTATTCTTTCCTATGCTTTGTTAAATGTTATTGAAAATACTTTACATACACAACATTGGTACTTACAGAAAATATATATTGCCATGATTCAGTCTTTAGCTACCTGTCTTAAATGAACTTTTTGTTGTATGATTTGATTGAACTCTGATGAGAATGGATGAATTTTACAAACGCAACTTTTTTATCATCTAAATAGAATCTGGTGTTTTCTGGACCAATATGGCCATCACTTCCTCTGAATAACCCGTAAATGTTTCAAATGCCCAATGATTGAAAGAAACCAGTTATATAAACTATCACACTTATGAAAGGTTTTGACAGTACAATCAAGATCTCTTGTTTAAAAAAATATGTATGTTCAGATTTGAAACAATAGAATGTTTACAATCTGGAATTGATCCCCACTAGCCCAGGTGGTAATGTGCTCTGCGTGACATCAGGGTTCTAATACCTGGTAACTACGTTGGGAAGGAAGTGTTTAATACCTTGAAAATGAGTATGGTCAGTATCATAAGTCTCCTTCAATCATGAGAGCATTATAGAAAGTGGATATGTTCCCGAAAATGTACAAATGGAATAGGCTTCTTCTAGCAGAGTGCAAGAAAGCAAAATGAAAACCTGATTTGATTTTAACCCTTTTACCATTTATGCTTATTCTTCTTGGCGAGTAACAAACAAAAACCAAGCTTCCGTCCATCTAATACTAATTTCATCAATTTGAGATTGATTTGCTATCCTACTCCTTTCACTCATTTTCTTCTTAATCACTTCAGATGTTAAATAAACACTGTATTTAATGGAAGGTCGTTTAGTATTTTCTTTTTATAATCTTCGTAAAATGGGATCTGATCAAATTTGGAATAGAAAAGCAGTAAAACATCAATGATTGATTGATGATATTGACCAAAATATGGTTTAATGTTGTATAATAATTGACAAGCACTATCTATCTGTCTATAACGAACCTGTATTACTGGCTTGATTAAACTAAAGCTGTACACTCAACAGCAAAAGAAACATCACCACCTAAAATGCAAGATAGTTTAATCCAAGTGGGATTTATACAACTAACACCTAGTTACGGGGTACATCATATCTTCTGGAGCCAACTATCATCAGTTATTAATTTTGAAATCTTATTTGGCTAGATTTCTGGGGAAAATAATCTCTCCGACAATTGTTTTAAGATCTCCTTTACTTTATGGGATAGGAGTATTAAATAAGTAGTAAATAATGACCCGGTACCGAGGTTTATGGAAAATAACCTTGCGAGGACATAGCCCCAGTAGAGCTTATTTCAATAACCCAAGGTCATCGGGTTATTATTTGCCTAACACTCCCGTGGAACACTCAAGCAATGGTTCCAAGTAAATTAGTTGATATACAACTAATTTATATACATTTTAGTGATATATATTTTAACATCTCTTGATAATAATAAACATTTAGACTACTTACAATACCCTTTATTAGGGTTTTAGAACAACAAACATGATTCCTTACATTAAAACTATTCTATTGCAATGTTTCAACTAAATTTGTTGATTAATTCATAAACGTTTAAGTGATACATTTTGCGGGTTAAACATGTCTTAGACAGATAATGCCCCCTGCTACGGGTTTAAGAATTAAGAAATTGAATTCTAACTTTAAAAATTACCAGTATTTTATTGCAATTTTGGTATATTTTTATAGGAAAAATAAAAATCCAAACATGACACAACAAAATATACATCAAGTCGCATGGATCCTTGGTAGCTCAACTGATAAAGGCGGTGCTTCATAACATAGAGGTCCCTGGTTTGATTCCCACTGTCTTTGTTCATAAATCTAAACTTTCTTGTTCGATTAAAACTCAAAATTTATAAATCCCATTGTATGTTTGTTTACAATCAAACTGACCAATGTTGTTATGAGATAACCAACCTACGCATGTGGAGATTACGGCTAATTAAATTCAACAAAAATAATGTCAATACCTTCCCAAGGCGTGTAAAGGGTAAACACCTATAGGACAGTAGTTACGAGTTAAAACCAAAAAAGAAGGGATATAACCGCCCAAGGGGTGTAAGGATTTTTAGTTTGTTTAAGAACACCCATCTCTATGATGTTTCAACAAATTATGAAAGTTAATCAAGGCACATTATGTTCATCTTTTACTAATTTAAGTCAATTTCGGGATACTTAAACTTGTGTATTCCTATTGAAAACATAGATTTATTCAATATATTGGTGCTTTTCAAATTCAAGAATTTTCATGCTATCTTGTCTAAATAAAGACATTAAGAACCACCATAATTGTTCAGATATGAGCCGTTTTAAAAAGTTTTATTTTTGCAACCACTGTTTATAACCTTTGAGTACATTGTTTTAACTATTTTCACAACACAACTTCATATTTTGATAAGAACTTTCTGTAAAATCTTGGTTTATTTGGTTGTGTATTTTTGCAATTTCAGATGGAGAGTGTTCATTTATCATGTTCGATATATTTGATAGGTGTTCTGATTCGCATCATGTTGTTCCTGTATTGCAATATACCATATGCCTTATACCATATACCAATAATACTGCGCAACCTTATTCAAAGACACAATCAATTTTATCTTGTAGTAGTATTTTGTTTTTGGCTATGAAGGAGATACAGTTATGTTTCTTATGCAGTTGAGTTAACTCTTTTCTACTCATGTTTCATTGGGAAACTCATGACAGTCATTGTTATGAACATTTGAACTTCGTAAACAGGCAATTACAAGAACAAAGCTACCATCACCATTTATCGAAATAATGACAAAAACAAAACTCTAATTTTTCAATTGCTATTTATTAGAGTAAAAGGGTTAATTAAAAGTCATCTCAGAGTCAGAGGTGTCTATGAAATTTGGAGGCATATGTATACATGGAACATATGTTTAGAGAATAAGATATGATTGGCATGTAATCAGCTTTTGCAAATTTACAAGTAAAAACATAAGGGTTTCAGTCAGAACAACTGAGGAAAGAAACAAAATGTATCCCATCACCAACAACTGAAAGGGGCAGTAGCACGTTTTTTGATAATTTTATATTTTTATATTTTTCACTGATAATCGTAAGTTAATGCTAAATGTATTATTTTGACAGTGTCCAAAATCTCATTACACAGGCCAATCATCCATGGTCAGAGGACAAGGTATGAAGATTCACATGTTACATCCATTGGCGGCCATTTTGTGTGAACACTTTTAATTCATTTTGTGTTAGAAAAAGGAATCGCATGGCTAACCTTTACGTTATATATTTGAATTATAACTGCTCCATTTAGTATAAATACATTGTCTTTCAATTGGAACCATTAATTTTCATTTTCCTGACATCACCTTTTGTTCCCCCTAAAAACGTGCTACTGCCCCTTTAATATATGTACATACTATTCATCAAAACAAAAACAAAAACAGAACCTTTGCTTGTCAAGCAAAATCCTACATCATGTTGTTGACAGTATCAACTGTGCAGATTCATGTCACCTATAATAAATCTTATAAAAATTTAGCGGCCAGAAATATTCTTTTAAATTTAAACACATTATTGTATTTTACAGGTAGATTCATAATCACATATTACTATGAGCAATAATGCATTTATCATGATCATGGAAAACAACATTTCCCTTATCACAAACACAAGTTATTTTTACAATATTTCTTCCTTGGTAATATAAAGCTCTCTCTCTTTCATTTCACAGTTTTCAATTTTACAAAATATTCATGATATCAAAGGTTTCGTAAATGAAACATATGGCAGCAAAACAAATAAATCTTATACAGTGACAACCTGAGAGACCTAGGGACTCTGCGTAAATATTTCTAGGAGCCCATTTCCAATTATCAGGAGTCGTTAAAATAATGATGGATAATTCCCCAAGTACATTAAGGTTGATAAACATTTGACAAGTATTTGATTGTCATGTGCTGATGTATTAATACCATGTGGTCACAAAAATCATAGTGAAATATAGTTTTCATTAAGACTGCATATTTGTATCAGAAAATACCCTGTCACCAAGGACAAATTTGATTATTTTTTGGCGGGTCCTTCAACCTGACGTTTTCTGTGTCAAATATTTGGGAAAGATAACCCCAATAAAACCCTTTCTTTCGCGTATACATATATGCAATTTCAAACTCAGCAAAAATAATTGACATCGTTTGTATGAAAACAGTTCATTATCTCAGTTTATAAAATGCAAACAGGCGACATTATTTTAAGCATTAACTGGAATCAAAGGTATCAAAAATGATTATATTTTAATAATTTTGTTAACAAAGCTTGCAGCATCTAATTTGGAAAGGTTTTTATCATGTTGCAGATGAACATAAAGCAGTTAACCATATACCGGTATATAAACAAACCTTTACAGCTTTAGAGAGAAAAAACATCCATAAACCCTAACAAAAAAACCGTTGTTAGATTCTTTGAGAGGAATATTATTCCTCTTCCTCATAACCCTTGTTAGGTTTTGACCAATCCATACAAAGACTTTTTAATCGGCATGGTAGATCACATATGAAAGAGCAAGCTTTCATGTACATGACACAAAACATACAATAATAATCAACTCTTAGCCAGTCATAGTTGCAGATTTGCATTGGCCATAATACATTACAGAACATAAAGATTGATTTTTATATGAAAACAATGAATACAAAATACACAAGTCCTACAATTTTGAAGAGATTATCTTAACCAATACTTTAGCAATATTTTTATAAATTTTTCATCCATGATATAGTTCATTTTTATGTTAACCATACCAACCATAGGGTCATTTAGCCGGTGCAGATTTGTATCAGCAATGGCTTTTCATCTAAGTTGACAAAAGAAACATGTGGCAGAAAACTATTTACAAATTGTGCATCCATAATGGCACAAAGAGGATTTTCATAAACTAAGACACATACAGCATTTAAATAAACCAAAATAATTTGTAGGCGCAACTCGCCAGTCCATATTTACAAATTGTGCATCCATAATGGCAAAGAGAGGATTTTCATAAACTAAGACACATATAGCATTTATATAAACCAAAATAATTTGTAGGGGCAACTCGCCAGTCCATATTTACAAATTGTGCATCCATAATTGCAAGAGAGGATTTTGGTAAACTAAGACACATATAGCATTTATATAAACCAAAATAATTTGTAGGCGCAACTCGCCAGTCCATATTTACAAATTGTGCATCCACAATGCCAAAGAGAGGATTTTGGTAAACTAAGACACATATAGCATTTATATAAACCAAAATAATTTGTAGGCGCAACTCGCAAGTCCATATTTACAAATTGTGCATCCATAATGGCAAAGAGAGGATTTCAGTAAACTAAGACACATATAGCATTTATATAAACCAAAATAATTTGTAGGCGCAACTTGCCAGTCCATATTTACAAATTGTGCACCCATAATGGCAAAGAGAGGATTTTAGTAAACTAAGACACACATATAGCATTTATATAAACCAAAATAATTTGTAGGCGCAACTCGCAAGTCCATATTTACAAATTGTGCATTCATAATGGCAAAGAGAGGATTTTGGTAAACTAAGACACATATAGCATTTATATAAACCAAAATAATTTGTAGGCGCAACTCGCAAGTCCATATTTACAAATTGTGCATCCATAATGGCAAAGAGAGGATTTCAGTAAACTAAGACACATATAGCATTTATATAAACCAAAATAATTTGTAGGCGCAACTTGCCAGTCCATATTTACAAATTGTGCATCCATAATGGCAAAGAGAGGATTTTGGTAAACTAAGACACACATATAGCATTCATGTAAACCAAAATAATTTGTAGGTACAACTTGCCAGTCCATATTTACAAATTGTGCATTCATAATGGCAAAGAGAGGATTTTGGTAAACTAAGACACATATAGCATTCATATAAACCAAAATAATTTGTAGGCGCAACTTGCCAGTCCATATTTACAAATTGTGCATCCATAATGGCAAAGAGAGGTAAACTAAGACACACATATAGCATTCATGTAAACCAAAATAATTTGTAGGTACAACTTGCCAGTCCATATTTACAAATTGTGCATTCATAATGGCAAAGAGAGGATTTTGGTAAACTAAGACACATATAGCATTCATATAAACCAAAATAATTTGTAGGCGCAACTCGCCAGTCCATATTTACAAATTGTGCATCCATAATGGCAAAGAGAGGATTTTGGTTAACTAAGACACATATAGCATTTATATAAACCAAAATAATTTGTAGGCGCAACTTGCCAGTCCATATTTACAAATTGTGCATCCATAATGGCAAAGAGAGGATTTTGGTTAACAAGGACACATATAGCATTTATATAAACCAAAATAATTTGTAGGCGCAACTCGCCAGTCCATATTTACAAATTGTACATCCATAATTGCAAAGAGAGGATTTTGGTAAACTAAGACACATATAGCATTTATATAAACCAATATAATTTGTAGGCGCAACTCGCCAGTTCATATTTGCAAATAGTGCATCCATAATGGCAAAGAGAGGATTTTGGTTAACTAAGACACGTATAGCATTTATATAAACCAAAATAATTTGTAGGCGCAACTCGCCAGTCCATATTTACAAATTGTGCATCCATAATGGCAAAGAGAGGATTTTGGTTAACTAAGACACATATAGCATTTATATAAACCAAAATAATTTGTAGGCGCAACTCGCCAGTCCATATTTACAAATTGTGCATCCATAATGGCAAAGAGAGGATTTTGGTTAACTAAGACACATATAGCATTTATATAAACCAAAATAATTTGTAGGCGCAACTCGCCAGTCCATATTTACAAATTGTGCATCCATAATTGCACAAAGAGGATTTTGGTTAACAAGGACACATATAGCATCTAAATAAACCAAAATAATTTGTAGGCGCAACTCGCCAGTCCATATTTGCAAATTGTGCATTCATAATGGCAAAGAGAAGATTTTGGTTAACTAAGACACATATAGCATTTATATAAACCAATATAATTTGTAGGCGCAACTCGCCAGTCCATATTTACAAATTGTGCATCCATAATGGCAAAGAGAGGATTTTCATAAACTAAGATACATACTTCATTTATATAAACCAAAATAATTTGTAGGCGCAACTCGCAAGTCCATATTTACAAATTGTGCACCCATAATTGCACAAAGGGGATTTTGGTAAACTAAGACACATATAGCATTTATATAAACCAAAATAATTTGTAGGCACAACTCGCCAGTCCATATTTACAAATTGTGCATCCATAATGGCAAAGAGAGGATTTCAGTAAACTAAGACACATATAGCATTTATATAAACCAAAATAATTTGTAGGCGCAACTTGACAGTCCATATTTACAAATTGTGCATCCATAATTGCACAAAGGGGATTTTGGTAAACTAAGACACATATAGCATTTATATAAACCAAAATAATTTGTAGGCACAACTCGCCAGTCCATATTTACAAATTGTGCATTCATAATGGCAAAGAGAGGATTTTGGTAAACTAAGACACATATAGCATTTATATAAACCAAAATAATTTGTAGGCGCATCTTGACAGTCCATATTTACAAATTGTGCATTCATAATGGCAAAGAGAGGATTTTGGTTAACTAAGACACATATAGCATTTATATAAACCAATATAATTTGTAGGCGCAACTCGCCAGTCCATATTTACAAATTGTGCATCCATAATGGCAAAGAGAGGATTTTCATAAACTAAGATACATACTTCATTTATATAAACCAAAATAATTTGTAGGCGCAACTCGCAAGTCCATATTTACAAATTGTGCACCCATAATTGCACAAAGGGGATTTTGGTAAACTAAGACACATATAGCATTTATATAAACCAAAATAATTTGTAGGCACAACTCGCCAGTCCATATTTACAAATTGTGCATCCATAATGGCAAAGAGAGGATTTCAGTAAACTAAGACACATATAGCATTTATATAAACCAAAATAATTTGTAGGCGCAACTTGACAGTCCATATTTACAAATTGTGCATCCATAATTGCACAAAGGGGATTTTGGTAAACTAAGACACATATAGCATTTATATAAACCAAAATAATTTGTAGGCACAACTCGCCAGTCCATATTTACAAATTGTGCATTCATAATGGCAAAGAGAGGATTTTGGTAAACTAAGACACATATAGCATTTATATAAACCAAAATAATTTGTAGGCGCAACTTGACAGTCCATATTTACAAATTGTGCATTCATAATGGCAAAGAGAGGATTTTGGTTAACTAAGACACATATAGCATTTATATAAACCAAAATAATTTGTAGGCGCAACTCGCCAGTCCATATTTACAAATTGTGCATCCATAATGGCAAAGAGAGGATTTTCATAAACTAAGATACATACTTCATTTATATAAACCAAAATAATTTGTAGGCGCAACTTGCCAGTTCATATTTACAAATTGTGCATTCATAATGGCAAAGAGAGGATTTTCATAAACTAAGATACATACTTCATTAAAATAAACCAAAATAATTTGTAGGCGCAACTCGCCAGTCCATATTTACAAATTGTGCATCCATAATGGCAAAGAGAGGATTTTGGTTAACTAAGACACATATAGCATTTATATAAACCAATATCATTTGTAGGCGCAACTCGCCAGTCCATATTTACAAATTGTGCATCCATAATGGCAAAGAGAGGATTTCTGGTAAACTAAGACAAATATAGCATTTATATATAAACCAAAATAATTTGTAGGCGCAACTCGCAAGTCCATATTTACAAATTGTGCATTCATAATTGCACAAAGGGGATTTTGGTAAACTAAGACACATATAGCATTTATATAAACCAAAATAATTTGTAGGCGCAACTCGCAAGTCCATATTTACAAATTGTGCATTCATAATTGCACAAAGAGGATTTTGGTTAACTAAGATACACATAGCATTTATATAAACCAAAATAATGTGTCGGCACAACTCACCAGTCCATATTTACAAATTGTGCATCCATAATGGCAAAGAGAGGATTTTGGTTAACTAAGACACATATAGCATTTATATAAACCAATATAATTTGTAGGCGCAACTCGCCAGTCCATATTTACAAATTGTGCATCCATAATGGCAAAGAGAGGATTTCTGGTAAACTAAGACAAATATAGCATTTATATATAAACCAAAATAATTTGTAGGCGCAACTCGCAAGTCCATATTTACAAATTGTGCATTCATAATTGCACAAAGAGGATTTTGGTAAACTAAGACACATATAGCATTAATATAAACCAAAATAATTTGTAGGCACAACAAGCCAGTCCATATTTACAAATTGTGCATCCATAATGGCAAAGAGAGGATTTTGGTAAACAAAGATACACATAGCATTTATATAAACCAAAATAATGTGTCGGCACAACTCACCAGTCCATATTCACAAATTGTGCATCCATAATGGCAAAGAGAGGATTTCTGGTAAACTAAGACAAATATAGCATTTATATATAAACCAAAATAATTTGTAGGCGCAACTCGCAAGTCCATATTTACAAATTGTGCATTCATAATTGCACAAAGGGGATTTTGGTAAACTAAGACACATATAGCATTTATATAAACCAAAATAATTTGTAGGCACAACTCGCCAGTCCATATTTACAAATTGTGCATCCATAATGGCAAAGAGAGGATTTTGGTAAACTACGACACATATAGCATTTATATAAACCAAAATAATTTGTAGGCGCAACTCACCAGTCCATATTTACAAATTGTGCATCCATATTGGCAAAAAGAGGATTTCTGGTAAACTAAGACACATATAGCATTTAAATAAACCAAAATAATTTGTAGGCGCAACTCGCCAGTCCAAATTTACAAATTGTGCATCCACAATTGCACAGAGAGGATTTTAGTAAACAAAGACAATATAGCATTAACCAAAATAACTTGGTGGGGAGGGCAGTCCATATTTACATTAATGTATATATTGATGTATTGGTAACCTTTATAAACATTGGGTTAGCGATGAAGAAACATGTAACAATAACTACAAATCTCTGGTAACAGCTTGTCCATATTTGTACTTATCAACATTTTTAGAACTGCATAAGTAGATATTTATCCTTTCATAAAAAGAATGTTTTCCTTATTCTGACAGTAGCACAGCACACAACACTTATATTTGGCACAAGCCTGTGCGTATCGACAATTCTAAATCTATGAAGAGTTTTCAGTGACATTAAACACATCACTTACTCTGTACAGTTTTCTTTTGGGCATTAGCCAGTCCATATTTACAAGGTTGTATCAGCATTTGAAAACCTTTAATTATCAAATTTAAAAGGTTTCTATAAAGTCATACACAAACTACATTACTTTTTTAATCTAATTAAATAATCCATATGAACATATTTGTATAATAAAAGTACCGAGGGTACAGAAGCTCACCTTAAAATGAATGATGTGGTTAAATGGTTTAATTATACATGTAACCATCTTTTATATAATTGATTATGGCTGCCATCATGATTTTTTTATCTTTTAAAATACTAGTCTTCTTTTGGAAACGACTAGAGCTTGAACAAACATTAATACACGAATGATATAATCATGATAAGTTAACAAGCAGTAGGTTTTTGTATATCTTTTTTGTATATCTATGGCTGAATTGGTGACCATCTTGTACTTTTTAATCTTCAAAATGCTACTTTTATGTGGCCATCCGTATTAATTTCATTATGATATCTTGATTGGTTTAGGTGTATCCATTTAAATGTCATTCATTACTTACAGGATGGTGGGCACTTACATTTGTTTTGTAGTGAATCATTAATATGATTTCAAGATTATTTCACTGATGGTTATGCTGCATGGGATATTGAGAATCCCAAAAGTACAGATTTTTCAAGGAAAATGAATGACTGATTGAGAGGAGAGTCATAAACACAGCAATGCATAAGACACGTTTATTTTGTTCACATAATATTTACATGTCAAGTGACCATGAAATGTCTTTCATTAAAGTATCAATTTATTTAACACTCATACAGTACTATAATGGTAAACATTTTTGCATTGTCAAATCAACAGAGAGATATGACAAATCAAATTTCCTTACTTTTCTTACTAAACCCTTTTCGATTTGCATCTGCATATTTATTCCACATCAACTTATCATGTAGATTGCTAAACACAAAGCTTATTGTAGACAAGTTTTGTGTAAGTTGTTATTCTTAGAAAGAACATATCACTGTCATGAGAATACAAGTCCATAACTTTTATTGCATACAAATGGGCCATGGCCATATAGCATAATGCTCTACCATATCAATTGGGTCAGGTTGATTATGCAACAGACTAGCAGCTGACACTGTGATGCTAGCAGCCTGCCTTGGGATGTGTATTAGACAGCATAGTGGAATATCTGAACTCTGGTTGACCCCTTATGTGTGGTATTTAAAGGAATATAAGGGAGATACCATTGTTTAAAATTTAACATGTTTAATGTGATTTGGTTTTTGCAGCTAGTTGCCATAAAGATTTTAAACAAATTAATCAATTATGTTTGTCTTGCATCTTAATTTTTTTTTAAACACTTAAAAATATAGAACAACTTGCACGACAATCTTAAATATTCCATATTTAAGATAATATTATGATTAGTAAGTTCAAATTAGAGAATTTATATGGTGCCAGTGATCACTTGATGAAAGCTTAAAATTTAATAATTATGATGTTTTATCTGCAGCTGAAAAGTCAATATGGCTGCTATTGCGGCCATCTTGGATTCTCAAAACTGAAACGTCTACCTTTCTGTGCGGAATCACTATAGGTATAACATACTACAATATAAAAATGATATCTAGATTGGTTTAGGAGAAATAGTCTTTGTCATGAAATCTAATTGAAAATTCAATGTGGCTGCCATGGCGGCCATCTTGGATTCTCAAAACTTAAACGTCTACCTTTCTGTGCGGAATCACCATGGGTATAACATACTACAATTTCAGAATGATATCTGTATTCATTTAGAAGGAGTAGTCTTTTTCATGAAATCTAATTGAAAATTCAATATGGCTGTCATGGCGGCCATCTTGGATTCTCAAAACTGAAACGTCTACCTTTCTGTGAGGAATCACCATGGGTATAACATAATTCAATTTCAGAATGATATCTGTATTCGTTTAGAAGGAGTAGTCTTTTTCATGAAATCTAATTGAAAATTCAATATGGCTGTCATGGCGGCCATCTTGGATTCTCAAAACTGAAACGTCTACCTTTCTGTGGGGAATCACCATGGGTATAACATACTACAATTTCAGAATGATATCTGAATTCGTTTAGGAGGAGTAGTCTTTTTCGTGAAAGTTTACGGACGGACGGACGGACGGACGGACGGACATACAGACGGACAGGGCGATGACTATATCCCACGGTATTACATACCGGTGGGATAAAAATCTCATCCAACATCAATGAAATTTAGATTTCGAAAGAGGTACGGTTTGGTATTTCTCCTTATTTCTGTATTGCATTATATAGGTGCCACATTCTGCATTCAAAATTGAATATTAAGCTTGTACTTACTCATCATTTAAAATAGTGTTGGAAATTCAAAGCTGATCATTTTTCATTATATGCATGTATTTCTACCAGTAACGGTTCGGTCTACAGAAGTCATAACACTAAAACTAGGACTGCCGCAACAGTATTTAGTTCTTCAAGACTCAGCTTGGCCTACTAACCAATGCTTGATAGTCAAATCCTTCCAATCACAAATATCTCTTTTTAAAACAAGCATATCATTATTTTTAAGTTTAAAAAACAAACAGAGGCATATGAATTCATGTTTGAGTAGTTTACTCAATATGATGTATTGAACTACCAACCTACCAAATAGGGGTTTAAGGCGACAAGAGTTGGCAGCAATCGCTGAAATACACCTTTAAGAAATTAAGATGAGGTAACAAGTATGTACAATCAGGTCTTTGCAATTTGCAAATGCGGAAGAGGCTGCTTTAGGCAAGAACATGTGATGATGCATTGCTAAAATCAATGAAATTATGTTGTGTCTAAGATGATAGAGTATTAGTTTTAATATGCCGGGTGATTCTGACATTTAAGTTGTGCTTAATAATTTTTGAACTTTAACCAAGTTCTCTCGGGAACTACAGTCAATTTAATAATTTGAAATTTACAATTTAATCCGTTATTAAGCTCAAATTGCATTCTTAATAAGGATCTAGTTTACTCCTCCATAACTCAATTATTCTTCTTTAATTGATAATTCCATATGTCTTAACACATAAGCTAATTAAGGTAATTACCGTTTTTTAGCCATACTAGGAGCGGCAGTAACTCAACACCGCCCTGGCAGCGTGCCAAAACATGACACAATCGTTATGACGTCACAATAACGTGACGCCCACGAATCTAGCGCTATCACGTCACAGTACCAATGCAAACTCCGCCAAACACCGCCAGTACTAGTATATAAGGGATGTACACTTCCCAAATCCTTCAGTCTGATGAGTTCCACTTTTGGAACGAAACCGGTCACTCCTAAGGCAAATCAGAAGCCTATCTGCCGCGGTGGGCCCACACCGTCGCCTTACTTATTACTTTTAATAGTCTGACGACCATTTTCGAAACTATTTTTGCTTTCTAATTAATGAATGTCAGAAATAGTTGTATTCTTCGATTTAAACATTTATTTTATATATTTAGGCCATGAAAACAGATAAGTCTGGGTTTTTTTCAAAATAACATCGAATCTGTAGCTGATCATCTTTATGTGATTTGTCATCAGAAGAAAAAGGCTTACAAATAAAAAGATAGATTTAGATTAGAACAGTGGTGTAGTGGTTAGCATGCTGGCCTCTCACGCCTGAGACCCGGGTTCTAATCCCGGTGGAGACACCAAAAATTTGTGACTTGGGTCTCATCCTGTGTAGTGTCCCTGGGCAAGGCACTTCATCCACATTGCACTCAGTCCACTCAGCTGTTAAAATGGGTACCTGAAAATTGGATGTACTGACCTACATGGTCGTGATTAGCGCTTAGTAGCAGCTGTAAAAGAACACTCCTTCGGGGTAATAATGTAGCGCTTTGAGCATGTCATAGGACGTGGAAAAGGTGCAATATAAGTATGCACATTATTATTATTATTATTATTATATGTATCAAGTAAATCTGATATGTCAAATAAATGTGAATTAAAAAAATAACATATAATAGTTATTCTATTCTATACTTCGTACATGTATCTACTTGTGACGTAACAAAAATGAGTATTTAAAGGAAATAGTTATGACCAAAATGGTAGTTCTGAAAAGGTTCATAAGAAACTGTAATGAAACGTGTCCAAACACTTCAAGCTGTTTGGTTGATGAACTTTATTCATCTCATCAACGCAAATCTCTAATAATTTATCAATGACATACAATTTCATTCTTCATTTTCGTTATGATCCAGGGAGTACAGGGCAAAGCGCGCACCCCCTAATATATAAGTGCGTCCCATGGGCACCTTTAATTTACAGATTGCAACTTGCACCATATTCCTAATACTTAAGTCTATCAGTACTGCATAATGATATATTTAAGTAAATGTATTTTGATAGAGAGGCTGCGCTTTGCCCTATAGTTTGGGGCAAAGTGCCCGCCCTCTCGGCGCTTTGCCCCATGTGAAAAGACACAGAATGTAAAAATACTACACACATTTAACCAGCCAATACTAACCAAAAGCTGTTTTCTTGATAAAGCAAGGCAACTTATGAATCCACATGAAGGATAAAAATAACAAAAGTGTAGGCGATATTGATGCATGGTAATACAAAATATTCTTTAAAATGTCATGGACCTGGACTTTCAACACACTCAAAGACCAAATATCATTATGCTTGGTACTTACACATTTATTTAAATCCACGAAGGTGTGACAATGTAAGTCATTGACTATAAAAAAACAGTAATACATGAAAGAAAAGAAAATTGGATTGATTAAAAAGACAAATACAACATTTCACAACATCTAACTTATGTCAGACTTTAAGGTTGGAAAATGAGTATAAAACTCATGTGTACCGAACAAAAACCAAGAAAAGAATGTTTTTTAACTGTTACTTGTCTTTCCATTACAAGACGAAAACTTTGATGTAAATTGTATGTTTTATTTTTTGTTTATACAGGAGAATAATGTTTTGAAAATAAATAATAATGTTAACACTAAATAGAAAAAAATTGAGATCATATTAAAGGGGCAAGTGCTCCCCAGCTCACTTTGCCCCACTGAGGATGTGCATCACAGAACAATATTAAAGCTAGTAGTTACATATTTCATTAGGGAATAAATGCATGATATATGAGAAATAAAGTTCTAAACCAGCGCCTTAATATTTTTTTGCGGAATATCAGAGGATTTCGAGGTAAAATTTTCTTTTGATATTCCAAACAAGAAAATGGGTGTCTAGCTACAACCTAAATGTTTAACTCAACATTGAATGTCTTTATTTATGACATTTAGAACAAATACGGTACATTTTTGATAGAATGCAACAGCTTTAGGTGACCAATAAAACGTAATCTACGTGTTAATGTCGCGTAGGACAGGGTCATAATTATGTTACTTGAGGATGTAATATCTGCTTCTGGATGCAATCGGTGTAAATGAAAAAATGTTTAAAGCAATTTTGTCACTTGACAACAATGTAAAATGTCAAAAATGTTAACCTATATGTTTTTCTATACACAATGGTTTCATGTAAACTCCGGTTTTAAACAAGGTTGTCTGTTATCCCGTGACTTTTTAATCTGTATGTTAATGATCTTATTGTTACTATTAACCATTTATCAATAGGTGTGGATATTCAGGATATTAATGGATGTTGTGGGATATGTTAGCATATGCTGATATAATAATTGATTTAATTGCGGAGTGTGAAAGGGGTCTTAATGTAATGCTTGAGTGTCTGCATAAATGGACGGCTAGTAACAAAATGACTGTAAGTTGTGCAAACTCTAAGGTTATGCATTTTAAAGGGGCAGTTGCAAGTTTTTAGGGGGAATATACGGTGTTGTCAGAAAATTAAAATTAATGGTTCCAATTGAAAGACAATGTATCTAAGTTACAATTCAAATATGTAACGTAAAGTTTAGCCATGCGACGCCTTTTTCTTACACAAAATGAATTAAAGGTGTTCACATAAAATGGCCGCCAATGGATTTTTTGTGAATCTTCATACTTTGTCCTCAGACTATGGATGATTGGCTTGTGTAATGAGATTTTTGACACTGTCAAAATAAAACATTTAGCATTAACTTACAATTATCAGTAAACATTTTAAAATATAAAATTATCAAAAAACGTGCTACTGCCCCTTTAACGGAACATAAATGAATGTTCTAGGATTTTAATTTAAAACAAGTATTTACCATATATTGGCCATTTTTAGATGAATGGGTGAGATTTTTCGGATTTATTTCAATGCCGAACATATACCGGTACATCTATGCTCGATTAAATCTAAAATATTATATCAACATGTCAATATTATGATGAAGAAATGTTTTTCCAACGTAATATCTATTGTCCTGGACCTATC
The DNA here is from genome assembly GCA_916613615.1 of Steromphala cineraria. Lineage (NCBI taxonomy): Eukaryota > Metazoa > Mollusca > Gastropoda > Trochida > Trochidae > Steromphala > Steromphala cineraria. The sequence continues at coordinate 77,114,681 of OU744721.1, forward strand.
TTTCCAGTGTTATGACTCATGATATTAGTATTAATAGATCATATCCTAGTAAACATATATGTCTAATTTAAACTCCGATTGTGGCAAAATTGTGGTGTGGTATCACACAACTTCTTATTTTTAAATGTAAATTATATTTTTAGGGTTTTTAATTTTGGAAAAAATAAGACCAGGATATGTTTTTTTAATTGTCAAAGATAATTAAAAACAAGATGTGTTTGTGAAACACGAATGCCCCCGGATGCATATGTCAAGTATCAAAGACCTAGCTCTGACCAATCAAAAGTTATGACCAAGGTTAAAGTTTTTGTGGACAAACGGACAGACAGACGGACAGACGGACAGACAGACGGACAGGTGAAAAACAATATACCCCCGGAATCTCCGATTCGGGGGCATAAAAACTTATGATGGTAGAATATATATTGTGTTTTTACTGGTTTTCATTTTTGAGAAAATTTATTATCACAATTGTTTTTTTAATTGTCATAGAATCATCCCCTGCCAAAACTTACATGGAAGAGAGAATTGGTAAGTCTAAACGCCCTCGGTTTTAAGCTAAATTTGCGGATGTTGAATAGAATCCCTGAAATAACACACACACAACTATTTCTATTTACTATTTTATTTTACAATTGATAAGATAATTGTAATATGGAAGATGATTACAATGAAGTGCATCACCACCTTCTCAACACCATATCTAACTGAACTAGATTAGCGTTTGCGGGATACCGCAAAAGCAGAGCAGCCACGGAACTTTGGGTTTCGCCTTACCCTGTTCCGCCTTTTACAGGCCTCACCAAATTGGGAATTTTCTCGTGACCTTGACCTTTGACACTCAAGGTCACACAATCAATGAACACATTTAATTGAGTATAACATTATTGTAATGAAATAAAGTGTTAAAAATTAAATTAATCCATTTTCTCCATATATGTTGACCTTGCTGTGACCTTGACCTTCGACAGTTCGTACCCAAAACTTTTTTAGAATGTTGTACTTCTCAAGAGATAATATATACAAAATCTAAACTTCATAGCACAAAAACTTTTCAAGTTATTGTGTTTACAAGGAATTGCAATAACTCATATCTCATGACCTTGACCTTTGACCTTCAAGGTCACACAATAATTGAACACTTTTTATTGAGTATAACAATCATGTATTGATTAAAAGTGATCATAGTTAAAATTAAGCATTTTCGCTAAACCATGCTTAAGTCATGACCTTGCTGTGACCTTGACCTTTGTCAGATTGATGCCAAAACCTTTTCAAATTTTTTTACTTTTCCAAGGATGATATATACCAAGTTAGAGCTTCATAGCACAAAAACTTTTCAAGTTACCGTGTTTACAAAGAATTTTGTGGTGATTTTATAACTCGTGACCTTGACCTTTGAACTTGAAAGTGAACATGTCATAATGATTCCCTGGAAGTATTAACATTTAGACATGTTCATGAGTTCTGAAAAGCTAAATGGGATAAAGTTATACCCCAATTTAGTGCATTTTGTAATAACTCATATCTCATGACCTTGACCTTTGACCTTCAAGGTCACACAATCATTGAACACTTTTCATTGAGTATAACAATCATGTATTGATTAAAAGTGTTCATAGTTAAAATAAAGCATTTTCGCTAAAACATGCTTACGTCATGACCTTGCTGTGACCTTGACCTTTGACGGATTGTAGCCAAAACCTTTTCAAAATTTTTTACTTTTCCAAGGATGATATATACCAAGTTATAACTTCATAGCACAAAAACTTTTCAAGTTATCGCGTTTACAAGGAATTCTTAGAGTGAATACATATCTCGTGACCTTGACCTTTGACCTTGAAAGTGAATGTGTCAAAATCGTTCCCCCGAGGTATGAGTAGTAAGGTATGAATAAGAGTTCTGGAAAGCTTAGGGGAAAAAAAATATAGCTAGTAGTACGAGTGCGGCGGCGGCGGCGATGGAAACTTCACAAAAACTGATAGCAGCCCCGTCCTTAGACGGGGCTGCTAATTATTTTCAAATCACAAAAACAATTAACTTAATTTTCTTTTCTTAGATAATAATTTATCACCTTATTTTAGACAGCAAAGGGAGGAAGGATAACGGTGGTATCGGAGACAGAACCACTCACCGTTACCACTCACTGGGCCAAAACCATCGGTGGAGAGAGGTACTACTGCTTTCTCACAAGTCAAATCAGCTAATGGGACAGCATCTTCCTAAGAAGAAGAACAAGTTTTTATGGATAGTCAACTTCTTTATTGCATGAAATAAGGAAGTTGACTATCCATAATAACTTGTTCTTCTTCATCAACCAGCTTCTAAATGCCTCTCAAAGAAGCATCTGCCTACGCAAAGCCTAAAACGCCAGTTTCCGAACTGTCGGTTTTAAGCCTTGCTTGCATGACAGTTAGGAAACTGACGTTTTAGGCTTTGAACAGGAAGATGACTGGACAAGGGATTAAATTTAAACCTAAGGAACGAATTGAAACTCATTCATTTTTTAGACAAAGAACGTTTTTCTTTCCTCATACTTCTGTTTGTATTCTGTGAGAAGGTATCTCAATTTATAAATGGAGCAATCTTTTGAATTGCTCCATTAATTCATTATGCAAACTAGAAATTCATTTCAAGCAAAAAACTTAAACAAAAGTGCAACATTAACTAAAATCCACTTAAAATATGTCTTTCTCCTTCAATAGTGCTCTGCTTATAAGGTTTATTAATGTGGCTGAAATTCTGCCATCTATCACTCAAATGTCTAGTGTGATTGCATTATGAAACATATTCCTAAAATGCTTAATAACATGTATATTTCAGACGAGATTTCCGCCTGCTAGTGGGTACCCCGGGTAACCCAGACAAACCCTTCCCCCACAGTGAGCCTGTGGAGTACCTCGTGAGTTGTAGTAGTACACTTCAATGTTCAAATATTAGCTTACCGGTATATTTAATCATATTTTACATCTATTACAGTTTCTCTATAGCAATCATAAGGGATATGTTTTAGCAGATGATAGCATCTTTTTTTGTTGAGAAATTATGGCATTTCAGAGTATATCCTAACTACTTCATTAGGTGGGATATGGTTAATAACTCCACTAAATTGTCGAATTTTTATCCTGAAAACCTTGTTGTAGTTTTTTAAACATCTTCTAAATGCCCTTCATAGCACTTCAAGGAGAGATGTGTTGAGAGTCTTGTGATATGGACGTGTCAAGGACATTTTGAAGTTGGTTTGAAGAACGGGAACAAATTTAAGAGTTAATGGAATTCCTATCAGTTGAATACAATGAAAATAACATGGGGGTACGAAGGTTTTCTGTTCTTACCAAATGAGTTGATATCAAGTATCTATTGCTTTCCATACATTGTGATTATGCTTTTGGATATGTTATGGCTCTTGGTATGACTACATCTCATGGAAAGACAAAAGAAAGAAAATCAATTGGTTGTCTGTATATTCATAGTGTAATGTTTTGACAGTTACTGGTCAGATGAATGATGAGGAGTCCTATGGATTTCCATTTATTTCAATTTCTTTGTTGTGATGGTGAGGATACTAACATATGCTTGATAACAATGTTATTGTTAGCATGTACTTAGTAACAGTGCATTCTCTCAATCAATCAATCTCCATAGAGTAGTTGAGACACCTGTACAATAGAACTCTTTCTCATTCACTTGTAAGCATCAGAAAAATACAATTTTGTCAATCTGAGTCAGAAACGTCATTTGAATTTTTGAATTTTTAATAAATAATGTTTTCTAAAAGAAATGAACTTTTGTTAAAGTTTCAATGAATATATTTCTGAATAATTCTTTATCAGGGCAACAACACCTTCAAAGCTGAGTTTGAGAACCCGGATGTCGGCTGGCAGGCATTTATGATTCAGGTCAGTCTCCTTCCTGGTCTCCATTAGTTCCAGGTCTTACGTTGATGTAAGGCAAAGCTTATCTTGTATCATATAAATATTTGATATTCTTTTACGCCAAAGTAGGAGAAAAACAATATGGGAAGAAATACCTTTCTGAATAAAGGTGATAAGACATAATCCACCATTCGTTTATAGAATGTGCCTGGCACTGAAGAGATCAGTCGTTGAATTTTACAAATTGTATACAGTAGATCACGTATATATAACTAACTCCAAGGGACAAAAGAATTTAGTTCACTATATCTGTGTTCTACTGTAAGTAAATGAAGTTGTTGAGCATGAAGTTGTGTCTTATCTTCTATACTTATTCAGATAGGAATGTATCTTCATACTGTTCTTATTCACCTTGCAGCTGTGCCAGGGTATTTATCAAAGTGAAATAAAAACAAATTCAAAAAGTTTTCCTTCAAGTATTTAAGAGTGCTAAGCTCCTATTTTCACAAAATTCACATAACAATAGGGAATTGAAATAATAATTGCATTCTTGTACAGCACAATCAGCCAAAGCATGTTTATATCTGTTTTACAATTACCCTGGAAGAAAAGTATTTCAGATGCCTCTTATTAACAAGTGCCCCATGCAACTGTACAATCTATATTTTCCACAGGCATAGATCCTGGCATTTTTAGGACAAATTAAGAGCGTGGCGTTCAATGTGATTTAAGTAGCCTTGTTATTATAATTTTTTTCAGATGACGTTCCCAGGTGCAAACAACTCTGTATTTGAGTTCACGACCGAGACCCAGATTATACCTGACACGTTCCCTTTCCCCGACTGTAGTGGCGCCGCCTGTAGGGGAACTCTGCTGTAATACTCCATAGATATCAGTTATTGTACATAGGAACTGGTCAATAAAATCATTTATTTTGGTAATCTGTTTTCTTTAAAGGTGAAAATGCATTTCAAACATTTTCAAGAAGTATTATTGTGAATGCTCAATATTGGAAATATAGGAAATAGACCATTTAAAATTTCTTACTCGATTGAATAAATGAATGGGTAAACAAACTTCAAATGATTTCTCGGACAATGATAACTATGAAAGCCTACAAGGATCATTTATAACAGACTTCATTCACAGGGAATAAAAATTTAGTCTTTTTATAAAACAGAATCTCTAATTTTACATTTACTCACCATTGTGTATGAGATATATACATATAATGATGTCTTGTCATAAGCCAGTCAGAGATATGAAATGGACAAAACAACAAATGGATATGATTAGATAATAATTTATTACCAAAAAGAAGCTTGGATGATCAATTGATGTCGGAGGTTGAAGTATTAAAAAACAAATTCCAAAAACTCATCAAAGAGACATCTGTAATAACCCAACGGCCTAAATTCAATTAAATACACAAATAGATTATTATGTTAACTATAAAAAACCTAAATATTCACTGATCTTAAAGAAGAAACGATGGTACTTGCATTCATTGCTATCTCTTTTAAATCAAAGATCATATTTTCAAAGTAAATCAACAATCAGCTATACAACATAACACAACACAACTTTTAATTTAATTATGAGCAATCAGTTTTTAAAAAACATCTTACAGACTTTTCTTAAGCATTAATAAGTCATTTCTTGAAACATAACAATTCCTTGTCAAAAATATTTTGAAACAGATTGTGTTGTAGAAAACAATAAAATCATAACAAGATTAAACGTCAAGTTTACACCATCAGAAATCAATTGGTTTAGCTAGTATCCCTGTCTGATCAATTCGATGATGCTATCTTTAAGTGGACGATAGTATTCAGCATTTCCGCTGGACAGTTGTCCTGACTGGAAGACAGCCCATCCTTCTGCAGTTCTGGATAAGGAACACATGATGATGGCCTCGCTGTGTCTGGCATGGTCGAAAGTGGTGGTACAGAGCTCAACATCTGGTTTGCTTGCTTCGAAGAACCTCAATCTTTTCCTGGGATACCTTGCAATGGTAGTAGCTTTATAGGCACTCAGTGTGAAAAACAAGTGGGAGATATAGTGTGGAATCTTTTGTAAAAATACCTCAATCGTGTGATGTCCAGTTTTTGTCCAGTCCTCCATTAAATCTCCAGAATGTCTGACGGATTTGCCAGTACTGGGATGCCTTCTCCTGTCAAAATCTACATGGCCAACAAATTTACAGTTGTTAAACATGAGACAACTTGCATCTAGAAAGTCACGTTTTCTGATTCGTTTCTTGCCAAACCTTGGATAGCCCCACTGTAGATCAAATATGACGTGGTCAAAGCTTTCGGGTATTGCAAACATTAGAACCACCAAATGGAGGACGGTATTCGGCCCTATGTTGTAGTCAGACAGCTTCATCATCACACCGCTGGCATCACGCACCTGAATGGTGATAAAGATTCATTAATTGCATGCCCATTATTCCAATTATTATACTATAATCACACATAGACACACAGTACTCTTATTACCATTTCATCTTGTGTGCAAAAATACGCATGACAGCTATAAAAGTAAGAGATGGAATAGAGTGGGTTTCCTTTGTTTGAATTGTAAATATTAGGCCAACAATTCAGTTTTCCTGATTTAATGATATAAAGGTGAACTATGTTAGATTTGAAGAATGTGTCCACTGTTGCCCTTAGTGGTTACAGAAATACAAAATCTACGATAAATAGGTATTGTAATGTCCATGCACAAAAGATTGAGAAGTTTAAGAGCCAAAGATTCCTGAGACAAAGTTAAAAAGAGAAAAGATTGTGAATGAATGGACAGACAAACGCAATGTATTGCCATATAGCATAGGCCCATTATGTCTTTAAATTGGATTGACACCCTGCCGCTAATGGCTGAAATATTGCCCAAGTGGTGTTAAGCATTAACTCACTCACTCACGAAAAGCTTTAAAGATTTGTATGAAATATGCAATTGAGGAACCAAATGATAACAAAAGGTACAACTTTCCACTACAGATAGACAGAAGGCAGACAAGCTTGACCGCTTATTAACCCTGACTACTTCATTGCAAGGTTAAACTAATATATGTACAATAATAAAGATTCCTATATTTTTTTTACTTATATTTTATATTTTAAATTATACAGTCGAACCTTATTAATCAGGATGTTTTGATTACACCTCAAAATTGTCTAAATAGCAAGTCGTCCGGTTATCTGGATCAAAATGATATTGTGTTTGTAAGTGTAAATATTAAAACTAAGATATATTCTCTCCTACAACAGGCCCCCAACAGGACATCTTGAAAATTACTGTGTATTTAATTTTGTATTGTTGTTTTACCCATCTTCAAATACATTTTATTAGCCTGATGAGCTAGAAAATCTACTGTTTCTTAATGTTCGTAGTATGAAATCTTTGGTCATGTAAATAGTTAAAGGCCTCCCCCCCTGTTTGGTAATGATCAGAAGACGTGAAAGTTCATGGGTTTTAATATGACACTCAATGATGGCAACCGCCATGATACATGTGTTTTCTGTTACATGCATGCGCAACTAAGGGAGTGCTAATTGTGCATTTCTTGTAGGGAGTAATCGTTAAGTAAAGTCCCAACACCCCCCAACCCCCTCCTCCTGTGTTTGCCCATGGTGATGCCTTAATAGCTAGTCTCAAATTAAATCGCACAGGCTGAGTGTGGTAAGTGATCAATCAAACTAAAAATGATTGTTATCCTAGGCTGAAGAAACAAGGTTCGACTGTATATGCATCCATTCTTGTTTCGAAAATGAACACATAAAACATTATATTCATTATCATAACAAAAAAACTTTCTTGTACTTACATGTAACTCAATTGAATTATAGAGTAGCTTCTGCTTTTTGACTTCATGGTGAAGTTGTCCCTCAATTTCACCTTTGAGCCTTCCAACAGTCATGTATGGATCGTAGCCCAAGGTCATGGAATCTCCATTAAGCACTGTGACCTGTATGACTCCCATTGCGGCCGCCTCCGGAACCACCAGCGGGGTGTACGTGGTGTCATACACTCTGAACATCTCGTCCAGGGTGTGTTGCAGAAGATCCACCATAGAGTTATCTCCCTTCACATGCTGTCCACACTTTGGATGAGGACATTTCCCATACTCTCTCACGTATGCAACTAGACACTGCTCAACAAAGAGGATTTTATTTAAAGGAAGGGCTCATTGTGGGCCTTTAATGGTCATTTGCTGGTTATTATTATTCAAAACCAATCAATATTCAGTTTTAATATTTTCAAATTAAAAAAAAATGAAAAATTTAATATAGCAATGTTTCCATAATATTTTTTTTTAAATCATGTATAAAATGGACTGTTGATACCATCTTTTGATAACATCAATTCAAAAATGCACAAAATATTCTTTTAATTTCATTAAATGGTTATGTTTAATGGTTATATACGCTTAAGTCCTTGTATTCTCAAAGCGAATATAAAAAATAGAGCCAGTGGCTCTGTAGCTCATCAGGCTTCATATCAAATTTGCTTTAGGGTGTGGCAAATGTGAAATTAGGTTAAAGGGTGTGGCCCCTGAGGCCCTTATTAGGGGCGACAGGGCCACAAAAGCTATCAATCATAATCCTCACTAGTCAAAGAATATATTCACAAGGTTTCAGCTTTCTGGGCCTTTTGCCCCTGGAGAAGAGGATGAAAATAGGTTTTAATGGCGTGGCCCCTCTGGCCCTTGATAGGGGTCAATTGACCACCAAATCTACAATTTATAATCCTCACTAGTCAAGGAGTCTGTACACCAAGTTTGAGCTTTCTAGGCCTTATGGTTCTGGAGAAGAAGTCGAAATTCCACAAAGTTTACGGACGGACGGACGAACGGACGGACGGACGGATGGACGGACACCATGCCATGCCATAAGCCCATGGGGCCTTACAGGCCAGATGATCTAAAAATCCAAACTTATTTCTTTGGATGATAGTAGTTCATGTCTACAATTATTATGATAAATATTAAATCCTATAATAAATAATACAAATTTAGTTAATTCACACACCCTCATACAATGCTTCCTTGGATGTTGGCATTCCTCTGTGATGTTCTCAGGAGGAAATTCCTTCGATAATTTGTCAAGGTTACAAATTTGACACTTCATCTTGTTGTTCCAGCCACACTGAAAATACATAATAAAAGTACCGAGGGTACAGAAGCTCACCTTAAAATGAATGATGTGGTAATATGGTTTAATTGTGTAACCATCTTTTATATGATAATAGATTATGGCTGCCATCATGATTTTTTTATCTTTTAAAATGCTATTCTTCTATTGGAAACCACTAGAGTTTGAACAAACATTAATACAAGAATGATATAATCATGATTTGTTAACAAGCAGTAGGTTTTTGTATAACATTTTTGTATATCTATGGCTAAATTGGTGACCATCTTGGACTTATTAATCTTCAAAATGCTACTGGTTTAGGAGTATTCATTTAGTCACACTCTCAACTTCCGAAGAACTAAAAAGATGATGCACATAAACATTTGGAATATATCCCTCTGACACAAATCACAAATTCAGCTAATGATAGGTCCAATTGCCAAAGTAAACTGTCCAGGTCAATGTCTCATGTAATTCTAACTGAAGATTTCTGAATATCTTAAATCTTGACCTATGTTAGTGCAATCTGATTGGTCAGAATAGGCTAGCAACATGGGGGTTTATGCTAATTACTAGATATGATGACCTATGATGACCTCTTGCACCTGCATGTAGCTTATGTAACTTATCCTCTTATGTAAGTTACTGTTATTCCATATAGTGAGTGTCCTCCCCTCATTTCAATATGCAAAAAACATATACTCTTTAGAGGAGAGTTGCAGGAGAGGGGCTGGAAGGATAGATGGGGAAAGGGGTTGGGGGAGGGGGGGGGGGGGGGGGGGGGGGGGGGGAATAGAAGGAATGTGGGATAGGTTTGCAATGGAAGGACAGGAGAAAAAAGGGGAGGAGGGAAAGGGGGGGGTAGTAGAAGAGAGGTTTGCAATGGAAATAATCTGGAGGTCAACTCAGTAATATGTTTATTGAAGTATCTTAACTAACAGAGAGAATTGGTGAGAAAGACTTTGTAAAAAAAGAATTGTTCAGACAGCTGTTCAATTAGTTTTGAAGATGAATATTAAATCATATCTTTTATTAGCATGACAAACAAAATAAAAGATAATTTGTTATTCATTAACCAAAATTTTCAATTTGGAATAAATTAATTGCATGGGAACAATGGACTAAAAACAGTTAGTGTTGGGAGTGAAAAAATTTAATAATTTAGAATGCTTTTGAAAAGGATTTGTTTGAATTGAATGATCATTATAATTATCTAGATAATCATTGTTCAGACCGTAATCAGATATAGATGATTATAAAATGTATATTTATCCCTCACTGGCTACCGGTATGTTATTTGCCATATATATGAAGTGTCAGGAATTATGCAAAACGGAAAGGATTTATTAAAACAGTCATGCTTCAGGCTGTTCGCAGATAAAGATGATTCATACAGTTTTTTGTAACTGTATTTATAGTGTTGATAAATATTACAACAAGCATATCAATACAAATATAATGACATTGATTTGATTGATCAGGAAATGTATTCTTTTCAATGAATTTCATGAAATCTAATTGAAAATTCAATATAATTGACATATTGACCATCTTGGATTCTTGATAATAAAATAAATGCGTCTTTGTCAGGAATCACTAAATAAAAAAATACTCTTTTTTCAGAATGATATCTTAATTGATTTAGTAGGAGTAGTACTTGGCCTGAAATCTAATTGAAAAATAATGACTTCTATGATGACATGTTGTTCCCAGAACCCCTTCAGCATGATACAATTATCATTTATTTTTACAGGTATTTATAAAACACATGGTATTGGAACTGGAACCTGATACAAAATACCTCTATTATTAACTTATCATGTAGATTACTGAACATAAAAGCAGATTCTTGACTTGTTAATATTAACTCATCGTGCAGTTTGTTGTACACAAAAGCTGATTCTTGACTTGTTTAAATTGTTATTTGTAAAAAGTATTACTATTAATAGAATACAAGTATACTTTTCATAAAGACAATTTATATACTTTCCATAAAGTCCATTATGTTCTATTAATCAATTAGGTCAGGATTACTATGCAATATACAAGCAGGCAGGGCTGCTAGCCCCAGATCCTTAAGGAGAGTGTAGCAATTTGTGTATTTGGCTTTGTGTATGTATATTTGGAGAAGCATCCTAGTGTGCTGAGCATGTAAACCTGAACTCTGGCTAAGCCCTTATGTGTGGTATTAATAGACTTGACGGGAGAGAACATGAATTGTTGTGAAAAATATATAAAGTTCACAAAATATAGTTAGCTTATGTCCTAAATTGATTTTGTGTCAAGAAGAACTGCTGTTAGATATAGAAATGGTACAAATATGAGTAAAACACAGGAACTGGAACCTGATGCAAAATAACTCTTTCCACATCAACTTATCATGTAGATTGCTAAACACAAAACAAGTGACAATTTTTTTGTAAGTTGTTATTCTTAGAAAGAACATATCGCTGTCATGAGAATACAAGTCTAATTTCCATAACTCTTATTGCATACACATGGCCATATAGCATAATGCTCTACCATATCAATTGGGTCAGGTTGATAATGCAACAGACTAGCAGCTGACACTATGATGCTAGCAGCCTGTATTGGGATGTGTATTAGACAGCATAGTGGACTCAACAGAAATATCTGAACTCTGGTTGACTCCTTATGTGTGGTATTTAAAGGAATATAAGGGAGATACCATTGTTCAAAATCTAACATGATGTTTAATGTCATTGGGTTTTTGCAGCTAGTTGCCATAAATATTTAAAACAAATTAATTAATTATGTTTGTCTTTCATCTTAATGTTTTAGAAACACTTAAAATATAGAACAACTTGAATGACAATCTTAAATATTCTATGTTCAAGATAAAATTATGATTAGTAAGTTCAAATTAGAGAATTTATATAGTGCGAGTGATCACTTGATGAAAGCTTAAAATTTAGTAATAATGATGTGTCATCTGCAGCTGATAAGTCAATATGGATGCTATCGCGGCCATCTTGGATTCTCAAAACTGAAACGTCTACCTTTGTGGAAGGAATCACTATAGGTATAACATACTACAATATGAAAATGATATCTAGATTGGTTTAGGAGAAGTAGTCATTTTCATGAAATCTCATTGAAAATTCAATATGGCTGCTATCGCGGCCATCTTGGATTCTCAAAACTGAAACGTCTACCTTTCTGTGCGGAATCACCATAGTTATAACATACTACAATTTCAGAATGATATCTAGATTAGTTTAGAAAGAGTAGTCTTTTCATGAAATCTAATTGAAAATTCAATATGGCTGCCATAGCGGCCATCTTGAATTCTCAAAACTGAAACGTCTACCGTTCCGAGGGGAATCACCATGGGTATAACATACTACAATTTCAGAATGATATCTGCATTCGTTTAGGAGGAGTAGTCTTTTTCGTGAAATCTAATTGAAAATTCAATATGGCTGGCATGGCGGCCATCTTGGATTCTCAAAATTGAAACGTTTACCTTTCTGTGAGGAATCACAATGGGTATAACATACTACAATTTCAGAATGATATCTGGATTCGTTTAGGAGGAGTAGTCCTTTTCCTGTAATCTAATTGAAAATTCAATATGGCTGCCTTAGCGGCCATCTTGGATTCTCAAAACTGAAAAGTCTACCTTTCTGTGAGGAATCACCATGGGTATAACATACTTCAATTTCAGAATGTTATCTGCATTCGTTTAGGAGGAGTAGTCTTTTTCGTGAAATCTAATTGAAAATTCAATAGGGCTGCCATGGCGGCCATCTTGGATTCTCAAAACTGAAACGCCTACCTTTCTGTGAGGAATCACCATGGGTATAACATACTACAATTTCAGAATGATATCTGGATTTGTTTAGGAGGAGTAGTCTTTTTCGTGAAATCTAATTGAAAATTCAATATGGCTGCCATGGCGGCCATCTTGGATTCTCAAAACTGAAACGTCTACCTTTCTGTGAGGAATCACCATGGGTATAACATACTACAATTTCAGAATGTTATCTGCATTCGTTTAGGAGGAGTAGTCTTTTTCGTGAAATCTAATTGAAAATTCAATATGGCTGCCATGGCGGCCATCTTGGATTCTCAAAACTGAAACGTCTACCTTTCTGTGAGGAATCACCATGGGTATAACATACTACAATTTCAGAATGATATCTGGATTCGTTTAGGAGGAGTAGTCTTTTTCCTGAAAGTTTACGGACGGACAGACGGACGGACGGACAGACGGACAGACGGACAGACAGACGGACGACGGACGAAGCGCCATGACATAAGCTCACATTTACTTTGTAAAGGTGAGCTAAAAACCATTTATTCTACCTCATGTAAGCATCTCGATCTCTGATTGGTTCATGTGACCCGGGATAACTACTGATATCACCCTCTTGAGCGGGAGGATAAATCATTTATACCCCGCCATGAACCAATCACGAAAAAAGCGTGCAAATTGAACTTATTTGTACCCCGCCATGAAAAAAGCGTGCAGATTGAGCTCCTTGAAAAGTATGTTTCGTGGAATACATTGATGTAACCTTTGCTCAAATAATATGTAGCTTTATATAAACTAAAGTCAAAGTAATTGCAAGCTATATAAATGCAAAAAAAAACATACATGTATATTGCCATAATAACCTTATTAATCTAAGATTTGGTGTTTAAAATGTCGTCGAAAAAAACGTCAGTATTGTGTCGGGGCTTTCTTGATCATTGCATATGAGAATCCGTTCACATTTATTCGAAATATCAGTATTCACTCACTGTTTCCTTGTGTGTCTTGCAAGGAAAGTTGTTTGACATTGAAATTATGCTTCCAGAACTGTGTTCATAGAAAGCAATTCCTCTGACTAAGCGAAGCACTGACACGATTGATGAAGTTTTCAAAACAACACTTCCGGTTTGTGACCCTGACCTTTGTCATGTGCCTCAGCAATTTTTAACCTTTTAAATATCCGTTGTGTTTAAACATTCGGTAAGATAAATTCGTTATAACATTGCATAGCGGGTTACATAGGAATTTTTTCCCCCTTGAAAGGTTTTATGCAACTCGCGTTCCGCTCGTTGCATAAAACCTTTCGCAGGAATAATAAATACCTATGGAACCCGCTATGCAATGTTATAACTTATGATATTTACAGGAGAACAGGTGCATGTACCATCTTGAGAACGAAATGATATATGAGTGTGTCACCAGAACATATCCTATACATGGTTCAGCAGTATATGGGTTACCATGCCCTAATTATGTGAGCATAACTTTCCGGCAATCCCATTGGTAGAGAACTGGTTATGTGAAACTCACAAAAACTGAAAGAGATGCACACCCTTAGGATGCCTATAAGCCACGTGTGCAATTTCAATTAAATCTGTTGAAAGGTTTTTGAGGAGAAGTGGATAAACAACACCCCCAATCACACTACTATGAGCTTTCACTTGCACAAAAATTCACCTAAGTTCAACATGTCAAAAATTTGAAAAAAATAGAGCCATTGGCTCTGTAGCTCATCAGGCTTTACATTTGATTTTGCTTTAGGGTGTGGCCAATGTGGATCCCCCTTTAGTAGGGGCCACAGTGTCAGAAAATCTACAATTATTAATCCCAACTAGTCAAGGAGTCTGTACACAAAGTTTCAGTTTTCTAGGCCTTATGCTTCTGAAAAAGAAGATGAAAATGACCCTTATTAGAGGCCACAGGGCAACCAAAGCTACAATTTACACTGTGTATAACCGTACACCGGAACTAGCGAGGTGTACGGCGGAGAAATGTTGCTAGCGAGGAGCGTGATCGCAAACGGGATCACTTAAAAAATAATCATCGCCGTTCCATCAACTTTTTCTATGATATTATCATGTCAATAGCTTTCCGAGACATAACTATGTAATGTCATATCCTGTTCATAATCAGAGATAGCAAATATGTTACTAACAGTAACAACAGCAATACTCGCAACTGTCACTGTTACTGTCCCTTGGATACAGAATGACAAGCACGTACATTAAAATTACTAAGTATGTGTGCTAAAATTACCACATGATGTTGAATATTTGAAGTTATGAAGTAAAATATTACCTAACTTTCGATTTCGGCTCCTCGCTAGCAACATTTCTCCGCCGTACACCTCGCTAGTTCCGGTGTACGGTTATACACAGTGATTTATAATACACAAAGTTTCAGCTTTCTAGGCCTAAAGGCTCCGGAGAAGAAGATGAAAATAGGTTTTTAAGGGCGTAGGGCCACCAAAGCTACAATTTATAATCCTCACTAGCCAGGGAGTCTGTACACAAAGTTTCAGCTTTCTAGGCCTTATGGCTCTGGAGAAGAAGATGAAAAAAGGTTTTAAGGGCGGGGCCCCTGTGACCCTTATTATGGGCCATAGGGCCACCAAAGCCACAATTTATAATCCTCACTTGCCAAGGAGTCTGTACACAAAGTTTCAGCTTTCTAGGCCTCATGGTTCAAGAGAAGAAGATGAAAATAGGTTTTTAGGGTGTGGCCCCTTTGGCTATTATTAGGGGTTGCAGGGCCACCAAAGCTACAAGTTAAAATCAGTGTATGTAATAAGGCCCGTCCGACAGCCCGAAACGGGTATCTTCTGGTTTGGGCTGGAAACTTTTTAATGTTTTTGTTGAATTTGACCATGAAATTAAGTAAAATCATTCTTTCGGGCTGTTATAATCCTCACTATTCAAGGAATCTGTACACAAAGTTTCAGCTTTCTAGGCCTATGGTTCTGGAGAAGAAGATGAAACTGCGTTTTTAGGGTGTGGCCCCTGTGGCCCTTATTAGGGGTCACAGGGCCACCAAAGCTACAATTTATAATCCTCACAAGTCAAGGAGTCTGGACATAAAGTTTCAGTTTTCTAGGCCTTATGGTTCTGGAGAAAAAGTCGAAATTCCACAAAGTTTACGGACGGATGGACGGATGGACGGACGAACGGACACCGGACACCATGCCATGCCATAAGCCCATCGGGCCTTACAGGCCAGAAGAGCTAAAAATTGAAAAATAGAGCCATTGGCTCTGTAGCTCATCAGGCATCATATCAACTTTGCTTTATACAGGCCAGATGAGTTAAAAAGGAAACTGATGTTACCTATTGCAAGAAAAGTTATAAAAAAATTACAAAACAAATGTAACGATTTCGGAATAAATTTCCTTACCCAAATGATTTATTATTATTCAACACTTTCTAGATCGCCAATATTAGACAGTGAAAGAAGTCCACACTAAAATATCCAAGGAGAAATAAATTTGCCATAGACTGTCATCTAATGGAGAAAAATAGGTTTTTAAGATTGTGATCCCTGTGATCCTATTTGGGGTCATGGGGTCACGAAACCTACAGTTTAGAATCCCAATTGGCCAAGGAGTCTACATGCAGTCTTTCAGCTCAATAGACCCTTTGGAACTAAAGTTGATGATGATGAAAATAAGTTCTTACGGTTGTGACCCCTGTGACCCTAATTGGGGTCATGGGGTCACGAAATCTACAATTTAGAATCCCCATTGGCCAAGGAGTCTGCACATATAATTTCAGCTCTCTAGACCTTATGGAACTTGAGAAGAAGATGAAAATAGGTTTTTAAGGTTGTGACCCCTGTGACCCTATTTGGGGTCACAGGGTCACCAAAGTTACAAATTAGAATCCCCATTGGCCAAGGAGTCTGCACATATCATTATTAACTCTCTAGACCTTTTGGAACTGGAATAGGAGATGAAAATAGGTTTTAAAGGTTGTGACCCCTGTGACCATATTTGGGGTCATGGGGTCACAAAATCTACAATTAAGAATCCCCATTGGTCAAGGAGTCTGCACATATCATTATCAACTCTCTAGTCCTTTTAGAACTAGAGAAGAAGATGAAAATAGGTTTTATAGGTTGTGACCCCTGTGACCCTATTTGGGGTCTAGGGTCACAAAATCTACAATTAAGAATCCCCATTGGCCAAGGAGTCTGCACATATCATTTTCAACTTTCTAGTGCTTTTACAACTGGAAAAGAAGATGAAAATAGGTTTTTAAGGTTGTGACCCCTGTGACCCTATTTGGGGTCATGGGGTCACGAAATCTACAATTTAGAATCCCCATTTGCCAAGGAGTCTGCACATATCGTTTTTAACTCTCTATTCCTTTTAGAACTAGAGAAGAAGATGAAAATAGGTTTTAAAGGTTGTGACCCATGTGACCATATTTGGGGTCTAGGGTCACAAAATCTACAATTAAGAATCCCCATTGGCCAAGGAGTCTGCACATATCATTACGTCCTTACGTACAGACGTACGGATCGAAGGTAATCCAATATGCCCCTGCCATATATGGCTGGGGCATAAAAACATATTGTTTATTATGACCTACTACACTGTTTACACTTTTACAATGACTTGAATTAACAAATCAATACTACACACTTTCATGCAATAAATTTGCAAGTAATAACCATAATTTTTATGGAGTTTTGCCCTTGTTCCAAGTGTTTAAGGTTTCCATCAAAGGGGACAATTTTCTCAAAAACTGTTTAAGATAGGATAACCAAATTTGTAGAGTATCTTTTGGGTTTGCATACTTCATGGATTTTGATTCCCTTGGTTTGTTTTTTTTGGCTCTGTTCTTGGGTGTCTTCAAAGAGAACAACTTTTCTCAGAAACTATTTAAAGTGACACAGAGTATTTTTCTTAAAATTTTATTTCGTTTTGATAAGCTACAAAATATCTAATATGCTGATTGAAGTTCATATCTCATCACTGGACTTGCAAATATATCCCTTTATGCATAAATGCTTGATTTTATGGAAAATCAAGAAAACATCTCAAATACGTTAAATATTCGAAATTATGTATCCAACTAGATTAGCGTTTGCGGGATACCGCAAAAGCAGAGCAGCCCCGGAACTTTGGGTTTCGCCTTACCCTGTTCCGCCTTTTACAGGCCTCACCAAATTGGAAATTTTCTCGTGACCTTGACCTTTGACACTCAAGGTCACACAATCAATGAACACATTTCATTAGGTACATTATTGTAATGAAATAAAGTGTTAAAAAATTAAATTAATCCATTTTCTCCATACATGTTGACCTTGCTGTGACCTTGACCTTCGACAGTTAGTACCCAAAACTTTTTGAAAATGTTGTACTTCTCAAGAGATAATATATACAAAATCTAAACTTCATAGCACAAAAACAGTTCAAGTTATTGTGTTTACAAGGAATTGCAATAACTCATATCTCATGACCTTGACCTTTGACCTTCAAGGTCACACAATAATTGAACACTTTTTATTGAGTATAACAATCATGTATTGATTAAAAGTGATCATAGTTAAAATTAAGCATTTTCGCTAAACCATGCTTAAGTCATGACCTTGCTGTGACCTTGACCTTTGACAGATTGTAGCCGAAACCTTTTCAATTTTTTTTACTTTTCCAAGGATGATATATACCAAGTTAGAGCTTCATAGCACAAAAACTTTTCAAGTTACCGTGTTTACAAAGAATTTTGTGGTGATTTTATAACTCGTGACCTTGACCTTTGAACTTGAAAGTGAACATGTCATAATGATTCCCTGGAAGTATTAACATTTAGACATGTTCATGAGTTCTGAAAAGCTAAATGGGATAAAGTTATACCCCAATTTAGTGCATTTGGTAATAACTCATATCTCATGACCTTGACCTTTGACCTTCAAGGTCACACAATCATTGAACACTTTTTATTGAGTATAACAATCATGTATTGATTAAAAGTGTTCATAGTTAAAATAAAGCATTTTCGCTAAAACATGCTTACGTCATGACCTTGCTGTGACCTTGACCTTTGACGGATTGTAGCCAAAACCTTTTCAAAATTTTTTACTTTTCCAAGGATGATATTTACCAAGTTAGAGCTTCATAGCACAAGAACTTTTCAAGTTATCGCGTTTACAAGGAATTCTTAGAGTGAATACATAGCTCGTGACCTTGACCTTTGACCTTGAAAGTGAACGTGTCAAAATCGTTCCCCTGAGGTATGAGTAGTAAGGTATGAATAAGAGTTCTGGAAAGCTTAGGGGAAAAAAGTTATAGCTAGTAGTACGAGTGCGGCAGCGGCGGCGGCGGTGGCGGCGATGGAAACTTCACAAAAACTGATAGCAGCCCCATCCTTAGACGGGGCTGCTAATTAATCTACCTATTAGTTACAATACCTAATAAACAATAATGAATCGAATATATCTTCCTGTCAGCTTATAACAAGGTTTCAAAATTACGTTTGGCGAATTTGCGCTCGCCACTCGAGCCACATTGTCCGGTTTTCGATCAAAATCACGACTTTGAATGGCCGTATTTTCGCTCTTATGTACTGATTGACCTTTAACTTGTGGTTTTCAGTAACAGTTAGTGGTTGCCGGTGTAATAACATCGATTTTAAAATTTGACATATGTGATCCATCAACATACTCTGTGTCTCTTTAAGATAGGATAACCAAATTTGCTGTGTGTCTTGAGGGTATCTATACCTTGATGGAGTTTGAAAATGAGAATTATAATATTATATCTCAGAGTAATGACCTGTATAGGAAAATGTTTAGAGTTTTAATGAAAACTTATTTGGCGGGGGATGTTGATAACCATGTTTTCTTTGTGTTATCAACATTACAGCAACTCAAGGACTGAACCACAAGCATGGATATTGCACATATACTATATATATGGTATATGAGTAGCGATAACCAGACAGGGGAGATAACCAGGACAACTCTCTCGCAGGCGTAAAAAGTTGGTTAGAAATCGGGGTCAAAACAGGGGAGTAGATTCTAAAGGACAGATCTGGGCCATGAGGATTTTTTAACATGTTTTCAATGTATAAAATACATTAAAATACACCTTTTTTAGACACACACATATTTTAATGTATAAAATATATTAAAAAATACGGTAAATAAATTTAAATAATATAAATAAAGGCATAACGTATCTTATCAGGGGCCAAAATATATTTTTACCCTAATTTGTACATTAAAATACATTAAACACATTCCACTATGAGGGGCGAACCCACAACACTCACATGCGAGAGTTTAATCAATAACAGAATAGCTGGTGTTTACTATATATAGTTACACCATAACAGCTGGTGCCAGCAATGCAGCTTATCAACCAATGTACAGTCAGTGAATCAATTCTCTCCTCGCCGAGTAAAAACTTTTTAGTATTCAACTAACGACGATACAAAAGTTTCTGGCGAGCGTAAACTTTTATATCGCCAGGTGTTACTGAATGAGTAGGTAGTTACAGTAACAATCGCAATAGCTACCTCGGTTTTACAATTTATATTCAGTTTTGAAAATAAAATTGATATATTTATAATTATAAAACTTGGTCCTTAAATTCTGTATGATATATATCTTGACAATATCCTTCGTGAAGATTTATTCTTAAGTTTACACCAGTTGGTCCAATACAAATTGAGTCAATTTTTATAACGGCTCCAATTACAAGAGCTGGGTCATCTAAATCTACAATAAGATCATCATACGTACTCCTCACGATGAAAAGTTTTGAGTGACGCCCTATCCTCGCAAATAATAAATTATCTTCGGATTTATAGCTTTTACATAAATTATGCAAGGCGTCTTGGGATATACTTTTATTTAATCGCTGTATTTCCTCTGTGTAGTTTTCGTTCAAATACTTTTTACATCGGTCAAAAATATTCGACAGAGTATTATTCAATTCTTCTGATAAGTTTAATGGAACACTATAACCACCCATAATTTGTCTGTTAATATACTTATTTATATCTTTGACGGGAAACAGCAAACTACTGCCCCCATTATTTGTAATATCTATTATATTATAAATTACTTTATCATATTTAACAATTCTCGGTTTACTAAATACCATATTTGTAACATCATAATTAGTATCTGATAATATATTATTCATTTTTCTTTTTTATATATATATTTTATTCTTTAAAAGAAAAAAATGGGGAAGCAGAAAGGTAATTTGTTTGTTATTTTGGTGGTAGAACAGTATCCGATGGCACGATTAATAATTCTTCTTTAACAAAGCCTCTTCCCGGGCCATCTCGTAAATAATAAAGTGTCGGGTCACCTTTTTTAGAAATATATCGGCTAATTTTATATATTTTAAGAGACCATACGGGATCAGTTGCTCTAAATCTTTGACCACCCTCGAGTTCACCCGGTTGATATAAATATCTTACGTTAACTCTATCGGGTATGATTTTTGTATCTTTCAATAAAGGTGCGGAAGATTCAGCTACAACTGATTTCAATTTAATAGCTTTTATAGGTTTCTTATTTATAAGTCTAGTCTCTTCATTATTTATTGCCGATATAACCCCGGGTAATCTAGTTACCCACTCGGTAGATCTCGTCTTTGGATTCTTTAATTCCTGAGCATACTGATATCCGTATAAGCGTTCGGATAGTGTCTTATTAAATCTCTCTACGAGGGCTTGACTTCTGTGCGCTTCTTTTTCACCTCTTCTAATTCTAACATTATGTCTCGATAAAAGTTGTGTTACATCTCCCATAAACTCACGTCCAGGGTCTACTTGAAATATACTCGGCCAGTTCAAAGGACTTCTTCTATATATTTTCTCTAAAGCTTTAGCTACTTCTGAAGAGTTCTTAGTAGTTAATGGCTCTGCTTCCTTATATCGACTGGCAACGTCTACCACAGTTAATGCATACTTATAAGTCTTTCTTTTTACTCGGTCGTGGGGTAGAAATAATAGGTCCGCTTGATGAACTTCATTTGGTACGGATATATCAAATTTTTGTCTCGGTACGTATTTAGGTGGAGGTAAATATATTTGCCAAATCACTTGTTTCATTAACCAATTCTTCGCTTCTGTTTTAGTTACCCTTTGCAGCCTTGGCCAGTTTATCTACAGCTGCTAGACCTTTCAATATCCCTTGGGACTATAATAAATCTTTTGCATAGAAGACATTTCTTATATAAGAGGTATTATGTTTTTAAATTCGTATAAGAGGTATTAAAATACCCATATGCATATGTATTTACACCATCATCGGCAATCCATCTTTTCGTATCTAATGGAGATAATGATGTCTTTTTAAGTCGCATTGCGTACATGTTATGTCCTTCACTTCTCAAAGTATTCATTTCGTGTTTAAAAGTCTTCTTATCGAATAATGCCTCTTTATACTGCTCAAGGTTGGTATGATTCTTTACTACATACTTTTTAATTCCTTTAGCTTTTTGAATTTCTGTTTCAGATTTTTTAATAATACATCTTCGGTCTTAATCCGACGTATTCAGAAATAGGAACACCCGAACATTCGTCCTTAAATTTACCTAAAACCTTCTTATTTTTTACGCTGTGCAATGGGTGGGCTTTATCAAAATCACTAGTATCGTATAAGTCAATTTTTTCTTTCATGTCTTCGTAAACATCATCGGTTTGAATCTCTAATAACAAAGAATCTGTATCGGTATATAAAACTTCGCATTTATTTCCATATCGTTTCTTTATCTCATTATAATAAAAATCATACATTAAATGCTTCGACAAATCCAGAATACTTATGCCTACGAATATCGGCTTGTTTAATTTTACACTCACCTTATTCGTATGAACAGCGGCTAAATCGTGATCGAAGATTTTGAATTCCTTAAAAGCGGGATTAGCGATAGCCTTTCTTAATGGTTCTTCTTTATCATTTGTCCTGAATAATCTTACGTTTACTCTATTCCTCACATTTTCCATAGTTTTACTGTATACAGCATTATTCATTAATTTATAAAGGTTTTTCTCAAAATCACTAGTAGCTTTCGTCCTCAAATCTGTAGTCATTCTAATATACGGCTCCATCCAAGGGCTCTGATCGAATTCTAGAATTCTGTGTATTTAAGTTAACTTCATGCCCAATGAAAGATATAATTGGAGATTTCTGTAATGGATTACGTATTTACTTTTATTCATTAAGTTTGGCACCAATTTCTCCACATCGGGTATTTTTTCTCCGCTTAATAATTTATTTTGATAATCGGAGAACCATTCTTGTTTCACTTTAAGTCTTTCGGGAACTAATGGATAAGTATTATGATTACTATGGATTTCTTTCGGATATTCTAAATCTACTTCGAGAATTAAACCCTTCTTCGAATCTTTAGGTATATTCATAATATCAAGATTCTCGTATTCTACCCACTTAAACCCACCCGTAGGTAAATATTGACTCATCGCCCATCCGTAAAGGTTATTAGCGTCTAAGTAAAGTATGTGACTCGATGGCTTACTCGAATCATATCCCTCTACATATTTATTGTTAGCCTTGGCATGTCTCTTGGACACCATTGATATTCCATCTCTAAGACCTTTCTCGATAAACAAGTGCATGTCATAGTCGGTTAGTAGCTCTAGTTTTACTACAGTTTTCATAAGTAAAGCGTCCCAGGATAGCCCTGGACCCGTGAAATAATGCGCGGGATCTAACTTGTATTGCTTTAAACAAGTCTCTCTGAAAGTTTCGAATATATCGGCCAGTAATAATACATCGGTTTTTAGATACAGATTGTGATAATCGCCTAAATTTTTACAATCGAATGAATTCCACACATTTTTAGCGTGATTATAATCATCATCGCTTATATGACTTTCATCTAAATTGTTATAGAAACATTCTTTAGTCGGTAGTTTGGTTTCTTCAAACCTATCCCAACTATCCATATACGAGTATGGATTTTTCCTTTTTTCAATAATAAATGCCGCGTGAGTTCTAGAGTAAATAATTCGGTTATAGGGAAGTTACTATTAGCCTTTACCAAAGAATCTAACGACATTAGAAGAAACTGACAACTATCTATAAAACGAAGGCCGCCTAAGGAAAATGATATATATCTTTCCATATTATTAGGTATACATTCTATATTACCATTAACCTTAGAAATAGCCTGCATAATAAGGTTTGCATCATAAAATTTCAGATTGTGAAATTCTACGGGGATTTTAATCTTTTCAGGTTTTATTCCAAGTTTTAAGTTGCATTTGTTATGAGCCGCACCACGATAGTTTCCTGTAATGTGACAGTGATCGCGTACTTTTTCCCAATCTCTTTTAGTATTATTAAACCATCCGCCACAAATCCAACAATTTCTAGCTTTATTAAATTCCAAAACTTCATCCTCAGTCATAGTCATAGGTTTTATATCTTTTAACTGTTTCCTGATTTTGTCTTCAACTTTCTGAAGACGTATTAAGAATATCTCCGCCGCATTTGGCCCTCTATAAATGACTGGGTCCATCGTTGTTCCATCACACCTAACCGCTATAAATCCAAAACCGCACGCTTCGTGTTCTTCTATTTTATGAGTAAAACTTATTATTATTATTATTACTGGGTTGTACCTTATCAAGTTTTTTATTGATACTCTCAAAATCTCCGTAAATAACCAAAGGCGCGAGCATCTGGTTTTGATAATTTTTAAAACGGAGTATTTTATCCTCCTCTTCAGGCATATCAATTCTAACAGCAGCTTTACTGACACTCCTGCAGTCAACTTTATGTTTTTGCAGTAGGTCCTCTCTAGAATACCCGTGAAGACATCTTTCGCAAAAATATTTTTTCCCATCATGTTTAGATTGATCGGATTCAAGTTTATCTAAATTCTTTATCCACATATAATGATATTTAATGTCATCCTTATATGTGGATAAAATATTCTTATCAATTTTCTTATCAATTTTGGTTTTTTCCTTATCAATTTTGACTTCTTCTTCTAATAGAAACAGATTAATTCTAGGAATATTTTTATCGGCGGAACTAATCCTATGAACGATTAACCCATTATTTGTTTTATAATTCCCGAATATATTAATAGCCAAATCATTCATTTTTTCTACCTTCGTAATTTGTGAAATTGGAGTAGGAGTGTCTATACCATCAAAATTAAGCCCATCCTTAATAGGATATGCTGATGTCCTATAGGAGTGTGAACCCGCTTTTATTACCGGAAATAAGGCAGATCTCAAAGCCCATCTGAAACAGTTATCATCCTTATTCTTTACATTAATGATGGCCTTCTTATTCTTATAATATGGGGGTAAATCTATGTAGGACCCACCTTTCAAGGGATTATATTTCGCTACGTCTAACCACATTGTTTCTATACGATCTACAATCCACCCAGACCCTTGATGCGTCCATTTTTCCAATCTTTCTTTTATCACTTCTTTTGCTTTGGATAAAGATATAGGAATATCACTTGAGTCGGTTAATGTATCCTGTTCACTTCAAAAATAAGCATGCATAACAGTTTTCCCCCCATCCTTACTGAGCTGAATTTTAATAGCTAACTGATATTTAATATTAGTCAAACTTTTTAATTCTTCGGTTAATTTTTCTTCAACGAGGGTATCAGTGTTTTTGAATAATATTGATAGATCATTGTAATCGAGATCCATTTCCCAACTACGTAAATATCTCCCAAAAGTTTTCGATAAACAAAATACATCAGGTTTGATTTCAGGTTTGATTTCAGGTTTGATATCAAGTTCATCTGTTATTGGAATGTTTAAATCACGTTTAATTTGATTATCGATCTCTTTTAAATTGATTTTAGGTTTGGGGTTTATTCTTATTGTTTTCGATTTTGTTTTTCTTTTGTTTTTATTCGTAATATGTTTCATACGTTTAATTCTACGACTTGCCCTCATTTTATAATCTATATTATTTTTTTTTTTTCAATTTTTTTTTTTTTTTCATTAAATCTAATGAGATTAGATAAGTGTAGTAAAAATATTGTTATTTCCTCTTTACGAGACGTTTATATAATTCGTAATGGGATAAACCTTTACTGATATGATGAATTCTTACACCTTACATTTGAGCAATTTCCGCGTAACTTTTGTCAACATTAAGTTCTTTATAAGCATGAAATAAACAAACACCGATCAATCCTAGGTAGTAGTTGCCTCTTTTAATTAAATTTAACTTCTCGCATATATTAATATATTTTTTTGAGGTTAATAATTGCAAGCATAGACCCAAATTATATCGTTGCAATGTCTTTTGGATACACTTTTGTCTATGATTATAGTTGATCTTATTATGATTAACCGAGTATTGCTCGTGAAAATTAAGTATTTTATATTCAAACCCGCAGTCTACACATCTATATTCCTGTGAATACAAGTTTCTGGGTTGATATAGATAAACTGACAACAATTTTCACAAAATTCTCTCTTCCGAAACATTATTATTTCCTTATGGGGACACATCTCTGATTTCGAGGGATCCATTTTATTATATTAAATAAAAAAATTTTAAATACTTTTTTTAGATCTCGTATACACTAATGCGATAAGTCCAGTCATACCTAAAATAACGAATATTATTTCTCCCTTCATTTGACTACTAGAAGGAGTATAAAAATCTGCCAGGATTGGTTGAGGCTCTAATGGGGGTAAGGGCTTACCAAATCTAATATAATATTCGTGCATCGCCTCATCTACATCTTTAAAAGTTTTAATAGAATGATATTGTCTTTTAAGTTGCTCATTTAAGAAATCGAGTCTCTCAGTTCTACTTTCCTCCCATTGAATTTTAGCAGTTGATAATTTCTCTAAAGCTATATCGTGTCTTACTCTCTCACCCTTATCCATTTTCGAAAAAAGATAGTTACTTCCGGAGAAAGCCAAAGCGTTAACTATTGCACCACCCACCATTATTGCAATACTAGCCATTTTTTATAAATAATGTATTATATCCTTAAAGTGGCATTAACTCTTAAGGAAGGATACCTCTAAAGAGGTATTAACTCCTCAAGGAGTTATAGCCTCTAAAGAGGCATTCGCTCTTAAGGAGCGATATCGTTGGGAATATATTTATATTTAACTAGATAATCTTTAATCATCATTGCTCCCCCGATATAAATAGTCATCATTCCAATATCTTGGGGAAGGAAATCTAATTTTGGTGTACTGGTTTTTAATGCAATTTTACTTAATTTTACTGAACCCGCGGCTAGTCCAGTTACTATTGCGGCATGGTAAAGGGTATTTACGATATTCTTTTGTTCGCTCATATTTATACCTTTATTTATATATCGTAAATCATTTTCTTAAAAGGGGTTTTATCATTGTTATCAGTACTTTTAGTAGTAGATGGCTTATTCAATTTAGTGTAGACAATCACTGCGCCTATGCTTAAAATTCCTAACAGGAAGGGAATTCCTGACAGGAAGGGAATTCCTGACAGGAAGGGAAGTGTTAGATTACCATGATTTATAACATGAGTTAATGCCTCTTTAGAGGCTATCGCTCCCTGAGTCTCTTTTGCCTCGCGCTTTAATTTTGTAACCATGGCACCCTTTTTACCAGCTTCTACTTTTTTAGGATTTTTCGTGACTACGAGTTTTTGTTGAGGTTCATCATTAGCTTTTGTATTACGTTTTTTAACCACCTTCTTATCTACTACCTTTTCAGTGACCTGTTGAGGTTCATCGCTAAGTTGAATATCCTCATTGGGTTGTATTATCTCCGATATCTCCGATATCTCCGGATTCGAAATTTCTGTGTTCGACATCTTTATTATTTATTATATTTATAGTCTTAAAAACAACCTGCTTAGCAGTTGTAATCATCATTGTAATGGGAGCCAGATACATTCCCTACTTAGAATAAAGGTCGCAACAAATTTTATTCGTAGCGATATCGATGAACGGGTCTTCATTAAGCTCTTCGAATAGCTGTGTTTTACTATCAGGAGTGATATTGAAGAAGTGACTCATAGCGTTGGAATACAAATGTAGGAAAGATTTCCCTAACGTTTTTACCATAGTCGCGCCCAGCCTACGTTCATATTTCTCGTATTCCGTTATTATTTCTTCATCGGTCATATTACTTATTATTTGGGTAGAAATCTTTTTATCCACAAATTTCCCTCCACCCAAGACAGCATTCGTTAGTTTATTTCTTTTATCCTCAATCATTTCTTGGGGATACGCGGGGGTCATCTCCCCCATGATGTCGCTTATTTCAACCATTTTTAATATTATGCGACAAATGTTTAAAGCAATAATGCCCACAAAACCTAAACATAATATTACGCCTGCAAAACCTAAACATACCAGTAATAATACAAGTTCCCACATTTATCTTTAAGAATTAATGTTTTTAAATATAAAAGAAATGTCCTCTCCGAGGTTACCTAAAGATCCGCATTGCGCTATTATTTGCGGAAAGACTGGATGCCGAAAAACTAAATTCGTGTTAGACCTTATAGAAACGTATTATTACGAAAATTTTGAACACATTATTTTTATTTGCCCAACCATTAATGATAACGAAACTTATAAGTCTAAATTGTGGGTAAATAATGATCCCCGTGTATACAAAATTCTTCCGGAGGAACGACTTAACGATTGTTTGAAATATTTTCACGAGAAATTCAAGAATGAGTCTACCTTGTTCATAATCGATGACTGCAGTGCCGAAAGGGACTTAACTCGAAAGAAAGCCGAATTATCTAAGCTAGCATTCTCGGGCAGGCATACTAAACATAGCGTTTGGATTCTTTCCCAGAAATATAATTCTATACTCACGGATTTCAGAGAGCAAATTCGCTGGATTTGATTATTTAAGTGTAAAGATAAAGAACATTTTGACGATTGTTGACGAGAGAACTACGTTATCGAAAGTAAATCCGAAATAGAAAAGGTTAGAAAACGGCTGAATGGGAAATACTCCAAACTATTCTATGCACTGACACACCACCATGGTATAAAGTGTTAGATTAGCTAAAGTTTGCTAAAGTTTTGCTAAAGTTTGCTAAAGTTTGCTAAAGTTTTGCTAAAGTTTTATTGCAATTGCAATTGCGTTTGAAAATTATTTTTTAACTTAAAATTATTTTTAAACTAATAAATAGCCGATTCAAATCTACCATTATTGATAATCAATTTAGCATCCATAATGATGTACACGTAAGCATTTATTTGTCCAGCTGTTTCTGCTTTTTTAGTTATCGATATCGTCATTCCTTCACTACCATTCTCAATTCGTCTACCAGAACCGTGTAATTCATCGTCATCCGGTGTCCTAAGATCGAGCCATAGAGCGTGCTTGTCGGTTAAGAACTTACCAATAGTCATATCAGTTAGACAAAGATCTTTCATCACCATATTCGTTAATGGGTTACGTTTTATGCTGGGAAACTTCTTAATTTCATCCCAGAAGTTATATTTACGCATATCTTGACAATACAACTGGTTTGGTACTCCTTCAATAGTCATTTGCACGTTATTAATTTTAGGATTGTAAAACGATTCTGTTTTTCTATCAAACCCCGGGGTGGGCTCTTTAAATAACATCAAAACTCCTTTCATAGACTTGGCCGGTACATTGATATTAATATTCCACGTCGTGTCACCTTTATTCAAAGGTATCATACGATGTCGAAGTATACGATCGTAGTGTATTGGTATGGAACTATTATACATCGAATGGATTTCGCTGGCTAATATCGACTCCTTGACTTTATCAAATTCCAAAGCGATATTCTTAATTTCGTACTGCGTATCGGGTGCTCCTATAATTACATTCTTATAATCATTAAATGACAGCTCATATTCTAATCTATCTCCCAATGCAGCTTGATAGAAAGGCATGTGAGTCTCTAACAATTCAAAATCTAGATGAATATAAAAACGATTTCCTAGGTTATCGGCTATGGCTTTGTCTTCGATAATGTTAGCATTACCGAGTGCAGATCCCACTCTTAACTTGGTGACATTTCGAAGTATACTCGTGTCAATACCTTGGTAATGTAAACTGCCTCTTTCTTGCGGAGTTCTCCAAAGATCTACGTATGTGTAATATATATCGCTATTATCTATAGACAATACTTCATTACTACTTATCTTAACGGTTGTTTTCTTCACGATAGAACGACCAATATTCTGTACAATGCTGCTGTTCTCATCTTTATCACCATCCGATGTGAGGATTAAATCAAAAGCCAATCTGACCGTACCCGGGACTATGACGTCGTGACTTCCGAGATTAGGAAATCGTACTAATAGTTGTTCGTTCTGATCAATAGTACTCGGATTGTTACTTACCCGAACGCTAGACCTTTCTCCTTTTATACCGTAAGCCTCTCTAAAATTACGAGAAGGATTGAGTTTCTGACCGACATTTTATTAATACATAATATTATGTTTAAAGGAAAAAATATATACTAATAAAATGGACAACTACGGTCATTTTGAAGATGAAGGAGCTGTTGTTGGGCGTGATGATGAATCTTATGAAATGGACAATCTTGATACGAGTATTCTTTCTGACAGTTCAATCCCAACACAGGGATTATCGCCTAATGTGACTAGTATACGAGATGAGCTAGAAGATCCCAGCACGAGAATGATTAAAGAAGCTGCGGATAGTTTTTATGAAGAATTGGGTACACCTGACGGTGGTTTTTGATAGATAAAGAAGGAAAGCTTAGACTTAAAAGTCGTTCCGAAGTGGATATAGTTAACAAAAACACGGGCAAACCTCTCGCTCTTAGCACTCTTCAACAGAAACTAGGGGTAAAGGTTATTCGTGAAGAATTAGGATTTTTAGATTATAAAACTCCGAGACCAAAACTTACGGAAAGGACTCGGAGAGAACTTTGGAGTTCGAGGGTACAGTTGGACGAAGCAGAAACTTCCTTTAGCGAACAACCTATACAAGCCACTAATGAAGCTATTAATTCGATAGACAAAGCCATACAAACTATAAACGATCCGCCTTTAAATACTGAGGGATTAGAACATAGTATAAGAGAATTGAGGGGACTCGATCGGGCTATGAAAACTCAAAGAGGGGAACTAATTAATAACTTATCTAGACTAACACAACTGGATAGACATCTCGAATACGAAAAAACTAAATTAACTCAAGCGGAAGGCCAAAGACAAACCGAACTTATCGAAGGAAGAATAAGGGATTTGGAACTCGAAAGGTCGGCTAGGTTAGAAGCTGCATCGGTAAATAAACGAGCCCTACGTTCACAAATTCAACGTATAAAACAGACTATTAGACAACTCTAAGACGAAGATGAATCGTTAGGCGAACGTTTAAAGACATTATTCTGAGAACAGGGCATAACAATTGCCTCTATTATAACGGCTATAGGTTTTATAATTTCAACATTGGCTCTCTCCGTAACAGGAGGGCCCCCTAGTAATAATAATAAAAACCCCAACAAAATTAAGGAGTGGTTACAATAAATAGGTAAAGCATTATCTAAATTAGCGGGGAAGGCTGCAGCGGCTTTACCGGGAATAATAGGAAGTATTTTATCTTGGCTTTTAACCTTCTTGTCTAAAACGGCGACTTGGTTAAGTCAAAATATATGGGCAATAATGGTAGCTATCGGAGGTATAATAATCGTTTTCGTTAAAACTAGAATCGCCGAATAATGACTAATCCAACCGCTATCCCACCGAGTATAATTAAAGTTTTAGTATAAACATGCGTTTTAATATAAACATGCCTTTGATGAAGGCTTGAGTTACTCGGCTTTGCAAGCTGTTGATCAATACTCGGCTTTGCACGCTGATAAAGGCTTTCCTTTGCAATAGTAAGCTGGTGATCTATAAATTGGATACATATTGATTTCAACATTTGTCCCTAAAATTCCAACAGCACTAGCGAGCATAATTTTATTATTATAACCTTTCGCTCGGCCTACCTTATGTGTCATATCGCTGGGGGCCATATATAAACCATAACCAATAACATAATCTACCTTAGAACTGGCATATTGTAATACATCTTGATATCTTTTTATAGAATTGGGGATATCTACTGGTTTAGCAATGGCGTCTTCTACATTGGCAATAAACTGTTTCCCGGCATCGAATTTGGTTCCATCGGTCACGATACTAGTCCTAGTTTGTGCTTGAGCGCCTAGTAAAGCCCAGACATACTTTCTAATAGAATCGTTCAATCTTTGAACACCTGGTTTAGTGAACCCGCGCGATGTATCCAAAACAAAGGATTGCCAATGCTCGTGAATTTGTTGAAATTTTACGACTTGACGTTTATCGGGATACACGTATTCGCGTTTAATATGCTTACTTAATCCTCCGTACATCATTGCGTAAGCATCCCTTATATTATATTTTAATTTAGGTTTTGGTTGCGCTGAAAAGGACCATTTAGAAGGTGAGTAAACATCAGAAACTTGTGAGGTATGATTAGGATCGTTATCAAAACCTTCGCTGTGTACAAATATGTATCCCATTCCATTATTCTTTCCCCGCGTACGCCAATCGGTAGTAGTTGAGACATTAAATTCATTACAGATACTTTCGTAAACTCTGACATTGTATGGGTTATTATTGGCTTCCCACGCTTTATCTTGAGGTAAGGGAACCTCCATCACGCTTAAAATACGTCTAATTTGATAATATACGTGAAATAAAAATATTGCCTTCGTTAGCCCTCTTTTCGAAGATAGATGATCTTTATAAGATACCCCACACCCCGTAGTAGCGCACCACACAGCGAAATGAAGTTGGTTTTGCGAAAAATTGCATGGGTTTATTTTTCCAATTTTCTATTTCGTCTTCGTTAGAAATAATAACATAATAGTTTTCGAATATATCGGGAAATTTTACCTCGAAATTAGAACCCTTAGCATCTACCCATATAGATTGTTTTATTAGGTTTATGTCTATTGTAGAACTGGTAAATTCAGTTTTATAATGAGGATGATGAGAAAGAAACTTATAACTACGGTGAATTACTTCACTTTTACTATAGGAATCGTATACCCTGTCAGCTTTATAACTTGCCTTATCGTTTTACTTGTAGGCTGCCATTTTTATTATTTAAAGGTTAATTCCTTAAATAATAAAATGAAGCCAGAGATATATTTAACTATATCCAATTGAGAATGGACAAACCTTCGAACTTACAAGAGCTATAGATATTAAACACTAATGGAGAGATGCGAGTAGGATTATGCGAAATTTTATACTATCCTAATTGGTATAACATAAGCGAAGATAAGTTTAATAATAAGTTTACGAAGGGAGAAACAACTTTAACTATTCCGGATGGTTATTATAATGTTTGTATGCTAAACGATTACTTTAAAGAGCAGGGTTGTAAAGTATCCATAAATATGGCTAATGGAAAACTAACGATAGAAAAGATTGGAACTGAGGAAATTACCTTATCAACTTCATTAACTAAAACTTTCGGGTTTGATTCTTCGATAAATATTACGGGCATTCATAGCGAAAACTCTTTACCTAAATTGACACCATACATATACAGAACGTCATACGTGTGCATTTGGGTCGTTTGTATTGAACGAGTAGATGTCATGGACGCGGAGGAACAACGAGTTCGAAGAACGAGTTGTTCCTCCGCGTCCATGACATCTTCGAGTTCAATACAAACGACCCAAATGCACACGTATGACGTTCTGTATTTATTATATACTCCTTTTAAACCTTTTTACAAGTAGTTTTTTAATTCTTCAATTATCTGAGAAGGCGTACTGCGCATTTATACATAATGCGAACAAGGCAATGACCAAGAACACGCTCGACTGATGATTTGATACCGTAATTATCTTTTTATTTTCTCATTATTCTGCGTAGTTAAACGACAAAGATAATTTTTTCAAGTGTGAAAACAAGATAACGTGATAAAAGTAATTTCATAGCCATTACTTATATAGTCCTGAATATGATAAACGTAAAGTTCAGGGTATCGAACGACGGGCTTCATTCAAACGACGTCACCATGGAAATGACGTCATAATCGTTGCCGGGTATGACGTCATAATGACGAGTATCGCTAGCGATGCTCTCGGAATTTTATTCAGGATTTCCTTTTTCAAAGTGTTTTGCAGTTTCTTTACTAATGATAACTCTAGTTTTCTCACTATTTTATTCTTCAATTTCATATTAAAAAATAGGTTTTTACCAATGCATTGAGATACATTTATTTTAATGTTATAATTAGAAAAATGATTGTTACTTGCGGAAAATTCCGAGAATTGCCGAAGCTTAAAAAAAGTAGAACCGGCAGGCGTGCAATACGGATTCTAGAGTGCAATACGGAATTTGAAGATGTATTCCGTATTGCACCCTTGTATTACTATCCTAAGATTACATGCGTATATAATAAAATGAACGTTGCGTTCATTTAGACTGTATTAGCACTAGCGATAATATTTTTGGAGAAAAACCTTCGTACATATTGAGAATTATTCCGGTGGGAAATTAAATTCTAAACAGCGGAAAATACGTTTCATTTACTAATCTTCAGTATAAAAGACTTAAGCTGGGGCAAATACCTAACTTGACAATCTCAATATTAGACACAGAAAACCGAATAATAAATATGAGTTATATGACTTTAACATTGCATTTCTTGGATTGAATAACCCAATTTAAAAGAATAGATAATTAATAATAAAGATGACGGATTCGAACGAATCGCGCCAAACAATTGAAAGATGCTTGAATACGGGGTTGTCTGACCTTGGTGATATCGAGGGATTTGACAGCCTAGGGGAGACTGGCAAAATTTACGCCCTTCAGTTAACTGATCTTGGAGTTTACAAAAGAAAAGAAATTGATAAAGGAATTTCTATAAAACCTCTTAGGTATTTTAAAGAAAAAGTGACTGATTACTGTATTAGAGTTGGGGGTGAGGAATATACCCTTATTGATAAAAAACATACAGACACACTTCAAAATTTAAGTGATGTTAAAATTAATCATAGAAAAATATTTGGGACCCCAATTTATACTACGGGGGTATTTACATTTACTAGTGAAGGGACACACAGCGGCCATCTGTATTACGTGATTAGTAACATGCCTCCGTGGATAATAAATATTAGGGTTACCCCGAGGAATACAACACTGGTTACAAAACAACATTTTCTAAAGAAGATTACGAATGAAGGCCTAGCGATGATATCATATAAGCCATCTGCCTTGAGAAGTATTGCAGCTGAGCGTTTATATTTATCTAAAACAATATTAGTTATCCCCCCCAATGGGGATCCAGCTTTTCTATCTCTTGTAGATGAATTTGGAGACTCTGAATTGGGTACCCATTTTTTATTAGAATTTGATTTAGGTTGGAATCATAAGTCCGATATTTTTGTTTCCATTTTACCCGGACTGGACATAAAATGGACACAAGGAGGACAGTGTTGGGTGTATATAGTATATGATAAGGATCATCCGTCCCAAAAATGGCGGGTTAGCTTTCCTGATACGGAGCCGTATAAGCCACATAACTTAGAATATAGAATACTCGGAGGTTGGATTAAGTTTAATAAAATTTACTTATATAATACTGAAGATTATGCTGTTATTATAAAATATGTAAATTATAAACAGTGGAACCGCATTGGTTTCTTATTCGCCTAATAAAAAGAAAAGCGTACACGTTGTTGATCATGAAGGGCTTGGTTTAATTAAAAATCCCACCGTCGGTACTGATATACCGGTATTTTTGTTAATATTCGAAGAGTTTCCTCAAAAGGATTACGGCGAATATATTTATATAGAGATACTTTTAGTGGATGTACCTGAAAATTTCGTAACGATATTACCCGGACTAAATATTAAATGGACTACTCCGAGTAAACTTTGTATGTTTATAACCCCCGATAATAATATTACTCATAATTTACAAGGTGTGGTTACGATAGAACGCCCTAGTGGGAGTAGAATCAAAGTCAATAAAATACCTATGTATACTAATGTGGTTTTTAAAAGATTAATGACTACATCTCAATCAATTTCCAAAGACTACCTAAGGGCCTTTAAAAATTAAATCCTAATGTAAAAAATGAGATCCGTATTAACAAACGACGTGGATAACTTTCGCTTGAATAGGATAAGCGAAATTAAGGATGAGATTATTAAAGAGTACGACTTTCACATGGCTAAAAGTAAATCCATAAAAAAAGCTTTAAATGTATCTGAAACACTGGATACCACACTTATTACTTGTAGTGTCGGATTAACCGCCGGCGGCGTATGTATCTTATCAACCATTATTTTGGCACAAGTTAGTATCGGAATTACTTCTGCTGCGACTATCACCGGTCTTATTGGAACAACTATAAAAGTTGCGTCCAAGAGGTTACGTTCTAAACTTAAAAAACACGAAGATATATGTATTATCGCAAATTCTAAATTAAATACCATTTCTAGCCTTATTTCAAAAGCCTTAGATGATGGGTCGATTTCCAACGAAGAATTTAATTTAATTTCGTCTGAACATATTAATTTTTATGAAATGATAAGCAGAGAAAAAATTATAGAAATTTTCAAGAAAGACTAAGCCTTGTATATAAAATAATTCATATCTAATTTTAATATGAATTGGCCGCCACATATGTAATAACATTGTTGTTACATTTATGCATTAGCCCGATGTAGCTATTGCGATCCTTATTGAAACTACCTACTCATTCGGTAACAGCTGGCGAGAGAAAACTTTCTGCTCGTTCTTAGTTGAATACTAAAAAGTTTCTGGCGAGAGAAAACTTTCTGCTCGTCCTTAGTTGAATACTAAAAAGTTTTCTCTCGCCAGATGTTACCGAATGAGTAGACTATAAGTTGGTCGGTAATAGCTGGCGTTTCCATAGTTACACCAAAACAGCTGGGCGGTGAACCCACACTGTATTACTTGCGAGACGCCAGCTATTCTGTTATTGATTAAACTCTCGCATGTGAGTTGTGAGTTCGCCCCTCATAGTGGAATGTGTTTAATGTATTTTAATGTACAAATTAGGGTAAAAATATATTTTGGCCCCTGATAAGATACGTTATGCCTTTATTTATATTATTTAAATTTATTTACCGTATTTTTTAATATATTTTATACATTAAAATATGTGTGTGTCTAAAAAAGGTGTATTTTAATGTATTTTATACATTGAAAACATGTTAAAAAATCCTCATGGCCCAGATCTGTCCTTTAGAATCTACTAGGGGGGTTGTTTTACGTTTTTTCGTACCGTTGCCTCTTATTGCACAAAAAACCAAAATGCTACAACAGAAAATAGGATAACAAATCCAGAGACAGTTATTTTTAGATTTTCATTTATGTGACGTCAAATGTTGACTTTTGTAACTTCGGAAATGTAAAAAAACGTATTTACGCAAAGTGCACATGTCTACAAAGAATTCACGTGGTAGAATAATTATTCAGCTACAATTTGCACCATCTATCGGATTTTTATAACAACATACTCACATCAACTTAAATAAAAGAACGACCATACCGTCTCAATCGGAGTAACTCCCACATGCAATCGCCCGCTTTCATTGGCTGTCACGATAAAAGCGTGAGCTAAGATTGTGTTTATAATCATCGTTTTTACGACTAAATATATGGAAAAGAACACCTTTTCTCGAATCTAATGTGCTATTTCTTGAGTATATAAACAGATCATAATTTGAAATAAAGCTTTAAGAGTTTTAACTTATAATTTCCAACAACTCAGATATAATTAAGGATGAGTATAGATTTATGTAACCAACCTATGACACAACAAGAAAAGCCTTTAGAAAGGCATGCTTGGTGCCACATAGGCAGATGAAGGAGATTGTGATTTGATATCAACACAAATTGCTGAAAGTTATGAATATATTTTACATTCATCAACGATTGTTGGTATATTTCAAATCAAAACACACGAGGGTGATATTCTATTTATCCTTCAAATTCACTCTTTTTGATATCTCAGAGAAAAAATGTAAATCTCTGAACACAACAACACTAGATTTTCAAGACAGTGATGTGACAGTGACAGTTTATGATGTTATGGCATTGTGATGTTGTTACTTGAAGTAAAAGCACTGCATGGGTTGCCATACATGTAGTGTTGACAATGACAGGAAATTGTGCTTGTCATGCTGGTTAATTATTAACTGTAGTATTACAGATAATAAACAAAATACTTTCCGATGATCTGACGGGATTTCAACCCAGTTCCGCTGAGCTAAGCCGCGGCCTTATAGCAACCGTATGGAACCAGCGATGTAGGTCATATTCTTAATATAGCACGAGTCAATTTCAGTAGCTCTGATAATAAATACATGTTTTCAACGTAAACATTTAGTGACATCGTTAAGTATGACTTGTCACGTGGTCGTAAGTGATCTACCTATTAGTAAACATAAGTCTCTTTTCAACTCTCTAGTCCTTTTACAACTGGAGAAGAAGATGAAAATAGGTTTTAAAGGTTGTGACCCCTGTGGCCCTATTTGGGGTCTAGGGTCACAAAATCTACAATTAAGAATCCTCATTGGCCAAGGAGTCTGCACATATCATTTTCAACTCTCTAGTCCTTTTACAACTGGAGAAGAAGATGAAAATAGGTTTTTAAGGTTGTGACCCCTGTGACCATATTTGGGGTCATGGGGTCACAAAATCTACAATTAAGAATCCCAATTGGCCAAGGAGTCTGCACATATCATTTTCAACTCTATAGTCCTTTTACAACTGGAGAAGAAGATGAAAATAGATTTTTAAGGTTGTGACCCCTGTGACCCTATTTGGGGTCACAGGGTCACCAAAGTTACAAATTAGAATCTCCATATGATAAGGTACCTTTATCATATAATGGGCAGTGTTATCTGTGCAATAAACCCATCTTGTAATAATGTTATCAGATCCCTGATAACAATGCAAATGAGGCCAAAACCCGAACTATTTTTTTCAAAACTCCATGCATGTCATGCGAGTCCTAAACCGGTCTCAAAACATTGATAACGTCGTCGGGAGTTTTGAGGTTTTGTGGGTTTTTTATCGAATAAAATATCGTAAACAAAATCTGTCAAAACTTATCACGCATTTGTATTTTAGAAGTAGCTTGGTTATCGAAGCATCCCAAGTTGTTTTCATTGTGCGTCTAAAAATAAAACGATATGCAGCTAACAATATCTGCTATCGAAAAAATAGGTGCTTCAATTTTCGTGCATAACATAGGCCTAGATCGCTTTGGTCGTGTCGGTTACCAACTTATCAGCATAAACAAATCATATTCTAGTGATAGTACAGATTATCTAGTAGCGTAGTTACAAACGCAACAACCTCACCTTCGCAAATAGTCGACGTTCAGTGACTTTAGTCTAAGGATACCGTAACTGAACTGGCGTAACATCAATGACAATGCAGCTTTTCAAAATACAGTTAGAGCTACTTCCCCTGTTGTAGCGACGTTGACAACTGGTTCTTACTCATTTTGGGTTATTAAAACATACAATGTTTACTCGTGCATTGGAAATCAGACAGAAAATGTTCATAGATTGAAGGAGACGTTTCTATCACTGTGAAAAAAATCATTTCATGAAGGAATATTTCTAGACTGTTCACAACTGTACATCGCCGACAATATGACCTTCACCTTGGTTTATTGTGAAAGCAATTACTCCGCGAAATCTAGGTCAAACATATTTTTAGAAGGTATCATATTTTTGTTAAAATTCTTTTATTTTAAAATGACATTATAGGATAAAGAAATTATTAACCTCGTGTGTTTCCGTATCATTAATATCATATAATAGGAATAAAAATATATGTATTATGCTCGCCAAAGGCTCGC
Organism: Steromphala cineraria; assembly: GCA_916613615.1. NCBI lineage: Eukaryota > Metazoa > Mollusca > Gastropoda > Trochida > Trochidae > Steromphala > Steromphala cineraria. The sequence continues at coordinate 77,154,316 of OU744721.1, forward strand.
ATAATACAAATTTTATTCCTATTATATGATATTAATGATACGGAAACACACTCGGTTAATTATCTCTATGTACACAAAATTTCAGCTCTCTTGTGTGTATGGTTCATGAGGAGAAGTCGAAAGTGTCAAAAGTTTACGGACGGACGCCAGACAACGAGCCATGTCATAAGCCAATCTGGACTTTCAGTCCTGATGAGCTAAAAATTGAAAAAAAAAAATGAGATGCACACCCTTAGGATGCCAATAAGCAATGTGTGCAATTTCAATTAAATCTGTCAAACGGTTTTTGAGTTTTTAGGAGAAGTGGATAAACGATATCCTGTTTAGAGTGGTTACGTATGTACTTACGTACAGACGTACGGATCGAGGGAAATCCAATATGCCCCTGCCATATATGGCTTGGGCATAAAAACATATTGTTTATTATGACCTACTACACTGTTTACACTTTTACAATGACTTGAATTAACAAATCAATACTACACACTTTCATGCAATAAATTTGCAAGTAATAACTATCATTTTTATGGAGTTTTGCCCTTGTTCCAAGTGTTTAAGGTTTCCATCAAAGGGGACAATTTTCTCAAAAACTGTTTAAGATAGGATAACCAAATTTGTAGAGTATCTTTTGGGTTTGCATACTTCATGGATTTTGAAAATCTGTGAAATTATTTTTTATTATTCCCTTGGTTTGTTTTTTTTGGCTCTGTTCTTGGGTGTCTTCAAAGAGAACAACTTTTCTCAGAAACTATTTAAAGTGACACAGAGTATTTTTCTTAAAATTTTATTTCGTTTTGATAAGCTACAAAATATCTAGTATGCTGATTGAAGTTCATATCTCATCACTGGACTTGCAAATATATCCCTTTATGCATAATATCTCTAAAATGCTTGATTTTATGGAAAATCAAGAAAACATCTCAAATACGTTTAATATTCGAAGTTATGCATCCAATTAATCTACCTATTAGTTACAATACCTAATAAACAATATTGAATCGAATATATCTTCCTGTCAGCTTATAACAAGGTTTCAAAATTACGTTTGGCGAATTTGCGCTCGCCACTTGAGCCACATTGTCCGGTTTTCGATCAAAATCACGACTTTGAATGGCCGTATTTTCGCTCTTATGTACTGATTGACCTTTAACTTGTTGTTTTCAGTAACAGTTAGTGGTTCCCGGTGTAATAACATCGATTTTAAAATTTGACATATGTGATCCATCAACATACTCTGTGTCTCTTTAAGATAGGATAACCAAATTTGCTGTGTGTCTTGAGGGTATCTATACCTTGATGGAATTTGAAAATGAGAATTATAATATTATATCTCAGAGTAATGACCTGTATAGGAAAATGTTTAGAGTTTTAATGAAAACTTATTTGGCGGGGGATGTTGATAACCATGTTTTCTTTGTGTTATCAACATTACAGCAACTCAAGGACTGAACCACAAGCATGGATATTGCACATATACTATATAAATGGTATATGAGTAGCGATAACCAGACAGGGGAGATAACCAAGACAACTCTCTCGCAGGCGTAAAAAGTTGGTTAGAAATCGGGGTCAAAACAGGGGGGTTGTTTTACGTTTTTTTCGACCGTTACCTCTTATTGCACAAAACAACAAAATGCTACAACAGAAAATAGGATAACAAATCCAGAGACAGTTATTTTTAGATTTTCATTTATGTGACGTCAAATGTTGACTTTTGTAACTTCGGAAATGTTAAAAAACGTATTTATGCAAAGTGCACATGTCTACAAAGAATTCACGTGGTAGAATAATTATTCAGCTACAATTTGCACTATCTATCGGATTTTTATAACAACGTACTCACATCAAATTAAATAAAAGAACGACCATACCGTCTCAATCGGAGTAACTCCCACATGCAATCGCCCGCTTTCATTGGCTGTCACGATAAAAGCGTGAGCTAAGATTGTGTTTATAATCATCGTTTTTACGACTAAATATATGGAAAAGAACACCTTTTCTCGAATCTAATGTGCTATTTCTTGAGTATATAAACAGATCATAATTTGAAATAAAGCTTTAAGAGTTATAACTTATAATTTCCAACAACTCAGATATAATTAAGGATGAGTATAGATTTATGTAACCAACCTATGACACAACAAGAAATGCCTTTAAAAAGGCATGCTTGGTGCCACATAGGCAGATGAAGGAGATTGTGATTTGTCGAACAATTTAGGTGATAATATATACAACACTGGATAACAGCAATAATATTAACACGAGTATTAGTCAAAGTTAATTTCACAAAATTAATTTCTATCAACACAAATTGCTGAAAGTTATGAATATTTTTTACATTCATCAACGATTGTTGGTATATTTCAAATCAAAACACACGAGGGTGATATTCTATTTATCCTTCAAATTCACTCTTTTTGATATCTCAGAGAAAAAAAGTAAATCTCTGAACACAACAACACTAGATTTTCAAGACAGTGATGTGACAGTGACAGTTTATGATGTTATGGCATTGTGATGTTGTTACTTGAAGTAAAAGCACTGCATGGGTTGCCATACATGTAGTGTTGACAATGACAGGAAATTGTGCTTGTCATGCTGGTTAATTATTAACTGTAGTATTACAGATAATAAACAAAATACTTTCCGATGATCTGACGGGATTTCAACCCAGCTCCGCTGAGCTAAGCCGCGGCCTTATAGCAACCGTATGGAACCAGCGATGTAGGTCATATTCTAAATATAGCACGAGTCAATTTCAGTAGCTCTGATAATAAATACATGTTTTCAACGTAAACATTTAGTGACATCGTTAAGTATGACTTGTCACGTGGTCGTAAGTGATCTACCTATTAGTAAACATAAGTCTTTTTTCGATGTCACCATCGTTCTTACACAAACATTACTTTTAAATCGCCAGGCGGGCTCAGCGTGAAATTAAATCGCGTGGGTTATAAAAAAGTGGATTCTGCGATTATTGAATGCGAAATAATGCTCTTATCTGGAACAAATGCAGACTCTTCATCAAATGAAGATGTTTTTGATTGAGTCTGTTAACATTTATCAGCGTCTTTAATAGAAAATAGTGTTTCTCTTTTAACATGACATTCAAAGCGAAATCATATTCCACAGTTTAATGTGCCAAATATTTTGTATTACCCACATGGTGACGTAATGCATTTTTTGCTACAACTCTGTTCAGTGGTCTTTTGATTTGGATACAACACATGTGATTGGCGCGGCTTCCCTTTGAAAATATCAAGAGTAATATAGAGAGAATTCAGAAAAGTTTTAGGAGAATCAAATCATAATACTTGGTGCCCTTTGGGGCACCAAGCAATAACAAACAGTTTTTGAACTTTTTTCCCCAAAAGTATTTGTTTTTTAGTGTACAAATGCGAATCTTAACTCGCTGTTTCATAAATCACATACATTAAATTAAATTGATTATATTCTAAAAACAAATCAATTTTCTACGTATTTTATATATCAGAAATTTCGTATTTAACCCTTCAATTTTGTATGCATATAAATATGTATTTTTTAAGTTTTAAAAAGGTATTTTGATAAGTTATACTTAAATTTGGCAATACATGATACTCCTGTTTTGTTTAAGCTTATCAAATTTGAGGTATCGTTCGATATGTACATTTAGATTGAGACCTTTAAAATTCAAAGTTGAGTCTCATCTTAAATCTGTTGTAAAATATTCTGTGTTAACTATAATTTCACATTTTATGGCTAGACGGACTCAGGTGACAATGGCAGTGACCATGACAACATAGTTTGTGGAACATTTAAATAATTATTGACAATATTCAAGAAAAGAATAGGACATGTTAAAAAAACGTGATGGGGGTACTACTCTTCGAGGATCCAAATTTTGTACCAAATGTAGCATCTAATTTTTTTGAATTGTCATAATCAATAGAAAAGAGAACAACGAAGACAATGAACACTCAACGATATTTTTATGATGAGTGGAAATATTTCTATAAGACCCTAACCAAAAAAAATCAATGAAAAATAAATTTATTTTATTTTTTTCGGGGGGAGGTGTCTTTGATATCAAAGATATTTTTAACGAAAATTTTTATTTTGAAAATTGAAATTGCATGTTGTTATTCAAACTTTGTTCTACACATTCACCAAGTTTGGTTAATTTTGGTTGATTATAAAAAAATGACTGATTATGCTTAATATGAGCACTGCATCAAGTGCTTGTGGACTGAACCAGTTCTTAGCAATATGAATACCTATAATGTTTGGCTTTGGCAATAGGCCCTTTCGTTAATTTCTTACACCTACTGAAAAGAATATTGGTCAATGTGATCATACTCTTTCAAACGTAACAAATCGTTATACTTACCTATTTAAAATGGGCAATGTCGAAGCACAAGCACTTGATGCATGGGCAGTGCTCATATACTGTGTCGAAGGTATTTTTCCACAGCCGAATCGAGCCTTCCGTGATAAAGAGTTCCAAGAAATGGACGGTCCCTTACTTCCTGGTACCTACTTTCACTTTCGTTTCGGTGAAATTGCTGACGCATTAGACAGGCGAATCCATTCTAAGCCCAGAGGTCTGCATTTTTTATTAAAATAGATATCGAGAAACGTATTGATGAATAAAGCTGACCATTGTTGTCTCCTTTAATTCTAACAATATAGCAATAATAACAAATTAAATTAAACTGGAATGATATGATGTTGAATGTGCTAATATGTCACTGAAAGTTACCTGCGACCCCTTATTATATAAACTCAACTATATATTATCTCAAATCGACCTTGGAGCTGTTGTTAAGCTGTAGGTAAAGCTATAATCGAAGAGAGATCTTAGTCATTTTTCGAGTCTATTCAAGTCGAGGTCAATATACATTCATTCCTGGGACCGACTCAAAGGAATACTGAACCTTGTCCTCACAGTCAGCTGTAAGGTTGCCAAAACAGTCGACAAACATTTCTCATGTGACCCATAATGTGGAGGACGATACGTGGAAATGTCATGCCACTTTGAGTAACATACAAGTAAGTGGTTTTAAAAAAAATAATTCGCATTAATAAACTTACAAAAGTAATTTCTGATCGTTGTTTCAGATGAGGGTCTATATTTTATATTCCAGTAAAAGAATTTGTATTCGATGATATCTGTAAATGCATTTCAATTTTTAGCTCATTTGGCTACGCGATTTTATACAATTTGTTGCTGTTATACATCGATAGAGGCACAAAACATGTAAAACAATCCTTATAATTACAAAATCAACATTTTAACAAAGTTTTTCCTAATTATTTTCAAAAAATCTGTCATCAATGTCGTGAAATTGTGGTTTGTTACACGAAACAATACAAAGTTGAATCAAAATTGAGAACTCCATAAACTAAAACGGCCGAAGATTTAAACTCGTTTTCGCAACCATTGACACCCATGCAATCACAATTCGTCTTAACCGGAATCCGCATTTTCGGAATAACCCTAATTAGCATATCACACGACGTTCAAAATGTCCGCCGTTTGTGAGACGCTCGGAGCGAACAAGCTTGAGGACTCGTAGTTATTAACATGCAGTCTTTCCGGTGAATGTATGGAATGTGTTAGGGAGAAGAATGTATTTACTTGTTACAAACGCAGGTGGGAAGTGATAAGATATGTTATATCAGTCTTTCCAACAGGACGTAACTTGCAACTGTAAAAACCGGACTATTGCGTCAGGTGATTGTGACGTCACAAGGAATGAATGCACATGGTATGGTTGCAATTTTTTCTGCATTTAATGAGAAATGGCAGCAGGTTTTTGAGCGCTCTCGTCCAATCAGAATCCCGGAAATTTGTGTAAAAAATCCATTTTGTAATTATCTGTAAATGCATTTCAATTTTTAGCTCATTTGGCCTGTAACGCCCGATGGGCTTATGGCATGACATGGTGTCTCGCGTCCGTCCATCCATCCGTCCATCTGCCCATCTGTGAACTTTGTGCCTTTTCCACTTCTTCTCCAGAACCAAAAGGCCTAGAAAGCTGAAACCCTGTGTACAAACTCCTTGACTATTAAGAATTATAATATTATAGCTTTGGTGGGTCTGTAACCCCTAAAAAGGGTCACAAGGGTCATGCCCTAAAAACCTATTTTCATCTTCTTCTCCAGAAGGCATGAGGCCTACAAAGCTGAAACTTTGTGTGCAGACTCCTTGACTAGTGGAATTGTAATTTATAGCCTGTAGCCCCCTGATAAGGGCCTCAACTTTAAAACCTCTTCGTCCTTTCTCCAGAAGCTTAAAGGGACCATTCGAGCGGGGTATTTTTTGTGGAAACGAAATTCAGGAGGACTTTCCTGTTTACAATTATAAATGCTTTATTCATGATAATTTCACACTTAATTTCCATTATGTTTGTGAGGTCAGCATTGCAGTTGTTCAAGATTAAACAATTTGCCAAAGAATAAAGTGTATCGCTCCAAAAATAAAAACATCGTGAAATGAAGCCAATCATCGAAGCTACGATCGTGGAATGCATTACTATGACAAAATTCTGTCGTAACTGGTAACTTTTATTATGAATTATTTGTGAATATACTACTCTTATATCAGTCAAGTAAGTATTTCTTTATTTTGTTAATTAATTAGCATAATACAACACATTTGTTTTCTCGGAATGCTAACGTTTCAAAATGGCGGACGTAACGTGATCGAGTGGTGCCTTTAAGGCCTAGAATGCTGAAACCTTATCTATAGACTCCTTAGTTAGATAAGGTGGATTCTAAATTGTACATTTGGTGACGCTGTGGTCCCATCTAAGGGGGAAACACATTTGCCACACCCAAAAGCAAAATTGATTTGAAGCCTGATGAGCTTCAGAGCCAATAATCTCTATTGCTAAACATTGATTCAAATTTTCTACCAGTTTGAATGATCTTTATAAAATTGTCAATTTACTGGTAGTTTTCTTTCATAATAATGTTTATCTTGGTATATGTGTTGTGTTATTTTAAATTTTGTTTCCAATTATCTTTCAGTATTTACTAGACGTGTCACATGAGTAATTGCTACATTTAGTTATACTTTAAATATATATATTTTCATTTCCTAGTTCCCCCTATCTTAAATTCTTTGGGAATGACTCAAATGTCATAACAGATTTTTTTTCCCAGGGAGAAATTAAGCTTTTGAGAACTTTAATATTTATTTACTAGAGCTTTTGAAAGGGACTTAAAAATGATAACCCAAAATTCAATGTCATGAGTTAAAGTGAAAGTTTTCCAAATATATCCAAATCTTGTTGTTGTGTTTGCTTAGTTATTTGGACTTCAAATAATAAAATCCTTTACCAACCGACATCAAAAGCATTATATGGAAACCTTTATAAAGTTCTACAAAGTTATTTAAAGTTCCTTGATCAAGGCCATTTTGTAATAGAGAAGACTGTTCGCGAGGGCTTTCTGCTTAAAGAATGCCTACTTCATAAAGTATCAGAGAGTTTTAGATTTCTTTGGACGGAAAACCTAATGGAAGTGTCATTCTCTTTGCTTATATACCTGGAAAAAAAATCACAGGTTTACATTTTTAGATCACTTGCGTTACCCTGTTATGAATGAAAAAGGATCATACATAAAACCTTGCTTTAATCATTCACGTTGTAGGTTTAAGATGACCTATGAAGACATCTAATTTTAGGTGCAGTAGTAGTAGGGTCGGCTTATACCCAGTCTGATACGGTACACATTTTTCGAAAAACATTTAAATATTGGTATTTGACGTTGGAGTTATTTTCATTAAAGTAATTACATTTACTCACATCATTCTGTCAAACGTAATATTGGAAAGCTATCTAAAGCAGTCAGAATTACAGTTCAAATGATGTTCAGTAGTATTCACGACAGATCATTAGCAGCCCCGCCTAATAATCTGTCATATGTTTTCCACTAAACTTTCCAGAACTGATGTACTTAACCCACTGTCTTTACCTTGAGGGAACTATTTCTACATGTTTACTTTCAAGGTCAAAGGTCAAGGTCACAGGCTTAGAAATCATCTTTGTAAATACGATAATTTGAAACTTTTTGTGTGGTAATAAGCGTGAAATGATATGTAACATCATTGGAGAAGTAAAAAAAAATTGAATAGGTTTCTGCTACATTCTATCAAAGGTCAAGGTCACTGCAAGGTTGCAATTTATCTTGAACATGGTTTAGCAAACAAATATTAAATACTGTAAATCATTACATAATCGTTATACTCAATGAAAAGAGTTCATTGATTGTGTGACCTTGAACGGTCAAGGTCAAAAGGTCAGTGTCACAAAATATAGGTTATTTATATAAACATCCATTTTGCCAACTCATAAACAAGTCTTACTGCTTATGCTCCTGAGAAATTACTGTCCATGGTCAAGGACACGAGTTATGTAATCACTAAAAAAATCCTTGTAAACACAGAAATTTAAAAGGTATTTTGCTATGAAGCTCTTAAACATCAGATAACCCCGAGGGGGTACACAATGCAGAAATGAATTCAAAAGGATATGATTATACAACATTGATACTTTGTTTGTTTAAAAACATGCGGAAAATAGTCATTTAATGGCTTTGAAAACAAACGTCATATTTTAAGTCGTTAAAACTTCTTTCAGCCAATCACAACCTGCCACATCACATCGCCCTTACTGGTCAGGCTATTGCTATTGTTTACAGTAATAAGTCAAGCGAACACTTATTTCCTTGGCGTATAATTAATACACAAACAAGGAACTCAACTTGACAGTATGGCAGTTAGATAGAGAGACATATAGATAGAGAGACATATAGTAAAGATATTTACTAATTTTTGTTGATTTTTTAAGACTGATGATAGCTTAATCATGGCTTTTACTGAGAGATCTGAAGTCGATTCAAAATGAAACTACATGGTCTGTCTCTGTTCTTTGCTTCTCAAATGATAAGATTGCCTATTCTTCTCTAAAGAAAACTTTATATATATTATAAACGAAAATGTGGTTTAAACATATTCATCTAAAACAAAGAAACAGGATTGGCAAACAAGCACATAATGCTTATAAAAATGTTGCTCCCTAGCGTAAAAAACCAAGTTATTATAATTATTATGCTAGTGACGTAACGTACACATGGACAGATCGGTACACATAACATACAGATTTTTTATCCCCCGCCGCGCGATTAGCACGAAGCGGGGGATATAGTATTCGGCAGCGTCCGTCCGTACGTACGTACGTACGTCCGAACGTACGAAATGGAATAACATAAGTACTATTCTTTAACATCCATCTCATATTTTGCATGTAGGTTCACCTCAGTGAGAGTAATTGTCCAAATGGGTTTCGTGACCTTGACCTTCATTTCAAGGTCACAAGGACACTTTGTCATTTTACCCTTGTTGGCGCGATATCTCAAGAACTTTTTACTGGATTCTCTTCATATCTTACATATAGCTTCTCCTGATGAAGACCTTGGGCTGATTAGATTTTGGTGACCTTGACATTATTCTCAAGGTCACAGGAGGACTTTGAATTTTTGGACATGTGAACTTGCATGTTTACCCTTGTTGGCGTGATATCTCAAGAATGTTTACTGGATTCTCTTCATATCTTACGTATAGCTTCCCCTGGGGAAGACCTTGGGCTGATTAGATTTTGGTGACCTTGACACTATTCTCAAGGTCACAGCGGAACTTTGAATTTTTGGACATGTGAACTTGCATGTTTACCCTTGTTAGCGCGATTTCCCAAGAACTGTTGACTGGATTCTCTTCATATCTTACATATAGCTTCCCCTGGGTAAGACCTTGGGCTGATTAGATTTTGGTGACCTTGACATAATTCTCAAGGTCACAGCAGAACTTTGAATTTTTGGACATGTGAACTTGCATGTTTACCCTTGTTAGCGCAATATCTCAAGAACTGTTGACCTGATTCTCTTCATATGTTACATATAGCTTCCCCTGGGGAAGACCTTGACCTTCATTTCAAGGTCATTACGAGACTTTGACATTTTACCCTTGTCAGCGGGATATCTCAAGAACCATATACTGGATTCTCTTCATAGCTTACACAATGCGTCTTATTGGGAAGGCGCCGGGTCCAGTCGATTTTGGTGACCTTCACATTATTTTCAAGGTCACAGCGAGACTTTGAAAATTTCAGCATTGAAACCTGCATTTTAGGCTTGTCAGCAGGATATCTCAAGAACCATTGACTGGATTCTCTTCATAATTTACACAAAGCATCTTATTGGGAAGGCGCCGGGCCCAGTCGATTTTGGTGACCTTCAAATTATTTTCAAGGTCACAGTTTATAGATTTCGTGACCCTCTGACAACAAATAAGAGGTCACAGCCAATAATTAATTGATAATATTTGCGGCGGGGGATTATGTCACCTCAGTGACAAACACTTGTTTTGAAAATATAAGACATAGAAATTTAGACTCCTGCTTATGTTATAAAAAATGGTATAAACGTAAGGATATTTCAGCACGGCAAAATCTCAATATGTAATCATGTCAAATCTGAAAATCTCTAAGATATTACGATATACTGGTGTACTGACTTTAGTAGCTCTACGTTTACATTTTGTGATGAGCCTGGGTGACCATATAAAATTGAAGGCACGTTAAACCCTTTAAATAAATAATATTTATTTAAGAAAATATGAATAATACTGAAGTGATTTTATGTTATGCGAATGAGGTTTGCTTTCTCACACTACGAATAATTGGAAAACAATGAGTGTCGGTGAGACATCATGTCATGAAATTGTAGCCAATTATCCTGTTCGCAACCTAATACAATTCGATACACCTTTTGACACCATGTTCCATCATGTAATTTTGAGATTATGTTTTTTTTTCAATTCTTAACTTCTAACGCTAAATATATCTGTCTAAAATGATAAAATGTATACATATTTATAGGTGTTAATGAACAAGTTAAGTTTACAAATCTTCTATTGGATATCATGTAGACAAAACATACCTTGTCGAAATTACAGTAGTCAATGCCAAATACTCCATCTACGATATATGTCAGTACTCAATGTGTTCATCTCAAGGCTCATACATTGCAAATGATAAATACTGAAAATTCAATTTTTGATTGGATCTAGTTTGACCTATAGTTGACCAATGAATGACTAGTGCTTTGACACCTGGGCGTCACAGGGATGGGCAGACAAACTACATTCTCTCTCTAATTCTTGTAATAACATTGTCAAAGAGCGTGTATTACCCCAAATGCGACTCCCCGTAATTACGCAATCAATTACGATGTGTCATAACTGTTTTATTACTTCTCTCATGTTTTATTGCAGGACAGCTGAGCTGCTAAAACCTGTTTAATCTATTTATTTACCACCATTGTCTGTTATATTTACATTGATTAGGCCCACATCCGTTCTGTATATGATGTCATAAAACACTCCGGGCATGCGCAGTAAAGGCAATATCGTTCATCCGGTAGAATACCTTTTCAGACTGTCAAATTGAGACGCCTAAAATTTGCGCACTTTGAAGGGCGATATCTTTGTTATTAGAGGACCGATGAAAATGTTTTTTGGTGTTTTTTAAAGTTGACAATGTTTTCTGTACAAATTTCCCAATAAACATGGAAAAAATAATGAGGTTTCTTGTTGTTTAAATATTTGGTATATATCATCTTTGGAGAAATACAAGATTTTGAAAGGTTTCCGTGACAATTCATCAAAGGTCAAGGTCACAACTTAGGTTTATTGCCATATACACTCATTGTCAGAACTCATGAACATATCTTACAATATTATTAAAATCTAAATATTTTAGATGTTTAAAAGACTTACCTTACCTTAGAGTTGCATGTTCCTATGCTTACCGACCAAAGATTGAACCTCATGTTGACGGGACTATCTTCTATATGAACCAAGTAGTGATACGGGAAGTGACCCGACAATACGGGCAGGTACACCGGAAGGTAGTACTCAATCACGTGATAACCAAAATCTCGCACTTTTTTCCGCCAGAAAAAGTCCAGTGAGTCCGAAGAAGAGGGGAGGAAGAGTCCAACGATGGGCGGGAATAAACCTTCTTAGGTAAGGTAAATCTTTTAAACATCTAAAATATTTAGATTTTAATAAGTTCTTAACTTACCTTACCTTAGAGTTGCATACGATTCGACAGCAAGGGAGGCGGGAAGGACTCCAGAGGACCAACCAAACTGTGACCGTAGGGCAGAAGGGGACTGGAGGTGACGAATCTGAAGAGACGAAAAAACCAACAGTCAGCCTAAGACCAAAGCAAAAACACTAAGGTAAGAAGAAAGGGAAAGAAAAAATTTCTATACCTAGTGGGAAGACGGCTTGGTGAGCTGCTGGGCAAACACCAAGGGTCCAAAAGAATGTAAGCCGTTCACATCTTCTACAGCCAAATCTCGGAGATAGTGGGAGGCGAAGATGGTGGAAGACTGCCAAAAGCATCCCTCCATAATGGTCGGGACCGAACAGTTCCTGTGGAGGGCCATTGTGGACGCCAATGCCCTGATCTCATGGGGGTTGTTGGCCACCGGGTGAGGCAAACCTGCAACATCGTAAGCCGACAGGATGGTGGAACGAAGCCAGAGGGATATAGTGTTTTTACTTATCTCACCCTTAACCAAGGAGGAAAAGGGAACGAACAAACGCTTCCTTGACCCTCTCTTGGTAGCAGAGCGGTCAATGTAGGCCCTGAGAGCTCGCACAGGGCAAAGGGACAACTCTTCAGTTTCAGCACTGGCAAAAATGGAGGACAGCGGGGGGATGGTGAACATTATATCTGCTTGTCCCGGAAGCTGATTCTTGGCGCTAAAATCCCAGAGTAAACCCAAGTGGATGGAGCCATGTCTAGTCTGTTCAAAACGGACTCTCGTGACATCGAGGGCGTGAATCTCGCTTACACGAGCCGCAGTCGCCATGGCCACTAAGAACACGGTCTTCTTGGTCAAGTCCTCAAAGGAGGCAGACCCCAGGGGTTCAAACGGGCGACCTCGTAAGTACTTAAGTACAACGTTGAGGTCCCAGGCAGGAGGGCGGAACTTCCTCTTCCGGTCCTCCTGCTTGAAGGCCTTCAGCATGGAAATAAGTTCCGGAACCGTAGAGATCTTGGAACCTCTCTTAGATGTCTGGTCTGGAGAGAGCGTCCGCCAGGACGTTCCTGCCAGGACGAATAACCCTTGGATCTCAAGGCCTTCTTGAGATGACCCAAGCGCACAGATGATACCTCTCTGGGTCCGGATGAGGTAGATGGCTGTGAGGGTGTCCCAGAAGGTTTGGCCAAGGAGGAAGTGGTTCGGGGTCCCTTTCGACGAGGTCTCTTAGATCTGGGAACCACGTTCTCGCCCGCCACCAAGGCGCGACCAAAAGCAGATGTATCTGTTGTGTCTGTTTGATCTTGGCGACCACCTTTGGGAGCAGGATCGGAGGAGGAAAAGCGTAGGCATCCAGGCCCTCCCATGACAGGGATAAGGTGTCCACTGCCCACGCCGCCGGATCCGGAAGTGGGGATACATACACTGGGAGCTGATGATTTAGCTCGGTTGCGAACAGGTCTATCAGAGGTCTGTGAAGAACTCGACAGCTCGACCAGCTCGAACGCTTCCTGATGTAGCATCCATTCCGTGGGAGATGGCTTGTCTGGTCTGGAGAGAGCGTCCGCCAGGACGTTCCTGCACCCCGGAATGTGACGAGCACGTACTTCTAAGTCGTTGTCGTCCGTTAGACGAAACAACTGGAACGTAAGGTCCAGAAGTCTTCATGACCCTGTAGTCCCCTGGTAGTTGATCAGGTAGACTACTGTGGAGTTGTCTGACATCAACAGGAGACGAGACCCTCGCAGTAGACGAATCCAGTGTTGTACCGCCAACACTGCAGCTTGCATCTCCAGGTGGTTTATGTGCCAGGAGCTCTGGTTGTCCTCCCAAACCCCTGAGACTGTGAGATCGTTGAAGTGAGCTCCCCACCCCTTAAGGGACGCATCCACGAACAGCTGTTGATTGGGGGCGAACTCTATCAAAGAGACGTACGCCGCCGCCGCAAATGTTCGATTGGATCGTCCACCACTCCAGAAACTAATGGAGATGAGGGGGGAGCTCGAACTCGGACCTGATGTCGTCTGCAACGATACGAGGCTTGAGGAAGTTCTGCAGTGGTCTCAGCATTAGCCTTCCTCTGAGGGTGAGATCTTGAGCAGAGGTTAACAGACCCAACAGCGATTGCCAATCCCTGAGTTTCAGAGGTTCCCTTAGTGCTCGAGGAACGAAGGTCGAGATCTTGATCCACCTGTCTTGTGGGACAGTCAGCCGAGCCCGATCCGTCTGAAAAAGGCCGCCGATGAAGGTCAACTGTTGAGACGGGGTCAAGGAGGTCTTCTCTGCGTTGACAAGCCAACCCAGCTGCGCCAGAAGCCTCTGGACGAACACCGTCTGTCTGTGTAGAAGAGCAGACGAGGCGTGACTCATGAGACAGTCGTCTAGGTAGGGGTTGAACCGGATCCCCCGGAGGTGAAGGAACTTCACAATGGGAGCCGTGATTCTGGTGAACAACCACGGGGCCGTAGAAATTCCAAATGGCAGGACCCTCCACTGGTAGTGCCTTTGATCTATCACGAACCTCAGGTACTTCCGATGAGTTTCGAAGATTGGGACATGAAGGTAGGCGTCCTGGAGATCGAGGCTGACCATCCAGTCCTGAGGCTGTAGTTGGGAACGCAGCTGCTCCAAGGACACCATCCTGAAGTGGGGCGGTCTCTCCAAGTAACGTTCGTTGAAGACCGCGAGGTTGTGAATCATCCTCAACTTGTCCGAGTTCTTCTTGGTGACAAGGAAGATGGGAGAGTAGAACCCTGGGGCGTCGTTGGGTTCTAGCACTCTTTCTATGGCCCTCTTCTCTAACAGAATGTCCATATTCGTGAGTAGTTGAGCATGAAGGGCTTGCGGGTACACGCATGACCGGGGCAGGTTGGCCGGGGGCGGAGACGAGGTCACTGGCAATTTGAAACCTGTCTTGAGAATGTCCATCACAAAGGGATCTTCTAGTATTGTCCAGTTGGGCCAAAAGATCCCGAGTCTCCCGCCTACGGGGGTAGGGTGGATAGGGACGACTTGGGGCGGGAGATCCCAGTCGTGAGTTCCCACAACTTCAGCGACGCTTGTAGTTTCGGAACTTGGGCCCACCAGGTGTCTTGGGTCCATTCCGGGGCTGATGTTGTTGCTGTTGTTGCTGTTGGCCACCAGACTGTCTCCCTCTGCCACGAGACTTCTGGGCGCCCTTGACTGAGTTCCTCCTGGGAATATAATTGAACTTGGGCCGGGTGGTGTTAAAATTGATGGCGGCGGATGGTAAGCACATTAGCCATAGCCGAGCGTAGGTGTTCGACCACATCACCCAAGGTCCTTGCCTGCCATCTCATCATCGTGGAGAGATGATGAAGTCTGGACGGGTTCTCCTCCGTTAGGTCCTGTAAGATGGCGTCAGTAGCGGAGGCCAAGGCCGAGATAGGTTTGAGAGTCCTACGGAGCTCCGTATCGATGGACACCAACTTCGAATCCGTCACTTTAAATTGCTGTTGAGATGCCGTGGATAGGCGATCCACTGACTCGTCCTGTACTGCAGCGCCGTCGGCGAAGTCCAGTGAGTGGATCTTGTAACAGTGGCCCGAATTTTTGGCTGCCTTGAAGGAGGGATTAAGGGAGAGTTTCTTAAAATCCTCGTCCAGGGATGACATCGCGTCCAAGACCAAGGAGTGGGGTGGTATCAGGAGTGAGGGTTCAGACCACATGGCCGTGTGTCGAGGCACTCCTAGGCCTGGAGAGGGGCAGTTGACTAGACGGTATGCTATCCAATCAAAGACCTGGTTAAGATTGAGATGCGTGGGACCATCTTCCTCCTCGTCATCCTCCACTTGGTTAGACTGGTCAGCTAAGTCTCTCGATGACCGGCGGAGGAGGAGTACGCTTGGAAGAGGTACCCGGCGAAGGACTTCTGGAGGTGTGAGTCGAACGCCTAGAGGGACCCTCAGGAGGAGGTGGAGGAGGATCACCATCCTGAGACTTCTTAAGAGGAGAAGTCTGACGCTTATTCCGAAGGGGGGAGCGCGAACGAGAACGGGAGTGATCCTTGGAGGTGCGTAGAGACTTAGAGGAGCGCCGAGAGGAGCGCCAAGGTGAGCGCCGATCCACGTTGTCAAGCAAACACCGCCATTACGAAATGCGAGAAAAACAACATTTCAAGGGGGGAAGAAGAACAAATCAAACGTAAACGTAAGAAAAGGAAAAACGACGCGTTTAAGAATGCGAAGCAGCAAAATTTACAAGTCGAGAAGGGAAAAAGACCTCGAGAAGGCATTTTCCAGACGAGAAGAAAAACGCGACAAAAAGGTAGGTGTGAATATTGAATAATATACTTGGTAAAAGATAGCAATGTGAATACATACCAATAATCAAAATATCTGAAAGTACAAAAACACACAATATCATACACGAGGTCCGTACGATACGGACCAAAGGAAAAAAGTGCGAGATTTTGCTTATCACGTGATTGAGTACTACCTTCCGGTGTACCTGCCCGTATTGTCGGGTCACTTCCCGTATCACTACTTGGTTCATATAGAAGATAGCCCCGTCAACACGAGGTTCAATCTTTGGTCGGTAAGCATAGGAACATGCAACTCTAAGGTAAGGTAAGTTAAGAACTTATATTTTGTGGGAATTATTTTTACACATGTTCAAAGGCAAAACCCTCAGTTTCAGGGCTGCTCTGCTTTTGCGGTGTCCAACAAACACTTACACAAACACACATTAACTATTTGAATGCAATGAGCATATAATGAAGACAATATACACCTTTACTAGAGCAACCAGCCCAAGCGCTTAAAAGCTTCTCTATAAATCAAAACTTTAGTCATTTTCTTTGCTTCTATTCAATAACGATATGAATTTAATGTCAATGTTTTTTTCCAACATTAGTGCTCCTGAGCCGAAACTGACTGAAAATGACAGAGTCTGAAGAAGATTATGGTAAGTTATTCTTGACAAACATAAACCTTTTTTAGCTCATCAGGACTGAAAGTCCAGATGGGCTTATGGCATGGCCCGTCGTCCGGCGTCCGTCCGTCCGTCGTCCGTCGTCCGTCCGTAAACTTTTGACACTTTCGACTTCTCCTCATGAACCATACACATTAGAGAGCTGAAATTTTGTGTACAAGTACCTTAGCATATGGAGATTCTAATTTGTAACTTTGGTGACCCTGTGACCCCAAATAGGGTCACAGGGGTCACAACTTTAAAAACCTATTTTCATCTTCTTCTCCAATTCCAGAAGGACTAGAGAGTTAAAAATGATATGTGCAGACTCCTTGGCCAATGGGGATTCTAATTTGTAACTTTGGTGACCCTGTGACCACAAATAAGGTCACAGGGGTCACAACCTTAAAAACCTATTTTCATCTTCTTCTCCAGTTCTAAAAGGACTAGAGAGTTAAAAACGATATGTGCAGACTCCTTGGCCAATGGGGATTCTAAACTGTAGATTTCGTGACCCCATGACCCCAAATAGGGTCACAGGGGTCACAACCTTAAAAACCTATTTTCATCTTCTTCTCCAGTTCTAAAAGGACTAGAGAGTTGAAAGTGATATGTGCAGACTCCTTGGACAATGGGGATGCTAATTTGTAACTTTGGTGAACTTGTGACCCCAAATAGGGTCACAGGGGTCACAACCTTAAAAACCTATTTTCATCTTCTTCTCAAGTTCTAAAAGGACTAGAGAGTTGAAAGTGATATGTGCAGACTCCTTGGACAATGGGGATTCTAATTTGTAACTTTGGTGAACCTGTGACCCCAAATAGGGTCACAGGGGTCACAACCTTAAAAACCTATTTTCATCTTCTTCTCAAGTTCCAAAAGGTCTAGAGAGCTGAAATTATATGTGCAGACTCCTTGGCCAATGGGGATTCTAAATTGTAGATTTCGTGACCCCATGACCCCAAATAGGGTCACCGGGGTCACAACCTTAAAACTTATTTTCATCATCATCTTTATCTCCTAAAGGTCTATTGAGCTGAAAGACTGCATGTAGACTCCTTGGCCAATTGGGATTCTAAACTGTAGGTTTCGTGACCCCATGACCCCAAATAGGGTCACAGGGGTCACAATCTTAAAAACCTATTTTTCTCCGTTAGATGACAGTCTATGGCAAATTTATTTCTCCTTGGTAACATCAGTTTCATTTTTAGCTCATCTTGTCTGTATAAAGCAAACTTGATATGATGCCTGATGAGCTACAGAGCCAATGGCTCTATTTTTATCTTCTATGTGAGCAGCTCCAATAATAAAATTTCCCTACTAACCGCTTATTTGTGATTCAAGCACTTCTTCAGCTTGGAATATAGAAGAATGATTTGATGCTAACAAATTAATTGAAACTTCACATGATTTTAGGCCAACAAAATATAATGATATTGAATAGATTTTTTTAGCTTATGGCATGGCATGGTGTCCGGTGTCCGGCGTCCGTCCGTCCGTCCGTCCATCCGTCCGTAAACTTTGTGGAATTTCGACTTCTTCTCCAGAACCATAAGGCCTAGAAAGCTGAAACTTTGTGTACAGACTCCTTGGCTAGTGAGGATTATAAATTGTAGCTTTGGTGGCCCTGTGACCCCAAATAAGGACCACAGGGGCCACACCCTAAAAACCTATTTTCATCTTCTTCTCCAGAAGCATAAGGCCTGGAAAGCTGACACTTTGTGTATAGACTCCTTGGCTAGTGAGGATTATGAATTGTAGCTTTGGTGGCCCTATGACCCCTAATAAGGGCCACAGGGGCCACGCCCTAAAAACCTATTTTCATCTTCTTCTCCAGAACCATAAGGCCTAGAAAGCTGAAACTTTGTGTACAGACTCCTTGGCTAGTGAGGATTATAAATTGTAGCTTTGGTGGCCCTATGACCCCTAATAAGGGCCACAGGGGCCACGCCCTAAAAAGCTATTTTCATCTTCTTCTCCAGAAGCATAAGGCCTGGAAAGCTGAAACTTTGTATACAGACTCCTTGGCTAGTGAGGATTATAAATTGTAGCTTTGGTGGCCCTGTGACCCCTAATAAGGGCCACAGGGGCCACACCCTAAAAACCTATTTTCATCTTCTTCTCCAGAACCATAAGGCCTAGAAAGCTGAAACTTTGTGTATAGACTTCTTGGCTAGTGAGGATTATAAATTGTAGCTTTGGTGGCCCTGTGACCCCTAATAAGGGCCACAGGGGCCACACCCTAAAAACCTATTTTCATCTTCTTCTCCAGAACCATAAGGCCTAGAAAGCTGAAACTTTGTGTACAGATTCCTTGGCTAGTGAGGATTATAAATTGTAGCTTTGGTGGCCTTGTGACCTTAAATAAGGACCACAGGGGCCACACCCTAAAAACCTATTTTCATTTTCTTCTCCAGAACCATAAGGCCTAGAAAGCTGACACTTTGTGTATAGACTCCTTGGCTAGTGAGGATTATAAATTGTAGCTTTGGTGGCCCTGTGACCCCTAATAAGGGCCACAGGGGCCACACCCTAAAAACCTATTTTCATCTTCTTCTCCAGAACCATAAGGCCTAGAAAGCTGAAACTTTGTGTATAGACTCCTTGGCTAGTGAGGATTATAAATTGTAGCTTTGGTGGCCCTGTGACCCCTAATAAGGGCCACAGGGGCCACACCCTAAAAACCTATTTTCATCTTCTTCTCCAGAACCATAAGGCCTAGAAAGCTGAAACTTTGTGTACAGATTCCTTGGCTAGTGAGGATTATGAATTGTAGCTTTGGTGGCCCTGTGACCCCTAATAAAGGCAACAGGAACATCCTTCAAATCTATTTTCATCTTCTTCTCCTGAAGTATAAGGCCTAGAAAACTGAAACTTGTCGCCTATATACTTAATTTTATGATTGGTGCACCTGTGGCCTCTACAAAGGGGTAATCACATTGGCAACACTCTACAGCATAATTGATGATGAAGCCTGATGAGCTACAGAGTCAATGGCTCTATTTTTTTGTATTTACCTGCCTGTAAGGCCTGATGGGCTTATGGCATGGCATGGTGTTGGGCAAACCTGCTATTGGTCCATAAAGCATTTTCATCTTCTTCTCAGCAGCAACCTAGAAAGCTGAAATATTGTGTACAGAATCCTTGACTATCCAGGATTCTAATTTATAGATTTGGTGGTCCAATGGTTTTCAAGTGCAGATTTGGTAGGCTTCTTATTCATTTTACAGTTGGTCGGTGTTGCAACATTTTACATATTTTTCGCTAATCAGGCCTGCAAGGCCCAATGGGCTTTTGGCATGGTTTCTGACGTCCATCTGTCCTTCCATCTGTAAACTTTAACTTCTTCTCCAAAAACATATTAAACCCTTGCAAGATGACACTTTCTATATAAATTCTTTGACTAGTGAGGATTATCATTCGGTTTTGGTGAAGTTTTCACTGCCGCCGCACGCGTTATACTTAGAGCTATAACTTTCTTCCACTAAGCTTTCCAGAACTCTATTCATAACTTACTACTCATACCTAGGGGGAACGATTTTGAAATGTCACTTTAAGAATTCCTTGTAAGCACGATAACTTGAAAAGTTTTTGTGCTATGAAACTCTAACTTGGTATATGTCATCCTTGGAAAAGTACAAAACTATTAAAAGGGTTCGGCTACAATCCGTAAAGGTCAAGGTCACAGCAAGGTCATGACTTTAGCAGTGTTTAGCAAATATGCTTAATTTTAACTATATACACTTTTAATCATTACATGATTGTTATACTCAAGAAAAAGTGTTCATTGATTGTGTGACCTTGAACGTCAAAGGTCAAAGTCATGAGATATGAGTTATTGCAATGTACACTTTTTTGGTATAACTTTATCCTATGAAGCTTTTCAGAACTCATGAACATGTCTACACTGTTTTGTCAGGTACGACGAAGTGGTTTCGATGTAATTGACTTTAATCGTCTGAGTGATGTTGACATGACATTCATAGAGTAATGGCGGGTACACAACAACCAAAGACGTAATCCGCATGGACATAACAAGGGGAGGTTACTTCAACCTTGACTGGTGCTGGCGCAGCAATGCACTAATATTACATACACCTCTGGGGAATTATTATGTTCACTTCATGATCAAAGATGAAGGTCACGAGTTATAAAATCACTACAAAATTCCTTGTAAACACAATAACTTGAAACGTTTTTGTGCTATGAAATTTGTATATTATTTTGCATATATTATCACTTAAGAAGTACAAACTTTCCTAAAAGTTTTGGGTACGAACTGTCAAAGGTCAAGGTCACAGCAAGGTCAACATATATGGAGAAAATGGATTATATTAACTTTTAACACTTTAATTCATACATTAATGTTATACTCAATAGAATGTGTTCATTGATTGTGTGAACTTGACTGTCAAAGGTCAAGGTCACAAGAAAATGCCTAATTTACTGAGGCCTGTAAAAGGCACAACAGGGTAAGGTGAAACCCTAAGTTTTGGGGCTGCTCTGCTTTTGCGGTGTCCCGCACAAGCTAATCTAGTATATGTACAGATACGTACGTAAGATAATTCATCATTTATCATTATTGTTTATGGTGATAATTTTTTAGCTCATCTGGCCTGTAAGGCCCGATGGGCTTATGGCATGGCATGGTGTCCGGCGTCCGTCCGTCCATCCGTCCGTCCGTCCGTCCGTCCGTCCGTCCGTCCGTCCGTCCGTCCATCCGTCCGTCCGTAAACTTTGTGGAATTTCGACTTCTTCTCCAGAACCATAGGGGCTAGAAAGCTGAAACTTTGTGTACAGACTCCTTGACTAGTGAGGATTATAAATTGTAGCTTTGGTGGCCCTGTGACCCCTTATAAGGGCCACAGGGGCCACGCCCTAAAAACCTATTTTAATCTTCTTCTCCAGAACCATAAGGCCTAGAAAGCTGAAACTTTGTGTACAGACTCCTTAACTAGTGAGGATTATAAATTGTAGCTTTGGTGGCCCTGTGACCCCTAATAAGGGCCACAAGGGCCACACCCTAAAAACCTATTTTCATCTTCTTCTCCAGAACCATAAGGCCTAGAAAGCTGAAACTTTGTGTACAGACTCCTTGGCTAGTGAGGATTATAAATTGTAGCTTTGGTGGCCCTGTGACCCCTAATAAGGGCCACAGGGGTCACGCCCTAAAAACCTATTTTAATCTTCTTCTCCAGAAGCATAAGGCCCAGAAAGCTGAAACTTTGTGTTCAGACTCCTTGACTAGTGAGGATTATAAATTGTAGCTTTGGTGGCCCTGTGACCCCTAATAAGGGCCACAGGGGCCACGCCCTAAAAACCTATTTTAATCTTCTTCTCCAGAAGCATAAGGCCCAGAAAGCTGAAACTTTGTGTACAGATTCCTTGGCTAGTGAGGATTATAAATTGTAGCTTTGGTGGCCCTGTGACCCCTAATAAGGGCCACAGGGGCCACGCCCTAAAAACCTATTTTAATCTTCTTCTCCAGAAGCATAAGGCTCAGAAAGCTGAAACTTTGTGTTCAGACTCCTTGGCTAGTGAGGATTATAAATTGTAGCTTTGGTGGCCCTGTGACCCCTAATAAGGGCCACAAGGGCCACACCCTAAAAACCTATTTTCATCTTCTTCTCCAGAACCATAAGGCCTAGAAAGCTGAAACTTTGTGTACAGACTCCTTGGCTAGTGAGGATTATAAATTGTAGCTTTGGTGGCCCTGTGACCCCTAATAAGGGCCACAGGGGTCACGCCCTAAAAACCTATTTTAATCTTCTTCTCCAGAAGCATAAGGCCCAGAAAGCTGAAACTTTGTGTTCAGACTCCTTGACTAGTGAGGATTATAAATTGTAGCTTTGGTGGCCCTGTGACCCCTAATAAGGGCCACAGGGGCCACGCCCTAAAAACCTATTTTAATCTTCTTCTCCAGAAGCATAAGGCCCAGAAAGCTGAAACTTTGTGTACAGATTCCTTGGCTAGTGAGGATTATAAATTGTAGCTTTGGTGGCCCTGTGACCCCTAATAAGGGCCACAGGGGCCACGCCCTAAAAACCTATTTTAATCTTCTTCTCCAGAAGCATAAGGCTCAGAAAGCTGAAACTTTGTGTTCAGACTCCTTGGCTAGTGAGGATTATAAAGTGTAGCTTTGGTCGCCCTGTGACCCCTAATAAGGGCCACAGGAGCCACACCCTTAAGACCTATTTTCATCTTCTTCTCCAGAACCATAGGGCCTAGAAAGCTGAAACTTTGTGTACAGACTCCTTGGCTAGTGAGGAATATAAATTGTAGCTTTGGTGGCCCTGTAAAAACCTATTTTAATCTTCTTCTCCAGAACCATAAGGCCTAGAAAGCTGAAACTTTGTGTACAGACTCCTTGACAAATGAGGATTATTAAATCTAGGTTTGGTGACCCTGTTGCTCCAATAAAGGCAACAGGAACGTCCTTCAAATCTATTTTCATCTTATTCTCCTGAAGTACAAGGCCAAGAAAACTGAAACTTGTCGCCTTTATACTTAATTTTATGATTGGTGACCCTTTGGCCTCTACAAAGGGGGAATCACATTGGTCACACTCTACAGCATATATTGTAATTGACGATGAAGCCTGATGAGCTACAGAGCCAATGGCTCTATTTTTCATTAAATATGCTGTCCTGAATAAAAGATATATGTTGCTGAAATAAGTGAGTGATTTTGCGTGAAAACGTTCCGCCATGTTCAGAGTTTTTCATGAAGGAATCCACCTTGGGCACTCACTTGGCTCGAACATGTTCAAGCGAAAGTGTTACACGAGCTGTAAAATTCACAGTCACGCAAACAAAAATTGTCTTTATTGCAGCCTTTATGAAACACTTACTTTAATTATATAGGTACAAATAAAAATTTGTATGGAAATGTATGGCATTTATTCCTCTTCATGATCACATAAATGATGTTACAATGTATGGCTAGGTTTAGAGGAAATGAAATAATAATGTAGGACACCCTTAGCTATTTAAAACAGACTTTGATAACCTCTTGCGATATTTGTTGCATCTCTGTTAATGTCTTTTTAGCTCATCAGGTCTGAAAGACCCGATGGGCTTATGGCATGACATGGCGTCCGGTGTCCGTCCATCCGTCCATCTGTCCATCCGTAAACTTTTCACATTTTCGACTTCTTCTCCAGAACCAATGACTCTAGAGATCTAAAATTTTATGTGCAGACTCCTTGGCCAATGGGGTTTCTACATTGTAAATTTCGTGTCCCCATGGCCTCAAATGGAGTCACAGGGGTCAAAACTTTGAAGACCTATTTTCATTTTCTTCTCAAGTTCCAAAAGGTCCAGAGAACTGAAATGTTGTGAGTAGACTACTTGGCCAATGGCGATTCTAAATTGTAGATTTCGTGACTTCATGACCCCAAATGGGGTCGCAGGGGTCAAATCTTTAAAAACCTATTTTCATCTTCTTCTCAAGTTCCAAAAAGTCTAGAGAGCTGAAATGTTGTGTGTAAACTCTTTGGCCAATGAAGATTCTAAATTGTAGATTTGGTTACCCCATGCATGACCCATTATGGGGTCGCAGGGGTCAAAACCTTAAAAACCTATTTTTTTCTTCTCCCGTTCGAAAAGGTCTAGAGAGCTGAAAAGTTGTGAGTAGACTCCTTGGCCTATGGGGATTCTAAATTGTAGACTTTGTGACCCCATGACCCCAAATGGGGTCACATGGGTCAAAACTTTAAAAACCTATTTTCATCTTCTTCTCCAGTTCCAAAAGGTCTAGAGAGCTGAAATGTTGTGTGTAGACTCCTTGGCCAATGGGGATTCTAAATTTATAGATTTCGTGACTCCATGACCCCAAATGGGGTCCCAGGGGTCAAATCTTCAGAAACCTATTTTCATCTTCTCCTCCAGTTCCAAAAGGTCTAGAGAACTGAAAGTTGTGTGTAGACTCTTTGGCCAATGACGATTCTAAACTGTAGATTTGGTTGTCCCATGACCCCAAATAGGGTCGCAGGGGTCAAAACCTTAAAATTCTATTTCCATTAAATAGTCTGATGAGCTACAGAGCCCATGGCTCTATTTTAATATTGTAAATATGGAAACTATATACCAGATTTGAGATAATTCTTTTGTCTTTACCAGGGTGTAAAAATAATAGAAATACATCTATTAGTTCCAAAAACATATACATTATGAAAGCAGCTTACCATTAGCTATTAGAGAACAAATTCTGATAATTGAGACAGTTGCCTCATTTACCATTAATAATTCCTTTATATTGGCGTGCTAAAATACAAATTTTATATGGAAATAACAACAATTCTTTTGTGTACATTATGACCAAAAAAATTATTCTGCGGCGCTTGCTTTGTGAAAAGTTATTCACCTAACCGTGATTCTCGCTCTCGTTTTTATAAGTTTTTAGCTCATCTGGCCTGAAAGGCCCGATGGGCTAATGGCATGGCATGGCATGGCATGGCATAGCATGGCATCCGTCCGTCCATCCATCTATCGTCCGTCCATCCGTAAACTTTGTACATTTTGACTTCCTCTCCAGAACCAAAGGGTGTACAAAGCTGCAACTTTGTGTACAGACTCCTTGACTACTGTTGTAACTTTGAGTAGTGTTGTATCTTTGGTGACCCTATGACCCCTATGACCCACAGGGGGCATGCCCTAAAAACGATTGTTATTAGTGGGGTTAGCCTGCAGTAGTATAAGTGGGATGGATACTGAATTAACTGAGGTTTTGCTAAAAGGAACACTAGGCCGGATGTCTTCCCCGATAATTGACCATCGCCGAAGAGATTGTTACGTAATGGATTTTACAGGTAACAAGATCATGTGCTACAGACTGGGCCGCAGCCAAGCGACGCGGGCGATATTTTGACAGGGGATTCCCCTTACTGACACGCAATCGCTGATTGGCTGTTACATTCTCACTCTTGTTGTGATTAAAATGTTTTTTTGAAAAATTGGTGTTTAAAAAAAGAATAATTTTTGTCTGGTATGCGTTCGTGACTTTTTAAATGTAGTTTATTCACATTACTTTTATGGCAATCACACAATATGAAGATAATCAATTATTAAACATTTTATCGATTGCCATTTCACCTCATTCGAAGGTTTACACTAGGATAGGATGTTTGAGTTTTCCATTAAAGCAACATTTATTATTTGCTTCAAACCCTAAATTTGTTGGCTGCAACTCCATTACTTGACAACATTTGAAACCATTACGTACCTACATGATGACATTTACACATGTTTTTCTTATTTTTTTGTTTCTCACTTTCTTGATGCTGTGTCCAGGTTTACCAGTATGTATCGTGTATATGAGCGGTGTTCATATAAACCTGTAGACATATAGCCTATTCGCCAATCTTTTTTTCATTGTTTGAAAAAAAACCTACCGGTATGGTCAAAAACAAAGCATTTTCTCATATTAATTTCATAGGTCTGCTTGTCATTTTTCGTGATTACATAACATCGATTTCAGTTTGTTACATTGTATGATACATTGAACATCCTGCAATAAAACTTACTGGTTTTAATACATTTTACGGGTACGTTGAAGCCGACCGGGTATCTGGCATTTGAAGTTGTGTATTATAGAGCCGGATGTCACAGATAACAGGTGTAAGGTGTTAATTTATTGCCGTCTTGTGTGTTGTAACAGGTCATATAACCTGCCTGGTCACTGATTCATGACCCAATCGTGTCTTGTTTAGTTGACAATGGATGTGTACAAGACAAATTCCGCCAATTAAATGTTATTTCCTTCGCCGTCAGAGTGTTTAACTTCATAAACCAAATGAAGCTGTAGAACAATATATCTGACCAATCAGTAAGTGAATGCAAGTTTTTATCGGCGGGAACAAATCCCTAAAATGAAACATTGTATAGAATGAAAACAGATTCAGTTGACATGGAGAAAGTAAGCAGGTTCGTTATTTTCATTATTTAACATATCTAAAATGCTACCGGTATGCTCAAATGTGTAGTTTTGTTCATCACATACATAAGTAATATAGTACTGTATGTTGCAAGGTTTTAAGCAAAGCAAAACTTTATTCTAAGTATGTTAAAAACGTTGTTGTTGTTGTTGTTGTTGTTGGTTTGAAGTCTATCCTGGGGTGATGTCTCCGTCTCGAGGTGTATGCCTTTATTATTGTCAATGAATAGGGGCATAAAATATAG
The DNA here is from genome assembly GCA_916613615.1 of Steromphala cineraria. NCBI lineage: Eukaryota > Metazoa > Mollusca > Gastropoda > Trochida > Trochidae > Steromphala > Steromphala cineraria. The sequence continues at coordinate 77,181,525 of OU744721.1, forward strand.
AATAGGTCCTAGACACCCAATTAAAGTTAACAGAAGTTCAAAATTTTAAATTAATTTGGAATTTGGAATAGAGAGGGGTAAGGGGAAGCCTACATGAAATTTAAAATTAGATAATATACATGAAAATATTATATGTTAAGTAATGAATAAAGTTTGTGATTTATAAATTGGAAATAGTTTTCACATGGGGTTGAGGATCGCGCTTGTACGGAAAGTAGTGGCGAGTTGCGCAAAGCAAACATCGTCTAGTAGGTATAACGCTAACAGAGATTTCCGAGTGGCTGTGACCTAATTAATTTTCGCTTTCCATCGTTTTAACTGGAAAGGGCGTCCGGCCTAGTGTTCCTTTAAGAGTATGGGTATGAAGTCTGCAAAAGTTGAGTAACTTTTTCAAAAACAGATGAAGTGATCCCAAATTAAAAATGTACATTTTTTTCTTAATAGCATATATTTCTTTAGTTTGTTAGTTTTTGAATCTTTCTATTCATCACAAATATCTTTTACAGTTATCAGCATGGATCTCATTCCAATGTTCCGCAGTCCTGGTAAAGATGCAGAACACATAGAAGACATGAAGAGTGTGATGGAGATCATGGGAGAGGTGCATCTGATTAATCTAACATTTAAAAGTGAAGGAGACAGGTACTTCAAACTGAAGGATGTGCAGGCTGAAGATATTGATCCAGATGATGACCCTGTGCTGATAACTTTGAATTGTGCCGTATCAAGCGCACAAGAACTCAAGGATTTGGATTCGGCTATAAAAGATCGATCACTTGGGAAAAAACTTGCAAACTATGCTGCTCAGTGTGGATTGGAGGTTAAGTTAGCACTTATGCCAAAAGATGAACTTGTTTTTGAGCTGGAGGTTACAAAAACACAACTGGTCAGAGCCAGAAAATTCTTTGAGAAGCAAAGGTTAGTCCATTAAATCATTAGATGCTGTTGGTTCTGTATAAGAGGATAAACGATTAAAGTCTTTGTTTTCAACTATCAATAGCTTCATGATATTTTCAAATGATACTTAATATTTTTTATAAAAAAAATAATTATGCTACTATTCAACACTAATGTGCTATGCCTCATCTTTCATAAGTTTAACTAACGTTTTGGTACACATTGAAAATTATTCGCTGGTATCAATTTCCATGCTTATTCCATGCAAAGGAACACTTTAAAAGTATGGGGCGGGAGTGAGATTTTAGCTTATCCGTCCATCTGTAAACGTTGTGGAATTTCGACTTCTTCTCCAGAACCATAAGGCCTAGAAAGCTGAAACTTTGTATACAGCTCCTTGGCTAGTGAGGATTATAAATTGTAGCTTTGGTGGCCCTGTGACCCCTAATAAGGGCCACAGGGGCCACGCCCTAAAAAGCTATTTTCATCTTCTTCTCCAGAACCATGAGGCCTAGAAAGCTGAAACTTTGTGTACAGACTCCTTGGCTAGTGAGGATTATAAATTGTAGCTTTGGTGGCCCTATGACCCCTAATAAGGGCCACAGGGGCCAAGCCCTTAAAACCTATTTTCATCTTCTTCGCCAGAACCATAAGGCCTAGAAAGCTGAAACTTTGTGTACAGACTCCTTGGCTAGTGAGGATTATAAATTGTAGCTTTGGTGGTCCTATGACCCCTAATAAGGGCCACAGGGGCCACGCCCTTAAAAACTATTTTCATCTTTTGCTCCAGAACCATAAGGCCTAGAAAGCTGAAACTTTGTGTACAGACTCCTTGGCTAGTGAGGATTATAAATTGTAGCTTTGGTGACCCTATGACCCCTTATAAGGGCCACAAGGGCCACAGGGGCCACACCCTAAAAACCTATTTTCATCTTTTGCTCTGGAAGCATAAGGCCTAGAACGCTGAAACTTTGTGTACAGACTCCTTGGCTAGTGAGGATTATAAATTGTAGCTTTGGTGGCCCTATGACCCCTAATAAGGGCCACAGGGGCCACGCCCTAAAAACCTATTTTCATCTTCTTCTCCAGAACCATAAGGCCTAGAAAGCTGAAACTTTGTGTACAGACTCCTTGGCTAGTGAGGATTATAAATTGTAGCTTTGGTGGCCCTATGACCCCTAATAAGGGCCACAGGGGCCACGCCCTAAAAAGCTATTTTCATCTTCTTCTCCAGAAGCATAAGGCCTGGAAAGCTGAAACTTTGTATACAGACTCCTTGGCTAGTGAGGATTATAAATTGTAGCTTTGGTGGCCCTATGACCCCTAATAAGGGCCACAGGGGCCAAGCCCTTAAAACCTATTTTCATCTTCTTCGCCAGAACCATAAGGCCTAGAAAGCTGAAACTTTGTGTACAGACTCCTTGGCTAGTGAGGATTATAAATTGTAGCTTTGGTGGTCCTATGACCCCTAATAAGGGCCACAGGGGCCACGCCCTTAAAAACTATTTTCATCTTTTGCTCCAGAACCATAAGGCCTAGAAAGCTGAAACTTTGTGTACAGACTCCTTGGCTAGTGAGGATTATAAATTGTAGCTTTGGTGACCCTATGACCCCTTATAAGGGCCACAAGGGCCACAGGGGCCACACCCTAAAAACCTATTTTCATCTTTTGCTCTGGAAGCATAAGGCCTAGAACGCTGAAACTTTGTGTACAGACTCCTTGGCTAGTGAGGATTATAAATTGTAGCTTTGGTGGCCCTATGACCCCTAATAAGGGCCACAGGGGCCACGCCCTAAAAACCTATTTTCATCTTCTTCTCCAGAACCATAAGGCCTAGAAAGCTGAAACTTTGTGTACAGACTCCTTGGCTAGTGAGGATTATAAATTGTAGCTTTGGTGGCCCTATGACCCCTAATAAGGGCCACAGGGGCCACGCCCTAAAAAGCTATTTTCATCTTCTTCTCCAGAAGCATAAGGCCTGGAAAGCTGAAACTTTGTATACAGACTCCTTGGCTAGTGAGGATTATAAATTGTAGCTTTGGTGGCCCTATGACCCCTAATAAGGGCCACAGGGGCCACGCCCTAAAAGCTATTTTCATCTTCTTTTCCTGAAGTATAAGGCCTAGAAAACTGAAACTTGTCGCCTATATACTTAATTATATGATTGGTGACCCTGTGGCCTCTAGAAAAGGGGGAATCACATTGGCCACACTCTGCAGCATAATGGCCAACCAAACCAAATTACGTCCCTTTAACACTAGCCGCCAGATGGCGGCAGCGACAAGGGTCCTGAAGCGCATAGCGCGCCATGTTGTTTACAATGGAAACGGATAAAAATGCCTAGCACTTGTTGCTGTGTTCCGGGTTGTTGTAATCGTGGGGGGTTTAGATTTCCAAGCGAAGTTAAACTAAGAAAAGACTGGATCGTTGCTATTAAGCGTTGTCACAATGACGACCCGGGAAAGCTGTGGGAACCGTCCGATCACAGTGTGGTTTGTCGAGCACATTTCTCCGAATCAGACTTCATCTCAATCACTGCTTATGGTAAGTAAAGTTGAATGTCAGGTTATGTATTTGACGATTTTAAAATTATCTATAAACTATGTTTTGCCGATTTACACTTTGCATGCTGTCTGACATTTTTCATGTCGTTCAAACAGCGATTTTTTTGTTGTTGTGCTAAATCGTATTGCTAATTTTCGTAATCAAAATTTTCGTCAACGTTATAAATATTGACTGGTATTTTCTCTCAAATTAAGTAATATTGACAGAATAATTTATGTGAATGTAATGTATGAACACGGGTTCACATCTTGTTTATGTTGTGGGTTTATGACATGTTGAAGTGTATTTTTTTAAAAGAAATAATTCTTATAATTGTTTCGTAATCAAAATTTTCGCCATTTTCAAATGTTACTGAAAACATCTTGCGAAAATATGAAACGAATAATACTTGTACATGTAATATTGAACACAGATAAACTTGAGAATTTTAGTGTTGTGTTTTGCCATATTCAAATGTTTTTGGTAATGAATTTATACTAACATGTTTTTATTAAATCTTAATTTTTCACATTTTATTTTTCAGATTATGCTTACATCATGTTATCTCCTTCTGTTTGTTTGATGACTACTCCACCTTTCATGGCTTTTCATGGTTTGAACTTGTTCCTTTTTTCCAAAGTTATCTTATTTAAAGAGACACAGAGAATGTTGATAGGATCACATATGTCAAATTTTGAAATCGATGTTACTACATCCGGAACCATTAACTGTTACTGAAAATAACCAGTTAAAGGTCAATCAGAACATTAGAGCGAAAATATGGCCATTCAATGTCATGATTTTTGTCTGACAATAAAATTTTAAGAAAGATACTCTGTGTCACTTTAAAATGCATGTTGTTATTTTGTCAAATGAATTTGTGTGATTTATTTTTTCTTATTTGATAATTTATATTATGTATTAACAATAATGAAGATTGACTTCACTGTTACTCGTTAGTAACCTTTTGGTTCCTTTTACTTGTCTTAATTAAATATTTGTAACCTTTTTCTAGCTGTATGTTACACTGTCAGGGCAGTATGATGTTTCATAAAGTTGATATTGTCGTGTGGATCACAATTTGATTTGCTGCTCTATTGTCATTCCAGGTTCACAACCTCTACGTCGACAAAGAAAGAGTGATGCCGTCCCATCAATCTTCCCATGGTCGAAGTCAGAAAAACAAGAGTCCTCACAAAGATTATCACGTCTCAGGTCAAGAAATCATCGTAAGAGGAAGTTTTGTCACTCTACAACTGTATATGATAACTCTGTGTGTGAAAAAGATTATGATATTCCTTTTGAAACTGAAGTAACCATAGAAAATGAAACTGAAGATCCTAACAACAATAATACAGTGATTATACCTGAAGAAAAGATTCTTAAAGACAGTTGCTGTCAAACGCAGGACACAGGAGCTCCAACATTTTCAATTGACAACATTAAGCACAATGATGCTGCAGTTTTGTTTTATACAGGTTTGGCATGTTACCAGGATTTTAAGTTTGTGCTCTATTCCCTGGGTGAAGCTGCAAATCATCTCGTTTACTGGTACAAACCAGTATCAAATATCTCAATTGAAAATCAGTTGTTGTTGACTTTGACAAAACTTAGGCAACACAAGACTAACTTTGAACTGGCTCTTATGTTTGGCATATCTGAGACAACTGTGACAAACATATGGGTGACATGGATTAATTTCATGCATTTACAGTGGAGTGAAATTGAGTGTTGGCCAGATCGTGATCTTGTGAGATTTTTTTCCCCTGCAGATTTCAGGCTTAAATTTCCATCAACGCGTGTTGTCATTGATGGTACCGAATGTCCCATTAAAAAACCTCACACACCTATTGCCCAGCAAGCAACATACTCAACTTACAAGAACAGAAATACCCTGAAAGTTCTTGTTGGATCAACACCTGGAGGCTTGGTCTCATACCTGTCTCCAGCATATTGGGGTTCAGCGAGTGATCGTCAGCTTGTAGAGCGAGGAGCTCTCACAGTTCTTTGTGATCCAGGAGATTCCATTATGGCAGATAAAGGATTCAACGTTCAGGATCTGTTTGCTACTAAAGACGTTACCATTAACATGCCAACCTTCTTCTCCCAAAGAAACCGAATGTCAAATAAGACTGTCATGAGAGACCGCAAAATTTCAAGCAAGCGTGTTCACATTGAAAGAATCATTGGCTTGGCAAAAACATTTAAGATATTGACATCTCCCCTAAATAGTAGTGAAACAAAACTTGCCACAGAAATCATAAGTGTGTGTTTCAAGTTGTGCATGTTTAAAAAATGTATTATTCCAAAAACCTGCTAACTTGTAATGTAAATTATGTTGTGTGTTTCCCCCTTTGAAACCTGTATAACATTGTGTATGCTTGACTAATGAGCGTCGTGGTTTCCTGAAAATCTAGATGGAAAATCTTACTTTCATAACCTACAATATATTGAATATTATCAGAGGTGTATACCCATTGGTAAGATGTTCCTATATTGCAATATTTAGATATACCATGTATCCTTATTATTTCAGGATATTTTCTGAGATGCTTGACTAACTGCAGATAATACATTAATTTGGTAATTAAATATTCATTGTGGAAAATGTAAAGAAAATAAATTTATTAAAAAATTGCTACTGCCCCTTCAACCTTCTCTATATGTAACAAATGGTTTATATATATCTGTAAAATGATTACTCTTTTTGTATTGCTGTGTCAAGAATGATTGGTGCTCTTATTTAAGTGTAAACGCTAACAATATTTTCACAACTAATTATTTTTGGCTCATTAAGACTGTTAAGCCAGATGGGCTAATGTTCAGCATCCTTCGCCTGTTAACAATTTCTACTCGAGATGTCGTTAACATATTAAAGTTTGTTAATTTCTCTGAATTTATAAATTTGGTTTTGACCTTAAATATGATTATTGCTGTGTCGGAGTCTCTTTACTTGACCCGGAAACATGTTACGAAGCTTCCATTTTCTGAAAAACCTTTTTGTACATCAAAACTGATATATGAAGTTGGTTGTTGTTAGAAAAAGCAAATACCATTTTTCACCCCTGAGGAAGATTTTGACTGTTCAAACTGTCAAGCTATGTATATTGGTAACTGGACAAAGAAAGTTGTAAGATGTAAGTTTTGATATAATGATAGGTTTGATTTTTATAGATAATGATCTCTTACCTAGTTTGTCCAGTTTATTATTATGATACAGGTTATTAACCTGTTGTACATATGAAACAAGCAAAATAAAATGTCAAGAATAACTGCTTATTGTTTATTTTTCTGAATAAACATGGACATTTCAATACATTCTTGCCTCATCATTCATTTATTAAAGAGAGATATATATCTATACCAGAGTAAACTGCATGAACTTGTAGTTTCTCATGATCAAGTGCTTGCCAATATTGATGTTCAATATGTTAATGAATTTTGAAAGGAATATCTTGAATAATCCTTGAAATAAAATTTATCAAGTACACAATCCTTGAAGTAATTGACATGAAAGTACTTCAGTTTAGATACCATTCTTTCAATAAAAATTTCATTTCTCGGCACACACATCCAATGAATATCCAAAAGAGTGTAAACAATAAAAATACACTTTGTTCTGCCTGTACAAAGTAATTGTCCTTGAATTTGATAGTAGTAGTCTTTATTTTCATCAAGTTTCAATTTTCCATCTACAAGTTTCAAATAGGGCACTGAAACCTCTGATATCATCCTGTTTCGGGCTGAATATGGACACTTCACCTCGATGACATGATCATCACCTAGCAATGCATCCGGAGTAGCAGCGAGATATGGCAAGTCTTTACAGACAAACATTCCACATTTAGTAGTTTTCGTCTCGGCCAGGTTTTCAAATTTCTTAATGGCATAGCGTTCATATTTTCTCCCATGTTTAAGAGATGGAGCAGGTATTTCTTGTACAGGATTGGTGAGGGATCTTGCTAGACTTTGCAGATCTGTCCTGTCTGTTGCACAACATATCCTCTTGAAATTAGATGATGTTAGTCTCATGGCATGTTGTTCTCTCCACATGTTGGATCTTGCCTGGCCTTGTGTTGCACGTTCTATGACTGATATGTCCTCGTTAGAAACATTACTCAACTTGTTCATTTCAAGCCACTGATCTGCCAAAGGTTTATTGTCATAATCATGATCAGAATTTACAGCATATGTGTTTCCCGGTTTAAATAACTGTGCAACAGGGTAACTTTCAACATGTGGGTGGTTCAACCAAACTGAACGAAAATGATCTCTGTAACCTTCAGTCTTCCTGTATTTGGCAGGGCGGGGATCAAAACTCATCCCATTATCCAAACCATCTCGTGAATGTAAGTCACATGCTTTGACAGGGCTTCCATTGTAGGGTTTACTTTGATGAAAAGTCTGGAGTCGCTGTGTGCATGTCTGCTCGGTCAGTATATCTCCACAAGTGGTGAATCTATGGATGGCATATAGTGCTGTACGTATGTGCTTACAGTGGGCTTCAGCTCAAGGGGAGGTAGGACCATGATGTACTCCTCTTCAAGGACTTGTTCCCTTCCAAAATTGGCATTTCTGTGGGTGGTTCAACCAAACTGAACGAAAATGATCTCTGTAACCTTCAGTCTTCCTGTATTTGGCAGGGCGGGGATCAAAACTCATCCCATTATCCAAACCATCTCGTGAATGTAAGTCACATGCTTTGACAGGGCTTCCATTGTAGGGTTTACTTTGATGAAAAGTCTGGAGTCGCTGTGTGCATGTCTGCTCGGTCAGTATATCTCCACAAGTGGTGAATCTATGGATGGCATATAGTGCTGTACGTATGTGCTTACAGTGGGCTTCAGGTCCCTGACCAGATGCACATTCACACTGACATTCAACAATTGCACCATCAATATCAATACACACATCAATCCGATATGAACAGCGCCTTTTCATTTCAGCTTTACATTCAGACTTGAAGTAAAATAAATTATTGTATCTAGAAATTCTTAGATATTTCAAAAATCTTGAGTTGTACAGGTGCTTTGCTTTAGTACATACTTTTGTTTTCAACTGCTCTAGATAGAAATTAATAGCTTGATATGACACAGCTGGTATCTTGTTATCTGTGTTGATGTCTTTATAAAGCTCAAGGGGAGGTAGGACCATGATGTACTCCTCTTCAAGGACTTGTTCCCTTCCAAAATTGGCATTTCTGTCGTATGATTCAAGTCTGAAATATAAATGATGTTCTCATATATTCAAGAAGACACTCTCACGTTATTTACCTTAAACACAGGGTTCGTACAGGTTCTTTAATAGGTTTGGACAATGGGCATAGGCCTATTCTTATTTTTTTGCCAACATCGGACCAAACAAATATCTAGTGCACCTTTGCAAGTTTTGTTAATCACAGACTCTCAATTAAAATTAGTCAATTTTAAGTTCATGTTTGACTTGTCTTTTATTTTAGATAATTGCCGAACCTATGAGGAAAGTAAATCATATATAAGTCAAAACAAGTGACCCACGTGTTTGTCCGTATGAAACAGGAAATGGCTTGACCCAGTTCTAAACTTGTGATGGGAAAACTTCATTTATTTGTAGGGGTGAAATTTTTTTGGACAGTTAATTACTTGTTAAAGGTTGATTCACTTGCAAAACATTTACCTTTTTAAAGCAGTAGACATGAGCATGAAATTTTTTAGATATCGAATGTTTTTTCAAGATCTAATCATTAAAAGTTTGAAAATATTTATCACTTGCTAATCCCTACATAGAAAATGGACTCTTCCTGCTAACATACGCGGTGTCTTGTTATTGATTTTTTCCAGTCCTAAGTTATGACAGTCAGCTTATGCCCTGAACAAAAAATAATGGAAGATATGCAGGGATCACCCTGGTTCAAAGTTTGAAAGGGAGAAAAATCTTACCTTGGCCTAATAAAATGCAATTTTCAGAGAAAGCAATGGGATTTTTGAGAAGAAAATAATAGTTTTGAGTTTTGCAATGAGACTTTCTCCCCGCATTAGTATTGATAATGGGATATTTTGAAACATCAATGGGTAAATATCGCAAAATTCCTGTTCAAAGTGATCCCTGGATATGTTTCAAAATACATTAAAGATAAATGGACATTTAATTTCTCATAGGTGTTTCTCAATGTGTACAGTAAAGATCATATGTTATTTATTCAAAAGGCTAGGGCTTTTTTGAGTGGTTTGATTGCGACTGTGAAAACGTTTAAGTTCTGAAAGATTTTTAAACCAGGTTTTTTTTTTGAGTAAAAATATCTGCAATGGGTGCTTACAAAATACAAAAAAGGTTGCACTCAGCAATTTTCACATGCACTGGTGCAACTTCTAAATGATGAAATCGACCCCTGTAATTAATTTTCTTTAATTAATATTACAGTAGTTATTTGTCAGCATTATTAAAAACGTTTGTGGAATTCAAATTGTGTCCACACTCCAAAATTATTGGATTTATCATCAAATATTCGCGCCGACGAACCACTCAGCCACTGCATGGTTCCCATTTTATTTTCCTAACTTTGTGAACTGTCACGTGTTCAAACGATTTCAGAGCATACTTGATGTAGAATTATAGTTTCTATAATATAATACGTATCATTCACATATTAAATTATCATACAATTTTATTATATGATCCGTGATGAAATACTGGGATTTATCAGTGAAATAAACTGTCTATCAGGCAACAGTGACGATATATTATATTTTCACTGTGACCAGTGACGATATATTATATCGTCACTGGTCAGGTGCCGGAACTACTTTCAGTCATGTGAACAAAAGGGGGCAACTTTCCAGTTTTAAAGTAATCTTAATTACATATTTCATTAAAAATCATATAATAAATAGAATACTTAATGTAGTTTTCCAAATACCAGGTTTATTTCATCTCGTGACATGGATAAAGTTGATATTTCACTCGTGGCTGCGCCACTTGTGAAATATCAACTTTACCCATGACACTCGATGAAATAAACCTGGTATTTGGAAAACAACATTAAGTATCCTCTATATGTCACAACAAGAACGGGAAAAATATATCGGTATTTATAATTATTAACAGAGCTACTAGATACACTAGAATCCAGTACACACTTGTAGTCTTAATTTTGTATTTCGTGACGTACCGTTCGATCAATTCCACCTTTCTTCCTGATAGCCTCGCTCCTCGCTTGGATAACTCATCTTTGAGTTTCTTCAAGGTCCAGTTTCCGTAATCCATGTTTAAATTTGATTACCACAATTAAAGAACTAATTGAATGTAAACTTAAGCGTAATCGGCAGATGATAAAGCTATACAAATGGTGGCGCGGTCTCAACTTCCGGGACCCGATCGTTCACAGCGCCTCCTTGTGTTTAAGGGGAGATAATGTAGCTTTGGTTCCCCATTGATGATGAAGCCTGATGAGCTACAGAGCCAATGGCTCTATTTTTGTTGTTGTCGACATGTAAAGGTAGGCTGAGATTATGTGAAGGAAACGTGGACAAAACTTTCTTTTATATCATATTCTTTTTCAAACCACTCTTACAATACTGTTAGATATGTATTGACTCCACCATATCCAAGAAAATATTAGCTTGTGAAAATCCTACTGCAACCCTGGTTGCTATGCTCTTGTTTTTCATACATGGTAAAACTGTTTGTGATTGTATTTCAAAGCATTGATGTCACATCATTATTATACGGAAGCATCCTAGTGCCACAGTAAAACAAATTCTATGCCCTTATTAGGACTTAATCATCGCCTAATTAGGACTTAATCATCGCCTAATTAGTACAAAACTATCACCTAATTAAGAGAAACTATCTCCTAACTAGGAGATATTAACCCCTAATTAGGATTTACTTACTACTAATTAGGATATAGTTATCACCTAATTAGGTCTTAGTTATCTCCTAATTAGGACATAAATATCACTTAATTAGGAGATCGTTTTACCTAATTAGGAAAAACTATCAGCTAATTAGGATATATTAACTCCTAATTATGATATACTAACTCCTAATTATGATATAATAACTCCTAATTAGGAGATAGTTATCACCTAATTAGGAGATAGTTATCACCTATTAGGATTTAGTTATCACCTAATTAGGATTTAGTTATCACCTATTTAGGAGATAGTAACACCTAATTAGTAATCCCTAATAAGGGCTTAGTTATCACCTAATTAGGAGATAACTAAGTTCTAATTAGGTGTTAATTATCTCCTAAATAGGCGTTACTATCTCCTAATTAGGAGTAACTATCTCCTAATTAGGTGATACTATCTCCTATTTAGGATATACTATCTCCTAATAAGGTGAAAGTATCTCCTAATTAGGCGATGATTTAGTCCTAATTAGAAAAAAGCTATGCCCTAATTAGGACTTAGTTATCGCCTAATTAGGTGATAACTAAGTCCTAATTAGGGATAACTTAGCCCCTAATTAGGTTTTTCTCCTAAATAGGAGTAACTATCTCCTAATTAGGTGATAGCATATCCTAATAAGGAGATAATTGTTTGGACTGTGGCACTAGGATGCTTCCGTAACACGCTTCCGTATTATTACACTATTACAACAATTGTAGATATATTTACCAAAATGCAATGAAATAAGAATCAAACAAAAATCATTTTGTATTATATTTGTGTGTATGTTTACAGGAAGGAAGTTCCATCCGAAACTGCATCAGGAAATATGCAGAAACAGAAAATTCTTGGCTCTAGTGTATCAAAAACAGGAAGCATTTGCAAACAAGAAGATGCGACCATGGAATCAGAAGAGGGAAAGCAGCAGCTGACATCACAACAAATAGAACAGCCAACTCCACCTCTGACCAGCCAACATAAAGCAATGCAGGTGAGTTGGATGCTATCAGTTAAAGGGACACAGAGTATCTTTCTTGGAAAAATCAAGAAAACATCTCAAATATGTTTAATATTTGAAATTATGCATCCGATTTATCTACATATAATTTACAATACATAATAAACACTATCGAATCCAATATATCTTCCTGTCAGCTTATGACAAGGTTTGAAAATTACGTTTGGCGAATTTGGGCTTGCCCCTCGAGCCACATTGTTTGGTTTTCGGTCAAAATCCCGACTTTGAATGGCCGTATTTTCGCTCTAATGTACTGATTGACCTTTAAGTTGTTATTTTCAGTAGCAGTAAGTGGTTCCCGATGTTATAACATTGATTTCAAAATTTCACATATGTGATCCTATCAACATACTATGTGTCTCTTTAATGGAATGGGTTCTGTCTCAAATGATTTTGAGAGGGATGGAAGGAAGGCACTTTGCATGTACCCCAAAAAGTGTTCATTTTTGAATAATTAAATAATAAATTGATTTTAATATTTTTATTGTGGAAATTTTGATTGCTTGAGATCTCAAAAAAACATGTAAGCAATTTTTAGGTTTTGCAGAATAAATATGCAATCATAGTTTATGCATTCTACCTTTTGACATTACAATCTTCTGACGCAAAAATCTGGTTTTGACAGCTTCTGGTTACTTTCTGAGGCAAAAGCAGATTTGATTCATAAAAAACATGTCATGGTCATAAGTAAATATTTTCCATTCCCTTGCAAAACAGTAATGTTCATTCATTCATGGAGCATTTATTCTATTAACCCAAGCTTGTTATATCCCCTGTAAAGCTTTGTGAGGGACATAATGTTTTTTGCTGCGTCTGTGGTCCGTGGTTCAGTGGTTCCGTTATTCTGAAGTGCTTTTGATTTGGTGCCTTTTGCTATTTTGGTAATTGTGAATTTTAATTTTTAGCTCATCTGGCCTGTAATCCTTAAAGAGACACAGAGTATGTTGATAGGATCACATATGTCAAATTTTGAAATCGATGTTATTACATCGGGAACCACTAACTGTTACTGAAAATAACAAGTTAATGGTCAATCACTACATTAGAGCGAAAATACGACCATTCAAAGTCGGGATTTTGGTCGAAAACCGACAATGTGGCTCGAGTGGTGCGCGCAAATTTTGCCAAACGTAATTTTGAAACCTTGTCATAAGCTGACAGGAAGATATATTCGATTCGATAGTGTTTATTAGGTATTGTAACTAATAGGTAGATTAATTAGATGCATAATTTCGAATATTAAACGTATTTGAGATGTTTTCTTGATTTTTCCATAAAATCAAGCATTTTAGAGATGTTATGCATAAATGGATATATTTGCAAGTCCAGTGATGAGATATGAACTTTAATCAACATATTAGATATTTTGTAGCTTATGAAAGCCAAATAAGATTTTAAGAAAGATACTCTGTGTCACTTTAATTAAGCTTTTCAGAACTAGTGAACATGTACAAGTGTTTACACCTCTGGGGAATTTTTATGACATGTTCACTTTCAACATCAAAGGTCAAGGTCATGAGCTATAAAATCACTTAAAAATTCCTTGTAAATGGGATAACTTGAAAAAAAATTGTGCTATGAAGCTCTCACTAGGTATTTATATATCATCCTTGGAAGAACAATGAATTTTGAAAAGGCTTCTGCTACAATCTGTCAAAGGTCAAAGTCACAGCAATGAATGCTTTTATTTATTACCTTTTTGTTATACTCAATAATACACGTTCAAATTATCCATTTAACCATCTGAATCACTGGTAGTTTATAACTGTACGGAAGTCCCTCCGGAACCGGAAGTTACCGCCGGCAAATCGCCGCCATCAAACCGGAACCAGAAGTCCCGCCGCCGCCGGGTGAACCTTCAAGTCACGTGACTTACCAAAAGAGTATGCGAGTCCAGATCAATGAACGTAACTAGTAACTCTAAGCCATAACCACTTGCCCCTTTGCCATAGTAAAGCCAATCCTGTCTTACTAATATTATATTCCCCTGCCTTCTATGGTCAAGATATCTACCGGAAATACGCCAGCTCCTTCCTGACCTAGTTTCACTAGCGTCATTAAGGTAAAAACTCACCTTGAGCAACCAAATTCATACACTTTGGTACCTCCACTGCCGGCGCCCATGAGACCAAAGCGGTCCAACTTCCGGCCAACATAATGTGGCCGTAAAGATCGTGGGCTAAAACTTCCCACCATATTTATATTTCCTTGAATGTCAAAGGTCAAGGTTGCAAGCAAATGTCGAATTTGCTGAGGCCTGAAGCATGCAGAACCAGGGAAGACGAAACCCCCCAGTTTTAGGTCTGCTCTGCTTTTGCGCTGTCCTGCAAACGCTAATCTAGTTTCTGTTATTGGCATTCTAAAGACGATGAAGAATGATAAAGGAAATATTTTGTATATGCAACTTCTTTTCAGTGTTAGCGGCATTTTGATACTAATGTTATCACTTGCTTGAAAAAGATTAAATTTTCTCTGTTAAAACATCAGCAACACTGATTAAATCATATTTTGTTTTGGGTACGAATGCTTGATAGACATCGAGTTCAATGCTTATGAAATCACCTACAGCTCTAAGGCTGCACCCATTTTTTGTCACGTGACCTTCATGGTCATATGATAAAAAGCCAAATCGCTATCCTTAACCATTATCAATTATTCTTTAAATGGTGACCCTCTATAATAAATCAAAGATAGCCTGATGAGCTGTAGAGAAATCTTTTTCTTTCAGAAAAGGTTTTTAAATTTTTTTCCGAATACCTTCATTTGAAATTATAACGTTTATATTCACTCAAGTTAAATGGAGTAATTAGCTTGAAATGATGTTCATGTATTATGTTCAGCTTTTGAGAGGTTATGTAGACTGATAATTTTAAAAAAAATGCTGTATCATACTTGCAATATTTTAAAAAGTATTTTTAATGTATTCGTTGTATTTTTAGAAAAAATTAGCAACCAACCTTGAGAAAATCAGACCAAAATTCATTAAATAGGAGATAATTTACCAAAAAATACTGAAACGGCAGTCAACATAAGGGCGAATCAAGTGTGACCATTTCACAACTTCCGGTTTCTAAATGTACGCTTGAAAACCGTCTCTAGATTTTATTTTATTTTTCTCCGAATTAGGTATTTGTTGCTGTCAAAGTTGATACCCATCGAACACAATTACGGTTGTTGAGACACGGTGTAAATCCTAGTGGCATAATGATTACGTTACCGAAAGAGGGTTCATTAAATGCTATGCCCTTTCTACGAGGAGTACTGTGCTTTGAGCGTCGAAATAAGAATGTTATTGTTGATTAAACATCTAAATATGATATCAAAATTTCGACGAAAGATTTTTCTACAAGTGATGTATTTCTTTTCTCAATAGCTAAATTTCATCCTGAACGGCTTACAAGTATGAAACAGCATCTTTAACAACCCCTCAAATTTTCACCATCATAATTATTACATGTATGTATTTTCATTTTGTTTCAGGAAAAAGAGACAGATTTTTATCTGTTCGTTAGCATCCCAAGCCAGGATATTGCAAGTGTTACTCTGAATATAAACTATAAGAGTAAATCTTTTGTTATGCAAAAGCAAAACAGTCACATTTGGAAAAAAAGACTTACTTTGCCAAGTCATTTAGGGGAAATCGTCTACTCCTACACTGTCACATTAAAGCAAGGGTTTATTGACAGTATTACAAGAACAAGTAATCAATTCAAAGATGAATTTAATAGGGTACAATCTGGCTCGACTGTTATGGACGTATTCTCAGCCAAAAATCATTATAAAGGATACATAGAACATATGAAAGAAATACTACTACGGCTGAAAGAAATAGGACTAGAAGAATCAATTATCCAAACAAATGGGATCACAGAGAGATTACGCAGCTTTGGACCACTGTGTGACATTTCAAATGTTGTTGAACAAGTAAGCAAGGCTAAACCTGACACTGAGGGCATGGTTCTGCTAGCTTTCATGATTGGAAAGTTGGTAGATGAATTCCAAATGACAGGTTTTCTCAAATTAAGACGTGATCTATGCATACAGATGCTCAGCAGTTTCTCAGAGATAACACCAGAACAAGTTCCACGAGAATCACTTAATCTTTTCAAAACAGCATTGTCAGTAATTGGTCAATCAATATTCCCAGAATCAGAATGTCTAGCATTCAGACTTATTGAATTTTGTTTTGGCTTTCTACCTGTAGGATTTTTTTCTGAATTGTTCATGGAATACATCAAAACAACTGAAAAGAATAGCATTAACAAAAAAGAAGACATACAGCCAGTTTTGAAAATAATTGTAGACTGTGGCAAAAGACAAAAAACAAAAAAGAAACAAATATGTGAATTTTTAACGCAGATTCTAAGGCATTCCCATTTAGCTCAGTGGATTGATTTGAAAGATGAAGTTTCTGAACTTCTGTCTCCAAGAGAAGTAGAGGACCTTTTTGAAATAAAGGTTCATCATGAATGCAAACAAGTCAAAAGAAAAAATGATTTTGGAAAGTTTTCACAACTCTGTGAAATGATTGGGGGTCATCTTACAGAACCTACAGCAGTACATGTAAGGAGGACATTTTTGGAGCAAATAAGAACTTCTTCAAATCAGACTGAAATTGATGCTTCACAAATTCAAATGATCTTGAAGATTAGGAAACTCTATGCTTCTCCAAAAGATGTCATCGAAGTGTTGGAGGTACTTTCTGCTTCAAGAAATGAAACATTGCACAAGCAGTGCATGTGGCTCATGACAAATGAATCTGTGGGAAAAACCTTTGACGTAAGAAGTCTTGCAAAAACCTGGTTGCAAACTGGAATTTCAAATCTGACATCAATCAGTTCTGAGAAGTTTAAACATCTCGAGGATGTATACATGTTGTTGGAGCAAGTCCTTTCTCTCACCTGGGTAAGAGAAAGTGAAGAGTTGATTAGTGATCTGGAGAACTTGGCGCTTCAGTATTTGAGATGTATACGTCGCCGTGATCTGGTTCTCAAGGTTGGATCAACAAAGGTACTGGAGGAATCGTCAGTGGCACCTGTCCTTGAGAGACATTTAGAAATGTTCCTGTATAAAGGCCGTCAAGGAGAACACGTCAAGGAAGTATTGATGCTCCTCACATCGACTTCCAGAGTTGAAGAAAAGTACCTGGTTAACACTCGGTGAGTATAAACAATAAGTTGATATACAAATAAATTGTTGGATTTAAGATAATTACTGAAGCAAATATACATTGTATTTTGTCAGCCTTGGTAGTCTAAATACACAGAAGATGTTCCTAATGCATTTCACTAACCAGCAAAAACAAACATCTGTAATTTTATTTTGTTTTCCATTTTAGCTCATCTGGTCTGTAAGGCCTGATGGGTTTGTGGCATAGTATGGTGTCCGGCGTCCGCCCGCCCTTCCGTCCGTAAACTTTTGTGCATTTTCGACTTTCTGAGAGTAGTACCCCCATCACGTTTTTTTAACATGTCCTATTTTTTTCTTGAATATTGTCAATAATTATTTAAAAGTATCACAAACTACCGTATATGACCGAGTATAAGCCGAGAATTCGAGACCAGAAATTAGGGGTCAGAGAGGGGGGTCGGCCTATACCTGAGTTATATGATGCAGATGAAAAAAATCAAGAGACCAAGCAGGAGTATCGTCAGCCCAGCGAGTTAGCGAGTCGATGTTTACACAGGAAGCAACATGCACAATCATCGAGGTCATTTCTATATTGAACTTGTATAATAAAAATACTTTTGTTGTGTTGTTGTTTTTAATGAAAATATACAAAGAGAAGTTGAAAAATATATAAAGATATATTAATATGAAATATTCAAGCAACCTTCACGTACTGTTAGATTTCGGCAGATCGATGTGGCTTCACTCGCATCCACGATCGGCAATTGAAACCCGTTTTTTCAAATATTATCAAGAGTTATCAATTCAAAGGCTTGTTGTCCATTTTAAAGTATTATTAAGACATATTTCCAAACTTATCAATCATATCTTATCGAAATTCAATCAAATCTCTGTCAGAGATACAATCGTGAAAGCACGATGTTTTACATTACTTTGAATTTCAATCGTAATTTTGTGACGACGAATAACATTCCTTATATGATTTTTTGCTCATGGTTATATTTCTTATCGTTATTCTTCGACTTGCTGATTGGTTGACCTACATAATTTAGCCAATGAAAAGGCTTGTAACAAATATCTCATTTCCAGCAAACACTTCATGCACCAAAGGTTGTTGACTGTCGTTCGTTAACAATTTGTCGAGAATAATATGTAATATGATTAAAACAAACATCAAACACCGTAATTGAACACTTATAATTAGCAGCCCCGTCTAAGGACGGGGCTGCTATCAGGTTTTGCGTCCGCCGCGCACATACTAATGGCTATAACTTTTTTCTACTAAGCTTTCCAGAACTTGTATTCATAACTTACTGCTTATACCTCGGGGGAACGATTTTGACATGTTCACTTTCAAGGTCAAAGGTCAAGGTCACGAGCTATAAAATCACTAAAAAATTCCTTGTAAACGCGATAACTTGAAAAGTTTTTGTGCTATGAAGCTCTAACTTGGTATGTATCATCCTTGGAAGAGTAAAAAATTTTAAAAAGGTTTTCGCTACAATCTGTTCAAGGTCAAGGTCACGGCAAGGTCACGACTTTAGCATGGTTTTGTGAAAATGCTTTATTTGAACTATGAACACTTTTAATCAATAGATGATTGTTATACTCAATGAAAAGTGTTCATAGATTGTGTAACCTTGAAGGTCAAAGGTCAAGGTCATGAGATTTGTGTTATTTAAATGTGCAACTAATTTGGATATAACTTTATCCCATTAAGCTTTTCAGAACTCATAAACATGTATAAGTGTTTACACCTCTGGGGACTTAGAATGACATGTTCACTTTCAAGGTCAAAGGTCAAGGTCACGAAATATAAAATCACTCAAAAATTCCTTGTAAACCCGATAACTTGAAAATTTTTTGTGCTATGAAGCTCTTACTTGGTATATATCATCCTTGGAAGAGTAAAAAAAATTTAAAAGGTTTTCGCTACAATTTGTCCAAGGTCAAGGTCACAACAAGGTCACGACTTTAGCATGGTTTTGCAGAAATGCTTTATTTTAACTATGAACACTTTTAATCAATAGAAGATTATTATACTCAATAAAGAGTGTTCATTGATCGTGTAACCTTGAAGGTCAAAGGTCAAGGTCATGACATTTGTGTTATTACAATGTGCAACTAATTTGGATATAACTTAATCCCGTTAAGCTTTTCAGAACTCATAAACATGTGTAATTGTTTACACCTCTGGGGACTTAAAATGACATGTTCACTTTCACGGTCAAAGGTCAAGGTCATGAGCTATAAAATCACTAAAAATTCCTTGTAAACGCGTTAACTTGAAAAGTTTTTGTGCTATGAAGTTAAAGTTTTGTATATATTATCTCTTGAGAAGTACAACATTTTGGAACGGTTTTAGGTACGAACTGTCAAAGGTCAAGGTCACAGCAAGGTCAACAAATATTGAGAAAATGGTTTATTTTAACTTTAAACATTTTAATTCGATACATTAATGTTATTTTCAATGAAATGTGTTCATTGATTGCGTGACCTTGAGTGTCAAACGTCAAGGTCACAAGAAAATGCCCAATAGGCTCAGGCTTGTAGAAGGCGGAACAGGGTAAGGCGAAACCCCAAGTTTCGGGGCTGCTCTGTTTTTGCGGTGTCCCGCACACACTAATCTAGTTTCTTTTATAGTTTTTTAAAATAATATACGTCTTCAACTTAAAAATAACCGTGTCATTTGATGATTCATGAGCTTTTAGTTTCAATGCAACTATGTAGTGTAATATTCTTGTACTTCACACAAGATGAAAATAGCTTCTTAGTTATCGGGATTTATTACATTTAGTTACAGAGGTGTCAACGGCCTGTCAGCCATAGGGCTAGCCGGACTACTTTCCAAGCAGATGATGTATTAATGTATCACTACGCTGCAAGCGTTACTTACTGCGATATCATTACGCATATTGTGATAGGACTACATTATCATATTACACGTAGCTGGCATCATATCGACTTACTGTCAGCAAAATAGAGCTGCGAAGAGGGGGGTCGGTCTATACATGAGATACTAGGTTTTGACTGGCATTTGGGGGGTTGAGAAAGGGGGTCGACTTTTATGCGGTATGTTGTCAGGGTCACTGTCATTGTCATCCGAGTCTGTCTAGCCCTAAAATGTAAATAAAAGTTAACACAGAATATTTTAGGTTTTGATCCTTCTATCTACTCAAGAAACAACACATTAGATTCAAGAAACAATATATTCAGTCCTAAAAACGATGA
The DNA here is from genome assembly GCA_916613615.1 of Steromphala cineraria. NCBI lineage: Eukaryota > Metazoa > Mollusca > Gastropoda > Trochida > Trochidae > Steromphala > Steromphala cineraria. Next base: position 77,202,220 of record OU744721.1, read on the forward strand.
TTACAAAGACGATCTTAGCTCACGCTTTTATTGTGAGAGCCAATGAATGCAGACGATTTCATGCGGAAGTTACTCCGATTGAGACGATATAATCGTTCTTTTATTTAATTTGATGTGAGTACGTTGTTATAAAAATCCGATCGATAGTGCAAATAATTCTACCACATGAATTCTTTGTAGACATGTGCACTTTGCGAAAATACGATTTTTACATTTCTGAAGTTTTCCTCCTTACAAAGACAACATTTGACGTCACATAATTAAAACTCTAAAAATAAGTGTCTCTAGCTTTATTATCCTTTTTTCTTTTGTAGTATTTTGATTTTTAAACGGTACTAAAAAACGTAAAACCACCCCCCTGTTTTGACCCCAACTTTTTAGGCTGCGAGAAGAGTTGTCCTGGTTATCTCCCTTGGCTGGTTATCGCTAGCATAAGGCCTAGTAGGCTTAAACTTTGTGCACATACTCCTTGACTAGTGATGATTAAATTTGTAGCTTTAGTGGGCCTGTGTTCCCTTATAAGGGCCACAGGGGCCATGCCCTAAAAACCTATTTTTATCTTCTTCTCCAGAAGCATAAGGCCTAGAAAGCTGAAACTTTGTGTACAGACTCCTTAACTAGTGAGGAGTAGAATATATATTTTTGGTGATCCTGTGGCCCCTAATAAGGGCCACACCATAAAACCTATTTTCATCTTTTCCTCCTGAAGCTTAAACGGCCAGTTCGAGCGGGTATTTGTTGTTCCACAAATATTCGGGAGGGAATTCCCTTTTGCACACGATACGTCAAATTTTATATATTCGATTTGTTTTCTTTTTTTTATGTTAATAACTATGTAAAGTTTGGTAATTAGTTCTACTCTGCCCTTCAAAACAAAAAAATAGCGAAAAATAATCAAAGCCACTGACAAGCACTTCGAGCGGTTTATTTTTTGTGGAAACGAAATTCAGGAGGACTTTCCTGTTAACTAATATATACGATTTTTACATGATTATTTCACACTAAATTTCAAATATGTTCATGAGGTTATCATTTCAGTTGTTCATGATTTAACAATTTGACCAAGAATAAAGTGTATCGCCCAAAAAAAGAAAAACATCGTGAAATGAAGCCAATCATCGGAGCTACGAGCGTGAGATGCATTACTTGCATTTACTGCCACAAAACATTGTCTTTACTGATAACTTTTATTATGAATCACGTGTAAACATGTCCCTCTTCTATCAATCAATTATTTTGTCTTGATTTACTCAATGAATTAGCATGATACAGTACATTTGTTTTCTCGCGATGCTATCAATTCAAAATGGCGGAGGAAAGCAGATCGAACTCAAAGCCTTGATCATGGCGGCCACTAGGATTATTGTCAGCTGATTGTTTGGTCGGTGTTGTAGTTACTTGGATGTTTAAATTGAAGGAGATTTGTTAATAATGTTTGCATAAGAAAATATGACAGACAGACAGATTGTTTATTGAAATCTTCATATGACACCTAAAATGGCTAGGCTCAATCAATATGACACTGAGAAGAAAAGTTGAAATATTCGAATATAAAAAAAATCTTCAGCGCTGCCGCACTCCCAATTATACACAGTACGTATTGCATTTTTCCAAACATAAAAACTTCATGTGAATTAAGTGACTAAGATATATTTCTGAAAATAAAAAAGTTTTACTATGAGTGAGGTTGTGCGAACTGCGAAGTCGAGGGCGATCGCGAAAGTACGATGGAAATTCGCATGTGAGTAGACAAGAGAGAAATGTCAAGCGGATTTATTTGTTAGACATTGCCCCAAAATGAAATAACCTGAAATCTACGATAAATTTACAGATTTTTAACTGCATGGATAAACATTTTAAAATTTGCTTTACAATCATGAGTTGACATGTCACTGCAAAAGGCCTAAATGCAACTGATTTTACTGTTGTTCACACGACAAAGATTTTTCTAAGCATGAAATGACCCTTTTACACATATAATCATGTAAATTCCATGATATTAACGTAATGACTGTTTTTAAAAAACAAAGAGCCCTTGTCGAATTTTAATGGGCACTGAAAACATAGGTCCCACCCAGAATTATCCCTGCACACTACATGGGAAGGGACATTTCTCATTCTATTTATAGATCTGCTAAACAAATGACACGCTGTGTCTAAAAATAGCTTCGTTAGCAGTTTAAGCTTATGAGTGAAGGCCTAGAAAGCTGAAGCTTTCTCTACAGACTCCCAACTTAGTTACGGAGGATTCTAATTTTTAACGTACCTAACTTAGTATATGCCATTTACCTTTCTCACGAGAGACAGAGGTTTACCGCGAAATTCTTCGTGCTTACCGGATGGGCTGCCCCCAGCCCACTTCGCATGAGCGGGAAACCGGAATCCTGGGTAAAATTCGAGTCATACTTTCTTTCTCTCTCTTCGAGATCGCATGTATTTTTCGTCTTGCTTATCGGTTTTTCTACGGTTGGTTTTTCTGGTCTTTTTCCTTCCTTTCCTTCCGTCATTGTCCTTATGCTGCCCCCATCGCTTCTAATGTATCGATTTTTCCATCTAATTTCGCTTTTCGCGATCTTTTTGCACTTGGTGATTTTGCTATGTCCATGGCTTCTCGCCGTTTTACGTACCTTGCATGTTCTATTTCCCTTGGAAATATCTTCTTGGGGGTCTATTTGCTTGTTATCGTCCCCTCTACCTCCCTTTCCCTCTTGTTTTCCATCTACGTGGGCTGGTTTTTGTTGACCTGCTTTTCTGCACGTCCGCATTCCTGCTTACGTCACATGTCCCTTTGGTCCGGTCCAAATACTATGGCAGCCTGTTTCTGCCATCTAATATCTCCTATGCATTTATAATTACTTCCTAATTACTCTATGCATTACTTCCATCAGCATATTTCTCCTTGCATATAAAAATAATAATATATCTTAATATATTTTATTTTCTATATCTCTATCATCCCTTTTATTAAAAAATTTCATAAAATTTTCAATTACAAATTAATATATATCATAATCACTTATTCTTATATATTAATTTCATATTACATATTCCCTCTAATGCATTTTATTTTTGCATTTACTCTTCATTAAATAATCTTGTAATAATAATTTTCTCTCTAAAAATTATTGCATTACATCTTATTTAATTTTCTACGGCAACCCTTTCAGGACATAAATTTTCCCGTTTTGCTTGCCCCTTAAAGGGGCACGCTCTTAAAAATTTCAAAAAAATTTCAAATTTTTATACATTGCCCTTTTATACATTACATTTTCTCCATGTTGGCATGTTTCTGTTTCCTGTGTTACAGTATTTATGCCAAGGGTCTTTTGTGTCCTGTGTCGTTCCTCAAAGTCGGCCAAGGATCCTCATCTCCGGTGCCCCGACTGTCTTCCCAGGGTCTGCCTAGTGAACGACCGTTGCGATGAGTGCCGTGACCTCTCCCCCCTCGACTTCAAGAGCTTCGCCTCCGCTCGTAGTAAGAGACTCACCCAACGTCGGCGCAGGAGCATGTCTGACCCTACCACCGACCTCCCTCCCTCCGAGCCTACCTGCGCTCTGGACTCCCAGGTCCAAGAGGATCCTCGTCGTTCGCCTACGCCGCCTCCTGCGCCCAGCACGTCTTCTGCCATCTCCCTTCTGGAACTGGAGCTGATTATGACGAGCATGTTCAACAAGCTGCTGGCCAGTCAACCTCCGTCTCAGGACCACGACAAGCGCTCGGTGCAGCGCCAGGACCAGCACCCGGACCCACGCCTATACCAGCGCTATACCTATACCAATCTTCCTGGTCCCGAAGAAAAATTCCACCAAGTTCCGAATGATCCACAACATGGCGACATTCAACGAGCTGTACATGGAGCCACCATCCCACTTTCGCATGATTTCCCTAGACGCTCTCCGAGCCCAGCTGTCTCCAGGCGATTGGATGGTCAGCCTCGACTTACAGGACGCCTATCTCCAAGTGCCGATCTACCCGCCCCACAGGAGGTTCCTGCGGTTCGTCTTCCAGGGCCTACATTACCAGTGGCGGGTCCTGCCGTTTGGAATTTCTTCGGCTCCGTTGTTATTCACGCGGATCACAGCTCCCATCTGCCGCTATCTCCATCTCAGAGGGGTCCACTTCGACCCCTACATCGACGACTGCCTCATGTTCAATCCTCAGCCGCTCGTACTACGCAGACAGGCGGTGTTGGCTCTCGACCTTCTTCACCAGCTGGGATGGCTAGTCAACCGGGAGAAGTCTCAGCTCGTCCCCTCCCAAGATTTGACCTTCATAGGGGGGCGCTTCCGGACAGACCTGGGCCTCCTACTTGTTCCTCCAGACAGGTGGACCAAGATCCAGTCCTTCGTCCAGCGAGCCCTGGTATCTCCTCTCCGGCTCAGAGATTGGCAAGCTCTTCTGGGACTCCTAACGTCCGCCCAGGCTCTCACGCTCAGAGGACGTCTCATGATCCGCCCTCTCAAGGTGTTTCTCAGCCCTTACATCCGGTTGGACGACACGTCAGTAAGGATCCCCCTGCCAGCGCACCTCAGCCAGTACCTCTGTTGCTGGACACAGCCATCGAACGTCTGCAAAGGCGTCTCTTTGCTAGAGTTTCAACACAATCAGGAACTGTTCGTGGACGCTTCGCTCCAGGGCTGGGGAGCTCATCTCGGGGATCAGATTGCGTCAGGCATCTGGACGCACTCAAACAACCTGGAGATGCTGGCAGTAATCCTAGCAGTGACGCACTGGCTTCCGGTTCTTTGAGGCAGTCGCCTTCTCCTGGCCTCCACGGTCGTTTGGACTATCAGGAACCAAGGAACGACATGCTCTCCTCAGCTCCTAGACCAGGCCCTCGAGCTCTTCCATCTACTGGACGAGAATCAGATCCTCATCAGAGCTCGGCACATTCCAGGCTGCAGGAATGTCCTCGCGGACGCCCTGTCCAGACCAGACAAGCCGTAACCAACAGAGTGGATGCTGAACCCGGAGGCCTTCGCACTCATCGCCGCTCAGGTCCACCATCCTCTCCTCGACCTGTTCGCCACGAAGCAGAACCATCAGCTTCCGGTGTACGTCTCGCCTCTCCCCGATCCAGCAGCTTGGGCCGTCGACGCCATGTCCTTGTCGTGGGAGAATCTGGACGCGTACGCCTTTCCACCTCCGATTCTCCTGACCAAAGTCGTCGCCAAGATCAGGGACACCCTTCATCTCAGACTGACTTTGGTCGCGCCCTACTGGCCGGCGAGAGGCTGGTTCCCCGATCTTCTTCTTCTCGCCGAAAAAGATCCGCTCCCTCTTCCAAAGTGGCCGAACCTACTTCGTCACCCTCTCAGTCGTCAGCTTCACCCAGATCCCGAGAGGTACGCTCTGCACGTATGTTTCTGGCGTTCTACGACGGTCTTCGCGTCCCACTACCTCCGAGACCTCGCTGTGGAAGACGTGCAAGGACTGCAGACCTTTGGACCGTTGGTGGTAGCCCAACAGCTAGCTGCCCCAACATCTCTTTAGGGTAAGCTGAACACTTGTCTACTTCGTTACTTCTCACCTTGCACCTGTTGAGTTGTTTCGTTGTTGGCGACTTCGTGGGGTTCACCGTTTGCTTCTCTGTGCAGTTCACTTCGGTCGTTCCCACTCCGGGAGGATGTTTGATGGATGCTTTCTGCCTTGATGACTCGTCCTCCCTCCTCCCTACTGTCGGATCAGTGGCATATACTAAGTTAGGTAGGTTAAAAATTTATTAAAATCTAAATATTTTAGATATTTAAATACCTATCTAACTTAGTAGGAATTACTCCCGCCCGGCCTCCCCTTCGGACTTCGTTGGATACCTCCTACAAGACTTCGTTCCAGAAAGTATGACTTGAATTTTACCCAGGATTCCGGTTTCCCGCTCATGCGCAGTGGGCTAGGGGCAGCCCATCCGGTAAGCACGAAGAATTTCGCGGTAAACCTCTGTCTCCCGTGAGAAAGGTAAGTGGCATATACTAATATTTAGATTTTAATAAAATTGTACATTTGGTGACCATGTGGCTCCTTCTAAGGGGGAACCACATATTCCCCACCCTAAAATTTTTTTTTATGAAGCCTGATGAGCTACAGAGCCAATGGCTCTATTTAGCAGCCCCGTCTAAGGACGCGGCTGCTATCAGTTTTTCTGAAGTTTCCATCGCCGCCGCCACCACTGCCACCACCGCCTCGCACTCGTACTACTAGCTATAACTTTTTTCCACTAAGCTTTCCAGAACTCTTATTCATATCTTACTACTCATACCTCGGGGGAACAATTTAGACACATTCACTTTCAAGGTCAAAGGTCAAGGTCACTAGATATGTATTCACTCTAAGAATTCCTTGTAAACGCGATAACTTGAAAGGTTTTTGTGCTATGAAGCTCTAACTTGGTATATATCATCCTTGGAAAAGTAAAAAAATTTGAAAAGGTTTTGGCTACAATCCGTCAAAGGTCAAGGTCACAGCAAGGTCATGACGTAAGCATGTTTTAGCAAATATGCTTTATTTGAACTATGAACACTTTTAATCAATACATGATTGTTATACTCAATAAAAAAGTGTTCAATGATTTTGTGACCTTGAAGGTCAAAGGTCAAGGTCATGAGATATGAGTTATTACAAAATGCACTAAATTTGGGTATAACTTTATCCCATTTAGCTTTTCAGAACTCATGAACATGTCTAAATGTTAATACTTCCAGGGAATCATTATGACATGTTCACTTTCAAGTTCAAAGCTTTTGTGCTATGAAGCTCTAACTTGGTATATATCATCCTTGGAAAAGTAAAAAGTTTTGAAAAGGTTTTGGCTACAATCCGTCAAAGGTCAAGGTCACAGCAAGGTCATGACTTAAGCATGGTTTAGCGAAAATGCTTAATTTTAACTATGATCACTTTTAATCAATACATGATTGTTATACTCAATAAAAAGTGTTCAATTATTGTGTGACCTTGAAGGTCAAAGGTCAAGGTCATGAGATATGAGTTATTGCAATTCCTTGTAAACACAATAGGTTGAAAAGTTTTTGTGCTATGAAGTTTAGATTTTGTATATATTATAGGTTTTGGGTACTGTCGAAGGTCAAGGTCTCAGCAAGGTCAACATATATGGAGAAAATGGATTAATTTAATGTTTAACACTTTATTTCATTACAATAATGTTATACTCAATGAAATGTGTTCATTGATTGTGTGACCTTGAGTGTCAAAGGTCAAGGTCACGAGAAAATTCCCAATTTGGTGAGGCCTGTAAAAGGAGGAACAGGGTAAGGCAAAACCCCAAGTTCTGGGGCTGCTCTGCTTTTGCGGTATCCCGCAAATGCTAATCTAGGTTTTTTACAAATGTTGTACATGTAACATTTGTTGGTTGATCTAGAGGTTGAGTGGTGCCTTTTGCTACTGTGGTTATTCTGATGTTTTGGGGGGTATCAATGGAAACAATTTGAATTCATTGCCTATTGGGGTTAGTGTACTTTTCATACCTCGATCTGAAGTGGTACCTTTTTCTACTTAGGCTACTTGTCACTATTGTGTCAATTTATTATTTCCCGCCCCGCATTTAGCGCGAAGTGGGGGATAAAGTATTGGGCAGCATCTGTACATCCAAACGTACGAAATGGAATAACTATGAGTAAGGTCCCTAAAGAGGTTCATGACCTTGACCTTCATTTCAAGGTCACAACGAGACTTTAAAATTTTACCCTTGTCAGCTGGATATCACAAGAACCATTCACTGGATTCTCTTCATAACTTAAACAAACCTTCTTATAGAGAATGCGATGGGCCCGGTAGATTTTTGTGACCTTCATGTTATTTTCAAGGTCACACCGAGGCTTTGAAAATTTCAGCATTGAAACTTGCATTTGAAGCTTGTCAGTAGGATATCTCAAGAACCATTCACTTGATTCTCTTCATAATTTACACATAGCATCTTATATAGGAGGCGCCAGGCCCAGTTGATTTTTGTGACCTTCACAGTATTTTCAAGGTCACAGTAAAGCTCATCTTCCCACGGCAAGGTGAAAACGTATAGAGCAACTCCTCGTTTAGACCTTGCCTTCACAAGATAGAAAACAGGTGATCCGGAGCAGCGACACCTATCGTGATCACGAGTTACGCCCCTTACAAGCTCTTTCAACAATAGCCAATGTAATACTAACAGACGATCATTTTGAAAACTATCCAAGTGAAATTTGATTTTAAACTTCAGTCCGCATTGTTGTTTTCATGTTTTTGATGAGCACCGAGAATGCAGAGAAAATATTTATTATGTATCACTCAAATAAAGTGCTTCTCTCCCTTGTAAAACGCATACAAAAGTATTTTTTTCAAATCGGTTCATTTAACAAGCTGTCTTCTGACTGGACTATTCTACTTTCGTGCAGCGGGCTGAAATGCTAGCACAGAATGATGTCAAGGGAGGAATGGAAAGCTTTAGGAACTTTTTCGTTTCGCCCTTGACGTTGTGAAGATGAGTAAGGCTTTGACATTTAAGCATTGAAATCTGCATTTTAAGCTTGTCAGTGGGATTTCTCAAGAATAATTCTCTCGATAATATTCATAATTTACACATAGCATCTTATTGAGAAGGCGCTGGGTCAAGTCTATTTTGATGACCTTCACAGTATTTTCAAGGTCACAGCAGAACTTGATTTATCAGCATTATAACCTCCATGTTTAGCTTTTTAGTGTGATATCTCACCGGGCCCATTTGATTTTGGTGACCTTCACATTATTTTCAAGGTCACAGCGAAGCCAACGTGAATTATTAGGGTGATATGTTAAGAACTGTTCTCTAGATTACCTTCATATTTTGCACATGACAAGTGTAGACAAGAGTTTCTATACATTATTTTTGTTGTTGATACCATTTTCGGCGGGGGATCTTGTCACCTTTGTGACAATTACTTGTTTTCTAAAATATTAACCTTTTTTAACATATCTTAATTAACTTGCAAACAACAAACAACATCATAATGTTTGATTACAGTTCGGGCGAGGGACATCACAGTTCATCACATTAGTATGTTTCTAGTTTTGTGAATTTTTTCTAATCAAGTTTTAATTTCAGTTTCCAGGTAAGCATGATATCCGCTGGTCTGAAGTTTTCTGGCATAGATGACACAGATGACAGAGAAAGAGCATTGCTGATGATGCTGCCAAATGCAGTATTTTGGACATGCATGTTTAATGCAACTGGACCAAAGAGCAAGGAGATTCTCAATCATCCTCTCACCAGAAAGGCTCAGAAAATGGTAGCAGAAATTTGGGATGGATTGGTTGAAAAAAGTGTGTCTGTATACCTTTTGAATAAGATAAGAGGCAGCTTTGATAAGTTCTCAGAAGGTTTGTCGGAGCTTATATCTGCTACGGGAGAGGATACCGGTAATGAAAGGATCAAAGTGACAATCAAACAATGTACTGATATTGTTGCTAAGGGAGAAGAAGACTGTTTAATCCTTGATATCATGCTCAAAAATTTGGAAGGCTGGAAACTTTTGAAAATTGAAGACTTGACTTTGGCAAGAAGATGTTTTCAAGAATGTTTTGAAAACTTTCAAAAGGGGACTGTGCAAGCAGATGCAGTTTTAACACGGAAACATTGGAAGCCATTTGATGCTGTCCTCAAGGAATCAAGAAACATTTCAACCATCATACATTCAGATGTGTTTTGGATGACATGTGAAGAAGATTTTCAAGAATGGCTTCCAACAGCTGAAGATGTTGTTGTTGAAGATGCTGCTGTTGAACCAATGGAAGACATCAGTTACCTTTACGGTGATGCTATCAAATCTGAAAATCCCAACATCACATTAAAGGTTATGTTGAAAATTTGCAGAGATGGAGATAAAGTATACCAACAAATTTGGAATCCACTTTTCGATGAGAGGGATGTTAAACTGAGTTCTTTGCGTATCATTGTTGATCAAAGCAGTTCTATCAAGCAAGAGTTAGAACGTGCTGAAGAAGTTTGTCAACGCAAGATCCCTGGGTGGAAGGTCTCTGCTCTACAAATGAATAAACAATATGACAAAGACAGTGAAAAGATGAGAATCATACAAGATTTCCACAATATGGATTGCATTGATACGACTGCTGATGAAAGGTTTGACGAGACTGTTCAGGCATTCAGAGTTTTAGAACTGAACCATGATGATATAACACTCAAGAAGCTTCATAACATCAGATCAATGATTAAAGAAATAGACGAAGTAGTTACTGATGACATATTGAGCGTTATCACAGAAGTTGTCAAGTCCAGGTCACTGCTTAAATTCTTAAAAGATAGTCCAATGGATGATTTGAAGAATCTGATTGATGCTGTTGAAGAGTACTCGGAACAATCTGTACAAGAATCCACAGTATCTGCACTCTTGGATTTGAAAAGATTTTTGAGCCCACTATTCCTTTCTGAACCTAAAAGAACTGCTCTGCAGCATATCGCTAGACTGAAAAAATCACTTGAAGATTCACATGTAAAAATGTTACCTGAAAAAATAAGTGATTGCAATACAAACTTTCATGGACTTCAGACCCTTTTATCCAATGTTGCTAACAGAGGGGAAATGACCCGTGACATTGTAAAGAACACTTTGAAACAGGGTTCAAGATTCATTTTCAGCTTTGAAGAAAAGGACATAGCACTGAAGTTGATTTACAAGTCAAGTGGTAATCAAAGTGTCCACACTAGAGCAGATTTGTGTGATTTGAGAAGTCGAGTGCTGCTCATGGTGAACACAGATTGGAAAAGTAAAAGCCCATTAAAAGGCAAAGACAAGTCATATGAGGACTTTAATACCTTTGTTGAAACAGTAGACAAAGCTCTAGACATTTCTAATTTGCTAAACAATCTGCATCAGTCTGGGCACCCAGAATCAAGGTCACTAGTAAGAGGAGGGGTAGACATAAAAGAATTAAGCAACTATGCCATGGAGGTGGAGGAAGTTTGTCAAGAATGGTGGAACTACCTTTCTGAGAGTCGTCAGAGATATTATTGGCTTAACTTCTTTTACCCAGAGCAGCTGAGATCAATTCAGGTCTATCTTTGTGAAGGAACAAACAATAAGACTGTGAAACAGCTTCTCAGATTTACAGGATGTAAAGTGAGAGATCTGAAACTTGCTGTACAGTATTATAAGACCCTGCCAAACCAAGATTGTGATACTCATGGATTGATGAAAGTTGGTTTGACACTTGAACACACACTTGAAACCGAAAACCATCAGCCATTTGTATTTCCAAAGAAGAAAGACCTTCAGAATATCAAAATCCTTGATACTGTACAAGTTGGACAGATCTTTGTTGTCCATTTGGATGAGAATGCCAGAATGATTATTCCAACTCTTCTGGCACTTTATCACAACACAACTGGTAACTTCCCACTCCCATATGAAATTCTATTTTGCCATGAGGACACCCAATGGGAAGATGTCAAGCTATTTTTGAAAAGATGCAAGGGATCAGTTAAAATGCAAACTGATAATCTCTTCATGATTGTGTCAGTAGAAAAACTGTCTAATGAAGTTCAGTTCCAACTTGTTGACAATTTAAATTTGATAGAAGAAGTACCAGTCCGGTTAGGCGTGATTTGTAAAGGGAGTAGACATCATTCATTTCTCTCGCATTTCAAGCAGAATGTTCACCTTGTACAGCCTCTAACAGAGTCGTTGATGGAAGAGTATCTTAAGGAACTCTTTCAGGATGTTCTAACAGTTACATCTGATCTTCCTGGTCAAGGGAAATCAGAGAGAATTCAGGAAATAGCCCATGAAAAGGATTTGGACATTCGAACCCTTCATATCAGTGGAAAGGTCAATGCAGATTGTGTAATAGAAAAGTTGGCAGCACTGAGGCTTACCGGCCTGCATCTTCTGCATATTGATGTTGGTATGCTAGAGGATCCAGATGATGTTGAACTGTTACTCTTTCAAATTATCTGTCTGAAAAATGTCACACATTTGGCTAACATGTTCAACTTAGAGTCAGACCACATTTGTATTGAGATTGCAAATACTGTTGACAACATCTTAAGAAATTCACTGCAGACTGTCATGTTTTTCCAACGTGAACATATTCAGTGGCAAGAATATTCCAACTTCAAAGTCAGTTACGATCTTTGTAGTCCAGTTCAAGTTGTCTGCAGTTATCTGGATGTGTTTGACAGGGCCAGCATTGATACAGAGGATCTTTACTTTACAGGCACAGATTCACGCAAACCCCTGCCATCGATTCATTGTCAACGTTTACTAAGAAGACATTTCTCCTATGATAGCAGCATGTCCTTTGCAGTGGTCGAAGTGTTCTTGAATGTTCTAGCTGATCAGTTGAAGAAATTGTCAAGCAGTCATTTTTTCCGCACAAGTAACATTTCTGGTATGCTTGGTGAGTTGCAGATTAGAGATGTGAAATCTCAGGTATTCAAGGCTCTGCTTGAAATGTCAAAGGAGTTTGCAACAAGGTCTGTTAGTGTGTGTAGAGAAAAACAGACATCAGATTTGAAAGTTATGGGACAGCCACAAGCTAACCAGCAATTTGAAGCTATGACAAAAACATCAGCATCTGCAGAGTCAATGATTCAGAGAGTTGACAGTATGATACAGTGGTCTGAAAGCAACCATCTCATTGTTGCCTTTCATAACAAAGATGTCAACACCATATCAGCACTTTACAGAGATAAGTCTTTGGTTCCATCAGAATTAAGAAGGCTGTTTGAAACACAGATTGGGAAACAAATGCCCAATTATTCAGATTTGGATCAAAATGCACTCCAGAAAATACTTTTGCATGTTGCAAGTTTCAAAAAGGAGGGTATTTCAGAACAAGTATTGGTTGATATTTCAGAAACCTATGCATTAACTCCTGATAACCTACTGAAAATGGTTCTTATTGTACTCAGAGTTCGAGCACATGTACCTGTGATCATCATGGGAGAGACTGGCTGTGGCAAAACAAGTCTCATTTTTTATCTATCAAAGATATGTGGGGTGAAATTCAAGGTTCAAAATATACATGCTGGAGTTGAAGAAGATGAGATTAAGTCATTTATTTTTGATTGCAACAAACTGGCCATGGAAAATCTCAATGAGTTTGTGTGGGTGTTTCTAGACGAAATCAATACTTGCAGTCATCTTGGAATGATCAATGACATCATCTGTCATCATACATGCCAAGGAAAAAGATTAGCCCCTAATCTTGTAACCATGGCTGCATGTAATCCTTACAAGTTGAGAAATACAAACAGCATTTCCACTGCTGGTCTGAAGACAAAGATCACTACAGATGAACAATCAAAACTTGTTTACAGAGTTAGGCCACTTCCAGAAAGCATGATTGATTACATATGGGACTATGGTAGTCTGAGCATATCAGATGAAGAAGCCTACATACAGAGGATGGTTTCCAAGACTGTTAAACCAAAGCTTGTTAAATGTTTCATCAAATTACTGATGACTTCACAAGATTTCATTCGAAGAAAGGAAGGCACCGAGTCCTGTGTGAGTCTGAGAGATGTCAACCGGTGTAGGATGCTTGTTGACTGGTTCACTGAATCACTGAAAATGAAACATTCCTGTGACAAGAAAAAACCTTCCCTCAGCAACCGCATTGAAATCAATGCAATCATTCTGGCTCTAGCACATGCCTATCATTCAAGATTACACAGCACTGAAGACAGACATGAGTACAGAAAGGAACTGGCAGCAATATTCAAGACACATGGTGAACATACTATGGATGAAGCAGAAGTGAACAAAGTCATCCAAACAGAACAAAAAGACATATTACAAAGAATGGTTTTACCGGATTGTACAGCCAGGAATGTAGCTTTACAGGAAAATGTCTTTGTGATGATGGTTTGCATGCTAAACAGAATACCAGTGTTTGTCGTTGGAAAACCAGGATGCAGCAAGTCCTTGTCACTGCAGTTGCTGAAAAGCAATCTTCGTGGACAGGATTCCAAAGATCCCTACTTTCAACAACTACCACAGTTATACTGTGTATCATTTCAAGGGTCGGAATCTTCAACTTCAGATGGCATAATCAAGGTCTTTGAAAAAGCTGAACGATACAGAGTTTCTACAAAACAATCTGACGTGTTGCCTGTAGTGATCCTTGATGAAGTTGGCTTAGCTGAAACATCAAAGTTTAATCCTCTTAAGGTTCTTCATAGTCGTCTGGAGCCAATGAATGGGGGTAGGCCAAAGGTAGCTGTGATAGGAATTTCAAATTGGGCACTTGATGAAGCCAAGATGAACAGAGCAATCCATCTTTCACGTCCTGATATGGATTTGAATGATCTTGTTCAGACAGCAAAGTCAATAAGTGACACAAGGGAGGCAGAAAAAACATCCTTGTTTCCAAAAACTGTCAAATCATTCAAGATAGATGAAAAACTCCTCAGTGCTGTAGTCAAAGCTTACACTCAATATGTGAAGGAACAGAAATTTCCAAATTTCCACGGTCTCCGGGATTTCTACTCTTTTGTCAAGTATATCTCAAACAAGTTAAAAGTAATAGCACCAGGGGGTTATGATAATGATGAAGAAAAAACTAACATCATCATGACAGGTATACTCAGAAACTTTGGGGGCCTCTCACCTGATGTAAAGATTGTGTTGTCCAGATTTGAGAAACGAGAATTGTTTGGTACTAAGAAACAGAAGTATGACCAAATTCCTTCAGTGCTTGACCTAGTGGAAGAAAATATCTGTGACAAAAGTTCTCGTCATCTTCTCATAGTGTCAGAAGGACAATCAGCTCTCAGTCTGGTCGAAGATCTCCTTCGTAGAATTGATCGACAGTCGGTTACTATCCTCGGGAGTCAGTTTGAGGAAGACCTAAAGGATGACTACAGCTATCGGATTCTAAGCAAAATAATATTATGCATGGAACAAGGAGTGGTTTTGATTTTGAAAGATCTTGATAGCATTTATGGCAGTTTGTATGATATGCTGAATCAGAATTACTCACAAGTTGGACTGAAAAAAACATGCAGGGTAGCCCATGGAGCCTACAACAATCCAGTGTGTCATGTTCATGAAGATTTTCGTTGTATTGTCTTTGTTGAAGCTAGAAAATTGGACAAGTCTGATCCTCCCTTTCTGAACAGATTTGAAAAACAGTGTATCAAACTCATGGACATCCTGGAACCTTTTGAGGTCTCTGTAATGAAGGAAACTGGTGATTTGCTGGGAAGAATGACCACCCATAGAGGTCTAAGGTTTGATCAGAGTGACTTGATTCCAATGAACAGCTCTGAATTGTTGCCATCCTTGATTCACTTTGGTGCAAAGAAGTATCCAGATATCCTGGAAAGAAAACAGTTGCGAGAAAAATGCTTGCAAATTCTATTGAGAGCTTGTACCCCTGAAGGCATTTTGCGAATTGAAAAGAGTGAATTTTTCATGGAAGATCAAAATGAAATGAAGAAATGGCAAGAATATTACCACCACCTTCCAATTCACAGGGGTTTGGCTGCATACCTCGAAAGTTTGGAAACAACTGGAGACGAAGGTTTTGAAGGTAAAGAGATCATTTTTACACATAGTAACATTCACACCAACATTGACAAGTGCCTAGATCTTGCTCAAGATCAGTATCAAGCAGAAAAACTAAGTTCTTACAAGTCAGAGAAGCAACTTTCACTCAGGTTGCAAGAATTCTGGTCATCCGAGTCAAAGAAATGGCTTTTCATTCAATGCATTTTGAGTGTTGATCAAGAGAATTTCCTATTGATGAAATCATTAATTGAAAAAGGTATTTGTGACCATCACAAGGAGGAAGAACTTCCAAGGAAAAAAGTGTTCTTGATAATCCACATTGAGAGAAATTTAAGAAATGAATCAATGATCAACTTTTTGTCTGGATGGAAAATAACTGTGGTAGATGCTCTTGAACCCCCGGTGTACTCACTGCTTGATATTCTTGGTCTCAGCAAGCTTGAAGTAGCATTTGAAAGAAAAGAATCATCAATGAGTCAATTTTTATTTTGGGCCTTTACTCTCATCAGCTACCACAAGAATGGCAGAGACTTTGCAAATCTCAAATGTCTTGTTGAGAAGGTGCTTGCTGAGGAACAAATTTTACAATGCATGGAAAAAAAGGTTTTGCAAGCCTTGAAGAAAAGTCAGAATGACCAGAATATGGAAAATTGGCAAATGGAAGTAGCATGCAGTCGACTAAAGTTGTGTTCATCTCTTACTTTGGTTGACGCCTTAGAACAAGAGATATATGAATGGATGAAGTATCCATTTGCAGAAATAGTTTTCAAAATTGAAAGTGTTAATGGATGGGAATCTGTTTGTAATGAAAGAGCCACTGACCAAAAAAAGGAAGTCTGGAAATCACTTGTCTCGCAGGATTCTGTTCTTGAAATGTCAGACTGCTCAACTGTGAAAAGATCTGACAGTTTTCAAGTGACTGATCCCATTCTGAAGCTTGTATGTCCATTCAGTAAAGTTTTCATTCAAAGAATAGAAACACTCCATGAGATGTTCAATGAAGTTATGAGAGTGGTGTATGTATATACTGATAAAATCAATCAGGTCCAGACTAGCGAAATTTGTACCAAAATGCGTGAGCCAATATGTGAGGTTGCAAGTGAACTGTTTGAAAGCTCCTATGGGAATGAGCATTTCAATGATTATTTTGAAGATTTCATACAAATACAGTATTCTGATGCTTCAACATTCATTGATGAAGCTACCAAAATGCAGGTTGTAAAATGGTCCATCTCTAAGCGATTGCCACAGGAAACAGCACATTTTAATGCTCAAGTTGTAGAGTTGCATGTTATCAACTGGTTGCATGGACACACAATCCATGCAGAACTGCAGCTTATTGATGCGTGTTTGGAGACAGCAAATGTTGATCTAAATGACATTCTTACTGAGCCAATCACTCCAATGATACAGTTGGAAAATACCCACACAGTTCAACAGGATGAAACCTACAGAGATGTTGAAGGTGAAACCTCAGAAGAACAGACGCAGAAAGGTCAACAGTCAGAGTTAAGAGAATCGACGGTAGTTGGTGCAGAAGCATATCAGTTTAGCGAAGAAAGACAAGAATTTGAAGAGGATTATAGCGGCAATCTAGAAGAAAAGATTGGCATGATGGTTGATGAAGATTACCAGAGTACAGAAGAAACAAAGAAAAGCCAACAATGTGATTCCCCTGTACATTCTTGGTCAAAAGCAACAGCTCAAGAGGAAGAAAAGAAATTGGAAGAAATTGGTACAAATCTTGTTTCCTTTGCATGCCAGAAACTAATTCCCACTGAAGATTTGATGAAACAGTCTTCTTTAAGAAATTGGATGAAAAGAGTCAGACTTGTCTTGTCAATGGCAAGCCAGGTTTCATTTGATTCTGATATCTATCAGTCACTGAGTTTGTGCAATGAATTTGCATGTCTACTTGTAATTCCCTGCAAATTACCAGAAACCAGCCTGCACAATCTTGGGAAGCTACTAATAGACCATTCTGTTGAGAGTGAGCCAGTGTACCAGATGATTATCAGTATCTTGGACAGGGAACATGCTGGTGGTAGTGGTCATAGAGAATCACTTCAACATTTCTTCTCCTGTTACTTGTACAGATGTTTAGCTGTTGATCCTGAAACACCACTGCTAGAATTGGGATTGAAAGCCCTGAGCAGAATGGCTTTGTTTGATTCTTCTTTGAACTACTTTGGACCAACCATATGGTTGATACTGCTGATGGAAACAGATGGAGGTGATATTTTTGATGATGGACTCATTGAAAAGTCTATTTCACTTGCCTACTTAGAACAATGTCTGACTGAATTTTATGAAAAGGGGGAAGCTGATTCAGAATTTGCATGTGTCTTGTTAGACACACTGCATTCTTTCATTCTGCCTGAAGATCTTTCCAAAGAGAGCAAGGTTGCAATTCTTCACAAATGTGAATTGATTTTCAAATCTGACGGGTTTTCCTTGAGGCATGTCATTGCATTAGGAGCCTTGAAAATGCATCTTTCATCAGTTGCTGTTGAACTGAAAACAAGTCATGTAGAGGATTATGAACTACAGGAAGTGGCTGGTATTCTTCAAATTGACCAAGGAGATGAGGAATCTGTTAAAAACAGCAGAACAAGATCCTTACAGGAATTCTTTGTTAAAGTTTTCTGTCAGAATGAGGGATTGAAAGCATTTGAAGAGCTGATAGAGAGATTGCCATGCCTTGAACATTTTCATTTCAAACAAGAAGATAGACTTCAGGCACTTGAACTGAGTCCAATGCAGATGACCTCCCCTGGTGAATATAAACGTGTCATGGAAAGTTACCAAGCCCTGCCTAAAGATACCGGGAAAGCGCTATCAGTATGTGAGGCTGCAAGAAACAATGGAACCATTGTTCACTGTATTTTTGGAGTTGCTCTCAAAAACTTGTATCTGATGAAAACATTGAACTTGCCAGATACAGAGCGATCAGAGAGAGGAAAGGTTTTCCTTACACTGTCCGGCAAGCATCTGACTCCTAATCAAGAAAAGTTCTTGCAGTGCTTATGTACATTTGAAACTCTAAAGTTTCCATTACTTCAAATGAGTGAGAACAAACCAGCTATCGAACAACATATGGCTGTCTGTGTCCTTCATCTCATATCTTCTGTACTTGCATTCAGCAAAATGGAACAACACAGAAGCCAAACTCCTTGGGAAATACTCATGTTTGATCCTGAAGCAATCAAGGACATGTATCTACCAGGTGGGGGGTTCAGGATAATGGACTTGCATTTGAGTAAGTTCTTATGTACAAATCTCAACTGGAGGAAATGTTTCTTAGTCAATTGCTTGTGTGGCATTAGGTATGTCTCAACAATTGCAGACAGTAACTGTCCAAAGTGCCACAAAGCGCCAATTGATACAAACGAGGTGGTCTACTCCACATTGAGAGACAGAACAAGACACCAAGGCTACATCTATATCGGTCCTGAAACACTGAAGAATGAAATGATCACTGTTGGCAAAATGTCTCCAACAACTTTCAGAGTGCTACAGTTCCTTCTTCACAGCAGTCTTGCAGCTGCCCTTGCTATTGGAACAGTAAGCTCATCTCAACTGTCAGTTATCCTGAGTTTACCAGAAGAAGTTGAGGTTTGCGAATATTTGTCTTCACATCTGAAATGGCATTGGGATAATCTTTCATCATTGACAGAAATGGGTGGTGCGGAACTGGGCAAGATGATGAACTTCCTGTTGCGAAATGGTTCTGAATTTATATCAAACTACAGAGTTGCCTCTTTCAAGAAAAAGGAACAAGAAGAATTTGAACATGGATTTGACAGCTACATCCAAACCATGTTTGCAAATCGATTCAAAATCGTCAGGGATGAAGTTCAGATGTTTCATGAGCTTCATACAACCAGTAGAGCTGCAAATGTTGAAAGATGTATTGCTGATATAACTGAAGGCACCTGTAGGAACACAAAATTACCCAAGCTGATGAGAGAACATCTGTCTCCAAGTATAGAGAACATGGAAAGAGAGTTCTCTTTACAAAAACAGGCGCTGGTTCATCCATTGATGGCTTTGGTGTTTGAGAGAAAAGAAGAGCTGATGTTGCTGAAACATCTCCTCCCCCTGATGCAGTGGCACCTTGCTAGTGTACAATATGGAAGTCACAATAACATCGCAATTGAATGTCAAAGCATTGGGGATTTCATTGCCTCTTTTCACAAAGATATTGATGAAAATACAAGGAATCCACTGGTGAAAAGCTTTGATAACTTTAAACAGTCATGGAATACACTACGTGGAAAATCTGAAATTCTTCAAGTGTACAACTCCAAGGTTTCAGATATACCAAAGCTTCTTTTGCAAAGTCCAGTAGATGACTGTATTGTAAGAAACAACGACTCACAAGTGATGCAAGTGATAACATCTTTAGTGAATATACAAAACAGGTTTTTGATGGACATGATTATCATTTCCCTCTCATCAGAGAATTGGTCATCAAGCTTCTTCATTCAGTCAGAAAACAGTGTTGGATTACCATGTTCAAACCTTGACACCGTCACCTCTCAAAACATTGTGAGTCTCCCTGACATGGACAAGATGCTCAAGTTTTCAGAACTCAGCACCAAAATGGGCCATGGAAGACAGAGGCAATATGACATGTACCAAATTGAATGTCAGGTGTCATCAGACTGTCTTGTGAACAAGACATTTCTAACCATAGCATCAAATTTCCCAATGGTCAGAAAACCAGGTGATGCCCTTGACACCTTTGAGAACCTCTTACAAGACATTACCAAGATGGTTGGACATGAGCAGTTGGAACCCACGGTGGAGCAACTTGTGAGACAGATAAGAGATGAACTTTTTTCAAACGTTCAAGGACTTTTGGACTACATCAGTATGACATTTAGACTTCTGAAAAGGTTACCATCTCAAGCTTGTAACAGCAAACAGACTCTATATGAGTTTATGACAACATGGCAGGCTTTTGTTCCAAATAGGATGAAATGCATTGAAACATTGTGTTACCGGATTCAGCTTTCACAGCTCATATCCCTGTATGAGTTTGTAGAAGGCATGCTAACAGATATAGTCAAGGATGGCTTGGGAGACAAATACCAGGAACCATTGGTTGGTTCTTGTGAACAACAAATTGAAATTCTTGTAAGAAAATGGCCAAGAAACATCACAGAAGCTCTTCTGTCTGCCTTGAAGAAAATTGTTGTTAGATATATTCGATATGACATGGCAGGGGTTGATACACCGTTGTCGTCACTGCTGTCCGAAGACGAAACAACGGTTGTGATGGGAAAACCTGGTCTGCAGGGTTCTGGAATTCTTCCTGTAGAAGTCTGTGTCAGACATGTGTGCACCACAATGGACATCCTTACCAGAGGTCTGAAGGTATGTGACACTATATTTGTACCTAGAAAATATCATATTGTCAAAAATTGGGGCATATAATTATGTGAATGAAAACAGTTTTTTTAAAAACTTCTTTAATATTCATTGTTTGAATGACATGACATGTTGTACATGCGATGTTTAAAAGAGTGAAAGTCAATATCTAATGGAATTATAGCAATACAGTAGAACTCTGATATCACAAATTCCAAGGGACCAAAAAGAATTTAGTTCGCTATATCCGGTGTTCGCTATACGCATATAATTTAAATGATATTATAGGGACGGGAAGTGAAAATTTGTTCGCTATATCCGAGTGTTCGCTATATCTGAGTTTGCTATATCCATGTTCTACTGTATCTAACAATATGCAATATCTAACAGGAAATATAATTATGTACATATGGCTGAAATGATTAAAGATGCTGTATCATACTTGCAATGTTTTTTAAAGTATTTTTAATGTATACGTTGTATTTTTAGAAAAATTTAGCGACCAACCTTGAGAAAATCGGACCAAAACTCATTAAATAGGAGATTATTTACCAAAAAATACCGAAACGGCAGTCGACATAAGGGCGAATCAAGTGTGGCCATTTTACAACTTCCGGTTTCTAAATGTACGCTTGAAAACCGTCTTTGTCGCGCTAAACTAGATTTTATTTTATTTTTCTCCGAATTAGGTATTCGTTGCTGTCAAAGTTGATACCCATCGAACGCAATTACGGTAGTTGAGACACTGTGTAAATCCTACAAGCATAATGATTACGTCACCAAAAGCGGGTTCGTTAAATGACATGCCCTTTCTAGAGGGGTACTGTGCTTTGAGCGTCGAAATAAGTATGTTATTGTTGATTAAACAATCTAAATATGATATCAAAATTTCGACGAAAGATTTTTCTACAAAGTGATGTATTTCATTTCTCAATAGCTAAGTTTCATCCTGAACCGCTTGCAAGTATGATACAGCATCTTTAACAACCTGTCTGCAAAATAAAACAGTAAACATGCAATTTCTAAATTTAAGATAATTGTTCTCCTAACAGTTAATTAGCTTGTTAGATTATGGGAATAAGTCACTTGTAGGTATATTTACTTATATACCGGTATCCTTGCTGTACATTACAATGTATGTTTCAGGCCGCAGAGACCAAGGAGGAGAAGACGGCCGCACTCAGCCTCGGAACCAGAGCCAGCAGTTCCAAGGGAATTATTGACAGGAAGAAGGAACTCGCTCGAAAATTGAAACGCTGACCAGGTTTGCATCTTGAATTGCAATATTGGAGTATGAAATACCTGTTGATTTATGCATTGATACGTGGATTCTCAATTTCTGCATTGACATTGATTCAAAGGGAGAAAGCTGTGAGTTTTTTCTTGTCCGTGTTTCATATGTTAAATTTCGTTTTGTTGGAAGAATTTTCAATTGGCTTACTGTAAAAATTCCAGGCAAATTTCAAACCAGATGGAAATTTGTGTAAATCTTTTTAGATATGTGTTAAGAAAATATTGAAATAGTTATCTGGTTTTGTTGATTTCTTTTTTATTTTGTTTAAATGTTCTTAATATAATCGAGCAATTTTAAAACTTATGAGCTAATGAAGATATTACAATTATATAACTTACAAGCTTGTTACGGTATTGCTCATAGCATTTGGTATGTTTGTGGGCCCTCAGCAAAATGTCGTAATTTCATAACATTAATATGTTTCTTAAAACATTAAAATATAATCGAGCAATTTTAAAACTTATGAGCTAATGAAGATATTACAATTATATAACTTACAAGCTTGTTAAGGTATTGCTCATAGCATTTGGTATGTTTGTGGGCCCTCAGCAAAATGTCGTAATTTCATAACAATATGTTTCTTAAAACATTAAAACATTAAGTACCAATCATTTCCATCAAACTGTTTAATATCTTTTCCAGCTGTTTTTCATGTGATTTGATAACATGATATTCAAAGATATGGCTGAGTTCCGTTAATTTGCTGTAAAAATAAAAGATCATTGATTATTAAGAGTTTATCCTTGCATTTCAGTGCTTCTTTGGCTGACCTGTTCCTTACCTGATGGGACGTTTCTTTATTGACTAGAATCAATTTTACTTATGCTTATTTGAGAATGCCTAACTGTATTTTGTGTGACAATTTGGTTTTGTATTGAACATCTATCATGAGCATGTATATGTGTAAATATGAAATGGTTGTTTTTCAAACTAAGGTGTGTTGAGTTCTGTAGGTTCAGTAGCTTTGATTGTATGGAAGTGTAACGTTTTAGATACGCAACCTTTCTATATGATGTACTAGGGGGATATGTACTATTCAGTATGAGAAATGTGTAAATAAAAATTGTTAGAGAAATGGATGTGTGTACATGTATTATGAAATACTTGATTAATTGTTAATTAGATGATGATCTTGCATCTGGATGATAAACAATTAATATACAGAGAGGCATTTTAATAGTTATTGTGGTCACAAGAGTGTTGTATATGCAGTGTGTTGTTTGTAACTGAAAACTTGCTTTCGTGAGAAATACCCTTGTTGATACAAATATGTACATATTGAATGGCTATTAGAGTAAAAAAGTAATGAAATTTGTGTATGACATTATAGAAATCTTTTTAAATTTGATTTTCAAAGGTTTTCAAATGCTGATACAACTTTGTAAATATGGACTGGCTAATGTCCAAAACAAAACTGTAAAGAGTAAGTGATATGTTTTATGTCACTGGAAACTCTCCATAGATGTAGAATTGTCGATACATACAGGCTTGTGCCAAATATAAGTGTTGTGTGCTGTGCTACTGTCAGAAAAAGGAAAACATTCTTTGTATGAAGTGATAAATATCTACTTATGCAATTCTCAAAATTTTGATAAGTACAAATATAGGACTGGCTGTTGCCAGAGATTTGTTGTTATTTTTACATGTTTCTTTATCATTTACCCAATGTTTATAACGGTTACCAATACATCAATATATACATTACGTAATGTAAAATTGGACTGCCCTCCCCACCAAGTTATATTGGTTTATGCTATATTGTCTTAGTTTACTAAAATCCTCTCTTTGCCATTATATTATTTAATTATGAATGCACAATTTGTAAATATGGACTGGCGAGTTGTGCCGACACATTATTTCAGTTTATATAAATGCTATGTGTATCTTAGTTTACTAAAATCCTCTCTGTGCAATTGTGGATGCACAATTTGTAAATATGGACTGGCGAGTTGCGCCTACAAATTATTTTGGTTTATATAAATGCTATATGTGTCTTAGTTTACTAAAGTCCTCTCTTTGCCATTATGGATGCACAATTTGTAAATATGGACTGGCGAATTGCGCCAACACATTATTTTGGTTTATGAATGCTATATATGTGTCTTAGTTTACCCAAATCCTCTCTTTGCCATTATGGATGCACAATTTGTAAATATGGACTGGCAAGTTGCGCCTACAAATTATTTTGGTTTATATAAATGCTATATGTGTCTTAGTTTACTAAAGTCCTCTCTTTGCCATTATGGATGCACAATTTGTAAATATGGACTGGCAAGTTGCGCCTACAAATTATTTTGGTTTATATAAATGCTATATGTGTCTTAGTTTACTAAAGTCCTCTCTTTGCCATTATGGATGCACAATTTGTAAATATGGACTGGCAAGTTGCGCCTACAAATTATTTTGGTTTATATAAATGCTATATGTGTCTTAGTTTACTAAAGTCCTCTCTTTGCCATTATGAATGCACAATTTGTAAATATGGACTGGCAAGTTGCGCCTACACATTATTTTGGTTTATATAAATGCTATATGTGTCTTAGTTTACTAAAATCCTCTCTTTGCCATTATGGAAGCACCATTTGTAAATATGGACTGGCAAGTTGCGCCTACACATTATTTTGGTTTATATAAATGCTATATGTGTCTTAGTTTACTAAAATCCTCTCTTTGCCATTATGGAAGCACCATTTGTAAATATGGACTGGGGAGTTGCCCCTACAAATTATTTTGGTTTACATGAATGCTATATGTGTCTTAGTTTACTAAAATCCTCTCTTTGCCATTATGAATGCACAATTTGTAAATATGGACTGGCGAGTTGAGCCTACAAATTATTTTGGTTCATATAAATGCTATATGTGTCTTAGTTTACCAAAATCCTCTCTTTGCCATTATGAATGCACAATTTGTAAATATGGACTGGCGAATTGCGCCAACACATTATTTTGGTTTATATAAATGCTATATGTGTCTTAGTTTACTAAAATCCTCTCTTTGCCATTATGAATGCACAATTTGTAAATATGGACTGGCAAGTTGCGCCTACACATTATTTTGGTTTATATAAATGCTATATGTGTCTTAGTTTACCAAAATCCTCTCTTTGCCATTATGAATGCACAATTTGTAAATATGGACTGGCAAGTTGCGCCTACACATTATTTTGGTTTATATAAATGCTATATGTGTCTTAGTTTACTAAAATCCTCTCTTTGCCATTATGAATGCACAATTTGTAAATATGGACTGGCAAGTTGCGCCTACACATTATTTTGGTTTATATAAATGCTATATGTGTCTTAGTTTACTAAAATCCTCTCTTTGCCATTATGGATGCACAATTTGTAAATATGGACTGGCGAATTGCACCAACACATTATTTTGGTTTATGAATGCTATATATGTGTTTTAGTTTACCCAAATCCTTTCTTTGCCATTATGGATGCACAATTTGTAAATATGGACTGGCGAATTGCGCCAACACATTATTTTGGTTTATGAATGCTATATGTGTCTTAGTTTACCAAAATCCTCTCTTTGCCATTATGGATGCACAATTTGTAAATATGGACTGGCGAGTTGAGCCTACAAATTATTTTGGTTTATGAATGCTATATATGTGTCTTAGTTTACTAAAGTCCTCTCTTTGCCATTATGAAGGCACAATTTGTAAATATGGACTGGCAAGTTGCCCCTACAAATTATTTTGGTTTATTTTAATGCTATATGTGTGTCTTAGTTTACCAAAATCCTCTCTTTGCCATTATGAATGCACAATTTGTAAATATGGACTGGCGAGTTGCCCCTACAAATTATTTTGGTTTATATGAATGCTATATATGTGTCTTAGTTTACTAAAATCCTCTCTTTGCCATTATGGATTCACAATTTGTAAATATGGACTGGCAAGTTGCGCCTACAAATTATTTTGGTTTATATAAATGCTATATGTGTCTTAGTTTACCAAAATCCTCTCTTTGCCATTATGGATGCACAATTTGTAAATATGGACTGGCAAGTTGCGCCTACAAATTATTTTGGTTTATATAAATGCTATATGTGTCTTAGTTTACTAAAGTCCTCTCTTTGCCATTATGAATGCACAATTTGTAAATATGGACTGGCAAGTTGCGCCTACAAATTATTTTGGTTTATATAAATGCTATATGTGTCTTAGTTTACTAAAGTCCTCTCTTTGCCATTATGGATGCACAATTTGTAAATATGGACTGGCGAATTGCACCAACACATTATTTTGGTTTATGAATGCTATATATGTGTTTTAGTTTACCCAAATCCTTTCTTTGCCATTATGGATGCACAATTTGTAAATATGGACTGGCGAATTGCACCAACACATTATTTTGGTTTATGAATGCTATATATGTGTTTTAGTTTACCCAAATCCTCTCTTTGCCATTATGGATGCACCATTTGTAAATATGGACTGGCGAGTTGAGCCTACAAATTATTTTGGTTTATGAATGCTATATATGTGTCTTAGTTTACTAAAGTCCTCTCTTTGCCATTATGAATGCACAATTTGTAAATATGGACTGGCAAGTTGCCCCTACAAATTATTTTGGTTTATTTTAATGCTATATGTGTGTCTTAGTTTACCAAAATCCTCTCTTTGCCATTATGAATGCACAATTTGTAAATATGGACTGGCAAGTTGCCCCTACAAATTATTTTGGTTTATTTTAATGCTATATATGTGTCTTAGTTTACTAAAATCCTCTCTTTGCCATTATGGATTCACAATTTGTAAATATGGACTGGCAAGTTGCGCCTACAAATTATTTTGGTTTATATGAATACTATATATGTGTCTTAGTTTAATAAAATCCTCTCTTTGCCATTATGGATGCACAATTTGTAAATATGGACTGGCGAGTTGCGCCTACAAATTATTTTGGTTTATATGAATACTATATATGTGTCTTAGTTTAATAAAATCCTCTCTTTGCCATTATGGATGCACAATTTGTAAATATGGACTGGCGAGTTGCGCCTACAAATTATTTTGGTTTATGAATGCTATATATGTGTCTTAGTTTACCAAAATCCTCTCTTTGCCATTATGAATGCACAATTTGTAAATATGAACTGGCAAGTTGCGCCTACACATTATTTTGGTTTATATGAATGCTATATATGTGTCTTAGTTTACTAAAATCCTCTCTTTGCCATTATGGATGCACCATTTGTAAATATGGACTGGGGAGTTGCCCCTACAAATTATTTTGGTTTACATGAATGCTATATGTGTCTTAGTTTACTAAAATCCTCTCTTTGCCATTATGAATGCACAATTTGTAAATATGGACTGGCGAGTTGAGCCTACAAATTATTTTGGTTTATATAAATGCTATATGTGTCTTAGTTTACCAAAATCCTCTCTTTGCCATTATGAATGCACAATTTGTAAATATGGACTGGCGAATTGCGCCAACACATTATTTTGGTTTATATAAATGCTATATGTGTCTTAGTTTACTAAAATCCTCTCTTTGCCATTATGAATGCACAATTTGTAAATATGGACTGGCAAGTTGCGCCTACACATTATTTTGGTTTATATAAATGCTATATGTGTCTTAGTTTACTAAAATCCTCTCTTTGCCATTATGGATGCACAATTTGTAAATATGGACTGGCCAATTGCACCAACACATTATTTTGGTTTATGAATGCTATATATGTGTTTTAGTTTACCCAAATCCTTTCTTTGCCATTATGGATGCACAATTTGTAAATATGGACTGGCGAATTGCGCCAACACATTATTTTGGTTTATGAATGCTATATGTGTCTTAGTTTACCAAAATCCTCTCTTTGCCATTATGGATGCACAATTTGTAAATATGGACTGGCGAGTTGAGCCTACAAATTATTTTGGTTTATGAATGCTATATATGTGTCTTAGTTTACCAAAGTCCTCTCTTTGCCATTATGAATGCACAATTTGTAAATATGGACTGGCGAGTTGCCCCTACAAATTATTTTGGTTTATATGAATGCTATATATGTGTCTTAGTTTACTAAAATCCTCTCTTTGCCATTATGGATTCACAATTTGTAAATATGGACTGGCGAGTTGCCCCTACAAATTATTTTGGTTTATATGAATGCTATATATGTGTCTTAGTTTACTAAAATCCTCTCTTTGCCATTATGGATGCACAATTTGTAAATATGGACTGGCGAGTTGAGCCTACAAATTATTTTGGTTTATGAATGCTATATATGTGTCTTAGTTTACCAAAGTCCTCTCTTTGCCATTATGAATGCACAATTTGTAAATATGGACTGGCGAGTTGCCCCTACAAATTATTTTGGTTTATATGAATGCTATATATGTGTCTTAGTTTACTAAAATCCTCTCTTTGCCATTATGGATTCACAATTTGTAAATATGGACTGGCAAGTTGCGCCTACAAATTATTTTGGTTTATATAAATGCTATATGTGTCTTAGTTTACCAAAATCCTCTCTTTGCCATTATGGATGCACAATTTGTAAATATGGACTGGCGAGTTGCGCCTACAAATTATTTTGGTTTATATGAATGCTATATATGTGTCTTAGTTTAATAAAATCCTCTCTTTGCCATTATGAATGCACAATTTGTAAATATGAACTGGCAAGTTGCGCCTACAAATTATTTTGGTTTATATGAATGCTATATATGTGTCTTAGTTTAATAAAATCCTCTCTTTGCCATTATGGATGCACAATTTGTAAATATGGACTGGCGAGTTGCGCCTACAAATTATTTTGGTTTATGAATGCTATATATGTGTCTTAGTTTACCAAAATCCTCTCTTTGCCATTATGAATGCACAATTTGTAAATATGAACTGGCAAGTTGCGCCTACAAATTATTTTGGTTTATATGAATGCTATATATGTGTCTTAGTTTACTAAAATCCTCTCTTTGTATTATGGATGCACCATTTGTAAATATGGACTGGCGAGTTGCCCCTACAAATTATTTTGGTTTACATGAATGCTATATGTGTCTTAGTTTACTAAAGTCCTCTCTTTGCCATTATGGATGCACAATTTGTAAATATGGACTGGCGAATTGCGCCAACACATTATTTTGGTTTATGAATGCTATATATGTGTCTTAGTTTACCAAAATCCTCTCTTTGCCATTATGGATGCACAATTTGTAAATATGGACTGGCAAGTAGCCCCTACAAATTATTTTGGTTTATATAAATGCTATATGTGTCTTAGTTTACCAAAATCCTCTCTTTGCCATTATGGATGCACAATTTGTAAATATGGACTGGCAAGTTGCGCCTACAAATTATTTTGGTTTATATGAATGCTATATATGTGTCTTAGTTTACCAAAATCCTCTCTTTGACATTATGGATGCACAATTTGTAAATATGGACTGGCAAGTTGCGCCTACAAATTATTTTGGTTTATATGAATGCTATATATGTGTCTTAGTTTACTAAAATCCTCTCTTTGCCATTATGGATGCACAATTTGTAAATATGGACTGGCAAGTTGCGCCTACAAATTATTTTGGTTTATTTTAATGCTATATATGTGTCTTAGTTTACCAAAATCCTCTCTTTGCCATTATGGATGCACAATTTGTAAATATGGACTGGCGAGTTGCGCCTACACATTATTTTGGTTTATTTAAATGCTATATGTGTCTTAGTTTACTATGATCTTTTCTTTGGCATTATAGATGCACAATTTGTAAATATGGACTGGCGAGTTGTGCCGACACATTATTTTGGTTTATTTAAATGCTATATGTTTCTTAGTTTACTATGATCCTCTCTTTGCCATTATAAATGCACAATTCGTAAATATGGACTGGCGAGTTGTGCCGACACATAATTTTGGTTTATATTAATGCTATATGTGTCTTAGTTTACTATGATCTTTTCTTTGGCATTATAAATGCACAATTCGTAAATATGGACTTGCGAGTTCCCCCCTGCAAATTTTTTTGGTTTATATTAATGCTATATGTGTCTTAGTTAACCAAAATCCTCTCTATGCCATTATGGATTGTCACTAAAAATTCCCTAAAATGAGATGAAAAGCCATTGCTGATCTGCACTGGCTAAAAGACCCTAAATATAATTGCAGTCTTCAATTACTCATCTGCAGGTTTTGATACCTTATTTTACAAATGTACCGACTCAAACGCAAAAAAAAAGAATCAAAAGATGTTTGTATGGTTAACATAAAAATTAACTATATCATGGATGAAAAATTTAGAAAAATATTGCTAAAGTATTGGTTAAGATAATCTCTTAAAAACAGTAGGACTTGTGTATTTTGTATTCATTGTTATCATATAAAAATCAATCTTTATGTTCTGTAATGTATTGGCCGATGCAAATCTGCAACTATGACTGGCTACGAGTTGATTATTATTGTATGTTTTGTGTCATACATGAAAGCTTGCTCTTTGATATGTGATCTACCATGCTGATTAAAAATTCTTTGTATGGATTGGTCAAAACCTAACAAGGGTTATGAGGAAGAGGAATAATATTCCTCTCAAAAAATCTAACAAAGGTTTTTTTGTTACGGTTTATGGATGTTTTTTTGGATGTTTTTTTCTCTAAAGCTGCAAAGGTTTTTTATATATGGTTAACTTTTGCTTCATATTTATCTGCAACATGAGAAAAAAATTTTCCTTGTTTGATGCTGCAAGCTTTGTTAACATATTTATTAAAAAAATTATTTTGATACCTTTGATACCAGTAAATGCTTAAAATAGTGGCTCGTTTGAGTTTTATAAACTGGGATAGTGAACTGTTTTCATACAAATGATGTCAATTATTTTTGCTGAGTTTGAAATTGGATATATGTATACGCGAAAGAAAGGGTTTTATTGGGGTTATCTTTCCCAAGTATTTGACACAGAAAATGTCAGGTTGAAGGACCCGCCAAAATATAATCAAATTTGTCCTTGGTGACAGGGTATTTTCTGATACAAATACGCAATCTTTTAATGAAAACATTATTTCAGTATGATTTTTGTGACCACATGGTATTAATACATCAGCTCATGACCATCAAATACTTGTCAAATGTTTATCAACTTGGGGAATTATCCATCATTATTTTAACGACTCCTGATAAAAGGAAATGGGCTCCTAAAAATATATACGTCCCTAGGTCTCTCAGTTTGGATTGACTATGTTAAACGCTGTCACTGTATAAGATTTATTTGTTTTGCTGCCATGTATGTTTCATTTACGAAACCTTTGATAGATGAATAATTTGTAAAATTGAAAACTGTAAAATGAAAGAGAGAGAGCTTTATATTAACAAGGAAGAAATATTGTAAAAATAACTTGTGTTTGTGATTAGGGAGATGTTGTTTTCCATGATCATGATAAATGCATTACTGCTAATGGTAATATGTGATTATGAATCTACTTGTAAAATACAATAATGTGTTCAAATTTCAAAAACATAATTCTGGCTGCTAAATTTTGATAAGATTTATTATACACTGTAGGTGACATGAATCTGTACATTTGATACTGTCAATAACATGATGTAGGATTTTGCTTGACAAGCAAAGGTTCTGTTTTTGTTTTTATTTTGATGAATAGTATGTACATATATTAAAGGGGCAGTAGCACCCTTTAAAGGGGCAGTAGCACGTTTTTTGATAATTTTATATTTTAAAAATTGCACTTATAATTGTAAGTAAATGCATTATGTATTATATTGACAGTGTCAACAATCACATTACACAAGCCAATCACATATAGTCAGAGGACAAAGTATGAGGATTTACAATAATTCCATTGGCGGCCATTTTTTTGTGAACACCTTTAATTCATTTTTGTAAGAAAAAGGAATCGCATGGCTGAACCTTACGTTATATATTTGAATTATTACTGCTCCATTTAGTTTAAATACATTGTCTTTCATTTGGAACCATTTATTTTCATTTTCCTGACATCACCTTATATTCCCCCTAAAAACGTGCTACTGCCCCTTTAATGGGGGAACATAAGGTGATGTCAGGAAAATGAAAATTAATGGTTCCAATTGAAAGACATTGTATTTATGCTAAATGGAACAGTAACAATTCAAATATATAACATAAAGGTTAGCAATGCAATTCCTTTTTTTTACACAAAATGAATTAAAGGTGTTCACACAAAATGGCCGCCAATGGACTTTATATGAATCTTTATACTTTGTCCTCTGACAAAATAATACATTTAGCATTAACTTACGATTATCAGTGAAAAATATAAAAATATAAAATTATCAAAAAACGTGCTACTGCCCCTTTAAGTTGTTGGTGATGGGATACATTTTGTATATGTTTATTTCTTTCCTCAGTGGTTCTGACTGAAACCCTTATATGTTTTTACTACCCAATTTGTAAACACTGATGACATGCCAATCATATATCTTATTCTCTAGACATTATGTTCCATGTATACATATGGCTCAAAATTTCAAAGACACCTCTGACTCTGAGATGACTTATAATTAACCCTTTTACTCTAATAAATAGCAATTGAAAAATTAGAGTTTTGTTTTTGTCATTATTTCGATAAATGATGATGGTAGCTTTGTTCTTGTAAATGCCTGTTTACGAAGTTCAAATGTTCATAACAATGACTGTCATGAGTTTCCCAATGAAACATGAGTAGAAAAGAGTTAACTCAACAGCATAAGAAACATAACTGTATCTCCTTCATAGCCAAAAACAAAATACTACTACAAGATAAAATTGATTGTGTCTTTGAATAAGGTTGCGCAGTATTATTGGTATATGGTATAAGGCATATGGTATATTGCAATACAGGAACAACATGATTCGAATCAGTACACACCTATCAAATATATCGAACATGATAAATGAACACTCTCCATCTGAAATTGCAAACACAACCAAATAAACCAAGATTTTACAGAAAGTTCTTATCAAAATATGAAGTTGTGTTGTGAAAATAGTTAAAACAATGTACTCAAAGGTTATAAACAGTGGTTGCAAAAATAAAACTTTTTAAAACGGCTCATAACTGAACAATTATGGTGGTTCTTAATGTCTATATTTAGACAAGATAGCATGAAAATTCTTGAATTTGAAAAGCACCAATATATTGAATAAATCTCTGTTTTCAATAGGAATACACAAGTTTAAGTATCCCGAAATTGACTTAAATTAGTAAAAGATGAACATAATGTGCCTTGATTAACTTTCATAATTTGTTGACACATCATAGAGATAGGTGTTCTTAAACAAACTAAAAATCCTTACACCCCTTGGGCGGTTATATCCCTTCTTTTTTCAATTGGTTTAAACTTGTAACTACTGTCCTATAGGTGTTTACCCTTTACACACCTTGGGAAGGTATTGACATTATTTTTGTTGAATTTAATTAGCCGTAATCTCCACATGCGTAGGTTGGTTATTTCATAACAACATTGGTCAGTTATAAGATTGTAAACAAACATAGAATGGGATTTGTAACATTTTGAGTCTTAATCGAACAAGAAAGTTTAGATTTATGAACAAGGACAGTGGGAATCAAACCAGGGACTTCTATGTTATGAAGCAGCACCTTTATAAGTTGAGCTACCAAGGATCCATGCGACTTAATGTAAATTTTGTTGTGTCATGTTTGGATTTCTAATTTTTCTATAAATATATACCAAAATTGCAATAAAATACTGGTAATTTTTTAAGTTAGAATTCAATTTCTTAATTCTTATTATCTGTCTAAGACATGTTTAACCCGCAAAATGTATCACTTAAAGGGGCAGTAGCACGTTTTTTGATAATTTTATATTTTAAAGTTTTCAGTGATAATTGTAAGTTAATGTTAAATGTATTATTTTGACAGTGTCAAAAATGTCGTTACACAAGTCAATAATCCATAGTCGGAGGACAAAGTATGAAGATTCACATAAAATACATAGACTGCCATTTTTGTGTGAACACCTTTAATTAATTTTCTGTAAGAAAAAGGAATCGCATGGCTAAACTTTATGTCAAATATTTGAATTATTACTGCTCCATTTAGTTTAAATACATTGTCTTTCAATTGGAACCATTAATTTTTATTTTCCTGACATCACCTCATATTCCCCCTAAAAACCTGCAACTGCCCCTTTAAACGTTTATGAATTAATCAACAAATTTAGTTGAAACATTGCAATAGAATAGTTTTAATGTAAGGAATCATGTTTGTTGTTCTAAAACCCTAATAAAGGGTATTGTAAGTAGTCTAAATGTTTATTATTATCAAGAGATGTTAAAATATATATCACTAAAATGTATATAAATTAGTTGTATATCAACTAATTTACTTGGAACCATTGCTTGAGTGTTCCACGGGAGTGTTAGTCAAATAATAACCCGATGACCTTGGGTTATTGAAATAAGCTCTACTGGGGCTACGCCCTCGCAAGGTTATTTTCCATAAACCTCGGTACCGGGTCATTATTTACTACTTATTTAATACTCCTATCCCATAAAGTAAAGGAGATCTTAAAACAATTGTCGCAGAGAGTTTTTTTCCCCCAGAAATCTAGCCAAATAAGATTTCAAAATTAATAAATTATGATAGTTGGCTTCAGAAGATATGATGTAACTAGGTGTTAGTTGTATAAATCCTACATGGATTAAACTAACTTGCATTTTAGGTGGCGACGTTTCTTTTGCTGTTGAGTGTACAGCTTCTTTCTTTGCTTCAATATGCGATCTTTTGTTTAATCAAGCCAGTACCGGTGATATAGGTTTGTCAGGACTGTTGATAGTGCTTGTCACTTATACAACATAAAAACAATATCTGGTCATTATAGTATTATCATTCATCTATTCCACCAATTAGATCAGATCCCATTTCATGAAGTTAATAAAAAGAAACGACCTCCCATTAAATACAGTGTTTATTTAACACCTTATGAAAATAGTATTAAATGGAAGGAGGCTTGGTTTTTGTTTGTAACTCGTCAAGAAGAATAAGCATAAATGCTAAAAGAGTTGAAATCAAATCAGGTTTTCATTTTGCTTTCTTTGAAGCCTATCCATTTGTACATTTTCGGGAACATATCCACCTTCTATAATGCTTTCATGATTGAAGGAGACTTATGATACTGACCATACTCATTTTCAAGGTATTAAACACTTCCTACCCAACGTAGTGGTATTTGAACCCTGATGTCAAGGTGAGCACATTACCACCTGGGCTAGTGGGGATCAATTCCAGATTGTAAACATTCTATTGTTTCAAATCTGAACATACATATTTTTTTAAACAAGAGATCTTGATTGTACTGTCAAAACCTTTCATAAGTGTGATAGTTTATATAACTGGTTTCTTTCAATCATTCAGCATCTGAAACATTTCAGGGTTATTCAGAGGGAGTAATGGCCATATTGGTCCAGAAAACACCAGATTCTATTTAGATGATAAAAAGGTTGCGTTTGTAAAATTTCATCCATTCTATTCAGAGTTCAATCAAATCATAAAAAGAGAACATATATTTTCTGTAAGTACCAACGTTATGTATGTGAAGTATTTTCAATAACATATAACAAAGCATAGGAAAGAATAATAATACTGCAATCCATTCACATGATTTATTTGTTACACATTATTCCATAACAATATCCAGCATGTCGATAATAAATTTTTACGGGTGCGTTAATTAGATGAAGGAACAAAATAAACAGTGATGATAACTTTATTTGTTTTTAAAAAGATAATATTTTCAAATCACACTAACACTGTGGAAATTAAGCCGTTAGGACAAAAATCAGGAATGATGCTGTGACAAATACATTTTAAGGTATTTCTTGATAAACAACAAAAATCATTGAATCTTGGGGATACAATTTAAAAATATTTATTACTCAACCGTGGTGAGATCACTCATTAGATAACAATGAGTTGGTAACACACATGTGTGTTACCATCTCGTGCAAAGAAACGGAACTACTTTAGAACGTCACATGACATTGTCCAATCACGTGACTCATAAGTGGCGACTGTCAAATTTTACATTCTTAACAAAATGTTAATTTATTTTAAAGATTATTATCTTAGTGGTTTTTTAATGCATTATCTGTTTGCTTCCCAGCACAAATCAATCATTCGCTTGATCACTTGTTCACCTTCTGTGCCGTCACAAGCGGTGTTGCCTCCTCTGCCTACCATAACATTAACATGGCGCTTCGATGCCACCATAACCTTTCCCTTCAACAAGCACACATGTTATCGTGTAACTACCTTTACACAAGTTCTATCTCCCGATTCCTATCAACACATTCAGTAACTCATGTCACTGTAATCAATCAATCAATCGCTGCCGTTGACACTGTTCGCCTACATAGCGTGACCTAGAAACAGGACACATTCCGATGACGTCACTTGGCGATCTGATGACGTCACTTTGTGAGTGCATGATGTGTTGACAGTTTTCGTTGCTTCTTAGTGTTTATTTTATCAATGCATCTTTTGATAATGAAATATTTTTCACCAATATACT
Organism: Steromphala cineraria; assembly: GCA_916613615.1. Lineage (NCBI taxonomy): Eukaryota > Metazoa > Mollusca > Gastropoda > Trochida > Trochidae > Steromphala > Steromphala cineraria. The sequence goes on from OU744721.1 coordinate 77,238,911, forward strand.
TTGTATCATGTTTATAGGCGTATGATATGTGTAAAAATCCAAAAAATAGCGAACTATTTTATTTGGACTCATGGAAATTCATACGCTGGTTTCCCCGACTGTTCCAAGTCAGCTGATTCTTGTTTTGACGATTTGTTTACATAAATATTGATACGAGAGTTGAGTAATAAATAAAATACTAAACTCATGTTAATGTGATACCATTTTTAAGCAACTCGTGAATAGAATTTGGTATCAGACTCACTTTCGTTTGTCTGATACCAATTCTATACACTCGTTGCTTAAAAATGATATCACATTACCATTTGTTTAGTCTTCTCTATTTCACACATGACTGCATAACTGCTAAAATAGTTATCCTAATGCCCCATTTGATAAGATATCCTCTATCTCTCTCTTGTAACATAAAACATTTATATTCATTTTCTCTTTGAATATAAAACAAAACAAAATATAACTCTTCCAGAAATTATCACTATGTAAGGAAGCTAATGCTCTATCATAAATCATGTACTTCATAATAACGGCACCCTGAATGTATATTATTAAGGATTCAGCCTTTCAGGCTGAATCCTTATTGTTATTGGCGTGTTTTATTAAGGATAAGGGCTGAATCCTTATTGTTATTGGCGTGTTTTATTATTAAGGATTCAGCCTTATGGCTGAATCCTTATTGTTATTGGCGTGGTTTTTTTTGGTTTTTTTTTTTTATTATTATTCCACGAATTTTGTGGTCAACTTTTAGCCAAAACGGCTGATGCTATCAAAGCCAAATTTCACAGGCTGGTAGATCCTGTTGAGGAAAGGCGACAATAAGCTTTTGGGACAATTCGGCCTATACGTTAAAGGTCCAGTTCGATTCCAAGTTCGAAAAATTAACATGGGCTTTTTTTTCAAAATGCACCTAGAGACTTGAAATTTTGCACAGAGATAGATAATGACATTCTAAGAAAAAAAGTAAATCAGGACGAAGTCGTAGGTCACGTGGTTTGGCCGCCATATTGGATTTTCCAACTTTTTAGAATTTCCGGACCCCATGCACCTTTGAGAATCTTCTCCTCTGAAGATACTTGCAACAGAGAGCTGAAACTTTCGATATGTTGTAGCTGAAGCATTGGACATTAAACGATACTTCACCCGAAGACTCTACCTTAAATAGTTTTTGCGCTATACGTGTTCAAAGTCGGGTGACTTAGTACAATGTGCAACTTTTAAAGGGCGATAACTCAAAAAGTTGGACTCAGAATTATGCAATTTTTTCACGAATGCAAGACAAAAATATATACAACAGGAATCTGTCAAAACATCGATCGCGAACAATCATTTTCGTTCAGAATGTTTGATCAAAGTCGAGAGAAAAATGTCGGAAATTGCTAAAAATGCTCCTGAAGCTTAACGCGTCAGCAGAACTTGCTGAAATTTTCAGGACTGACTCCTGACATGTTTATCTATGCCATGAATAATGCATACTGCATAATGCATAATAAATGTGTAGCGAAACCTTCAAAGTTTGATTTGTTGTAGAAAAAAAATATTTTCAAATGCAGATAAAACAAAAACGTGACCAAAGATTTTCATGATTGTTCTATGAGAGGGTGCGCAAGGATATTCTACGCAAAAAAAAGTATCATGACGAAGTCGTAGGTCACGTGCTTTGGTCGCCATATTGGATTTTTCAACTTTTCAGAATTTCCGGACCCCATGCACCTTTGAAGATCTTTTTCTCTGAAGATACTTGCACTAAAGTGCTGTAACTTTGGTATGTTGTAGCTGGAGCATTGGGCATTGCACTTGAATAATTCGAAGACTGTATCTTATATAGTTTTTTTTCTATAAACGTTCAAAGTTGGATGACTTAGTACAAGGTGTCAAGGGCGGTTACTCCAAAAGTTGGACTCAGAATTATGCACTTTTTTCAGGAATGTAAGATAAATATATATAACAATAGGAATCTGTCAAAACATTGATCGCAAACAGTCAATTTCGTTCAGAATTTATGAACAAAATCGATAGGAAAAAAGGTCGGAAAAAAAGAAAAATACTAAAAAGGCTCCTGAAGCTGAACGCATCAGCAGAACAGGACTGATCTATGCCATGAATAATGCATACTGCATTACTTGCCTCAAATACTCACAGCAGTCATTCACTGGCACTACAGACATGTACATGTAATATAGGTTTAATGTCTCCAATAGTGACAATGCAAGGTACATTTTATAACAGTTAGTCGCTGACAAAAAATACAGTGAAATGAAGAGAAGCGTCGTAAAATCTCTTCTAAAGGCCCATTGAGTTAGAGAATTGCTTGATTGATAATTTTCTAAAAATGTTCTAGGAACTTTATGCATTAACAAAAAGTCATGAAACTTTCAGGAATGACGCCTGACATGTTTATAGTTAGACATTACCAAGGTCTCTAAGATACAAAATTAATTCGCTCGTGAACATTCATTTGTTGCCGTTGCGTTGTGTCAAATTACATAAGATAAGTAAAAAAACTCAAAATGCGTGTGTTAAATATCCACAACTACCTTACTGATTAAGCTATCTTACAATTTATTACACCTACACACGCGCTATTTCAAGTACAACATTTGCTATGCTACATTACATTATAAAAAGTCGATAGTTAAAGGCCTGAGAAGACTAACCTAGAGTAGAGTTCTAAAAATATTAACTTTTCACAGTTTTCAGCAAAGTTTTAAAAAAAAACGTTACTCCTTTACTATTAAAGTCATCTTAACATACTATACATCAATGGATGCGCTTGTTAAGTACCTCATTATAAAAATATAAACGAGTATTAAGCTAAATTATCTATTTCTTGAGATAAAGTTTGATATTTGCAACAGATGTCGCATCGCTCACCATTTCTTTACTTTTTCCTGCTCATAAACAAATAATATACGCAAATAAAGACAATTCTCTCCTCTACACACTCGTGAAAGAAATATGCCGATATCTTTATTGGTTCGGGATATATCAATGCTGAAAGACAAGTACCGTCAGTCATCTTGAGATAAAACTTGATATTTGAGACAGATGTCGCATCGTTTACCGTTTCTTTACTTTTTCGTTCAAATGTACAAATGACGCATTGGATTGAAGCTGGTTCTTCGCCCTTTGCAATGGTATAAATCATTTGAAATTTCGCCACCCCGTTCAAGAGAAACGAGTGCGAAAGAAGGATGGGGGTTCACAACTTTGATAGTAAGAAATTTACATAGAGATCGGTTTTCACTACGCTAACGTAGTATCAACCCTTATAAGGTGTCTCCATATATGGCAGATTTTGTGTATCACTACGCGTCTGAAAGAGCACCCCTCCTATTTTTCAATAACTGTGCCTCCACGCCCTGTTATGTCCTGAATGTGCCAGGAATCAAAATGTCAGTGTATTTTACATGGAAAGATGATGTTTGCAGCTTCTGAATCTTGCTTATAAGCTATGTTTACTTTTATAGTAAACCAAATTGAGAGGCTCCGCGCATCCCTTTTCTAATTTCCTTCAAACCAACAACCAAGTCATCGCGTCTCAGCAAACGTCTTTCGTTATTTTTTATGCATATCTCTTCCCACATCTCAACTGCTGTTTGGTCTTTCTATGCCCAGATTCCTCCATTTGAAGATGAAAAGAAAAACATTTATGCAACACCCCCCCGAAGTAGTCGTCAATGAGTTCATTCATGGATTGAAAAGCGGGATGCATGCTTTTCTCGAAATACACGGGAATTTACACGCTCCGACTCACAATGCTAGGCTTTGCTTTGGTTTTGAAATTTAAAACAAGTATAAGATTTAAATTGGTTTGCTTTGATAAATTTGGTTCTGAATTTTTCAACAATATGTAATAGGCGTGCCCTCTGATAGGCAGCCCAGTGACAGTAGCTAATTAGTTTAACTTTTCCAACAATAATTACAAAGAGAAAGCATTGAATAAAAACTGGCATTTATTCCTTCAGGCTGAGAGAACATGCAACAAGAATGCAATATGCCAACATGCGGTGGCTCACAAACGAGAGATATGAAATTCCCCCCACACATGGACAATGTTGAGCAAAAATTGCTAAGATAATGATGTTAAAACTTTACACCACTTATAATTATTTCCGACACATTGTAGATGGAAAGTGCATAATATTGAAAACACGCCAGGCCAATAATACTACTGGGAGGGTGGGAGGGAAATTTTGTAAAAACTGTGCCGTCTGTGCAAGCGTGCACGTCGTTCTCGCCTAAGCGTAGGTCGAGCTATAATCAAAGGGACGTAACTCTAATCGGAGTTAGTAAACCACTGAAGTACAAATGTTGGTCTAGGGGAGGTAACTCTTGTTTAACTCAAAATATATTTTAAGATATAAAATAACACTTTAACTTTTCCAACAATAATTACAAAGAGAAAGCATTGAATAAAAACTGGCATTTATTCCTTCAGGCTGAGAGAACATGCAACAAGAATGCAATATGCCAACATGCGGTGGCTCACAAACGAGAGATATGAAATTCCCCCAGCCCAGAGAGAGAGAAGAAATATTGGTCTAATAAATGGAGAGATAAAATTATAAAACTACTTGGTGAACCTTATCTGCACAAAAATGGAATGACAAGCATTTGATAACAAATAAATATATATTCTGATTACTAGGTTAAAGCATGACTATCCAAGAAACACTAGTAACCACTAATTTTTAAACTTGCGCATCATTCCCCCATCTGCAGTTAATGAAAAAAAGCGACATGAAATTCTCTAGATTGCGGCGTGAGAATTCCATCAGAGATAAACTTGGAATGAGTTCATATAGTCTTTGTAGACTGTCATTTTCATGCATTCTGGACGCAGCATCTGCTATCTTGTTCTGTAGACCTGGAATGTACTCTGCTTTTATTGAGAAATTAAAAACAGCCTGTAGCCAACACAAGTAGCGTAAATATTGCATAACAAAAGGTAGTTTGCAGGAACCCTTGTTAATTATGGCTTTAGCAAACATGTTATCAGTTTTAACAATAATTTGCTTATTTTGCCATGCACCTGACCATCTGATAGCAGATAAAACTATGGCCAAACACTCTTTAGTGTTTATGTGCATTTCACTCACATCTGGCATGTCACATTGCCAGTTTACATAAAAGAAATCTCCCATGTAATAAGCACCAGCACCTTTTGAAGAAGCGTCTGTCTCAACAGTACGTATTGGACGTTTATCCAGGAATTGCTTTGAACCATTAAACACTCCAAGACAAGATCTCCACCAAGCGATGTCCTTCATAAAGTCATCTGTTAACCGCACTTTATCTTGTCCTGCACGTAGGGTAGTTTTCAAGTCAATTAGTCTTCTCAGGAACGATCTCCCCCCTTGAATTACCTGACAGGCCCAGTTGAGCTTCCCAATCAGGCTTTCAATCTGGCGTTTACTGGCTCTCTTTCGATTTGCAAAGAGGTCCAATTATTGTTGCAAGTCTTTAACCTTTTCCATAGGTAAGGCTAGAGTACAGTCACATGTGTTGATAACAACTCCGAGAAAAAGAAGACTCTGACTTGGACCTTCAACTTTGTTCCAATTAATCATAAAACCCAGGGCCCGTAGTACTTCTATAAGTTTTCCAAGAGCATGGTTACACATTTCAACACTATCCGAAATCACCAAAAAGTCATCTAAATATGCAATAACTGTAAAACCAAAGCTCACTTTCATAATTCTACAAACAGCTGAACTTAGAGTCTGAAAAATCTGGGGGCTCTTGGATGCACCAAATGGAAGCTTCCTATCATACATATACACAAAATCACCATTCTCAAATTGCCAGGCTAGCCCTGTTAAGTTATAATTACTTGGATGTATGGGGACGGATCTGTATGCATGTTTTAAGTCTACTTTTGCTAGAACACTTCCTGGTTTTATGTGCTTCATTGCTTCTCTAATATCCATGTATTCACAGTCACAATTGTTCATGAAACTGTTCATTCCATGGCTGACGGGAATACTACCATCATGAATAAGTCTGATTTTCTTATCAGACTTTGGAATTGCCCCCATTGCACTTACTATTTTTGGTTTTGTCTCTGTAATTTCATAATTTCCAGCTTCTAACTCTTCTTTTATCTGTTTTTCAGTTGCTACTTTATGATTTTCTACTGATCTGTGATTTGAAACAAAAACATCTTCGATCACAACAGTAGACACGTCAGCTAATTTAAACCCTTCTTTTACACCTGTCAAAATATAATCCCGATCAACGTCATTACGTGGTAAGAGGGCCTCCCACGAATCATAACACAACGTCTCCGTTAAAAGTTTTTTGACTGGTGCAAACCATTGTAGTCGTTTGCTCTGCTAGACTGTGTGTCAGTGCCATTATGCTCCTGCATCGTATGACCCCTTCTCGTACACACGGAACATGCATGTACAAGTTTACACTGATCCCCTCGGAAACAACTGCCGAAATTGTAGCGTCGACAAATTTCCATTCCATCCGCGGTAAAGGGGCCCCTCCATCTGTTGCCATGGTGACTGTTCGCGCCCTTCTGTACACTGTCACTTATGTTAGACCTATCCATCTCCTTCAATGCCCTCGCTGTATTGGAGTTTGGTTTTGGGACCAGTTGAAATTCGCGAATATCCTGTAATGGGGTTCCCCATCGGAATTGATCACGGTGCTGCAAATCTCTGTATTCTTGATCATACAAGAGAACACTTCCCCACATATTTTGAAGATAACCTACACACATTTCTCACGTATCTCAGATAATCACTAATCCCTGTCGTATCCAACTCTCCCTTGTCAATCATATCCTGAAGAATCCCCATACTTGCATAATTCCACATGTCGATGGTGATTTTGCTCAATTTTTCACGTGACCTTGTATTCATTCCCAAAGTAATGCCCTCGGCAATCTCGACCGTGCCCGTGTCTACATCAAGAGAGTCTATCCACAAATAATCAGAGATCTTACGTTTTGGAGGGATATTGCGTTCGTTACCTCGTTGTGTATCCATTTCTCGACGAAACGTCTGTTGACCTTGTCGATATCCGCCATGTTGGATATCGCCGCCATGTTGATTTTCGTTGGCCCTGTCCATTGTCGTGTTTTGTGTAGAAGCTTTAAGTCCATCTATCTGCAACTGTAAGTCGCGCCGTCTGTCCTGTAGTTTTAGGCGTTGAAGAGTCAGTTCCAAAGTCGCACATTCCGCTTCAATTTCAGAAACTGTCTCTTCTCTCACGGCCCCGTCTGCCTTGCCAAACGCCGGGGACAGACTCATGGCGCTCAATTTTTCCATGGGAGAACCTCTCAAAGCCTCCATAATCTCAGGCATCTTCGCCCCAGCACCTTTACGCTTCGGTTTCACGTCCCCTTCAGACATCTTCTTGTATTAACTATAAACGTACCAAGCCAGGAATAATAAGAAAATTTTGTAAAAACTGTGCCGTCTGTGCAAGCGTGCACGTCGTTCTCGCCTAAGCGTAGGTCGAGCTATAATCAAAGGGACGTAACTCTAATCGGAGTTAGTAAACCACTGAAGTACAAATGTTGGTCTAGGGGAGGTAACTCTTGTTTAACTCAAAATATATTTTAAGATATAAAATAACACATTGTACCTTGATGTTACTCTGTTACATGTTTTTATGTATGGACTTTGCGTTGTGTTATTTTATTGAGATGGTAACTTGTGGAAAAACGATGAAACAGTGTACAATCCCTTCAGTTCTATGGCATTTGTCAATACTTTCAACCAATTGAGAACAGAAGACAGAATATAAATAATCAACAATTTATTCACTTGAAGAAAACAAGGGAAATAACGGAAGTAAAGAAACTCAACAAAAATGCTCTCTTTCACACTATAAGAAACCTTTACTAAACCCTAACCTATCGCCCTATTTCTGTGCTATACTAATTTTCCCCCGTACCACTACCTGCTAATAAATAAGCCTAACTCCCAGATGTACTGACGACCTCGTTGAAATCTAACCCCCCCCTAAATATACTACTGTCTACCAATACCTACATCTACTTATTCCCCAACTATCATAATAAATACAGCTATTCCTACACCTAACATACCAGAGGGAAAACCCCCGTATTACAAGACGCCCAAGGAAGAACTCTTCCGTGAACCGACTAGGGAGAACACCCCCGTATAGACAGTAGCGGACTTACTGGTACGGATCACCGCAACGTAAGACACTGAACTTCAGTCGCATCAGGTCTTTTATACTACGTGAGCTAACCTCTGACCTCTGCGAGTAAAGCGCTACCATTGGCTAAGGCCAGTAAACAACTTTACTGCAGTATCAGTGTTATCGCTTAGCTCACGCCCAAACAACATGGCGGACACTACAGACGACACACTGGATACCAACAAGATCAAACAAGGAATTCCATAAGGAATATTACTGCCAAAACGCAAGTATAAAAAGAGAATAAGTGACTACAAGATTACAACATCGATAACTGTCCTACACAACAGTAAAATGTACGTAGATTACGCCCGATTTCCTAAACGATCTATTTGTTTACATTAGTGAACACGTGCAATGAAAAACCTCCCAACCACCCGATAATATACAACAAACCATAACGCTATGAAAGTAATTATTACCACCCACCAACCCATATATAATGATTAATTTACCCGATTTCCCACAAATACAACGGAAAACAGGGTTCAAAACCAGGATGAGTCAAGAAACTTTTGCAGATTGTATTTGTTACATTTTACTTAAGGTTTTACATCTTTTGCTAACATGAACATTTAATTGCATTAACTCATATTTTTGGCATTATGATTTTGGATTGGGATTTGAAATGTATTTTTAACAAAGCACATACATTAAGTATTCAATATGACATTTACGTTTGCAATTGACAGAGTCTTTTTGGCCTTGGTAATACTGCCATCGTGACTTTTAAAATTCGTCTGAACGAACTATTGACTTCATACATACATGTATTGCATATATTTGTCATACATATCATCACCATACATTGCTGAATCCGTTTATTTTTTTTTTTGTCTTCCCCCGATTTTTGTGCCCGCGATTCAGCCAAAACGGCTTATGATATAACAGTAAAATTTAGTACACTGATAGCCCTCTCTGAGAAGAGGCTCTAATAAGCTTTTGGGCGAAATCGGTCGACAAGTAAAAGGTCAAGGTCGAATCCAAGTTCGAAAAATAAACATGGGATTTTTTTTCAAAATGCAGCTAGAGACTTAATTTTTCTTTCAAAAGATGCGCAATAAAATTCTACGCAGAAAAGGCAATCAGGACGAAGTCGTAGGTCACGTGGTTTGGCCGCCATATTGGATTTTTCAACTTTTTAGAATTTCCGGACCCCATGCACTTTTGAGAACCAACTCCTCTGAAGATACTTGCAACAGAGAGCTGAAACTTTGGTATGTTGTAGCTGAGGCATTGGACATTTAAACGATAGTTCACATGAAGACTCTACCTTAAATAGTTTTTGCGCTATACGTGTTCAAAGTTGGGTGCCTTAGAACAATGTGCAACTTTCAAAGGGAGGTAACTCAAAAAGTTGGACTCAGAATTATGCAACTTTTTCAGGAATGTAAGACTAGTATATATACAAAAGGAATCTATCAAAACATCGATCGCGAACAGTCAATTTCGTTCAGAATGTTTGATCAAAGTCGATAGAAATAATGTCGGAAAAAAAGAAAAATGCTAAAAAGGCTCCTGAAGCTACACGTGTCGACAGAATTTGATGAAACTTTCAGGAATGATTCCTGACATGTTTATCTTTGTACTGAACACGCTGTTTATGCGGCTGAATCCTGTTGTCGCCGCTTGCGGCTATATTTGATTATTACTATATCTATTTAAAATTGCTTATATTCATAGTATTGTTGAATTAATTTGATTAATTGATTGACTAACAGTGCAAAATTACTTCTGTTTGTAATTGATTTATAAAAAGTAATTATTCTTAAAATAAGTAAAGACTATATACATGTATCACTTGATGATAACGAGTAAGGACGCACGGTTTTATCGATATATCGATATATCGGTATATTGCAATACAGGAACAACGTGATACGAATCGGTACACACTCCTGGTAGTATCCAATATATCCAATATATCCAACGTTACAAAACAAGCTATTTCTATCTAAAATTGTAAAAAAAACATGATTGATGGAAAGTTCCTTAATAAGTATGAAATTGTATTGTGAAAATAGCTCAAATATGTATACAGGTCATAAACATTGATAGAAAAAAACGGCTAGCTGAGCAATGGTGATCGTTCTTAACGTAAGTATGCACATTCTTGAATTATATATATTATAATATTGTATGCACAAATGAGGAACGATACCCATCCTTAATAACAAGACAATATTACACTACACATTTCTTCACAAAGTGGTCAGAGAAGCTTCAGAAGTTCAATAAAAACTTTTAAAGTCCTCAAGGTATGACCCCCCCTAAAGCACATCTGTGGTCCAAGGGTTACATGTTTGTCATGTTTCATGACGCTAACATGTATATTTTGTATAAATACAAGAAAAATCAAGGCAACATTTAACTTAACCATAATACTTAATTCTAGAAGGATTTATCAATCTTTTTTTCAGGGCAAGAAAAGTGATTTAGAAACCCTGAGAAATTAATGCTCTTATATTTTCCTTGATCAAACTATAGTTTTTAGCATTTCCAGCTGAAAGTTTCCCCGATTCAAAGATAGCCCAACCAGCCCCAGACCTTGATAACCAGCACATGATAACTGCCTGGCTGTGATTGGCATGTGTAAATGTGGTCTTACATAGATCTTTGTTAGGCTTGTCAGCTTCGTAGAACTTCAAACTTGGATTTGGGTACCTGGATATATTTGGTGAATTCCATGAACTAAGTGTGAAAAAAAGATGACTGACATTAGCTGGGATTCTTTTCAGGAAAACATTGATGACATGATGACCTTGTTTGTTTAAATCATCCATGACATCGCCTGAATGTCGAACAGCATCATGCCAATTTCCTCTATTGCGATAATCTGCCAATGAAATAAATTGAGTTCCATTAAAAAGCAGACAAGAAGCATCAAGGTAGTCTCTACAGAGAAGAGGATATCCCCAGTACAGGTCGAAGACGACATGATCAAAGCCTTCAGGTATTGCATACATCAGTACAACAAGGTAGATGGTTGAATTGGGCTGAACATTGTAGTCACTCAACTTCTTTGGAGAGCCACCATCACCATAAGCCTGAAAAGAACAAATAATTTTAATCTATATGTTTTTGGTCTAGTAATAGTCCCTGTCAGATGAAAATCGATAATGTTCCAAGGAATAAAAACTCCATCCATCAGGCCTAATAGTCTGGAGACACCCGTGTAATATGTAAAAACACATGTTCTGACAAAATGAATCTGGCGAAATTTAACAGTACAGGGAAATCGTCAAAGTCAGATATAAAGCATAACAATTCGTCTTGAGATTAATTCATTACCATTTGTCAGTGACTTCATTCTCATTTCATAACTAACTTGGATAAATAGAGAATCTCACCCTCGTGTCTTCTGATATCAAATATATCAACACAAGTAGATAAAAGTACCAAATATCCGAGGCTTGCCGAGGATATTTTACTTTTATCAACGAGTGTTGATATATTTGATATCAGAAGACACGAGGGTGAGATTCTATTTATCATTCAAAATCATTTTCATCACATTTATAGCATGAAAAATGTACATCTTTGAACACTGCATAGCTCTAAAACTCCTAAACCAGTGATGTCATAGTATTGTGACGTCATTAACACGATGACGTCACAATACTATGACATCACTGGTTTAATAGTATTGTGATGTCATTGTGTTTATGTGTATAGATCTCCATATCAAACTCGGGGACACATGGTTACTAACAGTTTAAACTAGAGTTTTAAAAAAAACAAAACTTTTTTTTAATGAAAGGATAAAACAATTACTCTGTAAATGCAATTATCTTATTAGTCAAACAATATATTTATCGATGCAGCATTAACAATTTCAGGTCAAGTACAGATCAGTTAAAGAATATTGTTCAATATTATGATATTCCCAAATACATGATTTTCAACGGGAACAGAAAAATGTTTTTTAATATTGTTCAACTCTGAATTTGTTACTTGGAAAGAAAACACAATAGTCAATTGTATACTGCAATATGAACATTATTGTCAATGTTGGTTAGTCACCGTCCAGACTGTGTTATTGATATCATATTATAAGTTACCATGTGTTTTGCAAGTTTGATATGGAGATTTGTCATGTGTCCGAATTAAATATAAAAAAAAAACGAGAACGAAGTTCGAGTTTGATATTTAACTCGGACACATGATAAATCTCCATATCAAGCTCGCGGACACATGGTAACGAATTTATCTCGAAGAGCGCCTTTTCTAAATGCTTTAAATTGGGTTTGAAAGATGAGATTGGCCAAAATGGTGTCTGATCAGATCAGTGTTACTCTTTTATTTAGGTATTTACAAATATAATTTTTAAACCATTGTGTTAAGCGCACGGTACTAGACGGAAATTTAGGATTAACGAAAAAAAATCAAAATACCGAGCAATGCGGGCAATTTTGATTGTTTGGTCGCGTGATCTCATGCATTCGCACAAGATTCGATTTGAAGCGGCCGTAAAAACCCCGTTACAGTCATGGCGGACTGTCGAGTAGGGCCGAGCGAGTTTGATTTTATCGGAGTTATAGAAAAGACAGGCATCATAGCAGATAGCAGGTTGGTTTGAGAGTACAATAAACAAAGAGCGGTGACTTTTAACTTAACTGATATTCATAGATCTGCCTTCTGTTTGCATAACTTGAATCTTGAGCTCGCTGATAGACAGCCTTGCTGCGAGTGAACGGGTCAACATGCCGTTGGGATGCCGTATGACTTGTTTATGTATTTTAGCGGTTCCAATCTTTTATTTTAAGAACATTTCACTTATACCAGTAAAGTTATTACATAAAGCTGACTTTAGCATGTACAGGGCAATGTCACCAAGCATACATGACGTTACAGCAATCGAGCGTAGCTTAGCCTTGTTTACTGAACAAAGGGCAAGGGAGATAACTCTTGACACTCCGTTGCTTGTTACTAGGGGAGCGCGTGGCCCAGTTTAACATAGCTAAATATACCTACGGCACGTGACCGGTTTTGACCAATGGTAAACCGACATTGCTGTGCAAGTCGAGATAACATTGTTTATACCCTCTTGCTGTAAAATGGAAATATGGAAAATAACATTTGAAAAAGAAATGTATTCATCCTGTAAGCAAATAACAAATCACATCCTTGGAACATACCTTCAATTCCTTCTCATTGTAGAGGAGTTTCTGTTTCTGGACATTATGTTTCAGTTCCTTGTGGATCTCCAGCTTCAGTTGGACAATGGTTTTCTGAGGACTGAAAGGCAGTGTTGTGGAGTCCCCATTCATCACTGCTATCCTAACCATCCCTTCACTGGCCCCCTCTGGGATCAGCAAAGGGGTGAAATCCGACGAGTATTCTCTGAACATCTCGCTCAGAGTGTGTTGAATGATTGATATGGGCCTGCTGTCGAAGCTTACAGGTTTTCCACAATCAGGATGTGGGCAGGAGTTCTTCTCCTTTACATGTTTGATGACACACTGAAAAGGAAAAAATTATTCTACATTAATAGATATATGGGAACTATTTTCAGGTCCAAAGCTTTACAGAAAAATAGAGCCAGTGACTCTGTAGCTCATCAGGCCTCTTATTTATTTTTGCTATTGGATGTGGCCAATGTGGTCCCCCTTTTGTAGGGGCCAAAGGGTCATCAATCGTAAAATTGATTATATAGATGATGTGATTTCAGATACCAGTAATCAATTGCTCAAAATTCAATTGGTGATTAAGAGTATAGGATCCAAAGGTTCACAAAGCACTTTATAGGGCCCATAGGGTTATCAAAACTGTATATAATGATCATCACTCGTCATGGAATCTGTACACAAAGTTTCAGCTTTTAAGACTTTCTACCTCTGGAGAAGAAAACAAAAGTAGGTTTAAGGGCATAGCCCCTGTGGCAATTATTAGGAGCCAGAAGGGCCACCAAAGCTATAAATAATAATCCTCACTAGTCAAGGAGTCAAAAATTTCAGCTTTCTAGACCTAATGCTTCTATGGTTTTTGTTCGAGAGATTCAGAACCAAAGGATCAGCAAATCAATAATTAATAATATATTAAAAAATAGAGCCATTTGGTCTGTAGCTCATCAGGCCTCATATTCAATTATACTGTAGAATGTGGCCAATGTGGTTACCACTTTGTAGGGGCCCCAGGGTAACAAATCCTTAAATATAGCATAAAGGCCATGTGATTTCAGATACCGGTAATCAATTCAGAAATGAATATTGCCCAAATATTTAATTGATAATTTAGCGTAAAGCATCCAAAGGTTACCAAACCCTTTTAAGGGGCCATAGGGTCACAAAAACTGTAAATTACAATTAGTAGGAATCTCTACCATTACTTCAGCTTTCTAAGCCTTTTGCTTCTTGAGATGAAAAAAAGGTTTCAGGGCATGACATCTACAGCCCTTAAAGGGGCCGATCGAGCCTCTTTCTGAGAAATAAGCTTTAGAGGCTGTTTTTGAAATATAGCGCGTCATAGTTTTTAGATCTATAAATAGCACGAGAAAAGCCCCTTCCCATAATGCAACGCTATATGTAAACAACATGGCTCGTTTGTGTCAGGGTGTCAAATGCATGAGCCGAGGGTTGATGAGGGGTACGTGGTGGTCATGTGCCAGTGTCATAAGAGAGGGGACATAGTGACATGTCGACGAATCAAATATCAATGAACATATATAAATAATGATTACCATGCGTTGATGCTCAGTTTGATCATGGCGAACTGTCAATGTAACAACACACAAGTACACTGGATTTCGTGCAGGACCTCTCATTTAATTAATAATGTTCAAATAATAAAAGTACCGAGGGTACAGAAGCTCACCTTAAAATGAATGATGTGGTAAAATGGTTTAATTATACATGTAACCATCTTTTATATAATTGATTATGGCTGCCATCATGATTTTTTTATCTATTAAAATACTAGTCTTCTTTTGGAAACGACTAGAGCTTGAACAAACATTAATACACGAATGATATAATCATGATAAGTTAACAAGCAGTAGGTTTTTGTATAACTTTTTTGTATATCTATGGCTGAATTGGTGACCATCTTGTACTTTTTAATCTTCAAAATGCTACTTTTATGTGGGCATCCGTATTAATTTCATTATGATATCTTGATTGGTTTAGGTGTATCCATTTAAATGTCATTCATTACTTACAGGATGGTGGGCACTTACATTTGTTTTGTAGTGAATCATTAATATGATTTCAAGATTATTTCACTGATGGTTATGCTGCATGGGATATTGAGAATCCCAAAAGTACAGATTTTTCAAGGAAAATGAATGACTGATTGAGAGGAAAGTCATAAACACAGCAATGCATAAGACACATTTATTTTGTTCACATAATATTTACATGTCAAGTGACCATGAGATGTCTTTCATTAAAGTATCAATTTATTTAACAATCATACAGTACTATAATGGTAAACATTTTTGCATTGTCAAATCAACAGAGACATATGACAAATCAAATTTCCTTACTTTTCTTACTAAACCCTTTTCGATTTTCATCTGCATATTTATTCCACATCAACTTATCATGTAGATTGCTAAACACAAAGCTTATTGTAGACAAGTTTTGTGTAAGTTGTTATTCTTAGAAAGAACATATCACTGTCATGAGAATACAAGTCCATAACTTTTATTGCATACACATGGGCCATGGCCATATAGCATAATGCTCTACCATATAAATTGGGTCAGGTTGATTATGCAACAGACTAGCAGCTGACACTGTGATGCTAGCAGCCTGCCTTGGGATGTGTATTAGACAACATAGTGGAATATCTGAACTCTGGTTGACCCCTTATGTGTGGTATTTAAAGGAATATAAGGGAGATACCATTGTTTAAAATTTAACATGTTTAATGTGATTTGGTTTTTGCAGCTAGTTGCCATAAAGATTTTAAACAAATTAATTAATTATGTTTGTCTTTCATCTTAATTTTTTTAGAAACACTTAAAAATATAGAACAACTTGCACGACAATCTTAAATATTCCATATTTAAGATAATATTATGATTAGTAAGTTCAAATTAGAGAATTTATATGGTGCCAGTGATCACTTGATGAAAGCTTAAAATTTAATAATAATGATGTGTCATCTGCAGCTGAAAAGTCAATATGGCTGCTATTGCGGCCATCTTGGATTCTCAAAACTGAAACGTCTACCTTTCTGTGAGGAATCACCATGGGTATAACATAATACAATTTCAGAATGATATCTGTATTCGTTTAGAAGGAGTAGTCTTTTTCATGAAATCTAATTGAAAATTCAATATGGCTGTCATGGCGGCCATCTTGGATTCTCAAAACTGAAACGTCTACCTTTCTGTGAGGAATCACCATGGGTATAACATAATACAATTTCAGAATGATATCTGTATTCGTTTAGAAGGAGTAGTCTTTTTCATGAAATCTAATTGAAAATTCAATATGGCTGTCATGGTGGCCATCTTGGATTCTCAAAACTGAAACGTCTACCTTTCTGTGAGGAATCACCATGGGTATAACATAATACAATTTCAGAATGATATCTGTATTCGTTTAGAAGGAGTAGTCTTTTTCATGAAATCTAATTGAAAATTCAATATGGCTGTCATGGCGGCCATCTTGGATTCTCAAAACTGAAACGTCTACCTTTCTGTGGGGAATCACCATGGGTATAACATACTACAATTTCAGAATGATATCTGAATTCGTTTAGGAGGAGTAGTCTTTTTCGTGAAAGTTTACGGACGGACGGACGGACGGACAGACAGACGGACGACGGACGAAGCGCCATGACATAAGCTCACATTTACTTTGTAAAGGTGAGCTAAAAAAAGACACATGTGATGTATCAAATTTAATCCGGTTAAGATACAAATGTTGAGTTGCATCAAGAAGACAGACAAGAAAATTTTTTTATTCAGTTTATTCATCAATTATAAATAAACGCATGACATGTATATATATTTATAATGAGCTCACTATGTTTTAGTAATTTAAGTAATGGACATTTTATTCACCTTGTATTTATCTTTGACTCACAATAATATTCTTTATATGTACATGTATATATTTTTTTTACACAATGTCATTTTTCTCTTATTCATGATACAAAACCACAGTATTCATGATACAAAACCACAGTATAAAAGTTTGTGTGCATTAATAAACACAGGATTTGTATATATATCCTATCTGAAATGAGTTCACTGTGTTAAGTAATGGACATTTTATTCTCTTTGTATCATATCTTTTACTTACAACAATGTTCTTTATATGTACATGTATATATTTTATTTACACACAATGTCATTTTTCTCCTCACAGTATTAAAGTTTTTGTTCATAAATAAACACAGGACATATATTATTGACATACATATATTGACAATGAGCTCACTGTGTTAAGTAATGGACATTTTATTCACTTTGTATTGTATCTTTGACTTACAATAATGTTATTTATATGTACATGTATATATTTTATTTACACACAATGTAATTTTTCTCCTATTCATGTCCTCATATCAAAGACATTACCTTGGTTGTTGCCAACCATATGGGTAATAAATAAATCTGTTAAATCAGCTAGCACACACTGTACTTGTCATTTCATGAAAACAACTTTAATATAAATGACCGCTAGATGTGCACATGAAATTATGACTCCCGATTTTACCGACAAATACCACAAAAGCCTAGTTTTAAATTGGTTCCTCGAATTCTGAATTCTGTAAATTCAGGTAAATTTTCTGGCTGTAATACACCATAAAATGTATATACACAAGCTCCACATACATATACACATACATATAAATAAGTCCAGTTTATGTATATTCTTACAAAAAGCTCACAGGTCTTGTTTTGGAAACAAATTTACTATTGGACATTTCGTCATTTTTTTCACGACTGACATATGACAAGGCTTAATTTATAACATCCTCTCTATGTACATATATAGATTTTATTTAGCGGAAATTTCACCATTCCATCATATCACAATATATCACAATATATTTTCATCGACATGTCACTACTGACAATCAGATTTGTCTTCTTTGTGCCCATAAATTATATTATTGTGACACTTCAACTATTTTGACAACCATTTACATCTTGATAAATTCACAAAAATACTAGGAGCCCCATCAGATATGTATATCCTTTGAAGAAGGAGATAAACACTACCTTTGCATTCGATAGTATTTGATGCAGGATGCACATAAACCAAACAAACATAATAAATGTTGGGATATAGCAAATGTACTGTCTTTGTTATTTCATTGAGTCTCTAAAATTGTGATTTTTGTCTTGCAAGAAGTTCTGATGTAGCTGGACGGGGAATCTTTGATATAGATCTAGCGATCCTTCTTGGGTCATCCTCTCTTGGCTGCGCCTTTCGATTTGTTGGGAGAGGGTCCTTGGCTTTCTCCAGGAAGATCATGCATTGCAGGTCGTATTTGTAGGAATATCCCTTGTCTATCTTCCGAGGTTTTGTGCTCCAATTTTTGGCACGCTTACTGTATCATGGTTTCTGTCTGAAAAAAATAATTTGAAAATTCATGAAACTCAGAATAATGTGATGTCTCAAGCACAACATTTTTAACGAGGAAATGTGCCCAGTCCACTTGTTACCATTGGAAACCAGAAACAAATATAAAATTGAGAATAACAAATAAGTAAGGCACCAATCCACCACTAGATCAAACCCACATACAAAGTTAGGAAGGTCTTTGAAATATTTCGGAATTAGGGATTTACTTGATCACGAACGAAGGCAAAATATGTCTCCTGCAAAGCTTTGTGGGAGACATAGGATAATACTTTGATAATAAATCAACAACTGAACAGTAACAAACCTTGCATCCCCATTTTCGTCCAAAAGTTCTGGCCTGTGCAGGTGATGGTTGAAATCAATGGCGGCCAATAGATTCCTTGCACGATAGCCGGGAAACCTGTTGCAAAACAAGTGTTAATAAATTGGTTGGAAATGGACAAGATACAAAGAGATAAATTGAACGAAAAAAAGAAAGATAAATTGATGCTATATGAAAAGTTTGGTTCCCCTATTTGTAAGGAACCTGCCCATATAATTCACATTTGGTGTACACATGTCCATAACTAGTATTATTATCTAGTATTTATTTGCGTGATGAAATAAATTGATGTTATACTGGTCAATATCTAATTTAATGATATATAAACAGTATATGGAGTGATGATGATGCTGACTTACTGGTATGATTGTCTCTTGGCGCAGTACATCAGAAGGTGATTGTGGAAGACCTCCAGGCTGCCGGTGTGTCTGAAGAAGTAATATCAAATAAACAAGATTTCAGAGCTCAGATATCTACTAAACTATTATACTAATTACTGCGTATACACAAGATTTACTGACACATCCCAAGTTCATGAATGAAAATAACATGTCGATTTTTGAGAAGCAATTTCCGGTGAGCAGTATGTCAGCAGCCAATTGCAGATTACCGGTGAAGACTGACTTGATTTTTGGTTGGGAACACCATTGTCCAGAGTGTCCTTTCGGGCAATTCCAAGTTACAACCAGAGCAGTAGCCACCATTCTGGATCGGAACACCAAACTTTTCTGGCATTGTTGGCACTCCGGTCCTGTGGATCTCTTCACTAATTCGACCAGAGAATCTACAAAGGCTATACACTTCTTCGAGGATATTGAGTCCAGGTCCTCGCCACTGTCTAGACCAGGCACAGGCTCGTTGTCATCCATGTCAGGCAGTGATATATTCAGGAAGTCATCTTGGCTGCTGATGCTGTCGATGCTCTCTCCAAGGGTGGCACTGTAAAAATAATAACAAATTCACTTACAAGTGTTGCATGTGTTATTCATGCTCTTTGTGTGTTCAGATAAATTATGAAATATACAAATGTTTAAAAAAATATTATTATTAAAATAGAGGCATTGGCTCTGTGACTTTGTAATTTGTACGTTGACCGTGTCACACCCATTTTGTTTGTGTGGTTCACTGGTTCTGGAGAAGAAGTCATGAATGGCAAAAGGTAATTTACAAAAGACAACGTCCCATGTCATAAACTGGTCTGGGCTTACTAGCCTGTGATGAACTAAAATGTATTTAACCAATGCAGGCAGGTCTGCTATTTTTAAAATTAGTGCCATGTAGCTCATCAGGCTTGAAATAACAAATTTATGTATGTTGAACATTTACAAGTTATGGTCTATAAAGTTCTGTCTAGTTCTTTTTCAACGGAATGTGTATATAAATAGAAGATTAATCAAAATCTACACTTGAGAAGGTGGCTAAACACAAAATCTCAATTGTCTTGAATAATAATAATAACACTTTATTGTCCTCAGTAAATACATACATTGGAAATTTTCTTGTGCCGAAGCACCCGGCAGCCACAGTGCAGCGCCAGTTAAATCGTTGTTCTGCCTTTACAATGCTGAGTGTCAAGCAAGACAGCAACAGCAGGAAGACTGGAGAGGTTGAGGAGGTTGTCATGACCCTGATGACCCCTTTATTGGGGGTCACAGAGTCACCAAATCTATAAATTTAAATTCCCATTAGCAATGGTACCTGTATAGATTTCAGCTCTCTAGAGCCAGTACTTATGGAGAAGAAGATGTTAACAGGTTTTTAGGGTTGTGACTCCTATGACCCTATTTGGGCCACAGGGTCATAAAATCTAAAATTTAGGATATCCTTTGCCAACATGAAACATAAAAATTCAGCTCTCTGGAGAATATGTCGAAAAAGCATTACGGATGGGCGGACGCGGGGAACCATGTCATGCCATATGCGCTAAAAATGAGATTTCCAACTATTCTGGCTTTTAAATAATGGATTTTTTTTTGGTATTTAATATTTATTACTATATTGCACAGGCTCACCAAAATCTACTTGACCATCATTCAGTTCATATATTACATACCTGGTCATATTGGCAGGATCAATCAAATCTTCCAAGGGTGAGGTTAGGTTGTGGTCAGTGAGATCTCCAAACTGTCTGTTGTAAAGAGAAATATATTCATATAATAATATTCATGTACAATTTTGTGTAAATAATGTTATGTAATTGATAATGTAAAATCATATGAGTAATTTTCAAAGAAATATTTCTTTATGCTGGGTAATTACATCCAAAATCTTTGAGAACTCATGTTGTTACAATTTAAAATTAAAATTTAACATAACATTTTCCAGAGATAATCATTTTAATAAGATTTGTAACATTAACTTACTCATTGCATGATGTAGGAACATCCTCAGTCTGGATGTCACTGGTGGGAGAACTAGGCATAGATATCAATGACAGATCTGAAAATCAAAAAGGTAGTCATAAGGGAATTTGCCCAAATAATAAATTATATCAATTTTTGTCAAGGCTGTGGGATCAGAATTTCTGTAATGAACATTTACACAAATATATGAATTAATGACACATGCTTTCTGTAATTATGGACCCAAAGGTATACAATGAATTGGGGCCATTTCAAGTGTAATTATCTGTTCATAAAAATAATGAACTTTGTTATCAGTGTTATCAGTTACCAATACAAACAAAGCTCTGATGTCATACAATGATCTGACATCGAACAATGTGTGATGAAAGTAAGAAATATCCTCAGCAAATGTCATGTATATTCTTGGGCTATTGTCATAATTGATATCACGGAGAGTTCTCTAGCATCTATATCCATGTATTACATTCTATTCTACGACATTGTTAATACCCACCAGCAACATTTGATACGATATCCAGATCTCTGTTTTTCTGCGGTGTGCTCACTGATGGGAGCTGGAGGCATTCTTGTTGGGGGGCTCTGTCCCATGGATCATCTATCATCTCAGGTGCAGGCAGGACTGGTTTGGAACTGCAAATTATTAAAAATATTGAAGTAAAGATTATATGGGGATAAAAGCACAATGGACCTAGTTTCCTGGCCAACATTACTGTCAATGCTCAAAGCTCGAGATGATAAGGTCTAAAATAATAAACAATACATGTGAGAATTACAAAACCACTCATGTTGTAATTTAATGTATTTCAATTTCAATTAGTAGACCTATTACTCATGATATAAAGATATTTGACCTTAAATGTGTATTTAGTACTGTGTCTAGTGTGCAAGGATAATTCTGGGTGGTCCTACATAATACTAGAATATCTGAAATGACATTTCTGTTGTCCCAGTGTGAATATTTATGTTATATTCAGTACCCATCAAAATTTGACAATGACACTTTATTTTTAAAAAAAACCCCAGTCACTCTTTTGTAACATTGACATGTACATTATGGCTGAGGTGAAAGGGTCATATCCCCGAAATATCACAGAGACTACATGGGTGTACATAATGATGTAATGTAAACAACAGTAAAATCAGTTGCACTTACTTGCAAAGACACGTCAAGTCATGGTTGTTGAGCAAATGTTCTGCGAGTTGATAATCCGTAAATTTTAGTACCGATTTTAGTTCAACCCATTTTGGGGCAAGATCTCCCAAATATATCCTTTTGGCATTTCTTTCTCGTTGTCTGATTGCAGGCGAATTCCCATCGTTCTTTGGCGGTCTCCCTCGACCTCGGCCAATTCCACTCATAGTAAACAGTTATTTAATAAATATATCTAAGTTACTTCACATACAGTATTTAATGTTCGGAGAAGTGCAGAACTGTTTGTAGCTCGGAGTGAGAGTGCAACAGCGCTGACGATTCTTTGTTTATATTCGACAGGCGAAGCGAAGCCACCTTTCTTCTCAGTGTCACTGTCATATTGATTGAGCTTAGCCATTTGAGGTGTCTTATTTACTTATGCAAACATTATTGACAAGTCAACTAATCCCCAACAATCAAAACATCCAATTAAATAACCGTAAAACAACACAATCAGCCAACACTAATCCTTTTGGCCGCCATGATAACAATAGAGTTACTCCCCTTGACAACCGTAGTGGCTTCCACTAGATTTCGCTAGAATCTTTCTTTTTTGTTTTGTAGTGCAGAATAAAACTTTTTACCAAACATAACATAGTTATAAACATAGAAAATGGAAAATTAATCGAATATATTAAAAAGTTACGTGTCGTGTGCAAAAGGGAATTCCCTCCCGAATATTTGTGGAACAGAAAATAGCCGCTCGATCGGCCCCTTTAAGAGGGGCCACAGAGCCACCAAAGCTTAATGAGTCATAATGAGTACCGGTACATTTCAGCTTTCTAGGCCTTATGCTTCTGGGGAAGAAGATGAAAATAGTTTTTTAGGGCGTGGCCCCTGTGGCCCTTATTAGGGGCAGCAGGGCCACCAAAGCTACAATTTTTAATCCTAGCTAGTCAAGGAGTCTATATACAAGATTGCAGCCTTTTAAGCCTTTTGTTCCTGGAGAAGAAGAAGAAAATAGGTTTTTAGTACCACCAAAGCTATAAATTATAATCCTCACTAGTCAAGGAGTTTATACACAAGATTTAAGCTTTTTAAGCCTTTAAGTCCTGCAGAAAAAGATAGAAATAGGTTTTTAGGGTGTGGCCAACGTGGTTCACCCCTTAGTGGGGGCAACAGGGTCACAAAATCGACAATTATTAATCCTCACTAGCCAAGGAGTCTGTACACAAAGTTACAGTTCTATGCCTTATTGTTCTGGAGAAGAAGATGAAAATAGGTTGTTAGGGCGTGGCCCCTGTGACCCTTATTAGGGGCCATAGGGAAACTAAAGCTATAGATTATAATCCTCACTAGTCAAGGAATCTATACACAAGATTTCAGGTTTTTAAGCCTTTTGGTCCTGGAGAAGAAGATAAAAATAGAGCCAGTGGCTCTGTAGCTCATCAGGCATCATATCAAGTTTGCTTTATACAGGCCAGATGAGCTAAAAATGAAACTGATGTTACCTATTGCAAGAAAGGCTATAAAAAAATTACAAAACAAATGTAACGATTTCAGAATAAATTTTCTTACCCAAATGATTTATTATTATTCAACACTTTCTAGATCGCCAATATCAGACAGTGAAAGAAGTCCACACTAAAATATCCAAGGAGAAATAAATTTGCCATAGACTGTCATCTAATGGAGAAAAATAGGTTTTTAAGAATGTGACCACTGTGACCCTATTTTGGGTCATGGGGTCATGGGGTCACGAAACCTACAGTTTAGAATCCCAATTGGCCAAGGAGTCTACATGCAGTCTTTCAGCTCAATAGACCTTTAGGAGCTAAAGATGATGATGAAAATAAGTTTTTAAGGTTGTGACCCCTGTGACCCTATTTGGGGTCATGGGGTCATGGGGTCACGAAATCTAAAATTTAGAATCCCCATTGGCCAAGGAATCTGCACATATAATTTCAGCTCTCTAGACCTTTTGGAACTTGAGAAGAAGATGAAAATAGTGTTTTAAGGTTGTGACCCCTGTGACCCTATTTGGGGTCACAGGGTCAACAAAGTTACAAATTAGAATCCCCATTGGCCAAGGAGTCTGCACACATCAATATGAACTATCTACTCCTTTTGGAACCGGGGAAGAAGATGAGAATTGGTTTTTAAGGTTGTGACCCCTTTGACCCTATTTGGGGTCATGGGGTCACGAAATCTACAATTAAGAATCCCAATTGGTCAAGGAGTCTGCATATATCACTTTCAACTCTCTAGTCCTTTTAGAACTGGAGAAGAAGATGAAAATAGGTTTTTAAGGTTGCGACCCCTGTGACCCTATTTGGGGTCACACGTTCACCAAAGTTACGAATTAGAATCCCCATTGTCCAAGGAGTCTGCACATATCATTTTTAACTATCTACTCTTTTTGGAACTGGAGAAGATGAGAATTGGTTTTTACGGTTGTGACCCCTGTGACCCTATTTGGGGTCATGGGGTCACGAAATCAACAATTTAGAATCCCCATTGGCCAAGGAGTCTGCACATATCATTTTTAACTCACTAGTCCTTTTAGAACTGGAGAAGAAGATGAAAATAGGTTTTTAAAGTTGTGACCCCTATGACCCTATTTGGGGTCACAGGGTCACCAAAGTTACAAATTAGAATCTCCATATGCTAAGGTACCTGTACACAAAATTTCAGCTCTCTAATGTGTATGGTTCATGAGGAGAAGTTGAAAGTGTCAAAAGTTTACGGACGGACGGACGACGAACGACGGACGGATGCCTGACGACGGGCCATGCCATAAGCCCATCTGGACTTTCAGTCCTGATGAGCTAAAAAGTTACCCACTTGTAACCCTTAGATGCAAGATACATCCAAACAACATTTAGGCTTAAACTCTGGTGCAGCAGTCAAAATTTCAAAAGTTTATAGACACTGGATGACAAACGCTGGAAAATGGGTCATGCCAGAAGCCTTTCTGGATGGACAACCTGCCATGCCAATTTTGAATTGTGAAATGACCAAAATAGGGCCATAGCCTCTGTAGCTCAACATAGCTTTCATAATGTATTTTCCTACGTTAGGTTACAGACTCTTTTGGTCAAAATATTATGAAAATTATTGGAAACAAGATGTGTTTGTGAAACACGAGTGCCCCGGATGCATCCTGCTCGCTGTGTCAAGGTCAAGGTCACAAGGTCAAATGTCATGGTGTCATCTGAAAGGTCTCATCACAAGGGATCCATATGTCAAGTATCAAAGAGCTAGCTCTGACCAATCAAAAGTTATGACCAAGGTTAAAGTTTTTGTGGGCAAACTGACAGACGGACGGACGGACGGAAAAGGTCAAATATCATGGTGTCATCTGAAAGGTCTCATCACAAGGGATACACATGTCAAGTATCAAAGACCTAGCACTGACAGTATAGAAACTATAGCCAAGGTTAAAGTTTTCGGAAAAGGCTCGCTGTGTCAAGGTCAAGGTCACAAGGTCAAATGTCATGGTGTCATCTGAAATGTCTCATCACAAGGGATCCATATGTCAAGTATCAAAGAGCTAGCTCTGACCAATCAAAAGTTATGACCAAGGTTAAAGTTTAAAATGCTCGCTGTGTCAAGGTCAAGGTCACAAGGTCAAATGTCATGGTGTCATCTGAAAGGTCTCATCATAAGGGATCCATATGTCAAGTATCAAAGAGCTAGCTCTGACCAATCAAAAGTTATGACCAAGGTTAAAGTTTTTGTGGACAAACGGACAGACGGACGGACGGACGGAAAAGGTCAAATATCATGGTGTCATCTGAAAGGTCTCATCACAAGGGATACACATGTCAAGTATCAAAGACCTAGCACTGACAGTATAGAAACTATAGCCAAGGTTAAAGTTTTCGGAAAAGGCTCGCTGTGTCAAGGTCAAGGTCACAAGGTCAAATGTCATGGTGTCATCTGAAAGGTCTCATCACAAGGGATCCATATGTCAAGTATCAAAGACCTAGCTCTGACCAATCAAAAGTTATGACCAAGGTTAAAGTTTTTGTGGACAAACGGACAGACGGACAGACAGACAGACGGACAGACAGACAGACGGACGGACAGACGGACAGGTGAAAAACAATATACCCCCGGAATCTCCGATTCGGGGGCATAAAAATTACCTATGCTGTTTGTAGTCTGACTGAAATTCCTTTTTATAATGCGTGATCAGGTAAATATAGTATAGAACATGCCTGAGTATTCAAAATGTATCCCCAATATGTAGGTAAACTTACCCTCATGCAGTGGAATTTAGGATGCTTACAGTGTTCCGTCAGTTTCACCTGAGGGAACTCATTTGACAACTTGTTGATATTGCATTGAAGACACTTCATCTGAAATAAATACCTTTCAAAATTATTATTGTTTAACTTCCATTTCTTAGTCCATTTCCATTACATCTGTCTGTATAAATACAGGGCAAACGACATTGGAATTACATGGTTTGTGTCAATCTTTCATACTATCTTTCAAATATGAATACTTACATTAAAGCATTATTTCATTTCTGAAAAGCGCATCATGAGGAAAAAAACTTACATGTTTACTGTTGGATAATGCAATTTGTTCTGATATTTGGTAAAATCTTGAGTTATGTTTCATATTTGTATGGTTACATAAATATGTCGCGGGTCCTGGCCGCTGAGAAATCGGACTGAGGCGGTGTAGTTTAAAAATGGTTTATTCTGTAAAAACATAAAAGAGACATCAATAAAAGATGATGTGTGGCCGAGGGGTATGACAACTCACCTCGGCCATGGCGTGACATGAAGTGGCCAAAATGGCGGCAAAATATGCCATTAATGAAACTATAGTTACAATACATAAAAAATGGCATTTACGGTAAGAGAATGATATCTTATTGCACTTGCAAGTAAAATATTACTGAAAGTTACCATTAAACAAATCTCACTCACACTTACATACGTGATGGTGCTAGTATTATGAATTAGTAGACTAGTGCAGCGCGATACTTTAGAATATATTTATGATAAACATTATAAATATTACGATCGCGAACCTTATCAATTACACGATTCTTATGAAAGAAAGGTTACATAGAAAAGGTACATACCTGTAAAAACATAAAAGAGACATCAATAAAAGATGATGTGTGGCCGAGGGGTATGACAACTCACCTCGGCCATGGCGTGACATGAAGTGGCGAATTTGAAAATGCCTACGTCACGGAACAGGTACTGCACGAGATACTAATAGTGTTACGACCATAGTAAGAGTGTGAAAAGAAGAGAGCTCGTAACAAAGCAAAGAGAAATGAAGCAATATACGAAATGTATCATGAAATACATCCGGCGACATCCTCCCCTCCTTTGTGAAATGTTGTCCTCAACATTTTAATGCTGAAAAACATTCAAACAAACAGAAATACAAACTGAGAAAACTATTTACACCTGGAGCACAACTGACAACTCATACAAAAACTTCAAAATCTGAGATACCAGCCGCCGCTGGATAATCTACCAACTCAACTTCTTCACACGAAGACGAAAAAACTGAAGGAACTGAAGACGACGGAAAAGCCTGAACACTGAAGTTTGTGACCCAGTCGCCACTTCTTAACCAAACTGGAGGAACTCTGTTGCGGGTAGGCCTCCCCACAGCAGAATTCGGTAATGGCTCTGGAGCAACTGCGTCGGCAACATCAGTATCAGGAGCAGAAGATGTGTTAATCCCTTGTTCAGGAGAAGCAGATGACTGTTCAACAGGGTTTGATGGAATACTTGCAATGATCGATGTTTGAGGAATTTCCGTGGGAGTTGGAGACAAATCTTCAAAAACTGATCCAACTGTCTCGAGACAAGTATCACTTGTGTCTCTAACCTCCTGGGAATCAATTGCATCGGTACCATGTACTGGGGACACATCCATTAAAGGAGCTCCTGGTAGCATTACCATCACTTCACAAACACTATCTTCATCCGAATCGCTCTGTTCTTTGAATTCTTGTACCCTCAAGGACATAGACTTTTTAGTTCCTGGTTTGCTTTTCATCTGTGGTGCTCTTGGTTCAACTGGAACTGACACTAGAGGAAGAAGCATATTCCGATGCAAAGTCTTCTTTGAACCTTTGCCATCCTCTTGCTGCACAGTAAAAACAGGGATATCCTCGTTTGGCTGATTCACTACAGTGAATACTTCCCGTCCCCACTTGTTAGCTAGCTTGTGTTTTCCAGTGAGACCAACTAATCGAATAAGAACTCGATCACCACTTTGAAGAGTTGAGGCGCGCACTTTGGTATCATACCTTTGCTTGTGACGTCGTCCCGCCTTTTGGGCTTCTCTTGAGGCACTTTCATAAGCAAAGTTCAATCTCTTCCTGAGATTATTCACATAATCTGTCTTGGTGTGATCCTCTTGCCTATTATCTACTCCCAGGAATGCATCTACTGGCAGTCTTGGATGTCGACCAAACATCAGGTAGAAAGGTGAAAACCCTGTGCTGTCGTGTTTCGTAGCATTATAGGCGTGCACTAGCGGAGATATATAACTCTTCCAATCAGCTTTCTTGTCATCTTCAAGAGTTCCAAGCATGTTGAGAAGTGTCTGATTGAAGCGTTCACACATTCCATTTCCTTGGGGATGATATGGTGTGGTACGAGTTTTCTGCATTCCAGTGATATGGCAGAGCTCCTTGATAATGTTGCCTACAAAGTTTCTACCTTGATCGCTATGTAGCTTGGCTGGAAATCCATAGTGAACTAGGAAGTTATCAAACAGAACTCTTGCTGTTGTCCTGGCTGATTGGTTTCTTGTGGGTATGGCAATGGCATAACGTGTAAAATGATCAGTGATGACCAAAATATTTCCAAAACCACCTTTAGATTCCTCCAGTTGCAAGTAGTCCATGCAAACAAGTTCCATTGGGGACGTTGTTTGAATATTCACTAGTTCCGCAGATTTTTTAGACGTTGGCGATTTCCTTCTGATGCAGTTTATACACCTTCTGACGTAACTCTCAACATCCTCGTTCATCCCAGGCCAATAAAACCTGTTGCGAATCAAGTCTAAAGTCCTGTCTCTACCTTGATGTCCGGAATCGTCATGAATTGCCTTGAGTACTGTTTCCTTATGATGACTTGGGAGAATGACTTGATTGAGAACTTGATCCTTGACCTTGACACGTCGATAAAGGATTCCATCCTTAATAGTCAACTTGTTCCATTCAAGAAGAAGCTTTCCAACGTAGGGATTTTCAAGTGATCTCAACCTAGAAGTAAGCTTGTTTCCCTTCTTGAAAAGTTGAACAACTCTCGAGATAGATTGGTCCTTTGATTGTTCCTCTTTCCAACAATTGATGTTAGCTGTCAACGATGTCAAAGGTTCTTCAGGAAAGACTGCGCTCTCGTCAAAAGATAGACTTTCTGCGTTGTTGCAGGTTGTGGTATGCACTTGACAAATGGCCTTGATACTTGAAATATCAACATCCTTGAAATCCTCCTGATAGCCGGAACGTCGAGATAAACCATCAGCATCTTGGTTTCTTGTCCCCTGACGATAAGTAATCTTGAAGTCATATGCTGATAGAGCTGCCAGCCACCGATGACCTGTAGCATCAAGTTTTGCAGTAGTGAGGACGTATGTTAAAGGATTGTTGTCAGTTTTTACTTCAAATTTATTCCCATAGAGGTACTCATGAAATTTGTCAGTGACTGCCCATTTGAGAGCTAGGAACTCAAGTTTATGCGCAGGATAGTTCTTCTCTCCTTTCCTCAGAGCTCGACTGGCGTAGGCAATGACTCTCAACTTTCCTTCTTGTCTCTGATACAATACGGCCCCCAATCCATCTGCACTAGCATCTGTATGCACCTCAAATGGTTGACTATAATCTGCATAAGCTAGAATTGGTGGTTCTGTCAAGTGTGAAATTAGAGTGTCAAAGGCATGTTGATGTTCCTCTAACCAGTTCCACTCGTTCCCACATGAAGTCCGTTTGCGTTTCTTCTTTGGCTGTCCTATCAGTAATTCATTCAGTGGTTTTGCGATCTTTGAAAAATCCTTTACAAATCGTCTGTAATATCCTGTAAAGCCAAGAAATCTTCTTACATCATCAGTGTTCTTGGGAACTGGCCAAGTCTTGAGTGCAGTTATCTTCTCTGGATCAGTTTCAATTCCATCTACAGAAACGATATGCCCCAGATACTTGATCCTTTCTCTGAAGAGTTCACATTTCGATGGTTTTAGCTTGAGTCCATGATCTTTCAGACGTTGAAACACCGCTTCTAACCTCTTAATGTGTTCTTCAAACGTATCCGAGAATATGATGATGTCATCTAAATATATGAGGCATTCCCTTAGATTCAGATCTCCCATGCACTTTTCCATCAATCTCTGAAATGTTGCTGGCGCGTTTGTGAGTCCAAAAGGCATCCTGTTACATTCGTAAAAGCCCAAAGGTCCTACAGAAAATGCAGTTTTTGCCTTGTCCTCCTCTTCGAGCTCTACTTGCCAGTATCCCGCACGAAGATCAAGCTTACTGAACAGTTTAGCACCAGACAAACAATCAAGAGTTTCATCAATCCTTGGAATGGCATACGAATCTCGGATAGTCCGTCCATTAATCGCTCTAAGGTCCAAGCACATGCGCAGAGAGTTGTCGTGTTTCCTTACCAGTACGACATTAGAGGAGTAAGGACTCTGTGACTCTCTGATAGCTCCACAAGCAAGCATCTCGTGTAAATGTTCCCGGACTTCTTCAAATAATCCTGGTGGGATACGGCGATGTGGTTGTTTAATGGGAGTGTCATCAGTCAACTTAATAGAGTGCTTGACAGTGGTACAACATCCTAAGTCTGTGATACTTGAAGACATGATGGAGTCCCAATGCTGTAGCATCGTAGCAACTTGCTGCTTCTGTGTATCGTTAAGTGGACTTTCTGACAAATCAAACTCATAACCATTGCCTGAAGAAGTGTCCTTAGAAGCTTGAGTAGGGTTATCTACAGGTGCATCAATAGGAACTTGGGTAATGACACGAACCTGCTGTAGTTGACATAGCTTTGCCTTAGGTGGAATGGTAATAACTCGGGCAGATAAGTTGCAGCATCTAACTGGAATCCTAGATGTGTTACCATGTTTTCCAACTTCTACCACACGTGGACATATTGAAAGACCCGTTTGTAAATCTGAATCAACTTCAAGGTGTTCTGTGACAGCAGTGTAACTTCCAGGTATATGGCGTACAAGACCAGTGATGGTGATCATCTGATTAGGTTGTATGGTTATAGGCTTATTCCTAGTTGACTTGACTGTACCTAATACTCCATTGTGACAGATGGAATTCAGAGCTGTGGTCCACTCCCTTGGGACGTCCTTTGATGACTCATGGATATCACCCTTAAGGCGCTTGAGGACATTAACTCCGATACAAAGTGGAACTCGTCGGTTATACTCTGTGTCCTTAGTGATCAGCACTGGTATCAGGTATTCAATATCATAAGGAGAAATGTTAATAGAAGCCTCTATATAACCTATATATGGAATCAAGTTGTCTCCAGCTCCAATGACATCGAGTTCAAACTCTGTGATTGACCTACGATCCAAATGAGAAAGTGTTGACTTGTAGTATGCCTCACTTACAGATGTTACCATGGATCCTGAATCAAGGAGTGCAAGACAATCAAATCCAGCAATAGAAACCATAGCTTCATTAGCATCACCTATCATCCTGTCTCTAAGATTGGTTGCGTCATTAGGGCTATCATCTCTCTCGGCTTCTACTTGCCCTACTGTAGATAGCCTCTCTAGTTTAAAGAACCTCCATGCTTACCTCTACCTCGCTTACCACGACCTCTGCCTCTAGCAGGATGAGAAGTGTCAGCTGTGGGAGTGCTCTTCTGTGCCTCTAGTACTGTAAGTCGGTCCAAGATCTGCTTCAATACTTCGTTGTCCACTGGAGGTGGTTGTGGCTTTTGTCGTTGAAGCTCTATCTTGTCCAGTTTCTTGATGATCTCAGATAGCTGTTGACCAATCCCAGATGTCTGTTGCGGATCAGTTACCTGAGGTTGTTGGACCGCTTTTACCTTTGACTTGTATACAGGCTTGGATCCATCCAGAAGCTCATGCTCTATCTCCCTGACAGTCTGTATAAGGTCTTCATATCCTTGTCCGGAATGAAAAGCAGGTCTGGTGGCATTCTTCAGAGTGTCCTTAGCGAGTCCAGTCCAGAATCTATTCCGTAGGATACTATCCCTGGTGTGGACATCGATTCGACTTCCTCTGTCAATAGCCTTCTGTAGAAGAGTCTCTAAACGTATTCCCCATGATGCGACGGATTCTAAGTCATGTTGTCGAGCTGTGTAGAATTCCTGCATCAATGTTTCTGGATTGTCTAACGTTCCATAGAGTCCATCAAGTTTCCGAACTATAGCCTCCACTGTTGCTGTATGTCCAAGTGATAAAAGGATACTTGCAGCATCTCCTTTCAGCGATTTCCTAACAGCCTGACCTACCACCGCGGGAGGATAAGTAACATCCTGAAGAAGACATTCTAATTCCCATTTCCAAGACTCAAATGAAACTTCATTCCTGGGAACAGGAATCTCTCCAGAAAAGGCTGATATCCTTGGAAGCTGAAACTGTTGGAGCTGTGGGTTCAGGAAAGCTTGGTTATAGTAGGGAGTACTGTACATGGGTACCTCAAACGGAGTCTGTTGAGTTCTAAAATGAGTGTCTGATCTTTGGTGCCTTGATTTGGATTCCTCTGACTTTGGGTCAAACTTGCTGTCCTGTGTAGGAGAGGTTAAATAAGGAATAGGTCGAACTTGATATCGTCCTGTTGATGACAAATAGCTAATCATCTTCCTCTCTTCCTCTTCTGATATTACCTGAGATCCGACATCCAAATCCTCACATCCGGTAGCCATAATGATAGCTGAAGTTACACACAAGTTCACACAATCAATATCCTCCTGGAATGAGCACCGTGTAAAATGTGTTGGTTTGCTAACACTAGAGTGTAGTGCACCCTAACGAGAACATGTGTAACTATGTGTGGGGATATTCAGATTAATCAGGAATATAGCCTAACACTACCCAAACAACAAATCAATAAAGTCTGGACCACAAATATACAATCAAAATCCAAACCAGCATAAATCCTCAATGACCTACATAAATATTCGGCAAGGCCAAATGGAAAACTATCAAACACCAAACACTAGAGTATATACACTAGAAATATATGCAATATCGCTACCAAGTAAACAAACACAAAATGTAAACAAAGGAAGCGGATGTCACCCGAGGTATGTTGAAGATACAAAGATGGCAAGCATATATCAAAAAGTGGATAGAAAAGCAAAACTATTACCAATGACGAAGACAATGAAAATGTCAATAGTAATATTAAAGAAAGGCAACAAAGAACCTATCAAGTTTATTGAAGAAACACGAAAGTGAAATACCGGAAGCAATATATACCGGAAATGACACCTTACCGGATGTTTACAAATTACATGTGTAAAACGGAAGTGTAAGTCCGAAATGTAAACACGCAAGAAGATATTACAAGTCGGAGAAAAGTTGCACTAAATTATTATTAGAAACGCGAGTGGAAACACGGGCGCGATTCAAACAACGCGAGAAGTGAATTAGTTTAGTAAAGGTGAATGTGAAACATATCCGCACACACTCTCATTCACTCAATGTAATGATTGTAAAAAAATAGTGAATAAAACTGTCACACAATTTAAATAGAAACTATTAAATGAGAAACTGACACAAGCCCTAAGAGACAATTAAGTAAAAGACATAAATTGTACCATGTCTTATTGTCTCTGAAATATAAATAAATGTATACAGATTATACTATTTATAGGCCTTCTAAATAATAATAACTATCTATGTCTCTGCAGAGATAATGCTATATTCTTACGCACCCATAGTAAACAATCAGTATGTCTACTATGCAGAATTATAAGAATATATCAAAAGCATATACCGGTATCGTGCACGTGAGAGTAAAGATATTTCACATGAGCATGACAAATATCACATGAAATATACCATCAAAACATGTTTCATGTACAAAGCAAAATATCAAAACATGTTACATGAACAAAGCATACATATCAATCAGCAAAATGTCAACAAAGATCCCAATGATCACAATGATTATAGTACTGAAAGATTCAAAGATATAAATCATGCGAGTCTGAAAAGTCTCATTATCACAATTGTCTCACTTGTTTCCTCAGAGTCAATCCGTGCATATCGTGAATATCAAACACGAGAATCAAGGCAAAGTCATACCGTAGAAGCTCTGATATAAGTCACGATTATTATAAAAAGGCATGTCCATAAGAATATCACAGTTATCACATTATTGTCACTTCACATACAAATCACAGCATCTATATTAATGCTTTAAATATTGGCGAATGTCAATCATTGTATACTTATAGATGAACTTGATGTAGTGGTGATTGACGGTGACGGTGATGGTGACGTTGATATCGTGGATGAGATAATGATCACATAGATGATGACATCGATGACGGAGAAGACATCGAAGAAGCAGATAAATTGTGATGAATTATCAGATGAGTTGTTGTTGTTGTGGCTCAACCCTCAGTCCCTGTTCGGGCGCCATTTTGTCGCGGGTCCTGGCCGCTGAGAAATCGGACTGAGGCGGTGTAGTTTAAAAATGGTTTATTCTGTAAAAACATAAAAGAGACATCAATAAAAGATGATGTGTGGCCGAGGGGTATGACAACTCACCTCGGCCATGGCGTGACATGAAGTGGCCAAAATGGCGGCAAAATATGCCATTAATGAAACTATAGTTACAATACATAAAAAATGGCATTTACGGTAAGAGAATGATATCTTATTGCACTTGCAAGTAAAATATTACTGAAAGTTACCATTAAACAAATCTCACTCACACTTACATACGTGATGGTGCTAGTATTATGAATTAGTAGACTAGTGCAGCGCGATACTTTAGAATATATTTATGATAAACATTATAAATATTACGATCGCGAACCTTATCAATTACACGATTCTTATGAAAGAAAGGTTACATAGAAAAGGTACATACCTGTAAAAACATAAAAGAGACATCAATAAAAGATGATGTGTGGCCGAGGGGTATGACAACTCACCTCGGCCATGGCGTGACATGAAGTGGCGAATTTGAAAATGCCTACGTCACGGAACAGGTACTGCACGAGATACTAATAGTGTTACGACCATAGTAAGAGTGTGAAAAGAAGAGAGCTCGTAACAAAGCAAAGAGAAATGAAGCAATATACGAAATGTATCATGAAATACATCCGGCGACAAATAAAACATTTATTCCATAATGAGTATAATGCCATGTAAGGGGTTGCTTTTCTTTAATATTAACTTCCTTCTATATAATCTGCAAATGACAATATGAACACATGAAAAAAATGTACAGTAGTTCCTTATGAATTGTTTATATGGAACTTGAAGAATAATATCACATCTGCCATACTAATTTATTTTTACTGGTTATGACGTGACTCTATACTGTTAAAACTGTATCATTTTTTTAAGATTCCTCTGCTAGTTTGACTGTCCCGGCCACAGGGAATGTCAGTTTTTTATGATGGCACATTGTTATCCTTTTGAAAACACCATTTCCAGACTGAAGAGTAAAATCACCAACATCGACACCACAACCACAACCACGGTGTCAAACACTTAGAGAGTATCAAAAAATATCTATCAATGATGGTCAACAACCATTAAATTCACGGTTGAATTCCCCATGTTCAAATACATTTATTTAGGAATGGAGCGATGTGTAATATCTGAAACTGCATGCAGTTGTAATTCCTGACATTTTGATACGTACATTAGAAAATCAAAATTGTCTGAATATTTCAAAATGTGAACTCTAAGCGTCATCATAAAAAGGACCCATTGGCTCTGTATCTCACCAGGCTTCATATCAATTTTGCTCTTGGTTGTGGCTCCCACCTTAGTAGGAGCCACAGGGTCACCAAGTCTACAATTTAGAATCCTCATTTTCTAACTTTGGAGTCTGTACACAAAATTCAGCTTTCTACGCCTGATGCTTTTTGGGGAGAGAAGAAAATAGGTTTAAAGGTTGTGGCCCTTATTCCGTTTTTCATCAAAATCGTTCGGATGGTGAAGCGTTCGGACTACTGAAATGAACTAAACAAGTTGGAGTTACCACACTTTGAATCTACTGAGAAACGAGAACGTATTTAGTATATGAAACGAGTTTATTTCATATACATATATATATTTATAACTATTACACAAATTACTAAAAACATAAACTCCAGAAACACAAATTGAGACATTTCAATTTATTACAATCACAAACTACCGTCACGCTCAACTCACATGTTAATCCACTGCCATTGAAGATTACCGATCCAATCAGTATGTTGATCACTTACCCGAACGGATTTGATGAAAGGCCGGATTAATGAAGCTGAAATAGTGATAATTAACTAATCCGTTACAACTAATTGGCGTTCGGATTCGGAGACTGAATCAACGGATTAATGAATCATCACTTAATGAGTTTATATAGAGATTAGTTTGGTTACAGCTGGCTACTGTTCGGATACCGCGGGATTCGGATTATCTGTGGACCGATTATCGAGGTCTGACTGTATTACAATCCTCATTAGTGAAGGAGTCTGTACACAAGGTTTCAGCTTTCAGCTTTCTAGGCCTTACACTTCTGGAGAAGGTTTTAAGTGTGTGGCCCCTGTGGCTCTTATTAGGGGTGACAGGGTCACCAAAGGTACATTTTTTAATCCTCAATAGTCAGTGAGTCTATACACAAACTTTCAGGTTTCTAGGCATAAGGCTTCTGGTGAAGAAGATGAAAATAGGTTTTATGGGTGTGGCCCCTGCTGCCCTTTTTAGGGGCCACAGGGCCGCCAAAGCTACAATATTTATTCCTCACTAGTCAAGGAGTCTGTACACAAGGTTTCAGCTTTCTAGACCTTATGCTTCTAGAGAAGAAGATGAAAATATGTTTTATTGGTGTGGCCCCTGCTGCCTTTATTAGGGGCCACAGGGTCACCAAAGCTACAATTTTTAATCCTCACTGAACAAGGAGTCTGTACACAAGGTTTCAGCTTTCTATTGTATACGATTTAACAAAAAGGTGAATAAAGTCAAGTTGATCAAGATTAACCTTATTTCGACCTAAAATATGTTGAAACACTAACCAAAGGAGCCATTCTCGTTACAAACTTCATAGAAACACCACATTAAACCGTTCACTCAATAAATAACGGCTTGACATGAAATAGTTCACCATGACGATATGACGATATATGATATCTGTATTCGTTTAGAAGGAGTAGTCTTTTTCATGAAATCTAATTGAAAATTCAATATGGCTGTCATGGTGGCCATCTTGGATTCTCAAAACTGAAACGTCTACCTTTCTGTGAGGAATCACCATGGGTATAACATAATACAATTTCAGAATGATATCTGTATTCGTTTAGAAGGAGTAGTCTTTTTCATGAAATCTAATTGAAAATTCAATATGGCTGTCATGGCGGCCATCTTGGATTCTCAAAACTGAAACGTCTACCTTTCTGTGGGGAATCACCATGGGTATAACATACTACAATTTCAGAATGATATCTGAATTCGTTTAGGAGGAGTAGTCTTTTTCGTGAAAGTTTACGGACGGACGGACGGACGGACAGACAGACGGACGACGGACGAAGCGCCATGACATAAGCTCACATTTACTTTGTAAAGGTGAGCTAAAAAAAGACACATGTGATGTATCAAATTTAATCCGGTTAAGATAC
This sequence comes from Steromphala cineraria, assembly GCA_916613615.1. Lineage (NCBI taxonomy): Eukaryota > Metazoa > Mollusca > Gastropoda > Trochida > Trochidae > Steromphala > Steromphala cineraria. Next base: position 77,277,292 of record OU744721.1, read on the forward strand.
AAATGTTGAGTTGCATCAAGAAGACAGACAAGAAAATTTTTTTATTCAGTTTATTCATCAATTATAAATAAACGCATGACATGTATATATATTTATAATGAGCTCACTATGTTTTAGTAATTTAAGTAATGGACATTTTATTCACCTTGTATTTATCTTTGACTCACAATAATATTCTTTATATGTACATGTATATATTTTTTTTACACAATGTCATTTTTCTCTTATTCATGATACAAAACCACAGTATTCATGATACAAAACCACAGTATAAAAGTTTGTGTGCATTAATAAACACAGGATTTGTATATATATCCTATCTGAAATGAGTTCACTGTGTTAAGTAATGGACATTTTATTCTCTTTGTATCATATCTTTTACTTACAACAATGTTCTTTATATGTACATGTATATATTTTATTTACACACAATGTCATTTTTCTCCTCACAGTATTAAAGTTTTTGTTCATAAATAAACACAGGACATATATTATTGACATACATATATTGACAATGAGCTCACTGTGTTAAGTAATGGACATTTTATTCACTTTGTATTGTATCTTTGACTTACAATAATGTTATTTATATGTACATGTATATATTTTATTTACACACAATGTAATTTTTCTCCTATTCATGTCCTCATATCAAAGACATTACCTTGGTTGTTGCCAACCATATGGGTAATAAATAAATCTGTTAAATCAGCTAGCACACACTGTACTTGTCATTTCATGAAAACAACTTTAATATAAATGACCGCTAGATGTGCACATGAAATTATGACTCCCGATTTTACCGACAAATACCACAAAAGCCTAGTTTTAAATTGGTTCCTCGAATTCTGAATTCTGTAAATTCAGGTAAATTTTCTGGCTGTAATACACCATAAAATGTATATACACAAGCTCCACATACATATACCAGTGTATAAAATAGATTTGAAACCTAGCCTGTCCTGAAAATTAATTGGTCAATTCCTAAGGGGAAAATAAAGAAAAAATTAAAAAGTTACCAGTCCTGACCAAAAAGGAACCAGTCCTGGCAAAAACTAGCCAGTCAAGGACTGGCGGACAGGCTATATTTTAAACACTGCATATACACATACATATAAATAAGTCCAGTTTATGTATATTCTTACAAAAAGCTCACAGGTCTTGTTTTGGAAACAAATTTACTATTGGACATTTCGTCATTTTTTTCACGACTGACATATGACAAGGCTTAATTTATAACATCCTCTCTATGTACATATATAGATTTTATTTAGCGGAAATTTCACCATTCCATCATATCACAATATATCACAATATATTTTCATCGACATGTCACTACTGACAATCAGATTTGTCTTCTTTGTGCCCATAAATTATATTATTGTGACACTTCAACTATTTTGACAACCATTTACATCTTGATAAATTCACAAAAATACTAGGAGCCCCATCAGATATGTATATCCTTTGAAGAAGGAGATAAACACTACCTTTGCATTCGATAGTATTTGATGCAGGATGCACATAAACCAAACAAACATAATAAATGTTGGGATATAGCAAATGTACTGTCTTTGTTATTTCATTGAGTCTCTAAAATTGTGATTTTTGTCTTGCAAGAAGTTCTGATGTAGCTGGACGGGGAATCTTTGATATAGATCTAGCGATCACTGGTTCTGGAGAAGAAGTCATGAATGGCAAAAGGTAATTTACAAAAGACAACGTCCCATGTCATAAACTGGTCTGGGCTTACTAGCCTGTGATGAACTAAAATGTATTTAACCAATGCAGGCAGGTCTGCTATTTTTAAAATTAGTGCCATGTAGCTCATCAGGCTTGAAATAACAAATTTATGTATGTTGAACATTTACAAGTTATGGTCTATAAAGTTCTGTCTAGTTCTTTTTCAACGGAATGTGTATATAAATAGAAGATTAATCAAAATCTACACTTGAGAAGGTGGCTAAACACAAAATCTCAATTGTCTTGAATAATAATAATAACACTTTATTGTCCTCAGTAAATACATACATTGGAAATTTTCTTGTGCCGAAGCACCCGGCAGCCACAGTGCAGCGCCAGTTAAATCGTTGTTCTGCCTTTACAATGCTGAGTGTCAAGCAAGACAGCAACAGCAGGAAGACTGGAGAGGTTGAGGAGGTTGTCATGACCCTGATGACCCCTTTATTGGGGGTCACAGAGTCACCAAATCTATAAATTTAAATTCCCATTAGCAATGGTACCTGTATAGATTTCAGCTCTCTAGAGCCAGTACTTATGGAGAAGAAGATGTTAACAGGTTTTTAGGGTTGTGACTCCTATGACCCTATTTGGGCCACAGGGTCATAAAATCTAAAATTTAGGATATCCTTTGCCAACATGAAACATAAAAATTCAGCTCTCTGGAGAATATGTCGAAAAAGCATTACGGATGGGCGGACGCGGGGAACCATGTCATGCCATATGCGCTAAAAATGAGATTTCCAACTATTCTGGCTTTTAAATAATGGATTTTTTTTTGGTATTTAATATTTATTACTATATTGCACAGGCTCACCAAAATCTACTTGACCATCATTCAGTTCATATATTACATACCTGGTCATATTGGCAGGATCAATCAAATCTTCCAAGGGTGAGGTTAGGTTGTGGTCAGTGAGATCTCCAAACTGTCTGTTGTAAAGAGAAATATATTCATATAATAATATTCATGTACAATTTTGTGTAAATAATGTTATGTAATTGATAATGTAAAATCATATGAGTAATTTTCAAAGAAATATTTCTTTATGCTGGGTAATTACATCCAAAATCTTTGAGAACTCATGTTGTTACAATTTAAAATTAAAATTTAACATAACATTTTCCAGAGATAATCATTTTAATAAGATTTGTAACATTAACTTACTCATTGCATGATGTAGGAACATCCTCAGTCTGGATGTCACTGGTGGGAGAACTAGGCATAGATATCAATGACAGATCTGAAAATCAAAAAGGTAGTCATAAGGGAATTTGCCCAAATAATAAATTATATCAATTTTTGTCAAGGCTGTGGGATCAGAATTTCTGTAATGAACATTTACACAAATATATGAATTAATGACACATGCTTTCTGTAATTATGGACCCAAAGGTATACAATGAATTGGGGCCATTTCAAGTGTAATTATCTGTTCATAAAAATAATGAACTTTGTTATCAGTGTTATCAGTTACCAATACAAACAAAGCTCTGATGTCATACAATGATCTGACATCGAACAATGTGTGATGAAAGTAAGAAATATCCTCAGCAAATGTCATGTATATTCTTGGGCTATTGTCATAATTGATATCACGGAGAGTTCTCTAGCATCTATATCCATGTATTACATTCTATTCTACGACATTGTTAATACCCACCAGCAACATTTGATACGATATCCAGATCTCTGTTTTTCTGCGGTGTGCTCACTGATGGGAGCTGGAGGCATTCTTGTTGGGGGGCTCTGTCCCATGGATCATCTATCATCTCAGGTGCAGGCAGGACTGGTTTGGAACTGCAAATTATTAAAAATATTGAAGTAAAGATTATATGGGGATAAAAGCACAATGGACCTAGTTTCCTGGCCAACATTACTGTCAATGCTCAAAGCTCGAGATGATAAGGTCTAAAATAATAAACAATACATGTGAGAATTACAAAACCACTCATGTTGTAATTTAATGTATTTCAATTTCAATTAGTAGACCTATTACTCATGATATAAAGATATTTGACCGTAAATGTGTATTTAGTACTGTGTCTAGTGTGCAAGGATAATTCTGGGTGGTCCTACATAATACTAGAATATCTGAAATGACATTTCTGTTGTCCCAGTGTGAATATTTATGTTATATTCAGTACCCATCAAAATTTGACAATGACACTTTATTTTTAAAAAAAACCCCAGTCACTCTTTTGTAACATTGACATGTACATTATGGCTGAGGTGAAAGGGTCATATCCCCGAAATATCACAGAGACTACATGGGTGTACATAATGATGTAATGTAAACAACAGTAAAATCAGTTGCACTTACTTGCAAAGACACGTCAAGTCATGGTTGTTGAGCAAATGTTCTGCGAGTTGATAATCCGTAAATTTTAGTACCGATTTTAGTTCAACCCATTTTGGGGCAAGATCTCCCAAATATATCCTTTTGGCATTTCTTTCTCGTTGTCTGATTGCAGGCGAATTCCCATCGTTCTTTGGCGGTCTCCCTCGACCTCGGCCAATTCCACTCATAGTAAACAGTTATTTAATAAATATATCTAAGTTACTTCACATACAGTATTTAATGTTCGGAGAAGTGCAGAACTGTTTGTAGCTCGGAGTGAGAGTGCAACAGCGCTGACGATTCTTTGTTTATATTCGACAGGCGAAGCGAAGCCACCTTTCTTCTCAGTGTCACTGTCATATTGATTGAGCTTAGCCATTTGAGGTGTCTTATTTACTTATGCAAACATTATTGACAAGTCAACTAATCCCCAACAATCAAAACATCCAATTAAATAACCGTAAAACAACACAATCAGCCAACACTAATCCTTTTGGCCGCCATGATAACAATAGAGTTACTCCCCTTGACAACCGTAGTGGCTTCCACTAGATTTCGCTAGAATCTTTCTTTTTTGTTTTGTAGTGCAGAATAAAACTTTTTACCAAACATAACATAGTTATAAACATAGAAAATGGAAAATTAATCGAATATATTAAAAAGTTACGTGTCGTGTGCAAAAGGGAATTCCCTCCCGAATATTTGTGGAACAGAAAATAGCCGCTCGATCGGCCCCTTTAAGAGGGGCCACAGAGCCACCAAAGCTTAATGAGTCATAATGAGTACCGGTACATTTCAGCTTTCTAGGCCTTATGCTTCTGGGGAAGAAGATGAAAATAGTTTTTTAGGGCGTGGCCCCTGTGGCCCTTATTAGGGGCAGCAGGGCCACCAAAGCTACAATTTTTAATCCTAGCTAGTCAAGGAGTCTATATACAAGATTGCAGCCTTTTAAGCCTTTTGTTCCTGGAGAAGAAGAAGAAAATAGGTTTTTAGTACCACCAAAGCTATAAATTATAATCCTCACTAGTCAAGGAGTTTATACACAAGATTTAAGCTTTTTAAGCCTTTAAGTCCTGCAGAAAAAGATAGAAATAGGTTTTTAGGGTGTGGCCAACGTGGTTCACCCCTTAGTGGGGGCAACAGGGTCACAAAATCGACAATTATTAATCCTCACTAGCCAAGGAGTCTGTACACAAAGTTACAGTTCTATGCCTTATTGTTCTGGAGAAGAAGATGAAAATAGGTTGTTAGGGCGTGGCCCCTGTGACCCTTATTAGGGGCCATAGGGAAACTAAAGCTATAGATTATAATCCTCACTAGTCAAGGAATCTATACACAAGATTTCAGGTTTTTAAGCCTTTTGGTCCTGGAGAAGAAGATAAAAATAGAGCCAGTGGCTCTGTAGCTCATCAGGCATCATATCAAGTTTGCTTTATACAGGCCAGATGAGCTAAAAATGAAACTGATGTTACCTATTGCAAGAAAGGCTATAAAAAAATTACAAAACAAATGTAACGATTTCAGAATAAATTTTCTTACCCAAATGATTTATTATTATTCAACACTTTCTAGATCGCCAATATCAGACAGTGAAAGAAGTCCACACTAAAATATCCAAGGAGAAATAAATTTGCCATAGACTGTCATCTAATGGAGAAAAATAGGTTTTTAAGAATGTGACCACTGTGACCCTATTTTGGGTCATGGGGTCATGGGGTCACGAAACCTACAGTTTAGAATCCCAATTGGCCAAGGAGTCTACATGCAGTCTTTCAGCTCAATAGACCTTTAGGAGCTAAAGATGATGATGAAAATAAGTTTTTAAGGTTGTGACCCCTGTGACCCTATTTGGGGTCATGGGGTCATGGGGTCACGAAATCTAAAATTTAGAATCCCCATTGGCCAAGGAATCTGCACATATAATTTCAGCTCTCTAGACCTTTTGGAACTTGAGAAGAAGATGAAAATAGTGTTTTAAGGTTGTGACCCCTGTGACCCTATTTGGGGTCACAGGGTCAACAAAGTTACAAATTAGAATCCCCATTGGCCAAGGAGTCTGCACACATCAATATGAACTATCTACTCCTTTTGGAACCGGGGAAGAAGATGAGAATTGGTTTTTAAGGTTGTGACCCCTTTGACCCTATTTGGGGTCATGGGGTCACGAAATCTACAATTAAGAATCCCAATTGGTCAAGGAGTCTGCATATATCACTTTCAACTCTCTAGTCCTTTTAGAACTGGAGAAGAAGATGAAAATAGGTTTTTAAGGTTGCGACCCCTGTGACCCTATTTGGGGTCACACGTTCACCAAAGTTACGAATTAGAATCCCCATTGTCCAAGGAGTCTGCACATATCATTTTTAACTATCTACTCTTTTTGGAACTGGAGAAGATGAGAATTGGTTTTTACGGTTGTGACCCCTGTGACCCTATTTGGGGTCATGGGGTCACGAAATCAACAATTTAGAATCCCCATTGGCCAAGGAGTCTGCACATATCATTTTTAACTCACTAGTCCTTTTAGAACTGGAGAAGAAGATGAAAATAGGTTTTTAAAGTTGTGACCCCTATGACCCTATTTGGGGTCACAGGGTCACCAAAGTTACAAATTAGAATCTCCATATGCTAAGGTACCTGTACACAAAATTTCAGCTCTCTAATGTGTATGGTTCATGAGGAGAAGTTGAAAGTGTCAAAAGTTTACGGACGGACGGACGACGAACGACGGACGGATGCCTGACGACGGGCCATGCCATAAGCCCATCTGGACTTTCAGTCCTGATGAGCTAAAAAGTTACCCACTTGTAACCCTTAGATGCAAGATACATCCAAACAACATTTAGGCTTAAACTCTGGTGCAGCAGTCAAAATTTCAAAAGTTTATAGACACTGGATGACAAACGCTGGAAAATGGGTCATGCCAGAAGCCTTTCTGGATGGACAACCTGCCATGCCAATTTTGAATTGTGAAATGACCAAAATAGGGCCATAGCCTCTGTAGCTCAACATAGCTTTCATAATGTATTTTCCTACGTTAGGTTACAGACTCTTTTGGTCAAAATATTATGAAAATTATTGGAAACAAGATGTGTTTGTGAAACACGAGTGCCCCGGATGCATCCTGCTCGCTGTGTCAAGGTCAAGGTCACAAGGTCAAATGTCATGGTGTCATCTGAAAGGTCTCATCACAAGGGATCCATATGTCAAGTATCAAAGAGCTAGCTCTGACCAATCAAAAGTTATGACCAAGGTTAAAGTTTTTGTGGGCAAACTGACAGACGGACGGACGGACGGAAAAGGTCAAATATCATGGTGTCATCTGAAAGGTCTCATCACAAGGGATACACATGTCAAGTATCAAAGACCTAGCACTGACAGTATAGAAACTATAGCCAAGGTTAAAGTTTTCGGAAAAGGCTCGCTGTGTCAAGGTCAAGGTCACAAGGTCAAATGTCATGGTGTCATCTGAAATGTCTCATCACAAGGGATCCATATGTCAAGTATCAAAGAGCTAGCTCTGACCAATCAAAAGTTATGACCAAGGTTAAAGTTTAAAATGCTCGCTGTGTCAAGGTCAAGGTCACAAGGTCAAATGTCATGGTGTCATCTGAAAGGTCTCATCATAAGGGATCCATATGTCAAGTATCAAAGAGCTAGCTCTGACCAATCAAAAGTTATGACCAAGGTTAAAGTTTTTGTGGACAAACGGACAGACGGACGGACGGACGGAAAAGGTCAAATATCATGGTGTCATCTGAAAGGTCTCATCACAAGGGATACACATGTCAAGTATCAAAGACCTAGCACTGACAGTATAGAAACTATAGCCAAGGTTAAAGTTTTCGGAAAAGGCTCGCTGTGTCAAGGTCAAGGTCACAAGGTCAAATGTCATGGTGTCATCTGAAAGGTCTCATCACAAGGGATCCATATGTCAAGTATCAAAGACCTAGCTCTGACCAATCAAAAGTTATGACCAAGGTTAAAGTTTTTGTGGACAAACGGACAGACGGACAGACAGACAGACGGACAGACAGACAGACGGACGGACAGACGGACAGGTGAAAAACAATATACCCCCGGAATCTCCGATTCGGGGGCATAAAAATTACCTATGCTGTTTGCAGTCTGACTGAAATTCCTTTTTATAATGCGTGATCAGGTAAATATAGTATAGAACATGCCTGAGTATTCAAAATGTAGCTCCCCAATATGTAGGTAAACTTACCCTCATGCAGTGGAATTTAGGATGCTTACAGTGTTCCGTCAGTTTCACCTGAGGGAACTCATTTGACAACTTGTTGATATTGCATTGAAGACACTTCATCTGAAATAAATACCTTTCAAAATTATTATTGTTTAACTTCCATTTCTTAGTCCATTTCCATTACATCTGTCTGTATAAATACAGGGCAAACGACATTGGAATTACATGGTTTGTGTCAATCTTTCATACTATCTTTCAAATATGAATACTTACATTAAAGCATTATTTCATTTCTGAAAAGCGCATCATGAGGAAAAAAACTTACATGTTTACTGTTGGATAATGCAATTTGTTCTGATATTTGGTAAAATCTTGAGTTATGTTTCATATTTGTATGGTTACATAAATAAAACATTTATTCCATAATGAGTATAATGCCATGTAAGGGGTTGCTTTTCTTTAATATTAACTTCCTTCTATATAATCTGCAAATGACAATATGAACACATGAAAAAAATGTACAGTAGTTCCTTATGAATTGTTTATATGGAACTTGAAGAATAATATCACATCTGCCATACTAATTTATTTTTACTGGTTATGACGTGACTCTATACTGTTAAAACTGTATCATTTTTTTAAGATTCCTCTGCTAGTTTGACTGTCCCGGCCACAGGGAATGTCAGTTTTTTATGATGGCACATTGTTATCCTTTTGAAAACACCATTTCCAGACTGAAGAGTAAAATCACCAACATCGACACCACAACCACAACCACGGTGTCAAACACTTAGAGAGTATCAAAAAATATCTATCAATGATGGTCAACAACCATTAAATTCACGGTTGAATTCCCCATGTTCAAATACATTTATTTAGGAATGGAGCGATGTGTAATATCTGAAACTGCATGCAGTTGTAATTCCTGACATTTTGATACGTACATTAGAAAATCAAAATTGTCTGAATATTTCAAAATGTGAACTCTAAGCGTCATCATAAAAAGGACCCATTGGCTCTGTATCTCACCAGGCTTCATATCAATTTTGCTCTTGGTTGTGGCTCCCACCTTAGTAGGAGCCACAGGGTCACCAAGTCTACAATTTAGAATCCTCATTTTCTAACTTTGGAGTCTGTACACAAAATTCAGCTTTCTACGCCTGATGCTTTTTGGGGAGAGAAGAAAATAGGTTTAAAGGTTGTGGCCCTTATTCCGTTTTTCATCAAAATCGTTCGGATGGTGAAGCGTTCGGACTACTGAAATGAACTAAACAAGTTGGAGTTACCACACTTTGAATCTACTGAGAAACGAGAACGTATTTAGTATATGAAACGAGTTTATTTCATATACATATATATATTTATAACTATTACACAAATTACTAAAAACATAAACTCCAGAAACACAAATTGAGACATTTCAATTTATTACAATCACAAACTACCGTCACGCTCAACTCACATGTTAATCCACTGCCATTGAAGATTACCGATCCAATCAGTATGTTGATCACTTACCCGAACGGATTTGATGAAAGGCCGGATTAATGAAGCTGAAATAGTGATAATTAACTAATCCGTTACAACTAATTGGCGTTCGGATTCGGAGACTGAATCAACGGATTAATGAATCATCACTTAATGAGTTTATATAGAGATTAGTTTGGTTACAGCTGGCTACTGTTCGGATACCGCGGGATTCGGATTATCTGTGGACCGATTATCGAGGTCTGACTGTATTACAATCCTCATTAGTGAAGGAGTCTGTACACAAGGTTTCAGCTTTCAGCTTTCTAGGCCTTACACTTCTGGAGAAGGTTTTAAGTGTGTGGCCCCTGTGGCTCTTATTAGGGGTGATAGGGTCACCAAAGGTACATTTTTTAATCCTCAATAGTCAGTGAGTCTATACACAAACTTTCAGGTTTCTAGGCATAAGGCTTCTGGTGAAGAAGATGAAAATAGGTTTTATGGGTGTGGCCCCTGCTGCCCTTTTTAGGGGCCACAGGGCCGCCAAAGCTACAATATTTATTCCTCACTAGTCAAGGAGTCTGTACACAAGGTTTCAGCTTTCTAGACCTTATGCTTCTAGAGAAGAAGATGAAAATATGTTTTATTGGTGTGGCCCCTGCTGCCTTTATTAGGGGCCACAGGGTCACCAAAGCTACAATTTTTAATCCTCACTGAACAAGGAGTCTGTACACAAGGTTTCAGCTTTCTATTGTATACGATTTAACAAAAAGGTGAATAAAGTCAAGTTGATCAAGATTAACCTTATTTCGACCTAAAATATGTTGAAACACTAACCAAAGGAGCCATTCTCGTTACAAACTTCATAGAAACACCACATTAAACCGTTCACTCAATAAATAACGGCTTGACATGAAATAGTTCACCATGACGATATGAAATAGTTCACTGGGACTTTGGTGGTGTCCGTCTTTTACGTACGACAGCTTGAAAACGGGACAACTTTGTGCATTCAAATTTGGCATAAAGAGAGTTTGATAATTGCTCTAAAGTTTGGTATGTTTAGTTTTTTGTTTATTCAATAATGATACCTTAAAGTTTGGTAAATATTCGTGTCTGAGTGGACTTTTCGCTGCAACCAGACATTGTTTTAGAGGCTAATTAGCTGGTATCAAAACAGATTTTGACGATATTCGGTGGTATAACGCAAAGATGTCTTCTATTTTACAGCCTGACTTTTTGTGACAATCTGGCTTCTAAAAATGAAGATATTGACAATTTTCTTACTGCTGAAATGTTAAACGTGCTCCTCTCTCGCGTGGCAAATAGTTCACTTTCGGACATGAAATATTCCCTGCAGTTCACCACTCCTACGGGGTGTAAATGTACCATTTTGATAGAATCCCCATTCCCCAACATTTCATTATTCTTTGCCTTGTGCGTCTTGAGAAGAAAATGATTCAAAGCACTCTTGATGTCATGTACTTGATGAGGATTCTTTAGATGGGACATTATTCAAAGGGTTAAAAGTTTAACTTTAAACTATATCTTGTGAGATCTTGTGACAAACAAACACAGTTTAGGAGTGTGAATCTTTGAAACCCTTATCTGTTCAGATGGAATGTAGAACTAAATTCAACTTTGAACAATATCATGAAAAATTGTTGCATTACTTTCTTTGCAAGTGTGAAAACCCAATAACAACACTTAATACAACACACTTGTTACGTTTGACTGGGTAATCAATGGCCATGTAATCACATGTTGTACATACAAGTTTATACAAGCGTGGTCCATAACTAACAACATGTAAAGAAAATAAATCTAGAAAGTAAAATATGTGCATATTGATGCACTTTGATATCCCTAACTTTTAATCAGAAAATGACCCTACCCCGAATATGAAAAGTTCAAATTGTTTCCATTGAAACCAGAAAAATATAAAAATAGAGCCAAATTTATGGCTCTGTAGCTCATCACACTTTACATTTGATTTTGCTTTATCAAATAATGGCCGGTGTTATCGGTCCAAAAAACCCATCTTGTAATCATGTTATCAGATCCCTGACGCTCACAGGAATACTCCTACTGCATCAGCTGCTCATCGCGACCGCTACAAGACCGCTGGACGTTATCCAAGATGGTGGACATCCAGTTCTTCAGGATTTGATGAAAGGCCGGATTAATGAAGCTGAAATAGTGATAATTAACTAATCCGTTACAACTAATTGGCGTTCGGATTCGGAGACTGAATCAACGGATTAATGAATCATCACTTAATGAGTTTATATAGAGATTAGTTTGGTTACAGCTGGCTACTGTTCGGATACCGCGGGATTCGGATTATCTGTGGACCGATTATCGAGGTCTGACTGTATTACAATCCTCATTAGTGAAGGAGTCTGTACACAAGGTTTCAGCTTTCAGCTTTCTAGGCCTTACACTTCTGGAGAAGGTTTTAAGTGTGTGGCCCCTGTGGCTCTTATTAGGGGTGACAGGGTCACCAAAGGTACATTTTTTAATCCTCAATAGTCAGTGAGTCTATACACAAACTTTCAGGTTTCTAGGCATAAGGCTTCTGGTGAAGAAGATGAAAATAGGTTTTATGGGTGTGGCCCCTGCTGCCCTTTTTAGGGGCCACAGGGCCGCCAAAGCTACAATATTTATTCCTCACTAGTCAAGGAGTCTGTACACAAGGTTTCAGCTTTCTAGACCTTATGCTTCTAGAGAAGAAGATGAAAATATGTTTTATTGGTGTGGCCCCTGCTGCCTTTATTAGGGGCCACAGGGTCACCAAAGCTACAATTTTTAATCCTCACTGAACAAGGAGTCTGTACACAAGGTTTCAGCTTTCTATTGTATACGATTTAACAAAAAGGTGAATAAAGTCAAGTTGATCAAGATTAACCTTATTTCGACCTAAAATATGTTGAAACACTAACCAAAGGAGCCATTCTCGTTACAAACTTCATAGAAACACCACATTAAACCGTTCACTCAATAAATAACGGCTTGACATGAAATAGTTCACCATGACGATATGAAATAGTTCACTGGGACTTTGGTGGTGTCCGTCTTTTACGTACGACAGCTTGAAAACGGGACAACTTTGTGCATTCAAATTTGGCATAAAGAGAGTTTGATAATTGCTCTAAAGTTTGGTATGTTTAGTTTTTTGTTTATTCAATAATGATACCTTAAAGTTTGGTAAATATTCGTGTCTGAGTGGACTTTTCGCTGCAACCAGACATTGTTTTAGAGGCTAATTAGCTGGTATCAAAACAGATTTTGACGATATTCGGTGGTATAACGCAAAGATGTCTTCTATTTTACAGCCTGACTTTTTGTGACAATCTGGCTTCTAAAAATGAAGATATTGACAATTTTCTTACTGCTGAAATGTTAAACGTGCTCCTCTCTCGCGTGGCAAATAGTTCACTTTCGGACATGAAATATTCCCTGCAGTTCACCCCTCCTACGGGGTGTAAATGTACCATTTTGATAGAATCCCCATTCCCCAACATTTCATTATTCTTTGCCTTGTGCGTCTTGAGAAGAAAATGATTCAAAGCACTCTTGATGTCATGTACTTGATGAGGATTCTTTAGATGGGACATTATTCAAAGGGTTAAAAGTTTAACTTTAAACTATATCTTGTGAGATCTTGTGACAAACAAACACAGTTTAGGAGTGTGAATCTTTGAAACCCTTATCTGTTCAGATGGAATGTAGAACTAAATTCAACTTTGAACAATATCATGAAAAATTGTTGCATTACTTTCTTTGCAAGTGTGAAAACCCAATAACAACACTTAATACAACACACTTGTTACGTTTGACTGGGTAATCAATGGCCATGTAATCACATGTTGTACATACAAGTTTATACAAGCGTGGTCCATAACTAACAACATGTAAAGAAAATAAATCTAGAAAGTAAAATATGTGCATATTGATGCACTTTGATATCCCTAACTTTTAATCAGAAAATGACCCTACCCCGAATATGAAAAGTTCAAATTGTTTCCATTGAAACCAGAAAAATATAAAAATAGAGCCAAATTTATGGCTCTGTAGCTCATCACACTTTACATTTGATTTTGCTTTATCAAATAATGGCCGGTGTTATCGGTCCAAAAAACCCATCTTGTAATCATGTTATCAGATCCCTGATAACAATGCAAATTAGGTCAAAAGACTATTTTCTCAAAACTCCATGCATGTCATGTGAGTCCTAAACCGGTTACCAACCATTTTGAACGTTATCTTGAGTTTTCAGGGTTGTGTCATATGCTCCTATCATACTCGTGGTCATTTTAAACTCAGCGTCACATCTGAGACCCGATATTCTTAGGAATTCAATCTTCTCGCTGGCTTGGCCTGCTAGAGGTACAGTTTGTTTTTTAACTAACCAGTGAAAACATGCAACATGTTTTTCAATCTTTATTACAAAAACACTTAAAGGATTTTAAAACCCCATTCCGAAATATTTGAAGTTAAAACATATTGTTTTGATCAAACAACTCATCCTGCAACATCGCCAAGCTAACATTTTTTTCCCTTTCGTCAAACTTGCTGCATCACTTTTCCTGAGCGAGAACCGAAGAATTCCAAACTTTAATGAGCACAAGAACCAGTGACGTAATAGTAGCCTGACGAATCCAGAGGCGTGTAGTTGTTTACATACGAGCGAAGGGAAAGTTATTTGGCGTAAGTGTACAAAGACGTCGGTGGACCTAATAAACGATGATGATAAAAATATATCAACACAGACCTATTCACTAATAGGTAAGGGGCATATTCGATTGGAGATCATATTCTATTGGATAGGTTTTTATCATCTAAATCTAATATCTTAGCATGGATGGATAGGTGGCGCTGCTCTGTGGCGACACGCATTCAAAGAGCTCTGTGTTTTATTATTTATTATTGAATTTTATGTGTTAACATGGTTTAAGTTGTAGAACTCTACTGTATAAATGCATCTGTGAAAGAAATGAAGAAAACAATGAACAATTGTTTGGCGCTGACGCTCACAGGAATACTCCTACTGCATCAGCTGCTCATCGCGACCGCTACAAGACCGCTGGACGTTATCCAAGATGGTGGACATCCAGTTCTTCAGGATTTGATGAAAGGCCGGATTAATGAAGCTGAAATAGTGATAATTAACTAATCCGTTACAACTAATTGGCGTTCGGATTCGGAGACTGAATCAACGGATTAATGAATCATCACTTAATGAGTTTATATAGAGATTAGTTTGGTTACAGCTGGCTACTGTTCGGATACCGCGGGATTCGGATTATCTGTGGACCGATTATCGAGGTCTGACTGTATTACAATCCTCATTAGTGAAGGAGTCTGTACACAAGGTTTCAGCTTTCAGCTTTCTAGGCCTTACACTTCTGGAGAAGGTTTTAAGTGTGTGGCCCCTGTGGCTCTTATTAGGGGTGACAGGGTCACCAAAGGTACATTTTTTAATCCTCAATAGTCAGTGAGTCTATACACAAACTTTCAGGTTTCTAGGCATAAGGCTTCTGGTGAAGAAGATGAAAATAGGTTTTATGGGTGTGGCCCCTGCTGCCCTTTTTAGGGGCCACAGGGCCGCCAAAGCTACAATATTTATTCCTCACTAGTCAAGGAGTCTGTACACAAGGTTTCAGCTTTCTAGACCTTATGCTTCTAGAGAAGAAGATGAAAATATGTTTTATTGGTGTGGCCCCTGCTGCCTTTATTAGGGGCCACAGGGTCACCAAAGCTACAATTTTTAATCCTCACTGAACAAGGAGTCTGTACACAAGGTTTCAGCTTTCTATTGTATACGATTTAACAAAAAGGTGAATAAAGTCAAGTTGATCAAGATTAACCTTATTTCGACCTAAAATATGTTGAAACACTAACCAAAGGAGCCATTCTCGTTACAAACTTCATAGAAACACCACATTAAACCGTTCACTCAATAAATAACGGCTTGACATGAAATAGTTCACCATGACGATATGAAATAGTTCACTGGGACTTTGGTGGTGTCCGTCTTTTACGTACGACAGCTTGAAAACGGGACAACTTTGTGCATTCAAATTTGGCATAAAGAGAGTTTGATAATTGCTCTAAAGTTTGGTATGTTTAGTTTTTTGTTTATTCAATAATGATACCTTAAAGTTTGGTAAATATTCGTGTCTGAGTGGACTTTTCGCTGCAACCAGACATTGTTTTAGAGGCTAATTAGCTGGTATCAAAACAGATTTTGACGATATTCGGTGGTATAACGCAAAGATGTCTTCTATTTTACAGCCTGACTTTTTGTGACAATCTGGCTTCTAAAAATGAAGATATTGACAATTTTCTTACTGCTGAAATGTTAAACGTGCTCCTCTCTCGCGTGGCAAATAGTTCACTTTCGGACATGAAATATTCCCTGCAGTTCACCACTCCTACGGGGTGTAAATGTACCATTTTGATAGAATCCCCATTCCCCAACATTTCATTATTCTTTGCCTTGTGCGTCTTGAGAAGAAAATGATTCAAAGCACTCTTGATGTCATGTACTTGATGAGGATTCTTTAGATGGGACATTATTCAAAGGGTTAAAAGTTTAACTTTAAACTATATCTTGTGAGATCTTGTGACAAACAAACACAGTTTAGGAGTGTGAATCTTTGAAACCCTTATCTGTTCAGATGGAATGTAGAACTAAATTCAACTTTGAACAATATCATGAAAAATTGTTGCATTACTTTCTTTGCAAGTGTGAAAACCCAATAACAACACTTAATACAACACACTTGTTACGTTTGACTGGGTAATCAATGGCCATGTAATCACATGTTGTACATACAAGTTTATACAAGCGTGGTCCATAACTAACAACATGTAAAGAAAATAAATCTAGAAAGTAAAATATGTGCATATTGATGCACTTTGATATCCCTAACTTTTAATCAGAAAATGACCCTACCCCGAATATGAAAAGTTCAAATTGTTTCCATTGAAACCAGAAAAATATAAAAATAGAGCCAAATTTATGGCTCTGTAGCTCATCACACTTTACATTTGATTTTGCTTTATCAAATAATGGCCGGTGTTATCGGTCCAAAAAACCCATCTTGTAATCATGTTATCAGATCCCTGACGCTCACAGGAATACTCCTACTGCATCAGCTGCTCATCGCGACCGCTACAAGACCGCTGGACGTTATCCAAGATGGTGGACATCCAGTTCTTCAGGATTTGATGAAAGGCCGGATTAATGAAGCTGAAATAGTGATAATTAACTAATCCGTTACAACTAATTGGCGTTCGGATTCGGAGACTGAATCAACGGATTAATGAATCATCACTTAATGAGTTTATATAGAGATTAGTTTGGTTACAGCTGGCTACTGTTCGGATACCGCGGGATTCGGATTATCTGTGGACCGATTATCGAGGTCTGACTGTATTACAATCCTCATTAGTGAAGGAGTCTGTACACAAGGTTTCAGCTTTCAGCTTTCTAGGCCTTACACTTCTGGAGAAGGTTTTAAGTGTGTGGCCCCTGTGGCTCTTATTAGGGGTGACAGGGTCACCAAAGGTACATTTTTTAATCCTCAATAGTCAGTGAGTCTATACACAAACTTTCAGGTTTCTAGGCATAAGGCTTCTGGTGAAGAAGATGAAAATAGGTTTTATGGGTGTGGCCCCTGCTGCCCTTTTTAGGGGCCACAGGGCCGCCAAAGCTACAATATTTATTCCTCACTAGTCAAGGAGTCTGTACACAAGGTTTCAGCTTTCTAGACCTTATGCTTCTAGAGAAGAAGATGAAAATATGTTTTATTGGTGTGGCCCCTGCTGCCTTTATTAGGGGCCACAGGGTCACCAAAGCTACAATTTTTAATCCTCACTGAACAAGGAGTCTGTACACAAGGTTTCAGCTTTCTATTGTATACGATTTAACAAAAAGGTGAATAAAGTCAAGTTGATCAAGATTAACCTTATTTCGACCTAAAATATGTTGAAACACTAACCAAAGGAGCCATTCTCGTTACAAACTTCATAGAAACACCACATTAAACCGTTCACTCAATAAATAACGGCTTGACATGAAATAGTTCACCATGACGATATGAAATAGTTCACTGGGACTTTGGTGGTGTCCGTCTTTTACGTACGACAGCTTGAAAACGGGACAACTTTGTGCATTCAAATTTGGCATAAAGAGAGTTTGATAATTGCTCTAAAGTTTGGTATGTTTAGTTTTTTGTTTATTCAATAATGATACCTTAAAGTTTGGTAAATATTCGTGTCTGAGTGGACTTTTCGCTGCAACCAGACATTGTTTTAGAGGCTAATTAGCTGGTATCAAAACAGATTTTGACGATATTCGGTGGTATAACGCAAAGATGTCTTCTATTTTACAGCCTGACTTTTTGTGACAATCTGGCTTCTAAAAATGAAGATATTGACAATTTTCTTACTGCTGAAATGTTAAACGTGCTCCTCTCTCGCGTGGCAAATAGTTCACTTTCGGACATGAAATATTCCCTGCAGTTCACCCCTCCTACGGGGTGTAAATGTACCATTTTGATAGAATCCCCATTCCCCAACATTTCATTATTCTTTGCCTTGTGCGTCTTGAGAAGAAAATGATTCAAAGCACTCTTGATGTCATGTACTTGATGAGGATTCTTTAGATGGGACATTATTCAAAGGGTTAAAAGTTTAACTTTAAACTATATCTTGTGAGATCTTGTGACAAACAAACACAGTTTAGGAGTGTGAATCTTTGAAACCCTTATCTGTTCAGATGGAATGTAGAACTAAATTCAACTTTGAACAATATCATGAAAAATTGTTGCATTACTTTCTTTGCAAGTGTGAAAACCCAATAACAACACTTAATACAACACACTTGTTACGTTTGACTGGGTAATCAATGGCCATGTAATCACATGTTGTACATACAAGTTTATACAAGCGTGGTCCATAACTAACAACATGTAAAGAAAATAAATCTAGAAAGTAAAATATGTGCATATTGATGCACTTTGATATCCCTAACTTTTAATCAGAAAATGACCCTACCCCGAATATGAAAAGTTCAAATTGTTTCCATTGAAACCAGAAAAATATAAAAATAGAGCCAAATTTATGGCTCTGTAGCTCATCACACTTTACATTTGATTTTGCTTTATCAAATAATGGCCGGTGTTATCGGTCCAAAAAACCCATCTTGTAATCATGTTATAAGATCCCTGATAACAATGCAAATTAGGTCAAAAGACTATTTTCTCAAAACTCCATGCATGTCATGTGAGTCCTAAACCGGTTACCAACCATTTTGAACGTTATCTTGAGTTTTCAGGGTTGTGTCATATGCTCCTATCATACTCGTGGTCATTTTAAACTCAGCGTCACATCTGAGACCCGATATTCTTAGGAATTCAATCTTCTCGCTGGCTTGGCCTGCTAGAGGTACAGTTTGTTTTTTAACTAACCAGTGAAAACATGCAACATGTTTTTCAATCTTTATTACAAAAACACTTAAAGGATTTTAAAACCCCATTCCGAAATATTTGAAGTTAAAACATATTGTTTTGATCAAACAACTCATCCTGCAACATCGCCAAGCTAACATTTTTTTCCCTTTCGTCAAACTTGCTGCATCACTTTTCCTGAGCGAGAACCGAAGAATTCCAAACTTTAATGAGCACAAGAACCAGTGACGTAATAGTAGCCTGACGAATCCAGAGGCGTGTAGTTGTTTACATACGAGCGAAGGGAAAGTTATTTGGCGTAAGTGTACAAAGACGTCGGTGGACCTAATAAACGATGATGATAAAAATATATCAACACAGACCTATTCACTAATAGGTAAGGGGCATATTCGATTGGAGATCATATTCTATTGGATAGGTTTTTATCATCTAAATCTAATATCTTAGCATGGATGGATAGGTGGCGCTGCTCTGTGGCGACACGCATTCAAAGAGCTCTGTGTTTTATTATTTATTATTGAATTTTATGTGTTAACATGGTTTAAGTTGTAGAACTCTACTGTATAAATGCATCTGTGAAAGAAATGAAGAAAACAATGAACAATTGTTTGGCGCTGACGCTCACAGGAATACTCCTACTGCATCAGCTGCTCATCGCGACCGCTACAAGACCGCTGGACGTTATCCAAGATGGTGGACATCCAGTTCTTCAGGATTTGATGAAAGGCCGGATTAATGAAGCTGAAATAGTGATAATTAACTAATCCGTTACAACTAATTGGCGTTCGGATTCGGAGACTGAATCAACGGATTAATGAATCATCACTTAATGAGTTTATATAGAGATTAGTTTGGTTACAGCTGGCTACTGTTCGGATACCGCGGGATTCGGATTATCTGTGGACCGATTATCGAGGTCTGACTGTATTACAATCCTCATTAGTGAAGGAGTCTGTACACAAGGTTTCAGCTTTCAGCTTTCTAGGCCTTACACTTCTGGAGAAGGTTTTAAGTGTGTGGCCCCTGTGGCTCTTATTAGGGGTGACAGGGTCACCAAAGGTACATTTTTTAATCCTCAATAGTCAGTGAGTCTATACACAAACTTTCAGGTTTCTAGGCATAAGGCTTCTGGTGAAGAAGATGAAAATAGGTTTTATGGGTGTGGCCCCTGCTGCCCTTTTTAGGGGCCACAGGGCCGCCAAAGCTACAATATTTATTCCTCACTAGTCAAGGAGTCTGTACACAAGGTTTCAGCTTTCTAGACCTTATGCTTCTAGAGAAGAAGATGAAAATATGTTTTATTGGTGTGGCCCCTGCTGCCTTTATTAGGGGCCACAGGGTCACCAAAGCTACAATTTTTAATCCTCACTGAACAAGGAGTCTGTACACAAGGTTTCAGCTTTCTATTGTATACGATTTAACAAAAAGGTGAATAAAGTCAAGTTGATCAAGATTAACCTTATTTCGACCTAAAATATGTTGAAACACTAACCAAAGGAGCCATTCTCGTTACAAACTTCATAGAAACACCACATTAAACCGTTCACTCAATAAATAACGGCTTGACATGAAATAGTTCACCATGACGATATGAAATAGTTCACTGGGACTTTGGTGGTGTCCGTCTTTTACGTACGACAGCTTGAAAACGGGACAACTTTGTGCATTCAAATTTGGCATAAAGAGAGTTTGATAATTGCTCTAAAGTTTGGTATGTTTAGTTTTTTGTTTATTCAATAATGATACCTTAAAGTTTGGTAAATATTCGTGTCTGAGTGGACTTTTCGCTGCAACCAGACATTGTTTTAGAGGCTAATTAGCTGGTATCAAAACAGATTTTGACGATATTCGGTGGTATAACGCAAAGATGTCTTCTATTTTACAGCCTGACTTTTTGTGACAATCTGGCTTCTAAAAATGAAGATATTGACAATTTTCTTACTGCTGAAATGTTAAACGTGCTCCTCTCTCGCGTGGCAAATAGTTCACTTTCGGACATGAAATATTCCCTGCAGTTCACCACTCCTACGGGGTGTAAATGTACCATTTTGATAGAATCCCCATTCCCCAACATTTCATTATTCTTTGCCTTGTGCGTCTTGAGAAGAAAATGATTCAAAGCACTCTTGATGTCATGTACTTGATGAGGATTCTTTAGATGGGACATTATTCAAAGGGTTAAAAGTTTAACTTTAAACTATATCTTGTGAGATCTTGTGACAAACAAACACAGTTTAGGAGTGTGAATCTTTGAAACCCTTATCTGTTCAGATGGAATGTAGAACTAAATTCAACTTTGAACAATATCATGAAAAATTGTTGCATTACTTTCTTTGCAAGTGTGAAAACCCAATAACAACACTTAATACAACACACTTGTTACGTTTGACTGGGTAATCAATGGCCATGTAATCACATGTTGTACATACAAGTTTATACAAGCGTGGTCCATAACTAACAACATGTAAAGAAAATAAATCTAGAAAGTAAAATATGTGCATATTGATGCACTTTGATATCCCTAACTTTTAATCAGAAAATGACCCTACCCCGAATATGAAAAGTTCAAATTGTTTCCATTGAAACCAGAAAAATATAAAAATAGAGCCAAATTTATGGCTCTGTAGCTCATCACACTTTACATTTGATTTTGCTTTATCAAATAATGGCCGGTGTTATCGGTCCAAAAAACCCATCTTGTAATCAT
Source organism: Steromphala cineraria (assembly GCA_916613615.1). Taxonomy (NCBI): domain Eukaryota; kingdom Metazoa; phylum Mollusca; class Gastropoda; order Trochida; family Trochidae; genus Steromphala; species Steromphala cineraria. The sequence continues at coordinate 77,299,234 of OU744721.1, forward strand.
GTTATCAGATCCCTGATAACAATGCAAATTAGGTCAAAAGACTATTTTCTCAAAACTCCATGCATGTCATGTGAGTCCTAAACCGGTTACCAACCATTTTGAACGTTATCTTGAGTTTTCAGGGTTGTGTCATATGCTCCTATCATACTCGTGGTCATTTTAAACTCAGCGTCACATCTGAGACCCGATATTCTTAGGAATTCAATCTTCTCGCTGGCTTGGCCTGCTAGAGGTACAGTTTGTTTTTTAACTAACCAGTGAAAACATGCAACATGTTTTTCAATCTTTATTACAAAAACACTTAAAGGATTTTAAAACCCCATTCCGAAATATTTGAAGTTAAAACATATTGTTTTGATCAAACAACTCATCCTGCAACATCGCCAAGCTAACATTTTTTTCCCTTTCGTCAAACTTGCTGCATCACTTTTCCTGAGCGAGAACCGAAGAATCCCAAACTTTAATGAGCACAAGAACCAGTGACGTAATAGTAGCCTGACGAATCCAGAGGCGTGTAGTTGTTTACATACGAGCGAAGGGAAAGTTATTTGGCGTGAGTTTACAAAGACGTCGGTGGACCTAATAAACGATGATGATAAAAATATATCAACACAGACCTATTCACTAATAGGTAAGGGGCATATTCGATTGGAGATCATATTCTATTGGATAGGTTTTTATCATCTAAATCTAATATCTTAGCATGGATGGATAGGTGGCGCTGCTCTGTGGCGACACGCATTCAAAGAGCTCTGTGTTTTATTATTTATTATTGAATTTTATGTGTTAACATGGTTTAAGTTGTAGAACTCTACTGTATAAATGCATCTGTGAAAGAAATGAAGAAAACAATGAACAATTGTTTGGCGCTGACGCTCACAGGAATACTCCTACTGCATCAGCTGCTCATCGCGACCGCTACAAGACCGCTGGACGTTATCCAAGATGGTGGACATCCAGTTCTTCAGCATCCCTCGCTACGCTATGGACGCAATCAGCTGATGCGCCTCAACAATGTCTCCGAGGATTACAGTGCACCTACTGATTTGCCGACTGACTCCCAGATAACACACCATCTAGTGGGCCACTGGTGGCAGACAGCTTGTGGCTTGCCACTGGTGGCTAACAGGTGGCCCACTGTTTTTACACCTAGTGGGCCACTGGTGGCTTTTCGCAGGTGGCTTGTCACTGGTGGTAGCGAGTGGCCCACTGGTGTGTTTTAGCAAGCAGCAAACAAACTAGCGGGCCACTGGTGGCGCTTAGCTAGTGGCTACCTCCAGTGGCCCGACAGTGGAACAGATATGGTTTATCAAAAGGAAATGGATTTTTAATTTTCAGGGATGTTTATATTGTATATTTCATTTTATAAATAATTCTGTCATTTACAAATACATTTATTTTAAAATTCATTTTACTAAAATATTATCTTAATTTTACTATATAAATTGCAATGATTCATTAAAAATTAAGTGAGAGAGTGATCATAATTTTGGAAGCCGATATGTTTGGTTGTGCTATCTTACAATTATGTAACAATATTACTATTATACCAGTAATATAATAATAAATGATAAGGTTGTCACTTTTCATTGAGATTTTTAAAAGTTTATTTTGTTTATGAAGATCACATCTTATTTTTGTTTCACTGAGGCAACTTTTCAATATAACTCCTGTACAAATCCTTTTTGCTTCCTTCGAGATATTTATGTCAAATATCAGCTAGATAAATAAGAAATAAGTTGTTTTTTCAGACCTCAAGAATTAAAATCATACAATTTAAGACAGCTTTGTTTAATTTATTTAAAATCCTTTTACGCATCTGAATCCCTCTTTTATATAAATAGTTCGTTTTAATTCATGATCCAAGTTTTGGTGGTTACCGCTGGGTCGTCTGCTGCAATGGATGAAACTGCATCTGAAGTTTGATGTAAGTATTCTATCAAACAAACGATCTTTTCATTCTCTCTAGAAAATATTAGGATGTATTATTACTCATTCCTTGTGCTCATGTTTGCTGTTACTGTTTCTAAGACAAACTATGGTTCAGGGATCGACACTCATGCTAGTCCGCTAGCCCGAGGCTAGTGTAAAATTGTAAGGGCTAGTAAAATTATTTACAATTAGCAAGGAACTAGTCGAAAGGACTAGTGATTTTCAGTTCAGGGCTAGTGAACATTTCCAGTGAGCGTCTATCCCTGTGGTTGCAAAATGACAGTGTCAATGACCTGCACTCACTGACTTGTGGACAGTCAAACAGTGTTAATATTGTCAGGCCCAAGGTTATAAAACCAATCTTGCATTTAACTTTATTTCATGCTAAACTGATAGATCAACTCAAATTTTTAAGGTTATAAAATGTCTTGAGTCTGTTCTCAGCTGAGATCAAAAGAAAAACTGAGCTGACCATGATCAGAAAAAATTCATTTCTGTTATCAATGACAATCTGGAAGGCTATTTGGAGTTATTATCATAGATATTTTGATGATTTATGGAAGGAATAGTTACAAAACACAATACGACTTGTGAACGAAAGGGTAATTTCACAGTAAACAACAATGGCGTCGTGAATGACCAGGTTCGGGAGACCCCTCGATCGGGTACTGACCCCGATCGGGAACTAACAGCCCGATCGGGATACTAAAATTCTCAAAAATAGGGGAGAAAGTGTTGTTTTTCTTGTTCACATTTCCATATCAAAACGGCGCATCATGACGAATGAATCATTAGGTAAACAAATCTTTCGCCCAGCCTTCTGCAAAAAGTGCGCATCAACACGATGCCGCAAATTGGTCGCAGACCCCTCCAAACAGAAGCCCCCTTTCATAACATTGCACATTATCGTTACCAAAAACAGAATTAAAGTCAATATTCACGCAATGTTTAACAGCAGGGGAACTTTCACCCACCTAACTTTCGATGTATCTCCCCTGCACCAACTAAACTCCTTCCGGTTTCCTGCAAAGGGGGGTAACGCACTTGATTAGAGGGTATACGGTGAAAACGGCGATAGACCAAAACGGCAACTAACAAGAACGGCGACAAGTCAGTCGAAACGACAATAAAAGGTAAGAAAAACGGCAAATCATATTTATTAGTAAATTGTATGTCAAATGAAATTGGCAAAACGGCAACAATTATTTTATGAAAAGGAATTCTTTAATAATGATTATTTTGCTCACAAATCTAATGCTAGGTTATGAGAAAAGGATTAGCATAACATGAAAGACAACATAACATTGAATTTTTTTGAGAAACCTCATCATAAGAACCACGTTCATCGAATTTGACATACAAATTACTAATAGATATGATCTGCCGTTTTTCTTACCTTTTATTGTCGTTTCGATTGACCTGTCGCCGTTCTTGTTAGTTGCCGTTTTGGTATATCGCCGTTTTCACAGTATACCCTCTAATCAAGTGCGTTACCCCCCTTTGCAGGAAACCGGAAGGAGTTTAGTTGGTGCAGGGGAGATACATCGAAAGTTAGGTGGGTGAAAGTTCCCCTGCTGTTAAACATTGCGTGAATATTGACTTTAATTCTGTTTTTGGTAACGATAATGTGCAATGTTATGAAAGGGGGCTTCTGTTTGGAGGGGTCTGCGACCAATTTGCGGCATCGTGTTGATGCGCACTTTTTGCAGAAGGCTGGGCGAAAGATTTGTTTACCTAATGATTCATTCGTCATGATGCGCCGTTTTGATATGGAAATGTGAACAAGAAAAACAACACTTTCTCCCCTATTTTTGAGAATTTTAGTATCCCGATCGGGCTGTTAGTTCCCGATCGGGGTCAGTACCCGATCGAGGGGTCTCCCGAACCTGATGACAACTCTCGCTTCGATGAGAAATGACGTCTGCGCATGTCCGGTAGTATAAAAAATTCGAGAATGTTTTTTAAAGATAAATTCCACGTTCCGAAATGGAATTTGGTGAGGGATTCTAAAGGTAGGCCAAAAAAAGATTAAATCAAGTTTGAAAGTTACAGGTTGTCTATACATTTGCCAATTTAGCAAAAGTAATAATTACAGTGCTGATAAAATATTGATACAATATATTCATTAGAATAATTATAAAACTTGGGGGAAAAAACATTTAGAACAATTGAAATACATAAGTGCATGACTTTGATAAAATCGGTTTGTTTCCTGTGTAGCCGGTATTTAAATAAAGTCAGAACATTTTCTCGCCTCTCTTTTGAGGTAATTAATAAAAAATATGGTGAATAGATGAAGACTGTGGTTAGTTAAATTCACGTTTTTGTTAGTTTAATAATAAGTATAATTCTATTTTTATTTTATCACAGTACAGTAAATCACTGTTGTAAATGAAATATGATGTTCAATTCTAATTTCATAGAATGGATATTGTTTAATTTCATGGATTATTGATAAAAAAGAATTAAATTTTTTAACATAGAGGTTTCATATACAAAATTATAGGATTATTTCATTATTAATTTCCAGTTATTTTATTATTTCTTTCGCCAATTCATGAATGCATGATACATGTATTAATTGTATTTGATAGAAGTTTGCCTCTCAGAATCTGAAATGATAAGTACATTATGATTATATGAACAGATTAGTAAACAAACATTTTTTAAATTATCAATATTTTCTTAATTTTCTATGTCATTTAGTCAATGATTATGAAGTGCTAAGTACTATAACATGAAATAAAAAGCTCATATCAATTCTTTTGGTAGATTTTGTCAAAAAGAAACCATTTCTTCCATGTGATAAAAAATGTCATGAGTAAACCTTTTTCTATTTCTATGCAAATGATAATAGTACACAGGGGATTATAAATTGATGCCTTGTTCGAAGCTGCAAAGAAATTGTTTTAATTTCATGTATGATAAATTTACACTTTTGTAAGTTAACTGCAACTTTTTGAATCTGTTTCACAGATTCTTGCAAGACTAGGCAAACCCAAATTCTGGCAACAAGACTTGAGAAAAAGAATTTGAAGGAAAAAAGTCTTGATCATCAGTAAGTATTCATTTCTGAATTGATCAGATAACAGATATCACATTATTACTATTTTCATGTACCGGTAAGTAACATTATGAATGTGTAATATTTCAAGAAACAGATACCTAGGGTTAATTAATTGTCTCTAATCGAATAAATCTGCTTACGATTTTAAGCTTATAGTTAATTAATTGGTTTGTTTTTGTATATCACATGTGATTCTTTTCAAAGTTAAGCGCAACTGGATAAATAACATGTAACACAGCAACAATAAGGATTAAGTTTTTAGCCTCATTTATAATACTTGTTGGATAACATAGTTGTCTACCATTATTTCCAATTTCATATAAATTTTAACAGGGGACCTTTGATTTGCTGAATAATAAAAGAAAAGTGCTGAAGGCGCTCAATCAGTGAAACTGTTTGCCTGTTCAAGAAAACCAATGCCAAAGTAAGCATTATTCAAATTTCTCACTTTTCATTTTAGAACTTTACAAACAGACTGAGAACTTTACATAAAAGAAATACATTTGTATCTTGCTTTAATTGATCTTGCTCAATGAATTAAAAAATTTGTTTTTTAACAGATTTGTATGAATTTTATGAATAATATGATTAGATCGGATAAAGTATTAAATGAAAGTATTTCTTTGCAGAAACTACCAGACAAATGGCCAAAGGAAGGACTCTATGGAATGCTTAATTCACTCTCAAGAATGTATTGTATATTAAATAGTGCTAATATTTTATTCAAGCTTGAAATATTTCTTATTAATAAAAATCTAAACTTGTAATTTTTCAGTTTTGTTGTTTGTTTGAGAAGTAATTAATTTTTGGATAAACATTGAGTTTTTGTTAAAATGATAAATATATAATTGACAGGAACGATAAGGTATATTTATAGCTAGCCACATTGTTATGTTTTTTAATTACCTGCTCAGGCCTGGATGTTTGTGTTGAGTTAGCACTGAAAACTTTTTCCATAATACCGGTTTCTTAGCTTTAGGTTTACTACTGCACAAGAAAGTATAGCTATCATTTTCTGACTCTTGAAAATGATTTTAAAATGACTTTGATTTTATTATGGAGAGTTATATCAACATCAAAATATGAAATTATAGGCTCATCTGTATTATGTTGGTAACTTGGTAGGCCCCCAATAATACAATTATATGTTAAAGTACTAAACATTTTCAATCATGAAGAACTTTTAAATATACAATGTTTTTGTTTTCAGCCTTCACACTAAAACACAACTCTAACCTGCTAGTCAGTCAGTCAATTAAAAAGTAGACATCAGACAAACACACAATAAACCTCCTATATATTACAAAATATAAATAAAGTGGTCTGCCTCCACTGGCCCACCGGTGGGCCACCAGTTGACTGCCACTGGTGGCTTGCTGTGGCTGACCCACCCGCTATCAGCTGGACAAACGGATGGTGGCCCACCGGTGACTGCCACAAGAGGGCCACTGAAGCATCATCTAGTGGCCCACCAGTGGCCCGTCTTCTGTGTGCTATCTGGGCTGTATTAGGAATAATGGGAAAAAACGGAAAAGAGGTAAGAAGAGGGGTTTGAGACAACGGATAAGAGCCAGTAAGACTCGCCCTCCTCTACCTACCATTGTGCTTTCCAATGTACGATCCTTACGGCAACAATTACCGGAACTTGAAGCAAATGCGAAATATATGTATGAATACAGGAAATCATGTCTATTGTGTTTTACCGAGACGTGGTTGAACGAGACAATATCTGCGGATGCGCTGCGGATTCCAGGATTCCATGATCCGATTAGATTGGACAGGGACAGCGATATCACCGGTAAGAAAGTTGGTGGTGGGGTGTGTGTCTATATCAATGAACGTTGGTGCAGTAATTTTACTGTAAGAGAGAGACTGTGTACCGAAGATATTGAACTGTTATCCCTGTCGATAAGACCAAAGTATTTACCTAGAGAGTTTGGTCAAGTTTTTACAACGGTTGTCTACATTCACCCGAAAGCAAACCCAAACAAAGCAGTCGATGCCTTGTCCGCCCATATCAATAAGCTTGAATCAATTTCCCCGGATGCCCCAAAAGTAATTCTTGGAGATTTCAATGGCTGTGTTCTGAAGAAAGCCTTACCTCATTATCAACAATATGTTACTTGTCCCACGCGGAATAGAAAAATCCTGGACCTTTGTTACGGAAACATAAAAAATGCCTATAAATCTTATGTGAAACCACCACTTGGACAGTCTGACCATAACGTTGTGTATCTTGTACCTCAGTACAGACAAAAACTGAAAGAACAAAAACCAATCTTGAAGTCCATTAAGCTTTGGAATAAGGAATCACTGGATCAACTCAGGGGCTGTTTTGATTGTACTACATGGGAAACTTTCTGTGATACATCAACTGATTTGGATGAGCTAAACAATATTGTTACTGATTACATCAAATTTTGTATTAATGATATCATCCCGTCCAAAACGATAAAGATTTTTCCAAACAACAAACCGTGGATCAGCATTGAACTGAAAGGACTACTCAACGAGAAGAAACGTGCTTTCTGCTCTGGTGACAGACTAAGAGTGAAAGACATACAACGGGATATTAAGCGCCTTACACAGAAATGTAAACTTGACTACAAGGATAAGATTGAGAAGGAATTCCGATGTAATAATTTGAAAGCAGCATGGAATGGAATTAAAACTATGATTGGTAATGTTAGTAGAACTAAGCCGTCAAACAGTCAAAATGATGCCTCATTTGCTTGTGATTTGAATAGTTTCTATGCCAGGTTTGATGTTCATGACTTCACAGAGTCTCGAAACGCTTTCATTGACAGCCTGCCCGAAGACGATAACATAAGTATCACAGATACTGATGTTATGTTAGCATTTAGGAAAATTAACAGTAGGAAATCAAGTGGACCCGACGGAGTACCTGGCATTGCACTTAAGGAATGTTGTGAATAGCTGTGTGGGATTTTTAAAGTGATGTTTCAGATGTCACTTGACACTCATTATATACCATCAATATGGAAGACATCGCATATCATCCCCGTTCCGAAAAAGGCGAAACCCTCTGTCCTCAATGATTACCGTCCAGTGGCCCTTACCCCTATCATCATGAAATCTTTTGAACGTATTGTCTTGAACCTGATTAGAATTAATACTGGACATCAGTTGGATCCTTTACAGTTTGCTTACAGGGCAGGACGCGGTGTGGAAGACGCACTCATCTCTCTTCTTCACAAAGTCTATACTCACCTTGATAACTCAAAGTCATATGTAAGAATTCTATTTGCAGATTTTTCCTCAGCGTTTAACACCATCCAACCACATCTTATGGTTAAGAAATTGTTCAATATGGGAGTAAACAGTAACCTCATTAAATGGGTGGAAGCTTTTTTAATTCATCGTCCCCAACGTGTTCGAGTTAATTCTACGCTCTCTGAAGTGAATCTCCTGAGTACTGGTGCTCCTCAAGGCTGCGTCCTGTCGCCTGTCCTCTTTACTCTCTATACAAATGACTGTGTATCTCTATTTTCCTCCTGTTTGAATTTCAAGTTTGCAGATGATGCCGCTTTGGTTGGGTTCATTCATCAATCAGAATTAGACTATAGAGAAAATATTGATTCATTTAACCAATGGTGTAAAGACAATTTTCTATCCCTGAACATTAGTAAAACAAAGGAAATGATAATTGACTTCCGCAGAAAAAAGGAAAACCTGGAGCCAGTTACTATTGACGGACAGGAAGTTGAAGTAGTAGACGAGTACAAATACCTGGGAACCATAATTGATGATAAACTCTCATGGAAATCTAATACACACCGTGTCCATGCTAAAGCTCAACAAAGATTTTTCTTCCTGCGAAAATTAAGATCTTTTAATGTTGATACATGTATTCTAAAATTGTTCTATCAAACTTTCATCAATAGCATTCTGACTTTCAGTTTTCATACATGATATGGCAATCTTTCCCTATCACTGAAAAATAAAATCGACAAAAACGTAAATATAGCCAGCAAAATTATCGGCATCAATCTTGAACACCTTTCCTTTCAGTTTGATTCAAAAGTTCAAAAGAAAGCTCTAGCCATTCAATGTGACCCATCCCACTTTCTAAATGAATGTTATGAATTTTTACCTTCTGGACGTCGTTTCAAAATTTGGTATTTCAAAACTAATAGAAGTACAAAATCATTTGTTCCATACAGTATCAAGATTATAAATTTACATACAAAATTGTAAGTCTAACTAACAGTCGCACTGTAATCATAATTTTTATCCTACCTCAACTTAACATAAGTTGCTATACTCACGTACTCGATGAGAAATGGACAATAACGCGAGAGTTTTCGAAAGAAGTCCCAGTAAGCTGCCCCAGCTCACTACACGCGAGCGGGATTGTCCTATCCATGGAAAGAAAGTAGTCCAAAATCACTTCTTGCTACTCACATGTTGTGTCAACACGTGTTTTGTTTTCATACACTTTTCCCTAATTCAAGGTTTGGTTTTGGTTCTTTCTTCCTTCGACCCTTTGCCTTGTTGTTTTGCTGCCCCATAATGTCCTTATTGCACTTTTGATCTTTCCCGATCATTAATTATCACCTGAATCTCTCGCGTAATTTCGCGATCTTTTTCACGGTCAAAACAAACATGGCGTCGCACCACTCCCCTCTTGCGATGTCTGGCCTTCAATCTGGGTTAATTACCTTCTCCCAACTTGCATGGCTTGTTGTTATGGGCGACTTTCACACCTCTGATGTTTTCCCCTGGCCTACGTGCAGTTTGGCACGTACGCTTTTTTCACTGCACCAAATGCGGTTCGTTACAACTTGGGATATTTAAGGAAACCCATGTTTTTTTTTCTTTACGCTTTTTTAATTATAATTCCTATTATAATTAATTCGTAAATTCCCTCATTCTATATATAATATCTTTGCATTTATATATAAACTTTCTTACATAATTCTATGTAATTCTCTTAAAGCTACACAACCAAATCTTATAAAAAAAAATTTCTATAAACAAAATTCTATTTTTGTTGTTGTTTCTTTACCTCTTGCATGTTCCCCTCTAACCTACTCCCCTCGGGGGTTTGTGTTTTACATGCATGTACCTGCTAATTTTTATATAATATCTATATATAAAAATTTTCTCATCTCTTAAAGAGGCCGATCGAGCCTCTTTCTGAGAAATAAGCTTTAGATCGGGAACGAGGCTGTTTTCGAATAGCGCGTCATAGTTTTTAGATCTATAAATAGCACGAGAAAAGCCCCTTCCCATAATGCAACGCTATATGTAAACAACATGGCTCGTTTGTGTCAGGGTGTCAAATGAATTTTGGCATTTATTTATTTATTTCTATGTCTTGCTCATTCCAATTATTATGACTTGGGGGTATACGAAAAAACTACAACATAAATTGTAATATCAACATATTTCAATATTATAAATGACATAATTATTTATATAAATTTCCATTTATAGATTTCTTGCTTATCTCTGATGTAAACAAAGTATTTTGTTTGGATAATTATTTGTGAAATTTCTTTTCCATTTTAATGCAATATTTAATATCACAATATTTCAATATTAATTAGAAATGAAAATTATTTACATATATATTTATCAATTTATGGATTTCTTGCTAATCTCAACCCGACTCATAGTAAAACATTTTTTCTTCCAAAATATATCTTAGTCACTTAAATCACATGAAGTTTTTATGTTCGAAAAAGTGCAATACGGACTATGTATATTTCGGAGTGCGACAGCGCTGACGATTTTTTTTATATTCGATGCGAATCAACTATTCTTCTCAGTGTCACATTGATTGAGTGTCATATGTAGATTTCAATAAACAATCTGTTTGTCTGTCAATTTTCTTATGCAAACATTATTAACAAATTTCCTACAAATTAAACATCCAAGTAACTACAACACCGACCAAACAATCAGCTGACAATAATCCTAGTGGTCGCCATGATCAAGGCTTCGAGTTCGATCGGCTTTCCTCCGCCATTTTGAATTGTTTGCATTGCGAGAAAACAAATGTACTGTATCATGTACTGTATTCATTGAGTAAATCAAGAAAAAATAAGTGATTGATAGAAGAGGGACATGTTTACACTTGATGCATAATAAAAGTGATCAGTTAAGACAGTATTTTGTTGCAGTAAATGCCAGTAATGCATCTCACGCTCGTAGCTCCGATGATTGGCTTCATTTCACGATGTTTTTCTTTTTGGGGGGCGATACACTTTATTCTTTATCAAATTGTTAAATCATGAACAACTTGAATGATAACCTCATTAACATTTTGAATTTTTTTAAATTAAGTGTGAAATAATCATGTAAAAATCGTATTTATTAGTTAACAGGAATGTCCTCCGTGAATTTCGTTTCCACAAACAAACAACAACCGCTCGATGTGCTTGTCAGTGGCTTTATTTATTTTCGCAATTTTTTTGTTTTGAAGGGCGGATTAGAACAAATTATCCAAATATGACATAGTTATTAACATAAAAAAAATAGAAAACAAAGTCGAATATATAAAATTTGACGTGTCGTGTGCAAAAGGGAATTCCCTCCCAAATATTTGTGGAACAGAAAATAGCCGCTCGATCTGGCCCTTTAAGGATACACAATCAAATCTAAAAATAAATTCTTTCTCCAATGAAACTTTTTTTTTTATTTTTGCATTGTTATCTCCTCTTTTTCATGCAAGCTTCTGCTTTAATTTATTTCCCCCCCCCGGGGGATTATTTTTAAATCCAAAAAAAAAAAAAAAAAAAAAAATTTTTTCTTTTTTCTGCTTGCTTATGTATTACCCTCTTGGCATTGTTTTGCTTGCCTTTGCAGTGATTTATGCCCAGAGTGATCTGCAGTGCGTGCCCCTCTGCTAAGTCAGCCAGTGACCCTCACGCTCGCTGTCCAGACTGTCTCCCTTGGACGTGTTCCATCGCCTCTCGGTGTGACGAGTGCCGTCCTCTCTCACCCTCGGACTTCCTGCTCTTCGCGGCTGCTCGCCGGAAGCGTTTTCTTCAGCGCCTCCGCCGCACCTCGATGTCGTCCACCTCCCCTCGCCACTCGCTGACGCCTCCACCTCCTGTGCAGGATCCCCCACGAGCTCCCACGCCTCCCAGGGATCCTACACCCCCGAGGGACCCTACGCCTCCCAGGGATCCTACGCCTCCCAGGAACCCTACGCCTCCTCCTTCTGATGCCGTCCCTCTGGGCCTGGAACAAGCCGTCCTCTCCATGCTGGACAAGGCCTTGGCTGCTCGTCTCCCACCTCCTTCAGACCAGCTTCAGGACCAGCGCCAGGATCAGCGTTCCTACCACCGCCAGGACCAGCGCCAGAACCAGCGCCAGGACCAGCGCCTAGACCAGCGCCAGGACCAGCGCCAGGACCAGCGCATAGACCAGCGCCAGGACCAGCGCCAGGACCAGCGCCAGGAGCAGCGCAACGCCCAGCGCCAGCGCCAGGACCAGCGCCATCGTGACCAGCGCCATCGTGACCAGCGCATCGAGCACCAGCGCTCCGACCAGCGCCAGCGCCGGCGCCCTTCGCCTTCACCCCCTAGGGGACGCTGTCCCTCAAGACACTCCAGGTCCCCTCTTCGTTCCCGGAGCAGATCTCCTCGCCGTCAGCGGCGCTGCATACGCTCCTCTACGCCCTCCACTCTCGCAGCCCGGTGCGTAGGCACTCCCGCTCGTCCTCCAAGGAGACGTCATTGTCCCACCGTTCTCGGCGCCAGGACCCTACGCCTCCACGTACGCCTCCTAAGACTCCCAGGTCGTCCAGGAAGAAGCTTCCCCCTTCAGACCCGGACAGAGAGGAAGACTTTAACCCCGACTACGACGAGGAGGAGGATGACAACGCCACCTACCTTACTCTGCGGTTGATCTGCCTCCATCCACACCGTACGTGAGGACCCGGATGTGATGCTTCCGCCCAACCCGGACGTCCTAGATGGTGTCGCCTCGTTGGAGGACGACTTCTCTAAGCTCTCCATCTCTTCCTCACTCAAGTCTTCCAAGCCTGCAGCTCCTCTGCAGGTCCACTCCTTAAGCAGGTACGACAAGGCCGCCTCTTTGGACGACGCCATCGGCCGCCTCGCCTCTCCTCTGGCCCATGCCTACAAGGTGCAGGACGCCAAGATCGCTGCGATGGAGGCATCTTTCTGCAGGACCTTCAGACCCCTCTCCATGCTTCTGTCTTCTACAGAGGCCCTTCTGGCTGACTTGGACCTGGACAACCCCTCAAGGCTTGACCACCAGACCACAGTCTTCCAGTGGCAGCGGCGTACCCTCCGCAATCCTTGATACCGTCCGTTGCGGTTTTGGTTCTGCGGTGCACCTCAGACGGGCTGGGTTCCTGGACCAGTGCTCCTGGGAGACCGAGTTTAAGAAACCTCTTCTTCAGGCTCCCCCCACCGCGCCGACCCTCTTCGCTGGGAAGATCCCAGAGGTCTTCAAGGAGCAAGCCGCTGTGGCGCAGTCCGAAGTCGCCTTCAAGACCTTGATGTTTGTTAACAACCAGGTGTCTTTTCGTCGCCAGACCTCCTCCACGCAACCTAAGCTCTACAAGCGCCAACGCTCGCGGCAACAGCCCTCCCGTTCCGGCCCCAGCCAGTACCAGCGGCAGGGCTCCAACGCCTCTAGAGGGAAGGACAACTCCAGAGGCCGTGGAGGTAGAGGCAACAAGCGCCCCTACTCCAGACGTTGATACCGACGCCTTACGCGACTGGGCCCTCCCGCCCCCAGTCGTGCCGGTGTACAGCACTCCGATAGGCGGGAGACTGGGGACCTTCTGGCCCAACTGGCAAGTCCTAGAAGATCCCTACGTGACCAACATCCTGAGGACAGGCTACAAGCTACCACTGTCCTGTCCTCCTCCCGTGACCTCTACTCCCCTGGCACGAGAGTATACCGAAGCCCAGAGTGTTCTAGCCGACAACATCAAGACGCTTCTCGACAAGAACGCTCTGGAGTTGGTGCAGCGACCCGAACACGCCCCAGGGTTCTACTCGCCAATCTGGATGATCAGCCTCGATCTGCAGGACGCATACCTCCACGTCCCGATCTATCCACCTCACAGGAAGTTCCTCCGGTTCATCTTCCAGGGCCAGCACTATCAGTGGAGCGTCCTCCCGTTTGGAATTTCCTCGGCCCCGTGGTTATTCACACGGATCACCACTCCCATCTGCCGATATCTCCATCTCAGAGGGATCCATTTCGACCCGTACATCGACGATTGCCTCATGTCCAACCCGTTGTCACACGTGCTACACAGACAGTCAGCGTTTGCACTCCGCCTGCTTCACCAGCTGGGTTGGCTCGTCAACAAGGAGAAGTCCCACCTAACGCCTTTGCAGGACCTCACCTTCATCGGGGGACGCTTCAGGACAGACCTAGGCCTCTTGTTTGTCCCTCCAGACCGGTGGATCAAGATCCAGTCCTTCGTCCACCGAGCCCTGGTGTCTCCTCTACGGCTCAGAGAGTGGCAGGCGCTGCTAGGCCTCCTCACCTCTGCCCAGGCCCTCACGCTTCGAGGTCGGCTGATGATCCGCCCGCTCCAGGTGTTCCTCAAGCCGTTCATCCAGTCGGACGACACGTCCTCCAGGATTCCCTTACCAACGCACCTCAGCCAGTATCTTCGATGGTGGACACTGCGATCGAACGTCTGCGAAGACGTCTCTTTGCGCGAGCTTCAACACGACCAGGAGCTCTTTGTGGACGCCTCCCTCCAAGGCTGGGGAGCCCACCTCAGGGAGCATTGGACGCATCCTCAGACGTCCTGGCACTCCAACAGCCTAGAGATGCAGGCAGTCATCCTAGCCGTGTCCCACTGGCTTCCGGTTCTCCGAGGCTCCCGCCTTCTCCTGGCCTCGGACAACTCCACAGTCGTTTGGACTATAAAGAACCAGGGAACGACGGGCTCTCCCCTGCTCCTAGATCAAGCCCTCCAGCTCTTCCAGTTGCTGGACGACAATCAGATCCTCATCCGGGCTCGTCATATTCCAGGCTGCAGGAACGTCCTCGCGGACGCCCTCTCAAGCCAGACAAGCCGTCGCCCACGGAGTGGATGCTCAACCCGGAGGCCTTCGCTCTTATCGGCGCTCAGATCCACCGCCCTCTCATAGACCTGTTCGCCACGAAGCAGAACCACCAGCTTCCGGTGTACGTGTCGCCTTTCCCGGACCCAGCAGCGTGGGCCGTCGACGCAATGTCCTTGTTGTGGGAGAGTCTGGACGCGTACGCTTTTCCACCTCCGATTCTCCTGTCCAAAGTCATCGCAAAGATCAAGAACACTCGTCGCCTTCGACTGACTTTGGTCGCGCCCTACTGGCCAGCGAGAGGGTGGTTCCCCGATCTTCTTCAACTCGCCGAAGGAAGTCCTCTTCAGCTCCCTCAGTGGCGAAACCTACTCCTACATCCGCACAGTCACCTGTTCCATCCGGATCCAGAGAGGTACGATCTACACGTCTGGACCATCTTCAGAGATCACTCCGCGCCAAGGGATACTCCAGACGTGTAGCCAACGCCATTTCCAAGGCTCTACGACGTCCTTTGAGACTTACTGCAGGGACGTCGGTCGGGACCCTATGTCTGTGGATCCTCAGTTTGTTGCGAACTTCCTTCTTCATCTGCGTCAGAAGCGTCACCTGAAGGGCGGGACCATCGCTACTTACCTGTCAGCTCTCAACTCGGTCCTCGCGGTGTAGACGGACAGGAAATTCTCCAAGGTTCCTGAGTTGGTGGCCCTCCTCAAGTCTTTCAAGCTGGAGGACCAGAAGCTGAAATTCCGTCCGCCAGCCTGGGACCTCAACGTCATCCTTAAGTATCTCCGAGGAGCCCCCTTCAAGCCCCTGGCTGAGGCCTCCTTTCAACACCTCTCGAGGAAGACTGCGTTTCTCCTCTCCTTTGCCACGGCTGTTCGTGTCAGCGAGCTCCATGCTCTGGATGTCACCAGGATCCGCTTTGAGCAGTCCAGGAAGGGATCCGTGCACCTGGGACTGCTTTGGGACTTCGTCGCCAAGAACCAGCTTCCTGGTCAGCCTGGCAGGACCTTTACGGTCCCTCCTCTCTCCAAGATCGTCCATTCGTCGGAGGCTGAGGAACTCTCCCTGTGTCCCGTGCGTGCCCTTCGAGAATATATCAGCCGCTCCGCTTCTCTTCGTGGCACCAGGAAGAGACTTTTCATCCCCTTCTCACCGGCGGTGAAAGGCGAGGTGACCAAGAACACCCTCTCACTGTGGCTCCGGACCGTCATCCTGGCTGCATACGACGCTTCCGGCCTGCCTCATCCTGTCGCCAGCAACCCTCACGAAATCAGAGCACTTGCGTCTACGATGGCCTTGCACCGTAACTGCTCTGTTTCAGCGATCATGGAGGGCTGCTTCTGGAGATCTACCACTGTCTTTGCCTCCCACTACCTCCGGGACCTAGCCGTCGAGGACGTGGAGGGCCTGCAATCCTTTGGACCGTTGGTGGTAGCCCAACAGCTAGCTGCCCCAACGTCCAAGTAGAGTAAGCTGAACGCTTTTACTTCGTTACCTCTCACTAATGCACCTGTTGAGTTGTTTCGTTGTTGGCGACACTATGGGGTTCACCGTCTGCTTCTCTGTGCAGCTGCTGCTTGGACGCCCCTCTGGGAGGATGTCTCTGGGGCCTGCTGTTCTACGCTTGACTCGTCCTCCCTCCTCCCGGCTGTCGGATCAGTAGCAACTTATGTTAAGTTGAGGTAGGATAAAAATTTATTAAAATCTAAATATTTTAGATATTTATAATACCTACCTCAACTTAACGGTAAACTCCCGCCCGGCCTCCCCTACGGACTTCGTTGGATTTCTGCTGTTTGGTTCATACCAAGAAGTGATTTTGGACTACTTTCTTTCCATGGATAGGACAATCCCGCTCGCGCGTAGTGAGCTGGGGCAGCTTACTGGGACTTCTTTCGAAAACTCTCGCGTTATTGTCCATTTCTCATCGAGTACGTGAGTATAGCAACTTATGTTAAGTTGAGGTAGGTATTATAAATATCTAAAATATTTAGATTTTAATAAAATTGTATTGTTCAATGTAACACCCTTATTTGTTTACAATGTTTAATATTACTGCTTGTAGAGCAAAATGTATTTGTTGTATATATTTAGTATCTATTTAATTGTGACTTTGAAAGCTCTTTGAATGTAAAGCAAATTTCCCCGCGGGGAAAATAAAGTTTATCTCATCTTATCTTATCTTATCTTATCTTATCTGTGTCAATGAGTGGCGGTGCTCAAAGAGTGAAATCGGAATTACTATCAACGAACACACGGCAAGTGTTATCACTTATATCAGCATTTACTATTTTTAAAGAACTTTTGATAATTGATTTTTGAGCTAATGTCAGGAAGAGAAGTTTCCAAATGACACATAAAGACACCTAGACAAAGTCTAAATATTTGAATCGGCCGCCCGGCCGGTCGTCACGCCGTTGTGTCATTGACAAAAAAATTTTAACGAAAATGTAAAAAACCTGTCATTTTTTTTAAACTTTAACTGATAAAACTGGCAACATCTTCAAGAGAAACTTACAAACAAGGCGTCAAAACAACTTTGTATGCCATGATAATCAAGCAATATAGAGTTAGAACAACATTTGTTCCTTTTGATGTGGATTTCAATCACTTCGCCAGTATCAAGAACGATAACTCTAAACGGCTCTTTTGTTTACTACTTGACATGTTCCCAGAGCTGATTGACTAGGTTGGTTGGATTTTTAGCTCATCTGGCCTGTAAGGCCCGATGGGCTTATGGCATGGCATGGTGTCCGGCGTCCGTCCGTCCGTCCATCCGTCCGTCCGTAAACTTTGTGGAATTTCGACTTCTTCTCCAGAACAATAAGGCCTAGAAAGCTGAAACTTTGTGTACAGACTCCTTGGCTAGTGGGGATATTTGATTGTAGCTTTGGTGGCCCTGTGACCCCTAATAAGGGCCACAGGGGCCACACCCTAAAAACCTATTTTCATCTTCTTCTCCAGAACCATGAGGCCTAGAAAGCTGAAACTTTGTGTACAGACTCCTTGGCTAGTGAGGATTGTAAATTGTAGCTTTGGTGGCCCTGTGAGCCCTAATAAGGGCCACAGGGGCCAGGCCCTAAAAACCTATTTTCATCTTTTTCTCCAGAACCATGAGGCCTAGAAAGCTGAAACTTTGTGTACAGACTCCTTGGCTAGTGAGGATTGTAAATTGTAGCTTTGGTGGCCCTGTGACCCCTAATAAGGGCCACAGGGGCCACACCCTAAAAACCTATTTTCATCTTCTTCTCCAGAACCATGAGGCCTAGAAAGCTGAAACTTTGTGTACAGACTCCTTGGCTAGTGAGGATTGTAAATTGTAGCTTTGGTGGCCCTGTGAGCCCTAATAAGGGCCACAGGGGCCAGGCCCTAAAAACCTATTTTCATCTTTTTCTCCAGAACCATGAGGCCTAGAAAGCTGTAAATTTGTGTACATACTCCTTGGCTAGTGGGGATTCTAAATTGTAGCTTTGGTGGCCCTGTGACCCCTAATAAGGGCCACAGGGGCCAGTCCCTAAAAACCTATTTTCATCTTCTTCTCCAGAACCATGAGGCCTAGAAAGCTGAAACTTTGTGTACAGACTCCTTGGCTAGTGAGGATTAACAATTTTAGCTTTGGTGGCCCTGTGTCCCCTATTAAGGGCCACAGGGGCCAGGCCCTAAAAACCTATTTTCATCTTCTTCTCCAGAAGCAGAAGGCCTAGAAAGCTGAAACTTTGTGTACAAACTCCTTATCTAGTTATCTAGTAACTTTGGTGGCCCCATGGCCCCTACTAAGGGGGCACCACATTGGCCACAGCCTATAGCGAAATCAAATGTAAAGCCTGATGAGCTACAGAGCCCATGGCTCTATTTTTTCTTTCTTATATATATAAGATTTACTTGTTATCAGATTCAATTACACCTGCAATATCTCAGAATTAGTCTCAATACAATAAATTACAATGTGAACAATGCTATGTGTTTGATCTTTTAAGACTAGTTTATCAAATATCATGATGATAAAACATTGATGACAATGAAATACAAGAAGGTAAATAAAAAGCAATGTAGAATTACGCTGTTAATTTAAAAAAATGACAACAAAAAATTATGATAATTTTTTATGATAACATTTTTTATACTTATATATACTTATATGACAAAATAAAACCCATCAAATCACATAAATTACAGGAATTTGTAAAGAAATCATTGACAAAGGGCTATTTTGTAGGTTTTCACAATTTTCTGTATTTGGGCAAAGGACATTATTTCAATAGTAAATTTTATGGGCCAATTGTTTTCATCCAATGTGCAAAGTGATCCATGGCCCTTGTCTTACATAATCCCTGTTTTATGCATTTATATTTGTTGATCATTTAATTATTGCTTACAAATACTGATTCATTCCCAAAATATTGAAACAAATATAATCACACAACATCATTTCATTTATAATATGCAAACATCTAGCAGATCACTTAGATATTGTTTAAAATAATTACTGTAACATAGATGTGCAAAATCCATTATTTCGCAAAATATTGCTGATATGTGACATATATTTCTAAAATTTCAAGTTACTGCAAGACGTTCAATTTGATTCAAAAGACATCACGGTTATTGTTTCCTTATCTAGAGGATTCAACTGATCTCAAATTTCCAGTTCTATAAATAGACTGGAGTACAAAGTAATAATAATATAAACCTAAAAAAAAATTGATAGCCAGTTGGACTTCGATTTTTTGTATTTGGAAATATCGAATCATTCTCCAAAAAATAAACACAGAAAAGAGTCTATCGACTGCAGGCATGAATTGACGACGATCAAACACACATTTATCTTCAGCTAAAATTATTAAACTTAGTCAACAATACGTGTAATGTCTTTGAGATATGTTGTGAGTATTTTATGTTATAAATCTCAACCAAAGTATCGACCAAAAGCGTGTTTGTTAACAGCTTAACAGCTTTGACATCGGCCTACCCAGGCTTTGCACTGCAGCGCATCATGCCCGGCCGAGACTGACGGGCTACTATTACGTCACATTACGGAAGATACCGAGAGCTGCCGATCTTTTTGCATATCGGTAAGTCGGATTTGCCGGGCGGTGTACAAATGTTAGCGCAGGATTGCAAATTTGACGTAAAATCATGACGGCTTGTGTTTACCGGTAAAACACACCATACTTATGAAGTTAATTGACTTAAAATGGGGTTTTGAAATCCTTTAATGCCACTTTATAACATTTGACATTTAATCAAGGGAATCTCCCTTGTATGGGTATCGACTCTAAGCCTAACTTTACCTATTCCATCTCTACCTTAACCCCCTTTAAACTAAATAAATACCATACTCACGCTACTTCTGTCTCTTTACCCACTACTCTTTCCTTTAGCCTTCCGAGCCACTTCGCTCTCCATCCCGTCCTACACTACAGGCTAGTCCAATTCACCGATCCCTTCCCAGAGCTGCTCTCTCTCTCTTTCCCTCTCTGGTTTTTTTTCAATCTCAAACTGACAATTCTTACAATGTTCCCCAGTTTCATTCACAACTTCTGTCACTCAAAATTTGGGCGTTGTCCTTTTTTTTAGCCAATCACTTTAATCTCTCTACTTTTACTTTCTAACCTTCTACCTTTAACCTTAGACCTGACTCCCTCTGAGAGCTCTAACCTTACTTCTTATTCGCTTTTTGCTGGTACACAAGTATCCATTTTAGCTGGACTCTCCTAAATACTATACTAATCAACTTCGCATTGACATCCTCGCTTCAGATTTCTTGTTTTTCTAGACACTACGATTGCCCCTCATATTCTGTTACCCCAACCAAACTCCTGGTTGTCCTTTTTCATTAACTTTACTGAATTTATTCATATCAACCCCATTAAATATTCTTGTTTAATTTGTTCTGTCTTCATACCTGCCTTTATCCTCTCAAATAACCTTTCCTCTAAACATCTGCCTCTCTCTGTCTTTTCACACCATAACAGTTGTTGTTGATCGAATAAAATTTGTAAATAAAATAATTATAAGTTTAGAATAACCAATAGGCCTATAGCAAAAGGCACCTCACTATGTCTAACCCCATACCAAGTTTCATAAAACAAATATTTAATATATCTTTAGCTATTTCTCGGAATCAGACCCAATATATGCACTAAGTTCAAACTTTTTCCATGGAAACCAGAAAAAAATCAAGACTAAACAAAACAGCTAACAAGATGGCTACCTTTAAAAAGGAATCCATTTCATGGAGAGGCAAGTGTGCTCTATGTTTATTTTCTGGTTGTAGAACTTGGCAATAATTGAACTTTAAATTTGGTCAGAACATAATTTAAAGGGTTCAAAGGAAAAATTGGCTATTTGCACGTTATTAAAATTAACTATCTTTGCATACAGTCAAGTTTAGATCGACTAATGACAAAAGCTTATTAACACTTGAATGCTTAGTAGACTGAATGAAAGGCAATATCTAATGCAAAGAACAATATTTTTATTTATGTTTATATCTCTATGATGGCTACATGTACTAGCAAACTAATATTTATTTTCATATATTGTTATTCACATAAGTAGGTACATTATACAATCCATTACAATTTGACACTTTCATTCAAACTGTCAAAAACAGTCAAAGTTAACATTTTACAGTTTGACGTCTTTCACAACATTCCTTTAGTAACTAGATTAGCATTTGCGGGACAACGCAAACGCAGAGCAGCCCCGAACGAAACTTTTGGCATCGCCTTACCCTGTTCTGCCTTTTACAGGCGCCACCAAATTGGGCATTTTCTTGTGACCTTGACTTTTCACACTTAAGGTCACACAATCAATGAACACATTTCATTGAGTATTAATGTCATGAAATAAAGTGTTAAAAGTTAACTTAATCCATTTTCACCTTGCTATGACCTTGACCTTCGACAATTCGTACCCAAAACATTTTGTTTCTCAAGAGATGATATATACAAAATCTAAACTTCATAGCACAAAAACTTTTCAAGTTAACCTGTTTACAATGAATAACTCATATCTCATGACCTTGACTTTTGACCTCCAAGGTCACACAATCATTGAACATTTTTCAATGAGTATAACAATCATGTATTGATTAAAAGTGTTCATAGTTGAAATTAAGCATTTTCGCAAATCATGCTTAAGTCATGACGTTGCTGTGACCTTGACCTTTGACGGATTGTAGCCGAAACCTTTTCAAAAAAATTTACTTTTCCAAGGATCATATATACCAGGTTAGAGCTTCATAGCACAACAACTTTTCAAGTTTGTTAACATAGAAAACTTCCTAAATACAGTAGTGTGGAATAATCATGTCATATTCTCCCTTGTTCTCATAGATTTATATCTTATATTTCTTGTAGCATAAATAACTAATAAATGATTAATAAATAATATGAGATGACTTCTGCTTATATCTTTTTTTCAAAATTTGCGGGCAGATTGCAAATAATCTCAGGTTGAATAAATAATTTCAGTTTAATATTCATATGACTACTAAACTAATGACATAGCATTTATCAATGTATATATATATGTTTCGTAAAAGAGATATGCCATAAGCCACAATGTTAATTTCTTATACAACAATTTATATATTGTTCAAAGCATGACCATTGACGCAAAGTTAACAGAAATTATGTAACTGGAGCTAGGATGTAGGATGATTCCTCACAAATGATAATTATTATGCTACACTAAAAGAACATGCAAGTCTATGGCAATTACGTCAAACGTGTGCTTACAGCTCAGAGAATAGACCTATGCTTTAACTAGTCTTGAAATCCATGTGTGAATGGGGAGACGCGTGTAAATAGTTGAAGTTAGGAAATCAAGTGTTGTCAAATAATGCTACAATGCCTTCCAAAGAAATGTTGTGTAAAGCTAGACTCAATTTCAGTCTCTAAAATGAAAATACATATTAAATACAGCCTTTTTACTATTAAAATTGAAAGGAGCCCAGCTGGAGCTGTTTATTTTCAGAAACTGCATTGAGCTAGACTTGCTTCAATAATATAGACTTGTGTGGGTCTTTAAAGATATTTTGTTTCAGGGGCTGTTAGACAGACTAGTATAAAGCATTAAAATGCTATCTCAAAATAACACGCACTTCTTGTCACGTAGGCAATGTGAGCTCTCACGCTGTGTGTCCTTTGGGTCAGCTTTATTCCATCCTGATACATTCGCTGTCCCAAATAGAGTGTAGCATTATCAGAACAGTGGCTCAGAATCCTGGCTATCGTATTTCAGCCAAGGGAATATCAGAAGTCACGGCCTAATGTTAAGCGTCCTTAGCAACCTTGCCACAATGCATCATCCAATATGGCAGCCCCCATAGCACTTTCGCAACTTGGCCAATATATATAGGCATGGAGACTAATGTCTCCATGCAAAAAGGCACCACTCCATCGTTACAGTGACAATACAGTCCTACCAAACAAAACGGTCTAACGGGTCTTATTTTCGGACCCGCTTTACACCACACTACCAGGGTTTTCCTGAAAGCAAGCCCAGGGCTTCTAAACAGAAAATAGGGTTTTTGACAAGTGAACTTTGGGGCTAAATAGAAGCCCGAGCTTATATTCGGAAACATGGGCTTGTATTCGGAATATTTTAGATTCAAGTTGGCAATCATATTGAATAAAACTCATAAAAACATGGCATGACAATACTTTGATATATTTAACAGAAATATGACTTTTACAATGAGTTAAGAAAAGGTAGCGCATGGGAACTCTCGTAATGAAAAACTATACAGTTTAAGAATTGAATGACTATACTCGTCCCATGAGAACCACGTTGTTTTAACTTTAAAAAGTTAGGTTTCAAGATACAGGGGTTCGAAAGTTCATATGTTGTATTAGTTTATAACATAATTTGTTTTTAAACTGATTTGGCAAGCATGTATAAAAATGGTTCGATCAAGTATTAACATAAAACGTAAAAACTTATATCTTGTCTAAAAATTCAGTATTTAAAATATTACTAAATAGACTTTGGACAATGTTTTCCAAAAAAAGAGATCGAGATTGCAAGTGTTATATAGATTGTATACACATGAAATTACTGAACATTGTTATGTTGTTCTAGTGTTGATTAAGTATCCTGCGTAGAAAGATGTAATGATGGAAATTAAAGCTGTTTATTGTTATTAATTCCTCAGTTTCACGCTGTTCTGTGGGCCTCTCACATGATCATATGGACTTAAATGATTGGGAGAGACAAATGGAACAATTTGCAACTAAAACGTTTCATGAATATGTTGGAGATAAAATCCATAAAATATAAATAAAAACACTTTATAAGCTATATTATGCCTTGAATTCTCTTCTGAAAATAGAAAAGAACCTCTGAAATATTGAGAACACTCAATCTTGATCAAAATAGAGTTGAACCACCTGGTTCTCTTTGGACTTGAAAACCGCTGATAACTCTTTCCACAGAGCAAACAGATACCATTTGTAATGTCATATTCCATATCTTTTATAGTGGCAAAAATCTATACCAGCGATGAGTAGGCCTATCATGACATTAACTATTGGTGTTGTAGAAAGGGAAGGCCACTTTCGTTTGACGCACTCTGGAATATAATAGAAGCCCATGGGCTTCTAAATGGAAATATTTTCCAAATAGTAGCCCATGGGCTTCTCAACGAGAGGGCTTGCTTTCGGAAAACCCCTTGCTCGCGGTCGGATGTATTCCAGAGCGTCTTTTTATTTTTCAGTAGGAAACATGGAAACATAGATGTACATGTACGTAGTGTAGAGGGAGAATACATTATTTGCATTCAATTACGGGAGCATTAATCAATCAACTTATCAACGAGATCCGGCGTGTATTTATTAAAACAGCCAAACCCCCCGGCCTCTATACGGTAATCTACTAGCGACCCGGCGTCTATTTCGAGGACTTACGGTATTCCTCTCAAAGCTCATGCGAAATTACGTCTCGCTTATTAGCATGTAATGTAGGCCAACGCAATAATATAGCCACTCGTAATTTATCTCTTCCACGGACACTCATAATATCTCACCTTTTTTTGTCAGTTTTCTTGTCAAAGATCAAAGAGGTCTGATAATGTCGCTTCAATTCTCAGAAGGACACACTCTTTCTGGGGAAGCACTGTAACGAAACCGAAAGTAGGTTTGTTTCTAGGAAAAGCTTTCGGTTTGAGAATCCAGGAAGGACGATGGCAGTATCCATTTCGAAAAGGGGTGTCACTGATCGCTTTAAGTGGTTGTCTTATAAAATACTGAATAAACTGGAAAAAAAACCAAAAATTGTTAAAGATAAGATAAAATATATGTAGTATATTATCAGCTGGTGTATCGTAATCTTTATCGATTAGTAAAACATATAATAAAGAGAACCCTCCTCCCCCACGCTTAAAATTAGATATTGATGGGCGTTTTTCAGTCAGTCAGCAGTTCTTACGTGGGCTTGTTATGTTTGCATTCAACTGCTCTCATGGTAACAAATTCAAGGTGAATTTGAGGAGTTTTCTTTGATTGTTTATATATAATTCCAATACATATTATTGGTGTTTTTCAACTCAAGAAATCAGTGAGGTGAGTATGGGCTGTTATCATATTATTGTAATAGACGTGTCCTAGACAGCTTAGCCATGGGCCCCGCTCTCGGAGATCGTTTATAAAAATACTGAAGGGATCTATGATAGCGGGCCCATGAGCTCAGCCACAGTCACTGTACCTAACATTGTAATGTGATGCTGGTAACGATCGTTACCAACATCCCAAGATGGCGGAAAGTAAGATCGCCTCGCGAGTATTTCACAAGAAATAACAGTTTTCTATGCGTTTATGATCGAACTCTTTAAGCATAAATACGGTCTTTAATGTTGTAAAACGATTTAATGCACTGAATTTTCATATTGACATACATTTCTTGAGAAATAAGCAATTCTAAAATCCGACGGGGATGCTGGTAACTTCAGTTCGAGATGTTCACAAGATGTTGGTAACGAGAATTGACAGATGCTGGTAACGACGAACATTATTTAGCTTCTAGTCCATCAGGTACGACCCCCAAAATTGGTCATCATTACCATTAAAGGTGGCATTGTGATTATTTAATTTTTTAAAGGTATATGATCCATTGTTTAAAAAAAAAATATGATAGCAACTTCTATTGAGTAGCTTAGAGTATCAGTGACCCCCCAAAGTTACCCCTTCCGATCTTGCCGATCTTGCCGATTTTCATCTTTCTTTCCATGTGTTACACTTAACTTCATTGAAATAATTACAAACATGTTTTTTGAATAAATAATCATTTTAATAACAATTTTATTTATTTATTCAGCAATAATTATTTACTGTAAACCATAAAATATGAAATATTTGCTTTGAATATGTTACGGTTGCCATGGAAACAAGGGGTTTTCAAAATCTTCATAAAAGTACTTATATTTCAACAGTTTTCAGTACATATACAAAGTCAAATAGCTCATCAAAATATTAACATTCTCTAAACTTCATATTCAATCTCAGAAACATGTTTTGTGCAATTTTCATAAATATAATCACAATAATGACTTGCTATTTGAAGACTAGTGATGCGTTCTGGTTCAGTGTGGCAACAACAGATAGGCAAGATCAGTACATAATAGTGCCTTGAATAGCTTGTCAATATCGGTCTTTGAGATTATAATATTTTGAACATTTAAATATTTGGGAACATATATATGACAATCATGAATTTTTAAAAAGTATTTTCCTTTTCATTGTTAACAAAATTATTCATTTACAATGTATATTGAATTAAGATAGCAAACATGAACATTTGAAAGGATATTTACAAATTTAGCACTCATTGTTGTTGCATGAAATACTTATCTTGACTCATGGTAATGTTGTTCACTACTATTCATACATTAACTTCACAAGTGTTCCTAATACCTCATAATTCAAAATACAAAACATTCATATGAACAACTAGAAATCCATCTCCTGCGGTTCCTCGATATCAGGTAGCACATCCTCCTCACCATCCTGATTCTCACAGTCTTTCAGCTTACACAGTTCTGAGCACTTCAGTCTATTCAACATGAGATAAGTTCAAGTACACTGTCTGGTGCTGGTTTGCCATCCATCCAGTCGATGGTCCACTTGTCATCCTCCAGCTTCCATCCATGTCCAATAGGCGTTGGGATTTCCGGACTTGCAATCAGGCTTCTTTTCCAAACGGCAGCTTGGTAGTTTGCCCGTTGAATATGCTTTGATAGTGCATCACCACATGGAGGTAACTGGTGGGGCTCCATCTTTCCTTTGTGGATCACAAATGTCTGGTATCGAAGTTGATTGATGTCTTGCACATTTGTCTTACTTGAGTAGAGCTGGCACACAAGCCCTTCAACCAGCATAACTGTTTCTTTTGTCATTTGCCAATGGTCACCCAATGTTGATAGAGTATCTTTCCAATTTTGTTTGGATCTCAACTGTTTCAGTGCAAATAGCTTTCCTTGTCCTGCAAATGCACTGACACTGTCACAGCCGGTTAATGCATGTAGGCCGATGAGGGAGGAGCACACAGACAGTCCAAGAATTGTTGACAGATGGAAAATGTCATAGTATCTTACACGTGTTTTCGTGCCAACTTTCACAACAATCTTGGCATCGATTTCAGATTGGAAAGCAAGACAAAGTACCAAAACATCAGTATCATCAGAAACAACCCTGACATGGCGGCAGCCATTCTGAGCAGCATGATGGACATGGAGAAGTATTCGGGTGTCTGCCTCTTCATGGTTGGATGACAGCTCCTTGACGTCTTCTTTAGAGTCACATGTGATCTTGTAACACTTTGTCCCACATGTAACATACAGCTGTTTGTCCTGAATCATATAGAGACAATCCTCTTCTGTCCAATGACTTGTTAGAAAGAGAATGAGATTTGACTTGTTTGGCATGTGGGCGAGGAACTTTCTCCATTGGTGGATGATTTGCTTCCCAGATATACCTTCATACTGAATACTCGGCTGAGACAATGATCGTTTTTCCCTTTCCACAGTTTTGATAGAGTTCTCCCTGTACACATCAAAGACAATGTACAATCGATGACAAGTACCACCTTCCCGCAATGCCATGGATAGGATAGCTTTGGCAAGATCTGAAAAAGTTCTATTGTCACCCTTCACTTTCTGGACAAGAGCCATCCCATCAATGACACACACATCTACTTCATCGGCATTTTCAACTGCTCTAGCCTCTTTAAGGATTTCCCTTCCTAAGGCTGATTTGTTGGTTTTCCGTGGCAAGCCATCAGGTGTTGCTAGACTCCAAGGCAGTGGTCCCAAAGAATAGCAGAGAACAGATTTCATGTCAAGATGTCTGGATTGAGCCATAAGCAGCATGGTTCCAAAAAGAGAAGTTGTTGTTTTTAGAATTAGTTCTCTTCCACTTGCTTTGATTTTCTTGCATTTCTTGATGTTTGAAAAGGTTTTCAACTTGTGTTTTGGTAGACGATCATGGAAATTTACCTTTGGTGATGTTGATTCTAGTCTGTCTTTTCGGAATGCTGAGTATGATGTCTCTCCAATTTCTCTTGCTGATCTGAGATCTTCTGAAATTTCCTTTGGGGACAGTGTGGCATTTGCAATGTTGACAAGATCTTGTTGTTGAAGTGTGTCAAAGGGATTCATGAAGTCTTCAATTACTTCTACAAGGGATGCAACGCTTGCCTCATCCTTTACAATTCTAGTTTTTGTCAGGTCAGAATGTTGGAGATCAGTATTGTTCATGCCTAACATGTTGTGAAAGAGGCGGACATATTCACATCTAAATTCTGATGTAAGATAGTATCTTGAGACAGGGCCTTGCTTCAAACTGAATCTGCATGTGCCTCCTGGCGTCTGAGTGTCTCTGTTCACAGTCTCTTCTGTGGTTTGGTCAACTGGAATTCTTCCAAATGGATTAGAGTCTCCGATCTGTACAGCAAATCTCCCCTTCATAAATTCTTGATAAATGTCCGGGTGGTTTGTTTGAAGATTTGACACCGTGTCCAAGTCGATTTAAAGCTTGAATCAGTTGCACATTACCAGTCAGTGCCTTGACAACACAGGGTAACAAGATGTGTTTCGGCGGGATGATTGCTCCTCTGGTAGCTGCAAACATCAAATCCTGAGCAAATGAATTGGATAGCCATGTACATCTCTGAGAAAGATCAGTTGTGCTTGGGTCACCTGTGAGTAAGCAGCTGAGAAAGTTCATGAGAAGAGGAGGGAAATTGAAAGCTAATGCGACAAGTGTATCTGGAAAAAATGGCCATGATTTGTTCCAAGTGAATTTTCGTATAATGGATCTGAGATGTAATCCAGCCTTTGTAATTAATGATGTAGCATCCTTTGATTCTTTCTTTAATATGTCATTTTCTCTTTTCAGTTGATGATTTTCTCTTACAAGATCTTCTTTTGATAATTTCTTAGGAAAGACAAGGACTTTTCCTTTATCATCAGTTGTATAGAGAAGTTCATCCTGAAAGTCAGATTGAAGTTTTCGTTTGATGTGATTGGAAATTGAACTTGATGTTCCTGTCACTCCATCATTCTTCATGAAGCTCACTGCAAGTTCTGTGAGATCTGTAAGCTTAACGACCTGTAGTTCTTCTATGACATGAATCTGTACATATTCAATCAGTTTTTGGTAGGCATTCATTTCTATATCATCTTCAATGACGTCTGTGCTTTTGGATACAGTCTTTGTATAAATTCGGTAGCATGATCTGTGGTATTTTGCTTCAGAGGCTATCAAATCCCGAGCAGTAAGTGGGAAGAGAGACACATCGTTTTTCTTGATAATAGCTGCAATGATGCTTTAATGTGATTTTTCTTCTACACACTGATTTAATGGCTCTCTGCTTTTTGATCCTTTGATGTATTTTGATGCTTTACAGAAGATACAAGTTGATGGTAGAATATTGGAACATACTGAAGTGTCACGCATTGACCTTCGTCTTTCCTTCTTTTCTGGTGCTTGCTCACTTCCTTCTTTCGATAGCTTGTCAAGATCTCGTTTCATAGTGAATAATTGTCTACATTTCCTGTGATAGAATAATTCAGGGATGCCATCTTCATTGACGTTAACAGAAGCCGTGATCAGTTCTTCATGCCCTCTAAGTTTAGCAGCATTCAATAGAGTAGCCCAGGAATCAGCATCTCTTGGTGACACAAGTTCATCATCTTGAACTTGAGCATAGTGTATCATGCAAAATGCTGATTTCCCATCTGCAATAAAATTTAAAAACATTTAATGTTATTGTTTGTGAAACATCTACTGAAAGCCTATATATTATACACTTTGATTACTTTCTTTCAAATCCCATTTGTCAAATTGCAGTATAATAAATTTTTGCTATGGATATTCAATTTCCCATTTAATAAAATGCAGTTTGTCATGGTAATTTAATTATGTAAAGAAAATAGTGGCAGAGCATTGCAGCCAACCTGTAAAAACCTCAACCTGTTGATTTTACAATATGGCTGTAATGGTGGCTATATTGATATTCAATTTCAAATCAAATGTATTTACAGTAAATTACTAGAAATTATTATATACATCATATATTTTATTTACCTGTATTTGAGTCCATGATCACAAGAACATTCAATGTCAATAACAGAGGAAGGATAACAGCACCCATAGTTTCCTGAAAATAAGATAAAATGCATAAAATTGAACATATATATTAATCAAAATATTTTTTTTACTTTATGATGAGCATACGGTAATCATGGCAATGTTGCTATAATAAGATTATCGTTTTAGATGATTACACAAATCAATAAGTTCACTTGATATGATTGATTATAATATTTAGTATACAAATATACTTACATGATTAAAACTGTAGTTTTGTTTGCCATCCAATGGTAACTCTTTCTTTCATTCTTACAAGAATACATTTTACATTAATAAACTTAAGTCTTTTAAGATATGATAAGAGACACATGGTAGAATTATGAAATTAAACTGTTGTAAATCAATATGATGACATGAAAGTCTAAAGAACTGTAATATAAAGAAGTTACAGTAATCTATTGATAATAATACTCACACCAGTGACTCATTAAGCACATATTCCAAGTAATTTGGGATTTTGGCTCTCATAGGTATCAGTAGGTAGTGACAGGAGCTGAAAGGAAAATTAGGAGATAGAATATAGTCAAGTGTTGTTCCAAGGAATATTCAGTCAATTTCAATATAAAAAAACAACAATTATATCCATCTGAAATATGTTCAAAAACTAAGTTAGTGATGGAAAAAATATTTGTATTTTTGTGAATAAACTTCAGTTGGATTTACTGAATCATTTGCTATAGAGTTAGTTAATATCTATTAATCAGGATTATCCATTACTTTCTTAATTTATCATTGCTAAAAAAAACAATGAGATGGTATTTGACACTTTTTGATTTTTAGCTCATCAGGACTGAAAGTCCAGATGGGCTTATGGCATGGCACGTCGTCCGTCGTCCGTCCGTCCGTCGTCCGTCCGTCCGTCGTCCGTCGTCCGTCCGTAAACTTTTGACATTTTCGACTTCTCCTCATGAACCATACACATTAGAGAGCTGAAATTTTGTGTACAGGTACCTTAGCATATGGAGATTCTAATTTGTAACTTTGGTGACCCTGTGACCCCAAATAGGGTCACAGGGGTCACAACTTTAAAAACCTATTTTCATCTTCTTCTCCAGTTCCAGAAGGACTAGAGAGTTAAAAATGATATGTGCAGACTCCTTGGCCAATGGGGATTCTAATTTGTAACTTTGGTGACTCTGTGACCCCAAATAGGGTCACAGGGGTCACAACCTTAAAAACCTATTTTCATCTTCTTCTCCAGTTCCAAAAGGAGTAGAGAGTTAAAAATTATATGTGCAGACTCCTTGGACAATGGGGATTCTAATTTGTAACTTTGGTGACCCTGTGACCCCTAATAGGGTCACAGGGATCACAACCTTAAAAACCTATTTTCATCTTCTTCTCCAGTTCTAAAAGGACTGGAGAGTTGAAAGTAATATGTGCAGACTCCTTGGCCTATGGGGATTCTTAATTGTAGATTTCGTGAGCCCATGACCCCAAATAGGGTCACAGGGGTCACAACCTTAAAAACCAATTCTCATCTTCTTCTCCAGTTCCAAAAGGAGTAGATAGTTAAAAATGATATGTGCAGACTCCTTGGACAATGGGGATTCTAATTTGTAACTTTAGTGACCCTGTGACCCCAAATAGGGTCACAGGGGTCACAACCTTGAAAACCTATTTTCCTCTTCTTCTCCAGTTCTAAAAGGACTAGAGAGTTAAAAATCATATGTGCAGACTCCTTGGCCAAAGGGGATTCTAAATTGTAGATTTCGTGACCCCATGACCCCAAATAGGGTCACAGGGGTCACAACCTTAAAAACCATTCTCATCTTCTTCTCCAGTTCCAAAAGGAATAGATAGTTATTATTGATGTGTGCAGACTCCTTGGACAATGGGGATTCTAATTTGTAACGTACTTTGTTGACCCTGTGACCCCAAATAGGGTCACAGGGGTCACAACCTTAAAAAACTATTTTCATCTTCTTCTCAAGTTCCAAAAGATCTAGAGAGCTGAAATGATATGTGCAGACTCCTTGGCCAATGGGGATTCTAAATTGTAGATTTCGTGACCCCATGACCCCAAATAGGGTCACAGGGGTCACAACCTTAAAAACTTATTTTCATCATCATCTTTAGCTCCTAAAGGTCTATTGAGCTGAAAGACTGCATGTAGACTCATTGGCCAATTGGGATTTTAAACTGTAGATTTCGTGACCCCATGACCCCAAATAGGGTCACAGGGGTCACAATCTTAAAAACCTATCTTTCTCCATTAGATGACAGTCTTTATTTCTCCTTGGATATTTTATAGTGTGGACTTCTTTTACTGTCTAATAAATAATTTGGGTAAGGAAATTTATTCCGAAATAGTTACATTTGTTTTGTAATTTTTTATAGGTTTTCTTGCAAAAGGTAACATCAGTTTCATTTTTAGCTCATCTGGCCTGTATAAAGCAAACTTGATATGATGCCTGATGAGCTACAGAGCCAATGGCTCTATTTTTTTAACATTGAAGACATATTAAATACTTACAACAAGAAACATGTACATGATGACTGCTTCTTTCAATGTCAATTTGAAACTCTCTCTTCAACATGATCATTGGTGGTGACTGATTCTGATCTACTGAATAACTGTATACTGAAAAGATAAAAAGAGATAATAATTGCCAATTCACCAATCACTATTCAAGTAAATCACAATTTCTTAATGTCATTTTGAATACACAAAAAATATATATATATATTATTATAATCATATAGCAATATAATTAATTCATTTTGTTAAAATAACTGGAAAAAATGCCAAAATTGATATTATTTCTCCTTCAGATGAAAACAAATTTGTAATTTGTTGCAATTAACGAGATAATAATGAAATGAAAGCAATGCATATGCCAAAAAAATTATTTTGATATTTTTTTAATTTTCTAGAAATTTGTAGAATTAATCTATCAATTAGAAATATAATTAGAGAAATATGTTCTGCAATAATTAAAAATATATTTTGTACATTTATTTTGGGATAAAAACGCTAATAAATGTTTAAAATTAATGAACTTATTAAATTCAACAGAAGCCTTGCACATATATGAGAAGCTGATAGGAAAATAGTATATGTGT
Organism: Steromphala cineraria; assembly: GCA_916613615.1. Lineage (NCBI taxonomy): Eukaryota > Metazoa > Mollusca > Gastropoda > Trochida > Trochidae > Steromphala > Steromphala cineraria. The sequence continues at coordinate 77,332,992 of OU744721.1, forward strand.
AAAAAGTTGAGTGTGACCTGTTTCAAATTGCAATTTGTTTTTTACCATGTCACTCAATATTCGTATATGAAATAACCAAAGGAGGTTACATTATTACAATGTCTGTTTTGTCAAAAATCCTTACAAATAAGTTCAGAACTAACATATTAAAAACATTTTCATGCAGGTATGTTGACTATATAATATTTGTTCTGAGAAATGTATCATTATTTATCAAAATGTCATGAAATTCCAACGAATACTTATTTTCAATTCTAAAATCTTTTATAGAGCTCGTTCCTTGAGGGTATGGATAAGTATTTGGTTGTTTGTGGTTATTTACTTATTTTCTTGGGATAACACTATCCCTATGTGTTTTGATAGTATTGTTTTATTTTGATTTGATAGATTTGCTGTTAATTAACATGACAATCAAGTTTGTTTTTCGAGTTGTTCCTAATGTTTGAATTTAATTTAATTGATTTTTTTTGCATGGATTTTGTTGTTTTGAAATGAAACATCTGACCTTAAAAGGTTTAGTCAGTGAGATCATTGAGTCACATATGCTACACATTATCTCTAGTTATACCCCCGCCTTACAGCGTAAGCGGGGGTATATAGCGTTCATTCTTTCCGTCCGTCCGTCTGTCCGTCTGTCCGTCCGTCCGTCCCAAAACTTTGTGCGGAGCAGATCTCCAAAACTATGCATGCTAGCCTCATCAAACTTCATACACATGTCAACCATGATCCCTAGTTGTGCCTTTTGAGGGTTAGAACTATTTCTGAATTTTCATTTTTGCGGTTTCCATGGAAACGTGACTAAAAAGTGACTCTTTGAGGAAGTCGTTTTGTGCGGAGCATATCTCCAAAACTATGCATGCTAGCTTCATCAAACTTCATACACATGTCAACCATGATCCCTAGTTGTGCCTTTTGAGGGTTAGAACTATTTCTGAATTTTCATTTTTGCGGTTTCCATGGAAACGTGACTAAAAAGTGACTCTTTGATGAAGTCGTTTTGTGCGGAGCAGATCTCCAAAACTATGCATGCTAGCTTCATCAAACTTCATACACATGTCAACCATGATCCCTAGTTGTGCCTTTTGAGGGTTAGAACTATTTCTGAATTTTCATTTTTGTGGTTTTCATGGAAACATGACTAAAAAGTGACTCTTTGAGGAAGTCGTTTTGTGCGAAGCAGATCTCCAAAACTATGCATGCTAGCTTCATCAAACTTCATACACATGTCAACCATGATCCCTAGTTGTGCCTTTTGAGGGTAAAAACTATTTCTGAATTTTCATTTTTGCGGTTTCCATGGAAACGTGACTAAAAAGTGACTCTTTGATGAAGTCGTTTTGTGCGGAGCAGATCTCCAAAACTATTCATGCTAGCTTCACTAAACTTCATACACTTATCAATCATGATCCCTAGTTGTGCCTTTTAAGGGTTAGACCAACAAATTATTTTCATTTTTTGCGGTTTCCATGGAAACATGACTAAAACAGTGACTTTTCGACCAAGTCTTTTGTCCTGAGCATATCTCCCAAACTATTCATGCTAGCTTCACCAAACTTCATACACTTATCAACCATGATCCCTAGATGTGCCATTTGAGGATTAGACCATCACATTTTTTAGCTCACCTTTACAAAGTAAATGTGAGCTTATGTCATGGCGCTTCGTCCGTCGTCCGTCTGTCTGTCCGTCCGTCCGTCTGTCCGTCCGTCCGTCTGTCCGTCCGTAAACTTTCAGGAAAAAGACTACTCCTCCTAAACGAATCCAGATATCATTCTGAAATTATAGTATGTTATACCCATGGTGATTCCTCACAGAAAGGTAGACGTTTTAGTTTTGAGAATCCAAGATGGCCGCCATGGCAGCCATATTGAATTTTCAATTAGATTTCATGAAAAAGACTACTCCTCCTAAACAAATGCAGATATCATTCTGAAATTGTAGTATGTTATACCCATGGTGATTCCTCACAGAAAGGTAGACGTTTCAGTTTTGAGAATCCAAAATGGCCGCCATGGCAGCCATATTGAATTTTCAATTAGATTTCAGGAAAAAGACTACTCCTCCTAAACGAATGCAGATATCATTCTGAAATTGTAGTATGTTATACCCATGGTGATTCCTCACAGAAAGGTAGACGTTTTAGTTTTGAGAATCCAAGATGGCTGCCATGGCAGCCATATTGAATTTTCAATTAGATTTCAGGAAAAAGACTACTCCTCCTAAACGAATGCAGATATCATTCTGAAATTGTAGTATGTTATACCCATGGTGATTCCTCACAGAAAGGTAGACATTTCAGTTTTGAGAATCCAAGATGGCCGCTATGGCAGCCATATTGAATTTTCAATTAGATTTCATGAAAAGACTACTCTTTCTAAACCAATCTAGATATCATTCTGAAATTGTAGTATGTTATAACTATGGTGATTCCGCACAGAAAGGTAGACGTTTCAGTTTTGAGAATCCAATATGGCCGCCATGGCAGCCATATTGAATTTTCAAATAGATTTCATGAAAATGACTCCTTCTCCTAAACCAATCTAGATATCATTTTCATATTGTAGTATGTTATACCTATAGTGATTCCTCCCACAAAGGTAGACGTTTCAGTTCTGAGAATCCAAGATGGCCGCAATAGCAGCCATATTGAGTTTTCAGCTGCAGATGACACATCATTATTACTAAATTTTAAGCTTTCATCAAGTGATCACTCGCACCATATAAATTCTCTAATTTGAACTTACTAATCATAATATTATCTTGAATATGGAATATTTAAGATTGTCATGCAAGTTGTTCTATATTTTTAAGTGTTTCTAAAACATTAAGATGAAAGACAAACATAATTAATTAATTTGTTTAAAATATTTATGGCAACTAGCTGCAAAAACCCAATGACATTAAACATCATGTTGAATTTTAAACAATGGTATCTCCCTTATATTCCTTTAAATACCACACAAAAGGGGTCAACCAGAGTTCAGATATTCCTGTTGAGTCCACTATGCATTTCTAATACACATCCCAATACAGGCTGCTAGCATCACAGTCTCAGCTGCTAGTCTGTTGCATAATCAACCTGACCCAATTGATATGGTAGAGCATTATGCTATATGGCCATGTGTATGCAATAAGAGTTATGGAAATTAGACTTGTATTCTCATGACAGTGATATGTTCTTTCTAAGAAAAACAACTTACACAAAATTTGTCAACAGTAAGCTTTGTGTTTAGCAATCTACATGATAAGTTGATGTGGAAAGAGTTATTTTGCATCAGGTTCCACTTCCTGTGTTTTACTCATATTTGTACCGTTTCTATATCTAACAGAAGTTCTTCTTGACACAAAATCAATTTGGGACATAAGCTAACTATATTTTGTGAAATTATATATATATTTTTCACAACAATTCATGTTCTCATGTTCAAGTCTTTTAATACCACACATAAGGGCTTAGCCAGAGTTCAGGTTTACATGCTCAGCACACTAGGGTGCTTCTCCAAATATACGTACACAAAGCCAAATACACAAATTGCTACACTCTCCTTAAGGATCTGGGGCTAGCAGCCCTGCCTGCTTGTATATTGCATAGTAATCCTGACCTAATTGATAAATAGAACATAATGGACTTTATGGAAAGTATATAAATTGTCTTTATGAAAAGTATACTTGTATTCTAATAATAGTAATACTTTTTACAAATAACAATTTAAACAAGTCAAGAATCAGCTTTTGTGTACAACAATCTGCACGATGAGTTAATATTAACAAGTCAAGAATCTGCTTTTATGTACAGTAATCTACATGATAAGTTAACAATAGAGGTATTTTGTATCAGGTTCCAGTTCCAATACCATGTGTTTTATAAATACCTGTAAAACTAAATGATAATTGTATCATGCTGAAGGGGTTCTGGGAAAAACATGTCATCATAGAAGTCATTATTTTTCAATTAGATTTCAGGCCAAGTACTACTCCTACTAAATCAATTAAGATATCATTCTGAAAAGTGAGTATTTTTTTATATAGTGATTCCTGACAAAGACGCATTTATTTTATTATCAAGAATCCAAGATGGTCAATATGTCAAATATATTGAATTTTCAATTAGATTTCATGAAATTCATTGAAAAGAATACATTTCCTGATCAATCAAATCAATGTAATTATATTTGTATTGATACGCTTGTTGTAATATTTATCAACACTATAAATACAGTTACAAAAAGATGTATGAATCATCTTTATCTGCGAACAGCCTGAAGCATGACTGTTTTAATAAATCCTTTTTAATAAAACATAAAATGATAAAAGTTGTTCACTCCATCAGTGGGTTACATAATTCCTGACACTTCATATATGGCAAATAACATAGCCAGTGAGGGATAAATAAAAATAATTTAATCATCTATATCTGATTACGGTCTGAACAATGATTATCTAGATAATTATAATGTCATTCAATTCAAACAAATCCTTTTCAAAAGCATTTAAAATGATTAAATTTGTTCACTCCCAACACTAACTGTAAGGTTTTTTACTCCTTTGTTCCCATGCAATTAATTTATTCCAAATTGAAAATTTTGGTTAATGAATAACTAATTATCTTTTATTTTGTTTGTCATGCTAATAAAAGATATAATATTCATCTTCAAAACAGCATTCATTGAACAGCTGTCTGAACAATTCTTTTTTTAGCTCACCTTTACAAAGTAAATGTGAGCTTATGTCATGGCGCTTCGTCCGTCATCCGTCTGTCTGTCCGTCCGTCCGTCCGTCTGTCTGTCTGTCCGTCCGTCCGTAAACTTTCAGGAAAAAGACTACTCCTCCTAAACGAATCCAGATATCATTCTGAAATTGTAGTATGTTATACCCATGGTGATTCCTCACAGAAAGGTAGACGTTTCAGTTTTGAGAATCCAAGATGGCCGCCATGGCAGCCATATTGAATTTTCAATTAGATTTCACAAAAAAGACTACTCCTCCTAAACAAATCCAGATATCATTCTGAAAATGTAGTATGTTATACCAATGGTGATTCCTCACAGAAAGGTAGACGTTTCAGTTTTGAGAATCCAAGATGGCCGCCATGGCAGCCATATTGAATTTTCAATTAGATTTCACGAAAAAGACTACTCCTCCTAAACAAATCCAGATATCATTCTGAAATTGTAGTATGATATACCCATGGTGATTCCTCACAGAAACGTAGACGTTTCAGTTTTGAGAATCCAAGATGGCCGCCATGGCAGCCATATTGAATTTTCAATTAGATTTAACGAAAAAGACTACTCCTCCTAAACAAATCCAGATATCATTCTGAAATTGTAGTATGTTATACCCATGGTGATTCCTCACAGAAAGGTAGACGTTTCAGTTTTGAGAATCCAAGATGGCCGCTATGGCAGCCATATTGAATTTTCAATTAGATTTCACGAAAAAGACTACTCCTCCTAAACAAATTCAGATATCATTCTGAAATTGTAGTATGTTATACCCATGGTGATTCCTCACAGAAAGGTAGATGTTTCAGTTTTGAGAATCCAAGATGGCTGCCATGGGAGCCATATTGAATTTTCAATTAGATTTCATGAAAAAGACTACTTCTCCTAAACCAATCTAGATATACTTTCTAAATTGTAGTATGTTATAGTGATTCTGCACAGAAAGGTAGACGTTTCAGTTTTGAGAATCCAAGATGGCCACAAAAGCAGCCATATTGACTTTTCAGCTGCAATGACACATCATTATTATTCAATTTTAAGCTTTCATCAAGTGATCACTTGCATCAAATAAATTCTCTAATTTGAACTTACTAATCATAATATTATCTTGAATATGGAATATTTAAGATTGTCATGCAAGTTGTTCTATATTTTTAAGTGTTTTTTAAAAAAAAATTAAGATATAAGACAACCATAATTAATTAATTTGCTTAAAATCTTCATGGCAACTAGCTGCAAAAACCCAATCACATTAAACATCATGTTAAATTTTAAACAATGGTATCTCCCTTAAATTCCTTTAAATACCACACATTAGGGGTCAACCAGAGTTCAGATATGCCTGTAGAGTCCACAATGCTATTCTAATACACATCCTGATACAGGCTGCTAGCATCACAGTGTCAGCTGCTAGTCTGTTGCATAATCAACCTGACCCAATTGATATTGCAGAGCAATATGCTATATGGCCATGTGTATGCAATAAGAGTTATGGAAATTAGACTTGTAATCTCATGACAGTGATATGTTCTTTCTAAGAATAACAACTTACACAAAAGTTGTCATCAATAAGTTTTGTGTTTAGCAATCTTCATGATAAGTTGATGTGGAAAGAGTTATTTTGTATCAGGTTCCATTTCCTGTGTTAACTCATATTTGTACCATTTCTATATCTAACAGAAGTTCTTCTTGACACAAAATCAATTTAGGACATAAGCTAACTATGTTTTGTGAAATTATATATATTTTTCACAACAATGCATGTTCTCTCCCGTCAAGTTTTTAAATACCACACATAAGGGCTTAGCCAGAGTTCAGGTTTACATGCTCAGCACACTATTCTTCTCCAAATACACAAAGCCAAATCCACAGATTGCTACAATCTCCTTAAGGATCTGGGGCTAGCAGCCCTGCCTGCTTGTATGTTGCTTAGTTATCTTTACTTAATTGATAAATACAACATAATGATGTATGGCAATTATTATGTCTAAGCAATGGACTTTATGGAAAGTATATAAATTGACTTTATGAAAAGTATACTTGTATTCTATTAATAATAATACTTTTTACAAATAACAATTTAAACAAGTCAAGAATCAGCTTTTGTGTACAACAATCTGCAAGATGAGTTAATATTAATAAGTCAAGAATCTGCTTTTATGTACAGTAATCTACATAAGCTATTGTAGAAAGAGGTAATTTGTATCAGGTTCCAGTTCCAATATCATATGTTTTATGAAAACCTGTAAAACTAAATGATAATTGTATCATGCTGAAGGGGCTCTGGGAACAACATGTCAACATAGAAGTCATTATTTTTCAATTAGATTTCAGGCCAAGTAATTCTTCTACTAAATCAATTAAGATATCATTCTGAAAAGTGAGTATTTTTTTATATAGTGATTCCTGACAAAGACGCATTCATTTTATTATCAAGAATCCAAGATGGTCAATATGTCATTTATATTGAATTTTCAATTGGATTTCATAAAATTCATTGAAAAGAATACATTTACTGGTCAATCAAATGAATGTGTTTATATTTGTATTGATGCACTTGTTGTAATATTTATCAACACTATAAATACAGTTACAAAATTTTTTATGAATCATCTTTATCTGCGAACAGCCTGAACCATGAGTGTTTTAATAAATCCTTTGAAATAAAACATATAATGATATCAGTGGGTTACATAATTCCTGACACTTCATAAAAGGCCAAATAACATAGCCAGTGAGGGATCTGATTACGATCTGAATGATGATTATCTAGATAATTATTATGATCATTTAATTCAAACAAATCCTTTTCAAAAGCATTTAAAATGATTAAATTTGTTCACTCTCAACACTAACTGTTGTTTCCATGCAATTATTATTAAAATACTTCAATAAACATATTACTGAGTTGACCTCCAGATTATTTCTATAGCAAACCTCTCTTCTACCCCTTTCCTCTCCTGTCCTTCCATTGCAAACCTCTCTTCTACCCCCCACCCCTTCTATCCCCCCTTCCCCTCCTCCCCTTTCCTCTCATGTCCTTCCATTGCAAACCTCTGTTCTATCCCTCCTTTCCCCTCCTATCCTCCAGCCCCTCTCCTGCAACTCCCCTCTTAATATCTGTATTGCATACTGAATTAAGGGGAAGACACTCACATTATGGAATAACAGTAACTTACATAATAGGATAAGTTACATAAGCTACATGCAGGTGCAAGAGGTCATCACAGGTCATCATATCTAGTAATTAGCATAAACCCCCATGTGGCTAGCCTATTCTGACCAATCAGATTGCACTAACATATGTCAAGATTTAAGATATTCAGAAATCTTCAGTTAGATTCACATGAGACATTGACCTGGACAGTTTACTTTGGCAATTGGACTTATCACTAGCTGAATTTGTGATTTGTGTCAGAGGGATATATTCCAAATGTTTATGTGCATCTTTTTTTAGTTCTTTGGAAGTTGAGAGTGTGACTAATCTAACATTGGATTAACCAGTTTGTTGACTGTTGTGATTGTGTTTGAAAACTTTGGTCAGAGTACTGTACAAGTACTTTTAAGAAAGAATTCTTGAGATTTTCGGGACTATTTCTTGACTTCAAGAGTCACAAAACCTGTTATTATTGATTGACATTTAAATGAATACTCCTAAACCAATCAAGATAATGAAATTAATATGGATGCCCACATATAAGTAACATTTTGAAGATTAAAAAATACAAGATGGTCACCAATTCAGCCATAGATATACAAAAAAGTTATACAAAAACCTACTGCTTGTTAACAAATCATGATTTAATAACATTCTTGTATTAATGTTTGTTCGTGCTCTAATTTTTTCCAACAGAAGACTAGCATTTTAAAAGATACAAAAATCATGATGGCAGCCATAATCAATTATCATATAAAATATGGTTACACAATTAAACTATATTACCACATCATTCTTTTTAAGGTGAGCTTCTGTACCCTCGGTACTTTTATTTAATTTTTGGAAACATGACTAAAACAGCGATTCTATGATAAATTACTTTGTCCTGAACATATTTCATGAAATATACATCTCAGCTTCACCAAATTTGCTACATATGTCAATCGTGATTGCTGGATATGCCTTGTGAGAGTTAAACGATATTATATGGATTTTCTTCTCTGTGGTCTCTTTGGAAAACATAACTTACAAAGTGACTCAACAAAAATAATGTTGTCCTCAGTGCATCTCGTAGAATATTCATGATAACTACCTCAAATTTGAAACAAAGATCAACAATTATCTCTAGATGTACCCTTTTAATTGTAAAACCTATTAATGAATTCGGTATTTGGGTTTCAGTTGAAAGAAGACTTAAACAATGACTTACTGTATACTCAACTATCATACTTTAACCAATATTAATCAGTTTTACTATTTGAAATTCTTTGAACAAAGTGGGGAGCGGGGGTATGTGAGCTTTGCTCGCTTCTTCACTTGTTCTATTCTAGCGAGAAGTGCTGTCTATGCCTTGCTCCACAGTTCAATAAAGTGACAAAGTGATAAGTGAGGGTTAGAGATTATTATGTGCGTCAGTCTATATGTCTATTATAAAAAAGAAAAGAGATTAGCATCATGTGTGGAAAGCTCATGATTAAGAATGTTCCCTGGCTCTGAAGGTCTGTATTTGCAAATGTAGCAGCAGTATATATCTGTGGAAGGGAAATAAAAATACTGTTTGGTGTTATGTTGTATAGGCCTACTCTCTATTGCTAATAACTAAAGCAAAAATTACTATTTAACCTTCATATGAAGAACTATATGTTTATACGTTACCAACATCTCGAATTGAAGTTACCAGCATCCCCGTCGGATTTTGGAATTGCTTATTTCTCAAGAAATGGATGTCGATATGAAAATTCAGTGCATTAAATCGTTTTACACCATTAAAGCCCGTATTTATGCTTAAAGAGTTCGATCATAAACACATAGAAAACTGTTATTTCTTGTGAAATACTCGCGAGGCGATCTTACCTTCCACCATCTTGGGATGTTGGTAACGATCGTTACCAGCATCACATTAGGTACAGTGACAGTGGTTAAACCAGATCCTGGGATCGTACTATGACGCTACCCTGTCCGTGTTTACGTGAACTTTGCGTTGTGTATTTTTATATTGTCATGGTAATCATAGAGTAACATCAGTGTACAATCTCTTCAGTTCAATGGCATTTGTCATTTGTCAAAATTCAACCATGTAATTTGTAAATAAAAAAGATTTATTACTGTTAGAAAAAAGAGAAAAGACAGAAATAAATAAGACCAAAAAAAGTACGAAACTGTCATTGTAACCTTTCTCCTAACTAATTCTAATATCCTATATATATAACTTCACTGCTAATATATATTTTGTACATGTACCCTAAGTTAATATTTACCCCAACCATCTAACTAAATACAACTACTATAATTAACTATATATTGAAATATGCCAAAGAGATATCCCCCGTAGTGGCAGTGGATTTACTATACAGATTGCAGCGTCAGTAAAGACATCGATTGGCAGCACACATTAGGGTGTGTTCAACAAGGCGAGTACATGCTAGTATCAGGGAGAACTCGCTCTTGAACGACCCAGCTAAAACAAGTTCATGCGTGTATGTGTGATGTTCTTTGGTAGGTTGTGCACCTAGCATTATTTAGGGGTGTTTGCCAATTGGGTGCAGCAAGTGCAACTTTTGAAATGATTTATTTATCTATATTTGGAACACTCTTTGGGGGGTTGCACACGCACCCCTAATAAGGGCCTTAGGGGCCACACCCTTAATACCTATTTTCATCTTCTCCAGAAGCACAAGGCCTAGAAAGCTGAAACTTTGTATACAGACTCCTTGACTAGAGAGGATTATAAATTGTAACTTTGGTGGCCCTGTGGCCTCTAATAAGGGTCGCAGGGGCCAAGACCTTAAAATTTATTTTCATCTTCTTCTCCAGAAGCATAAGGCCTAGAAAGCTGAAACTTTGTGTACAGACTCCTTGACTACTGAGGATAATAAATTGTAGATTTTGTGACCCTCTGGCCTCTACTAAGGGGAGAACCACATTGGCCACACCCTAAAGCAAAATCAAATGTAAAGCCTGATGGCTCTCTTTTTTAGCTCATCAGGTCTGAAAGACCCTATGGGCTTATGGCATGGCATGGCGTCCGGCTTCCGTCTGTCCGTCCATCCGTAAACTTTTCCCATTTTTAGCTCATCTGGCCTGTAAGGCCCGATGGGCTTATGGCATGGCATGTTGTCCGGCATTCATCCATAGGTCCATCCGTCCGTAAACTTTGTGGAATTTCTACTTCTTCTCCAGAACCATAAGGCCTGGAAAGCTGAAACTATGTGTACAGACTCCTTGGCTAGTGAGGATTATAAATTGTAGCTTTGGTGGCCCTGTGACCCCTAATAAGGGCCACAGGGGCCGCGCCCTAAAAACCTATTTTCATCTTCTTCTCCAGAACCATCAGGCCTAGAAAGCTCAAACTTTGTGTACAGACTCCTTGGCTAGTGAGGATTATAAATTGTAGCTTTGGTGGCCCTGTGACCCCTAATAACGGCCTCAGGGGCCAAGACCTTAATACCAATTTTCATCTTCTTCTCCATAAGCATAAGGCCTAGAAAGCTGAACCTTTGTGTACAGACTCCTTGGCTAGTGAGGATTATAGATTGGTACTTTGGTGGCCCTGTGACCCCTTATAAGGGTGACAGGCGCCAAGACCTTAATACCAATTTTCATATTCTTCTCCATAAGCATAAGGCCTCCTTGATTAGTGAGACTTATGATTTATAACTTTTGTGGCCCCATGGTCCCTAATAATGGCCACGGGCCACACCCTAAAACCTTTTTCATCTTCTCCTGAAGCACAAGGCATAGAATGCTGAAATGTTTTCTACACACTCTCCATGACAAAGTGTGTCGGATATGAAATAGTTCACTGGTACTCTGATAGTGTCAGTCTTTTAAGGACAACCGTTGAACTTGAAAACGGGACAACACTTTACATTGCAAATTTGGCATAAAGAGAGTTTGATAATTGCTCTAAAATTTGATATATTTAGTTTTTTCGTTTATTCAACAATGATACCTTAAAGTTTAGTAAATTGGTGTGTAAGAGGCTCATACCCTTTGATACCCCGTGATTGTGTGATTATGAGAGAGAAATTAGTAATTTGACAAAATAGTTGAACTTAAGTGGTCTGCATATTGACTCAAGAGGTGGTCTGCATATTACGATCTTCAATATGCAGACCACTCGAGTTCAACTCGGTATCTGTAGCGACCACACTGCCGATTATTTGATAATAGTAACATAAGAAAGACCTATCAGTAAGTAATTAAAATTTGTATGTGAACAATTATCCACATCAAGCATTTACCTGTAGTCTATTGCATTTAACAAACCCTAGAAAGACTTCAAATCGATCGTGAATCTTACCTGGTCCCCTGCCTCTGTCATCTTCCCTACCATCTTCGTGGTCAGCAATTTACTCAGTGAGGTTTACGAACGTTACACTAACCCGTACCCTGAGACAGGATGAGACTATCATAAATACTATTAAATAAATATTAGTGCTATTAATATCAAAGTTACAATAATCTATTCCAAAATGTTAAACCATAATGTCCAAAAACCAAGTACCCGAGTATGTCAATTCAGATTAATATCAAGCCAAACTGCTATGTTTCAATTATTATATTCCTTTTATTTTCAGATTGAAGTCTTACAGATATGTAGTGTTTTCTGAAATCAGTCAAAATGGCTGAAAAAAAGACAGCCTTCTGTAAGTATTATTTGAATTATATTGTTTAAAGAGGGACTAAAATGATTTATGGTCACTTTCTGGATTCAATAAGAAGGAATAGAAATTGGACATAGACTCGACTTTGTAAATCGGACAGTTACCTGCCTAAAAGCCACTTTTAAATAACTGCCTAATTAGCTTCGGTGAAACAGAATTTGTGGTCTGCCCTACAATGATCAGTAGGGCTGTTGCTTCACCTAATGATCCTGTTTCAATGTGTCTTAGCACCTTTTAACATACAAAACTTTACCAAATCAACTAATTTTTTGGGAAAATGTTATAGCTTTGATATCCAACCGGTCAATATCAGTTATTTCAAGCCCATGGTTATTAACCCTTACGATGCTTCTCATACAATGTTCCTGGCTGCCGATAACATTGCCCGCAAGCTGTCTAGGCTAACCCTGAAAAACTTTTCCGATAAAGCTATAACTAACTGTAAGCTGGGTAGGCAAATCCCAGATTTTTCTGCACCAAGACCTTTCTCAGTTCGAAGTTAGTAATTATTTTCCGCCCTTCGCTGAAGCACTGTTCTTTTTATGAAAAGTGGTCTTAGTGGTGGATCGAAAGTTGTATGAAGATTCAATAAATTCTGTCATGAAAACCACTAATTTTCCCCCTTCTCTCCCGAGAGCGAGAATCACAATGAGTCACTTACTGCCATTAGGTGCATGCATTGCACGGGAACAAGATTACCGTATTTCCTCTCATAAGCGCCCGGGCGCTTATTTTTTCAGCACCCCCTTACCCCCTGGCGCTTATTAGAGACCCGACGCTTATTGGAGACCCGGCACTTATTTCTTTCAAAGAGAATTGAAATACCCTGTCAATAAATATGTACGCTCGTATATAAGGGATCTCTGAAAGCTGGGCCCATTGTCAGAATAAAGAGGAGAGAAAGTAAATTCATTGTAAAATTCATGCATATGCAATGAGTACTTTTCATACAGCAAGCCCCGCACAAACAAGTACTTTCTCTGACGCACTGTTGATAAAATACATGCTTCGTGCTTGATATTTCAATAACCAAGTGGCATGCTCTAACACATGACACATCAATGAAAAGAGAATAAAGTTGTCATCAATTTGGTATATAATTTTTATTAGCTCATCAGGACTGAAAGTCCAGATGGGCTTATGGCATGGCCCGTCGTCCGGCGTCCGTCCGTCCGTCGTCCGTCGTCCGTCGTCCGTCGTCTGTCGTCCGTCGTCCGTCCGTAAACTTTTGACACTTTCGACTTCTCCTCATGAACTATACACATTAGAGAGCTGAAATTTTGTGTACAAGTACGTTAGCATATGGAGATTCTAATTTGTAACTTTGGTGACCCTGTGACCCCAAATAGGGTCACAGGGGTCACAACTTTAAAAACCTATTTTCATCTTCTTCTCCAGTTCCAGAAAGACTAGAGAGTTAAAAATGATATGTGCAGACTCCTTGGCCAATGGGGATTCTAATTTGTAACTTTGGTGACCCTGTGACCCCAAATAGGGTCACAGGGGTCACAACCTCAAATACCTATTTTCATCTTCTTCTCCAGTTCCAAAAGGAGTAGAGAGTTAAAAATTATATGTGCAGACTCCTTTGACAATGGAGATTCTAATTTGTAACTTTGGTGACCCTGTGACCCCAAATCGGGTCACAGGGGTCACAACCTTAAAAACCTATTTTCATCTTCTTCTCCAGTTCTAAAAGGTACTAGAGAGTTAAAAACGATATGTACAGACTCCTTGGCCAATTGGGATTCTAAATTGTAGATTTCATGACCCCATGACCCCAAATAGGGTCACAGGGGTCACAACCTTAAAAACCTATTTTCATCTACTTCTCCAGTTCTAAAAGGACTAGAGAGTTGAAAGTGATATGTGCAGACTCCTTGGACAATGGGGATTCTTATTTGTAACTTTGGTGAACCTGTGACCCCAAATAGGGTCACAGGGGTCACAACCTTAAAAACCTATTTTCATCTTCTTCTCCAGTTCTAAAAGGACTAGAGAGTTGAAAGTGATATGTGCAGACTCCTTGGACAATGGGGATTCTAATTTGTAACTTTGGTGACCCTGTGACCCCAAATAGGGTCACAGGGGTCACAACCTTAAAAACCTATTTTCATCTTCTTCTCCAGTTCTAAAAGGACTAGAGAGTTGAAAGTGATATGTGCAGACTCCTTGGACAATGGGGATTCTAATTTGTAACTTTGGTGAACCTGTGACCCCAAATAGGGTCACAGGGGTCACAACCTTAAAAACCTATTTTCATCTTCTTCTCCAGTTCTAAAAGGACTAGAGAGTTGAAAGTGATATGTGCAGACTCCTTGGACAATGGGGATTCTAATTTGTAACTTTGGTGAACCTGTGACCCCAAATAGGGTCACAGGGGTCACAACCTTAAAAAACTATTTTCATCTTCTTCTCAAGTTCCAAAAGGTCTAGAGAGCTGAAATTATATGTGCAGACTCCTTGGACATTGGGGATTCTAATTTGTAACTTTGGTGACCCTGTGACCCCAAATAGGGTCACAGGGGTCACAACCTAAAAAACTTATTTTCATCTTCTTCTCAAGTTCCAAAAGGTCTAGTCTAGAGTGCTGTAATTATATGTGCAGACTCCTTGGCCAATAGGGATTCTAAATTATAGATTTCGTGACCCCATGACCCCAAATAGGGTCACAGGGGTCACAACCTTAAAAATTTATTTTCATCATCATCTTTAGCTCCTAAAGGTCTATTGAGCTGAAAGACTGCATGTAGACTCCTTGGCCAATTGGGATTCTAAACTGTAGGTTTTGTGACCCCATGACCCCAAATAGGGTCACAGGGGTCACAATCTTAAAAACCTATTTTTCTCCATTAGATGACAGTCTTTAAAAAATTTATTTCTCCTTGGATATTTTAGTGTGGACTTCTTTCACTGTCTGATATTGGCGATCTAGAAAGTGTTGAATAATAATACATTTGTTTATTAATTTTTTTATAGGTTTTCTTGTAATAGGTAACATCAGTTTCATTTTTAGCTCATCTTGCCTGTATAAAGCAAACTTGATATGATGCCTGATGAGCTACAGAGCCAATGGCTCTATTTTTTGGTCATATGCTAATAAATAAACTAGAAAGGGCGTCAAAATAAAGACTTTTGAGCTTGATATTTCAATAACCAAGTGGCCCACTCTAAAACATGATTCCATCGATGGAAAGAGAATAAAATTGCTCTCAATTTGGTATATCATTTGTATATGCGCGCAGAAAAAATAAGCTGCAAGAATCCCCGCAAAATGTTCTGATGTATGTCTTTTTGACATCAGAGATTTTTTTTTGGTTTCGCAATGATGTAATGGGAAAGTCGTCTGATGACAATACTTTCATGATCGGATTATGATGAAGTACAAGGTAATTGGCCTCTTCCAGGCATCGCCTTGATGTATGTTTTTTTTTCCCATGAAAAATTGAATGTTACAATTTTGAATATTTTTATTGCGGGCCTGGCCATGAGATATAGGCTAAGTTAACCCTTAGTCCCCAAACTTCAAAATTCAATATCAGGTTTACTGAAATTCATAAATAAAGTTCTATGTTATTCCAAGGGAATAGCATATATGTCGGGAGAGGTTTTCCTTTCGAGAGAACATTATGTCATGAGTAACGTTACGAAGTAACCTGGGACGTCCCAGCGGGTACTTGCATGAAACCTATCAAGAGTTATAAAACTTTTGTAATCCACAAATGACAATCAGTACTTCCCTGACTTGGAAGGTAGTTGCGTTCGCAACTCGCCACCTCGAAGGCAGAGGATTAAGTTGTGATGAACCATTTTCCTTCAGCGACGACGAGTTTATTGCTCTAGTCCATGCTGACAAATGGAAGGAAGGGCCGACGCTACGTGGACATATTGATTTGCAGTGGCAAGACTGGGTTGGGACAGTTCAAGGAAATGCCTGAGCAACACAACCTATTGACTATTTCGACCTGTTCATAAATGAAGAGGACTATGGCAACAGAAACCAAATGATATTTTCACCAAGAATGTCATAGCAAGGTTCTTACCCCCTGTTCGAGGTTGCACCAGTGGAATAATGCGGAGGTGATAAGTATTCACAGCAATGACTATCGCAATTTCCTTTTCAGAGTATTGGACGACTAGTGATGTGACATCGACGCCTGTCTTCACAAAGTGTATGCCCAATGATAACAGTACAATGCTTGGACGAAACATCTCAGTCAATAACTTGGCTTCTTGTATATCCGCATCATACATCGGTTTTCCAGAGTTTACATACCGCATTAACATATCTCTGTTGATAAGGGATTGGTGCCTTGGAAATAATGGCAACCTCAGCTTCAAAGTTAACAATCCTGACAAACCAAAGAAGTATGGAATAAAGGCCTAATGTTGTTCAACTCTCACAATAGATATATTTGTAAATTCAAACTCCACATTGGAAGAACCAATGAAGCTGTTTCTATAGGTGGGAAAACCTAAGGTTTGGTCATTGACTTGGTCAAGGATTATTCTGGGAAGGGATATCATGTTTATATGGACAATTTTTATTCATTTGTGACATTGTACATAAACTTGTGGGAGTGTGCTTTTGGGTTGACGGGGACGTTAAAAAGGTAGTCGTTAAGGAAAATGAAAAGAAAAGAAAAGAAGCAAAGAAAGGTTCCGTGCTGCAACAACAGCACAATCAAGACCTTCTACTCGTCTGGTATGAGCACAGAAAATGAATCTTGCTTATGTCCACTTGAAGCTGCAGAAGCTGTTGAGACAGGCAAGAAGAACAGAGTGACTGGAGAACCAAATAGAAAACCTTGTATTGTGCATGTGTAAAATAAGTACATTGAGGGTGTTGATTGCGCTGATTCGAACTGAAAACGTTTTAGTGGTGGAAGCGTGTGTGGTTTCATATCCTCAACGTTGCCTACCTTCTGTACAAAGAACTCTGAAACTGACAAGCCGTCAATTCAGGAAAGAAATAGTTCAACACATTATAACCTTTGTGGACACAGACATGGTTGCACGTCTGCGCAGACGTCCCCAGAGTTGGGCAAGTACGAGCGATGATAGTATCATACGTCGACCTTGTTAGGTCTCAAAAGATTTTGCACCAATAAAGGTGATTATTAGCAGCTCTGTCTAAGGGCTTGTAAACGTGATAACTTGAAAAGTTTAATGTGCTATGGAGCTCTAACTTGGTATATGTCATTCTTGGAAGAGTAGAAAATTTTGAAAAAGTTTTCGCTAAAATCTGTCAAAGGTCAAGGTCACAGCAAGGTCACGACTTTAGCATGGTTTAGCGAAAATGCTTTTAGTGTAGGATCAAAACCGAGCCAGAGGTGTTGTTGATAATGTAAGCCCGCGGCAGAGGGAAATTGGAAAGGGCCGACAGGCCCGCCCCAATTTCCCGAGACTGAGGGCTTACATTATCAAACAACACTGAGGGCGAGGTTTTGATCTAACTTATGAACCTAGATAAACCGTAGTTACAAAATAATTTCAATAATAAGTATAAAAATGGATTCATTGATTTTTACTTGTAGGGAATCACCATGAGCAAACGGAGAGCACATCCACGCCCTGCACGTGCTTTGCGCTCACTACCCAAGCCGTGAACGTGAAATGCATGCGCTATCTGCCTCGTGAAGTTCACATGATTGTCACTGTGGAAAATACATCATTGTTCTCGTGGGCCTTTATAGCAGAGTTGTCAAAGGCGGCAGTTTAGTAAGCGAGTGGTGCAGAGTTCGAAACCAGCCATGCGAACATTATATTTGTGATTTGTCAAAAAATGTGATATTTTGTGATGGTATTTATTCGAAGAAGGATATTGAAACAAAGTATTTCAAAACGTGTATAATCCCAATCAAAATAAATTTCTGATAGAGAAAGCCCTGGGCATTCTTGGAGAATGCCCGGCAAAGAGGTTTATCTGGTAAAAGAAGAACCTAATAGAACAATAGAGTGACGTCACTGGAGGTTTATAATTTCAACTATGAACACTTTTAATAATAAATGATTGTTATACTCAATAAAAAGTGTTTATTGATTGTGTGACCTTGAAGGTCAAAGGTTAAGGTCACGAGCAAATGCCTAATTTGCTGAGGCCTGAAGAAGGCGGAACAGGGGAAGGCGAAACCCCCAGTTTCGGGGCTGCTCTGCTTTTGCGGTGTCCCACAAACACAAATCTAGTTGTTATGAATGGTTGTTGGATATCTTGTAAAAATATTTCATAAAATAAATTATTCTTTTTTATTTCGTAAAAGAGACAGAGAAAGTCAATGTGAGCTGTCCCTGGAAGTTCAACTGGAGGCAAATCATGAACCCCAACCTTTCTTTGTCACTATATATCTTTAAAAAGGGTGGCGAAATTTCAGATTGTTTATATTATCATTGTGAAGGCGATGAAGGAGCTTCAATTCAATGTGTCATTTGTAAATAAGCAAAACAAATAAAGAAACCGCAAACGACGCAATCAAATATCAAACTTTTTCTCAAAAATGACTGATGGTACCCACTTAGTGGCCTTCATATCTCAGGAACCATTTGAGACACCTTTACATTTTTCACCATCGTATAGATGAGAAAATTGTCTTTATTTACATGTATCATTTTAATATGTGCGCACAAAAATAAAGAAGCAGCAAGTGTTGCGACAAGTGTCACAAATATCATTTTGTAACTCAAAATGAATGAGGGTACCCACCCAGCGGCCTTCTTATGTCATGAAGGATTTGAGATAATTTTTTAAAAATTTCACCATTGTGTAGAGGAGAGAATTGTCTTTATTTACTTATAACATTTCTATATGTAAGCACAAAAATAAAGAAGCGGCAAGCAGCAAGCGAAATAAAAGACAGAGTTTACACACGCCATTGCGCTATCACTCCATTTATTGCTAATTAAACTTGCATGTTTCTTTTGCACTGGCACCCCCGTACATAATGGCACTGAGGTGCCTGTCGGTTCTACAGTGCATGCGAGGGCATGTGTTCCCCCTAAGATTCTGGTGCTTTCGGAAGTTTTTGTATATACTTGTATACTCCACAGTTTCCATCCTTTGTAGCTTTTGCACCATTACCCGTATTATCATGATCCTTTGTAAATATTAAAATGAATAAATTCTCTACAGTTCAATATAAAAAATTGTGTATGCGCGTTGAGTATTCTGTATTATTTCAACTGAAAAAGAAGACTTTCTTTTGATAACTGTGGAAATTTAACTATGAGGCATGTCGTAATTTTTTTTATAAATCTATAAAAAAGAAATAGTGTACCTTTGAGTCCATGTTAAAAGAATTATCACGCGTTCTGGATTAAAGATTCTACAAGGCTCTAATTAAAGATAAGATGAGATTGTTATAAAAATCGTTCAAGACACGCTAAAAATTTCATTCTAAGTCGCAGATATGTATCAACTATTTGACTACATGACCCGCTAGGTACTTTTCCTAGGAACGTGATATTACCACCAGGATTCGTGAAATAGATACACTATTTGTTGTAAAAACGCACGTGCGTCTCTACAGAAAATGAAACAGCCAGCAGAGCTAATTAGCAGATAACAGTAGCTGGCACCGTACAAGAAAATTCAGCCACAGGGTCTTGTAGAGCATATAAAGTACTCAGCTTCTCGGAGGTTTAAATCAACATGTATTGATGGACATTTCAAAAGCCCTATCAAATGCCTAGTTGACTTGGCGTCGTTGTGGCCAGCTGCATAACTGTGATAATCTGAAGGTCAGATGTTTGCCGAATCCAGCAGGGCTGGTGGGGGATATTGAAATGAGCTTCATCCATAAATTTGTGTGTCCCTACCTCCCGATATCGTTTTCGGAGCAAAACTCAAAAACTGTAAGACAAAAGTAAATGCAACTTGGTATATGGATCAATCATCATGTGCAGATGTGCTTTTTGGGGTTAAAACTTCTTTTTATCATCCAAAACTGTGTTCCACAGGAGATATCTCTTGTGGAAGATCAAGCGATATCTCCTAGGAGATATCGCTTTGACAGTAGGTTTTGAACAATGGCATGTACTCAGAAAATACATGACATCACAATCGTTTTACATCATCAGTAATGACGTCACAATGCTATGACGTCATAAACACCACAACATCACAATGCTATGACGTCATTACCACGATGACGTCACAATGCTATGACATCACTGATTAAGCAGTTTTAGGACAATGCAGTGTTCAAAGATGTACATTTTTCATGCTTATGTGATGAAAAATGATTTTTGATGATAAATAGAATCTCACCCTCGTGTCTTCTGATATCAAATATATCAACACTCGTTGATAAAAGTAAAATAGCCTCGGCAAGCCTCGGATAATTGTTACTTTTATCAACTCGTGTTGATATATTTGATATCAGAAGACACTTGGGTGAGATTCTCTATGTATCATTAATTTTGGCTGTTTCTATGAAATATTATGACCACCTGAGAAACATGAGAAAACTAAAATCACAGTCATGGTTTGTTTAAAATATTCCCAAAGACAGGGGATATGGATAACTCTGTCTGCTTTTTTTCACTGGACATATCACAAGTCTATTTAACCGTGACACAGTATTGGGCAGTGACAGTCAGTAACAAATGTAATCACTCCAAAACTGTTCATTTTGGATTGGATTCTTTTATTAGCTCATCTGGCCTGAAAGGCCCGATGGGCTTATGGCACGGCATGGTGTCCTGCGTTTAAGGCCGTAAACATTGTGCAAAAGGCCCAGAAAGCTGAAACCTTGTGAACATACTCTTTGACTATTTGAGGATTATAATTTATAGCTTTTGTGGCCCTGTGGCCCCTAATTAGCAGCCCCGTCTAAGGACGGGGCTGCTATCAGTTTTTGTGAAGTTTCCATCGCCGCCGCCGCCGCCGCCGCCGCACTCGTACTACTAGCTATAACTTTTTTCCCCTAAGCTTTCCAGAACTCTTATTCATACCTTACTCCTCATACCTCGGGGGAACGATTTTGACACGTTCACTTTCAAGGTCAAAGGTCAAGGTCACGAGCTATGTATTCACACTAAGAATTCCTTGTAAACGCGATAACTTGAAAAGTTTTTGTGCTATGAAGCTCTAACTTGGTATATATCATCCTTGGAAAAGTAAAAAAATTTGAAAAGGTTTTGGCTACAATCCGTCAAAGGTCAAGGTCACAGCAAGGTCATGACGTAAGCATGTTTTAGCGAAAATGCTTTATTTTAACTATGAACACTTTTAATCAATACATGATTGTTATACTCAAAAAAAAGTGTTCAATGATTGTGTGACCTTGAAGGTCAAAGGTCAAGGTCATGAGATATGAGTTATTACAAAATGCACTAAATTGGGGTATAACTTTATCCCATTTAGCTTTTCAGAACTCATGAAAATGTCTAAATGTTAATACTTCCAGGGAATTATTATGACATGTTCACTTTCAAGTTCAAAGGTCAAGGTCACGAGTTATAAAATCACCACAAAATTCTTTGTAAACACGGTAACTTGAAAGGTTTCTGTGCTATTAAGCTCTAACTTGGTATATATCATCCTTGGAAAAGTAAAAAAAATTGAAAAGGTTTCGGCTACAATCTGTCAAAGGTCAAGGTCACAGCAAGGTCATGACTTAAGCATGGTTTAGCGAAAATGCTTAATTTTAACTATGATCACTTTTAATCAATACATGATTGTTATACTCCATAAAAAGTGTTCAATTATTGTGTGACCTTGAAGGTCAAAGGTCAAGGTCATGAGATATGAGTTATTGCAATTCCTTGTAAACACAATAACTTGAAAAGATTTTGTGCTATGAAGTTTAGATTTTGTATATATTATCTCTTGAGAAGTACAACATTTTCAAAAAGTTTTGGGTACTAACTGTCGAAGGTCAAGGTCACAGCAAGGTCAACATATATGGAGAAAATGGATTAATTGTATTTTTAACACTTTATTTCATTACAATAATGTTATACTCAATGAAATGTGTTCATTGATTGTGTGACCTTGAGTGTCAAAGGTCAAGGTCACGAGAAAATTCCCAATTTGGTGAGGCCTGTAAAAGGCGGAACAGGGTAAGGCGAAACCCAAAGTTCCGGGGCTGCTCTGCTTTTGCGGTATCCCGCAAACGCTAATCTAGTTGTTCAGGGGCCAAACCCTTAAAATGAAACAATAAGTTTTCTTATAATTACTAACAATAATTGAGATTGTTTCATAATTATTGCGAATATCCTTAACCTCTAAACCAACATTGACAGAATACCAAGTAAGGAGGAGGGTATCCAGACTCTCCAGACTTGCCAAATTATGCTTAAAACTCGACAAGTAGAGGAGATAATTGATAAAAATAACGGTAAAATGATCAGAAACGTCCCAAAATTATCCCAAATAACGGTCAAGTTTAGCCCGAAATGATGGGAAAAACACAATAATTACAACATTTTGGCGAATATTCCCGAGGTTAATCCTTGAAAAAAAGATCGTATCAATGGCTAATTTGCCACTGATATTGTAGAAATACGATAAATCCGAATAAGGAAGGTGAGGAATACGTAATTAAGGAAAATTCCGGAACGAAAAACAGGCCCCAATGGGCGGAAATGGAAGCCCAAATACAATCAAGTACCAGTTCTAGACTGTTCTCTCCACTCAGTAACTCATATTTAATAAGGTAGGTGCTGGGGAGAATTAATACTTTGAATTTAGAACAAAGGTTTGATTAATACAACCCAAAGAAAGATTGTGCCACGTCACTCAATGTTTAACATAGAAGACTGGAACCCAGCCCTTAGTATTTTGCGAAATAACTCAGGGGTGAAGATATGCCCACCTGAAATAGTGGTTGAAGTCCACCATCTCGGCTGATAGGATGGGACCAGATGGCAATCTGACTGAGGCAATCACTGATCTATAGCCTTTAATGGTGGCTGCTTTTAAATTGCAATTCTGGCGTAAGTGATTTAGGAAGTCCGCAATCACAGGAATAGTCAAGGGGAGGTCGGCCAAACCTCTATCTCTAATCCCCACTCCTCGAACTTGATCCACTTATGGTCATAGAGCATAGAAGTGGAAGGTCTGATGGATCTTGAAATAGCATCAGAGGTTGCCTGTGCATAACTGCGTTCTTGCAGCGTTCTTTTGATATTTTCCAGACATGAAGATTAAATGCTTAGGTCATTTTGAAGACATTTTTGAGGATTTTTTCTCGACAGAGAGTCCGTAAGGAAGTTCAGTTTCCCAGGAATGTGTCAGGCTTGAAGATTTATGAACCATGAGTGTACAAGAGCGTAAAGAGAGAGTCAAGAGGACAGCCTTCATTTGAGCAAATTGATGTGAAGATGGGAGTCTGCTTGGACCCAGAGCCTGCTTAAGGTGTGCTGATTCCAATGCGCACCCCAACCCGCGTTCGTGTGTTGAGGTGGAAGAAGAGTGAAAGTGCAGCCTGACATGACGTGCTTGCGCAATGTCCACCACTGAAACCCCTGGCAAACTAAGTAAGGGAACCGACCAGAGACATCCGTCTCCTGAGAGACAGTTCCTTGCTGCTGTCCATTAGAAGTTGGATGGAAGACTGTTTAACTGTCCAATGGTGGAGGTTGTCGATTCCAACATGGCTCCCAGGAACTTGATTAGAAAGGAGGGGTTGAACTTCAACTTGTCCAAATGTATAATTCAGCCCAAGTGGGTGAAAAATGACTGACCAGCCTCAGGTGGTACCAAAGGGTAGATTGATTCTGATGACGTAGTAAAAAGACCTCTAGGTCACGTAAATGAACATGTAATGTAAGTGTAGAAACTGGAGAACTGTGACCTTGGTGAACAGCCATGAGGCAATGGAGTTCCCGAAGTGAAGCACCTTGAATTGGAAACGGTGGCTGTTGAGGGCAAAACAAAGGAACTTCCAAGACTTGAGATGGACAGGAATGTATAGGTAAGCATCCTTCAAGTCGAGACTGGCAAACAGGGACTGTGGAAGAATCAATTGTGGATGTTGTTGCAGCTGCAGGTAAACCCGTGCTAACGGACCGCTTAACGGAATCAGCCTGCCCTCCCTGATTACCCACTGAAGTCTGTGCGCCGCTAGGCGCCGTGACATTCAGAAGTGGGTTTGAGGCAGTCTGGGCTCGTGCCCACCGTGGAGAGCATCCGGTCCATGACCCGTGCTTCCTTGGCAAGGCAGAGGAGCTGAGCCGACCACCCCCTCCACTGAGTCAAGGATCAGGGAGGCCGGCTGCATATGGCTGGACACCCACATGGCCTGCTACCGCAGCTGGTCTCGAGTGCAGAGAAGCCCTCAGCTGATTCTCGCTGCATGGACACCATGTTGGAATAGAGGGACGCAATCATCTGCTGGATCTCGTCTAAATCTGATGTCTTAGGCGGGACTTTGACAGCGGGACTTTGACACCTGTAATTTGCTTTAGGCACAGGTTTACGTTTAGGGGTCTTAGTGCGATTATCATGCATAATCTGCCAATCGTCACTTAGATGATTACAAAGCAAACATCGTTTGTCAAAGGAGCAAGGAATTTTGTCACTTCAAGAATAACATAAGGAATGGGGATCACCCTTACACAAATAGTGCTGACATTCCAAACATTTCTTCTGAACAGAAGAAATTATGGGGAAGAAGATTACTACAAAAACATGCAAGAAAGGAGTGATCTCACCTAAGTCAGAAGTTCACCATTTTCTCACAGGTAATCCAAAATCACACAGGTAATGTGATGCCGACTCACAATTAAAACACTGAAGTAATTCACAAGAAAACACAAAGAAAAATTAATCGAAGTAAATCACAAGAAAAACACAAAGGTAAATACAAGACTTGAATGAACTCAAGAAACTCTCACACAAAGTATGACTGATATTGCGGCGTACAGAGAAAAGAAATGAGAGCTGAGTTTGATTTTCAAGGGAGATAACTTAGGGAGATAATTTTTTGTAGGACTAAGAAGTATAAATTTATTACCTCAAATTCAACAAGAAAAGCCTTTAAAAAAGCAAGCTTTGGGGCACCAAATTATATATCGCTATATAGAACCAAGAGATTTAGGTTAGGGAGGACGGGGGCAGGGAATTTTACTTGAATAAATTGTTCCAATCGGAGACGTATTTTCTTTGTTTTTTTGTTTTGATAGTTATCAGTACACTATGTACATAGAGATTATTACCCGAGTAAGTGTGTCATATGACTTTTACGAAACGATTGTGAATTTTTAGCTCATCAGGACTGAAAGTCCAGATGGGCTTATGGCATGGCCCGACGTCCGGCGTCCGTCAGGCGTCCGTCGTCCGTCCGTCCGTAAACTTTTGACACTTTTGACTTCTCCTCATGAACCATACACATTAGAGAGCTGAAATTTTGTGTACCAGTACCTTAGCATATGGAGATTCTAATTTGGGTCACAGGGGTCACAGGGGTCACAACTTTAAAAACCTATTTTCATCTTCTTCTCCAGTTCCAGAAGGACTAGAGAGTTAAAAATGATATGTGCAGACTCCTTGGCCAATGGGGATTCTAATTTGTAACTTTGGTGAACCTGTGACCCCAAATAGGGTCACAGGGGTCACAACCTTAAATACCTATTTTCATCTTCTTCTCCAGTTCCAAAAGGAGTAGAGAGTTAAAAATTATATGTGCAGACTCCTTGGCCAATCGGGATTCTTAATTGTAGATTTTGTTACCCCATGACCCCAAATAGGGTCACAGGGGTCACAACCTTAAAAACCAATTCTCATCTTCTTCTCCAGTTCCAAAAGGAGTATATAGTTAATATTGATGTGTGCAGACTCCTTGGACAATGGGGATTCTAATTTGTAACTTTGTTGACCCTGTGACCCCAAATAGGGTCACAGGGGTCACAACCTTAAACAACTATTTTCATCTTCTTCTCAAGTTCCAAAAGGTCTAGAGAGCTGAAATTATATGTGCAGACTCCTTGGCCAATGGGGATTCTAAATTGTAGATTTCGTGAACCCATGACCCCAAATAGGGTCACAGGGGTCACAACCTTAAAAACTTATTTTCATCATCATCTTTAGCTCCTAAAGGTCTATTGAGCTGAAAGACTGCATGTAGACTCCTTGGCCAATTGGGATTCTAAACTGTAGGTTTTGTGACCCCATGACCCCAAATAGGGTCACAGGGGTCACAATCTTAAAAACCTATTTTTCTCCATTAGATGACAGTCTATGGCAAATTTATTTCTCCTTGGATATCTTAGTGTGGACTTCTTTCACTGTCTGATATTGGCGATCTAGAAAGTGTTGAATAATAATACATTTGTTTTGTAATTTTTTTATAGGTTTTCTTGCAATAGGTAACATCAGTTTCATTTTTAGCTCATCTTGCCTGTATAAAGCAAACTTGATATGATGCCTGATGAGCTACAGAGCCCATGGCTCTATTTTTTTATTGCCCGAGCGAGAGTGAGGGTTATACACAAATTTGCACGGGTTCCGAAAAGTCATATGACACAATTCCGAGGGTAATAAGTTCTTTATTATACCCCCGACCATTAGGTCGGGGGTATATATAGTAATACCAATTATTCCGTCCGTCCTTCCGTCCGTCCGTCTGTCAGAGGACATTTTTTGTCTGACCTATTTCGGAAAAACTATTCATCTGATTGTTTTCAAATTTTGTACATATATTCTAACCTACTAGTCGGGGTGCAGTGCAAAGTTTCAGCAAATTTCGTCAATATTTGAATTTTTTACAAATTTCCATGTTACAGGGAAAACTATTCATCTGATTCTTTTCACATTTTGCATGTGTCACTACTTATTTTCAAACATATGGGTAATAAATTGTAAAACATCTCGTCCGTTCTGCTTAAATGATAGATACGTCTCTTATCTCAAGTATGATATGAAAATTTCAACATTAATACTGTAATTCAAATTTATATTGCTTTAAAAGATAGCTGACGGTGAGTTTAATACAAGAGCCAGTGATTAACTAGAAGATAAATAGTTGCACTAGTAAACTTTCCATTTCCAATACACGCAAATTTAGTTTAAACCTGACGAATTTCCCATTGACTTTCAGGTTAATTACATGTTGCAACAATAATTTTCCTTAAATGAGTGTTGATCGAATTACAGCCGAAAGTTGCTGATAAATTTAGAAATGATCTCAGCTAAGTTCATAATTTTCTTTATTTAATAGGATGACATTTAAGAATATTTCATCATACTTTAGGCTCTATGTAGATACTTTCTTTGAAAGACACCTTTAATCGTAAATTAAATCATCCATAAAGTTATGTTTTGAAGCATGAAATTTCAAAATGGCCTGTTCAGTACCATTTTTTCCATGAAGAGATGAGATGCATTGAGTGAACGATCAGTCATTGACAAGGCGGGACATTCATCGCTCGTGTTGTAGTAAAAGTTGTAGTACAATGTGATAAAGGTTATATTGAGGATGAGTACCATTTTCTCCTTGTATGTTCCAAATTCCACCAACTCCGTTCTAAATATTTACGTCAGATATCTTGTACAAATCCAAATGAAGCTAATTCAAATTTCTCATGTTAACATCAGATTGTTAACTTATTAATAACTTAGCATGCTTTATTTATCATGTTATGTACCAATGATGGTAAAGCTGAAAACCTTTTATTGTATACATACCAGTTTGTCATGTACAATCTAACATATGTAGTTATGGGCGGATCGCCTACACTTCAGAAATAAAGAAATTGAAATTGAAATTGAAATTGAAATTGAAATTGAAATAGTGAAAGAAATTGAAGGAACCGAATTCCTAGTTGATACAAAAATGGAATGTTGTTTCCGAATGTGGAATGCAAAAAAACACACCGAATAACTACAAGACAGCTCACATGCATTATGCAAAATTGATATTGAGAGTGTAAACGCTCATCAATATATTTTTGAAAATTTACGATATACCTTACATCATAACATTATTATAATAATCAGTTTCAAAATTAAAGCTTGCCAATTATTTCTTACCACCCACATGGTTATGGTACATGGTATAAATTTGCTACAGCTCTGTCCATTGGTCGTTCGAAATACCAGGATATGCTTAAAACAAATATTATTTTGGCTGAAACTTTTCTTTGAAGTTTCCAAGAGTAATATAGTGAGAAACGTCTGCCATTAGTTTTCAATATCAAATGTTACATAACATAACAAAGCAAAAATAAGGGTGTAGCATGTGTGCATTTTAGGATGATTATCAAAGTCATAAATAGTATGGCACAGGAACATAAAATTTTCAGCAAATATCTTCCTGATCTTGTTACATGAAAATTTAAAATTGAGGTACCTTTTATTTTTCTCTTGCTTGTCTGCAACAAAGCACGTTACTATAAATGGTGGCTTGTTATGTCACCCTCAAAGCTTTCACATTATTTGACACACTGAAACAAGAACTGTGGAATGAAAAGGGATTTGGTGGTAAATAAGATGTCAAGTGAGTAGAGGTGTAGGTAGGGAAGGATAGAGGGCGGGATAGGGATAGTTTTGGTTGGCTTTAAAGTGACACAGTGTATCTTTCTTAAAATTTGATTTGGTTTTGGAAAGCTACATAATATATCTAATATGCTGATTGAAGTTCATATCTCATCACTGGACTTGCAAATATATCCATTCATGCATAATATCTCTAAAATGCTTGATTTTATGGAAAAAAACAAGAAAACATCTCAAATACGTTTAATATTTGAAATTATGCATCCAATTAATCTACCTATTAGTTACAATACCTAATAAACACTATCGAGTCCAATATATCTTCCTGTCAGCTTATGACAAGGTTTCAAAATTACGTTTGGCGAATTTGCGCTCGCCAATCGAGCCACATTGTCCGATTTTCGATCAAAATCCCGACTTTGAATGGCCGTTTGTTTGCTCTAATGTTCTGATTGACCTTTAACTTGTTATTTTCAGTAACAGTTAGTGGCCGATGTAATAACATCGATTTCAAAATTTGACATATGTGATCCAACAACATACTCTGTGTCTAAGAAAAGTTTGTTGGAGGCAGCATATAATAGGATACCATTTGCGGGAGACACTATGTTTTCAGTTCTGTCTGTGGTCTCATAATTCCTTGGTTTTATGGTTTCAAAATGTTTTCATTGCCGGGCCATATCTCAAAAACTGTTCAGTATTTATTTTACGAAACTTGGTATGTGGTTAGATCAAGTGGTAGAGTGGTGCCTTTTGCTATTTTGGTTATTCTTAAATTTAAAGTTTTTCTGCTTTCCATGGCAACAGTTTGAACTCACAACATATGGGGGGTAGGGTGCATTTTCTGGCCATATCTCCAAAACTATTCACTTTATTTTTAAGAAACTTATGTAGTTAGACCTAGTGGTGGAGTCGTGCCTTTAGCTTTTTAGCTCATCTGGCCTGTAAGGCCCAATGGGCTTATGGCATGGCATGGTGTCTGGCGTCCGTCCGTCCATCCGTCAGTCCGTCCGTAAACTTTGTGGAATTTCAACTTCTTCTCCAGAACCATAAGGCCTAGAAAACTTAAACTTGGTGTACAGACTCCTTGTCTAGTGAGGATTAAAAATTGTAGCTTTGGTGGCCCTGTGGCCCCTAATAAGGGCCACAGGGGCCACGCCCTAAAAAGCTATTTTCATCTTCTTCTCCAGAACAATAAGGCCTAGAAAGCTGAAACTTTGTGTACAGACTCCTTGACTAGTGAGGATTATAAATTGTAGCTTCAGTGGCCCTGTGACCCCTAATAAGGGCCACAGGGGCCAAGCCCTTAAAACCTATTTTCATCTTCTTCTCCAGAACCATAAGCCCTAGAAAGCTTAAACTTGGTGTACAGACTCCTTGACTAGTGAGGATTAGAAATTGTAGCTTTGGTGGCCCTGTGACCCCTAATAAGGGCCACAGGGACCAAGCCCTTAAACCTATTTTCATCTTCTTCTCCAGAACCATAAGGCCTAGAAAGCTGAAACGTTGTGTACAGACTCCTTGACTAGTGAGGATTATAAATTGTAGCTTCAGTGGCCCTGTGACCCCTAATAAGGGCCACAGGGGCCACGCCCTAAAAACCTATTTTCATCTTCTTCTCCAGAACCATAAGCCCTAGAAAGCTTAAACTTGGTGTACAGACTCCTTGACTAGTGAGGATTAGAAATTGTAGCTTTGGTGGCCCTGTGACCCCTAATAAGGGCCACAGGGACCAAGCCCTTAAACCTATTTTCATCTTCTTCTCCAGAACCATAAGGCCTAGAAAGCTGAAACTTTGTGTACAGACTCCTTGACTAGTGAGGATTATAAATTGTAGCTTTGGTGGCCCTGTGACCCCTAATAAAGGCCACAGGGGCCACGCCCTAAAAACCTATTTCATCTTCTTCTCTAGAAGCATTAGGCCTAGAAACCTTAGACTAAGTGTACAGACTCCTTGACTAGTGAGGATTATAAATTGTAGCTTTGGTGGCCCTGTGACCCCTAATAAGGGCCACAGGGGCCACAACCTAAAAACCTATTTTCATCTTCTCCAGAACAATAAGGCCTAGAAAGCTTAAACATAGTGTCCAGACTCCTTGACTAGTGAAGATTAATAATTGTAGATTTTGTGACCCTGTAGCCCCTACTAAGGGGGGAAACACATTGGTCACACCCTAAAGCAAAATCAAATATACAGCCTGATGAGCTACAGAGCCAATGGCTCTATCTTTTGATTAATCTGAATTACTTATTATTCTGAAACTGCATAACCGGGGTAGGTCCATTTCATTACTATGGCTTATAACTATTCAAAATGTTTTACAAACTTGATATGTGGTTAGAACAAGTGGAGGATTGGTGCCTTTTGCTACTTTGGTTACCGTATTCTGAATTTTTATTTTTAGCTCATCAGGACTGAAAGTCCAGATGGGCTTATGGCATGGCCCGTCGTCCGGCGTCCGTCCGTAAACTTTTGACACTTTCGACTTCTCCTCATGAACCATACACATTAGAGAGCTGAAATTTTGTGTACAGGTACCTTAGCATATGAAAATTCTAATTTGTAACTTTTGTGACCCTGTGACCCCAAATAGGGTCACAGGGGTCACAACCAGGGATGCAGAAATCGGTCTATTTGCCGGACATGTCCGATTGGGAATTCAGTTTGACCGATTGAAAAAGTGACCTGTCGGACATTCAAGGAGTATTTGACCGATTGAAGATAATCAAAGAATTACTAAACAAACAGATAAACAAGCCTGAGTTGACTAACAAGCAATCAATAAAGGCCGATGAAATGCCCCGCTTGTGTCGGTCATAATTGTAATGAAAACACGAACCGGTCATCAATGAAACAACTAATCCATTCAAACGACATAATTACCTTGTTATCTTTAATTATTGGATCATCTCAGTGTCATGCATTGAGTAAAACAAGTCACTAAGGCCAAACTTTTTTTTAAAAGACATCAAACAACTTCACATCGTTATTTTACATGCTGTTACTTTTTCCTCCCTCCACTAACTTCACAAGCTCCATGCATTGACTTTGCAAGCAAGACTTCATTAACACAGTGTTGGGAGCTTTCATTACTGCAGGGAGGGGAAAGGAACAGCAGGATTACTGCAGTGATAGGGAAACGAAAACAGGCTGATCTGTTGGCAAGTTTGACAGGCTAAAAAAACTTATGCAGTGTGTGTCAAGTAGTTGATATGCATCATAACTTAATAGAATTATATTTAAAACAGCCAAAGTAATTTTATTTTACTCAATGTAATGTATTTTCAGTGTTTTATTTTTGCATTGCATTGCATGCGTTGCTATAAATAGATTTGTACATCGTCTGCTTTCCAGTTAATATTAGATTCTAAGCACCTGGCATTTGTTTACTGAATAACTGACACTATTGAAACTTGATTATTTAAATTATTAACATATTCATATACCTAGGCCTAAACATCATAGTAATAAGTAAATTACTGAGTAATATAATTTTAGACTTAAATTTAGTCTATGAAATATTTCCACATGTTCAATCGTGTATTTACGTGAGATAAAGCACCAAAATTTATTACAAAATTTATTCGTCGACTTATACGTGGAATGTCCGATTGGCAAAAATTTGAATCTGCATCCCTGGTCACAACCTTAAAAACCTATAGTATTTTCATCTTCTTCTCCAGTTCCAAAAGGAGTAGAGAGTTAAAAATTATATGTGCAGACTCCTTGGACAATGGGGATTCTAATTTGTAACTTTGGTGACCCTGTGACCCCAAATAGGGCCCCAGGGGTCACAACCTTAAAAACCTATTTTCATCTTCTTCTCCAGTTCTAAAAGGACTAGAGAGTTAAAAATGATATGTGCAGACTCCTTGGCCAATGGGGATTCTTAATTGTAGATTTCGTGACCCCATGACCCCAAATAGGGTCACAGGGGTCACAACCTTAAAAACCAATTCTCATCTTCTTCTCCAGTTCCAAAAGGAGTATATAGTTAATATTGATGTGTGCAGACTCCTTGGACAATGGGGATTCTAATTTGTAACTTTGTTGACCCTGTGACCCCAAATAGGGTCACAGGGGTCACAACCTTAAACAACTATTTTCATCTTCTTCTCAAGTTCCAAAAGGTCTAGAGAGCTGAAATTATATGTGCAGACTCCTTGGCCAATGGGGATTCTAAATTGTAGATTTCGTGAACCAATGACCCCAAATAGGGTCACAGGGGTCACAACCTTAAAAAACTATTTTCATCTTCTTCTCAAGTTCCAAAAGGTCTAGAGAGCTGAAATTATATGTGCAGACTCCTTGGCCAATGGGGATTCTAAATTGTAGATTTCGTGACCCCATGACCCCAAATAGGGTCACAGGGGTCACAACCTTAAAAACTTATTTTCATCATCATCTTTAGCTCCTAAAGGTCTATTGAGATGAAAGACTGCATGTAGACTCCTTGGCCAATTGGGATTCTAAACTGTAGGTTTCGTGACCCCATGACCCCAAATAGGGTCACAGGGGTCACAATCTTAAAAACATATTTTTCTCCATTAGATGACAGTCTATGGCAAATTTATTTCTCCTTGGATATTTTAGTGTGGACTTCTTTCACTGTCTGATATTGGCGATCTAGAAAGTGTTGAATAATAATAAATCATTTGGGTAAGGAAATTTATTCCGAAAATCGTTACATTTGTTTTGTAATTTTTTTATAGGTTTTCTTGCAATAGGTAACATCAGTTTCATTTTTAGCTCATCTGGCCTGTATAAAGCAAACTTGATATGATGCCTGATGAGCTACAGAGCCAATGGCTCTATTTTTCTGGTTTCCATGGAAGCTATGTACATAATGGGGGTAGCGTCATTTTTGGATTCATTTTTGGGGAGGAGGACATCACGGTGCATCACAAGCATATATTTCTAGTTGTTTATATTTCTGTAAAAGAGACAAATAACGGCACAATATCAAAACCTCAAAATCAAAGGTATTACTTCTCAAAATTGTTTGTAAACATGCTATCACCATTTTAATTAAAATTATAAGTGGCTGTGTTATCTATGATACATTAGGCTATTAGGAGATAAACATACTGTTTTATAACAGAATTAATCATTTTAGCTCTAAATTTAATTTAAAGTCAAACGCGTAGCGTGAGGTTTTAAATGGATTATTTATGGCTATGATATTTCTCTTATTTGCCTATTCTTTCCGGCGTGCTTCGTCATGATGCCTATGCATGATTTCCAAAGGCAGACATTCATACACTATATAGACTGATTTGGTTATCTCGAATGACGTTACTTGCTGTAGGCCTCGGACATTACAGACAATATCCTAATGCTCCAAAGGTGCTCACTCTTATCAGTAGACGTTATCAATATCTTCAAATTTAGAAGCCAGATTGTCACCAAAATTCAGGCTGTAAAATAGTAGACATTTATGCCTATAATACCACCAAAAATCGTCAAATTCTGTTTTGATATCAGCCCATGAACCTCTAAAACAATGTATGGTTGCTGCGAAAAGTCTGCTCAGACATGCATATTTAACAAACTTTAAGGTATCATTTTTTAATAAAAAAACTAAATATAGCAAAGTTTAGAGCAATTATCAAACTCTCTTTATGCTAAATTTGAATGCAAAAAGTTGTCCTGTTTTCGAGCTGTCGTACTTAAAAGACCGACACCACCAAAGTCCCAGTGAACTATTTCATATCGTCATGGTGAACTATTTCATGTCAAGCTGTTATTTATTGAGTGAACGGTTTAATGTGATGTTTCTATGAAGTTTGTAACGAGAATGGCTCCTTTGGTTAGTGTTTCAACACATTTTAGGTCGAAATAAGGTTAATCTTGATCAACTTGACTTTATTCACCTTTTTGTTATCTCATCAGGTCTGAAAGACCCGATGGGCTTATGGCATGACATGGCTTCCGTCCATCCGTCCATCCGTCCATCCATCCATCCATCCATCCATCCATCCTTCCATCTGTCCATCCGTAAACGTTTCACATTTTCGACTTTTTCTCCAGAACCAAATGAACCAATTTGATGTGCAGACTCCTTGGCAAATGGGGAGTGTAATTTTAGGTTTGGTGACCCCTTGACCCCAATGGGGACACAGGGGTCAAAACCTTAAAAACCTATTTTCATTTTCTTCTCCAGCTTTAAAAAGGTCTAGAGAGCTGAAAAGTTGTGAGTAGCCTCATTGGCCAATGGGGATTCTAATTTGTAAATTTTGTAACCACATGAATCATTATGAGTCACTGACAACTTTTGGCCTGAGCTCGTAGCTCAGTGAAATGGGGGTATGAGGGATTCTTGATATACAATCATCGTATTAATTATTGGCATAAACTAACCTCTGGGACGAACTTAGTCCCTCTCTTCGTTCTCCTGAACGTGCCTGTAGAAGTCTAGATAAAAAATATAGAGAAAAAACCTAAGTCATAATTACCATTAGTGGTATGCAGCTCCTCCTTCCTTGTTGAGTTATTTCCCCTGACTGTCCATGTGGCTTCATATTCTCTTCTGCACTTCTGCTGAGTGGATGTTTCTGTGGAAGTCTAGATTTGTTTGCCCAAATTCAAGCCTTCTTCTTGTTGGATTCAACTCTTTATGGTATGTGTTGCCGACATTTGGTCAGCTGAAGTGACAATCGCATTCGTTTTTTGTGTTGTGAACTGTTTTTGTGAACTTCTTGTGATTTTTTTCTGTGTGACATCGGCGTGTGATCTTCTATCGTGTCTCAACGTAAATGTGTCACGTGTCAGCGTTTTATGTTGGACAAGGACCCACATTCCCTTTGTGTTCTGTGTGATAATCACCCTATTTGTTTTCCGGATGCAAGATGTTTGTTATGCCGCGATCTTGAGGATGACGTGTGGAATAAACTGTCAGATATGCGCGTTAAGAAATCTCGTCAGATATCTCTTGCTCCTACTTCTCCTCTCACTTCGGAACATTACTCTCTCTTGATTCCCCCTTTGGGTAGTGCTCCTAATCAACCACCTGCCTTTGATTTCACAGCTTTCCTCTCTTCTTTTAAACAAGAAATGGTGTCTACTTTTCAATCAAGTATGAAAGAGATGGAAAAGAAGAACGACGATAAGATATCCATGCACTCTTAAGAAATCACTCTCATCGTCTAGATCTCGCGCTAGTAGCTCTGCTAAGGACGGCTCTTCAAGAAAGAGTTCGGCCAGCTCAGATGACTGCCGTGACAATAAGTCCAAGTCGAGAAAACGGGCCGCCGACCCCGTGGAGACGGTTACTACGGCGGGTGAGACAGTTAAAAAACAGTGTTTACCGGAATCCGGCCTGTTTTCATATGGCCATGGTGGCCATAAATTGGGTGCCCGAAACCAGTCTGGCGGCTTCACGGCCACAGAGCTGGAGGGGCCCCACGATGTTGACGCCGTGAACCTGCTCCGTGACCCTCCTTGGACGGTTCAGGCCGGGTCACACGTGGGTGACGGCAAGCCCGTCAATAGTCCGTCTGCTACGGCTTCTGGCTCAGGTCAGGTTACCGTTGGCACGGACGGCACGTGCGACCCGCGCCCCGGTGTGTTATTGACAAGCCAACGCACGGACTCCGCCGCAGATCTAGGCCGTGGGTCGATTGAGGACACGGTTGTTGACAAACAGGGCACGCTTGATTATGTGGACGTCAACAATCCGCCGTTTATCCCGTCATTATGGACGGATAATGTGCATTAAGTCAAATTGTGGTTTATTTTTTGTAAATTTCCGAACCAACACTGGTCCAACAGCAAAATTTGAGGACTACAGTTGCTAAGCAACAAATGAATTCCTGCGCATTAGACGAAGAAAACAGATCACCTTATAACCAAATTTTGCGCCCTTTGATTTTTCACAGTAGCCAATCAGAAACAAATATTTCTACTATTTTGCACATTTATGATAGAATGTGCAATTATCTGACAACCAATCTTATACATAATGATCTGTGAAGCCCATGCCTTTTAGACTTGTGCAAATATTAGAAAACTCAGGCAACAAAAAATCATACTCAAGTCACTTAATGCACTTTCTCTTTTACCCATCCAATCCATTGTCTTTCACTTGTCCAATCATCTGTTACTTACTTTGTTCTTATCTAGGGTATTAAACCTTGTGTTATGATATATGTCTTTAGATATAGATTGGTTAATAAGAATGAATTGATTGAATGATTGATTTTGTATATGGATGATAAGCAAGCAAAATATAAAATCAAGATATATGTCATTCCCTGATTTAGCTTTGAATCAAGAAGCAGAAATATGAATTTGTAAGTTGACATACGTCTTATCTGTAAGACAATTTCCTGATTATATATATTAATAAACTACTCAAGTGAGTTAGCAATATTTTTAAATCACCTGCCCAGCAAGGCTGATTGGCATTTGGCATGATTATATGTGTCCGTCCATCTGTCCATATGTCTGCAATCTTTGTACATTTTCTATTTCTTTTCAGAGTCACTGACTCTAGAAATCTAAAAAACTTTTTATAGACTTCTTACCAGTTTTTAGGTTTGGTGACATTGTGACTACTAATAAGGGCCACAGGAGTCAAACCTTAAAAATCTTAAAAATCCTAGAAAATTGAAATCATGTCTACAGACTCTTTAAATGATGGGGATCATAATTTATAAAGTATATAACCCCTCAAATGAGGGCCCTTAGGGACCACAAATACCCTCAAAACCTAAATTGAACTTCTTCTCCATAGCAAAAGGTTGGAACACTGAAACCTTGTGTTTATACAACCATTTCAATCATTTATGTAATGGTAATTTTCAAATAAATTTTAGAGGATCTTATATGATATTATTGAATGAAAATACACAGACAGCAGTAATAATTGTTTACCTTGATTGTTATGTTTTTATTTTAATGACATTCAATTTCTTGTCTTTTGCAGCAGTGGATATTACACTGAGTGCTGTCAGTGAAAAAGATGAAACAGTGAATGTTGTGGACATTGATACTGTTTTGACAGTACTTAATGATGTTACGCTTCTGAATCGATATTTTGAAGAACTTCAATTCTTCAGAGTTAAAGAGCTCCATAAAGTTGGAAAAGACTGTGTACTTACATTAGATGTTTTCTCTCAACGTGAGCTTGACAACTTGAAGCATGCACTTGATACTGGAGAACTTGCCAATGGATTTACAGACTTTGCAATTTCATCAGGACTTGAAGTACTCCTAGATTTGCCACTAACAACAGAAGAAAAACAGGTTAAAATTCTGCTGGAGAAGAAGGAATTAAATTTTCTACAAGGAGCAAAGCACTTTAAGAAGCAAATGCAGTATGTACAATCATGTTAACTGTTCTGTAATCTCATTGAGACAAGATTTAACCTATTACTTGTACCTGATCTAACCGCTCAAATAGGGGTCCTGTCAAGTAAACTTTCACCTTCAATTATAAAGAATAAGAAGCTGTAGAAAGAGATGACTCATTGCTAAATATAAATTTTTAATTTGTCAGGCCTTAAAAGTCTGTCGATCAATGTATTCCTAATTATAATAAGGGCCACAGGAGCCATGACCTCAAATCCCATTTTCGGCTTCTTCAAAAGCAAGAAGCCTAGAAAGCTGAAATCTTGTCTACAGACACTTCACTAGTGAGGATAACAATTTACAGCTTTTGTGACCCTTTAAGACCTATTTTCCTTCCTCTTCTCAAGAAGCTAGAGGTATACAATGCTGAAATGTTGTGTACAGACTCATTGATGAGTAAGGATTAGTATGTCCCCAATGAATGATTTCGGGTCCCTCTGTTATTCCCTGGTTCAAGGGCTCCGTTATTCCCTGGTTCCAAGAAGCTTTCTTTTACGGACCATGTCTAAAAAAATTTGCAATGTTTTTAAACAAAACTTGGTATGTGGTTGGAACTAGTGGTGAAGTGGTCCCTATTTGTGTTATTCTGATTTCCATCTCATCAGGCCTGATAGGTGTGATGGGGTTATGGCATGGCATGGTGTCAGCCACTATCTATCCGTCCATCCCTTCGTAAACTTTGTGCATTTTCAGCTCATTTGGTCTGTAAGGTCTGATGGGCTTATAGCATGGCATGGTGT
Organism: Steromphala cineraria; assembly: GCA_916613615.1. Lineage (NCBI taxonomy): Eukaryota > Metazoa > Mollusca > Gastropoda > Trochida > Trochidae > Steromphala > Steromphala cineraria. Next base: position 77,372,067 of record OU744721.1, read on the forward strand.
CCGGCCTCCATCCTTCCATACGTCCTTCTATCCATCCATCCTATTGCTTTGTGCATTTTCGACGTTTTCTCCAGAGTCATATGGCCTTGAAAGTAAGGATTGTATTTATAGCTTTGGTGGCCCCGTCGCTCCTGATAAGGTCATAGGGGCCACACGCTATGTTCCTCTTCTTCTATCCAAAACCAAAAGGCCTAGAAATCTGAGATTTTATGTAGACACTCCTTGACTAGTAAGGATTAGAATTTATAGCTTTGGTGGCCCTGTGGCACTAATAAGGGCCACAAGGGCAACATCCTTTGAACCTATTTTCATCTTCTTCTCAAGAAAGAAAGGCCAGAAAGCTGGCACTTTGTGTACAAACTTCTTGACTAGTGAGGATAATGATTTATAGCTTTGGTGGCCCTGTGGTTCCGAATAAGGGCCACAGGGGCCACAACCTTAAAATCTATTTTCATTTCCTCCAGTTGCACAAGCAAAAGGCCTAGAAAGCTGAAACCTTTGTGTACAGACTCTTTGACTAGTAAAGATTTTGATTGCTAACTTTGATGGCCCTGGAACCCTAATTATGGCCACAGAAGACACACCCTTAAAACCTTTTTAGCTCATCTGGCCTGTAAGGCCCGATGGGCTTATGGCATGGCATGGTGTCCGGCGTCCGTCCGTCCGTCCGTCCGTCCGTCCATCCGTCCATCCGTCCGTAAACTTTGTGGAATTTCGACTTCTTCTCCAGAACCATAAGGCCTAGAAACCTAAAACTTTGTGTACATACTCCTTGGCTAGTGAGGATTAAAAATTGTAGCTTTGGTGGCCCTGTGACCCCTAATAAGGGCCACAGGGGCCACGCCCTTAAAACCTATTTTCATCTTCTTCTCTAGAAGCATTAGGCCTAGAAACCTTAGACTAAGTGTACAGACTCCTTGGCTAGTGAGGATTAAAAATTGTAGCTTTGGTGGCCCTGTGACCCCTAATAAGGGCCACAGGGGCCACACCCTTAAAACCTATTTTCATCTTCTTCTCCAGAACCATGAGGCCTAGAAACCTAAAACTTTGTGTACATACTCCTTGGCTAGTGAGGATTAAAAATTGTAGCTTTGGTGGCCCTGTGACCCCTAATAAGGGCCACAGGGGCCACGCCCTAAAAACCTATTTTCATCTTCTTCTCCAGAACCATGAGGCCTAGAAACCTAAATCTTTGTGTACATACTCCTTGGCTAGTGAGGATTAAAAATTGTAGCTTTGGTGGCCCTGTGACCCCTAATAAGGGCCACAGGGGCCACGCCCTAAAAACCTATTTTCATCTTCTTCTCCAGAACCATGAGGCCTAGAAACCTAAAACTTTGTGTACATACTCCTTGGCTAGTGAGGATTAAAAATTGTAGCTTTGGTGGCCCTGTGACCCCTAATAAGGGCCACAGGGGCCACGCCCTTAAAAGCTATTTTCATCTTCTTCTCCAGAACCATGAGGCCTAGAAACCTACAACTTTGTGTACATACTCCTTGGCTAGTGAGGATTAAAAATTGTAGCTTTGGTGGCCCTGTAACCCCTAATAAGGGCAACAGGGGCCACACCCTTAAAACCTATTTTCATCTTCTTCTCCAGAACCATGAGGCCTAGAAACCTAAAACTTTGTGTACATACTCCTTGGCTAGTGAGGATTAAAAATTGTAGCTTTGGTGGCCCTGTGACCCCTAATAAGGGCCACAGGGGCCACGCCCTAAAAACCTATTTTCATCTTCTTCTCCAGAACCATGAGGCCTAGAAACCTAAAACTTTGTGTACATACTCCTTGGCTAGTGAGGATTAAAAATTATAGCTTTGGTGGCCCTGTGACCCCTAATAAGGGCCACAGGGGCCACGCCCTAAAAACCTATTTTCATCTTCTTCTCCAGAACCATGAGGCCTAGAAACCTAAAACTTTGTGTACATACTCCTTGGCTAGTGAGGATTAAAAATTGTAGCTTTGGTGGCCCTGTGACCCCTAATAAGGGCCACAGGGGCCACGCCCTTAAAAGCTATTTTCATCTTCTTCTCCAGAACCATGAGGCCTAGAAACCTAAAACTTTGTGTACATACTCCTTGGCTAGTGAGGATTAAAAATTGTAGCTTTGGTTGCCCTGTGACCCCTAATAAGGGCCACAGGGGCCACGCCCTAAAAACCTATTTTCATCTTCTTCTCCAGAACCATGAGGCCTAGAAACCTAAAACTTTGTGTACATACTCCTTGGCTAGTGAGGATTAAAAATTGTAGCTTTGGTGGCCCTGTGACCCCTAATAAGGGCCACAGGGGCCACGCCCTTAAAAGCTATTTTCATCTTCTTCTCCAGAACCATGAGGCCTAGAAACCTAAAACTTTGTGTACATACATCTTGGCTAGTGAGGATTAAAAATTGTAGCTTTGGTGGCCCTGTGACCCCTAATAAGGGCCACAGGGGTCACGCATTAAAAACCTATTTTCATCTTCTTCTCCAGAACCATGAGGCCTAGAAACCTAAAACTTTGTGTACATACTCCTTGGCTAGTGAGGATTAAAAATTGTAGCTTTGGTGGCCCTGTGACCCCTAATAAGGGCCACAGGGGCCACACCCTTAAAACCTATTTTCATCTTCTTCTCCAGAACCATAAGGCCTAGAAACCTAAAACTTTGTGTACATACTCCTTGGCTAGTGAGGATTAAAAATTGTAGCTTTGGTGGCCCTGTTGCCCCTAATATATATATTAAGCATAATTGATAATGAAGCCTGATGAGCTACAGAGCCAATGGCTCTATTTTTTCATTTTGTTCTTCAGAAGCAAAAGGTTTAGAAAGGTTAAACTTTGTGTACAGATTCCTTGACTAATGAGTATTATGATTTACAGTTTTCATATTTTTGGTTTTAGGAACCACATTGACCACACCCTAACATAAGTTAAATAAGAAGCCTGATGAGCTACAGAGCCAATGGCTCTTATTTTTCTGGTTCTATGTAATCTAACTGTATTTTATTTCCTGAGTAGAACTCTTAACAACTGTAAAACCTAGTTTAACGATACTTGTTATGTATAGAAGTGCCAGTTTTGGATTTTCAGTTTCATAAGAATAGTCTGATTTATTGGGGACTGATGGGATATGTCATTTTCTGATGCCTCTTTTTTATTTATATTTCAAGGGATGATACAGTTACAGAAAAAGGGAGAAAGAGAAAGGGTACTGAAACCTCAACACCACAAGCACAATTTGTACCTGAGGACGAAGGTTCCAAGAAGAAACTTCAGACAGTACAACGTCATCATCATGATCATCTACATCAACAACAGCATCACCATCTTGACAATCAGCAAGTTAAACAACAACAACAACAACAACATCATGGCCATCAAGTTCAACAGCAGGATCAGAATGCTTCCCAAAAAGAGATCCAAGAGTCCCCTGAGTTTTTACCTGGTGCTGATGCTGGACAGGCTGCCCAAACATGGGATAAAAATGCTAAGGGATTTGACAATAAAAGAAATGATGACCATCAAGAAGAGAACATTCACCATAGTCAACAGAGAGAAAGTATGCAAAGAACAGCAAGGAGAGAAGCGGTAAGAGATTTAGTTCTTTACAAGTTGAAGGATGTATTTTTAATTATTATATAATTAGCAATGAAATATTACGGGTTATAGGGTTATACTTTCACTGCGGTGAGAAAAGTAGGACCAAACTTATTACTTCTCTTTGAAACACGATTATCCCCCTTTGAGGAAATCAAATGCACGCCTCGCGTCACGGCATTGTTTAGGATTGAAGAAAACTCTTTACGATGTTTTTGGTATGTTAATGTTTAAGTGACACAGAGTATCGTTCTTAAAATTTTATTTGGTTTTGATAAGCTACAAAATATCTAATATGCTGATTGAAGTTCATATCTCATCACTGGAAATATATATAAAAATAGAAATATATCCATTTATGCATAATATCTCTAAAATGCTTGATGTTATGGAAAAATCAAGAAAACATCTCAAATGGTTTAATATTCGAAATTATGCATCCAATTTATCTACCTACCCGGTATTATGGTTACAATACCTAATCAACATTATCCTGTCAGCTTATGACAAGGTTTCAAAATTACCTTGGCAAATTTGCGCGCGCCACTCGCGCCACATTGTCCGGTTTCCGATAAAAATCTGACTTTGAATGGCCGTATTTTCGCTCTAATGTACTGATTGACCTTTAACTTGTTATTTTCAGTAACAGTTAGTGGTTCCCGATGGAATAACATCAATTTCAAAATTTGACATATGTGATCCTATCAACATACTCTGTGTCTCTTTAACATTTTGCAGTGCCAATGTATCCTTCGATATCAAAAAGCCACCGAAGTTCATATCCTGTCAATCTAAATAAATTTAGATCAACAGGTTTTATATTTGGTCATACTGTTGATCTAAGATTGGCCCGTAAGGCGGGTCATCCCCCTGACCTCTAAAATCAGCCGCTCGGCCAATCAGAATAGATGCCCTAGCTTGCTGTAAGTTAAAAAAACTCAGCAGCACATCTTTTGAAATGGATGATGTTCGGAGCTTTGTCATTCGGGGCAGAGCAGAGCGACCATTTCGATGAATAATCTGATTGCTTGGATGTATTAATAGATTATATTTTTATGCCCCCGAATCGGAGATTCCGGGGGTATATTGTTTTTCACCTGTCCGTCTGTCCGTCTGTCTGTCCGTCTGTCTGTCTGTCCGTTTGTTCACAAAAACTTTAACCTTGGTCATAACTTTTGATTGGTCAGAGCTAGGTCTTTGATACTTGACATATGGATCCCTTGTGATGAGACCTTTCAGATGACACCATGACATTTGACCTTGTGACCTTGACCTTGACACAGCGAGCCTTTTCCGAAAACTTTAACCTTGGCTATAGTTTCTATACTGTCAGTGCTAGGTCTTTGATACTTGACATGTGTATCCCTTGTGATGAGACCTTTCAGATGACACCATGATAATTGACCTTTTCCGTCCGTCCGTCTGTCTGTCCGTTTGTCCACAAAAACTTTAACCTTGGTCATAACTTTTGATTGGTCAGAGCTAGCTCTTTGATACTTGACATATGGATCCCTTGTGATGAGACCTTTCATATGACACCATGACATTTGACCTTGTGACCTTGACCTTCACACAGCGAGCAGGATGCATCCGGGGGCATTCGTGTTTCACAAACACATCTTGTTTCTTTTTAAAATGATTTAGCGTATTTGCCAGTTGTCAATGACAAATTACAGATACTAACGTGGCGAATAATAATCACAAAGTTAGATAAATGCCAATATTTACGAAAATCCTCATGCAAGGGGAGGTAACTCCTTTTTCATCAAACTTGTTTGTACTAATTTCTTTCACATCCATCCAAATAATTTAAAAATAGTGATTTTTTTGTCAATCATAAAACTAAAAATATTGCATACAACCAAAATAAAATCAACCTACTGATATTTTTCTTATCAGTATCAAAAGCAAGATTTATTTTTTACAATGTACACTGTTATTGAGAACAGGCCATAAGCCATCATATATTTCTTCCGTTCATACCTTGAAATAGCGACTATGAACTGTTTGTGACGTCGAATTTGATTGATCAAATCTTATTGCATACGAAAGGTCACCGGGACTCTCACACTGGTCAATCTTAGATCAACAGTATGACAAAATAAAAAATCTGTTGATCTAAATTTATTTAGATTGATATCCTGTTGCTGTAGTTATTAGGGGTGCAACCACACAGGAGGGTCGCGATACGATACGTATCTAGATATTTGGGGTACGATACGATACGTATCTCGATACGTATTACACAGGATAGTGAAGTATCAAAAGAACCATAACCAAGAGAAATTGTGACATCAATACCTTGACACATCAATATGCAATAAAAAGGTTGTTTTTATGTATGTAGGTCGTATCGTAGTGTATCGATTCAGAGGCAAAACGTATCGTGTATCGTATCGTCGGCCATATAATCGCGATGCACCGATGTATTGGTGTATCGTTGCACCCTTAGTAGTTATTTATTGTTCATTTTATCACTAAATTATGTCAAGACGTACCTGCAGTGTGTTTAAAGGAGCCCCATTGGCGCAGGGCGACAGGCGGCAGGGGCACGAGGAACCAAAACGTTATATATATAAGGTAATGATGTGCTAATACTTAGTCTGGGAACAGCGAGCCGCCGCAACCCGCAGCCCCGAGTCGGAGGGGCAGGTATTAGGAAATAAAGGATAAGATAATTGTGGATTAAAAGGGCGCAGTGAGGGTGACAGTGGCGAAGTCCCACGCTATGCAGCCTATTTCCCGAAGCATGGGAGCAGCGTGCAGAAGCATTTGCCCAAATGTGGGCGAGAGCAAGCCAAGATATATTTCACGACACCAATGGATGTCAGCAGGGGCAGCTTTGGGCTAATGGGTTACCCCAAAAACCATACCAAGGCTGGCCGCCTATCGTGAGACCTCGTCAATGCCAAGCCAAATGGGCCACCCTAACCAATATGTGTTGGTGAGGCAGGCCCGTCAGCCACACTGTGCGGTTAATGAATGTATAGTTTTGTTTGTGGGAATGTGTAGCTGTCGGAGTTGCTGGGTTGGTGAATGCTGAGGGGTATGGATGGAAGTGATTGAATGAAGTGTGTGTGGTTGATTTGGTTTTGGGAAAAGGAGTTTATGTTGGAATGAAGCTGAAAATTCGAAGATAAAAGAAGAGGATGTCTGGGACGAAGCAGCAGAGGAAAGGGATCATCACATGAAAGTTAACACATACACATTAGAGATATGGCATGAGGAACCTGCATTAAGGTTTATAAATTGCTTGATGCAAGAATGTTGAAATTTTAATGAGATTAAAGTTCAATGAGCATTTCCTTCCCTGGCAGGATTGTCAGCATTTCCAGGCTTTGAATTAGCATAGCACAGTCACTGTTTTGGGATGGGGTGAATCAGTCTGCACAGTTTATATATTATATCATGAGAGGTATATCAATCATCGGAAACTTGGTTGTGAAGAATCACTTGCCTTGGACCGAGGAGGATATCACAGGCAAAAATGTTATCACACAGTTACATGAAAATGTCACATAGAAATTAGCACTTTGTCTCTTCAAAGCACATGTAGGTGATGATAATTGTTTCCTATTGGATGTCCTTTACGCGGAATCAACATAAAGGAGATGATGTCCTAAAGTTATCACAGTTGTATGAAAAATATGATTCATCTATGTGACATAGAGATTCGCACTTTGTCTCTTCACAGTTGCACATGTAGCTGACTATGAATATATCCTATTGGATGTCCATTTCGTGGAATCAACATTAAGGAGATGATGTCCTAAAGTTATCACACAGTTTTATGAAACATATGATTTGTCTATGTGATGTAGTAATTAGCACTTTGTCTCTTGAAAGTTAATACACATAAAGCTGATGATTATGTCCTATATTGAAACTAAACACGAAGGGCGCAGCCTTGAGTGTTTTATGCTCTCTGCTATGTTTTATTCAACGATAGATGCACAACAACGAGTTTTCTATTTCTTATATGAGATACCCATAACAATTACTCGCTTTTTAGCTCATCAGGACTGAAAGTCCAGATGGGCTTATGGCATGGCCCGTCGTCCGGCGTCCGTCCGTCCGTACCTTAGCATATGGAGATTCTAATTTGTAACTTTGGTGACCAAGTGACGCCAAATAGGGTCACAGGGGTCACAACTTTAAAACCTATTTTCAACTTCTTCTCCAGTTCCAAAAGGTCTAGAGAGTAAAAAATGATATGTGCAGACTCCTTGGCCAATGGGTATTCTAATTTGTAACTTTGGTGACCCTGTGACCCCAAATAGGGAAACAGGGGTCACAACCTTTAAAACCTATTTTCATCTTCTTCTCCAGTTCTAAAAGGACTAGAGAGTTAAAAATGATATGTGCAGACTCCTTGGCCGATGGGGATTCTTAACTGTAGATTTCGTGACCCCATGACCCCAAATAGGGTCACAGGGGTCAAAACCATAAAAACCGATTCTCATCTTCTTCTCCAGTTCCAAAAGGACTAGAGAGTTAAAAATGATATGTGCAGACTCATTGGACAATGGGGATTCTAATTTGTAACTTTGGTGACCCTGTGCCACCAAATAGGGTTGCAGGGGTCACAACCTTAAAAACCTATTTTCATCTTCTTCTCCAGTCCCAAAAGGTCTAGAGAGTTAATAATGATATGTGAAGACTCCTTGGCCAATGGGGATTCTAAACTGTAGATATTGTGACCCCATGACCCAAATTAGGGTCACAGGAGTCACAACCTTAAAAACTTATTTCATCATCATCTTCAGTTCAAAAAGGTCTATTGAACTGAAAGACTGCATGTAGACTCCTTGGCCTATTGGGATTCTAAACTGTAGGTTTCGTGACCCCATGACCCCATGACCCCAAATAGGGTCACAGGGGTCAAAACCATAAAAACCGATTCTCATCTTCTTCTCCAGTTCCAAAAGGACTAGAGAGTTAAAAATGATATGTGCAGACTCATTGGACAATGGGGATTCTAATTTGTAACTTTGGTGACCCTGTGCCCCCAAATAGGGTTGCAGGGGTCACAACCTTAAAAACCTATTTTCATCTTCTTCTCCAGTCCCAAAAGGTCTAGAGAGTTAATAATGATATGTGAAGACTCCTTGGCCAATGGGGATTCTAAACTGTAGATATTGTGACCCCATGACCCAAATTAGGGTCACAGGAGTCACAACCTTAAAAACTTATTTCATCATCATCTTCAGTTCAAAAAGGTCTATTGAACTGAAAGACTGCATGTAGACTCCTTGGCCTATTGGGATTCTTAACTGTAGGTTTCGTGACCCCATGACCCCATGACCCCATGACCCAAAATAGGGTCACAGGGGTCACAATCTTAAAAACCTATTTTTCTCCATTAGATGACAGTCTATGGCAAATTTATTTCTCCTTGGATATTTTAGTGTGGACTTCTTTCACTGTCTAATATTGGCAATCTAGAAAGTGTTGAATAATAATAAATCATTTGGGTAAGGAAATTTATTCCGAAATCGTTACATTTGTCTTGTAATCTTTTTATAGATTTTCTTGTAATAGATAACATCAGTTTCATTTTTAGCTCATCTGGCCTGTATAAAGCAAACTTGATATGATGCCTGATGAGCTACAGAGCCAATGGCTCTATTTTTATATAAAATCAGTAATTTTAAAAAATACATTTTGAAAATAATGATACCTCACTTGGTAGAACATTTTCAGTAGCATTGGACGAGTCCATCATTTTGTATAGGGCTGGGCGCTCAAATGATAACAAAATCAAATGAATGGAACAATCTATGTGAATTTTATTTATTGAACATGTATAATTAAATATTTGCACAAAATATCTATTCTCAATTGAGATTTGGTTTCGAATCGAGAGACGCCGAGTCAGCCATGATGGACAATAGATGGCCCCTCAAGTTTGATCAATGGACTTGACAATTATGACGTCATAACGTTCTAATAACTGAAATGACGTCATTTATCTCGCGCATGGTTGTAACGTCAAATAAAGCACATCGTTTGTCCCATTGTCCGCCATTGTTTTAATGCCGTGGCTATCTTATATTTTGCTTTAAATAATATGTTGAAATTGAAGCATAGTAAGACTAAACGACGGAGCAAAACCATTACCTCTTTACCTTTGGCTGTTTGCTTGTTTATTATGTTGACCACTGCCTGGTTGTCAAAGTAGAAGAGAATGTTATTGTTGGTCAGGTGATGCCCCCAGATCTGTATGGCGAGAGTGATTGGGAAAATCTCCAACAAGAATGTCTCTGAGCCAGCCTTTTTCAGCCCATGTTGCTGGCCATTCTCCATTTGTCCAATGTCCTTGAAAATATGCTGCAAAGTCTTTGCTCCCTGCTGCGTCAGAATATAGCTGTACTGTTTCCGTACTGAGCCAGTCAGTTTTTCTGAATATCAACTTGCCATTGAAGTGTTTAAAAAATTGGAGCCATGTTTCAATATCTTTTCAAATGCCTTGAGTTAGCCTTATTCTGTGGTTTGGTCTTGTAGCTCCACATTATGCATCTATTAACCTACGCAGGAAGGGCCTCCCCATAGGTATTGCCTTGCACATGAAATTGAGCTTGCCCACTATTGATTGAACTGTTTTGAGTGTAGTCTTTTTTCTTGCTGTTGATAATAAATCATTTAGCTGTTGCTGTAAATCCGTCAGTTTGTCCTCTGGAACTCTGGTCTCTCCTTTACTTGTATCAATGGTGAAGCCAAGATAATCTAAACAAGTGGTCGGTCTGACAATCTTTTCTTGTGCAACCGGGACACCTAGTTGTGACATCAAAGCAAGTGATTTGGCAAGCATGTTCTCACATTGATGAAAGCTTGTTGCCGCCTTTATGAAATCATCCAAGTAATGAGAGACTGCTTTTGAGGCTGTGATTCTTTATATTGCCCATTCCAAAAAAGTGCTGAACTTTTTGAACAACGCACATGATAGGGAAGACACTTGTCTATGTAGTAGTCACCTTGAAATTTGATGCCCAGGAGCTGGATTGTTGTGGTTAGACAGTAATAGTCTGAACACTGATTTTGTGTCGAACTTTGCAATGACTGTATCGTTGCCTAGGCTCTGTATCATTTGTACTGCCTCATCGAAGGTGATGTAATGAACTGAACAATGCTCTAAAGGGATATAGTGGTTAACTGACTGTCCCTCTGGATAAGACAAATGGTGTATCAGGCGGAAATCAGCCGTCTTGTGAAGGCTTTTTTGGGACTAGGCCAATTGGCGATGTGATTAGGTTGTTGATAGGTAGTTGCTTGAAAGGTCTTGCGACCAGCTTGAATTTCCTTGTTTAACTCGTTTTGAACCACTTGTGGCTCTGCTATAGCTGACTGTAAATTTCTTGACACTCTAGGACCTTGTGGGCCATTTAATGTAAATTAAAACCTTGTGCGAAGTCTTGAAAATTATACTGCTGACCTTAGGTTGAGTTACCTTGTACAGATGTAACCATTTTGCCAAATGTTCAAAATTAATTGGCGTTGTTGCCATAGTGACCAGTATCTAGTATATGCAGAGCGAAGTTATCATTAAGTAAATGTCAATTGCGGGGAATTCAACAGTTGGGAATGAATTACCTGAATTATTACCTGAAGCATTTGGGGGAGGCAGCGCCGCGGCCAAGGGCTATTCCACGACCCTACCCCCCGCCGTCGATGTCTCCCCTCCACTTGGTTGCGCTGACCTCGCACGCTTGTTGACCAGCTTATGGTTGAGAGCGGCAGTTCTTTTTGGTGGCATGATGATGAGGAAGAAGAGAAGAATAGACCTATGACAGAAGAAGAAAAATAGCAATACAAGGGGAGAGAGAGGAAGAGTGCTCAGAAAAGAGCTGCAAGAAAACAAGTGCGGTAAAGAGGGGTGAAGAAGAGAGAGAGAGGAAGTGACGTGTGGGAAGTGAAAGTGAGACAGGAAGGAAGTTGGGTGTTGTGATTGTTTATGTCTGGTGTGTGTTGCGGTAAAGCTCCCTATAACCTCATTTAGCGAAGATCGCTAGATAAATTGACGAAGCGAGAGATCTGTCACACTGACATGGCGCTTCACTTACTGTATCAGTTCGCGTCCAAACTAACTTTCTTAAATACGAAAGGCGCCTATATTTCACCTAGTTCAAACCCAAAACATATTTTTGATCTGATTTTGATAAGCATTCATAAATAATATGTTTTCCCAAAACTATTTTCGATTTAATATCGAATTCTTTTTATTGAACTAATTTTTACCGAGAAAGGATAAATGGAGTTGGACTGTCATTCACTACAACAGCAAAACTTTGCCTTCTGACTGCGTTTTATGATCTTAAAATTATATTAATGAATAGACCATTTCATTGTTTTTGCCGATATTTCTATCTCGCAAAAATATCACTTTCTCACTCCACTCGATGAGATAGAAATTATATTTGGCAAAAACAATGAAATAGTCTCTATGTCTTCAATATTTAATCTATTACTTTGTAGATAATTTCAAGTTTTAATTTTTTTTGCCAGCAGTGTAGTCGGGGTCGTATAACATCTGTCCGTCCATCCATCTGTCAGTATGTCTGTCTGTCTGACACAAAAGCTGGGCTTGAGCATATCTCTTAAATTATACATGGTTTCTTCCCTAAAATTCAATAATGATGCTTAGATATGCCTTTTGGGGATGAGACATATAGTGGAAATATATTTTAAGACTCGATTCTATGGCAGGCCTCAAATCCGTGGCTGTTTTTCAAATCTATGGCTGATTTTCAATGCATGGTAAATTGCCCTACCTATCAAAATCTGTGGCAGCTTTCATATTGATTATTTATGAGATTTTCAGCTGGGTACAATTGTGTTGACAACGTTCCTGAATCTATTTCACTGTATTATAACTCTAAAATTTGTCAATAAGCAATTCAATCTACACTTTGAATTCTCTTTCATACGATCTTTCAAATCAAAATGACGCTGAAAAGCTTTGCAACTTTTTTCAAATTACATTTAAAAGTCTAATTCACAATTTATCATTAAAATTAATAAGTGAAATGTGTAACACAGGATTCCCATCCCTAATGCCTAGGGCCAACAAAGACATCGGATGAAAATCTTAGAGTAAACAACATAACTCTTACCCTTAACCTAAGGCTCACCCTAACCCTAATAGTTAAGAGATCACTTAAACGGGGATTGATCAAGTGGTCCCTTTTCCGGTAGCCTTCCCCATTTACATAAATGTAAGCTATATGAGCTCTTGAACACTATCCCAACAAAAATTTCTGCTACCTGTTTTTTTCTAAAACTAATTCTACCATGACATTTCAAAATCCTAGAATTTCATTGGTTTATTTCTATGGTCGATTTTTATGACGGGCAATTCACCGCGGTTTGATACACATTGCCATAGAAATGAACTTCATGACACGAGTCGACACGCATACAATCACTGTACGCTTCAAGTTGTTTCATCTGAATACTAACTAAAATTCTTATATCATTGTACTAACCGTACTTTTAAATAAGTAGAGTTTGATTAGCATCAATATAATGCATATTTATGTCCAGGAAATAGCAAAATTTTAAGCGAAAGGCTGAATGTAGATCAAGAAGCTGCTGCAACCGGTTTTGGTTCAGTGATGTCAACAGTGACTTCAACCTCTGACGTCATAAGCACAATACATTATGACGTCACAGTATTGACCGAAGCACAACTGACTTTACACAGTAGAAAAGAAATGACATTTAAAACGCTAAAATAAACTCGTCATGGTAGAATGGAGATAAACCTACTGTGTTTTTTTATTTTCGTGGTTTAATGTAGAGACGATACCGTTGATGTTACATACGAAGCCTCACGCTTACGCGTTCGGCTCCGAATGACATCAACAGGTATCGAATCTACGTTAGACCACGAAAATTAAAAAACACAGTTGGTTTATCTCCTAATTTAAAGTTACTATATTTTTAAAATTGACTGATGTCATTGTCTGGTTTCCGATCACCATCAAAATTCCTAACTTTATTTTGTCTCTCTTCGGAACAGTTCGTAGGCATTCTATGACACTTTTTAGTATCACTTTTTCTATCACTTCTAGATATAATGATATACCATTGATAACATGTTGCATTTTTAACTATTGTGCTGTTTAGTTACACTTGGAGTCAAGAATGGATATAGTGCCCCGATTTCCGTTACAGCAGTTCATCTGGTGTCTCTTCAAATGATTTGGATAACAATAGAAACACGAGGAAGCTTATGTATCATTTGAACTAATTTGTGATCCTCTAAATGCGGTTAAAGCTAAAAAGGGTATAATAGAGTATGCACTTTTTCAGAAAGAGAACGCTGTTTACAAAATGGAATATTGATGTTTTTGAAAGTAAAAGTACATTGACGTAAACGCAGGCTTTTTTGCTTCACATTTAGTTATGGTATTGCATTTATTTTTGCCATCAGTATAAGTGTGAAATTATCATAACAAGCTTGTTCAATTGAATTAATGTCAAATCACTACTTTTGAAAGGTAATTAGACTTATTATTGATTGTTCATTTAAGACACCCAATGAAACTAACTTGTGTGTTTAATAAATTAGGGTATAGAAAACGCGATCAACACAATTATTTAGGTAAAATTGAAATAGATTTTTAAACATTTTCAACCAATTAAAATTTTCAAGACTTTTTTTTTAACAGACTTTATTTTTTTTTAACATTTTGAAAAAAGTCATAAATTGTTTCTTTTGCAAGTAGTTGATGGTTTACCCTATATTTCATTTAGATTGACTAGACTATATGACAGCTAAGATCAAAGGGAAATCTTTTTTCCTGTAATATATCTATCTATGAAAGAACCTCAAATCTTTAAAATAAAAATCATAACAATAAAAACACCTTTGAAAACATATGCTTGATCAGTCTGATTGAAAATTGGTCAAGTTCCAAGGAATGAAAGTTTCAAAATATTAGCTCTTGTAATTTCGATAGGTATCCTCTCCACTGAGTCGAACTGCAGACCCTAAGTCCCATGTCTTGAAGTTAACTTAGTCAACTAATTTCAAGTCGCCAGCAAAAGCCTTTGGTATCGGAAAGGGGCAAATGACTCCTGGCGAACCATTTTTTAACATGATCACATCTTGCGGTTTCATAAGCGAGACAATGTGATTGGTCATCTAATACTGGGTTTCAGATACACAAAACTGTAAACAAAATCTAGTGACATAGGGGGGTGCGGTCAGACATAATATAGAGGATTTCGTAGCTCCATAAATATATATTTTGTAAATTTTATTCCTCAGAACAAGGCCGATTTTAATCAGAATGCATGCTCATGAAAGATCCCATATTGTAAATCAATTACACTTGTTTGTTTTTATAATTTCAAATTCATTGATTTAAAGCCCCATTATACTACTTGAATGCGGTTCAGAATGAAATTTAGCTATTGAGAATATAAATACATCACTCGGTAGAAAAATCTTTTCGATATTTGGTATCACATTTGCATATTTTTATCAACAATAACTTATTTTGATGCCCATGCAAAGCACTGATCTCCCTGTAAAGACCATAGTATTTAACGAACCCGCTTTTGTTGATGACTTACACAGTGTCTTAAGTACTGTAATTGCGTTCAATGGGTATCAACTTTGGCAGCAACGAATACCTAATTCGGAGAAAAATTAAATTAAATCTAGTCATGCATGATAAAGACGTTTTTCAAGCATATATTTAGAAAACGGAAGTTGTTAGATGGCCACACTTGATTCGCCTTCATGTCGGCTACCGTTTCGGTCATTTTGGTAAATTATCTTCTATTTAATGAATTTTGGCACGATTTTCACTAGGTTGGTTGCAAAAGATTGAAAAACATACAAGGAAAGCTGTAAAATTGATTTAAAAAATATTGAACTCTGAAATGGGTCTTTCAGAGGGAAGCTTGGGTTTATATGTGAGCTTTGCTTGATGTTGGCATCCGATTATTAGATCTGAGTCATTAAAGTGTCTTCTTCATTGTTGGTCCCACTCCATGAATTGATCTCTTGTTTCAGTTGCACAATTGATGTTTGTCCCTGTAATTTCTAGGCGTAGATGCTTTTGTGTTTTTTTGGAAGAGTGTATTATGGTAAAGAAAAACTTGCTCAAAAGGTTTTTGTAAGAAAGGATGAAGATGAACCGTCATTACTTCTTTCGTCCAACTCTGATACTGTTGATTTGTACTTCATTTCACACTAGACAAACTTGTTTTGGATTGGTTAAAGTCCTCAAATGATAATAAATCCTCAGATTGACCTACTATTCTGAGAAAAAGCCATGAGGTTGTATGTTTGAATATTGAATTGGTTTCAAATATACATACTCATCAAATAACTTATATCATGTCTGCCAAAAGAAATTTATATGCTGAATTTTTTTTAAGCCATGATGTAAGTTTTTTTTATCAGTAAATTTCTCTGGCATCTAGTTTTGGAAAATTAATTATTTTAAACAAGATCATGATGAGCAGCCAAACTTATTGCTATTGTTTTGGATATTTCATTTCAGAACCTTCAGAGACGAGTTGTTGTCAACATTCCACCATCACTGGTCAAAAAGAAAAACATAACTTCAGTGATTGTTGAGGTGAGCAAGAGTGGAACAACTATATGCTCAACAACGATGAGGAATCATGGAAACACAATCTGGGATAGTGGTGTTATGGAATTTCCATTGAAGCAAAGTGAACATTTGTCTTTCAATATCAGAATAAAGTATAAAGATAGTATTCTGATGGTATCCTATTCTTCAGAACACCACTATACGTTACCCCAAATTGAAAATTCATACTTGCCATATCTTGTTTGTCCTGGATATGATGATTGCCACGGATTTTGTGAATTGTTTTTCCACATCATAGAAATAATGTCAGAAGAAGGGTTAAAGGATGCCATTATGAACATAGATTTTCTTTTTCTAAGATTCAAATATGCTGTAAAAAACTTTACTGATTTAGTTCAGGATTACGTTGAAAACAAAATTAAATGGGCAAAATTTACAAATAAGAAATTTGCTCTACTTGGATATTTCTATGGAAAGCTTTGTGTTTTCAAAACAGAAGAAAATCTCAAGTTCAAACAGGAAAGATGTTTGAACATATTAAAAAGCTTTCAGTTTTTGACACAGAATGATATTCCAAGCCAAAGTGTATTCACATATTTGAATATTGTTGAGATCCTGTGTAAAATTGCATTTCCAAGAAGGAGATGTCAATTACTTACTCTGTTGGAATTTTGCTTCCCATTTCTCGATCTAACATATTTCTCTGAAGCTGTAGTAAGGGACAGGGATCTTTTGTCAAGTTTGCCAGATTCAGAATTGGAGACAGTATGGACAGTCCTAGCAAGGTTTCAGTCTGTTGGCTGTCATATTGATGGTGTTTCTCATCTTATTGGAAAGTTTGCAAGATCTTTGCCCTTGAAAATAATTCTGTTGTCAAAATCAGACTTGTGCAAGATCATTGATGATGCAACATATGCAGACATACTGGATACAAGGATTAACACCAAATGTCGATCAGCGGAAAAGAAGACCGATGGTGCAGATTTAAGTGAATTGATAGATTTATTGTCTTCATTGGATGAGATGACAGGAAGCATTGCTTCTTCAGTGGAGGAATCATTTATCATAATTTTGAGAAAGATTAGACGAGATCATGCATTTCCAGATAACATGATTTCAAGACTATCAGACACCAGAAAGATATTTGTGACGGCTTCTGCTCAAGGAGACTTGCTGGAAGTTTTGGCTGAGTCTCAAAATAGGAAGCTTCATGCTCACCTCATCATTTTGCTCAGAAGTGAAAACTTTGCAAATGTAGATTCTGACTTTCTTAAAAAAGTCACTATCAAATGGTTTGAAGTTGCAATATCCAACCACTGCCCAAGTTTACACAGAAGACATGAGGATTTTCCATTTGTTTATGCTCATTTGCAAAATGCTCTGTCAGCAGAATGTGTCTCAAGACATGATGAACTGGTCACTGAGATGCAAAACATTGCTTATGAGTTTTTGAAATCTGTCAGTCGATCAACCTTGGTAGACCAGGTCTATACTCATGATGTTTCCAGAGATTCAAGAGAAAGTAAGATTCTTCTTGATCATCTGCACAGGTATCTATTTAAAGAATCAAAGCCAGGCAATATACACAACATTTTGGCAAGAGCTGGACGTTCTCCTTCGAATTTGGGTGGCAGAAAATGTACAAGGTATGATCATTTGTTTGTCATCAGTCTGTGCCTGTCCTGACACTCACTCCTCCAACAGTCTTTTATCTAACTTTCTGAAGTCTAGATAAGCTTTGCATTTGTATCAGTGTTTTGCATATACAGTAGAACACGGATATAGCGAACAATCGGATATAGTGAAATTTTTTTAAGTCCCGTCAAAAGCGTTATGCATGGAATTCAAACGCGAGTAGCGAACATGGATATAGCAAACTAAATTTTCTTGTCCCTTGGAGTTCGTTATATCCGAGGTTCAACTGTATCTAATTTTTGAAACAAATACTAGAATTTTTTATGGTGGACATGCTCTAGAGCCACTTTCAGGATTCATAAAAAGAGAATTGCAATTTAACATAGACTCGACTTTGAATTTCTTAAATCGGACAGTAACCTGCCTAAATACAGCCCCGACGTAACTTGGGAAATCTTAACATCTGAAATTTTCTATAATTTAATACCTTAGATATCCAACTAGTCAATAACGTTTATTTCAAGCCAATATGATTTTAAAAGAGCCCGATCAAATGACGTAAAAAGGCTTCTCCTTTATAGACTGCCTGTAAATTTGGTGTCTTTTTGGCTAGATATGTTTGTTAAGGTGATAATCTGAAGATCTTAAATTATTGGCATAAACTAACCTCTGGGACGAAACTTAGCCCCTCTCTTTGTTCCCCTGAACATGCCTGCAAAAGTCTAGACAAAAAATAAGTGAAAAAGCCTAAGTCGTATTTACCATTAGTGGTATGCAGCTCCTTTCTTTTTTCCTGGAGTTATCTTCCCGGACTGAGCCATGTGGTATTCATACATAGCATCTTGTCCGTTTTCAGGTGGCTTCACCCGTGTCCCCGATCGAGTATTAAATGGCCTGTTCGAGCGCGTTTTCAACGATAAGCATAGGCTGCTTACGAAGCTATTTTTAGATACAGAGCCTCAGCTATTTAGCAGATCGATAAATAGAATGAGAAAAGTCCCTTCTCATAATACAATGTAGTGTGCAGGGATATTATTCTGGTAGGGACCTATGTTTTCAGTGCCCATCAAAATTTGACAATCGCCCTTTTGTTTTTTAAAAACAAATACTCCTTTAATATAATGGAATTTACATGGTGATATGTGCAAAAGGGTCATTTCGTCCCTAGAAACATTTTAATTGTCATGTGAACAACAGAAAAATCAGTTGTATTTAGGTCTCTTGCAGTGATATGTCAACTCATGGTTGTATAGCAATTTTTAGCTCATCAGGACTGAAAGTCCAGATGGGCTTATGGCATGGCCCGTCGTCCGGCGTCCGTCCGTCGTCCGTCCGTCGTCCGTCCGTCGTCCGTCCGTCCGTCCGTCCGTCCGTAAACTTTTGACACTTTCGACTTCTCCTCATGAACCATACACATTAGAGAGCTGAAATTGTGTGTACAAGTACCTTAGCATATGGAGATTCTAATTTGTAACTTTGGTGACCCTGTGACCCCAAATAGGGTCACAGGGGTCACAACTTTAAAAACCTATTTTCATCTTCTTCTCCAGTTCCAGAAGGACTAGAGAGTTAAAAATGATATGTGCAGACTCCTTGGCCAATGGGGATTCCAATTTGTAACTTTGGTGACCCTGTGACCCCAAATAGGGTCACAGGGGTCACAACCTTAAATACCTATTTTCATCTTCTTCTCCAGTTCCAAAAGGAGTAGAGAGTTAAAAATTATATGTGCAGACTCCTTGGACAATGGAGATTCTAATTTGTAACTTTGGTGACCCTGTGACCCCAAATAGGGTCACAGGGGTCACAACTTTAAAAACCTATTTTCATCTTCTTCTCCATTTCCAGAAGGACTAGAGAGTTAAAAATTATATGTGCAGACTCCTTGGTCAATGGGGATTCCAATTTGTAACTTTGGTGACCCCGTGACCCCAAATAGAGTCACAGGGGTCACAACCTTAAATACCTATTTTCATCTTCTTCTCCAGTTCCAAAAGGACTAGAGAGTAAAAAATGATATGTGCAGACTCCTTGGCCAATGGGGATTCCAATTTGTAACTTTGGTGACCCTGTGACTCCAAATAGGGTCACAGGGGTCACAACCTTAAATACCTATTTTCATCTTCTTCTCCAGTTCCAAAAGGAGTAGAGAGTTAAAAATTATATGTGCAGACTCCTTGGACAATGGAGATTCTAATTTGTAATTTTGGTGACCCTGTGACCCAAAATAGGGTCACAGGGGTCACAACTTTAAAAACCTATTTTCATCTTCTTCTCCAGTTCCAGAAGGACTAGAGAGTTAAAAATTATATGTGCAGACTCCTTGGCCAATTGGGATTCCAATTTGTAACTTTGGTGACCCTGGGACCCCAAATAGGGTCACAGGGGTCACAACCTTAAAAACCTATTTTCATCTTCTTCTCCAGTTCCAAAAGGAGTAGAGAGTTTAAAATTATATGTGCAGACTCCTTGGACAATGGGGATTCTAATTTGTAACTTTGGTGACCCTGGGACCCCAAATAGGGTCACAGGGGTCACAACCTTAAAAACCTATTTTCATCTTCTTCTCCAGTTCTAAAAGGACTAGAGAGTTAAAAACGATATGTGCAGACTCCTTGGCCAACGGGGATTCTAAATTGTAGATTTCGTGACTCCATGACCCCAAATAGGGTCACAGGGGTCACAACCTTAAAAACCTATTTCATCTTCTTCTCCAGTTCTAAAAGGACTAGAGAGTTGATAGTGATATGTGCAGACTCCTTTGACAATGGGGATTCTAATTTGTAACTTTGGTGAACCTGTGACCCCAAATAGGGTCACAGGGGTCACAACCTTAAAAACCTATTTTCATCTTCTTCTCCAGTTCTAAAAGGTCTAGAGAGCTGAAATTATATGTGCAGACTCCTTGGCCAATGGGGATTCTAAATTGTAGATTTAGTGACCCCATGACCCCAAATAGGGTCACAGGGGTCACAACCTTAAAAACCTATTTTCATCATCTTTAGCTCCTAAAGGTCTATTGAGCTGAAAGACTGCATGTAGACTCCTTGGCCAATTGGGATTCTAAACTGTAGGTTTTTGTGACCCCATGACCCCAAATAGGGTCACAGGGGTCACATTTATTATTTATTAAACCCGTACGATTTTACCTTATAAGATCTTATAAGATTCTTATAAGATTCTTATAAGAATCTTATAAGAAGCCGATTTCTTATAAGATTCTTATAAGAAAAAGTTGTGACTAAGAAACCATTCACAAATTTCTTATAAGAATCTTACCCATTTCTTAGTAGCTAAAATTTCTTATAAGAATCCTATATATTTTTTATAAGAATCTTACACGTTTCTTAGTAGCTAAAATTTCTTATAAGAATCCTATATATTTCTTACTAGTGATAATTTTTTATAAGAATTTCTTAAGACTTATATAAAAATAAAGACTTAATTTCTTATCTAAAATGAACAATTTCAGAGGTCAAAAATGAAAATTGTTATTCAATTTATTAAATATATCTCTTTAAAAGGATTATATAATTCATAATTCAAGGATTTTTATATATATATATATTTTTTTTAATCAATTTTTATATTTGATGAGCATCATATCTTTTTTTTTTTAAATGTTTTTATTGTTTCCATCAGTACATTGTTATGCAATAAACAATTTTACAAGGATCTTCAACTTGATTTAAATAAATTCATACACATCAATTTGAACAATTTCAAGAGGTCAATTTATTAAATATATCACTGTAAAAGGATAAAGTTAATTAGTTCTTATTTGTAAAGATACTAGATATGATTCTATTGTTCTGCCTTTTCCTTATATCATAAATTAAATTTTATAGTACAAGTTACATTTTTTACATATGTAAATACTACTTGAAATAAAAAAAATTCTAAGAGAATAAAATATTTAAACACCAAAAAGTTTTAGGTGACAACTTTTTAGAAGTAAAACTAACAACGACTCTATACATGCATGTACACATCTGGTGTCATGGGGATAAATGCAAAACCTAGAAACGATCTAAACATAAAGAAATCACCACAAACTCAAAGCACGACGTAGCAGGAGTTTGCTTTCTGCTGCATAAACAAATACACGATACGGTGGGTCTTTTGACACAATAGAGTAAAAACAAGCCTGAAAAGGTGGACTTTTAATACCTGATCGTTTAAACAGTATCCAAGAACTAGTATATTAGTATGGTCATTCTTCTTGTGTTGTGAAAGATCGTCGAATGTAGTTACACGAAGTGTAGTTACTTACATTTCGCGCAAAATGTAAAAACCGGAAGTTTATGAAATGTCTTGTACTCCACAGCAGAGCCAATGCGTTCTACTCTATGATGGGGATTTCGCATTGCGGTGTAAGGAGTTTAGGTCCCTCCAGAATTCGGCGATTCGTACATTGAGTACGAACTGAAAATTCATTGCAAAATGAGACATTCTAATACATGTTTTTAGGACTGATCTTTTCACAATATCTGAGTCATATGCTAGAAATTATCGCTTATTTGTTGGTGTTC
Source organism: Steromphala cineraria (assembly GCA_916613615.1). NCBI lineage: Eukaryota > Metazoa > Mollusca > Gastropoda > Trochida > Trochidae > Steromphala > Steromphala cineraria. The sequence continues at coordinate 77,394,380 of OU744721.1, forward strand.
CCTGAACTAAAGTTGGTTTTACTCAGTGAATCACGCGCTTAATCTGTTTCACCAGAAGTGCCGCCATTGTCTTGAATTCTACAGCAGCGCCTGTAAATATTAGTCTTATCATGAACGGAGTCGCAATTCAGTGTGAGGAGCTTTGGATATTGGTGAATTCGTAGGCAAAACGACTCGCCTTCTGGACCCATTTTGAAAGAAAATCTTAAAGCATGGGCTTCGTCCCACAATTTCATTATAATACAGTAAGACAAGAGCCTAAATTGATAATCGTCTCTTATGTGTATATATACATATACACTTATTTGGAAAATTAGGTAGTGTAGGCCTATACATAATATATATATAGGCCTATATGGCAGTCATTTTGTCCAAAAATCAAATTATTCTATTGCAGAAAATCATAAAAAGTTATTTCAAAGAAGAATAGCAATGTTTTTCTGAACAACTTCTGTATCCTTAATATGCATATACGCTCATTTCTTCAAAATGTGGAATGTAGGAGGTAACAAAACGATGCTAACGCAAAATCACACGACAAGAGAGAATAATAATATATGTCAACAATGATTATTTGCAAAACAAACATAAGTTGTAAATAATTTCAGTACTTAGTAGTCGCCTATCATAAACAACTGAAGGTGAAGGACTAAATACACACAATGACAAAATTTATCGTGAAGAAAATAAAAAAAGTTCTCTCTTATTGTTGCTTATCTTGTGTACGCAGAGGCCACTTAATTTCTTAATACATGCACCTGAAGACGTGAATTCAACTACATTTACATCATAGAAATAATTTCCTTCAAGTTGCTTGTTAGTCTTAATTTTCAAATCTAAAGGGGACTGAGTTTGTAGAAGTTTTGCCTACATGTACATACGGTACCTTTATGCCTATTAATCACGATGTTGTAGCCTACATTATAATATACAAAATTCAACTGAAATGAAAACAAATGTCGGGAGTTGGTCAACTCTCTCTCTTCTTAACCTATTTTGACCATTGACAAAGAGATCGTGAATAGATAATTTACACATGATTATAGAGCAATTGTCTCATTGATTATGGTTTCTTGATAATCCGATATATAGCAATAAAGTGAATAATTTTTAAGTTGAATAAAGTGAACCGGATTAAATAAATACATGATTGCAGGTGTTTTCTGTTATAAGAAAAACGCGCGTGTTTAGCATAGTGTTTGGTTAGCATATATATAGGAAGGAACTATAATATATTTCCTCTAAATGACTTCGAAATATTTAGGAAAGTTATTTTGGATTTAATATCTACTAACATATTTTTAAACGCAATGCGATTATAGATGAAATAAATAAACCGTAAAAGACGTATCATTTTCAACACGCGGAATTAAACATTTGAACAGTATGATTCTCATGCAGTTTTATTTGTTCACGATTCTGGTATAGAATGAGACGAAAACAATTTGTAACTGATGTTCCGTTTCTGCAATTAATAAATAACAGTTAAAACGTTCAAGATTGCCTACATGATGCTTAAAAACTGACCAGTTAAAAAAGATTTTTCTTCCCGAACCTCCAAGACGACTCCTTTATTCACGCAGCCAAATTTTGACTCTTTAGAAAGAGATTTAAGCCTTATCAATTTTAAGCAATTTTTTTTCTCAGAAAAACATTTAAGGCATCCTTTGAACACCAACCGCCATCGCCTTAAAATCTTGCATTTATGTCATTATTTGAGCGACTCCCTGTCTATATTACATGGAAATATTATTTTCCTTTTTGAGCTATATATATGAGCAAAAGTATTTTCCAAGAACATTGCAATTTGCATAGATAATTAACCTATTTCTGTTTTTTTTTAAAGTAACCTTTTATATGAATTGAGTTTTAAGAAAAACCTAAATGTAGGCGACTTCGTTTCTTTAACAAAATCTTCCCCACTGCGGTAATTTGTACCCAAAAAGGACAATGAATTATTTGTAACAACATTTCATCTGAGGGTTAATTCATTAAATTATTAAATGAAATTAATTTGAGTGTCTTAATTTTGGAAAATGCATTTGATAAACAATTCACGATGTAGATATGTAGGCATATTTAGTAAATTTACATTATGAATATATTTATCACGTATAACATAGATATAGCAGATGTATATTTTCTTGTAGCTAACATAGCGCATGTATTCACACGTTTCATTGCACAGAACAGCACAATTTCCGTCTGAACACAAGTCTTGTCACTTCAAGTCACAAGTTTGTACGAATTATAAATATCAAATAAATACTTAGTAATACATCGATTCAAGAGATGGAGACGAGTTTACACCTCCCGAAAATGATTCCGGCACCAGATTGCAGAAATCTGAAAACACGAGTTCGTTTTCGCTACGGGTTTTACGAATTCAAAATCAAATGAGCAGTTAATTATTCCTTATAAATATTTGTAATTTTTTTATAAATATACAATCGATAATCTTCAAAGCGAAAATGTAATTCTACTTCTTTACTTTTCTAAAAGAGTAGGCCTACAAGTCAAACCTTTCCGAGTAATAATGGCAACGCATGTGCATGTCAGTATATTTTCCTGATAAAAATTGTATTATAGGTTCTATTTTTTGTGGTTGTTGAAAATGGCCATTTAAATATTTGTCGAAAATTGAGCACAATTAAACCTACATATATCTCGCTAGCTACGTTTCTGAACACAAGTACATGTAGAAGTGACTGTGTTTTCCACGGGCAGTATTTCTTTGATTCAAAATTCTCAAATCTGTAGTTTTTATTTCTTTTATCATTTTGAAAATTATTTAAAATTTAATTTCAACTACTAACTTAATAACAATTATTTATCAAATACTGCATTTTAACGCATCTGTATATGTTTAATGTCGATTCTTTTGTGATTAAAGCTTATGTAGACAAAATTAGTTTAACCTGAAAAATTATGAAATATTCTGAATAATTGAAATCGTATCTTTTGGAACTGTTCAGACGCTTGGAGATCTTATTTCAGCGATGCAAATAATCGGAAGTGTTTTCTGCGCATGCGCATGCAAGTATAGGCGCCACATTATGAAATATGGTAACCCAGGCACGATTCCAAAGTTTTCCAAAACATATCAAGTCGCCTGACTGTGGATGTTCTTCACAATGTAATATCTTACGGACAATTTTATCTAGCTTGAGAAAAGAGGAAATGTTCTTTAGAAAGAGGCGGCAGTTACTGTTAGATGAAGTGACCCAGTTCTTGTTCTGTCGACAACGGGAACCAAAACAAATATGGACGATCCAAGTCACAGTGTTAACCGAAGTCGAAGACTATCGACGACGAATGCTTAGGTTCCATACAATTTGAGATCGGACGGTAAGCGTATTTTAGTTTGTATTTAATCAAGTTCTTTTCAAACCATTTATTAACGACTTTAAAATATGTTTAATTATTAACAAAGTCAAAGATGTTAGAAGAAGTTTTTAAAAATATTTTGTTGTTGAGGTAACCTGCGACGTCTGCAGCAAGGCTGAATGAATTTTGTTGGATGGACTATTGATCCTTTCTGATTTTGTAAATAAAATTATTCTTAAATATTCCAAAAAGCTAAGCCTATATGCTCAATGTTCAAGGTGTGATTTTTTAAATCTTAATAAAGAATAGTTTGTAACACTGATTCAAGAAACAAATGGTGTTATTTTACATGATTTTCTTGAAACTAATTGTTCACAAGATAATGTTAAGAATTTAAACCAAAGGAAACAATAGCAAAATGTTAATGAGAAAAAGCTGAACCTATTCTTTTTCTACAAAAATAATATAATTATCATCAGATTCTCTCTTTCCTCTTCAGTGAAGCTGCATGCACGTCAAAGCTCCAGTCATCCTGCTTGTCGAGTTCCTTGTGTTTATTCAACACAACTGCTGCAATCTTGTCACATATTGGGAGATGTCATTGAACTAAAGAGGCTCACATCTCACTCAGCAACGAATTATATTGTAAGTGAGGTGTGTCACAATTATTGATTTTTATTTATTTACATAACATGAAGTGTGAATTGTAAATCACACATTGAATTTTATTGATTTTGTACATTTGTGAATACAGATATTCAAGACATCTTTTTTTCTGAAAATATGTTTGTCTAATGAATGTCATCTCATTTATCATTATTTCAGATGGAGGCTTGGAACAGAAAGAGAATATCTAATGGTCTGCCTGTCTAAACAATGAATAGTTTGAGGTAACATTTAAATTTAAAATCTCTATTATTAGTTGAAATGACATGAAAGCCCCAATGGGTTTTTCGAATAACATGGCAATTTTTTGCTATTTTGACTTCTTCTCCAGATAGTAATCTTTATGTACAGATTCCTTGTTCATTGGGGCTCTATTTATTTTGATCTGGTGAAGCATTTCAATAATAATCTGTTATAGGGAAAAGGCAGTACGTAAGTAATTAAGAACTGGTATTTAATAGAACAAATGTTTGTACTTTTGTTTGTTGATATCTTGTTGTAACTAAGCACAACTTATCTTTTCTTTACAGGCTTTATGCTGACCAAAAGCCCGAGAACAAGAGCATGAGAGAACGACGGAGATGGAGAGAACACAAGTCATCCACTGTCAGTGTACAGATATCATTTAAGGAAAAAGACAATGAACAAAATTTGATCCATATTTTTAACAAATACACTGTTGACAGTTGACTGTTTTTATCCCACCAGTCTGTCCGTCTTTCTGAGCAGAACTCAAAAACTGTTAGACCTAGCCTAATAAAACTTTTGTATGTGGATTAGTCAACATTTGTAGATGTGTCCTTTGATGATATTTTCAACTTCTTCAGTTTTTATTTTTGGCCAGTCTAAGTAAACTAGCCTCAATAATACTGACGCTAAAGTCCTAATGCAGACTATTACGGCTTGGTTAGACAATCCCTTATTGGTCAATTCGATACGTCGGCTGACACAAATTGCTACAACATCTTGCTAGACTCAATATCAGAGTTTAGGTGTATTATTGAGTTTAGTTTTTTTTCGACTGATTTTTGGCTTAGAATTTGGTTTCAGGGGCAATTCTAAAATACTGTTAGACCTAGCTCAATGAAACTTTGTATGTGGCTTACACCATGGATAGATATGCCTTTTGGTATTTTCAATTTTCAACTGGAAATGTACTTGGTAACTTTAATTGGTGGAATATGTCATTTTCTGATGACTCTTGTTTGTTAGCATGATATTTGATTATAACTTTGAGGAGTGTTAGTTTAGCCTAAAAACAACTTTGAAATCCATGCTAATTTTTGTTTATATAATCGTTATCAACAATGTCAGTTAACAACTTTGAATAATGATAATTATTTTGATGGGTTAATATTATTTGGCACTGTCCATTGTAATGTGACCAGTATTCACTGCAGTAAGTAAAAATAAATTATTTGTCAATCCTTGTGACACTACTGATCGCAGTGAAGAATGAAGAGAAAATTTATGGATATGCAATTTCATTATTCTGGAGTCAAGGTTTCTATAGGGTCTATTTTTGTAAAAAGCCAAAAGATGTCAGGAAGTTGTAATCTATAAAAATTATCTTGATACAGCGAACATACATTTCATTTCATGTTGAAGAAGTATATTTTTCTCCTTGATACATATTTAGCATATGTTGTTTAAAGAGGCTGACTGTTACCTTACTTTGACAAATCAATTGACTCAACGAAAAAAAACTTTACATATTAGTCAGTATCCCTTGATTTTTTTAATAAGAATTACTTTTAGTTGCATAAATTTGACATTTGTCACAATGAAAAAAGGAATTTCTTGAATCAGGGCAATGAAACAGTGCTCGCAATCCGTTTTTAATCTTAAAGTTTGTAGTACACTTTACTTGTGTAACCATAGAAATGTCATTCTTTTGTTAATGTGCTCTTATTAAAGATGAATGTTACCTCTCTCTCAATAGTGATTTGTTTATTAAAATTTCTTCTGCATCTTGGTGTGTTGGCAGGCCATGAACTTGATGAAGCAAAAAATAGACTGTGAGTGCGAATTTATCTCTTTTTTTATCGTTGTTCAGCCTTCATCAGATACACAAGGATATCTTCATTTCACTGAAACATTATTTGCATCATTATGATTCCAGTGTATTGTTGACCATGCATGTACTATTGTTTGTATATTAAAAGATCCTATTAGAATTTGATAAGATTCACATAAGAAACTGGGTTTCTTATAAGAATCTTATAGCTCCTATCTAGTTTGAGTGTAAGATTCATGTAGGAGATCTTATAAGATTCTTATAATAATCTTATAAGAAATCTCATGAAATCTTATAAGAAATCATTCATAAATCTTATAAGAATCTTATAAGAATCTTATAAGTTCTTATAAGTTCTTACCTAATTTGCATACAAATATCTTATAAGATTCTTATAAGAAACTTATAAGAATTTTTATAAGAATCTTATAAGTTTCTTATAAGAAACTTATAAGATTCTTATAAGATTCTTATAAGGAGATTTCGTACAGTCTTAAAAACCTATTTTTCTCCATTAGATGACAGTCTATGGCAAATTTATTTCTCCTTGGATATTTTAGTGTGGACTTCTTTCAGTGTCTGATTTTGGCGATCTAAAAAGTGTTGAATAATAATACATTTGTTTTGTAATATTTTTATAGGTTTTCTTGCAATAGGTAACATCAGTTTCATTTTTAGCTCATCTTGCCTGTATAAAGCAAACTTGATATGATGCCTGATGAGCTACAGAGCCAATGGCTCTATTTTTTTAATATTTTGCCAGTTGAAAATCCGTAAATTTTAGTGTAGATTTCAGGTCAATACATTTTTAGGCAAGGTCTCCCAAATAAATCCGCTAGGCTTTTCTCTTGTCTTCTTGCAGGCGAATTTCCATCTTAATTTTGCGGTCGCCTTCAACTTCGCACAACCTCACTCATAGTAAAACAGTTTTTTTCCCACAAAGATATCTAAGTCACTTCACATAAAGTTTTTATATTCAGAAAAGTGCAGCACTTAGTAATGGGAGTGCGGGCACTGACGAATCTTTGTTTATGTTTGAAAGCCGAACCATTCCACTTTTCTTCTCAGTTTGATATGGTCAGTGTCAGTGCCATTTGAAGTGTCATATATAGACTTGATTAACAATCTGTCTGTCATATTTACTTATGCAAACATTATTAAGAAATTCCATACAATCAAACATCCAGGTAACTACAACAACGACCAATCAGCTGACAATAATCCTAGTGGTAGCCATGTTTACAATACAGTTCATCAAAGATAAATCTCGAAAGCACATTATTTTTTCCATACCGGTGTTTCAGAAATTAGATACAGGTTTGTTTTCACCCCAATTATATAGGTAGATCTTGATAAAATAAAATTACATGCGCAACGAAATTGACTTAAATAGAACAAAAGACTAAAGGCTATCATAATTCAAAATATTCAATCTCAAAAGATCGAAGAAATACACTTTATCGTGGGGAACAAATCCCTAAGCTGAAACATTATACAGAGTGAAAACAGATTTAGTTGCAGCAAGGTTTCAAGTAAAGCAAAACTTTATGCGGAGTATGCTAAAAACGTTGTTGTTGTTGGTTTGAAGTCTATTGTGGGGTGATGTCGCCGACCTCGGGCATATGCCTTTATTATTGTCAATGAATAGGGGCATAGACACCAAGTTATAGGTGACAAAAGTTCAAAAGTGGTGAAAATTAAAATTAATTTGGAATTTGGAATAGAGAGGAGGGGGAAGGGTTATATAGATTTGAAAATTAGATAATATAAAAGAAAATATTATATGTAAAGTAATGAATAAAGTTTGTGATTTAAAACTTGGAAATAGTTTTCACGATCGCGCATGTACAGAAAGTAGTGGCGAGTTGCACAAAGCAAACATCGTCGAGTAGGGATAACGCTAATTGAGATTTTCGAGTACCGGTAATTGGCCATTTTCACTATGGATACTAATTTTTTGGCAATTTGAAAAGGAAAGAAAAAGAACATAGTAAAATGTTCAGTATAATTATCTAGATGACGCTATATCGGACACTGTTTTAGTTTGCAGTACTATGCCTACATGCCCTGCATCATAGGGCAGAGCCAGTTAAGCTCCAATCAGTTTTTTTAAACATTTTGGCAATATTATTTCTAAATGGGGTATAAAAGGTAAAATAAAAGCAAAAGTGTATTTTGTCTCAGTCTTTTGCTCAGGGCCCCAGATAAGATGCTTATCTGCGTAAAATACGCATGGACAATTATGATTTACGCATGAATAGTGAAATCAATGAGTGACAGATACGCATGACTTTCTGAGAATACGAGTCAGATTTTATTTACATGCATGCGTAAAGGTAATTGTCAATTATTGTTTTGGTTCAACATATACGATTTGTTACATCTCGAATAGAATGTTTAGATTTCAGGAAAGGTTTTCAAATTTTCTGAAATGAGCCTGGGTCATCGATCTTATCATCAATGTTCGGGGAACACTTTTGATTACAGCAAGCCCCGAATAAACGTTACTATCATCCTATGATCAGCAGGTTCAGGGCACAAGTTATGATCCTAAATCGGCAGTAATTCTAAGCACATTTTAAAAAATTTTAATTTTAATTTCACGAGTGAAATACTCCTCACCATTTTTCATGTGCTATTTTACGCCTCAATCTAAAATTTGATGAGTGAAATATGCATGTGTCAAAATAATTATCTGGAGCCCTGATGCTTTTTGAATTCCAATAGAGATAATGATCTGTCATTCTAGTACTTCTTTCTTCAGCCTCGTGCTTTAGTATATAATAGTCTAGGGCAAAACTACACTTTATTGCAAAATACATAATGGTTAGGGGTAGTCTTTTTCTTGACAAGCGCGTTAAAAAAAATCCAAATTTTTACCCTAAGGGATGAATTTCTCTTTATGTTCTAAACTCTTTAATTCCATGCAGCGGTAAAAAAAATGTCGTGCTTTAAATCACACATACATAAAATAAGATAGGTAATATTGAAGAGGTGATGTGGTCATTTCAACTTAAGGAACACCCACTTATGTCAATTCTAAATGACCTGTATTTAAACAGCTAACACATCACACGCAGCACAATTTGTTGTCACTCACTATCCTTATATATATTTATATATAATTAAGAGCAGCCATAACGACACTCATCGTTAACTAAATGCGATCAAAATTATTAACTGTGACTCTATTTTTACAAATATCTTATCATCCTAAACTATCAGATAGAGCATATGAAACCTTCCTATTGAATTTTTTGTTTCTTATTCAGGTTGTTTGCGTCTCTACTGGAAACTGCTATTGACTTAGCTGACTTTGAAGGGAGACCCAATGACTTGTCCAGCTTCTTAAATGTAGCCAGAAGTGCTAGTTTCTGGATAAATGTTTGTGACTTTTTTGAAGAAAATGACTTTCTTAAAAACAACAGAATTTTTGAAAAAACTCTTATGCATTGCAAATCATTTGGTGAAACCCTGATGCAAAAGTCTATTACCATGTCATGTGCCCGAGAACTGTGTCGGTTTTCTAAAGACAACCCAGGTGTGGTAGTTAAGTTGATACTTTCGTGTGGATTAAAGTGTCAGAAAGATCAACTTCACAGACGTTTGAAAGAGCTTGAAAAATCCTTTGAAATGGCAGAAAATGATGGAAAATTCCTAACAGTTATGATAAGCAAGGTGAAAAATATTTCTGGAGATATCGTTGATGATGTTGATGTTGCTCTTGATATCATTGACAGGAAAAAGAAAGAACTACTGCAGGACTCTTGTGTTCTGGTATCTGCAGTTTTGGACAAATCTCATTGGGAGCCATTTTCTTCAGTGTTATCATTATGTCAAAACATGGAGACATTAGTAAATTCTGAGAGCTTTTGGTTGATATGTAAGGAAAACATCGCAACTTGGGCAACTGACAGAGAACCAACAGAAACTGATAAGTCTTTATCACCCGAAGCAGACATATGGTTACTGTTTGAGGAAAAGAAAATGAGAGAAGATGAACGATTGGTAACTGTGAGAGTACTTGAAAGTATCTCCTTGGCAGGTGTAGAAGAATATAACAAAATGTGGAGGCCTCTTTTCCATGGAGAAGATAAAGAGATTGGCAGCATCAGACAGGTTGTTGATGTAGAAGATTTGAAGAAGGAAATTGAAATTGCTGAGTCATCTTTCAAAGGGATTTTACCTGTAAGGGTAATGAAAGCATTTGAGTTATATTCAGGCTATCATGCAATTTTTAAGAAGATCCAAACAATCAGAAAGGTGTTAACTATTCTCCATTTTGAAGACATAGGTCAGAAGTTTGATCAATCTGTTGAAGCATTCAAATGTCTTCATGAAAAAGATGACAAGGCTTTGACTTTGAATGTTCTATATGATTCCAGTAAAGTATTGGACAAAATAAACCCAATGTTGACTGGGGAACTGGAAAGTATCTTGCTTGTACTATCAACAGCATCACAGTTAGTTGAGTTTATCAGAGAAACTGCCTTGGAAGATCTCCGGAATCTCATTGATGCAGTGGAAGAACACTCTGAACAGTCTGTGAAGGAATCGACTGTGTCAGCCCTCATTGAGGTCAAACGCTTTCTGAGTCCAGTTATACGTGATCAAAAGAACCATGATGTTCATGATGTTCTTCGTACTCTTTTGAAATCTCTGATGGATTCCCAAATAACAAACCTGGATCAGAAAATTTCTGAATGTAATGACAATTTTCATGGACTAAAAGTTTTGTTTCAAAATGTTGCAAACAGAGGTGAAGTTACAAAGGAAATTGTAAAAAATGTACTGCAAAGTAAATCCAAGTTTGTTTTCACTATCACTGATACAAAGAAATGTGACATTAACTTGACTTACAAAAGTCACCATAAAATGAGGACTCACACAAATTCAGATATTCAGGACTTGAGAAGCAGGGCTCTTCTTTTGGTGAATGCAGATGCTAAGGATGAGGCCAAGAAGAAAAAAGTGAAAGAAGAATACGAAGTATTTGTTCACTTTGTAAATGATGCTATGGACATTGCTAATATCCTTTCACAGCTGTGTCTGTCTGGTCATCCTGAATACCCAATTGACTTTCAGAGAATTCTGTTAACAAAAGAAGCAAGATCTTATTATCATCAATTTGAAGAGCATCTTGTAAGTTGGCAAACAACATTAGCAGAGCTGAGACAGGAGTATTATTGGTTAAACTTCTTCTATCCAGAACAACTGAGGAACCTAAAAGAACTTTTGGAATCCTCTAGCAAAGTTGGAGATGAAGGGATATGTCACCTTCTGTCCTTTACTGGATGTACCACTCCAAATATTTCAGAAGTTAAAAGGCTTTATGTTGAGATCGCAAAAGAGACGACAATGGATAGATATGGATTGTTGATACTGGGAAAAACTTTACATCACCTGTTTGAAAATAAATCTTTTATGATGACAAAATTTCCAGATGAAAAGAAAAAGGAAAGTAAACCTGTTCATATTTGTGATGTTGTCCAAAAGGGTGAACTATTTGTTGCTGGTTTAAATGAAAATAGTGATTTAGTTGTACCAACATTGATGGCTTTATACAAAAACACAACTGGACTTCTGCCTAAATCTCATCAAGTTCTCTTTTGTCAAGAAGACACCTACTGGGAAGATATTGAACTCCTATTGAAGAGATGTTTAGGTTCGTGCAATCAAAAGAAAACACCACAACTGTTTTCATTAATATGCATAGAAGAACTTCCACTTAAAATGCAGTTCTTGTTTGTTGAGGCTGTAAAAGAACTATCTGGAGAACCAGTATTGTTTGCTGTAATTTGTAGGGGTGGTGTCCATCATCCCTTTCTTAATCACTTTGGAACTAAGGTTCACCAAGTTCAACACATGTCTAAAGAAACCATAGAAAACTGTCTTCAGACTCTGTGGCCTGAAGTGTGTACAGTGATGTCTGATGTACCAGGACAAGGGAAGTCCGAGTTCATACAAGAAGAGGCCTGGACAAAAGGTTTAGCTGTTTCAACATTGCATTTGAGTGGTGATCTTACTAGTGCTGACGTGGTGAGGAAGATTGAAAGTGTTGAAATATCCCCAATGCATCTGCTTCACATCGATGTTGGGACTCTCACTAAGCCCAAGGATGTCGACTTGCAGCTGTTTCAGCTCATTGTGTTAGGATTTCTAAGACATGGATCAACAATGGTTAAGCTAACCACCAAACACATATACATTGAAATTGCAAACACTATAAGCAAATATCTTAGAAACTCTATGATAACAATGACAAATTTCAACAGACAATTCCTGAAATGGGAGGCGTATAACAATTACAATCCCAGCCAGGAAATTTGTAGTCCTGCTCAAGTAGTTTGTGTTTACTTAAAGGCATATGATGATGGAAAGCTAGATCAAACTGATCTGTATTTCACTGGGCAAAATGCTACCAAACCTCTACCTGCAGAAGATTGTAAATTGCTGCTTCAAAGGCATTTTTCTGTTGGATCTGATATGTCTTTTGGAGTTGTGAATATTTTCCTGAATGTCTTGTCAGATCAACTGAAGAAATTTTCTTGTAGTTATTTCTTCAGAACAACAAACATTGCTGGAATGCTTGGCGATGAGACCAACATGAAAACAGTGAAGTCTCAGCTCTTTAAAGCACTTCTTGATGTTTCCAGTGAGTTCGCTACAAGATCTGTCAATGCATGTAGAGAGGAACAAAGCAGCAGTGTAAAAAGCATGACCACTTCCACGGAGCAGAGCGATAGCAATGAGAATCTGACTGCAACATCAGCTTCAGCACATGCAATGACCAAACGTGTTGATGGTATGATCCGGTGGGCCGAAAGTAACCACCTCATTCTTGCTTTTCATAATCAAGACATTCAAACCCTGTCAGCTCTATACAGAGAGCAAGCTTTGGTGCCACCTCATATAAAGAAATTGTTTAAAACTCAAGTGAAGAAACCCTTGCCAGATTTCTCAAACTTAAGCCAAGAAGAACTCCAAGAGATTTTAAAACGGATAGCAAGATTTACAGAAGGAATTGCTTCAAAGGAAATGCTAGAAAATATAGCAAAGAACTATGCCCTCACTCCTGACAACCTCCTGAAGATGATTTTGATTGTTCTCAGGACAAGATCACAGGTTCCAATTATCGTAATGGGAGAGACTGGGTGTGGAAAAACAAGTCTGATACGATATCTGGCAAAGGTGTGTGACATTCATTTAGAAATTCAAAGCATTCATGCTGGCATTGATGAATCACAAATCATTCAATGTGTCAAGGAAGTCAATGAGAAGGCCTTGAACATGTTATCTGAAACCGTTTGGCTGTTTCTTGACGAAATAAACACATGTAACCATCTAGGTTTAATAAACACCATCCTGTGTCATCACAAATGTCAAGGAGAAACTCTTGCTCCAAATCTGATTGTTATGGCAGCATGCAATCCATACAAACTGCGCAGTGAAAAGAGTATATTCACTGCTGGCTTAGAATCAAAGGTCAGAGCAGATGAAAAATCAAGACTAGTCTACAGGGTAAATCCTCTTCCAGAGAGAATGGTTGACTATGTCTGGGATTATGGAAGTTTGAATGCCAATGATGAGAAATCTTACATCAAGAGAATGGTTGATGAATGTGTCCAGAGAAAGCTAGTTGACTGTTTAGTGGACCTACTTGTAATGTCACAGAAATTTGTTCGTGATAGAGAGGATTCGGGGGCATGTGTCAGCCTACGGGATGTCAACCGTTGTATAACTCTGATTGCATGGTTCAAACAAAACTTGAAGGCGAAATATATCATGGATAACAAAGCATATCTGAATAGTTTGGTGCTTGAAGTACGTGCTGTTGTCTTAGCACTTGCTCATTCGTACCATTCACGACTTCCAGATAACTCAAGTCGAAAACAATACAGAACTGAAATGGAAAAGATCTTTACCAATCTCAGTATTGGAGGGAGAGAGACGGAACATAGCATTTTCAAAATAATTCAAGATGAACAATCAGATATTTTGGAAAGAATGGTATTGCCACCAGGAACAGCAATGAATACTGCACTTGCTGAAAATGTCTTTGTTATTATGGTTAGCATTCTAAATTACATCCCAGTATTTGTAGTTGGCAAACCAGGGTGCAGTAAATCTCTTTCATTGCAGCTTATCAAAAGTAACTTGAGAGGAAAGGATTCTGGGGATAAATATTTCAAGAGTCTTCCACAAGTATTCTGTGTTTCCTACCAAGGTTCAGAATCATCCACATCAGATGGGATTATCAAGGTTTTTGAAAAAGCTGAACGTTACAAAAAACTAGACGAGAATGAAAATGTTCTTCCAGTAGTTGTATTGGATGAAATTGGTCTAGCAGAGACATCAAAGTTTAATCCTCTGAAAGTACTTCATAGCCTTCTCGAACCTGGAGATACAGAACTTCCAAAAGTTGCTGTAGTTGGAATATCAAACTGGGCACTAGATGCTGCAAAGATGAACAGAGCTATTCATTTGTCCAGGCCAGACATGGATGCAGATGAGCTATATCACACAGGTCTTTCTATAAGTGAAGCAAGTGTCAACCCCCGAAAAAAATGTACGAGTCTATCGTCCACTTTCAAACTGAATGAAAGGAGAAAGTTTGATCTTAAACTTATAAGGGCCATTGCTGATGCTTACATTCACTACACTGGCAAACAAACTTTCGAAAACTTTCATGGATTGAGAGATTTTTATTCACTGGTCAAATTTGTATCAAAAGAATATCACTCTTTATCAAATGAAGATGCTTCAAATATAGAATCACAATTAGCAATTGTAGTCAAAGGGTTGCAAAGGAATTTTGGTGGACTATCGAGTGAAATTGACTCAGTGCTGTCAGTGTTCAAAGAACACCTTGAAAAAAACATATCTGCAGTTGACCCTTTATCCTGGCCAAAGGAAATGCCAAGTGTATTGCAACTTGTAGAAGACAATATCAAAGACCAAACTGCTCGTCATCTTCTACTGGCAACAAGAGGAGAATCTGCACTCAGCATCATTGAAGACCTACTGGGTGACATGGGGAGAAAGCATGTAACAATTCTTGGAAGTCATTTTGAAGAAGACAGGACGGATGATTACAACTATCGCATATTGAGTCAGATTATACTTTACATGGAAGAAGGTGTTGTTCTTGTTTTGAAGGACCTTGAGAGCATTTATGGCAGTCTTTATGACATGCTCAACCAAAATTACATAATAGTTGGCTCAAAAAAGAATTGTAGAATAGCTCTTGGAGCTTATAGCAACCCACTATGCCATGTCCATGATGATTTCAGATGCATTGTATTGGTAGAAGAAGACAAATTGGATATGTCTGACCCACCTTTCCTGAACAGATTTGAAAAGCAGTTCATAAGGCTTACAGATATGTTATCAGGTGAAGAGGTAAAAACCCATGTTGAAATTGAGAAATGGATGGACATAAGTACAAATATACCAGATTTTCATTTCAAGAGGCAGGATGTCATTCCCATTGACAGCCCAGACATGGTTGCTTCAGCTGTGAAATTTGTTTTCAAAAGACAACATGAACACTTTAACCTTGATCAAAAGATACAGGAATGCAAAAATATGTTGTTGAGAGTTTGTTCTCCTGAATCAGTTGTGAGATTTGAGCGGTCTAACTTTGACAGGGAAGAAGTTGAAGATCTTCAAGGGAGATATTTTGCTCTACCATTACACAATGGGTTAGACTCATATCTCAAGAAAAGACAAGAAGAGACCACAACATGTTTGAAAGAAATGATATTTTCTCACAGCAATCTCCATACAGACATTTCTGCTTGTTTTCATGGCAGTGGGGAACAATATCAAATCGAAAGATTGAGTGCCTTTAAGTCGGAAAAACAACTTTGTCAGAAGGTTTCCAGTTTCTGGTTTGAGTCACCAAATCACACCCTCATTATACAATGCACAATGCGATCAGACAAACATAACATTCTTCTGATGAAATCTTTTGTTGACAAATGCCAAGCAGAATATGTTCAGTCTACATCTGTTAAAGAGAAGAAAAATGTGGTGATCCTCATGCATATGGATAGAAATGAACTTGACAATTCTTTTGGTTTTGTTAATTTCTTGGGTGGCTGGAACATTTCATTTGTTGATATTCTTGAAAGAAGAGCAAACCCATTAGTTGATCTACTTCAAAAACCCAAGATGGACCTAATTCAGGAAAGGAGACCTCTTACCAGCTTTATTGAGACGCATCTATTTTGGGCATTTACTTTGATTCATTATCAAGATGCTCCAAGGGATTTGGAAAGCCTTGAAAAGGTTGTGCATGCATTGTCAAACGACACTGACATGATGCTGTTTTTTGAGGATATTTTGGTTGACACGTTGCAAGACAAATTGTACAAGGAAGGATCAAACAATTGGCAATTAGAGGTTGCATGTGATGGTTTGAAGTTAAACAGTCGTCTGACACTTTGTGATGCTCTTGAACATGAAGTGGCGATTTGCATCAAACACCCTTTGGCAGCATTCATTTTCAAACTTGAAGAAACAAGTGCTTTGGATTCTATTACATTTTGGTGTGGACCTGATGACAAGGCCAAGAAGAATGTCTGGAAGAGGTTATCAAAAGACAATAGCATACTTGATTATGAGTCTGTACCCCCACCAGAAGGCCCAGAGTGCTATGATGTAATGGAAAGTGTTCTATCCTTACGTTGTCCATTCAGCCGACTGTTCATTGAAAAAATTGAAACATTAAGGGATCCTTTCATGGCATGTCTTGAAGCCGAATACCCTGATTTTGACATTGATGAAATAACTGAGGAAATCAGAGACAAACTGGTATCAAGGTTTCAAGAATCCATTCGTCAAGCTGCTGAAGATATGTTTGAGAATTACAAGAGTGATCAGTTCTCGGACTATGTGAAAGATGTTTGTAATGTTCTGTTCTGTGGAATCAAGTTGGATTTATCTGAAGATGACAGAACAAGAGTTACAGAGTGGTCGGTGACAAGGAGGTTGTTCAAAATGGGAAGTACTTTTGAAGAAAATGCTTCTCGATTACATGTGACATTTTGGCTATACGGGACAGTCATTGAATCAGAACTAAAACTTATCAGTGTTTGCAAGAATCTAACAGACACAAATCTTGATGACATGATTTCACATCAAAATTTCACTTTGATGGTTTGTTCAGATGAAAGTGTAATAGGCAACTTTTCAGAATTACCTAAACAAACATTGCCAGAAGTTATCATATATCAACGAGAAGGACAGGTTGATGATGATGATGATGATGATGATGATGATGAAGAAGGAGAAACCTCTCTGCTTTCTAAAGTTGATGATAAACAGGTAACAGAATCAGAGATTTTGGTCAGTGATAATGAAGAGAGCTGCTGCGATGAACAAACCCTCACAGAGTCAGATAATGCAGTTGATGTTGATGATATTGAAATAGAAGACAAGGACACTCAATTTCAAGAGCAAATACCATTCATTGATGTGGATGGTGAACAATACAGGGATATTTCAGAATCATATAATGATGGAGAAGACATTGCTAAAGGTGGATGTGACAATGAAAACCAGTTAAAAGATTTGGAGCAGTCTCCTGAGTACAGTGATGTTGAAACAAAACAAGATCAAACTGTTGCCTTGATTGACTCTGCATGTTCAAAGCTGTTGCCATCAGAATCCCTGTTTGCTAGTCTTCCTGAACATGATTGGATAAATGGGATCCAGCTTGTCTTAACCCTTGCTGATGAAGTATCTTTTGAAGCCAAATTATGTCAGTCATTGAGAATCTGCAGTGATTTTTCCTTGCTTATTGGTACTTCAAAGAAGTTGGCTCGTGAGTACCTGTGCAGGATTGGACAAGCTTTGACTGAAAATCCTCCAGAAAGTGAAGCTATTTTCATTATTGTGTCTCAACTTGTAAATGAATTATTTGATGAGGTCCCCTGCAAGGCCCTTCAACACTTCTTCTCTTGCTATATAAGTAGTGCCCTTGCTGCCAACCCAGATGGTCAGCTTCTACATTGGACTTTCCAATCACTTCCATCACTTGTTTTGTATAAAGACACTTACAGCTTCTTTGGGCCAACACTCTTCCAAACTCTGTTGGTTGAATTGGGCAATATTGATGTTCTCACAAAAGAAATTGTCATTGAAGATGCCGAAACATTACAGTTCATGGAAGGTTGTATATCGGAGTACAGAGAAAAAGGTGAACCAGACTCTCATCTAGCTTGTTTGATAGTTGATGTCTTTCAAACACATTTCTGCAATGTGGACTTCAAATTGGACTCACCAACATTGGACAATGTATTGAGATTTGAAAAGTTATTCATAACTAATGGTTTATCTTTTCAACATCTCATAGCACTGGCATACCTTAAGAATTTTTTAATTTACTTTTCAAAACAATTGGGCAAAAAGGAACTAGTTGAAATGAACATAGTTCAAAAAATCAATGGGATATTGAGTCAGGTTACTTCAGAGGAAGTGCCTGAAAGTGACAGAACCACAGCTCTGCAACGATTTTTCTTAAAAGTAACTTGTCAGAATACCGGACTGAAGAAAATGGAAGAGTTATGTGAAGATTTTTCTACAAATTTCAGATTTTTGACAATTCATGAAGTACCAACTGATCATCAACTTTATGCAAGAGAGCTGAGCCCTATGGAAACAGACTCTGATATTTACCAACGTACCCTTGCTGCATATGATGTATTGCCAAATGACGAGAATCAGATAAAGGATATTGCTCAAAAGTCAAAAACCAAACTTGAATACATTTATAGTTTGTTTGGTGTTGCACTTCAACGTATTCACTTGTTGCAATCTGTTCGGCAAATCACAGATTCAGAACGATATGAAAAGATTGAAAAGTTTCATAATTTTGTTAGTCAAACACTACGTCAAAATCAATGTGACCTTTTCAGAAAGCTTTGCTCCTTCGGAGATTTCAATTTCAGACTTCTTCAGGCAAGTTCTTCTAAACCCCCAGACAAGCATCACTCGTCTGTGTGTATTTTGCACTTGCTATGTACTATCCTTGCATTTAACCCAAACCAAGGGAATACAAGTAAAAAAAGTCCCTTGTTACTGAGATGTCTCCAAGCACCAAGAGACCTCCAAAAACGATACATTCCAGGCAGTGGGTTCAAGGAATCTGCCCTTCACAAGTCAACACTGTTGGCAATTTCAGAGGGCAAAAAGTACCAAACTTGTTCATGCTCGTGCAATGTCATAAGAGTCATTGAACTGGAAAGTGATCTTGATGATATGAACTGTGACAAATGCAAACAACCATTCAAGAAAGAGGGGGAGACTTTCCAGATATCATCAGATAGACATGACAGTCCAGGCCTCCCAGGATACCGTTTTGTTGATATTGGATGTCTGCAGGGAGACTTTCATACAGTGAGACGGCTATCTCCAGCTGCCTTCAGAATCCTTCAATTCATACTTCATGGTTGCCTTGCCGGATCACTTGCTCTGGAGTTTGCAGATGCCACTGATGTATCCCAAGCACTTGCTCTGCCAGAATCACTTGATCCAGAGAGTTACTTAAGCAAACATCTTGAGATCCACTGGTCAGCACTTAAATCTTTGACAGAAATGGGAGATGCACAGCTTGCAAAACTGATCAGTTTCATCATCCGGGATAAAATTCTGAAAATGGCAGAAGACTGTGCTCAATATGACAGAATTGAAGAACAGGAAAAGTTTGAGATGGATTTCACAGACTATATCAACAGAGTGATGAAGGAAAGGTTTCAGATTGTACAAAATGATGTTGCAAAGTATCAATCACATCATATGACCAGCACTGCATCCAAATTTGAAGTGATGCTGACAGATCAATTACCCTCTGATGACAGATTAGGAGAGCTACCCAGACTGTTTATGGAACATGTGGAGCCAAGTTCGGAGAATATGCAAAGAGAATTCTGTCTTCAAGAGCAGGTCAGAGATTATCCATTGATGGCTCTTCTGTTTGAGAAAAATGAAGACATTGCCCTTCTGAGACATCTTGTGCCACTAATGCAATGGCATAAGTTTGTTATTCGCTATGGGAGTCATAAACTCAGTAGAGCTGATTGCATATCGCAAAAAGTACAAGATTTTTTACAGAGTTCAAGCAAAGGATCAATAGGTGACCATGCAGAGTTTCAAAAGAGATTTGAAACTTTCAAAATATCTTGGAATGAGCTGCGAGAAAATCATGACTTGTTAAAATTTTACAACTCTAATCTTGAAGAAATGGAAAGGATACACAAGTCAGTCACTTTGGTCAAGTGTGTGATGATGACAAATGACAGCCCTTTGAAGCAGGTATTGATAGCTCTTCAATCCATACAGAACAGTTTTCTCAAAGATGCTTCAATCATATCCCTGTCCAAAAACAGTCCCTCTGTTTCATTTTTGAAACAATCTGATGGTATTGCAGTTATTCCCATGGTAAATATTGAGCTTGTTCAAAAGAAACAGGTCATTGCTTATCCTAAGCCACTTCTCCAAAGGACTGCTTTGAAATTTTCTCAGATTTGCACCAAACTTGGACATGGTAGAGAAAGACAATACGACATGCATCAAATAGAAGGTCTGGTTCTTGATGATTGTGTTATGAATAAGCCATTCATATCAATTACATCAGACTTCCCCATGATCAGCTTTTCAGGGGAATCTCTATATAAAACTGATGAACTGTTTGAAAGCATGAAACAAATTGTTGGTCAAGACTCACTGGACAAAGATCAGAAAGATTCCATTGAGCAGTTGAGAGCTAAGAGCTCTTCAAACATGCAAACTCTCTTGGACTATCTACAAATGACATTCAGCCTACTGAAGAGAGCTCCAGTCTCAGGCAGGGATAGAAACCAGTATCTGTCAGAGTTCTTGGAGACTTGGCAATCCTTATTTCCATACAGGGTCCAAGAAGTTGATCGCCTCTGCCAGAAAATAAGGCTTTCTCAGATATTATCTCTGTATGGACATGTTGAAGACAAGGTTGCAGATGACATCTTTGATGGTCTGGAAGAAAAGTTTAGAACTCAACTTCCAGATCAGTGCCTTACACATATGAATGAACTTGTCAGCAAGACACATTTGCAATTTCAAGAAGCCTTGACCTCGGCTCTTAAGAAGATAGTTTTCAGATACCTTCAGACTGGTCGTGCTAGTCATGACGAAGAGCTTTCTCCCCTTCTGATGGAAAGATCTCTCTGGCCACATGGTGTTTTGGATGAAGCTGTATCAAAGAGCAGTAACCCAAGCGCTGGACTGTTGCATGAGATGCAAATGGTGGAACACATTTACTGGACAGTGGAATTTCTTGGGGATGCATTACAAGTAAGTTATGTCTATTTTAGAAGTTTTTAACAGAATTAAACCTGAATCAGATTCATAAGAATCAACGATATATTAACATTTTTCTGAAATTATTCACACAATTGATGATTTGAATTTATTATAAATTATTTTCAAAAAACATTTTCCTTATTGATGCTGTTTGAAAACAATTTGGTAGAAGATTTTAGATTCCAAATTTTCATTTTTGTCACTGAATTTTGTCCTTTTTACTTAATAATTTCATAGTTGCTGAACAACCCATTTCATACTTATATTTTATATCCTTAAAGCCCCATTATCATACTTGCATGCAGTTCATGATGAAATTTAGCTATTGAGAAAAAAAATGCATCACTTGCATGGTTGAAAATTCTTTCGTAAAAAGTTTGATATCATATTAACATGTTTTAATCAATCAAATACTTCATTGGACGTCCAAAGTAAAGTACCCTCTGCAAAGGTGCCATAGCTTTTAATGAACCTGACATCTCATTCTCTTTTTGGACATCTCAGTTACCACAAGAAAAGAAAATATATTATATTATTTATATTTAGGAACCGGAAATTGTGAGATGGTCACACTTGATTCGTCTTCATGTTGACATGCCAGGGCTTACATTTCTATCATTTTGGTTAACTGTCTCCTTTTTAATGAATTTTGGTCAGATTGTCTCATGGTTGGTGGCAAAATATTGCTAAAAATACCACAAATACAGTAAAAATACTTTTTAAAATATTGCAGTTTGAATGTGGGTCTTTAACAGTTTGGTATATTCAGACTAAACGTACGTGATAATTTGTAAGGTTGAAATGTTTGCTTGTTAATGATAAACCAAACTATGAACATTGTCAAATTAGACAAACTACTGAAAGTTTGATTAGATCAGAAGGCCACATCAATCAGATTCTTTCCTTCAATCATTCATTCATCCAAAATATTCATTTATTGTCATCAATAAAAATAAGTCCCTTTCTAGTTATTTTGAATGTTTATATATGACTTTTAAACAAATTTTTAAAGCTTTGATAAGAATGGTTTCAATAAACTGATTTTTCAAACTCACTCATAATAAAGGTAAATATAACATTAACATTCTCTCTCATTCATTAGTTCACTATCTTCAGTAAACTTTGCATAGTCATAGGGAATAACAGAAAAAATAATAACCTGAGTTACCTCCCCTGGCAGAAATTACATCCCCCCCCCCCCCCCCCCCCAAGACAACACACAGAAGCAAGCTAGCACTGAAGGGTTGGCTAATGCCAAGATAACATCACTGAGGACGGTGCTGGATAAGGATGGGTATCGTTCCTCCTTTCTGTATTGCAATATAGTTTGATACAGAAAAGTGTATTTCAATACGTATTGCAATATATTGGTCCTTCTTTAATTTAAGAATTTGTGTGCTATCTTGTATAAATATGAGCGTTGAGAACGATCATCATTGCTCTGCCATGAGCCGTTTTAAATGGATATTTTTTCAATCACTGTTTATGATCTGTATACATATTTGCGCTATATTCACAACACAACTTTACACTATGAAACAAACTTTACGTAAATCTTGTTACATTTGTTTGTGTTTGTTCGTAATTTTAGATGGATATAACTCGTTTTAAAACGTTCGATATATTGGATTATATCAAAAGTGCGTATGAATTCGAATCACCTTGTTTCTGTATTGCAATATACTGATATATTTTTTTTTTTAATCAATATTTTATTTCTGAACCCCTGTTACAATCCCGAACAAGGAACCAGGGGGATTCCTTGTCCTCAAATTCAATATAGTTGACAGAAGAGAGGATTCAGGTTTTCACACACAAAGAAAAAAAAAAACACATAACACAACTTTCACACACTGTCACTATTATGAATATATGATGAACAGGCATATAAAGACATTTTTTGTCTAAAGTTAAGGCTAATGGAAAGATGCATATTTAGTTGATGTACTACTTCTCATCAAAAAGTGGATGATACATTAGCCATTTTATGTAAAATTTATTATGGTTTGACTTACTGAAATACATATGACGCTCAATGGTGTATCGATTTGCTAAAACATGTTTAAACATTTTCAAACTTATCTGACAATCATCCAGTTTACACTTGTAAATAAAGAATTTGGCCAATAAAAGAATGAGGTCAAATACATCATCTGTAACAATATTTTCTTTTAGGCCAAACAGTACAAGTTCTGAACTTAGAGTCATGTTGTGAAAATGTGAACAATGCTCGTTGAGCCATGATAATAAAGATATCCAAAAATATTGAACTTTTTGACACTCCCAGAACAAGTGCACTAGAGTTTGCTTTTGAGATTTACAAAAATTACATATATCTGCTGGACATACTTTGATTTTATAAAGATAAACATTGGTTGGTATAAGTCTGTGAAGCAAACGGTACTGAAACCATCTCAATTTTGTGTCCCTGGTTGTTTTAAAAGGTTTTAGGTAAATTGACTCCCAAGGAAGATCAGTCGTACAAGTATCTTTCCATTTCACTTGTGATTTTGGAGTAAGACTTGACGAAATTAGTGCACAATAATAATATTTTGACCCTTTTGAGATAGAAAGAATTTTTTTATAAATCGATTTTTCTCCAGGTCTTGGTGGAAAAGTAACAGTTACACCTGCTTTTTTCAGATAATTTCTAACAGATTGTATAATACCATAAAAAAGAGTGAATGGAACATGTAAGTTATAAATTTGTACAAATTCACTA
Organism: Steromphala cineraria; assembly: GCA_916613615.1. Classification (NCBI taxonomy): domain Eukaryota; kingdom Metazoa; phylum Mollusca; class Gastropoda; order Trochida; family Trochidae; genus Steromphala; species Steromphala cineraria. The sequence goes on from OU744721.1 coordinate 77,418,457, forward strand.
AAGGACATGAAATTATTATCACTGTCCATGAGATCAAAGATTTGACCAACACCTTTGTTACACCACCTTTTGCTATAGAAATATTGCTTGCCAATAATAATGTTGCTGTTGTAAAAAAGACTCTCTGCTAGAAATTCTTCATAATTTAAAGGTGGACATTTAGAGTACAAAGACCCAAAGGAAGTCAAACAATCTTTCCAAAAAGCATTACTTATTTTTTTGGCTAAAAATGTTGGGAACATGTCGCCAAATTCATTTAAGTGTATGGTATCAGGATGTTGAGTCCTAAATAACTCTTTCCACTTGGATTCGCTGTCAGCAAAAAGTTTCCTTATCCAAGTAATTTTCAGGGATTTAACATATGCAAAGATATCAATCATTCCTAAACCTCCTTCTGACACTGGTTTACATAAAAGTTCACGTTTAACTCTATCTGGTTTGCCATTCCATATGAAACTAAAGAAAATCTTGTTCAGCTGTTTTAAGAAACAACCAGGTGGATTGGGGAGAGTCAAAAAAAGATAATTAAGTTTGGATATCAAGAGAGATTTAATGATGGCAATTTTACCAAGAGGGGTAATACTACGTCTCATCCATTTGTTGATAATTGTTTGTATCTCATAGATCTTACCCTTGTAGTTAAGATCCTGAATGTCACTAATTGATGTAGAGAAGTTAATTCCAAGAATCTTAAAACTGTCAGGATTCCACTTAATATGCAAATCAGGCATGAATCTTTTGCTGCTTCCTTTTTCAGACCCAATCCAAACAACTTGAGACTTCTCATAATTAATCCTGAGGCCAGAGATTGCTGCAAAGAGATCTAACATCTTAACTGTAGCTTCAAATGATGACCGACTACCATCCAACAGAAACTCTGTATCATCGGCATATTGAGCAATAAGATATTCAACATTGTCAATAGTGATTCCCTTTATGTCTTGATTTGATCGAACAAGAGATGCCAAGATCTCAGAGCACAATAAGAAAATATACGGAGAGAGAGGGTCACCTTGTCTGCATCCTCTTTCAATTGATATTTGTGAAGACATTTTCCCATTAATAATGAGTTTTGAAGAAATACTGTTGTAGAAAGTGGAAAACCAATTTCTCATATCTTTCCCAAAACCAAAATATTCTAAAGTTTTGTCAATGAATGACCAAGACACTGAATCAAAGGCTTTTTCAAAGTCAACTAACAAAAGCAGCCCTGGAGTCTTATGCTGTTCCGTAAGACACAACACATCATATATTGTTCTGATATTCTCTCCAATGTACCTTCCAGTCATGAAACCTGTCTGATCCTCGTTTATGAGGAAAGGCAAAACAGTCTTAATTCTTTCCGCTATGACTGATGACATAAGTTTGTAAGAGGATTAAGCAATGAAATAGGACGCCAGTTCTTAATGAAGCGTTTAGGTTTGTTCCCCTTAGGAATGCAAGTAATTATGCCCTGTTTCTGAGTAACTGAGAGTTCTCCATTTGTAAAACCAAAGTTAATAGACCTCAGCAAAAAGTCTCCAATATCAATCCAAAAGAATTTGTAGAACTCATAACTGAAACCATCTGAACCAGGACTTTTATTGTTTTTAGTCTTTTTTAAAACCTTGAGAAGTTCATCTTTTTTTATAGGACCTTCAAGAGAGTTGGCAGTATCCTGGTCAAGTTTGGGAACATCTACAGGAAGTAAAGAGTGAAGGTTAACACTATTGTCAGGAGGTGTCTTTGCTGAGTAAAGACTTTGATAAAAAGATTCAGCTTCATTCATTATATCGTCAGGTTTTGATAATAAAGTTCCATCCTGAGCCTCCAGACTGGGCATTACCTTACTCACAAAATTTCTATTTTCAAGATTACAAAAATATTTGGTTATTTTTTCTCCTTCGTCTATCCACTGAGCTCTAGATCTGACAAGTACCCCTTCCATCTTTTTTTGCCGGATATCCTGCAACTCTTTGCGTTTTGAAGTAAGAATTTCAAAGTTTTCATCAGATAAATTAGATTCCAATGAGTCAATTTCATCAATAAGGCATTTTTCATGCTTAGCTTTCTGTTTGTTTACAAATGAAGCATAAGAAATGGTCTTACCTCTTATTTCTAGTAAAAGAGTTTCAAAAAATAACTGATCGCTGATAGTAAGATCAATATCGACATTAGGAACTTCCTCTATTCGAACATTGTCATCAAGCCTAGATGCATATTGCTTCTTAACCTGAGCTATAACTGATTTAACTTCAGCAACATTTGTGATCCCGAAGCAGAGAATTGTTAAATTTCCAGTATGTTCTGCTTTTACTGCTTTCTGTCAAGTTAAGGCTAAGGGTTATTAATGAGTGATCTGATCTATAGCCAGCTGTAATGTCAGTATCAGCAACAAAGGGACATAAGTTTTCTGAAACTAGAAAAAAGTCAAGTCTCGCCTGTTTAACAGGTGATTTTCTTCTCCAGGTAAACTTACAAAGTTCTGGGTTATAGTCCCGCCAAATGTCTATAAGGTTAAGTTCTGCAATCATTTCCAAAACTGAATTTCGAGCATTTGGGTTGTTAACATTTTGATAATTATCACAATCTTTTGAAGGGTCTAGGATAAGATTGAAGTCACCAGCAATAATACATGAAAGATTACCAAATTCTTTAAGTTTACACACCAATGATTGATAAAAGTCAGGCTTGTCAGTATTTGGTCCATAGATATTTGCAACTGACATTCTTTTCCCACAAATAGTGATATCTAGTAATAGGAGATTTCCATTGGTATCCCTAAAAGTATTATGAAGTTTGTATTCAAAGTTGTTATTTAACAAGATTGCTACTCCTCTAGACTGGCTATCATGACAATTGAAAACACAATTATAACCCCATTCTGAACGCAGTAGATGTTCATTTTTAGTGACAAAATGGGTATCTTGTAACATATATAGAGAAAACTTTTTAGCTTTCAGGAAATTAAAGACATCTTTTCTCTTTTTATAGTCACCTAGGCCCCAGCAATTAAATGAGGTACAAATAAAGTTATTTTCATCAGCCATCATCACAAAATTTTACACAGGTCGAGAAAAAGTTTAAAGTTAAAAAGCAGCTGTTTGATAATAGCCAACTTGTAAAGCCAGGGTAAACAAAACATAGTACATTGTAGTGACAAGCACATAACTGACGAATAACACACAAACAAACAACTTTCAGACATAACATTAACAAAGTCAAAACATTCCTGATTTTCAGCATGACACCAAGCCATGAATTATGCACGAAAAAGTTGACATTTATATTATGGCTATAATTCAAAGAAGAACAAATTATTTTTGGCTTGAATGTTCATAAAGTAAATACATCCGGGATATTGATAGAAAGTCACACACGTTGCGATTCACAAGAGATAGATCTGTCAATGTTAAACGAAGCGCACAAGATTGCTTCGTTCAGCTGGCTGTGTCGCCATATTGGTTCGTCACGTGATACAGTCACATGTTAGGTCACATGGTGTTCATTTCAAGCGAATGTTTACAAACAACAGTTTATACTTAATAAAGTGAAAAGTTCGAACATGAAGTTATAAAAAAAAAGGATCTTCGCCCGATCCAAAAAGTATTGATATTATCAATCATTACGTACGTTAAAGAAAATAAAGTTCAACTTGTATAAAAACTTGATCCAAAGCAATCCTGTGGGGGGATGGGGGTTAAACATCACCGATGTTTGGTTCCTCGTCCTCACGGATGATTCTCCATGCACTGTGAGTATCCTTTCGGATGAATAACACAACGGTAGATCCCTGCTCACGAACTTTAGTGTGAATCCCGTACTTCGTTTTCAGATCTCTCCCCTTCCTCACTAGGCGACCTCTCAGTTTCTTCATGTCGACTGGAAGGTCAGACCGAATACTGACCCTTTTAGTGGACAGCTCTTTCCATTTATTAAAGGTGCTTTTCATTACCAAATCCCGGTCTATCATGCGGACGAACTTGATAACGATAGGATTGGGAACATCTGTTGGTGTTTTTCGAGGTAGGCGATGAATGTTGACAAAAAGCATTTTGTCCACGACTTCACTGTCCAGGCCAAGAGTGGTCTTGAAAATCTCTCTGCATCTATTGTCGATCTCTGTAGCTCCAACCGAATCAGGAACCCCATACACAAGGAGGTTGGATTTTCTTGAGTAGATTTCTGCCATTATGAGTTTTTCTCGAAGTTTTTCAAGATCTTCCTGCGTTTGAGAGTTCATATCCGAAATGTTTTTCGATTCAAATTCCAAAGTAGATTCAACATTTTCTACCCTTTTGGTTAGTTCAGCAACATCTTCTTTTATAGAGTCTATCCTAGCACAAACTTCCGTGGTGTGTTTTTTCAATTCTGCCTTGAAAAACGCCTTTAGATCATCCGCCCCCGACGTAGCCTCGCCGTCGCCATGCTTCACGTTGGGGTCAGACGTTGACAAATCAAAATCATCTTCAGGTGAAGGGCCAGGTTGAAGATAGGTGTTAATTTTGGGTCCAGAAGAACCACAGGTCTTAGTTTTCTGCGATTGCTTTGTTGTGTTACGTTTTGTAGCCATAATTAGTGAGGATTCCAACGATTTTTAGGACGTGCAAATTCTAGCGTTTCAGCTAATGGCGGCCATACCGGAAGTGTGATATACTGATATATTGATAATACCGCCCATCCTTAGTGCTATATGATCGACTCGGATATGCTCTGAAGGATGACAGTGCTTTCAGATCTGCTGCATACAGATTTTGTACACACCAAGCGGCCTCCAATAGTTCTTTTTAGTAACAGTGAATGACATGAAAAATCAGATCTTGGAGACTGCAAGACAGTTTGCAAACATCTATATCTACTGTGCAAAAGTTTACACAGAAGCTAGCCTACTTAGCCCATAAATTGTTTTTTTTGCCTTATTTCCACCCGAGGCCTAATTTGTCTGTCAACTGGAGCCCGATATGAATAAGTCAATCCAAAGGTGTCACAGAATCTCACGAGTAGACTACTTTGAATCTCAAGCTCAAATCTAGCTACATCCTTGTTTGAACTCTTGGGGCTGCAAGAGAGGTTCCCATGCAGGCTTCCTCCTGCAGTTGCATGGTCAGAAACAGTTCTTGCAACACAAGGGAAAAAATAATGTCCTTTTGATGCTCAACAGGCAACTATAGGAGATGCTGGCTTGTACATTGCCAGAATAGAACTCTCTCCTTTGCCAACACTTATTTTTTTCTTGACTTTGGATTCTGTTTTCAACCTGCCAACCCAACCCCCTCCCTGTAGAGAATTGGTTCTCTCTATTTTTCCATCACAACTGGACCCAGATCAAATTGATCCTCAGTGTTATTTCTGTGGGAAAAATTCAGTTCGACAAAACTCCTTGTCTCATATGCTACCCATCGAGAAGATGTAGGCCCCAAACTGCTAGCAACCTTGTCAGCCATTAATCAGCTACTTGTGAAGATGTTTTCATTGAGCTGGATCTTCAAGGCAAATTCTGTGGATTTTACTCACCTGCTATCTTGCTTATGAGGACACTAAACATAGCATTTTACACCTGAAAGTATTGTGCAAATCCTTCCTCAACTAGATCCTGTAAAGTTCAAATGGAATTGTTGAAAAATGTCAACCTCAATCCAGCATTGTCCAATTGGACCTACCGTATCTGCATGTTTTTATCCATCCTTAGAACCCTAGGTTCACAAGGTTTGTAGTTACCGAAGAATGTTTGAGTTCAAGGTGCTTACGTTCAGGATATTCATTGCTCCACTACTCTTCACAAAGTTAATGGAGCGTGTGCCACACCTCATTCACCAGCACCACAGGCCAATACATGGTTCTGGATGATTTCCTTCTTTCATCAACACAAGAGTTATAGCAAAGAAAAAGTAGCGCTTATAGCTCTCTAGCTCATCTGGATGAAAAATAATAGGCTGAGGTATCACAATCATCTCATACAATTCCTCAATTTTGTATAGATTTAGACAGGCCAAAGGGATATATGGCATGATCCACGTGGCCCTATTGGCAAGGGTTCTGTTCACAACATTTAAGCTATCCATACCTTTTCGTCATCGAGGTTAAGATGGCAATAGGTTTTTTATACCCTTAAATAATTACTACTTCAAAAATGACACATTATCGTCGTTTGTCTCAGACCTTGTTACAACAGCTCCGCTTCATGGCTCATGTTTTCTATCATCTGGGTTGCATCATACAATTGGACAAGTCAGAACTGGTTTTATCTCTATGATCAATTCAATTGAATTTTTCTTTGAGTTTAAAGGGCATTTCTGAAATATTTTTTTGACGGAGTTATGGCCATTGATTGCGAAGTCAGACTTGGAGCTGTTAACAGATCTGATGCTCCAATGGAGACAGATTTTCTCATAAACTATTACACCTAGAGGAGTGATATTTTGGTTTTGGAAACACCTGATGATACTCTTGGTCAAGTTTGAAAGCTGTTTCTGAAATTTTATTTTTGATGGAGTTATGGCCCTTGATTCTGGAATTGGACTTGCTCCAATGGGGACATATTTTCTCAGAAACTTTACATCTGGGTAATAGTAATAGTATTTCTTTATTTTGTAACCAATTATTTTAATTAAGATATCATACTATGATACATTCATTAAAAGAATTGGTTACCAAATGGTACAAGAGGATTATAAATAGTATATACCGGTAGTTTTTAATATGGTTGCATTAATAGTTATTGTGTAATATTAAACTTACTGATCTGAGTAAGAAGCCTTCAAGTCTGTGCTTTAGAAGCTATAATAAACTTTGTTTATGTTTGAGGGATAATGAGATAATATTAATACACACCGGTGCTTAAGGACAGCATTCAGCAAGCCTTGTATGTACTGTAAAGTGTGGATCTGACAATAAGTGAACACATTATATAACAATCTACATAAAACGTTTTCAAATCGTGAAAAGAAAATTTAAGTTTTGAAAAAGTGAGCGAAATCCCTGGAAAATGCAGAAAATCAAGTAGGAATTTCAGGTGCTTCACGCCCTCACATTCTGGCCCATTACCTTTGGACTTACACATTATTTCAACCTTGCTACGCACGTGGTAGAGGGAGATGATTTCAGCCAAGGGAGGTAACTCAGGAAAGTTATGCCAACACAAACACCACTAAAAAATTCTTTTTTACTGTTACTCTGTATAAGAAGGTCGGAGGAAGATAAACTCAATCCAGAGGCAAAAAGTTTACTTATGATCATTGATATGTAATTGTAATAATCCATTTTACAATGATGGTTTCAATGACAGATAAAAAATTTATACTCCCTCTACGAAGTAAGCAGGGATATATAGCGGTCCTTCCGTCGGGTCAATTATCTATAAAAAATGTTATGATTTAGATCACCCAAACTTTGCACAGTTAATTGTTAACCAAAACCTTTTTTTTGAAAACACCACTTTTGGACTAAGTTTTATGGTGTGCAATTGGGACAAATTTTCTCAGAAACTTTTACATTTAGATGAGTGAAATTTTGGTTATGGAAACATCTGGTGATACATGTATTCACTTATGATCAACAGCTTATGGCAGATTGCGGGGTAATGTGAGCCATGCTCACTTTTTTTTGTTAAAGGACTTGTTTTAAATGTATACTTTCTAAAGCTAAAGCTTTCTTTAGCTAAAGTCGTTCTTATTTTGTTGGTTCTTCTTTGTGTATTTATCATAGTTGGATAGCAGATTATCAGTTTGTCAGGATTGTTTTCACAAATAATGTAACACCTTCAATTACAAATGTCATTTTCTGCGGTATGAACTGATACATGTAAGTGATGTGAATTCTCATTTTAAGGAAAAGAAGATGAGAGAAAAAGCAAAACAAATGCCGTTTAGCCAACCAGGTACAGGACAAACTGACAAACCGCAACAAAGAAGATTTAAGGCAGCTGCAAAATTTCGCAAAAAATGAGGTAATTTTCCATTAAATTTTTTTGCAGGACACTAATGATAAATTGTAGTTACCAGGCATTTTATGATGAAAAATACAATGATTGTAAAATTGTTTTTAATGTCAATTTAATCAATTTTTAGCTTATCTTGCCTGAAAGGCCCGATGGGCTTATGACATGGTATTTTGTCCGGCTTCCGTCTGTACATATTCATCTTCTTCTCCAGAACCATAAGGCCCAAAAAACTGAAACTTTGTGTACAGACTCCTTGACTAGTGAGGATTATAAATTGTAGCTTTTGTGGCCCGGTGGTCCCTTATAAGGGCCACAGGGGCCACACCATTAAAACCTATTTTCATCATCTTCTCCAGAAGCAAAAAGACTATTAAGCTGTAACTTTGTGTAGCATTATAATTTATAGCTTTGGTGACCCTGTGGCCCAAAGAGGTTATGCCCTAAAAAGGTTATTCTGTCGTCTCAAGATGCTAATGGCCAATAATACATTTTATACAGACTCCTTAGTATTGTGGGTTCTAAATTTTACATTTGGTGACCTTATGGGTCCCTACTATTGGGGAAACCACAATTGCCACACCCTAAAGCAAAATTGATATGAAGCCTGATGAGCTACAGAGCCAATGGCTCCATTTTTGGTGTATAGATCAACATTTGGTGCGTCCATTGCGTACAGGACAGTAAGATTAACAAGCCTGAACCGATTTTGTTGATTATTTTTCATGAATCCATGACACTGAAGACCATAGTTTTTATCTTACTTTTTGTTGATATTTAAATGAAAAGGTTATTTTCTACCTCTACCAGCCCTCTGTAGCCTAATTGATAAAAGTATGTTATACCGGTAATAATTATTTTTCCTCAGTAAATGAGCATATTGGAAATTCCTTTCATTTGTAAGCTAAATGCAGCCAAAGGGCAGCGCTAGTTAAATCCCTATTATCAAGGAACCATACAACAACTTTAATGTTTAATGTTTTTTTCCTCCACCAATCAAATTTGTTAACCGTGATTTTGAAGGTCAACAGAAGAATTTGACCATTATTTTATTGTACCGGTATCTCACTTACGGCTACACTGAGAGACAAGGTCTCCAAATCTGATACTAATCAATACCAAAACACCATTTAATATTTGCCGACTTTGACCATGTTTTAACCGAAAATCCATTACATCATTGTTTTATTGTGTACTTATTCCCTTATTTCCTCATACATTCCATGGTTTCTAATGCAAGCTACTGGTATAAATGTTCTTATCTGTGAAACAATAATGGTCATTGTACAATTTATTCTCTTCATATTCTATTGAATTTGATTAAAGACTACAAAGAAGAACAAAATTAAGCTTTAAGTTCATAATATCCATCCCTTTAATTCTTTTGTTCACAGGATCACATGTCTAAGGAGATATTGTGGACTTGAAGAATCTACCATGACAATCCTTTTTCAACAGAGTACCTTTCACTATAAACAATTTGTGATATGATTTTTGCTTTAGATTTGGAAACAATTGAAACATCTTCTCAGAATGTTAGCTCTCAATTGGATGTATTTTCAGTGTAAGCTATTTTTTATGTTCCCGACAGAGCAGCAATTCCTGAAAAAATTGCTCTTTTGCTGAGTTGTCAGTATGTTAAGTTTTCAGACTTGATGAAATTACTGATAATTAATATTGATTTTGAAATCATTACCGGTTAAATAAACATTGTTATTTTTTTATTTGCCACTATGCAACTTTATGGATCTGATTCCAGTTTTAAGAATGATAAAATTTACTTCATATTTGATAAATTCTTAAATTTGGCTTGTTCCCTGGAATTCTTTGACATTAAGTATTTAACCTGCCAAATTAGAGTAGATGTCCTAAATGAGATAAACACCCTACATTGTAAATATGGACTGACTTAATGCAGATAGTGATTGATGACTAACAATTAAGTAGAAATTGTTTTATTTAACACTTATTTCTGTTGTAAATAAGGACTGGCTTCAGGCCCAAAGGGATATTTGCCTGGTTTAGATTTTATTAAATAGAGATTGTTTTTATGGAAACCTTCAATTGTAAATATGGACTGGCTTGATGCCCAAGATTATTATTGTTCTACTAAGATGACCAAAGTAGAAATTTATTGTCTAAAAACTTGTTTGTTGTAAATATGGACTGGTCAGGCTCTTTGAGATAATGGTTTTGCTTAGATTCTATGAAATAAAAACTTTTGTAATAAAACTTTAATTTGTAAAAATGGATTGGCTTGATGCCCTATGTGATATATGTCTAATATTCAATGAAAATGAAATTCTTTTTTTAAAGATTTATTTAGTTGTAACTATGGACTGGCTTCAGGCCCAATGATATAATGGTTTTGCTTAGATTCTATGAAATAAAAACTGTTCTTATGAAACACTAAGTTATAAATATGGATTGGCTTGATGCCCTATGTGATATTTGTTTAAGATTCATTAAAGTAGAAATTGTTTGTCTAAGCACCTATTTTGTTGTAAATATGGACTGGCTTCAGGCCCAATGATATAATGGTTTTGCTTTTGTTATGAAACCCCAAGTTGTAAAAATGGATTGGCTTGATGCCTTACGTAATTAATTGTCTAATATTCAATGAAGTAGAAATTGTTATTTAAAAACACTTATTTTGGTTGTAAATATGGACTGGCCTCAGGCCCAAAGAGATGTTTGTCTGGCTTAGTTTCTTAAATAGAGATTGTTTATATGAAAATCGTATTAAGTTGTAAAAATGGATTTGCTTGATGGCCTATGTGATATTTGTTTAAGATTCAATGAAGTATAAATTCTTTGCCTAAAGACTTATTTTGTTGTAAATATGGACTGGCTTCAGGCCCAATGATATAATGGTTTTGTTAGATTCTATGAAATAAAAACAGTTGTTATGAAACTCTAAGTTGTAAATATGGATTGGCTTGATGCCCTATGTGATATTTGTTTAATATTCAATGAAGTAGAAATTGTTTGTCTAAACACCTATTTTGTTGTAAATATGGACTGGCTTCAGGCCCAATATATAATGGTTTTGCTTAGATTCTATAAAAAAAAGTTATTGTTATGAAACTCTTAAGTTGTAAATATGGATTGGCTTGATGCCCTATTTGATATGTATTTAAGATTCATTGAAGTAGAAATTGTTTGTCTAAACACCTATTTTGTTGTAAATATGGACTGGCTTCAGGCCTAATGATATACTGGTTTTGCTTTGATTCTATGAAATAAAAACTTTTGTTATGGAACCCCTTAGTTGTAAATATGGACTGGCGTGATGCCCTTTGTGATATTTGTTTAAGATGCAATGAAGTAGAAATTGTTTGCCTAACACGTATTAAGTTATAAACATGGATTGGCTTGATGCCCTATTTGATATGTGTTTAAGATTCATTGAAGTAGAAATTGTTTGTCTAAGCACCTATTTTGTTGTAAATATGGATTGGCTTGATGCCCTATTTGATATGTGTTTAAGATGCAATGAAGTAGAAATTGTTTGTCTAAGCACCTATTAAGTTATAAATATGGATTGGCTTGATGCCCTATTTGATATGTGTTTAAGATTCATTGAAGTAGAAATTGTTTGTCTAAGCACCTATTTTGTTGTAAATATGGACTGGCTTCAGGCCCAATGATATAATGGTTTTGCTTTTGTTATGAAACCCCAAGTTGTAAAAATGGATTGGCTTGATGCCTTACGTAATTAATTGTCTAATATTCAATGAAGTAGAAATTGTTATTTAAAAACACTTATATTGGTTGTAAATATGGACTGGCCTCAGGCCCAAAGAGATGTTTGTCTGGCTTAGTTTCTTAAATAGAGATTGTTTATATGAAAATCGTCTTAAGTTGTAAAAATGGATTTGCTTGATGGCCTATGTGATATTTGTTTAAGATTCAATGAAGTATAAATTCTTTGCCTAAAGACTTATTTTGTTGTAAATATGGACTGGCTTCAGGCCCAATGATATAATGGTTTTGTTAGATTCTATGATTTAAAAACAGTTGTTATGAAACTCTAAGTTGTAAATATGGATTGGCTTGATGCCCTATGTGATATTTGTCTAATATTCAATAAAGTAGAAATTGTTTGTCTAAACACCTATTTTGTTGTAAATATGGACTGGCTTCAGGCCCAATATATAATGGTTTTGCTTAGATTCTATAAAAAAAAAAGTTATTGTTATGAAACTCTTTAGTTGTAAATATGGATTGGCTTGATATGTGTTTAAGATTCAATGAAGTCGAAATTGATTGTCTAAACACCTATTTTGTTGTAAATATGGACTGGCTTCAGGCCTAATGATGTAATGTTTTTGCTTAGATTCTATGAAATAAAAACTGTTGTTATGAAACTCTAAATTGTAAAAATGGATTTGCTTGATGGCCTATGTGATATTTGTTTAAGATTCAATGAAGTATAAATTCTTTGCCTAAAGACTTATTTTGTTGTAAATATGGACTGGCTTCAGGCCCAATGATATAATGGTTTTGTTAGATTCTATGAAATAAAAACAGTTGTTATGAAACTCTAAGTTGTAAATATGGATTGGCTTGATGCCCTATGTGATATTTGTTTAATATTCAATGAAGTAGAAATTGTTTGTCTAAACACCTATTTTGTTGTAAATATGGACTGGCTTCAGGCCCAATATATAATGGTTTTGCTTAGATTCTATAAAAAAAAGTTATTGTTATGAAACTCTTAAGTTGTAAATATGGATTGGCTTGATGCCCTATTTGATATGTATTTAAGATTCATTGAAGTAGAAATTGTTTGTCTAAACACCTATTTTGTTGTAAATATGGACTGGCTTCAGGCCTAATGATATACTGGTTTTGCTTTGATTCTATGAAATAAAAACTTTTGTTATGGAACCCCTTAGTTGTAAATATGGATTTGCTTGATATGTGTTTAAGATTCAATGAAGTCGAAATTGTTTGTCTAAACACCTATTTTGTTGTAAATATGGACTGGCTTCAGGCCTAATGATGTAATGTTTTTGCTTAGATTCTATGAAATAAAAACTGTTGTTCTGAAACACTAAGTTGTAAAAATGGATTGGCTTGATGGCCTATGTGATGTTTGTTTAAGATTCAATGAAGTATAAATTCTTTGCCTAAAGACTTATTTTGTTGTAAATATGGACTGGCTTCAGGCCCAATGATATAATGGTTTTGTTAGATTCTATGAAATAAAAACAGTTGTTATGAAACTCTAAGTTGTAAATATGGATTGGCTTGATGCCCTATGTGATATTTGTTTAATATTCAATGAAGTAGAAATTGTTTGTCTAAACACCTATTTTGTTGTAAATATGGACTGGCTTCAGGCCCAATGATATAATGGTTTTGCTTTTGTTATGAAACCCCAAGTTGTAAAAATGGATTGGCTTGATGCCTTACGTAATTAATTGTCTACGATTCAATGAAGTAGAAATTGTTATTTAAAAACACTTATATTGGTTGTAAATATGGACTGGCCTCAGGCCCAAAGAGATGTTTGTCTGGCTTAGTTTCTTAAATAGAGATTGTTTATATGAAAATCGTATTAAGTTGTAAAAATGGATTTGCTTGATGGCCTATGTGATATTTGTTTAAGATTCAATGAAGTATTATAAATTCTTTGCCTAAAGACTTATTTTGTTGTAAATATGGACTGGCTTCAGGCCCAATGTTATAATGGTTTTGTTAGATTCTATGAAATAAAAACAGTTGTTATGAAACTCTAAGTTGTAAATATGGATTGGCTTGATGCCCTATGTGATATTTGTTTAATATTCAATGAAGTAGAAATTGTTTGTCTAAACACCTATTTTGTTGTAAATATGGACTGGCTTCAGGCCCAATATATAATGGTTTTGCTTAGATTCTATAAAAAAAAGTTATTGTTATGAAACTCTTAAGTTGTAAATATGGATTGGCTTGATGCCCTATTTGATATGTATTTAAGATTCATTGAAGTAGAAATTGTTTGTCTAAACACCTATTTTGTTGTAAATATGGACTGGCTTCAGGCCTAATGATATACTGGTTTTGCTTTGATTCTATGAAATAAAAACTTTTGTTATGGAACCCCTTAGTTGTAAATATGGACTGGCGTGATGCCCTTTGTGATATTTGTTTAAGATGCAATGAAGTAGAAATTGTTTGCCTAACACGTATTAAGTTATAAACATGGATTGGCTTGATGCCCTATTTGATATGTGTTTAAGATTCATTGAAGTAGAAATTGTTTGTCTAAGCACCTATTTTGTTGTAAATATGGATTGGCTTGATGCCCTATTTGATATGTGTTTAAGATGCAATGAAGTAGAAATTGTTTGTCTAAGCACCTATTAAGTTATAAATATGGATTGGCTTGATGCCCTATTTGATATGTGTTTAAGATTCATTGAAGTAGAAATTGTTTGTCTAAGCACCTATTTTGTTGTAAATATGGACTGGCTTCAGGCCCAATGATATAATGGTTTTGCTTTTGTTATGAAACCCCAAGTTGTAAAAATGGATTGGCTTGATGCCTTACGTAATTAATTGTCTAATATTCAATGAAGTAGAAATTGTTATTTAAAAACACTTATATTGGTTGTAAATATGGACTGGCCTCAGGCCCAAAGAGATGTTTGTCTGGCTTAGTTTCTTAAATAGAGATTGTTTATATGAAAATCGTCTTAAGTTGTAAAAATGGATTTGCTTGATGGCCTATGTGATATTTGTTTAAGATTCAATGAAGTATAAATTCTTTGCCTAAAGACTTATTTTGTTGTAAATATGGACTGGCTTCAGGCCCAATGATATAATGGTTTTGTTAGATTCTATGATTTAAAAACAGTTGTTATGAAACTCTAAGTTGTAAATATGGATTGGCTTGATGCCCTATGTGATATTTGTCTAATATTCAATAAAGTAGAAATTGTTTGTCTAAACACCTATTTTGTTGTAAATATGGACTGGCTTCAGGCCCAATATATAATGGTTTTGCTTAGATTCTATTAAAAAAAGGTTATTGTTATGAAACTCTTAAGTTGTAAATATGGATTGGCTTGATGCCCTATTTGATATGTGTTTAAGATTCAATGAAGTCGAAATTGTTTGTCTAAACACCTATTTTGTTGTAAATATATGGACTGGCTTCAGGCCTAATGATGTAATGTTTTTGCTTAGATTCTATGAAATAAAAACTGTTGTTATGAAACCCTAAGTTGTAAATATGGATTGGCTTGATGCCCTTTGTGATATTTGTCTAATATTCTATGAAGTCGAAATTGTTTGTCTTAACACCTATTTTGTTGTAAATATGGACTGGCTTCAGGCCTAATGATGTAATATTTTTGCTTAGATTCTATGAAATAAAAACTGTTGTTATGAAAGCCTAAGTTGTAAATATGGATTGGCTTGATGCCCTATCTGATATTTGTCTAATATTCTATGAAGAAGAAATTGGTTGTCTAAACACCTATTTTGTTGTAAATATGGACTGGCTTCAGGCCCAATGATATAATGGTTTTGCTTAGATTCTATGGAATAAAAACAGTTGTTATGAAACTCTAAGTTATAAAAATGGATTTGCTTGATGCCCTATGTGATATGTGTTAATGATTCAATGAAGTCGAAATTGTTTGTCTAAACACCTATTTTGTTGTAAATATGGACTGGCTTCAGGCCCAATATATAATGGTTTTGCTTAGATTCTATAAAAAAAAAAGTTATTGTTATGAACTCTTAAGTTGTAAATATGGAATGGCTTGATGCCCTATGTGATATTTGTTTAATGATTCAATGAAGTCGAAATTGTTTGTCTAAACACCTATTTTGTTGTAAATATGGACTGGCTTCAGGCCCAATATATAATGGTTTTGCGTAGATTCTATAAAAAAAAAAGTTATTGTTATGAACTCTTAAGTTGTAAATATGGAATGGCTTGTTGCCCTATGTGATATGTTTTTAAGATTCAATGAAGTCGAAATTGTTTGTCTAAACACCTATTTTGTTGTAAATATGGACTGGCTTCAGGCCCAATAATATAATGGTTATTCTTAGATTCTATAAAAAAAATTGTTGTTATGAAACTCTAAGATATAAATATGGATTGGCTTGATGGCCTATGTGATATGTGTTTAAGATTCAATGAAGTAGAAATTGTTTGTCTAAACACCTATTTTGTTGTAAATATGGACTGGCTTCAGGCCCAATGATATAATGGTTTTGTTAGATTCTATGAAATAAATACTGTTGTTATGAAGCTCTAAGTTGTAAAAATGGATTGGCTGGATGGCCTATGTGATATTTGTTTAAGATTCAATGAAGTATAAATTCTTTGCCTAAAGACTTATTTTGTTGTAAATATGGACTGGCTTCAGGCCCAATGATATAATGGTTTTGCTTAGATTCTATGAAATAAAAACTTTTGTAATGAAACTTTAATTTGTAAATATGGATTGGCTTGATGGCCTATGTGATATTTGTCTAATATTCAATGAAGTAGAAATTCTATGTTTAAAGATTTATTTAGTTGTAACTATTGACTGGCTTCAGGCCCAAAGAAATGTTTGTCTGGCTTAGATTCTTAAATAGAGATTGTTTATGTGAAAATCCAGATGAAGTTGTAACTATGGACTGGCTTCAGGCCCAAATAGTTTTTTGTCTGGCTTAGATTCTTAGATAGAAATTGTTTTTTATGAAAACCTTCAATTGTAGATATGGACTGGATTGATCCCAAGATTATTTTTGTTTTCCTAAGATGACCAAAGTAGAAATTAATTGTCTAAAAACTTGTTTGTTGTAGATATGGACTGGACAGGCTCATTGAGATATTTGTCTGGCTAAGATTCTATGAGGTAGAATTTGTTGTTATGAAAAACATAACCTTAAAATATGGACTGGCTTGATGCCCCAGGTTATTTTTGTCAAAGTAACATTGACTTAGTAGAAATTGTTCTCTGTTGTTCTCTGCTTCAAGCCTATTGATATATTGGTATTTCTTAGATTCTATGAAATAAAAACTGTTGTTATGAAACCCTAAGTTGTAAATATGGATTGGCTTGATGCCCTATGTGATATTTGTTTAATATTCAATGAAGTAGAAATTGTTTGTCTAAACACCTAAACATGTCTTTCTGTTGTAAAGATGGACTGACTTCAGACCCAATGATAATTGGTTTTGCGTAGATTCTATGAAATAATAATTATTTTTGTGAAACCGTAAGTTATAAATATGGATTGGCTTGATGCCATAGTAATATTTCTCTTGGATTCAATGAAGAAGAAATTGTTTGCCTAAAGACTTATTTTGTTGTAAATATGGACTGGCTTGATGCCCAATGATATAATGGTTTTGCTTAGATTATATGAAGTGAGATTTTTGGTAATATGAAAACCCTAGATTGTAAAAATGGATTTGGTTGAGGCCAAATGTGATATTTGTCCAAGATTCAATGAAGTAGAAATTGTTTGTCTAAACATTTATATTGGTTGTAAATATGGACTTGATTCAGCTTCAATGAGATAAACACCCTACATTGTAAATATGGACTGGCTTAATGCCAATAGTGATAAATGACTTACCAGGGTTTAAGGGAGTAGAAATTGTTTGCTTTAACACTTATTTCTGTTGTAAATATGGACTGGCTTCAGGCCTAACAAGATATTTGTCTGGCTTAGATTATTAAATAGAAACTGTTTTATGAAAACCTTCAATTGTAAATATGGACTGGCTTAATTGATGCTATATAATGTTATATAAAACCTTAAGCTGTAAATATTGAATTTGTAAGTGTTGAATAAAATTCTTTTGAGTTGTATTTAGAATGAGGATATTTTTAATATTGTTTAGCATGTTTAGTTGATAAGGGAACAGATTCCATTAAGTGTTAAGTGGCAAATCATTGAATTTCATTTGAAGTTTTATATATATTTATATATATAAAACCTTTGTAATAAACATCTTTCTTTACAAATATCATCAACAAAAGATACTTCCCTGATTGTTTTCAAATTTTGCACATGTTTTCTACCCTACTAGGAGGGGTGCAGTGGGAAATTACAACAAAGTTTCCATGTTTTGAAGTTAGTCATTTTCTAAGATCAGAATTGTTCTGACTAATTGCGGAATACTATTTATCCTGTTCGTTTCAAAACTTAATAGGGGTTTCCTTTTTATGCCCCCGAATTGGAGATTCCGGGGGTATATTGTTTTTCACCTGTCCGTCTGTCCGTCCGTCCGTCCGTCTGTCCGTTTGTCCACAAAAACTTCAACCTTGGTCATAACTTTTGATTGGTCAGAGCTAGGTCTTTGACACTTGACATATGGATCCCTTGTGATGAGACCTTTCAGATGACACCATGACATTTGACCTTGTGACCTTGACCTTGACACAGCGAGCAGGATGCATCCGGGGGCATTCGTGTTTCACAAACACATCTTGTTTTAAATGTTAGTTTTAGCAACATAATCATATATTTATTGTATCTTTGACTTTTCTAGAGATATAAAGTAGTTCTGGCTTCTGTTAAGTGAAAAAATGAGTTGTCGTAACTGTACATGTAGCTTGATGGACAGTTTATTTCACTGATAAATCACATTATTTTACTTTAGAAATCCGTAATCTAATTCTTTTGAAATGTAACTGCATTCTCTCACCACAGAGGCAGCTCAGTCATACCCAAGTTAACCTTTGTTCTATTACTGGTAATACATGGGATAGAAAGGTAGAAATCTGATTTGAGGCAATCAAAGTTAGTTGTGCAATCAGCGACGTTATTTCAAAAGTGGTCATTCGCAAAACCTCTGCCATATCTGTGTGGGTTTGTCAAAGCTTTCGTTGAAATTAAACATCCAGAGGAGATAATTCTTACTTCTACAAAACATAGCTTTTTACCTTCTCATTAGTTTTTATTTGGTAAATTAGTATAATAAAATTTATCATAAAACAAATAATAATTTACACAATTATAATCAGTATCTTTCTAATGAAAAACCCTATCCATATCTGATTGAATGGCATGACACTTTCCATGTCACTATACGACCGTTAAGAATTCCTTAAGTCATGTATATCCAAAAGGTGTTTTCATTGGCTGCTAATCAGTAGGTTATCTCGATTTACAACTTTTTGCCGCTAGGGCAGTCTGCCGGAACCCCAGGATCTTGGCGTAATAGAACAGGGGCTAACTCGGGTATGACTGAGCTGCCTCTGTGGGGAGAGAATGCCGAATCGGAGATTCTGGGAGAACAATGCTTTTGCCTTGTCTCTCTGTTTGTCTGTCTGTCAGTCTGTATGTCAATAAAAACTTCAACCTTGCTCATAACTTTTGATTGAATGGGGGTAGACCTTTGATATTTCATATGGTTAGAGTACATGTTATTATTTAAGGTTTCGAAGATGATAATCTGATTATGACTACTGTTATGTTTTTTATATCTCTTTGGGGAAAACAAATTCAGTACATTATACCATCTATATGTTACTTGTTGTATAAGTACATCAATTGAATTAAGAACTGTTACTCCTATTTTGTATTGTGGTATTGTTTCTGGTTTTTTTCAATCAATTTTGATAACGAGTCTAGGGCTGTAATTACCCACAGAATTAAATAAGCCTGAGGCAAGTATAGTATTCTACCATTTGGTAATGAAATTTTCTTCTTCTTTCTTCCTAAAAGGGCATAAATATGTGTGTAGGTGAATTGAGGGAACTTCTGAAAAGACAAGACAATGGGTTCTCATTAAAGTAGCAGTTGTAAACACCAATGCATCATGTTCAGATAAGGTACACAGATTCCCTACCTCAAATGATTAGAAGGTATTCACAACTAATGTCCAAAAGCAGTAACAGTTTTTACTTTTACAAATACATATTGCAAAAGCTTTTAAATCATTATGAATAGCATATTTAAACAAGAAACAGTATTGCGACAGCCCCTTTAAGAATAATTCACTTCATATTTTACATATTTCATGCCAATAGACAACAATGCCCAGTTTACTCTTTGACAAATTACTCATTAAGTCGATGTTTGGAATATCATCTCTAAGTTTTGAAACCATTATCTGAAACTTGTCAGGGAGATATCTGATCATATTGATCTTGTATTCTTTTCATCTTATGTACTGTCAAACTTCTTATTTGGAACATTCCTATGCTGAATGATTGTTGATTTTCAAACAAAATGAAATTTAATCATATATTGAATTGTCATGTACTTCATTGATTAAGAAAGAACAGAATTTAATCAAAGGTAAAATTTAACGAACTTGCATATTATATTATTATACATTAAAGAATTACATATTTTCTGAAGCTTATTTTTATTTTATTAACTTCTTTTAGTTCAAAACATAGACCTTTTTGAAATCTTATTCTTGTAACAGTTAATTAACAAGCATGTCATTTCAATGATGACTCACCTTTATCCAGGTACAAGTACTGTATGTGCCTTGTGATCAGATAATCATTTTCTGTTACGTATTGAGTGTTTCTGTACATTACCTTTACTTGTAGATTTCTATAGCTGCTGTGTTTAGATTTGTTTAAAATGATGTACCATTGATTATAACAACTCAATGTCATATTTCACTAATGATTTTGTTTTTGCATTGTAGTAATTGCTTTGTGTCATAGATTTGAAATATGATTTAGATTATTATGTTTTCACTATCAGACAATTATTTATTTGAATAATCCAAAGTGTCCTTTTCAATGTTTTGATGAGTTTGTATAATTCTTGTGATCGGCTATATTTATCTATTATGATGTCTGAAATTATTTGATATTTTTTGAAAACCCTTGATGTCATTCCTGTATTCCATTTAACATAGATGCAGACACATTTGAAGGTGTATCATGATAATTTTGGAATAGTCCAAAAATGATTTACCTTTAATGGGTCAACATTTTAGAAATTTAAAATTTTTTACTTTTGGTTTGAATGATTATATTTGGCAGTCAAAATTTAAAAGAAATGAAATTAATGGTTTTCTTTGTTAACATTTTCTTTGTGTAGATTTATAACAGCTCAGTGGCAGATCCAGGAATTTACCAGGGGTTTTCTTCGTCAAAATAGGGGATTTTTCCATTTTTCAGTGATTTATCAATACAGGTTAAATTATGTACCCCCCCTCATTCCCTGGATTTGCAACTACAGCTACAGAGTTAAATAGATGTTTGATTTTTGCAAAAACAATTCAAATGTGATAAATATTTTGTAAATCTCTTTTAGTTGCTTGTCATTGCTTGCTGAATAAATCATCTACTTTGATTTGAGATGAGATCTTTTTCTGTCATCCCTTTCTTTGACTTTAGCAAGTGGAAATGCCCAACTGTGGATTTTTTAACACAAAACGAAAAGAAAATTGTCAAAAAAAACCTGATTTTTATTGACCAGTTCCTATGTACAATGACCAATATCTATGGAGTATTACAGCAGAGTTCCCCTACAGGCGGCGCCACTACAGTCGGGGAAAGGGAACGTGTCAGGTATAATCTGGGTCTCGGTCGTGAACTCAAATACAGAGTTGTTGGCACCTCGGAATGTCATCTGGAAAAATGATAAGAACAAGGCTACTTATATCTCACTGAAGGCTCTCAATGTGTACTAAGAATGTCAAGATCTATTCCTGGGGAAAATATAGATTGTACAGTTGCATAGAATGCTTGTTAATGAGAGCACGAAAGTACTATTCTTCCAGGGTCATTGTACAAACTATATATACATGCTTTGGGCATCTTTAGTCATGGATAAATCATCCCGCTATATGACGTAAATGGATCAGCGTTATGCTCCAACCTATCCTCTGATTTCCATCAAGCAAAATCTGGCGTATCGCTATATAGCAAGCCAATCAAATGGAGCCTTTTCACCGATTGTGTCAAATTGGTTCTCGGATTTTGTTCCCGTGCTCATAGTGTGATTCAAATAAGCCATTTTGAGTGCTATTAGATAATATTTCTCACTTCCGGCTGCACACTACTTTTAAGCTTGCATACAGCGTTCTATTAGATTTTTTTAAAAAGGGATCGCTAGATGACAATGTACTGAGTCCAAAATAGTTTAGCTAAACACAGACAGGCTATTAATGGCTTTGAGTAACCAGACATCATCAAAATGATCTTTGGATATTGGGATAGGTAGGAGAATAACGCGAAGACATATGCACAAATGTGATAAATGTGTTGTACAAGAAAGCAATTATTATTTCAGTTCCCATTTCTTATGTAAACTTGGTGCAGCATTGCACTAGGAGCATAAGAAACATTATGGTTATTCACGCTTATCTTAAAGAATATAGAAGCTAAGATACAAAATTCATCCTGGTTTTCCGGAAATGATTGAACACATTCCTTTGCTTTAATTACAATTTATGAACTTTGAAAACTAATCTCCCATTCAGGACACCTTGATCGTATCATACCACATGTTATTCTCCTGAAAGATATTTCTTCTATATATACATAATATTTCTTACCAGCATGTCTGACAGAAACACTAAACAAATACTGACACAAATATTTGTATGATACATGATAAGCTTTGCTTACATCAATGTAAGTTCTGGAACTGATGGAGACCAGGAAGGAGACTAACCTGAATCATAAATGCCTGCCAGCCGACATCCGGGTTCTCAAACTCAGCTTTGAAGGTGTTGTTGCCCTGATAAAGAATTATTCAGAAATATATTCATTGAAACTTTAACAAAAGTTCATTTCTTTAAGAAAACATTATTTATTAAAAAAACAAAAATTCAAATGACGTTTCTGACTCAGATTGACAAAATTGTATTTTTCTGATGCTTACAAGTGAATGAGAAAGAGTTCTATTATAATGGTGTCTCAACTACTCTATGGAGATTGATTGATTGAGAGAATGCACTGTTACTAAGTACATGCTAACAATAACATTGTTATCAAGCATATGTTAGTATCCTCACCAAAACATTGTACTCTCACAACAAAGAAATTGAAATAAATGGAAATCCATAGGACTCCATAGGATTCATCTGACCAGTAACTGTCAAAACGTTACACTATGAATACAGACAACCAATTGATTTTCTTTCTTTTTTCTTTCAATGAGATGTAGCCATACCAAGAGCCTTAACATATCCAAAAGTATAATCACAATGTAAGGAAATTCGAGCTGATCAGAAGCAATAGATACTTGATATCAACTCATTTGGTAAGAACAGAAAACCTTCGTACTTCCATGTTATTCTCATTGTATTCATCTTGAAGTGCTTTGAAAGGTAAACATAAGTAGAGCAAGGTTTTCAGGAAAAAAACAATGTATCAACCATGTTTTACATGATAAAGTAAAGGATATACTCTGAAATGCCAATATTTCTCAATAGAGAAGTTGATATCAAGAAACTCTTGCTTTTCTTCTCAATAAAACGTTTACCAAATGATTGTCATAAAGAAAATATTATTACTCTAATAAAAGATGTAAAACATGATTCAATTTTTAAAAGCTTAAAATTGAAAATTTGGTGTACACAAACAACTCACGAGGTACTCCACAGGCTCACTGTGCCAGACCACGGGGTGGGGGAAGGGTTTGTCTGGGTTACCCGGGGTACCCACTAGCAGGCGGAAATCTCGTCTGAAATATACACGTTATTAAGCATTTCAGGAATATGTTTTACAATGCAATCACACTAGACATTTGAGTGATAGATGGCAGATTGAGTGATAGATGGCAGAATTTCAGCCACATTAATTATTTTTTTAGAACCAAACATGCATGTATCACAAAGAACTTATAAGCGGAGTACTATTGAAGGAGAACGATGTATTTAAAGTGAATTTTAGTTAATGTAATGCTTGAAATGAATAATTTTTAATGGAGCAATTCAAAATATTACTCCATTTTATAAATTGAGATACCTTCTCACAGAATACAAACAGAAGGAAGAGGAAAGAATAACATTATTTGTCTACAAGATGAATGAGTGTCAATTCGTTCCTTAGGTTTTAATTTAATCCCTTTTCCAGTCCTCTTCCTACTCAAAGCCCGTTTCCGAACTGTCATTTTAGGCCTTGTTGCAGACCCTTCACTTTATTGTGCTGCTTTGACTACAGGCAAGAGAGCAAGCACAGAAAGTCAAGGTTCGACAGCAAAGCTTAAAACTGACAGTTCGGAAACTTGCGTTTTAGGCTTTGGGAAGGAAGATGCTGTCCAGTTAGCTCATTTGACTTCTGAGAAGACAGTAGTACCTCTCTCCACCGATGGTTTTGGCCCAGTGAGTGGTAACGGTGAGTGGTGTTGTCTCCGATACCACCGTTATCCTCCCTCCTTTTGCTGTCTAAAATGAGGTGATAAATTATTATCTAAGAAAATGAAAATTAAGTTAACCTTTTTTGTGATTTAAAAATAATTCAGTTAAAAATGGTTGGGAGAAGAGGTGATGCATTTCATTGTGAATCATCTCGCATATTACATTTATCTTATCAATTGTTAAATATCAAATAGTAAAGAGATATAGTTGCGTGTGTGTTATTTCAGGGATTCGTTGTTATTCAACATCCGCAAATTTAGCTTAAAACCGAGGGCGTTTAAACTTACCAATTCTCTCTTCCATGTAAATTTTGGCAGGGGATGATTCTATAACAATTAAAAAAACAATCGTGATAGTCAATTTTGTCAAAAATGAAAACCGGTAACACAATATATATTCTACCACGATAATGGTTTATTTTATTAACTATGACAATTAAAAAAACATATCCTGGTAAGTCATTTTAAAAAAAATTTAAAACAAATAAAATGCAATTAACATTTAAACATAAGAAGTTGTTTCATACCATCTCCACCACAATTTTGCCACAATCAGATTTCAAATTAGAAATGTATGTTTACTAGGATATGAATTGATCTATTAATGCTTATGTCATGAGTCATAACACTTGGAAGATAGGTCCAGAAAAATGGAAATTACGTTGGATAAACATTTCTTCGTCATAATATTGACCTGTCTGAGCGGCATTCTAGATTATCTACCTCTTGATATAACATTTTAGATTAAATCGAGAATAGATATACCAGTATATGTTTGACATTGATAGAGCTAATGCCACCAAGACAAAAGAGAGAAGAAAATAGAGCCATTGGCTCTGTAGCTCATCAGGCATCATATCAAGTTTGCTTTATACAGGCCAGATGAGCTAAAAATTAAACTGATGTTATCTATTGCAAGAAAACCTATAAAAAAATAACAAGACAAATGTAACGATTTCGGAATAAATTTCCTTACCCAAATGATTTATTATTATTCAACACTTTCTAGATCGCCAATATTAGACATTGAAAGAAGTCCACACTAAAATATCCAAGGTGAAATATATTTGCCATAAACTGTCATCTAATGGAGAAAAATAGGTTTTTAAGATTGTGACCCCTGTGACCCTATTTGGGGTCATGGGGTCACGAATCCTACAGTTTAGAATCCCAATTGGCCAAGGAGTCTACATGCAGTCTTTCAGCTCAATAGACATTTTGGAACTGAAGATGATGATGAAAGTAAGTTTTTAAGGTTGTGACTCCTTTGACCCTAATTTGGGTCATGGGGTCACGAAATCTACAGTTTAGAATCCCCAATGGCAAAGGAGTCTGCACATATAATTTCAGCTCTCTAGACCTTTTGGAACTTGAGAAGAAGATGAAAATAGTTTTTTAAGGTTGTGACCCCTGTGACCCTATTTCGGGTCACAGGGTCAACAAAGTTACAAATTAGAATCCCCATTGTCCAAGGAGTCTGCACATATAATTTTTAACTCTCTAGTCCTTTTGGAACTGAAGAAGAAGATGAGAATTGTTTTTTAAGGTTGTGACCCCTGTGACCCTATTTGGGGTCATGGGGTCACGAAATCTACAATTAAGAATCCCCATTGGCCAAGGCGTCTGCACATATCATTTTCAACTCTCTAGTCCTTTTAGAACTGGACAAGAAGATGAAAATAGGTTTTTAATGTTGTGACCCCTGTGACCCTATTTGGGGTCATGGGGGGACGAAATCTACAATTAAGGATCCCCATTGGCCAAGGAGTCTGCACATATCATTTTTAACTCTCTACTCCTTTTAGAACTGGAGAAGAAGATGAAAATAGGTTTTTAAGGTTGTGACCCCTGTGACCCTATTTAGGGTCACAGGGTCACCAAAGTTACAATTTAGAATCCCCATTGGCCAAGGAGTCTGCACATATAATTTTTAACTCTCTACTCCTTTTGGAACTGGAGAAGAAGATGAAAATAGGTTTTTAAAGTTGTGACCTCTGTGACCCTATTTGGGGTCACAGGGTCACCAAAGTTACAAATTAGAATCTCCATATGCTAAGGTACCTGTACACAAAATTTCAGCTCTCTAATGTGTATGGTTCATGAGGAGAAGTCGAAAGTGTCAAAAGTTTACGGACGGATGGACGGACGACGGACCAAGGACGGACGACGGGCCATGCCATAAGCTCATCTGGACTTTCAGTCCTGATGAGCTAAAAAAAAGAGCCACTCCGCGATCTTAATCATATAAAATTTTGCTTTGATACGAACGTAAAGTGCATAATTAATTATATAAATCCGAAAAATCTCACTCATTCATCTCAAAATGGCCAATATACGGTAAAAACTTGTTTTCATTGAAAATCTTAAAACAGTCATTTATGTTCGCGGAAGGCAAATTGACACATCAAATTTACGTAGATAATAATTATATAACCTATCCAACAGTATCAACTCTTAAACTAACTGTCATTCTGACAACGTCGACAAGCTTTAAAGTGATATTTTCTGGCAACAGTGGATACTTCTGGATCAACAGACACTATTTATGAAGTTTGTCATGTGCCCCCAACAAGTCACGGAGTGGCTCTGGAGCCTTCTTAAGTCTAGAAAAGCTGGTAAGTCTATCAACACTAGAAATTAAGCACTTTCAGGACTCCTTTTTATTCTTTTTCAAATAAAATAATCAAAAATAAAATATCAGTCGTGATTTTCTTTTCAGGTACCATGTTAGTATGGTTATCTACCCTTAGACTGACACACTGTAATTTAGGACATATCTATTGCATTCCAAATAATATATCTCAGTCTAAGTAAACCTAGACTCAATATTATCCGTTTCACTCCTATACTGAGTCTAAAAAGGCCTAGTAGAGGGTCGCGTCAGCCCACGTATCGAATTGACCAATCAGATCTCAGCTTACCAAGCCACAATAGTCTGCCTTATAAAGTTGGAGGGTCATAGGTTGCAGAAAGGTCGGCTGATGAGACCCTCTACTAGACCTGTTTAGACTCAGTATAGGAGTGAAACGGATAATATTGAGGCTAGGTTTATATCTATAAATATATGTATAAGTCACAATATCTGACCTCCATGATAGAGAGGAAGAAGGCCCGCATACTGAACAGCAGACTGATTTCGTGTCCAGCACAACTGTGTTCAGCATTCGGCAGTATTCTGTAGCAGCACAGACAACAACAAGTTGTTACCACAGGGTTTTGTATTGTTCGAAAACCGAAAGTATAAAAAACAGAAGGAGCTACCCCTTTATAAAAAAATAGAGAGGAGCTACAGGCCGAATCGACCGAAGTTATGTACTTGAAAACTCATTTGTTAATATGTTTCTTCATTATAAACTAATAAAAGGACATCAGTTTCTTTACATTAAGTTCAAAATTACTAGTACATCATATCCATTTCAATTTTATAATGTTGTTAAGTATATAATAACTTGGTAAAACAGAAAGCCAAACTTGTCATAATCTCAAAATACAAACAAATAAAAAAATCCAACATTTATTAAGATTATTGTTTGTATTCGATACAGCAAATCCGTTTTGTAGTGTGCCAGTTCACCTGAGGTATTTGGGTCCGTTGAGGTCGTTGTAGTAGTAGTGTGAGTCGTCGGGCAGGAAGAACTCGTCCCCACCGGTACTTATGATCATCTTGGGCATCGTCAGCTTGTCGTTATACGCTGCAATAGAACATATCATTCTAGTAAGTATTGTCAAACTGTTGTTATACGCTGCAATGGCAGGTCACTTGGAATAAACAGGTAAGAAACATATCATTCTAGTTACTGTATTGTGAATCAGTCGCCATACGCTGCAAGAGGGTGGCCACTTGGAATTACAAGGTAAGAAACATATCATTCTAGTTAAGTTTTGTCAATCTGTCGTTATACGCTGCAAGAGGTTGGTCACTTAAAATTACAAGGTATGAAGTATATCATTCTAGTTAAGTTTTGTCAATCTGTCGTTATACGCTGCAATAGACAGGTCACTTAGAATCACAGGGTAAGAAGCATATCATTCTAGTTACTGTATTGTCAATCTGTAGTTATACGCTGCAAACAAGATAGTCACTTGAAATGATAAGGTAACAAACCCATCCTTCTATCTTGATATTGTCAATGTATCGTTATGTGGCGCAATGAGGATTGGTTTAAATAACAAGGTAAATCCATATCCTTCTAAGTATTGTCAATGTATCATTATGTGGCGCAATGAGGATTGGTTTAAATAACAAGGTAAAAACATATCCTTCTAAGTATTGTCAATGTGTCGTTTTACCGTGAAATATACACTGGACAAAGTAATTAGGGATATATGCCCATTTTAATTATGAATATTGATATATGTTTTTAATGGTCACCTGATGTAAGACCAAGTACACATTTTAAAATTTCTGGGTCCAGTTTGAATTTCCGTCACTTACAACAGAAACATACTTCCCAACTATAGGACAATGTCAACTTTCCGTTTGTTTGTTGCAATACGGATTAGTTATGAACCTAAAATGGTAGCACCTTTCGTAACATGTCTAACTAAGTGTCTTCAGCTTGTCATTATACACTGCAATAAGGATCGTAAAACGGTAACACTTTTCGTAGCATGTCTTCAGCTTGTCAATATACACTGCAATAAGGATCGTAAAATGGTAACACTTTTCGTAACATGTCTTCAGCTTGTCAATATACACTGCAATAAGGATCGTAAAATGGTAACACTTTTCGTAACATGTCTTCAGCTTGTAAATATACACTGCAATAAGGATCGTAAAATGGTAACACTTTTCGTAGCATGTCTTCAGCTTGTCAATATACACTGCAATAAGGATCGTAAAACGGTAACACTTTTCGTAGCATGTCTTCAGCTTGTCAATATACACTGCAATAAGGATCGTAAAATGGTAACACTTTTCGTAGCATGTCTTCAGCTTGTCATTATACACTGCAATTAGGATCGTAAAATGGTAACACTTTTCGTAACATGTCTTCAGCTTGTCAATATACACTGCAATAAGGATCGTAAAACGGTAACACTTTTCGTAACATGTCTTCAGCTTGTCATTATACACTGCAATAAGGATCGTAAAATGGTAACACTTTTCGTAACATGTCTTCAGCTTGTCAATATACACTGCAATAAGGATCGTAAAATGGTAACACTTTTCGTAACATGTCTTCAGCTTGTCATTATACACTGCAATAAGGATCGTAAAATGGTAACACTTTTCGTAACATGTCTTCAGCTTGTCAATATACACTGCAATAAGGATCGTAAAATGGTAACACTTTTCGTAGCATGTCTTCAGCTTGTCATTATACACTGCAATAAGGATCGTAAAATGGTAACACTTTTCGTAACATGTCTTCAGCTTGTCAATATACACTGCAATAAGGCTCGTAAAATGGTAACACTTTTCGTAACATGTCTTCAGCTTGTCATTATACACTGCAATAAGGATCGTAAAATGGTAACACTTTTCGTAACATGTCTTCAGCTTGTCAATATACACTGCAATAAGGATCGTAAAATGGTAACACTTTTCGTAACATGTCTTCAGCTTGTCATTATACACTGCAATAAGGATCGTAAAATGGTAACACTTTTCGTAGCATGTCTTGCAAAGCGTCTTCAGCTTGTCAATATACACTGCAATAAGGATCGTAAAATGGTAACACTTTTCGTAACATGTCTTCAGCTTGTCAATATACACTGCAATAAGGATCGTAAAATGGTAACACTTTTCGTAACATGTCTTCAGCTTGTCAATATACACTGCAATAAGGATCGTAAAATGGTAACACTTTTCGTAACATGTCTTCAGCTTGTCAATATACACTGCAATAAGGATCGTAAAATGGTAACACTTTTCGTAGCATGTCTTCAGCTTGTCATTATACACTGCAATAAGGATCGTAAAATGGTAACACTTTTCGTAACATGTCTTCAGCTTGTCAATATACACTGCAATAAGGATCGTAAAATGGTAACACTTTTCGTAGCATGTCTTCAGCTTGTCAATATACACTGCAATAAGGATCGTAAAATGGTAACACTTTTCGTAGCATGTCTTCAGCTTGTCAATATACACTGCAATAAGGATCGTAAAATGGTAACACTTTTCGTAACATGTCTTCAGCTTGTCATTATACACTGCAATAAGGATCGTAAAACGGTAACACTTTTCGTAACATGTCTTCAGCTTGTCAATATACACTGCAATAAGGATCGTAAAATGGTAACACTTTTCGTAACATGTCTTGCAAAGCGTCTTCAGCTTGTCAATATACACTGCAATAAGGATCGTAAAATGGTAACACTTTTCGTAACATGTCTTCAGCTTGTCATTATACACTGCAATAAGGATCGTAAAACGGGAACACTTTTCGTAACATGTCTTCAGCTTGTCAATATACACTGCAATAAGGATCGTAAAATGGTAACACTTTTCGTAACATGTCTTCAGCTTGTCATTATACACTGCAATAAGGATCGTAAAATGGTAACACTTTTCGTAACATGTCTTCAGCTTGTCAATATACACTGCAATAAGGATCGTAAAATGGTAACACTTTTCGTAACATGTCTTGCAAAGCGTCTTCAGCTTGTCAATATACACTGCAATAAGGATAGTAAAACGGTAACACTTTTCGTAACATGTCTTCAGCTTGTCAATATACACTGCAATAAGGATCGTAAAATGGTAACACTTTTCGTAACATGTCTTCAGCTTGTCAATATACACTGCAATAAGGATCGTTAAATGGTAACACTTTTCGTAACATGTCTTCATCTTGTCATTATACACTGCAATAAGGATCGTAAAATGGTAACACTTTTCGTAACATGTCTTCAGCTTGTCAATATACACTGCAATAAGGATCGTAAAATGGTAACACTTTTCGTAACATGTCTTCAGCTTGTCATTATACACTGCAATAAGGATCGTAAAATGGTAACACTTTTCGTAACATGTCTTCAGCTTGTCAATATACACTGCAATAAGGATCGTAAAATGGTAACACTTTTCGTAACATGTCTTCAGCTTGTCAATATACACTGCAATAAGGATCGTAAAACGGTAACACTTTTCGTAGCATGTCTTCAGCTTGTCAATATACACTGCAATAAGGATCGTAAAATGGTAACACTTTTCGTAGCATGTCTTCAGCTTGTCAATATACACTGCAATAAGGATCGTAAAATGGTAACACTTTTCGTAGCATGTCTTCAGCTTGTCAATATACACTGCAATAAGGATCGTAAAATGGTAACACTTTTCGTAACATGTCTTCAGCTTGTCAATATACACTGCAATAAGGATCGTAAAATGGTAACACTTTTCGTAACATGTCTTCAGCTTGTCATTATACACTGCAATAAGGATCGTAAAATGGTAACACTTTTCGTAACATGTCTTCAGCTTGTCAATATACACTGCAATAAGGATCGTAAAATGGTAACACTTTTCGTAACATGTCTTCAGCTTGTCAATATACACTGCAATAAGGATCGTAAAATGGTAACACTTTTCGTAACATGTCTTGCAAAGCGTCTTCAGCTTGTCAATATACACTGCAATAAGGATCGTAAAATGGTAACACTTTTCGTAACATGTCTTCAGCTTGTCATTATACACTGCAATAAGGATCGTAAAATGGTAACACTTTTCGTAACATGTCTTCAGCTTGTCAATATACACTGCAATAAGGATCGTAAAATGGTAACACTTTTCGTAACATGTCTTCAGCTTGTCAATATACACTGCAATAAGGATCGTAAAATGGTAACACTTTTCGTAACATGTCTTCAGCTTGTCAATATACACTGCAATAAGGATCGTAAAATGGTAACACTTTTCGTAACATGTCTTCAGCTTGTCAATATACACTGCAATAAGGATCGTAAAATGGTAACACTTTTCGTAACATGTCTTCAGCTTGTCAATATACACTGCAATAAGGATCGTAAAATGGTAACACTTTTCGTAACATGTCTTCAGCTTGTCAATATACACTGCAATAAGGATCGTAAAATGGTAACACTTTTCGTAACATGTCTTCAGCTTGTCAATATACACTGCAATAAGGATCGTAAAATGGTAACACTTTTCGTAACATGTCTTCAGCTTGTCAATATACACTGCAATAAGGATCGTAAAATGGTAACACTTTTCGTAACATGTCTTCAGCTTGTCAATATACACTGCAATAAGGATCGTAAAACGGTAACACTTTTCGTAACATGTCTTCAGCTTGTCAATATACACTGCAATAAGGATCGTAAAACGGTAACACTTTTCGTAACATGTCTTCAGCTTGTCAATATACACTGCAATAAGGATCGTAAAATGGTAACACTTTTCGTAACATGTCTTCAGCTTGTCAATATACACTGCAATAAGGATCGTAAAATGGTAACACTTTTCGTAACATGTCTTCAGCTTGTCATTATACACTGCAATAAGGATCGTTAAATGGTAACACTTTTCGTAACATGTCTTCAGCTTGTCAATATACACTGCAATAAGGATCGTAAAATGGTAACACTTTTCGTAACATGTCTTCAGCTTGTCATTATACACTGCAATAAGGATCGTAAAATGGTAACACTTTTCGTAACATGTCTTCAGCTTGTCAATATACACTGCAATAAGGATCGTAAAATGGTAACACTTTTCGTAACATGTCTTCAGCTTGTCAATATACACTGCAATAAGGATCGTAAAATGGTAACACTTTTCGTAACATGTCTTCAGCTTGTCAATATACACTGCAATAAGGATCGTAAAATGGTAACACTTTTCGTAACATGTCTTCAGCTTGTCATTATACACTGCAATAAGGATCGTAAAATGGTAACACTTTTCGTAACATGTCTTCAGCTTGTCATTATACACTGCAATAAGGATCGTAAAATGGTAACACTTTTCGTAACATGTCTTCAGCTTGTCATTATACACTGCAATAAGGATCGTAAAATGGTAACACTTTTCGTAACATGTCTTCAGCTTGTCAATATACACTGCAATAAGGATCGTAAAATGGTAACACTTTTCGTAACATGTCTTCAGCTTGTCATTATACACTGCAATAAGGATCGTAAAATGGTAACACTTTTCGTAACATGTCTTCAGCTTGTCATTATACACTGCAATAAGGATCGTAAAATGGTAACACTTTTCGTAACATGTCTTCAGCTTGTCAATATACACTGCAATAAGGATCGTAAAATGGTAACACTTTTCGTAACATGTCTTCAGCTTGTCAATATACACTGCAATAAGGATCGTAAAATGGTAACACTTTTCGTAACATGTCTTCAGCTTGTCAATATACACTGCAATAAGGATCGTAAAATGGTAACACTTTTCGTAACATGTCTTCAGCTTGTCAATATACACTGCAATAAGGATCGTAAAATGGTAACACTTTTCGTAACATGTCTTCAGCTTGTCAATATACACTGCAATAAGGATCGTAAAATGGTAACACTTTTCGTAACATGTCTTCAGCTTGTCATTATACACTGCAATAAGGATCGTAAAATGGTAACACTTTTCGTAACATGTCTTCAGCTTGTCAATATACACTGCAATAAGGATCGTAAAATGGTAACACTTTTCGTAACATGTCTTCAGCTTGTCAATATACACTGCAATAAGGATCGTAAAATGGTAACACTTTTCGTAACATGTCTTGCAAAGCGTCTTCAGCTTGTCAATATACACTGCAATAAGGATCGTAAAATGGTAACACTTTTCGTAACATGTCTTCAGCTTGTCATTATACACTGCAATAAGGATCGTAAAATGGTAACACTTTTCGTAACATGTCTTCAGCTTGTCAATATACACTGCAATAAGGATCGTAAAATGGTAACACTTTTCGTAACATGTCTTCAGCTTGTCAATATACACTGCAATAAGGATCGTAAAATGGTAACACTTTTCGTAACATGTCTTCAGCTTGTCAATATACACTGCAATAAGGATCGTAAAATGGTAACACTTTTCGTAACATGTCTTCAGCTTGTCAATATACACTGCAAT
Organism: Steromphala cineraria; assembly: GCA_916613615.1. Classification (NCBI taxonomy): domain Eukaryota; kingdom Metazoa; phylum Mollusca; class Gastropoda; order Trochida; family Trochidae; genus Steromphala; species Steromphala cineraria. The sequence goes on from OU744721.1 coordinate 77,452,716, forward strand.
AAGGATCGTAAAATGGTAACACTTTTCGTAACATGTCTTCAGCTTGTCAATATACACTGCAATAAGGATCGTAAAACGGTAACACTTTTCGTAACATGTCTTCAGCTTGTCAATATACACTGCAATAAGGATCGTAAAATGGTAACACTTTTCGTAACATGTCTTCAGCTTGTCAATATACACTGCAATAAGGATCGTAAAATGGTAACACTTTTCGTAACATGTCTTCAGCTTGTCAATATACACTGCAATAAGGATCGTAAAATGGTAACACTTTTCGTAACATGTCTTCAGCTTGTCATTATACACTGCAATAAGGATCGTTAAATGGTAACACTTTTCGTAACATGTCTTCAGCTTGTCAATATACACTGCAATAAGGATCGTAAAATGGTAACACTTTTCGTAACATGTCTTCAGCTTGTCAATATACACTGCAATAAGGATCGTAAAATGGTAACACTTTTCGTAACATGTCTTCAGCTTGTCAATATACACTGCAATAAGGATCGTAAAATGGTAACACTTTTCGTAACATGTCTTCAGCTTGTCAATATACACTGCAATAAGGATCGTAAAATGGTAACACTTTTCGTAACATGTCTTCAGCTTGTCAATATACACTGCAATAAGGATCGTAAAATGGTAACACTTTTCGTAACATGTCTTCAGCTTGTCATTATACACTGCAATAAGGATCGTAAAATGGTAACACTTTTCGTAACATGTCTTCAGCTTGTCATTATACACTGCAATAAGGATCGTAAAATGGTAACACTTTTCGTAACATGTCTTCAGCTTGTCATTATACACTGCAATAAGGATCGTAAAATGGTAACACTTTTCGTAACATGTCTTCAGCTTGTCAATATACACTGCAATAAGGATCGTAAAATGGTAACACTTTTCGTAACATGTCTTCAGCTTGTCATTATACACTGCAATAAGGATCGTAAAATGGTAACACTTTTCGTAACATGTCTTCAGCTTGTCATTATACACTGCAATAAGGATCGTAAAATGGTAACACTTTTCGTAACATGTCTTCAGCTTGTCAATATACACTGCAATAAGGATCGTAAAATGGTAACACTTTTCGTAACATGTCTTCAGCTTGTCAATATACACTGCAATAAGGATCGTAAAATGGTAACACTTTTCGTAACATGTCTTCAGCTTGTCAATATACACTGCAATAAGGATCGTAAAATGGTAACACTTTTCGTAACATGTCTTCAGCTTGTCATTATACACTGCAATAAGGATCGTAAAATGGTAACACTTTTCGTAACATGTCTTCAGCTTGTCAATATACACTGCAATAAGGATCGTAAAATGGTAACACTTTTCGTAACATGTCTTCAGCTTGTCAATATACACTGCAATAAGGATCGTAAAATGGTAACACTTTTCGTAACATGTCTTCAGCTTGTCAATATACACTGCAATAAGGATCGTAAAATGGTAACACTTTTCGTAACATGTCTTCAGCTTGTCATTATACACTGCAATAAGGATCGTTAAATGGTAACACTTTTCGTAACATGTCTTCAGCTTGTCAATATACACTGCAATAAGGATCGTAAAATGGTAACACTTTTCGTAACATGTCTTCAGCTTGTCAATATACACTGCAATAAGGATCGTAAAATGGTAACACTTTTCGTAACATGTCTTCAGCTTGTCAATATACACTGCAATAAGGATCGTAAAATGGTAACACTTTTCGTAACATGTCTTCAGCTTGTCAATATACACTGCAATAAGGATCGTAAAATGGTAACACTTTTCGTAACATGTCTTCAGCTTGTCAATATACACTGCAATAAGGATCGTAAAATGGTAACACTTTTCGTAACATGTCTTCAGCTTGTCAATATACACTGCAATAAGGATCGTAAAATGGTAACACTTTTCGTAACATGTCTTCAGCTTGTCAATATACACTGCAATAAGGATCGTAAAATGGTAACACTTTTCGTAACATGTCTTCAGCTTGTCATTATACACTGCAATAAGGATCGTAAAATGGTAACACTTTTCGTAACATGTCTTGCAAAGCGTCTTCAGCTTGTCAATATACACTGCAATAAGGATCGTAAAATGGTAACACTTTTCGTAACATGTCTTCAGCTTGTCATTATACACTGCAATAAGGATCGTAAAATGGTAACACTTTTCGTAACATGTCTTCAGCTTGTCAATATACACTGCAATAAGGATCGTAAAATGGTAACACTTTTCGTAACATGTCTTCAGCTTGTCAATATACACTGCAATAAGGATCGTAAAATGGTAACACTTTTCGTAGCATGTCTTGCAAAGCGTCTTCAGCTTGTCATTATACACTGCAATTAGGATCGTTCATTTGGAGTAACATTGTCATTGTTTTGCGTTCAGGAAGTTTTTTAACATTTCTTGTTGCAATATAGATTGGTCACTTAGAAAACCAGTGTTTAGAACATATCCATTGTCAATGTTGTTGAACCTGCAACTTTGAATAAACAGCAAAATATCTTCTTAGCATTTTCCATTTGAGACTGAAATGATACAAAATGCTAAAAGTAAGTTAATCGTGGACAATAAAACAACTATATTTAGAAATATATTCCACCCATCATATTGTTGTGAATGACAAAAAGATGAGCTTGTTCTTTTTAAAAGAAACTATAGAAGATGTTTTTGCTACAACATACAGATAGGATCAATGAGGTCGGCCATCTTCTGCGTGTTGGGGTTATCCAGCGAGTCTGTGAAGTTCAGCTCATAGTAATCCTTGAAGGCGAAGGTCCAGCCACCATAGGCTCTGTAGTGGTGGTGAAGATTCTGTAATACAAACCGTGGATTGGGAGGCAGTCTGTTACCTTAACAATGGAGGGGATCTATCACACACTCGTTGCTAATTTAATAAATTTTTGATAGTTAAATCCGAAATCTTAACTTCATACATGTTACCCAACGGACCAATGCAATAGAACGCATCTCCTATAGTGTCTTATTGCAAAATGAATTTGAATTTCTGAAATTAATTTGGATCAATTTAAAGGAAACCAATCATACAATTCTGAATATCCGAAATCTTAACTTCACATATGGTACCCAACAACCCAATTCAATTGAACGTATTTACTTAATTTGTCTTATTGTAAAATGAATTTAAATGTCTCCAATTATTTAATATAAGGGCACACTATTAAGGAAACCAATCGTACAATTCTGACCATCCTTTATCTAAAGCTAGGTTACCTTAACCATATGTAGTAGGTCCATGACAATAGGACTGATCCCCTTCACACGTGGGTCCACAGCTGCTGTGGTCCAGGTGGTCCAGCCACGCTGTGTACATCATGAATGGTAACCAGCATTGGCAACAAAACATATTTTTTTAATTGCATCTATTGAAAGAACCAGAAGCTTGATTGAGTTTGTCTTAATTTGCTGTCTTGATGCAGGAATACCTTCAATGAAACCTCTTGATTGAGAGGGCCTTTCATAAAATGTCTTGATTCGTGAATGTTAGAATTGAAAACGTCTTTAATTGTCTGAGAACTGCATTTTATTAAACCTTCTACTTAAAGGTGTACATTTAATGCAATATAGTTGCCTTGACTTTTAATAAACCGTCTTGATTAAGGAATGCATTTAAATCAAATCGCCCCTATTTACAAATACATTTAATGATGGAATATATTTTATTAAATTGTCTAGATTAAGAACTCCATTAAGTCCTATTAGAAAAACATCGTTTCATCTTTGATTTAGACATGTGTCGATAGGAATCGTAATCAGTTATAAATTGAAACATATTGCCCTTATCGTTTTGAATAAAGAAGAAATAGAATGAGATTTTCTTCCATTCATGTGTTTTAATATTTACTCACTTTTGAAGCACCAGCAACGTAAAATTTGTCGACTTTATTTTGAAATAGGTCTTTGGCGAAACTTGCAACAGTATCCAGACCACGAACTGCAGCCTGAAAGTTTTACAACAAAATAATTTGAGATCTACATATAAATAACGTGTCCAGAAGGTATGAGAGATTCGTGTTGTAAGAAATGAACGCACATTTGTCATATGTTCAATTCACTAGTATGTGTGCAGCAATGATGTAGTAATACGAGTAGTAGGAAGCAAAAAGTCAAAATAAATTCCACATCACGATATCTTCAATCATCAAAAATAATTTCTTAACCAAACATTGTCCCAGGCATCAAAAACACTAATAAACAAAATTTAATATTTCCCTTTTTCCTTTCCTTAAGCCCATTAAACCATCATCTCACGATAAACGACACAGAAAACGGTATTGTAACGAAGTTTATCCCATTTGTAACGTGAAAGGTTTACCTTGGTCATAGGAAACCTGAGAAGGATCTCTGGGTCGGAACTGTTGACCTGTACGAACCACTTCCATGTCCAGGCAATGATAGCGTCTTCACCCCTGGCCTTCTTCGTTGGGTCAGCCTGGGAGCAGAATTTTTATTTGTATATACATCTATCTTATTTACACATTCAGTACATAATTATCAGATTTTAATCTATGGCAAAGAGATGCTGTGTTGATATCTGCATCATCTTATTGTCCAGTTTTCGATCAGCACCGATACCTTATAACTTCGAATTATCACTCAAACTAACTGATTTGAATTGAGATGGTACCTCTCTACACAATTAGAACATCCAATGGATTATACATGTAACAATCACAATTCAAAGAGTGTCTCTTTCAAATATCTTTTGGTTGCAAAATGCCTTGTGTTTTGATTTTGATACGACCACACCGTTTCATTCAAAATTCAGATTCCATGAGTAATTTGTCCCAATTGACAATCACTCACCAGAAAAGTGACAGGTTCGTTAGGCACCATCTTGAGGTCCGCTCCAATAGACCCAGTACTGACCGCCATCATTGTGGTCAGGGCTACGAAGTTGTCCGTTACACTCGGTGGACTGCATGGAATGAATGAATTACTTCTATATAATGATTTCACTTCATCTAATTTCAAAAAGTATGTTTTAACATTGGCCCTATTGTAAACATTGAAAGACAGATATTGAGAAATGTCTAAAATGATAAATTTGCTAATAAATTGCGAAGATGCAAAATGTTTAAATATATGATTCACCCAGACCATGTTAATTGCATTCATAAAAGCAAGAAATGTTCTTGTGAGATTACATCTCAATCTCTTCAAAAGCTAGAACCAGAGGCTTCTCCATAACGTTTTAGTGTTTAACCCTGCGGGGTAAACTAATGAAGTAGGATGAACGATCATACAAGCAGGAATGCTGTTTGACAGATCTAGTCGTAGTGTCTCACGCACCCAGCATGGTTGGATCCCCCGTCTATCAGCAGGAAGGCGGAGTCCTTGTACAGGATTTTGTCTGGGACTGTGATCGTCAGGTAGTGCCACCAGATCGGGTTGGTCGTCACCGTCTCTGGTCACAGAAGAATGTATCAAGTATAGTATGACGTGGTTAAGTGCAGTGCGGTGTTGGGGTGTTGGGGTGTGGGGTGTGGGGTGTGGGGTGTGTAGTCGTGTAATGTATGGTATGGTGTGGTAAGGTATTGAGTTGTATGGTATGGGATGGTATGGTATGTATATGGTGCGGTGTGGTGTGGTACGGTACGGTACGGTACGGTATGGTATAGCATGGCATGGTGTGGTGTGTGTATGGTGTGACTTGTTACGTGTATGGTAGGGTGTGACATGATGTGATGTGTGTATGGTGTGGCATATTATGTTGTAACATGGTGTGGTGTTGTGACACTGGTGAGGTGAGGTGTAAAATGGTGTTACATGATGTGGTGTGGGTATGGTGTTATATGGTCTTATATGGTGTGGTGTGACTTGGTGTGTGTATAATATGGTGTGACTTGGTGTGTGTATGAGAAGGTGTGGCATGATGTGATGTCTGTATGGTGTGGCATGGTATGGTGTAACATGGTGTGGTGAGGTGAGGTATGAAATGATGTGGTGTGGGTATGGTGTTATATGGTCTTATATGGTGTGGTGTGACTTCGTGTGGTGTATGGTGTGTGGTGTGTGGTGTGGTATGGTGTGGTATATTGTGTGGTGTGGTGTGGTGTGGTGTGGTGTGGTGTGGTGAGGTGTTATATGATACTTTACGGTATGGTATGGTATGTTATGGTATGGTGTGATGTGGCATGTTATGGTGTGTGCATGGTGTGACATGGTGTGACATGGTGTGGCGTGGTGTGGTGCTGAGTTGTGAGGTACTTTACGGTATGGTATGGTGTTATATGGTTTTATGTGCGTATGGTGCTATATGGTTAGGTGTTGTGTGTGGAGTAGTGCGGTGTGAGAGGCGTGATATGATACTTTACGGTATGGTATCTTATGGTATGGTATAATGTGGCATGGTGTGGCGTGGTATGGTGTAACATGGTGTGGCGAGGTGTGGTGTGTTGAGGTTTGGTGAAGTGTGGTATGGTATGGTACTTTACGGTATGGTATGGTGTTATATGGTTTGATGTGCGTATAGTGTTATTTGGTGTGGCATGGTGTGGTGTGACTTGATGTGTGTATTTTGTGTTGTGGTGTGGTGAGGCATGGTATGGTGTGGTGTGTGTTGCGGTGTGGTGAGGTGTGATATCATACTTTACGGTATGGTATGGTGTGGTGTGGCTTTGTGTGGTGTGTGTATGGTGTGGCAGGGTATGGTGTAACATGGTGTGGCGTGGTGTGGTGTGGTGTGGTGTGGTGTGGTGAGGTTTGATGTGGTATTAAGTACCATGGTGTGCTGTGGTTTATACAGTGTTATGCAGCAAGGCGTGGGGTGGGATGGGATAGGATGTGATAGTATAATAGTAAGTGTTAAGCGTAGTGTTTTATAGTGTAATTCTGAATCAGCGCTACCAGTAGGGTTAGCCAAGCGTTCAAGATTCAGTTGTTCTTTCCTTACAGTTTGTCAAGATATATTCTCATCAAATAATGTCTCTTGGATTGTTATAACCATAGAGACATGAAATTGTTTTGTTTAACGTTTTTTCACAACAAATATAATTCTCATTTACTATACATAATATGCATACAAAATCAAATTTGATTTTACATAAAACAAATATTTTATTGAGAGAGCCCACACTTATGTGTGGCGTGATTAAAAATTTAGCCCTTCATAAAGTTCACGTTAACAAGTTTCCATTAAATTTTCTTCTTTCAAATGTTCACTTTTCCTGGTGAATTTAAACAGGATATTTCATAATTTAGTGGCTACGTTTCAAATATCGGTGTAAAAAGATACCATGACTTCCAGAAACAAAATAAAATAGTAACTCAATATATGTATTCTCTTTTTAAAACATATCGATACATGTATTACTATACTATGTCAATTGATAATGGTATTTTAATCAAATAGGGTATCTTGATATCATAAATAGTCAGTGATAAAGAAATAAGGCCGAAGCACGAATATTGCAAAAATATTGTTTTGGGTACTTCATGACACACTGAACTACGACTTACTATGATATATCTAACATAATGCAAATTTTGTTACCATCTTTCCATTTCTGTGACGTCATGTTGAGGACATACAAGGTGTAGTCTGGTCCCTTGTAGGTGTGGTCCTTGAGAACCTCATATTTGTAATGTGGATCGAACTTGTTAACATAGTCATCAAGCGGGCCGGCCCAGGCGCACCCTAGCAGGCAGAGGGTTAAGAAAGGAACATACATTTTTTGAAGATGCACTCCTGTCTTAGGTGGTAGATACACCCAAGAAATAGATGATAGACAACCGATTCTTCTCGATTAGAGAGATAGAGATGTAGGGTCATAAGGTTGATAGGAGGACGGTCATGTGTGGCACACAATCAGTGAACGAACTTTGTCATATGTATTCGTTGATAAAACAACACACAACCGAAGCCATGAGTTGTGGAAAGGCCTTTCCTCCCATAATAAGATAACAACACAATAGCCGTACGGGTTTTAAATCCTTGTGTTTTTAAGTCTCTAAACTTTGCTGTTTTGGTCATATATTGAGGAGGGTATTCCTTCAAACGTGAAGTGTTCCGACACGTGACAACCGGTCTCGGAGAAATAAGGAAGTAAATATATATTTGAACAACGTAGTACTGCGTGTTCTATTTTCTTTTTACTTCATTCCTACTGGTCGCTGAGACGATAACTCACCGAAACATATTATGTTATCTGAATGAGGAAGCGACAGCAGTCCACGGAAGGGAGAGTCAATATAGTACTACCGTATATGTATTTCCTGAAGCGATATACTAGGGCACACTCATCAGTGTTACGTGCATTTTCACTGAGTTAATAAACTTGGTAGTGTGAAGGCACGTGAACTGATCACCTAAAATAACACCCTCAGGTGTTCTGCACCATTAATGTTGACTGTTCTGATTGTACGACATACGCAGGACTTATTCGTGAAATTTACTTCAATTCTTCTACTCGTTTAAACAAGCAGATCTATGTGTAATTCATTCTGTGTATGAAGGAGAGTCGTCCAGGTTTTCAAATCCTAACATTATTTTCTCTTTTTAATTATTAAGTATCCAATTGTTTATTTCCAATAGCACAATCATATCATGCAAAACAAACATTACCCAGCTTCATCAATCACGGTTTCTTACCCAAGCAGGCAAAGATATGCCGGGTATCATAGTTTTCCTAATGGTCATGGGAATAACAGCTTTTCAGTAAAGTTTCCGACTCATTTCAATAATGTAGAAACACAAGAATACAGAACGCGTATATTTCATTTGTAACATATGAAGTGATAAACATTGCACAAACCGTTTTTTTTTTTTTCAAAACTAGATCCGTGAGACATGCAACATTGAGAGATATAATGCGCTTATTATGCACACACAAGTAAATAAGGTTAAGTGAAATAATATTTTTAAAACGTTCATATGGTGTCTGCGTTCGTTGAATAGTCTTCGACATAAGTAATGAAGATATGAAATTATAATTTTCAAAAATTAAGCTCAATTTAGGCCTCAGCTGTAAATTTCATTTCAGAATAACATTAAGAAATAAAAATTTCTCGAAAGTTTGAAAACTTGTATTTTTCCGTGTTCAATCATGTTTGGACGAGCGAAGGACAGGCCGAAACGTTAAGACCGTACTACAGTGATCAATCTACAGATATGATCTTCTGAGTCCCTGGCAGGGACTGGCTACCAAAAAGTCTTGAGAGTCCCAGCAATGAGTAATCAATTAGTACCACCACAAACCTTTGCATCCCAGGACTAACAGCTAAAATTTCTATGAGTCTTTTTTTAATGTTATGAGTATTTGAAGCAGGACTCGCAGGTAAATTTATTCCTGGTACTATTAGTATATTAGCACAATAACGAGTGAAAGTGTGTGTTTACGATAGGTTCAACTGATGATTTTATGTGCGCTATGAACAACAACAGTTATATATGTCAATATAAGAGGAAATACGGAATATTTTCCCCTCCTCCCTCCTGAATTTGACGTTGGAAAGCAGTCTAGAAAAGAGCATTAGCCAGGGTTCTATGAACAAACTTAAGTGCCAATATACCATGCATGTGGTATATTTATACATTTGATTAGGGAAGTGGTATAACATCCCTGATTTCATCCAAAATTGTCAAATGTTTATATTAATATGAATTAAGTCTCCAAGTATCATCCCACACGATCAATTGTCAAATGTTTATATTAATATGAATTAAGTCTCCAAGTATCAACTGAAATTCGACTATTTACATTCCTTTAATTACGTTAGGCTCACCTACACGCGTCATACAGTTTTGGACCAATATTACTATTTGATAGTCCTTTACACAGAACCAAATTGTATTATCACCATACTTGTTCTGCAAACCCGATTGTAAGTATGCATCTTTCATATCAATCACAATCTTCATAGCCTATGTGCATTGAATTTGCAAATATTGAGTTTATAAGTCATTCATTACAGACTCATTGCATCTATTCATGTTCAGCTTCTTTTCACCTTAACAAGACCAATATGGCATCTTCTCATGTTAACACACACGAGTTTCACGTTAACAAGACCAATGGCATCTTCTCATGTTAACATGACACGAGTTTCATGTCCCAATGAAATAAAAGCAAGCTTATTTTACAGTGAAATTGTTTATTGATATCTTACAATATAATATTAATACAGGGGTAGAAAACACGTAGTTAAGCAATGAGTACATGTGACAGACAGACGGACAGACCAAGACTGTAGTACACTCCAACCACTTAGTACAGGAAACAAGGAAATGGAATGAGAGACTGCACTGAGCAGACACAAGAGAAGCGAGGGAGAAGATGTACCAAGTTTCCTGCAGCTCTCAGGACATCTGAGCTTTAATAATGACCAGTCCTCCCTCCACTCTCCATCAACCAGCCATGTGGGAGAGCGGTCACTATGACCCCAAAAGCAAAGATGTCTAGAAATGTGGTATACTTGAACCATTTTGAAATAAAAGATCACTTCCTCTTGTGTCTACCGTGAGGCATTTTGGCACATCAACCATGTTAAAAATTGTATGCTCAAATGAATTGGCAGCTGGAAAATATCATGATACTTGTCAAAAGGTCAACAGGAAAAATGTCATTGTTCATGATACTTCACCAAACTACCAACCCATGACCCCTTTGAGCAAACATTTTCAATGTGTTTATTTTAAGTTGTACCATTAACCTGTTGTGGTCTTAAATTAAACTTGGACAGTTGTACAATATGTTTTAAACCCTTGCATTGTGTTTAAATCTATTACAATAAATAGCAAAACAAGACAAAGAAATGTATGACAATTCAGCATATCAAAACAAATCACTGAGCTAACTGTATGTTACAGTCATACTGAAAAGTAGAACAGAAAATAGTTCTCTGGAATTATACTTGCTGTTCAATTAAGTATTAATCCCTTCTTCGATATGTTGAAATACATTGTATCAATATCTATCACTACAAATCTAGAGCAAGCAACCAAATACACTGTTGAAAACAATGTTGGAATTTATGTTAAAACCATTTTTATTGCAAAAGTTAAAAGAGGGTTAAAAATTTATTCAATGATGTTTTGTACATTGCAAATCTTGGAATATTTCACAAACTAAAAGAAAACAGATCTATCACCAAAGTTGCCTTAAATAATTAACACAGATGACAGACAATATTATCAGTGAATATATCTCTAATTGTATGTGTGTTTGTTCATGTGATAAATATTGGTGAACATCACAATTTCAAAGACATTTTATCACAATACAACAGGTTTATGTAAGGTGTTTCAAAGATTCATATTAAAGTGTAAACCATTATTAGTACAAATTTGACTAAAACTTACCAAGAAGCAATGCATGTTAAAATTTTTAAATAATCATGTTCACAAAGGTTAAGAAACCTTAATACTTTAGTCTCTATGTAATATAGATACAAGACTAGATCACAAATCACAAGTGTATTTTAAATAGACAATGAAGGTGTAGATCAAGACAAGGCCTATATACATCTATGTGTTTAGCATTTGTCGTCACATCAAACTAGGTCTAACTGGAATCTTAAATAACATCTTATTACATCAGAGTATAGGATAGAGTAGTATAGTCGAGTAGTTACACACTGCAAATGGAATTGCAAAGAAATGCATAAAGGTTGGAATATCCTTGAAAATAAAATTTTGGCCGTTTGTTTTTTGTTTTTTTACAAAATGATGTCAATTTGAAGAAAAATTGAGTCTGTTCCATTCACAAAACATAAGACACAAGGGAATTCTTGTGAGGGAGCAAGCAATGTACAAAGCAGATCTTCAAAGACTTGCTGTGTTGTCAGCTACAATGAGAAAACTCCCAGTTGTCGCCAGAATAAAAAGATTCACCTAAGTTCTTAAATTACACAGGCCAGTCTAACTTAGTTTGTCATTGGATCATAATAGTCATTGATTCAAAGGTTTTATGTACAATACTAAAATTACATAATCATGATAATCAGTCATAGATTGAAACTCAAGCATCCACACTCACAAATGGCATATACACAGGTTGTCAGAATGTCAAAGTCAACACTCTCACATGTCGGTTTGGATCTTGCTCTTGCTGTGTCCACAGTGCTCAGTCATCGACTGACTTGTGGCAAAGTGCAGCATCTAACACTGCTGCAGTGTTATCATCGTCACATCATATATCCTCCACATCACATAAGCTTGTGTCACACCATGGTCAGAATACTACTGTAGGTATGCAGTCGTCTATCACTCTATCGACACTCGCCAATCGGAATTCACTACTTCCTTTAGCCTGCAAGGCATACTGTTTTCACATCTATCTTCCGTCATAATGGCACAGTCAAACTAGCATTAAACGAGTCAAGTCTCAAAAGCAATGTCGTAATACAGTGAATCATACGTGACTTGTTCCGAGTTCAAGCCCCAGTTTTGGCAGGAATGGGTTTGGTGTGACTGAAGAGTTCATCGTCCTTCATCCCCGCAGGCCTCTAGTCATTTGCGGATTTTTTGAGAAGAAGACCCTGATCGGGCAGGCACTTCTTTGGATGCACTGCCTCGTCGCAGTCCCGAGTTGATGGGTGTCATGCCTTGTTGCAACTGCACGGAGGACATGTGGGTGTGTTCTCGCTGCAGCTCACTGGTGGGGATTCCTCTGTGTAGCTTGGTGCTCGTGCGTCGCTCTCTCTCCCGCGATATCGGTCGAGGTGAGGTGGCTGAAGGAGAGTAGCAGAATAGTTAATGCAGAAAGTTTACACAGGGATCGCTAAGAAAAACAACATTTATACTTGCCACTTTTCAGCATGACTCTAAATAATTGCCTTTCTGCAAACCAACTAGCAGTTAACTTCAGAAAGTACCAGTTAGGATTGCTTGTGTAACTATAGATATGTCAATAAAATGCAAGGCTAGTTAAATGTTCAGAAGAGCAAGTTAATATTTGGTACCAGAAAAAAACTAACTATTTTAAACACTGCGTAACAGGGTATGAGAGAGGCCAGAAGGAGTTTTACACCAGATTGGCAACTCTAGAGCTGTCAAATACTGACAATCAACAATCACAAGCAGTCTTTTGTTCAGATTTAATTCTGATACTGATTGTCTTAACTATGCAATTATTCATCAGAAGCTGTTTAACAGATGCTGAAAGGCTTTTCCAATTATTAGAGATAAATCAAAGTTTTGGGTTTCAAAGATAAAAATTTCTAAATTGAATTCGTTGTTTTTCCTTTTTGTATCTTCCCTTCCAAATCATGAAAAAATAGTTTTGCTTTCCTTTAATATAAATATTTCCAGGTTTCTAATATACAAGTTTACCAATTTCATACATACTACAGATAGTCATCAAATATATAGAAACAGTTATCTTTTATTTACAAAATTCACAAATACATCATATACAACAACACTTACATGACATGTTAAGACAATAGAGATCAAAGACTAAGACTTGCAGGTCTCAACAATAGAAGTGATTATTGACAAGAAATTCTTTAAAAAATACCAAAGTTCAAGTACAGATTATATGTGCCAGTTTCCATGTGATGAAAAATTACACCAATGGTAATATTTGGCAGATTCTTGACATGACTTTGGTGAGAAGTCAATCTTTATTTTTAGGGATGTCACGAAACAGCGATGCATCGTCTTGGTACAGTTCACGATACAATCCAGTATACAGTTAACTGTATCGTAATACAAAGTTTAGTGAATATCGTTCAATTTTTGTGTGTGAATACAGTTAATTTTGTGTGTGAATATCAATAATTTTTCGTGTGACTATTGAATCAAGAAATCCAGAGTTGGTTAAATTCCTTGTTAAAATAGCTTTTGACACAGATTTAAATGACTTTTTCATGAAGAAGTTCGATTATATTTGTGTTTAATTGATTGTTCCTCAGATAAGTCTCGTTAGAAATATAAAATTTCGATCCCTGAATTTGTATCTCACCGTAATAATGTCACATTTAGTGCATCATAATGTGTATCGTGACCTCGGTATCATTTTGCAAGGTACCGTTATCGTGACATCCCCTTTTATTATGTTATCAAAATATCAAACAAAAAAAACCTCTCTTCAATATTGCAAAAATGATTAGAAAATGGAACAAGTTATCAAAATAAATCTTGAGCTTTCTGGAAAATGAATTTTCAAGCGAGATATCAGATAGAATTGATGAAAATGTCAAATGTGAATGCTTCTTAAGTAATGTTTAAATGTGGTTTTGGAAACAATTTTAATTTAAATGATAACTAAACAGGATAATACAAACGGAACAACTTTAAGTCTTAAAATGTAGTTTTCAGAAAATGAAAAATCTTCAAAATCAATCAATGATACAAATTGACATACCATAATAGCCAATTTGTCAATGGTTTAATGATGAAACTACAACAAATTTTTACTTAATGCAACAATGCTAAAATGTTGAATTCTTTATATGGATTTTACACATAATAGTTGCCTATTTTAAGCTATGTAAACTTCAAATCAAAATAAATTCCTAAATAGCAAGACACCTGAGAAAATACATGGCTTGATAAATTTGTACATTAGGTTTTCTTAATAATATAGTATGATTTTTAAAAGGACATAATTAAGACATAATTAAGTGCTGACAGATGTCCTCCATAAGAGTGCTGTATTTGCTGTATTTCCCTATGTATACAGGGTGGAGAGAGCAAACATACCACAATCATAATGACATATCATGAGGTAACAATTGTATCCAAATATTGGCCATGAAAGGTTGAAGATGGAAAAAAAACCCTATCAAATGTCAGCTTTTTCAGAGGACTGACATCTTTACATAACATAACCAATCATGTCAGTACCAGTTTTATTGGCTATTCACTTCTCAGCTGAATTAACAAAAACAAAAGATAGTTTAAAATCAGGAAGTACACAATTAAATAGTATTTTAGCGTTTATGCCTGTCAATTTGTAAAAACACAAATCCTTTTTTACAATGTTCATGTATGTACATTTGCATTCATTTTTGGTTCTGGTAATTGTTGACAGGATGTCTGTGACAGTATACATTTTAAATGTTTGGGTTTTTCTTGCATCATTTCCACAAGGATAGGTAGCTATTTACATAAACATTATACGATTCTCCTCAGATCTTGAAAGCTGTCTAAATGACATCATCAGCTTGCGCCCAGATTTATACAGGCTTCTAAATACTCACTGAACTTAACTATTCTCTACCTTCCAGGTTTATTCTAGCCATATATTCACACATAACTTGCTGCAATACACTCACATTGCTGATCTCCAAAAAAGAAAACTTCAAGGATGTGTTTATCAATGAAAACAGTCCTTTTATTCTATCCAATAAAAACTTTTCTATTGTCAATCATTAATAGACTGATTAGTTTTTCTGAAATGTGCCAACTTGAAATATTCAAAACCAAATTTCAATCAAAGTCAATCATGGTCCAGGAAAAGTTAACCAAAATATGTGCATATTGCAACAGAGGTAATGTAGAAAGATGATAGCGTGTAACCTTCGAAGGCAGAGAATGAGGTTCATCTAAGTGGACGAAAGTTACAAGCCACGACCTTTGTTCCTATCACATGTCATTGTCAATCTGCAGTAGTTGGTGGCTGCTATTTACACTTTTCCATATCCCTGACTGAACTCACATTCATCACAAGACACGGCTACATATTGCACAATGTACAAAGCTTATGTATGTACTGATTTACAGGTCTTCACAACATCACCTCTACAGCTCATATATACCATGTAGTTCTTCTACCTACTCGCCTACCTATGGACAATTCGGTATTAGTCAAAACAACTCGCCTATCACAAAACAGAGAAGAGAAAACAGTAATTGTACTTGTTGAAATAATTACCAGCATGATGAATAAAGAACAAAATATGATAATGATAGTAAATAGGAATAAGTTTCATCGTAATTAATTCTGATGAAATCTTTAAGTTTCACATGAGTTAATCATGACATGATATCAAATTTATCAAAGGGCAAAAAAATATTTTAGACATGCTTCAAATAATCAGTGATAACAGGTAATGAAGTATCTTATCTGGTTTCAAAGTCAATTGCTGAAAATCCAACAAGAAATAGAGCCATTTTCTCTGTAGCTCATCAGGCTTCATATTCAATTATGCTGTAGAGAGTAGGGACCACAGGGTTACCAATTCTCAAATTAAGTATATATAATTATTAGGGGCACCAGGGCCAAAAAAGCTACAATAAAAAATCCTCACTAGTCAAGAAGTCTGTACACAAGGTTTCAGCTTACTACGCCTTATGCTTCTGCAGAAGAAGATGAAAATAAAATTCCCTGGAGAAGAAGTAAAAAATGCACAAAGTTTACTAACGGGTGGACGCCGAACACTATGCCATGACATAAGCCCATCTGGCCTTACAGGCTAGATGAGCTAAAAAATCATAAGGATTTAAAAGAATTCCTGACATTGACAACTCTTTCATAATTACAAATCTTACTCATACAATCATCAACACTCAACATATGACCCATGCACTCAATTTCAAATGACCAGAATATTCATGAGGTGGGAATATTTCAAGGCATGACATTACATTAATCAGTCATGAAATTCAGCCACGTGAGCTCACATCCTCTTAATTATCATTTTTAGATTTACCTAAGACCTTTGTGTTTTCTTTAATCTGAAATGACAAATCTTTGGTTCTCTTACCTGTTGCTGCAATCAGTGACCAGCCCTAATGTCAGTACCGTATATCATTTGGCCAAACATTAATAAAGCTATACATATCAGTGGAAGCAATCAACGTCTGTCTATTAACCTCTCAAATATCTCTCAAAAGAAGAACCTTGATTTTCTTTAAGTGTCTTTTTGCACAGACAGAAGTCTTGTTAATGAAAGTATTTTTCATCGGGACTACATTGAAAACACTTCAAAACAGCATGGAATCAAATTTAGCAAGTTTTGCTTACTTTAAATTGATTTTCCGATATTATATGAAATGAATATGTAAGCCTTCAGATTAAAATGTGTTAAAACTTTGCAATCTTAAAATCTCATTCAAATTATCGACATATTGCTTATGACAATGATTCTTCTGGAAGTCTACAATCATACACTGTAAAAACATATGATTTTGAAATCGAACCACAACATCCATTCCTTAAAATGATAATGCTTGCATGACGTATGGACAGAAAGACAAGTAACACTGCCTTGTTTCTTCTATGTGCAGCACAACACCACACCACACCATCCCAGCGGAGCAGATGATGAATCCACTCAACACACAGATGGTTCAGGAAAGTCTGGGTCAAGATTGGCCTGACAAGCGACCCCACTCATTCATGATTTAGTTTGGTCAAGGTCTCTGTTTTAGTGCTCCTCCCCGACCCCTGCCATCAGCGGCAACGCGACGAATTTTTGAGCCATCAGCACTACTTCCTACGGGCACAGGGAGTCCTGATCCTTTCATACTAATCCTCCCTCCGGACGAGGGGGTGGCCAACCTATCACTGACCCTACTGTCTGTAACGCCCTCCTGTGACTCGGAGCCTTTTGTAGCTAGTGACAGTCTGGCCGGCAGTCTATCTTTCGGCCGTGTTTGCAGACCACGAATGTCTGAGTAAGGAAAGAGAGAAATCAAGATCTTACAAAGCTTGACGAAAATGTTCCAGGAAACAGAAGAGAAGAATTCAGCAAATTTACTCAAATTTAACATTTTTTAAACAAAAACTTTACAGCCAAACTGTTTACATGGTTTCATGTTATTTCATTTATACAGCAAAATAAATCTTTGCAATTTTGAAAAAAAAAAAGGGTTTTGAAAGAGGAATAAAAAAAAAAGAATGTGTAAAAATAAAATACTTAAGCATGCAGAGCAAAGAAAGATAAGATAGTTGAGTATGAAAGCATGCATTGAAACAAGCAGAACGAGGTACCAAATACCATGCAGGCGTGCTGGCGAGATATAGAAGTATGCTGTAAGTCATCAGGAAGGCGCTGTGAGACTTGATGAACATGATCAATGATATGGAGGCAATGAATATGAATATGATTGTGCTGATAGAAGTAATTGCCAGCCTAACAAGCAAGAAATGTGTTTGATGTCAGACAAAATACACATTCATTACAAGACAGTGTCCATAATGTGCATTTCTTAAACTAAACCATGAATATTTCTACACTTTAATATGCATAACTAAGAGCAACTGAATCAATTTCCTAAAACAACAAAGTTGTTACTTCTGTAAAATAAACTGTATTTACATAAGAGAACACAAGTTTGTCCGAAGGCCAGCAGGGAAAATAAAGATCCACTGAACATATTCCTTGAACAATCATTCAACAATGCAGTTGGAACTTGTCTCACCTTTAGAAACAGGTCCGAGTGATTCTCATTTGGTTACACAAATCAGAACATCAGTTCAAAATCTCGTGATTATTTTCTTGCCATTTTCTTTTTCATTACATTTGGTTTTTTTTTTACAATTTAAACATGTAGATGGGGTTACTTAATTATCTAATTTAGCTTAAAATTTAACTTCAATGCAGGTGCATTGATGAAAATTGGCATTAGACCATTTGTCAATGTTTGTCGGGACAGAAAGCCTCATTTGGTACAAAGGTCCTTTTGAAAATCTTTAAGTATTTATTCGGCCTTCTATATGATGGATTTATCAAAGAATTGCTTTGATCTTGAAAATTCACATTCCTTAAAAGACAATGCTGTATAAAGAATGGATGTGATAATGAATGAAGGTCACTATATAGTTGGATAACATTCCATGCATGTGCATTATCACTGGACTTAGTTCAACAACCAGAAGAATGCTTATCGAGAATGATAGGGAATAGTTTTAAGAATCAATCTCATGTTGTCTTGTCCTAAGCAATGCAGGATGATTGAAAGAGATTATTTTTCTTCATACCTCAAATCCTAGTCTTTCATTTCTCAGGTGTCACATATCAAGTTTCAAGTTACCATTAGTATTATTTGAGTAGAATAATTCAACTTTTCAAAGCCCCTATTTCACCCACAGTACATATTCAGAATCAAAGACGTGTACTTAAATGAATGAAATAAGTAAAAGATGAAACACTAAACTACAATAGTTTGTATTCTTTTGGATAGAACATTAACATTGCAGGGGTCAAAATTAGGCTAATCACAGTACAAGCCATACAGACTTGTGAATTTCAAAATTTAATATTATCCTCAACACAATTCCAGCTAGCCTAAAACATTGAAATGATCTTGTTATCCTTAATATGTCACTAGTCTTCGAAACTACCAGTTGATACATATCATTAGCCCAGCAGGTTTTCTTCGAGCCCTGGGCTACTGGACTAGTGCTAATTTCTAACCCTGCATGGCCATATTTGTTTTATCACCTTAATGACAAAGTTTTAACATGAGAACAATGAGGTCATTAGTATTATTTCATTGACGTCCACATTAATACATTAAACAACAATTACAAGAGATGAAAATGTTAACAATAAATGTCATTCAGTTTAATATGATACATGATGTACAAGCCACCAATATTGACAAACAGATAACAATCTTGGCAAAATGTATCTCAAGATATGTAACAAATGTCTGCGGTCACCATGGTATCGATTAACATGATAGGTATTTGAGAACTTATTGAATTCTAATTTTTCAATATACACAGACTGATGCTGTACCTAGAATTTGTATCTTTTTGTAGCAAGATTAAAATTAAGTTTTCAAGAGCAACTTGATGTCTTCAAATTGAAAAATAATGGAAATATGGAGTTCTACTAATAATGATATTAGGTATTCTACAATTTCTAAAGATGAAAGCATTCAAATGATGTAATAAAGGCAAAAACATTTCTTGTGAAGTCAAGTCTAATATCATACATGAACATTACCAATCAATCATTGTCTGAACAAGTCTAGCTGCAGAATGGATAAATATCTATTCTAGAAAATACTGTTAAACACACAAATCAACATTTCAACCTCTTTAACATTTGTAAACACATAAATCATCTACAGCAAGAGGAAATGTGGTTCATTTTAGACAATACTCCTTAAATCATATTTGCCATTACAAAGATTAGTATGATGATGAAAACAAAAAAATTATGAACAGACTGAACAAAAATAAGATATAACCTGACCTTCACAATGTGAACGGAAGCCTGATAAAGAGTAGAATACAAGGATTATATAGATGTAGCATGCACCGATACTGGTATCTATCTATCACTATTGCAACTTACAATTGAAATCTCCTGTAGGCGGTACAGCTCCCACTCCTATCTGGTCACTGCGCACTCGACCGGGGAGGGCCGTGCTCTGCAGTGCTCTTGAGGTTGAACTGTGAAATTTCCTATCTCTATCCAGATCTTCTGCTCCTCGACCACCCTGAGCAAACAACAGACATGATCACTTACAAGGTCTAATACTCAGGCTACAAAACTAGTAGTCACCTTTTATACAGTTTAGCTCAGTGTCAAGATACTTTCAAGTGTCCAGTCAAGGAAATTATTTTGTCAAGTACTTTCCGACATTCACTTGTCTGAACACATAAATCTACTGTACCCCTGTTGGAATTTTGTTAGAAACAGGAGGAAACTAGCATTTTAAACATACTGTAGCTCAGGGTTACAAACTTTCAAAAGTTTCTCTTTCAGCCTTAAGGAGGTTGGATACCTTTGTTTCTGCACATCCGCAACAGTCAGATAATCAGATTGAGCTATTTTTAAAGTTTATGCTATTTTGTTTATTTTTCACTGCAAGTGTAAGATTAAAAAACTAAAAAATTAAATAATGATTTAGTTTAACAAAAAACAATGACTATGTTATATTTTTCAACATAAGTATTTGTTTTATGATAAAATTTATTTCACTAATTAACCTTAAAAACTAATGAAAAATTCTAAAAAGGGTAATGTTGACAATGAAGAGTTATCTCCCCTGGATGTTGATTTTCATTGATGTGGCTTAATTGAATGTGAATATCTCTGTTATCCGCTGGTGACATATCTTTTTTTCTTTTTAATCTTATTCTAGTGTGTATTAACTATAAAATATATAATTTTCAAAAAAATCTTAATACAAGAAATTGATTTTTTTTCATAAAAGAATAATATTTTACAAAAATAATCATACAAAGAAAAGGGTTATTTGCATGTCTTAACTTCATATTAGTTTCAAGTT
The DNA here is from genome assembly GCA_916613615.1 of Steromphala cineraria. Classification (NCBI taxonomy): domain Eukaryota; kingdom Metazoa; phylum Mollusca; class Gastropoda; order Trochida; family Trochidae; genus Steromphala; species Steromphala cineraria. Next base: position 77,473,888 of record OU744721.1, read on the forward strand.
ACCTTTTTCCGACTTAATTTACTTACATACTGCAATGGCTTAATAGAAAAACATTTAAATAACAATTATATTCCAAAGTTATCTTGAAAAGGAGTTTTTAAATTATTGTATTTTCATCATTGGGTGCCCTAACGGATGGGCCCTTTTTCGAACAATAACTGTGGTGACATGGTATTTTTATGACACAATTTGATTCAAGACATATTTTTCAACAAAATAAGACCAAATTTAGCTATTTCTTAATACCTCGATATTTTGTATCCAACCTCCTTAAGCCACCTGGAATTGATTTTGGCTAATAGTTTCAGACATTTACTTGTCTGAATCGAGATTTATTTCCCAGTTAATTGACCCCTGTGAAATATTGTTAGAAACAATACATGAAGTTGACAGTGATGATCTCCAGTTTGTTGGTTTTTGAACTTCTTTACAAAATTGGGTTAATTCAAAACAGGGCATATCTAAATACATCTTGAAATGATTACTGTTTGTTCCTGTAAAGCATTGAAGACTTACCCTACCTCAGTTGAAAATTATTTTTTATTTCATGTCCTATGTACCAGACATCATTAAAGACAAGATCAAAATCTTTCATTAATGTAAATATACTAAAGTCAAAGACCTAATCTCATTCTCATTCCGTTGAGGGGATTTGTCAACAAATATAAAAGTTTTATCCTTAAATCTTATTGCCTTCACTATGACAAAAATATTGCATTAATTGTACAATTTATCAATGATAGTACAAATGAAATTTCAAATGAAATAGTCAGCTACTTGACAATCTTAACACATCTACGAGAAATAAATTGTAACCTACGAATTTTAACATGTTCCAGTCAAAGACATAGTCATATGTGAAACCCTGTCTGTGGAAGAGGTTGCGGAATAGCTGCCGTAAATAAGAATAGTCAGGCTTGTCGTCGAACCTCAGGGATCGACAAAAGTTCAGAAAAGTAGCAAATTCAGCTGAAAGAAAAAGAAAAGAAAAATTGTTTTCATTCATAATCAATATTTTCAATAATCAAATGTAATGAAATGCATCATACATCTAGACTGGAGATTATCCACAATACTTGATGTAAGTGATATTCCTTTTGGATTTACTGACAACAAATAAACAAATCAAAATAAAATATAACAATTTTAACTAGAGCTTTGTTTTCAAATTAAGCATGGTTCGATCGCATTACATTTCCAAGCAAAATCTTTGCAACAGCAAGATACATGATATCGAATACTTTTTGTTTTAATTTCATTGGTACTCAACAATCAGCATTTTTAGAAGAGGCTCTGATTATTGCTCAAATGAATAATGATTGGAAGCAACCTAACAAAATCACCAGTAATCACTTACAAGGGAATCCTTTACAAAGTTCTTCTATCGGTGTTGACATTTTCTTTTCACTTATTCTCTCATATTTTTGTCTTTTTGTGGCTGCTTTCAGGCCCTGCCAGGGCAAACTCCCTCTGAGGAAGTACATGAACACGTATCCTAAGGATTCCATGTCATCTCTTCTACTTTGTTCTGAGAAAAGGAAAACATCACAACTAGGTACAAAAGCTTGGATAGATAGGTAATCGTTAACACAATGTAAAAGTCACTTATTATTGTCTGAGTAATATAAGACTGACTGCCATAACTTCTCCATAAAATTGAGGCCTCAAATAATTTGAACATTAATTTTTAAGAGCACACAAATTCAAATCATTTCTAAAATTTCAGTCGAGTCACAAAAGATGTTGCTCCTATGATTCACCCATCACATCATTGGTAATGTGCCCCAAAAATCACATAATTGCTAAGAAGTGATTCACTTAATCAAACAACTGCACCAATCAATCTAAAATACCTTCATTACAGTGTAAATCCTAGCTGGTATCCTAACTCAATTTTTTAAGCCAAAAAGAATGGGCAAATATCCCCTGGACACCCTCAAGGAACAACACTGCATAATGATGACATTGCAATTATGTAATCCTCTATAACATTTATATAAAAATAAAAAGATTAAACTATGCATTGATTCAACCTTAGACATTTACGGACAATCTTTTGAAATTTGTTTGGATCGAATTAATGAGAGGAATTACGGTAATTTGATTATTTACATTAAATTGGATGTAAAGTATTATCATGTAAAAGAAGAGAGACATTTAAAAGAAACAAAAGTCATCACCCTTTGGGACTGGGGTTCAGAAAAAAGATTAACTAACAAACTAAAAGAAACTAACTTAATTACAAGGATCATCACTGAAGAAATAAGATATTATGAGCATAACATGAAATTGCTTCAAATCTTAAATAATCAAAGAAAACCTACCTATTCCTAAGTGTGTGTTTATACTGGCGTATCTTGCTGTTCCAGTGAGATTCTTGTTTTCCCTGTAGGGTATATGTTGATGTGTGCGGGCATCTCTATACTTTTTGGCAAGTCCAAAGTCAATAATATATACAAGGTTGCCTTTCTTGCCAAGGCCCATCAAGAAGTTATCTGGTTTCACATCTCGATGGATAAAGTTTTTAGAATGAATGTATTCAATTCTACTGATCTGAAAAGAAGTTAAAGAAGTTAAAGAGAAGTTAAATATAATAGCTCAAGTTACACTTCAAATATCATTAATTTCCATTTACAAAAATAAAAACAACAAGATGTGTTTGTGAAACACGAATGCCCCCGGATGCATCCTGCTCGCTGTGTCAAGGTCAAGGTCACAAGGTCAAATGTCATGGTGTCATCTGAAAGGTCTCATCACAAGGGATCCATATGTCAAGTATCAAAGAGCTAGCTCTGACCAATCAAAAGTTTTGACCAAGGTTAAAGTTTTTGTGGACAAACGGACAGACGGACGGAAAAGGTCAAATATCATGGTGTCATCTGAAAGGTCTCATCACAAGGGATACACATGTCAAGTATCAAAGACCTAGCACTGACAGTATAGAAACTATAGCCAAGGTTAAAGTTTTCGGAAAAGGTTCGCTGTGTCAAGGTCAAGGTCACAAGGTCAAATGTCATGGTGTCATCTGAAAGGTCTCATCACAAGGGATCGATATGTCAAGTATCAAAGACCTAGCTCTGACCAATCAAAAGTTATGACCAAGGTTAAAAATTTTGTGGACAAACGGACAGACAGACAGACAGACAGACAGACGGACGGACGGACAGACAGGTGAAAAACAATATACCCCCGGAATCTCCGATTCGGGGGCATAAAAATGTTTATCACCCTTTTCTTCAAGAAAAGGATATGACATAAATCTTATTCAATGAATATCTAACTTCAACAGTGTTTGCCCTAGGCTTGTAAATTTGGGAGTCACCATGACTCCCTGATGTCAAATTTGGGAGTCATGAACATATTTTTGGGAGTCAATTTTTATAATAAATTTATCCCAATTAAAAATTGACATTTGACTGTATATTTCATGCACAGTTAATCAACATTAACAAGGTATTAAGGTAATTCAGGTATTTATTCAGTATAACATGATGTATTGTAACTCATGTCCCCATTAATAAATTATTTCATTTGTTTTGTAGATCTTAATATATTTAACCACCAGACTGTATTGATACTTATTAATTACGATATTATTGTGTCAATGATGATGCAGACTGTTAAAGAACTTGCGTATTTTACATATTTTATGCGTCAAATACGCAGGTTTTCTGCGTCAGGGCAAACACTGCTTCAATAAGGATTTGATGGAATGTTAATCTAATAATGAATTATTAAGAATTATTACTGAATAGTTTTAGTTTACTGGTATGCTGTATCAAATATTTCAAGTTATGAATATGACATGTACTTACCAATTGATCGGCCAGTAATAGCACTGTTTTAAGACTGAACTTGCGTGAGCAAAAGTTAAAAAGGTCCTCCAAACTTGGACCAAGTAGTTCCATGACCATAACATTATAGTCTCCTTCTGCTCCACACCACTTGATTGTCGGGATGCCCACTGAAACAGACAGAGCGCACCATGCTTAACGTACCTTAAATACAAGGGCAAGGGTGCTTGGGCAGACCGCATTGTTACAGGTAAAATTTCTTGAAAAGCTAATAGGAATTTCTCATTTTAAGTGTAACAATTTGGGATTTTCAAGGACAAATTATGGAAACAGTTTGACATTGATTTAAGGAAAGGGTCTTTCAGTAAGACAAATTTGAACTTATTGGGCAAATAATACAACATGACAAAGGAACCTGTTTAACATCTATTATCATTTACAAGTTCCACATGATCATATTAAAATAATTTTTACTTGATTTGTGCAGACATGGTGAAACAAAATGAACTTGAACAGTGTTCATGCATCAGAAATCAAACATACAACATTCATGCACAAGCATTCATTCCATATTTTCTAGTTTTAATACAATATCACAAAAATATTTTACTATTTTCTTTGGAATATATTAATGTCTGATTATAATATTTTATAGTACGTCAAAGGTCGCTACTCAAAAATCATATTTTCAGTTTGGTAATTATTAATTGTATTTTTGTAAGCCACTTTTGATAGGCAGCTAGATCTGACACAAACTAATGAATGCATGACTGGTCACTCGCCATTTTTGTGATGTCACATTGCCATTTTGCCACATGCCACATGATCTATACATTAAAATATCGTAACAATATCACAGAATACACCCAAAAATTCATGATTTTAAGGAAATGTTTACCACTCAGTAAGATAACTTTGACGGTCGATGTAACACTATTAAGCCTTTGGTGATAAAGATATCCACATCACTGGTAAATAAAAAATTATTTAATGCGCTATTTCAGTTGAAACAATGACAGTCTTTGACACTGTCTGTTTAACAGGTCACAACCGCGCAAGTTTAATGGCCCCTAGCCCAGGTGTTTTTTTTACAGCAATTAATTACGCTGTCTAAATGATATTCTAATTAAAGGTGTTTACTGGAAAAATTGACAAAAACCAAGCTCAGTTCTTATTTGGTTGAAATATCTTTGAACATAAATTGAAAAGTGATAAAGTCGAGTTTAGAGGTTGTTTAAGAGGTCGTTTATTAATGAAAGTATAATCTAGTATGTTAAAAACTGCCTAATTTACCACAAAGACAATGTGAAGTTGATTGTGAATTTGAAGTAAGAAAGTGAACATTTACGAGAGAATCTTTCAACATAAAAAATATTCTCTATTTGTAGCCTCTTAAGAAAATAATGAACAATGAAAACTGACAGCCTTAATATACAACATACCAACTACTCAGGACTTTTTTCTTATAAACAATTGCAATACACAACAGGGTTTCTTACAAAATCATTTCACACAAGACACTGACATGAAATAATTTGTCTTAAATTAAACTGCAGTTTACTTTTTCATTTTCTCTTAAAAATGGCAGAATCAACAATCAACTGTTCATGCATACCAAAAACACCATAAGCAAAAACAAGATGGCAGAAAACTATCCGACGACAATAAAGTGAACAAATGTATCACTGATGGTGCTTTGAGTTACAATTAACATATTGATTTACATTACAAACGCACAATGCACCATAATATTTTGCAAAACAAATCATTCACAGGAATGATGTAGAGACTTTCCTAAATGTAGTTGAAGGTACAAAATTAATATGAATTACGTTCTTGTTACAGATTACATCATATTTCAATACCATTCAAAGGTGAACATTTTCTTGCCATCTGCAGGGATAATTTGGGTAGCGTATGCTCATCATTTCTGATTTACATTCAACATAACATGCCAAAGCAAATTTGATTTGCTCAACAAAGATTTGTATTCTCAAGAATGAAAGAAAAGAGACAATTCTCAAATGAGATGGAAATTCTATTTAAACAAAAAAATAGATTTTTATCACAATATGCGAAAAAAAAATAAATATGAAAATGTTCTTTTCTTTCATTTTGACCTTGCAAACACAAACCCCAATGTTATTATTGTTAGATGGGGATTGAAAGAAATGTCTAGATATCCTGTTTTGTGGCAACTCTTAATTTTTCAAATCACAAATTATATCTCAAGGAATATTATTATTACCAGTCTTATCATAAACATAAAATTAGAAATTGACATAACTAATTTTCTTACATCAATGATTCTTCCATCAAACTACATGAAGAATAGAAACTTACTAATTTAATAAGGTTGATAAGAAAATGGTTATGGAAGGTTCAAATTTTTGAGCAGAAGAGTTAACTAGAACTTAGGACTCACTTTCCTGATTGAATATTGTATTCATAATGAAACTATGTCCATAATACTTCCTTAATAACTGCGCAGTTATGATGTACAAACAAAATATCTATCTAAATCCATTTTTGTGTTATAATTCAACTAAGCTTAAAAAGTACAATCGTTGGATCAATTGCAATGAGAACACTATTCAACTAGAGCAATGAGATGAATCTGATATTTTAATGAAAGTACTCAATTTATATTTTGACATAAACGGGACAAGGAAATAATTTTAGTGAAAAATGTCAAAAAAAATTGTTAATAGTCTATGCAATAACATAAGTCTCTGTAATGATTTAAGTTATCAATGAGTTGATGGTATTGTACAAGTCCTTTCCAGAGACGAGGTGAGCCTATCCTGAGATTAGATGAAGACAAATGCTGTCTCAGCAAGAGCCGAGGTTGGTCTTAGTTGAGGAGACGATCTGCCACGGTAGAACAGGTGATCCAGTAGTAACTGATTAACTCATCCTAGGTTAGTCCATGCAGCACTACAAAGAAATGAGAAACTCTTACCACCTCCCTGCATCATCCGATAGATCTTGCTTTCGATATGGAGCTGGGGATGCTTGGTCTTCACACATTCTAGCTTTATCGCAACCTCCTCTCCGTTGGAAATGTCTGTGCCTGTAAGGTTGTCAATTGTTAAATAATGTATGTGTTTTGTAAACTGTCAAAATTTTAATTTTGGTAATAAATTTTATCTTTACTAGTTGGATAGGATGTTTGATCTAGCAATAACGAATTTGACTCAAATATAATTATCTACATATATAACCACATTTTGATTTATTATCTTAATTGCTTGTAACCTTGTTTATAGTTACAAATGTTTTGATAAGTAATGTCAACTAAATCTTGGAAAAACTTTCTTTAAAAGTTGTTAAACTATATTAATGAGCAGTAATACTTAAAGTGTACCATATGGTGATCCAATGTCAAAATGTAATTTTTTTTTTTTTTTTAAAACCCAGATACTTTACAGTGGTTGTGCACCAATGTGTCAAACATAAATATTGATTTGAAATATGAGATGATTCCAACTTATTCTCTGTCATCAAATACACTTTTTCTTGTTTGAGAGTTTATTTACATTGTCAACAAAAGGTTAATTAATGAAAATCATTTGTGAAATAAACAATAATGTGACAAGTTTGCAAAAGCTATTCCGTGTTAATGTTCACATATGATTAAGGTTAACTATCAGGCAAATTTCTAAAAGAAAAATAACTCTAAAATCAACGTTGTCCAAAAAAATAATTTACAAAAGGTGCATCAGAAGTACAGTAAATGTCAGGATGACAGTCTACAACTCAATTATCATAATATTCAAAATACTAAACTCAGACTAATAAGTGAATACGACCTTGTATGCAGTAATAGTAATATAAGTGAACAGCATATCATAAATAGTGACTGAAATCCGGATACGATATCCTTATTTACAAACAAACGAGTTGACAACGAACGAGAATTTTTCCCTGACATAAACAAACGTCAACACGTTCAGCACGCCCCGAAAAGAACATATCAGGAAATACAAAGGAAGAAATATCAAATTTTAACTTCATCAATTCGCGTAGCTATAACAAAATCAAAATATATAACGGCAAAGTCTTTATTAGCAAATTAGACGATCATCTGTTGTTTCGACAATGGCTACCAGTCAGACGAGCTCCACCTTCGTCTGATCTGTCAAACTGTGGTTTGACACATAACTTACCCAAATAGATATCGCCGAATGATCCACTGCCGATCTTTCTCCCCAAACGATATTTGTTGCCAACCCGAAGCTCCATCTTCGCTGGATATAAAAGGAATAAGGGATAATTAGGTATTCTCAACCAGGTCGCTGGAGAAACATTTTCGACAGATAAACAAAAACTACCAGGAAAGGGTTTGTCTGTAAATCATCCATTTATTCTCACCTGTTCTACGTAGGTTTCACAAAATATCTCTCATTAGAAACCTAAGACATTCAACTTTCGAGTCCTACTGATAGGATTGAAGTATTTCGGCTCGCATTAGACAGATGCGTCCGATTATTATTCGTTCCATTTTGACCCTAACACCGCCATTATTTACTTCCATCGGTTGGTTGCTTGACATACTACGCAGGCGCGATGAGGGCTGTTCACTTCCTGTGCAAGCTCGCGTATGACGCAGGCATATTTCTTAGCATAAAAGGACATAATTTGTAACATAATGAGAAAAACAGTAAATTGCAAATTCGTCTAAAGTGCGCAAGATATGGGAAATAAAGAAAAAAATCATGATAGAATTAGATTTTGAAAGTAATTAGTAAGTAAAATATCCAAAAACATAACTAATGAGTAATGACAAACATATGGAAGTGCTGTTCTCAAAAGAAAACTTTAGCTAGGTCTGTTAATTAAATCAATAAATGTGAAAAATATTCATCTTCCGTGAAGTCAATTCATAGGGCAAATCATAAAGTCTATTCATACTTTTACAATATATAAATGGTCGTTTGAAAATTATTTACCTTTCGTCTTGATTATTATTTTTAGTAGCTATAGGCTACTTACAATAAACAAAGGCCCTAAATAGGTAAAGTGTAGTTAATTTAATTTTATTAATTTAATATTGGCCGTTTCACAAAAACTTTGTTAGTTTACATTGTTGAATCTACATCCATGAAAATGCATGTTTAGCCTAGTATTCGTTGATTAAAGTAGCATGTTTGAGAATTTTGTGTATAAATATCAACATTTTGAGTTTTGCGTCTTACTCATATACATATATGATCTTTGGAAAAATATAGTGAATAATAACCCAACCCCCCCCCCCCCCCCCCCCCCCCCCCCCAAAAAGAGACTTTAATTGTATTTGATTGACTTTTAATAAGATTGACAATTTCTCATTTTGGATAACTCTTACATTGCTTAATTGTTGTATAGTTTCAATTTTCTAGTTATAGGGTCAATTTATGTTATAGCAGACGTAAGATACATTTTTGACAACTTTTTTTCTTCTGTGTCAACTTTATCATCTCATGATCAATTATATGTAGTTTTGTAGGATTTATTTGTAACCGTCTCTCATAGTTGTTTTTAAACCCCAAAAAGCATGCAGTAACTCGATTTTATTTTTGATTTAATTCAAATTAGCCTTTATCTCTGAATACACAGGCGTATTTTCATCAAGGCAGACAAAAAAAACCCACTCGTTTTACAACAGTATACATAGGCTTATAAAATAGGAAACAATAAAACATACACGACTTATCGCAAGCGATTTATGGGAAATACAAATATGCTATGAACCAAATAATAAGCATTTTTTAGCATGGATAAGATAAATATATGAATTTGAATGTTTATTTGTACATGAAATAATGTATTCAGTTTAGTGTTATCATTACTTATTAACCGTCTGTTATCAGTGTTTTGTCGATGTTATCAGAGTTAGCCGACCGACCGATCACTATTGCTGATGCTCCAGGCCGTCACTTGACAATCACATCGTGTTTTGATAGGCCGGTTAAATCAACATCCGACAAACGTGCTTATACAGAGGCTGAATAAACTCTCCAATCGATTGAGTTACATTCCCACTGGTGATATGTGTCGATGTATAACAGATACATAACAAAGTTGAATCCTATTTGTAACAATTTTTTATATGAATAGCATGTTATAGACCAAACTTTAAAGTGCAATTTGTATTAATGAGAGAACACACTATTGAATTTGTTAATCTTGAAACAACGCTGCATTTTTTTCAATAAAGAAAATTGAAGAGAACCCGAAAGGAAAGACCGCAGGGTTCGACACGATGAAAAACACACCATTTTCTGAGTATAAAAGTTGTAAATGGCGCTTTTAATCGTATTTTTTGACGAGCAAAAGGTTGGGGTCTCCAAATTTGCCATAAAACGGCAAATGCGTTCCAGTAACATCTTATGTGGTATCTATATAAATGTCTTGCTTTTAAGACATGGAGGCAAAGCCAAACAATTTGGTCTGTAAGTTTAGCAATTTTGTGATTTTTGGAACATATGATTTCAAAAGCGCATGAAATAAATGTAACAGTATCATTCAGATTCAGCGATTGCTAATGTTAATGGAAGTGATAAAAATGTACAAATGAAGTTTTTTTAAAAAGATTAACGGTTTTGTTGCAATATTTTCTGACACTTTCGCGACAAATAGTGAACAGTTTTATTGTTATGTTGATATAACTAAAAACAAAACGTTTCAAAAACCTCAATCGTCTTGCAGCTACTGTGTACCGACATCATGTCACTTCAGCAAAATCAGTTATCATTATTGCCTTGATCTACATGAATTATTATTATTATCTAAGTGTTACAAATAGGATTGAGCCAATTATTACGTTCACATATTCTTTTATAAGATTTTATATTGTTGTTGTTTTTGTCGTGAATGATAAATTCTAAGAGCATTTACCTTTTATAACCTTTTTTGTTCCTGTAGATTTGTTTGATTATTTTTTGGGAAAAATTCTTCGAACAATTAAATTAATAATAAAAAGAAAACACAAAGATGATCGTCATAAAGACACAAATTAATGAAGAGAATTGATATTAGCGAAATGTATTTCATTTTCGAAAACATGTTTTTAGCGGTATTCAGTGCTTAAATATTTGGGTTCTCTCCCGTGTGGCGTTATTTTGATAAAGTGAAAGGTTTAGTGATTGGTTAGTATTGCCGGTAATATCCAATGATAATGTAGCTTACAACTGATGTTTCAATATGGAAGTACTTGGACTAACCTGAACTTTTGCACCTACAAGCAATGTTAATCGGCGTTTGTTTACTGAGAAAATATGAGTTAGATAATCAGAAACTTTTATGGTCATCAAGAGAACACTATTTTTGGTAATGTCATAGAAGATTTTACATGAATAAATGACAAAATGCTTATGTTAAGAACTTACTGATATGAGCGAATTCTGAGGGACTTTCTTTAACACCATTGATAACAGCATTGCTTATGTTTGCATCATTTTTTTAACAATTCAGATTGACAATGTCATTATAAGAAGATGTCATTACAGTTAAGTTAGTTGCCGATCTACCAATACCAACAACACGAAATATGATAATTTCATAGCATGATCATGCAAAAAGGATTTGTGACTGCCACTCAGAGCAGAGTGGTGAAAATAATGACTACAAGTCTACAGGATATGGTCTGGAAGACCTATTGTTTTTATCCATTTTAAAATTATGCCTATTGGTATTTACTAATTCTAATGTAACAATTTTATGAACAGTCTTCTTGTTATATATCATGACAGAAAATGTCAGAAGAATCAAAGAATCCAAGTTTGCCGAGAGGTCTTATCGGTAGACGAGGAGCCCCAACGGGGAAAGCAGCAAGGTTTGATTGATACAATTTATTGTTATATCGGTTTTTTGATGACTAATGCCATGATTTCATGATGTAATTCATATTCTTTGTCATGTATTAAGGGTGATCACCCTCCAGCTCATCGAGCTGAGCATAATATTGCTAAAACAATAATATTACTAAGAAGGGTTAGAGCACAAAAATATCTATTTTATTTTCTAGAAAATTCTTAAGCCTAATTTCTTATTTGAATGGTAAGTGGAATATTATATGTACCTTAACAAGCTTCAAAATGTATATTTTGTGACTGAATGGATTTCTTGTCTATTGATCATAAGATAAATTTAATTTTCAAGATTTGAAATCTCTTACAATATCCTTTTTGACAACTTCCAGGTTGCCATCATTGAGGGGTCCTAGAGATCTGACTCTTGGGGGTGTTCCTAAAAAGGTCTTTACTCCAAATCTTGCATCCAGAAGAGACAAGCCAAAAGAAGAGTAAGTTCAGGTCAAAGGTTTTCCGGCATTATATTTGTTGTTGAAGAGTAGTTGATATAATCTATGACTGCACATCCCAAGTTTAGAGTCCAAGACTTGAAGAGTAGTAGGTTCCCTATGGAATTGGGTGGGGTTGGGTAGGCAATTTGCTCCTAAGTCAATGAAAATTCAACATCTGACTACAACTGACAGTTAAACATTTGACTGCCATCTCTGCATCCTGCTACATCAGCATATTTACGCCATTAAGGATGGGTATCTTTCCTCATTTGCGTATTGCAATATATTGCGATACAGAAAAACGTATTGCAATATATTGGTACTTCTTTAATTCAAGAATGTGCATTCTATATAATCTTGTCTAAATGAGCGGTAAGAATGATCACCATTGCTCAGCTATGAGCCGTTTTCGAAAAAATAATTTTTTCAATCAATGTTTATGATCTAGATATTTCAGCTATTTTCACAATACAACTTCAAACTTTGTAAGGAACTTTCCGTCAATCATGTTTCATTTGGTCGTGTTTTTTGCAATTTTAGATAGAAATAGCTTGTTTTATAACGTTCGATAGATTGGATATTTTCAGGAGTGTAGTCTGTTACCGATTCGTATTAAGTTGTTCCTGTATTGCAATATACCGATATATCGATAATATCGCGCATCCTTAATCGCCATCATGTTGACCATGTTTGATTTTTACTGCAAGCTGAACTATAAGTTAAAATGTGTTTTTGTTGTAGTAGTGAGCCATCAAGTTCTCAACCAAAGCCACAAACCTCTTCCAAATCCTCAAAGGGCAGAGGTCAAGGTCGTGAGAGAGGCAGAGGACGAGGAAGAAGTCATGACAATGTCATCCAATCACATTCCATATTTGAGCAAGGTCCAGCAGAGAGATTGGTTGTAAAAACTGGTAAAAAGAGTTTTTAGTTTTTAAGTCTTTATTGATCTCTCCCTTGTAAGCATATCTCTGACCAAAGTTGGTTTAGGGGCACAGTAGCAAGTTTTTTGTAGGGAAAAAGTTCAACTATTGTGATCTCAGAATGAAAAAAAGTTACCAATTGCGAGAAAATCCTTTTATTAAAAACAAATTGGAACATAAAAAGTTCAGTTTAGCTCAATGGTAAATATAAAATTAGAGCTAAATGACCCCAGACAGATACCATATCTATTGGGGAACATTTGAAGAAATGTTATTTCTAAAAACATGCTTCAGCGTCTTCAAGTTCAAATGCAAATAAAAACTAATGAAATTTTATGTAAAAAATACTTTCATTACTGAATTGATCCATCTGAAAATGACCTGCATCTATTAAAGATCTTATCTTTGTTGACAGGAGCATCCTATGAAGAGAGAGTGTCTACGTCACGTGTGAGTGTAAAGAAGGAAAAATCCAGTAAGGAGGGCACTAAGCGTGTTCTTGACCAAATCCTTAGAGATGATGTGAGTATTTGATTTAAACGTTGTGCAGTGTATCCCAGCATTTTACCACTTAGTCCAGACAAGATTAATTTATTGATTTAACATTAAATTGAGTGAATGTTGGGCAGGAGGCAGAAAAAGCAAAATTGCTCTAGTGCAGATGAAAGTCTTCAGATACCGGTATGCAATAAAAAAAGGAATTCAAATATCTCCCTGTTTCTTTATCAATTTTGGTAGCAGCTTTTGTAAATAATCCAAAAACAAGTAAGGAGATACATTAAATCAACATCTTAATTTTTAGCTCATCTGGCCTGTAAGGCCCGATGGGCTTATGGCATGGCATGGTGTTGGGCATCCATCCGTCCGTCCGTAAACTTTGTGGAATTTTAACTTCTTCTCCAGAACCATAAAGCCTAGAAAGCTGAAACTTTGTGTACAGACTCATTGACTAGTGAGGATTAAAAATTGTAGCTTTGGTGGCCCTGTGACCCCTAATAAGGGCCACAGGGGCAACACCCTAAAAACCTCTTTTCATCTTCTTTCCAAAAGCATAAGGCCTAGAAAGCTGAAACTTGGTGTACAGACTCCTTTACTATTGAGAATAAAAAATTGTAGCTTTGGTAGCCCTGTGACCCCTAATAAGGGCCACAGGGGCCACACCCTAAAAACCTATTTTCATCTTCTTCTCCAATAGCATAAGGCCCAGAAAGCTGAAACTTGGTGTACAGACTCCTTGACTAGTGAAGATTAAAAATTGTAGCTTTGGTGGCCCTTTGACCCTTATTCGTGGCCTAAGGGACCACACTCTTAAAACCTATTTTCATCTCCTTCTCCAGAAGCAATAGGCCCAGAAAGCTGAAACCTTGTGAATATACTCTTCGACTAGTGAGGATTATGATTTATAGCTTTTGTGGCCCTGTGGCCCCTTATAAGGGCCTCAGGGGCCACACCCTTTAACCTAATTTCATCTTTTTCTCAAGAAACATTAGGCCTAGAAAGCTGAAACTTTGTGTGCAAACTCCTCAGTTAGATAAGGAGCAATCCAAATTGTACATTTGGTGATCCTGTGGTCCAAAGTAAGGGAGGAACCACATTTGCCTTGACCTTGGTCATAACTTTTGATTGGTCAGAGCTAGGTCTTTGATACTTGACATATGGATCCCTTGTGATGAGACCTTTCAGATGACACCATGACATTTGACCTTGTGACCTTGACCTTGACACAGCGAGCAGGATGCATCCGGGGGCATTCGTGTTTCACAAACACATCTTTTTTTTTTTTTTTTTTTTTTTTTTTTTTTTATTTTTATTTCCCATATGATGTTTACATGTACATATTCATAATGATACAGAGTTCATACTTCAATAAAGAAACACATCTTGTTTGGTTTAAAAATTAAGAGGGAAAAGAATGACATGTCTTGTATTTGTCTCGCAACAGTTTATTGACTACTCGGAGGATGGCGAGCAGCAAGATCTGATTCCTGTTGTTCTGCCCCTCGGGGTCTCGACTTCCACCAAAAAGGAGGAGAAAAAGGATATCAAAGATGTAAAGCCTAAAATAAAAGGTATGATGTATGTTCAAGTTAGAGGACAAAATACATTAGCTTTGAACATATCAACTCTAGGAAAGAGTGGTTTAGTCTCAACAGTAAATGAGATCGTTGTATGAATGTACAACATGGAGTTATGTGTTCTCAATTCTCTCTGGTTCATTCTGAAAATTCGTTAAATAGAATTTTGTTGGATAACATTTACTGCATTCTTGTCAAGACTTAGTATTGGAATGTTATAGATACAAAACATAGTGTAATAGCATAGCATGCTGACTGAATGGCATGACGTTAAAATTCGTAATATTTCTGACGATGTAAACTCTGTCCTGTTTTAGAACACTTTTAAACACTTAACCACTTAAATACTGTACCCCTCACTTGTTCTTATAAAAATTTTATTAAACGGGATGTTTAGTATATTCTATTTATTTTCATGTAAGCCATATTGTTTCAGTTGAACCAGGAACAGAGATGGAGGTTGATGAAGATGGACAAGAGAAGACAACTCCAGACAAACCTCAAGTTCCTGATGTAGCCGTGGTCAAAACAGAGGTTCCCTTCTTCACCTGCAAAGACTTGATGTCCAAATGTGGAACTGATGGTCAGTTCTGTTGCTATGGCAACCTTAAGACTTTATGGTGACCAAATAAGGTTCTGTTTAAGTGGTATATTATAAGTTCTATGGGAAATGAAGTTCAATATTTCTATGGATATCTATAGTATAGATCCATAAACTCTTTTCAAGCATGCCATTCTGTGAACATAGAAGTTCTTTGTTCATAAAAATCTTGTTCTTCAATCAATAACCTTTGTCATTTGAGGTACGCCAAAGATTTATTGACTCTTTGTATGCTTCAAGGGTTTGAATTTGCTCAAAAGAAGTGCCAACCTTTGTTTTTGTATGGTAATGAAGGATAAACCTTTGAATGTACTTTCTTTCAAAAAAAGGAGAAAATTGACATGTACCAAACATTGACAACAACTTGAAAATATTCTGAACAACCTTTATCAAACATTACATTATTTTCTTTAGGGTTTTTGACAGATGTGATTTTTGGATGGAACACAGATTTACTATCATGCGACTTATTTCAGAATTTCTGTCTTTTTGAAAATTCACATTTAGCCGAGTATGTTTGATGAAAGATTCACAAAATAATTTTTTTTACAGACGGGGACAGACTTGTGTTCCTGCAGCTGCCGGACGTGTTGCCGGGTTTGCCTCCAGGGAGAGACGAGGTTGTCAAACCTAAAGTGAAGACGGAGCCCGGCACAGAGTCAGGGAAGAAGGAAGACTCATCCGAGGTATGGATGTTACTGACATTGGTGTTTGAAAAAACCTTGCCCAACTGCTTGTTTAATTTAGATAGCACATGTTGTAAAAGGGGCTAGAAAACCCTCCTTAAATGTTAGATTTAAAGACATCAACACGTAGGATTTAATTTATTATGAAAAAAATTGTACCAAGCTGTGTTTCTTATCTGGTAACTCCTCAGTAAGGAAAGTTTCAAGTGGCTGTGTCTAACATTTGCACATTTTCCACATATGCAAGCAATCAGAAGCTCACTTATATAAAGTTGTGGTTTTTGGCTGGAGTCCACCTTTTATTGCCCTGAGCTATACTGACAGTTGAACTCATTGAAATATAGGCAGTAGTTGATTTGACAATGAAATTGTTCCTTACTTGCTGATCAAGTTTGGAAGCTACAGTGCTCCCGTTCACATTTTACCTAACATGGTTTAAAGAGAGCAAGTTTTGCTCAATGATGAGAAAATGCTGTACCAACTGAACAAGACCTGCCCAATTAACAGCCCCGAATTTATTGATAATGTTTTACTCATCTATAACTCAACCATTCCTTATAAACGTTTTTGAATTGAACAGCTTTTAAATGGATTGCAGGATAAGCTGGCCTCAAAGTTGGACACATGTTCGTTATCTGATTTCTCCGAGGGTTTCATAGGCAAGCTACAAATCCGTAAATCTGGCAAAGCTGAGCTGGTTCTTGGTAACGTCACGCTGGACGTGTCAGTGGGAACTCCGTGTGGCTTCCTGCAGGTGAGTTATTCAGACCATGGTTTCACAATAAAACACTAAGCTGGCTCCCTATGTAACAAATGACTTTTTAAAATGCCCTTATGTAACACGTATTAGCAATCACAATGGTTGGAGTTGGTCATGCAAGCGTTCATTATTTTCATTCAAAATATAGTTAAGATTTTCATCATTTATAAATTATGGCAATGTTCATCCATCTGTTGACATATGGCATTTCCACCAATGCATGCATCAGTTTAAAAGAGACAATATTTGACATGATCCTAACAACTCTGTGCAGGTATATAAACTGGTTATTCAGTTACTTCACATGTCTTAAGAGTGAAAAAAGAACACTGGTACAAAGTAAGATCTACAACCGAGTCTACCAATGCTTGAGCCGTAAGTAGAGTGTGTGTATATTATGTGCAAATATTAGTTAGTCCGCTATCGGCTCGCTGGATGGGTGGAAAACCCTGTTCATTGCTGGAGGGTCTGAAAGTTTGAAGGGTTGATCTCTTCTTGCACCGATTCATGAAAGACTTGTGGGTAGGTGACTTCGTTCAAAGTGTGCCAAGCATGATACGATAGTAGTCTGAATTTGAATCTCAAGCACCGTACAGCACTTTAGGGAGTATTCTGTAAATGTTGACCTGGAGTTATATGTGACTATGCGCTTTGGGAATGCAATCGCATGGATAAGCTGTATATAAAAATTGACAATCAATATCATATTTCAGGACCTGGTGTCTGTGAGAGTGGAAGGGGAATCAGGACACATCACAACACTCGGTCATGTGCGAGATCGACTCATCTGTACACCCGACTATGAAACCTTGCTCAAGAACACGTGACCCGTAAAGGAGCTCTGCTTGGCTTACGATAAACTCAACGAATGTACAGAACCATTTCTTGAATGAATTTAAACCGATGAACTACAATTGAAAAATTTAGCAGGGAGCTTTTGGACTTCATCTATGATCATGCATTGGATTTCTTAACATAGTGACAAATATGTTGAGACAGAGTATTTGCCATGCTGCTGCATTTTTACCAGTTATGGATTGGGCGATCTTGAGGAGATCTTGTTTGGCTTGTTGTTTAAAAGAAAACAATAAACTCAAAATACAAGATATTTGATTTATTTATTTACAATGAATGGTTATCGTCAACTCTCCCATTTGATGATGTGATAGTTCTTCTTACCTGTAAACAAAATATGAATTTATGCATTGAATTTTATAGCGACATTACTAAATGAAAAAGAATTTCATAATTTAATTTATTCTTGCCTTTCCCCTGGCAACATCTAAAACCTATGATATTTCTCTATATATTGGACAAAATAAATGAGAGATATCTTATGTTTTAAGTTATCAATTATGATCTATCAATGGCCTGTTTCATGAACGTCTCTTTACTTACCGGTATAATTTTTTGTGTGGACATAGTCTTTGACTAACAGGGATTAGGAAAGACACCTTTGACAATAGGCCATTTTCAGTAGTATTCTGAATTTGAAATGGGCTATTGCCCATAAGTCAATAGTAAACTTCAAAATTTTAATGGGACATTTTTTCATTCAATGTGCAGAATGGTCCATGATCCCTACCTTTCCCGATCACTGGACTAATATCGTAATAGGTACGGTATTTTTTGAGTTAAGATATTGTAGCACTAAGTCTTTCACGAAACATGCACCAGGAAAGCAGCAACCTTTTATTAGGATTGTCAATTCAATACTCAACACCTTCTTACATGACAAAAACTTCTTTTAAAGAGCAAAGAAAAAGCAATAGAGAAATCTACTGACCGACTCTGATGAGAGTGATATTGCTGGGGAGGATGTGTTGATCAGGTACAAGCACATAGTCTGGGTGTTGAACTTTTCTGTGGTTGATGTACACGCCCCCTGCCTTGATGATTCGGTCTCCATCAACTAGGTTTAGAAAATACTAGCACTTTCACATTTATCTTTTATGTACAGTCTTTTAATGATGTACCAAGAATAATCTGCACACATATAAAGCTTTGCACATTCACAAAAATAGAGCCATTGGCTCTGTAGCTCATCAGGCTTCATCATCAATTATGCTGTAGAGTGTGGCCAATGATACCCCCTTTGTAGAGGCCACAGGGGCACCAATAATAAAATTAAGTATATATAGGCGACAAGTTTCAGTTTTCTAGGCCTTATACTTCAGGAGAAGAAGATGAAAATAGATTTGAAGGACGTTCCTGTTGCCATTATTAGGGGTCACAGGGCAACCAAAGCTACAATTTATAATCCTCACTAGCCAAGGAGTCTGTACACAAAGTTTCAGCTTTCTAGGCCTTATGGTTCTGGAGAAGACGATGAAAATAGGATTTTAGGGCGTGGCCGCTGTGGCCCTTATTAGGAGTCACATGGCCACCAAAGCTACAATTTATAATCTTCACTAGCCAAGGAGTCTGTACAAAAAGTTTCAGCTTTCTAGGCCTCATGGTTCTGGAGAAGGAGATGAAAATAGGTTTTTAGGGCGTGGCCCCTGTGGCCCTTATTAGGGGTCACAGGGCCACCAAAGCTACAATTTATAATCCTCACTCTTCAAAGAGGCTATACACAAAGTTTCAGCTTTCTAGGCCTTATGGTTCTGGAGAAGAAGATGAAAATAGGCTTTTAGGGCGTGGCCCCTGTGGCCCTTATTAGGTGTCACAGGGCCACCAAAGATACAATTCATAATCCTCACTAGCCAAGGAGTCTGTACACAAAGTTTCAGCTTTCTAGGCCTTATGGTTCTGGAGAAGAAGATGAAAATAGGTTTTTAGGGCGTGGCCCCTGTGGCCCTTATTAGGGATCACAGGGCTACCAAAGCTACAATTTATAAACCTCACTAGCCAAGGAGTCTGTACACAAAGTTTCACCTTTCTAGGCCTTATGGTTCTGGAGAAGAAGATGAAAATAGGTTTTTAGGGCGTGGCCCCTGTGGCCCTTATTAGGGGTCACAGGGCTACCAAAGCTACAATTTATAATCCTCACTAGCCAAGGAGTCTGTACACAAGGTTTCAGCTTTCTAGGCCATATGGTTCTGGAGAAGAAGATGAAAATAGGTTTTTAGGGCGTGGCCCCTGTGGCCCTTATTAGGGATCACAGGGCTACCAAAACTACAATTTATAATCCTCACTAGCCAAGGAGTCTGTACACAAAGTTTCAGCTTTCTAGGCCTTATGGTTCTGGAGGAGAAGATGAAAATAGGTTTTTAGGGTGTGGCCCCTGTGGCCCTTATTAGGGGTCACAGGGCCACCAAAGCTACAATTTATAATCCTCACTAGCCAAGGAGTCTGTACACAAGGTTTCAGCTTTCTAGGCCTTATGGTTCTGGAGAAGAAGATAAAAATAGGTTTTTAGGGTGTGGCCCCTGTGGCCCTTATTAGGGGTCACAGGGCCACCAAAGCTACAATTTATAATCCTCACTAGCTAAGGAGTCTGTACACAAAGTTTCAGCTTTCTAGGCCTTATGGTCCTGGAGAAGAAGTCGAAATTCCACAAAGTTTACGGACGGATGGACGGATGGACGGACGGACGGACGCCGGACACCATGCCATAAGCCCATCGGGCCTTACAGGCCAGATGAGCTAAAAATGTGATGGAGAATAGATTGAAAATACATACCGGTAGTACTTTTTATGTACTAAAGACAAACTCATATAGAATTGTATACATTATCATAGTACCAGGGTTTCAAATATATCCCATCAGCCAGTCCTCAAACTGACTACTTGTTGCAAGGACTGGTTACTTTTTGGTCAGGACTGGTAACTTCCCCCTTAAGAAATTGACCAATAAATTTTCAGGACAGGCTAGGTTTACAATCTATTTCATACACTGATAGTACATTTAACAGTCATAGTCATAGCTATGATCGAAGACAGTTATTGATAAGGTTTTTTAATTACAAAGAGACAGTAACATGCGGAAATTGTATCGACAACGAATACAACAGCTAAAAGTAAGGAAATGGTCTGACTGTTACCTTCTCTAGGGAAGCACTTTGCCTTCATGCAGACATCCAGGACAGAGAGTCCGGGTTCGAATCCCATCTCAGTGGTGCCGGCATTAGCAAAGAGCCTGAGTAACTCATCCTGACTAAGTCTGACCAAACTCTGAATGTCTCCACTGAACAAAGCTTCAGTCCATCGTTTTGCTTCTTGAAGTCCAGACTCTGTCAAACATTTGGATTAAATATGATATGATGCGAAACTAATTTGATCTGATTGTTCAAAACAAGTCTCATTCTTCATGTTATTCCATTTTTTGCATATGAAAAAACTGTATTTTTGTCCAGTGATGAAAGAATATTAAACTTTTTCACAGTAATATTAAAATGAATTTACCACTTACTGGCTAAGTTGTTTGAGAGGCATTTTAGAAGTTGTAAGTATCAAGATGACAAGGAGTTTTATGGATTATCAACTTCTTTATTGTAGAATGTGGAGACGTTTCGGTATTCTTATACCGTTTCAAGCATATAGATTCTTATACCGTTTTTCACTTACTTGCTGAAAATCGTCACGAATATTGGTTTTTCTGACAAACTCCTGATAAAATGAAGACAGCAGGAATAATGTTACTCGATAAAATTATGATTATTATGTAAAGGAAAGTATCACCTCCGTGTACAAGTAGTAAGACTTGTTCTGCAAGTTTCCTCTGTCCTGGTCGACTCTCTGGGCTTCTCTGGAAATTTGAAAATATCACCAGTTGTTTGAGGCTTATATTGATCATGTATTGATAAAAAGACAATGTCCACATGGACACTGTTGCACTTTCCAGTCTACAAATGTTGGGTTTGCAATCAAACCATAGATATTTAGTAGTTAACTTTGTATTGAAACAAATTTGGCCGAGAAATCTCTAAAATTGGCATAAGTACCCAAGATGCGGACTATCAACCATGCCACTGCAGATTGTTATGTAGACAAGCAGTGCGAAACAAACCTGAAACGTAGCCATTTTGTAGATTTTAATGGTAAAGTTGAAGAAAAACCTCAAAAAGTTACAAGCCCCGACCAAAAGTAACCAGTTAACTGTCTTGTGAACGGACCTTACATCATACACTGAAATAAGAATTTAGTCAAATTACTAGTCAGTGTTATTGAAAGAACCTGGATTGAGAACTTGACTCACCGTGTGTTTGTTAAGTATGTCTTGTATCTCCTGGTCGGAGAGGAAGGTGAGGAGTTTGAGATAGAGCTCCACCTCTGTATCCGGCAGGTTCAACAGGTACTGCAATAGACGTAGATAATGTCAAGCATAATGTCATTAGCTGATCAGGTATAGAGGGGTATGATGACTTTTGCTGTGGAGTTTCCTTGGGCCAACTTTGGACTCAAAATGTAACAGAACCGCTTCTGAAATCACCACTGCTGGGATTCAAATCGATCTCTGGGTTGAAAGGCTGACACTTTACTGCTTCGGCTAAAGAGATACCCCTCTCAGCTGATCAGGTAGGGTGGGTGAGGGTTATTATGGCTTCTGCTAGGAAAACAAGCAATTTATTTTATACCAATGAGGAATTATTTCAAAACTGTGAAATTCTTGCAATAAATTTCATTAGACCTCTATAGTTTAATATGTTACAAAAAAAACTTTTTGAACAATGCAAATTAAATGAACTTTTTTATTGCTGATATACAATTCTAATATCAATGTGGCAAGAAGATTACACTAACCAGAGACAAGATACCTAGAATGTATTATTCTCAATAATTCAATGCACACAAACTGTACCTGGTACATTTCATAAGGTGACGTTTTCTGTGGATGAAGCCAGACAGCATTGCCAGCAGTTTTACCTAGTTTGTCTCCGGTAGAAGTTGTGATCAGGGGTACAGTAATACCTGCATCAGTGAAGATGAACAGCTGAGGAATTGACATTGGTTCAAGTATATCACGGCAGAAAGGAGGAGGAGAACTTCCAACATCAACAGTCTTTTACATAAAGGTGAAACTTAAATACCTTAATACATACATGTTGAGAACCTAATATGATAAAATTTATAAAAAGAATGTTGCACTAAAATCAAAATATGAAACATTGTTATATTTGGAATCATAATCAATTGTAAATATTTCCATCCTTTTCTTAAAATCTGACATGTACTTCAAAACTCAAAATTTTCATTGCAGGGGAATTTGAAAAGTTCCTGCTGAAAAACAAGTTTGGCAAAAAAAGAGGTTTGAACAAATGTTTTATCTGTAAATCGCCTATTAGTACCTGAGTATCAGTCCCCAACATATAAACATATATATAAACACTAGCAAATTTTCATTGCAGGGGAATTTGAAAAGTTCCTGCTGAAAAACAAGTTTGGCAAAAAAAGAGGTTTGAACAAATGTTTTATCTGTAAATCGCCTATTAGTACCTGAGTATCAGTCCCCAACATATAAACATATATATAAACACTAGCATTTTTATGGACCTTTGTTATGATCATCGCAAAAGCGGCAAAACAGCACCAGAATCATCATTAATTTACAAATTTAAATCTTACCAAAAACAGTTTGATCTGTCACCCTGGACACAAGCTCATATCCGGCAGCCATGTTGCCCAGCTGGTCGTTGCCTCCAATCTGGTACAGAACAGTTTTATACCAAATCCTTCAGGAGTTAAGAATATAGTTTTAAGCAGAAGGAAGTTTAGTATTTTGTTTATAACTTTTTACAAAATCAAATTCACTTCATGTTGATGCAAATATAAACTTGCCTTTTACATATACGACTCTTTGTATATTTACTACATTAATTGGAGCTGTATGGATTTGATCACTTATAACTTTCACGTCTGTGAAATGTACATGTGGATCATTGTGAAGATAAATGAAAGAACTAAGAAGCAAAATCACCTGAGAGTTGCGCTTGAACCCTATATCAAACATGGATGAAAACCTCTACGTGCTTCTCTGATTGTTTTTTTACACAAGAACAAAATCTTGGTAGAATGTTGTTTACGCAACATATATCTTTAGTAAATATCAATCTTAAAAATAAGCATAGGTACGACGAAGTGTGACATTAATCATAAAAGTTAAACAGATGTAGATAAATCCTCACCTGAATATTACAGTTGTACTGCCTGTAGAGATGTAACCAATCATACGACTGGAACACCTGGTAGGTGAACTCTGTGAAACTCATTCCCTCCGCACTATGTAATCTGCTCTGTACGCTGCAGGGACAATCATGTCTAATTAATGACAAGAATTGATGACAAAATCAACACTCATCATCTCATTATGCAACACATTTAATGTGCACAATGCAAGACATTTTTATTTTGCTTTAAAGGGGCAGTAGCACGTTTTTAGGGGGAATATAAGGTGATGTCAGGAAAATGAAAATAAATGGTTCCAATTGAAAGACAATGTATTCAAACTAAATGAAGCAGTAATAATTCAAATATATAACGTAAAGTTCAGCCATGCGATTCATTTCTCTTACAAAAATGAATTAAAGGTGTTCACACAAAAATGGCCGCCAATGGATTTTATGTGAAGCCTCATTCTTTGTCCTCTGACTATGAATTATTGGCTTGTGTAATGAGATTGTTGACACTGTCAATATGATACATTTAGCATTTACTTACAATAATAAGTGAAATATTTAAAATGTAAATTTAGCAAAAAACGTGCTACTGCCCCTTTAAGGTCAGCTGTGCTTGCTAGTTCAAGCAGCCTTCATTAAAATGTGTTATGAGTATATCTTTGTTGGTCAGTAATCAATATCATGAACCAACCAGACTTTACAGTAAGTACCATCCAAATACATCCCAATATCATAAGGTAGTTATCAATAACGCTTAAAGGAGAATTATTTTTAAAATTGTCGAAAAATATCACAATATGACTACGGTATTCTAATTGCTATGTTTATTCATAGAAATTTGTTCAACTTATCAGTATATATATTGTCACTTCCTCTTGATGGAATGTAATCTGTACTTACTAATTAACAGCGTATCATAAATGTTTTACAATTTGGACATGACAAGCATGAAGAAAAACAAATATTAAGAAGGATATGAATAATTCATCTGCCAAGATACAAAGTCATTTGGATGGTTTCTCTTTCAAAATCTGAAGAAAGCACTCTATAAATTTGGTTCCTAGCAGTATATATTGTAACTTTTTTTTTCTAGTTGATCAGAGTCAGACTGGATAAATTTTATTCTACCTGTGTTTAGCTAACATCTGTCCCATTCTGAAGTTTCGACCCGTGGAAGACAGGAAATCAATAACATTCAAGTCCTTGTACCAGTCCAAATTGTTGAGTATTCTGAAATAAATACAATATGCCATGTATATAAGTAGAACTCTGATTTGTCTCTACAGATAACTTTTAGGGCAAAATGACAAATTAATTCCAATACATGTATTTGGACCTAATGAGAAACTTCAGTTACATGTTCTAAAAGTTTAACAAAATATTCAAACATGTCAATCCAAGTTTAATCATACTAAAATAAATGAATAAACTATGTATTTGAACTAAGAACTCTGATTTGTCACTATAAATAAATTTTAAGGAAAAATTACAAATTTATAATATTTTGGACCAAAAATAGGCCAATCCATGTTCTAAAAGTTTTAACAAAATATTCAAACATGTCAATCAAAGTTTAATTTATAGTCCTGAGAATTCCCCAAAGGCAATATATTCTTTTCTTTTTTATCAATTTTATCTCAACTTTGTAGGTCTTAATAATACTATAGTACCGGTAATCTCACAAGATAGTAAAATTGGAAGACAGAGGTGAATAGGGACATTCTTACCTAGGCTGAGCTAAAGGTTTTGGATTTCTCCATAAGTACTGTTCATGATTAGCAAAGATTTGTTCAAGGTTTTCAGTTATCTTCATGATATTCTCTTCCACCTCATGGAGTTTCATTGGAGTTCTCTCCCTTGTTTTACCACTGGGATCTCCTATCTGAGCGGTGGCACCTCCAATCTGACAAAAGAAAATATGTTGTCGTGTTACAACCAGTGAATAATGACTTAGCCACTTATCTATTTTCGTTCCAAGATTTTTCAACAAAATAAAAACTGGAATTGATTTTTGTTAATTTGTCTAATAAACACCTTATTAGCCTTTCATCAGGACAGTGTAATAATCGGCTGTGAAAAACCCACCTGGGTTCTGAGCTATAAAACTTGCGTGGGTGTGACGTAATAAACAGACTATACAAAGTAACGCATAATTATTTCAACCAATAATTGTACACTTTTTTACACCACATGCTTAGGAGTGTTACATCGCCAAATGATTTATCTAACTGAGTGGAAAACATTTTCTGAAAATCGTTAATAATCGTTTTCTTTTTCTGTGGTATTTTTACGATAGATGTTTAGATAATGGGGCTGATTCTGTTTATGTTTAGGGGGTGTGACCAGTCATGCATTCACTGGTTTGTGGCCAGATAGGCTTAAGTGGCCCATCAAAAGTGGCTTTCAAAAACAGCTTTCCTTACCAAACTGAACATATTTGAGTAGCGACCTTTGACGCACTATACAATATTGTAATCAGATTTTCATATATTTCAAAGAAAATAGTGAGATATGTTTGTGGTTATGTGAACTTTAATTCATCAGAAAATCAATCAATCATTCTCATCACCCCTAAATACAGAAAAGGAGAGGTGATTTTGGGTTTGACAAGTCTTTCAATACTATTTCACTGATATCACTCATAGTAGTATTCTTGCAGGAAACACCTACAACATTATTGTGGCTATGCATTGTGGTGAAGCCTACAAGCATCGGTTGGAACTAGCAAGTAAGGGGGGTACTGTATATACATAAGTTTTCTTGTCTAATTATGAAACTAACAAAAAATTGCCAGTTGCCTTTCAATAATGAAAAGTTTAAAAAAATAGAGCCATTGGTTCTGTAGCTTATCAGGCTTCATATTTAATTTTGCTCTGGCCAATGTGGCTCTCCCCCTTTGTATGGGCCACAAATTTCAGCTTTCTAGGCCTTTTGGTTCTGGAGAATCAAATGAAAATAGGTTTTAAGGGGGTGGCCCTTGTGGGCCTTAAAATCATCACTAGTCAAGAAGTCTATAAACAAAGTTTCAGCTTTCTAGGCCTTTTGCTTCTGGAGAATAAAATTGTATAAGCATATAGATTAGATTTAGGGATATAGGGTTATCACATTTGTACGGACCGGATGTATGGATGTGACCTTTTCACTATCACATTTTAAAGCATATAAGGATTTAGGCCCACCAAAGTGTATGTATATTGCTTTTCATTATATAAGGATCATATTTTAACTGTTAGCCTATTTTGCAATGTAAGCTCATTGTGATTTTCATGTGAAGACTATTTTATCATTCTTGTGTAGGCACTTGAAAGTGCTTGAAGCTGCTGTAAAATATCATCTTTCCTCAATCCAGCAGTGTAAACCTCTCCTTGTCAGAAATTCTAGGGAAGCACACATAAATTATATCCTAAAATTGCTACTTTTAACTTGGTAGTTTGCTATTTTAAGTGTAATATTTTCCTAATGCAGGTATTTTCTTTACTTTGCAGTCTTTTAGACATTAAGGAGCCCTTCAATGGTCGGGGTTATCAAAGATGATAATAGGTTTTAAGGACGTGGCCCCTGTGACCCTTATTGGGGGCCACAGGGTCACAAAAGCTATGTATTATAATCCCCACTACTTAAGGAGTCTGTACAAAAAGTGTCAGCTTTCTAGGCCTTATGCTTCTGGTGAAGAAGTCGAAAATGTGCAAAGTTTACGGCTGGATGCCAGACACATGCCATGCCATAAGCCCATCAACGCCTTACAGGCCAGATGAGCTAAAAATGTGAAATACTGAATATACATACAAGAGCGATGATATCATGTCCAGCCCTCTGACAGTGTATGAGAGCGATGAGTGCCAACAGGTTTCCAACATGGAGACTTTCTGCAGTTGGATCAAAACCACAGTAAACACACTTGGGTGTGGACAATCTCCGCATTAGCTCTGCAGTACTGAAATAAAATATTTTGAGATGACACGATATAAGACTTGGTTACAAATCAGCACAGCTTGGGATATATACATATATCAGCAATTAGAGCCTAGATTATTAGAATACAAAAGGATAGAGCTGCCAACAATAAATTTATCTTCCGGTAGTAATGTATTGATTACCGGTATTAGAGCAAGAACTTGCTTTACTTTTTTGGGGAAAATTGCTTTTATCATGTATAAAACTTGTAAATTATTGTTAAAAAGGTGATTTGTCAATGGCAATAACTACATAATTGATAAATAAGAATTGATTTGAGTTTTCTAAAATAATGTAACTAGGATATTTAAATGCAAGTATATGACACAGAAAATGTTTGTGTATACCTTCCTTCAGGAAAAATAGTCTGAAATACACCACGGTCATGAAGCTTCAGTATGTTTCTAGACTGTTGACTGCTGTAGAATCGTTGACAAACTCTCCACCTGCACAAGTTTCATAATTCAGCATAGTTGATTTTGCTTGCTTCAATCTTAGATGAACATATACAATTTTATACATGGTCAAACATAAACTAGACCCTTAAAGTAAGGTTTATGACATTCATGCACACAATTGTGCAAAGCATTGCTAGATATTTACGTTATGTTGTAAAATGTTGTTTAGATATGTTGAACATACTTTTTTTCATACGATCATCTGTTTTTGAGAGTTATACAGATCTACAATATATACTGTTATTTGACATAACCATAGGGATGAGTATTATGGCTGTTTACCTATTTTTTAAATATATATACAATTTTATTGTTTTTGCCGAATATGATACTTTTTAGTATCATAAAATGCTGTTGTCAAACATTGAAAAGACAAGTTTTGCTGTTGTTATTAATCACTGTCTATTGACACTCTTTCTCCTTTCCCAGTAAATCTTTTTTGGCGACAACATGAAGAATTATTAACTACAGCATCAAGATATCAACTTCGGTTAGCTTTTTGATATCGGAGAATACATTTGCACTGCAAACTTTTAACAGTTACACACGGAAAACATTGTAAAGAG
Organism: Steromphala cineraria; assembly: GCA_916613615.1. Taxonomy (NCBI): domain Eukaryota; kingdom Metazoa; phylum Mollusca; class Gastropoda; order Trochida; family Trochidae; genus Steromphala; species Steromphala cineraria. The sequence continues at coordinate 77,503,044 of OU744721.1, forward strand.
TCGATTCTCTTCAATATCAAACAACACTATAAAGCAAGCCTGCGTTTGATTTCTGCAAAGAGAGTATAGTGTTTCAAAGGGAGGTAATAGGTTCAGTCCTACTTTTTTCACTGCAGTGAAAATATGGTTTATATTTTCATTGCAGGGAAAACATTACTTTCTTCTGCTTTTCTAAAAATATGGATTATACTTTCACTGTATAACCCTACATCTAATTACTTATTAATGTGGAGTCATCTATTTTCAGTCATCATGTGTTTTCGGTCAGTTATTTTGATGAATAATCTTGCTGGTTATTTTCAGCAGAGGGTTCAAAGGAAAAGAAGAATATACTTTGCTTACGAAAAAAGGTATAACGACAAATACACAAAGACATCACATTATTATCAAATTAACTAATACCAATTTTTAGAGGAAAAGAAAACCTTATTATTTTCAAAACTTTTGCTCCAAACTTTCCCCTTATTTTTCTTCTACTTCTTCACACTATGCCTAATTCTTAACTTTCATTTTTAGAAAAAATATGTTGATCATATGAAGGATTTTATGAAGGATTTAAAATATATTTTCAAAATAGTAAAAATTATTTTAGTCCTTTTGAATATACTGCCATGTATATTCTGATTAACAGAGGATCAAGAAAATATCCGAAAATTATGACACTAAGTCCTAATTAGTGATTTTAAAAACAAAATGATAAAGTAATGCTATTTTCTACCATTTAAATACAATGGCCTCATAGTTAATAACGGTGTGAAAGTAAAGGTCTGGGAACAGTTTCTCGCCAATGCGTCAAGGAATTTTTAAAATACAAGTCGTATATTCCTTATCTGACTGAAAACCCTTACACAAGTAGTGGTCAAAGGGAAGCAACCCTCTCAAAAACTATTTTATTTTGTAATATCTCGTCAATTAGCATTTAATATTATTGGACAACTTAAGCAGATTAAAGAACGATGTGGCACTGTACGATCCTGATTATCTTTCTTAAATTATATAAAATGATTACGCTGAAAAACGGCACAGGAATTTGCCAAGTTGCATGTTTGCCATGGGCGCCGCCATGATAGATCTTTAGCATGTAAAGCTAATCGATGACCGGGGTCATCGATAGTTTCGATTTAATATACTTTTCTCAAAAACGAAGATGAAAAGGGTTGAAAAAAATGCAAATTTAAATAATTATTTAAATAAGAATAAGAAGATATATTTGCTTTCATAACGACATAAAACGACCACTTTGACCTTTCTGAATCAAAGGGGAGATAACTCGTGATTGTAAGTGATCAAAAAGAAATCAAGAAATCGAGTTCAAATCAAATGAGCCTTTTGTTTTAAATTAAACTAAAGAATTATAATTTTTTCAAAATTCTTTTTCTAACAAGTTCATGTCTGTTTCAACTTTAAACTAAAAGTAGAGCAAATACATGTAAATCATTTCAGGTGTAGAACAATATCTGTCTGTTTTTTGTGTGAAAAATACCATGGGTTATATTCTGATGGAGTTACCATATACTAGTATAGTAAATATACATGTTCATTAAAATACATTTTTTGGTGGTGATTTCATCTTATTTTAAAGGATTTTGCTCTCCAATGTAGAGTTCCATCACAGCAAGCAGAGATATTACACATGTATGTAGTCAATTCAGAATTTATTTAGATTAAACGGCCAGTGCGACCGCGTTTTCACCGATAAGCTTAGGCTGCTAACGAAGCTATTTTTAGATAAAGCGCGTCATTTGTTTAGCAGATCTATAAATAGAATGAGAAATGTCCCTTCCCATAATGCAATGTAGTGTGCAGGGAATTCTGGGTGGCACCTATGTTTTCGGTGCCAATCAAAATTCGACAGTGGCCCTTCGTTTTTTAAAAACAGTCACTACGTTAATATCATGGAATTTACATGGTTATATATGTGTAAAAGGGTCATTTCATCCTTAGATAAATCTTTGTCGTGTGACCAAAATAAAATCAGTTGCATTTAGAAATCTTGCAGTGTCATGTCAACTCATGATTGTAAAGCAAATTTTAAAAATGTTTATCCAGTTAAAAATCCGTAAATTTAATGTAGATTTCAGTTAATTTTATTTTGGGGCAATGTCCCAAATAAATCCGCTTGACATTTCTCTCGTGTCTTCTCGCATGCAAATTTCCATCGTACTTTCGCGGTCGCCCTCCACTTTGCAGTTCGCACAACCTCACTCATAGTAAAACAGTTTTTTTCTTCAGAAATATATCTTAGTCACTTACTTCACATGATTTTTTTATGTTCGGAAAAGTGTAATACGTACTGTGTATATATATTGGAGTGCGGCAGCGCTGACAATTATTTTTTATATTCTAAAGCCGATGCGAATCAACTTTTCTTCTCAGTGTCATATTGATTGAGCCTAGCCATTTTAGGTGTTATATGTAGATTTCAATAAACAATCTGTCTGTCATATTTTCTTATGCAAACATTATTAACAAATCTCAAATTTAAACATCCAAGTAACTACAACACCGACCAAACAATCAGCTGACAATAATCCTAGTGGCCGCCATGATCAAGGATTCGAGTTCGATCGGCTTTCCTCCGCCATTTTGAATTGTTAGCATTGCAAGAAAACAAATGTACTGTATCATGCTAATTCACTGAGTAAATCAAGAAAAAATAATTGATTGATAGAAGAGGGTCATGTTTACACGTGATTCATAATAAAAGTTATCAGTAAAGAAATTGTTTTGTGGCAGTAAATGCCAGTAATGCATCTCACGCTCGTAACTCCGATGATTGGCTTCATTTCACGATGTTTTTCATTTTTTTTGGGCGATACACTTATTTTTCTTTGTCAAATTGTTAAATCATGAACAACTGAAATGATAACCTCATGAACATATTTGAAATTAAGTGTGAAATAATCATGTAAAAATCGTATATATATTAGTTAACTGGAAAGTCCTCCTGAATTTCGTTTCCACAAAAAATACACCGCTAGAAGTGCTTGTCAGTGGCTTTGATTATTTTTGTTTTTTTTTGTTTTGAAGGGCGGATTAGAACTAATTACCAAACTTAACATAGTTATTAACATAAAAAATATAAAACAAATCGAATATATAAAATTTGACGTGTCGTGTGCAAAAGGGAATTCCCTCCCGAATATTTGTAGAACAAAAAATACCCGGTCGAACTTACCGGTATTTTACATTGTCTCCTAAAAAAGGCCTTCATGTTCATTTGTTCCCTTGTAATCTTTGGAACAAGTTGATTCTTTTAGGTTTAGAAATACAAAATCCCGATACGTTGCATCAAAGATGGTTTTACAATCCTATTCAATGATTTCAAACAGAGCATTCTGTCTGTAGCCTGGAGTTCCTTCTAATGTGATGTGCTAATATTCCTTACAAGGCATATGTAACTGATTGCTTGAAAGTAAGATAATTATCCATGTTGCATCTTTCATCTGAAGAAGATTTTGAAAATTGAGTTAAGCTCTAACTTCTTTGAGAGGCATTTTAGAAGTTGGAATGACAATAATGCAGAGGAATATATGGATGACAACTTCTTTGTTCATTTTATGAGCCTTTCAACACAAATTCTTGTCAAGAGAGTTGAGCTCTGGGAAAAGATTGCTTTCAGCACGAACCAGGTTCATTTACATTAAAAATATGGCTGAATATGTCTGTGACTTGACTTCAAAAATAACAGATTCATTTTTTGTAATGATAACAATTAATTTCACATTGGAAACCAAAGATGCAAGTTACATTAGAAATAAATATGCCTTAGTATGATATCAAGACGAGTTTTGAAGTGGCTACACTGTAATGTTTTCTGCATTTAAACTTTTGCCATTATTCCTGAAAAAAGGGAAAAAATGAAATAAATTGACAAGATAATGATTTTATTTTCAGTGAATGCTTTTTCTTAAAGCTAATTGACAATCAAATGTTTCAAAGAATAAACTAACATTAAATAAATAAAAAAGAAATAAGAAAAATATTTACAAAAGCGGATAGAGTAAAAGTTTTGAATACTTTGCAGGACAGCTAAACATTCTACTGGCAATCTGAAATAAAATATTTTTGGCAAGGGATTACAATTGATTCTTTTCTAATAAATTTACGAAGAATTAAATTAATGAGATTTTCTTACAATTATGAAACTAATATATGAATACCATCTATTTACGGTAATCACATGACAATGTATAAGTGATGTTCAAATTATTAACTTTAAATGATACAATATTTTCTAAAGATTCCTTAACACATTCCATTACATTCCATAGCATATGATGAGGATAACAATTCTATAATATTTTTACCTTTTTATGTAGCCAACATAACATACGAAACCGCATTAGAGAATATTAATATGACCAAATACTGGAGTTAAAAATATAAGTTACCTTCAACAATTAATCATGTCTTAGAGCAATGATAGAGTAATGATCCAAACTTTGATTATTTTCAAATGCATTTATCAGTACATTTTGACATAAAGCTAGTGGTAATAGATGTGCACAAAACTGAAATAATGAAATAATTCAAACACTTGTAAAGCAAAACATTTTAGAATATCCTGAATAATCACAGATACTGGTAACAAACAGCACACAGACATAGATTATTTACAAGTGACTATACAACAAAGATAATGAAACAAATGACTTAACAATTACTGAGTTTTACAAAGGTAACACAGTCATTATAAACAACAGAGAAGGAGATACAAGTTTAGCATAATGTTAATTATCAAGTGATTAGAAAAACCGCCCCAAAACATGTAAAAGATTCCTGAATCCATTCTCAAAAGGTTTGCCACGCCAGCAATTCAAGATTGTTTTGCCTCTCCAGCATTCTCAAGATAGTTTTGCCCAGCCAGTTGTCTCCCTTAGTTTGTTTTCTTCAAGGCTTCATCGTAAGAAGGAGGAGGAGCAGAGGGGGCTGATGATGGCATGTACACGTTGTGAGGGTTGCTGGGGGCGTAGTATGCACTGGCCGCAGCCTCCTGCGCCTTAGCATCTGTAATAGAAGCATTGAATACATGACTTGTTAGCTCATTTATAAACATGAAACATCAGATAGAAAACAATCTTCTTCACAAAGCTTAAAAAATCTGTTTCCAAACCTACAAATTCAAGCTTTGCGCCAACACTTGACTTTTCTGTGCTTGCTCTTTAGCTTATTATTAGGAAAAAGGAGAGTCCAATTAGAAAGGCCTTTACGAAACTACATCAAACTGAAAAAAATATGGTGGCCTTAATGTCAAATATGTCAACTGAAAACTTTGTAAAGGGAGTGTAGCGCCTATAAAGTGCAGATTGATATATTTGACTTACTTTCGCGTTTAATCAATCATAGTTACAATGATAACAACCAAGAAAATAATCATTTGAAAAGATTTGACAAACTTGATTAATCGAGGTCAATCAAGACAGACACAAAAATGAGCGTTGGTAATTGACTGTAGCAAGGGAGATAAGTAGAGGTTAAAATTATCGCCGGAGAGGGCACTGTTAACAAACCAGAAAAGTCAAGGATGGACAGCAAAGGTTAGATAAGCCAGGTCTGCGACTGGCTTTTTAATCTTTGTGTAGGATAATGATGAAAAAAAGCTACTTTGATTTCACACAGAGGTTACCTTATGATCAATTTCATCCTAATTGGAGAAAGACCAACGTTACCATGCTAATATTGCACATTCATTACAATAACCTTAATTCACCAAATATATGAAAAGGAGGTAAACAACACAAGTTTATCATATATTGCTTACCATGACCATTAGCCTGGGGAGGAGCGTATGGTGACACGTTAGGGTCGATACCTGGGTATGGGGGCGGGGCCTCAGACATGTAAACTCCATCATCTAAAATAATAAAAATCAAGCTTTTAGACATGTAATCAATGATGAGATCAATAAGGAAACATATCTAGACAAAAAGAGAACCATGGACTCTGTATCTCATCAGACTTTTGATGGAAATAGGTTTTTAAGGTTTTGACCCCTGTGACCCCATTTGGGATCATGGGGTAACAAAATCTACAATTCAGAATCCCCATTGGCCAAGGAGTCTACACACAACTCTTCAGCTCTCTAGACCTTTTGGAACTGGAGAAGATAAAAATAGGTTTTTAAGAATTTGACCCCTGTGACCCCATTTGGGATCATGGGGTACAAAATCTATAATTCAGAATCAAGGCCAAGGAGTCTACACACACCTTTTTAGCTCTCTAGACCTTTTGGAACTGGAGAAGAAGATGAAAATAGGTTTTTAAGGTTTTGCCCCTTGTGACCCCATTTGGGGTCATGAGGTCCTGAAATCTACAATTTAGAATCCCCATAGGCCAAGGAGTCTGCACATCAAATTTCAGCCCTCTAGAGTCATTGGTTCTGGAGAAGAAGTAGAAAATGTGAAAAGTGGATGGATGGACGGTCAGACGCCATGCCATGCGCCAATCGGGTCTTTCAGACCTGATGAGCTAAAAAGTAATAAATGTTCTACCATTTGTGTTAAAAATGCCTCCAAAACACAATGTTAAACAGATAAGGTGTTTGCTTAAAACATCCGACAAGTACCAATTATTATCTTTTAAATGGTCCATGGACCAACCATCCTGCTTCAATAGTATTCCTTCATACTTAAGGTTCCTACAATCATCTGATTTGTTTCACGTGACTTCTCTCCTAACACCAAGGATGTGGAATGCACAGCGATCTAGAGCATCGAGACACTGATGGGTCTTCTCATCTGAGCATTGCAAATAATGATTCATTCTTTAAAATTTCATTGATAAGTTATTTTACAAGGACATTCAGTGTATAATTCAGCAGATTTGCAAAAACATATATGCTGATGAAAATGGGAGTCCAAAGAAGTGAGAGAAATAGAGTTTCTCCTGTTGATACTTACGTGGGGGAGCAGTTGGGAATGTTTGATATGGAACCCAGTCGTAGAATGGAGTCTGGGGCGGGGCATAAGCAGGAGGGTCGGGCTGGTAGATGTTGCCCATCGGTGGAGAATAGGGGGGTGGTTGTGGGGGGCGGTTCCGAGATGCTGATGAGAAAGACAATTTTACATTTTCAACTTCAAATATCACATAAAAAAATGTTCAACCCTAATGTTTTTACTCATAAAGAACTTGACTAAAAGGTTTGTGACCACCACCATGTGAATACTAAATGAAATATGATTTTGAATTTGTTAAAGTGTAAACATCATTCTAAAATAAATACGCTGGTGATGTCACAAATGCATGGATTAATTTAAAGATAACTTATTTTCTATCTATAGAATTATACATAACAATTGACAAATAAATACTAACCAAGTTTTCCAGCCCTCAGCATTGCCTGCCCAAACTCGATAGCTCCACCATGAGTAAAATACATCTTGAACAGGACCTCACCATTCCAGTTACCTGAAAAATAACCCATTTCAATCAGCAATGATTAAAACATAATAACCCTTCACCCTTAGAAGCCATACTTCAAAAAATGATCTTGATATTGGTTTCTTTGGTATGAAACAGTAAATTCTTGCATGAAAACAATTATTTGTTTAAAAATATAAATTGTAAACTTGACTTTATTGAACCAACTGATTTCATTATTTATCCTTTTGTTTTTACTTAACAATCATAAGAAACTTGACAAATATTGATAGATTATCAAGACATGGGATATAGGTATAGCTCTAGATGTAGAAGCCACAAGCCTCCCACCTCCTTGTTCTGCAAGCACTCTGCCCTTGATGTAGTTGGCCCCGAAGATGGGTTGTTCTAGTTCCAGGTCTCGCATGTTCAGGAACGGCATGCTGAAGGATTGCATTTGGTCTTTCGGGTCATTGCAGTTAAATACAACCTGCCAACAGAAGTTAGGTTACACTGAAGTCAGATGTGCATGATGAATTTAATGAATTAAGTTTTTTTCTTTTTTTATCAACTTTCTAATTTCTAAAGCGGTCTAGTTTACAAGATGTCCCCATGGCATGAATGAGGGGAAATGTGAAAATATCTTTTAATTGGTGACATTATTGAAATAGAGTCTCAACACTTTACCCTGTGAGTTGTCAGATAAACTCTTCCTTTCTTCTTTCCCTTAAAATGCGGCATCTCTCTTGGGCCATCATAAGACATTTCAATGCCATCATAGAATATTAAAATTCTGAAAAAATGAAAAACATTAAATTTGGTTTTGAAGTTCATTAAAGGTACATTTTCAGTAATAAAGCTACTTCAACAAAACTTATTATTTCATTATCAGTCATATTCCCGAAGTTACTCAAGTGATTATTTGCAATGTACCCTCTGTTTCAAGTCATCAGTCTGTGGGCTTAGAGATGCCAGATTGTTTGTATTTATTAATTTACATCAAAGCCAGAGGTGAGATCAAGATTCTTAAAGAGGCCGATCGAGCCTCTTTCTGAGAAATAAGCTTTAGATCGGGAACGAGGCTGTTTTCGAATAGCGCGTCATAGTTTTTAGATCTATAAATAGCACGAGAAAAGCCCCTTCCCATAATGCAACGCTATATGTAAACAACATGGCTCGTTTGTGTCAGGGTGTCAAATGAATTTTGGCATTTATTTATTTATTTCTATGTCTTGCTCATTCCAATTATTATGACTTGGGGGTATACGAAAAAACTACAACATAAATTGTAATATCAAAATATTTCAATATTATAAATGACATAATTATTTATATAAATTTCCATTTATAGATTTCTTGCTTATCTCTGATGTAAACAAAGTATTTTGTTTGGATAATTATTTGTGAAATTTCTTTTCCATTTTAATGCAATATTTAATATCACAATATTTCAATATTAATTAGAAATGAAAATTATTTACATATATATTTATCAATTTATGGATTTCTTGCTAATCTCAACCCGACTCATAGTAAAACATTTTTTCTTCCAAAATATATCTTAGTCACTTAAATCACATGAAGTTTTTATGTTCGAAAAAGTGCAATACGGACTATGTATATTTCGGAGTGCGACAGCGCTGACGATTTTTTTTATATTCGATGCGAATCAACTATTCTTCTCAGTGTCACATTGATTGAGTGTCATATGTAGATTTCAATAAACAATCTGTTTGTCTGTCAATTTTCTTATGCAAACATTATTAACAAATTTCCTACAAATTAAACATCCAAGTAACTACAACACCGACCAAACAATCAGCTGACAATAATCCTAGTGGTCGCCATGATCAAGGCTTCGAGTTCGATCGGCTTTCCTCCGCCATTTTGAATTGTTTGCATTGCGAGAAAACAAATGTACTGTATCATGCTAATTCATTGAGTAAATCAAGAAAAAATAAGTGATTGATAGAAGAGGGACATGTTTACACGTGATGCATAATAAAAGTTATCAGTTAAGACAGTATTTTGTTGCAGTAAATGCCAGTAATGCATCTCACGCTCTTAGCTCCGATGATTGGCTTCATTTCACGATGTTTTTCTTTTTGGGGAGCGATACACTTTATTCTTTATCAAATTGTTAAATCATGAACAACTTGAATGATAACCTCATTAACATTTTGAATTTTTTGAAATTAAGTGTAAATAATCATGTAAAAATCGTATTTATTAGTTAACAGGAATGTCCTCCGTGAATTTCGTTTCCACAAACAAACAAAATCACCGCTCGATGTGCTTGTCAGTGGCTTTATTTATTTTCGCAATTTTTTTGTTTTGAAGGGCGGATTAGAACAAATTACCAAATATGACATAGTTATTAACATAAAAAAATAGAAAACAAAGTCGAATATATAAAATTTGACGTGTCGTGTGCAAAAGGGAATTCCCTCCCGAATATTTGTGGAACAGAAAATAGCCGCTCGATCTGGCCCTTTAAGTCTCCACTTTGGTGCATGATAGAACTGGCAATGTTATCGGTGTTGCAAACTTTGGGATATTGAGACCATTACAGCAAGAAACATGACTTGAAACACGATGGTCAAAATGGTAACACAGTGCTGTTCCTAGAGGGGGTCCTTGGGTAATTTGCCCACCCTTCTGGCTTGATGTCCCCTAAAATTTGGAGAAGTATGATACTTCTACCATTTCTAAGGGTCTCAATACCTCAGCACAGGCCAGAAATGACTCCCTCAGCTGATGTAAGAACACTGGTGCGGTGCCTACTCAAAATGGCAAAACGCATTTATCATTGACTTAAAAAACAGACTGGGGCTGTATTGATCTGTTTCTGTTTCAGCTTGTACAATTTAAAGATAATCAAAGGACTAAAAGAAAGGATAGTACAGAATAAACACATCAAATATGCAAATGCTGTCATACTACTATTGCTGTTCAGACAAATGACATACGTCATCATTTTGATGGGAAATCATATACTCAAAATGGTGACAAACCAAAACGCTGACAAATGCCTTCTCAATACAGCAAAACACATTAATTATCAAAAGAATATGTGTCAAAGTAGCTGCATGAATCGTTTACACCATTTGGACTGAACAGCAACAATATTTATTAAATAAGAAATGCATGTGAAATGTGTTGTTTATAAGGGGATTTGATGTTTGTTGTTTGTTTGTTAATCATGCCTTGTCTATGGTGGATTCTTATCTTTAGAATTGACTAATTACGATTTGATACTTTCTGTCGCCCAGGATTGTTAAGCTGGATTGATTTTCGACTTAGTTCAATTGATAATTGAATATGATATTAATATTTGTATAAAATGTTATGTTCATACACATTTACTTTATATATAGTCAGTCTTCTGGAATATTCGTAGCTAAGATACATAGCCCCGCGACAGCGAGCTCTGATGTAGTGGAAACGATAGAGAGAACGTAATCAAGCTAAGTTAACTCAGCTAGAATATTCGATGACACAGATGCTGATGAGAGACTGAGAGAGAAAGCGGAACTAACAACAATGCCCGATTTTGTAGAAACGAATATAAATACAGAAGGTCCAATAATCACAATGGTATGATTGATATAATATTACAATATGTGAGCAGTTGACACATCCAAATTTACCTTTCTGTAGCAAATATAAGCACCCCACCGTGGGCATGAGCTGTGTTCAGCGACATTTTAGATGATATTATTTTGCTCTTGCGTAAACAGGCAATGACGTCATCACTTTATGCGTTCTGTATAACCTCGAGGCAAAACGCGCACCTGCAAAACAAAAAGCGGTGCGTAAAAGAATGCCCAAAGAGTAAAATAACAATTATTTTTATTCCATTGAAGAACAACTAATTAGCTAAATGTACCTTTTAGTTTGTAATAATTTTCTTGCAAGGCAAATAGCAGTGCGATAATGTTTACAAAATGGTGGCAGTACGAGCGGACGATAGGAGAAAGTAACTCCTAGGTTCGTAGAAAACAAATTAATGATGGAATCTTCTTCCCATAGTGTTGCATTTTCACGTTGGTAATTTTGTCAACATTTCATATAAGAAAATTATCAATAAGTTGATATAAGTAATGAAAATGGTAGATGAAGAAATTACGTAACATTATATTCCTACTCCCAGGAACCATTATCCAGAGTAGGCTAATTCTATGGAGATAATGACTCATCGCTTATGTAGCATTGTGTGCCATCCATTAATGCTTATGATTGATTGTCGGTTTGTTGTAAAAGATCCCAAGATCGTTGTGTTATATATTATGTCCAAAATTGAGGTCAGTTACTTTGACATTTGTGACATTGTCATGTTTGTTTTTAAAACAAACAGTAATTTAGACTTTTTGCATTGTTTTACCTGTTGATTTCTTTTGTTTGATTAGATTGGCTGATATAATAGAGTCTGCATATGTGACCCAAAACGGAAATCTTATATAATCTATTTTAAATGGAAGGTGTTATTAATCCATTTTAATACTAAAAAAAAAAAGGCAAAATTTGGCATTCATGACCATACAGATTCATTGTTAAAAGCTTAAGTTTAACCATTTATGAAATACCATGTCTTTTTGCATCCATTCATAAACATTGTAATTTTTCACTTTTGGTTATTAAATACTTGCCTCAGAGATCTGAACCTAGACCTCTGAAGCTGTCTCAGTTTTAAGTAACATATATACATTAACAATTGACTAAGAGAGCTTTGAAAATCTAGCCCAGATCTCTATGAGCTAGATTGATTCATTGACCAATGTTGATGATGAATTGAGGTGACCTCATTTAAGGGTTAACTGAATGTTAGCCTATGCCTTCAAAAACTGAATTTGTTGTTTTCTCAGGAAGAAAAAGCTCTAACAAGTTGAAATCATTTTTCCAATTTCCTTGGCATATGTTGAGCTATAACAAGTTAGCCTACCTTCTGACAGTTTCTTAAAAAACTTTCATTTGTATTCTAATGATATGCCAATGAGCTTTTGTGAACATAAAAGACAAAATCCACTCCTCTTCCAGAGTCTGGAGTAGCCAGGTATCAAGGATTGATTGTCATCTCATCCTGTCGTAGTTCTTCCATTCCAACTGTCAAAATGGCGGGTGAGCAGGATATCCAGCACTCGCCTGTGTCACCGCGACCTCAGGCCAGGTCATATCGAGCCTACCTTGAACAACAGAGGGCGATTAATATCAACAAGCATGAAGATCCAGATGGACCAAAGCTGTGGCGTCAAATGGTCATAGGATTTATATGTGCAGCATGTGTGGGCTTTATTATGTTCATACTTGGGAGTATTTTCATATCAGAAGCAATTTCCTTAAAGTATTCAGCTACCATTATGCTGTGTGTCATGGGAATGGGTAAGTCATTCTTCAAATATTGTTTAAGTGTGATTTTAGTCACTTTAATCTACCATATACTACAGTGTATAAGGCAAGTTTTTTATACCAGAAATTCAGGGGTCTAAGAGGGGGGTTGCCTAATACACAAGGTCTACGTTTCAGATAATCTGGCCTAAATTTACCCTTAAGAAATCTTATCAACGAGTTGTCCGTCATGTCCACTGTTTCCATAACCTGCTAGAAGGGGGTCGCCTTATATCTGAGATATATGATTTTGGCAGCAATTTGAGGGACTGAGAAAGGGGGTAGCTTTATGCACGAGGTCACCTTATGGATACGGTAATACTGTGGTCTGTTAGTAGAGATGTAATGCATGTCCCACTGCAATGGACTGCATTAAACTAGTGATTTATTTAGTATCAACGCATCACTTACATGGAAACTTTGAAAATATTTTCTATTTTCTTTTTAATGTCTGTGAATCATATCCCTGAATTTGTTCAGTGTACAAGAAATTCTTTTGATTCCTTGCAATATTATTACCGGTATATTGATTTAACATTGTTTTGTTATATTTTTGTATTCATATAATGTTTCCATTTTTATCTTTGCAAAATGCAATATAAGTAAAAACTCAATGTATTAAGTAAGATTGAGCCAAGAGGTTAAAATATATAAAGTGAACAGCGACAGGGTGCAAGTAATATATCGGATTGTTTAATAGTCATGCTTACATTTTATGTATCTATGAGATAACTTAGCTGAATGTTAAGGAGAAAGTTTTGAAATTTTATTTTTTGAAAATTAGATTTCATTACTCTTCATTTATGTAAATTGATATGAATTTTTCAGTGTGCGGTTTGATCATTGTTGTTGGTACAATTATTCTGGGGAAGCTATTTATATCACGAAAATGGAGGAAGTCTCAAGGGAGAGAACTCCAACATCCACAAGCTGCTTGCTTCCATACTTGTTCAGGTAAGTGGATGTATAAAAGATTTTCTTAAATCTATGTCATGAGGGAACAATGTAATTCGTTGAGAAGATAAAGTTTCAAATTTATTTACAACCATATTCAAAATTATGTCCATTGTTTCATAGCTCGAGAAACCTAAACCGAGGACCCATATGGTTAAATTGTCGGGGTCCTCTGTCATTTCCGGCATCAAATACTTATGAAAGTAAAACCCTGATTAAATAATAAATGTTAATTCAATTCAGCAAAGCTTGATTAGATAATTAATAGATCTGGCAATGGCAACACCATGTTAGAAAGTCTCCAATCAGTTGTGTCTCTCTCATATCTCTTACTTCTCTTCTATCTGCTCCCCCGCAGTGATCTACACGCCGTCCCAGGACCAGTTGACCCAGGTGGGGTGTGGGGAACCACCCCCTGCGTACGACTCCCTCATCCTCATGCCCTTCCCTCCCGGCCATACAAGGGTCCTGGTGGAGTCCGAGTTGGGGTCAGAGTCCGACCCTTCCGTGATGGTCCTGCCCCCCAAGTATGATGATATCGCTGACCCTTTGCCTGCATATGGGGAAGAAAGAGAGTGATTATCTTACTTTTCTTGAAAGGCATTGAGATGAGATCTTAAAAGCATTTATTTGGATAACAACTTGATTTTTTAAATTTCATTATATTGTTATCTTTTTGTTTTGTAATTACTTTTTACAACATTTTTTTGCTGGAATGAGTACAATGGCAATTCGTTAATGGCTATAAGCATTATGCTCTTATGCTCTAAAACTTGTGTGTTTCATTATAATCAGAAGTTGTTATCCAAAGACTTGTATTTTGAGTTCCATCTCTGTTTGATCATAGAAGTGTTAATTATTGTAACTAGTGCTTGAAAATACAAATTTGCTGTGTGGATTTCTACTTTGAAAGATCGTTGAGTTCTTAAGATTGCATTGCGGAATTTAAAAATAACTATTGCAATACAGTTAAATCACTCTGTTACTTATCTTTGGTAATTTGTGATAAATGTGATAAATCGTAGATATTTTGGATACGATAGTTAACATTTCTAAAGAGGTAAGAATGCCAGGATTTGATATTTGCATTTGATTCAACTGAGAGCATTGTTGATTGTTTTTTAAATATAGTAGGAAAGAAAAAATGAATAAATACCAGTACATGAAAATGTAAAAATTATGAAATATCTTATTATTGAGACAAGGATTTGATAAATCTGCTGACTGTCAATAGGGCATTCTCATTGACCGCAATCTGTTATATTATCATTTTTATGATATTGAGTATTTTCATTTGATTTTAATTATTGATCCTTAAAGTGTGATGTGTGTGAAGATAGTAAAAAACACTGTTGGTATCTTTACTTCATTTCTCATATCAGCAAAATCAAAATGATTTTTAGTATTTTTCATTTATTTTCTTTAGAAATGAATTTTGTTTTATTTTTCACTGTTAATTTGCTTATGTAAAAGATTAATACAAAATAAACATATTTATATTTCTTTATTTTTCTAAATCTGATTTTGTATTGATGCTTTTTATTTTATGCAAATGTCACTGATTAATTGATGTTTATGTCAATGAAATATCTTATTTAAAAGATTGTTGCCCTTTTTTTTATTGTTTTTTTTAATGCAAATGAACACAGTTTTTGTATGTAAGCCTGCTTTAACACTTTTCTCTTTTACCTTTGATGCAATTTTGTAAAAAAATAATATTGTTTGCACCATTTATTTGTAATCAAAATAATAGTTCATACTGAAATTATTAACCATGATTGTACCTCAATGTTGTATATTTCTATGGCATAACAATATGAGTTTGCTTTCTGCTTCAAATTTTTAAAATGTCTTGAAGTTGTGAGTCCTGAAAAGTTTTTATCAAAATGCAAATAACAATTGTATCGATGCCTTGCAATGATTCACTTATATGATTTTTATAATAAGTTTTGACATGACAAGTTGGCATTGATGAAGATCTGATGAATAATTTGAAGATGACGTGGGTTGTGGTTGAGACCAAGGATGCAGATTCAAATTTTTGCCAATCGGACATTTCACGTAGAAGCCGACCCGGAAGTAATGTGTCTCAATTTTATTGATGGCATGACATAACATACATTCATAAATGACAATAAATAACATGTATATAGTGATGACAATAAAACATTTAAAAAACATGAGTTTCACAAAATGATACATCAATCATTTCAACAATGACAGCTAGATCAATGACATCGTACATATTCATACAACTTTAATTTAGTTTGAAACAAGTGTTGCCTTGGTAGAGACGGCGTGTCTTATCGGCCTTCCATTTTCTTTCTGGTTTGAGATTACTCATGAATTATTAAATAACTAGTTAATACATGACACTGAGATGATCCAATAATTAAAAATAACAAGGTAATTATGTCGTTTGAATACAGGATTAGTTGTTTTATTGATGACCGGTTCGTGTTTTCATTACAATTATGACCGATACAAGCGGGGCACTTGGCCTTTATTGATTGCTTGTTAGTCAACTCAGGCTTGTTTATCTGTTTGTTTAGTAATTCTTTGATTATCTCCAATCGGTCAAATGACTTCTTGAATGTCCGACAGGTCACTTTTTCAATCGTTCAAACTGGATTCCCAATCGGACATGTCCGATTTCTGCATCCCTGGTTGAGACCCTATTTTGCTACATTCAAACTTTTTTAGATTTCCATGACAAAGGCAACATTTTCAACATAGAATGTTGTTAAAAAGGAAAAAGAGGAGGAAAATGTATTTTTGATTGTAGATAAGATGTAAGGTTTATTTCGAATACAATCTTCCTAAGTATTATTTATCTCCTTATCTTATTACTGTAATATTTAGAAAAATTGCTACCATTACCTTGATATTTCAAAGGGGATTTCTAGAAAAACTTTATTTTCATTTGCATTTCTATGCATCCTTAGTCAAATTGTTTAAAGCTAAGGCTAATCTATTTAATTACAATTTGTAGTCATAATTGAGAATTTTGTTAGTACAACATTCCACTGTTATTAGGCTATTAGCAGCATATTCTAGCACATATGGACGAGAGAAATCCTATCTAACAGATGATTCCTACAGTTTGAGGACCAATTCATCAAATTGTTCTTTTCATTTAAGTGTCCTCATCAATGTTTGTTTTGGTGTTAATTTTTTTTTTGTAATTATGTGAAAATTCTTGTACATATGTACATGTATAATCAAATGCAATACAATCTTGACTTGCTATTTACAATCAGTGTTGTGCCTGCATTAAGTGTTTCATAAAAACTTTTTTTATGAAATAATAAACATGTTGTGTGATGTAAAAAAAAGTCTATAATCTACCATATATAATGAATATTTACATCTTTATTAGTGATAATATATTATAAATATTATGAACTTTATGAAAATGTGAACTCTTTTTTGATAATGCTTACTTTTGATGACATTTTACATGTTTCAAATGATTTTAATTTAAATACTTGTAGGAAATGTGTTTTAAACTAGAAATGGTATGTGGTTTATTGGTTGCTGAACTGAATTTTGACTGACACCTGACCTTATTTATCAAATTTTGATAAGTTGAAAATGCAAAGAAACATTATTTTGGATTCTATTGATATAGTTTGAAATAAATATTGAAGAAATTGATAAGTTACGATGTGGTGTATCAGCAAAATATCCTGAATATCAATTCTAAACATATGCACTTCATTTCTGATCTTGTAATATTCACTACTTTGTACTTTTGCTATTATATGCTTTTATTTAAATAGCAAACTACCAATGATAATATCTCAAGACCATTTTATAATGCTATTTTAATTTTCATTATTTTATACTTGCTAACCAGAAATAACAATATTGACAATTTTCATGTTGACTTTCTATTCTGTCTTGCCATTTTTGTTCTGTTTATGTTTGAATCTGTTGCTTGTTTCATTTATACAACTATCAACAAATGTGATCCATTGTTTATTTAAGTATGATTACGAGTTTTATGTAAGTTTATGTCATGTTTCTAAATTATATTTCAGTTTAAAATTTGAAATTCATTTCATTCATTGTTTTTACATATCTTTTATTGTAAAACATTTGAGAACTGCTTCAAAATAAAAAATCAAATCAAAATCACAGTAACAGATTCTTAGACTTATTATAATTGATCCAATCAAATTGATTTGAAATTGTTAGATGCCAATAAGATGATCTTATTCAACAATTGTATACAATGGGTCAAAGTTGAACCTAAATCTTTATCATGAATTGTTGTGATATTTATAAAAATGCTTAATGTTTAACTTAGAGGGGAACATTTGCTTAAGGAATTTTTTATATTTATTCTGATTTTGAATGTTGCCAACTTCTCCACAAGTCTCTGTTGAGATGTGATGTACATTCTTGACTTCAGTCTTTCATGAAATCAGAGAAAGTGCTTCATGTTAATAAATTATGTACGAAAGTAGCCTTGTCTTCTGTTGTTCTGTCACCCAAAAGGAGTTCGTGGGAAGCACAACTCATCCAAAAGGTTTAATTTTATTATATGATTGGCGGTGAAATACCGAGATCTATCAATGAAAATAAACCGTGTTATCAGTCACTAGTGACAATAACAATGGAACGTGTTATCAGTCACTAGTGACTGATAACAACAATGACCTGACGTCATCGAACAATGCTCTGACGCAATGACACGCTCATGACGTTATGTTGTCGCTTAGGCAACGGGCTCTCATCGGAGCCGACTCAACGTAGATGCGCTTGAATTTTGACAGAAAAACAACGATTTAATCATAAAACAAATAGAAAATTTGTCTTTTCTTGACAAATACCATGTTATGTAAATGGCTAGAGGGAGTGACATTATAAAAACTTCATTATACATTTCATTATATTTACATTGTCAATCATGTTATTAAGCTTAATGTTCTTTGGTACATGTTTTATATCCAAAATAATCATTCCAGAAGTTGTACATGTGACACCAAAAGATAAACCGGATTAAATGTTATGGTGGAAGGTTGTCAAGCATGTCATTGATGGTTGATTGTCTCTTGCAGTGTCGCAAAATGTGAGGAAAATGAAATTATATTTTAAATATTAAGTAGACCGTATGATATTGAAACATATACTGTATTTCCTTTTCATCACTCCTTAACCATCCTGCGCTCATTTGAGTACCAGTGCTTATTGGAGGATGGAAATTTTTTTCTTTCAAAGTTAATTGAGGTTTGTCTTAAGCGGTCTTTTACAAATGGTATCTGTAAAATGTGTGCTTAGGGACATTATTTAAATGGTTTGCAACCAGCGTTATTTAAATGGTTAGGACCCAGCGCTTATTAGAGACCCGCACTTATAAGAGGCCCGGCGCATATATTCTCAAGGAACAAAGACACCCTATCATTTATTAGAGGAAATACGGTAATATAATACCCAAAAAGCATTGGCAGATCCAGTGGGTTAGAGAGTGTCTGTGTGCGCAAGAGACTTTCAAATAAAGTAGAAATAATTCGACCATGGACGTGATCTGAAAATGTTTTGAAATTTTGAGGGTCGAATTGATAGAGAAATTACGGTATATGTTAAGAGTCCTATTTCTAGGTCATGATGAAAAAATGTAAGAAAGGTGAAGGACAGAAAATTTAAAATTATCCGAACATTTACCCATATTCTTTACAGAGTACCGGTAGGCCTAATAAATTCTATAGCTGTGCTTGTCACACCAACAGGGCGCACCCCTGCCAAAAAAATATACCCCCCTGATAAGATACAAGTTTTTGTTGAGATTATCTGTTTATTATTGTTCCTTCTTCTCTGAGATAGTTCATGTTTATAAGAACTGACTTGAATTTTTATTTATAAATACATATATGCATATTTTATTTAAACACTTCCAATCAGAGTCCACAAGTCAAACTATCAAAAAACCAACAAAAAGCAACTTACAGGATTCCCAATAATATGAACTGTCTCAAGCTATATAAATTCCTTCATTGAACTAGTGTTATGATGTTGAATTATCAGAATATTGCTGACTAATCAAAACTTCATTTCTTCAAATGTTTATTTTCATTAATTAAAAAAAAATCATCTTCCTACGCAACGCTGAAAACGTTATTTTCCTAACTTTTTAATTTAATTGGGTTTTAATTAGACAGTTCTGAAACAATCGTTTTCAGATTTGCGTAGGAAGATGTTACCAAATTGTAGTTGAATAGAAGATTTTTTGTTGCTTTTTCTTCGTTTTATCACACTGTATAAGATTCATTCCATGAAACAATACTCTGAAGTCTGGATCGGTTTTTGTTTGATAAATTGAACCATTGATAAGAAAATAGTTGCATTCCAATTAGTGAAACACTCATAAAATCATAGAATCCTTCTCAAGGGCCACAATTATTTTCTCGCTTCAAGGTTGACAAGTGACAAACAGATTCATATTGTCATACTAACCTCATAATACATTCATCAGCTCTATCTCGCCTATGAAAACCCCCACACAATAACACGTAAAATGCAAATATTCTAAACGAATAACTCATATTTCGGAAGCCGTATACAAATTGATGTAATGGGGATAATTATGATCAATAATGTTTTTGTTTTGTTTGTAATCTACCTTTCAATTCTCAAAAAAAATGGCACTTTCAAACTAATCCTTTGCATCATTTCCAAATGCTCTTTCGCACTCTTTTAGTCATTATAAGAAGTATCCGCTAGTGAAAAAATAACTAGATTGAGTAGTCGTTTAGAGTTCCAAAATAACTAACAACTATGTATAGTCATAAAGAACAATTTCCTCCAACGACTTACCAATAAATGAAGTTTTTATTTTATATGGAAAAACGAGTCACGACGAAAACCAATTAAAAGTCTAACGGTTTTCGAATGTTGAAAGGTATTAATAAATAAACTGCGGTTTTGCTATTCAATCAGAAAATTTGAAGGCTTGTGTATATGCTGTCATTTGTGCTGGTTGGCGACAAATTGTTTTTAAAAATTAGAAATTGTAAGAATAAATCTAAACAGACACATTCTAGTTCTTAAGAAAACGAGTTTGACATCAGGAATCTCCCGTTTCGTGTCTTTTCCTCTTTAAATGCAAGTCAAAGATTGAACAAAATACAAAAGAAAAGAGCTATCTAAAACCTTTTAAGCCTTCTTCGAAAACGATAAGTTGTCTCTTTCAAATTATCATAAATTAAAAGATTCTGCAATTAAAATCACGCATCTCGTTAAGATATCATTGTTTTTATAAACTATCAATCGATGCATGGAAGTAATTATTGTATAAACCTTTGTTTGTATAATGTACATAAGACGGGTTGCATCCTCTTTCATGAGTTAACTGGCGTTAGATTGTATTGAATAATACCGAAAAATCAAGGTTATGTCGAAGTTTCTTCGAATATGGTGTTTGTTGAAAAGATTCATTTTAAATTTAAAAACTGTAAATTAACTTTCATTTAATCGTCTATATTTTGTAGTAAAAACTATCAACAATATCGTGAATTGAAAGATAAAAAAAACATATTTCAAATCTGTTCCATCATTCTCTCCCCACAGAGGCAGATCAAGTCATGTTGATTTAGCCTCTGTTCTATTACGCCGAAATCCGTGGATTCCGGCAGTTTCCCTGGCGGAAAAAACCCCGCATCACAATCCATTTGAATTTCTTCATCAAATGACAACGCTTCTCGCATGGAAAGCGTGGTTCGTATAGACCTTATTCACGCGACGCCATTTTGGAAACGAAAACGAGGCTAGGAACGCAAACAAAGCGCTCAGTATGGTGGCATACCATTGCCGTGTGCCGCATTGTGCCAATGACTCTAGCTTAATCAATGACAATTCCTTATCATTCCACAAATTTCCTAAGGATTCGACACTTCGGAAGCAATGGATCATAAAGGTCAGACGGGATGTAGGCGAAAATTTCATGGTACTAAATAAACGATCGTGGTGATCAGGTGATCGTGTGATGTTCACAATTTTCGTGCATCAAGTGGATGGCAATTTATTTACTACTGTAGGTCGGTTAGAAAAAAACTTTCAAATTTCTGTTCCATACAATAAAAAATCGCTCAGTTAATAAAGTATATATTATGAAATTGCTAATGTTGTAATAGAACTACTGAACTGAACAGGTGTAGCTAGCCTGCTTTCGTGGGCACTCTTGTTGTTATCAATATAGGAATATTTTGGTTCTTAGTAGTTCTGCATGGATCTCAGCATCGAGTTACCCCCCTTTAAGTAATCTGTTCAAGTCCTCACTTTTTATGACATTTCTGTGTGATGTTAAAAAAACATTTTCCCTTAGAAAATAAATATTGTTTTGTAGCAAGCTCATTCAATCTATTTTCTTAATCTAATTATTTTAGAGGATTATTTGTCTTTTATTAAAAATAATTGAAATTATAGAAAGAGTTATTTTTTTTATCTATTTGTCATTTTGCAATCTTTTCCATTGCAAAGTCCTTTGGTTCGTTGGTAATATAGAATATCAAGATTTGTAATTTGCAAGTCAATTAGCTTCAGAATATTTTTCATTACCAATAAGATACCTAGTTGCCATATGATTTCATTTCTCTACCAGAATAATTTCAACAATTTTTCTTAACAATTTTGACAGTGAAATAATTGAATGGGTAATATAACATTTATGTAAACAGTGTTCCGATCCAAATATTTTCAACGATTGTTTTGTTAAATATTATCTGAAGAAAATTATTTCAAGGAAACTTTAATGTTAACAATAATGTTTCCTACCTGTTTATGATCAAAATTAGGAAAATTGAGTAGATTACCTGAAAATAACGGCTAAAGTTATGTAAAGCAATTCGCCCGAGGTTCGGACAGTTTTTACCTAATACCCCCATTTCACTGAGCTACGACTTTGAAAAGTGTTCAAGACTCTTCCCGACTATTCCCGACTTTTCCACTACGACTTTGTTGGCATGAGTCGGGAGCAAATAGAGGTCAAATTATGAAATTTGATATTTTTACGAGTTACTAACGACACTCTTAAAGAGTTACCTACGACATACACGACTGACATACGACACAATGAAGAGGAACTCCCGACAGACCTACGAGGCACCCCCGACAATAAACTGAGGAACTTACGACTCATCCAAACTCAGATACGACTCAATACGACTGAGACCGACTCGTTCACGACTCACTGCCGAGTCTTTCACGACACCAAGTCACCACCACGACTCTGACAAAGACTCATTTCCGACTCTCTAACGACTCACTGTCGACCAACTTACGACCTGAACGACTTATTTACGACTCGTTCACGACAATGAAGACTCCTCACGACAAAGAAACGTCTCACGTACGAGTCACAGACGATCCACGTACGATGAAATCGGCAATTTTAGACCGGAATCGGGCATATAAAAGGCCAACAACCGCCGACTTTTTTGTTATGATTAGTCAGGAACGGGTCGTCACTGATCGTCTTTGAGTATTGGTTAGTCCTACATGTGTTTGCACTAGTTGGAAGTGAGTCGGCATGTAAATAAGGGAAAGAACCATTCCCGACTCACACCTGACAACCACGTTTCAATTCAACTATGTACGACTTATTCACGATTCAATATGATTCCATACGACTCAATAAGACTCAGATACGAGCAACATACGACTCAAGACGACGTCAATGGAATTTCTGGAATTTCCGGTTGAAAAGTACGAACCTCGCCGGACTTAGAAAGTCGGGAGTGGGTTTTTGAACATGTTCAAAAACCCACTCCCGACAAAAGTTGACCTCCCGACTCTCCCAGATTCATACAGACCCATACAGACTCAACTACGCTCAGAGGCGACTAAAGAGGACTCAGAGACGCTTAATTACGAGTCAATGACGACATTTGGCCTATTTTCAGTCGGCAACGGCTCGTAGCTCAGTGAAATGGGGGTATAACTTTGGACAGTACCACTCTATTTGCTCGTGTACACATAGATTCATCAAAATTATTACTTTTAACACCAACCAATTACTTAGTCATCTATGTACATTGATATAAAAGCATTTCGCGAATATGAATCAATATTTCAATTACACACGACTTTCTTTCCGATAGTAACATTCCGAAAACTCGTCGCTTGAATATGATGACAATGGCATTTGCAAACTGACGCAAAAACAGACTAAACGAAATGATTTAAGAGAAAATTATTCTGTCACATGGGTTGGCTGATTGTTTCTCTCTGTTTCCTTAGGAATTGTAGTAGAATATATTTATTTTTCAATTCCCTATAAAGAAAATGTATAAGTGTCCGAATCATAGTCAAAACTGTCCGAACCAAGGTAATTTTCATACATTTC
Source organism: Steromphala cineraria (assembly GCA_916613615.1). Lineage (NCBI taxonomy): Eukaryota > Metazoa > Mollusca > Gastropoda > Trochida > Trochidae > Steromphala > Steromphala cineraria. The sequence goes on from OU744721.1 coordinate 77,527,090, forward strand.
GAAAATCCTTATACTCACTTCTATATTCACTTTTTAATTGCAACTATTTATCGGAGTTTTATTGTATAGTAGTTTCTCTCTAAAAACAAATCAAGCATATGATCTTTTGGCGCTTCCTATATTTCTTTAACATTGTGGAAACATTTACATGTAAACAAATATTTCGCCAATGTCCTCCATGAATCGGTTAAAAGCCCCTGTCCAAAAAACATGTCGGGAAATAGGCCCGGTAATACAATGTTTCTCATAAGAAATATTTATCAAGACAGATTGAAAAGAAACATTTTGAAACAAATGACTTGTATATATTACACTTATAACTGCGTCAGCGTCTAATCAAAAGTGTCCGAAGTTCAGGCGACTTCGGGTGGTGTCCGAACCTCGGTCAGTTTGCCCTACATGAAAACAAATATTTCGCCAATTTCATCCATGAACCGGTTTATTGTCCCTGTCCGAAAAAGTATAAGTCGGGGAAATAGGTACGATAATAACATGTTCATCAAGAGAAATATATATTGAGACAGATCGCAAAGAAACATTTTGAAACAAATGATATGTAGATATTGCACGAATAAATGCGTCATTCTAATCAAAAGTGTTGTGTCCGAACCTCGGTCAGTTTGCCCTATACGTTTGACAATAAAAATTACTTCTCAGCATAGTCGGACTAGCCGCCGCCGGCCCGTAGAGATTGTGACGTCATAGATGAAGCGTGACGTCAAAGCATTGTTATTACGTGACGTCACAATGCAAAAATTATATTTTTCCCTAGGGCAACATATGAAAAATATGAACCTCGATATGACTGCCCTCGTAGGTAATAAATATTCAAATATAATAAATATATATCAATTCTATATTTTTAGAGGGTGGGTGTCTTTGTAATCAAATATCTTTTTAATTAAATTTTTTATTTTGAAAATTGAAATTGCATGATGTTATTTAAATTTTGTTTTATCTAAACACCAAGTTTGATTTACTTTGGTTGGTTATTAAAAATGACTGATTATGCCTAGGATTAATTTAGTAATAATTTTGATCCATGCTTGAGTTATCATTAGCTATACAATTTCTAAAAAAAATAATTGAAATGTTAAATGACCAAATAAAAGCTGAAAAGATTTAAAATTTGCCTTACAAGAAATCGTTTCATGTGAAATATATAACATAGAAATAGGGCATATTAAAATGAACTAGATCTACACGAACACGAGTAGGCCTATGTAGGCCACTGTATGCCCACGAATAAAAACTTCAAATATTAGTTAAAACATTGCTGAAATAATTTAAAATGAACATATACCAAATCACATGACCTGAAACGATTCGTTTTCATAAAAATCAAATTTTAAACCCTAAATCGTATTGTGGGCATTAATAAATTTGATTACATTACGTTGGTCATGTGCACGAAAACCAAATCAAGGCACTGAAGGATGTTTTAGCGATCTTGCCTTCAAAATCGTGAATGTACCCCTCAAGATACAAAGAATAACCCTTCACCCGCTTTCATTTGGGTATATTACTGTCGGTTTCCGACCATTTGTCGACATAAACTTGTGTAAGAAGCGGAAGACCGCGAAGACTCTTATTCCACACCATTGCGACGTCAAAGCGCTTGCGTTCCTAGCCTCGCTTTCGATCCAACATGGCCGCCGCGTGAATATGGTGTATTACAATGCTTTTGCCTTGATTCAGTAGCCAAATCGATGATTTGAGATCAGCGTCGCTGATTGCACAACTGACTTTGATTGCCTCCAATCAGGCATCTCCCATTCTATCCCACAAAGTCGGCATAATATAACAGAGGCTAAATCAACATGACTTGATCTGCCTCTGTGGGGAGAGAATGCTGTTCCATTGACTATTTCCATTATTTTTCAACACAAGTATCTTGCGAATAGTTCTTGTTTGCTAAAGTAACACTATCACTTCAAACAACATCATTGTCGTGGTTCTTGTAATTAGGGGATAAATCCATTCTGTTTTCTATTTTGGGGTTGTATGTCGTGCATTCTTTACCCCTAAATATAATTTCAAACCGAGCTTGCGAGGTTTGAAATGTTTATTTAGGGGTAAAGAATGCACGACATACAACCCCAAAATAGAAAACAGAATGGATTTATCACCATTCTAACATGACTAATTAGTGAAAAAAGGTGGAACTATTTTGACTTGCGCAAAAGCAATGTGATTAGGTCAAACCGGTGCAGACCGGTTCCACTCTCTTGCAAAACAGTATTATTTTATTTGTAAAATTGGTTTTGTACCTGTAAATAGTCATTACAGAGTAGCTTCCCTTTCACCACATTGATTTCATTGTTGGGTATAAGCTTAACAGAGTTACCCCCCTTTAACGTTAGCGTCGACACTAGGCAGTTGGCAGCAGGCGGCAGATGAACACGCATGTTCTTCAGCATACGGTATGACGGAAATTAATGAAGGTCCGAAAGATGTTAGGCCTAAAAGGCAATCGGCTGGAAAAAAGATGCCCGAGATCATCGAGGCACTTCGGGGACAGGCACAAGCGAGTCTCGGTGAAATACTCGAAGGTGAAGCGAAGGCAAGCCCGAGCTCCCGCCACACTGCTAATGGCGGCCGTCAGACATCACTCATCGACATTGGACAGACCAAAACAGAAGTTGAGGTCCTAGAGGCGGAGGTGCAGCGACTTAAACTCAACGCTCGGAAACGACAATTGCAGGCCGAAATTGCAGAGTTACGACGCGAAGAAGAAAGTGCAGATCCAACCGTCAACAGCCCGCCAAACACCTCCATTCAAGATGGCGGCCCCCATGTTCAAGAATCACGAGGTAACAAGAGACGCAATCTTAAAGACTTTATTTGGAAAGATTCTTTAGATGTTGGCCGTGAGTCTGTTGATTTGGGTTCGGGGATTACTATAGAGTTTAACCAGCAGCGTGGAAAATCACCGTTGAAATTGAGCCTCGAAATGTGGAATTTTGCATGTGTAGGGATGCTTAAGGACATGGTAGAACATAATGAGCTCACAGTACAGGGTATTCAGGATTTCCTGAAGTATGTGCAAGACATTAATCGCTTATCAGCGAAGTATATTTGGCAGAGTGTACTTCTCTATGATGAAGAATACCGAGAGCGTCAGTTAAAGGAAGGTTTCCGTTGGGGTACCCCAATACAGGAGATACGAGATTTTCAGCTAATCCCCAAACCACACACAGAGACGGCCAGAGTGTTGCGGCAAATGGAAAGCACGGTGCACAAAAGAACCCAGGGCTACAATCAACGCCAACCTCCCCAGTCACAGAGGGGGCCTTTCACGCCCGATGGCTTTGAAATTTGCCGCCGCTATAACTTTGGTAACTGTGACTTTAATGGTTGTAAAATGGCCCACGTTTGTGCACAGTGTTACAGACCGGGTCATACTAAGAAACAACACAGCAGCCCCCAGCCTGATAGCAACCCAATACAGCAAGGCATCGACGCAAAAAACTGGGGATCAGGGAGTACTCTACATCAACATTAAACATCGCTGCTTGGGAAACTTTGTTAGGTCATGATGACCCGGACAGGGATTTCATATTAGAAGGAGTGCGTGAAGGCTTCAAGCTAGCTGAAGTCGAAGATATTCTTAAAATTGACAGTGTATGTGTTAAAAACCATCGTTCTGCTTATTTGCAAAAGTCTGTTACTGAGAATCAAATTGTTAAAGAGATAAGTTTAGGGAACTATGTTGTGACTGAAAAAGTGCCAGTGATTGTAAGTGCTATTGGTGCAATTCCTAAAGATGATTCATCTGTAAGACTTATACATGATGGAAGCTTGCCCCTAGCTAAGGGTATGAACAGTACCATGAAAGATTGTGAGTGCACGTACATGGATCTTAGACATGCAATCAAACATATACATTCAGGGAGTTATTTGGCAAAGGTCGACCTTAAAAGTGCATACAGATCGGTGAACATACATCCTTCAAATTATGCATTGACGGGACTGTGCTGGTGGTTTGAGGGCCAATCAGAATGTACTTATATGTTTGACAGGAAGTTACCATTTGGGGCATCGAAGAGCCCTAAAATCTTTCAAACGCTGAGTGCAAGCGTTTGTCGTATCATGAAGCAGCGCTATGGCGTGACTGTGGTTGCATATATCGACGATTTTCTCATTGTATCTAATTCAGCAGAGGAGTGTGCTAGGGCCCTATCCCAGTTAATACGCGTTTTACGCTTCCTCGGTTTTAGTATCAATTGGAATAAGGTAGAGGGACCATCTCAAATAATCACTTTCTTAGGCATAGTTGTAAATACAAGAGACTGTACCCTTGCTCTACCTGACAAGAAACTGCTAGACATACAGACTGTTTTATCAGAATTTTCTTTGAAAAAGAGGGCTAGTAAGAGACAATTGGAGAGTCTCATTGGTAGCTTAAATTGGGCTTGCAATGTTATTCAAGGAGGTAGAACCTTCATGCGTCGTGTTATTGACATTAAAAACAAGCTGAAGTGTTCCAGTGACAGAGTTATCCTCGACGCATCTTTTATGGATGACATTTCATGGTGGCTAAGTTTTATGAAGGGTTTCAATGGTGTAAAGAGTTTTCTAGATGCAAAACCTGTGTGCACAGTACAGACTGATGCCTGCAATCAAGGTGCAGGTGGATACTTTGATGGTGACCTGTTCTATGTCAACTGGGCTATAGATATGAACCCGGTATTTGATATGCATATAAACATAAAAGAAACTATGGCCATTGTGTTAGCAGTGTTGCGGTGGTGTCGGTTCTGGAAGAACAAACGAGTTATTGTGAAAACAGACAATATAACTGCCAAATCTATAATTAACAAGGGTTCCTGCAAAATCCCTTATATTATGTACTTTATGAGATATTTATTTTGGTTGAAAGCTGTTTATAATTTCTCATTAGAGGCCCAGTATGTGGAGGGTGAAAACAACAGGTTAGCAGACTGTATATCTAGACTACACGAGAAAGATAGACTGACAGAACTTTTCAACTTGATACCTAGTATGCAATTAGCCCCCTTTTCTGTGCATACGTTATCGCATCATATGTCTTGTGACTTCATCTCCTTTAGGTGGAACAAGTCTACAGCAGCGCCTGTCTCACACTGTCAAGCGACTGGAGTCTCAAGGCTGGGCGGAGTCAACATCAGCAACTTACAAGTGTCAACTCAAGTGCCTGCTGAATTTCTGTGACAGTATTGGTATTGATCCGATGCCTTTGAGTTGTGATCACGTCGCTTTGTTCATTGCCTATATGGTAGATGTTAAGAACTTTAAGTATCAAACAGTGAGACAATACTTGTGTGTGGTATCAAACATACATAAAGCTAACAAGTTCTCTGACCCGGTTAAAGACAGTTGGCAGATATCACACTTGTTAAAAGGTGTAAAAAGGGAACTTGGTGACGCTCAAGCCGCAACTTCACCTATTACTCCACAACATTTATTAGCAATTCAGAGACATATTAATACTGAGTGCCCGTTAGGAGCCTCCATCTGGGCGGCATGTTTGTTAGGTTTTTTTTGCATGTTGCGACCTGGAAACTTTCTGTGCATGAAAGAGTTTAATGACTCGAAATGTATAAGAGTGTGTGATGTTAGCCATTGTGACATTGGATATTGTGTATCTTTAAGGTGGACCAAGACATTACAGTTTCGGGAGAGAGTCCTGAAAGTTTATCTCCCATCGCTAGAGGGTCACGCACTGGACCCTGCAGCGGCTTTGTGTACACTTTTGCGATTTCATAGCAGACCAGATAACACATTGTTGTGTGATAATAGTTTTAATGCATTGTCCTACAATTTTTTCATTGATGTTGTGCAACATGTTTTAACCCTTGAAGGTTTTAGAGAAAAAATCACAGGCCATTCCTTTAGAAGAGGTGGCGCATCTTGGGCCTTTGAAGTAGGTTTACCAATGGAAGTAATACAGGACATAGGTTTCTGGAAAAGTAACGCGTATTTGCGCTACCTTGAAATAAGCAATAACCGCACTATGAGAGCACTGAAGCATTTTGGACTGTCCCTTCCGCGCAGCTAGTCTATTCAAGTGATTTGCTCCATCCAGCTGAAATTGTTTTTTTTTTCTCTGCAGATAAATTTTCGGGGGGGGGGGGGGGGGGTGTAATTTTCTACACTTTCATCATGTTAATTCTTTTATTATTTTTTTTTTTAAAACCAAATTCATTCATACTTGGGCTGGGAGTTTAGTTTTAAATTGTGTTTGTAAGATCACCGCATGTTGATCGGCAGGGACTTAGCATCCAGCTCAATAAAGTTTTTCACCAGTTTTACACATTGCTTCTTTGTTATTGATTGGAAGGTTCAAAGTATTATTTTATTTGTAAAATTGGTTTTGTACCTGTAAATAGTCATTACAGAGTAGCTTCCCTTTCACCACATTGATTTCATTGTTGGGTATAAGCTTAACAGAGTTACCCCCCTTTAACGTTAGCGTCGACACTAGGCAGTTGGCAGCAGGCGGCAGATGAACACGCATGTTCTTCAGCATACCACTCCCACCCACCCAGTAGTATTATTGGCATGAGGTGTATAAAATACTATGCAGCAGTTTCATCTTTATCATCTATGTTTAACTTGATATGTAAACATTATGATACATTGTTATGGGAGTTTAGTTTTAAATTGTGTTTGTAAGATCACCGCATGTTGATCGGCAGGGACTTAGCATCCAGCTCAATAAAGTTTTTCACCAGTTTTACACATTGCTTCTTTGTTATTGATTGGAAGGTTCAAAACGGTACAGTCCACTTTCATAAAGAACACATGTCATAACAATTAAAATGTCATTACATACAGAAAAAAAACGTGTTTAAATAGACTCATCTGTAATATATATAGCATATTATCAATAGAAAACAGATTTCAATGTCGTGAAAGTTGCGATTTTTTAAAACTAAATACATGGGTCAACCCATCACCCCTACAAGAGCGACAAGGACTGACCAAATCAAGGGACGCTACTCTGAAAATAGTTGTTCCCTACGTGTCGGTGAACTGTTTCAAACTTAGGGGAAGTTGTCAAGAATGGTATATTTTGTGTCATGGTTTGGGAGACTGTGACAGGAGAAGTGGTCACTTGTAAATTAGAGGTAGGGGCACTGACAGCATTAAAGAATAAAGTCGGGACAATGGGTGTTTGGAGGAATCGTTGTATGAGAGGTGTGCGATCGTTTTTGTTTATAGATCTGTGGACAGTGATTAATTTACATCGCGAAGCAGTAAGAAACACTTCAAACAGGAACCAAAAACCTCGTTATTCGATTAAACTTTGTAGGTGTTTCAAAATGTCGATAAGTGTCGTCGCCAACATGTATATTGTAAACGAACGTCGCTGAGTGCACTGCAAATTGTATTTGAGTGCGCGGAGGAATGTGAAGTGGTCGTAAATATTTAGAGGTGATTATCGGTGAAATAATTACTCCAAAATGTTTATGAGTAACCAATCAGAACGCAGTATTTTCAAACTAGATTTCGTGTCATGTTAGAATATGAAATTGATTACGCGACTGAAAGTCCCTACCGCCAATCTTAAAGTTTTACAGCACACCAAATAGGCCCTTACAGTAGTTGCTCTTAGCACTTTTTCCAGGCTTTATTGGGTACACAAGGAGTTCCTCTGGCACTACCAGTGCGTAAGGTCAGTTCCTTATTCAAGATATCTTGATACTTGGACTTAGGAGACATAAGAGAAACATTATAGGGAAGGAACACGTTATGGCTGGTCCCTAGGCATCAATCTCTTGTGGTGCATTAAACAGTGTGAAAGGATATCATCAGCAGGCTCGGACCTTTGTATCAAATAAAGGATCGAAGATCTCATTCTAACATGACACGAAATCTAGTTTGAAAATACTGCGTTCTGATTGGTTACTCATAAACATTTTGGAGTAATTATTTTTAACACTTTATGCTGAAAAATTGTATAGAGTGGCAGTAGAATAAATGGTAAGAACAGTAAGTTGATAATGTGAAGCTTACCATAGTTTAAAGGGGCAGTAGCACGTTTTTTGATAATCTAATATTTAATTTTTTTCTCTGATAATTGTAAGTTAATGTTAAATGTCTTATTTTGACAGTGTCAAAAATCTCATTACACAAGTCAATCATCCATAGTCAGAGGACAAAGTAATAAGATTCACACAAAATCCACTGCCGACCATTTTTGTGAACACCTTTAATTCATTTTGTGAAATAAAAAAAGTCGCATGGCTAACCTTAACGTTATAAAATTGAATTATTACTTCTCCATTTAGTTTAAATACACAGTCTTTAAAGTGGAACATTTAATTTTTATTTTCCCGACATCACCTTATATTCCCCCTAAAAACGTGCTACTGCCCCTTTAAAGTATTATAATTCGTAAGGATCAACCAAATAAAGCTTCATCCAGTCAAACTTGGCCAAACAATCGAAGAGATCATCACTCATAGCGGCAAACATTAAGATCAATGTTAATGGAAACAGTTCATATATATCATTAAATAATATCCCTTAAGAAATGTGGAACAATAACTTTATTACGTAATGTTTAACATTCATACTTAAGTTGAGCATACATACAAATTCATGCATTTGGCTGAAAATAACGCAATTACCTAAACATAAATGTATGTTTGAGAACATTTCATATCTTATTCGACTTCTTTCTGTGTCGTACACAGAAAGAGATAATGAAATGAACATGACCATTTATTCTGAGATTGTAATTACAACAGACATGATATTGACTCTTCTGCTATAATATATGAACTATGTGCATGTTCATTATATGAACTATGTGCATGTTCATTGCGTTTTGCACGCTAAGTAACACACATGCTGCCAGTTTGAATAACATCCTAGCTTTTTCACTTCTAAATGTGCATATTTACTAACAGGTCTTAATATGCCAATTGGCTTACTAGACATCTTTTTTCATCAGATGTATTTCAGTAAATTTATGGCCCTTCTGTTCCTGTTCTAGTTATTGGCATCATATCACTTGGAGACAATTTTTTCAATGTTTTCAAATGGTTTATTTTTTTAGCCAAAGAAATGCAAAACATCTCGAACCAACCGTCCTCGCGTCCAGGAACTGCAAGTATTTCTAAAATCAATGTCAATCAATGAATTGATTATAAACATATGGAAAAAGCGCCTCAAAATTCTAGATTACGAAGGAATAATATGAGAAAATTACAGCTATTAGAATGACTTCATCACTGTTATCATGAGAGATGTAGTTTGGAGAATAATTTCTTCAAAGAAAGATCATTTATGTTGTAATGGTGCTGAAATTCTTTGGGTTTGTGTTACCAAATTGACCTTCTTTTAACTGTAAAATAAGGACGCCAATGGTTGTTGAAAGGGCATATTTATTTTCAACTTTCAACATTTATTGTCAATAATTGACAAAAAGGCTATTATCACACGATTTTGGAATAAATTTAGGACTCTTATGAGTTCAATCGTTTAATCAAACATTTTACCTTGCTTTCAAAAGTTCATAACATTTTACAAATTTTGATTTTATGTCTTGTTAATTGAGTTTGTAATTGTTCAGATTCATTAATGATTTTCGACTGAAAGACAGATTTAAGTTTGACCAGTTGGTTAAAAAAATGGAACTACTCACTTTTACACGTTTACCAATATCCAAAAGACCTATATGAAATTGTTTTATTTACATGTTGAAATTATTATTTTTACTTACATGTTGTCTTCTTTCTTATGCAACTCATTCTGGTGAACAATCGTTGGGGTGCTTAGCATTCTTCCATATTCATATAATAGACCAATTATTTAGGTTTATTACTTTGGAAACGGACATAAAGCAAGCTTTTAATATGAGAAGTGTTTCCGTTGTCTAAAAATGGAATAATAGATAACTACTTGCTAGATGCAGCAAGACAAGTACATCTAAACCATCCAACAGTTCATCAAATATATAGTTCGAACTTCAGTTTCAGACAATAGGATCGGGATCTTTGCAAACACTTTTGAACAAATGATGGAAACGGAAGTGATGTTTCTCATTGTAGAACTCCTTCCGAAGATGAATGTTTCTTATATCTTGTTATCTTTCCTGGATAACAAATGTTTGAAATAGCTTGAGATTATCTGAAAATGATTTAAAAACTACAATTTTTTCCTCTGTGTTGATGCTTTAATTCTCAAGATGTTCAAAACGATCATGTTTCCAATATTTGATAAAGGATAATAAAGGATTTTATTATCAAAGTAAAGTTGTTTATGTAGGTCGTGAAATTTCGTGAAAGTTATTCACGCTTCTTTAGGAGAAATTGAAACAATGATTTGAAGAAACATTATCAACTTATACATTAATTAGATTAATTAGATATTACGTTCACTATTATCTGATGTTTTGTTTTAAGAAGTACGAGGAATGGTGTTTATAAATGAATAACAACATAGTGACCAATTGAATTTTAAGTGCTTTTGATAACAAAAAGGAATGAATTCAAACTTTTATACTTGAAACCTACAAAGACGTTCAATAATACATTGACTTTTATTTGTATTTTATTTATTATTGTATATATTTATTTATATTAATTGTTTGTTTGGTAATAAATGGCATAATATTTGCTTCAAAAACTATCTTATCATTGGAATACAAAAGAAAAATAGTTAATGAAGGTGACAAAACAAATATTATTAATTAATACGATTACTTCTGTTTAAAAGAGAGCTCTTGTAACATCCCGATCAAAGTAGTGCTCATCCTTACTTTGAAGTGGTCGTCAGACAGATTTTTCAACACAGTAAAGTTCTGAATCAGTTATGTCTTCGTGATGAGATCAAAACACAATCAAGTGATCCCTCAAGAACTTGACGTGAATTCCATCACGTTTCTATCTTAAGTGATCTCAACAAGCCTTTACTGTTATGAGCGCTAAGAGCAAATACATTTTACTGCTTCAGAATTTCTTAGATCTGGATATGTAAGTAGTCATAAACGACACACTATATACATCTAACTTAAACATTTATTTTTTTCATAGTTACTAAGCAAGAAATGTGCTTTCTCGAACTTAAAGTGACACAGAGTATCTTTCTTAAAATTTTATTTTGTTTTGATAAGCTACAAAATATCTAATATGCTGTTTGAAGTTCATATCTCATCACTGGACTTGCAAGTATATTCATTTATGCATAATATCTCTATAGTGCTTGATTTTATGGTAAAATCAAGAAAACATCTCAAATACGTTTAATATTCGAAATTATGCATCCAATTAATCTACCTATTAGTTACAATACCTAATAAACAATATCGAATCGAATATATCTTCCTGTCAGCTTATGGCAAGGTTTCAAAATTATGTTTGGCGAATTTTCGCGCGCAACTCGAGCCACATTGTCCGGTTTTCGATCAAAATCCCGACTTTGAATGGCCGTATTTTCGCTCTTATGTACTGATTGACCTTTAACTTGTTATTTTCAGTAACAGTTAGTGGTTCCCGATGTTATAACATCGATTCCAAAAGTTGACATATGTGATCCTATCAACATACTCTGTGTCTCTTTAAACACTTTTCAATCTCTTGCCGTGTGTAAATTTTGAGGTTAGATTCGAGTTCCTTGCAATTGGTTATATTTCCATTGTTTTGTGAGGTACCTCTATTGACCACTTGTATATTAATGACAACCTGCTTGATAATGTTGTAGTATTTATATTTTATTTTATTGACAGCGAGGTTCTACATTTGTTGCGTGTTAAAGGCACATACGTTGTTTGTTATGTATGAGAAATTTGTTCACCAAAATCATGTTTTGCTATTCATAATATGGCACGTCTATGAATGTATGTTTAAACATCAACTAACCTCGACTTTACCACTTCTCGATTTTCGTTCAAAGATTTTTCAAAAAAATTTAAACTGGGCATGATTTTTGTTAATTTGTCCAATAAACACCTTTAATTAGCCTTTCATTGAGACAGCGTAATTATCGGCTGTAAAAACCCCACCTGGGTCAGGGGCCATAAAACTCGCGCGTGTGTGACGTAATAAACAGACTACACAAATTAACGTATCATTATTTGAACTGAAATACTGCCTAAATAATTGTTTAATTACCATTGATGTGGATATCTTTTTTACGCCAAATGCTTATTAGTGTTACATCGTAAAATGATTTATCTAACTGGGTGGAAAACATTTTCTGAAAATCGTTTATTATTGGGTTTTGTCTGTGGTATTGTTATGATAGATTATAGATATAACGAGACTACTTCTGCTTCTGCTTCTCAAAAGTGGCATTTAAAAACGGCTTTCATTACCAAACTGAACATATTTGAGTAGCGACCTTTGACGCACTATACAATATTGTAATCAGACTTTAATATAACTCAAATAAAATAGTGAAATAGGTTTGTGGTTATATGAACTTTAATAAAATCCTGGCCAAAGGGATTTCTGGTAGAAGTTAATGAAACCTGAATCGTTCATCAAACCTCCTGTCATTTCCAGGTCATGGTGATTGTCAGCTTATCAGTGTTGGCAGATACATTATCTTCGGAATACTAACATTCTTGATATCGATCCCCAGAGACTTTAGCAGAATGAGCGATTTGCCTTGTTCTTTCTGAGACATTCACAGTAGTCTATTTCACCTGGTCTTGATATACACATAAGCATACGAACAATCACAATAAAAATTTTCATAAGAACATCAAGGTTATGATTTCTCTGCTTTAAGCGAGTTAAGATAAATCTCTTTTGCTTAAAAAATATCATCAAGTTTTTATTTTCTGAAATGACACAGGCTTGATCAAGGCATGTTATAATATAAAGGCGTTTTTCTTTCTTCTGATTTTTTAAATATAAAATTATAAATGTTAAACAGAAATTTTCCAATTGCTTATTTAATTATAGATTTTCATTTCGATATCTAAAAGTTTGAAAAGTTTATGCTGAAAATCTATAATTCATTAAAATTGTAATCCAAATTGAAATAATAATATCAAACTGATAACGATCACTAAAGATAACTATAACTTTCACACTGCTGTTGACACCACAAGGGAATGGTGTCTGGGGACCATGCCATAATGTGTTTCTCCCCCACAATGTTGCTGTTTATACCGTATCAATAACATCCCATGAAAAGGAAATGACATAAAAGGGTTCTGAAGCTTTGACTCCGAGGTACCCTTTGTGTACTGACATAAGACCATTACCTAAAAAAGACACATTAAAAGTGCCCAAGATCGACTTGTTAAAAACCTATTTGTCTCAGGTGCCGTAAAAGGTGTCAAATTGATTTCATAGCCCAGACATATAGACGTTTAAAAGCAGCTGAAAGATCTTCAATTCTTAGGCAACTGGTGTTGTTTAGCTGTTCAAACTGTCATTAAACTTTTCAGTTGATAGTTTCTTGGGCTTGCATTTGGTTCGATGTGTATTGTCCAGATAAGTGTCTTAATTATTGATCATTTCAACGAAAGGGTTAATTAAAATGTAATTAGTCAATATACATTATTTTACTTTAAAATCACAGATGTTTCTACTTTTGAAATTAAGAACATAGACAATGTATCCTGTTTGTGTTTAATGCACAAGCAACTTAATTACCATGGTGTTAGATTCCATTGACAAAAGTTTTTAACAATTCCTTCGTGAAAAAAAATGAAACAAAAATCCTTTTACACACCGTATTTCCTCTAATAAGGACCAGGTCTCCAATAAGCACTGGTCCTGCCACATATAATAGGAACAGTGAGGGGCGGGGAGGATTGTAAAAAGTAGAAAAAAAGCGACTGACCTCTAATAATCGCCGAATTACAATTAATGCTCTCTTAGAAAACATTTAACATTTTTTCAATGTATAACACGGCTTCAAACAAACTTCATTTTTTTCAAGAAATAGGCTCCAGGCCCATAGTGAGATAAGATATCATTATGAGTTTGATTTGCTAATTTTGAAACTTTGAATATCAGGGTTTTTCCCTCCATATGTCAAATTTGACGTATAGTTTTGTCACGAACTTGGGACATATTTGCTTTAGTGGTCATTTTATATAAACGAGAAATAGCTCAACGGCTTCTGAATATCATTTTTGTAACAAATTATCTGTATTTTCCCCTGATCAAAAACAAATAATGCTTTTGGAGACAAATCTTTATTTGAACACATTCATTGTTAAACAGTTTATGAATATTTATGAAATGTTTAGGAGAGGAGATGGAGATTGTTTAAAAAATAATCCAAAGAACAGAATTTTGTTTGAATAAGTTACTTTAAATAATATCTATGAAAATTAATTCAAAACGGAATAGTTTTGACAGGGACTGAATAGGAAGGGATTACGCTGTCTATGACTGTAGACTAGTTTATCATCATTACATTACATGACATTGTCAAGTTCAGTCTATATAACCAGACGCAATCGAGCCACCAAATTAATGTCCTTCAACTATTCACATAATACCAAACTTATGAGCCTATAATTGGAACCTTGACTATAAAATCTTAATCTTGTTTCACACGTTACCTTTCACGTCACAGAGAAGAGTATTTACTGAATATAGTAGGGGGAATAAGTTGCATACACCAAGCGACTATATTTTGACCGAATCAATGTGAATCTGTTGATATTTTCACTTTGACAGACCATTTCATTTTAGTTTACCTCATTTTCCCGAAATACTCAGAAATATTAAAACAAGTACATTGAAACTCTCTGAGCGAACACAGAGCAGGAAAACCAAATCCTTTAACGGAGCAATATAAACGATAGCTCATCTTCTCTTCAGAGCCACTAGAGAATCCTTCGATACTAACTTAGCTGTAGCGCAGATGATACTTTGTATTAACTTTGAAATCGTTTAATAGCCGTTTTAAGATCAGAACTATTCACATAAAACCAAACATTTGAGCTTATAATGGGAACCTTAACGATGAAATCGTCATCTTGTTTCACATGTTATCTTTCACGTCAGAGAGAAGACTGGTGTTGACTGAATATAGTAGGGGGAATAAGTTGCATACACCATTTGACATGAAGCATCAATACTTTGACCGAATCAATGTGAATCTGAAGATATCTTCATTTTGACAGGCCATTTCAATTTAGTTTACCTCATTTTAGTGAATATTCAGAACGCTGGTAGGTTAGCAGATATATGAAGTATATTGAAACTCTTCAAGCGAACACAGAGCAGAAAAACCAAATCCTTTAACGGAACAGTATAAACGATAGCTCATCTTCTCTTCAGAGCCACTAGAGAATCCTTCGAGACTAACTTAGCTGTAGCGGAGATGTTAAAAATTTAATTAACTTTGAAAACGTTTTCTCACCGTTCTAAGATCAGAAGATAGAAAGACCATTAAATGAACAAAATATTGTGTTTGTTTCAGACAAAGGAAAATGAACTTTGTGTGTAGTAAGCAATAACAATGAGGAAATCTCTTGAGGGCACGAAGGTAAAAGTTTTCATCAATTATCTCCCAAAGATATTTATTGCTTGGCGCACAATTTGAAACAAAGATATTACCGATAGTCATCAAATTGATAGCATAGACATATATGACTGAGAACAGTTTCTTTCTACTTATATGTCGTGCATAGAAATTTATATTGGTCTGAATGTAAACACTTGATTGAAGACAAATCATTACAATAGACAAGATAATGAATGTAATACCATTATTCTATAAACTATGTAAATGATATTGCTTATTGCACGCTTTGTAGCACTCATGCTGTCAGTTTTAATACTGGGAATGCATGTAATAATTGTGCATGTATACCTCCATAGGGTCGTATGTCATGTGATTAAGCAGACAATCTGATTCATCACGTCATATGATATAGATGACCGTCTACATATCAAATGTCTCAATATCTAATTTCATGAGCTAGAGGAGGTAAACATTACCAACATTAAGCAAGACATGAGAAAACTCGAATAATGCCATTATTTCCTTCATTTTTTAGACATAAACTGTCATTTGGAATCGAACAGGTTTGCAGTGCAGTAGTATGTATCCTCAAAAAGATGAAGCAGTCCTGGAACGGGACGAGTTCTATCTACTATCAAAAAGTAGCTGCATCCCTGTGCACTTTTAGAACATGGAACAATTGTAGGATAATAAACACTTCATCATCGATTGACTACATGTCATTACGAACGAACGTAAGTCTTTATAAGAAATGAAAATTAAATAATTTTTTTTTCAAATGTCTTAACGAAGTTCGAAATATCTAGTAGGTTAAAAGACAAATATTCATCAATATTAAAAGCATTATGAACGCAAACAAGTAATAAAAACTTCTTTGAATTAGTAGAAGTTTTATTACTCCCCGAACAATTCATCTGTCATAAATGAATAGTCAAATTTCATCAGTTAAAATGTTAAGCTTCATTATGGCGTGATTTGCAATTCAAATGGCCTCTGAGACCCTGAGAATAACTCATTTGCAGTCAAATTAAAATGCACCATTGGGGTTAGGATGTGGAGAAAGACCATAGCAATACATTATGAGTTTATTTGTTTTAATCCCGGCCATGTGAACACCTTTAATTCATTTTCTGTAAGAAAAAGGAATCGCATGGCTAAACTTTACGTTAAATATTTGAATTATTACTGCTCAATTTAGTTTAAATACATTGTCTTTCAATTGGAACCATTAATTTTCATTTTCCTGACATCACCTTATATTCCCCCTAAAAACGTGCTACTGCCCCTTTAAGTGACACCTGGAAACAAGTACCTTATTTTCTTAAATCAAACCCACAAAGATTCTGAATTCTTGACAACTGTTACTTTCAGCTCATGGTTATTTTCAGCTTATCGATGTAGGCAGGTTAATTATCTTAAAAAAGGTAATGTTCTTAATATCGATCCTTTTAGACTGAAAGATTTACCTTGATTATTCTCAGAAGTCTTTTCCTTCTGTTCCTGATATGTATGTTACCATACGGGCAATCACGATGGACATTTCTAATCTCGCTGACCACAAGAGGATTGATTTACCAGAACAGTTCTACAGAGTCAAGTGTTATCTTTTGAACAGGGTATTAATGGTAAGAAAATATGAAACACAGATTCGGCAAACATGCCTACAACTGGTATCATTATTATAACTTCCTGTTCTGTATCATTGGTCTCAATTGAACTAGGAGCATTTCTGTGTTTTTCATCAATTAACTTTCGTTCAGGATGTTGCTAGACAATACAAATGACAAGACTAATCTGAAAAGTACACAACTTGACTATTGCATGAGGTATAGGAAACTCGTATTCAGAAAAACAATAATTTTAACCGTTTGAAAAGTTGTTTTTGATAGTAGCATTTTTGACGATTCTCTTCACCCATTGGATAGATTCTCAAGAAAAACAGTAACAGGTATCTTATTTCTTATTCCGTTTTTAAGCACTGCTTGAAATACTCATTGAAATACGACACACATATAATATTTTTGAATAATAATTTTATCATTTGCTCTGATGCTATTTAACGATAGAATAATAGTAAAAGTGAGTGCATCTAAATCGTAATTCAAATTTTATACTTTAGCATGAAATACAATGAAATGAGTCGAAGCTTTTATTCCATATGAAAACACAGAGACAATCACATGAAAAAGACACCTTGTTATATTTTGACCTTTATGGGCCTTAATACGTACTTTGATATTGAAAATAATGCAAACATACATCTATTCAAGCGAAATATTCAAAAGATGATATTCATTTCACTGGCGAATAATCATTTGTTCGTCCTATAATAAGCATTAGTCCGACAACGCATAAATAATCAAACAAATAAATACGTTCATTTGTTAACAGGAGAAGGAAGGACGGAAAAAGTATTGTGATGATAAAATTGAATCGAAAGGTTATATGTCTTTTTTTTTTATGAAAATGATGTTGTTTTGGCTAACAATATAAGAATGTTACTGATTATCATTTAAAAATTATAATTGTTATATATTTTGCATTATCAGTTGGATAATTGAAGGTTTTAATGAATAACACTACGACTTTTGTTTTGATTCATCTTCTTGTCTTTACGATTCCATTTTGTTTATTGGAATATTGAAATTTTTTGAAATATTTTGAAGGAATAGCAGATAGAAACAATAAGGAATTCGTTAATGTACTAAACACATACATATATGAGCAAGATATATAATGAAGTTAACCCTCATTTTTTCGTGTAAAATAGCTTCAGTGAACTGTTATAAGGAATAAAATGTACTTTCCTTTACTTGAATGAACTGGTATATCATTGT
The DNA here is from genome assembly GCA_916613615.1 of Steromphala cineraria. Lineage (NCBI taxonomy): Eukaryota > Metazoa > Mollusca > Gastropoda > Trochida > Trochidae > Steromphala > Steromphala cineraria. Next base: position 77,545,359 of record OU744721.1, read on the forward strand.
AGACTGTGTTACCTTAAATGATCCTGGCTTCTTGAGAATATCTAAAATAACGACTTTCCCACCATTGGCTTTTGAAAGATGCAGAAATCAAATATTCATTTTTATGCATACCAACTTCTACCGCACCAATTATACAGTGAAAGCATCATATTTACCATTAAAGTGGCAGTTTATATAGGGGAAATATAAAGTGATGTCAGGAAAATGAAAATAAATTGTTCAAATTGAAAGACATTATATTCAAACTAAATGAAGCAGTAATAAATCAAATGAATAATTTCAAGTTCAGCTATGCTATTCCTTTTCTTACACAAAATGAATTAAAGGTGTTCATACAAAAATTGTCGACTTTATGTGAATCTATATAATTTGTTCTTTGACTATGGATAATTGGTTTGTGTAATGAGATTTTTCACACTATCAGAATAATACATGTAGCATTAACATGCAATTATCAATGTAAAATTTAAAATACAAAATTTTCAAAAAACGTGCTACTGTCCCTTTATATTAAGATCATTTAGCAGTGTAGAAACGAAAACTTCACTCGATTTATGTTTAACTGTCTATACATAAACTTTTTTTTACAACGGCTTGGTATTTTTTAGTCAAGATCCAAGTTACATAATTGAAAATGAAAGTCAATAGTTTTTGCTGCAATGTGATACTTATAAATCTCTTGACTCAATTCATGACTTTCAAGTAAATGACCTCATAGCAAAAGTTAGTCACTATAGCAGTATGAACCTTAAAAATTATCAAATCTGCACAAATAACAAATTGGCACTAGTAAAGATAATGGCTTATCGGATATTGTGGAATCTCAAATTTACTCACAGATTTTTGAGATATGTTTAAGATTGTAGTTATTTTCTGAATTATTGATGAAAATAATACTAAAAATGTCCTGCTAGCCTCTTCTCATGCATGATAAAACAAGTTTTTTTTTGTCTGAATGTCAACTAGGGGTTTGAAATATTATATTTAGTTTTTAGTCCAAAATGTTATGTGCAGTTTCTCATATTTTAACATAAAACGAATTTTAAGCAATCTTGAATTGTCAATACATTCAAAATATTCCAATAACATTCAATTTCATTTAGAAAAAAAGGAGGTGCTGAATTAAGTTCTTTGTGTTCAGCACAATTTCAGTGAGATGAATTAGATCTAGCATTTTTAATATCATTGTCACAGGAGAAATCGAAAGAGCAGAGCCTTCTTGCATCTGTACTCTCAATTGAAAAGCAAGCAGGCGAGACCTTTGAGACCAACTTTACAGTAGCGAAGATGTTAAGTCAGTATTAACTATGACAACGTTTCATTTGCCTATCTAAGATCAGTAGATATAAAGACCAAAAGCTATTTCGTTTGTTTAAGACTAAGGAAAACTAACTTTGTGTTGTAAGAAATAATAATTACAGAATTTTTTTAATCAATTAACTCCCATGAATACCTATTGCTTGGTGCACGAAACAAAGATATGATTGACAGTCATCAAATTAATAACATAAACATATATGACTGAGAACAGTATGTTTTATGTGCCATGCATAGTAATTGACTGTCATATCAACGTAAACACTTAATTGAAAACAAATCAAGACTATCACTATTGTATAAACTATGTAAATGATGTTCATATTGCACGCTTTGTAACACTCATGTTGTCAATTTGAATAATTCCCTTGGAATGCATGGAACAATTGTGCATATTTACCTCCATTGGGTCTCATGCTATGTGATAAAGCACGTTATATGATATAGTGGATATTGCATCAGTGTCCCGGACCTTCTATACCGTGAAGCACAGTGGTGTAGTGGTTAGCATGCTGGCCTCTCACGCCAGAGACCCGGGTTCGAATCCCGGTGGAGACATAAAAAATTTGTGACTTCGGTATTATCCTGTGTTGTGTCCCTGGGCAAGGCACTTCATCCATATAGCACTCAGTCCACCCAGCTGTTAAAATGGGTACCTGAAAAATGGATGTACTGACCTACGTGGTCGTGATTAGCGCTTAGTAGCAGCTGTGAAAGTACACTCCTTCGGGGTAATAATGTAGCGCTTTGAGCATGTCTTAGGACGTGGAAAAGGCGCAATATAAGTACGCATATTATTATTACATCGAATGTCTAAATATTCGTTCCATGAAGGAGAGAAGGTGATTAAACATGGTCAGCATTAGGAGAGATATCGGACTATGCTATGTCTTTAACTATACTTTCCATACACCTGTCTTTGGGAATTGACCAGGTTTGCATTTGTTGAAATATTCTTAAAACGGTAAATCAATTTGATATCTATAGAACGGAACGAGTTCATGTGAATTAACTTCACCACAATACACTTATAGAAAATGAAACAATTGTAGGATAACTTAAACATTCTATCACCGATTGACTACAATGTAAACGTCTTTTTTAGAAACGACAGATTGAAAATACAGTCTTTATTTGTAAATGGCTCAACGAAGTTTGAAATATCTAGTAGGTTAAAAGGCAAATCTTCACGAATAATAAAAACATTGTGAACGGAAAATATGTATAAAAACGTCTTGAAAGTTACATGATTTTTTTATTACTCCCTAAACGGTTAATCTGTTGTGTATGAACAATCAAATTAGGAAAGTTAAATGTTTGAGGTTCATTGTGGCATGCTTTGCAATTCAAATGACCTCTGAAAATCTGAGAAAAACTCATTCAAAACTCAGTCAAATTCAAAAAAGGGGGTTAGGGTCGTGAAAAGTATATTATGATTTTCATCTTCTTTTCATCCCGACATTGGTGGCACATTTGTGGATGATCATTGGGATGATCCGATTTGGATAAATTAGGGATTCATTAAACAACAATCTCGAAAGTACAAGAAGATCTTTAAATTGCATATTCATGCTCAGGCAGCGCAAGTCAAGACTTCATTCCTTTATCAAGTTATAAAATGTTTTAAAAGCTCATCATATTGTTTCCAAATCAATGTAACATGGTTAATATGCTTGCCTGTCGAGACAAAAAAAAGTTGTAGGAAGTCTTCCTTTCATCACCGTATTGATTGCACATTCGTTATGTTTGTAAGATGTTCAAGGGGAAAAAAACAAATTCAGAAATAAAAGGGTGTCATTGGGATGATCCGATTCAGTTTAATTAGTTTCATAAAAATCGGCCTTCAAAGTACTATCAGACCTTCAAATGACATCTAAAATCAAAGCCATTAGATATGACCAACTAAATCTCTTATCTATCCGACTGTTTCATCAAGGTCATGTTTTTTTCCAGCTTATCGATGTTGACAGGTAAAATATAATAAGAAAAGCAACGTTCTTAATGTTGATCCCTTGAGACTGTAGCAGACTGAAAGATTTACCTTGATTATTCTCACTCGTCTTTTCCGTCTGTTCCTGATGATGCATGCTACCACATGGACAATCACAGTTGACATTTCTGATCTCTCTGACCACAAGTGGATTGTTTTACCAGAACAGTTCTACAGGGTCAACTGTTATCTTTGGAACAGGATATGGCATCATTATTGGTTTAAAATATGAAAATATTCTTCTTTTTTTAGTACTTGTAACAACTATTTCCTGTTCCATAAAACTAAAGCACTGGCACTTCTTTACTCTCTCTTATGAAAGAAGGTTTGTTGTTCTCTTTATATTCAGGTTTTTGCTTATAATATAAGACAAGACGAATCTGCAAAAGGACAATTACATGGAATATGTAAACACATTCCAGAAAAACAATAAATTTCAGTTTTCTACTGATCTCTGTAGTATTCCAATAATCAAAATAATATCCAGAAGCATTTCAGCTAATTTTTCAATCTATTACTTTTTCCAGAACGTTTAAAGTGTCAAGGAAACAAAATGTTTGACTCGTGTCCACTGGATATTTTCACAAGTAATTGTTGAAATAGTAATGAAAGTTTTGAAAGTAGCACCTTTTGATTATTCTCATTACCAATTGAATAGATTCTCTAACTGTAACAGATATCTATGTTCTTATCCAACCTTCGAGCACTCATTGAAATGTGGCAAACATGATATTCTCCAAAATATTTTCTTTTTAATTTTCCTGTAATGCCTTGTAGCAATAGAAAAAAATAGTGCTTTTCCATCACAAGAGCATTGTCAAACACATATTTCACAATAATTTTGAATGACATATTTTGTCATGTGTAACTGAATGAATCATGTCATATTGTTAAGTAATGACCCGCTAGAAGCAGCCTGTCAATCCATTGATTAATCCATTTCAGACTTAAACCTAAGGTCATGTCAACTTGATCTTTACCACTGTTCAAATTATCAAAAACTGAAACGATTAACACACGTTTGTTTATTTCTATTCAGTTATCCCAGTTGTAACATTTGCAGCTATTATATTGTCAAAATATTCTAATGAATTTTGAATCAAGCAGATACCAGTGATGCATTTAAAACGACCCACACAGTAAACACAAATCAAATTTCGAATATTATCACTTTAGCATGAAAAACAATAAAGTCAATTATTTATTTCCTTAAGCAAACACAGAAACAATCACATGAAAAAGACACTTTGTTGTTGTTTTTACCTTTATGGGATTTAAAATTCTTCAATGGGATTTAATAAGTACTTTTATATATTGGAAACATTGCATACATCACATTCATCCTTTCAAGTCAACTATAGGAAAATTGATATTCTTTTATAATGAATACCAACAATCTCACATTCATGCAAAGGCTGACACCACAGGTTCCTTCAAAATGAATATGAGTGATATTCTTATAACAAACTCTATCAACTTTTAGCTGGGGTCAGTAAGGGTTCAAAGTTAATGACAAATAAGTTACTTCAACTCTATCTGTGGAGTACTCTTTGATGAATAAATGCAGTATTATATATTTGAACAATGAGAGGTGCAGCTCTTCATATAAAAAGATCACAATCATTTTACTGATCAATATGTAAATGATTGTCCTTAAATATATCCAAAATGTATTCGACAATGCATACAATGATGAAGCCTAACAGTCGTAAATATCTTTTAAAAGTTTTCTGTACACTGTACACTGAAACAATCATCTAGAGTGTATGATCATCTAATGAAAAGGAGTTCTCTAAACAAAAGTCCAGCGCAATGAACAGTTGTCCACTTTCAACCCATTACCAGTAATGAAGATATAAGTTTATCAAAGTCCAGTGCAAATAACAGCTATTCGCTTTCAAATCATTACCAGTAATGAGGGTTGGAGTTTACCAAACGTCAAAGGGTTTGGTCCCTTGGTTTTTATTTAAAAAGTACAGTTTATGGGAGTCAAATCCTCGAAAGGAAAGATGTCCTAACATAAAGATATAATTTTGGTTGAGCTAATTTCTACAAGAGATCGCGAGGAAATGCAGCGTAATCTGACAATAACAGTTGCAATTAGCAGTTTGAAAGATTAAACAGAGTTTTGTAAAGGGGGGCCAAATCCTTGACAAGATCAATTACAAATATTTTTCAATGAAAGAATAAGTGAAAGAAAGGCTAACTTACATACGTACATACAAGAGAAATATTAGATTGAAATCAAGTCAGTTAAAGGGCACTCTTTGAGAATGCAAGGCTGTTCAACAAAGTAAGTGCATCCTTTGACGTGAATAAGTCTATTGCCTCCGGATCAAAACGTTGTTGTCGGTTTCACTGTACTGATTGAGTTACCTATTCTCAGTTCGATACAACCCTCGTTTTTTAACTTGTAAAATTACCTAGATGTACTAGGCTTATCAAACATACTTCATCAACAGCGATGTGAGAGTTTGCTAATTACAGCGCGGAGAACTGTCTGCATAAACTAAGTTTACCCCCAACAGTAAAATCAAGCCTGTAGATACTCTCAGTGTTATTAGGCGTCAGTGAAACAATAGGGAGAAATTATTACTGAGAGTTGAAACAACGTCTGTCCTTAGAGATAGATATTGATAAAGTCGCCTTCATGCTTCAGCAGTAAGTGGACATGAGCATCAATTCTTCCCGGCCTGCAAACAACGTTGAACAATTGTTTCATCTTTAATTAGAAAGAGTTTGAATGACTCTATTGTTGATGAAAACATTTTCATTTTGTTGTTGATTCTATTCCATATGCTGCAAAAATAATTGAAAAATACTGCTTTGAAAAACGGCATTGTTTACAAAGACGTATTTTTTAGTTGTAATTGTAAAATAGTTTAATTTATTGTACATGAAACACCAATTTTCATAATGCATTTCATTATCTGAAATTCCTACCATGCACTAGTGCCTTTTAAAAACAAAACAACATTTGATTAAACATTAGATGATGTCAAACATTGCTGTTGCTTAATGACCCTTTTGCAATTCAAAACACGAACGTAGTCTTAAGTGTCGTCAGTTGTGAAGTATCCAAGATTAAGATTGTAATTATCTGAGATGAATTTGATCCTATTGGTTCAGGAAAGGATTTTTGTTCTTATTCGTATAGAAAACGGTTGTCTTTTTATACGACATTATGGTGCAGTGTATATATTGTCTGTTTGAGAATACATTTAATCATTTCACATTTAAATGATTAATACACACAGCAACCTTTGTCAATTCTAAAAAGCAAAAAAAACCAACCCAAAAAACAATACCATATATCCTACGGTCTTTGGTAAATTTAATAATAAATATCTGGTTGATTTGCCTTTAATTATTATGCAATCTGGTGTTGGATATATGACATAACCATATTTGTAGAGTTGGTTATCAAATTAATATCAAATATTTACTTTTAAAATATCTAATACTTTAATGTTGTGTAGAAAATTACGAAATACATACTATTCTTACACTACGTTCCACACATGTTACGAATGTGATTTCAGTCAATTACTGTATCAGTAAGTAAAGATAATCTTAATGATGCAAGAATTGGTTTACGTGTATGCAGTAAAGAAAAACTGTTGATATCTTACATGTTTATTGGAATGAATAAGAAAAACTTAATAATGTAAAAGACATTATTAATGGAATTCTATTCTCGAATTATTTTTATGCCATAGTTCAATTAGTTTTTATGATACAATTTGCTTATATTTGCAGTAGAAACACGGAAAAGAGATAACTGTTTGCTCTGGGATATTAGCTAAGTAGCAATAAGAATATTCATCAACGTACTGCAAATCCATCACAAATACGGCAGAAATGGTGTTAATAGCCTTATCATATCCATAAATGTACTTCTCATCGTAAATCACGTCAATTCGGAAGTATAAAATATAGTCATTTACAATAACTTGCCACTTTCTTAAAAGAAGCCAATATCATGTAGAAAATTGCTTCCGAAGCTGAGAGGTTATGCAACATTCTTATAGGTAATTGGATAACCATGTTAACACGCGTTCATATCAGCAAATCCATGGATAGAAATAATTAATGGCGACCGAAATGTTCACAGAAATAAATTTTTATGGGAGTTGATCTTCCGTTGAAGGAGTTTCTAAGAATTAGTTTTTGCTCTTTAAAAAAATGTTGCAGTACGATGCCAAACTCTGAAAGCGGTGTCATTTTGTGAAGAAATAGTCTCATTGTTGAGTTTTGATTTTTCTGCTCTTGTCTTTATGATTCCTTTTCATATTGAAATTATAGGAGGACATAAAATAAAATAGAAGAAAATCACTATTGTACTTTACACATAGATGCATAAATAAGAGAAGCATGTATACTCAAGTTGACCGTCATCTCTGAGCTATTTTTCGTGTAATGTCGAGTGAGGGAACAATATAATGATTTAAATGCATGTAACTTCTACGACTTCAATTTTACAGTGTGACCAGTTATAATTACCATGACGCACTCGTCGTATATGGATCTTTTCATTTACGTGTAATTGCTCGTGACTGCAAGCTCTATTATACATGTTATCCCCTGTTGTACAACAATGAGTTCGTATTATATCCATCATTTCTTTGAGGACATTGTCTCGGGAGAAATCAACATTTGCAAAGGACATTATTTCAAAGAAGCTCAATAAACAATGTTTCAAAAAGTGGTCATTATTATCTGAAGTCATTTTACATCGTTGACGTCATTAAGATTAATTTTGCATTCTTAACAGGGTGGACAATATTTGAAAAATATGACATGAAAAATATGACCTATGGCAGAATGGTGGTTTTATTTATGACATGGTACAGTTTTGTGAACATATTTTGATACCTTTCCATTTTTGAAAACATTTTATATGTAGAACATTAAACAAATTTACACTTAGGAATCTTTGAGTTCTACCATGTAAAATCATTTAAATGCCTTATAAAAGATAACACTATTGATCGCATTATTTTCATTGCTGGAATTTGAATAATTACTCAAAGAATTACAATTTCTCTTTTTGAATACACAAGTTATGAATAATTTGTTCACAATACAGTTTGTAGCTTTTTTATATAAACATAATGCAGCCTTTGTTTAAACAATGATGCTTTTTGTATTGTCTGAATCAGATGTCATCGTTGATAAGGCATAGACAGGGACCTACCATTGAGACATTTATTAATGGAATATTCATTGAACACGGGTGAAGACAATGTTTGAAGGTTGGGCAGGGATTGATTTGCTTCGAGGGGAGGTCCTCAAATATTTCGAGCTGAAATTCGCGGCACACATTATACCTCTACAGATTATGTGTTTTTACTGAAATATTTGAATATACAGATTTTAGATGTGAATGAATAAGCAAGTAAATATGATTTGCATAAGTAAAACCAAAATATTATTCAGTTTGTATTCTTGTGAATTTTGAATTGAAATTACTTCATAAATCTTCTCAAAGTATAATGATTATAAATAGAGAATATAAAAGTAATCTCCCAGAACAGTTTACAAGGTTTTCCACCAAACGGTCTATTCGAGCAAAGCTAGGAGAATTTTCACGGTATGCCATGGGTAACTATTTATGTTTTATTAAGTGTTAAGCGTTACTTAAAACCTAAGAGAAATGTTTTTTGGTAAATCATTCATATTCAGTGAAAACAAGCAACACATATCTAGGAAAACACCCTACATCTTTTACAATCACTCGAGAGATTCGATGCTTAAGTCATTCACTTTGAAATTGTAGCTCAGCTACCGAAATAACCTTATAAATAATTGCTTTTCACACTTGCTGTCATTTAAATGAAACAGTCAGTTTATCTTTACAGTTTCAATTTGACGCTGTATGACATTTTTTTGAAATTACAGTGTCCAGTCCCTCCTCGATGTTCCCAATGTACATTGACTATTCATTGTTTGTGAACATTGTTATAATAAGACACAAATATCTTTTCAATATTTTCTAAAATGAATAAATATCTAGCATATTTTTTTCATTTATACTATTTTGTCGTATTACTGCTTCATATATTTCAGTGATTCTGTAAATTACCACATCAATGCCATTTATATATATTCGTATAATCATAAAGAGACACATAAAAAATCACTATTTGCATGCGTGTAATATATATGTTCAACCTCAGCTGAAGGCTGCTGAATATATTCTGTTCAAATAATTCACTTATTACTCTTGTAACTATTCACCTTATGATACATATTTATACCAGTATATGGCCAGAGTAAATACCAATATTGAGCAAATAAGTTATATGCATCCAACTGTATAGATATTAGTAATACAAGAAGAATAAAACCAGTACAAATAGTTTCTCTTCAAATTTACAAATGAAGATTAATTTGTTTCTAATCATAAATAATTTGATTTTAAACAAAGAAGAACAGAGTCTGAAATTTTTTGATTGTTTGACTTCTTAATACATAAAACCTTATATAAGTCAAATGGTTATAACATTAGCTACTCGAGCAAAACACATTAACAAGTTCTCCAGAGAGCCATATAGAGAAATCTCCATCAATAAACACATACACTTTTCCATTTAATGTGATTCCAACTTGCCTATTATTCTGTGTGCCAAAATTGTAGACATTTCCCAACTAACACACTCCAATACATTCTGAAAATGATTTCAATATATTTGTTATTTCAGTTGAAGTTATTTGCAAAACATATTGCATTTAATTTATTTTTTTAATGTCAACGTTTGATAAATAAAGGGCCAGTTTTAATGTTCATGGCATGGCCATATTGAATGGCATGGGGATAAACATGAACATATATTTTTTTAAGACAGGATAATTTTTTCATACTCACGTGATTTTGTTGACGATATTTTCAAAGAGTTTTAAATATTTGGTTTCTATGAACAGATTTATATCTAAATAATTTCACAGATATGTACAGTTCCAGAACTGTAAAGATACAGAAGACAGAATCTATGAATTTTATGTTAAATTTCTTAAAATAATAAATTTTCATAAATTGTCACACCTGTCCAAATGCCTAAAAAGGTTTTGTTTATTACCTTTGAAACTAGTTTATATAACACGAAATATGTTCTGCCCAATCAATGACAAAATTATGAACAACATTTAATGTCCACAAACTAAGAACATGTAATAAATCACCAATTCCGAAGCTCAAAATGTGGTCATTTACATGACACTGCCACTTTATATTCCAAAGCTACTGTCACGAAGTCATTGTTGCAAAAAGTAAAGCATAAAATGTCACCAGAGCAGGTTAAAAAATAACAAATGAATACTTCATAAAAATAAACAATGAAACTGATATAGCACCAGATAGACTAAAAACTTCTCACCATAAATGTCGCTTGCAGTCGCGTTAGATACCAATTAAGAGATTATATATTTGCTCGTCTTGCTAATGAGATTAGATTAATTCCTTTCATAACACATTTTTAGAAATGATATTCATCATGGCTATAAAAGTATGTTATCTCATTTATCAGTGGCAATATAAAGTAGAAAAATGGCATACAATTAGCATGATTAAATAAATGTTACTGATGAACAACAAAGAAATGCATTTACATTTTGAACAACAGAAACGGTATTTATAAACAATCGAATGTATATATTTAGAGAAAGAATATTTTGCTTTTGACTACAGATTGACATAATGCATTGAAGGTAAGGGTACTATGTATAACTTTCTATACCAGTAACATTGCCTATCAAATTTAATCAATTTACAACTTGTTTGATAAACGTAATAATAGGCATGTTACATAGAAATATACAGATTGGTATCATTCTTTCATTTGCCAAATTGATGTTCATTCAGTTGGGATCAGTATTTTCGTTAGTGATGAACGTTTAAAAACAATTTAAAATTTCAAAATTTACTTGCTATAGTTCGGCATCTATAGATTGATTTTATGAACATCATTATTTTAATGGATTTCATTATTATTAAGAATCTGTTGAAACTCAAGGTAAAATCTCAGGTAATGCATGTACTCAATGACACCTTCTAACATTAACATTTTCGACATTGGTGTCCTATATATGTAAATCTTTTTCTCTATCATATTGCTAATGACATTAAGGTACCCACTTTGATAGATACTGCCCCCCTGTTGTGACGAACGATTCCGTCCAGATGCATTAGATCTGTAATTACATTGACGAATCGTCTCAGGAGAAATCAGCATTTCCTAAACCCATTCATTCATATTCAAGGAACACTAATAAAGAATGTTCCATATCTAGTTGTTGAAATCTGGAAAATTGCGCAGTGTATAAAACATTCAGTATCAGGTTATTAGTAAACTTTATTCATTATTAGGGTTTCGAATCACAATGTACAGATTCATGAACATATAAACTACAGCTTCTGAACAAGAATTTGTTTGAACAAAAATTAAAATGTGGACAATTTCTTGATATTAAAATAATACTTTATGGTTAAAACTTTTGGATAAGTTTGTGAATGGATAATGTTAACACTAAACATATGAAGAATAGAATAAGACATGCAAGAAGCAACTCCATTTTGGAAAACGACATTTGGTCACAATTCTTAAATTCAGTTTTTCTTCTTTCTGTTATACTTTATTGAACGAATATATTTTCGCTTATTTCAACATGCAAAGTTTCGTTCCAGTGATCAGCTGCTTAAAACTTTATATATAATAATAACGCAACTAACAATAATATTCTATGCTAAATCACTTTACCGATATTTCAAAAACCTTACATTATTATGCCTTCTATTTCTAAAGCAAAAGGATACTTTAATGATGTAAAAGAAATAGTTAATCACTCTAATGACCGAGTTGAAACCCTGATTATCAATAACACATTCAAAAATATTTAATTGACAAATTGTACTTAACAGGGTCAGGTCATGCTTGCTTTTTATATAATGTTTTGGGATTTTCTCGATAACTTCAAAGATGCAAAAGATATGTTAATGAAACAGAAACAATTTTTCCAATTACAGTAAAGGTTGAATACAATTGCAAATGAGTAAGGTTTGAGATTCCTTTCAAACCAGTAGACGTTCCGTCACTACCCACCAATCCTTTTGAATTTAGTGAAAACAATTTTGTAAAACATTATTAAGAGAACACTCAAAATCAAAGACCAACAATTTCAGAAGATCTCATCTCATCTCACTTACATTTTCGCGTAATGCATAAAGCATGTCCTTTTTTATCGTTCTTACACCAAAGCGATTTAAAAAAGAATTAAGTTTCAAATTTTATGATACAGAAAACACATGGCCATTACTTCTTTCAATCTTTCAAAACTTCAATCGTCTTTCAACATGTTACACCGCTATTCTGTTTTATTGAAAGCAAGTATCACTGACTTGATACATGATGTTGCTCAAGTATCCGTCCTTCTAAATTTGATTATCCTTTTTAATAATTATAAACAAGTAGACGCATGCAGGAATAATGATCATCACGCTTTAACACTGGTACAGCTACAGTAAATGCACCTCTCAACTTTTAAAGGGGCAGTAGCACGTTGTTTGACAATTTTATATTTTAAATTTTACACTGATAAATGACAGTGTCAAAAATCTCATTACACAAGCAAATCATCCATAGTCAAAGAATGAAGATTCACATAAAATCCATTGGCGGCCATTTTATGTGAACACCTTTAATGCATTTTGTGTAGGAAAAAGGAATCGCATTGCTAAAGTTTATGTTATATATTTGAATGTTCCTGCTCCATTTATTTCAAATACATTGTCTTTCAATTGGAACAATTAATTTTCATTTTCCTGACATCACCTTATATTCCCCCCTAAAAACGTGCTACTGCCCCTTTAAAAGTACATAAGCGTTGAGGATAACACTTCCATCATTTCCTAATGAAGAACATATTGTTCCCGCCATAATGCCAATGTCTATAAGCGTTTTCCTTAAAGATCAGGTAAAATATTTAATGATTAAGTAAGTAATTGTCCATATTATACATTACAACGAAGCTGTTAGACATGAAACAAAACATTAAGGTGAAAGAGAGAAAGTTAAACATTACCATGATATGCTGCGTTCCACTGTTTACATAAGGTTTCTTGCAATTTTGGATCAAAGCAGTACAGAAACATTGTACACTAAGCTAACAGATTGATAGAAAAAGCTTCGTGATACATTAAAGATTTGATTAGTTTTGAAACAAGTAAAACGATTAACACGATTCTTCACCAAACAACATATTAACAGGATCTCAACGAAGCCATTAAGTGTGAATCCCTTCCAATAAAATACTGAGAGTTTGTATTTAATGTGATCATCAACTGCGTTTTATAGTTGCCAGCACACATTGTGGACTTTGAACGCCTTTAATACATTTTTAAAAAGATTTAGAAACATGTATTTATTGTACTTTAGTTGCAGGTTGTGCAATAAACTGACTGTAAATATATAAAATAATGAAGGAAATGTGTCTTCAATTATGTACGGTTGACAATTCATCTCAAGGGGACAATGTTTCTCAGAAACCATTGAAGATAGGATAACTAAATATGCTGTGTGTGCAGGGTGTCATTACCTCGATGGCGTTGGAAAATCGGAAGTACAATGATTTTTTAAGTAGTTATTGCCCTTGTTCTGTGTTTTTGGACTTTGTTTGACTGTGTCTTCAAATGGGTCAACATTCCTTGGAAACTACTTTAGATAGGAGAAACAAATTTGCCATGTGTTTTCAGGAGTTAATACCTAGATGGAGTTTGAAATTGAGATTTTTGCAATCGTATATTACAGAGTTATTGTCCATGTAGGGAAATGAGGGTGTTGAAAACTAAAATGAAAACTAATGGACGGGGTGCTTCATCTCGACAACTAAACGACATCAAAACCAAATAGGAAAATGTGATGGCATTAGAAATGATTGAAATTCATAGGGAATGTAAATACATTTTGCTTATATTTCGCAAATATAATATGGTTCTGTAAATAATAATGTAACACAAATCTTTCAAATCTGAAGCAAGACAAACGGTTATCTTACGTGATACGTTATGCTTTTGATCAGGTGCCATACACATGATGTCATTAAAAAGAGAAAATTACTGAAAATGTTTCATTAAGAAGGTAAATGGTAAGATAATTATAGATTGACATGTTTCTAACAATTCTGAAACATACAAATATTTGGTCACAATCACTCATTTTAAAAGGTTCCTATTATACTTAAACTTACTAATCATTTACAGAAAATCACAAGACGTTATTCATAAACATTCAGAATACAATAACCCACAAGACAATAAATGAATAATGCATAATTTTTATCTCCAATATGACATGCAATGCCCTTGTGTAAGATTGCATAAATTTATGTTAAGATAAACTTGATATGCATGGTTGTGAGAAATAAAAAACTTTGTTTTGATGAAAAAGATTATCTGCACCTATAATCTTCTCTTTTATGAATATCTCATACAGCAATGATAATATTGTTAAAGAAGTAACAATGGAGGTTATATTACGTAATTTAAATTTAAGGCAAATAATATCAATAATTGTAAGTCCTATAAATATTGATTAAATAATTTTAAGAACTTTAATTTGAAAGGTTATGGCAATAGTTCAAATAGTGGATAATCTAGATATTGATAGTAACGTTCTAAGTCAATTGAAGTTGACAGAGAGGATTCTAAAGAGTTCTTGTGGTCTGTCAATAATTCTCTTAATCATGAAAGAATAGGGATCGTTCAGAGGAACCTGTATAATTGAGTTCTTAACTACGCCTTAATGTTAATTGATACCTATACAAGGGGTGGCTTGTTAGAGATTGATATGGAGAGAAATGTTAAAGGTTATGTCAACTTAATGAGCCATTACCCAACCATAAACAAATGGCAATAATGCTATTGAAAAAGCAAATTGTTGAAAGCATGAAACGATTTGAATTCCAAAATACCAAATTGACCATTCCGCTGTGTTGTATGAATTAAAATTATTTCGAAGTTTAAAAGATTCTATCTAAACTTTGGATGATATTTCTATTTCCCAAGGGAATCACATTAAGATGAATAAAACCTTCATAAAACCGAAACAAATACTTTCTGAATGTGAAATTCCGCAAAAAAGCTTTACTTCATGATTTTCAAAATGTCAGTTTATTCTATCATAATGACTTTTTGTTTTATCTTCCCACATTGAATAATGCCATTTTGCATTCATATAAACTGTTTGTAAAAGTGCAGCCATTGGAGTATGCAAAAATGTCCAAACAACTAAATGTCAATACCTCTTTGACATACTTGTCTGAAGCAAGCATGCTTAAAGTGTCCTGTTCATTATCGAAATAAGGATTCTTTTCATCATCTGCCGTCTCTGAACAGGCTCACGAAAAAAATGAGTCTTTTATTTCCTGATGCTCGGATAGTAGTCACAATCCGACAATCGAATATGTCGATGATTCCTTAAAAGCTATTGTCTTTGGTGGCCCTTGGTTCTTTCAATTCAGAAAGCAATTATGCTTCTAAACTGGAAATATGCTCTACATGTTTATAGGTACACTTGACAAACATATTTGAACAACAGGAATGATTGGTCATTAGAGAGCCAGGAAATGTCAAAGTAAATAAGTATCAAATGAACCAATGGGTAATCTCAACATATTGGATGTCAAGAAGATGATGATTGATTGGAGTCAAGTTAATCTGTCATTAGAGATAGACGTTGATGGAGTTGTCATTATACTTCAACATGTGTTCATTATTGTACATTGTACATTCCTTGCCAATACTGATAGATGTGTGCAACCATAGTTTTCTTACAGGAGAAGATGGCTTTTTTCATTCCATCTTCAGTTTTCAACAATATGTCGCCTTTAAACATAATCCATCTGAAATCAATTTTAGGGAAATACATGATATTCATAAATGAGGTTAAAATTTATCAAACTTTTAATTAATTGATGAAAACAGTGAATTAATAACTATGTACTAACTGTTATTGAGAACCAATTTCAGTTGAATGTATGGATATCAAAATGTAATAATCAAAATGAATAGAAAAGCGATCATTTGAGATTAATTGTGAAATTAAAGGATGTTTGTACGTCTCTCCTTTTTCTGGTTTGTTTTATGGGTTGTCATTTTCAATCTTTTCCGTATATAAAGTTCATTACAAACAAATACAACTGCAAAAATTTATTGTAAAAAAATATTGTTTTGGATAAACTTCCTACTTAAATGATTATTAAAAATAATTCCAAGTTTGATTCCATGAATAATTAAAGATGACGAATTGAACCCAATAATTGATAATTGATTTAGAAGACATTATTGCTGTAAAAACACAAATTTTGCAGTCCATAATATTGAATGTACATGTTGATATGTCTCATGTCTGACGTCTTTTTCTTTTCGTTTATGTATTCCATTGTAACAAATAAAAATGAAAATTCTTCTGAAGACCTTTTACTGGTGGAATTAGATTCTTGAATACCATTCCTTATGCTATAGGTAAATTGGTGTGGAATATTCTTCAATTAGCTGCGCCACTCGTGTAATATTAACTTTACCCATGACACTAGATGAAATAAACCTGGTATTTGGAATACAACATTAAGTATTCTATTCATTATATGATTTTTTAATGAAATATGCAATTAAAATGACTTTAAAACTGGAAAGTTACCATCTTTTCTTCACGTGACTGAAAGTAGTTCCGGCACCTGACCAGTGACGATATAATATATCGTTACTGGTCACAGTGAAAATATCATATATCGTCACTGTTGCCTGATAGACAGTTTATTTCACTGATAAAACCCAGTATTTCATCGCTGATCATATAATAAAAAAGAAAATTCTTCTGGAGACCTTTTACTGGTGGAATTAGATTCTTGAATACCATTCCTTATGCTATAGGTAAATTGGTGTCGATGGTGGAATATTCTTCAATTAGCTGCAAAGCTTCGAAAAGTGATAGAGGTTTGTTCTAAATATTATATTGATGGCATGACAATATTTTCTTGAAAATATCTCTTTTTGATCACAATCACGACAGCAATTGCCAGAATGGACCTGTTGTGTCCAGCTACTTATCACTTATTGTGAATCACCTCTTTTCTGAAGCACAAATTATGGTCATTTTCATGATACTCCCATTTATATTCCAGAAGCCGTGGTGACCAAAGCTGAAACATAAAGTGACCCTTCTCTATGATTACTGTGTTACAACAAGGCTCAAACTACCTCTGTCCATTACCATGAATGATAATGAGAAACCTTCAAAGTGCTAATAAATAGGTTCTTTTATGAGTCCCTTAACCGTTGGAATTACGTTGATTCTCTTTGTTAAAGCTAAGAAGGTTTCAAACGTGAAAATATACGTTGGTTTTTAGCATGAAACGCTAAGAATGTTCATACACGCGTCATCAGAGCTTAATTGCATTACAGTTCAGAAAGTTAAGAATATTAAAATGACAATTACTCTTATCTCAGAGTATTTATTGCATCAAGTTTAATTAAATACAGAAAGCCTTTAAAAATGTTTTTAAAAAAAAAATTGGGTTCATAATATTTTAAAAGCTTAAAGATTAGACATGAGATAACTTGGTGATTAAGCTTATATTTGTAAAATGCCGAATCCGTGGTCTTTACTTTGTACGAAGTTGGGTGTATAATAGCCTGATCGAAATTCAAAAATTTCAATTCAGGTTCAAACACGGTGGTTCAGTGGTTAGCGCCCTGACCCGTCACGCCAAAGACCAGGGTTCGAATCCAGTTGGAGACACTAAACATTTGTGACTTGGGCTTTACACTGTCATGTATTCATCATACACATTGCACTCAGTCCAAGCTGTACAACTGATGTGTGGCTGCTTTCAAAGAACAAGGGCAATAATGAGCCAATGAACAGTGCTTCAGCTGGATATTAGGATAAAAAATGGCATTCTTATTATTATTCAATAGGTATTTTAACTAATAAATAGCAGATGAGAATTTGTGTTCCATGCAGACAACCAATAAAATTTATATAGCACCAGATAGACTGTACTCGATTCACCATAAATGTCACTTGCAGTCGTGTTATGTACCCATTAAGAGAAAATATATGTATGGCACTCGCCCATAGATCTTAATGAGAGTAGAATAATTCATGACATAACACCTTTTTAAAATAATGTTCATCGCAATGAAATGATTAAATCTCATTTATGAGTGACAAATTAAAGTAATGAGATTCCAAAAACATGTTTCAATTTCAAAACGGAAGATGAAAACAACTTACAACAATTGTAATAAAGTATCAAGTGCAAATCATTATTGCATTTCTGAGTATGATTTTCATGCTAATAATATCACATTAGAAATCCTTAGTGATCCTTTCCATAACCAGTATTATCACCAATTCTAACATGTCTAATTGCATTATTATTAATCAGATTTACATATTTGATATTCTTTCATCTGTCAAAATAGATGTCAATATTGTTAATGAAGTTGATATCGTTATCTGTAAACAAGATTTCAGTTTTCTAGTTATTTCGCTTTTCGGGGAAAAGGTGAAACTATTTAGGGTGTAGCCACTCTTACCCTTTTTAGTAGTTATAGGGAAGTGGTCACCAGAAACTTTAATCATAATT
Source organism: Steromphala cineraria (assembly GCA_916613615.1). Taxonomy (NCBI): domain Eukaryota; kingdom Metazoa; phylum Mollusca; class Gastropoda; order Trochida; family Trochidae; genus Steromphala; species Steromphala cineraria. The sequence goes on from OU744721.1 coordinate 77,564,311, forward strand.
CATATTTGACGAGGAGTCTGTTCACAAGGTGTCGGCTATCTAAGCCTATCCTTTCTTGGGAGGAATATCTTAGACGTTCCCCCGTGGCCCTTCTAGGGTCCCCGAGTCCTAAAGTCCTTAAAACTATAAATCATAAACCTCATCAGCTGAGGAATCTGTAAACTAGCTTAAAGATTTCTACTCCTACTGCTTATGATGAAGAAAATGAAAACATCATGAAACTATTCTGAAAAATTATAATTTCCAGGTAATGTTGTTCTGGAGTAGAACATGAAAAGGTTACCGTACAATTATGACAGGGCGGACGGACGGATGGATGGATCGATGTACGGACGAACACCGGACGCTATGACATGCTTCTATCCCATCGGGCCTAATGAACTTATAATTTGATGGAACTACAGTGTACGTTCACAACGTTTTCCACTTATGATGATAATGGGGGTTTATTAGATACATCTCTAAACTTTGGTTATAGAGTGAACTGACGATGCTTAGATGAGTTGGTAGAGGCATTTTCGCTACTTAGAATTGTCTTGAATTGTTCGAAGATTTAAATTATGAACTATAGTTCGGTATTTAAGAATTTGTACTAAATGAATTAATATTATTGATGTTTTAAGATATAATTTCAAAGTTGAAACTCATGGTAACATCAAAGGTAATACATGTCATCAATAATGTTTATGATCCGATTTCGTTTATGGTAATTCCTGATTCACTTGTATTCTCACATCCTGTTTTTTATCAATCTATTCTGAGCAATAAACAGTAATAGCTACCCACATGTGTTTTTGGTCTTGCCTTCTGACGACAATATCTTCAAGATAAGGATATTTTATAAACACGCTATCAACAAATAACATATCGTAACCATTCTTATTGACATTGGTGTACTGAATATGTAAATCGTTCCTCTATTATATTGCACATGGAACCAAGTGAACCGTCTTTAATATATAATATTCCCCTGATACACGCAATGAGTCCGTTGAGATGCATCATATCTGTCTTCACATTGAAGACTTTATCTAAGGGGAAATCAGCATTTCCAATAGCCATTCATCCATATTCCTGTGTACATTCATGAACATTTCAGAATTTTGGTATAATTAACTGACACATTTGCATAATTGTTAACGTCTCTCCGTACAATATTATCACTGTTTAATTATAAGAAAGGGAGGCTAAATGAAGCACGACACAGCATTGAATTTGTGTTGTGAAAATGCAATTTAAGTACAAACAATTACATTATAAAAGGCAGTGAATTATAAAGAATGTGACAACAAATAAAGTTCAACCAGATCATCAGATCGGTCTGAAAAAGTACAAGAATCTGTACTATTCAAGATAGTGTGATCCCAAAATAACATAGTTACATTTGTTCATTATCTAAATGGCATTTATCCCTCAACGTTCACCATACAGACATTTTAACAATAAACTTTCTCCGCATTAGATACAAAAATCTAATACTGACACGTTAGCTCATTTGTTCATTCATTCATCATCATCACGTTTAGAACATTGACGTCAAGAAAATTTGCAGGTTTTATCTAAAGGGTAAAATGCTATTTCATTACACAAATATTTGCTCGAAGTTTTTAAGGCGAAGAAATTAGATTTGAATAAACATTTGATTTAAGAAAATGTATTCCAATAATGTTGAGAGTAACTAGGAAAATATTTTCAAAATTCACATTTGCCTTTTGTCTTGCAACAATTGTATAAGCGCAATTGTCCGTGACACTGTAAGGCGAGGTCATAAAATAAGCGGGCCGTTTTGTGGATATTTCCTCGTGGTTAGAAGGGAATGGTACCGTTACTAAAGAAACCAATACAAATGATGTGTGTGACATGTCTTCTGAAACTCAAAGTTGTGAGGACCCTCGATCCCGGTTAAAACAAAGATTCACATGTCAATCGTGCAATCATGCAATGGTTGTATGCTATGATATGCTAATGATTTAACCTGTTCGGTTCCAATGAACATTCCAAAAATTTGAATGTGATTTTCAATTTTTCTAGTTCGTTAACACCGTTGTTGAAATAACAATCTACTCTGATGATAGAAAAACAAGACAATCTATTAAATATAATAGATAATAATTATCTAAGCGCCATTCTAACTATTGTGCGAAAAACGCCAACAATTGCTACTGAGTAATGAATGAATTAAAGATACGAGTTTTATGCCAAAACCATGTTATTTTGAAAATATATAACACATTCTGTATACTTGCAACAGTATGTAGGCAATGGGATAGTGTCTAAAAGAAACAGTAGGAAGGTACCTGGAAGTTGATTTTAGGTTTTTACTTCGATTCTATCAAATTTTCTCATTTTGAATTAAAGTTGTTTCACAATATTTTGATTTAATACCATTCTCTATCTTAGGAATGAAGTTATAATTAAAACGTTTTTAAGAGTTTAATCTACTGTAAGTAGAGTGCAGAATGTAATTTATGAGTGCAGTGACTCGTTATGAGAATAATTTATTTGATATTAATGTTTCATATGTAACTTGGGAATTTAGAGAAAACAGCTGAACGTTCAATAATGAGTTCACATAGTCTCGTTACATCAATCATTTTAAGTAAAGTGAAACAGCATAGCAAAACATTATATAGAAAACACCCAATTCGAACTCTTCCTTTGGAGAGTTCAAATAAATACTGTTTTGATGCTATGGTTAAGCATTCATGTTTTATTTTTCACACCGAAATGATGAAATGAATATTCAACTTTCAAAACGATGACATTTAAACGAAACAGATTCAATTATCATAAAGTTAACAAAGCTGAACTGGGATACCAGTGTCCCCTACACCTCGATGTTCTCAACACAAGAACATTGTCAGACACAAATTTTACAATGATTTTGAACGACATATTTTGTCATTTTCAAGTGAATAAGTCATATTATATTGTTAAATAATGACCTTCTAGAAGCAGCCTGTCAATCCATTGATTAATCCATTTTAGACTTAAACCCAAGGTCATGTCAACTTGATCTTTACCACTATTCAAATTATCAAAAACTGAAACGATTAAAACACAAAAGGTGCAGTTCCTTATATAAAAATATCATAATCGTTTTACTGATCAATATGTGTATGTTTGTCCTTAAATATCTCCACAATTTACTCGACAACGCATTAATAATCCATGATGCAGCCTAACAGTCGTAAATATCATTGAAAAAAATGTTCAGTACACTGTACGCTGATAAAAATCCTTTAGAGTGTACATGTTGTACGTTCATCTAGGAGTTCCCTAAACAAAAGTCCAGTGCAATCAACAGTTGTCCACTTTCAAACCATTACCAGTAATGAGGGTTGAAATTTACCAAAAGTCAAAAGGATTGGTCCCTTGGTTTTTATTGATGGGAGACAAATCCTTGACAAAAAAGATGTCCTAACATAAAGATATGATTTTTGTTGAGTTAATATCTGCTTGAGATCGCGAGGAAATACATGTACAGTGTTATCTGAAAATAACAGTTTTAATTAGCAGTTTGAAAGATTAGGCAGAGTATTGTAAATGGGAGCCAAATCCTTGACAAGATCAATTACAAATGTAAGTCAATGAGAGAGAAAGTGAAAGAACTAACTTACATTTTACATACGTACATACATGAAATGGTTTAGATTGAAATCAAGTCAATGAAGGGGCACTCTTTGAGAATGTAAAGCTGTTCAACAAAGTAAGTGCATCCTTTGACGTGAATAATTCGATTGCCTCCGGATCAAAACGTTGTTGTCGGTGTAGCTGTTGTTTCACTGTACTGATTGAGTTACCTATTCTCAGTTCGATACAGCCCTCGTTTTTTAACTTGTAAAATTACCTAGATGTACTAGGCCTGTCAAACATACTTCATCAACAGCGATGAGAGACTTTGGTAATTACAACGCCGAGAACTGTCGGAATAAACTAAGTTTATCCCAACACTAAAATCAAGCCTGTAGATACTCTCAGTGTTATTAGGGGTCAATGGAACAATAGGGAGAAATTAGTACTGAGAGTTGAGACAACGTCTGTCCTTAGAGATTGTTATTCATTAAGTCGTCATCATACTTCAGCAGTCAGTGACCATGAGTATCAATTCTTCCCGGCCTGCAAACACACAAGTCTTTCTTTAAGGAAAAGTTAACCCTTTTAATTTCTTTTTCAACTTTGAACAATTGTTTCATCTTTTTTAGAAAGAGTTTGAATGACTAAATGGTTGATAAAAACATTTTCACTTTGTTGTTGATTCTATTCCATATGCTGGAAAATAATTGAAAATACTTCTTTGAAGAACGGCAATGTTTAGAAATTGGAAAATATTTTAGTTTAATGTACCAATTTTCAAAATGCATTTACATTATCTGAAATTCGTACCATGCATAGTACTTTTTAAAACAAAACACCATTGATTAAAAATTAGATGATGTCAAACATTGCGATTCCTTAATGACCCTTTTGCAATTCAAAACACGAACGTATTCTTAAGTGTCGTCAGTTGCGAAATATCTAAGATTAAGATTGTGATTATCTGAGATGAATTTGATCCTATTGGTTCAGGAAAGGATTTCTGTTAAGAGTTTTAGTCTGCTTTCTTGACAGAGGTAATTGTTTGTATGTGATACCCTTTGCTAGGCACGTAGGTGTTCTGATTCGTATAGAAAACGGTTGTCTTTTTATACGACATTATGGTGATTTGTATATATTGTCTGTTTGAGAATACATTTAATCATTTCACATTTAATTGATTAAAAGAGACACACAACGACCTTAATCACTTCTAAAACGACAAAAAAAAAAAAAAAAAAAAAAACCAATACCAAAAATTCTACGGTCTTTGGTAAATTTCAAACATAACTTTTGCTATGATTTTATTTGTAATTGAGTTTATCTCTTAAATAAAATCAAACAGCGACATAAGATATATGAGAGAGATATCGATACTTTCAAATAAATTAATTAAAGCAGACAAACAACTTTTTTCAATGCGACGTTCTTGAAAAAGATCCTAAAATAATAATAAATAACTGGTTCATTTGCCTTTGATTATTATTCAACCTGGTGTTGGACATATGACATAACCATAAATGTAGAGTTGTATATCAAATTATATCACATATTTGTTTTTAAAATATCTAATATTTTAATGTTGTGTAGAGAATTACGAGAAAACATACTATTCTTACACAACGTTCCACACATGTTACGAATGTGATTTCAGTCAATTACTGTATCAGTAAGTAAAGATAATCTTAATGATGCAAGAATTGGTGAACGTGTATGCAGTAAAGAAAAACTGTTGATATCTTACATGTTTATTGGAATGAATAAGAAAAACGTAATAATGTAAAAGACATTATTAATGGAAATCTATTCTCGAATTATTTTTATGCCATAGTTCAATTAGTTTTTATGATACAATTTGCTTATATTTGCAGTAGGAACATGGAAAAGAGATAACCGTTGGCTCTGAGATATTAGCTAAGTAGCAATAAGAATATTCATCAACGTACTGCAAATCCATCACAAATACGACAGAAATGGTGTTAATGGCCTTATCATATCCATAAATGTACTTCTCATCGTAAATCACGTCAATTCTGAAGTATAAAATATAGTCATTTACAATAAATTGCCACTTTCTTTAAAGAAGCCAATATCATGTAGAAAATTGCTTCCGAAGCTGAGAGGTTATGCAACCTTCTTATAGGTAATTGGATAACCATGTTAACACAGGTTCATATCAGCAAATCCATGGCTAGAAATAATTAATAGCGACCGAAATGTTCACAGAAATAGTTTTTTATGGGAGTTGATCTTCCGTTGAAGGAGTTTCTAAGAATTAGTTTTTGCTCTTTAAAAAAATGTTGCAGTACGATGCCAAACTCTGAGAGCGGTGTCATTTTGTTAAGAAATAGTCTCATCATTGAGTTTTGATTTTTCTGCTCTTGTCTTTATGATTCCTTTTCATATTGAAATTATAGGAGGACATAAAATAAAATAGAAGAAAATCGCTATTGTACCTTGCACATAGATGCACAAATAAGAGAAGCATGTATACTGAAGTTGACCCTCATCTCTACAATATTATCATTATAATGATTTAAATACATGTAAACTTCTACGACTTCAATTATACAGTGTAACCAGTTATAATTACCATGACGCACTCGTTGTATATGAATCTTGTAATAGCTCGTGACTCAAAGCGGACCCTCTATTATATATGTTATCCCCTATTGTACACCAATGAGTTCGTATTGTATCCATCATATTTCTTTGAGGAAATTGTCTCGGGAGAAATCAACATTTGCAAAGGACATTACTTCAAAGAAGCTCAATAAACAATGTTTCAAAAAGTGGTCATTATTAACTGAAGTCATTTTACATCGTTAACGTCATTATGATTAATTTTGCATTCTTAACAGGGTGGACAATATTTGAAAAATATGACATGAAAAATAAGACCTATGGCAGAATGGTGGTATTATTTATGACATGGTACAGTTTTGTGAACAAATTTTGATACCCTTCCAGTTTTGAAAAAAATAAATATTTAGAACATTAAACAAATTTACACTTAGGAATCTTTGAGTTCTACTATGTAAAATCATTTAAATGCCTTATAAAAGAAAACACTATTGATCGCATCATTTTCATTGCTGGAATTTGAATAATTACTCAAAGTATTACAATTTCTCTTTTAAAATACACAAGTTATGAATAATTTGTTCACAACAAAGTTTGTAGCTTTTTTATATAAACATAATGCAGCCTTTGTTTAAACAAAAATGCTTCTGCATTATCTTAATCAGATGTCATCGTTGATAAGGCATAGACAGGGACCTACCATTGAGACATTTATTAATGGAATATTCATTGAACACAGGTGAAGAAAATGTTTGAAGGTTGGGCAGGGATTGATTTGCTTCGAGGGGAGGTCCTCAAATATTTCGAGCTGAAAATTCGCAGCACACATTATACCTCTACAGTGTTTTTACTGAAATATTTGTATATAAGGATTTTAGATGTGAATGAATAAGCAAGTAAATATGATTTGCATAAGTAAAACCAAAATATTCTTCAGTTTGTATTCTTGTAAATTTGAATTAAAATTACTTCACATATCTTCTCAAAGTATAATGATAATAGATAGAGAATATAAAAATAATCTCCCAGAACAGTTTACAAGGTTTTCCACCAAACGGTCTATTCGGTCAAAGCTAGGAGAATTTTCAAGGTATGCCATGGGTAACTATTTATGTTTTATTAAGTGTTAAGCGTGACTTAAAACCTAAGAGAAATGGTTTTTGGTAAATCATTCATATTCAGTGAAAACAAGCAACACATATCTAGGATAACAACCCAAATCACTCCAGAGATTCGATGCTTAAGTCATTCACTTTGAAATTATAGCTCAGCTACCGAAATAACCTTATAAATAATTGCTTTTCACACTTGCTGTCATTTAAATGAAACAGTCAGTTTATCTTTACAGTTTCAATTTGACGCTGTATGACATTTTTTTGAAATTACAATGTCCAGTTCCTCCTCGATATTCCCAAGGTACTTTGACTATTCATTGTTTGTGAACATTGTTATTAAAAGACAACAATATCTTACAATCATTATTTTCTAAAATGAATAAATATCTAGCATATTTTTCTCATTTATACTATTTTGTCGTATAACTGCTTCATTTACGATATATTTCTGTGATTCTGTAAATTACCACATCAATACCATTTATATATATCGGTATAATCATAAAGAAACACATAAAAATCACTATTTGCATGCGTTTAATATATATGTTCAACCTCAGCTGAAGGCTGCTGAAAATATTCCGTTCAAATAATTCACTTATCACTCTTGTAACTATTTCACCTTATCATACATCAAAATACCATTATATGGTCAGAGTAAATAGCAATATTGAGCAAATAAGTTATATGCATCGAGCTGTATAGATATTAGTAATAAAAGAAGAATAAAACCGATACAAATAGTTTCTCTTTAAATTTATAAATGAAGATTAATTTGTTTCTAATCATAAATAATTTGATTCTGATCAAAAAAGAGTCTGAAATGTTTTGATTGTTTGACTTCTTAATACATAAAACCGTATATAAGTCAAATGGTTATAACATTAGCTACTCGAGCAAAACACATGAACAAGTTCTCCAGAGAGCCATAAAGAGACATCTCTAATAATAAAGACATATACTTTTCATTTAATGTGATTCCAACTTGCCTATTATTCTGTGTGCCAAAAGTGTAAACATTTCCCAACTAACACACTTCAATTCATTCTGAAAAAGATTTTAATATATTTGTTATTTCAGTTGAAGTTATTTGCAAAATATAATGCATTTAATTTAATTTTTTAATGTCAACGTTTGGTAAATAAAGGACCAGTTTTGTTGTTCATGGCATGGCCATATTGAATGGCATGACGATAAACATGAACATATATATTTTTTTAAGACAGGATAATTTTTTCATACTCATGTGATTTTGTTGACGATACTTTCAAAGAGTTTTAAATATTTGGGTTCTATGAACAGATTTATATCTACATAATTTCACAGATATGTATAGTTCCTGAAATGTAAAGATACAGAACACAGAATCTATGATGTTAAATTTCTTAAAATAATGTATTTTCATAAATTGTCACACCTGTCCAAATGCCTAAAAAGGTTTGGTTTATTACCTTTGAAACTAGTATATATAACACGAAATATGTTCTGCTCAATCAATGACAAAATTATGAACAACATGTAATGTCCACAAACTAAGAACACGTAATAAATCACCAATTCCGAAGCTCAAAATGTGGTCATTTACATGACACTGCCACTTTATATTCCAAAGCTACTGTCACGAAGTCATTGTTGCAAAAAGTAAATCATAAAGTGGCACCTGAACAGGTTAAAAACAACAAATAAATACTTCATGAAAACTACTCACCATAAATGTCGCTTGCAGTTGTGTTAGATACCCATTAAGAGATTATATATTTGCTCGTCTTGTTAATGAGATAAGATTAATTCCTTTCATAACACCTTTTTAGAAATGATATTCATCATGGCTATAAAAGTATGTTGTCTCATTTATCAGTGGCAATATAAAATAGAAAAATGTCATACAATAAGCATGATTAAATAAATGTTACTGATGAAGAACAAAGAAATGCATTTACATTTTGAACAACAGAAACAGAATTTATAAACAAACGAACGTATATATTTAGAGAAAGAATATTTTGCTTTTGACTACAGATTGACATAATGCAATGAAGGTTAAGGGTACTATGTATAACTTTCTATACATGTACCAGTAACATTGCCTATCAAATTTAATCAATTTACAACTTGTTTAATAAAAGTAATAATAGGCATGTTACATAGAAATATACAGATTGGTATCATTCTTTCATTTGCCAAATTGATGATCATTCAGTTGGGATCTGCATTTTCGCTAGTGATGAACGTTAAAAACAATTTAAAATTTCAAAATTTACTTGCTATAGTTCGGCATCTATAAATTTTATGAACATCATTATTTTTATGGATTTCATTATTATTAAGAATCTGTTGAAACTCAAGGTAAAATCACAGGTAATGCATGTAATCAATGACATCTTCTAAGATTAACATTATCGACATTGGTGTCCTATATAAGTAAATCTTTTTCTCTATCATATTGCTAATGAGACTGAGGTACCCACTTTGATACAAAATGTTCCCCTGTTGTAACGAATGATTCCGTCGAGATACATTAGATCTGTAATTACATTGACGAATCATCTCAGGAGAAATCAGCATTTCCTAAACCCATTCATTCATATTCAAGGAACACTAATAAAGAATATTCGCTATCAAGTTGTTGATACCTGGAAAATTTGCACAGTTATAAAACATTCAGTATCAGATTAATAGTAAACTTTATTAATTATTGGGGTTTCGAATCACAATGTACAGATGCATGAACATATAAAATACAGCTTCTGAACAAGAGTTTGTTTGAACAAAAAATTAAAATGTGGACAATTTCTTGATATTAAAATAATACTTTATGGTTAAAACGTTTGGATAAGTTTGTGAATGGATAATGTTAACACTAAACATATCAAGAATAGCACAAGACATGCAAGAAGCAACTCCATTTTTGAAAGCGATATTTGGTCAAAATTCTTAAATTCAGTTTTTCTTCTTTCTGTAATACTTTATTGAACGAATATATTTTCTCTTAATACAACATGCAAAGTAACGTTTCAGTGATCAGCTGCTTAAAACTTTGTATATAATAATAACGCAACTAACAATAATATTCTATGCTAAATCACTTTACCGATATTTCAAAAACCTTACATTATTATGCCTTCTATTTCTAAAGCAAAAGGATACTTAATGACCGAGTTGAAACCCTGATTATCAATACCACATTAGAATGTATTTAATTGATAAATTGTACTTCACATTTCAGGTCATGCTTGCTTTTTAGGTAATGTTGGGGATTTTGTCGTGCAACGGTCGAACTTGAATATAACTTCAAAGGTTGCATTCGGGGGATCTGTTACTGAAACAGAATTTTTGCAGTTTATTTTAAATACAAACGAGTACGGTTTAAGATTCCCTTAAAATCAGTAGACGTTCCGTCACTTCCCAACAATCCTTTTGAATTTAGTGAAAACACTTTTGTAAAACATTATTAAGAGAACACTCAAAATCATAGACCAACAATCTCATTAAATCGCATGTCAACTGACTTACATTTTCGCGTAATGAATAAAGCATGTCCTTTTTTTCGTTCTTACACCAAAGCGATATAAAAAGTAATTAAGTTACAATTTTATGATACAGAAAACAGATGGCCATTCTTTCTTTCAGTTTTTCAATTCTTCAATCATATTGAAAGCAAGTATCCGTCCTTCTAAATTTGATTATCCTTTTTAATGATTATAAACAAGTAGACACATGCAGTAATAATGATCATTACGCTTTAACGTTGGTACAGCTACAGTAAATGCACCTCTCAACTTTTAAAGGGGCAGTAGCACGTTTTTTAATAATTTTATATTTTAAATTTTACACTGATAAATGTCAAAAATAAAAAATCTCATTACACACACCAATCATCCATAGTCAGATGACAAAGTATGAAGATTCACATAAAATCCATTGGCGGCCATTTTGTGTGAGCACGTTCAATTCATTTTGTGCAAGAAAAAGGAATCTCATGGCTAAACTTTACGTTATATATTTGAATTATTACTGCTCTATTTAGTTCAAATACATTGTCTTTCAATTGGAACCATTCGTTTTCATTTCCATTTTCATTTCCACTAAAAACGTGCTACTGCCCCTTTAAAAGTACATAAGAGGATATCACTTCCATCATTTCTGTGATTGAATTATTTCTAAATGAAGAACATATTGTTCCAGCCATAATATCGATGTCCATAAGCGATTCCTTCAAAGATAAGGTAAATCGTGTAATGATTAAGTAAGTAATTGTCCATATAATACATTACAACGAAGCTGTTAGACATGAAACAAAACATTAAGGTGAAAGAGAGAAAGTTAAACATTACCATGATATGCTGCGTTCCACTGTTTACATAAGGTTTCTTGCAATTTTAGATCAAAGCAGTACAGAAACATTGTACACTAAGCTAACAGATTGATAGAAAAAGCTTCGTGATACATACAAGATTCTGTTAGTTTTGAAAACAAGTAAAACGATTAACACGATTCTTCACCAAACAACATATTAACAGGATCTCAACGAAGCCATTAAGTGTGAATCCCTTCCTATAAAACACTGATAGTTTGTATTTAATGTGATCATCAACTCCGTTTTATAGTTGTACATTGTAGACATTTAACTTTGAACGCCTTTGATACATTTTAAAAAAGATTCAGAAACATGTATTTATTGTACTTTAGTTGCAGGTTGTGCAATAAACTGACTGTAAATATATAAAATAATGAAGGATATGTGTCTTCAATTATGTACGGTTGACAATTCATCTCAAGGGGACACTTTTCTCAGAAACCATTGAAGATAGGATAACTAAATATGCTTTGTCTGCAGGGTGTCATTACCTCGATGGCGTTGGAAAATCGGAAGTACAATGATTTTTTAAGTAGTTATTGTCCTTGTTCTGTGTTTTTGGACTTTGTTTGACTGTGTCTTCAAATGGGTCAACATTCCTTGGAAACTACTTTAGATAGGAGAAACAAATTTGCCATGTGTTTTCAGGAGTTAATACCTAGATGGAGTTTGAAATTGAGATTTTTGCAATCGTATATTACAGAGTTATTGTCCATGTTGGGAAATGTGGGAGTTGAAAACTAAAATGAAAACTAATTGACGGGGGATGCTTCATCTCGACATCTAAATGACATAAAACCAAACAGGAACATGTGATGGCATTAGAAATGATTGAAATTCATAGGGAATGTAAATACATTTTGTTTTATATTTCGCAAATATAATATTGTTCTGTAAATAATAATGTGACACAAATCTTCAAATCTGAAGCAAGACAAACGGTTTTCTTACGTGATACGTTATGCTTTTGATCATACAAAAATGACTGAAAGTATTTCATTTAGAAGGTAAATGGTAAGATAATTATAGAGTTACATGTTTCTAACAATTCTGAAACAAACATACATTACATCTGAGTTTTTCTTGCATTTATACAAATATCTGGTCACAATCACTCATTTTAAAAGGTTCCTTTTATACTGAAACTTACTAATCATTAAATTTTACAAGACGTTATTCATAAACATTCAGAATACAATATCCCACAAGACAATAAATGAATAATGCATAATTTTTATCTCTAATATGACATGCAATGCCCTTGTGTAAGATTGCATAAATGTATGTTAAGATAAACTTGATATGCATGGTTGTGAGAAATAAAAAACTTTGTTTTGATAAAAAAGATTATCTGCACCTACAATCTTCTCTTTGTATGAATATCTCACACAGCAATGATCATATTGTTAAAGGAGTAACAATGGTGGTTATATTACGTATTTTAAATTTAAGGCAATTAATATCAATAATTGTAAGTACTATAAATATTGATTAAATGATTTTAAGAACTTTAATTTGAAAGGTTATGGCAATAGTTCAAAAGAGTGGATCATCTAGATATTGATAGGAACGTTCTAAGTCAATTTAAGTTGACAGAGAGGATTCTAAAGAGTTCTTGTGGTCTGTCAATAATTCTCTTAATCATGAAAGAATAGAGATCGTTCAGAGGAACCCGTATAATTGAGTTCTGAACTACGCCTTAATGTTAATTGATACCTCTGCAAAGGGTTGCTTGTTAGAGACTGATAAAAAGAGAAATGCTTAAGGTTATGTCAACTTGATCTGACCACTATGTCAACTTAATGAGCCATTACTCAACCATTGACAAAGGCAAATATGCTATGGAAAAAACTGATGAAAGCATGAAACGATTTGATTTCCAAATACAATATTGAAATATGTGCTGTGTTATATGAATTGAAACCATTTCGAAGCATCCTTTTGCTGCATCTTCCCACATTGAAAGATGCCCGTTTGCATTGATAGAAACTATGTGTATGATGGAGTATGCAAAACTGTCCAAACAACTTTATTTCAATAGCTATTTGTCATACTTGTCTGTGGTAAGCATGTATAAAGATTCCTGTTCTTTATCAAAATAGGGTATATTTTCATCAGCTTCGGTCTCTGAACAGGCTCACGAAAAAACTGACTCTTTTTCCCCCTGATACTCGGATAGTAGTCACAATCCGACACTCGAATATGTCGATGGTTCCTTGAGAGCTGTCGTCTTTGGTAACCCCTGGTTCTTTCAATTCAGAAAGCAATTATGCTTCTAAACTGGAAATATGATCTACATGTTAATAGGTACACTTGACAAACATATTTGATCAACAGGAATGATTGGTCATCAGAGAGCCAGGAAATGTCAAAGTAAATAAGTATCAAATGAACCAATGGGCAATCTCAATATATTGGATGTCAAGAAGATGATGATTGATTGGAGTCAACTTAATCTGTCATTAGAGATAGACGTTGATGGAGTTGTCATTATACTTCAACATGTGTTCATTATTGTACATTGTACATTCCTTGCCAATACTGATAGATGTGTGCAACCATAGTTTTTTTACAGGAGAAGATGGCTTCTTTCATTCCATCTTCAGTTTGCAACAATATGTCGCCTTTAAACATAATCCATTTGAAATCGATTTTAGGGAAATATATGATATTCATAAATGAGGTTAAAATTTATCAAACTTTAAATTAATTGATGAAAACAGTGAATTAATAACTATGTACTAACTGTTATTGAGAACCAATTTCAGTTGAATGTATGGATATCAAAATGGTAATAATTAAAATGGATAGAAAAGCGATCATTTGAGATTAATTGTGAAATAAAAGGATGTTTGTACGTCTCTCCTTTTCTGGTTTGTTTTATGGGTTGTCATTTTCAATCTTTTCCGTATATAAAGTTCATTATAATAATAATAATAATAATAATGGGCATTTATAAAGCGCTATATCAATACACAATAAATCCATTATAAACAAATACAACTGCAAACATTTATTGTAAAAAAATATTGTTTTGGATAAACTTCCTACTTAAATGATTATTAAAAATGATTCCAAGTTTGATTCCAGGAATAATTAAAGATGACGAATTTAACCCAATAATTGATAATTGATTTAGAAGACATTATTGCTGTAAAAACAAAAATTTCGCAGTCCATAATATCGAATGTACATGTTGATATGTCTCATGTCTGACGTCTTTTTCTTTTCGTTTATGTATTCCATTGTAACAAATAAAAATGAAAATTCTTCTGAAGACCTTTTACTGTCGGAATTATATTCTTGAATACCATTCCTTATGCTATAGGTAAATTGGTGTCGATGGTGGAATATTCTTCAATTAGCTGCGCCACTCGTGTAATATCAACTTTACCCATGACACTCGATGAAATAAACCTGGTATTTGGAATACAACATTAAGTATTCTATTTATTATATGATTTTTTAATGAAATATGCAATTAAAATTACTTTAAAACTGGAAAGTTACCCTCTTTTCTTCACGTGACTGAAAGTAGTTCCGGCATCTGACCAGTGACGATATAATATATCGTCACTGGTCACAGTGAAATTATCATATATCGTCACTGTTGCCTGATAGACAGTTTATTTCACTGATAAAACCCAGTATTTCATCGCTGATCATATAATATAAAAGAAAATTCTTCTGGAGACCTTTTACTGGTGGAATTATATTCTTGAATACCATTCCTTATGCTATAGGTAAATTGGTGTCGATGATGGAATATTCTTCAATTAGCTGCAAAGCTTCGAAAAGTGATAGAGGTTTGTTCTAAATATTATATTGATGGCATGCTCTTTTTGATCACAATCACGACAGCAATTGCCAAAATGGACCTGTTGTGTCCAGCTACTTATCACTTATTGTGAATCACCTCTATTCTGAAGCACAAATTATGGTCATTTTCATGATACTCCCATTTATATTCCAGAAGCCGTGGTGACCAAAGCTGAAACATAAAGTGACCCTACTCTATGATTACTGTGATACTACCAGGCTCAAACTACCTCTGTCCATTACCATGAATGATAATGAGAAACCTTCAAAGTGCTAATAAATAGGTTCTTTTATGAGTCCCTTAACCGTTGGAATTACGTTGATTCTCTTTGTTAAAGCTAAGAAGGTTTCAAACGTGAAAATATACGTTGGTTTTTAGCATGAAACGTTAAGAATTTTCATACACGCATCATCAGAGCGTAATTGCATTACAGTTCAGAAAGTTAAGAATATTAAAATGACAATTACTTTTTATCTCAGAGAATTTATTGCATCAAATTTAATTAAATACAGAAAGCCTTTAAAAATGTTTTTACAAAAAAAATGGGTTCATAATATTTTAAAAGCTTAAAGATTAGACATGAGATAACTTGGTGATTAAGCTTGTATTTGTAAAATGCCGAGTCCGTGGTCTTTACTTTGTACGAAGTTGGGTGTATAATAGCCTGATCGAAATTGAAAAATTTCAATTCAGGTTCAAACACGGTGGTTCAGTGGTTAGTGCCCTGACCCGTCACGCCAAAGACCAGGGTTCGAATCCAGTTGGAGACACTAAACATTTGTGACTTGGGATTTACACTGTCATGTATTCATCATACTCATTGCACTCAGTCCAAGCTGTACAACTGATGTGTGGCTGCTTTCAAAGAACAAGGGCAACGATGAGCCAATGAGCAGTGCCTCCGCTTGATATTATTATTATTATTATTAAACAGGAATTTTAACTAATAAATAGCAGATGAGAATTTGTGTTCCATGCAAACAACCAATAAAATGTATATAGCACCAGATAGAATTTACTCGATTCACCATAAATGTCACTTGCAGTCGTGTTATGTACCCATTAAGAGAAAATATATGTATGGCACTCGCCCATAGATCTTAATGAGAGTAGAATAATTCATGATATAACACCTATCTTGAAATGATGATCGTCGCTATGAAATGATTAAATCTCATTTATGAGTGACAAATTAAAGTAATGAGATTCCAAAAAACATGTTTCGACTTCAAAACGGAAGATGAAAACTACTTCCTGAACAACAATTGTAATAAAGTATCAAGTGCAAATCATTATTGCATTTCTGAGTATGATTTTCATGTTAAGAATATCACATTAGAAATCCTTAGTGATCCTTTCCATAACCAGTATTATCACCAATTCTAACATGTCTAATTGCATTATTATTAATCAGATTTACATATTTGATGTTCTTTCATCTGTCAAAATAGATGTCAATATTGTTAATGAAGTTGATATCGTTATCTGTAAACAAGGTTTCAGTCTTCTAGTTATTTCGCTTTTCGGGGAAAAGGTGAAACTATTTAGGGTGTAGCCCCTCTTACCCTTTTTAGTAGTTATAGGGAAGTGGTCACCATAAACTTTAATCATAATTCCTATTTGACGAGGAGTCTGTTCACAAGGTGTCGGCTATCTAAGCCTATCCCTTCTTTGGAGGAATATCTTAGACGTTCCCCTGTGGCCCTTCTAGGGTCCCCGAGTCCTAAAGTCCTTAAAACTATAAATCATAAACCTCATCAGCTAAGGAATGTGTAAGCTAGCTTAAAGATTTCTACTCTTACTGTTTATGATGAAGAAAATGAAAACATCATGAAACTATTCTGAAAAGTTATAATTTCCAGGTAATGTTGTTCTGGAGTAGAACATGAAAAGGTTACCGAACAATATTATGATAGGACGAACGGACGGATAGATGGATCGATGTAAGGACGAACAGCGGACGCTATGACATGCTTCTATCCCATCGGGCCTGATGAACTTATAATTTGATGGAAGAACAGTTAACGTTCACAACGTTTTCCACTTATGGTGATAATGGGGGTTTATTAGATACATCTCTAAACTTTGGTTATAGAGTGAACTGACGATGCTTAGATGAGTTGGTAGAGGCATTTTCGCTTCTTAGAATTGTCTTGAAGTGTTCGAAGATTTAAGTTGTGAACTATAGTTCAGATTTTGTACTAAATGGATTAATATTATTGATGTTTTAAGTTGTAATTTCAAAGTTGAAACTCATGGTAAAATCAAAGGTAATACATGTCATCAATAATGTTTATGGTCCGATTTCGTTTCTGGTAATTCCTGATTCACTTGTATTCTCACATGAAGTGCATCCTGTTTCTTTATCAACCTATTCTGAGCAATAAACAGTAATGGCTACCCACATGTGTTTTTTGGTCTTGCCCTCTGAAGACAATATCTTCAAAATAAGAATTTTATATAAACACACTATCAACAAGTAACACATCGTAACCATTCTTATTGACATTGGTGTACTGAATATGTAAATCGTTTCTCTATCATATTGCACATGGAACCAAGTGAACCTTCTTTAATATACACTATTCCCCTGATACACGCAACGAGTCCGTTGAGATGCATCATATCTGTCCTCACATTGAAGACCTTATCTAAGGGGAAATCAGCATTTCCAAAAGCCATTCATTCATATTTCTGTGTACATTCATGGACAATGTTTCAGAATTTTGGTATAATTAACTGACACATTTGCATAATTGTTAACGTCTCTCCGTACAATATTATCACTGCCTAATTATTAAAAAGGGAGGCTAAATGAAGCACGATACAGTATTGAATTTGTGTTGTGAAAATGCAATTCAAGTACAAAAACTTCTATTATAAAAGGCAGTGAATTATAAAGAATGTGACAACAAATTACGTTCAACCAGATCATCAGATCGGTCTGAAAAAGTACAGGAATCTGTACTATTCAAGATAGTGTGATCCCAAATATAACATAGTTACATTTGTTCATTATCTTACAGACATTTTAACAATAAACTTTCTCCGCATTAGATACAAAAATCTTTATCTTATAATCATCACTAATACTGACAAGTTATCTCATTTGTTCATTCATTCTCATCATCATACCTAAAACATTGACGTAATGAAAATTTGCAGGATTTATCTAAAGGATTGATATTTCATTGCCAAAACATTTGCTCGAAGTTTTTAAGGCGAAGAAATTAGATTTGAATTAACATTTTATTTAAGAAAATTTATTCCAATATTGTTGAGAATAAGTAGGGAAATATTCTAAAAATTCTGTCGGTGACACTGTAAGGCAGGGTCTTAAAATAGGTTGTGTAGAACCTTAGCTCGATTAATACCAAGATTCACATGTCAATCGTGCAATCATGCAATGATTGTATGCTACCACTTGTACTTATGATTTAACCTGTTCGGTTCCAGTGAACATTCCAAAGAATGTAATGTGATGTCCATTTTTTTCTAATTCGTTAATACCGTTGGTGAAATAACAATCTACTTTGGTGATAGAAAATACTACCAATTGAACTTCCACAAAAGAAGAACAAGACAATCATGGAAGATAAATAATGAGCTGAGCGCAAGTCTCTGCTTTCTGACATAAACTATTGTGCGAAAGTGGCAACAAGTGCTACTGAGTAAAGAATACATAATATATGCGAGTTTTATGCCAAAACCACGTTCTGAAAATATATGACACATTCTGTGTACTTGCAACAATGGGATTTAGCTGAAGTGTCGATTTTATAAAATTTTCCCATTTTGAATTAAAATTGTTTCACAATTCTTTGATTTAGTAACATTCTCTATCCTCTTTTTATAATCTTCTTACGCGAAGTTAATTTATGAGTGCAGTGACTCGTTATGAGAATAATTTATTCGATTTTAATGTTTCATATGTGACTAGGGAATTTAGAGAAAACAGCTGAACGTTCAATATAAGTTCACATAGTCTCGTTCCATCAATCATTTTAAGTTAAGTGAAACAGAATAGCAAAACATTATATAGAAAACACCCAATTCGAACTCTTCCATTTGAGAGTTCAAATGAATATTATTTTATGCTATGGTTAAGCATTCACGTTTTATTTTTCTCATCAAATTGATGACATGAATATTCATCTTTCAAAATGATGACATATAAACGAAACAGTGCCCAGCCTTTTAATTTGACAAAGCTGAACTGAGATGCCAGTGTCCCCTACACCTCAATCTTCTCAACTTTTAACGATTTTGAAAATTTTGCGATATGTGGGGAATGTAGACGTTACTATATTTGTAAATGATTTTATTCCAAGCAGGATATTATCACGTTATTGCAATATCCCTTATCAAGTTTTAGTTGTTAATGTTTCTTTGAATGTTCAAAACCTGTTCGTGTATTTGATGAAAGGATAACATTTAAGGTCACAACATACGTGTACATCAAATGTTTTATTGTAAGATTTTTATTGCAGGGAAAGAAGAAGAAGGTGGGTTACCCTAAAAATTCACTATAACTTCTAAAATGCTACTCAAAAAGTTCAGCATGTATGTGAGCCAAGAAAGCATGAATCAATGATTGTTATGGTTTCAGTTCTCCTTGTACATTTTATTTTACATTTTTAATTCCTGTTCGGGTTTTGTTAGATACCGCAATATTGGTTTAGAGGAAGTTCATCAAGTGTTATTCGGATTAGGATTTAATCCTCTAAATGAAATTTGAAAGTACTTTCATCTATCCTGTCTTAATTTGGAAGATGCTTGCTCCTAATTCGGAAGTAGACATCAAAGTCATGCTGACAATTCTTGAGTTCTTTATTTTGTTGTTGTGTTGCTCCTCTTTGCAACATTCGACTTTCAGTTCTTCATTGTTCAAGTGTCCCCTTCGAGCACAACGACTAGGCTGTAATGGTGAGAGTAAAAATAACTTCAAGTGACTTGCGGACGTCTTGGTAATTGAATAAAAGCAAGTTAAAAAGAGTGATATAATTACTGAAATTTCTTAAAGATACATGTAGGTACCTGTATATTTAAAGACTTTCTAAATGCTGTATCTTTAACAGATTTTTGTTAAACGCGGACTTGCAAAGTTTCACTTAATAAGGATTGTACATATGTATATATAACGTGCAACAAATATGAACAATGATTGAAAAATGTTGGGCAATTAGAACTTATGTAAAACTTAATTCATATATCAGATAATTCAGATATCTCACTTGGTCATTTCACAAAGTCCTAAAAGGTGTAATATATCATCAAGACACATAATATTCAAGATATCTGATGACTTTGATTCACGATGAAAACACTCTGATAAAATAAATTTGATATAAATCTGGATCAGGTTAATAACTGTTGTCAATGGCCACATCAATCATGTTAACATAGTTAATACCATTTGACATCATACTCTCATCAGATCAGTACACATAGTGTGTCTGTGTTCTGAAAGGATAAATCATTATGTCTACACCAATTTTTTTACATAAAATCATACGCGAGTAAAATGATCCATTAGTTCGGATTATGTGAGTCAACGTTTTACGTCAATACATGTCAAGTAAGAAATATACTAAAAGATGAAATGACACGTTTTCGGTATATCAAACAGTAAAAAATTCTAGTTTGCACTTTTATCAGGAATATATTGGTCGTTTTGAATTTTTAGCTTAAAACACATGTTAATTCTTTAACATTGTTTTCAACAAGAGAGTACACAAACATTTTAAGGAAATCATTACCAAATGGACGATGTTTATATCCGATGCAGTAACTGGCATTTGAAAACATCACCAGATTGTTTTCGTTCCAATAATACATCACTTTTCTTAAAATAGCACAGAAACCTAGAGTTAAACAATGAAGTTCTATCAACTTTTATGTCATTTATATAATCGTTGTAGCTATCTAAACCAACTTACTACCATTTTTGGCAATAATATTGGTTCTTCTCAATGTGTTATTTCCCTAAAGTTTGTTAACTAATCTGCGTATTCTAGTTCAGACATCATGTATTTTTGAATGTCTTAACATTAGAATGCCATATCTATTTGTACTAGCAAGTTAACAAAATTAAGGTACACAGCTTACTTGAAATAATATGACCATGATAAACAGCTTAAAAATAAAACTTAATCAAAATGTGGATAATTGAGTCAATAAGAAAATCACCAACAGGTCTGCATTTTAGCTAGCATATAATTCGTGCCGATGTATCACCCCCGAGTGCATGTTAGGAATACGAAAATGACATTTTACGAAAAAGCATTTTTAACTGACACATTTTTGCTATTGACAATATCTGGATTCAATATAGTTTGCAATTATTTTGTAGGTTTTATTCTGACAACTAAATATTGAAAGATGTATCTTTGTTACTTTACAAAACAGCAAATATTTTATTAATACTGCGATGATCATGATAAGTGTGTTAGGGAGTAGCATGTTCTCAAAAACATTGTATGTTGATAAAAAAAATATGTTACCCGCAGTGTTTAACCAGCAGTGGAATAACCACATTTAACAATCCCAAAATATCTTTGTCTCATCCTTGAAGCCACATTTGGGCATATCGCAATCTTTCATATTGTTGATTAAAAATTATAAGATAGTAAGGAAATTTCCATTTGATCTGTATCGCATAATTATTGCCAATAACTACTGAAAACACGATATGTTTCATGACGATACCCAGTCATCTTCGTCAGCTGCATATGAATTCTTTAAAGAATTTGTATAGACTTTTCGAAAACAATCTCCATCAGACAAGCAATAGATATCCATTAATGTATTCGATCCATATTGTTGGATATTACTACTGAAAGCAAGAAAAGGTCATTTGCACTCAGAACAGAACTATCAATAAAAACAGTCTCTCCGCTTATTGATCCAGTGGATCAATTTAACGTCTTCTTCATATTTACAGAAAACACATAATCTGCCTGTCAGCATTGATAAAGTCGTTCATTTAGTGATGATAACACTGGGCTTCATCAAATCAGTTTCGTATTTGCAACAAAATATCATGTACATGTCACTGAAGTAGCAGATTGAAAAAAAAATGAAGTTTACTTTAAAAACTTTCTATATGAAAGGGGTACTCGGCTCCATCATTTCAATGACTGGGACATTTCTTACCATAACATTTCAGCTTAAATTTTAACGAATAGATATGTTTTAAATAATTTCATAAATCTTTTTTTTTCTGTACATAATTACATTTACTTCTGAATCATTGTTTTCCGTATAATTTTGTATGAATATTCTCTTGCATAGGATTGTGGGTAAGTAGTTCATTATGAATGTGATGCAGCTAAACGCACAACTGAGCAGGTAGTGAATATTCATGAACAACTCAAACAAAGATGACATGTTGCTGCATAATATCAATCATCGTAAACTTAATAATGATTCTTTAAAGACGTATGATGAAACATGTGGGAACAAGATATAATATAAAAGACTATCTTTTGATGTTATGCAGAGTCACCGCACACAAAATTCTGATTGAACACTTGTTTTGAATTTTGAGTGGAAAACATGTGAGTGGGTGAAAGTTTTTGTTGAGCGTCGATTGTGCAACCTTCAAGTCATTAGCTTACTATATATTTCATCATAATTTTTTGCTGACAAAGCTAAAACGCCGGAACATCTTTAATGGTAAATAGTTGCCCTAGAGAAAGGATGGTCCTTCCTTCTTTCACCAACAATAATTAACAAGCCCTGACTAACTTCTCTTATATATCTTCTTCAGAATAACAAGGGATATTAGTAACAATATTGATAAGACTTGTTTTTCGCAGCAGATAACCAAGTCTGAGAAAGCTGTATTTTTAATTATGTGAATTCCTCTTGCATATGCCACCATTCCTGAAATACACTTTTCAAAAATATATGATTCCATCTGTCAATCTAATGTTTTCAATACCAAGAAATGGCGATACTTCTCAAACTACTAAAACCCTTCACAAGCCCATTCTGAGTATTCATAGCTCAATAATAGTAATCTTGTTGAAATTGATTTCACGACTGTCGACATCATACACTCATGACAAATTAGATATATGAATATTTATGTACATCGTCGAATCGAAACCATACAAATGTAGGGCCTAAATTGATAAGGGTTGATCCCCTCAATGAAGTCCTATGAGTTGTGAATTAATTACAATGTACTTTTAAATAAGATTAACTAGATGCACAGACTATGTTTAGGATGCTGGACGTTCTAAGATTGTGAAGTACATTGGTTTCAAGACAAAGTATGTAAAAGGTTCTTGCACTACGATTACGGTAAGTTGGGTTTAATAGTAAGATGTTTGGCCATC
This sequence comes from Steromphala cineraria, assembly GCA_916613615.1. NCBI lineage: Eukaryota > Metazoa > Mollusca > Gastropoda > Trochida > Trochidae > Steromphala > Steromphala cineraria. Next base: position 77,588,107 of record OU744721.1, read on the forward strand.
TGAAGAAAATACGTTTGGTTTATATAGGTGGGAAATTGATCAAGTATAAAATTGGCAAAATACATGCTACTGTCCCTTAAGGTCTTTGAATTTATCTGAAATATTAAAATAAAAAATATTTGGAATAAAGATAGAGAACTTGAGCATTCACAGCTGAAACAAGGGACAGCTCACTACATTTCTTTAGTACCCAGGGTAATATAACACCATGGTTTGTACAAAGTAGCCAGTTCTTGTCCACCAATGCCCAGTTATTGGTTTTTATACAAATGATGGAATCTGTTGATTGGATTCTCAAGGTATCAGATTTGGTGGAAGCGGGATAGACGATCCACTGGAGATGACCGATATATACAATTGGGTCAAGTTAATAACTGTTGTCATTTAACCCATCTATCACCTACCATGTTATGCCCCTATTTCACTACGAGAGGAATTCTCACGAATCGCCACGAAAGAGAAATATTTCACATTCGTGAACATTCGTAGACAATTCGTGATTTATTCTTGTGATTCGTAATGATTTCGTGATTGATTCGGCAATATTCTTACAATTCGTGGCATTCGTGAAATTTTTTTTGTTTGTCAAAAGATTTTCCCGAATCAACTACGAATTTTGTTATCGTAGTTGTCTCGTAAACTCTTCGTAATTAATTCGGGTCATTCGTAACAAATTCGTAACGAGTTCTTGGAAATTCGTTGTTGATATTTTTGATGGTCTCTCCCCGAATTATTTACGAATCATCTACGAAACAATTACGAATGTCCCGAATTAAGGACGAAACATTCGTAGTATATTCGTAGTTATATCGTACAATTCGTACATAATTCGTAAGCAATTCGTATTGGTTTCGAAGTGTTTTAGCATGAAAAGCTACGAATTTTCGTTAACGTTTCGTACAAGTGAAATTGCAGTTCACGAATGTTGCCGAATATTCAAGAATATTCCCGACTTTTTACAATCACCTATTCGTGGCGATTCGTGAGAATTCCTCTCGTAGTGAAATAGGGGCATTAGCAAACACATTCAGATTACAGGCAATGTTTATCACGCCGGTCCAGACAGAAAGACTGTGTCTTGAGTTCTTCAGTTATTGTTGGTGTTTTTATATCTAAAATATTTAACGCCATATTGATTCATGACACTTATCAAAGGGTCAATCAATGTGATTATTTCTATCTAATAAATTTGGCATCATATTAATATCTTAGGTTTAACAGTTAAATAATAGCAACGCCCGATATGCCTGATAACGATGCCAGACGTAGTTCACATGCTTCTGGTAGGGAAACAAATCTATCGTGACAGCACATTACACCGAACTCATTCTTACACGCAAAGACAGCACATCTCTCGCAACAGCACGCCTTGGATTGACCCTGCAAACGTTCGTGTTAGTTTCCTGTTGATTTCACTTTTGTTTTGTAACTGGGCCTTGCCCAAGACTTAAGCTTTGATTACCCTACATCTTAAATATTGAGATTCCATGACGCTTCCAATCACCACAGGCTCTTGCAAACGCATAGTTCTTAATCATCTTCCTTTTTGATTTGGTTGATGTAATAGATAATAGTTGTATGATTGTATATTTGTCTTGACCCAACTAGATCATTAGAATATTAACAATGCTTTCTAATTGCGGTTTAAAACCCATAGACTTACATCCTCGTATTAAAACTAGTACCATACATAGGCTTATATAGGAAAACATAACACTATAGACATGACACACATCTTACAACTTGTTTATTTGCCTGATTGCGTATAGAACAGTTCTCGACTGCAGACAAAGTTGCCGATTCCTCGCGGGATTTAAGGAGAGGTGTATCGGTAGAAACACATACAGATAGAACAAAGGAAACCATATCTAAGACCGGGAGTGGGGTTTAAGAGCTACATATCCCTTACGTGCGCTACCTCACCAATGGGCATGTTCTCTAAAGACCTACAAACCAGGATAAGGCAAGTGGAGAACCATAACAATCGCTATGTCATCCAACGAACAAATATCATTTTTTTAAATCAAGGTAACTTGAAAAAATAATTGTTTTGAGAGATTGGAAGTTCTCTTTTTAACACGTGCCTCATCGTGTCTGCAAAAACAGATTAGTTCTATCATGATCATTCATCATGTCTACGGGCAACTGATGAAACGTCAAGTGAGATGATTTTGCCTCTTTTATAACACTGTTCGATCAGTTTACATTGCTAATTAATTCTCATTCTAAGGTCTAAAATGTGTATCTTATGAATGACTTTGTCTTTACTCTGTATCATCTGATAACAAATAGATTTTTGTCGGCATTTCCTAGTAAAGCTGGGATCAGCCTCTAGACTAGCATGCGCAGGACGGTTATAAGTATGTTGACATCGGTAATTGTGTCGCCCGCTGAATTATGTTAATAGAAACTTTAATATTCCTCTGGTACTTCATTCTTTCTTGGCCAGATTGATGTTATCAAACAAGAGTTGATCGCTGATATAGTTTTATTTTATTTCCTGCAACTGTTGGGTTGAGGCGAGGTGAGCTATGTAATCTGAGTGCCTGTTCTCGAAACCATAGTAGCGCTAAGAATTATCACATTCTTCCTCTTGTTATCATCAAAGTAAATGTGTATCAATGCAATCACGCAAGAGGTCTTATTTGTTCTGATGCATTTTGATATTGAGGTAACTCAGAATTTTGTTTCTAGAAAATTAAACAACCAGCTGTAAACTCTGTACGAAAATTGTTTAAATGATACAAACAACATGTGATCTGTGCATTTTTCCTAATATATTTCTGATATCTTTGTTCATGATTTCAGAGGCAATAAAGTATTGTAACGTTACATGGATTTAACATGCAATTGTTAAGAATTGAATTTTATTAACAGAAATCACTACAAGTGCGATACGGCCAAAAAGCAAATTTACATATTGTCACCAAATTGGCGTTCTAAATTAGAAACAGAAAAAAATAACTCTTCCGTTCCAGATAAGAATCTTTTATCAAGGAAAATGCCAGACGTGAATAAATGAATAATTCAAAACACTTAGAACACTTCTAGAGTGTGTAAGGAAAGTTGAACAAGCGCAAATGTATTTTTAAACGTTTATACACTGTGTAGACATTGCTTCATCAAGTACGTATACTCAGTTAAGTTGTTTTGCTAAACTAAAATATCTTAACCATTTAAGTAGAATTGAGAAAAGTAAGCAAAATCTACCCCATAGTAAGGCATTGATTTGATAAAGAAAGACACATCGAATTTTTGTCGAAAGATCATTAACAATTAATGTTCATTTTTACCAAAAATGAAAAATGTCATTTCTTTGAAAACTGATTTTAATGAAGTTTTGAATTCTGTTATTTTGTTTGAATATTGTCACCAAGTCTTGAATTCGAATTAATGATTTAATATTGCAAATTCATGTCTTAAATTGGTTTGCCCTTAACATACAAGTTCGTTATTTGATTGACATGACGCACAAGGGAAAATGTCTAGACGAAAATAGATGAAAGGCTAGCTTACGAGGTTCAACTTCATGACCTCATCCTTCATTTCATATACCATGACAGATGCCTTCCCACATTGACAAGATACTGATATTTCTTTTGAAGGTATAATGTAACGAGTATTATTCAATCACAGAAAGTGGTCATATGTCAAGATATGTCCTTACCACACTGGCAAGACTCTGAAATTCATCTGAAGCAAATACAAAGTGAGTATTATCCAATTCGAGAAAGTGGTCACACGTCAAAGTGGGTAACTAAGCTATCTTTAGCTGTCAAGATATGAAATACTGACAGATACCTATAGACATAAAAACATAGGTACAATGAACTCCTCTACACAAAGAATATGAAAAGTCAGTTATTTTAGTTATGCATACACCATAAAGACTTAATTTTGTCTTTGTATAATTTAACCAAATAACAAAGCTTTTACGTGTAATTCTTTCTTTCAATTTATGTTTATCCCCCGCAACAACGAAGTTGCTTGGCGTATTAAAATGGGCACTTTTCGTCCGTTCGTTACACTGTGTGTCTGTCTCATAACGTTGTAACTAATCAACCATTTCAATTCAAATTCATGGAAATGGAGAAATATCTGATACTGTGTCACGAGTAACAATTGTGAGATTATCTCCATAACATATTACGTTTTTAGAGAAAAAAAATAAAAATATAAGAAAACTTTTACAAGTCCTGTCCGGCTCACAACGTCTAACCTTATCATCCCATTGTCAGTGAGATACAAAATCATATGATATGAATTCGAAGGTGTGTCGTTGTTAACAATTGTGAAAATATTTTTGTTAATTTTGCCTTTTTGGCCTTAGAATGAGGACTCCTGTTATAAGTCCGCCAACTCACAATTTCTAAACTAATCATCACATATTGATCAAATTTGACGTTGAGATACATAACCAAGTAAAGGTGTGTCATGGTTAACAAATATTTTTATAAAATTGTGTGTTTTTGGATAAAATGAGAACTGTGATAGAAAACTTATAGACCTGTCCTGCCCATTTCCACCCTATTCTTCTTGCAAGAAACCCCCCGCTACTGAGCTCAGAAATAAAAAATTTGCGCCCCCTTCACTTTGGGACCATCTTCCTACGCAGAGCCTAAAAGGCCAGTTTCCAAACTGTCATGTTATGCTTTGCTGCATAGCCTTGAGTTTTCTGTGCTTGCTCTCTACTCGGTAGGGGCACTATAGCAGCACAGAAAAGTAAAGTCTCTGCAGCAAGGCATAAAATGACAGTTTAGAAACTGGCCTTTTAGGCTCTGCGTAGGAAGATGCTTTGGGACAGAAAGACATCTCCCTCCATGTTTTCATGATGTAGCTGGTGTTCCGGAACATCGACTGTTTCTATTGTATAGCTTTCATCATTGTGAGTATACTTTAATAATATCTGAGCTTTCAAACGTAACCAAAAACAGCATTTGAAGATCAGAAACATGCTCTCTTATTGGTCTCTTCTAGAATTCAACATAGAATACAATAAGTCAAACTTTAAAAATTTGAAGATGTCAAGAAGTTCTGGAAAAAATTAACGCTTTGTCATTGTGAATGAAAGCTCGATAGCGACCATAACAACATATTGAATACATTCCTCGATGTTTTAGGGTGATTTCTTCAAAGTTGTTAATGACAGACTTCAAGTTGACAAATCTTAATATCGTTAAACATTTTTGAAAGATAATCCATCACGATGAAGAAAGACAAAGAGAATAATGGAAATGAAATTAATTGACATCGAAACCATGGCAAAACAACGAAGTTTCACTGGAAGATGCGAAATTTTGACACAATTTCTGAAAAACCTCTTTAAAGTTTGTTCGGGTTGTATCAACTAAAACTGACCGTCAATGGCGTATGTTGAAGCAAATCATATTCAATTATCCACGAATTTTTATTTTCTGTCTGATTTAATGAAATTAGCAAGGTTCTTCAAGGGACCCTCTTATATCTCTTGAGCATATACAATCACTCAAAAGTGAAGGTTGCTAGAACTATGTCTCTTAACAGGAAGCAAAAAGACGTATTTATCCCGTAACAAAAGCCAGAAATGTTCCTTACTTGAGGAATAGTCGTCGTTACACTGTCAGAGACCGATTACGCTATTTTGCACTTACTTTTGAGCTGAACAACACACAATTCGACCAATTCATACACAACATCACCTACAGAATCGGTTTGCTTTGGTGCTGACATAACAACATAATCCTCTCAAACATTCTCTCCCCACAGAGGAAGCTCAGACATACCCGAGCAAGCCTCTGTTCTAATAAGCAAACTACATGGGGTGGAAAAGTAGAAATCTGATTGGAGGAAATCCAAGTAACTTGTGCAATCAGCGACGCCGTTTCAAATGTTGTGATTCGCGAAGCCTCGGTCATTTCCGTATGCTTCGACAAAGCTATCGATGACATTTAATATCCAGGGGAGATAACTCTTTCTTTTACAAACCATTGACTTTTACATTACATTTTCTCATTGGTTTCTCAGTTAATCAATAAAATAAAATCTATCATAAAACAAATAATAATTTACACAATCATAAAACAGTAACAATCTCATGAAAATCCCAATCATATCTGACTTTTCAAATATTTCACCCTCACACTGTTAATGAAAAAACCCATAAAAGCATGATACTTTCCATGTCACTACACGACGGTTAAAATGCTCCCATTCATATATATCCAAGAGGTGTTTTCATTGGCTGTAAATAAGGGAGAAATCTTGAGATGCCGCTAGGGCAATCCGTTATTGATACCAACATACCTAACCTAAGGATGCTGATTTTTAAACTACAAAATTAAGAAAAGAAGACCGCATCGTTTTAAACCTGAAATAAGTGATATCCTGTCACTGCTTTGTTTCTTACACCAAAGCGTAGTACAGGAACTGCATTGGGTAGCACATCAAATATTAAAAACAATTCATAGAAGTTATCTTTCTGAAATGTTTTTCTTCATGTTGTTGCGCTGTGTGACAACTTATTTCTGCAAACCCTCTCCTTTCAGAGTTATTCAAGAGCAACCATTACCGCTTTGAATGGCACCTCTATCAATTGCACTGGTTGATCATGCCCCTGGGGCTTGAATTGTGAATGGACACATTGTGGTGCCAGGAGAAAGGAGAATGGGTAGAACTATTGTATGTCGCATGAACTTTGAATAGCCATGGAATAAGTTATTACCCTGCTCCTGAAGTTGTTGGAGTTTGTTGAACATTTTATTATAAACATTCGTAAAATAGATTACACACGCCGTTAAATACTAAATTTCTCCAAAAGCATCCCTTGACAAAAACGATCTCGATTCATGATAGACTCGTAAGGCACATTCAATAAATCCTTATCAAGTTTACTCAATTAACTTTACCAGAGTAGCAATCAAGATGACAGTGTCATTTGTTTACACTAGGACAAATCCTCCTCCTTCAAACTGTCTGTTGCTAATTCTTTATAATCTAAACGTTAAGGATATGATCTGCATACATCGCCCAAAAGTAGTTGAAGATTATAGCTAATCACTGCCCATACAAACACTTGCCGACATAATTGATAGATAACATTCCATAACATAACTTGATAATAATTGTCACCAAAAGATGCAACTAAGTCTATTAATGTGCTCATCATTCATCAAGATTATTATTGAGTAAATGAAGAAATAATAAATTCATTTCTAGTATTGTTTCCGCAAAGATCAAAGGCGCCGCCCACCCTTTACTACGCAATAAAATACTCAAAAATGATACTAATAATTATTACAATCGAGTTTATGCATCACTTAAGTCTCAATCTCAAATTTCTTTATCGTATCATTTATAAATATTTAATATATTAATAAATAGTATTATATGGGTAATTTCATAACACATTCTGTATCAGCCCGAGACCCCAAATATCAGCCCGAGAGCTTTAGCTCGAGGGCTTATATTGGTCGAGGGTTGATACAGAATGTGATATGAAATTACCCATGTCATGCTATTTTTATCATATATATTTACAAAAGAAACAACAAAAATAAATGTAACATTTTAAAACTTTACTTCATAACATTAACTGGGTGACTGATGGTAGGGGTCTATCAATTTTGCTTAACGTGAACTGACACATATCGATAGTCAAAGCTTCTGTGCCTACGCCTCTTGCGACTTTTGAGTTAACTTTTCTCTGGGGTTGAATTTCAAAATGGAAAATTAATTTGTATCAAGCTGACAAATCCACAAGTGACTGCAGCATTTTTTTCGCGATGTCGGCCACGTTAAAACGTCAGCTGTACAAAGGGAGACAACTCTAAATTCCTCGCGACTTCGATCTAATTTTTGCGTTCGTTGCCTAGTTCAAGTCCCTTGACGACGGGCTGATACAGGTTATCTGCCCTGCGGGCTGATACCGGGTACTTGACGGAGGGTGTATCGTACATTCAAAATCTCTGTATTTATAAGCTAGTATATGATAAACACCATTATCTCTGCTGTTTCATTAACCTAAAATGTGTAAAAATATTTTGCAAATAATATTTTTTTTTATTTTCGGAATGCCAAAATATGTTACCGCATACTACATATTCCACATTGTTTTGTAAAGAAAAGTGTAAAATTAACTTTTGCATACAGATTTTGACCATGAAGTACAATTTATTTTACTGAGAAATGGCGACTAAGTGTTTTAACCAATTATTTAATAAACACTGTATTTAGCATGGAATATCTCTCAATTTGTATTCCCCTGATAAATATTAAAGTGGCACTGTTACTAAACAGCATTTCTATGCAAATGAAGGGGTGTTTAATATTCAATAGTGAATAGAGGCAGCAATTACCAATTTCGAAAGTCTAAATGAATAGATACCGTCAGAAATGGTCACAGAGTGGTTGCTGATATCCTGCAAGATTTCCCCTAGGACCAATGAAATAACGTGATGGTTAGAAATAACCGGGGGCTAGTTTGCTGCAAAGCCTGTCCTTGGTTCTTTTGAAAACGAAACATATGTCTTTGTGAATTTGAGTTGCCTAAAATGATGTTTTATATTTTGTATCTTATACAAGAGGGACCCTCTGAAAATGATTTGTTAACTATTCTGATTTTTCCAGATGATATATGTCAGGTGCCGAGTAAGGAGTTAGTCAAATAACGAGTTCAGTACTAGAAGTTAATCAGCACGGCCTTCTGGTTTCTGTTTCTTATAAAAAAAATCATCAGTATTCGTATCACGTCGAAAAAAATCATTTTCCACCGTGGGTAAGGAATGAAATGTGATTTATTCCATATATTTGCTTGACTCACTAGATAACGTTTTCATTGAAATTGAATGATGGATAATGTTAAGTAGAAAAATGTAATAGGCCTTTGTATTAAGCAGTCATGTTATTTAGAAAGCGAAATCCATCAAAACAAGTACGTCATTGGTCAAAGACAGCTTAAGCAAATACATCATGGCAAAACTTGATATCAACAAAGTTCTCTACACAAATGTTATCTGTTCCAACAGAAGAAGACACTACATTATGAGGGATGCCTTTCTTGAGATTGGGGTCAAATAATCTTGTGATGAGTCCATCCTGTTAGATTTAGACAGCGATGTGCTACGTGGACCTATTTTCAGACATCCTGTAAACCAGGCGACTCGCCTAAAACTACAGGGGACTATTTCGAAGCGGAGCGAGGGAAATAAAGTCGTCTTGTTTACAGGATGATTTTCAGAATGCGTAAGCATATTTTATGAGAATGAAGGTTCTTTCTTCTCGGCCAAATAACACGAAGTCAAAAGTTGAATTTGTTAAAAAAATCCAAATTTAAACATAATGAGATACATATGAAAACATGTCCCATGTTCTTTAATTAAATAATAAATAATACTGAGGACTTACAAAACATTTTAATTTTAATTCATCATGATTTACTTTAAGAGTTCCAATTTAAGTATGTGAATGCATGGAGAATGTTATTGATCATTCATTATTACATTACATTATTACAACATGTTTCACTCTTTAATTATATTTGAGCAAAGTCAATAAAATAACGATGTTAAGATGCTTGAACCGTATTAAGATGAGTTGGTAATCTATTCACTTAAATAATCTATGATAGCATTGCTTGTTTAAAAGTGTTTCTAACAGAAATCAAATGGCAATTACAATCGCACTAGATCGTTGGCCCGCATTACTTAAATAGACTTGAGCTTTTCCTAGGTAGTTAATCATTTCTACTTTCCTGAATTCGTTAACTGTGTCCATTAGGTTGTTTGCTGTGCGATCCATCGAGTCTGTTAAGTAAACATGACCCATAGAATTCGCAATATTAAACTTGTTTTCAAGGGTGTGTATTTAGAGACAGCTGAGCTTTTTCATTTAACCATTTCATGGGTCGATCAGCAAATTGTACTTATTTGAACAAAATACAACGTGTTGTTGTCCTCGAATGGAAATTTCACTTAAAACAATCAAAAATACTTTTCATTCCAGCTAATTTCATCTTTTCAAGTTCTACAAACAGAGAATAGATATCAAGAGAAAGAAATGGTTACTTTGAGAAGACTGCGCAAATAAGATCGCATGAATGTTTAAAACAGTATCAAAAACGTTTTCCTCACAAATAACTTTGAAACAAAATATTAAAAAAATATTAGAAACTTCATAAATCCGTAGAAGTAATGAAGAGATGATGAACTGTTGAACATTTGCTTATTAACGGTAACAGGTTTGATAATCGCTCTAAAATGTCTTGAAAACAATATATGTTTAGGAATTTAAGTTATATGATTTGTAAAATGATTTTGCATTTCCAGTAGTTTATTCATGTATGCAATTAGCAAAAGCATGCTGAAATGTTTGTTAAAAAAAGACCAAGATCAAGTTTAAAATTGTTCCCAATATCGCAGTTTGTGCATTAGAAATACATACTATCTATAAAGTCTATTTAATTATCGAGTATCTGCATATTTGTGAGATTATAAAGGTGTTCAAATATCAGCTTTATTAATTCAACAGTTGTAACAATACTGACGCAATCCTACGCTAAGAATATCAGTTTTAATTAGTTAGATGTCCGTGTTTGATACATGCATGTCAACATAGTCGGAATCGGCTTTGGAATGGTTCAGTGAAACTTTTCAAATCTAACAATTAATCAAACACAATTTCAGGAACGCAATGGCATAATTTTAAGGTGAAGAAATTCATGGCGCAAGGTAACATGTGTATAATAATTAGAAAATCCGGTTCTAACAAGATTAATATGAAGGTTCATATAATGAAACTTTAAAAGCTTTGATGTGACCTTGCATAGTAATTTATTGCAAAACTGAGAAATATAATCGGACCTGAAATAACAAGAATTTTTGGATGAATGATTCTATTGGCTTTGATGGTGTTCAGATGTTATCTGATCATCTCTAATTAAATGTGTCTTTTCTTCTCCAAATTGATGTGAATCGGAATTTAATGTGTCATAATTTGGAGGTGCTTTCATCGTTTAAAATATTGTAAATATTCAGAAATACTAGCTGTGACGTTACATTCTCCTTTGAGAGGTTATGACAATTATTACTTAACAGTTATCGTCATCTGACCCTGTTACTTGATTTTTATTGAAGTAAATTACTACTGTAAATAGCTACTTGAAAAAGATCTGTCTTTTTTATACACATTTTTGCCTTTCCCCTGTAAAAATATGCTTATTTTCTTGAATGAAGAACGTGTATGTAAGTATATATGAAAGATTTGTGAATTTGCAGTTCATAAAAAATGAAATGTTTCCTTTATAGAATGAAACGTGTATCCACTTTCCGAAAGTATAAACAAACATGACGTAAATAAACACTTGACATTTAAAAAAAAAGAAATTCGTTAATCGTCCAATATTCCAAATATATAGTCTTTATAATGATATTTCCTGGCAAATGTGAAATAACGTAAACAGACTTGTCAAGTTTAAAAGAACATGATAAAATAAACTTCTAAGTGACGATTGTTATCTGACGAAATCCAGTCAGTCAAATACAAATAGAAAGGGTTTATTTTTAAATGAGCGAGTGAGTGAGTTAATGTTTTACTCCGCTTCGACAATATTTCAGCCATTGGCGGTGAAATATTTTATATAATTATTAATATACGCGACGAACATCTAAAATACACCTTTGCACTAATACATAATAGTTATGAATTTCAACCCAATGATCAAATATCCAGGAACGAAAAAAGTTACTGAAAAGAAATTTTTTTCTCGGTATAAATTAAGACATTATTTATGGCAAAATGTCTAACATTGAAATGGATTTTAATGATTTGGATGATGTGTACATTTGATTGGTTACAAAAACGCATATGGTACTCGTTTAATTTATGATATAATTGACTACACCGAATATATGAATATACCAGGAATTCTTCTTCTTATCGATTTTGAAAAGGCTTTCGATTCTGTTGATTGGAATTTCATTCAATAAGTCCTTACTTATTTTAACTTTGGAAAATCTTGTTGGATAAATACTTTTTTAAACAACATCCAATCATGTGTCGTTGTAAACGGCTTTCTTTCAAATTATTTTGATATATCAAGAGGGTGTAGACAGGGCAATCCTATCCCCGTATGTATTCCTTATATGCGCAGAAATATTGGCCATAATGATACGAAACAATGATAAAATAAAAGGGATACGGATAGGGGATACAGAACATCTGAGACAACAAAAAGCTGATGACATTTCACTTGTTTTAGATGGCACTGAAACATGCTTACAGGCCACTTTAGAAACGATGAGCATATATGCCTCTTTCTCAGGCTTAAAAATAACTGTCAACAAAACACAAGTAAAAAAAATAATTTGAAAAGAAAATTTGCAGAAGTTGGAATTTAGATTGGTGTAATGAGTCATTTACATTGTTAGGTATCATATTCGCTCATACTCTTGCGGAAATGGTTGAGCGCCACTACGTAAAAACTTAAGCTTTTGAAATTATCGATCAATCAATGGTTAGCTAGAGATCTAACTCCCCAAGAAAGAAATGTAATATTGAAAAGTCTATTACTCCCTAGACTTAATCTCTCTACCAAATCCAAATAATCAAATTATTAAAGAAATTGAGCAATTATGCTTTAAATTCATATGGAAGAACAAACCAGATAAAGTTAACCGAAACACTATTATAAAGCAGCATGAAAACTGTGGAATACCAGCCCCAGATATTGTAAGTTTTATTCAATCGCAAAAAAATTCATGGATGAAAACAATAACAAACTCCGAATCAAACATAACCAACTTCATACAAACATGCGAAACACATATACTCGAATCTGTTATCACACCAAACACTAATCCATTCAGGAAAGACACAGTTGAATCTTGGGGTGAATTTGTAACAGCAAAAACTAAGAATGTACAAAACGCAAGTGATATCCTATCCCAGAATTTATGGCTAAATGATAACATAAAAATTGGTGAAAAAATAAAACATTATAAACATTACTCCAAAAGAGGAATAACATATATACACAATTCAACAATAATGACCATTTCTTAAATATGGAACAATTAAACGAAAAATATCAGTGCAAAACGATTTTTTTAGAACTCCTTGGAGTTATATAATTAGTTAAAAACTACTGTAAACAGCAAATGTTCATATTGACAAGAAAAGTGAAACTCCAATTCTTCGCTATATTTATTACAAAATATAGTGGGAGATCAAAAAGGATGCAAGGATATATATGACATTCTCATATTGCCAAAAAACTACAAAACCTTTATCATATCGAGAAAAATGGCAAACTGAACTAAATGAAAACTTTGACGAAGAAACCTGGACAAATTCGAAAAAATACCTTTAATCATATCATAGTGTTAAACAATCTTGGTTCAAATACAGTGTAATTAATAGAATTCTGCCAACAAATATTTTACTTACAAAGATGAAATACTTAGATTCAAACAAATGTTCCTTTTACAAATCCAATGTTGAGTCTCAGTTTATTTCAATACTTAAAGGCCACAGGCCTATAGTACAAAAGATAAATTTACAATGAAGCGCTCGTCTATACATGTTCAATCAATGTTGAGTCAATTTTGCACTTATTGTATGAATGTAAATTGGTCAGAAATATATGGAAAGAAATAGAAAAATGGATAAACGAAAAAAACTGGTATACAGTACTGTATATAAATATACATGTAATCTTAAGATACTTAAAAAAGAGAAACCCTGTTTTAAATATGATAATGTCAATTGTTAAGTATAATATATACAAAATGAAACAAATGGATAGATTACCAAACCTAAAACATATTAAAGAAGACATCAAGACAAGTTATCTGGTAGACCGCTATAATTCATATTCACAATCCAAGTATGACGACTTTATAAAATTCTGGTCTATGTGTCATAATCTATTTTGATACATTTTGTCACCTTTTCTTGATGTACCTATCCATTACAATCTGTTTACCTGTATTTTCAAACTGTGTATATGTAAATACTGTTATGCAAATCATGTATGTAATATTGTTATGACATGAACTGATTGAATACATTGTATGATTGAGATTTTAAAAAAAACAATTAAAAAAAACAAAATAAACAAAACAACGCATATGGTATCATCCCCAGGTAGAAAATATTATTTCGATGTTACATAGATTAATAGAAGACAACCTTGTTAAATAGATTCAGTTTAAATTTCTTTAATTATGTTCGTATAGTTGGCACCATGTTAAAACGGTTTCACAAATCCGATTGATAACTTGATACATGGTCCCAATGTCAAGGTTACCAAAACCAACAACGTCTAAATAAATTTGTTTATAAGATAACCAGTGAATATGGTACGTTGTTCACCAAAACAATATGACCTTGATAGGATTTGAAAATACGAACAGAAAATATTAGAACATCAATGTGTGGAAAAATATTGCATTCAGGTTCGGTAAATGTGGTAAATTAGCTGTGATCTTGATATTAATCTCCAGGTCTAAACCAACGTATCAGTCTCAAATATGCCCACGGTGAAGCTTTGTGTAAGATCCGAATATGATCCAGTGATAGTCAGGTTATCCCTCTGACCAGGGTAAAATGTCAAAGTCTTAAACCATGACACAAGGTCACGGTTACACAAGTGTTGTCTATGGTTTCTCCCGCGGTGTACTTCTGTGAAAATAATGACTAAAATTCCAGTAAGTAGGTTTTGAAATATTTCGCCCGAACAAAGGAACACAACACACGAATGAATGACGCTACAAAACATAAGATGACATAACACAACTATGTCATTGCATTCCTGTTTATAATGACTATGTCGATGACCTTTATTGGAAGGATCATGTCAACAAGAGTGCTTCTATGATGATATTTAGTAAACTCTTATTATCATAGCTGCTTTGCCAACTAGACTCAAAGTCAAATATAATCAATACTTTACCATTTAAGTATTTAAGTGCATTGACGAAATAATTGAATAAAAATTCTACTAGAAAAACGTCATATTTCTCGTCCATAACTTCAAGGGAAAAAGAAGGGACTCATTATCAAAAACGGTTAGCAGAGGGAAAACTTTTCCTTATCACTTATTACTTATTCCAATAGTTACTAAGTTTCAACCCTTCACTGTAAATAATAACTCGATGTTGACGTGAAGCTTGAAAGATATTTGTATTACCCATACATAAATACTTTGAATTTCGATTTTGTCTCCTACGTATATCATTTGGCATATGTGATGTTTACTTCTTAAAAATTGACTTCAACGTCTATTTTTGTTAGTTTAAGTAACATATAAATTGCATTATTGTTATTTTCTTTTTTTAGCAGTGATATGTTAGATGAGATGTCAGTATGAAACCGACATGTATAGTTCATAAAAAGAAATGGAGCACAGTGGTGCGGGAGCACATTGGTGTAGTAGTTAACGTGCTAGCTCCAGACAGCGATTATCCGCTCCGTGACGTCACTATTATAATCGCTGCCATAAGAAGCTTTCCGGGCGGAAAAGCTCCAACACCGCACATGCAACCAGCGAACGCTGTCGCGCTAAAAAGTGCAAACTCCAAACTCGAAGGATTCACATTGCAACTCCGAACAACGACTCAAGAAAGAGTTCGGCAGGCAAATTGTTAATTCATTTTTTGAAGTGTCCTTTGCATTATCAAAACATAATTTTGTCAACCAATTACAAATATCATGAATTATCATGTTTTAAACCAATAAACTCAACTTTTATCATATTCATACGCCTAACGTTTAAAGTAAACCCTCAAACCGATTATTTAGTATGCAAACTAAGCATTTGGTTCGAGGTGATCCATGACGTCATTCGATTGATACACTACCGGAGAGACAATCGGAGGGAAGGCGCCCTGACTTGGAGGTTGGGTTAGCGTGCTGTCCTTTCACGCCAACAACCCGGGTTCAAATCCCGGTGGAAACATCAACAATTTGTGACCTAGGTCTCACCCTGTGTTGTGTTCTTGAGCAAGGTACTTCAAACACACTAGACTCAGTCAAACAAGCTGTAAACGTACCTGAAAATAGGATGTACGGACAAACATGGTCGCGCTTTGAAAGTACAATTTCTTCAGGGTAATGATGTAGGTAGCGCTTAACAGTACCTTGAAAGGTGCCGTATAAATACAGTAGGTTTTGTAATTTGTAGTTTGTGGAATGAGACTCTACGCTCTACCATTTTGAGCAGCATGAAACCAGCATTCCAAGGAGTATTACCGATCCATTATTGAAAGTACATATATATCTGGGCTCAAAGTGCAAACATCCATTGTGTCACCACATAAGCTATTCTTAGCATCCTTTGTTTCACCAGTGACAGTTGCAAGTCTCTCTTAAAGATGTCGTCGTGCTTTGCGTGTCAATGAATACATATTATTAATTAAGGTTTTTCAATCTGAATTAAATAAGAATCCATGTTTAGCTAGCAGCATATTATGTCTTATATTAAATGAACAAAACATATAATGATATTTTTCAATAAACACTTAAGATTAAAACCTTACATTATTGCATAGTTTTCTTTTAGATTGTGTATTTTCATAAAACGTCCAAAATATCAAATTCAAATATCCCTCACATCTACATTAAAATAGCTATGTACGACAAATATATAGCATATAATATAATATTGAAATGAACGCTTGTTTTCCATTTCAACACCACACTACCACTAAGCGTGCATTGTTTCACTGGCAAGCAAGAACATAAAGCTAATTGATAGTAACAAATTCTGCCCGCTTCCTGTATCTACCCTACCTACTTCCTAATTTCCCCCACAAGGTTCTCATTGACAATTGATGAGTGGAATAACCTGCAGGCTTAATTTGACAGTAAACGGATATACTTATTTAGCTTCCGGACCCTTTAATGGCCCAACTCTCACTGCCCCATCCTTCAAGTGTGTTCAAGGTCAATCAAATACATGCAGTGCAGACTCTACAGACGCTTCACATAGGAGGGCATGGAATGAATTGATAAAACCTTTTTAAGACAACGACTAAACTGTTACTCTTTCATTCCTAAGGACTTTGGATTTAAAAGACTAGCATTTTACTAAAGAAACTTATTGTGATATCTATACATAGTTTGCTCAGATATTTTGGATTCACTGATGAAAAATATCCCCAACAAGCAGGTCAATCAATCAAGTTTCATAATTGACATCTGTCGAATTACATGTAGCTTTTTTTAATAGAAATGCAGTTCATATAGTATATGTGGTTTTAAGCTTGATTAAACAGACTTTTATCCTTTTTCCATTTGCCAAATTAGTAAAAGTCAGTCACATTCATCGCCAACTGAACAGAAAATTTAATTTGTCCAAAATTGATGTATCATTGGCTCATGAACTTTTGAAATTGACCAACCAACTATTTTCCAACATCTTTTTATACATCTGTCTTTACACAGATATGGTCATCATTGTGAACAATGTAGTTTTCCCTTCTTATGGGTTATCAACGAGCATAGAATAAAGTTACAACATATTTTTATCGACATTCACACATAATGCATAGTTCAATGAGATCATTTATCACAACAATATGTTTTATCTTAGGTTAATTACTCATGGAATTGAAATTTATGAAACCTCATTGAATAAATTCTCCGAATTAAAACCATAACAATGTTGATATTGTAAATGACACCCACCTACATTGTAACACTGAAGTAGTTGCAGTTTGTAAGCAGCTACTTTTGCTTTGTGTGACTGTACTTTCCATGCATTCTTGAACATCGTTTGTTGCACCAATACTTCTTACTTACAAATATGTACAATAGAAGAAACTTCAATAATGGTTTCTGGTATTATTTCAAGGAGTATACTCTCTGTTTCTTTGTTGAGATAGTAATTTGGAATAATGTATATTGTGTCTTCATATAATGAATTTTTACTTTGAGACCTCTCGTGTTTTACTGACAGATGGATTAATAATTTATTGAAGAAACGGACTGATTGTCAAAGGCAGTTAGCAATGTAAAGCTTTTTCGTTATGTATAATTGTTGTAATCAAATAACTGCTTGGTCCCCATTGTAAAGTTGGCTTTTTTCTTCAGATGACCAAAACTGGTACTACATATATTATTTTAATGGCTAGGTTTATTTGTAACAATGGCTTAAACTGTTAAAAATATTAGGTATGTAGTTTCTCAGAAGAGCTTTTCCTTCATTCTTGTATTTTATGATCAAATCTTTTTTTAATAGACTTCTCAGACAATTGTAAGAAACACCTGATTCCGCTCACTTTGATTCTTCTGCTTTTGTTCCCTTTATCGACGCTTGAACAATGGTAATATCAGCAAATGCTTATTTGTTTCTCTGATAAGAATTTACCTTTAAAACAACTCTTTCTTTGAATAAAGGAAGGAAATATGACATAAAAGGCATCTTTTCAAATACTTTATTTGTGAAAAAGATTTCCGCCTTTTTCTATTTTACAGTGCAAACCACTTTACTCTTTATCTTATAAACGCTGTTTCTAGCATGGTTTAACGCATTATTTTGATTACCCTGATGAATATGAAATTGGTACTGTTACCAAACAAATTGTGTATGCAAATGTTTGACGCATTCAATATTCAACGCTGAATCGGGTCAAGGACTAGCAGTTTCGATAGTCTTAATGCAAAGGTATCGACATGAATGGTCATAGAGTGGTTGCTAACATCCTTCATGATTTCCCCTGTGACCAATCAAACAACAAAGTTAGAAATCATTGCCAGAACAATTTGTTCCAAAGCGTGCCCATGGTTATTCTGAAACGTATTCCTATACCAGTGGTCTTTTTATTCACATTGATACAAGAGGATGCTCTTAACTTGTCAGCTGTTCCATTTCCACGTTAATTTCTGGTTTAAAAAGCAATGTCCTCTGTTTTTTCTTTCAATTTTGCATAGGATGTTGTATTTCCTGATTTTGTATTAAACGACAATTTTCCAACAGGTAGAAAAAATAGGGAATCATCAACTTTCCCTATCAAAAGGAAAGTGCCAATGTAAATTCTGCATTCGAAAAGAATATATTTTCAGTCAAGGAATGAGATGTGATATGTTCCATATATTGACTAGATTTCTATAAAAGGAAATTCTGCTCATTGAACTTATGCGACAAAATCAATAAAAGAGATTATGAATTAAACAGACCCTTTGACAACGAAGTCCAATCAACGCAAAGACCTCGAACACATTTTCAACAAATGAATCTCAACGAACCTTTTATGCCAATGAAACTATTTGTTTTGCATATTTCACACTCACTGACCCAATTTATCTTATGGTTTCTTCACAAATGAGATTTATACCAGAAGCGAGAGAACGATTCCGTTGTTAGCAATGCCTTTGATGAAACCTTTTATTGGGGTCATATAATCTTGTGATGAGTACATCGTGTCAAATTATGACAGAGAGTTGTTATGTTGGACCTGTTTTCAGAGAGTGATAAATCTGGTGTAAGATTGAGAGTCCTTAAAGGCAGATTGCCCACACATAAACGTTTGTTTCTGTATATATGTAAATTTCAAACATTAACTTAAATTTATACACAAACAAAATTGTTAATTGAATGAAATTATTTTTTAAAATTATTTTCTAGTTATATTAACAACTTGTTATGATTCACATAAAGTGTTAAATCCTATCTGAGGAATAGTACCGATAATTAATTGGAACAACATATTTCACGTTTACATATACTTTAGTAAAATCAATCTTATATCTTTTCTATATGCACATTAGAAATGCAATGATAAATGAATAATAACAAAATATATATTATATTCCATTATTTAATGGATAAAATACTTTCTTAAAAATATTAATTGAAATTAAATCACAATATACCATAAGCATTTTAGCCAACGTAATTACATACAATATGAGGTTTATCTTTACCTCTTCCTTATATATGTTAGCGGCAATAGTGTAAATCCGGCAATAGCGTTAATACCTAGGCAATAACGTAGTGTCTAGGCAATAGCGTTATTGACAAAAGTTGGCAGGCATTAGCACTAATGCCTGCAAATTATAGGATTGATTTTCCTTATTGCCAGCAGCATTAGCGCTAATGCCGATTGGTGAGTTGTACTCACCAATCATGATGTAAACATGAACTCAGTAGCTATATGGTGAACAGAACTCATTCCAATCAGTTTAATTGATCAATGTAACATATTTAAAAGCCAGCAATTCACAAGCTTTGATTAATAGAGTTATTCAAGCCTTTGCTTTCTGAACATACAAGCCACTTAAGCAAGTTGATTTAAACGTTTGAAATCACAAAATACTGATGACAGTTTCACAATTTCATTACTTACATTATCATCAAATATTCATTTTAGGTATCGGTCGTTCTCCATATGAAGCAGTCTTTGGAAAAACAGCATCTGTGGGTCTATCAAGTGAGGCAGCTATACCTCGTGAAGTACTCAAACTCATGACTACAGAAGAAGAACTACTTGAAGCGCTTCGACCCAAGTGTACAAGTGAGAGTGATGCACAGGACACTGAAAGTGATGTGTTCAGCGAGTCCGCACCTGACACTGATGTTGACGAGACCCCTGCTGCTCCACGCAACTGCGCCGATTGCAATATGGAGCTGAGTGAAGGAAATGCTGATGCCAAGTGTGATATATGCCGATTCTCTGCGAGACAAAAATCTACAAGAGCTGGTGTGAAAGCATCGATGACCAAACAGGCAGATGACATGGTCAGGAGAAGCAAGATACAGTTGGGGATACCAACTGTCGGCGACACAGTGTATGTCAACGTTCCTGAATTTGACCGTGGAAAGGTTGACATGGGGAACATCCTTGGATTAGTGAAAACAGTGACTCAGGATAGTTTTGTAATTGCGACAAGACATGGCATACTGGACGGTTCCTATCAAATAAACCAGTTTGGTGTCTCCAGACAGAGATTGCTGTCGAAGGATGATGTTACAAGTGACCATGTCATATCACTCCGAGAGGCTGTCCGTAAGGAATCACTCTTTGGAGGTCAAGGCATGTTAAAATGTAACTGTACTTCAAACAGTAAATGCATAACGAACAGATGCAAGTGTAAACGTTCTGGTTTGAAGTGCAGCAGTCGCTGTCATAACTCTGGACCATGTGCAAACAAATGACATGTGATGTCAAATGATGATGTATTGTATAGCATGATAACCATTGAATATCTGCCTCCTTGATTGTCTTATCAAAAAAGCTGAATAAACTTTAATCTCTTTTTGATTTCCATGTGTCTTAATTTTCTTGAAAAATATAGTCATCCGGCAATAGCGTCAAAATCAGCTCTATATCCTAGGCATTAGCACTAATACCGCCGGCATTAACGCTAATGCCGGCTTTAAATTTGTATAAGCATTATTGCCTAGACACTACGTTATTGCCTAGGCATTAACGCTATTGACGGATTTACACTATTGCCGCTAACATATACGATATTTGCGTCCATCATCGTACTTGCTGTGGTTGTAAGAATAACGCTAAACAAACTTCTATGAATCGTTATTGTAATGTATCAGATGTCTTGAATGAAAACATATTTTAGACGTTCACGAACTTCAAATTGTTTCCGATATCGCAGTTTGGCTGTTTACCTATTTCAATGAACAAATATGTGCATGTTTCTATGAAGATGTTTAAATATGAATTTACAAAACGTATTATCTCAGAGTACAAAAAATAGAATAGAGACTCTTTTTGTAGCTGTCGACAAAATCATCATCCAGTTAAGTGCTTTACATTTCAGTTTGTTTGTAGAAAATATTTAAGAATTTAACCTAAAACAAAAATCAGAGTCGCAATGATAGGCTTAATATACAGGTCCTTGTGTCAATGTGATCAAAGTATACTTCATTTTCCTTAGATGAGAGGTGGAAAATAATTAGAAAATCCTGTTCTGGCATTATTAATTTGAAGGTTCCCTTGATGAAAGATTAAAGGCTTCTAATTTTGCCCATACCTAAGAAACTGTAATGAGGGCTATAATGAAGAAATAACCGAGATCAGAACGTGAATATGATTAATTGTTATAATAATATTGCACATAAATTTATATCTTTCATGTAATACAAGTTTGTTTTGGGGAGAAAACACGAATATGAAAAATGTATGACGAATTGAAAATTTAAGCAGCAGGCGGTTCAGTTTCACCCGATCAGCTGATTGCAAGTAGTGAGGCATGATGACGTGACTATTGTTGAATCAGTTTGTTTGGGTACAAATATTAGTTGAGTAATTATCAACTGGTTACATTATACCTGTTTCAAGTAACCAACATAATCTAATAATAAAACATGTATGTAATTAATAGTGTTATCTCAACTGAATAAAATCATAAAACATACACTACAAAATCTTTTAAAATCTATTAACCGAGTGGTCATAGATAAGAACCATATTTCAAAACGTTTTCTCCCTATCTCTGTTTGAAGATCATGTGTCTAAAGGCAATTCGTCTGTGACCAAAAACGATACATTTGATACCAACCTTTTAATAATCATGTTAATCTACTACTGTTTTTTTGATCGCCAATATATATTGCTTTTTAATATTTACGACAACATTATTTGTGAATTTAAAACCCTAAAATGAGTATTTCTTTGGAAATCTAAGAGCAATTGAACCCATTAAATTTTCGGAATTAATTATAGATAATTAAGTCGTAATTACTTTCTCTGATGTCCAGTCTCTTTACAATTCGACTAGACAATGTTTTATTACTGTGATTCCTGGATTGAACCGAATTAAAGGTTGATGATGCAGACATTTTGGAATTAACTGAGGTTAAAACATCCTGGCATGATGGTCATTGTAATTTTTTGGCTCCTTTCAGGCTCATCGCATCTCAGACATCCAGATGACATCATGAACGTTTTTTTAGCCTTAGGAAATAATTTGTTGTACACATTATGTTTACTGTAGCAAAACATATTGGAAAAATTTAACAAACAGGCACATGGTTTGGCCTTATTCCGTAATATGTGTTAACAAGAATCATATTTTATTTTTAAAAACTGTCAGTTAGTTACCTTGATGCTATGTCCCATTGCCAAAGTCTCAAAAAAGAGATATCTTAATGACGAATATTACAGGATGTTAACGAACGAAAATATCAAAACGATCTGGAAAATATTATGTGTAGGATCTGAACAGATTTCTGTATGTTGCGAAAAGTCAAACATCCGTTGTAACGTTGCAAATTATTCTAAAATCAATAGAATCTTGTATATACATGTACGTCTCTAATATGTCAAAGGATAAAACAAGATATCAAAACAAGGAGGTTATTTGCTTTGATAATGTCACTGTCATGAAAACATTGACTAAAGGCAAATATTTTTCTTAAGCTGATTTGTTGTTATCCCTTTCTTCTGCTGATAAACGACGTCGATTTACACTCCAAATGGGCTTGGGGTTATCCTTAGGCAAACTGATTGATCCTGTGATAAACAATTACTCATTGCAAAGTTAAATCTAATATGTCGCATCCTTTCTTCTTCATTGCAACCTCCAATTTACGCACGTTCAAACAGTGACATTTGTAAGAGTGTGTCAGCATTGGGGTACACTTGTCTTATATTCCAGTTGTGTAACTCATTGATGCTTTATCACCCTATACAGAGTTGACAGATCAAACAGAAAGGGGAATCGATAGGTTAAATGAAAGATAGAAGCATACGAGTAACTCAAATTTGATATCGGGTTTCTTCGCCGTATTGGAGGTTGGGTACGTCAACCAGAAGATGTTCCGGCTACCATAGCTCTCCAGTCTCCAGGTCATTGAGGCACACAAACCACCATACCACGATACGGTTTTGAGTCAAGTGGAAGGTTAATGGCATGCAGTGTATAATGAACTTGTAGTCCATAAATTTGGATGGCACTTTCCAAAGTTATTTGATATAGAACGCTTACTTAAATTGTACTAGGTATAGGTAGATAAGTCACATCTTATATAACATATGATATTTGAAAAAATCCTATTAAAAATTGAGATGGTTTATATTTGCGACAGAGTTTATGATACATGTAACTCCATGTCATGTAAACTGTTTAAACTAAGTTTTTAATTTGAATACATTTTAATATAAATATTTCAAATCTGGATTCTTAATCTTGATACTATAAATGTATTAGTTAGATTGCTGTGAAGCCTAAGATCCGGTTTTGAATACCGACTAGTTGTTAGTCTTAAACTGGTTTTTTGTCCATGACAACAAAATGTGTTTTCCATTCTTGGAATCTTTTTACCTCCAGGATGAATTAGATACATGTAGATACCGTCCCATTTCTCGTTAATCAAATTATCAAAGGAACTGGGGACTCATTATAAAAGCAATAAGGAAACTTAGATCCCTGTTGCTACAACAGATTACTGAATCCCATAGTGGCTAAAATAGTTACTGAATTATTTAGTGTTAATTTCGAATTTAATATAAATGAGAAACTTAGGACCTTTAGGAGCAACAAGAGGACTTTCCTTTTCTTACATTTTTAAGTAACAACAATGAATACAGATTGTGACTCACTCCTCTGTATATGTATTTAAAACAATTCAATAAATAAATGTATTTTCCCCGACAATGTTCAAGACCACATATGTATATGTGTGTGTGGGTGTCCCTTTGATCTTATGCTTCAATGTATCTTTTCATATAAGAAGAATATATTTTATCGACTATCTAACTATATTCTGTCATGTATGAAACTGACTTCAAATGCATTTCAAACATTTCAAAAAGAGAAAAGATTTTTCCATATATGCTTGCTTCAAAGTTGTTTTGTATTAAATTGTCATTAACGTTTTCTTTGAACTTTAATATATTACACTCACAATAGAATTAAAGAAAACAAAGAAATGTTTGAATTAATTGAACAAACTTAGAAAGTAACAAAAAGCGTTAAATATGTGGTTTCAAAGTTCTTTCTTCAAAATTAATGTCTTCTAGTGATTCATAACATCAACATCAACTTTAGAAAACAAATTATTGTCGACACCAACTTGCTTTTATAATTCGACACTTAGCCCTTGGCAATACCCAGGAATTTTTCATTTTTTGTTGGGTGAATTAGGTTAAAATGGCCATTGAAAGCACTTTTTACCCATAGGAAAATAATCCCATAGAATTATTTCTTAAACTTACCTAGTTTAAGGCGTTTGTTTAAATTGCAGCATCAAGTTACAACTTTTTTTATGACATCGAATAATCAAAGTTATTACGTTGGACACATTTTTTCAACGCAAGGTTAATCCATTGTGTCACCACTGAGGCTATTCTTCGCGTTGTCTGTTACTCAAGAGAAAAGATGTCTCCAAGATGTCCTCGTATTGTGCATGTCAATGGCATTTAATTGAAATGAATATCCTTTATTGGCTTTAAAATGTTCATATTTCGTCAATATCACATTTTATAATTAACAAGATGTGGATGTATTTCAAACAAAAAGAGAAACATGTTTGTATTAGTATGTACGGGTGACAATGTTATCAATTCAACTAAGTTTGAATAGCATAAACTTTTCCTTTCGCATCTTCATTTGCATTTTTTCATATTGCATATAAGCAATCACCAGAATGAATCATGACAGCAGAATATGGACAATTACATTTGAAGTTTCTCTTTTTTTGAAATACAAAATGCTAAATTATCGATGCTTCACAACAAAAGCATTTTAATTCACAAGCAAGAACATAAACCTAATTGATAGTAACAATTTTACCAAACTTCCTGAAACTACCATGTTTACTACTTAATTTCCGTCTCAAGGTTTTCCTGACAATTGTTGACTGGAATTACCTGAAGGCTTCTTTTGTCACAGGAAATATTTAGTTAGCTTCCTGGCTTACTAATGACCTAACTCTCACACCTCATCAGGCGTGTCAAATGTCGATATATAACTTCTTGATCATTATATATTGCAGTCACCGAGAGAGTCAGTATGACTAGGAATTATTGTGCACTGTTAAGAAACCTATCGGGGATTTCGTCTATTGTTTTGGAGGTCTCTTGTTTTCTCGTAATGACCTCCAATGAGGTTTTACATTGGGAAGTCAGGGCATTATATTCATATGTAAGACCTACTCGGAGGTTGGAAGGTCATTATATTTCAAAGGGAAAGGGTTTTATATTTCAATGTATAACCTAACCCCAAAGTCCATACTGTCTTGAAAAAATCTACAAAGTTGCATGATTCCAAAGTGCGAGATTCGAACCCCCAACCCTCTGGGCCGTAAGCAAGCACTCTAACCACTACTGTAACGGGCCAGATAGAAGGGAAGGCTATGTTAAACAATCTATTGATTGAAGTTCAGATTTCAGTTAATAAAAGTCGGCCCTAAAGCATTATGATATCCAATTGCACAATTGCTTTATTTCCAATTTTAAAAGCATACAAACATTCATAATTGATATTAACAGTGTTACACCTTTTTACTTGTGATAAATGTAAAGGTTCCAAATACGGTATCAACCACGTGACTCGTCGACTGTCATTTGTAAAACCTTACACCTAGAAGAATGCTTTGCACGTGCATTTTGTGCTATGTCAATGTCAAAAAGTCGTTTGAACACACTGTTTATTTTGAAGGAAACTCATTTAATCGTTTTCTATTCAGAATTAAAGCGACAGTATAAAGTAATGAAATCCAATAATAAATGTTAAAACAAACAGAAAAACATAAATCCTAGATATTTATTGTTTTTTCTCATTTTGTTTATGATAAGTCTAAAAATATGATTACAATATGGACAAATGATATTTTTTTGCGTTTTTTTATAAACGTTTAATAACGGTATCAAAGTTAGTTAAAACACTCGAACTCGGTTATGCTTTGGTTTGAAAACCATCGGAAAGAAAGCTTCGCGGGAAGTAAGACCTCAAGCTTGGCTTTCGGTCTTACTTTCCGCTCAGCATTCTTTCTTCAGGTTTGGAAAACCCAAGCATAACCTCGTTCTCGTGTTTTAACCCTAACATGAAAACCGATCTTACATTCAAACTTTGAATATACAATCACTGTTGGGAAGAGATTCGTGAAAAATGATCGCTAAACACTTGAAATATCTAAAACAAATTGGGCTCATCAAGTTCTCTCCTAAATGCTTTAAGATTGTTATTATTTTTACAATAGACGCTTGCCTCACTTTGAATGGTGGATAACCTACTTTGAAGAGACGCATTTTCTAAAAACTGCATGAATATTGATAACCGTTTAAAACAACTCAATATTTCCATTTTCATTGTGCCGAATCCTTAATCCAATTACATGGCATGCATAATGAATCCACATTCTCAGGGCAGTTGATCCTCGCTATATATCCTTACTGACTGATTACATTGTAAAGAATGATCAACAAGTTTTAATTCAATCAGTCAGTGTCAAGAATGCAATCAGGATTAAACACTCGTTGGAATCGTTTTGCTGATATAGGTAATTGCACATGTTAGTTATGCATAAAGGGAGGAATATAAAAACATGGCATATTTCTTTGTTAATTCATCTCAATAACTGACTGTTGTTTTTAAATGACAAACTGTATTTAAATACAGATGCTTTTAGTTAACCATGGCAAAAGTGTTTTAATTTCCAATGTTTTCCTTTAAAAGGGGTTATTTCATCACTAATGAACCGTTTCCCAAATATGTTACAAATGTTAAAATCAAAATGGGGCTGTTGAAAAATAAACCTCTGAGATTAGTTATTGCTTCATCTGAATTTACAAGCATTATTTGAGTGAAAATTGTGATCTACATAAAGGGTTGGATCTAAGTGGATGTTCTACCTCTACCCTTTGAAAAGTGGAAATTACTTTTCTCCAAAAGAATTCCTTATCTCTTATAGTCTCACATGTAGATATAAAGTTAAAAAATTCACATATTCTTCAATATCAATTTTTTTTATAAAAGTTTCCTAAACAAATCGAATTGAATTTCGGTAGTGTTTGTAGAATATTCAGTAAGTGATCTCTACTGTAAACTCTAGTACATATATAGTAGATATTAAAAAAGTCTGCATGGCATGATTTAATCACAACTGTATACTTGACACGTCAAATATGTTTCGGTTTCATACCTAATGGCTTTCGATTACCTATGAGCTAGATATAGTTCTTTATACATAATACATAGTCAACTTGGACACATTCAAACACTTTAAAGACCAATTCTTGAAAGAAGTACATCACGTCATAAATCAATCAAGTTTGTAAAATGCAAGTCAAAGAAGCGAATGTAATTTTTCTTGATTTACTTCTAGAACTGCATGGGTGAAGTTTGGGGTAAAATAAGCAAACGCTTTATTTCTTAAATCATAAAAAAGTAATAGTAAGTCACAAACATGGAAAACGGAAATTTATCTGGATATTCAGTTGATGTTTCTTGAAATTAGAAATAGTTGAATTACTGTTCTCCCATAAACTCCCGGAGTTCGATAGAGAAAAATGATAAAATTTTATTCACCTGACAAAGTGGTAATATGCTATATTTTTTGACAACACTCTCACTACAATTCCTTTGGTGATATCTGTTTTCACAATTAACAATCTTTTTCCGCTGGTAAAAACGAGAATTAGACATGAGATACTGAACAAGATATTCTGAAAATCATGTTTTGAAGTCATGATTTATGTTGTAATCGACTGACTTTATCAGTAACAGTATGACTTAACGGCTTAGCAATATATCACCAAGATTTCATAACGATGTGCTATGAAAAAACACGACTAGGGACTTATTCAATTCACAAATATATCCGTCACTCGTGAAAATATCACTTTTTCACTCCACTCGATGAGATATATAGAAATGATTTTGAAAAACAATAAAAAGACTATTTATCATATATATATATATTTAGCATTATAAAACACAGTTATTAGACATTAAAAGGCTAGCCATGACGCCAAAGTTTTGCTGATGTGATGTGCAACTCCCTACATCCTTCACTCCCTCCTTAAAAAGTTCGATTGAAATAAATTGATATCAAGCTTTATGTGTTTTAAAAAATATTTCTTTTTAGGATTTTATCTTATACCAGACCTTAATCAAGTTATTGGTTATAAATATAGTTATATACAAGTATGAACATGAACATGTTTTACTTTCAAGACAAAAATAACTAAAACCTTTCAATATCTTAACGACTCAGTTGCTACGTCATTTCAAACTGCGTTTGTAACGGTAATACTCCTTAGTTTAAGACAGTTTTCTTTTCAAGGAGTCTTGTATAACAGAATTTGTATCATAATGAGCAGTGAGCTTTCAATATCATTGGTTTTTTTTGGAAAGTGCCATTCAGAAAAAAACTGCAGGTAACATACAGTACTTGTCATTACCTTTTACTGAGAAACCTCTAGTGACTTTTCAGTGAAATAGACCGATTGGTAATTACAGAAGAAATATCCTAATTCTCGTCTATCAGATTAACAAAGGGACTAGGGTACTCATTATCAAAGACAGTTAGCAATGGGAAAATGTGTTTCCTTTGTGTAATAGCCCACTTCCTAATCTCATTGATGCTTGGCTGATTGATAATGACCCTTCCGTGCATTACAGTTTTGTGCTTGTTGTATTCTTTTAAAACAACATTTAAGCATTATATGTGAAAATGTTCTACATCGTTGAAAAATCTAATGTACGTATGTCTCATTAGAGCTCTACTGCAATCCTGAAGACAGAATCAAGGAGTTGTATATTATTTTATGATCAAATAACTTCAGAGAGACTTCTTTGTAAATTAACAAAATACCTTATTCTGTATGTATGAAAATTTTTCCTCTCTCATCAACACTTCGCTTGAAATAAAGACACCGTGTCATCTATGCTTAATTTTTATTTGTTTATTATGAGCAGTTTCTTGAAAATCATTTTTAATTAAAGTTTTTAAAAAGTAAGACATCAAGGCGTCGTTTCAAACATGTGTTTCCTCTTGACTATTTACTTTGTAGTGCAAACCTCTTCACTGTTAAAGTCATATTTACAGATCTCTTTGATCCAAAGTGTTTAAAAACGTTCAACTAACTTAAACTTGTAAGACCTGATCATGTAGGTGTAGCATACCAGGTTTATTTGATACAGTAAACTAAATTTTGAAAATATTTGCTGAATAAAATGTATGGTACGAAACAGGGAATAAAGTATTTAAAACATATAATCAGAAATTTTTTTTATGCTTACTGTCTAACATAAGATTAACACCAAATCTGAAATACTGAATTCACTCAACGTTGCCTTTACATTTCGAAATTAAGATAAGTAATTTGTTTGTGTTCATGTATCAGACTTATGTGATAGTAGATGTTATCATGTAATGTGAAATAACGATAATATACTCAGTCCAAAGAGATTTTTGTGTTAACAAAGTTAAGTACTTTTTACTGATTTATTTACATTTGAATGGCTTAAAAACACAAAATTTCATATACTAGATATTTCAGCTAACACATGGTAAATAGTCATGGAATTGAAGAAAAGGAAATATGTATATGCTTATTCCCATAGGGTACATGTAGACCATCGGGCCTTGGTACACATTTCAATGGTCCACAGACTTACAATATTGGGTCGCGTAGAAAATATACATTGCAACACGCTTCATTAATTGGACATTCGTATTGGATAACAACATATTGAATTTGTGGATAGAAGGATGGACAAATTACTTCGGTGGTATAAATTGTTCCTAATATTAACGTAGGCAGTACATACAAGCATGAAGTGGTATTCACGTTCAATATTACCATTATTGCAAACATTACAGACTCTTAAGTTTCTAGGAATTTATAGTACCTTCCCGTTTCGATGTTTAAACTATGATAATAACTACAACGAAAACGAGCCAAAGCTATTCTAAACTTATCAAGATCTAATGTTAATAGATATGGTTCAATGGTGAAAACAGTTTTAAACTGAGAATACGAAAACATTTTAAAACTATTCCTCAAGGCGGAGTGCCAATTATGATGAAATATGATGATTTTACTTAACGTGGTATTCGATTCATATGTCTCTTTATTGATCCCAATAGACTGAAACAATAAACACAATTCATATAAGACGTTGTAAAACAATTCTGTTCTACCTTTTATTCTGAATCGCTTTAGGACTTCAGGTTCTTGACGTACACTTTAAGTGTAACTAATAACCGAATTTTTATAATGAATATGATTTTAACCTAAAATTAATGTGCTATCTTTGAGGCAAATACTTTCAGAAGAAATATATTATGTTTACAAACTCTTAAAGAAAGAGTAGGTTTTATTCTCTAGGCCTGTATTTCATGGGTTTACGGCGTTATTGGGGTTCACTTTCCCTTTGAATTTATTACTTTTCGTTATTAAGTTTTGATTTTCAGGATTTCCACTTTCTGCCCGGAGAATTCAAGAAGAAATTCGTAAATTAAACTTCCGTATGTTTAAGGGCTGTGGCCTTTTATTCATTAACATTAAGGAGAATATTATTGAGAGGAACAGTACAAACCCAATTTCTAAAAATAGAAAAACACCAGGTAAACATTAGCATGTTGTTAGAGTGTTCTGATGTGTAAGCACTTTATCTTGACATAGAAGTAGATAAAGCGACGTATTGTGTGTTAATGACGCCATAATGCTTGAAAACTCCCCCTGTCAGACCAAAAACCTGATGCGTTTGATGTTCGTAAATGTTATTAATGATCAGACTATCAGCCAAATTCTCCTAAAACAACGAATTAAGGAGATCTTGTGTGCTTAATATTATAACCTACATTATCACACCCTCTCAACCGAATCTGTTGATCTTTCAAATGAAATTATAGGCCAACTTTTATTTTTAGAAAGTAAACAATACGGAGAAACGCTGTTTTTCATTTCACAATTTTGGATCAAATTGTGGTTTATCACAAATCAAGACTTTACTAAAGATTAAAAGACTGACCCTTCGGTTTTTAAAAAACCTTTGACGGCGATTGAACATTTTGAAATTTCTCAAAACAGGGCCGATAACTAGCTATCTTGGTCGAATATCCATTTTAGGGAATATCCATGCAATTATGTCGACTTTTTTTCACAAAACATGTATCTGTTATGGGACCTGTTTAGCTATGACAAGACGATGACGCAAGTTATTGAGCCGAATGTAGATATTTTCGGTTTTAATAGCACTTTTTTTGCACAAATATTGGCATCTTTTTGTCGAAAATTGGTCTAGAGGAAACGACCAAATAAGACTAAAGATGGTGTCTTATGAACATACCAATTTCAGACGACAGCAGATTTTGCAACTGAAGTTTTAACCTGACGTACGGCAATGTTTCTTATTTAGCAACGTTGGCTTTGCATAATTTTATCCTCATATTCATGTTTAAATGAATTAAAAAAATAAACAATATTAAGGTTTTTTGGTTTGAAGTTTCACATTCTTTCACGCTTTCTACATGTTGTTTTTGCTTTATAGATTTTCCTAAGCACAAGTTTTAAAAAACTGTTTTCAATTGCTTCTTAAAAGAACAAAGTTGCCAAAATGTCTCCGTTTTTGCACAGAACTTGTAGATAATCGTTTAATAAGTACATTTGAGAAATAAATATGACATATGTATTGTTATAATCGTTTTTACACAAGTCCAAAACTTTCAAAATCACCTATGCGTTTCTTTTTTTGAAGGGTATATATCTATGATTTAAAAGCTATTGTATATACATAGTTACTGAATAGCTTGAATAACTTGGTTTTTCTATGTAGAGACAATCCCCTGGCTTAACTTTTCACAAATGAGCATGCATATTGATAACATTCCAGGTTTTAACAAAATATCACTACAAATTCATATTCTCCGAAGAATTGATTCTTAAGCTAACGTCATCTACTTGTACAAAATCATTTGCTAACTGCTGCAACCATACTTGCATTTGATTTCTTTTGTATAAAAAATTTAAGATGAATCCGTTTTGTGGTTTTTTTTGTGGTAATTTGTAGTGCATTTTATTTCATGCCGAGGATTGAATGATAATTGAGGGGTGAAAAGGAACTACATACAACCCGAAATTAAAAAAAGTATGGATTTTCTCAATTCTAAAATGACTAATTAGAACAATAATGAGGAACTATTTTAAATTGCGTAACAGCAATATCTTCATGTTTATGTAAACAGATTGATCACTGAGTAAGGTGTCTTTACTTTCGCAGAGGAATGTAAACCGTAAATACTTAGAGTTAATTATTAGAAAGCATAAGTTTACATGTCATGTTAAAACAAACAGTAAGTAGTCTAAACCATTGATTTTACTTAAAATGGACGCTGTAAGTCACATCTCATAGGAAGTTTGGAATTGATTGATCAACACATTACCTAATCTTATAATAGTACTTTCAAGAAAGACTACCTATTAATTAAAAATAACGATAACTTAACTCAGGAGATATGCATTAAATGATCAAACACTCCCAATGTTCCTTCATTGCCCTGCATGAATGATATTTTGGAGTGAATTAAAATGCTTGTTTCATATCAAGTAAGTGCTATGACAGTTAAAGTTTATGTGAACTTTAAAAAAAATGTTGTTATCTCATTTCATCGGTAACATTACCACTTCACAAAGTATCAGAAATATCATAAATATGACCTTGTGATATGTATTTTTAATCACCACTTCACACAATAGTTACATTTTTTCCACATTAAATAACCATATTATTCTCATTATATTACTTATGGAGTCGATCTTAGTATTGGTCTTGGTAGTAGTTGCCTCACATCCTTCCTTATGCAGAATGTTGCAGACAGATATTGATTTAGATTTATTGTTAGAACCTCTGTTACACAAGTATAATTTTTATATCTCGGGAGAACAATCATATCTGTATCATTCTTTATACTCCTCTCATTTGCGTGATTAATAAGCGAAAACAGCATCTTGAGCTGTCGGTTAATTCAAACGGAAAGGCTTCCATTTCTTGGTTTTCTACATGATAAAAAAAGCAAATTGCCTCAATTGATTGTGACACGCAGCTTGTCTTGTTAGGAGAAGAGCGATCTAAAAGTCCAATTATTTATGATATTCCATCTCGCATTAACTAATAATAAACATTAACATAATGTGATCCCATTAACATACTCTGTTTCTCTTTAAACAAAAAGAGAAAAGGTTTTTCCATGTATGCTTGCTTCAAAGTTGTTTTGTATTAAATTGTCATTAACGTTTTCTTTGAACTATAATATATTACACTTACAATAGAATTAAAGAAAACAAAGAAATGTTTGAATTAATTGAACAGACTTAGAGAGTAACAAAAAGCGTTAAATGAGTGGTTTCAACGTTCTTTCTTCAAACCACCTATAATTAAAAATGTCTTTTAGTGATTCATAACATCAACAGCAACTTTAGAAACAAATTATTGTCGACACCAACTTGCTTTTTCGACACTTAGCCCTTGGCAATACCCGCGAATTTTTCATTTTTTGTTGGGTGAATTATGTTAAAATGGTCAATGAAAACAATTTTTACCCATAGGAAAATAATCCAATAGAATAATTACTTAAACTAACCTAGTTTAAGGCGTTTGTTTAAATTGCAGCATTAAGTTAAAACTTTTTATGACATTGGATAATCAAAGTTATCACCTTGGACATTTTTTCAACACAAGATTAATCCATTGTGCAACCACTGAGGCTATTCTTCACGTTGTCTGTTACTCAAGAGACAAATGTCTCCAAGATGTCCCCTTACTGTGCATTTCATTGGCATTGAATTAAAATGAATATCCTTTATTGACTTTAACTATTTCATATTTCGTCGTTTTCACATAAAATGATTAACAAGATGTGGATGTCTTTTCTAAATAAATAGAGAAACATGTTTGTATGAGTATGTACGGGTGACAATGTTATCAATTAAACTAAGTTTGAATAGCATAAGCGTTTCCTTTCACATCTTCATCTGCATATTTCTATAAGCAATCACCAGAATGAATCATGACAGCAGAATATGGACAATTAGATTTGGAGTTTCTCTTTTGTTGAAATACAAAATGCTAAATTATCGATGCTTCACAACAAAAGCATTTTAATTCACAAGCAAGAACATAAACCTAATTGATAGTAACAATTTTACCAAACTTCCTGAAACTACCATGATTACTACTTTATTTCCGTCTCAAGGTTTCCCCTGACAATTGTTGACTGGAATAACCTGAAGGCTTCTTTTGTCACAGGAAATATTTAGTTAGCTTCCTGGCTTACTAATGACCCAACTCTCACACCTCATCAGGCGTGTCAAATGTCGAGATATTACTTCTTGATCATTATCTATTGCAGTCACCGAGAGAGTCAGTATGACTAGGAATTATTGTGCACTGTATAAAAACTGATCTTACATTCAAACTTTGAATATACAATCACGGTCGGGAAAAGAGATTCGTGAAAAATGATAGCTACACACTTGAAATATCTAAAACAAATTGGGCGCATCAAGTTCTCTCCTAAATGCATTAAGATTGTTATTATATTTACAATAGACGCTTGCCTCACTTTGAATGGTGGATAACCTACTTTGAAAAGACGCATTTGTCTAAAAGCTGCATGAATATTGATAACCGTTTAAAACAACTCAATATTTACATTTGCATTGTGCCGAATCCATATTACAATTACATTGCATGCATAACGAATCCATATTCTCAGGGTAGTTGATCCTCGCTATATGTCCTTTGTGACTGATTACATTGTAAAGAATGATCAAACAAGTTTTAATTCAATCAGTCAGTGTCAAGAAATACTCGTTGGAATAGTTTTGCTGATATAGGTAATTACACATGTTAGTTATGCATAAAGGAAGGAATATAAAAACATGGCATATTTCTTTGTTAATTCATTTCAATATCTGATTGTAGTGTTTAAATGACAAACTGTATTTAAATACACATTCAGTTAGTTAACCATGGCGAAAGTGTTTTGATTTCCATTTTCTCCTTTAAAAGGGGTTATTTCATCATTTCATTTCGACTGATTTCATCAGTAACAGTATGGCTTAACGGCTTAGCAATATATCACCAAGATTTCATAACGATGTGCTATGAAAAAAAACACGACTGGGGACTTATTCAATTCACAAATATATCCGTCACTCCTGAATATATCACTTTTTCACTCCACTCGATGAGATAGAAATGATATTGAAAAACAATAAAAAGACTATTTATCATATATATTTTTAGCATTATAAAACACAGTTGTTAGACATTAAAAGGCTAGTCATGACGCCAAAGTTTTGCTGGTGTGATGTGCAACTCCCTTCATCCTTCACTCCATCCTTAAAGAAACACAGAATATGTTGATAGGATCACATATGTCAAATTTTGAAATCGATGTTATTACATCGGGAACAACTAAATGTTACTGAAGATAACAAGTTAAAGGTCAATCAGTACATTAGGGCGAAAATACGGCCGTTCAAAGTCGGGATTTTGATCGAAAACCCGACAATGTGGCTCGAGTGGCCCGCGCAAATTCGCCAAACATAATTTTGAAACCTTGGTATAAGCTGACAAAAAGATATATTCGATTCCATAGTGTTTATTAGGTATTGTAACTAATAGGAAGAATAATTGGATGCATAATTTCGAATATTAAACGTATTTGAGATGTTTTCTCATTTTAGAGATATTATGCATAAATGGATATATTTGCAAGTCCAGTGATGAGATATGAACTTCAATCAGCATATTATATATTTTGTAGCTTATCAAAACCAAATAAAATGTTAAGAAATATACTCTGTGTCACTTTAAAAAGTTCGATTGAAATAAATTGATATCTAGTTTTATGTGTTTAAAAAGTATTTATTTTGATGATGTTTTTTATTTGAGACCTTTATCAAGTTCTTGAATATATATAGGTATAAATGCAAGCATGAAATTGTCTTACTTTCAAGACAACAATAACCTTTTACACAATCTTAACGGCTGCGTATGTAACGGTAATACTCCTTAGTTCAGACAATTTCCTTTTCGAGGAGTCTTGTATTACAGAATTGTATCATAGTGAGCAGTTAGCTATCAATTTAAATTTTTTATTGTGCCATCCCTGCAAGTAAAATACTCTATGTGTCATAACCTTTTACTAAGAAAGCTCTAATGACTTACTGCTGAAATAGATCGATGGAAATTCTACAGAAGAAATATCCCAATTCTTGTCTATTAAATTAACATAGGAACATGGGACACATTATCAAAGACAGCAAGCAATGGGAAAATGTGTTTCCTTTGTGTAATAGCCCACTCCCTAATCTCATTGATGCTTTGTTACTCATTGAAAAGTTGAGTTTTGCCTTGAAAATAACAATATTCTTTAAAGAGATCGGTAATGACCCTTGTGTGTATTTCAGTTTTGTACTTGTTGTATTCTTTAAAAGAACATTTAAACACTTTATATGTGAAAATGTTCTACATTGTTAAAAAATGTGTGTACGTATGTCTCATTAGAGCTCTACTGCAATCCTGAAGACAGAATCAAGGAGTTGTATAATATTTCATGATCAAATAACTTCAGAGAGACTTCTTCGTAAATTAAACAAAATACCTTATTCTGTATGTATAAAGATTTTTCCTCTCTCATCAACACTTCGCTGGAAATAAAGACACAGTGTCATCTATGTTTAATTTTTATTTGTTTATTATGAGCAGTTTCTCGAAATCATTTTTAAATGAAGGTTTTAAAAATTAAGACATCAAGGCCTCGTTTCAAACATGTGTTTCCTCTTGACTATTTACTTTGTAGTGCAAACCTCTTCACTGTTAAAGTCATATTTACAGATCTCTTTGATCCAAAGTGTTTTAAAGCTTTCAATTGAACTAACTTAAACTTGTAAGGCCACATCATACACGTGAAGCATACCAGGTTAATTTGATACAGTGAACTACATTTTGTAAATGTTTGCTGAATAAAATGTATGGTACGAAACAGGAAATAAAGTATTTAAAAAACAAATACATAAAAAGAAAAACCCTTTTTTTAAAAATGCTTATTG
The DNA here is from genome assembly GCA_916613615.1 of Steromphala cineraria. Classification (NCBI taxonomy): domain Eukaryota; kingdom Metazoa; phylum Mollusca; class Gastropoda; order Trochida; family Trochidae; genus Steromphala; species Steromphala cineraria. Next base: position 77,626,113 of record OU744721.1, read on the forward strand.
TCTTACATAAGATTAACACCAAATCTGAAAAACTGAATCCACACAACGTTGCCTTTGCATTTGAAGAAATTTGTTTGTGTTCATATATCAGCCTTATGTGATGGTAGATGTTATCATGTAATATGATATAACGATAATATCCTCAGTAAAAAGATTTATTGTGTTAATGAAGTTAAGTGCTTTTTACTGATTTATTTACATTTGAATGTCTTAAAAACCAAAAATTTAATCTTCTAGATATTTCAGCTAACACAAACAATTATTGTTGATTAAAAACAAAATCTTCGACAAATATGTTGTATAAAGTAGATGATTAGATTAAATGAAATCATCAATTTATTGATTCAACCTTTTTCTCAAAATCACTAGATAAATCATGTAAACTATTTAATGCTTGTTTTTTTCTAACAATAGGTCTACATCAGGTAGAGAATGCACCAAACATTCTTTCATTATAGTCTACTCTTATGACTGGGTGAGGATCCGGTGGGTATCCGGCGCCGTATCCGAGTATTCTCATCTACTTAAGATCCTGAAGAGATACGGCAGTGTCCGTCCGGATCTAGGATCCGGAAAGTATATACCTTCCGGATTCCATTATTCTGACCTGACATTTTCCGCTTCCGGATTCCTCCGTATACCTCCGTATCTAGGATCCGTAGAGGTATACGGCTCCGGATTTCCCGTATCTAAAAAGGTAAGAATACGGAGGAATACGGAAGGATCCAGCTGGTCCGATTCCACCCCTTTTTGTCCTGTGAAGGTAAATAGTCATGAAGCTGAGCAAAATAAAAATGATGATTTTACTTAAAGTGGTATTCGAGGCATATGTCTCTTTATGATCTCATGAGACATGTTTTCATCAGAAACAATAAACACAATTCATATAAGACGTTGTAAAGCAATTCTGTTCTACCTTTTATTCTGAATCGCTTTAAGACTTCAGGTTCTTGACGTACAATTTAAGGGTAACTAATAACCAAATTTGTATAATGAATATGATTTTCATCTAAAACTAATGTGCTTTCTTTGAGGCAAATACTTTCAGAAGAAATATATTATGTTTACAAACTCTTATAGAAGAAGTATAGTTTATTCTCTAGGCCTGTGTTGCATGGGTTAACGGCGTTTTGGGGGGTTACTTTCCCTTTGAATTTATTACTTTTCGTTATGGAGTTTTGATTTATGAAATTGTGGTTTATCACAAATCCAGACTTTACTAAAGATTAAAAGACTGACCATCCGGTTTTTAAAAACCATTGACGGCGATTGAAGTTGAACATTTTGAAGTTTCTCAAAACATGGCCGATAACTAGCTCTCTTGGTCGAATATCCATTTTAGGGAAACGGCTCCCTACAATTATGTCGACTTTTTTGCACAAAACATGTATCTGTTATGGGTTCTGTTTAGCTATGACAAGACGATGAGCCAAATGTGTAGATATTTTCGGCTTTGAGAGCACTTTTTGTTGCACAAATATTGGCATCTTTTTGTCGAAGAATGGTCTAGAGGAAACGACTAAATGAGACCAAAGATGGTGCTCTTATGAACATTTCAATTTCAGACGACAGCAGATTTTGAAACTGAAGTTTTAACCTGGCGTACGGCAATGTTTCTTATTTAGCCAATTTGGCATGGCATAATTTTATCCTCATATTCATGTTTAAATGAATAAAAAAATTAAACAATATTTAAGTTTTCTAGGTTAGAAGCTCCACATTCTTTCACGCTTTTTACATGTTGTTTTTGCTTTACAGATTTTCCTAAACACAAGTTGTTTATAGAAGCTGTAGATAATCGTTTAATAAGTACGTTTAAGGAATAAAAATGACATTTGTATTGTTATTTTCGTTTTTACACAAGTCCAAAACTTATGAAGAGTATATATCTATGATTTAAAAGCTTTTGTGTAGTAAATAATGACCCGGTACCGAGGGGTTATGGAAAATAACCTCGCGAGGGCGTAGCCCGAGCAGAGGTTATTTCCATAACCCGAGGCAAACGGGTCATTATTTGACTTACACTCCCGCGGAGGACTGCTGCAATAGTTTCAACTTAATTTGTTTATAAAAAATTAATTTAAAAACGTTTTACTGAATTCATTCGCGGGTTTATCATTTCTTGATAAGAAAAAATACTTAAATTACCCCCGTATTAGGGTTTTAGATATAAACGCTTGATTGCTTTCAATAAAAACTATTGTATTACGGTGTTTCAACTAAATTGGTTTACATACAAATAATTGAAAAACGTTTTAGTGATCCATTTTGCGGGTTTTAATATGTCTTGATAAGAATACTATGTTATACTACTTACAATACCCAATGCTAAAGGTTTTGGGACTAAAAATTTGATTCCTTACATTAAAAACTATTGTATTGCAATATTAATATATATTTATAGGGGGAAATAAAAAACCAAACATGACACACAAAAATTTACATCAACTGGCATGGATCCACGGTAGCTCAACAGGTACGAGCGCTGCTTGACAACATAGAGGTCCCTGGTTCGAATCCCACTTTCGTTGTTCATAAATCTTTACTTTCTTGTTTGATTAAAAATACAAATTTTACAAGTTCAATTGTTTGCAATTGTTTACAATCTTATAACCGACCAAGGTGGTTATGAGATAACCAACCTACGCGGATGGAGCTCACGGCATATAACATTCAACTAAAATAAAGGCAATAACTTCCCAAGGGGTGTAAGTGGTAAACACCTATAAAAAGGTAGTTATGAGTTAAAACCAATACAAAAAAGAAGGGATATAACCGCCCAAGGGGTGTAAATATACATAGTTACTGAATAGCTTGAATAACTTGAATAATTTGGTTTTTCTATGTTAAGGTTAATTACCCTTACAAGGTAGTTATTTAAAAAAACTTTTCGAGGGCGCAGCCCGAGATGAGTTTTTTTAATTAACTACCGCAGTAAGGGTGATTAAACGACTTACACCACGTGGACATACTTATCTTTGACGTGTGTAACATATTTTGAATGATAAAAAATCATCTACAACAAAATTATTCCTTTTTTCTAATAAATAACTTCCCTAGGTCGGTTATTGTTTGCACCAAAACTAACAGTGCGCCGAAACGTACCACTTAGCGCTCACGTGACGAAACAGCGCACGCGATTATCGTTTCATTCATTTGGGACTGTTGGTACCGGCTTTTCGATTCAGGTGAAGAAATTGTGAACAAGAGCTCATGGAAGTGGAGTTAGTGAGAAGTAGGATTTCAATACTGGCATTGTTTTAATGATCTTGTGCAACTGAATGACGAAGCAGATCTTGCATTGTGTTGACATTTTTGACAACGTCTACCAACACAGAAAACCACAATAAAGGTTAGTATTGTTGTGAATTGCTGGTAATATAGTTACAAATTATAGATAGAAACCCGGATAATGTAGCGACTGGCTAATTGATTCTAACGTTTTAGACTTTTATTAACCTAAACAAAACGAAAATTTCAATAATTAGGAGACATGTAAATAAAACAATTTTATTTATATCTGTCAATCGGCAGACGGAGTATAATGATGTCTATTCAAAATATTAACGTCTAACGTGATTTGTCACTTAAACAAGAAATTGAGAACCACGATAGTCGTATACACGGAATTATCCGTCTCACGGCTTAAATATAGTATTAATTAAGGTTCATTTTCAATTATAAAAATATAAAGGGTGAAATTTTAGTTCTCTTGAAGCAGTGTTCATGACTTTCCTTGAAACGATATCGGATAATATATCTTTATTTTTGAAAAATTTAAAAAAGGTCAAGTAAAACTAAATAAAATGAATATTTGTCACGAATAAGTCTTTGAATCTACGCACACTTTAACTAATAAAATGTTTTCGAAACTATTGAACCAGGTGACATTATATTCTATTTTGTTCATATTTCAGGTGTGACCGCCTATCTGAGAAGCAGTGATGGAGAGATGACTACCAACATCGCCCCTCTCATGCAGGATGGAGCACAATCGCCACCGAATCGGATACAATTGTCGAAACATGTACTTTGAAAGACCTTCAATTCAATAAAATTCTTCAAATGTTTGTTGTGTATTCCTTTAAGTTAATTTGGTTGGGATGGTTATGTTGGTTATGCGTACGAATGAGGTGGTTATTTAGAGGTTGCTTCATAAATTCAGAAAAACCAACTTACATTCGGAATTTTCGAATATTGACTCGAGACGAAGCCGAGAGGCAATATTCGTAAATTCCGAATGTTTAATTTTCTAGGGAAGATACCAAGTCCGAGGCGTAGCCGAGGATGTAAGGTATCTGCCCGTGAGAAAAATGTCGGGTCAAATACAAAAACCTCTAAATAACCACCGCGGTCGTTCGCATTGCCACAATAACCGACCTCGATACATGGAAATAACCGAGGTGAGGTTCGGTTATTCAGAAAAACGACTCGTCAGAACAAAGGACATAACTTTCCCTAGTGGTGTAAGTAAAGATAATCCCCTGGCTTAACTTTTCAAAAATGACCATGCATATTGATAACATTCCAGGTTTTAACAAAAAATCATTACAAATTCATATTCTCAGAAGCATTGATTCTTAACCTAACGTCATCTACTTGTACAAAATCATTTGCTAACCATACTTGCATTCGATTTCTTTGTATACAAATTTGTAGATGAATCCGTTTGGTGTTTTTTTTAGGTATTTTGTAGTGCATTTTATTTCATGCCGAGGATTGAATGATAATTGAGGGGTGAAAATGAACTACATACAATCCGAAATTAAAAAAAGTATGGATTTTCTCCATTCTAAAATGACTAATTAGAACAAAATGAGGAACTATTTTAAATTGCGTAACAGCATTATCTGCATGTTCAAATGTTCATGAATAAATAGTTCACTGAGTAAGGTGTCTTTACGTTCGCAGAGGAATGTAAACCGTAAATACTTAGAGGTAATTATTAGAAAGCATAAGTTTAAATGTCACGTTAAAGGGGCAGTAGCACTTTTTTTGATAATTTCATATTTCAAAATTTCACTGAAAATTGTAAATTGATGCTAAATGTATTATTTTGACAATGTCAAAAAGCTCATTTTACAAGCCAATCATCCATAGTCAGAAGACAAAGTATGAAGATTCACATGAAATCAATTGGCGGCCATTTTGTGTGAACACCTTTAGTTCATTTTGTGTAAGAAGAAAGCAGTCGCATGGCTAAACGTTATGTTATATATTTGAATTATTACTGCTCCATTTAGTTTAAATACATTGTCTTTCAATTGGAACCATTAATTTTGAATTTCCTGACATCACCTTATATTCCCCCTAAAAACGTGCTACTGCCCCTTTATAACAGTAAGTAATCTAAACCATTGATCTTACATAAAATGGACGCTGTAAGTCACATCTCATAGGAAGGTTTGGAATTGATTGATCAACACAACACCCAATCTTATAATATTTCTTTCAAGGAAGACTACCTTTTAATTACAAATAACTATAACTTAACTCAGGAGATATGCATTATATGATCAAACACTCCCAATGTTGCTTCATTGCCCTGCATGAATGATATTTTGGAGTGAATTAAAATGCTTGTTTCATATCAAGTAAGTGCTATGACAGTTGAAGTTTATGTGAACTTTGAAAGAAATGTTGTTATCTCATTTCATCGGTAACATAACCACTTCACAAAGTATCAGAAATATCATAAATATGATCTTGTGATATGTACAATGTATTTTAAATCACCACTTCACACAATTATTAAATTTTTTCCACATTAAATAGACCATATTAATTCATTATATTACTTATGGAGACAGCATCGGAGTCGATCTTAGTATTGGTCTTGGCAGTAGTTGCCTCACATCCTTCGTTATGCAGAATGTTGCAGACAGATATTGATTTAGATTTATTGTTAGAACCTCTGTTCTACAAGTATAATTTTTATATCTCGGGACAACAATCATATCTGTATCATTCTTTATACTCCTCTCATTTGCGTGATTAATAAGCGAAAACAGCATCTTAAGCTGTCGGTTAATTCAAACGGAAAGGCGTCCTTTTCTTGGTTTTCTACATGATAAAAAAAGCAAATTGCCTCAATTGATTGTAACACGCAGCTTGTCTTGTTTGGAGAAGAGCGATCTAATCGGCTAATTATTTATGATATTCCATCTCGCATTAACTCTCAGATCATTTGCAAAGCTCTTGGCATAACAGATGAGCATGCCAAATTCTATAAGTACGGTTTTAGGTTTAAAAAGTTAAATTTGAAATACGAGTTTGAAAATATATTCCTTTCAAAGTGAACAATTACCATACCTGGTTTACATGTATACACAACTGGGTTTCACTGACTTTTCAAACTGCATTTGTAACTGAAATACTCAATATCTTTAAATATCTAAGACAAATTAGAGATTATTTATTGGGGGAGATTTGTGTCATTACCTTTTACTTGAAAACCTCTGATGTTTTACTTGTGAAAGAGAATGATGAAAATTGTACAGAAGAAACGTCCTTATTCTCGATTATCAGATTAACAAAGGAACATGGGACTCGTTATCAAAGACAGTTAGCAATGGGAAAATGTGTTTCCTTTCTGTAATTGTTGACTTCGTAATCTCTTGAACGCTTTATCACTCATTGTAAGGTTGACTTTGGTCGTAAAAATAACAAAATGCTTTAAGAGACCTTTAAAATGTTTCCCTTTTTTATAAATAACACCTACACACACACACACATATATATAAATATAACTCGATTGAAATATTTGTAAGATAAGAAAATAAGGATCGATTAGAAGTCTTGTGTGTATTAAAGAATTATACTTTTTGTATGAATATTTGGAAATGTTCTCTTTTGTTTAAAAAAACCCTTACGTACGGAGGTTTTAAAAGAACTCTCCTCTCACCCTGACGATTGAATAGAGAACTTTAACTATATCATATTATAAAATAGCTTATAAGTGACCTCTTTAAAAATGTAAAAACACGTTTTCTCTGCTACGTATGAAGATTTTGGTGTTTTCTTCTCAATTCATCAATACTTAGCTTGACATATAGACATGGTGTCATTTAAATTTCTTATAATCAAGCTTTCAACTCTTTATCTCAAAAGATAAGACATTAAAGGGGCAGTAGCACGTTTTTTGATAATTTTATATTTTAAAATTTTCACTGATAATTGTAAGTTAATGTTAAATGAAGGGGGAATATAAGGTGATGTCAGGAAAATGAAAATAAATGGTTTCAATTGAAAGACAATGTATTGAAACTAAATAAAGCAGTTATAATTTAAATATATAACTTAAAGTTCAGCCATGCGATTCCTTTTTCCTACAAAAATTATTTAAAGGTGTTCACACAAAAATGGCCGCCAATGGATTTTATGTGAATCCTCATACTTTGTCCTTTGACTGTGGGTGATTGGCTTGTGTAATGAGATTGTTGACCCTGTCAATATAATACATTTAACTTTTACTTACAATTATAAGTGAAAGATTTAAAATATAAAATTATCAAAAAACGTGCTACTGCCCCTTTAAGGGCATCGTTTCAATCATTTTTAAGGAACTTTTTGTTTTGTCTATTTACTTTCTAGTGCAAACTGCTTCATTGTTTAAGTTATATTTACAGATCTCTTTGAACTCAAGTGTTTTGATGCTATCAATGAAGTTTAGTAAAAAGAAACATTTGAAATTATCAAACAACAGATTGAAATTGTTAACGAACTTTGAATAACATTAAGTCTGTTAAGACTAATTTAATTTTGCAATGACGCACCATGTGGATGTAACATAAAATGTCAATTTGAATCAATGTACTAAATCTTGAAAATATTTGCTGACTTTGTACAATGTATGCTACCTAGCAAGGAATAAAGTTATTAAAACAAACAATAACAGATAATCAGAAATAAAAACCTTTAATGCTTATTGTGGTTCATAACATCAACACGATCTCCCGAAAACTGAATACACTAAACTTTGTCTTCACATTAATTAATAACCTTTAAGGGAGTCCGAGGTCCATAAGATTGATATGTGTATTGCAATGTTTTGCTATGTAATGTATGATATGTTCTTAACAGCCAAGCCAAAATCGGAATCCTTAATCTGAATTACTTTACAGGTTAAGGTTCTTGACTTTACTCTAGAAAATAACAAAACGTTTTTAATGAATATTTATGTTCATCCTAAATGTGTTAACTTATAAGCAGTTGCTTTTAGATGAATATATGAAAATAATTCTCAAAGGCATTTTTTATATGTTTTTACGACTTTTTAAATATGTTTTACTTGTTTTAAATTTAAATTAATAAATTGTTACTTTTTTCTTAATCGATTGTTTAAAGATGCTGTATCATACTTGCAAGCGGTTCAGGATGAAACTTAGCTATTAAGAAATGAAATACATCACTTTGTAGAACAATCTTTCGTCGAAATTTTGATATCATATTAAGATACATACTTATTTCGACGCTTCCAGCACGGTACCCCTCTTAGAAAGGGCATGTCATTTTGTGAACCCGCTTTCGGTGACGTAATCATTATGCTTGTAGGATTTACACCGTGTCTCAACTACCGTAATTGCGTTCGATGGGCATCAACTTTGACAGCAACGAATACCTAATTCGGAGAAAAAGAATATAAAATCTAGTTGAGCGCGACAAAGACGGTTTTCAAGCGTACATTTAGAAACCGGAAGTTGTGAAATGGCCACACTTGATTCGCCCTTATGTCGACTGCCGTTTCGGTATTATTTGGTAAATTATCTCCTATTTGATGAATTTTGGTCCGATTTTCTCAAGGTTGGTCGCTAAATTTTTCTCAAAATACAACGTATACATACTTTAAAAATTATTGCACTATGATATAGCATCTTTAATACAAATTGAAATTTGTTCATTCATGGCCTTTTATTTTTTCCTTTTAATTGGTTTGTAATACTTTTGCGCACCTTTCACTCGATATTTACATGCATGTAATGAGAATTTTAGTCATAACAAGTAGTAATTGTAAACTGACAAGTCCATTAGGGTTGTGGCCTTTAAAATTCTTTAACAAATACATTAGAAAAGAAAAAAATCATTGCGAGGAACATTACCAACCCCATTACTGAACGAAGATACACACCAGGTATTAACTTTCTGCCAGAGTGTTCCGATGTGTGAGCACTGTTAGAAATCCAATTTAACCTAACATTAATCCTCTGTGTCAGCATTCAGGCTATTCTAAGCGTCGATTACCTCACAAGTGACAGTTGCAAGTCTGTCTTCAAGATGTCTCCGTGCTTTGCATGCCAATAGTACCATTAATAAAATCTTGATCAATTTCAAACAGATTCAAGCCATGGTGCTGGTTTGGTTTTTACCAAATGGTCAACCTAATTTGCATGTCTTTCAACATGTTCAAAATTACATTTGAAACTGTTGAATCATTCTGTATCATATGTTCAAAATTACATTTGAAACTGTTGAATCATTCTGTATCATATGTTCAAAATTACATTTGAAACTGTTGAATCATTCTGTATCATATGTTCAAAATTACATTTGAAACTGTTGAATCATTCTGTATCATATGTTCAAAATTACATTTGAAACTGTTGAATCATTCTGTATCATATGTTCAAAATTACATTTGAAACTGTTGAATCAATTTGTATCATATGTTCAAAATTACATTTGAAACTGTTGAATCAATTTGTATCATATGTTCAAAATTACATTTGAAACTGTTACCATAAACATAACATAAACACCCTTTACATAAATTCTTGTCAACATAGAATCCATGTACATCCATAAATCTTCAGGCGATGGCGCGAAAACATCGTCTTCATATAAAATTCTGTTATCGCTTCTCTATCAATAGAATTCCTTAAGTCCATGGACTTATCATCATATCCAATTAAAGAGACCACAGAACCAACTAATACAGGTGTACTTTGAATGTTTTAACAACAGTGATTCGTACGTGGTCAATTTCGCATAGTGGTCAATCAATATTTAAGTACTCAACTTACCACTCCATTTCTGTACCAAGGTTCCCATTGACAAGTGATGAGTGGAGGAACCTGCAGGTTGGATTAGATTGTTTACTTATTGCTTCCGATCGCCCAATTGACCTAACTCTCACATACCAATCCATCAAGTATACCCAAGGTCAATAGAATTTCTTAGATGTAGTTTTATTGCAAATCTAAAGTGGCCGAGAGAGAGTTATCATGATTGAAATGATTACGACATCTTCATCTTGTGATGTTGGGTTTAACGCTTTCAAGATTCTTTCCCTTATATCGCGGCTGATAGTATTAATGTAGTATTAAAGCCCGCAACACCATTGTGGCTATGCATTGCGGTGAAACCTGCGAGCATTGGCTGGAACTAGCGAACTATGGGTGGAACTGCGCTGAAATTCAGTGTAGCAGTGCACCCAAACCTTACTGCGTGTAGAACAGCTCTCTACTGCATACAAAGTTACCGAGCCCCTGGCGGGACTCGAACCACGGACCACTTGATCCGAAGCCGAACGCGCTAACCACTGCGCTATCCCGCCCTACGACATCTTCAAAATTATATCTGAAATTCAAAAGTTGAATATACAATATAAAAGACCATCATATAAGGAACCAATAAATGAGTATTGACAACACTTGAAATATTCTGATAATTTCAGTGTACCAAGTTCTGTTCCAAAATGACATTTCCGTGTATGCCTCCTCATTTGAATTTGTAGAAACTGACAGTTGATCAATAACAATCAGACTGGGATTAGAATACTTAGTAATAATTGTTGAGTCGTTACCGCTCTAATGTTCCTTGAGAAGTCAAGGATGTTTGAGAGAACTAGAATGCCTATTGTTAAGATTCCTATATATTACCTACAAGGAAAGAATTGTGGATTTTTGAATAAGCATATCATCGCTCACAACAAATTAAGATTATAAATGGTATCATACTATTATATAAGAAACACCAACAACAAATCCATAAACGTGACAAGAAACAAACATGGACAAATCTTTAAATCACATGAAGCCAATCAATTTTAATGGTTCATGGAAAATAATTTCAACAAAACTGAATGTTCTATGGGCACAGTGTCTTATATCGTAACAAATCTTTTTCAGAATAAACGATTGAGCAATCTATCCTAACATCCTCTTTCCGTAAGAAAAAAACAAATACTTTTCGATGAACAACAACCACATCAGACATTTGATTTCCTTAGTAAAGTAGAAAATAAACTACGTAATCTAACCCGTTGACTCCCCATATAGTGCACACTCTACAGTCACCTCACGTAGGAGGGCAAGGAATGAATTGATCACAGAACACTCAATCTGTTACTATTTCATTCCATAAACACGTCATTTGGAGAGACTACCATTTAACCAAAAATATCTTCTCTGGATATAAACATAGTGTGCTGGGACACTTTGGGACTCTTTATTGTTCGAACTATCTAAACAAGCCAATCGCATCAACAATCGATCAAGTTTCAAGAATAGCATGATTTGAGGTTGTTGGATTTTTTTACAGTACTGCTACGAATGAAGTTTTTGGGCTGAGTTGAAGAGTGCTTGACTTACTTCGTCAAAATGGTAAAAAATTAGCAAATTAATGGACAACTGCAATACTAGTACTTATGGTCATTTGGTGTATGTTACTTTAAATTGTATATTGTTGATCTCTTATAATCTATTAGTAACGAAGTAAGAAATAATTTTAATTATAATATATATAATTATATATATCCAATCTCGTCTGACCTTTCTTCTCTGATAAAAGCTTTTCAAAATGTTTTTAGTTAATCTTTTCTAACAATCACTTTATCATTCCTATTACATGCTGAAATATACGGTCGCGCGGAGCGCTTGTTAATCGGCGGCAACGAACATACCATCCCTTCAGGGTAATAATACTCATGGCGCTTTGAGCATGCTTTGTCATGGATATATGCGCGGTATAACAAAGCTATTATTATAACTATTATTTAAATGGACTGATTTCATCGTTAATAATAGGGATCTTGATATCAACAAGAGATAATAACACGATCCCCCACTTGGAACATTAGTCATTTATTTCACTTATAAATATATTATTTCACTCACAATTAGAAAATAAATTGCGAATACAGGGGATGGATTAAAGTTTTCATCTAAAGGAACTTAACATATGTGTTTGGATAAGTTGTGTGGACGGACATGAATTCAAATACAATCTAGAACCACTGTTTGTCAGGAAACATGCAATACCATGTTAATGTAACGGGAGAATAACTACATCTGTGTCGATCTGAATACGCCTATTATTGTGGTGTCGTAATAAGCAAAAAAACAACTTTACCGGTCAGTGAATTCAAACGGAAATTCAACTTTTACTTGTTTTTTGAAAATGATATAAAAATAATTTGCCTCAATTGATTGAAACACGCAGCTTGTCTAGTTTGGAGGAAAACTGTCTCACCATCCAATCATTTAAGATATTCCAATTTTGCATTGACTCGCAGATATTTAGAAAGCATACCGTTTTGCAATTCAGTTTCGTGCTTGAAGGCTATCATTATTACGAGTCTGAATATTGATTTATTGAAGTATAGTTCGGTATTGAATTTATTTTTTACTGGTTTATGAGTAGTTAAACATTATTTAACATATATGTTATCAGGAACATGCAATAAATTGACTTTTGATTCATCTTTTGTTTTAAAAACCACTTGCCATCTAGTATATCTATAAAACCTCAATAAACTCTAACAGTACTGAAAACGTGCTTTTGTCAAAACTGTTGCAATTCTATACAACAAAAGGCAAAAAGAAAAGCGCTGAGTTATTTTACACGAGTCCATTCAATTCAATAAATAAAATTATTCAATAATGCAGTGTGACAATGATTCAATTATATGATAAATGTCAGGGTGCAAACGGGATTTCCTCATGACATATGAAGTGGTGTTGGTGCTGCGATAATTCAATTTAACGTTGTTTCTTATGGCAGGGTTTGTATATTTGACTCCCCCTAATTAAATAAAATACGATTCCACCAGCTACCATGATCAAGTGTCCCTAAACACAATGGGTTATGTATCAAAAGGAACTAAGGCTCCAGCTGAGTGTAAGTTTGAGCACAACGGTTTACGACTTAAAGCCTACTCCTACATCCAAAGGTGTATTGATTTCTGGAGGCGAAGGCGGAAATCAGCTCTAGGATCTGGTTGGTTGGTTGGTGGTAGAAGAGTTGGCAGCACCGTGACACCAGGTCTCACAACAGTACTAGTGTGATACTATGATCTCATATAGGGGAAGGCTTTCTTCTGGCACTAGACAATTCCAATTTCTTTGCTGAGGGTTTGCAAGGACTGATAAATCATGGAGCTTTACTGGAGTGCTGTTCTTATAGTGTCACTCTTTAACCTGGCGAAAGGTAAGTCAATTTATTACTTACTGTACTCACATTCGATGACGAACTGACTTATGTATTGTATTGAAGAAGTTATGATTGGATTGTTCAAGAGAACGAGACAAAACGTAATAGTTAAAACCGTTGCCATGTACGTGAAGTACTTTATAAAGTTGAAAACTATATATCTTCTTTTGTATGTAAAAATCCAAATATGTACAGAGTATAACAATGAAGTATAATCAAATATCTTTCAGGATTTAATGGTAGTTTTCATTCAAGTGCTAAATAAATCCTTCAACAAAAGTACTGCGATGTGTGAATAAATTGAAATGCAGATTTACACGTTGTGCTTTTTGCCGTCAACGACGAAAGTTCGTCAATCATGATGTCATGTTCATGTTCATCTAAATTTGATTTATCGGCGCTCGCTATAACTGTATAAGTCTAAATGTCACCGATTCACGTCATACCTTAACGAGTTTGCCATAAAGGTCTCACAAACAACAACAATGTATGTTGCAAGACTTAGCATACACAATTAACTTTAAAACTTTTTTCTATACTTCTGTAATTGTATTCCGAAATACAATAGTGTATATATAGAGGATGTATTATTTGTGTTGTTCCTTATGAATCTATTCAGTGCACTATTTCCTTTTACAACTACAAGTTCATATTGAATGTTTAAAAAATTCAGATGTTTGTTGTTTTGATATATGTAAGTGATTTTCTGATGGAACACATTAACACAATCTAAATAAATTTAGATCAACAGGTTTTATATTTGGTCATACTGTTGACAAAATAAAAAATATGTTGATCTAAATTTATTTAGATTGACATTAACATGACATTATTTCTTATTTACTATAACATTGACAAGCGAATCATGTGACGACTTTCCAAATTTTTATACGTGATGAAGATATTGGAAATGATAATTAAACGTAAATGTTTAATTATATTTGAAATATATCATTAGCCTGCGGCAGAGAACAGAAGTTATTGGTAAAAACAGATAACAAGGTAATGTAAGACGTACATTTGCCGACTGCAAACTTCAATGATGCTGTGTAACAAGGTACGAAGATATTGACGAAACAAAAATGTCAAACACGCCAATATCCCACATTTTATGACAGCTGGTGATGGACATTCTGTGTTAATAATCTCGACTTCTTGATCTCATCTAAAATGGTCTGGCAATGCTTCTTCTTGACAATGTCCTTGGTAATTAATGTTCGAGATTTCACAACGGCTAGGTCATATTGACTGTCAGGGAATGTAACCTTTAATAAAGAAAAGCACATTTCCTGCTTTGAAGTCGAGATTAATTAAAGCTTAACTCAATTCGCTTGACATGAGATTAAATGTCACCTTGACAGTTACTACAGTTTTTCCTAAACGTCTCTTCAGAAAAGTGATAGTTGTAAAAGGGACTTTAAAGAAATCATGTTGATATAGGCAAATATAATTAATTTTGTAGTGAAATTACAGATAAGTGATGATATTGAACATCCTAGAAATATAAATAATGTAAAAGATTTTTATTATATGAATGAGTGTGAGATACTCTGTGCTATCAGTGAAATAACCCTCTATCTGGCTACAGTGGCGATAACCTTTATCGTCACTCTACTGAGTGGTGAAAAACTTTATCACCACTCGAGTGACATCAAGTTCAAGAGTTTGACGTCATGAAACAAGTGTCTGACGTCAAGAATTGTCGTATGACGTCACACTGTTGCGCCACTCGTGAACTTTCTATCTCTGACTATGGATGATTGGTTTGTGTAACGAGCTTTCTGACACTATCAAAATGAATCATTTAGCAATAACATAAAATTTTCAGTGAAAAATTGAAAAATAATATGCTTAAAATAACTAAAATAAAATTTTCAAAATCGTGCTACTGTCCCTTTAAGACGAATGAAAGCGAGAAAGTCGCAAATCGAGTTTTAAAAGTAATGAATGATAGTTGTCGCAATACGGGCTTGGAACTATTTCTTTTTCTAAACCGAAATTAAAGTTCCTAACTATTTAAGAAATCTATTGATAGCAACTATAGTATGTACCTTTCATTACAAAGTCCTTCTCTTAAAGACGTTTCTTTTAAATCCCTATAATAGAATGATACGATGCTAGTCGTGTCCTTTGAAAACAAGACAAACATTCGAAAACACGACAACCATTCGACAACAAGTTAGAGATGAGTAGCAGCAGGTTGTCTCCATGTATCTTGCGAGATAACATACTCTGACATCTCCAGACGGGCGCAATGATCGTAAACGAGCTGCACGTATCCGACCTGACAACTTGTTATTTGAGTCAGCTGACCTGTGAAGGCTGTCACTTTTTTTTAATTTTACCAATATCGTGATTGGCGGCACCATCTTTAGCTGCACAATTCGCGTTATCTCCTTGACACCTCTTCAATTTTGGAGTTAACAAAATTAACGTATGTAGGATATGACGAGTCTATTACTATCATTTACAGAAAATTAATTTCTAAATGTTTATTTCAACGTTTGAATTAGTCTGTTATCCAGGCCCTAAAGCAAAAGTAAATAAATAAAGGAGCCTTCTTTAGTCTAGAAAATAGTGGCAAGTCTTGATGCCTCAGCTTTAGATTTAAGTATTGTTCAGGACTCCTTTATCTTTCTTTTTGAATATAAAATCAAATAATAAAATTACTAAAGAAATTTTCTTCAGGGACTAAATGTTAGTAGACGTTTCTATTTGTTCAACATTTGAATATAGCTTCTTCTTTCCTTATAATACCATTGTAAAGGTCATTTGAGACTGGCGGCTATAGTGCCTTATGTGAATCGGTCACGTCTTTGTCATTCTACTTCCAGACTGTGAGATATAAAGTAATATACTAGTCTGACATGTGTCAGTGTTGTTTATAATGCGAAGGATAGCTGTTGGAATTGATTTTACAAGTCACTAGACATCAACTTATTCTAAAAGTGACAAAAAATTCAATTTCAATTTGAAATATCTTTCATATCAAAAACCATGATTTCACTTCAAACCTTTCGATGGAGAGGTCGTCATATTTATCTAACATGGTTTAGCGTTAGTGTCCATTCAAGCTTAAACATGATAAAAAAGGAAGCCTTGATGATTGAAAGAATGTGTGACTGCCTGCAAAGCTACTTTTCAAAGCTGTAGCAAAAGTTAAGGGCTGAAGCGTGTAAGTCCATGTCCTATAAAAAAATCATAATAGAATGGTTAGTTAAAAACTTGAATCAAACTGAAATCAATGTTTGAATATAGTGACATATAGTATGATATTCGTCAACTTGATAAGAGTTTGGTGTTCAAGTAGGTTGGACGAAGTTTACTTAATAAAACTTAAAGACCAATAGTCAATTAGCAGTTTTGAAACATTTACAGTGTCTTGTTTACCGGGACCATTTGAAATGTAATTTTCTGTATTGTTACCCTATTACTAACTAAATATGAATGCTTCTCCATCTAATGTACAATCTAGTTAAAACTAGCTGTAATGTAACGTAAGGACTTTGGGGACGATAACATTACAGCTAGTTTTAACTAGATTGTCTAATGTATTAACTCTCTCTTAGAGGATAATAGCTCAGTATACCAATTTGAGTCTCCGAAATAAGTTTTAGTTGAACGTAACTTGTACTTCATACTATTCTAATAAAGCAAATGTGGTATGTTTGACAGTAAATACTTTTTACTCCATCTGAACCGTTTTCATGACTTAAAGTAGATACAATCAAATGCTATGCGCCACTGCTAGTATTCGGACATTGTACTAAAATAAAAAGTCGATTAAGAACTCATAATAGTCGCAAATTTGAAACACAACACAGTTGAGAATCGATTTGATCATTTCATTCTTTTCCTGATTAATAAAGTGGAGCATTTGATATCTTTTAAGCTTCATATATGCAAAACAGTTGTTATCTTGTGTTCAAAGCAACAAAAAATAAAAAATAAATTCTGGAAAAATTACTTCGTTATAAAAGTATGAATTCGTATACCAATGATAAAATGAAACAATTATTTGGACTTCCTATCTAAATTCGTTGTTGTAATTTATCATAATAAAGTGCCTTGATTAATTAACATAAATGACTGAAATTTGTGATTTTCACATAACTGAACTATGACACAAAATTGTTTTCGCGAATGTTCAATAAAGAATTGACTATTCTAATGTAATTAAATAGTTGCACATGGAACAAGTATAAGTAACTAACACGAATATCGACCACCCTTTACATAGATTGATATCAACATAGAATCCATGTACATCCACAAATCTTCAGGTAATAGCGCGAAGATATCGTCTTCATATAAAATTCTGTTATCGCTTCTCTATTAATAGATTTATTATCATATCCAATTACAGAGACCCCAGAAGCAACTAGTACAGGTGTACTTTGAATGTTTTGACGACAGTGATTCGTACGTGGTCAATTTCGCATAGTGGTCAATCAATCAATCAATCTTTATTTCAGTACTGAGGAGGCCACAGGCCTATAGTACATTTCATATATACAAATTAGTAGTCAATCAATATTCAATCTATCTCTGAATTAAAAGGGTACTTAATCATTGACATAAATACATACATATGTTCACATTAGTAAGTATGCAACGTACATGTACATGCCACTTGTGTAAACCTCTCTTTATTTTGTTATAGTTTTATTATAGCTTATACAGAATTATTACAAAAAAGTTTATAATTTGACACGAAAGAAAGAAAATAGTCATAGCCCTAATCACTAACTACGATGTTTGCAAAAGAAATTCATTCACTTTTTTGACAACAGTATGACAAAATAAAAAATCTGTTGATCTAAATTTATTTAGATTGCTTCTTTGATTAATTGCTACAAATAATACACCATGTGTTATTTGTATCCCCGCATAACGTTTCCTTGCTGCCATACCTTCTACACAATATATCATCATTTTGTATTATCGTCAATTGATAAGGTTATTAAAGGACAAAGTGGGAATGATAACTCATATCCCAATTTCATCACGGAATTTGCTTTCAGAAATTCATTTTATCAATTATCTGACATTTCGAAAAACATTGTTATTCAGTTTCTTATTTTTCAAATGTTACCAGAGGTTACCGTAATTAATTTTGATTATCATTTTGACAAATTCAGGAAAATAAAAAGATTACTTGTCAAATGGAGTATCTCAAAGTCAAGTATCCCTACAAATACTGCTAATTGGAGATAATTGGACGATTATTCACTTGTTGCGGATTGTTTTAAATTGATGATATTGCTGCCATTTCTTGCGAAGATCTCTCTATGGATGGTAATCATTTCTCCAAAGTTAGGCCAACTATTTTAGAATAGATGACAGTGTATATCAAATTAATAAACCGTTTCATGTTTCTTCAAATTCCAATCCGATCTACATAGATAATCTTTTTTAAGAATACTATTTTTTTCTAAAAAGGCTGATTTTGTATGCATTGAAAATCCTTTAAAACAAAAACACGCCTATAGCAATATTACTGAGTCTGTGTATAAAAATAACTCATCAAAGAGCAGTTTTCTACCTGAATAAAAATAGTGGTTTGATAATAAAATCAATAGGATTACTTATTAGTAGAATCATCATGTTTCATAGGGTCATTATAGGATTTTGACTTATAACCCTTGTTAAAAACAAAAACAAAACAGCAACATTTCTAAAGAGCGATAGTTCACGTATAACGTTTGTTTAAATGTTTCGTGTAATATGATTAGCTCTTTATGTCCTACTTGCACATATTTCGTTTGTTTATCTTCCTACGCAAATCCTAAAACGCCAGTTTCCGAACTGTCAGTTTTATGCCTTGCTGCTGAGTTTTCTGTGCTGCACTTTAGCAGCACAGAAAAGTAAAGGGTCTGCACCAAGGCATAAAATGACAGTTCGGAAACTGGCGTTTTAGGCTATGTGTAGGAAGATGCGTTTTGTTATGCGTTGTCAATTTTAACAAGCGATAATGGTTATGTGACAAACCAATGTGACACCGTAAATCGCTTCTCGGGCTTCATGGAATTAGCGGTTTGTCATCAGTACCTATTTTCTTGAAACTAAAAACAATTTACATCTTTGAACGAAAACTTTGTCAACATGTAAATGATGTAAACAAAGTGAAAAAAAGTTAAAAGAGCAACAATATCTTAATGATGTTAATCCTTGTTTTAATGTTTTCTTTAAGGAATCATGGTTATTGTACGTAGTGGCAACAAGTGAATATCAATTGTCGTCGAAATGAGGTCTGAAAAATGACAAAAAGAAAGATAAAGATTGAAACTCTTATTGTCAACCATTTCCCCCCATTTCAATAGTAACAAATTAATCAGTTTAATGACCTAAAGATTGTAATCATTGTCAATTTTGTTCAGAGTATTATCAATGTTTCACGTATTTTTTCCAAATTACCTCCGTATCACACGCTTGTTATGACCAACAATAATGCGTTACTACTTTACATTAGAATTACAAAACTACGAATGAATGACTGAATAACCTTATTACTGAATTGCATTTACATTGATCTCAATGAAACAAAATGTTTTCAGGATATAATGTTACAGAGAAGAATAAGTGCGTGGGTCGTTCTTTATATTTGGTGTGGGATTGACAAATCCATGTGGAAACATGATCTACTTAAGTTCTATAGGTGTGCAATTTGTCACTTTAATGATTCGTTTAAGAAGTGTAAAATGAATCTTGACTTTTGTTTAGTGAAATCAATGTAAACTTCAAAGTTATTCACTTGTATCATAAAATTCATATTAACAATATAGAGCACATTAAAACAAGTCATGTCTCGGCGTGAAAGTGGAGTGAAACAATGTTAATAACCTATAATGACATTAATGACATTTGACAATACTCCCAGATGTCAGAGAAACATTGACAGGTTAACCAGAGCTCTTTGACTGCCCGATTATTAGCTATTAGTTATTAGTCACAAAACATTGACATATAGCAAATGTCATTCGAGGTATGAACAAGGACATTGGCATGCAATAAAGAGATGTTATTACGATTGCTTAGCTTTCAAGTCTTGTAACCGATCGCAATTGCACGACTCAAAGAAGTTCAGTGTGACGTGTTAGGCTCTGTCCAAACCTTCTTATTATGGACAAGCTTCGATGCAGATCTGAAGTGTGAAACTGCTGACGTCATTGACGTTTGAATTGTTTCTTTACTCAGTTTTGAAGTAATGACACACCGGTTGCTTATACCTGGTACAAAAGAAACACATTTTATAACTTTAAATTCTTTTTCAATTTTAATTGGTCGATTGTTTGAAGAAATGGTGGATAAATAAGAAATACTTTGTTTCTTTAATCAGAACAAAAGGTGGTTACATTTCTTTTGGACGGCAATAAATGTTATCACCACGACAGTCTTTGAATAAAACTGTTATTAGTATATATCATAGGAGTTCAAAATCTTTTAAAAGAATGATTGATGTAGACAAATGTTAGTTTTTGAAATAAAACCATGTTAACTGAAGAGTTACAACATACTTAGATAACTAGATTTCTCACATGCTAATGATTACTAACAAGGTTTTAAACTACTTGGGAAAATAGGAAGAAGATAATATTGTGATGACTTATCTTATTTTAATTCTATCCACAAATAGGATTATCATAAGTAAAGTATAAACAACAAAGACAAACCAATGTTTGATTTGTTAACAAATTCATTTTTCATTGTACACGGTATCAATCCCAAACCATGGTGAAGAACCTTTTTGGATGCTTGACGTTTCTTGTACCCTGGTCACGTCACTGTCATCCCATTTCAAGACTTGTTGGAGACAATGTTCAAGCCCTGCAGTCTGGCATGTCAAATATAATATGCTGGTTTATACGTGTCAGTGGTAGGGCGAATACTACATTGAGCAACTGATTAATCAGTCTCATGATATCACGAGTTTTAAGTGTCAATGGAAATTCCCGGAAATAAGGAGGTCGATGATATTCACTTACTTATTTTTTGCAGCATACTTACAACGATTCTGGTGCGGTAGAAAAATTTACCAAAATGTACAATGTTTATTCGTTAAAATTTATGTCGCTTAAGTGAATTTTATAGATGCCTTTAGACTTATATTCAGTCTCTGAAAAGTTTTAATTCTCTAAAACAACTACTTTATTAAATATGAGAAAGGAGCCTCAAAGAATTGGAAATTACCAGATCTAGGCTTGCTTTTCAAGAGGTTTTGTTAAAGATGCTGTATCATACTTGCAATATTTTAAAACGTATTTTAAATGTATTCATTGTATTTTTAGAAAGATTTAGCGACCAACCTAGGGAAAATCGGACCATAATTCATTAAATATGAGATAATTTACCAAAATTACGGAACCGGCAGCCAAGACAAAGGCGAATCAAGTGTGGCCATCTCACAACTTCCGGTCTCTAAATATACGCATGAAAACCGTCTTTGTCGCGCACGACTAGATTTTTTTTCTTTTTCTCCGAATAAGGTATTCGTTGCTACTAAAGTTGATACTGTGCTTTGGGCGTCAAAATAAGTATGTTATTGTTGATTAAACAATCTAAATATGATATCAAAATTTCGACGAAAGATTTTTCTACAAAGTGATGTATTTCTTTTCTCAATAACTAAATTTCAGCCTGAACCGCATGCAAGTATGAAACAGCATCTTTAATGTAAATTAAAATGATAATAACTACAGAGTGTTAGACTAAGGTGCCATTAAATAAGTGGTTTGAAGTAATGGTTAGCCCATCAAATTTATGCCATTAGTGAATGTGACTCGTAGCCCAATGCTTCTACTTCCAATGTGTTTACCGAACTCTCTCATTGACTGCTCTAGCACATCCTGGGGGAATTGGTAATTAAATCACATTTTCCTTTGCATTCGATAATTCAAAAAAACGGTTAATATATTTTCTAATGATATATATATATATATATATATATGTTAGAGTTTTGACCATGGCTGTTTATCTCAACACAAATCTCCGATGCCCGAAAGAAACTTATTCCCCAACCCCCTAGTTCCGCCTTTAAAATACTAAATGGCCTGTTAGGATATTACATTAAAATTGCAAATAGAGTTTTCATAGCAAAGTGCATATGCGACATACCTAAGTTTCCAAATATTTCTTTTGATAATATTTAATGAAGGAAATAACCATATAAACCGATAGGATAGTTTGTGAAGCCAAATGAATATTTCATTCTATATGTTCTGTTTCTAAACATACATGTATGATATACATCACTAATCTTCTCATAGGCAAATTTGGTGTCTACTTCACCAGATATCTCCATTATTTATCAAATTTGCAAACGATTCTATGAACCTGTTGCATATATCCATTGATTCTTCGAGGTTAACGGCTAAGAAATTGTTATAATTATAGTTTGTGCTCAGTACAGTTGCATCCCAAATTTTGTTTATACCTTCTTGTGTGTCTTAGTCTAAATACATGTATACTTCGAGTTCGATATCGTGTGGGTGTTATTTGGAATCACTTCTAACTACACTGAACATTTAAATTTTTTCAACGTTCCAATTTGAAAAAGATTCTTAATATATTGTTCATGATTTTCATATTTGATATAAAGTATGTAAGGGGGCATTTGATTTGTTACAGAAAACCATAAAATTGTAATGTTTGACTTTCTTACACAGTTGAACAAAGGTACAGTATCTTTAAACTGTGAACATGAGTTTTGGTTTGTACAATATTAACCTCTGAAAAAATCTAACAGAGTATTTAAGAAAACTCATATAACATTGAAAAAAATGTCTTCAAGTATGTGTATGTGTAAAGTAAGTTGTATATTTAAATACAATGCGATCAAGGATAGCAGTTCACATTTGTTCTTCAGATAATGCTCCATTGAGAGATGTAACTCAAAGAAAATTCATTCATGGTTCAAACAACGATAAGAATGTTCAGTCCAATTACTTTCCAAGGATATTTCAGCCTTTAATTCGACATTTGTTCTTGTCTGTCATCAGTGTGTGCTTTTAAGCTTTGCAATGTAGAGACACAACAGTCAATATGATTCAAACGGTGCTCTCGTATCGACGTGATGGCTACTGAACAACATAGTATCGACCACCCTACACATTGATATCAGAGAAACTGCCATGTTCAACTATTAATCATCACTCCATGTTATCGAGACATCATCTGCATATCTGAATGAGGCTATCACTACTCAATTGCTGTTCTGAATATCACCTCATCTGTCGGGTTCCTTTAATTAATCTTCCTCTCACCATCTTCCATAAAAGAAGACTGAGTGAAAGCAAAAAGGGGCTGGTTTTTCTTTGTGCTTTATACGGTCGTTCGGGTTCAGTTTAAGGTTATCTTAAACCAATCTAAAAAGTAGAAACTGAAAATACTCTTTCCCTAGCTATTTCTAAGGGATTATGCTATTTGTATAGACAAAGTAAAGAACATGGAGCGTTTTTGAAGCTGTTATAACTGTTTTATAACTATTCGTTGTGTAGATTCATCATACACCTACATGTATTAACTAAAAATATATGCAATTAGTTCGCTTTCCTTGACTTTTAGATAATATTTCAGCACGCCATTTAAATGCCTTCTTAACTAACAATTTTTGTTTTGTATTCTGTTTTTTTCGTTGTTTTATGTATTCAATCACCTCAATCATGATCATTAGGAATTTTGAAAAAAGGAAACAACAAACACTTTCGCTTTAACATACAGAGTAACCCTTTGACCGTCTATATTGCTTTTGATAGTAAATAACTGAATAAAAACAGATGATTCAATCGACCACCACTTAACAAGGCTGTAATCTCAGCATTCGCAGTTGAACAAAACTACCTGTCCCCATTACACAGAGGATTGTCGTCAATTCTTATTTAGCATGAGTAGTGGTTTTGAACAAATCCATTAAAACCTGGAAGCGATTTCATTTGTCGACATCTGACTGCTAGTCATTGGGTATTTGTCTTTTACAAATCATTATTCACTGAATTTGTTATTAATCAAACGGGATAGTGTTTTTTCATAATAATATCGGTGTTTTACTCGTCCCATGTTCATGAGGCCATCCTACCATACTCTGCCAGCATCTGATATGTTTCATGGATTCTTCTTCGAATATTCATAACAATATCTAGATTTTGTCAATGTTGATACCACGAAAAAGCAATTTTGCAAGATGAAATGACATTAGACATGAGATGCATCGCAAAATATATGGCCAGACTGGCTTAAAATCCAATCACAAGAAACGTCAAATTCCTTCTTATCTTCTGAACGATTGACACCAGTTAAGCTGGTTCTTCTGTAAAAGTGAGTGCATCTGGACAATATTGCATCATTGATTAGCGCGAATGGTAAGATATGAGTACGAATGACTCGAAATCTTGCATAGGCACAGATCAAGCCATTCAGAATTACATGGTACAGAAATATGTACATGTGTTCAATTAAGATGCCAAACACTTTATGCATCTCGTAAGTGAAATCAGAATTGGACTTCGTAACCGATATATTTGCTCTTTGATTACCATATCGATTGTACAACGAATGACGAATTACTTGTGTTTTCTACATGTCATTGAGGTCGATCAAACAAAACGTTATGAAGTTAAAGCTGGAAATCCATACATGTTAAGCATTTGACTGCAGGTACATGAAAAATATGTAGATCTAACTATTTAGTTAAGAAGATTGATAAACTACCAGGATTGCTATTGAAAATATATCCATTTTCTAATTTTACATATCTTACTCCATCTTCCTCAGTTAGCTTAAAAAGTCAGTTTCCAAACTAACTCCCTTACCTCGTGCTTTCGACACTTGACTTTTCTGTGCTTATCTAGCTTACTGTAAGGGAAAGAAATAGTCAAATCAGAGAGCCCTTCACAAAACTACATTGGATTGAGAAAAAAACATGGCTGTCTATCTGTCGAGGTCCGTCGACTGAAAATATTGTAAAGAGAGAGTTGCGCCTGTTGTGCAAATCGATATATTTTATTTAACTCAGGTTAATTTTAATACCGAAAACAGCCGAGAAAAACATTGTTCGAAAAGATTTGACTCTATTAATCGACATCAACATAGATAGAAAAAAGAGCGTCGGTGATCGGCTGTAGCAAGAGATAACTAGAGGTAACACATTATCACCGGAGAGGGCGTTGTCACTAAACCAGTAAAGTCAATGATCGACAGCAAGGGCTAAATAAAGCCAGGTCCAAGGCTGGTGTTCTATGCGTAGGAAGATGATCACACACAAAATGTAAAACTCTTTCAAAATTCAATTTCATGCTTAGTTAATTTTGATTGATAGATGACGGTTTTTGCATTGCACTCAGTGAAACCATTTAAAATACTAATAAGATAATCTTCCCATTATACAATGAAACTGAAAACTTGTTCTTGTGCTTTGTTGATACTTGATTCATTGCTTACATGAACAAATTATAATTTAATCAATCGATAAACTATTCTAAAATGCACACGCTATTTCGACATGATTTTATTTCTTTGGACCTATTCACTTGAACCAATGCTGTCCTAAATGCATGCCTGTAGAACGGAGATGCTAGTGTTGCAATATAGGAACCTATCAGAATCGGTACATCGTGTTGATTGCAAGTGATGCATGATTAACATGGAAATTGGCCGACTTACACATTGCTGACAGTCCATTCATGTAGAGCAATTTATCATCTCTCCATGTTGTCAAGACATCATCTTCATATCGAAATGATCCCATCACTACTCTGCATGCGTTTATCACCTCATCTCTAAAGGCGTTCTCCAATCAATGAACTTCTCACCCAATCCGTTCAGAGAAACTGAGTAAGGGCTTGTACATATTCGCCTCTATTCATTGTAAATGTTCGTCTCAAAAACCTGCATATAGTGTTTGCGCGGTATTGTTTGTGGAAGCAAAGTTCAGGAGAACGCAGTGATGCATTCTATTCTTTATCAAGTTGTCTAGAACAATTGAAATGTTACCGTCACTAACATATATGAAAATATTGGTGAAGTAATACTGTAATAATCATATATAAGTATAGACAGGGTATAGACAGAAGTACTCATAAATTTTGTTTCAACAAAACATACTCCATATAGACTGCCCCTTTATTTAAATATTTAGTTCGTTAAAGGTGCCAGTAGTATTGTGACGATATTGCAATTAAAAATCATTTATTCATAACACTTACCTTTAAGAAATCGTAGTATCATCATTATGAAGAAGTTATTCAATGGACAAAATAGATGAAATAATATTAAGGATCCGTGGATAAAACCTCAAAGTCACAATATCAAGGGTACTATATGGAACAATAAAAGACACATTCATCATTGCTATGTTGTAGATAACCATGTGTATCCCTCATTGTGGACTCTTAATTACGTTACAATCGAGCGTTAAGTGTATTAAAGCTCTTCATATCAAGAAGTCCACTCGTTACATTTTCTATACAGTGAACTTTTATAACGATTGAGTTGGCTCCTTTGGACAACTAGAACAACTGAAATGTTATCCTCACTAACATATATGAACATATTGGTGAAGTAATACTGAAATAATCATATATAAGTATAGACAGGGTATAGACAGAAGTACTCGTAAATTTTGTTTCAACAAACAATATCCCATACAAACTGCACCTTTAATTAGATATTCAGTTCGTTTAAGGTGCCAGTGGTTATGTTTTGTGACCTTATTGCAATTTAAAATCATATATTCATAACATGCATTTATTGCTAACCAATGTAATAATACCATGGTTAGCATAAAGTTATTAGAGCGTCTTGTTTCAATTGGACTGTATTTGTATCTATCGAAAATGGAATATTTACATGACTGATGCTGTTTAAGGCAATCTATTGTAATCAATAGCTGTCCGCAACACATTCTGTCAAACCTTTTTAATCGCAACACAGCAAAATGATCGAGTTGGCTCCTGGGGGATATCTCATTTGTCAGTAGAAGTGAACTAGATGTCATATTCATAACGTCTAATTGGCAGATGAAATAGATAGTCCACGATTGTGATGACTTTCCTTGTATCGAATAGAACAGATAGCAATAAGTCAGAAAACTGATAGTAGGTGATTGTTTTTATTATTACGAATCCATTTTATCTTCATATGTCTTCGAGCATCACATTTCCCTGAACGTCATATGTGTGCATTTGGGTGGTTAGTATTGAACGAGAAGATGGCCGCGGAGTTCAAAGAATGAGTTGTTAGTCCGCATCAAAGATATCTTCGAGTGCAATACAAGCTACCCAAATGCACACGTATGACTGTATTTATCATAAACTCTTTGTTTTAATCTATTAACAAGTAATTTTGAATTGTGTAAATTTTCCGAGACGACATTCTGCACATTGATACATAAAGTGAACAGGGCTGTGACTGATGATTGGATACCTCAATTATCTTCACATTTTCTTATTTCTTCGCGTAGTTAAGCGTTGGAGACGTACTCAGGTACCTATGAAGGCGAACATCTGGGATGACGCTTTAAATGGGATAAAAGGGCTCGAGCAACTCATCAAATAACGACATTTAGCTATCCTACTGTGGATAACAACTTTGAAGGTTATTTTAAGTGCTTTGAATAGAATTATGATTTCGGAACTAGAAAAAAAGGCCTTTTACCATTTGAACTTTATAGTACATTGTTTGTGAAGTTATGTAAAAGTTAGGATTTCATTATTGCTGAAGGTAGAACTTTTTACAGCAGGAAACTTAAGTTAAACCAGATTGATGAGATGACAATGAAAGCGTTAATCACTTCGTGTATACCAGACATGAACTAGAATAAGACAAATAAGTGATTGCTTTGATTTTATTTTCAACATACGCAATATTCGAAATGTCAACATAAAAAAAATCATGGCATATCTGAAATCACATATTTATTAAGAATGTCTTAGCAAAGGACATCAGCAAAGTATCAGTAATTTAAACATAAAGATAAATGGTATATTTTAATCGCAAAAGATATTATAGAGGATTTGTCAATTCTTGATAAATACCTGGTTATCTCATCGAGTGAGTTAGAAAGCTTTATTTTTCACGAGTAAACATTTTTAACGTTTCTACCTTACGAGATGAGATAAACATTGTATTTGTCAAGAGTAAGAGATTTTTTAAAATAATATTTTGAAATCCTTCTAGTTACACCAAAAACGGCTAATTTTATGTCAGTCAGTTGCCAACTGAAAAAGCCCGTCGCCGTAACAGTGTGATAATAATTCGTTACGTTAGACTATTGTTTAAAGACGTCAAACTATTGAACATGAAGTCACTCGAAATATGAAGTATATTTCTACTCAGTAGAGTGACGATAAAGGTTATCTCTTCTGTACCCAGGTTAAGGGTTTATTTCATTGGTAGAATAGAATATCTCATTCTGTATCATACCATAAATAAGATACTTTCTTAGGAGCAAATTATTTATGCTATGTTTGAATGACACTGCTCAAACTATTCTTTTTAGAGAATAGATTGTATTGGTATCTTACATTCAAACATTCTAAAAGTGGCTGCTCTGAAGAACAACTGTTTGATTAGCTGCACATAATTATATACTGATGGAAATGAATAAAGGAACGCACGTATTGATGGTGAAATTTGTTTGATTGTCATGGGTTTTTGATCAAGTATATTTCATTAAGTATGTACACCACAGGTGAAATTTCAGTATCTGGTGTGTCCTCCCTGTTTCCTGATCACTTCTACACACCGTCGTGGAACACTTAGGATCAACTTCCGGATGACAGCCCAAGGAACTGCACGCCACACTTCTTGGAGAGCCTGGAACATGGCATCAAGTTTCTGGGGTAGAACATCACGATCCCTCACCCGACGTCCAAGAACGTCCCAGGGGTGTGCAATGGGATTAATGTCTGGGCTCTTGGACGGCCATGGCAACACTCTGACGTTGTTCTGCGTGAGAAAATCCCTGCTGACGTGAGCCGTGTGGGGTCGAGCATTGTCATGTTGAAACTCAAAGTTTACACCCACTCTACGGCAGAAAGGAAGAACAATAGGTTGCAACACTTCGTCTCGGTAACGGACACCAGTCACCCTTCCATCAAGTCGAACAAGGTTTGTCCTGTGGTCGTAGGTTATGCCGCCCCATACCATCACAGTTCCGCCCCCGTAGGAATCGTGTTATTTGATGGTGCACTGATGGTGACGTTCAGGAAGGCGTCGCCAAACGCGGATCCGACCATCTGCGAAGTCCAAATTGAATCAAGACTCATCACTGAACATAGTATTGCGCCAATGTCGAAGTTGTCTAACTCGATGTTGTGTAGCCCATGCTCTTCTGAGACGTCTGTGTTCCGCAGTCAGCCTTACCCCAACAACAGGACGACCTGACTTTAAGCCTGCTGCCTTAAGTCTGTTTCTGACAGTACGTTCACTAATTCTTAGTCTCGTTACTGCTCTGAACTCAGAGTTTATTTTCGATGCTGGTTTAAATCGGTTACGAAAGCTGGCGGTCGTTTCGGGGCGTTGTCTTACGTTTTGGACCACGACCTGGCCTAATCTTTACGTTCCCTGTCTGACGGTACCGGTTCCACAGTCGCGAAATCACACTTTAGACTTGTTAAATTGTCTGGCTGTCTGGCATATTGATTGACCGCTGTTTATGCACCCGATAGCCTGCCATTTCTCATTATCAGAAAGGTATGCTCTTGGCATGATTCTGAAGGTAAAGGTACCCTGACATTCGTTGACTCCTTGAAGGTTAAATGGACGTTGCCATGCATGAAGTTCATGGAAATCAATTTTCACGTGCACGGTACCTTTTTCAGTGAAAGTTAACTTCAACATTGTCAGTCAAACGGAACATGCCAGACATAAGTTAACAGTAATTAAGCGTTCCCTTATTCGTTTCCATCAGTATATTTTACCTGTAAGCTTCTTGACACTGCCATAGAAATAAGACCCCTTCACTAAGCAGGGACGAAATTAAAACTCTTATAATTCCTGAATACATCAAAGTAAGGCGAATTTCCCCAGCAAATCTATAAAGGGCCATAACGTTCCTTCCAATATCAAACAGAGTTTCCAAAATTCATGTTTCAAATAACAATAAACCCTTTCAAATTTTCAAAGTGCGATTTCCTAATGAACTGAGGTGATTCACGGAAGCGAATTCACAAAATGAGCCTATCAATAGCTTACCCTGCCTATCGTTTGAGCGCGTTCTTTGTCGGCGTAGCAAGTGATAGGACAGTTACTAACAGCCTTAGACATTAATCTGATAAGTAAGACCATTATTGGTATGAGTGAACGTATGATTCAAGTTAATTATACTAAATATTCAAAATCTGTTAAGGCATCGAGGAGTTGTTTTAAGATTATGAATAATGGTGAATTTCGTTTACCAAAATATCTCTTTGTTTCAAACTTCTATCTTTTTTCATTCTTGGAATGATTACAAAAGGTGGTACAGTTTCTTTTGGCGCCAGTTTATTTTAATAACAAGGTGATAAATATCTAAAAACCGTATCTCTAGCATCATCGTCATCTGAAGTATTTGATGTTTCAAAGCTATGGAGGAAAACATATATAAAGTATAGATAAATTTATATGATTTCCTCACTGAAAATTCTATAAGTAGTTCTTTTCGAACGAGCATCAAAAGTGTAACTTGTTAAAACAATATCAAATATCAAAACCTTTCATTTACATTATCGTACATCATACGTTTAACTATGGTTTCAAGCTTTTTGAAAAAGGAGATTTTGTTCTGATTTTGAAAAAAAAAGATTATAAGACATCAACACATTGCCGGAAATAAAATGGGAAATAATAATTTCTTTCGTGGACTCTTTTGGTGTTTAAGGATGGAAAACAGATAAGATCCACGGAAAGAAATGAAAGGTCGAAAATTGTTTTTCATTACGAGAAAGTTTTAATAAGACCATTCGAAGATTAAATCTGACGGAAAAAACTATTTATTATTATGAAGAGTTTCAAAAAAAATTCTATTCAAAAATATAAATGAATGTTCTAAATACTTAGTTAAGACTTACAGATTCATAGGGGAATGAAGTTAGTATTGAATGAAAGTAAAAGAACTAAGATTTTAGCGAATTTGGAACTGTCTGCAATGATTATTCGAATTATGTGTTCAGCTATATATGTTATTTAATGCGATAAAAAAACATTTGGATGGTGAATAGAAGGTGATAAATCCTGTCCAAGGGTATTGCTTTCAAGAAATCAAGGTTCAGTGTATAGAGAGGTTTAAAGCAAATAGATTGCATAAGAAACCGTGGGTACATTTGATGGCAGGTATTTCTATTAGAATGTAAACCGCCTTGATGGCACTGCCGATATGGCGCCGTATCACTGACAGCTGGTGGTGACATCTTAAATATTTTCCTCAGATTCCAAAGTGACTAGATCTCATAATACCAAGGATTTGTAACTCTCTGTAAGAACTGATAAGATCATTTTCCGAGAGTGTTGAATTACATAAATATCTTGTTTGAATGCGATACAAAAAAATCTTACCACATACATAACTATCACAAAAAGCGATACATTTTGAGCATTTCCCATCAATGGCATCTTATCCTACGATATCATTAGGTTTTTATCATAACTCTTTCAGTACATTCTCTTTTTGTACACCAGTAGTGAGAAACGATTGAGTGGCAAGTTCTCTTTCGGGATAAAACATACATTTTACGTTGTGTACAAGATCTTGTTACTGTCAAGCATTTAAATGTAATCAAAAGCCTTTATATTCATGCTGTCAGAAAGGTGCCACTGTTTCTGTTCAAAACGACGTCTGTCATGTTCTTATAAACGCTGAATAGATAGATGATCGAGTTTGCTCCTTGGGAGTATCACATTTTTCATCAAGAATGACATTTATTGTTTTTCAATTAACAATACAAGCTTCGCTTGCTGCCAATATTATTTTTCTCTTTGTGACTGTCTATTTTTATTTTTATCCCAAAACTCAGAGGAATGCTTACAACTATTTAGGGAGGATTTACATTTGCAGCTATAAAACTATAAGAAATATATTGAAAGAGACCTAAAACTGCTATGTGTCGTTTAGATCATGGTTGGTTGAAATGTTGTAATTGTGAAAACAAGTGAAGAAGCGAGCAGAGCTCACATACCCCCGCTCCCCACTTTGTTGAAAGAATTTCAAATAGAAAAATTGATTAATATTGGTTAAAGATGAATGATAGTTGAGTATACAGTAAGTTTGTCATTGTGTAAGTCTTCTTTCCACTGAAACCTCAATACTTAATTCATTAATTGGTTTAACAATTCAAAGGTAACATCTAGGGATAATGGTTGATCTTTGTTTCAAATTTGAGGTAGTTATCATGAATATTCTACGAGATGTACTGAGGACAAAATTATTTTTGTCGAGTCAGTTTGTAAGTCATTTCCCCCAAACAAACCACAGAAAAGAAAATCCATATATCGTTTAACTCTCACAAGGCATATCCAGCAATCATGACATATGTAGAAAATTTGATGAAGCTGAGATGAATATTTCAGGAAATATGTTCTGGACAAAGTAATTTATCATAGAATCACATTTTAGTCATATATCCATGGAAACTGCAAACAATAAACATAATTTGTTGGTCTAACCCTCAAAAGGCACATGTAGGGATCATGGTTGATAAGTGTATGAAGTTATTATTATTATATTATATTAATATTTATATAGCGCGCATATCCATCCACTAGTGGTTGCTCAAGGCGCTTGTTATTTCCCCTGGTCAATGGCATTTTTTCACCGTTCAATAATTTTCCAATTCAACTCCCTGGGGAGTATTTAACCGGCATCCATATGTGGCGCTCAGGCTAGGGACCATTCTATGCCTCACAGAGTACCCATTCACAGCTGGGTGAACTGAGACACATAGTCACAGCAGTTTGTCCAACACTGCTGAACGCTGATAACCGTCAGCTCGGCGTATGCACGTGTTCATGTATCCACCATTCAGCCACTGACACGAATTCGTGGGATCTTTTAAGTGCGCAGTTTTTGTTGCACTACTCACTAGAGCTCCAGTGAACTCTAGGTTTTTACACCTTGGCCTGGATGGGATTCGAACCCCCGGACCTCAGCAACGTGAGACCGGCGCTCTTGCCGACTGAGCTATCCCGTATCCCGTAAGTTTGGTGAAGCTAGCATGTATAGTTTAGGAGATATGCTCGGGACAAAGGACTTGGTCATAGAGTCACTGTTTTAGTTATGTTTCCATGGAAACCGCAAAAACGTAAAAATAATGTGTTGGCCTAACCCTCAAAAGGCACATGCAGGGATCATGGTTGATTAGTCTATGAAGTTTGGTGAAGCTAGCATGTATAGTTTAGGAGATATGCTCGGAACAAAGAACTTGGTCATAGAGTCACTGTTTTAGTTATGTTTCCATGGAAACCGCAAAGAGTAAAAATAATGAGTTGGTCTAACCCTCAAAAGGCACATCTAGGGATCATGGTTGATAAAGCGTATGAAGTTTGGTGAAGCTAGCATGTATAGTTTAGGAGATATGCTCCGGACAAACTTTTGTGACGGACGGACAGACGGACGGACGGCAGACGGACGGACGGACGGACAGAATGAGCGCTATATACCCCCAATAATGTTCTCAATTTAATTGGCGTACATTTTCTTCTATTTTTCCGGTTGATCGACCTCATGATCAGAACGATCTCAGAACGTGTTACTGTTCTGTTTTTCACGGTTTTGAACTGTTGTCTTTAAATTGAACTCGTTTAATTAAAAAATAATCGTAGTACTATCTCATCAATTTGAACACCAATCGCTTGCAATTTCCCATTGCAACGCACGACTGAGGTGAAGAAGTTTGCAAGTGCACCAATTACTTATCAATGACCTTAACATACATTTTAGCTGAGGTGATGCACCTAGTCAGAATTTCGAAGTGCCTCTTGAGGAAAAGTCACCCAAGAATAATGTTAAGATTGAAAAACTTAGAAATTTACACTATATACAGAGAATTAAATGCTTATGTCTATAGCAACATGATTGAAAATGGAAGAACTGTTGTTTACTGAAGTTTATGTTTTTCAAGAAAGTAGAGATTAGTATATTTTAAGTGATTTGTTGTATTTAACGCACCAAAGATCTGAAAATATAATCAAGGCATTGAATTTAGATATATTAATATTTTAGTCATAAGACATGTGGGGAATTCAATTCAAATACCTTTTAGATTGTGATCCTTTCTATAACGATAACAAGTTTGATCTGGCTTTATCGGGTTGTCAAATTGGTCTCACAACCTTACATCGTTCAAATGGCCCTTTTTGCACATAACGATCTGAGTTAAATTAAACATGTTCATTAAACATTTATAACGGAATTAGAAACAACTATTTAACATACAATTCCTCAGATATCCTTATTTATAGAACAAAGATCAAAACCAAAATCAACTTTTTTCAAACACATGACATGTACACATGTACATACAACCGGATTCAATATAAAACAGAAAGTTTCATGATGTCAAGTTTCAAATAATCAAAAAAACTTTCACTTTAGAACATGACATGACATGTACATACAACCGGATTCAATATCAAACAGAAAGTGTCATGAGGTCAAGTTTCACATTACAATAAACCTTTCACTTTGGTACCTATCAGTGGAGTGCGAATTCCCGATGAATTGAGATGAATTGAGCTGTTCTCACGGAAGCAAAGCACAAAAGAATCTAATCAATATCTAGACACCCTTCCTCTCTGACAGATTGCTGTGTCAATGTACCAAGTATTAGGACAGTTACAAGCAGTCTGGGACTTTAAAGATCCAATCCGGCATTTTCGTCAAATAAAATTTTGCTTTAAAACAAACGTAAATGGCATAGTTAATCATATGAACGCCCAACATTTCCCTCACCCATTTCACAATGGCCAAAATACAATGAATACTTGTTTTCATTGAAAATCTTCAAACAATCATTTATGTTCATGAAAGCCAAATTCACACATTCAATTATGCAAGCTCCATAGAAACCGTTGTGAAACATGACATCCATGTGTTCCAATACTTTCATTTTTGTTTTTGATATGCCATCTTTGTAATAAATCGTGTTGAATGTAGTGAAAATAGTAAAAGTTCTCTCGATTTGAACTTTTATTTACAGACTATGAAACATCTACAATTTGCAAAAGATGATCTGAGAGAAATATGCATCTGTTAACAACGTTCTTCTTATTAAAGGCTACAATTTTGTTTACAGATTATAGTGGTCAAATGTCATGTTAAAAGCAAAAAGTAAATTAAATTTCTTTGATATCTATCAAAATATTAAAATTGACATTATATATTTTAATGAGAAAATGTCTAAAAAAATAGTTTTTTTTCAACACTGTAACTGGAATAAACCATTGACTTTGTTAAGCATACAAAGAACGTTCTTTGTTTTTTTATATTCGCCAAATAACGTTTTCCTCATTAAGAGAAAAAAACTGACTCATACTGTTATCATTTACAAACAGCCTGAAAGTTTTAACGACCTTTTTACTTAAAATGCTAAACTAGTAATAGATCGATCTGACAGTTATGTTGGGCAATATTGATTTAATAGGACAGCAAATATATAATTTAGAATTAAATTTTAAATAAAACATTGAGAAATTTGTGATCTTATCCTTATCATTTTATTATTACATACGTGTTCTGAATATCTTCATGAGATAATTTTGGTTATGTGAAACAAGTGTTGTGTAACCAGTTGAAAGTTATTCAACGAGTGGAGTGTAACCAAAGCAGGTTATTCAACGATAGTGACGTCATAATGCCGTACTACTTTTGCAATCAGCTGATCGGGTGCAACCGAACCCCCGACGCTTCAAATTTTTAATTCGTCATATTTTTTTCCATTTTCGTATTTCCCCTCAAAATAAAATTGCATCATATCAACAATATATGTGCAAAATTATCAAAGCATTATTCGCGTTCCGATCTCGGCTATTTCATCACTAAATTAAAAAAATATCTTGCCTTAGTTTAGTTTGGAAAGAGTTATCTCCCTTTTGTCAACGGACGTGTTTTGTCAACACGGAGCTTTGTCGCTTTTGAAAGTTCGAGTGAAAGTCGATAGTTTAGAAACGATTGTGATAAGTTGCAGTTTCATTTATAATACCAACACCGCTTTACATAATCAAACAAAATACTGAATTATCCGAACTCGTCTAGAAACGTTTAGCAAGGACGGATGAACCGTTCAAAATCAACGTCACTGTCATCAAGCTCGTCGATCTCTCTACTGCTACAGTACCGACAACAGCGTCGTTTTTTATTGTTAAAGTATTTGCTAATATTTTGGTTTTGGATAACTCTAAACTGTACACAAATGATTGTTTAAAAGTAGGATTTTAATAGACCGATCCAGTCGAGAGCAGTTAGGCCCCGCCCCCTGCGACGTGATTGGTTGAAATATTTGAGGGGACAAGTTTCAAGCTCAGGCGAGCCGGGCAGCGTATCTCAACAATGTCACTAGCCGAAGCTTTTGGCTTGCGTTCATGCTAATGTCGTTCATAACGCACATAACCTAACAAATACATTCAATATATGACCTATAGCTTAGATAAATCTCATTTTATCAACAAATGAAGCGTAATTTTGACACTTTATCAATGCCCAGAGCGAGAGAAGTCGTCGACCACTTTGTAAACAAACGCATTTCAACTCGGAATATTTCCTTCACTTTTGTAAAAAAAAAATTATACTCGTACAATCCAGGTAATTAATAGCTCACACATTTTACCACCAGATGTTTGATTTCATAAATCATCCACAAGTTCATTTTTTTCATATTTTGTCGAGAAACCTTTTTTACTGAAATATGTTGAGTAGTCATTGTCATCAGCTGGTCATGGTCGCATATGCTCAGTTCACCAGTTGTTGACAGTGTGTAAATTACACATCTAGATCAGTGAACTTAACTTTGAAAAAAAACATCGAGAATTTTAATCCTTGAAACCAAATTTAAAACTAGTTGCCATATTTTTTTTTTTTTTACATACAATATTTATAATGCTAATTATTGATATATCTTTTTATATTGACACAGATATCATAGTCATGAAAAGTCAATATTCTCAAAATATTATTCCAGTATATGTAATTTATAATATCCTTAAAATGATAATCATTTTCACGTTTCCTTCAAATGCTACCTTCCTTTTGAATAAATTTAACTACAAAAATGTTAATGAGTCTACCTTCAAAAATCAATTGACTGTATCTATAAATCATTAAAGATGAATTTTGAATCACAAACACCATTAGAAAATATCATTGCACTACATATAATCAAAGTTTTCATTTATGTTTTGCATATTTCATTCAGGATCTGGAAAATATCAATCTGGGTTAATCTAGATCAACAGATCTTATATTTTGTCTTTATAGCCAAATATGAATGTTCTATGAGATAGATTTGAAGAAACAGTAAAATGGGATGAGAAACAATTATCAGTGAACATATGAGTCAACAGCAGAAGAAAATGTCTTTATAGCCAAATATGAATGTTTTATGGCATAGATTAGAACCACAAACATCTACTGTAATGGGAATGTAACAGGGATGATTTTTATTTGACATTAAAAAAAATATATTTGACAGGCTTCATTCAGGATCTGGAAGACATCAATCTAAGTAAATTTATATCAACAGATCTTATATTTTTTCATTCAAGTTGATAAACAGTAGGACCTTATCGTGCTTCTAAAAAAACTTGTTGATCCAAATTTATTTAGATTGGGAAAATATGGTTATGATAAAAAAATTCAATTAGAAAGGCTTACAGTCATACATACATATCACTATACATAATTATTTTAGAGATTTCAAAACTGAAAGATCCAAATAAATTAAGTGACTATGAAGTTTTTTAATGTATAATTGTTAAAAAAATATTTTTGTGTGAAAATAACACAATATCAGGGATCCTGGAATTAATCAATCTTGGAAATAAAAAATTAATCTTTGCTTTACATAAATATTGCATTTCATGTTTCCAAAGTAAAAACATGCATTAGGATTGGAGTTTAAACAATTGTCAGGTAACATATGAGTCAACAGCAATAAAAAATTTCTTTTCAAGATTTCACATGTATGTGAAATATTATTTTTTGATTTATTATTTTGGTTTGTCTTATTGTATTCCCTGGTACACCTAAAAATCATGGACATATATGCACCAAGTTTTATTTGATTGATAAAAAATAGAAATCAGATGTACTTTTGTTAACTGATCTTTGGTCACTATTAACACTTACCACATCTAAAAATGATAGTTTTGAACAGTTTGGGTTATTGACTCATTCAAAATTTTATTGTTATAGCTTTGACAGAAAAGTTAATTGTTGTATAGCTGATATACCTAGACTTCAGGGATTACTTTGGACTGGGATTTAGGGATATTTACCAATTGATGTATCAATATATCCCATTATCAATACTAATGAGGGGAGAAAGTCTCATTGCAAAAATCAAAACTATTAATTTTCTTCTCAAACATCCCATTGCATTCTCTAAAAATCCCATTATATCAGGCTTAGGGAATTTGTTTTATCCCTTTCATACTTTGAACCAGGGTGTTCCCTGAGACTTGCAGCAATTAATCAATGAGGCAATCAAGTAGTTTGTTTTGAATAGCTAGGTTTTCATTGATCAAATATTTGGAAATAAATCTAACCATTGAAGTGAAAAATTTAAATATTTGAAATG
Source organism: Steromphala cineraria (assembly GCA_916613615.1). Classification (NCBI taxonomy): domain Eukaryota; kingdom Metazoa; phylum Mollusca; class Gastropoda; order Trochida; family Trochidae; genus Steromphala; species Steromphala cineraria. The sequence continues at coordinate 77,665,301 of OU744721.1, forward strand.
AACATTATTGATATTCCATGTTTTATCTTACAGGCAAGTTTATTTTCAAGTTGTGTTAGTATCAAATACCTGAAAGGTTATGGGACATAGCCTACTGTTTGAAAGCTATGTATACATACATTAATCTTATGGGTTTGGGCATAATTATGGAACATAATGAGTAAAATGGAAATGCAGAAAAAGCTTATATTTATTAAATATTCAATGTCTGCCAGTTTCTTTGATATTTAATTATATTTGAGTGGGATATTTCACCGTATTTGGCACAACAAGTCGTTTAACATAGTTTGTTTACAATATGGCGAAAGTTTGATAATTGCCGAAATGTCAACGTGTAGAATTGTTATAAATGATCTAGATCAACTTCAATGAACTGTTGATTCAGAAACATAAAGTACCAAAGATAAATTATCAAAGGGTACTTAGAGCTGTCACCTTGTGGAAAGTTTATGGGAGTGACTTGAAAAGTGCGTAGTTCGTGCAAATTCTCACCTTCGAACACTTGTCCGACCAGCGATTGTTTTTTTACCATGTAGTGAGCCTTTTCCACAATTTTAGCGATGGATAACGGTAAGCTTGTTACCCTACACAATGAGGAATACTTCTGTCATGACATCGATGCATAAATATCGTAAAGAACGCCATTTTAAATATTATTTGCAACAACAGAATCGAGCCGCCATTATCGCGTTGTTTGTCCCCAGAAGTAAAATTGACAAATTCGCGTAGCGAAATCGCCGCTCTGATTGGCTGATATAACGCATGCGCGAGATTTGATGAAGCTAACGGAAAACGGGACTATGTTTTTGCTTTTGCGAACACACTGTACCACACCAGTGTATCATTACGCGCATTGTTTGATCGTTGTTGCAAAGAAATAGAAATTTCCTATTGTATGTAATAAATAGATCACAAAACTCGTGAGTGTTGAATATCGAAAATATTTCAACTCAATATTTTCAAAGTTTTGATTTATTCACTCGCTTTCGCTCGTGAATAAATCAAAACATTTGAAAATATCTCGTTGAAATATTTTCGATATTCAACACTCACGAGTTTTGTAATCTCTATTTATCTCATGACAGAGCAATATTTATGATGCATTGTATTTTTCATTGGTTTTAAAATATGAATCTATGAATTAATGTCCTGTATGCATACTTGAACTTTAAACCGTTTGGTAGTATTCATCTCAGGAACTTATGTTTTACATATTAAATTCTATAGCCATAAATGTCCTTAATGCCATTAATATGTCAATCGTCTTAAGGAATCCGACCAGATTATAAAGAATCTATTTTCAAGAACTGATATAAGTTTTTAATGGATAAAAGAAGTCTGTAAAGCTAAGGGGTCTAAGATAAGGAATCGTCAATTTCTGTTTCGAGTTTCTACCTTCTAGAAATAGAATAGAATAGAATAGATACATGGCTGGTGTCTCCAACAAGACACCAAAAGATTCCAGAGATGATTCCTTGATAAAGTCTCATTATTGGGATGTAAGGCTTCATGCTGGCACTTCCGTTACACGTTTACTTTAGTTAACATTGAATTCTAAGCCATACATTACTTACTATGTGCATATTCTTTGTTCTCTTAATTAACAAAGTTAGGAAGGGTTATTTCGAAAATCAAAACACAATTAAGCATTTAGCTATTAACTTAAGCTCTTTCTATCCTGCTGTCTCAAAGAATGTCATTCTTTAAGTCAAATCGACTTAAAATAATGATTTATCAGATCATAATAGAGTCGAATAGTTGTCTCCTAGAATATCTCATTCTTATCCTTTTATTTTCTTGTCTCAAAGGAAGGAGAACAGTTTTCATCATTAAAGCTTTTATTTTTCACGTCTTTAAATCTTGCTTGTCATCATTTCCAATTTTGTTTGATTTACCTTTATAACAAAAAAACACATTCATTTTAAACCCTTAGAAAATAAAATTAATTATTTGTGCTTCTTAATCCAATACACAAATTCCCTATTTTTTCTCTTCCTCTTAAATTTAAATCTTCTGCTTCTATTGGCGGCTTTTCATGTGTGAACATGTTAAACTCAGATAAGTCTATTAATTCGCGTAACATAAACGAACATGTACATGTACATATTTCAAGAATTGAAAAATGACGTTAAAAATAGAAGTTGTATAATATTTCTTTTGCTTTACATGCTGATGCAATTTTTAAGAAATGACAATGACCATTTGTCAACATCAAGTGGTCTATTGATCAATTAAATAGCTCTGATAACACCTGCTCATGGTCTTCTAGATGTGCATAACAAAACACTGACCAATCAAAATTTGACGTCCTTGGCTTGAATAAAATATTGCATTGATATAACAATATAGTAATAGCAATCTGCTGCAAGAGATAACTGTTTTCGCAGTTCTCTATCATCCTCTGTCCTTCCAACCTGCTTGGTTTGTGAAAAAAGTTACTAATGAGAGTGCAGAAACTAAAGCTTATATTCTGAGACTCAAATCCATGCATCTTTTTATAAATTTTCTGGTGCATTGTCATGGTTCTTGTCAATAGAATGGATGATTATCATTGACCATAAGAGTTATTCTATGTGTCAAGTAACTTGAACCAATGACTAGGTAATGTGATTATAAAATTTGCGTTGGTAAATTATATAATTGCCCAAATTTTCCCTAACCAATCTCAAAATGGCCGAATACAATGAATACTTGTTTTCATTGAAAATCTTCAAACAGTCATTTAGTTATTTAAACTAGTTATTTTAACTGTACATTGAATTCTAAGCCATATATAATTTACTATGTTCCAGGGTACATAAAAGTGCTAATTCTTTGTTCTTGTAATTAACAAAGTTAGGTCAATGTTATGAATGGGCCTGTGTCATGCTAAGTTTTATTTCGAAATTCACAGCACATTAAAGCATTTAAGAATGAACCCTGCTGTTTCAACGATGTCATCTTTAAGTCCAGTCGACTCAAGATAGCGATTTAACAAATCACAATAGGGTCGAATAATTAAGTTGGCTACTGGAGTTTCTCTCTCTTATCTTTTTATTTCCTTAACTCAAAGGAAAGAGAACAGTTTTCTTCATAAAAGTTTCTCTCTATCACCTCTAAAATCTTGCTTGTCTTCACCGGATACTAGGTTGTCATCATTTCCAATTTTGTTTGATTTATCGTTACAACAAAAATCATTTCCAACACATTTTGAGAGTCTGGTTGTCTCAATTTTACAATAATTTTTTTCATTTAAAAACCTTAGATAATAAAATGAATCATTTGTGCTACTCAAGCAGTTTGAATTTTATAGATTGCACTTTATCCAATACACAAATGCCCTTTTTTCTCTTCCTCGTTAATTCACACTCTTCTTCTTTATCCCCAGCACATGGATAATAAAACAATTGCCTTTGAGTTGTTTGTGATGATGAATATCGGGCTAGATTAATTATGATTCTCTACAACAGGTAAATGCATTCCTAGTTATGTCTTAATGGAGCACTTTTTAAATAGTTCATTTCATTTAAAAACCCAAAAGTATCAGTTTGCGGCTATTGTTCATCTTCAGTGGATTAATCATCTCAAAACTCCTTCAGATAAATCGTGAATGTCAACTACATTTCAAGAACTACTGGCAGCTTACCATGTGTGTGTGTTATGAATTTTCGTAGCTTAAACAAACATGTACATGTTTTAAAGGGGCAGTAGCACGTTTTTAGGGGGAACATAAGGTGATGTCAGGAAAATGAAAATAAATGGTTCCAATTGAAAGGCAATGTTTTTAAACTAAATTGAGCAGCAATAATTCAAATATATAACAAAAAGTTTAGACATGTGATTCATTTTTCTTACACAAAATGAATTAAAGGTGTTCACACAAAAATGGCCGCCAATGGATTTTATGTGAATCTACAAACTTTGTCCTCTGACTATGGATGATTGGCTTGTGTAATGAGATTGTTGACACTATCAAAGTAATACATTAAGCAATACCATACAAGTATCAGTGAAATATTTAAAATATAAAATTATCAAAAAACGTGCTACTGCCCCTTTAAAGAATTGGATTTTAAAATAGCAGATGGCTTGCAACGAATATTTTATTACGAGTTATTTTATCTATGTGTCACGTGTCAAAATGTGTGAAATTCATCTACTATATTCACTCTTACTATACTTAATACCGTTTTACTTAGTACCTATCAGTGAAGTGTGATATCCTGATAAGTTAACCAGTTTTTACTGAAACCATCTAACAAAGACATCAATCGATATCTATATATCTTTACTCTTTCTGACTGATAACAGTGTCGGTGTAGACGTAATATGACAGTTACAGGCAGTTCTTCAATTTAATCTCATCAATTGTAATACCTCTTATCACTTAAATTGAAACAGACTCTGCCCCCATTTTCACAAAGTTCAAATTGTTTCCATAGAAACCATAAAAAATATTGACATTTTTTTAGATATGGCCTAGAAAGAAAAGCATTTCAAAACAAGAGACTAATGGAATATCGAAACCGTGGAACGGGACCGAAAACAATGTGTCTCCCGCGGGGATGATAATAAAAATTACCTTTACATAGTCATGTTCTGTATTGTTTATAAATGTTTTCTAAAACTTGCTAAAAATGAAGCAAACTTTTGCTCAATCATAAGACATTGACACCGCCATCATCCATCTGTTTCTTCTCCGGCTAGAGCCTACCTCAGATATCTATCAAGGCGAAAGTCTGGTATGACATGTGTACACTTTATGTCGGATGCAGAGTTCCAGAAAATTCCCTTAGACTCATCAAATAACGACATTTAATTTGCTGAAAACAAGCTATCATAATGTGAATAAAGTATTTTTAGAGTTTAGAATAATCATTTTACTTTTGGACCTTAAGAACCTTGTTTGTTTGAAAATCAGAGACATGTTGTACTGGATTGATGGCAAGTAAATTTTAGATTGAAACCGAACGCGCAGTGAGGTTTCAATTTAGAATTTACTCGCTGAACCGAGACGTTCACGGAAGGGAAAAAACTTAATCAATACCTATATATGCCTATCCCTTTAGTGATTTCCGTGTCCGTGTGACAAGTTTTAGGACAGTGATAAGCAGCCTGAGACTTTTATATGATTAGCTAGACTTGTATGAACTGAATGACTGTATGATTCAAGTAAATCATAGAATGTTAAATTGTCATAGGAATATTAAATCATAAATGTTGAATTTCGAATACTGAGCTGTTTATTACTATGCTAAACAGGTTCTCTTATTTCTAGAGTAAGGTAGGTGTTTTCTTGTTATGTTGGACTCTTGTCCTAATTTAACTTCATAACTTAACTGGTTTCATTATGTTGTTATTGCATTATTTCACCTACTAGTCCGCCAGTGAAAATAGCATATATATGAATTGGTCCATCAACTTCAAATCAGTTACAAAACAACCTTTACTTCAAATCAGCTACAAAACAACCTTTACAAATAAATCGTAATTCTCGCTTCATCGTCTTCTAAACTTTTAACTTTAACTTTAAATAAAATCAAGTATAGATGTTTTTCAAATGAATTAAAGAATTAAAAATCATTTGATTACTTTGTTGTATATTCTTATCAGTAGTTCCTTTTGAACTAGTATGAAAAGATTTAAAGCTATATCAAATAACAAATTACCTTCTATTTTCAATGTCTTATATCACATGGTTAACTAAACCTGCCTTTTTAATATAATCTTGAATATGAAGTGTGCTTTATATACTGCTAAAGCAGAGACCTTTTAATGTAAGCTTTTTCTTTTGAAACGAGATTTTTTTCTAATGTAAGGAATCTTTTTGAAACTAGATTATCATGTATTCATTGCCGGAAATAAAACAAGAACAAAAAATCCTTTTCACGACTCTTTTGGTATTTAAGGAGTGGGAACAGATTTCATTGCAAATTTATGATATTCAAAACATGTTTTTAATTACAAGAAACTTTTAAGAGTATTCCTGAATAGCATTCGGAGATTAAAACTAACGAAAAACCTTTCACTCTTACGAATGTTTTTGAGAGTTTTGAAACTTTTCTTTTCAATTCTAAGAAGGCTTGACAAGATAAATTGATTCATTCAATGTTAGAATCATAAAATGTCTATTTTGATATTTTCTTTAATAAAATATTTTCCTTTTCAAAATGCAGATTATTGTTATAGTGATATCTAGTGACTGTGTGATGAATATTTTTTATTTTTCTATTCAAACATATAAATTAATGTGCTGAACACTTAATTACGTCTTACAAATTCATTGGGGAATGAAGTTAGTATTGAAAGAAAGTAAAATAACTAATGTTTTAGCGAATATTTCTCTTAATGCCAGGAATTAGGAACTGTCTGCAATGATTATTCAAATTATTTGTTGTGCTGACATCCAGATATACATGTTATTCAGATGCGATAAAAACATTTGAATATAAAAAGATGATAAAACAAATAGATTGCATAAGAAACCATGGGTACATTTGATGACAAGTATCTCTATAGGAATGTAAACCGTCTTGTTGGCACTCCCAATGGCGCAGTGGTCACTGACAGCTGGTGGTGACGTCTTAAATATATTTTTACAGATTCCAAAGTGACTAAATACCAATATACGTAATACCAAGGATTTGCAACTTGCTGCAAGAACTATTCAACAAAAATACCTTCTTTGAATGCGATTTAAAAAACAACTTCTTACCACGTACATAAAGTCGTATCATAAGTTGAAATATTATCTTCTCATGTTAAGTATTTCATTTCAAATATATTATCTGTTGCTAATTCTATAACTTAGTTTTATAATTAAACTAACTATCAGGAAGAAGCCGATACATTTTGAGTATTTTCCATTAAATCAGTGGCACATTATCCTATGACATCATTAGGTTTTTATCATAACTCTTTCAGTACATTCTCTTTTTGTACACCAGTAGTGAGAAACGATTGAGTGGCAAGTTCTCTTGGGGATAAAACATACATTTTACGTTGTGTACAAGATCTTGTTACGGTCAAGCATTTAAATCTAATCAAAAGCCTTTATATTCATGCTGTCAGAAAGGTGCCACTGTTTCTGCTCAAAACGACGTCTGTCATGTTCTTATAAACGCTGAATAGATAGATGATCGAGTTTGCTCCTTGGGAGTATCACATTTTTCATCCAGAATGACATTAATTTTAAAAAAATTAACAATGCTAGCTTTGGTTGCTGACAATTTTTTTTCATTTGGTGACTGCCTGTGTTGTTTTCATAAGATTCATGTTCTTTCTGCGATAATCACCATATCAGAATTTGAAATTACTTACCTCAGGCGAATATTTATTTATTTAATATTATTAAATTATATGAAGAGGATTTAAATTTGCAGCTATAAAACAACAAGAAATATATAGAAACATACCTAAAACTTCCATGCATCGATTCATTTGACTTTCCCTTATACACAGAAAAAGTGGAAATAATGTTCTCAATTCAATTGGTTTACATTTTCATTTATATTTCACGTTTATAGATCTCAGAAAATGCTACTATTCTGAACTGTTGTCCTGTTCATTCTATATTTATCGTCATATCTTAATTTGCAATTACTTTTCTAAAACCTCAGGTGAATCGCTTACAAAGATTTTCATGATGGTTTAGATTTGCACCTACAGAATTTAAGTGCAGTACATTTATATGCGTTAATTTGATTGACTTTCAAACACCAATATGCACAGATTTGGAAAAATTGTTTTTAATATCATAAACATGCGTTTTCATGTTTTCGCGTTGATTAATCTCAGAACGTTCTACTGTTATTTCCCCGAGGTTACAGACTGTTGCTTTTAAATTGAGCTAAACAAACCTAGAATTGGTGGCAGAACTACCACTCAAATCAAAACACTAATCACATGCAGCAATATCCCATGTAAACATACTGCCGAAGTCAAGTGGTTTGCAATTATATCAATTGCATATCAATGACGCTACGAACATTTCGGCTGACGTCATGCAGCCGGTCAGAAAAAAGAATTAGCTCCAGAGGGAAAGAAGCTTAAAAATTGTGTGTAGAAAAAATTTAAGTAAAATGTTTATAAATCAATGAATTTATTGATAAAAGTGATGAATATATTTAATCTTGTTTTCACGAAAGGCGTGATTGGCTTGAATTTAGTGATAAGTTGTTTATATCACATCCTACATCTTAAATGTAATCCAGCCATTGCATTGAAATATATTAAGGTTGAATTTTTAGCTCACCGAGCCTGTAAGGCTCAAGGGGCTTATGGCAAGGGCCACATCCTTAAACTTATGTTCATCTTCTTCTCATCAAGAAGCAGAAGACCTAGATAGCTGAAAATTTGTGTACGGACTCGTTCACTAATGAGGATTATAATTTGGAGCTTTGGTGGCCCCTGTGGTCCCTAATAAGGGCCATAGAGGCCAAGCCCTTAAAACTTACTTTCATCTTTTCCGCCAGACACATATAGCTTAGAAAGTTGCAACTCTGTGTACAGAGTCCTTAACTAATAAGGGCTGCAAGAATCACCTACGTGTATATATTATATATAATACCTATTATATTATTTTCATCCTCCTAGTAAGCTGAAATCCTGTGTGCAGATTTGTTCACAAGCGAGGATTATAATTTATACCTTCGGTGGCCCTGTGACTTATGTTAAGGGCCACAGGGGCCACAACATTAAAGGTTATTTTCAACTTCTTCTCCCGCAGCATATAAGGCCGGGAAAGCTGAAATGCTGATCAGCTACAGAGCCAATGACTCTATTTGTATATCTAAGGTCATCATGTACTATTGACATTTTTAATAAAATTCAAATACAAATTCTTTTGTAATGTTTCAACGAATAAGATTTGGTTTAATTGGGTTGATAAGAAATATAGGGTCAAATTGGGCCCACAACCTAACAAATTGTCTTTTTTGCATTTTTCGATCTGAATTCAATTCAACACTTTAATCAAACGTTTATAACGGAATAAGTAAAACATTTGGGCATAGTGGTTAACCCATCTGTGGAAACGTTCAAAGGGGCATACGAATATGAACTAGGAGTACTAATAATTTATGAAAGACAGATGTTGAATAATGAAATTCAACATGCGAAATCAAATATTCCAAAGTTGGTCCCAATTTCAAACTAAAATCAGCTTTTGATTTGTTAAAACTGTTTGATTGCAAGTATAATTTGATATTTCCTGTCGTTATATTTTCCTACTAAAGAAAAAGGTAACAAAAATATTTTGAAATGCATGCAATTCCTTCAGAGTTCCATACATATTGAACAAAGTGGTCTATTAGAAGGACCATCAAGCAAAGAATAATACAAGGAGCCTAGACAAACCGTTGGCAAGTCTAGTTACCTCAGTTTAGGGTTCCTTAAATCTAGAACTTTTCAGAACGTTGTATTTGATTTCTAATCAATTATTTAAATGAGTCATGAACTATTTTTTCAGGTACTCTATGTTAGTATAGGAACTAAGATAAAAGGCAAAAGTTTTCTCAAACACCAAATGTCATGATCCACTATCAAACAAAAAGTTTCAGGAGGTCAAGTTTCACATTACAATAAACCTTTCAATTTGGTACATATCAGTGAAGTGCAAATTTCCTAATGAATTGCGCTCTTCTCACGGAAGTGTAGCACAAAAGAAATCAATCGATACGTAGATCTCCTTCCTCTCTGACAGATTGCCGTGTCAATGTACCAAGAAATACGACACTTACAAGCAGTCTGTGACTTTTTATTAGTTTTAGAACTTTCGGAGTACGCTAAAGCAAGAGTAGTTCATAAAGAATTTGAAAATATTATTGGAAAAAGAATGGTTGAGTATACCCGATGTTACCAATATAAGTTCTTTTAAAACCGGGAATTCTAATAGCTTTCAAATCCTAGAACAAGAAAGTATCTAGTAGTATATCATTGTTATATGTTTTATGGCATTACATTTATTTTTAGATTTCATTTTTGTAATAGATGATTATCAGATGGTGACCGATTAAATAACTTTCAATCACTGTTAGGCAATGATAAAAATTCAGGAGAATACAGGAAAATTTGCATTTTATCTGATTCACGTGAAGATCTATTTTCTGTTATTTTCATCTTAGCTCACTATGAATTTTTCCTTTTACTCAAATATGGGTAAAATGTAATACAACACAAATTCTATTGTCTAGTGTATGACTACACCTTTATGTTATGAGTCTACGCACTGGCAATAATATCATGAAAGGTTGGATACTAATTAACGAAGATTGTACATATATTTCAAGCAGAAATCTATAGAAATACATAGGAAGTCTGATTTGATTAGCTGTTGAAGAAACATAATGTAATCCAATTGAGACCTTCTTTAATTTAACTTTACCAAAGGCACCCAGGCCTACATGAGATTTAACTGTTTGAGGGGCATTCAAGCAATATGGTAGTACAAGGAAGATAGGGCAACTCTATGGCTGAACAACTTCTTTATTTTCACAGTAGTGACGTTTCGGTATAGATTCTTATACCGATTTCAAGCACGTGGTATTTTCACAGGAGAATGAGCAAAATAGAAGTTGTTCATCCTTACATACAAGTTTCAACATACTGAAAGAAATGCCTTTATTGTACAATTATTGGCGGGTTCGGGATTCCTATCTTGACCAGTATGGTGTGAATCACTTAAATTAAATTTACCCTTGCTTCAATCCCTATTGGTACCCGAAACCCTGTAATATTTGACTTTTTAAAGTTATAATGGGAATACAAAAACTGATAATCATGTCAAAGTGACTATAAAGAAGTCGAATGTCAGCTCCATAGAGTATGCCCTGAAAAATAACTATTTGATCAATGTTTCCAATACTCTTAACAATTGTTTTTTATATGAAATCCGTTATGTTTATGGTGTTGGATGTAGTGCAAATAGTAGTATTTCTTGCTGAATTTGACGTCTGTTAGAAATAATAGACTATGAAAAACATCAATACTTTGCAAAATATGATCTGAGAGAATTTTTATCTGTTAACAATGTTCTTCTTGTTGAAAGTGATTACAGATTAAAGTGGTCTCAGGTATCATTCAACGTCAAGCAATGTTTACGGATAAAAGTTTCCTTAAACTTTGTTAAAAGATTAAAATCAACAGATATCCTATTTTTTAAGAGAAAATGTCTATATATCTTTTGAAGGTTTCCTTCAAAATGGTGTAGGCTATGAAAGAAGACTGGAATAAACAATCCACTTTGTTAAGCATACAAAGAAAGTTTTTTTTTTTGTAATTTAAAAAGGATGAGTTATAGATTAAAGCATCGGTGTATGCACCATTAAACCCTTAATCCTTGGTAGCTATCTTAGGAATTTATGTTTTTCTTGCATATAATAAAATAAAGATTCTATAGCGATAAATGTCCTTGATGCAAGAAATATGTCAATTGTACCACGAATTAGACTTAGGTAAAAGGTAGATGTTTTACTGTTCAGTTACAAGGATTTAAATGCTATAAAAGAAGTAAAGTTCAAGGGAACTAAGATAAGGACTTTTCATTTTCTCTCTCGAGTTACTACCTTCGAGCATTCGAAGGATACATGGCTGCTGTCTCCATCACGACGCCAAAAGATTCCATGAGATGAGTTCTTGGTGAAATATAGATGTCTCAATATTGGGATCTTAGGCTTCATGCTGGCACTTCCGTTACTTGTAAACTGAAGATCTAATCGAACAATCTGATTCTTGAATCCTTAGCTATATATTATTTATGGTGTCCCGGAAAACATCAAAGTGCATATTCTTTGTTTGTGTAATTAACAAACGTTTGGTCAATGTTATGAAGGGGGCCTCTGTAATGCTAAGTGTTATTTCGAAAATCATACTATTAGAAATAACATGATATTGTATTTGGTGTATTTGTATGTTTTAATTACTTGATATGTATTTTTAACAGAGGTTGCAATGATAATTTTTGTTACAACTTGACTATTGTAAATGCTTATTTTTCTTAAATAAAAGGACAACTTTACACGTATGAATACTGAAATTTGCAAAATTGCATCACTTTTAAAAGAGGTAATGACTGCATGTATGTCACAAGCACTTATTCAAGACTTGAGACACCTGGTCGCTGTAACAGATGATCAAAGCCAAGAATGATTGAAAAGAATATATTTTTTACACTCGACTATTGCTTTAGATATGATAGAATATCTTAAATGTATCACTCAATTCATGTAGATTTGTTATCAAATTTGATGTTACTTAGTAAAGAAGCATTGGATGAATAGTTTACACACAATATAACATCTTCAGCGATAACATTGAATCATATTGCAGCTGCACCTTTAAGGTTGTAAGATGACAATGATTTCCCCCTCGTCTTTCTCTGTGATGTTTTAAAGACACTCGTTGAGTTTTGTATTTTATCTTTTGAAGAATATAAAGTTCAACAGAGGTTTTCAACTATATATTTCACGAACAACTAGTTGAATGAATACCTTATACCCGGTATTCATTCATGTTTTAAACGGCGAAATGTATTCAGGTATATACTCATGAATGCTCATAAATAGAAAACATTGTAGTGTAATATAATTTTCAAAGTCGTTCATTTTAAGTCTTCTACATCTATCCAAGGTTGGACTTATTCAATCCCTAGAAAGGTTGCTGTGACTACACATCACGATGTCGTGCTACCATAACAGATCTGATTCCTATTTCCTAACTTTTGAATTTCTATTGAATGTATAAATGATGGTAACATTATAAATGTACAATGGACTTGAATTAAGTAAACAAAATAATTTAATTAATTACTTTTTACTTGATCTTCGTTTTTTAGTCGTTTTGTTTCCAACAAGTTGATACAATTTCAATTTTGTAACAAAACCCATTATCAAATCATCGGTTAATGGAAGTTTAACTTCAGGTAACTTCAAATAGAAGTTGAATGTCTTAAATCTTTCTACAGCAAGAGTTGGCACTGGAGTTGTGATATTTCAAACGTAGCTTTGTGTCACACATTTAAGTATTTTACAATAACTCATAGCTCTTCGCACCCTACTGTCTCAAAGAATGTCATTCGTAAAGCCCAATAGTCGTAAGTCATGATTTATTAGATGATAATAGAGTCGAATGATTATGTTGGCTCCTGGAGTTTCTCATTCTTATCCCTTCGTTTCCTTTTTTCAAAGGAAAGAAAACTGTTATTCCTGATTTAAGTTTTTATCTGCAACATCTTAATTTTGCTTGTCTCCACCAGAGAGCAGGTTGTCATCATTTACAATTTTGTTTCAATTATCTTCTGAAGAAAAAACCCAACACTATTTGAGGAGTCTGGTTGTCTCAATTTAACTGTAAGATATTTCATTTTCAAATCTTAGATAAAAACTAGATTTAAAATGAGTCTTAGGCAGTTTCAATTAAATTAAATGCTCTTTATCCAAACAAGGGATGATATATTATTCTCTTAGTTAGCTTTAATTTTTTGTGACGATTAAAATCGGGCCACTGTTACTTTAATTCTCTTACAACAAATAATATTCTGCTCCTGAATATTTTAACAAAATGACAATGAAAATTTGTCGACATTAAGTGGTCTAGTGATCACTCTATTAGCTCTGATAACACCTGCCCATGGTCCCTTTTCTACAGACGTGCATAACAATATACTGACCAATTAAAGTTTGACGTCCTTGGCTTGACATAAATATGCCATTGACATAGCAACATGGCAATAGCATATATCTGCGGCAAAATACAAGTGTTCCTGCTGATCTTGATTACCCTTTGTCCCTCAAACCTGCCTATATTCTGAAAAGTTACGGATGGGGAAAAACTATGGCAATTATTCTGAGACTCATGCGACCTTTTGTCAATTTCCAAAGGTCACAACCGTATTTTTGTCTATAGAAGGGATGATAATCATCATTATGAAGGTCGCGTGATTGTAACATCTTTGCATTTGAAAAAGAATGTTTGAAATTTCTCTACTGTAATTGTGTCAAGTTCCATATAATCTAATTTTCAGGGTTTTTTTCAGTTCAAAATTATTTTGTTTTGCCAATTTGTAAACTTTCAGCATGTTTACGATATTTAGATTCGAAGCTATGTGTTTGTCGAACGTCCTTGCATGCTAAGTCCAATGTCAAACATAACATTTCCAGGAAAAGCAAGGTCAAGTCTCACTTTACTTAAAACCCTTTTACTTACTATCTATGAGTGAAGTGAGACTTCCTGATGAATTAAGCTGTTCTCACTGAAACCATCTAACAAAGACGTCAATCGATATCTATATTTCTTTCTTCTCTCTGACTTACAAGTGTGTCAGTTGAGACGTTAAAGGACAGTTACAAGCAGCCTGTCGGCTCTTCAATTTAATCTCATTAGTTTTAAGACCTCTGGTCACATAAATTGCGGGCACATTCAATTAATTGACACCAAATATTCAAAAATACGACTTCGGAATGATTGGTATGCAAAGGTATTTTTAATTTAATGAACGAGTCTTGATTTATTTCATGCCAGAAGACACATTGGTGCGGTTTTATAATCATCCAATAATTCTTAACAGTCTAGGGATAGCCTTGTGACGTCATCAGTATTATGACATCACTGAATTGTTAAGTTATCAACTTTGTAACATCATGGTTTTGTTAGGTAACATTTAAATGATGTTGTATCATAACTTGCTAATACAATTGCATTATGGCGATTTCCTTGCTGCGTCATCTACAATGTAACATGTTCAATATCTAATTATTATCATCTGGTTAAAAGAAACTACGTAACAAGGATGTACAGTTAACACCAAACTAGAGTCGATTTTACATAAACACATATAGATTTCTTTCTATCGAAGATCGAAACAAGATTTGAGAAAACCGCACCGATAATGCACAACGTTTCAAAATGTCTCTATAGGGCTTATCAAATAATATAGATGCCAAAAAATAAGTTTTCGATAAGGAAATAATTCGTCGTGACAAGTCCATTATATATCGGTTATGATTAAATAGAACTCTTGTGTGCAACTGAATGGTTAGTCTCAGAGAATATTGAGGAAAATAGTGGTTGGTGAATTCACCAATAATATCTCATTCATGCGTCGACCTATTTTCGGAAACTTTTCATTATCTCGTTTGCACTCACTGAACTGCATTTCATGTCAAGTAACTAATAATCAAGATATGATATATCTGCTTATCATGCTATCAATATCAACCCCCGCTTCTATGGTAGAGGAGCTAGTTTGCCTATGACATTGATTCTAGGTATAAAGAGAACAACTACGATAGTTTCGGGCTGTTTTATTAATTAACGGACACTTACATGTTTGTTGTTTGTCTGCTTTCTGCTTGAATTCACAAATGTCATATAACTTTAACTTTAACAAATGCACATGAAACAAAATATTGATTTGAGATGTATTTTCAGTACCTAAAATGTCAATACGTAAACTATATTAATCCATGTTTAAACCAAAGGGGGGAAAATAAATGCATATGTCGAGTGAAAAAGAAACAATTCAAACTGTCTTGTGAAAAAACACCAATTCATCCATGTTTCCACCAGATTTTCATCATATTTATAAATTCTTTATATGATTATAATATCTCTTGTAAAGATGTAAAGTTTATAGTTGTAGTGAATATGTCAACTTTTGGGGGAAAAGATTTGTTTTTAAATTTAATTTTTAGTAAGGTTTTCTGATGGAAATGAAAGATTATCAGACATCAATATTTGCTTTAAAAAATTGGGAATTCGTGAAAGAAATCTTTCTCGGTGTTGAAGGAGATAAAAAAATATTATCAGATTATAGTGATCAGAACATATGAAATATTTCAATCTATTTTTTCATTCGAAATTTCTCTATAGAGAACTTGAAAATATGAGAACAATTGCATTTAAAAAATAATAATACAAGAATTGTAACAATTCATTTTTACGGGAAACTGTATCATTATTGGAATACTAGAAATAGTCTGAGTTTTCAATTTTGTTTTTACTTTTAAAAGTTTGTTTCAAGAGAAAGATTTCGGTGTGAAAGTAAAATAAAGAAGAGAATAAGAAAGCAGAAGAATTTTCTAGTTTTGTTATTTTAGGGAAGCGTTTTTCACCTCTGAAATATCTAGATACAGGTTGATTCTGATGAATTATCATCTTTTTGATACAAAATACAGCATACGTTATTAACCTGAATGCGTTATCAGAAGGTTATATCATTGTTTCATCAACTAAGGAAGATTTTTCCCATAAATATTAAAAGCATTTTAGTAAAAAAATTTATATACACTGGTGCTACTAGACCGAAACAATTTCTTTGGTGTAAAGATTGATAAGATAATAACCTGGCAATGTTGACGTCTCTGTAAGCGTTTGATTGCAATAATTGAAGCCTTAGATTTATTATCAGAGTAATGGAGAGGTAATCCCTCTGTAAAGTTATTATCATCAAAGAATCCAGCACTTTTATGGCGCCTCAAGATAAGGTAGTCCGTAGAGATTCTCCCCGAGGAACCCGAGGTATACTTGATGAAATATGGATGTTTCAATATTGGATGTAAACTACCTGCTGGTTTAGTCTGGTAAGAAAAGGTTATGGATAACTGGTGCGACGACCCGTTCTTAAATCTGTTGATGCATTGAGATTCAGTCACTCTGTGGAACTGTTTTATAACATCGTTTCTATGTTTACCATAGGCAGCTCATCCATGTAGTCAAGACTCTGACTGCATACTGTTATTTTGAGAAGCAACCTAAATATTTTTGTTCTGTTAGATTAAAACTGTGTGTAAATTTTATATCCAGAGCAAATATCCTATTGGAGAAATTTTTTTTTCATTAAGCCATTTCAATTTTCTTTAGAATAGTGTCTGTCAGCATATGATATTTGAATCTGTTTAATCAAGATTTCGACAAAACATGTATATCTATATGAAATGATTTAACTTGGAAACAGCTATATTCACGAATAGTTCAGCACTTGCTTATAAACATTTAATAACTTGTGCTTGGCCAGAGGACGTTATGATTTGTGTAATGATAAAACCTGTTATTTGTTTTCTTTCCATACAGAGTATAGCACTGCTAACAAGTAAAAATCATGCCTTTATTTACTAAAAGGGCAGTCAAATCGGAGTTCATATGTTTCTTATGATGCAACATACCACGTCATGTTATATTCAGTGATTTGACGTCAGAGGTTCATCTATGACGTGGCGTACTTATGCTAAAAAAGTAGATTTGAGTATTTTTCTAAATTTCGGGACTACGGTAATAAACATGATATTATTTTTGTGCGCATGACTACTATGTTCACGATCAAAGAATAAGACTATCAATACATCCCTCGCTCTCCCTCTAGAAATCCTAATACTTATTGAATATTGTCGTAAACTTAGTATGTCATGGGCACTCATATAATATCCTCAATTTAATGTAACTGTTGGTCAGAACAGTTTAGATATTGTTCTCTCGATCAATAAAAATAAATCTTTTTTTAGAACATCGATTTCTCTTTAGCTGAGCATGAATCACTGTACACTCAAGCCTTTTACATAATGATTGCCTTCATGAGAAGAACCTTGAACAAAGAATGCCATTTTCTCTGCTAAAAAGAATTTTTGCAATGTTTGTATTATCACAATAGAGCAAAATGATTAAGTTGTTCTCTTTTGTGATATCACAATAGACCAAAATGATTAAGTAGCTCTTTTGTGATATAGAATAACTTTTTCCTCTCATTTCTATAAGTCAGAAATATCGAACACTTTTTCATCCGTAAAATTGCTTCCTTGTATAGTTCCCGTTAAGAACAAAGGCGCCGCCCACTCTTTAAACTCTTTTAAGTGACGTCACGAAACAATGGCCCATGACGTCAATAACAATTGGCGTTGATGTAACTAGGCATGGCCCTGATAGAGGATTTTCAATTCGCGACCGAATGTGATTTACAATATACTTTTATCTATTATAACGTCTTCGGCCTCTTGCTTTAACTATAATAGTTCATGGCAAAACTATATTGCAAAACTAATGATGGTTGAGGCTACTCTATTTTTTAAATCAATTACCTCTAAATTGATAGAGCAATATTCATTCTAAATTCTGGTCAGCATTATAAATATATTGTTATTCATTTTTATATTAGGAATGTTTTATTAACTGATTTGAGATTTGTGTGTGTCAAAGTCTCCAAGTGACTGCCTTACCTCAGTAAAGATACAACCATCCTTCATGTTATTCATTTTATTCAAAATACTAAGAAATGGAGTTACAAAGCACATTACATGATTTCATTACGTACTTAAAACTTTTTGAGTGAAAGTTACAACTCAATGTGAAAACCCGATTACGTGCAGTTGTTTTTGCAATTGCGTCGTTTTGTTTCGATGGTCTTACTTGTTACTGTTCAGTCGTGTGGATGAACATTGACAGTTGTCTTAAATTGAACTATTTTCCTTAAATGAACTAGAAGAACTATTTCTTGAATCCGAAGGTAGTCATGCAGAAATGATGAATTGATTTCGCAAAGTTTTGTTTTGTTTTGTTTTCATTTTGATAACGTTTTGAGAAAAAGGAGCTTACTAATGACACGCCAACTTATCGTCGTACATTATTCCTTTATTCAAATTATACAAAGCACTGTGTCTGTGGTCCAACTCAATCCTTTGTGTGATGGTATATCAGAAAATAAGCCAAAATGGGATTTGTCCTTCATTTCGGTCTACGTTTACCTTTTTTCAGCTTTTAGATGTAGCACGATTCATGTACATGTATGATCTGGGTCCAAATTAGGGTGATTTTCTTGATAAAAACAATAGTTTAGAGATTACCATAATGATATCATCGATACACAGCAGACAAAAACACACAAAAACAACGTTTCAATGAATTTTACAAACAAATTCTAAACCCTTGTGAAATATCGAGTATCGGTATCGAAAGTTAACAAAATGAAAATTACTCTATTTATAGAGAGTTAACAACTACAAAAACAATTCAATCAATATGCAACTTTTAATTGTTTTTTCATCACAAAGAGACACGTTATGTTCATGGAATTACAGTAAATATATAACATACAAAAACACTTTATTTCAGGTTGAACATTTCTCACAGTGTTTACATCCCTTATAAATAAAACGAGGGCTCTAATATCAAATTGTCAGAAAGTTTGCCAGTCTTTTATGTCAATACGCTTCTCTAATGGTAGCAGAGTCAAATGATTCAGTGGATTTGGCTTCTTTGACATTCTTTTCCAGTTTTCTCAAGTTAGAAAATATGAGATTGTTTCTTTAAAAAAAGAACGTTCTTGCTTGCAAACGTTCTGGCCTCCATTAAATAGCACATTGCTATTAGTTATACACCTTTTTGAGAGTCACATGTCTCAATCTGATTTGTAGTTATTGCCTTTTGGATATAATGATTGCAATCCTCCACTTTCGGCATTTTATCATATGTCGCGATGCAGTGAAAAGACTGAGTTGACTTTCTTGCGCTTCCTCTTTCGTTTTCTTTTGTGAAAAATGCAGGACGCGTAGGCTGTTTTGATTAGGATTAATTCAAATACAGAGCTCATCTTTATTACAGAACAGTATATATTTCATTCATGATTACATAAGTCTCCTTACAGGTTAAGGTCAGTTTAACATTTTTCTGGTACATTTCTGTAATGTAACAAAACTTCATTAATTATTTTTAAGACTTAAAGATACATATTTAGAGTGTAAAACGTTATTATTGAAAAAACTGACAAAAACATCGGATCATTGCTATGAATAGAAAGGGGTAATTATTTGCAAAATTTGCGATAATTTTACAAACAACAATAAGCTCCGGGACGTTGAAATGACATTTTCAAGGACGTTGCCTTAGGTACTGTGCAACTGACAATCAAAGCCGCGAATTAAGAATAGTATTGTAAACAACATCATCGATGCGTCTTCTAGACAGAAAAAACATGATATGATTAGGATTTAATATGCATATTATAAAAAGAACCCATGATTGATCAATTGTTGGAAATTCATTAAAAAAAAGAAATTACAGAAATTAGATACCGCTTGGCAATATCAATTTATCTGCGTAGGTACTGCATATGATTTGTTAGATAACATTTATAGTTAAGTATAGCTTATTTCACATAAGAAGGGCTTGTAGAACAAGAAAAAGTGAAAGTTACTCACAGACTTCACAATCTGTTATATGCCATAGGTCATAAGTCAACGAAAGACTATACTCGTGAAACCAAAATTTCATTCAATCAATCTATCAATCAATCTTTATTTCTGTACTTAGAAGGCCACAGGCCTGTAGTACAATCAATGGTAGATCACATGGTAAAATCAATTGCATTCAAAATATTTTTTCTAAATAACATTGCATAATAAATATACATTGCAAGGTTCTGTAACAACTGAGTATTGGTATTTGTTAACAATGACAATAGTTTTGTTCTGTCTGGATGATTAAAATAGTAAGGTTGAAGATATTTTATCCGTAGATTCTTATAGACAGGGCAGGTTAATAAGAAGTGTAGCTCGTCTTCCACAACATTTATATTACAAACTTTACATACTCTATTTTTTCTTTCAATACCTTTATATCTTCCAGTTTCAACAAACAATTCATGTGATGAACAACGAAAACGGGCTAAGGCATTACGGAACTTTTTAACATCAACTTTTGAAAGATAGCTTTCAAGAAATATTTCAGATTTCCATTCTCTATAATATATACATTTTGTTGATAATGTCATGGATTCTGCCCAGGATTGTAAATATATATCTTTCATTCTTTGAGTTATTGAGATGATAAATTTCATTCACCTAGGTGTTATAGTGTCTGTGAAACCTTGTGCCCAGTTTAACATCAGACCTGTTGATCGCTTTAAGTTCAATTGTAAAATCAAGGGCTATTATTTCGCTAAAAATAGCTTTCAAACTAGATCAAGACTATAATCAGGTGAATCCTAAACCAGAATTTCCCTCACCTAGATATAAGTCTTTGTTGCTTTGAATAAAACTGTCATTTATTGTTGAACCAGATGTTTCCATTTTCGACATTTTGACGTACTTAATAAAATTTGGATTCATACTTAACGAATATCAAAATGTAAGACAATGTTTTCAATCGGCTGGTTTTAGTACCACCTTCTTTTGCACTTACTCTCGTGTGATTTTTTTCAGGGTTTCTAAACTTCGTTTTTGCTTTAACATCTTCGAATGTTTCTTAAACAAAATAAAATGAAAATGTTGCTGTTTGCGTTGAAAATAGTCCAACAATTAAAAAATCATACAACAGTTACGTTATGACAGTTGTATAGTTATATTCGTTTTAACATAAGAACACAATTCTAAATATCACCTATGAGTTTCTTTTTTAAGAGTGTATTACATATATTAGGATTTTATAATCTTTATAGTTTTTCTTGTACATTTGAATGAAAGCTATATTACTAATCTTTTAAACTACATAATTCTCATTATCACCTATGTTGTATTAAAAGAACATTTTGAAGGTTTTACTGAATAGTGATTAGAAAATATAGTAACTGGAGTGTAAAAACTATGATATTGAAAATAAGAAGATTTGATTTTGAATTCATAGGTTTTGGAAAATATCATTTGACATTATCACTATGGAAGAAAGAAAACACTGAGCTACGAGAAAGGTTATATCTTTCTACAACTTTCTTGGCGTTGAAGGATAAAAGAATCAAATAACAGATTATGATTCTTAGATACTACTAAAAGACAAAATACTTTTTCTCGAATTGCTGCTTGAAGATCAAAATTTACAGAAATATTTTCTTTGATTTGGAGAAAACCCTCAAGAGTTTTCTTAATTATTTTATTCAAGATAAAAATTACCAAAAACTAATACTCATCGCTTCTTAATAGAATTCGTGTAGAACATCTACTTCATTTTCGACAAGTGTGTTTTTTATCAGATTATAAAATATCAAACTTTATCATTATTTCTTCCATGTATAAAAACCAAAGTGTTAAAACAACTCATCATCAATTTAAACTTAAAGGTGTAAGAGCAGTGTAAAGAATAGATATGGAATTATTTTACATGAGACAAACACCCAGATTTTTCTGATGTTATAATTTCAGAGAAGTGTGATATATCTAGTGACATATAAGATTAGAGAAGACATTATTATCCTGAAGGAAATTCTTTTAACATCAAAACGGCCTCACATATACATGGCTCACACTGTACAATTATAAACAAAATGTCTCGTAAAGAATATGAAATAGCTAGAAGCAATAGATAGCTTACAATGGCATAATATTCATTGGATGAATGATGTTATACCTACTACTAAAAATGTCTCAACATTTGTTAATTTCACGAATACTTGTTAGGATGAAGGTTTGACGGCCTCTTTTCTTTTTTAACGACGGTGGCCGAAATCTGCGGCGAGAAGGAAGAAGTTCGAAATAATGAGACTATATCGGAGCTATCGGTTCTAATGTGTGCACCTTTCTTTCAAAGCTGGTGCTCATAGATAAAAAAAGTTTTCGAATGGCACTCCACTGATTTTTCTGGCGTTGTCAACAATTTTGAAAACTTTGTTTTTGTTTCGACAAAACAAACCTCCATTCAAACATGAAAATTAAGACACTTTGTATGAAAGTTTGGTAAAAGACTGTCAATAAAGTTGTAAAAAGGGAAAAGTTTCTTAAGCAGCGAAGAAAACATTGTTTTGTCAATGTAATTTACGTGTTTTGAGAAAGATATTTGAATCTAAAATGATATCAAGATATTTGTAATGGTCAACTCTTTCAATTTCTTCATTGTCAGTTCTAATAGGGTTTAGGGGTTTCTTTTTCCGCCGAAAGTCAACAATCTTTTCCTTAGTTTCTTTAAATTATGAAACAGAAACTTATCTCTACACCACGATAGGAAAAAGTAAATGCCTTGACGATAATTATGTTCTGAATCAGAAATGAGATCAGTAAGAGCATCTACATTTGCAAACTACACAGTAAACACATTATCAAATGACGATTGACAATTATTGGGGTACAAAATGAAAAGTAAAGGCAACAGAAGACAGCCTTGTGGAGCTCCTGCTGAGGTTTATCTGATAGAAGATTAACCTCCATTGGCACTTACATATTGAATGCGATTAACCATAAAGTCTTTAACCCAGCTGATAATATTGATGAATATATGAACTTTACAGTTTATACATTAAAGGGTATTGCTAAATGGTATTGAGCGCTGAAGAGAAGTCAATAAAGAGAATCCTAACATAATTATTACAATATTTGTAGGTGAGGGAAAACATTTTGAAGGAGGGTCAGAGTTGCATCCTTAGTGCCTCGCCCTGGTCTGTATGCAAACTGGAGAGGGTCAAGCAAATGACTGACATTACTTCGTAAAACGTTTTTTGAAATCCGTATCCAGCACTTCATTATTATAGAAGTCATTATTTCCGACATGATGTGTTCCTTTCAGAACAGAAATGATATTAGATATTTTCCAAAGATTAGGGATGGTAGCTGAGCTCATTGACCATTGGAAAATTGTTGCTCTCCAAATTCTTCCGGAACAATACCTGGCAATCTATCAGGGTCACAAGATTCATAACAATACAAAAAATGGATCAATGAATGCCGTGAATACGTTACAGAAGTGTAAAATTAGGTTGATACTTTGGCGAATTATGTATTTGATATGAGCTAAAGTGAAACCGGTAGCTTGAGGAAAAACAATTGTATATAAATGATGTAACCTTTTGAGCAACAATTTATACAACAGATTTACAGATTGAAATTATTTTGTAAACATATTTCCCATGTCTTGAGTTACAAGCTTTAATAAATCCCTCATATTGTGAAAGCACGTGGTAGAAATCTGGTTAATCCATATTGATGAAGCAAGAAACCCGCATATGTTGATGTCTTTATAGTTATAGAATTACACTATCTAATTACATGCATTTGCATAACTTGGGTAACAACATAGCGACAAGTCATTGCTTGCACAGTGTTGTCCGGTGTATGAACATCGTTTTAATACTGTCCTAACTAAGTTAATATTTAACATATAATACACATCATGTGTACACATTTAAGATGTTCCTGATGTTAAACCTTCCAGGATATTTCTTTTTTACTGATCTGATCTGATTCGTATGTTCCTTATCATATTATCATAAGATATAAGTATAAAATAATATATTCATAATCATAACGAGAATTTTCTAACATATATTGTTTCCAAAGGAGTATATGTCTTTCCGTGTTGCTGAGTTATAAATAGACAGATGCACTATCTCCGATACTACATGGGCATCGACATATTAGGACTTGATTAACGGTAAGGAATTTCGAAGATTTTGTTATACTAGCATACCATTCCAGACAAGGATATTTGCACGCGCATTCTGCAATGTGAGTGAATTAATGATCCTGGTCTTTTAACTTTCAATACATAGGTTAATTGCGTATTTTCCATCCAGTAAGGTTCTAACAAAGCATTGTGCGAGTTGTCTGCAAGGTTTCATAAACTATGATAAAATGTGACTGTTTTTCCTCAAGATTCATATTGAATTAATGAAAAGGAAATTATGACATTGTCTTGATTTCCATTGACTTTATTTCAGCATTCTCTTAATTTAAGTTTAAGGAATCTTGTAACGAGCAGAAATATTACATATTGTACTCAGTATGACAAAGGGTACATGTTAAGTGTGCACAGGTAATGCTGTAAAAATCGTATTTCTTCTAGAACGGAAAAGTTGGAAAGCCAGAAACCTGTACAAACAAAACTTAAGAGACAAAATGTTCGTATACTCTGACTATTTGTATTTAAAGATGATGAAACTAATAGTGATCAAGTTTTTAACATGTTTTTAATGTTGGTACCATGTGTGAAAAAAATTACTTTTTGAAAAAAAAAATTAGAATCAGAGGAGGAGTTCTGTAAATGACTTGAATGTACTTCATCATTTCGATGAATAATCCAAACACTCCATCTGTTAACTACAAACAACCTTCTTTTATAACACCATAACATATTAAACAAGTAATAGTAATGGTTATTTTTTTTGCAGTTTCAAATTATCCATATGCTCTGATTCCGAGGAAAGTCAGATGGTCAAGAGTTTAACAATACTAGGTCAGTGTTTGACCAACACGGATAAAGATTGACAACCAGTTCCTGTAATTAGCGTAAGACAAGTGGGTCAATCAATATCAATTTGGTCAATTGGTCGATCAATCTCCTGTCCTTCTAGCGTCACACGGTGAATCGCGATACATACATTGAATCAGATGAGAAAGAGTTACTTAGAGCTGATGAAAGGTGATATTTCTTCATGTCAGCAAAAACACAGAATGGACAGTACTTCACAAATACCGTTCTCTACAATTATGCCGAAGTTTCTTCAACGAAAATATGGATAGGTATGTCAAATAGCGAGCGCTTCAATATCAAGTCACAATTTAGGTTTTACCTTAATAGAAAAAAAGAAAAAAACCAGTTCACAGTATGTTTTGTCTGACCCTAAAGCGTTTTTATGATCATATCGGAAATCAATACAATACACATATGTGGACATTCAGTATTCATGCAGACAGAACAATATTGCTTTTCATCCCAAGGAGTCTTATTTACAATATGCCATGTAGGGTACAATACTTGATAAGGAATGCACATGGTTTTATAAATGTTACATAATATGTGTAATAATCATATGTTTATATGAATCTGTTAACTATGATTCTATCGTCGACATGTGATCAATAATAAAGCATAGGAATTAGGTATATGTTCATGTTTTAAATTAAATCAGATATGAACTTGATTTGTACGCCTTTTAAGCTATATCAAAATATAAAAAAAAATTTCTAAAACGTTCGAACTTCAAAGGAGATTTCAATTTTACAAAACTAGAAATAGAGATCCAAAGATATCTCTATTCCCTCCAAGTCTATTTTGCCTGATGCCACATTTTGCCTTAATTGTTGCCACCCACTGTGTCTGCAGTGCTTGTTGCCACCCACTGTGTCTGCAGTGCTTGTTGCCACCCACTGTGTCTGCAGTGCTTGTTGCCACCCACTGTGTCTGCAGTGCTTGTTCCGGTCTAGGTTTCATCTTGAGTTGTTGGTCTTAAAGACATTACGGGGTGCCCAAGGGGATCTGTAGTAAATAAGTCTTGGAAAGTAAGGATTCCATGACCTGATTATAGTTTATTGAATCTGTTATGCTAAAAGAATGATCAAGTTAAAGGATATGAGATGACATACTCTTCCCCTTACTAGATTAACTTATTGATTTTCCGTCACTCAGAAGGCTGCATTAGTATACTCTATTGTACATCGACATATCTGACCTTTAACCTTTGACGTGTCATTGCAACCTTCAGTGATACCCTGTATTGTTATGTTTCATATTCTGTTCTATTGATTTTTTTTCAAGACCTTATGAAAACGTTTTTAAGACCTTTTATCGTGTTATCTTATGATATTTGTCAACATTAAACATATAAACTGAACGCCAAAAGAAATGTTACACCTCTTTGAATTTGAATATCATAAAAAGTTACGTGTTCAGAGGAATTTGCTTTGTTGTGTTGTAACACTCTATCAGTTTAGTGTAGACCTGTAACTTTATGTAAACTGTCAGGAATTTTATGGATTTGGCTGTGAAATTTGAATAGTGCCATTGATGTGGATTTTGTTGTGCCATGTGAAAATAAGAATGGCTTCTTTTTCTTTTTGTCCTGCAAACTAGCAAATGTAAGTACTATAGTGTTGGTAGACACCATGCAAGTTCTTATACATTAGACGAAGTTAACTAGGAACTGTAATAGCAAACAACACACCCTCTGGTTCTTCACAGAAAATGGTATTAAACACTGTTAAAGTGGATTGCATCTGTCACTTTGTAGGAACAACTTATCATAGGCGACTGGGATGTTTTGCACACTTATCTCTAAAGATATAAAACTTCTATGACGAAAACAAAACGTTGCAGCAATGGAATATCTAAAACGTGTGAAGAAAACCAAACGATATTAAGGAGAAAATTTATAAATATTAGCTCAGAGGGGCGTTTATGCAAATTTAACAATCTATGAAATATTATTAGAGTAAGTCAGTTCCTAACTTGAAAGTTATTCAGTTTTCTTATTAAACAATGTTTCCAAGAAGGATTTATATTGAATATAAGATCCTATGTCTTAATGTTGCAAAAGGGTGCATACTGGAAAGTCACGAGCTTTCAATGACAAGCCTTAAAGCAATCCTCGGAATGATAATTTCCGAAATCCCCCATTGAAATATTTATCGTAACTGACTTTTTGACATAACACTGACAGTTTATGTATTGCTAACAATTGTAAACGACAAATATGCATGCATTGGATGATTTTTTTTATTCAACCACAAAGAAGCTTTTTTATCATAAGTTTCGGATATAAAACATTTACACCTTGTCCTCCTTGACTGATTGCTTATTTGCTGTGCTGTAATATAGGTAACGACAACGACTGCTTTATTGCAGTTGTCACATCATGCCATTGTTCAATAACGCCATCTGACTAATCTAGAGAAGGTTAAAGCAGAGGTGTTAAAATCAATCTGAATAGTGACAATTTAAACGTGTTGCAGGCTGCTGAACGTAAGTAACTTGGACTCAAGTGGGTTCTCAATCAAAACAGTTGTCCGTTAACATATATGAGAAAGTATGCAACTTCAGAATGAAGAATGATCGAGTCCCTTCAACTGTTTGGGGAGTTGAGGTCTTATAGACGCAAAAAAGGAAAATGTTTTTAGTGAAGTGCACTAAAAATTAAATTTGTGTCTTTATAATGGGAAATGAATGAAGAAAAAGTCAAACGTGCATGATGTTAGAATATTGTAGATAAGTGAACCATATTTATCATTTTTATCAGACATTGTTTCTAATTACGTTCGGCTTAAGTATATATCATTTGATACAATTTCTAATGTTGGGTACATGTTAAATATCAGAACATAGTGATAGAATCTAAAATGTATACTATTGTAGTATGGATATCGGTTTTACCCAGTAAAGACAAAGAATGAAGTAAGCTTTTTGTTTTTGTGGAACCAAGGTTTTCATTACTAGACGGGATATCAATGCTGCGTCTCGATACACATATATGTGGTCTTTTTATCTGTTGTAAGTATGTTTGCAATTCAAATTGGAACACGATGCTTTCAAACATGATCAAACGATGTATCCAACACAAGTTTATTATCAAAAACTGAGACCTTGGACGCGTGTCATCTCATAGTTTGATGTCCATAGTCGCGGTTCAGAATCTAATATATAATATGTATTCAGTTTTATGCAGACAGAACGATATTGCTTTTCTTGATCCGTAAGCATCGTATTTACAATATGCCATGTAGAAGGCACTACTTGGATAAGGAACGCACATGGTTTTATCAATATGATTATTAATATAAAAAAAGTTTTATATGCATCCCTTAAATATGTTTCGACATTGTACCAATAATGAAGCCTATGATACAGTTCATGTTTTAATTGTTTAATTAACTGTGAACTTGATCTGTACTCCTTTTAGGTAAATGATAAAAAGTTTCTAAAACGTTAGACCTGAAACTGACATTTAAGTTTCACAAAACTAAATAAATTGAGACCTCAGAAATATCGCTATTCTCCCTAACTATGTTGTGACTGACACGTTTTGTCTACGTACATTGTCAAGTGCTGTGTCAGCAGTGTGTGTTCCGAGCTAGGTTTCATCTTGGGTTGTTTGTCTCATCGGTCTTATTGTGACCCTCGGGGTTTAAGTAGTACATGTATATAACTTTTGTGAAGTACTACTTCCAAGACATGGTATATTGAATCTGTTACACTATAAGAATAAATCTAGCTGTACCATGTGAGTTGACATACACTTCCCCTTACTAGATAAACTGATTGAGTACATGTATCAGTCACTTTAATATGTTCTAATTACAATGAAACATCTGATCTTTAACCTTCAGTAATGCCCCTATATAAATGTAAATCGTTATTTTATTTTTTCTATACATGATATTCTGTTCCGTTAAGTTTTATCAAGACTTTATCAAGACTGTTTGTCATGTTATTTAATGTTATTTGTAAACAATGAAGACGGGATTATGTCGGATATGACTGTGAAATGTGCTTTATTCTATTAAATTTGATTTCTGTGTGCCATGTTAATTTTAAGAATGGATTTGTAAATGTCTGGCAAACAAGCCTTTCAAGTACTGGACTGTTGGTAGATTACAAGCGACATTAGACGAAGAAAACGAGGAACTGTGAAGTAAACTAAACACCCGTTGATTTCACAGTAGCCAACTAGAACCTGGTAGTTCACACGAACACGAAAACAATCGCTGTAACCTGTCTGAAATCTTTCTGAAGAAAACCAAACGATCATTGTGAGCCGTTTTCTCTCATCTGATTTAATCCTCACTTATTTTTAAAATGTCGTGCATGGAAAAGTTTAGTTTTAGTTGAAAAGTAAACAGTATTATCTCAGAAGGTCATTTAAAGCAAATATAATGATCTGTAATACTTGTAAGAATGCGTCAGTACCTAATTTGAGTTATTCAGTTTTCTTATGAAACAGTTTTCCAAAACATAACTTCTTTGAATAAAAGACTCATTGGTTAAATTTCAGTTACTTACGTCCACGCACAATTATTCCGAAGAAATAGCTGCTGTCATATGACCAAGGGTTTTCAGAATCCTAGGTGAACGTTTGACAATCAGCTCCTGTAGTTGGCATGAGGCAAGTAGGTCAATCTATATCAATTTGGTCAATTACCTCTTGCTGTCATTCTGGAGTGATACAGTGTATCCGGATATCTTCATTGGATCAGATGAAAAAGGTATACTGGAAGTTGATGAAAAGTAATACAGTAGAACACGGATATAGAGAACAATCAGATATAGTGAACAGATTTGTCAGTCTTTCTTTCTGTAAAATCAATCTGCATCCTGACGATTTAAGTGTTGTTGTTTGTTGCTGGATGTGGATGACCAACTGCAGAATATAGAACGGTCGAGTCAGTTTAGTGACAGCGAAAAGATTTATCACCTTAAAACTTACAGATGAATCTAAATACTTTTAATGTATTTGATGTGAAGTGTATTTGAATAAATTTGTGTGTTTTTATGAACGAAGAACAAGTTTGAATTGCATGATGTGATTATTTTTATTGTTGTAGATATTTACAACCATTTCTATCAGTTTAATCAGGCATTATTTCTAATTACGTATGGCTTTAGTATACATTAAGAGACAATTTCTAGTGTAGGGTATCATGTTAAATATCATGACTGGGTAATAGGACCGAGAACAAATAACTATATCAAAGCTGTTTTTTCCAAAGAGGATTTATAAAGGTGACTTATACAAAATACATTTTGCATGTATTACCCTCAGTGTCTGAAAATGGAAACATGTTGGTCGAGTCGAAAGTGAGAAACAATAAAAAGAAAATATAATTTCATAAAATTTAGTAGGATTGTGAAGGATAAGCACTAATGTTGGCTCAAATTTACTCATTTTGTTTAATTAGGGTACTATTTTCTTTAACTTTACTAGAAATAAAATGGTCCAGTAACTTTGAAAGATTTGTTCTCAATTATACCGACACGTTCAGTGAAAATGCAATATTGAAATGATGGCAATAGACCTGTTATATTGATCTAGTGCCTATTCAATATCGTTTTAAAATAAGATTACCCTTCATTGGCAGGTCAAGAATTTAAAGTTTATTATCCTGATTTCACAATAGCGCTAAATATCTAGATATTAACAATGTTTTTGACTTTCTCTCTTCATTATTTTAATTTCCTAAATATTGATCCAGGATGCACCATTTACGTCCATAGCGTAAAAATAATAAAATAAGAAGAGCTCGCAAGAAAAAAACCAATTGAGTCATCCATGTAAGCGATATGGTCATTTAAATTGTTTTAATGAAGTTATTACTAAGGTTACATATATACACAGCTCTTAATAATTCTACGACCAGTTGCCGCCAGTTTGATATTGAGACAATATATTTCTTTTAAGATTGATAACTAATTTGGTATTTCAGCGGTATTTTTGGGACGGCAAGGAACTATTTATTGACATTCAGTAATATGCAGACAGAACGATATTGCTTTTTACATCCGAAGGCGTCTTGTTTACAATATTGCTTTAGGGGACAGCTCTACCAATTTTATATGAAATGTTATATGAAAATAATAATTCGATTTTTTTAAATATGTCTGTAATACAATATCTATCCAATTTTACCAATTTTATAATTATGAAAATAATAATTAGATTTTTAAAATATGTCTGTAATACAAGATCTTTCTCGTACAATAACGAAACTAAGGAATAAGGTATATTGTCATGTTTTCCTACTTTTTATCAATTGTCAACTTTATCAATCCTTTTGGGGATATTAAAATGAAAAACATTTCTACAGACAATAGTCCTAAATGCGGATTTTAAAGATCTCAAAATTAGTATTGAAACTCAAAAATATTTCTATTCCCTCTACTTCTATTGTTAGTGATCCCTTTTATCTGCAATGGTGTCATGCTCTGTGTCTTCAGGGACTCTAGATCTCCTGGGTTTCATGATGAGTTGTATGTCACTTAGCTATTATAGGGTCCCTGTAGTAAATACTCTGTGTAGTATGGGCCAAGCACTTGACAATGGTCTATTGAATCCGTTACTCTAAAAGAATTAATCTAGCTGTAACATACTCTTCTCTTACTTGATTAAATCATTGATTTTAAGTCACTCAAAAGTACAGTGCATCGAACATCTGGCCTTGGACCGTCGGCCTTACATGTTTTTAAAAACAGAACGTTGATTAAACAACTGGCAACAAATGTTAATGTGACATTTTTACCGTTATCAAAGAAGAATTGCATTTCTATGTAGACATCAACACTGTACCAACAAATGAGAAACACTTAAACATAAAAATGATAACAAGATTCAGGGGTTTATATTCAGTCAATAAGGTCATCCAGAAAATCTACCGTCAGATCACCTTATAGTTTAAGCATACTAGGTCAGTGTTTGACCATCACTGAAGATTGACAACCAGTTCATGTAATGAACATGAGACAAGTAGGTCATTCAATATCTAATGGCCAATTAGGTTCTACTGTCATTCATGTGTGTTACAGTGTATCCTGATACCGTCATTGAATCGGATATTGGAGGGCTATTAAAAGCTGATTAAAATCGACATTACTAAATGTCAAAATAAATTGCTGAGTGGACAATTCTTCATAGATGTTGTACATAAAACCTAGGGTTTGTGTGTGGGTATCTTGGAAGTCATGTCAATACCATGTGTTTCCATAAAACACAATGTGGAAAGAGTATTATCTTAATAAGGGTACATCCAAATTGATAACAATAAAGGAAGATAAAAGAAAGAATATTGAACTTGGACATAGGATGATTACACATATGCTCAGCTATAAAGCAGTGTTGTCGGTACATGGACTAGCTAATATCTGACAAGGGACGGGTCGATGTGAACACTTTCTGGGAAGTCATACGAAATGAAGAATCCGCTGTGCTGATTATATCTTCTTTCAGGCGATGTGTGCTTTATAAAGAAGCAGGATAAGTTTGCACATGTTGTAGCCAGTCCATATTCCTCAAAAAGCTTAAAGAGTCAATTTCAAAACATACAGATAAGCCAGGTCCGCGACTGGCGTTTTAATCTTTGCCTAGGAAGATGTAGACAGTCCAGCTGCTTCAAAGCTCTTTTCGTTGTATTATTGATGTCAATTTTCAAAATATTTTTTTTTATTTCAATCAGAATACTAGACATTTAATAATTGCCAGTCTATCCACGTGTAGAAATTGTACGTGATAGCCTACTGAAGCGTTATCTTGCAACGCCATTCCATTGTTGTACTACGTAATTTAACAACGCCAACGACTTTTCACTTTGTGTAGTTACTACCATACCATGTAAGGCAAGTCCACCCTGTAAGGTCGTTTAGGAGAAGCTGAACACATTTATCTGTACTGCTGAGTTAAACTTTCTGTGTCGTTGTTTTGGGTTTTTATTTGATAATTTGTCATCTTTGTCATTGTTTCATAACTCAGTGTTGGTAGTTAATGGACGAGCTAAACCGAGACTCAAGATTATATCATCTTGCTAGCAGTTGACAGTTTCCATTTCTCTCTGTCTCTCTGCTTGGTGTTTCTTCAGGAAGCAACTGAATAATTGAAATAGGAAAACAGATTAGCTATATCAAAAGGCATCGACAGGAAGCAGACAATTTATCATTCTCGATAATTCAACAGTAAACATTGCAAGGAGTTATATTGTGGTTAAATAAAGAAATAAACTCTGATGTACGAAAAAATGACATTGACATGACATGGATTCACATTGAAAGTGTCGGGTATAATTAAGTAGTTCAGATAGTGATAAGATCGTGAAAAATTAATTCCACATGTATAGTTATATATTTTAGTAAAGCATGAAGAAAAAATGTCATCCAAGCGATATCAAATTGTCAAACAGATAATGTACTCATTCAATATAAAAAGGCTTACATTATTAAAATGAAGGTGTAACCAAGGTAATCAATCAATAGCTGGGCGACCAGAAGGCGCCTTTATGATATCGAGACAAAGGCTTTCTTTTGGGATACAGATATGTGGAACTATTGTCGTGAAAACTGGGTTCTCGAAGAACAATTTACGAATTTTTTTAAAAATCATAGAAGATAACTTTATGTTATTGCTTGGTGTTATATTCGATTTAAGACAACTATATGGATTTGTGTTATCTGTTTTAAACCTAAATGGATACCCTTCTTGTTTTGATTTAATGCATGTCAATACGAGGCTAGTTTTATTTTTCACGGGTATTGAAATAACAAGGAAATCAATGAATTAACCATAAAACCATAAAACTCGCGCGGGTGTGACGTAATAAACAGACTATACAGAGTAACGCATCATTATTTCAACTGAAATACTGCCTAAATAATTGTTTAATTACCTTTCATGTGGATATCTTTTTTACACCAAATGCTTAGTAGTGTTACATCGTCAAATGACTTATCTAACTGAGTCGAAAACATTTTCTGAAAATCGTTAATTATTAGGTTTTTGTCCTTTGGTTATGTTACGATAGATGTATAGATAACGAGGCTGATACTGTTTATTACGTCACAAAATGGGGGTGTAACCAGTCATGCATTCACTTGTTTGTTGTCAGATAGGTCTAAGCGGCAAAAACGGCTTTCATTACCAAACTAAACATATTTGAGTAGCGACCTTTAACGCACTATACAATATTGTAATCAGACTTTCTATATTCCAAAGTAAATATTGAAATATGT
Source organism: Steromphala cineraria (assembly GCA_916613615.1). Classification (NCBI taxonomy): domain Eukaryota; kingdom Metazoa; phylum Mollusca; class Gastropoda; order Trochida; family Trochidae; genus Steromphala; species Steromphala cineraria. The sequence continues at coordinate 77,699,660 of OU744721.1, forward strand.
TTGTGGTTATGTGAACTTTAAATTGTGTACAACGTTTTTGGTAAAACATGGCAACGCTTTCAAGTAATAGTTGATTTTGAATGAGAAGATTGGATTGGAAAAGAAGGAACATCGATTTTATGGATTTAATCATTTAATGCATTTAGAATTTACTCGTTTATCAATGTGTCACATCAACTGTTAAAACAGTGACCTTTATAAGCTATCAATTTACACAGTCGTATAAATGATTGAAGTCAATCTTCATGATAGATTCGCTTTGAAGTTAATATATCAAGCATTCCTTTCTCAGGTTTCAAAGCAAAATGAAGATGTAAAATTTTGTCTGTCAATACGTATGTCAGAGTATCGTTTTTACCCTAATAGAGACGAAGATAAACAGTCAGTCTCTGTAGTGATGTTCGAAGAAATAGCTTAAGTGATTAATAAAAGTCAATTTGTAGGGCATATATTTACAGAAAAACTATTATAAAAAGACATACACATTTAGATGTGCATTAAAGAGATGTAACAATGAAATGCATAGTTTCTACAAAGTCAGTTTCGTCAATTAAGAGCCATTCTTTGTTTATTTACCGGAATGCAAATCATTCTTTTATACCCAATCTAATCAAAATGAAATTTTACCTTCTGAAATCCACAATATGAAAGAGTGATTTTTTCTGTCCCATCAAAATTTATTGTAAAGTAATGTATAACAAAATTGACAAATACAGTTTTTGCTCTTTATCTTTCTGTCACAAACCACATACGTGAAATCAACACTGCATTTCAACATATGTGATTCGTCCCCCTTTTTTCAAAATGGCAAATTTGAAATTCAAATTGGAATACATTTTTAAAACGGGAAGAAATTAGAAGGCAGTGACCTACAAGAGATCATTATCAAAGACTTGAGTCCATATTTTGCTCTCCCCTGTTGCAATTTGGAATCTAATATTCACATTCGGTATTCATGCAGACAGACCAGTATTGCTGTTAACATCCTAAGGGGTCTAATTTAGAACATGTCGCGAAGGGGAGACTTAGATAAGGAAGGAACCTTGTTTTATTATTGAACCTGAATTCATGTTAAATCTGAATGATAGGAAAATCAAACATTTGTAAATGTAATTGTTATTTAGATTTCAAGGCCAATGATAAATGATTTTATCTTGATTAATCATTTCAATCATTTCTAAGCTTAACAACCATCTCTTTTAGAAAAAAAACCACAAAGAGTAATGATTTTGTTTTATGTGTATTTCGGAATGGTACTCAAATGCAATTTGAAATATAAGGGCTTAGTGAATTTTCAGTCTCAACTGACTAAGATAATCAAACCTTTTTGTGAATTATAACAACATAAAGTTTTTTTGCAATATATTTTTAAATAGTAAAAACTTCTAAATCGACACCTCAACTATATATATTTTCCTGGGTGTTCTATGATGATCGACGCATCTAGGCTACGTTGGTGTCACACAGTGTGTCTGCAGTGCTTGTTCTAGCCTTGGTTTCATCTTGAGTTGTTTATCTCAGACAACACTGGGTCCCTGAGGGTATAAGTAGTAAATAACTCTTGCATAGCACGGATTTTAGACTTGACAGTGTTGTATTGAATCGGTTACACTATCAGAACGAGTCTAACTGTAACATACAAGGTGACATGTTCTAAATTAACTTATTGATTATCGGTCACTCAAAGAAGGAATAAAAAGTACATGTTAACTTCTGACATTAAAGCTGTCGACATGAGACCGCAACATCATATCCGAGTCGTTTTGAGAAGTACGAACTAATCAGGACCACTGGCTACCATATTTTAATATACAATTTCACACAATAACGATCAAACATAATGTAATGCGAAAGCATTTACACTAATTGGACAGAATCTGCAAGGCTAAATGATATTAATTAGAATGTAGTTGGATTCCAATGGAAAGACAATGTATTTAAACTAAATTAAGCAGTAATAATTCAAATATATAACATAAAGATTAGCCATGCGATTCCTTTTTCTAACACAAGAAAAATGACGCTACGCTACGCCTCGGAGACCCATGATTCAAACAGGAGGTTATTGAGCGATACACCTCTATAACTTATACTCCTATATATAATAGGTAAATCTCTGATCTCTGTTTAAGGGTTTCAGAAGCATGGTGTTTCAATACAAATTCTCAAAATCTTATTTCATGTACAACAAACCTAGAGATCCAAAAGATGAATCAACTCATAAAAACAAAATAATAATGAAATAAAATTCCGTCACAGTTAACAGTAAAGTCCCTCCTATTTCAGGTAGCCTGCTGTGCTCGGTGTGTTCGAGCCTGACGAAGCCTGACTGCGAGACGAAACCACCCCCCGGGGAGCTGTGCTGGCAGTCGGGCCAGGGGGTGGACCAGAGCTGTACCGTCATCAGGGAGTACAAGATAAATACAAGTAAGCAACTGGGAATTTAAACATTCAGTGTTCATTAAGCGAATACGTTTATAAAGCCTTGATATTAAGAAACGACAGTGAATTACCTGCGCTGGTCTGTAACCCACTACCTAAATATGACTGTAAAATGCTGAACTCCCAGAGGTCGATTTAGCTTGCTCAATACCATCACTATATCTTCACCATGGATTGTCTGCAGTTTAACGTAAGTTTAAATAAAACATTGACGGGCAATGTCAGTTTTATCTAAAACATTTGAACATGGTCATAACCATATCTCAGAATGATTTGTTTAAAAAATTAGTGAAACTGTATGGCAAATTATGGAAATTATATATGCCATTATGACATGCAAATACATTTGTATTTGACATGACAATAGTCCTCAGATCAACAGCCTCCCTTTGCTAGGGGCAAACAGTAATGATAGGTATCCCTATTCAATCTCTTCGGGTACCTTAGTGGGCAGAAGTTAGGACCTTGAAATTCGGGGCTAGAGCATCATTCAACCTCCAATTAACCGAATAACGGTCAATCGTAATCATTAGGTCTTCGTACAATAAATGATTGCGGTTACAGTTTGAATTGTGCCTTATATTCACCATAATACTAACTACGGCTACAAAAAGTAATATTTTTAACGCAAATGTAATCTGGTGAAGTCTGAAAAAACGGTTAAGATTTCGTAACCAGCGGATCATTAGAACTTTATTTATAAAACCTTATAAAACCACATCAAATTCGCTTTGATCTTTTAATCAAATAACATGTTTCTCAAAGAAAATCGTTTAGATTAAGTTTGGAACATCGATCGCCTAAAATTTACTTTCATTGCAAAATCTCATGGTATACACAATTTTTTTCTAGTTTGTATCTGAGTTAAAATCATATTTGGTTTCGATCTTAAGAATAAAAAACCAATAGGAGAAATCACGCAGAGCTGTTTGATTGAATAACTGAAATCAATGAATATCAGTAAGGGATTGCATGAAGAGAAGAATATAAATAGGTTACTATGCCGGAATATGTTTTTCTGGTATGATGTGAATGCACTAAATGAACATTGACGGGAAATTGAATTACTCATTTCAAATATTTCATTTCTTGAAAAAAATTATAAAATAAACATTTCCGATAGTTTTTTTCTTTACGTGATTATATCAGCTTTAAATGTTCCGAATGAAATTATCAACCTAGTTCCTTTTTTAACGGAAAAAGCTTCGTACATGCCACAGGTAATTAATCAAAACAAGGTTGATAGAAACTTAGATAATTTGTACACAATCCTCATTCAAATGAGGTTTGCCGATCAATATCTAAATTTTTAGGACGTATTTTAAAATATATGTATTTGATGGTGTAAGCCAAATTATAAAAACCGGTATCAAATTAAGGATTGGAGTCCTCACGAATAAGGCGAATCAGGTGCATATGATATTATCTGTTGATTATCACTATCACTTTTTGAGAGTTGCCTATAATTCGTCACATATGGAGAGAGATGTGTTATTTCAAACGCTGCAACCCGGATCCGTGTCTAAACTACAAACAACATTCTGTCACTGGTCTCGTACTGTCTCTCTGAAATAAAGAGTTCATCATTTCTCAGGAAAATGGTTTTAAAGCAGAGGTTTGAGATAATCTCACCAAAATGCTTGCCCTATTTAGACAGAGTCCTATCTTAATCTGATTGAATATGAAAACCATGGTCTATATTAATGTAAAGTTTTTTCAGAGATGAGGATATACCTCAGAGTTAATGTTTGAAACATTCACTATCAACATTTACTTTTGGTAATCTTATGTTTTGAACAAAAAAGATGTTTTTAGAAATGTATGCATTTCTTAAATCAAATTCTGAAAATAAAGAATTCTAATGTTTTCTTGTAAAGCCCATGTTATATCTGATTATGTACACATAGGTAAGTGCCCTTTTACCGAATAAAATGCCTGAAAATGATTTATTTAAACGAAATTTAGTTTAAAATTACAAAACAGCTATGGAAGCGCTCGTATAATCTCCGATATAATTGTGTCGGTTATCATATATATAATTACAGAGATCCAGCTGGTGTTGAGACGGGACTGCTCCACGATGCGGGAGGGCACCTGCTACGATCCTGAGGGTCAGAACAGGACAGTGTGTATCGACGTGTGCTTCTCCAACAACTGTAACTCCGCGCCCCTCCCGGTCCCGTCCAGCACGCTGCTCCTCCTCCTGTCAGTCCTGGGGACTCTGACCATCCTCTTGCCTTGCCTGTCTTGCTCATAGTGACTCCACGCCGCCGTCTTCGTCAGCTTTAACTTGCCTTACGTCTCCATCTGTGCGATTTGTCAGTGTGTGCGAATTAGGAAGGGTGTTTTAAGATTAGAGATGAAACCTTTATGCAGATTTTTTTTCATTTTTCAACGATATTTTTAAATTTTGTAAGTTATTTAAGACAAGTTATATGGATAGCAACTTATTTGAATTCTACCGCTGTTTCATTTTATTTCCTGTCCATCCTTCAGATTGATTATTTGAAAATATATATTTAATTTGAAAAAGTTATTGTCTTTAAAAAATGTTATTGTAAGTATTCTAAATTTCGACTTAATATTCTGTTTAATCATTATTCTGCAAATGCAATTTATGGTTACGTTTTCTTTTGTTTATAACTCTTTGATTAATTCTTTTAATCACGGCACTCTTACAATATGACAAGAATTGGTTTCTAGAAGAGAAGAAACTTTTTTCTTCCTTATTTACGTGATGTAAAATTGGTTTATCGTTACAATGGAGTGGTTTGGATGACTATCAAGTATTCCCAATGCGTTGAGATCGATTTGTAGTAAGATTCATTTCATATTAAACCTGTACAAGCCTTAATACGAAACATATGGACATTGCATCGTTTGCTCAGTTTTCATTGCGGTTATGATCCTGATTTTCTATTATTCAAGTTTCATAATAATCACATAAAAAATCTTAAAATCATTATTCACACAGTCTATGATTTTCAATGAATATAGAGAATCATGTTAGAGTTTTTATCATATGGCATTTTGGAATTAGATAAGTTATCGCCAGTAAGCCCTTAACTTTGATACTACATATGCTGGAATAACATTTCATGCTCATGTTCTTATTTTTCAAGATGTTAACGTGACAACTATACATATATCAAGTATACGAGAAAACAAAGGTGTACGTTCATAAACTCTTAAGAATCAATGACAGTTTAAGGCGATGTAATCGAAGACTTATATTGTATTTGTAAAATAGAACTATGTTGAACGTCGTTGTTATACGTTGCTGGTTCAATGTCACCTGTGAAATGCTCAATCTTGCCAATATACTTTCCTTGCACCTATTTCAGCATTTAGACATTTGCATCCTTATACAATACAAGTGTTATGGATAACAACTTCTTAATTGATTATCTCGACGTTTCTGGACCAATTATTGCCCCTTCTTCAGTCTGGGCCAATTCTTGCCCCTTCTTCAGTCATCTGAAGAAGGGGCAAGAATTGGCCGTAGAGAAATCAATATATGGCGTGAGAAATCAATAAAGAAGTTGTTTTCCATAACACTTGTCTTGTATTATCACACCAACTTCTAAATGCCTTTGAAGAATTTCATTTGCATCATTGTTTACCTATATTTATGAACAATTGTATGTAAACTATTAAGTTCAAATGGTTTATAAAATTGTATGTAGTTCCAATGGAGAAGAATGTAAAATTAGATTAATGTCCTGGAATGGCATTTTAGATGTTAGTTCATACCATTGTTATGTTAAAAGGGCAGTAGCACGTTTTAGGGGGAATTTAAGGTGATGTCGGGAAAATGAAAATTAATGGTTCAAATTGAAAGACAATGTATTTAAACTAAATGAAGCTGTTATAATTCATATGTAAAAGGTATAGTTTAGCCATGCGATTCCCTTTTCTAGCACGTTTTTAGGGGGTATATAGGGTGATGTAAGGAAAATGAAAATTAGTGGTTCCAATTGAAAGACAATGTATTTAAACTAAATGGAGCAGTAATAATTCAAATATATGACGTTAAGTTTAGCCATGCGATTCCTTTTCTTACAAAAAATGAATTAAAGGTGTTCACACAAAAATGGCCGCCAATGGATTTTATGTGAATCTTCATTCTTTGTCCTCTGACTATGGATGATTGACTTGTGTAATGAGATTTTTGACACTGTCAAAATAATACATTTAGCATTCACTTACAATTATCAGTGAGAAATTCAAATTATAAAATTATCAAAAAACGTGCTACTGCCCCTTTAAGCAGCAGCTTGTTTCTAAATATATATATTTGCATGTTTGTTCTTATCATCGCAGCAATTACATTTATAATCATTAACATCAACACATTATCGAAATATTAAATCCTGTTTTAGCTATGAGTGTATATAATTCTCCGTGTCAAATCATGTCTCTGTTCAAATTTTCAATTAATTAAGTGCTTTATACTTGAATTGTTATCAACTTTCAGTTTTATTATGACAGCTTCATTCACTTGTACCAGTCCTTAAGCCTTATCAAAGTATTTTGACACTAGATATGAATTAATACGAACTTATAAGGAATTTGTAATTAGCTACAACTTTGTGAAAACATAATAGTTTGTCAGCCATGCATTAAAAATTGTTTAACTCGTACCTTCTGACGCCTTTCATTTCTTTCATTCATTGCACACGATGCTTTAACGTTAGCCAAACTATGAGGAGAAAGTTGATGTATGTACATAATTAACTTCGTTTTGTTCAATATGCATGTGTTAACCGTTGTGAGTTGGTTGCCATCTCGATGTAAAATAGACCTTAGTGTGGAAAATGTCTAAGTCTATATCTGTTCTTAATAAATTTCTGTAATATGTCGTGATTCGTTCGCTTCGATTGAGTAGTGTCCTGACATAGTATGATAGCAATATTTGTTACTCAAACAAAACAAGTTCTATGCGTGTATATTTTGAAGTATTGTCTAGAAATGAATAAACTGTTATCTGTGATGTTATTTTGTTATCTTTTCTTGTCATTTGCCGATGTGCTTACAAATTTATGATACGAAACAAGACATTTATATATATTGTTTTTGAAATTTAAACAACATTCAAGATAAACGAACTAAAGCAAAGTACAAAGATACTTATATTGTCAGAAAAATACTTTTGAAGCATATCAAAAGGCCTATTTCGAAAGATATAAAAGCAGTTGAAAGGTATGTTTTGAAACGTTTTTAAAATAACTTTCGACGAACATAAATAAATATATATGTGAATGGAAATTGCTTGATTGTGATAACTGATGCGTGTGTTACCAGCTGTAGAAGTAAATGGTATGAATGAAAGCAGGTTGAAAGAAGATATGCGAACTGTACCGAGAGAAAGCTTTTAGAGATTGACACAGTGTAGAGACAGGTGTTACGTTTCCCATAAACACACACATATATAGTCGTAATCTGGAACTTGGACAAGAAAAAGGTACCTATCTTCTTTCCCAAAGGAAACTAATAGGTAAGTTCTAATAGTCAAAGGCATTCTCTAAATAGCAATAAGGACAAAACCGATTTTATATATGGGCGATAAACCTTTTGTATTTTTTTGGAGAATCATTTTCCTCGTAATTATGAAATTTTCGTGATAAATCTGTTTCAAATAAAACATAAATACCAAGCTTTTCAAAATCAATAGTTGTGTTTACTGTATCTAATAAAATTATACTTGTATAATGTATATAACGTCATAAATATCCACATTATTTTAACGATTATCTTGAAATCACAGTGCAAGTACAAATTATTCACGTATATTCAAATACAATGTCAAAGATCCTATCTTGAGAATAACTGGTATTTTCGTATCTTATTTAAGCAATATGAAAATTACAAAATGATACATTGTAAGAGCTTAACTCTGAAATCAACTGTTACCAAGTATATTGCACAACAAATATTCAATAATATTACCAGCCTGCATTGTACATTCAGGAGCCCATAATGAGCGGATCACTGGCTACACTGGTAAGATACCTCCTCAGTCTTCCATATTCTACTGCTGAATAGAAACATCATCTTGATAGCTTACAAATCACTCTTTAATTTCAGTACTTAAAACACCCAGACCTACATTACATTCAGTAAACACATTAAAAAATCATTAGACATACAAAACATACAGGTAATAATTTATGAACATAGTGAGAAATTCACAATTGTTTTGGCAAAGAAAAAGTTAATGTTGACCTGTCGAAATCAGATATCGCAATTATAGAGGGGGAGTGAACAAACAGATGTATATATATGTACATTTCCTTCTTACAGTGACAGTAATCTTTATGTCCTTATTTATAGCCGTCTTATTTAATATAAGCAAATGGGTATTTCGGGATGAGCATTAAACGAATATTAATTGATTTTCTACGATGTGTTTAAGTTTTTAGTGCAATACACTAACATAACATTTATGTACAAAGATAGGGATACATGTATGTTCAAAGCTGTTCGAATATGGTTTTATCGAAAGAGAAATCTTAATAATATGAAATTATTGCAACATTTTGCAATGCAAGGGAAACAACTAATTCAATATGTGGATCATAAAGATTTAAAGACGCTTCATGTGTCGGAAAACTTAATGTTGCGACTTTCTTCACTTAAAGAACACTTTCTAGTGTAGCATAGTATTTTGCACATTCATAAAAAGTTAAAAAATCAGGTTTTGGGGTCGAAATACCTCATCTCATTATAGCAAACAAGTCACACATGAATAAAGAATTTATCCACATTTCAAGGTTTATGCATAAGTATATTTAGGTTGTCTTATTTGTTTTACTCACCTGTTTTACTACCGCATTTCAAAGGTAGATTCTTTCAGACGAAAATGTATTTGTAATATTTCATGAAAGAAGAAGTTTAACTGCAAATTAGTTTTCATTGTCATGGTGTAGAGATTTTGACATAAGATGTTGGCTATACACTTTTGTAGAATCGAAAGTCCCTTGTTTTAGCTTGAAATATACAGATAACGACGCTCCTGTGGCGTAACCATATTATCACATTAGCTCCCAATTAACATCCTCTTGTACGGTATTAAATGTTATAATAATTTGACGAATTAGATCGACAGATTACATAACTTAAGTCCGTACTATTTACATGTATTTTGATTCTATTCCAGTTGCTTCTCCTGTGCGCTACCTCCATGTGCGTGAAAGGTAATAATTCACATTCAATGACAATGAACAATACACATTTTGAAATGTTTCTGAATACGTAAAGACTCAAGAAACCTAATTCATTATTGCAAATACACTTTTTGGTGGTTCGTTCTTTAAAACAACGTATGGTTGAAGTATACTCTTTCTACATGTATGAACCTATTTGTACATTTCTTAATAAATCAATTTAATAACAGATCAAATCAATAAACTTATGCGGTGAGAAGCTAAAGAAAAAACAATGAAAACTTTACATAGTGAACTTTTTTAAATATTTACATTATTAAACCGATTACACATTCTTTTAAACTGTATATAAACATTTGTTACTGTCAATATAATGTATACAGTTCGGTTGTAATGACATGATAAGTATAATCTACAAACAGCATCAATGCACAATCCTCTAGAACAGAAATACCCTGACGTTACTGTTGCTCCACTTTGATTCATGTCTTGTTTGTGACAGGGCGAACCCTAAATGGCGTCAGCGTCCAAGAAGGTAGGTATTTACACGCAAGAGAGAAATTAAGACGTATTTGAAAGCGATACCAGTGACTTAACGTCTAGTTGAAAGGGAATAACAGATCGGTGTGTATGCCAGTAAACAAAATGACTTCATTAACATGACGTCAATAAAATTAAAATTAGCTTTTCTTATTACATCAATTTTATGATTTATATGATAGATAAAACAGTATATCCTTGTCCATGACATAGACTCCTTTTACATTCGTACCTTCATACAAACATTCATGTAACACCTGATATGGATATTCAAATATGAAAGTATGGGGTATAAAACAAGACAAGGTGCAAGGAGTGATCTCAAATGCTTTCTAAAGTTACCAGTACAACAGGAAAAGTTTTAGTAAAAAACTATACATTCAGTACACATGATATGGACATTCAAACCAGCTTCCTTTTTGTTATGATGAACAGTGACGTCATACTTGCATTAGGAAATCCAACCATATTAAGTACAAATATAAATCATATGAAATATGGTTTGTAAAGCAGGGTAACGTGAAAAAAGAGCGATGTCAAATGCTTTCTAACGTTACCCGTACAACAGGAAAAGTTTCAGTAGAATTATACATTCAGTACACATGATATGGACATTCAAATAGCGTCATAATGTTATGATGAACAGTGACGTGAAACGTCCATTGTTTACAGTGGAGTTTAAATTAGCTGAATGCTTTTTGACGTTTCTTTGTTAAAGTTCTAGTTATAATGTTACAGACTGCGAGTTCCCGATGTGCCCCATGTACCTACCAGCCTGTACAGTCTACAAGAAGGACGCTAAAGGCTGCAATACGTGCTTCTGTGATACGCCTCTAGGAAAGTAGTCCTTGTCAATAAAATGTTCTGATTGGCTCTCAGTGTTTCGCTTGATATGTTATGACCAAGTGAGCCACTGTAAATAAAGTCATCAATGGATAGAGGGGAAAGGCATCTGGTAATGCATTAACACAGATGCGCATACAGTATTTTCGTGTGCTTTTTTGTGTCAAAAATACAGCTTTTGGAATTGCTTAAGTTGTATCACAGAATACGGAAAATTAGTTTTTTTTAAAGGAATTAAGATTTTCTGACATACACTTTTGTTTGGGAAATACGACTGTCAACATTGACTGTAAACTGTGATTTGAAAACGTCTTGGTAGGGCATCTTGATCCGCAAATGCTTACATTTACTTGCGGTTCCAGTAGTTAGGAGCCTATTCAGTGAGCGTTAATCGATGTATTATTTTATCATAAAATGATTTATATTTTCATTTTGATATTGATATATTCAAAACTGTCAGTTGATCAAACGCCGTCGATCTTACCAAAATACTTGCTTCTTTTAGGAGTGCTTCATTCGATTAAGTTCTTTATAGTTGTTATCTCCCTTAGACTTAAAATTTAAAAACAATTTTTATTGCAAAAGTGCAAAGTCTCGGTGTAGATGACACATTTTCATGCACGAAATGTTTAAGGACTAACAGCGTGAGAGAATAGATGATTTTGACGTGCGAAGACTGAATGTCGTCATACAGAGTTTACAAAACAGTGAAGTTGATACTAGAACTCTCACAGCGGTATTTACGCTTACAACCACTTGATAATAAGTTAATGTGTTTACGTATTATAGAAAACTGTGCAAACATAAATATACTGGAAATGATTTTTGAATGTTTATTGTTATGATGTATAAATATATATATTCATACAATTCATCGATGTTAACATTATTTTCATACATGTTTCAAAATACATTTTATCCTGAAGTACTTCATTTTAACGATTTTCAAATGAATATCGAAATGATTGTTGGGAATAAGCTCTTTTACACTCAAAAAGAAAAACTTAAAAACTAAATTTTAAATTCAATTATTTATAAGAACGAAAACAGATGGAAATCTCGAGACAACATATACAGCTGCATACCTGAAGTTTGTTCACCTGCTTGGGATCATAGTGTAAATATCATGTAATTTGGGTTTCGTTTTGACGTTCATAAAATAACCCAAAGACCACTTACAGAAGATCATCAATTGTCCATGTGTAAAATATCCATTCACAAACCATATTTCGGGATCGTCTTGTCACTGGTGCTGAATGTCGATATTTGGCATTGTTTAATAGACAGATGGGGTCATATTTGTGAAATTCGGATTTTCTTACATTTCGATAAAAATCCTCCATGTAAACTTTTTAGGAAAAAAATCTGCACAGTTACGTTGCCTTAACGCAAAGGAACACATATGAATAAGATCTAAAGCTATTGATCACTTGTGAAGGATTTTTTAGAGCTAAATAGAAATCGGTGTTTTCGAAAATTTAACCCCTGGTCACTTCAATGACCTGCCAAATATTTTACAGCTATCTCCTAGATATGACAAACGAATATGTCAACGCAAACTGAATCTTAACTTATGCAGTGAAATTTCATCATCATCGGTCTCGTTTTCACAATTATAAAATGTCTCAAAGACGTTACAAATTACATGATATTTGCACTAGAATACGAAGGCAAATGAACAAACTTAAGATACGCAGCTGTATGTTAATGCATCGTATAAGTAAACAAGTCCGTAAAACTAAAACATATGACGTTTATAAACCAGTCCAGCACTTTTACAATCAAACTTCAGCAGAGATTCCATGTTTTTATCCAGGTGTTCATTGAATTATTTTTTAAAATATTCATTGAATAGTTCAGCCACCTGATTCGTAGACCGTATTAAATGTTTTACTTAAGTAGTTTGAACTGCGAATTTAGCTTCAAGACATCCTTAAAGGGACAGTCCTATCGGGGTATTTTACGTGGAAACAAATTCAAGAGTACTTCCCTGTTTATCCTTATATATGAATATTACATGATTATTTCACACTTATTTTCATATATGTTAGTGAGGGTAAGTTTTAGTTGTTCTAGATCTAACAATTTTACAAAGAACAGGATGCAGCAATTTCGTTCAAGTTCCACACAAAAATTATGAACAGTCAGGCGAAAGCAAGTTCACACTACAGTTATTTATCATATGTAAGATTTTCAATTACAAATATTTTAAGTTTTTGATGTCGTATTCTCAAAGTGAGTTAAACCATCTTTCAGATGAATTGTTATTATTAAATATGGTAGGGGTAAATTCTATTTCCAATTATTTAATTCAAACTACTGCAAATACAAACAGTTGTGTGTACTATTTTAACATTTACATTTAAAATTTGATGAAGTCACATAATGACCCTGTCTAATCAACTTCCGGTCATTGATATTGTTGATTTTCTTTTTATCGAAAAAAACATGTTATGTATGAAAAGAATACTTCCAACAAATATAAAAATGAACTTTGGTGAGACTAATGCATGAACACTGCATGTAATAGATGTACTCACGCTTCCAGAGATGTATCGCTCAATACCTCTTTGATAGATGGTACTGAAGTTGTTTTTTTAGTTTTTTACACCTGAAAATCGTCCGGTTATCCTAATCAAAACGATTAGGTGTTTGGTTTATATATTAAGCAGTCGAAAAACTCAGATTTCATCAGCTCAGGATATACCGATATGTATTTAAGGTGAGACGTCATTAAGAGGCATGCACCGAATATTAAGTGCACTGTTCTCTGGAATTGTTTTATATTCTTTATATACCTCCCGAATGTGTTAACACGCTTTCTAATCAGTTTTTATCCCAGTGGAAGATCCCGGCTTAGGATAGGAAGGCTTTCTAAGCCCAGATAATAACGGGAAGGAGGGCTTTTTGAAATGTTAACTTTAAGATGAAAGAAAGTGTATGAAATGAAAAAGTCTTTCGAAAAATAACTGCAAAGTCTAATATCAAAATGCAAATATTTAGACGATAGAGCGTGTCGAACTTCAAATTAATGTAGTTTACTGCACGCTAAATCCAGTTATTTAACAACTACACCACAACGGCTGGACGAAATGAGATGACTTCGTAGTTCCTCTGAAACCTACGACATGAGCGAGGTTTTATGAGTGATTCTTTACAATTTATAACAGAACTGGGAGAACAATCTATAAATTAAAACCTGTGATGTATTTCGGTATATAAGACAGAGAAGGACCTTTCCCTCGCGAGCAGTATGTGTGGTGACAAGAGTTTGGTTTTGTAATATAGAGCTATCCGTTGCCATTTTTTCCTCAAACAATGCATTGCTCAAATGTTAGATAATGCTCACTTGTTTTGTAAACGCTTTAGCAGATTATATATGTATGTGTGTATATATCGATCATTAACAGTTCCTAAAATCTGTTTAACTTGCCTTTTCATTCTTTACAAACACTTGAGTCTTCTTTTATATCAAGGGGAGAATACAAAGGTAAGAGATACAAAACAGTGTGTAATCTAATAGAACTTTCAAATAATCGATAAACAAGTAACAAGATCAAGTGATGAAAATCGAAGAGACATAAAATCACTTCCTATTGTCAGATTTGACTGGCTTGCTAAATTCGTTGCCAACCTTTGACTTTTTTATGTTCCCTATTTTACGTGAACTTTAACTGTATGTGATGAACAACCAACCATATTCGCTACCTTTACCTAACAATATTTGATATTGTATGATTATTCATAATTAATATTCACACATACTGCGGGGAAAATTATCATTCTTTAACTATTGGTAAATATGAAATAGCAGCATACATGACTCATATCGTACTTTCAAACTAAATCATGGTGACTGATTTGAGGATATTGGTTACTTAATTTCTATTAATTGACGCCAAGTAAAATAAGAGCCTGAATATTTTTGTAATTAAAATAACTCATAAGTTCCATGTAGGCTACACAGTAAATTTCGGACTCTTTAATCATCATTAAAATTTGTACCAATCGTATTATCAAATCAACATTTTCAGTATTGAATGCAAAAAGTAATTGAAGGATTAATGTTTTCAGAGACGCTTCTGGGCAGACTCTCACATTAGACATTTTTTTCAACAATTCTAGACCTCTCCTTCAATGAGTGTAACACCTTAACAATCTCACATGCAATCTTGGTTGTGGATCATTATCAACTAGGAAGAAACATCATTTATTAACCTCAACTTCATTTTCAGTCTGATATCCAGATATTCCACCCTTGTGATATACGTTACCGTCACTACTGTTCTCATTTAGCAAGTTAGCATGAGAAATAGGCTTTATTTATCCGAGACCATCACCTGTTTTTGATAAATGCATATAGAATAAATATTTTTGAGTAAAATTTGGCATAATTATAGGGTAACAGCTATTTTTTCAGTCAGGTGTTGAAATTAATATTTTGATGTTATCTGGATATCTTTCGTTGGTCTGAAATTATGATCATTTATAACAACTTAATGGCTTTAGATGAATGTTTTACCATTGAATATCGCAGGCAGTTTAATTATCTGTTTTACTATTTTATTCGGTTCGTATGAACAAGGTAAACATTTTCATAAGAGAGTAACACCTTGTTTAATATGACAATGCGTTGTGGTATTGATTTATTACATTCTAAATGTATTTTTATATCAAGTTTTTTTTAAAATTTAAAACATAAATCGGGTATGAACAGCTTTAATTAACACACTTTAATCACATTAATTACCTACTTTTATTAATTTACTAGATAGAATGGGTGAACGATAATCATATTGTACTGTCATCAAAAGGCCAACACGGGTTCGTCCTAAAATGACCTTAGAAAAAAGAGGACTATATTGGACATGTAAATGAAAACGGTATTGAAATTTCCTTCAAGTTATTATTCCATAAATCAAGTTGATAAAAGGATTTTTAAAAACACTAACACACTTACATAATCAGCACTGATTTAGTCGTTTACACTATATTTATTTTTAACGTCAATCCAAAATGCAATTAACCATAATTAGTCTTCCTGTGCACTTTGTTAGAGAGATCAGTGGTGCCATTTTTCATAAACCTTTCTAAAATGATGTAGCATGAAGGTACTTTCATAAGAACAATGCATTAGCTTATTGGAAGAAAAGTTTAGAGAAAATATTATTTTACAAACAAACATTTGTATTCCATCAAACAAATTATATGTTTGATTTAATAAGTTACAGCTATTAGATTGTTTAAGTAACCTGTTAGTTTTTTAAACCATGATGTTCTTCAGACATTTCAAACATTATTTTTCTATTTCATAACGGCGCGAAACCTATCAGAATTTTATGGTTTATTCGATAAAATCTCAAAAAATTCTTAGAATTTTACAATTAAGTTGTGTTCAATTTAAAACATTGTACTGCAAGGCGACATGTGTTCGTTGTTTGCTGTTAGATGGTTTGTATATGATACTGAAATATTAATAAACAATGTTTAGAGAATGCCTATCAAAATCGAAAAATGAAATTTGATCATTGTCAATTTATCATTATGTCTCATTCATCAATACACCAAGCTCTTCAATAGTTTCAAACTCGTTAAGGAGTAAAATGAAATGTGATTTATTCATTGCGCAGCATGGGTCTTCTATCACCGCTCGCGACTCTACATTGTTGCACATTTACTTCCTATCAGATACTGTTTTCCATTAATATCGCAGAGCCGCTTTATGATATTTTCCATTATAAAACTTGTAAATCAAGTGTCACACCACCCCCGTCGTGTCGCATCGAGGGCTAAAGGCACACGTCTAGTTGATGCTGCTAATAAGCTAACAGTATCAGGTTAGCCAAAACAACAAGGCAGATTCCCGTCATTAAACCCGTGAATCAAACATCATATGAAATTGTTATATTCCAATCTAACCCAATCCCTCCGGAGCGTCCCAGCATGCAAAGTCTCAATTTAGCTATAACCCAAAATTCCATTTCTTAGTTTCCTGCAGGGAATTCCTATATCAATTACAAGCAAGTTTGCCTTCTTTTACAAACAGATGGGAGGACGCGTCCGATAGAATTAGCCCGCTTGAAGTTGCAGCGCGGCCGATAGATGGCGATACTAGGCGAGGGTCGAGCCCAATGGTCTCGCGGGACCCGGCGAGCGAGCAAAGTAGGAAACAGCCCGGAAAATGAATTCTGAAATTTATATTAATGCTGTGCCCCTGTCATCTAGAGACATAACTGCTTCATCAAATAAGATGTTATCATGAAGTAAGGCAATTTGTTCCACGCTGAGAATTTCAATTACATGGGTTAATGTAGAGAGGGTGCACACATGCGATAGTTAAACAAGCTAAAGACGGCTCCTTAGACCAGTCGCAGGGAAAATAGGAAACCATTAATCACGACTTTCACGATTTTGTGGCAGATTTGACAACTTTAAATGACTTTAAGTCGCCGATACAGATATTAATATTCCGTACCTTCTCTTTTCTTCTTCAACGCACAATATATTTGGTAATTAATTGAAACAATTATTAATTCAGTGCCTTTTAATTTCCTTCATCCAAGGCTATTGTTTTAACGCGTTTGGTGAAAAATTGCTTCGAGTGTACCCTATTACCATGAGACAAGGATGATAATGTAAAAATTATAAAAACACAAGGAGAAAGTGAAACATAAAACGATGAAACGTCACCCAAGTGTGTCCCTCCTGATGTGTAGTCAAACTTCTGCCCATTTACAATAAAGCCAAATGCTCAATAGGACCCGTATAACCAGCTCGGTTGCGGAATCTCCTCGATTTAGTACCTCCAAGAGTCTCTAGGGGGCGCTAACGGCCCGAGAAACGAAACTAACTGGAAAATGAATTCCAAAATTCTATATGCGAATTCCTGTCATCAGCGATGTCTTTGGTCAGATGTTATCGCGAATGGAATGGTTGGTTTCGCCGTGTGCGTTTCAATTAGAATTCATAACAGTTTATGATTCATCACACGGAAATGGTTATACCAGGTTAATAACGGAAATCCCTTGCCAATTGTTCAGTTAAAGGGGATGCAGAAAAATATTTATGGCTTCCCGAATATTGATAGAAAACATCCAGTCATTCTCTCGCTTTCTCTCTATACATTGTTAAGGTTTAACTTTTTAAAGTTCAAATACAAAAGATTGTTTAAATTAAATGGATTTTGTTTAGTTTGACATGTGCATCTGTCAATGCGATTTTAAAATCAATAATCTGTTGTGATTCAGTATATATGATTTCAAACATAATTTTGTGATAAAACAAACAATATTCCAATTGAAAACTTGTTTTATTGTATGATATGAAATGGATATGCAATAAAAAGAAGCATGTTCATAACTAAAACGTGTTCTTTAGCCTGTTGATCTACAAAATAGATAAACTTTCAAGCATCATCACGAACACGAACATCATTTTTGTTATTAATAAATATAAGAATAAGGCATCAAATGTTCTTTAAGTAAACTATAGCATTGAACAATATGATGGAAGATCTGATATTGATGATGGTACTATATTGATGTGAATGTATTTAAAAAAGAACTGACTTCGACATGATTTATTAATGTTCATGACTTGTTGAAGATCTGTTTAGTAAGCTAACTTCTTTGAACAGTTCTCTAATCAAGACGTTTAAAATTTCAAAAAGTTATCTCCGTACAATATTGAAATAGTTAAACATTAAAAGCATCGGTTAGATATTTTGTAAAGAATTTGTAATCAAATAGATTTGATAACAGGATACAGCAAATTAACAACTTGAAGAGATTGTTTAAATGAAGATCTTTTAACGGTTCTTAACCTTCCCCTGTAAACATCTAAATTTCAGAAAATGCTAAAGTACTTAAAATCACAAATAGGGGGTAATAAGGAAAATGAAAATTAATGGTTCTAGTTGAAAAACAATGTATCTAAACTAAATGGTGCAGTAATAATTCAAATATATAACGTTAAGTTTAGCCATGCGATTCCTTTTTCTTACACAAAATGAATTAAAGGTGTTCACACAAAATGGCCGCCAATGGAATTTATGTTAATCTTCATACATTGTCCTTGGACTATGGATGATTGGCCTGTGTAATGAGATTTTTGATACTGTCAAAATGACACATTTAGCATTAACTTACAATTATCAGTGAAAAATTTAGAATATAAAATTTTCAAAAAACGTGCTACTGCCCCTTTAATGAGGTTCCTAGTATACATATGAAAACCAGTGCTAAAATTGCTGTGGAATCAATATCAAGGGACGAAGTGATAAATAAACGATCATTAAAGTCAGAATAAAATAATGCTATTGACACTAAGCTTATCAAAGAACGTGCTGCCGCCCCTTTAATGTGTTGGTTATGTATTAGTCCAACTTGTCTAGTCTAGTCTAGTCACTATTTTGACATTAACAATTATAGTATTTAACTGAGGCCCCTTTCTTTAATTTGATTAGAGAATCGTTTTTGAGAATTATTGATATAGCATAGTAGTAGAAGTACTAATAGTGTAGTCATTTGTTCTCACTCTGTGACGGAACGAAGAAACTTAGCACTAATCTTGTCTGTGGAACCTAGGCTATCTTTGACCATTAAACTTGGATAATACTAGGTTAAGGGCTTTCAAAAATTTAGACTTTCTCTTAATCAGTAGACGAAAAGGTTTGGATATTTTCTTGATCAGAATCAGGATTCAAATGAAATATAAATATTCAACTCAATTTGGATGTAGTTTAAGGTTTAAAACAATATTCCAAGTACAAAAGTGATTTTGTCTAGAGTTTATTAATTGCTTTTGAAATCAAAACCAATATACAACTTACCAAAATTAAAAATTATTTTGAAGGTTACGAATCTTTTGTATCTTGATGCATTCAATTTTCATTGAAAGAGTGAAATAAAAGAACTGAACATTGTTTTCAAACAAAACACTATACAACAACATGATAATTCTGAACCAAAACATGACACATGGGCTGACTGAGAGCTGAGGCCCCAAGGGAGATCACTCTGTCAGAAAAAAAACTGGCTGGAGAAGCAGATCTGACGTGCATGCAAAGGCCTTGACCCATGTCCGATCACTCGCGACCCTCATAGCCACTCAACTTTCTCTCAAACAAAAGATCTCATTTATTTACCATCAAACCCATCCCAGATATAAGGCCTATTTTCTGCCCCTCCTGTTATCAATATCCCCATGTTTGTGAACTCAAAAAATTTGTAAATGACAATGGTAACATAATAAATAATTATATTTGAAAAATTAGTTTAAACCGCTTCTTAACTGTTGAACAATTTTTTCTACGTGAATGGATTTTGTATCTAACTCTCTGCAATATCAATAAAACTAATAAACAAATACCTGATTGATACACAATTTAAAGAGATTATGATGCACACTATAGGTAAATTAAGAAATTTTGAAATAAACTGCAGGCAAAAGAAAGTACACATTCAGTTGAGTTTATCATATGTTAGGTTTTTAATTACAAATATCTCGATTTTTTTATGTCGTATTCTCAACCTGAATTAACTCATGGTCAGAAAACTTTAAAGTGTTTTAAATGATTTGTTTTTATAGAATAAAATCAAATGTCAATTAAGAGTTTCAAAATTAATTTGGATAAATTGCAGATGTTCACCAACACACCAGACATATTGTATGTGAAAATCAATAAACGTGCCTATTATTTTACATATTGGCAACCATTCAAACATGGTAGGGTCATAATAGTTTAAAGTGTTCCTGCCGACATTAAAAAAGACTTTATAACAAACGATTTACCAGGCACCAATCATTTTTATCAAACTACTGCAAATATGGGTTATTGTTAACGTGCCATGACTTCATTCATCACATGTCTCTTAGCTATCCCCCTGTCCCCAAAACCCTACCTTGAGCACCTACCAATTCCCAACCACCTTCCTCAACAAATCCTATATTTCTCCCATCCCTCAGCCGGTTCTACGCAGTGACTTTCAATTAAAGCCGATAATCGCGGTCAAACGATACCCGGCCGAATCAAAGCACAATGAAAAAGTGTATTAAATGTGTTTTTAGAGCATCTAACATGTTATTGGTGTGAGCATCAGACCTGATAGAAACAGACAGACAGACGCACAGACGCCGAGACATGGGGTAAAGGAAGGAAGGGTGTAGGTTATATGTTTCTGACAGACAGTCTTTAGTGCTGTTGGTGTGAACGTTTCAATCGTACGTGATCTAACTGTTGTCTTAAACCTGTCTAAATATTTTATAAGATCCAATTGGAGCAAAAAATGCTTCAATTTACACAACGTGAAAATATTTCTTGTAATTACAGTTCCTTCCGATGGGTGTATTATGGATGTATTATAGCTAATTGCACTTCCTCGTGTTCGATCCGTGATCTAGTTATTGATGTATTTGTTTGTTAAACCTTCTGGGGACATATTTGGAGTACCTGTTTCTCTAAGTTGAATAAAAACTTAATCATTAATGTTTCTTTTTGATTGAAAGAAACATTTATCCACCATGTTAATGTTTTGCACGTTAAATCTAACAAGATAAAATATCTTTATCCAGAATATTATTATATCCTTATTGATTGAAGGGAACATTGATCAAAAATCGTTTTGTACATCAACTTGAACAGAAAAAAATCCATGATGAAGACCATGAAAAGAATCTTACAGCTTATTACAGCACATTGCTGGTAGTTATTGTATGATTGATGTCTCAAAATGTATCTTACTTTTAAAACCCGCAAACACATCGTCCTTCTTATTTTCATTCACAGTAAGAACCGTACCTGAAACTAATTGCAGGTATTCATCGCTTTAATCAATGGAAAACGGCGTTTATAGAGTGTTATAAATGTTTTTAATAAGGCAATTTAATCAACTAAAAAGTCGATCATATTACAAATATTTTGGCTTTTGTAAATTTTGAATATTTTGATTTAAGATGTGAACAAGTCGGGCCCTTTGTTGTTATGGTATTTGTAAATTGAAATAAAAGTTAAGGTATAAATATATAAGGTATCTCAAGATCAAACAACAAAGATAGATTTTTGGTAAAAGAACACTGCATAGTGGAGTAAAATTTATTCTTATAAATATTTGACATTTCAAAAAATACTCTTGCCGTTTGTCTTAGTTTGGTTGACTACAGCTATTCATTTCATTCCATCTGTTTTCGCCTAGGAAATATTGTTCTTCACAATCATTCGGTTTTATCTGATTCTGATTGTAATCTTTTGAATGACCAAACGTTTTATCTGAAATATTTGTATATAGATATAGATGAAATTAACAGCCTTAAGGGTTGATATATACATTTTGATTTTCAAGTCCTATCCTTTGAAAAGAATCTAAAGTTAATTTGTTTTACAAATGTTAAGGTTCATGTTTTGTCTGTTTCCTGATGCTACAAGATGAATAGCGAATAAGAATAAGAATCTAGAATAGACAGAAAACGATTAGGCCAGTCAATCTCTGGACCTGCGTAACAATATAACATAGTTCCCGTCTGACCTCTGTCCTAAGGTTAAATGTCAGAATACTTATTTGTTATTGGTATATCGCGAAGATTGATTTGAAGATAGTCTCTTTTTATCCGTGACCTCGTGAAATATGATAACACATTTGTTCTTGTAAATATGACTGCTAGATTGTGTTCATGTCAAGTATTATTTAACTGGTTGACTCATAACTGTTTGTCAGGTCAAACATGGTAAACTTTAAAAAACGTCATGTCTTGTAATTCAATCAGGTAATCTTTCAGGGTTGTTGTCATTCCCAGAAAAATAACCATTTGTAAAATTAAAATAAAGTTAAGCCGAAAGAATAATGTTAAATAATGTTATTCATAATTTCAGTATTAAGTGAAATCAGAAGTACATGTTCAAATTGAATCGGATTAAATTATTTCAGTAAATATAATAATAGATTTCGTAAGAAAGACGACATTTAAAAGTTAATTCGTGCAGGAAATCAAAGTATTATTCTTTTCACATACATTTATATATACTATATCGTCATCATAATCCTCGTCAAGATTATTCTCATAAATGTTATTATTGTCATCGTCTTCGTCGTTTTTTAATTTCATGTCAATAAAAAAGGCCTTTTGTTATGAATGGGAATATAAAACAAATTTTCTTCTTCTTCATTTTAACAAAATTTATTTTCCGTATACCCGTTTTGTCATAAACGAGAAGGTCATAAAATAAAGAATATTTTTATTGTACGTTTTCTTTTTGTATACCCGTCTTGTTGCAAAAGAAAATATCATGAACATAGTGAAGAAATCTTCTTCGTTTTATTTATACATAAAGGCAAACAAATGATTTCAACAGATGTCAATAATCATAATCATCATATTACTTTATACATTCATAAACTAAATGACAGACTCATTAACCGCATTTGTATCATATATGGGTAAAACAATGACAATCAAAAGATACTTAAATGCACATCAATTGAGAAAATAACAACACAGTCTGGAATACCATGGATTCTTTCTGAATGATTGACTGAGCAGAGTGACAGGTTGCCATCAAGCATCGTTGTTTGCTTCTACGTCAGGTAATTCATCAAGATGTCAGAAGTCATCAAAATATTAATCACCAACACACAAATCAGAAAATAAGATACACGATAGCAGTTTAGTATACAGGGCAATTATACAATAAGACCTCTGTCAACCGCATCAATCAGAAGCTGTAGGCCTGGGATTTGTCTCGATAACCTGTACAGATCAGATCTCTTACATACATGTACATGTGTATGTTTAGTTATCTCAGACATGTTGGCGGTCATTAATATTGAGACCTCCAAATGTTGATAGATCCTTTTGCTTTCATGTGTTTTTTCTATGGTTTACGTGTTTTTGTATTCTTATGGGACTTGTTTGGTTAGTGTGGATAGTTGCACATATATATTTCATCTGGTGTATGTTAGACAATACATTTTTTAATTCATGCCAAATAATTAACAAAGAATATTGTTTTGCAATTCTGTCAGAAACGAACGAAGATACAAGAGAAAAGTCATTTCATAACTTAAGTGTTCCACAAAGCAGGAAAACTGCTAAGAAATGCTTTAAGTATGAGTTACTGACCCTTTTATACTTATGTTATACCAATACACAATACCTTTTTTTAAAATGGTAACCTTTCTGTAACTAAACTTAAGTAAATTCTGTTTCTAATTTGACAATGGTAAGGCGTGAGCGACAGCAGGGTGGTAGAGGAATTTTATGTCTAAATAATATTTTCTTTAAAATCAAACTAAGATTACATTTAGATAAAATAAACATTAACGTTGTTTTCCTATTAAATTCGTTTCAAGCCATTTTTACATTTGTCAACCCACGTAAGATACTTGTGTGCTTTCATGTGGATAATAGAATATACATGTACTAACTGTAATTGATGTCGGCCAAAGACAGAGGTTTACCGTATGGCGTCAAAATGGGGAAATTAAGGTCGAAATTGAAGCAAAGAGAACGCCAGCAAATTGAAGGAATCAAGGAAAGTCGTTAAATGCATGTGACTGTGGACGATGCCGTCTTTGAGACTGCTTGTACGCTAGGTTGAAGCCCCCTGCGAGACGCGGGGATTCGGGAGACTCTAAAGCTACTTTGGGGGACTAGACGGCGTTTAAATATGCAAATTGTTTCTTTTACTTCAAACATGTTACTTTAAATTACCCATCTATCATGCAAAATGCCCGGTCGGCGGTTTCAGAGGGATTTCAGAAAGTTAGTATATATTACAGTTTAACGATTCTAGGAATATTCACGAATAGTTTATATATCTAAATACCAATTGTCAAAGATTTTATGGTCATTTGCGCAAGGATATCGTAAAATGTCGCAATATCGACATGAGAAAATTGGAATATGAAAACTATGAATAAGTATTGAAAACAAGTGATTTGTATAGAACAGTTCTCGTTTCTCTGGATTTTCTTTTGATGAAGTTGGTGATTTATGCAAACCTTTCTATCAAAAGCTTGGTTAAAATGTGACAGTGTGTTCATAACTTTGTCATGAGGGAATTACTATTGAATGTAAGTCATCAAATTTGTGTTTTAAGCTAAGAAATAGAATCCTTTGAAATTAAGTACTTTGCAGTTAATCGAAATGTGTATTATCTATATTCATGGCTTTGCTGACCTATGCGATCCTCTATCAAAACAAGGCATTATTTCATTCCTTCTAAACGGTTATTCCTTATTATAAAGCGCTTAAATGACGTGTGTTGCCAAACTCGCAATGTCTTGATGGTAATGTGTGAGATTCGCTGTGACATGTGCACTCTTCTGGCACGGAGGAACAGATCTTAGCGAGAATAACGTAATCTCGCGGTGACTGCAAACCACGCGAGACTTACCCTACTGTAATGGCGACGGTGGCAAGCAGCCAGCGCCACACTTTCAATAAAGCACTGATTAGCCTTTTATTACATATGTCATGTTTTGGGGATCACTTCCATGAAAACACCGAAAAACTCAATTATCTCTCGTGTTCATTGCGTTAACAATATCGCTGATTAATTCAAATTTAATTAGTTTAGACATCAGTAGCAAGCCCGATTCCCGTCTCCCCCTCTTTCAATCAGATGCGTTGATGGGATACCGTTCAGGCAGAGAGCGCGATCTCTGATACCGCCTTTCTATTTCCATGTAAATGACTCGTATTTTCTGGTCTTAGACACGAAAGAGTTGCAGCTTGTTCCATCATTGAGCCATTGACGGCTGGCCGCTACTCCCCGCGGAGGGGTCGGGGGTTATCGTGTATGACGGGCGACAGGAGGCTACGCGAGGATTAGGGGATTCTGTTGATGGATGCAGCTATTTCACCATCCCTCTACAAGCCGGCTTTAGACGTGCCATCGTTTTCCATTCAATTTTACAGTCCGAATAATCAATAGTATTATTTAGTTGAGGTATTGCCGGTTCCTGAAGAAATGAAAGCCCTCTCCGATTTGCCGGAGATAGTTGATTTGTTTAATGCATTGTCTCGTTTTTACTTTCCCCGAATCAACTTTGAAAAGAACCGCGAAAGAACTTTAAATGGGAAATAACTTAACGAGAAAACAAGCCAAGCTAACCAAAATAGTTTACTCGACAGATTACCTCACTGAGAGTTTTTATATATTTTCGATGAATATTTAGTTACAGATAAGAAACTGCTTGATTTCGGTTAGGAGAAAAATAATATGTGGAGTAAGCGTTTCTTTTGCGATAAAAAGGTTATGTATCGTAATTGTTAGCTATATTAAATATGTAATTGACTCTATCTTTTATATTTGCTCTCAAATGCATAAAACAGGCAAAGCTCTCAGTGCTTAAGAAATATCCCAACTTTGTCGATAACGCATGGTTAATTAGACAATTAGAAAAATCGAATATTTCTATTTTTATGCCATTGTTTATCATGGATTTTCTTCTTGCATCGTTGTTGAAACCAAAATTCGTTTAACGGTCACTTATCATCATGAACAGTTTTTAAGAATTCTTTATTGGTGGATGTTTTTGCATTACCCAGATTCACTTTTCGATATATTTCTTATGTTTAGGTTGTTTAAGTAACCTCCCATACCCAACAGCTTCTACTGAATTTCGTCTGTCTTTATCTATCGTTAAATACTCGTGTTTTTAGTTTTTTTACGTCGATCTGCCTTTTGTTTACTTATCGTAATGATTTTTAATTGCGTTTAGTTAATAGGTCACTTTCTCTTTTCTGGATAAATTTTTAAAAGAAAAAGATGTGTGTAAATGCCTCTGTTTAAATTTTGTCTGTTTTCTCTTTGCATCCAGTCGTTTTGTAACAGCTATAGAGAGTCAGTATTTCTCTATTGTGGCATATATCAATCATTTCATATCAAATGATTAAGGAAAGTATTTTCACTATATTCGAATGCATTTAATTTTTTTGATTTTATCAGAAATCGCCAATGATAGAGATTACTGCCTAAACACTCTGTGTAAGTCATCAAATTCGAATCAAATCAAATATCTATCAAATTGATAGAGAACTAAATCGATTTAATCCCTTTGTACGCAGAACTTTATGTACAAATAAAATATGTTATGTAATTATATAAGTATGCCACCAAAGAAACTGACTATTGAAGATGCAATGAGCCAAAGATGTAATTGCAGGAACTATTTTAGCTTTCTGTTGACTAGGAACGTTACTGCTTTTGTTTCACTTTCGTAATAAGCCTGTTAACATAACTGCGCCTATTGCAGTCACCTACATCATTACAAGGTAAACATATTTACTGTCAACATAATATTTGCACATGTGCGCATATTGTACTTCACTATATGTCATACTACCGGGAATTGTCGTATACATTTGTCTATGACGTCAAATTGACGATAATTGTGGCTGAAGAAATCCTTCACATTGATACATTGGGTTTGCATCAAAGCAAATAATTTGAATGAATTGTTATGGCAATGAAAGAATTATGTACATGTGTGTCGTATAACCTACGGAAATTTCGGAGAAAGACAATAAACCTAAGCCTTTTTCGTGGTAAATGCACATAATTTTCCTGTTTCTAAACTGGAATGATTAGAAGTTGAATGACACGACGTTAAGAGTTATCTTTGTTTCTAATTTTGCTACTTTAGGTCGATTTTGTCTTGCACCTCTGAAAAGGACAGCACCAATAGGCTAACAGGGTGGAAAGGAACTTCAAGAGGATATTCCACTTTTATTTAATAAGAACAGTTATAAGAAAATAAGAAAAAAAAAGTTCAAACAGTATGTTGATTAAGATGTGTCAATTTGATATAAAAGAGTACACACTTAAAATATTATGCCAATTATGATGATAATAATGATAATAGTTCATTTGTACCGCGCTTTTCCATGCTAGGCATGCTCAGTTCAGTTCAGTTTATTTCAATACTTAAAGGCCACAGGCCTATAGTACAAAAGATAAATTTACAATGAAGCGCACGTCTATACATGTATATTAACCTCCTTCGTAGGGATCATATTATGTTGATAACTATAATTTCAAACATATCATATCTAGTGAAATACTATACTAAAGCATATACAATTTCTCAAAATAGACATCATATCACAGAAAATCAAAAAAATCACCCCCCCCCCCCCAAAATTCAAACAATAGAATATACAATCAATTCATACTAGTTCATACATTGTTCTTTCTTAGTAACATACCATGATAAATAAATGTTGACAACTTACGCGTAAGGACAGTATTGTCAGTACTTAACAGTAAAGAAAATGTAACCCAATTTGGATGAAAATGAGGCATGCTCAAAGCGCACATATTCTATCATTACCCAAAAGGAACAGTACTTCGCGCGACCATATAAGTTCATACATTCACATTTGCACAGCTGGGTAGACTGAGTGCAGTGTGGATAAAGTTCCTTGCCCAGCGACACAACACAGTACAAGGCGCAGGTCACAAATGTTTGGTGCCTCCATCGGTATTCGAACCCGGCGTGAAATACCAGCATGCCTACCACGACACCACCTTGTTCAAATTATTACGCTAAGGGCATTGTTGATTTGTCTTAACATTAATGATTTAAATATCTACTTGATATTTATTATTTTGTATTACTTGGAAACTTTATATAAGGTTTTTCTTAAAACAAGATGGCGGAAAATTTTACTTATGCGACAGGCTCTTAAAGTTTTGTTTGCTGCACGTTTCATTACATAATCCGTCGTTCTATTTGAGCCCTTGCGCGTGCATACCTTACATTATGATGTGATTCCCTCGTCATATTCACACTATACGTGTTTTTCCCTTATCTGTCTACACACATGTTCCGTCACACTCGTCCATGTCAACTTTTTCAACAGTTCTTACACATCCACCCACTGTGTAACACTGTGATACCCAGGCCCTCCAGCGCAGTCTATATCGGCCTCGATCCCATAATGCAACAACTCATGCAAATAGCCGTTAATGCATGAATGATAATTAGGGATATCTCATCTCGGGGAGATCACGGATATTGAAATTCGTCCAACAACCAAATGGAGATATTTGATATGACGAAAGATAAAGTTTGTATAGGGAAACCCTTCAGTACAACGGCTTTAGTGTTATTAATATCCACGTTTCAATTTTGCTTAACCTTCCCTCATTTAGGGCGACAGTTAATCATATATCATCCCATTAATTGTTTGTGTTCGCGTAGATCTAACCAGAGCGTGGCAAGGTTAAACTAGATGAAATGACTCTATAAACATTTAGAGCGATTAAAGCGCCCATGTTAAAGAATGTCCATTATATTAAGTCACCTCGATTTAAATGAGGGGTTTAAAAATAAGTGTTATGTATAATCAATCAAGTTGGACTAAAATGCAGTTTATACAGTTTTTAAAAATTTCAAACAGGCTGGTTGTTCTCGTCTTTCGCTAGTAGGCCATCAAATTCTTTAAAATGGTCCACGGTATATTCCTTCCTTTTTTTTGTAAAAATCAAAATATATCTCAATTGGAAAAAGTAAAACAATATTGCTATATTCGAGACAAATACCTCCATTTCGTTTTTGGTCAGTATAGTCGCATTTTGATAAAACTGTGATTACATGAAATATATTTCCAAGCGATGCATCACTGTCACAAAGCAGCAATTCTCCACGTTTGTTATACACGACATAAAAGAGGAAGGCAAAAGGCGATCTCCCTGTCTCCCCCCTCTGTGTCGGAGCTCTTCGTCGTGTTTACGTTTCTCCTTCTAACGTTTACAGCATAACCAGACTATCAAACAACGGTCACCACAAACAAAGGATACCTGCCGAAATCATAACGCTGCCTGGGGGACATACCTGGTCGGTCCAGATAGGACACAAGCTGTTACCTACATTGATATATCAATATAGTCTATAAATCTATTATGATTTGTATATAGGTAGCTGTCAAGGGTATCACGATTTAGAGGGAAATCGAGACTGCGCCCATCATCGCTACTAGCCATTTTGGAGTTATGACAAGCAAATTGATTACAGGTATCATGACTGGGACTCTTTCTGTCTTTGAAATGAAATGAGGTAGAGATATTGCCATGTTTATTGTTTTGTAATTATGCTATGTTTCATGATGTGATGGATAGCGTTACTTATACTTGACTTCACGTGATTAGTTATTTGGCTATTAACCTATATATAAAATCTGTGTAATTGTATAATTAATATCTCCACTAAAAGGTAAACTTAAATTTGAAATGTGGTTGATTGAATTATTTTTGTATGTTTTATATTCTTATTTTATAATTTTAAAAGTTATATTATATCAAATTAACGAATTTCAGGGGACTAAAATATTTTTCTGTCATTCAATGGTACACAAATACACCGATCAGCCAGACCTTTTGGTATGAAGTAAATATTCAAGCTTTCTATTCTTGATTATTCTACTTTATCTTAACTTGCCTACAACCATTTTTGGAGCGAAGAAATAATTGTTGAAACATATAATAGAACACGAAGGGGGACTGGCCAGGTCCGGGAATATCCTAAGCTTAGGAATACAATAGTACACAAATATTCGTATTGATTTCTTAATTATGTCATGTAGAATACATATGTTATTCATTAACATTATCATCATTTCATGACTTTCACTTAAATAAAAACTTAAATTGATTTTTTAATCGGTTTCAGACAATATTGATTATTATATCGTTCAGTTATGACTACTACTACTGAATGACTGGTTCATGTACAATCATGCCAATTTCGATTTTCAAATTCAACATGCATTTCAATCTGTTCATGTGAATAAGGAATTACATTAGTTTGTGATATTATTTTGTGTTTTTATAAACAAAACGTTTCACCGTCGTCTTGTTCACAAAATTAACATCTACATGTACAATTCAAACTGATCAAGAGTTTGAAATTAACAGTAAAAAACTTTTATAAACATTTCCTTTATCTACTTGAAACAATGTTATCAATAAATTATCATAGAAACTGCAGCCACTGCAAACAAAACATTTAACTCTGCATTACCGTTCAGAGTATATCTTGCACAACATGCATTACAGCTATACCGTTTATGTAAAAATCGTATGCAGTAAGATATTTCTCAATCCAATGTCATTGAGCAATTAAGTGAAAAAAATTCGGTACTTGAGATTTTAGAAAATAATATAAAACAGTCACTGATATAAGAACTATCATCTGGAAGTGTAAAACGAAAACATCACTCTTATAACATTTCATTTTTTTTAAAGTTGATTGTTTAATAGTTTGGTATCTGGTGTACAACTCTAAATTGTTTTCATGATTGAAAATAAAAACCAATGTTTGTTGCTATACTGTCGTCAGTGTTATTCTTTTGATTGAATAAATGACACTATAGTACTGACCTAAAAAAAAAGCACTTCTTAAAACTTCAAAATAACAAATTTATTAATCTGTTGAAATCAATGAATTTACCCTTATAGAAACCTTGTCATTTTTTACGACAATAACTCATATTCAACGAGAAGAAACGTTTTTAAAAACATTAAACTGAAAGACTCCCCAATGTATTTCCAGATTTTAAGAGTGTAGACATTTTCTCCATGATCATTGTAAAAGCACTTAGCAGACCCTTTCATGACCCTCAAAGAAGCCGATCATCATGTGTGGTGAAAGATATTTTTGTGTATGAAAGTAAAGTCGTATCGAATATTGCTTACAAAAATTTAATTCTAAGTTTGTATGGCCTCTCAAAGGACAATAGTTTTTATTGGTAAGTATTCACTGACGTCTCATATTCTTCTCATTTGCAGTTATTTTGCATATAATGTTTTTTTTATTTCAATAAAACCTCCAATTCATGTCATTCTCATACCGTTGCAAGACCCATCATTTCTGTTTACAAAATAGGTGGTATCTGATTAAGTTTGTTGTGTATAATGTGATATGTTGTGAATGAATACCATCATAATTTTTGTTTTGATACAAATGACTGACTGCAAATACCAAAATCTAGTATTTGCTTTCTAAACTTGAAAAAAGGTTACACTTGCTTGCTAGAGATGTTTCATATTCATGTAATTGTATTCATTTAACTTTAAAAACAGCCAAAATTTAGCCAACTCATAATTGTGGACACCATAAACCGTATACATACCAAATGTTCAAACCATCCGTTTTATATGCTCAAAACATACATTTAATTGACTATACAATATGTTATTTCTATTTCTGTGCTCAATTGTATCTTTTAGAAAATGATTGTTTGTGAGACAATGTGACAACAATAAAACATTCTTCTTGTCCGTCTGTCTGACCGTCCTTCTTCAAGCACTTGACTTCATGTTAAAATGCATAGTCAGCACTATACACATGAACATCTTAACAATTATCTGTAACGTTTCCTGCAT
This sequence comes from Steromphala cineraria, assembly GCA_916613615.1. Classification (NCBI taxonomy): domain Eukaryota; kingdom Metazoa; phylum Mollusca; class Gastropoda; order Trochida; family Trochidae; genus Steromphala; species Steromphala cineraria. The sequence continues at coordinate 77,732,036 of OU744721.1, forward strand.
TCTTTGATGGCATCATTGATTGGGTATATTGTATGATCTATTTTCTCTGTCCAATAGTGTCTCTAAGAAATCGATTGTATCAGACAAGTAAATAAATAATGAAATATTCTGTCTGTCTGTCCGTTCTTTATCAACCGGCTGGCTTCATCCAGTCTTTGAATGGCATTTGGGGGTATAACCAAGAAACAATATTCTCTGAATAACACTTGTGTTCATGTCTATAAAGCAAATTCAGCAATATAAATATCTCTTTCAACCACATGCACAGTGTGTACATCTGAACTCTTATCTTCGTTGTTTCCTTCATCTTATTCTGTCTTGGAAGTAGTGCAGTGTTCTGTGATGAAGTTATCTGAACGCATCAAGATTGTCTCTGATTGTGGGTGTAAATGGCACATGCACCCTCTGTCGGGTGTAAATGGTGGAAAAGTACAAATTCTTTGTCAATACTCTATAGGCATGATGGAGAATATTAAATTAACATTTTCCATGTTATAAAGCCAATAATTATACGATATCACTGGTTCATTGCCCGTGAACGTTTATGTTCCAGTTTTATGGGCTCTCCATGGCAGAATGTTTCTTAGAACCGCACAACATTGACACGCTAATAACACGAATAAGTGATTTGTCCTCAAAATGTCAAATACATCATCTAAACTTTTAAAAGTTAATACACATCAGTTAACCAAACAATGGCCAGCTTTATTCCCAGAATTTAATCTCAAATTCGCTAAACCGAAAAGTACCTGCTGTAAATGAAAATACAATATTATCAAGAGTGCTATCTCGGGGAGCTAACAAGGTTGCCATTCGGGAGTTTAGTTTGAAGAGTGTCCACTGTTTAGTGACCAACTGACCGCTGTGACGCAGCAATGATGGTGGTCACCTACAGGTTATCATCCTCTCTTATCTCTCCCAGCGTTTTTTACTCGTCAAATTCATTGTAATCATCGATTAGTGTGGATTATCGGTATCCCTACAGCACCCGGTGATCATCAACTGTAATGACGAGCCGGCAGATCAACAACTTAAACCGTTTAACGTCTTTGAAGTCTGTCAGCCGATCTGGGCTGTCCCGCGGCTAAAGAGGTCCATAGTCGTTTAAATCGTATAAACTGACCATCGGCTAACCTCTTGGGATTACCGTGGTCTTCTTAGATGGACATATAAAGATTATCTGATGAAACAGATTTAGAGAAGACGTTTATTTAAGAATGTAACGATTCTAAATGGTTCTGTACTCAGGAGAAACCGATTCCGAGGAGTAAAGATACTATTGAGTAGTTCCGAATGAATAACGTGGATTACGCAGATATTGTTAAAATACTCACATACCTCGTTAGTAGAGCAAATAAATATACTTAAATTGCTTCATGGTTTGGGGAAGTGACGTGGATAGGCTTCAGGGGTGACGTTCTCTGCATATATGAATAATTTTTATTGAAATTGTTATCATTCACAGAGTTCAAAGGCAACTCTTTAAAAAAAATCTAGATCTGATTACCAATGACACCATGATCAAAGGAATTGTTTTAGAACCTCTCTTCTTATTTTAGAAAACATTCCGTTCCACTATACAATTTCCTGTAAAACGTTTCTGATCCTTTGTTATTATGTGATGCATATTATGATATCATGCATATTTGAATTTGTAGATACATGAAGAAGAATTATAAACATTATTTAAAAAATGATCAAAGGAATATAATATTTATTTTCAGTCAATCTTCTGTAGGCGGCACAATCAATGGTTTGTGTATGAGAAACTTTTGCGCTCTTTTCATTATCAGTACAAGTTTATTCATAAAAGTTATTAAATCGTTGAACTTTCATTGTGTAAACTGATAATTACAATGCAGTATTTTGAAAACCAGTATTCATATAAATATATAATAATATAAATAATAAATGAACAATTTTTAAAATGCTATTCCCCTTTATATGATCTTGAAAAAAATATGACTAGTCATAACGAAAATATTCAGCTGATGATTAACTTCAATTACCCACTCAAACATCACTCAAGTCATTTTCATCATCGCCTTAGGTTGAAAACATTATTCCATAATACTTTGCTTTGAAGCGCTCACAATTATATTATCAATCATAGTTAAGGTTTCATATAATAGGAAAACTCTCAATTGTGTTTGTCACAAGTATCACTATGTGAAAAAAGTTGGATTTGGTGACTGGTTAAGAATTTAAGTTGTTTTGTGCTGTTTTGTGCACCTTTCACATGGTTTCACCTTCTACTCAAGCACTTTTAATACTACCAACCAGTCTAGTTCAAGTTTAGAACCGACACCATCTGAGCATATCTCTGTTTTTCTACCGCCTGAGGGAAACACACAACAATTCATACCTAAGGATATTAAAAATAGTTCATGTTGATATGTTACTTATGTCACTCATTTTAAGCATATGGGCATTAAAATCCAGTTTAGTCTAATTGATCAAATTTATTACTGACGCGTACAAGAGCCATGGACATGAAACATATTACACAATTTAAAACATTTAGATTTATATTAGTATCAAGTAACATTTATTCGGCATTTGCGATTTAAACATATTTCATTCATATAAAATTAATAACAGGAATATGGATTGGCACAACAATCTTTGAACTTTTCTAAGTGCCGCTCCATTAGAATTGACAAAAACACAATCGATAATCAACAGTAAAATAATTAGATTAGTATTTCAACAATGGACAAATAGTAGACAATAATAATTATTATGATTATTCTTCACTTAACCGAATCAGCTATAGCTGTCTAACACCTCATTTGTACTCTAGAAATATAAGTAGTTGTAGTTGTTGGATATATTGCAGTAAAATAGCTCCTGCATATGCAAAGATAAACATACTGTGTGATATATCTACATTACTACATAATTTTAATTGATGTTCTTACACAGATTGAGTGCTGCTTATATTGTAACACGTTGAATGTCTACTTGCTATTTAGCATAGATGTCAAAGGGAGCAATCCAGTCAGCTTCAAATTCACATCAATATACAATACTTGAAAAAAGTAGTTTTAGAAATTTCTTGGGTAAGCACTTGGTGTCATAATTTGCAATTGTAACGACGTGTTCTTTGGCAACTTGTTATTATACTTCTGACATAAGATAAAACCAGGGGCTCTTCGCTACAACAACAGTGACATCTGATCACCCAACACCAAGGTACAAAAATATAAAGTCAGCTAACAGAATTCAGAAAATGAGTTTTCGTTATAATCGACCCTTGCCAGGTGGCCAGATTTTTCTAATAAGGTTGAAACAAATAGAAACCTTCATTTATTCATATCATATATTTAAAAAAATCTTTTCCCAATGATTAGTTTATTAATCGAGTACTTTTCAGTATAATACTGTCAGAAATCGGTACAAATTGATATTATAGAGGCTGCAGTGGCTTCATTGTTAGGCTCTAAAGCATGTCACCAATTGGTAAACTGGGTTTCGAGGAGACTTGTGACTTCGGGGTGCTACTGAAACCCCTTTTTAAGCTAATGAACATTTCACTAAGACTATCGCTGCAGTCTTAGGAGGTTGATGACTAAAGTTTACTGTGTTCAGAATGGAGTTGAAATAATTAGAGAGTTGACCATACATTTATTTTATGTAAACATTTCATAATAGAAGCACACGAATAGGAACGTAAATTCTCAGGTTTCTGAAGTGCGCAATGATAACTGCAGGCACAAGTTTAAAGTGGTTCTGGGATTTTCTAAAAATGCATTTTAATGAGAGGTCTTTTTACCGAACAAACCATGATGGTCGTTGATAAAAATGTAAAGCAGACATTCTTGTATCACTGACTTTTGTTCCGATATTCGGTTTTTTAAAAATATGATGACCTATTATATATTTATATCTATGAGGTTGCCTACAGACAGACTTTAGTAGTTATATCAATTGATAGTTAAAAGAAAAGCAGTAACGAAATACGGCATTGTTAGTCAGCATCCGTAAAAAAACCAGACAACCCATAGAGATAGTGGCAGTTTTAATTTCCGTATATAAAAAGACGTAATAATAACGACGATTGTGACGTCACTTTAGCACGTAGGTGTAGGAGTTGAAGGTTGCTTTACTGACTATTTTGATAAACTGATATATGAAAGAAATATATTACCCTAAAAAATGTGCATTACGAAATTCTTTCAAACTCTAGATCTCGCTCGGGTAATACTAAAATTCTTACTAATTCCATGACATTTACATCCTATATATATATTACAATGCTCGGGTGATCATCTTGATCTTCAGTTTGTCCTATATATTAACACAGCTTAACACAAGGAAATAACGCAAAGCAGGATTTTGTGTATATATTTCCAGTTATTTAGCAATGTTTTGGTGTAATTCATAATATTATGTACAGTTGTGAGGTATGATTTTACCAATGAAATAAACGTATGTAACCAGTATATCTGCATTTCTTCCTCAATTGTCTAATAAAATATGTTGCCAGGAGACATGAATATTCAATTACAGGAGAAGAGTACACGTTGATCTGCAAGGTATCGTGACATGTCAAACAACATGCTTTCTAGATAACAAGGTCCTGTGACATTGCATGTCCCATCGAGCGGCGAAAAGAATAAGATAACATCTGTGTATTATTTTCAGCGGCGACGAATTTGCAAATTTCTTATGCACAGAATTAAGAAGCTAGCAGTTCTAATTTCCAGCATGGATGTGTGTGGGGGGGGGGGGGGGGGATAAGGCGCAATATAAGTATGCACATTATTATTATTATATCATGCACTCTAATGTTTCTTTTCCCGTGAATGCAAACTTCGATACTAATGTAATATAGATGCAAAAAAGAAAAACGTATATATGTATGACTTCATGTGGTTTATTCACAAATCATGCTGACACGAGGTCAAGCTAAACTATGGCACCCATCTCAATACTAGTATTCATCCTCACACGCATTCATTCATTCTATCCACACTCACTAGTTCACTCAGAGTACAAGCTAATATCATATAGTTTACATCTCTACCCAATGAGTATCACACACGTAGCAGGACAGCTATTAACTGCTTAACATAGAACCATTTCAGTTGACAATGATATGGACAAAATAATTTCGACTCGAAATATTCTTATCTGTATTTTATAAACGCAGTCTACGTTACTAAACTGTCCATGTATGGACATGTCAGTACAATTGGCCTATGCTACGAACTGCTTTGGCAGCTATTTGCAGTCTACATGACTGTTGTCAAAGGGTTAAATGTTTCCTTTCTGATGGCACAGGGTTTTATTTTTTCTAATTGTTCACTTCCTTTACATCACAGACTGTTAATAGAATACTACTTGTCTATTGACTGACTTCTTCAGATTTTTCACTATGTTCTACTCGACTATTAAGGTCAATAATAACTTCTTCTCCATCGTCTCTGGAACATTCTAGTACATCAATGTCTTCGTCCTCTTCCCGTTCATCCTTGTCGAGTTCCTCGTGATTCGAGGAATCTTCTTTAGAAGAACATGTTTCTCTCTGTGAGTCAGTAACTGCAGTATTGTCAGATTCACTATTGTCCTTTGTTTCCCTCAAACTGAGATTCTGAGGAACATCCATATCACTGTCGTCATCCTCACTGAAGTCTTCATCGTCCGTGAGCTGTTCCACGACGAATCCAACAGGCTGGGTGATGGGGTACAGAGGCATCATACTTAAAGCTAGAGGTCCGAGAGACTTACAAGCCTGAACACGGGGGTACTTGGAGTTTGGTCGTCGACCACGTGGCACTTTAGGGGTTTCTAGTAGACTGTCTATGCTGAAAGGACACTTTGGTTTGTCTTGTAAACAACCATGAGCTCCGTCAGTGAGGTCTGCCCGAGATCTGGGCGAGATTAGAGAGGAACTGTAAGGTCCTTCACTTCCGGAGTTGGAGAGATCAGACAAAGTGAGGAGAGACAGCTTCATCTTTCCGTCACCGGAAAGGCGTCTCTTCTCTTCGAGTCTGCGCAGACGGTCTTCCTGCTTCCTCCGTTTCTTCTCCATACGTTCTTGTTCCCTTTTTTTAACTTCATCCGGGTCCATTGGTTCCCCGCTGCAAGTCTGAGGGTGCGCGTTGTGGGCAGGGCGTCCTGGACCCTTTTTCGTGTTCTCCTTCTTGCGCCATTTAGCTCGGCGGTTCTGGAACCAAACCTGGAATAGAGAAGCAGAACATTAAATAACGATGTCCATTCGTGATATTTTGCGGGAACAATATAATATATGGTACGAAATCATTTCAAATCATGGTTTAAACATTGAACAAGGAAGCAATGTGTTAAAGAAGAAGATTGATGAATGTCATTTTGAAACAATCTAAATACTTGATATTTGTCATCTTTGAGGAGGACATTATTTCATTTCTTGCATCTATCAATCAATATAAACTTTCTGTAGGTGATTGAATTATCAACCAAATAGTCTCCCATTCGGTTAACAGTATGGAAAATTCCAGCATATTATTTCGAATTATTCAAGCAAGGCTGAAATGGATTAGATAAGGTCTAGAGGAGTCACTCAAAGTGATTGATTTGTGTCGTATACCCTGTGAACTCTCGATCACTGCTACTAATTGAGACACAAGTGGCGGAATCTCGTATATCTAATTACAGCCCCATTACACTAACACCGGCGTATTTTCTCTACCAACATACACTGCTCGGTACGTATGTTGACCAATGTTTGGACAACGTTCGTCAGTATTGAATAGCCATATTGGTCTGGTCAGTGCCTGCCTTTTAGTTGCTTCAAGGAGAAGATTACTCTGTTTCCCCGAGCCCTAAATGGCGCATTTAGAAAGATCATTTACGCCGATCACTGACTTGTATCCAAACAAACGGCAAGCAGTCAGACCCGACTGTAAAATCCCTCAATGTGTGCTTCACATCGGGATCGATATATGGCGAGATCCTTAACCGTCCTGCTCTCACTTTTAATTTTTACATTGTAACTCAAGCCTTCGCTTTAATAGACACAACAAACACTTGGGCTGGTCAGTTGGACGTCTGCCTTGTAATGTTTAGCGGTGAGCGTGTTTTCATTCAATTCCCGTCTGCTCCTCGAGAGGGTAAGAAGCGGGGCTGGAGCAGACGACACGATCTATGCACGCGCCGGGTCCGATCGATCTTAGCGCCCCCGGTCGACGCGGCGGATACGCATTACCGTGTTTCCTGTTTGAACTACATGGCTCAATTATCATCCTTAACCGTGTCTTTATCATACACGCTGATACACAACAAAGCTACGGTGAGAAGCCAATTAAATGATTACTCACTAGATACTCGTTGTAATTGATTTGACAGAGGCATGCTATGAAACTCAACTCCTTCAGGCCAATTGTGTGCCGTCCTTAATCATAGGACAGATTCTTTGCTCACGATAATTTCTGATTTTCCAATAAATGATCTTTTAAGTTGTGATTTGGGGTCAATTTGGGCAAATATTTCTGTAAGTTGAAAACAGTTTTGATTTTGGGAACATGAGCCGTGTGTGGGATCGATGTTGGGCCATGTTTATACAATGTGTTGTACAATAGCAGAGATCTGGCAGTGGCAGCAGCATCGCTTACACGTACACTTCCGGTCTCAGTGTGCTCCACTGAACAAGTCACCCATACATGTATAGGCCACGTCGCTTGGCCTCCTAATTTCCGGAAAAGGTTAATTAACTGGATAATTATATTCTGATAATTAAAAGATTGGTTAACGTAATTTCAAACATGAGTGCTCCTTATGATTTTATAACAATCGCGTCTGTAAAGAGCAAAACTGGCAGTGGTTCGGTCCCTATGATCAGGAGCCATATCGCGGGATTATTGACTTGGAGCTGTCACACGTTACTGTATATTCAGCTTGTAAACGTGATTGATGGATTTACAATACGCTCAAATTTCACGGTTTAAAGTCGCTTAATTCTTAATAACATCGGCAAATACATGACAATACGTTGTAAAGAGTTAGGGCCGGATACCCAGGCCCGAGTCTGCGAGAGGGTGGTCGACCCGAGTGGGGTAATCATACCCTGCCCGGGTAGCCTTACCTCCGAGCGGGTAGGGCCTTGTTAGCCGTGAGTTATAGTTCTCCAACCAGGAATTATGACAGGACGGCGAGAGGAGAGGGGTATCGCTTACAAAGCAGGGTGGGTTATGGAGCTTAAACACGCCGAGCGGAGGCAGAAGTAGCGACTAAGTTGACCGCACTTCTCCAAGAAGCTGGTCCCACCCATAGGGACTCGTAGCTGGACAATGGTGAGAGAGACTGGGTGCAAGCCGAGCCGTGTACATATGTATATTGCTTACATACGGGATGAGCGATCCTTACGGTTAATTGATTTAAAGAGGATCTATTTCGTTTTTCAGGACGTTGTTAGATGTCGTTAGAGTAACACTATCGGACCGAGAAGGCAAATCTAGGATAATCAGATTTTTCTGGAGGGTGAACGTAAAATCGTGGGCTTTAAAAACGTCTTTGCGAATATCAATTGCCGACTGAGAATGCATTAGTTAACTTTGAAGATAAGATCGGGGCTTGAAATCAATAGAAGGAAAGTCAAGATCTAAGATGATAATGACGTCAATTAGAGACCCGGGCAAAGTGGAATCATAAATTGAAAGTTGTACAATTGCATCAAAGTAGTTTGGATAAGAGCTGTAGAGTTTAGATGGGGTAAACGTTTTATAGTCCTACTACCCATGGAGAAGTTGAAAAGGGTCATATCTTTTTAGGCCGACACAGCATGGTACGGTATTTCAATTAAGAAATCACCGAGAGGAAGGGTGATTGTTCGTAAAAATAAATATTGATAATAAATGATTGTGAAATATAAGCTTGTGATAATTGGACACCTCACTCCGTGGTACCCGGCTCGTCACGGTCCATAGAGCAGCCTCAAGCCTTACACAATCCACGAATCCATAAAGTTTAAAGGAACAATATATCATTTTGACGTCAATGATGCATTTAAAATGAAAGTTTTTAATGTGCATGGAGCAAGGTAGTAACGAGAAGACTGCTTTACAGGTGAGCGCTGTTCTATGATATAGGGCAAGGTTATGAAAACTGTTTGAAGCCTGATAACCATACAGTTCCATATTCATCCCAAATCAGCTCGTTTTACCGCCCATACATCACACCGATTTTAGTCAGTTTTATCGCTTTAGAACGGCTATAATCCTTCTTGAATTTAATATCATCTAATAAGCAATGAGGATTTTATTTCAAAACGTTGAGGGTGCATAATTTGAATTTTGCCATCAGATTTAGCTTAGGCGTCTTAAAGATCTAAACGATTATTATTAAATTTTAAAAGAGCTCTTTACGCGTAATATGAAGTCGTCTAGCTTTATCCGAGCCGGCATATTACACAACAATGGTGTCCTTCCCAGGGTTAGAGGAGAGGGGACCCTCAGTCGGTGGTACGGCTCTGTGTGTACTGGGCTGTCTTACACCCACCTTGGGTAACACTACGTGGAGACAAACATACACGTGGGGTGACGTCACGGGCACTGACAGATGTAGACGCATCTCCCGAGATACTCACGTGCCTCACATTCACTCACAGTTCAACTATACAACTATTACGTGATGCAAGTTCAAGAAAGGAGGAATTGAATAAAAGGGAAATAAAAGGTTTAAATTAACCCGAGATTGCGAATATTGGCCAGTCTGTTAAGTGGTGGTCAAATATTGTCGCGTATTGTGAAGATGGGCTCATAGCCTCTCACTACTCTATGGACCGAGGCATCACAGAGCACATACAAAGACAAACTATGCAGTGACTTTACACACGGTAGTCTACGGCCTGTCCACTGTTAGCTTCCATCTCACAGCTAATTAATTCTAATTGCCAAGTGTTTGTTTAAAATGGGAGGCCTACTTGCGTTGCTGCGCTGCCAGGGATTTGTCTAGATATTCGCCTCGGAACAATAGTTGAAGTGTTACTCGATACAGCAGCGTTAAGAGAGCTATTTGAAGACTGGAATCCCCCGGGTTGCTTTGGAGTGGTCCCATCGCATTATATGCCGTCTAGTCAACGAATCGCTTGTTTAACGCTGCTTCCGATTTAATTTAGATTTAAATGAAAATGGAATCAATTTTATTTTTTATTTGTTTTCAATCAGGTTGGTTTATGCAATGTGACAATCATTTGATTTGATTTGTTTTTCTAAGGATTGATTACGAATAATGATATTTTTTGTTTTGAAACTTATTGAATAAAACCAATTACGACGTTTTACAGACACGATCAAGTTATTCCAAATACCAATGACCTATTAACCTCAAACGCTCTTCATGGTATGATTTGAAATCTATTTCATCATATCATTTTGCATTAAAACGGATTCAATTATTAAAATGTTTGTGTTTTCTTATTAGTTGAAACACATGACAAATGTAAATGTTATATGCTTTGACGAGAACATTAGGCTGTTTAAGTCATTTCATTATTCGAATGTTCATTTAAGATAATATTCTTTTAATGAAACCATGCATATTCTGCCCATTAAAACACGCCGGAGTTTGAGCCTCTTTAGAATCCTAAACATGCAATGCATGACGTTTTCATAACCTAATCCTTTAGGACTAAATCTACATCCATATCATTGTTTCCATTTCTGAAGTTTAAAGAGATGAGAGTTGAATATTATAGAAGTTATTATATAATAAAATGGAGGTTACACATATGTTTAATAAACTTGTAAAATTGATCGATTGACAACCATATATTAAGTAAATGCCAACATCAATTCTCTTAAAAAAACAGAAAATATATACACACTTTAAGGGGATTGAGAGTCGACACGATATATATCGATTGCTTGCGATGTATAAAGTTAACGCTTTCAACCTTTTTTTCAAACTCATCAAAATTAGGTAATTGGTTACGGGCGACCTGGACCATGAGAGCCGACGAGATTTTCATAGTGTATTACAATTACATGTTGTACAAACTAAGATCTTTTTTAAAATTTGGATAACACATCTGAACATGTATCTTTAAACATCTTCATTCAATTATTCGAAACCATGAAAACTTAAGTCATTATTTTTAAATGAATATTCGAATTTACAAACCTGAACATGTATCCATTAACATCTTCAAACAATTTTTAAAAATCAAAAATGTTTTTTCCCCATACAATTAACATTCCAAATTCCAAACCTGAACATGTATTCATACACATCTTCAAACAAACAAAAATAAAAAATTAATGAATATTCCAAATTACACACCTGAACACGCGACTCGACGAGGTCCAGTTTGAGAGCGAGAGCTTCCCTCATGAAGACATCTGGATAGTGACTGTCCTGGAAAGCTTTCTCCAGTTCCTCCAGCTGCCATCCTGTGAAGTTGGTCCTCGTCCTCCTCCTCTTCACCGACTGGCTGTCCTTGCAGTCGTCCTTAGAGTCTGCAACAGAGGACATTATCTATCAGGACATCCTTAAATGTCAAAGAAATGTCTAGAGTACAATAAACGAATACTTTGATTATATCTTTAATTTCGATTTTTTTATAATTGAAATCAGATGTTTAATTATTGGTCCTAGTGTTGTGTTACATTTAACATTTAAAAACTATCATAACAAAATTGTAACTGATATGATGATAAACAACAAACACAGCTAAACGACATCAAACAATTTGATGCATTCGAGAGATGATGTCTTTAACGTTACCTATTGAGTACTAGTATTTTAGGCTTTTATTAGATAACGAAATAATTTCATAATGCACAATCACGTTAGAGTTTATTGATATAATTCTTCATTTGAATTTAATAAATGTTTTAATTTGATAAAGCTCATTATCATCAAAACGTTTCATAGAAATCATATGCATAATCTTAATAATCTAGACAATTTACTTTATTTTCTTTACACATTTAAACAATCTTTCTTATTACCAATGAATTCGATATTGATTGGGTTTACCATGTTTAGAGTCAAAAAGTAAAATATTTAAACATTATTCTAATAACAATTAAGCAATATGACCGTCACTGATATTTTGTTTCTCTTATTGAGAACACCAATGATTACTTAATTACAATTGTGCATTGTTTTAATAACTATATAATCTAAAACATATAGCTAATTTTGGTATTGTCAGACTTACATTCCAAAATACATGAGTTTGCCTTAATGTATATTTCGTTTTTACTTTCGTTTGACTTTTTTTTATTATCTAAAAGCAACTTTTTTTCATATCAGTAGATCAGCTTATATAATACTATCTTACCTCATACATTCAAAATATTTTCTGAAATAAACTAAATAAAGTTAAAGTCAATAATTGGCATAGAAGTAAATAAAACAATTAATCTTATGCTTGTATGATGGAATTTTTTATATTTTATATTACCACTAAACTTGATGTTGCATTTAATCATGTTATATTTTTCGTTTATTCGGTTTATAATTTTACGATTTTTATTTATTATTTGTCTATGCATGTAAATGTTCTTTTCATGTCTGTTCAATATGAATGTATAGCAGATGAAATCGAAACATGAAGCATTTTATATTCAATCCAAAATGTTATTTTCAAAGCAATTAATGTTCACTGACCATAAGCAGTTTTATAAATACGATAGATACATGTGGAAAATAAACTATGATGTAAATAATGCATTTTCTTCTTCAAAATTTGTTTTCAAATTAATATAATATATATTGAAAATATGACGTCCCTATTCAATTTGCAGTTATACTTCATTCGTCGATATTGAAAAGAAGATGATGACAAAATCAAATTTATTTTTCCTATTTTCAAACTTGAATCGACAACGTAATAAAGACATGACAACGTAATAAAGACATAACCGTACTTAAAATTTGGATTTAGTTTGTTATCTTAAATCTACTTTGATGTGGAAACTTGTAAAAATGCCCTTTTATTAACTGATACAAAAATTCTTATTACCGAATTTGAATAGTAAATTATTATGACAGAATATTAAACCAAATAAGCAATTTTAAAAATACCGGTCTGATTAAAATAATCAAATAAGTATTTATAAAAATAATTGTTTCAACATATGTTCAAATTAAAATAGTAATCAAAGTCCTCGTTTCCTTAATACAAGCAAATTCTTAACAGTCAATATCATTCAGTTAACATAAATTTCTTCTTTGTTTGTTTATTTAAGAATTGTACTAATCAAAATACTAATAAAAATCCTCGTTTCCTCAATACAAGAAAATTCTAAACAGTCAATATCATCCAGTTAAAATATATCCTTCAAAGGGGTTGTATTTTATTTGTTTCGACTCTCTGATATGTCCATTTATGATGCTATTTTTCTATTACTGCCCCTCCTCCTGGGGTTAAAGATAAATGTACAATATTGAGAGGCGATGTGTATCTGGAGATGAATTAGTCTCTCTACTGGTTTGATTTAACAGTAGCAGGGTACAGGGACAGCCAGACATTGCAGTAAAGATTTCATCTCTTCAATAAAACTGAATAACGGGATTCAGGTCTCGTAGGAATGATATGTTATATTATTTAGCTTATAGGACGATACTTCCTGTAAACTGTACTGTGAATTTATATGATATATTATAACAAATGAATTTCTCACAAAGATCATCTTGTGAGAGGTAACTGTGAATTGAAATTTATAGTATTGGAGTATTGTGTTGATGTCATATAGAATTTATTTATTACCATTGATTCAACCTCACTTTAAAATAAAAGCAATTGCTGAAATTTGAATGTAATATCTTAACCAATTCAAGTTTTATTTTAATTTTATTGATATAATAAGATGTTGTAAGGCAGTTACATCTGTGCAATAACTCGACAATATTGATCAAGAAATATAATCTGTTTGACGTTTTCAGACAGAGCCAAAGACTACGAACGCTATCGATTACAAACAATTTCATGGTTATGATTTATCAAACAATGTAAATAAAATTAATAGTGTGTATTTCCTATCAAATATTAGAAGAAAAAATATTCTACATTTCTCTGTTTTCATTTCGATGTTATGACAATACAACACTCATCTATCACCTTACAACGTTACATAAAAACTATGACAATGCACAATTTATAAAACGTTTAGTTTTTAACCACGATGAAGTTGAATAGATTTGGAATAACATAACCCAAGAAGTATTTAGATCCCAAATTAAATGTCACTATATTTCCTATTAATATTGTTTTACCTTTTACCCATTTTTTCATCATAAATTGGTGTGATGTTCTCAAACACCTCTTTAAAATTGTTTTTTTATTTACACTATCAATTCCTTACAACTTCACAATAAGAAGATGATTGCATCTTTTTCCAGTGTTATATCGTTTTCTTTAAATTGATAGGTTTCTTACACCAGTTGTAGGTTTCTTACACCAACCTAAATAATACATTTCATATTCTACGTATAACCTAACATTTCTTGGAATTATTTCTCCTATATCTATAAGATATCACCTGTCATATTTTACACAATTTTATGTTATGATTCATAGAACATCCATAGACGAACATTACCACTTTCCATTAAACACTTGATTTTATTAGTTTAATTTAGAAATCACTACAACGTGTTTACTTGCTTTTACGCGACAATTTTACAGTATTCAAAGGCGTTTGTCAAGATCTAAATTAAGTACTCCAGATATTTTTTGCTGATCATTGACACATCAATGTGAACGTCACTACCTTACCCGTACATTGTGAGGAGTCCAGTTTAGCCAGGTCGTCCTTCTCAGGGTGTGGCGAGGGACTTCTCGATCTGGAATCTCCTCTGGTTAAAATCCGATCTACTGAAAACTTGACTGGAGCACTTTGGTAATAGTTCTGGTTGACACTGCAGTCGAGGGCTGCGATCTGGTCCGAGGGTGGGGCCAGCACCCCCTGTAAGTGTCCCCCATAGTGGGGGTAGGCCTGTAACGCTGTGAGGGCGGCGTAGTTGTGAGGGTAAGACGCCTCAAGAAGATTCATCTGTGCATTTAAATTTTGAAAGTTAAAATGGTGTCCGATGTTAGTCAACATTGCACGTTCGGGTTGTTACTTTGAAATGACGAACCTCTCTCTATCGGCCATCTATGAATGGGACGGGAGAACACTGGGTGCATCATTTCAGCCAATCAGAGGCCGCCATTTGAGTAGGGTCGCGAGGGGGCGTGGCTTGTGCGATACCCGCCTGTCGCTGCGGGCGAGAAGAAACCACATGATTGCTGTAAATAAAGCGAAATGGAGAGGTGGCATTTGATTAATGTGACGCTAACTGTCTTCAGTAATGAACACATCGGCTCAAACAGCCTGCGGCCACCGGTACTCGATTAATAGATTTTATACACAGTTAGTGAAGAGGTTTGATCGATGCACAAAGAGAAAGACAACAACATCATCTAATTGCCTTAATATCATCATAACGGTTCACTTTGACTGCCAATCCGCCTCAAGTTTTGCACTCATTGTCGTTTTCTTTGCCATCTATAAAATATGGAATAATTTGTTTGAAGATGCACTAAATGCTCTGTTATGGGCGTGGTTGACGGATGAAAGGAATGAGAGAGGACGAAGGAGAGGAATAAAAACATTTGCCTGTCTCCTAGTGCCCAGAGGTAGAAGGGAAGAAAGAGATTAAGTGGGGCAGCACGGACATATAAACATTGGTTAAAAAGCACCCAGACCATAAGAGACATACGGTGCCGCTCTACACACGCAGCAGTAGAGGCAATACTATCATATTTTATCCGGTTGGGTGGAACAAATGAATCCTTTTATACAATGTTTAAAGGTTAATTGAATATTGTTTACAAATCATGAATTGCCTCGATCAGAGGATAGAAAAGCTTTCACATTTATTTGGTAATGTGCCGGTGTCTGTGTGGAGATGGAGCGCGCTATGGGTGGAAGGAGCAGCCCATGATAGCGAGAGCACTTGAAAGCTAACATCAGACTAAATACCCCCAGGGTCAACTGCCAAATTGCCAGAAATGTGCTAAACTAAGTGAAAGAGCCCCGGAACTGTGATGAGAGATGGAAATAAAGCAAAAGCCTTCTGTGAACACACTCCCTGTCAATATGACAAGGAAACCATTAAGAAATCAGTTTTCCTTAAAAGAAGCCATATGAAATCTGCCACTCTCCTCCAAGAAAGTCTTCAATTATTTAAACGATTTGCGAATTGTGTAAATCTATCTCTGCCTCTGCAATTGTTCTAAATGGTTGGCTTTCCTCGGCTTTCTTTCCCCCAGGAAATTGCAACTGTTGCGATGCTGTTAGAGCGCGATTCTGTATGTGAGCCCCTCAGATTTAGCTATTAGTGTCCGTACGACATGACAAGTCGCTGCCGTTACAAGCCACTTTGAATCAGCACAGACACTCAAAGACTTTTTTATTTCACGAAAAGGCGATTTTGCTCAGCTCAATAGGGAATAGAATTGCCAAATCATGGAATTAATATCGAACAGGGAAATATGCACGCAAGAGAATTAGATGCAAAAATGACATAAAACCATCTCGTTTTCAAATCAAATTTCACTTCGTGCTAAAACTTATTTGCCCTTTGTCTTTTTTATTTCATTTCATATTTCATGAGTTTGATGGGAGCCTACGTAAAGTCGATAATGTGTTTATGATTTACAAGTTGACCCTGCCAGTAAGTACGGTGAGCCCTCGTGGGACACACCTCTACATGCGGATTAACATCGTGCACATTTTAAAACATCACCTTTAGAGACTCTTATTCAATAGTTTTCACATCTTATGACAATTTGTTTTTCTTTCCTGTCATTTGATGTTTTGCATTTATTGATTCATCTGTTGTTGTAATGATAGCACGCATGTGATGAATAATCAACGTCACCTACTGGACTTGTTGAAGGAACTTCGTGAAAAAAGAAGGAAGTTTAAGCTAAAAGATTATCATGTATTTTTTTACTAAGAATATGTTATCTTTGGTAAAATAGCAAGCCTGCGATTTAAAAAGTCATACAGTGGCAATGAAAGGGAAATGAAAGGGCAGTAACCTATTTACACTATTTATATCAATTGAACATTTTTCGTTGCATAATGTGTAATTATATTGAATAATACTTTATGAAATATGCATCTGTATTTCGCTATAAATGCAATGAGTTTAATTCTGAGATCAAAACTAGTGTGATTGTTGCAACTGTCCCTCTTTTTAAAAAAATACTATTATCAAAACAACTTATTCTATTTCTTGTGAAGTATTACAATGATCAAGTCCAGTAATATCTGAATTCTTTGAAAAGCAAAACCAGATAAGCATTCATAATTTAGCTCCAATGAAACACATTGCCAGATAAAATTTAAAATCTTCAAAATTTAATGAATTGTAAGAAACCATATCAAATCATCACTACACATGTAACATCAAATAATTTGTAATATTCAGAAATTCGTTAAAACGAAAAACCTTCGTCTTGCCATATTTCGATTTTCATTATAATATGCAAATTCATTTCTTAAAGAAAAGATGACAAATCGTTTCAAGAATGTTACATTATGATTCACTTGTCAACACATGGCCTGATAAGGGTCATCATATCTTAGCGCTGATGAACAAGCGCTTTGCTGGCATATCTGAAATTGACATCTCTTTAGTTATTGACAATGTAATGTCATAATGTCGATGTCAAACAAGAGATACAGAGATGGAATCAGGAAGCACTTGCATTGTAATAAATTTGTCCGTGTCCGAACTTGACTGGACAGGTGTCTGAGACTCCAGCCAATGGCTAGCTTCATGACGTCACAAGCACTGACCGCTGGTCATCTCCTCTGGAAGGTGACACTACATGGCCATGGGGACTTGTACCTCCTGATTATCTCACCTGTCCCCTCATTAACTTTTTATGTACACCTTTTTAGTCAAAACACTGTATTCTTGAGAACTTGATTATTAATTATTAATTCTTTCAAATAGATACATGTATCATGTCTTTGTATAACATGCTTTATGGTTTTGAGGTTCAAGTCAAAACCGAACTGCTTGGTCTTTTCTTTGGAAATTATTTTTTCAAATACAATATGTCCAGTTCATCAACTGCTGTGAGGACGAATGGAATATATCGGACACGTTCTTTCATACTCATAAAAAATTCAATAACTTTTTGGTTTCTTGGAAAATAGGATTCATTGGAACATTCATCCATTCAATTTTAGAATTTTTTCGCTTCGTTGAAAAGATGAAAAAATGTCATAAGATGGGTTTTTTTTCGATTTTAGTAACCCTTATGATTAGGTAAATAAGTCACTTTCCCTTATGTATGTACATAGCACGATGTGATAGTAGTAGCAAGAGTGCTGTGTTACATATGTACAATGCAGTCACTATAGTTCCATGGAGGTTTGGTATTAAGAGAATAATTATTTGTAGTTTCTTGTCCAACACTATAAAGATGTAATCGAGTCAAAAGAAAACGTTCTTTTTACAGATGAAAAGGCCAAGATTCTACCTCTTTCAGTCATTTTTTTAAAACAAATTAAGGAACCTTTTGTTTCCATTGAAAAACATTTATTTGCACATAAAACAACATATATATTAGGTAAAAGCGACCTTTGAATACGATTGTATCATGAGATTTTTCTGAACATATTTCCCCCAAAATATTTCTATATAGTAATATGTTTGATATTTTATGAATAATCAACATAACATTAATGATCCCATCTTTCAAATAAAGCTTATTATCGTATTTTTTCTTTCTTCATATTAATATTCCCAGGTTTCCCATTCCAACTTAGGCGAAATGAAATCAAGTAATTTTTGACATTTTAGACTTCATTTATCTCTAATGAGTATATCATCATTCAACAAGGGGAATCAGATACTACATAGCTGATAAAGGTGTCAGCCTCTAACACTGCAGTGAAGTATTGAGCAGAGGACTTGCACATTTCAGTGTGATCCCCTGTCGGTGTCAGTGCAGAACGCTGTCCCCCCTAAACCCCCCTGAGGGGATCCCCTCGTTACTCCAGGTGAGAAACAATGACCTGATATCATCACCATCATTAGTATAACAATTGGAAATCTACTTATCATCATTAGAATTACAATGAGGGGGACAGGTAAGGTGTACAGGTAGACCGGCTCATCATTAGATATAGATCAATCTCAGGTGTCTTGTTCTTACACAAGCTTACACCTTGACATGACACAGGACAGGTAAATCTCGTCTCTGCATTCAGGTAAGTATCTACCTGGCGCTGCAGGGGTTCAGGTAAGGTGGCAGACAGGTAACTTATGCTATATAATGAAGGTGTCAGTCTCCTATTGTGTAAGCGGACTGACAGATTTCTATCATTTATGAAGACCTAAGGTGAAACCATATTGCAATGATTATGCGAATAATGAAATATTGCATTGATTGAGAAATTCTTTTGTAATTTTTTGGTTCAATTATCAACCTTATGGAGATAGACATATATTAGATGAGGAAAATTCAATCTGCAAGGAAATAACCAAGTGTTTATAATATGTACATGGAAACATGAAAGTAAATTCCATTCTTGTCAGTACAGAACAAAATAATTAATTCAAATAAATGTATTTATTATTAGTTTCTCAAACACAACAATTTTCAAACAAACAATCTTACATGATAATACGTTTCCTTATATAAAATAGATTTCAGATATCAAGACATCGTTTCTATTTATGTTGATGTTTGCCGTTAAAGCTGTTCTGAAATTAGCTATTATAAATTTGGAAAATATCCATTTATCGTGTTATAGGTGTATTTTTCTGCAAAATACTATTCAGATTGCAGAGTAATATTTTTCAAAACTTTGGTTCTAACTGTGGTGCCCAATAAGCACGCTTTTATTATTTCCTTTATATGTACAGTTACATTTTGCGCTGAGGAACTTACATAATTATTCCCCACTCTTACCAATACCATATTGTTTTATTATTTTCGAATTATTGGATTTTCATCTGAATGCATAAATTGATGCACAATGTATGGACATATTGTGATTGTGATTATGTGAAAATATGTCTACATATTAATACAGCCACTCTCAAACTTCAAATGACTTTCCCTTGAATGTATCTGCTTAATTTGAAAGATACATAATGATAATTCACCAAATATTTTTATGTTAATCTTCATTAAATAATTAAGCAATTAATGATTGAATCAATTTAAGGAAACAATGGTGTCTACAGCATAATTTATTAGTCAACTTAAACAATAAGGTAACAAGTTCTGAATTGTTTCTATTTTCCTTAATTTGTCAAATGATAAAGTAAATTGTAGTTTATATATATAACCAATTTCTATATGAACAAAATATCATTCATTGTCTCTGTTCTAAGGTAGCAATACCAAACAAAAGTACAACATCTAAATGTGTCATAAGAACCGTCAGGATATCATAATACTTGGGGCCTATATTCATAGCATACATTTTCTTGTGTAGTAAGTTGCATATAACGTTTTGGTTTGTTACATGAATTGAATCTTCTGAATACACTTTGTCAAATTTTGAAGATTGGTTTTATAAAAACATATTCGATGTCCACATTAATTTCTTTGATAGTTATTTCACATATTTTTCTTCCTCAAATCTAAAAGAGTTATTTCATGTCTTCAAAAACACATATAAATAAATGTAAATGGGACTAAATTACAGCTGCTAAACAACTAAATTGTTATACTAAAGATTTGTATACCACAAAAGAGTTAAATAACGTGTTTGTCATATTTCTGGTCGAAAGAAATGGTGAGAAGTTGAAATGATATAGAAAACGTTTCTGAAGAATTTCAAAGTATTTAAAAAATCACACGTGCTTAAATTCAGCTTTTCACAAAATACATAAGTTGTCTTTACTGCTATGTATAAGGATTCAACTAATACCCAAATACATTGTGCTATGAACATGTTATATGGTTATGTTTTTCACATTGGGTGTATGATAAAATGTCTATATATTTTTAAAGAAAATTTTCAAAGTTCGTTTCTATTTCCTTTATAGAAAATAATTCAGTATTCAATTAAATATAATCAGAATAGGACAAAAAGCGAAATACAAACAGTTAGATAAATAATTAAAAATATGTTTTCACGTTTAAACAAACTATTTTATTAATTATAACCATCTTAAATCTATTTTGTATTTCATGCTAAATAGTTTATTTCAGGTTTCTGTTATTGCCACAAGTGAACTTTTTGCACTTAGATACACAGCAAAAGGTTAAGATAAAAGCAATTATCATTCCATAAAGTAAAGTGATACCCAAGGGTAGGTAGACTTATAGACTCTGGTAACTGTGCCTTCAGGTCGGAGGGTTCTAGTGAATGAATATAAACCTGATCAGCTGGAAACCATAATAACTTGAGATGACTTGATTATCATACATAATCAACTTTATTACCTTGGATTTTCAGATACAATCGATTCTTTTTATTTTTAACGATACTGATGTTATTCGTACATATCATTAGATGAATTTTGTTAACATGTTCACAAAGGTTTGATTTTAATATATGAAATAAACTTTATGTTCTGGTTTCTAAATAAAACAAAAATATATATTCATTATACGATATAAACCGCATTTTGAACTTTTGTTACTGTATGTTTGTAAATTCATTTATAGTGATAGTAATAAGTAGATATACATTTGTTTCTATGTTTAATACACATAATGTTTTCTGCAATTATATGTATATATACAACAAGGTTTCTTCACTTGCTAGTGTGTCTTAGAACAATTATTATGGGTTCCATTTGGATGTCAATTAAAAAAAACTAAACAGCAATGAAAAGGATTGCCAACTCCCCATATGTAAGAAAAACATTTTCAAGCCATATTTTGGCTCGTCTAATCACAGGTGCAGAATTTCGAAATTCGGTATGGTGAAATAGACAGCAGGGGTCATATTTTTTAATTAAAATTGATTAAATTTCCATTATGATATTCCACATAGGCTCTCTGAGATAAAATGTGCACCCTTTCATTCTTTTGCACTGGTCGATGGCAATCATACCTATGCTAAGGATGCCTGGAAATATAAGTGTGTCCAATGAAAGTACAGAAATATATTTGTGAAAAAAACAACATAATGATAACAACAGAAAAAACATCGACAACAAACTCAACAAGTTTTATTCATCAGTAAGTCTTGTCCGTTACCTGAACAGAGACTAATAAAATAACGTGAGAGAAATCTATCTTAATGTAACAAGATATCTTCAATTTTCGAAGGACATGACATCTTTGAAAAAATGTTGTTTAACGGATTACACTTCTGTCCCCTTTGTACTAATTGGGGTCACCAAATTTATTTCTTACAGAAGCATATTTGTCTCTGTCTTTATGAATAATGAGGACGAGCTGTAGTAATTACATTATAAACATCAAACAAATCAGACACTCTCCTTTATCACTGCCATTAAGTCATATTCAGTACTTAGAGTGGCCAACATTTCGTCGCCTCTTTAGCCTCTGATTTTACGGCCTCCAAATAACCGCTGGCAGATTTTCTGCCAATGACAAATAAACAACCATTGATTCCTTACAAGTTCAAAGAAAATAAAATTGGTTTTAAACCCAGGGAAGATACCATTCCACTGATAAGAAAAGGGGCACCGAAGTGATCCTCTAAATTGTGCAAACTGCTGCCGATGATAGAAACACAGAAGATAACAAAAGAAGCGACCAGTACCTCTCACAAATCCCCAATAAAGCAGAATGCAAATTGCTCGTAAAGGAAAGAGAGGGGCGACATGATTGATTGTAAGGGACGTATCTTGCTGGCAAGACCATTTGATAATCAGAGTTCACTGAGGCGACCAGCGAGCCCGTACCTCCGTGCAGCCAGCTCTAGGCCTTGGGAGAAGTCATTAAGAAATGATTAGACTTAACAATAATTAAAGAAATTCATTTAGGCGTGAAAGAGATAGAATAACTCATTACCATTCAGTGAAATCACCCGCAAATAGATACATATCAGAGTGACTGATTCCCGACGAAGCCTGGAGAGGCAAATCATAAATTAGTTGCCCGGTATTATCACATGACTATCTGAGAAGCGGGCGGGCAGGCTGTAGAAGCGAGGAGAGACGATGTTTGAAAAACCGACGGTTATCGGTGGGGATCATTCGCCTGGGGTGGGGGTTGATCTCTCGCTCTCCCCCTAAACCTCGTCCCCTGGAATTAGAGGGATTTGAAAGACTAAGCTGTATAATCAGCGATTGTCAGCGAGATTATGTGTATTGTGATGCAACATCATGGGTGAATCCGATTGATATAGAATTGATGAACAGATAGATCTTCCCTTCTTGATGACTTTTCACAGTTTCCTTGATAAACACAAAAGGAATCATCTCCGATATTCTAATTTTTCATTAACGTGAATTATCACAAGAAAACTAAATAGGACTTTTCATCGATGCCTGCAAGAATTGAATTAACTTAATGAGCGGTACCAACTGTCACCGACAGCATTAATTTCATCAAGACATTGACAATGTTCAACAAAGCATTTTGAAGGAGAATAAAGATATATTCCTTTCCATCAAGGTTCCATCATATCTACCGATAAGTAATAGTTACTAGCATAGTAAATTGTATGCATCGGATAATGGCAGGTCTACAGTGTTATTAGGGGGATTTTAATATTTTGATTCACGCAAAATGTGTAAGTAATATGATTGTTTCCAGCTTGTTTTATTTGATTATTGATACTTTCAGTTCACTTCTATGTCTATGTTGTTGATTGAATGTTTTAAACCTTGTGTAGGAAAGGTTTACAAAAGTGTCCTTGCATCAGAGTTCCCGATATCGATAATGAACAGGACACTTTTATGAATGGTTGCTATGGACGACGAGGTCTAAGTGGGGTGTAAATATTATTTGCGAAACATTAAGTAAGTAAGAAATTTTCTTACAAGAATATTAGTTCCTTGGATTTCTACATCAGTGAAAAAAATCATGATTGTAAAGCAACAATATTTCAATTTATTTCGTATATTTCTCCTCTGTTAGTGCAACTGGCAATATTTCACCACTTCAAGTGAAAGTCTTTCCGGGTATTCATTGTGGAAACGAAATTTAAGGGGATAGTTTGGTTTTGCATATTATGCTTTTAGTACTTAATTATTACACATTCAAGTTTAAACATGTCACCTGGGCCAACATTTTGTTGATTTATATTTTACAACGCAATAAAGAAGAGAATAAAAACGAATTTCGTTTCAACAGTAAATACCTTGATAGGACTGTCCCTTTAAGATTTTAATACATTCTTAAAGTTTAAACGCTTTGACTACCTCTTGGTTTCGCTCCGACCAATGTATGAAAATGTTTACAAAGAAACTGAAACCAAATTAACGATTTAACATATAAGAAAATATGTTATGTTAAACATTTTATGTGAACAGAGACTCATTTTCTTGTATGTTTGCACCTGTTTAATTAAATGACTTGATGTATGAATTAGCAGTTTTAATTCGCCCGTTCTTCGAGCGTTTTTATCTACTTGTTAAACTTGTTAACCCGTCATAAATAATCGACCCGTTTAGTTACGTTAGCATCTTAAGTTAACTTTTAATGAAAAAGAAAAATGCATCACAGTGAATTAGCTAGTGAAGTTCTGCTCCGCTGTGTACTTAATCAACAAATTAAGAAACGTGAATGAGTAAACATCAATTAAAGCAGAAAATATCAATAAGTTGCATTATGTTCAATGAAGTACAATAGTTTGCCCTAAAGCGATAGGTCGAGAGCTGTCGATATTAACTTAGGTATGTGAAATTGTAGTCTTCTGTAAACTTTTTCCATCGAGATGCATTTTATCCGATCATTATGTTTTGTATATCGTTTCAACAGTTTGAAATGATTTGATTTAATCAAAATATTATAAAGTATATTGAATCATTAAATTTATATGAATTGTCTTTATCCAAATTGATACACTTGTACAAGTTAGGGTTCTTTGAGGATTTTCCTAATGAATCGATAGAACAAGAGCCTTACTAAGTTTGGGACTAATGGCATTGTCAATATGATGGTTAGAGAAAATTAAGACAACGAATAAGGTTTTAATGCTTGATCATTTAGACAAGAATAGAAGAGTTATAAAAGCCAATTTATGTACTTGATTTATAATCGATTATCGATTAACAAACATTTCGACGTCATTTGCAATTGTCAACAAATTTAAAAAGATTTGCTTTTATAAACATCAACATATTTCATTTTCTTCTTCTCCTAGTTTAATAAGTTTCACATACTCACAGTGAACTTACTGAAATTTGTGGTTTATTTGAAGGTTTAGAACTCAATTTGAGTAAGTAGTAAATATAAATGCTTGATTGGTTCAACTTTAAAAAATGGCACATATTTGTTTAATATAAATGTTGCTTCTTTTCCTTATATACTTAATTGGGAGAAATATAACCCTTTTGATAACTATACAATAGCCATGTTGATAACAACTGTATCGAAGATAGCGAGTACGATATGTAAGATATTTTTTGGAATGGGTATCCAGTAAATGTTGGTTTTTGGATCTCTTAAACACCATGACGTACTCGCATAGGTAAAAAAAACTCATGATCATGATATACCTTTTACTCCATCATAAGTGCCTTTTGATTTTAGAAAAATCGATAGACATTTTAAATGAGGAGTGAAAAGAGTCAACTTAGTTTATCGGTGACTGTATGGATGTTCATGCAAAACATTTGTTAATTATTATTTTATTTTATTTTTTCCAGATATTTACACAATCTGTGAAAGTGTGAATTCTTTCAAACTATTTCATTTTAAGCCTCTAGTTATTTATAAAATCTATTGGAACGATTTAAAATGAATGATATCTTATTCAACAAAACCAAGGGTTTTCAAGTGACGAAATGTCATATATGAGCCTTTCGTAGGAAGGAATTGTATTTTCTGATAATCCTTCAAAAAAACTTTAAGTTGGTTACATTAAGTTATATTATAATTACTCCTTCCGTGGATTACGTTTCATTGGACGCGATACAGAAGCCCACCTGGTTAAGTGCATCGCTATAGGAAATGAGCTATAGCTGATAATCTAGCAGTAACTATAGTACCCAGGGTACAATGGCAAGGAGGAAAATTTGGTGTTTAAGATTCATCGAAATCAGAACGGTGTCTGTGACACTATTAAGAATCACAAGAAATGTCACCTTTCAGCTATCGATAGCATATCATAGTTCTAAAGTATTGAAATATGATTCAAAGTAAATAGTACACAACTACATCATAGCATTAGTAGAACTTTCAAGGTGTCAAAGTAGGTGGAATAAATTGTCAAACTTTTTTCTCATGGGTTGGACTTAAAATGCAACTGTTATAAGAACTGCATCGGAAATTCAGATTTAACTTTGTATAGCGGATATTTCGTTTTTAAAAGGAAGAGAATAATAATCATGACAAGTCCTATGTGACACATTGGCTAAAAGGACTCTGGCAGTTACTGATTAACATACCAGTATATCTCGTTTCATAATGGCATAAAAATAAATGAAGTTGTCTACAGAAGGATTACAGGCATGAAGTGACAGGTTAATTAACCCGGATTGGTTAGGATTAGAAGGTTAACGTCAACGTTTTATGTACAACCATACCATTTTTAAATTGCATGATGTATTTTCTACAGGATTGATAAAACATTTACATTGAAATCGATCCCTTTTATACAAAGAGTTTAGATGATGAAAATAACTTCAGTTTTATTCAAAAGCAGAAGAAGAAAACTTTTTTTAGACCAAAATTCAACAAATATCCCGAAAGGTAGTTTTGATACCTCAATGACATTTGTTTCTACAGGAAACATGGATTTAAGAACATTGTTAATATATATTTTAATGACATTTGTAACTATCATCTATGTAAAATTGTTTGATATTCTATAAAACTATAATAATCTGAAAATAATAAAGAATGAGCACGAGCTTCACGTTTTAACTGTTTGCGTTAGTTGTCTAATGAATATAGCCCATGCCTAGTGTTAAGGAGATAAAAAGAGGAAATGTGTATATTGTGTCACGCATTATTGTGATAGACATAACACCCTATTTATGTATAAATGTCTTTTAAAAAGTTCTAATAATAAAGTAAAACGTGAACATAAAACAATACTGTTTAAATATTCTTGTATAGATCTGGTTGAGAGTTATGTCGACCTGAGAGAGGTTGTATGGGTGGGCTATATCATGTATTGAATCATATCTATAATCCCCGTTTAACAGTGAGAGTGACAAGTGTTATTTGTGTAATCTGTCTACGTATCTGGATAATCCCGTCTGTCACACACAGTACCAGGTTTCAATACGGTCCACACAGACATTTCAACCCTCACAGGAGACACGAGGTCGTGATGAAGTACTGGAATTATGATATAAAGTAAATAGAAAGTGTCTAGTGATTCGCACCTTGTATTTGAGATTTCTACATTTCATTGTTCTATTGCGTGATTTAATCGAAAGTTTTACATTGTCCATGATTTCAATTCCTAAAGAAATGGATCGAATTGTACGGTTGGTATGCTCAAAGTTCACATCAATCAAAGATTGCCGATTGCAAAACGTTTTGATAAAAGGACAATATGTAATTTGATGATTCAATGATTGAGTATGATAAGTTCATCTAACTTATCTACTTAAAGGTTTCATTTTGAACTAATTAAGTAAACAGAAACAAGCAAGTTGACAGGGTTTATCTTAAAAATAATCTTATATTCCGATTCATAAAATACAATCTTTTGCGTGCGGATAAAACCTATGTGTGTATCTCAATATTTTCAGACTCAAACACATACGAGGCGTAATGGACAGGAAAGCTGAAGTATATGGAGTGATGAATGAATTTCTAAACAATATTTTTCTTATAAAATTCGTTAAAAGTTCTTGCCTCATTCTATATGATTCATTTATGTTCAAAACGCTTGAACTAAATTTAATAGTCAAGCTGTCATATGAAAGGTGCATTTTCTTTGCATAAAGGCAATAATTTTCTAGACACTGCTACAATCTATGTAACTATGTATATGTGATGGTGTAAGAAGGTTGTGCATCCATTGTCTTGCTTATATCTGAGGTTATCAATAATGAACAGTTTGTATGAGTTTATGTTATCATTACGAAAAGAAACGTGTTTTGTTAATTGTATAATATTCACCTACAAATGCAAATAAAGAGGAAAATGTTCGCGTTCTTTGTTAAAGCCGGTTTCCTGACGTGTAGGTGACAGTTATAAGCCAAGGGCCGCGGAAGCTGCTTTCAGAGTGAGTTTGTAAACATTTGGCCAATGTCATGAAATAGTTTAATGTTTATCTTGTAGCCCCCAGGGCGTTCTCTCCCCGGCCAGGAGGAAGCACGTGTATAAACGTATTGTCGTAGTTGCGGCACAACGTACACCGAGCGCTCTTAGGTAACACACATGCGTAAAATTACGTGCTGCAATTGCACAGCTCATCCCGTAAACAATAATGATAGCGTTTGGAATTATCATTACAATTGTGTTAGGATGGTTTACAATAAACCCCTGCTGCGAACATTTTCAATTGCACATGTAACTTGTATTGTAATGTGTTTAACAAGCTCGCATCGTATTGTTAACTTCAGCTTACCTGTTTGAACTTCCCATAGGATTAGCATGCTTCAAGGAAGTTTTCTAAAATGCATTCAACTGACGAGACGATAAACAGAGGTAACATATGTCGGAACGTTTTAAAGGTAATATTTATATTCACGAATCTCCTTTTAAACAAATTATAGCAATGAAAATTGGAATGTATGCTATGATAAAGTGTTTAATTTACTGATAGATAGTTAGGACAGTATTATACCCTTGAATGTTAAAAAGGCATTGTAGTTGGCACACCTTCGCGACTTTTCATTCAACTGAAGTCGACAATTTGTTCATGAAGTAAGGACAAAACTAACGCTAAGATAAATAACATCAGCAGAAGATTGAAACGAAAAGATACAAACAGCAGAAATAAAAATGAGATTAAAAAAGAAGTAACTTTCCTTATTTTACCAACTGAACTGTGCATGCAAATAATAGTGATAAAGAGAATTATTTCTTCGCATTAGGCTTTGTAATAACTATGCTGTTGTTGTCCTAGCTATTTGATTTAAACGTATTATTCCATGAAAGATAATCATATAAACTGGATTGGTCAATAGGGTCAGAAGAAAATAACTTTTTGTTGCATTTGTGTATGTTTCTGTCTGTTGAAATGTGTTTTTGTGTGTTATTTTGTCATTTTATGTATCAGCTATGTATGTTGAAAATATTTATGCAAAAGGAGACGTCTAAAAGTGAACAGGTTTTAAGGGGCAGTAACACGTGTTTGGGACGTTTTCATTTTCATTCTTTTTATACCCCCGCTACGAAGTCAGCGTGGGTATATAGCGCACATTCCGTCCGTCTGTCCTTCCGTCCGGTCAGTTATCTTAAAAACCTTTAGGTCTAGATCAATCAAACTTTGCACATATGTTAATCATAACTTTGTCAACAATGCTGACACTTTTTAATTTTCTGGAATTATTTTGTTGGGCGTTTCCATGGAAACGTCACTTTTGGACTATATATGGTGTACAATGGGGACAGATTTTCTCACAAACTATATCACCTAAATGAGTGAAATTTTGGTTATTGGTGCTCCTGAAGATACTCTTGATCGAGTTCGAAAGCCATTTCCGAAGTTTTTTTTGGACAGAGTTATGGCCCTTGTTTCTGAAATTGGACTTGGAGCGATTAACAGGTCTGATGCTCCAATTGGGACACATTTTCTCACAAACTATAACACCTAGGTGAATGAAATTTGGTTATGGATACACCTGATGATACTCTCGATCGAGTTCGAAAGCCATTTCCGAAATTTTATTTTTAACGGAGTTATGGTCCTTGTTTCTGAAATTGGACTTGAGGCCAGTAACAGGTCTGATGCTCCAATGGGGACAGATTTGCTCAGAAAATATAACACCTAGATGAGTGAAATTTTGGTTATTGATGCTCCTGAGGAAACTCTTGATCGAGTTCGAAGCCAATCCCGAAATTTTATTTTTGACAGAGTTATGGCCCTTGTTTCTGAAATTGGACTTGGAGCGAGTAACAGGTCTGATGCTCCAATGGGGACAGATTTCCGCAGAAACTATTACACCTAGATGAATGAAAGTTTGGTTATGGATACACCTGATGATACTCTTCATCGAGTTTGAAAGAAATTCCCGAAATATTATTTTTCACAGAGTTGTGGCCCTTGATTCTGCAATTTGACTGAAAATGGATCCACCTGATGATACTTTTCCTTGAGTTTGAAAGCTGTAACCAAATTCGCCCTTGGGATTGGGTTTGAACTTGACTAGTCTGATGCTCCAATTTGGACACGTTTTACAGTTAGGTAGATAAACTTGTGTTTTTTGTTTCACCTGATGATACTCTTGACTTGCAAAGGACCACAGACATGCCCAAATGGGTTTGGAAAGAGGTAAAAGAAATTAGACGGGATGCGGGGGTATGTGAGCCATGCTCACATTTTTCTTGTTTTTCATTGATAATTGCATGTTGATGCTAAATGTATTATTTTGATAGTGTCAATAATGTCATTAGACAAAAAATTCTTCCAAAGTCAGACAACAAATTATGAAGATTCACATAAAGTCCACTTGCAGCCATATTTTGAACACTTTCAATTCATTTTGTGTAAGCAGGTGAATTGCATGACTGAACTTTACATTATATATTTGATTTATTACTGCTTCATTAAGTTTAAATTCTTTGTCTTTAAATTGGAACCATTTATTTTCATTTTCTTGATAATCTACTAAGTATCGTAATGTTCTGACAGCTCTTAATTCTGAATTTCTATCTATTCAACCAGTCAGCGAAAGAAAAAAGTCGGCTCAAAGGTGTAGCAAAATAGTGTTTATTAAAACAAAACAAAAGTCGATTGAACATAAACCAGTAATTTGTGTTTTAAGTAGAAGAAAAATATACGTGTAGTGACAAGTATGTGACGAGAATGACTATTTTCAGGTCAAAAACTAACAACTATTGTCTTTTAATGCATTAAGCCATAACTGGCTGAACAAGCAACTGACATAACACATATTGCAAACATATGCCTGCTTTTGTGAATAAAAAGTGTTTTGAAATACACGAATCTCACAGGAAATTATACAGAAGATGTTCCAGTTGATTTGATAAATTAGTAATAACAAATCTTAGATATAAAACATTTAAAGAATAACAATATAAAATTTCTAAATGTTACTGAACACAATAAATCAGATACAAGTGTTCTGTACTAAACGTTTTGTTATTCCCATGGCGTGGCTTCTTTACAAATGTATTGATGCACATCCAAACTAGCTTGAATAGTCTCTAATGGTATAATGACGAGACATTTCTTACTATAAAATTGAATTAGTTCAATACTTTCCATTTGACTACATTTCTCCTTGAACCAAAAACCACATCGAGTTCTCACAAGACTGTATTAGCTTCAGGGCAAATCACTTATAGTGTTTTAATCAGAAAGCTAATCCTTATTTGGATTCAATCAAGCTAATTTGAGATAAGGTCCTTGAAGTGAGAAAGGTAGGCTAACGGTTAGTTGATCAGCGGCATCAAGTGGATCCGTCTTTGTTGACCTTATTGATGGTATAACACTTGGGCTGATAAGGCGATCTCGCTGATGGACGCTGGCGCGGCCTTTTAAAGTCTATATAGAGTTGTAATTGAGTCTATGTAGATAACGAGTTAATGGAAGGTGTTGAAGGAGAACGCGCCCGCGGCAGGAAGTGACGACAAGCCGAGTGTGACGAGAACAAGGGAGATAACTCAGTGTCTGCTTCATGAGTACCGTAAGAAAATATCTGAGATTATGTTGAGTAAATATCGATATGTTTTTCTATGCTAATCGAGTTTAATGTATTTTCTAAGAAAGCAGATGGGTTCGTTTTGAATAAAGTTATCACAGACAATGGAAATATTTTGTTTCAGAGAATTTTCTTTATGAAATGTCATATTGAATATTAGGATGCGTTATGTTAGATGTTATCACGTACAGAAAATATTAGTTAAGCCATTAAAACATTTAAAACGATAAACTGTTTTCATTTCAGAAAAATTTTCACCAAGAAAACATTTTTTTAGATAACACCAAACAGCATGTTTAATATGGTGACCAGGTAATGTCAATTTCAAATGTGTCATTACTTTTTTAACTTGCACATTTATAACTTCCCCCATATATAATATATCGAAATCAATTTGACATACACAGCTTTTGTGAAACAGCTACTTCAACTACTACTTACTGCTGCAGTCAATTCTACTACAACCAATACCATTACCTCTTCTGCTGTTGTGTTGCTACTACTACTACTGCTACTGCTGCTACTACTACTACTACTACTATAAGTACTACTACTACTACTACTACTACTACTACTACTACTACTACTACTACTACTACTACTATAAGTACTACTACTACTACTACTACTACTACTACTTAAATCGCAAGAAAGAGCTTTTTAAAGATAAACACAAATAGATTAAAAAACAAATAAACCCTAAATGGCTAGACATAATTCTTTGTTTCGATGAATAATCACAACATATGAGAAAGTTGTAAATTCCCTGTGATTATCTCTCTATCACCGATCAACACCTTTGAACTCTGTAAAATGGCTATTAAACGCTTGTTCGCCACTTAGCTTTGTCGTTCAACATATTGCTTGTCAGGATTCTTTATTTGCGCAGCAAAATCTCCACAAAGCACATTCGTTCTTAAAAACCTTCCAGACAAAAAAGGATCGTGGTGTAATTCAGTAATGACAGACATTGCTCTCAAGTCCCTCTGTAGCTCTCTGATCCCGTGGACATATCAATAATCCCCCCGTAACGTTGGCCCTGCCGGAAGTTGCTTTCTGGCCAGTCTTTGACGCTGGATAAGGACCTGCTTGAAGCCGGCTGATCAGGTCTGGAACAGAAGCAAAGGCTACGAGTCTAATGCGCTCTAAGTGTTCTGCAAACATAGGCCGGTAAGAATTAATTAGGCAGGATGAGCCAAAGTGAATTAACTGCGTTACTTGAAGACAGAAATTGCTGGTAATTTGTGTGTTTCTTAGAGCCTAAACGAATGATAACGTTAAAACATCATGTTTGCTTTGAAATATGTGATGTTGCCGTTTACTAATGCACTATGGAAAGTCGATCTGTTCATAATCCGGTATCCGACGTGAACGTGTTGAAGCGACGTCTCGACAGCTTGACTGACAGCTAGGGGGCGTGGTCACACTGTGGGTTAATTTGCTTGTACTCTGGCAATGTGATACTTAATTCACGCACAGGGGATTCTGTCTTGGATTATACTTTAGATTGGTGTTTCATAACATTTGGGCTACATTATTGATTGGAAATTTGTCATGGACATGACTTGTTCGTTTACAAAGAAATTGAAAATAAATGTTGCTCTGGTATCTAAATCATCATTTATTCACACAACCATTTACATGTATTTCCTAAAACATCTATAGTTTATCGAATGGAAATATATATCGGTTTAACCTTAAGTTATGGGAATAAAAATATTTAGCTTCTGTATTGAAGAAACTCGATAATGATTTTAAATTGTTCATTTATCCCATCTAAATAGAAATCTATAATGGGAGGTGCTTACAGTACAGGATTATTCACAACATTTTGCCAACAAATTGTCTACTATATACAATAAAATACAAAGATTGACCTCTTTGCTCCTTGTGTAAAAAGAGCTAGAAACTGTAGAGCACCTCTTTTGGAAATGTGAACATGTAAAACCAATTTGGTCAGATATAAAACAATGGCTTAAATCTGTAGAAGTAATTATACATTTTTTTTGTGAAAACGTATTATTTGGATTTAAAGGTGTTAACAATAATCCTGTAAATGTAATCCCCCTCCTGATAAAACAGTACATATTCAAATGTGCTCACGGAAAGTTTGTGCCACATATTGATTTTATCAAACGAGCAATTATTAAATACTATGATGTCACCAAATGTATCAACTTATCAGATTGTACTGAGCAAAATTTTGTTAAACTTACCGTTAAGTTAGAAAGAAATTATCTGTGAAGTTGTACATTATATTTGTTTAAATGAACTGTATCGAACTGTTTGCTGATATTGTATGCCTGTAACTCAAAAAATGGAAAAACAAAAAAATGTTAGTTTTCAGACCAAATAGGAACTAAGGCTGTCCACGGCTTACGTTTTCATTTGAAAACGACACTTAATGCATTCGAAACAATTATTTATAGTGGACTACTTTAAAGAGGCAGTAGCACGTTTTAGGGGGAACATAAGGTGATGTCAGGAAAATGAAAATAAATGGTTCCAAATGAAAGACAAGGTACTTAATCTAAATGCAGCAGTAGTAATTCACATATATAATGTAAAGTTTGGTCATGCGATTGCTTTTTCTAACATGAATTAAAGGGGTTCACACAAAATGGCCGCCTATAGATTTTATGTCAATTTTCATACTTTGTCCTCTGACCATGGATTATTGGCTTGTGTAAGTAGATTTTTGACACTGTCAAAATTATATATTTAGCATTTACTAACAATTATCGGTGAAAAAAATTTAAATATAAAATTATCAAAACACGTGCTACTGCCCCTTTCAGATAAACGACGTTTTACTGAGTATGTCTAGAAACACATTGAACATATAGTATAGATCTACATACATGAAATTCCACACACAAAATAGTTGCCAATGGTTTGATTTAACTATCTTATTTTAGTTCAAATTCACTGGAGTTAATATCATTAGAATTCAATATTCATCTAGAAAATCGTTTCCAATGAAACTTATACTAAAACTGAAGATGACTCAGGCCTATAGTTCAGGAATTACATTGCACACATTTAATAAACAATGTGCGTTTTATGTCCAAGTTCATAATTGATAGAATGTGGAGTTCTTGATTGTTACAACTGTTTTATTCGGATTTGCAAAATATATCGTTTTGATTAATGTTTAATTTAATTTGTTTTTAATTTTAATTAACTATTATAATGAGAAGTCGGACCTGCTCAAAACGCTACCTATATCATTGCTCGAAGGTGTTGTTCTTTCAAAGCAGCCACCAAGCACAATAAGCGTGTCCATGTTAAAACGTATCGATATTCTACCGGGTACCCATTGTAACGGCTGAATTGACTGAATGCAATGTGGATGAAGTGCCTTACGCAGATACACAACACGGTCTGAGACCCAGGTCTCAAATATTTGGAGTTTCCATTGGGATTTGGGTTTGGCGTGAGAGGCCAACATGCCACAACACCAATGTTCAATGAGATCACGCGACGAACATCTGATAGATGCATAACTCACTTAGTACTTTATTCACATTTAGGCATGATAGATATAATTCGGTTTTAATATGTTCTTAAATATTGAGTAAAAGTTTCATTTGCTAGAGTTATAAATATGTTCTTGCCAGTTTTAAGTCTTAAAATCAACATTCATTTCAAGCTCTTGATTGTGCCAGATATGACCATTGATGGCATGTGATAAGTATCACAACATCACGATGCGTCGAAAGCAACAGTAATGGAGATGAACAAGAAACACAAGTGGAATGACTCAATCACAGAAGATCTGATTACATGAGGGAGATACATGATTACATTATACATTCAAGATATCAAAATCGTCAACTTAACATCTTCTGCTAAGCAGGTGTACTTGTCCCCCTTCAACCACCCCGATTTACCCCCAATGTACCCGATACGGCGTTAAGGACAAAACAAGTGCAACATACACAATACACCACCTGTTTACTAATTCACCACAGTAAATAATAGTTTATTTATCTTCTCCAAATTGGCATATAATGATGATAATAGGGACCTAGACGCAAGCCGTATATCACAGCTTATAGAAAAAGTTTCTTCCTTTTGTGTGAACGAGGTCTTGAGCTGCCAGAGTATATCATTATCAATATCAGTGTCGGAGATTTGCCTGATTCTACAGACATTTCCTCCGTCTCCTTATCCAAATAGATTGTACTAAGCCAGCTGCGGAGGGTTAGTACACGCTATATGATAGGTGTTTAGTCATCTTCATCTGCCAACTGTTCTCCGGCTTTAGTATTGCAGGTCACACCAATCCACCCGTGCCTACCCGTAATAAAGGTGTTGCAGGCTAATTCAATTAGATACTTGGAGAGGGTTTGACAGTGTAATTACCAGAGCCCGCTATCGCTTCACTTGTCCTAGGCCGGGTATCAGACTACCGTGAAGGCTTGAGATCGGGTACCTTACCAGGTAAGAGCGTCGGTCCGATCTCACCCTCCATTGTCTCTCTCTGCCATAAAGACGTCGGCGGTGACCACAGAGCGACGTGGGCAGCAACTCTAGCCGGGGGTGGAGGGGAAGGAAGAGCCGCCATCAATACCCAGCCCGTATATCATGTGCTAACTAGCCCCTAAACACGCATACTGTAACACGACCCCTTCGCGGCGTTTTATTGGTCTTTTAAATCTCTATCGGATCGGGATACCGCCAGTCATTTACGCCTATTTAGACAAGAAGGGGTTTAGGGCTGTGGAAATGAATTGATAGAGTAATGGTGTCAGAAGTCCTAGGTATAAACACAGTATCCGTGTACCACTCACCTGGGTGGGGCAGGGTAGCCCCTGTGGGTGGTGTCCGGTGACATGGGTGGACCGGCGAGTAGGGCTCTCAAAGAGAACTGGGTCGTGTGTCATGACACATGAAAGTCTGGCATGACACTAAATACATAATTCATTTGGCAAGTAGTGTTACAATGGAGTTATTTTTCGATTTTAGTTACCTCAGAAATGTGTTTGAATATGTATGAACTATGCAATGGTCACCTTTGTTGTAAACGTAAAAAGGTGATAAACTTGTCAAACAATGGTCAAACAATGGTCAAACAATGGTCAAACAATGGTCAAACGATGGTGTTGCAATTGGAGTGCAATGTTCAAGCAAGCATTTTAGCTTCACTGGCAGATTATATTCTTGGTGCCCTGAATTTCAAAATGTTCTTTGCCCTTAGGTTCTGTCGGTAGCTTGAGACTAACGTTTTAGCGTGTTAAAACGATTCTCTCATTATGTTTGATTCTGTTGTATGTGGAAATGTTACCGGTAATTGTCTCCGTCAATCTTTCCTTAGCCTTATTTTTTCTCAAGGTTTAGTAACTTACTCGACCTGTTTTTACCTTTTCCTAGCATCTCTTTGGTAATAATACAGCATCTCTTGCCAAGATAATATGTGCTGAATTTATTTCATGATCAAATGACTTGTTAACAATATAATTTGGTAAAGAATGTATGTAAAATATAACTCTTAAGAAATTATGCCAGGTGCATGCTATGGTTTGGCAACACCAAATAACCTAACACGAGGATTTACTATATGAAGATGGTAACTAACTACCCAGAAGAAACTTGTTAACGGTTATTTGTCGGAGGGGTGTCAGTAAGGAATGCTAGGTGCCCGTACCTCACAATGGATCTCCGTCCGGCATCATATTGATTACAGTAATAAAGATATCCTCTCACTGGCCCGCTATGACGGCTGTCTAACACTGATTTATCTCCGGTATTTGTGTAAAGCAATACACGGTCCAACCACGTGGAACCTCCCTACTACAGGTGACAGTATCGGGTAGTGTTTGACAGTATCAGTATGGTGAATACTTCTCGTGACATTTGTGTTGACAAGCTAAGAAGTGGATGAGTCAGTAATGACAATGAATAAACCATAACATTATCAAGAGGCGTTCTCTGTTTACAAAATCTAAGAGGCGTTCTCAGTTAACAAAATCTAATATTGATTTTCATATATTCGAAGTAAAGACCTGAAACAACTACTCTTTTATACAACAAAATCATTTTGCTTAGATTGTGTACAACAATAGAATAACCCTGTCTTACAGCATTTTATCTAACAGATAATAAAGTCAATAATATGATACGACACATGCATTTCCTTTTTAAAAAATGTAATGTGCGGTTATTCAAAGAAAGTAAATCGCAAACAATAAACAGATAGCCTATTTAGATGGAGAGGTAACTACATAAAGACCAATCACAATTTCTTCAAATCGTGCAATCAGATACCCACGCAGAGCCTTTTAAGGTTTCCGAACAAATTGAGGAAGTTATCCTCTCTTCGTGGGTTTCTTTAACGTAAAATACTCTCATAATTTAATATTGTGAATGGAAATACGTCAAGTCTTGCGATTCAATTATTGAACTTGTTAACGATTCTTGTGATCACTCTCATTTCACTGAACTGTGATAAAAAGGTCTAATTTCCAGAGCTGGTGACTGGTGAGTCTTAGTTTTGATGCTCAAGTCATAATAAATAGTGAAGAAGAAGTAGAGTATTTTATTTTATTTTTGTTTTATGCTGTATATAGCGATCAGTCTCTGTTTCAGTACAAAAAAACTGTTCAATAAAGTTGACAACCTAGTTCTAACTTCTTCGTGTTAAACGATTTTAAATACCCATTATATCTGCACAGAATATCTGACGGGTTATCCATGCATCAACCTTAAACACTTTGTTGTATATGATATCTTTCATTTTATAGTTTTTATATAAGACCGAGTTAATCAAATCAACCGATGTTGTAAAATGCCTTCTTCGTTAGTACCGAATCAAGGAATTGAAACATTACATAAAAACGAAGATGATTTTAAATTTATTAGCATAATTGCTAAATTTTCTTTATTATCATTATAAACTGTGTACTTGAAAATCACTTTGTTACAAGCAAAGGTAGTATACGGTAGTAAACAGCCTTAGTGTTATCTCAGTGCAAACTCTTTAATCATTATCAATTTGTATTGATTTCTGTGTCTCATTCCCATAGCAGTGTCATAAGTTAAAGAGTTTTCATTGTTCTGTAGTAATAATTAGAGAATGGTGCTAGTGTTTTGGGTAGCTGTCAAGAGCGATGTTAAGATTCTATCTTCTAATCAGAGAGAAGTTGTTCAGGTGTTTAGAAGCTTCTATTGTCGCCTCAACCTCTGATGTCTTGTGTCACAACTCCTGGATTAGCGTTCATGACTCAGGCCTTGCCAACATCTAATAAGATCGATAAATTGTTTCTGTGCTTTCCCCCTATAACGATACACCCGATATACTCTATCTAGATTAAACTCATTGTTAACCCGTCCCCAAATCCCCTGTCTTAAAATCCCTGTTCGTTTTAGTTTCTTGCATCATCAGTTTCGAATTTTTGTCGTGTTTGTAATTGTTTCACTTCATGAAGGCAGCTCCTATCTTGCAGTGGAACAAGCCACTATGACTCTAAATGGTCCGCTGACACGGCAAACAGTGGGAAACGATTACACCAGTAAACTAGCCACCGTTTATTACCTCGCCTTCAACGATATTCAATTGCTTTGCTATTAACAATTACACCGGGCACGAAAATTATCAATTAATTTTGGCTTGTGGAAATTAAAGTAGATTGTTCTAATGTCACTTTGGTGGTAATGTGAGGCTGTGTCGGACAGCTGAGTCTCTGGCGGGTGAGAAGGAAGACCGCTAACTGTTCAAGTCATTTCCACAATTCACAAGTCGGCATTTAGACAGTCGGTGATACCGTCACCACCACGGTTTCCTTGTTTACAACCGATCTAATTGATTCATACATGGAAACAACGGGAGGAATTCTGTAAAACACATGAAAACGTGATAATCTAATTCAAAGTTTGGCAAACAATTACTCTCCCCTATTCCCGAATGATTTGAATCAATGTTCCAACTCCTCAACACTTAACCATCAAGAATGTCAATTGTCGTAATTATTTCTTCCCTCTGAACAAATGGTAACGTTGTTTAGAATTGAATTCCAGAATTAGAGAAACATTTTTCAATGATGTTATTAACAAGCTTGTCCTTTTAAAATTTGTAGGGTCCTTTCTCATAAATCCAAATAGAGTTGAGTGGACGCATGACTTTGGAAAGGATCGACCACACCAATTTACGAAAATATATAAATCATACCCTCCCATATAGACATACCCAAATTGTCGTAAACAACCCACGTATACATGTAAGTATTTCCCTGTATATAGTGACGTCAACTCCATATGACAATCTTTCACTGTATAATCAAATAAAACAACTAAACCATTAATCATTCTAAAAGCGTAAAAAAAAAACGAGTCATTTCCTAATCACAAGCCACGCGAGGCGTTTCACCAACCAAGTAAACTCTTAACGATTGATTGCCAAGGATTAAATATGAGATAAAGTTATCAATAAAAATCTCTATAAAAGTTAAACAGGATACAGAAGTTTCCTCGAAGCTATTCGTTATTGAAAAGAGACTGCTAGAAGCCATAGGAGGATGGGTGTACGTGATAGAAGACGACAGGTGATCATCGGAACAACATCAAAGAGAATCCAGTCTTTGTCTTAAACCGATTAATAGCAGGTAGAACCATCAATCAACGTTCTTTCCTTCAGACTGTAGTTATGAAGCCACGAGACGAAAGAAGGTAGCGATGTGTGCCCCCAAGGCTTTATGAATCACAGGCTGTCTTCTGAAATATGCAAGTTATTGATAAGTTAAGACGTATACATGAGAATTTTGAATGATTAGAATAACATTGTGCTATTATTGTGACAATTGCGTGCGTCAAAAGCTCATTCATGAAGTTGAATAATTATGATTATGACAAATAAATCAAAGGTAAAATTTGAAATGAAATTTGATATAGGATACGCATTAGCTCAATATTTCTTGCACGTGCATGTTTGCAAATAAACTCATAAACCTTTTTTCGTAAGTCAGAAATTAGAATGATACAAAATAACCTTTAATTTAAATTATTTGAAAGCTTCAATAACCAAAAGTGTGTAAAGAAAACCCAAACTCAAGATGCCATTACGACTAAAACAAGATATTGTTTACGCTCTTACATTCATTTCCATTTCTAGTAGCAGTATCAATGGTACCAGCATTCAATCATATGAAAACTGTAGAATAAATCAAGATTAATTCTCAAGTTATCGAGGAAATGTTGTGTTAGTCGTTGCCGGAAATATAACTCTTGTACTTCTGATTGATATTGTATTCGTCGTTTGCCATTATTTCATTAAATGTACGAAAGAAGCATAGGAGAATTAGCTTTCAGGTTTCATTTCATATCTTGACCTGTTTTTCAATGTCAATGTCATTATATCTTCACTAGACTGCCATCTGGATTTCTTTTTATCCTCTGAGCTAGAGAACTGGATTCGTGTAGGTTAACTGAACTTGGTATAAGATATCATTGTATTGGTTTTTAAAAGATTGTGATGCAACAGGTAGCATTTATTCTCATGTTCGCATATGTATTTCTTTCCGTGCATTTGAATAGAAATAATAAACGTGTTCTATGCATGTCAACATAGATGAAACAAATAATACCGACAACGATATTTAGAACAAATCAATTGTCTGTACTTTTCGAGCAAGATACCTGCTGGTCAATTGATCATCAGAAAAAATATTATCTTCAAACATATGGAGAGTACATTTTGCATTTACATTGCGATTATAGGAAATATCCGTTGGCAGATTTCGTCATACGGAATCAAAGCATGTCACCTTCCTACCAATGGTATCTCAAATTAAGGTAATGACACAGATAAGCATAAGCAGTAGTAGACTGATGTGTCCGGAACCGTACTAAAGTCATTATCAGACACGTCCTATACCCAAATTGCCGCTCCTCTGCATTCCGAGCTAACGTCACAGCCATTGGTGCCTCGAGAACTCTTCTCGTGTCGTGTCGCTTAACAAAAAGTAGAAAACGGCGCATTTGTCGTGTCCGGAAATGGCTACTCTGTTTGGGGGTTAAGACCGGAAAATACGAGTCATTTACATGGAAATAGAAAGGCGGTATCAGAGATCGCGCTCTCTGCCTGAACGAAATCTCATCAGCCCCTCTGATTGAAAGGATGCTCGCCAGCAGAGGCTCTTGTTATTGGTGCCTGAAGTAATTAAATTTGAATTAATCAGCGATATTGTTAACGCAATGAACACGAGAGATAATTGAGTTTTTCGGTGTTTTGATGGAAGTGAGCTCCAAAAGATGGCATATGTAGGGTCGGGGTAATCACTGCTTTATTGAATGTGCCGAAATTACATTGTAAATTGGCCCGGGCAATGAGCCGAAGGAAGTCTCGCGTGGCTCGTAAGTCTCCCCCGAGTCACGAGATTTAATCTGGCAGCGAGAGAGCAAGCATCAGACAGCAGAGCGCGGTGAAGTCTTCATTACCCGAGTCTCGTAAAGCGCACGAGGAATCACAGCCTGGATTCTTTTAGTCTTTGGACGCTGAATAAAGCATGTCCCATCGTTGAAACATAGTCGGGGGAATTTAAAGGGTTTTGTTCCAAATCTGAGAGGGATTGGGAAAATTCTTTTAGCTCGTTAAGGTGTTGGACAGACGCTGGTGGGATTTCGTGAACAAGATGTCATTCT
Organism: Steromphala cineraria; assembly: GCA_916613615.1. Lineage (NCBI taxonomy): Eukaryota > Metazoa > Mollusca > Gastropoda > Trochida > Trochidae > Steromphala > Steromphala cineraria. Next base: position 77,774,567 of record OU744721.1, read on the forward strand.
GCGTGCTATATCCCACCTTAGAACCAGTACAGTAGCATAAAGAGTCATTACACGGAGCCAGGAGACACAGGCCACTAGGTGTAGTGGGCCATACAGCCGAATGTCACATTATGGCTTTTAGGCTTGATATACCGTAATCGTCGTAGCATCCCCCCCCCCCCACCCTTCCATAAGCATCACAAACCATCACATCAAAGCATCACATTTACCCCCTAAGAAAAGTCCCCTAGCGCCAACTTACCTAGTTGTACTTTAAACGTGACAAATCAAAGAAAACAATTACTTTGGTCTTTTTTATATTACTAGTACCTTTTTTCTCCTAATGGCTTAAGTATAATGATCTTCATTAAATGTAAAACACATACATGTAATATTCACTAATCGTATCGTAGTGTCTATTACATTACTTATTCTGATTTTAATCAGCTTGCTTATTAGTTCGTCCCTTGATATTGTTTCCACAGCAACTTTAGCACTGGTTTTCATATGTATACCAGGAACCTCATTAAACTCTTTCAGTATTATAATAATATTCTTATATTTGTATATTCATTAATCGTTTATAATGAGGGCTGTCATTTCATTTACTACGGTATGGATTGTGTTTGGATACGTTGGTGTCTAGAATTTAATATCAATCCGTGATCTTTTAACGAAGTTAGAACTAAAACTTTAAAGACAAGTCCGTTGTTCGATAGATTACCATTAGGCCCTGACGTATAAATGTAAAGGCATTAGTCGCTAATAAAAAGTAACGACATTGAAGCTGACTACAAAGGTCAATTCAACCATTTAAACTTTTGAGGCATGCATGATAGTAACAGAGGCCACATTGGCTTATCAATATAAATATACATGGAAGGTTTTACTATGAGAAGTGAAATCGAGATTCATTTAAAGTGTGTCAATTTATTTTCGCGATCCCTTGAATTTAAAAATTAAGCAATTTATATCTTGAATTAATCATTTTTGGTACAGGGGGATACATTTTACAACAATTAATTCATATAATGTTTAGAATGGTTAATATGAATAACACACGATTGTATCCGTTCTGTAGAAACTGGTAACGCCATGTCCTTATTAGGCTCAATTTCATAGACCACCAGGCAAAAGAAAGTACACGTCACAGTTTGTTTTAATTTACTTAATATCTAAGATATATGCGATGTATTAAGTTATGTCACGTTAACAATAACACAAATTTGTATTAGTTTAAATAAAATAATTGGTGTCAGGCTAAATTTTTGTAGAAATATCTTTGTTTAAAGTAGGTAGGGGTAAGAAATAGAATTTACATTACCATGACCCCTACCATGAATGTTCAAAATTTTGTCAGTATGTTAACAAATAGTCATGTGTAATCATTTTCATTATTCATTATTCATTTTCACATAAAATATGTTTACTGTGTTTATGAACAATTATGTTATATCAAGTCAAATTGTTTTTAATATATAAAAATAAAATTTTATATTTTGAATAAAAAATTAAAAACACCTTAAAGTATTCTTTGAAGCGATGATTTATCTCTCATCAGTTTTTGAATACGACATAAAAAATTCGAAATATTTGTAAGTGAAAATCATATGATAAATTCAACTGAAGCGTGTACTTTCTTTCGCCAGTCAAGATGCTAAGTGTATATCTAAACGTCGTTTTTTCAACTTGATTGTTACAAACAATTTTTATTTACTGGTTATGTCAAGATAGTGCACTGTGTGGAACGTTTGCAGATGGGTGGATAGATAAGTCATTTGAGAGGCGTTTGTAGATAAAATATATTTCGAGGGGTTGGAACACCTTTATATAATGTTTATGATACACAATTACTTTAGACGTATTTAAAGTATGATAAGTTGTCGAGCTAAAAATATATCTCATTATACTTGACTTAAGACAGTTTCTTTAAAGGCATTATCAATTTTCAAAGTCAAGTCAGTTTAGGGATAACGCATCAATTCTCTTTTCAAGAAAAGAAAAACAAGCAGGGAAATAAAACCAACTTAACTCCCTACTTTAGTCACGGTTAATATCCGCCATATAGTAATCCGTTACGCAAATTAGAAATTCAAAACCCTGTGAAAAAAAGGTTAGAAATATAGTTAACCTTATGAATAATAAGTTTTTGAAATATGAACATCGATGATAAGAAGATATGAAAAGTTCCCTTCAAAACACATGTATCAAAGTGAAGTGTGAAAAGACATATCTACTTAAAAACCAGTTTGTTGTAATGCAACGCTTTGATCACAAGGCCAGAAACATATTTCACCTTTATCATAAAGTCATTATCAAATAACCCATAGTTAGTACGTGAAAAGACTGGGCGACCTGCACTCATGTAGTCAAGCCTAACGCATTTTACATCCGTTCTCAGGCGCAAAAAATGCATCTATATGTGCCTTATCCTCCGCCACATGGAATTATCGAATTTCTCGGTTTGCACACCCTATATTTATGCGTGAAGATTGCTTGACTTTTGCGATATGTCACAAGTTGTCTGCAGTGACAGGGTGGGAGACTACAGCGTGACGGAGGAACCCAGGGGGACACGGGGGAGACGACAATGCAAGGTGCCCGACCCTCACTGATCAGCAGTTCTTGGAGATGCGGTAATTACAGACTGGCCCATGAAGACAGATGGGGGGACGACTCGCTCATTGTTGGGTTAAGGTCGGGCAGCCATTAAGAGTATCCATTTAACCTCCGAACTTAACCATATTGGGGATACCGTGGTCAGAGCTTTCCCTTGGATACAGTTCATTCCCGACCCTCTGGCTTTCACTCCTAATGTCTCCACTCCATTTCTGCTTTCAAGCTCCACCCTCCCTGTTACGAATACCCTACCCATCCTAACAAGGCTTACCTTTGTCTTAATTTGAACCCCGTTTCGCCGTCCTAATTTATTTCTTTATTCACCCCTACCCATTCCTCACACAATCCCTTCACATTATTCCTACTTCTTTTTGTCTTATGGGTCCCCTATAGCCGTCTTATAGGGATCTACTCCGTATCCCCTGAGACAAACTGCCCCACCCATAGAAACACTATCATATGTCTTATAGGGACATTATTCGGCACATACTCGGTCAAGAGTATTTTAAAACTTTAACTCAAAAACGCCGCTGCTTTTAAACTCTACTTAATGGATGTTAATGTAGCTGTCACTTGATTTAAATCGTTTTCAGCTGCAGTGGTCTTTAGTGCTCGGCCTTCTTCAAACTGTTTATATTGAAACGTTACACCGGTTCTATCAAATTATTCAAATTGTTTCACTTCTCTTAAAACAGTGTAACAAAAATGTTTTAAAAGCGTTATACATCGAGGGCTAGGTGACCTAACATAGATACTCTACACCTAAAGGGAAGTATTATTGACAGTGAAAGTTCTGTAAAGGTGGTTTTCAGTTACCCTTGTTGATCATGACACAGCATTCACTACATGTTATGGGTTCTCTTGATTGTTGTTTCTTCGCTGAAACAAGTAATAAATAAATAATTTATAGAAAACTTAAGAAAACTATTTAAAGAGGTAGAATGTATCACAAAAATGAATTATGTCCGAAGTGTAAAAACTCAATACTGGTTCTTCTTAAGGTTAAATCTATTTCCCTAATTAACTAATAGGCAAATATTATGGATAACGATTTTTCAAAGAAGTTGTTACAATGTTATCAATAATATTCTTGCATTTGACTCAAACAACTTCTAAACGCATTTAAATAAACTCCCAGTTTCATCATATTTAGAATCTTATTAGGCTAATGTTTGTTCTCCTATTTGGAACAGTTTGCTGTTCAGTTACACTAGATATCTTACATCAAATTATGTATATGCATTGTAATTCAAAGGCTAACTACACATTACAATATACCCGCAGGTATACCCGCCCCAAAACGCCTTTAGAAAATAGGATTTGTAAGTTTTGCAGAAACAATGTAATTGAAGATGAGATACATGTTCTTGTTGATTGTGACTTTTATTTTGATCTAAGGTATAATGTATGGCAGGATATTTCCTGCGTCAATCCTTTATTCACACAGTTGTCCTCAACAGCCCAGTTTGTATTCTTATTACGTAATGAGAGGTCTGTTAAGCCTCTTGCCGCTCTATTAATACAAATGTATAATAGACGTAAGCATGCCATTTGCTTCAATAATACCATTTAATATAAAATCACCTAAATCCCTTGTATATGTTTGTATTGTTATGTGCATTATCATATATATAAATGTGACTCATTTTAGACATTCTTCTGTCTGTCCGAATCAGACCATGTACCACGTGACACATAAATAAAATATTTTTCTTCTTCTTCTTCTTCTTCTTCTTAAAGAAGACCGAAGATTATTTAAAAAGAAATAAAAAAGAAGCCGAATAATAGTATGCTATAAAGTATGTATATTATTGACAAAAGAGGTTAGAGATATTGTAAATTTTAAGACAAATGTATCATCTTGTTGTCAGTGAAGAAATATATCAATATTCACAATTTCCAAAATTCTAAATATCCGTTATTATATTTGTCCAGTTTATATTGTTTATTCTCGATATTGTATACATGCAAAGCACGTGATTAAAGAATAAACAAGAAAGTTGCTTTCTCTCATTTAAACTATGCTTAGACCAAAGTTTTGTAGGTGTCCAGGACTATCCTAATCGAAGTTTTGCTTTATCAAAGGATGTTTGTTGTTGCCTTAATAAACGGGTATTTGAAAGGAACATTTTATAAATAATAACGAGAAGGGTATCCGCGTCTAAAACAAGAAAGTATGAGCATCAAAATAGAAGGTTCTGTTAAGCATATTTACGTGCACCATTTTGTGTTATGTATTGAAACCAATATGAGCGAAACGCTAGCTTCAAAATGACGTTTCGAATCAAAAGAAAGACAACTCAATTCGAATATAAGTGTTACATGTGTATTCAAGTATTGCTATTTAACTACCAGACGCTTAAACAAGGACATGTTGTAAAGCAAGAGTTCTTACAATGTTCTTCGTAGTAAATGCACATCGTTCAGTGAAAGAACATCGTTTTATAATTGAGTGATATTATTAATGCAACAATACCTAATAGAAAGAAACATTACGGGTCATTTATTCATTTGTACTTTGGCGTGATTTCAATTTAATCCATTATCGGCGTAAATATTAGTTTTCTAAAGTTATATTGGGAATTGTTGCTTTAAGGATTTTCATGCTCTGGTAACATATTTGCTTGACAATTGAAATTTCCATTTAGATCAATTAGGCTGGCTTAAATGATCGTCAAACAGTAGGAACTGTTTAGACAAGCACGTTTACTTGTGTTTAACTTTCGCTTCTGCCATATCGGTATTCAATTTGTGTGAACAAAAGAGGGAACTGGAAGATTATGCTTGACTATGAAATAGAAGGAAGAAATCGATGCATCGGGGACTGAATGAGCTGGGGAATTAGAAAACGTTTCGAAACGGAAGTAGGGGCAGATTAAATACTAAAAAAGGAGCAAATAGATCGAAATGTGGAAGTCAAAGTTTCTCTAAAGCCATCTGAACCTAACGATTGGTATTTCAGCAGCGTTCTGACTATACAATGAGATGAGTTTTAGTTGGTATTATTCAAGTTATAAAAAAAAGAATATATTGAAACTAAAGAAAAAATTGATTTTGGTATGTTTATAAATTTGAAAACTTTCCATAATGTTAAAATGGCAGTTAACAGTTATCAAGCTTTATCGTGATCCAAAGCGTGATATTAGCACCAGTGATGCCATGTTACATTATATTCACCTTCGAAAATTAATAACATACACGAAAGGTAAAAGTGCAGGAGAAAAATCCCAATGTTAAGCAAAGACTGACGGATAGCAAGTGAAATACTTAGAGAGAGATCAGTGGATTGTCACAAAAGAGTAAAACATCATTAACGTAATATTCATAAATAATCAGTCAATTTCATTTAGTGTATGCATTCTTGATATAATCTTTATTTACCTTCACAATCTTTCATCTGAATAATTCAATAATGAATACACCGCAATGAGTATATATGAAGACAGAAAAAAAAGAGTCAAATGAATTATTCATACCAACGTATCTGCAATCAGTAAACAGTGTTAATGACATATTGGAATAATTTTAGATGCAGACACACGAAATGTTTGGCATTGTTTATATGTGTATTGTGAATTAAAAGAACACATTTTCTAAAGAAAAAGAGCAAATCAAACTGATGATTTACAGATTCAAATTTACAATCCAGATATCGTAGATTAATTATAATAATTAATGAGTAACGATTGTTTGTTCAGTCTAGATAATAGTTTGGGGTTTCTTTCTGAAATGGGATAAAAGCGCAGGACAATATGGAATTTGCGTTTGCCATTTTCAACAGTTTGATGGTAAACTCACGGGCAAAAGAAAGGTTTCACCTTAGTTGATTTCATCATATATATAATTTTCAATTACAAATATTTTCATTTTTAGACGTCGTTCGCTAAAACAGAACAGTGCAAGCCTTTAGTTATCAATCAAAGAATACTTCTAGAGGTGTTTGATTTTTTGTGTGGAAAATTGACATTTTTAATTTTTTTTTTTTGGAAAATTAATTTTAATAAACAACAAATGGCCATCGATATATAAGCTATATTTTACTAAAAAATCACAAAACAAACCTTGTTTTCCACTCATTTACACCCTTTTTAACATGTTAGAGGTCATGTTGGTGTAAATTTCATGTTTTACCCCGGTCTTCTTTAAACAAAGATATCTTAACAAACAATGAATCAATCAACGATCAATTCATATGAAATATTGGAGATATGATTAATGTTGATGATTCCATGATCAAATGCGTCATATATATTTCAAATCGTTGTAAAATCGAAACCAACTGAGGTGAAACCTTTCTTTTGCCCGTGAGTTTAGTTTTTAAAGATGTGTCAGAAGTTGGCCATAAGATTATGTATATATATATCTCTCAAAAAAACGATCTGTCCAATTAAAATTTATATAAAATATATTTAATATCAAATAATATAAATATGTAAATTTTATATTATATATTATAAACTCCTTGTCTTCTTGTTATTTCAAACTACTAAAATGCATCTTAAACAACGTTGTATACCGAGTGTTTTCTTAGTAATGAAATACTTCTGTTGTATATCTTAAAGTTTTGTCACCTACCCATGCAAGTGCAAAATGAAGCTAGATGTATGTCTTACTTCGTAGAAAAGCAATACAGAAACACGTTATCTAGGCCAATCGTGTATATTTGAACGTGGTTATATATATCAGCGTGTTATATAACAAGAACCGTCCGCAATCCCTGAACCTGGTCACTTTGGACCTGGCCTGGTAAGTTTTTAGGTTATTTCTTAGTTACGAATAATGCTACTATAAGAATTGATAATAAAACACCCCCTTTTGGTTGGCTAATTTTCATGCTCTATTTCATGCTCTATATATATGGACACATTCTACACTGCAAACCCAACCAAAATGAAATTCAACCAATTGCTTGAAAAAAACAAATGTAAGATTACTAAAAAATATTGCTATTTACCTGAAAAGAAATTTACCTGTATGATAAATAACGTATCTCCGCCTGTACATGTGCAAAAAATTTGTTTTATTGATTTGTACTTTTGGTCATGTGGCCACATATACTGAATAAAGCTCTTCTAAAATATGTGTGGTCATTACTCACAGTAACACAGTCTCTCAAAAGACAAAAGCATCACCTGATTTCCTCTTTAAAACCATATTTCTATACAAAGGAATACGGTATTATTTTATAGTTAAACGTTGCCTCCTGTACTTATTAGAGGACCTACAGGTATTCATGATTAAAGAACAAATCCTTGTAAAAAGGGATCGATTAAGGAATCAATAGGGTCACGTGATCACGTGAAACGCTGAAGAAATACATGTCACGAGAGTCACTTTTTATATGTGTAAACGTTGTCTGCTGAATAAAAAAATGCCTATTTCAAATACTACCTAAAAAATAAGTTTATTATAAAATATCCTAAAATTTGAGACAAGGCTTTTTCTTATATGAGATTAAAATGACATTGTTTGATTTATTATCAGAAAGAATGTGGAAAAAAACTCGTGATATACAGATGTTTGTACGGAAGGTGTTGTAAAATTAACAAATGACAGATCGACATATTATTTCATAAAGGAATTTGAGATGAAACGATTTTTGATATTCTGAAGCAAAACAAAGAAAAACATTTTATGATGTCATATGAATCATTTGTTTTAACAGGTTCGTACTTGTGCTAATTCGTCGAAATAAACTAAGTAACTCTTTACAGTTTATGACTTTATGTTTTGTGACCTTAGAATGAGGTTGAAATATTTGATTATATATCATTGAGTTTATGACATGGTGTCTATCACAATTGTATTTGATGGTAATTAGCAAGCAATGATCACCTGACATCCAGGTGAGTGATAGTTAGACGTTTTGCATCATCTTATGTCTTAAATGAGTGATTGTTGCAGGTGGATTAGTTATTACACAGATTATTGTAACATGGAACACTTACTCAAAACACTAAATGACAAAACTTTCAATCATGTTCACCTGACAAGTTATTTTATAACGCATTTAACGTACCTGTAACAATGCCGATTTTCCAACAGGTCTTTTATTGACGAGTATCTAGTACACTATCTACTTTGGTTATCAGTAAATAACAGTAAATATGCTGTTTTCAGAAGAAGAAACGAACTGACAGTTAATGGTATTTAGGTAATTCGTTTTGTTAGTTTGAAGATCTAGTAGTCGAAACTATTGTGGACAATTTGTCTTAGGTAGGCGAGAAGAGTTATGTCCCTTGGTTTTACTCAATGGGTTCATTTTTGCTATGCAAATACTAAGCTCATTTTGCTTGATTATTAAACATGATTTGATGACTCCAACCTTTTTATGAAATTATTGATAAAATTTGATATCATATTATGGAATACAAAGTTTTTTTGTTTTTAGATACTTGAAAGAAATAGTGTTTTTAAAATAATTCAGATAACAGATAACGGAAAATTGTTAATGCTAAAGGTTGATATGCTATGATGTTTTTATCCAGGGTATACGTAAAGTATATTATTTATCGTAGTTAAAATCTGTCCATAACTTCTTAGTTTTCTCCAAAAGATTTTCTGATATCAATCGATACTTTAATTGTTGTTATTTGTCTAACCTGAAGGTTGTAAGCCTGAAAATTCCCTTTAAGTTTGTTACTGTATGAAATAACCACATGCATATTGGAACTGTCTTGAAATTTATCATGTTTTGTTAAATTCATTGTTTAATGAATGTTTATATATTTGTATATTGTCGGGAGAGGCAATGATATAAACAAATGGTTGCATGTTTACCAATACCATCATGTGTTTTAATAAAATATGTTTTAACCATATGAAAAATCACATGGCAATTCATGTCGAAAAATACTTAAAAACAAAAAATATTCTTTAAAGAATTATGATTTGAACAAATATATAAAACAAGAACATGTTTATCTTTAAAACAATACATTCATACTTAAACTTTTAATGAAATATCAAAATACAATGTGATACACTGCTTTGTATTAATCTCTGTAGGTGTTCATACAAAAGCTGTCGATGTTTATGTGAAATGAAGACCAAATGATATATATGAAACTATGATTCATAACAAAACGTGTATATGTTTCTAAAAGGGGCAGTAGCTCGTTTTTTTACAATTGTATAGTTGCTATTTTTCACTGATAATTGTTCGTTTATGCTAAATAAATTATTTCGATAGTGTTAAAACTCTCATTACATTTACCAATTATTCATAGTCAAAGAACAAATTATAAAGATTCACATAAAGTACATTGGCTTCCATTTTTGTGTGAACAGCTTCAATTAATTTGTGTAAGAAAAGGGAATCTCACGGCTGACATTTACAATATATGTTTGATTTATTACTTCTTTATTTAGTTTATATATATTGTCTTTCAATTGTAACCATTTATGTTCATTTTTCTGACATCACCTTACATTCCCCTTGGAAACGTACAACTGCCCCTTTAAGAAATATATTTTTAGTGCAGTAAGTTAAATTAATTAATTAATTGCATCTAAAATAAAATGATATTTTACCTCTATATATGTAATTTTATTTCTCTGAACGGCATAACTTCAAGGAATATCATTATACTAAGGTCCAAAGGAAAAGATGATTATCGTTTTATGCTAATTTTACAAATATTTAAATCGTACATTTCAGTAATACCAGCTATTTACCAGATTACTAGAAAATATATGAAAATTATGCAAACATTGACAAAGCGTGCATAATAAAGACAACTACTACTAGACACTCCGCATATGCTATAGTATATGCAAACGTATTTTGTTTGAAGTGTATGTTTTTGCAGTTATTTCTTTTGTAACCTATAATGAATCACTTCTTATAGGTTGATAAATCTTGAATAGTTGGTATTTAATTACCAAGAATAGAATGTCATCGTATGACATTTCATTTGAATATGATAAAGATAACCCCTTTTAATGGATTAATGCTATATTTGATATCATATATGGAATACTTTGGGTTATGATAACATGCATACGTCTTTACATATAATTTCACAATTTATACTCATAATGGTCATACCATAATGAATAACTGCAATGGACTACTACGATGCAATTAAAACATGATTAAATGCAATTGCTTGGCGGTAATCATAATCTAAAACCATGAATTAAAAACACTTCATAATACGATGATGCATTAATCACCACCATCTATAAAACAAGCCAGTGAAAAAATCAATTCCATACATTGATAGACACATTGTACATGTATATGAACAGAAACATTGTTTCGAAATTAGGAGGTACCTAATGCTACTTCGATATTGTAAACATGTTATCACGCATGGCTACAGATAAATGTCTTATTACAGTATATGATTGTCGGTGAAACACTCTAATGTATCAGTGAAAGAAAATGAACTCGATTTTCTTCCCAATTCGTGGTATGTGTTACAAAGATGACCGATGTAATAACTTTACGCTTTTATAATGAGTAAGTCGTTTGGATTTGTAAATTCCAAACATTTATTTTTATAGGTCTTTCGGCTTCGCCTCTGTCAAGTGTTTAGTTGTTGAAAAGTTTTAGTAAGAAGTCATTAAAGACAAATGTTTTTTAATCCTTCCTAAGCTACTGCAAGTGGCACAATTACAATATCTGTATATGTAAGCTGGAGGCGGAAAGGTAACGTGTTAGTGATTTTATCAGAAGAGTTGGCGACAAATTGTCTCTTATGCAAACTTACTCTTTAGTTAGAGGCAATTTGAAAACTATAAAGCTTTATCTTTATTATTACTTATGATCATTATGCACATAAAATTAACCGATTATGTATATATAACCTTAGATCTGTTCGTTATCATTTATCTTTTAAAATAAAAAGTATTCATAAGGTAGATTTATCGTGAAATAATATTTTATCAATCGTCTCAAGGCAAAAAACTTACGAATGCTCCACATATCAGAAAGGTTGATTATCAATTTATTGTTTCATCCTTACTTATTATGCAAAAAGGTTAGGAACTAATGGAAATATTCAATTGTGTTTTCGTTCAATATTACACTTTAAATTTTTGACATAACCATATGCATTAAGTTCTATACTTGTATGACCAAATGACATGCAAAAGATTGTTAACGAGATTTTGAAACTATTTCAAGCAAATGACGTCGAAGTTGATGTCATGTATTGCATTTGAACATGGTCGTGATTAAGTCTCCGACTGATTTGGTAAATAAACATTATTCAAACATCTTTCACAGGGGTCTTGGGTGGTTTTTTTAAAATATTTCTTATAGATGATCATGAAGCACTCGTCAATTCATATGGTATTCGAGGAAAATGTTTTTTCTATCGTTTTGACATCTCGTTTGAAGAAAAAAATGTTTCACAATTTTAAGAAATATTATTCAAAATAGAACTGTTATTGTTGCACAATTTCTTTAAATTGCTATATAAATCAACTTTTGAAACTGATTTTTATATATTCAACGTGTTTTGTATCATAATGATTGTATCCATTACACCCTTTGAAAAGCTCATAATATTACTGATATTTATGCTTTAAAACATTCGAAATGTTTTTCAACTCCAACTTATTCATAAGACATGACACACACACACTTGTCTGCATGATGGTTTATGGATTGTTAACATTATTTCATACAAGTTTACCTCTACTTCTTCATCTTCCGTTAATGAATTACATCTACTAATGATCTTCAAACCATTCTATTCAGACGTTCATTAATTGCAGTGCAGTTTATGCATAGCACAAGTAAAAATAATGAATTATTTTATATTTTGTACTTCTAAGTCTCATATTCTCTGTTACAATAGTAACTATTCATTCACTTACAATATACTTCATATCAATTGCTATATTGTAGAAATCCAGCATAAAGCCCCATACCCAAAAAAATGGGAAACTGCCCTTGAGCGAATGTAAGTGAAAAACAGTTGAAATCCTATCATAAAGTTTGTATATAATATTCTGTAATGTATAGAATTCTGTCAACAAACCAACTTTTGTTTAAAATGAGTAATATTGACAGTCAGTTACGTTCATTTTGTAATACTGCATTCGAAAGCTTACTTCGCCTCTTTTATCACTGTCTAAACATTTTGAATAAATTCTACACATGGATAAAAAAGGAAACTATTTTGATGTAAATAAGAAGAAAGAAAAATTGGGTTTCCTAAAAGAATAAATGATGTACTCAATCGTCTACTAACGATCGTCAATTTTACAATTTTAAGAATGAGATAGCATTCAAGCTCACAATTCGATTAGATTAAGACTGAAATAATTCAAATCATCTCTTCCTGTAGTCTCTTCTGAATTCGTTGGTTTCTGGTCTGACTGCCATCATGTGTTTAATTGAAACGTATTTGATTTTGTGCCTGTGTGCTTCATTGTTTTGTTGCTATATTGTCACCTTTCATAGGAGCTTTGCCAATAGTGTCAATGTTGTCAATATGTTTATAAATATGTTCATATTTAATTAAATGATGTTACCAAAAACGCATATTGCAAAACCGATAAATGAAATACACTGCTTGGTTTAGATAAAAAAAACTTTCATTTAGATTATAAAATAATATCAAGTATTGGGGAGATTTTTTCAATGGGCCCTCTAGGGGGAATCTCGATAAGTGCCCAAGTCTCAACAATCAGCCCGTACAAGGCATATGATAAATAGGAACACTGGTCTTGTTCCTGTCTCTAGTTGCTGCTACACCTTTATTAGTGCATACGGTGTCTCCAGGGGTGGCCCCGGCTGCAGACAGAGATCTTAAACTCGGCCATTCATCACATGCTAATGTGTTTTTGTGATGACCGACCCGTGTGATGTTGGTATTCTGATAGGGAACTTCTCACTTCACAGGGTTTGGTTTAGGGAGGCGGGTTCACATGCTTCCCGTTCTCAGGGTATCACGAGATATTTTCTAGTGAAGTTAGATTATGAAACAATCCATTTTAAACACACATTATTTTTGTAATAAGGGTAAAGAATTATCTTCAAACAAATCTGTCTTTTATATATTTTGGGAAAACAAATTTGTAGCAAATAACATTTTTTGTAAGTATATATTAAACGTACTGAATGTTGTCCGATCCATAAATTAAATCGCTACGATGAAATATCAGGATAAATAGAATTATACAGTATGGAAGATAAAATTATTATTTTACATACATAGATACATACATCGTTCGAACAAATGATAGCCTATTTTGTATTAATTTTAATTAATTTTCAGCACTACTTATCATTAGGATTTGCTTACTTAAAACGACCGCGGGTACATTTCATTATCTTCAGTTACTTTAGAATTGTTTACCCTAAACAAACAAAGAAAGCGAATAGAAATTTATTCAGAAAGGTTTAATAAAAACTTCACATCAAAATGAAACAGAATTGTTCTAAAACACGCATATCTGTATTTGTAGTATATTGCAAAGACGCGATAAAACACGTCAATGACACTGTATTGTGCAAGTAAACGAAAATCGCTTTGGCGTCACTTAACTGGAGACACAAAGAATAAATTTCCACGTGTTTAGCGAGCATCAAACACAGTCACTAAGTGGTGACCGCCATAGAGTTTGTACTGTCTATGTACAGATAAATTAATCAAGATAATTACAGCTTCGTAATTAAAATCGACCGATCTGGTCAATGGTGTTGTTAGATACTGTTTTGCTTGGTCAAACATACTGAGTTTGCTAACACAATATGTAAAGAATGCAAGCTTTGCTTACACCAATTTTCTATTTTATATCATGTATGTTAATGGTATATAAATGCCCTATTTGTAGTGTGTAAATAGGTTATATGTTTAATGCTTGATAAGATCAAACTATGATATGGGATTAGATTATACTGAATTACTCAATAGTTTGTTGATAAAATTGGGGTTTCACAATAGGTGTCTAAAAGACTTTTCGAGTTTGTTATAAATCATTTTGTTATTTTTTTTATACATCAGTTTGGGTCATAGTTATTTTCTTCTGTCACAAAAATCCTAAAGAGTATGCGTTTTATCAACAAGTTACAAATAATGTCATTCAAATCCCAAAACAATTGCAAAATAGGGATATAAAAAAATATGATAAAACATTTCGTCGCCGACAGGATTCGAACCTGTGCGGGGAGACCCCAATGGATTTCGAGTCCATCGCCTTAACCACTCGGCCACGACGACTACCGAGAGAGAGGATGATTTCAATACTATTCATTCCTGAGTACGTCATGCAAGTCGTCAAAAACATCCATTCCTACGATTTTGGACCATCCGTTGTCTATTGTTTCAATATTGTTGAACAAATGAACACAAGTAATAGATAAATTGGGTTGAGAGAGATTTTCGAAGCCTGTAATGCGCTATGGAATATTTTATGGGTGCTTCTTAAAAGAAAACCGTGCCAACCCGGAAGTGAAATGACAAATGCATCAACACTTTCTGGTGCAATAACTTTGTTTTTTTTGTACCTAAATCTGACGGGAACTATCATTTAAAAACAACAAAGAAAAGCATTCATGGGAAATGAAATTTATACAACGATAGATGTACAATGATATAATTTTGCATATTTTGATAATTGTATTTAAATACATTTTAACACAATTGATTTGTGATAAAGTAATTTAACATTTCAATTTCATAAGAGATACCTATTAAGGTCATGCCACATTGATAAGTTGATATTAGATTCATTTCATTACTATGAAGAGAGGAAATATTTTTTTTATGTAACTACATAATTTAGAAAACTATTTGTTATTAACTTAGCCCTGAATCATTTGCAAATACTTTTTTTATAGTTAAAAGACAAATACAACAAATTCATGTCATTTAGCTTCATGTTCTGTAGCTACATCTAGTTAAGATAAACTTCCCTAAATGTTCAACGATTGCACATGCGACATCTACCATTACTCATGCAATCTTTAAAAGGACAGTTCTATCGGGGTATTTTTGGTGGAAAAGGAAATCCAGGAGACATCTCAGTACTCCATATATGTTATTACTACATGATTTTACCACAAACCAGTTGAAAACTGTTACTTTTGGTAGTAATATTATTGATTAAGTTTTGACAACTCGATAAAGAAGAACACGCACTCAGTCAAAACTGACAATGAGAGGTGAAGCCATTCATCGGCACTACGATTGTAAAAAGCCTAACTACATCATATTAAGCATTGTTGATTGGTTTTATCAATGACAATTTGTAAATGTGAAGTTAATCTTTTAAAACATTGTAAAATTCTTAACAGTACAGCCCTTTTTTCACATCATTTTAACAAAAAATAAAATGGCGGGCGAAACACCGATATGTCAGCCACTTTAAGTAACCTCAACAATATTCATAGCTATCTTGACTGTGATCCATCCCACACTGACATGGCCTGGCGATCTTTATTACTTTCTTTAAGACATCAGACTCACCATAAGTGGTGTACTTTCAGATAGTGTACTGTAGCCAATCATATCCAAACACAATTGTAGTGTTACAATCAACTGAATGCAATTGTTGTACCATTATTGACAATCACTAAGTCTATAGAATCTTAAACTTGAATGATGACGTAAGGATCACCATTACATACCATGTCTTCTACTTAAAGGGGCAGTAGCACGTTTTTTGATAATTTTATAATTTGAATTTCTCACTGATAATTGTAAGTGAATGGTAAATGTATTATTTTGACAGTGTCAAAAATCTCATTACAGAAGCCAATCATCCATTGTCAGAGGACAAAAAATGAAGATTCACATAAAATCCATTGGCGGCCATTTTTGTGTGAACACCTCTAAATCATTTATTGTAAGAAAATGAATCGCATGGCTAAACTTAACGTTATATATTGGAATTATTACTGCTCCATTTAGTTTCAATACATTGTCTTTCAATTGAAATCATTAATTTTCATTTTCCTTACATCACCCTATATTCCCCCTAAAAACGTGCTACTGCCCCTTTAAAGGCACCAATCAATCGGCTTTCATCCGCCATTTTGAATGTTAGCATTTCGAGAAAACAAATGTGCTGTTTTTAGCTAATTCATTAACAAAATTAAGAAATAACTACTTGATTGATATCAGAGGAGCATATTTACAAATTATTCATAGTAAAAATTGTCAGTTACAACAGCCTTTTGTCGTAGTAATGCATTCCATGGTCCTAGCTTCAATGATTGGCCTTCATTTCACAATGTTTTTATATTTTGAGCGATAGACTTTATTCTTTGTCAAATTCTTAGAACTTGAACAACAACTGAAATGCTAACCTCACAAAATTTAGTGTGAAATTTCATGTAAAAATCATATATAATTGTAAACAGGAAAGTCCTCCTGAATTTCGTTTCCACAAAAAATACCTCGTTCGAATGGTCCCTTTAATACTTCACTCGTGCATCAATGAAAAGTACGAGTGCTCAGAACTAAATTTCAGTCAGTAAAAGGTATTTCTGATATTGATAACATCAAAAAGAACTGAAGTACATAAAATTTCTCTGGAAAAAAATAAATTCACACAAACATCCACTAAATCAGTAAAACACAAAAAATAACTTAACCCTCATTTTTTCAAAAAACGCTAGAAATAAAAGATAGCTCTATCATAATTGAATACCTTTCATATTTGAATATCAATTTTATTCATAAATAAAATAATTTGATAGCACTCAGGATGTTGTATAAATATCTTGTGGAAAAATCATGAGACATAAGTACTGGCAAGCTTATAAAACACTGACACAAACTTGGATAGTCTATTGGTACATGCTCTGAACATCTAGTAAAAATAAACATTGACAATAAGTCATAGCTCACTCTTTAATAGTCACAGGGCTCTGAATAAATCTCTTCAAATGATGAAGTACAGGCTAAATATAGAATACTTTATTATGAATGTTAGAAATAAAGGACTTTCATTATGCCCAATAATGTTAGACATATTTATTTATTATGTTAGAAATACATTAATTTTGGAAAAGTAATGTCAAATGAAATCATCAGATCTTCAGCCGTATGTAGAATAATTGGCTAAGAACTTGATTTCAATCTGATCATAATATATTTCATAATAATCATGTGAAAGTTTTATTTCTAAAAAATACTTACATGAAAACAAATAAATATATCAAACAGTTACACAAAAACAAGATACTCAAGAAATAATCATTAGGTGTTTCCCTCTGAACATGCTGTAATTTATCATACATCTTAACAGAAAATAAACCTGAATTATCAGAAATTCTCTCCTTAGTGTGAGTTGGGATGAAAGGAGATATATAAATATAAACATTCAAAAGCACATTTATGTTATCAAAACCCCTTAAAGGTATAGTTACACAACATAACCTATATAATCTCTTTTGAATATCAACAAATCATACTCAAATTTTATTAAGACATTTATTACATACCTTGGATTTAATATTTGAGCATGTTGATCTTTGTATCTGTCCATTTATAAACAGTGAATGAAATAAGGCCTTTCCAATAACCCTGATTCTTGTTATTTTTGGTCCAGATTGACAATATATTGAGTTTTTCTGAAATTTTGTTATCTTAATTTACAGAAAAGACACTTTTGGACTTGTTTACCATTCAAGTTTATTTCATACACTGATATAAGTATACAATGTAGTTGCTCATTTTAGTAACATACTGATTTTCCTGAAGTCCTTGATTTAACATTTTTTGAGTAACATAAAACATATTGTATCCAAACAATTCAAAATGTTCACAAGTGAAATTTCTCCACAACAAATCCCCCAGTAAAGTCATATAGCAAGTTCATTGTCATATTTCAATACAATAACAAATTCTCTGATAATGCAAAGATTCAAATCTAATTTCAAGTAAGAAGAAAATGAGAACCTTAGCGATAAATACATACATTTTTAAATATCCATAGATAAACAATTGGTCTGATAAAGAAGAAAGGGAGGTAAATCCAAACATTTCAAAGGCACACATTCATTTCATTCAGTCCATATCAAATTGTTTTTCCTTTTTCTTCTTCTCGCTGCTTGTGCTGGCTGTCATTGATTCCTCGTCACTGTCGTCGCCACCCATCCCTCCTCCCTCCAACAGACTGTGTAACAAGTTACCTGGAAAATGGTTCACAATAATTCAACAGAAACAAAGAGGTGAGGTGATTTGGGTTTAAGGTTGCTTTCAAGAGTAGTTTATTTATATCATGGCTGGTAGTATTATTGGAGGGAGAAAGCCTGCAACGCAAATGCATTGCCGTTAAAACCTGAGGGCATCGGCTGAAACTAGTGAATCATAGATGGTACTGCCCTGATATTCAGTGTAGCATTGCACCTAAACTTGTGTAGAACAGTTCTCTACTGCTAACAAGGCCATAAAATTGTAAATAAACCTAAAAATTTATATCCATTGAAAACAAACTCAAATATATCCAATTTCAGAATTAAATACTGTCCCATAATTTCTATGTCTATTAACAATATAATTTATCACAGTTTTAAATTTTCAAGGAAATTCTGTTTACATGAGACATTACAATGAGACAACATTATTGATGATGCACTTACCAAACAATCCCTGCTGGTTTGATTGTGGAGGTGGCACTCCAAAGAAGAGTTGACCAATTTTATCTAAGTACTGAAAAGGAAATAAAAGGAAATGTTTCAAAAGTGATAATTCTATATAACACTAGATTAGCGTTTGCGGGATACCGCAAAAGCAGAGCAGCCCCGGAACTTTGGGTTTCGCCTTACCCTGTTCCGCCTTTTACAGGCCTCACCAAATTGGGAATTTTCTCGTGACCTTGACCTTTGACACTCAAGGTCACACAATCAATGAACACATTTCATTGAGTATAACATTATTGTAATGAAATAAAGTGTTAAAAATTAAATTAATCCATTTTCTCCATATATGTTGACCTTACTGTGACCTTGACCTTCGACAGTTAGTACCCAAAACTTTTTGAACTTTGTTGTACTTCTCAAGAGATAATATATACAAAATCTAAACTTCATAGCACAAAAACTTTTCAAGTTATTGTGTTTACAAGGAATTGCAATAACTCATATCTCATGACCTTGACCTTTGACCTTCAAGGTCACACAATAATTGAACACTTTTTATTGAGTATAACAATCATGTATTGATTAAAAGTGATCATAGTTAAAATTAAGCATTTTCGCTAAACCATGCTTTAGTCATGACCTTGCTGTGACCTTGACCTTTGACAGATTGTAGCCGAAACCTTTTCAAAAAATTTTACTTTTCCAAGGATGATATATACCAAGTTAGAGCTTCATAGCACAAAAACTTTTCAAGTTACCGTGTTTACAAAGAATTTTGTGGTGATTTTATAACTCGTGACCTTGACCTTTGAACTTGAAAGTGAACATGTCATAATGATTCCCTGGAAGTATTAACATTTAGACATGTTCATGAGTTCTGAAAAGCTAAATGGGATAAAGTTATACCCCAATTTAGTTAATTTTGTAATAACTCATATCTCATGACCTTGACCTTTGACCTTCAAGGTCACACAATCATTGAACACTTTTTATTGAGTATAACAATCATGTATTGATTAAAAGTGTTCATAGTTAAAATAAAGCATTTTCGCTATAACATGCTTGCGTCATGACCTTGCTGTGACCTTGACCTTTGACGGATTGTTGCCAAAACCTTTTCAAAATTTTTTTCTTTTCCAAGGATGATATATACCAAGTTAGAGCTTCATAGCACAAAAACTTTTCAAGTTATCGCGTTTACAAGGAATTCTTAGAGTGAATACATAGCTCGTGACCTTGACCTTTGACCTTGAAAGTGAACGTGTCAAAATCGTTCCCCCGAGGTATGAGTAGTAAGGTATGAATAAGAGTTCTGGAAAGCTCAGTGGAAAAAAGTTATAGCTAGTAGTACGAGTGCGGCGGCGGCGGCGGCGGCGGCGGCGATGGAAACTTCACAAAAACTGATAGCAGCCCCGTCCTTAGACGGGGCTGCTAATTATGAAATGGGCATGGAAAAGGCTGGGGTTTTATCACCATGATAAGAACAGTATTATGTTTTAACAGTAAAAGACAACTTTTCCTAAGAGTGAACATCCTGCTACATCACCGTATAAGTCTTCGCGTTATGCTACAACCTATCGCTTCTAAGGGGCATTTTAGAAGTTGGAATGATGATAATGAAGAAACATATATGGATGAAAACTTCTTTATTCATGATATGCGAGGTTTCGACACAGTTTCTTGTGTCGTTCTCAAGCAGCGAAACGCCGCATAGCATGAATAAAGAAGTTGTCATCCATATATGTTTCCTCATTAACTACAACCTATCCCCTGATATCCTTCTATCGTATTCTGCCGTATCTCTGACGGGTTGTTACTCAACGCTATTTATAGCCTGTCTGTTTTCAGTCAAACTATTCCGAACTCTATACACTGTTGTCTAGTGATGTTGCACGTGGCAATCTAAGAGAGCGCGATTTGGAACTTAGCAGGAGCCTGCAATGAGAATCAGATTTATTATCTCAAAGCACTCCCATTGGTTAATTTGAATCACGAGGTGAGCATGCGGAAAGAAGCCAAGAAACCAGTTTGCCGCTATCGCTGAAAGGGCTTCATTTAATTGGCTTGCTATATATAGCGATACAACAGAGTACTATAGGCTGATGTAGCAGGATGAAGAATGAATTGATAGTAATGTTTTCATGAAAAAGTAGTTTGGTCATGCATGAGTCAACTGCTTGTGCCATGTAAATAATATTAATATAGATCAGACTTAAGTTTACTTACTTCTCTATAGCTAGGGTCTCTTTTCAGTGATGGTTCGTACTTCTCACACAATATTGTAAATACTGCCAACTTTCCTCTGAATAAAAGAATGAGAACATGAAACATGGAAACATCTGGAATAATCCGATTGAGAAATAAAATCAAGGATTAATGCATGAAATTTGTTGAAGACTCTTTAGTGAACACTTAGAACAAGAGTTATCAAATAGAATGACAAAGTCATACATTAAAGTTTTAAAGAACATGGTTTTAAAGGAATCTCATTAATAATCATACATCTATGATAACATTGAAGACGCTTCATATATATCTGAGTAATTCTTAAGAGGAAATTTCTAAAGATCTTGAAATTTACTCATGCTTCATATATCTGAGTAATTCTTAAGAGGAAATTTCTTAAGATCTTGAAATTTACTCAAATAAATATACCGTGTCTCAAAAAAATAAGAAACAGATAATGCAAAATGAATATCAAATACTGGTTAGAAAACCTACCCTTCTAATGCAAGCAAGAGGAACGAGAGGAAGTTGAGTAAAGGTTTGACGAAGGGTGGCCCATTCTCTACATGTGGGTGGTTGGATGTGTATGCACTGAACACAGCATTAGCTGTGTCTTTGTTGCGAAGACACAAATACCTGAAATTAAAGGTCAAAGCCATCATAAGCTTGCTTAAATAAAAGTTCTTAAAAGTAAAAGTTTATACTTCTAACACATTTCTTTTTTATTGCCATAGAATCAACAGTAAACATTATAGTTATATAAACTAACTAAAATTCTGAATAATGTCTTATCTATTTTCTATCTCTCAAAGCTATCTGCCTATCTGTATGTTTTAATATTTAAAGTGTACTCATACAGTGGTGACACTTGAATAAAAAACATATTTAATGTACAGAGTCGTGCAATAATTATTCGGACGGTGAAATTTTTTTCCATAAGCTTGCATGTTAAATTAGTGTAGCATAAATAATTTTCATGAAAGAAGTTCTTGTTGTATCATTGTAAAACTTGGCAGGTTGAATAGAAATCATCTCAGATTGAAGTTAACAATTTCTGTTGTACTATCTGATGAATGTTTATGTAATGTCGCAAGATTTACAGATGTTTGTACAGCAATTAGAAATGTGTCCCGTAGATCACCATTAAAAACTTGTTAACAACAACGTACATAATTTGATTACATTGCTGTCATTCCAAAGATAATGAATGAAAGTTTTAACAGAAATGGTAAGGTTTTAGCCAAGATGATTTGTTACAATTATGCAAAAAATAAACAGGATTAGTTTAACATGCTAGTCTATGAAAAAAACGTCACCGTCCGAATACTTATTGCACGACTCTATCAACAATATCCTGGGATTCCTCTACATCATGAAATGAAAATAGTTGAATGTATTATAAGTTTTTTCCCGAACTTACTGCAGGACAGCCTGTGCTATAAACAAATCAATCTCGGAGGGGTAGCCGTGACTGACGTGATATTCTATCAACATGGCTGCACAACCCTTGCCGTCAGTCGAGTGGACCAGGTGGTATCGGGCCTGTGCATAGTTCTTCTCTGAAATAATCACACACATACTGATGGAATTCTCAGTGTACATAAGTATATATAAGTATTCATAACATATTTCGAATGAAACATTTGAAATCTTAGTATAAGTACATATATATGGCTTAAGTATTCATAGGATTGCAACTTTTTGTACTTAAATATGTATATATATATCACACCCTCAAATTGAAACTCTCAGTGTCTGTTACCAGTACTTTGTATTTATTGCGAGCATATCACTGGGTATGTAAGAGAAATCTTATTCTAATTTCTAATGTATCATCAAGCATCTAAAGAAATGCAAGTGTGCAGACCAGTTGAATGAAAGGTTTATTAACGTAAGGATTTTTACATGCAAAGATTGGTATTTCAATTCAATATATCCTTATCTTACCCTGCCAAAAGATAAGCCCAAATCGTTGATGTAGATCTGGATGTCCCCGTTTGTGATCCGTGTTCACTTTGCTGGTCCATTTGATGGCCGATGTCATATACGTGTGCCTCTCCGGACAGTTGGGATCCATCTTCCTGAACAATGCTCCTACCTTCTCTGTTACAGAAAATATCAACTGAATTTCTTATGAAACTAATTAAATTTGTGTGTGTTTCTCTACATGCCATTTGTTTATAATCAAAGCTGATAAATCACTTTATAAAAAGGGTAGTGATTTGGTTTAAACATACTTCATTCACATATTTATACAATTATATAGGATTGATGACCAACCCACATAGTCGGTCCTAATACTGTCTGGCATTCCAAATTGTTGTTAATATGATTTCATTACCTATAATATCATTGTTCACTTCTTGTTTTGAGGTATCCAGAACATCTACAAGCAAGATAGCTAAATCTACGCCGCTTGATATCTGAAAAAAAATTCAATCGAGAAATGAATAATAAAGAAGCCACACAAAAACATTGAGTCACAATAATTGAAACAGTGGTGTTCAGTTATTTAAAAACAGAATATTTTTCCAACAATTCTGAAGTATAAGCTATTTCCAAAATGCTTAGACATACACACAAAGAGCATTTTGAGAAGAAAGGTTGTAAGTCCTCATTTTCAATGACTGCAATATATGAAAGCTAAATTAAGCTGCATAACATGTAAACAATACATTACAAAGCTTATTTATTTGAACGTTCAGTGATTATATGAACAGTTACAAAACTAATAAATACATTATCTTTTTTGTCAGAAAACTATAAGATATGTAAAATTCCCGTCATTGGAACAGCTCAAGGCTTTGTAGAAACAAAATTCAGGAGGACTTTCCTTTTTACATTTATATTTTATTTTTACATGATAATTTCACTTAATTTCAAATATGTATGTGAGGTTAGCATTTCAGTTATTTAAGATTTTAACAATTTGACAAAGAATAAAGTGTATCGCTCAAAAATAAAAACATCATGAAATGAAGCCAATCATCAAAGCTACGATTGTGGAATGCATTCGTACGACAAAATGCTGTCGTAACTGAAAACTTTAATTATGAATCATTTGTAAATGTGCTCCTCTTCTATCAATCAACTAGTTATTTCTTAATTTTATTAATGAATAACACAATAAAGCACATTTGTTTTCTCGCAATCCTAACATTTCAAGATGGCAGATGAAAGCCGATCGAGCGGTGCCTTAACATGACCCGCACCTATCACTTGCTAATTCATAGCCTTGCTGTATTCAGAAAAATAAATTGTGGTTGAAGTGCATCAGTAAGAAGTAACCAATAGGACATTCCTGATTCGATTATCAAGTTCAAGTGCAGTACGCCGAAGAGCCAGAAAAACGTTGACAAAATGCAGCTTTGGATTGGTACAAGTTTTGCCTTGGGGTAGAATTTGATGTTATGGTAAAAGATTTATGTTTTGTTGACGTATCTATAATTGGTTGTTTATAGTTTTTTAATGTTTCTAAATGGACAGATGGTCAAAACAACATAATTTTGTTTAATGTGAAATGACACAAGTGAATGACAAGTAAACGAACATATTACTTACAGTGCTGCAGGTAATGATACGCACCTATTTATATAGGCTAAGAGATGAATGATCAGTCATGCAAGGAAAATACAAGATATAAGAAAACCTTATGCCAATGTGGAAGTTTAGGGTTTAGTTGACAGTTCTAATGTGGAAGAATCTTTCTGGAATTCTTTTGTGAAAGACAGTCAAATTTTTCTAACGACTACCCCCTATTTCGGGAAGATCCGGAAGTGTAGGCTAAAGATACGCAGGCAGGTTTTGAATACACTTAAAGGAATATTCCAATGAAAAATGAAAAAGAGCCTTTTAAAACAATGTTTATGGATAAATCCTTCAACTTTGGCTAATTATTTTTAGCTAAATCACCAAATCTGCAATAAAAATTCAAAGTTGGGAAAAATCAAGTTTACCGGCATCGATGGGGGCGCCATATTGCTATCTCGAACGGTAAACGAGAGCGAGAAACACCGGGAATATGACGTCAGCGACACACCACGAAATTAGGAGATGCCGTTAGATTCAATGGTGGGCGGTGACGGCCCGTCTAACATGAGACTGTAACAACCGTCACGACTTCAGTAGAGACGTGCTGAATCCAGCATATTCTACTTCTATGATGCCCAAAGCAATAAATAAATATTTCTGACCAGCAGACTGCTTCAAAACTTCAGTACAGATTCAAAAGATCTCCCATGTGCGGACGTCACAAGGTTTGAACACTGACACTCACTGACATTTTTTATAATTTTTGTAAGCTTGAGACATCCTCATTAGGTTGAAATAAAGTGTTAAATGACTTTGCTGAAATAAGTACATTTGTAAAAAAAATAGAAACGTAACTTAGAATAATTTCTTATCAATTATATCACTAAAAAAATTGACCTTCTAATTTGATCTTGTCGAAGCGAATCCTAAAAAGCGAATCCGCGATGATGGTGATATGGTTTCGTAATCAAAAGAAAATTATTTATATCAATCAAAACACGATTGATTAATTTGAAAGATGGCATTTTCTATGTTGACATGGAATTCACGTTTTTATCATATAAATCTTGGCTTGTTTGAGGACGAAAATATTTTTCTATTTATTTAGTTGTCGCCCATACGAAACCAATTCTGATTACGAATCACTAAGGCGCACGGTATATGATATTGTTACGATTCTTGTTTTGTTTACATACCATGTTGATTATTTTCCAAAGGTATTTCAGCTAAACAATACGTAAAGAAATTAAAATGGAATTATGAGATACCATTAGTATACTAAAACGATCAGTAAGGAATGGTGTTTTTAATAATATTAAAGATCTATCAACTCATCAGCAAGGAATACAAAATAATATTATACTCACAAAATTTCTTTATATCATCGAGTGTTTTTTAGTTGCTTTTAGTTGATGAAGCTGAAAATTCCATATTTGTTAAATAAAATAATTTATCTATTTAACTTTTTTTTTTTATTTAACAGAAGGATGTGATTTTAATTACAACAATGCACAAATTATCACAACGTATGTCTCTTAAACTCTTCTTTTTTTTAAACAAAATACTATATTTACGTAAGTTATGCATGCTTTACATTGAATATTTCCTTTTATATATTTTAAAAACAATTATTCTAACACGTTTATTGAATTATTTTTTCCCTTTTCAAACTGACTATAGAGGCTTTTTAAAAATCCAGAGATTGAATGTGAAAGAGTACCAGATTTTGAAAAATCCTATCGTAGTAATTCTTGAGAAAATAAAATGTTATTAACATTATTTTCGGAAAGACGTAAAAATGCTATGCAAAAGTCTTAGTGAGTGATAATATGTATATAACAGGTAAATCATTGACATGCAAGTTTGATGTATCAAATTTCAATCAACGTTTTCTACTTTAAAAGTGTTAATTTTAGATAAAAGAAGGAGTATTTATACAGTACGGCAACATATTTTAGGTAAACATTAAACTTGTACCATGTTTTAATCAGAAAAAAATTGCAAAGAACACATCAAGATATTATACTCTTGCTCGTTTTTAAAACATTTATTTATTTATTTATTTTCTGTGTTCTTTTAGATAATTCATATATCGTTAATAATTCTAGACAAAACCGTATATTAGTCGTAGTTGCTTGTTGAATAATCTGTTCGACGACTGGGTCGTTCTGTAGGCACAACAATGTTTTACGTTAACAAAGTGCGCAGCGCACACAACCAGCAATACTAGTCAAATCATGGAAACTGCACAAAGATGTACGGAGTTTATAATGTAAGCTCCTTGCATCGATTTCTTGTGGTGTGTCGATGACGTCACATTTTCAAATAAAAGGGCGACCACCGTCATCGCTCAAAGACGAAGGTTTAAAATTCTGTAAATACTTATCTCGTTGACAGAAAAATTTAATAATTTGTAAGAATGTCTTTTATAACTCAAACTTTTGCTAGAATTAAGTACTGGAATATTCCTTTAACATTATCAATTTTATAATATTTATAGGTTTTGAAAGTGTTACCAGAAGTTCAGGGAAGGACATATTGATTGTAGGATCAATGAATGTGTTTTAATTGACATTTGATATTGGAGAAGAGAAAATATTTGATGACAATTAATTTGTTAGGAATTTTGTCAGTTTGTACAAACATGTCACTGTTTTGTGCCGCCGTTCAACACCTTACTCCTTTAAATCAATCTAAAACCTTTTAATGTCTTCTTAATTAGCAGCCCCGTCTAAGGACGGGGCTGCTATCAGTTTTTGTGAAGTTTCCATCGCCGCCGCCGCCGCCGCCGCGTCCGCCGCCGCCGCCGCCGCCGCACTCGTACTACTAGCTATAACTTTTTTCCCCTAAGCTTTCCAGAACTCTTATTCATACCTTACTCCTCATACCTCGGGGGAACGATTTTGACATGTTCACTTTCAAGGTCACAGGTCAAGGTCACGAGCTATGTATTCACACTAAGAATTCCTTGTAAACGCGATAACTTGAAAAGTTTTTGTGCTATGAAGCTGTAACTTGGTGTATATCATCCTTGGAAAAGTAAAAAAATTTGAAAAGGTTTTGGCTACAATCCGTCAAAGGTCAAGGTCACAGCAAGGTCATGACGTAAGCATGTTTTAGCGAAAATGCTTTATTTTAACTATGAACACTTTTAATCAATACATGATTGTTATACTCAAAAAAAAGTGTTCAATGATTTTGTGACCTTGAAGGTCAAAGGTCAAGGTCATGAGATATGAGTTATTACAAAATGCACTAAATTGGGGTATAACTTTATCCCATTTAGCTTTTCAGAACTCATGAACATGTCTAAATGTTAATACTTCCAGGGAATCATTATGACATGTTCACTTTCAAGTTCAAAGGTCAAGGTCACGAGTTATAAAATCACCACAAAATTCTTTGTAAACACGGTAACTTGAAAAGTTTTTGTGCTATGAAGCTCTAACTTGGTATATATCATCCTTGGAAAAGTAAAAAAATTTGAAAAGGTTTCGGCTACAATCTGTCAAAGGTCAAGGTCACAGCAAGGTCATGACTTAAGCATGGTTTAGCGAAAATGCTTAATTTTAACTATGATCACTTTTAATCAATACATGATTGTTATACTCAATAAAAAGTGTTCAATTATTGTGTGACCTTGAAGGTCAAAGGTCAAGGTCATGAGATATGAGTTATTGCAATTCCTTCTAAACACAATAACTTGAAAAGTTTTTGTGCTATGAAGTTTAGATTTTGTATATATTATCTCTTGAGAAGTTCAACATTTTCAAAAAGTTTTGGGTACTAACTGTCGAAGGTCAAGGTCACAGCAAGGTCAACATATATGGAGAAAATGGATTAATTGTATTTTTAACACTTTATTTCATTACAATAATGTTATACTCAATGAAATGTGTTCATTGATTGTGTGACCTTGAGTGTCAAAGGTCAAGGTCACGAGAAAATTCCCAATTTGGTGAGGCCTGTAAAAGGCGGAACAGGGTAAGGCGAAACCCAAAGTTCCGGGGCTGCTCTGCTTTTGCGGTATCCCGCAAACGCTAATCTAGTTTCAAAAAGATGTAAAGACAACAAAAAATTAAAAGCTAACACTTAATGTGCAATTATACTTGGTTAACTTTTGTGTAAGTGCGCAGCTTAACCCTCCGCATATCTTTACCCGACACGGCTGTAAATGAATTCAAAATGAAATACCTGATCATGGTTGAGGAGTGTGAGTGCTCCAGTATAAAGAAGGTCCACTGCCTCTGTATATTTGTGTGATCCAGCATATCTGAAAACAAACATATCTTGTGCAGACCTGATTGATTTGTAATGTAGTTTTGCATATTTTAGATTAGGCCTTACCACTACCACTCTTCTCCGATTTATGTTTTATCGATTATGTGAACCTTTTTTGTCGATAATTAAAATTCACATTGTTAGGGGAAATAACGTTAAAATTGCCAGGTAATAAAACAGGATGTTCTGTGGAAGTTACTGGAATGGGCATATTATATTGCCTATCAGATTCGTAAACATTGAACATGAATGATGCAACTACGTTGGAAACGAACACTAGTTTAACTAAAAATGAATTTCATCTGTCAGTAACACACCTGAAATATAAAGTCCTGTACATCTGATGAGCTTCATAGAAGTTACCGGCGTCAACACATGCTTGACATTTTGCTAGCACACGTCCAACGCCGCGAGCGGCCATCTTTCTCAAGTAAAGCTAAACTTTGGATTTATATACGAAATAAGATTTACATTCAGGTAATTCTTTTGTTACTTTTTTCGTCAATTTCTATTACAAATTGATTCCATTTATTGATGGTATTATAAAATAAATAATCTTTGTTTGTCAAAAGGGGATTAAACACTTTACAAAATTATTTTGTAATCGTCATTCGTTTGAGGAGTTTAGTTTTTGATCGACTCAAACAGGAAGTTGTCTTTGTTAGCCGAATGGAAGAACCATCTTGAGAGATCATCTGCAAATATTTGTGAAAGAAACTGCAGTACGTATAAATAAGAATGACTAACGGATTTATCGTGTTTTCAAATCTATTAATTTTCAAGTTGTTGCAGTTTTTGTGTGTTTTATGATTCATGCTTAAGGGACAGAAAGCCGAGAAAAAGTGAAGTACTCTCTGCTCTCATCCCTATTTTCTTAGACTTCTTAGACTTCTGGCAAGTTAGCACTTTCGTCCACTCCAGGGTGTAGATGGTTTTGTAGACACGGGGGGTTCGCAGGCAGAACTATCGGTGGGTTCGTAGACAGATCGACGGTGGGTTCGTAGAAACTGGAAATACGGGCAATAAACTATATCTCATTTTCAATAACAAATTTTTAACATGATCAAATGTCATATAATGTTTATATTTCTCGTTTTTATTCTATCAAAGTTTGAATATTTACTATTTAACGATTGAATTTCTTAACATTAAATACGTTTTCATATCAAAAGAAACTCGTCTTACAAAACATTGAATGGTTAAGGAAAGAACAAAGTAACGATTGAATCAAATTTAACAATCAACTTTTTGACATTAATTCGACAACAATGACCAATTACTACGAGGAAAATAACCTTGAATTAATTGATTAATTGGGACCAATTACTTTGGGACTGATTGATGACTTAAGTTCAGACATAGAATAGGCTTGCTTCATCGCAGAACATATTTTATTAAATTTTTGTACTTCACTTTTGTATTTTATACTCTATATGTAATATTTGTTTGAACAAATCATGGTTTTGAAATGTGAATAATCCATTGCTTGTATTGATAGGCATTTTCCCCCCCTAATACACATGCAAATAAAAACATAATGAAGTTATTAAATAGAAATACAAAATCTACAAGGACAAACTCAGCTCGGTGTGAAACATAACTAACGCTGTATGGCGTTTACCGTCAGTTATCAGGCGAGATATCTCGACGACCAAAAATATCTAGATTTAAGTTGTTGATAAATAAGAAGAGACATGTGCTATAGTTAAAATTAGTTTATGACTCAGACAAAACTAATATTGTGCTTACTTTGAATTTTCCCTACTAATGAAAATTACTTTAAGATTTGATGTCATGATCAAATTACAAGTCGATAAGCCATGACCCGTTAGACTTATCGCGCGACTTATCTCATGGGTTATATAGTTGTTAAGCCTTGCCAAATCTGACTACAAGACTCTGTATCAGAATTGACAATTCCAAGAAATTTTTGTTTGTTGATTTTGACACTTAGACATTTTTGTTTGATTCAAACACTTTGACGAGCAGGATGATTTGTCGAATAATTGAATATGTTATTGAATGTATACACCTTTTAAATAAATGTCTAAAACCAGCCCTTTTGTTGTGTTATTTGTTCCAGACAAAAATGGCAGATGAAGACAGTCTAATGGAAGCCAACAATTCGCCAGTGGTGAGCAACCCAGGGACACCAAGGTCTATTGATCCCTCTGAGGTGAGGGCGACGCCTCCATTACCGGGCGTGGTCCCCCGGCAACAACAGATCCCCCAGATGACCCATCACCAACAGATGAGCAAGTACAGTCAGCTGTTGGCAGTGATAGAGGACATGGGACGAGACATCAGGCCAACATACGCGGGAAACAGAACCTCAGCGGAGAGATTGAAACGCAGCATTGTTCATGGAAGGATACTTGTCAGGGAATGCCTCATGGAGTGTGAACGAAGTGCGAGAACGTAATCACCCATACTCATTTCATCCAAGACATTCTTCATTTCACAGTAGCCTCAAAATGAATCATTTTCATTATTCATCAGGATTATGTCAACTTCATAGACGGAAACATGTCATATTGATCAGTTAGAATGGGAGAATCAAAAGCATTGTAACTGTGAAGTCTTGTATTCTAACATGTCAATTTGCTTTCATTGCACCCTTTATCAATAAAATTTCATGGTAATATACAAGTGAAAGTAAATCAATTGTAGTTGTACCACTAATACAGAACTTATGATGAAGAATATTCACTTTATGCTGGCATGACAATAAGGTTTTATGATTCATGAAATGACATTTATAGTTTTCATTATGACTATTTAATCATGTACCGTTTGCATTGTGGTTCATACTGTTGTGAAAATGTGAATTGATAAAAGAATACGTTTCTACTGAGTGTTATGTTTAAATAGGACATTAAGAACATTAATTTACAGATACTGTAAAATAAATTAAAGCCTCTTGTAAAGGCTTTTCATGAAAAGCTGCCAATCCAATTAAAAATAGCACAAAATAATCAAGAAATGATTCTGTTTATGCACAAATTTTGAAACTTTAATCATAATTGTTTTGCTCTTGCATATCTTATTGTAATATTAATTATGCCTTTTCTTTAATTCATAGGTTATGCTGAACACATTTTTTGTTAAAATGATCATTGAATCATGCAAAAATTGCAAAATATATTTATGTACCTCAAAATGAATTGCTTTTGAATACTGATTATGAATTACTGTCATTATTAATCGCTTAGAACTCATATTTTTTTCTGGCTTTTTAGCTAATAATAAAATTTGTAATGTAACGTTTCTGTTTTGTCTTGTCTTTCATGATGATTAAATGCTTTTACAAGCAAACCTCATTTGAAAATCTGTGAAAGATCTTGAACTTCCTAAAAAGAACAAAGAGAAGCGTTCATAAAATAACAGATAAGTTGGTATCAACTAGATTATTTGGTTTCTTGTGTGTAAGAATGTTGCAATGATGATAACTGACACATCAAATTATTAATACTGTTATCTGTGTGATTGGAGCTTATGAAATTGTGAACATCACCTTAAAGTTCATAATGAAGTATTAAAGAAATAAGCGTATGAAAAGTCAAAATTATTTAGAGCATCTAAGCTATTGGATAACAAAAATTGCCATGGTAAAATGCATATTTTCTACTGTTATTACATTATCATGTTTTTGTGATAGTTGTATAAAGAGATACAGTAAAAAATCTCAATTGCAATTGTGTGAACCGGTACATTAGTTACATTAGTTATTAAAAACACGTTAACGTTTTTCATCATTTGTACTGATTTTGTAAACTACAAAAAGAAGGCATGTGTTTTGATTTATTTTCAAATTTTTTTTTACACACATTAACACCTACATGAGGAAAGAGTAGTGGTCAAAAACACACAGAAAACACTCCTCCATCAAGGTTATGTAACTACTTTGACCAATTTGTAAAACATGTTTACCTGTGCATTGCAAATATGCACTTGCAGAAGTTGTGTACATAGCTGACGTAATGCAAGTTTCTGTTTCAATGAGCAAACGCATTTCAATATTGCCATGTTTCAACCAGGAAATTTAAGGGTATTCATATGTATGTATGTATTTTATGCAACGTTTGTTTCAACTTGTGAAGCGCAAATTGCTCCCAAAACCCATTTTGGATTTTTTACATGCAGTGTATTGTATGTCATAAACGCGCCGTGTTTACACGGGTCCAATACTGCAAAAGCGTTCACTCTGACAATTTAAAGATTGTACAAAGATACCATACAACATTATGAACGCTGGATATGAGACCAGCGAACGACATGATCACAACATCTACGTCTTTTACCTGAGGAACTGATTAAAACCGACAACGACAGCATCAATGTTGGATCGACGCATCAGTTGAGAAGCTTGAGAAGGGGATTCAGAACTCGTCGCACATATACTGACATGATCTTGATCCTTTAGAAACGACATGGACGGTTCAGCTGGAGAGAAAAGTACTGTCACAATAGTGCTATTATAAAGTACTAGGCAATGCGATGAGATTATGATTGTTCCAAAGATTGCAAAGGAAAGATCTTCAGCCTCAAAAAGGCACTTACAAGAATAGCAGAATCGAGATTAATTTCATCCGACGTTGGACAACATAAAGTTGGCGTCGTGCACAGGCATGCCATATGCCTCAGAAAATAACACGTCGTATTTGCATTGGCATTATCACATGACTGCAACATTAATTACTTCAAATTTCAATTTTCACTTT
This sequence comes from Steromphala cineraria, assembly GCA_916613615.1. Taxonomy (NCBI): domain Eukaryota; kingdom Metazoa; phylum Mollusca; class Gastropoda; order Trochida; family Trochidae; genus Steromphala; species Steromphala cineraria. The sequence continues at coordinate 77,808,476 of OU744721.1, forward strand.
AATTATCGACTCAGTTCCAAATTCTGACAAGGACATAGTTACTTGAAAATATTCAGCCTTTATCTATAGTAGTTACAAAATTCTTACATGTGCTTGACACAGTTATGAAATGTCATGATTTTCTTTAATATATTCTATCTGGTTAGGAATGAAAAAAGACATCTATACTTTCTTTTACAAGGTATTTTCGATTCTTAAGCAATTTTTTTATGTTATCCGCCTTATTCCTAGTCGTTTGTTTAAACTTTTGTTGTAAGTGATGGGATATTGCCGACAAGGAAAACTTTCAGATGACTGTTTTGCCCACGATATAGAAGATTCGAAGGCATGTTGTTTGTTCCCTTCCCATCTGAGTCAACTTAGCTTCCGAATACTCTGAGCACAGGCTTTTTGAAAATAGACATCAACACACTTATATGCCCAAAGTGTCTTATCTATTCATATTAAACAAAACTTGCGAAATTTAAGTTTTTCCTCTAGTATAATCATCAATTCTATACGATCGGAGGGTTAATCAACAAGTTATTACAAAATAAAAAAATGCTATTATCTGGTTGTATATCTCTGTTTAAAAACAAGTGCAATCCGACTATAGCTGTTTAAAAATTACGGTTGAGTAAAGGATTGTATTGTATTGAAGTCAACGATGCATGATATATTGCTATAGCCTATAGGTTGGATCATAACGCGGAGAAATGAACGCTGATGTAGCAGGATAGTATTGCTGCTGCAAATACATGTACGAGCTTTCCTTCTTATGTACAGAGCTGTTTCAATCCATGGCAGCCCTTGCTATACCTGGACAAATGAATTTAGTCCATTGGAGTTACGTATGACATATCTTTGATGATTCCTAAAACTGGTTTGTTAATATTGTAACCCGTTATAATGTGTATGTTTTTACCATGTTTAGATTAAGCTTATATTATTATGTTGATGTTGTCACCAGATGATATCAAACAATTCCTAACAATGACACCGAGTATCTATAACGGTTCTGTAGAATTGACCACCATTTGATATGAAGAATAAAAAAAAAATTAATGGCGATTCTAAGCTTCTTCATGCTGTAAAGACAACCCTGTGGCACACGGCAATATATGTGAATGTTGAAATTATTCATTTGGGAATAAAAAAAGTAGTATTCTCATATATGGTTATATTACTTAAGTTCTAGAATTACCAATACAGACGTCACATGATACCGTGTTCCTTCTACATATAACTATCAAAGATGTTTCTATTGAATAGTAAAACATATTTTTTAGTCAGATATGGCTGAGGGTAGCTGTGATCCCTCTACTCCTGGTTTGGTACAGACCCTGGATACAGAACTATACGCAGATTCAGTTGAATGGTGCCCACATAAGGGGTGTCAGGATGTACTCGTCTGTGGAACATACCAACTCGAAGAAGACAAGGTGAAATATTACATTATCAAAAAATATTTTCTGTGATTTATGTTCTAGAGTTTGATAACCCTTTTCAGATAACTCCTCATTTGTGTTGACCATGAATACTTTGTTTCTCCTAGTTAGTTATTCCTTTGTGAAATATGTACAAGGTTAACTTTGAATACTCTTCTTTAATTTGGCACATCAACTTAAGTAGCATGCAGCCTATATAAAACACAAGGATGACTGCATATGTTAATAATAACTTTGACTTATATCGAATACTTTCTTTGTTACGTATTTTGAAATGTGAAGAGCATATTATAATGCACTAAATGTAAATGGATTGCTCTGATTTAAGTGTCTTGTTTCTTTGAATCTGACGTCATTTTCTTTCCTGGAGGGTAATGTTTCTATCTTTGGTCTGTGTCGTTTGAGAGCGTTTGCCCATTTCAGAAACCAGAGGATTTATTTATTTTGAGTTTCATCGTTTACATAAAATCTCTGATATACCATAGACCCATAAGAAATCATCAATCGCAACTTCTTTAACTTGTCAGAAAACCGAAGCATCAGAAGAAAGCACGGAACCACAGACCCGTATTGGACAACTCAGAGTATACCGCCTTGGGTCAAGGTCAGGAGAGGCACATGGCACAAGTAGAGTTCTTTCCCTTCATCATTGCCTTCCCACGGCTGGAATCTTGGACATCAAATGGTGTAACCATAGCGATGGTCATCCTGTGCTTGGGTTGGTCAATGCCAAAGGTGAACTGCAGATCTGGCAGGTGACCGACCTTGACCTTGGATCTCCTCCCGGAAAGATAACTGAGATCGAGCTTGGACCTTCGTGTTTAGGTCTGTCCCTAGATTGGTCAACAGAGGGTGAAGGGTAGGTACCACGTCAGAATTGATTGTTTGATAACAATAATCAAAAAAGTAAAAAAGGGTTTGACGGCAAATCTTTCCGTTATTCCATTTTATTGAGAGCTGAACCGCTGTTAGGAACGATGAAGTTACCCCAGCATGGGTAAGCCCTTAAACTATTTTGGTCAAAATGATGAACTCTTCAATATGATAGTATCTAATTTGTTATACCCCTCCTCTTGAATAAGGTATTGCTTCCACAAATATTAAGTTTTATACCATATTATCGTTTCTTAGTGTTGTAGTTTCAATGGTGTCATATTATGTAAATTGCCATTTCATATATATATAGCTAGTTGTTTGACTTGTTTCTCGCAAAATTCCCCTCTTTTGGTAATCCAAATTATTTTGTATAATTGTATCTGATGATAGTCACGTTTTTCCATATGAGAAAATCAAACATTTACTGGAGGTTTTACGCCAACATTTAGCGTAGTGCAAGACACAAAACGCTAGACTTACCCTGTATACTTAAAATATACTTATACTTAAAAAACACACTGTGAGTATATATATATCCAAAATAATGTATTGCCTATCCCATTTTGGCGACTTTTCCGCCTTAGGTTCGCCAATCGGAGTCTATTCTCAATGGTTACATATCACTGCTTAAAATATACCATATCGATGTAATTTATTTGTTCAGCTAAGAACATAAAATATACATTCCGACATGAATATATTATTGATACTTTTAACGTTGAACATATATTTAATCCCTTGCTTTGATATGTAATACATATGAGTTACACGCTTTGGAATCAAACAGGTCAGTTTCATAATCTTATACTTTGCGGAAGAAATCATGCACATCAAGGTACAAATTCCACATTTACACGAATCACACATGTGTACATCAGACGTGCTAAAGTACTTGAAACTGTCTATACCTGTGACCTTTCGGATCATTTTGAGGAAAGCTTAACGTTCTACGAGACTTATATATTTGATAACAAGCGTTATGACATTCCAAATCAAATCGAAATGCCTATAGATGTCAAAAATGGTACATGACAGTGTACGTAAATTGACTATTTGTTAGATATTGATAATTGAATTTGATAATTTTCTATTGATCCCATTACATGAATAAAACACAATTTAATGGGACTTGTAAGTAGAACAATATACATGTTTTATTCTTACTTGCGAAATCAAAACGATAAACAAAACAAACAAAAATAATTGTGACATCGGACAAAAGTGGTATTTGACAGTGCACTTCAATTGCTTTTTAACACATTTGTTAGTATACTATGGAATGGAATGATCGAAGTTCATAATTTCCTATATGGATTCCATGATAAAACAAAAATATCATATACATTATATTGATGAGAATGTAACATTATATCTAGTAAAACACTAAGTTTTGAAAAGCATTTAGTTGAACATGTAACATTGCTTATGAAAAAGGTACCATTCATACTTGTTTTTTTCTCAGAAAACAAATTGTGACGTCAGACTCAAATGGTTTTCTGTCACTGTTCGATGTTCACGATGACGTAACACAAGTAAGCAAGTGGCATGCGCACGAATACGAAGCTTGGATATGTGCGCATGACAGGTGGAACCCGGGGGTAATATACTCTGGTAAGTGAATTCTTTTTTTCTGTCCTTTTCGTGTTACAGTCTAATAACATATTATCATCGTTTCGGCAATATTTCGTTTCGAAACGATCAATACAGTTATTCAAGTTTATACGTACAAGTGTAATTAGATAGTCCATTATTATTCAAAATGTAATTCCATATTGACATTTCAGCTGGAATGTTTCATAAAATATTGTTCTATGTTGAAATATTTTCACTTATGATATATTTTTTGTAAAAAGGTCCTATTATTTCGAATGTTCTATATGACAAATTATCTTGTTGTATAAGAAATTTAATAATCGTTAATGATATACCATCAATATGATAACATTTTAAAGTGATTAATTTATTATGTTATCTAATATTATCTAGGTTCTTTGTAAATACTTTAACAAATTTAGTGTTATTTAATGGCGAAACTTGTCTTTGACATAAATCTTCGAAATGATAATTTTCTAAGTGACGATAACTAATAGTTGTTCTCTAAGTACCCTAGAGTCGTTGGTAATATGAATAAACTGCAAGTGAATGTTCCTTCACAATATGACATTAATTCACTTATGTTGTATAAAACTATCACTTATGCTATGATCAATGTTCTTACAGTATAGATAAAGATATGAAATGAATGAATGTATCACATAGATTTATTTAAACCGCAATAGTCTCTATGAAATCAATTTAAGTTAGAGTTCTATATTACAAATTAATATAAACTAATGATTTTTATAATAAAAGGAATTTTATGTTTTAAGTTTTCAATTAGAATTTTAATGTTGGTTGATAAAATGCATGTGATTTTTATCCGAAATTTAAGATTGTTATTCTAAATGAAATAATCTGAAATCGAATGTTATTAATTGATGAAATGTTTTATCAAAGAAATTAAAACGATTATTTGTAGGATATAATTAAGGATGCACATAATGAACAGTGAATAATCTATAGTAATTCACCATGGTTTATCCTGAAAAGATGGCTTCTACAAGAATGATCATGCTCTGAATGCTCCGATGATGCTTATATTTCATATTAAATTGATTACACTAATTATTATGAAGTGTATAATTGTGTATAGAGTTTTGACTATATGAAAGTATTTTATTATCGAAACGTACTGGTAAAATGCATAAAAAATTAAAAAGAACAAAATTATCGATTTTGTAAACATTTTGACTTTGATTTTTGAAACTTAATTACTAAGTCTATTGATTTTAAATAATTTTTTTATAAATGACAAACATTACTCAAAAGCAAGCATGTACAACAAAATACAAACAAATATGAGACACGTTCGAATGTGTCATATTATTGGTATATCACTTTATCATTATCATACTGTACGAATTTTGTCAGGTGGAGACGACACGCTATTCAAAGGATGGGATACGAGGGTTGGAACGACGCCTATATTCACCAACAAGCGGTAAGCCAGCAAACTTAATAACGAATTTCAGAACCTAATCTTACCACGTCAAAGCTCAAGTCGTTATATTGAACATCTGGAATGTGTTCCACATTCTTGCATGACACCAGTGAATAGAGAGAGAAATGTTGACACCCATGATTCTATCATCAATACTCGAATTCTCTGTGCTGTTGGATAACACCATAATAGACAGGAATGTTCATTAAGTGTCAGGCCGATTTAATTAAGATCAATGGTATCTGATTTGTAAGATAAGAAAGTTGAATGACATCGCATTTTGACGTGTTCATCTGTTTTGTTGATAGTATGTTATGCTTCAGCTTTTCTGTTAATAAGAAATAACCGGTATAAAATCATCAGTAACAACAATTGTGCAAAGATGGAAAATAATTATCAAGCCTCATTTTGTAATCAATCATTGAATAAATTACTCAATATTTTACCGTAAAACTTAAAACGACCCATTTAATTTAATTGGTCGCTTTTTAAGGTTTAACGAAAACATATTACAGTAAAATTATAGATAATGAACAAATTATGAATTCGGATTTTGATGCCATTTTCTATGTTACAGGCACAGTATGGGAGTATGTAGTATACAGAGTAATCGCTTCCAGGAGTACAAGCTGGCAGTTGGAAGGTACATTCCATACTTACCAACTTTATCGAGCATTGTATATTTGTAAAGGTAAAAGTAAAAGTCTACGCAACCAGACAAAAGTCATTACTTTTGTATTTATTCAAAATGTTAAAAACTAATAACTGAACTTGGAAAGAGTAGAATCTAAGGATTTTTAGTCCAAAGCGTTCATTAACGAGTATACATTTCATTGTGTTCTAATTCATAAATGGACGTTAGACAACTTAACCCCACATGCTCCTCGCAGGGTAAATCATTGTTGAAAGTTGAAGGATGTATTTTCAGCTATGACGAAGAACTTCACATCTGGGACACACGAAATATGAAACGACCCTTAGCTGTATGTGACCTTGGTGGCGGCATCTGGCGGGTCAAGTGGGATCCCTTTAAAGGGGAGACAATTCTCACAGCAACCATGTATAATGGGTTCCATATCGTAGATGCAAAAGGTAAAGCAAACGTAACACGTCATATATCAGTTCCTTAATCTTAATCAGTACATACCAACGACAATGAAGGTTGTGGTTGGTATGACTCATTTATTCAAGATCATTTACAATCCTTATTAATATATGCATTCTTACCAGTTTAGTTTCGCAGTATATGTATGGCTTTATGACTGCTGTGACATGCCATCGTTTATGAAACATTTTAGGCAAAATGTAAATCTTTGAAAGGTGAAAGGTAAATTGATCATTAGATAATAACTTCTGGTATTCTAGAAACCAGCGATTTCCAAGTCGAAACTGAATGTAAGAAACAGATTTACTACGCTCTCTGTGTATATTCTCTGTTTGAATTATTCTACAGATGAGAAACTGTCCATATCATCCCACTACGAGAGTGAGAAGTACCTGGGATACGGTGCAGACTGGTGCTATATGGAACCCTCTGCTGGCGGACAGAGTGACAGAGAGTCGTCTTACATTGCAACCTGCTCGTTCTACAACCATTCACTTCAACTGAGGCAGTGGCCTACGTGACATTTGAAGGATCTAACAAAATAAAGTTAAACAAATGTTAATTATCTATTTGTTGGAACTGTTGTTTTTGTGAAAACTTCCGTGATATATGGCTTAGGCTTGAAGGAAATGGCAAAACTCAGTCTAAGTTAACCTAGCCTCAATATTAGCCGTTTCACTCCGATATTGAGTCTATAAAGGTCTGCGATCTATGGCCCTCTTACGTTATACGTGCGAAGGCAGACTATTGTGGCTTGGTAAGATGAGTTCTGATTGGTCATTTCGATGTGTGGGCTGACGCGACCCTCTACTGGATCTTTCTAGACTCAATATCAGAGTGAAACGGCTAATATTGAGGCTAGGTTTACTTAGACTGTGGCAAAACTGAACATGGCATCCATTTGGATTCATTTGAATATCAGTAACCAAATCATAAAGTGCATGGTTTGATAAACATTTTGGATATATTAAAACGCATGTGATGGTTAGAAATTTAGCAAGGTCGTTCAGATGAAACTGATGGTGACACATAAATGTATCTTCTACTTCGGCTCTGGTACAGAATCCATAATATCCCTTGAGACCCCCGATTGTTTTGTGATAATGTTAGAGGTCTCATTAAGTAGCACATTCAAACAAATCAAGTGCAAAAGCGGGCTCACACAGAGTTCAGATCTAGATAGTGCTGTTGGCCTAACCATTAAGGTCACAAAGCAGCCTAACCGTGATTACTTCAAGTTCAAATGTAACTCAAGTTCTGCGAAGACACCAATCAAATTCAATGACCTTGACATTTCTTCACTAAAGCACTTCAACCAGCTTTGTCTTATAAACAGTTACACACAATGATTCAATTTGATGACTGCTTACATTTATAGGGTTCAGCAGACATCAGTTAATGGTAACCTTGACCTTAATTCAAGGTGATCAAGGCACTCTGGCATCCCTTTGAGCAGTTGCTATCTCTTGCATCCAATGTCTTCAATTTCAATCACAAGTTATAAAGGTTATACACATACAGGCATCAAATCAAATCCTATGTTTGTGTATTACTAACCCTGCCTCTTAATTATAAACACACAATTGCAAGATCACTTTCAGCTCATATGAAGAGCATGATTCTGAAAAAAAGGTATGAAAACATTATGATTACCAATAGCGACAGCGGACATTGTCATATTTGTTGCAAACACTTGTTTATATTCTGTCTTTCAAGTATTTTTGTTATTTTATAATTTGTATTACAAATCTGAATAACGACGTATTTATGGTAGCCGCGTTGCAGATACAAGAAACACTAGCTTTTTGTTAGACTTTGAAACGACCTTAAGTCATATGAATCTCTTTTATGACACATCGACGACATCAAGTTTTGGACTTTACCCCGTGGATTAATGAGATAAACGCGTGTCGCCAATTTGGCGTAGGAATCAATCGTAATGACGTCACACCAATCCTAATTTGGGTGGAGGCATGGTGTGGAAGGAATTTATCTAAAGACGACGAACCATACATGTGCGATGTGCGTCATTGAATCTTTTGAGGAACAAAAATAAAGTTGCGGATCTGAAGGAGATTATAAGATCGTTGAAAGACTTGATATCACTTGTAATCATTTTTAATAAAAAGTGTTTTTCATATTGCCGATGTTATGTTCAAAATTTGCTATTACTTCGTTCGTATTGATACTTCATCATCACAATTCGTTCGAATCCGTTTGAATTACCACCTTTTGTAACACACTCACATATTTTCAATAAAACCTGCTGCATTTAGGGTAATGCAAAAAGGCTTTTTTTCGGAAACTGTTTTTTTAGTACTGTATATGTTGTTATTGTGACCCCTTCTTAAATGAAAATAATTTGCTTCTGATTACGTTTACGCTGATACCATACGACATGCAGACAATTATTGTTACCGAATATCGATATAGTATTTTTAAAGCAAGTAACGTCAAGTGTTGAAACAACATATTTTAAAAGAATTAGAGCAGGGAACGGGAATCCGATATTGATAATCTGAAAAGGAGAAATTTGAAGTTGTAGGATGAGGCTATTGAAAAGGTTTGATTCGTTTAAGATCAAGTAAGAAATTGAAATTTTATCAATATTATGATATGTTTCATTTGTCAACATTTAAAGCCACAAATTTAAAATCAAAATGACACTAGCCATATTATCGATGTAATTCCAAGATGTTAGATAATAAGGCTTCATATCAATTTTCTTTGGGTGTGCAGCCATGGCAGGGACCACAGGGTCACCATAAGTACAATTTAGAATCTCATTATCTAACTAAGGGGTCTGTTTTCAAGGTTTGAGCTTTTTTGGGCCTCCTGGAGAAGAAGATGAAAATAGGTTTAAGGACTTTGCCCCTGTTAGCTATAAATTATTACCCTCGATAGGTTTCCGCTTTTCTCAGCCTTATGCTTCTGGAGAAATAGTCGAAAGTGCACATAGTTTACGGACGGACGAATGGACGGAAGCCGGACACCATGCCATGCCATATAAAAAAGATATAAAATGCATTTATATTACTTTCCATTTGGATGTTCAAATGAGTATGAAAATGACATTTTATGTAATTGACAGACCATATAACTTTGAATAAACAAAGGACATATTGCTGAAATGAAACATTATTTCTAGAATAAATAACACGATATAATATGATATCATAAAACTTTAAATTTACACACAACATTGAGAACCAAGTCGTTGTAATTAAAAACAAATAAAAAAGCTATTAGGAGGTACCCTATGTCACAAAGGTATTCCATTCACTAAGGTGTGATAATCTTGGGCCTGTTGATAAGACCCAAGTACATGTTGACCAAAATAGAACTTATTGCTAATCTCTAAACACTACAAGGTGAACCCGAATATCAAACAGGAGCACCCTTTAGATGGATTAACCACTCGGCGAGGCAAAATACTTTGATTAATTACACGGGAGTGTTAGAGTAAGGATGTAATATAGAGCAATTATTAACCACATTTAATACCTTTAAAGTACCCCTTATGTTATCAATTAGCCTATAATGAATTAATTTGCCAACACATTTGTGTTAACTTTTCAGATGGAATTATATCACGAATTTTGTCAAATGCCAATGGTGCCATGGTCTTTTGATTGGTTCAACTGGATAACAACGGACCAATCAAATGATCACAAACGGGACCTGCCCACATCTCCCAAGTATAAATATGAATAGTTATTACATCATGGTACAACTACGGATAACTTAAACATTTGACTTTACAAGTTCACGACTTCAAAAGAATGAAATTCAAAGGTTGTTTGTTCATGGTTTTATTTATTACGGTGAACAGAGCGGAAGGTAAGTCTATTTTTCTTAATCGTATCAGTTAATTGACATTTGAATAATTGCAAGAGGTAACTATGTGCTTTGTTTTCACAACATGTAAATGGTAGTTATTAATGTCAATATTATCCAATTATCGTTACAGTTATAAATGAACCATTTTCGTCTACCAATTGCGAACATCAGTTTATATATTTCACACCCTCACTTTGACTATTTTCCTTTTTGCAAACGTTGAGCAATTGTACTTTACTGTTTTGCGTTACAATATTCGTCACTGAATAAGCAAATCATCTATAAACAAACGCGAAGAGATAATTTAGACGGAGTTTTAAAGCATGTAAAGATCTTGTAAGTTAAGGTATCAAGGGTGTACTTGGACCTCTAAAATATGTATCTAACCTTGATATTGACAACGGGCGTATGGTGTAGTTTGAAGTATTATCTAAAGACACTTTTTCCCAAAGATAACTTTTTTTCAATTTTCTGAGGAAGTTTTTGTCATTTTGAAATGGTACTGTTGCATATGTTAAATCACATTGGCCATCAAGTGCCGTATACCTTTAAGTCACGTACAAGAAAATATAATTTGACCTCTTTTAGTTCTTAGTAGGGGAGAACAGGGCAAAGCGCGCCCCCTAACAGATAAACGTGTTTTCTGGGCATATTAACATGTTTAGAATGCAACTTGTGGCATGTCTCTTATTCTCATCAGATAAACTATTGTATGACAAATGCTTTTTAACCTTCCATGCCTGCATAAAGAGATATTAACGAAAATGTATTTCGACAAAGGCGGTGCACTTTGCTCCGTTGTTTGGGGCAAAGTGCCCCATGCGAAAAGACACACAATTGTGATATGTCAAACACCTATGATAAGCCATTACCATACAAACAAGTTTTTTAAAAGTGCCATGCAGCTCACAGGCACCCTTATGAAAACTAAACAAATAATAAAATTCTAAGCCCAGTATTCAAAGAAGGACAAAATATGTTTTTATATGTCATGGACCAATATTTTCGAAATTCTTAAGCAAAAACTTTACTGATTACTATATACGAATTTCTAATAACTATGGGAGTCTTGACAATTCAACTCACTTATTATCAGAAACCAACAAATATATGAAATAAATAAAGAAATTGATTGGTTTGCAAGACAAATTTAACATTTTACAAACATCTTATCTCTGTCGGACTTGCCCATACGGCCAATCTTCTTAACTGTTCAGGGTTAAAACAAAATATATATGAATATCAAACTAATATTTTTAAAAATCAAAGAAAATATATGTGTTTTTAAATGAAACAAAACCCTATAATATATTTTTATACTAAAGCAACGAATTGCAAATTTCCTTATTTAATGAATAGATGATATATGTTTGTGTAATAGGTGCCCTAGAGTTTAATGTTGCGTTTTATGTTTATGTGAAATATTGGAATTCGGACATATTCTTTCGTTAAAGAAAAATGCCGTTTTTTCAACTTTTTCCAATGGTAAATCTCCAACTCACGCTAACGATGCAAACGTCGACCACAACGTTTCTTAACGTTTGCTTGCATTGGTTGATAATGACAAACCACGCCATCTGTCGATCGTTAAAGAGAAATAACGCTTGGTCACCTTGCCCCGACGGCGCGCTTTGCCCTACCACCGTCAATATTTCTTCGAGAATGAAGTGCATTTATTTGAGTACACAACGAACGAAGTTTACGTTATCCTAAAATATAAAATTACGGCCAACCCGTCAACTATGATAGCTGAGAACACCTTGTCATGTAATGTAAACATAGAAATTGTCATCCATTACATTATCGTGTTTCTACACACCAATTCCTTAATACCATGGAAGAATCTCAAGTCTGTACTTGATGATGATCAAAGCTATTTTTCTTAAACAATACCCGACGTACTTTCAATTTTAGAAACCGAAGAACCTGTCTCGAGTTCCGATGTGACCCTGCTGAGAAATGTCCTGTCCTCCGCCCAAAGGACCAATGGTCACGTGGTCCTCTCCCCGTCCTTCCTCTCCCTCAGCAGACTCCGAGAGACGGCGAGATGGTTGAACAGGTATCAGCTCAACTGGCAGCATCGTCCCCATAACGACATCCTCTCCCTGTTCAACTGGCACACAGGGCATCATCAACTCCTCCACGGACCTTTCTTGAGGCCTACTGCGAGACCTCCAACGTATCTTGGTGTGAAACCACAACTCCTTGCATCCAAGCCTACTGCCAAGACGTTTGTGAAGCCGCTATGGATGAAGCTGGTTAAACCAACCGTTAAGACTGACGTGGAGATCAAACCCTTGTCCTTCTCGTCCTGGCATAGTCTGTGGAAGGAGGAGGAGGTTGGAAAGTGCGGAGTTCCGGAAGTGGAGACCAATCTGAAGACCAGCAGGATATTTGGTGGCAATGTAGCTAAACCTGGAGCTTGGCCGTGGATGGTAGGTTTAAAGTTCCTTTCACGTATATTTTTATTCACTTGCCTGTTGATTCTGGTAATATGAATTCTTTATGAAGAAAAACTCTAGAAAACAAAGACGTTGGCACTATTTATCAACATGTCAAAATATCATGACGAGAGCTTGGATGGTAGGTTTAAAGTTGCTTTCACATTTATTTTAATTCATTTGCCTGTTGATTCTGGTGTTAAATGTGAATTCTTTATGAAGAAAAACTCTAGAAAACAAAGACTTTGTCACTACTTATCGACGTGGTAAAATATCATGTCCTTGTCATCTTTAAACCATGGAAGTAAAAGGATTGTGTCATTAAAACGCAACTATACCAAATACTTCTCAAAGTGACATGTTATGATATGATTTCTCCTCAGGTTTCTCTGCTGCTGAAGCCGATGGGTCAACATTTCTGTGCCGGGGTTCTCATTTCATCACAGTGGGTTCTCACTGCGCCACACTGCTTCCAAATGTGGAACTCTTCAAAGTGAGTCTGCTAATATTCTTCCCGGGATAAAAATACACTTTCCCCGCAGTATCAATACAATCTTAATTGTTCCATGGGAGTTGATTGTTGTGTTTACCTCATCAATTTGTTTATCTTGGCAATTTGTATGTGATATTCTAAAGCAATATCGTGTAGACTTTAACCATTATAATGTTAATGATGAAACCGAGTATTTGTCGAAAAGTTGAACGACCCTGTTTGTGACGCTGAAGAGTGAGTGAATGAGTGAATGAGAGAGTGAGTGAGTGAGTTATCCTTTAGTGCCGCTTGGGCAGTATTGCAGCCATCAGCGGCGAGAAAGTTAATGAAATTGCCTAAATGATTGAAAAGAATGAAACAGCACAAAGGCTGTAAAACATCAGCAAAATACACGCTGAACAAGTCCTGTTGATTCCAAGCCTTACTGATTTTCAAATCCATTGCAATTCATGCTAATGTAAAATGCCCTATTTGATCTACTTGCATGTTGTCTACCTAGATTACCACAATTCCAGGAGCCCAATTTCTGGACAGTCCGTCTCGGTAAGTTCAACACATCTATTGGACTATTCGAGGAGAACAGAGAGGAAGATTTCTCCATCTCGCGTCTAATCATCCACCCAGAGTTCAAGACCCACCCGGTGTACCAAGAACAGTTGAAGAAACACCTGAACGTTCCTATGAATGACATAGCACTGATAAAGTTGGAGCGACCTGCAACATTCAGTAAATGGGTGAAACCGCTGTGCTTGCCCTACAATGACGAAGTTCCTCGCACAGGCCGGAAGTGCGTCATCAGTGGATGGGGCGTAACCGAAGGTAGGCCAACGACTTGCCCTGCATTCACTAGCTTATGTAAAAACACTTCTTTCTCTTTTTAGTTTGTGTTTTCCCCCCCTTTCCCATATCATTTTCTACTTTTGCTTTTTTATATCTTCGTTTGCTTTTCCTCTTTTATATCTCTGGTCTACGGCCTTTGGGCACTCCCGAATTCCTGCAGTTCATTTTCATCTATTCATTATTACCTTGGCTTACAGAGACTAGTCAAAAGAGGAACCCGGATGAATATTATATATATTACCGTTATAGTCTATACATTATGTTCTCGAGTCTACAGCCTCCGAGCATTTCCACAATTCAAGTTCTTGTTCATACATAATCATCATCCAGATACCACAACATGTTATATATTTTTTCCCCGAAGGTAAATACCATGCTCTCGAGCCTGTGTAGTTAATTGTTATGGTTTTATTCATTATGTTTAATAAATAAAAGTACAAAATCTTACATATTTTGCATCTTCCAGAGTCTGGGTACCCTGGGGTGTTGAACGAGGCAGCCCTCCCAGTCTACAGCACCCGACAGTGCAGGCAGTTCCCGGGGTACAAGGAGCTTCTCACTCCTAACAATATCTGTGCAGGGTTCCAGGATGGCAAAGTGGATGCGTGCAATGTGAGTATGAAGACCCTGAGGTCATGCTAAAGACCCTCAGGCTTGCGGGCTGCGAGGGGGATTATGCAAACACCAGTTGCCATTGGTGACCTTGACATTATTTTTAAGGTCCCCAAGGTAGACTACTTTTCAAACCTCCCTTTACGGCGATGTTCCATGGAGTCTTACGTGGTTACACCAGACGTTTCAAAAATGGACAGTTTATGAAGACACCAGTCGTTAATAAGCTTATGTTCATGTGATATCTTGTGAGCCAGTTACAGTTTTTTTCACTTTGGCAATATTTCAGGGTTCGGTTAACAGTGCTGTAGTAAGGTAACCTTGCCTTGCATTCAAGGCTGTTGACCACAATTCATGTTGAGTAATATGTGAACCTTACAAACCAAACTATATTTGGAACCAGTTTACATTGTGAGGATTATACAGAAACATGTGTCCACCTTCAATGTTAAAAAACCAACACAGGGATTGTAAGCAACCCTAACAACTAAAGAGTATAAATTTGCATGATAAGTTCAGAGTTATCTCAGTTATCATTTTTACAAACAGAAAGTTTTAATATTCTATCCATTTCCTTCATACGCTACACTTTCGTTAAAAAAGCTTTAACTGCTGTAATGCAAATGTGATTTTGTGAAAACGATGTAGGTAAAGTTCGTATTCATTAAAGGCTTGTGAATGAGATGGTCAAGTCAACAATATGTACGATGGTTTCAGAACGACAGTGGAGGTCCTTTGCAGTGCAAGTTCAGGAACAGATGGGTCATCTCCGGTAAGGTGGTCACCCAAATTCTCTCTGTGAACTAGTACTTCTCGTTTCTTTCATCTTGGAATTTATCAATCAAATCCTTTTGATAATGCATGAGACACATTCCTATAGTTAAATGCTTTTATTCCCGGCAACGAAGGGGGAGGGGGTACAGGTTTGGTCTCCGTCCTTTCAAGTGAAAGGGGCAGATTTTCTCAGAAACTATATTTAAGATATCTGTGATAAGATTTGCGGTGTTTTTCCGATATTCTTCTACATTGATGGAAATCGAAAATCAGAGGTGGACAATTATTTTTTCAAAGATATTGCTCTTGTTCCCTGATTTTGGACTCTGTTCGATGGTATCTTCAAAGGAAACGTATTTTCGCAAAAACTATTTTAAAATAGGATACCTAAATTTGCTGTGTGCCTACAGGGCATTAAAACCTTGAATGATTTTGAAAATCAGAAGCGCACAATTATTTGTTTGTAGTCATGCCCTTGTTTAGTGTTTTTGGACAGTTCGAAGGTGTATTCAAAGACGAAATGTTTTCTCAGAACTATTTAGGAAAGGGTAACCAAATTTGCTGTGTTTTCAGGGTATCAATACCTTGAATTATGGAGTTCGAAATTAGAGATTTATGGAATGATATGTTACAGGGTTATGGCCCTTGTAGGAAAATATTGGGAGCTGTAATGAATATCAAGTTGGGTTGAGAGGTTGATGACTATCTTCTTGTTTTGCTTGCCTTCAACATAGTACATTTTGTACATTCATTGCTTCTCTTTTCATAAATCATAATTATTAATGGCAAATATATTGTATTGGATATGTACGGAGTTACATATTCAAAACACTAGCTTGATATTGGACATGTATACATGATATCTTTAAAAAAATCATTTGTCACAGCTGGACTATCTAAATTTCCCATTCCAGGTCTGGTATCCTACGGAGATGCTGGAGGTGACAAATGTGCCCAACCCATGAGGCCTGGCGTGTACACAAGGACGGACACCTTCGTGGAGTGGATACACCAGCAGATATACCGGGACTATACAGAGAGCTTCAACAAGGAGTGAACTCAGCCTCACAATACTACACAAGCGAGCCTGCCAACTTGCTGATTGGAATAGTGACAAACCTGACAAAATAGATCCCATGGTGGTCTACTACGAGACAAGAAATGAGGAAACCATGTTGTAAACAAGTCCTAAAATTTACGATTTTGAAATAAGGATAAATTTGCTGCAAGCACATCTAAATTGGATTTGTGTTTACTTTTAAAAGGAATTCTCAATAAAAGATATCATGCTTATAATCAATTTGTATTTTAACAATATTGTTACATAATCAATATGACGAGGAGAGGGAATCTCTGACATGTATTTATGTTTTTCTACTAATAAGTGCTTCAATAAAATTTACATACTTTATTATTAGGCTCAGTCTTTCAATAGCAATTGACTGTTAGATTTATGAAAGTTATCAGTCACATCAAAGGATCTTCTGTTTTATGACAAACCACTACTGATGGAAAAGGAAATACATGTACAATTATTGATAAAACAATCAACTCCACAATAAACACCAGAATTTGTTGTATTTGAAACATTTGCCAAAATATCTATTGCGTTTCTAGTAAATTACAAAAACATATTTATATATCATTTAGAAATAATATACATAATTGGAAAAACATGTATCTAGATAGTATCACTATTGTGGATTATGTATGTCCTCAAGGGTATAATATCTTTTAACTCATAACCAAGATGTAGGATAAGTTCTATATGTAATAAAACATTACGTGCTACTTCACAATCTGCATTAGTATAAATTGATGTAATTATATAGTCATAGACCCAGGTACCAAAAAAAGTCTTAAGACTGTATGCAAGCTTTTATTTACTTTTATTGGAATTATGAGGTGATTTATCTAATAGTCTTGGGAACAACAGATCTAACTCCAAGTTGACGTTTAGTCTGTGACATTTTTGATCCAAAGTTCATGTTAAGGACTGGTGTGTAAGGCTTGGACACACTTTGGTTACTCCCCGTCTTAGACACATGCCTACAAGAGTTACCTGCCCCTGATGAGTTCTCCCACTGAAAGAAATCACAGCCTCTATTCTTGTCATACTGTGAAGTCCTCACTCCACATGTAAAGAAAAATCTGCCGATGTTTGGTCCCGGAGACTGAACCATCCTTCGCTTTGATCTCCGCCCACACTTACACATAGGGGGCGTTGCTCTCATGGTGTTGGAGGTATTTGAGGTATTCCGGTTTGATTGTTGGGCAGGGCTTGGGGTCTTGAATACATTTGACTGCACTTGTCCTGGGCTAGGAGTTTTCATACTGTTCATGGATACTTGTATTAAGTTTGGTGTCTTGAATACATTAGCTGATGTTTGTGCTGGGCTTGGAGTTTTAAATATGTGACTTGAACCAGGTTTCAGATGATTTGGAGTCTTTAATACAATACCAGACTGATTTGGGGTTGTTTGATGTACAGAGGTAGGATTCTTGAAAACTTTCACAGAGCGAGATGATCCAGGACTTGGAGTCTTGAAAGAGTTACTTGTACTGCTGGGAGCTACAAGACAAGGGTCTGAAGTCAAGAGGCCATGATAATTGTTTGAAGCCTTTGGTTTCAATGTCGAGTCAATTCTTTCCTCTGAACATATTTGATCTTTACTCTCTGTACTTCTTGGTTTTGTTACAGAGGAAAAAGCTGTCTCTCCATTGGAGGAGTCACTCATTCTCCGAGTTTTAGATTTAGGTGAACACTTCTGTGGTGTGTTACCCTTTGAGATTTTCTTGTTCTTGCTGGACGTTAATTTGTCGTCAGTGTCAGAAGAAATGTTTGTGTCTCGAATTTGCAGTCCCCTTTTCTTTCCACTCTTTGTTTTTGGTGACCTTCCTTTGCATGTTAGAGAGGAACTGAGCTTGGTTTGGAGTAGAACTTTAGAGGTGTCACTTGCCTTTGGTTCATATAAGGTTCTAGATTCCTGATTTTTTCCCTAAAGTATCAAAGAACAAAATACTTCTGATGAAAAGCAACATTTTAATAAAACACTGATAAATTTGTGAACAACAAAAGATACATGATAAAGTCATTGGATGGAAATAAAATCAATTGAGGTAATTTGTTAAGGAAGATAACAACAAAAACTCATGACATAAGATTATGGTAAAATATACAAGCGTCTTAAAATATTTTGACAGCCAAGCTTAATGTCATATGCTGTTTACAATTATATTTACACCATGTAAAATTGCAGAAAAGTTTTATCAAAAAACACCAAGAAGAGGTAAAATATTCACAAAATATGCGCCTTGATTAATCAATAAATATCACAGTATTCTTTATTGCACAGCAGTCATGACAATGAGTATGTGGATAGATTCATCTGCGTACCGTGATGTTCTTTGTGACGTTCAGGATACATCCGTCCCTCATCATTCTCCAGGCTAGTCGCGCTGTGTTGCGTGCATCGTCCACTCCTGTAATAGGTAGCATTCAAAGTTATCAGACAATGGATACAAACTACAACAATTTCCAAACAAATAGGCGAAAGCAGTTTTTAGAACAGTCTATATAAGTGAATGTATTTCTTCTTTTCATTATCCATGTTGAATAATGTGAAGATAAATGAATAAATCTTGTTTAGGTGTCAAGATCAGTGATCAAACATTTCTCATAGCTTATCTTACTACTAATCTTTAGGGAGGTTAGGGATAATTTTTGTATTTTTACCTCTACTAGGTTTTGCAGACCAGAGTTATTACTGTACTTATTTGGGTCTTACTTATGCAACAGGCACCAGATGTGACCTGTCACCATCAAAAGAGGGTAGAGGAAGCATCATATTTGACCCTTCTACCGATAGTAGGATGAACAGTTTAAAAACAAGCGTCTGCCTCTAAGTGCTAGACATAAATTTATAAAGATAAATGATTTTTATTGAAAAGGCTCCCTCACCTGAATGTTCTCTGCCTTGGAACTCAATACCAACATCCTGCAAAGCTCCATTGAGACCATGAGGCTTACGACCATAGAATTTCTGAAAATCAACATTACGCAACTTTCAAATTCAATCAGTACAATGAATGTTTGTGACAATTAGAGATTACTATACAACTTGATTTCAATAGGCCATTTTCCGCTTCGCGAGATCCCGTTCAAGGACGGCTGCCATAGCGTGGCAACCGTTGCTAGTCACGTGACATGGGACATGCTACGGCATCAAGATGCTATGTAGACCGGACTCGCGGAAGTAAAAATGACGTTTTTTGGCGATATTCAGTATTATCGAACACATTTGCTGTTTGAATGCTAACTATTTTCGAACTAACGAAGTAACAAATAGTGTTTCTGACCGTTATTGGCAAATCTTGTGTGCAAAAAGTATTTTTAGAAGAGCAAATCGGGCCAGTCATTTTCATATCTTCGAATATCAAAATAAAGGAATACTTTTCTGAAAATAGATTTATAGAATAGGGCGACAGGCAAAAATATTTTCATCTCTTTGAAAGATACCAATCTACCATTATGTAGTCATTATAAATAAAATAAATAGATATTCAAAATATTTTTTGAAGTTTGAAATCTTCGTATACATGTCAATCTAAACGCATGGTAGGCCTACTGTAGGCCTACACTTATTAATTTATTTTTAGGGGCCCGGGGTTTATTCCTTATTTATCTTTATTTCATAGCTGATAATGAATCCTTCTTGTAAATGAAGATTTTCCTCTTTTCTCATCCATCGGATATTATGACACATTTCCATTTTCCGATAAGTAAGCCGGTTTGAATTTTTTTAAATTAATTTTACCTGTAAAAAGTCTTTTTTTAATTTTACATTTTGCTTATTATGGAAAACTGAGAGCTATTTTATCATCACTTGTAGGCGTTGGGCCCGGATTGGGACGGAATAATATAAGCTTTTAATAATATATTTTGACACAACAATTTGTTTTATTCTTGGCTATTTATAGTTTTCCAAAATAACAATTGCACGACAATTTTCTTTAAAAAAATTTATGTTGTTACTAAATGTGTAAGTCAAGATAGCAACGAAAAACCCGCAAGTTGTAAACTACAGGCGAATATATTGTCATGATCATGTATTGAACTAGATTGCAAGTTGAAGCCATATGTGCGGCTTTATTTGTTGAAAAGAATTGAGTTCATTTCATTTTTAGATTACCTTCAGTCGACACCTTTAAAACCGCCACATTGCAACATAATAATTGTAATTGATGCATTTAGCATTTTAGGACAATAAACATAATGGAAACTTAATCATAGCAGACCGGTAAACGTAAAGGAGTGAAATGTTTATTAGATAACGTGTCATGCATCGTGTATAACATGATGTAATTACATATGAATATACCGAGGAGGAAAAGAATTACGCTCGTTCTCAGGAGGCCGCCCTCGAAGAGACACGATGTAAAACAAAAAATCAGTAATATATTGGTATAGATAAAAACGATATCACCAAATTACACGTGAACGATCTTACTATTAAAATTAAGATACTTGAAGAATGCGACTTACCTTTAAATATTTCCCGCAAACTGCTATTCCGACTATCGCTTAATATTGTTATACGATCCGGCTTTGTTTATTCATTCATATAGAATCATACAAAATGTTTATTCATAAAACAAAGGACTCTTAAACAATGCATCCCATCGCAAACATTATTTTTTGTCTCCAATGTTGAAAATATTTACAACGCATTTTTAATACAAAACAAGATTCAGTGCCATATTTTCATCAAAATTACACATCTTCTTATATTTCACAAATGTTAATCGATTTGTTATCGTCTTGCAAAAAAAATCTTTCTCCATTAAGATTTTGACATTTTTATGCGTGAATTGTTTAAAGTTATCAATATGAAAAGTGTAAATGGAAAATATATTTATTGGTTTCACGTGTGTCCTAACCTAGAACTTACATTACTGATGAAGATGATAAAGCTTTCTCACACAAATAAGAAGAGTGAATAAAACGTTTACAATTGATAGAACAGAGTTGAATAATACCAGAATCTTCAGCCAAAAGTCTGTTAATTCGCACTGATGTATTTCCCAAAGACTAGACTAGATATAAGTCTACCCAAAGACTTGCATGTTAATTTGCAATTGCGAGAATAATTTTAGTTAATTAAACGTGTGTTGATTCAATGCGAAATCTCTACCAGCATGTTGGAAATAATCAGGGCTACAATGTCATAATTTTCATTCAATTACCTGATAATTATCAAGAAATATACATGTTATTTAATAACACGAATGAAACATGCCGATTATGTTTAACATGGCCGTCAATGGGACAAGTAAATCACAAGTTGTACATGTCATGCTTAACTTGGTGTCATTCAAAAACTAATCAACGTACTGTGAGATTAAAGGCAATTTCGTGAATGTATAGCCGAGATGATTTCAAAGGTTTATGCAAAATATCACAACGAATGGACTTTTATTTAATTCACGAAAATTATTCTTGTAATTGATAATCAACTTGTAAGTTGATGAGAAATTACGTTGGTGCGAACAGACTTTTGGCCGCTGATAATTTTTTTGTGCAGTGTACATTGAATAATGACAAAGGAATGTTTGAAATCGGAAATTTGTATCGAAAACCGGACAATGCCGCGCGTTAATAAGTCAAATGTAATTTTTAAACTTATGTAAAGCAATCAGAACGACAGTTCGAGTTGATAATGTTTGATTGGTTATATAACATGTATTTGTGTAAATTTTAAGTTTTGAAATTGGCTTCAACGCATATATTTTACTGTTTCAAGATCATTATTTTCTTTTTAATCTGAGGTAAAACCTAACAAAGCTATTTTAATGTGTTTTGGGGTTTGTTAAATTTGTTTTGTATGTTTATGCTATATTTTATCGTGTTGCTTACATCATATTATTCTATTAAAATGCACGGACAATAATTTGTCCTTATATGCACATTTCTATCTCTACATTATGTGTTTAGTTATGCATTTAATTTTTTAAGAAATGTAAAAAGGTTTCGAAAAAGAGCAGACAGTATAAGTGTATTAAGTTTTGTGTAAATTTACATGTTAATGATGACCCATTACCATGATCACGTAAAATTAGATTCAAAGTCACCAGTGTAAGAAGGGGCGTGAATTCTTTTTCTGATCGAGATTTTTATTTTGGGAATCGTAAAGTAATCACTTTAAACATGGATTACTTGTGTACAAGTCGAAAATTGCATTTACATCTATCGCAGGCACATCTTTCACGCCCGGTTTGAAAGCCTGAAACCATTACGGTAAGCCGGCATTCGCCATTTTGTCCCAAAGCGTGTCCCATGTCACGTGATTTGATCATGTGACAAGCCATCCCTATCCCGCAGCAAGGCGAGACGGAAAATCCAGTATTAATTAACTAACATTCATGAATCTTAATTGAGCGACGACAGTTAGTATAAAAAGTAAACAATTCTATGGATATCAAGCTTTTATTCTTCCAAAATAACCATGTTTCCTTATAATTTTTTATTTTTAATTCAAAGCAAATGATACAGGTACAGTATTAGGATTTATTCCTTATTATCCCTAAAGTGTGAAAATTTTGTACTTTTACAACGATAACAAAACACAAGTCAAAAAGAAAACAAGAATGACCTAAGCATTCAACAATGAACCAAAGCTAGCAATACCTACCCTGTATGTTGCCCTCAGATCAATCCAGCTATTCATTTCAGGAGGGCGTGTCAACTGTTTGCGTCTCGCTTCATACAGCAAACATACACCAAGATCCCAGTCTGAATAAAAACATTTTATGATCAATTTCATATGCCACTTATATCTTTTAATAATTGTTCAAAATAGTTCTCTTTTTAAGAGAAGTTTTGGAAATTTAACAGAATTTTTATAAGAAAATCATGATTGTGCTGATTCAGCAGAACAACATATCACTCAAAGGCTATTTCATTCCTCATCGAACAAAAATTTAAAGATTAAGTTGTATGCATTATAAAAGCTATGTTATTTCTGGTCCAACCAATATTGAAATAGTTTGTTGATATGTATGACGAGATCTGACTGTCAAAGATTAAAACTTGAAGAATTCAGCAACATCAGTATTATGCATTGTCAATGAAGTTTTTGGAAGCATAAGAATTGTTGACTGACCTGACCATGTAACAAATGTGGCCCTTGCTCCATCTCCCTCCTCAAACATGATGTTCTTTTCTTGCTTAATCTGCGTTAACCAGTGACAGAACTTCCTCAGACACAGAGATAATGGTATACCATCCTCAACTTGGCTCTGGAACAACAACCAAACATCAATAAAGATAATAACTATCAACAATTGGTTTAAACACTTTTTATAAATATGTCAGCAAAGTATAAAGAAATAGTCTTTTTTTTTATCTCTGATAAGAATAAAAGCTTCTTCACTTTACAAACCTGTTTTTCCAAATGGGAACATTATCTTTCACCTATCAATTATACACACTTTTTTACTTTTCCAAGATATTCTCAGCAACAAATTGAACAAAAGAACATTAAATCCTGTAATAAGATGATAGAGTCTGAACAACACTTCAGTTGCCATATCCAAACTACTTTTACAATCATACAGAAAACTCTAAACTTTAATGATTTTTTTAAAAAGATAATGAGAACTACATTTCATACGAGGAGAAACTATCTACCTGTGTTATTCCTGTGAGGTGTTTACAGAAGTCGCTGAGTACTGGTTGTTCCTGGGGTTGGACGTAAAAGTGGAACACACTCTCTATCTCACCGGTCCTTGTGTTGCACAACACTGCTGGAAACTCAACTGGAATAAAGTAGCAGGGTAACTTCTTTCAGAGGCATTTTAGAAATTGGAATGACAATAATGCAGAGGACTGATATGGATGACAACTTCTTTGTACATTGTATGCGACGTGTCGACGTTTTTTACTGTGTATTGTACTCTTTACCTATATCTTTGCCCCTACTTCATCACTCTTGCTCTGATTGACGACAAAAGAATCTGTGTTGAAACTTCGTATACAATAAACAAAGAAGTTGTCATACATATATTCCTCTGCATTTAAAGTAGCAGGATGTCTTTATCTTGTGGACTCAATTAAGTATGTTGTATTTCTGAATTTGGAAACCCTCATTAAATCTTATTGCATTGTTATAAAATGATGGCATTACTGCTTAAACTGCCTCATTGTTTCCAATGCCTTTGATAACAGTTAGGCATAGAGATTTTTAGTAAATTGAACAAACTATTGTATATTTAGGGATTGGATAGAGTGAGTCATTATTCGACATGCCTTTAGATGCAAGCATTGATTTTCAAATTTGATTTGTCATTTACAGTCAGTAACAGTGTCTTGGTTTTAGGGGTATATATGCATTCATAATAAAAAGATGAATATTGCAAACATACTTATTTCTTGTGTGCGAAACTTGCCGTCTTGCCAACATGTAGATTCAAAGTCAATAACTACCAGGTAGGAAAACACTTGACCTAAAATATGAGATAAGAAAATGTGTCATAAGTAGTTTGGAGGTATGTTAAATATATCGATAAACGATTTCCGAGTGACACACTACTTCTAACAAAAGCAAATAAAACTTTTTAACCCTCCATGGCAAACAATGAAATTAAATGATACTTTCATGCCAGTAGTATTGCATTATTGTTTTTTAAATGATGAAAAATTATTACATTGATAGGATTAGAGAACAGGTAAAGATAATGTGAAATGGTTAATTAGGCTTACCTGTGCAAAGTTTTAGTTTCTTAGTTTTGTCAGCATTAACAGAACTTGGTACATATCGTTTCCTCAGAAGTCCTAGCTCCCTGAAAAAAAAATCATCACTAAGGAGTAAGGAAATATTTTTCATAAACGTCACCCACAACATCAATAAATGTTCATAAAACAATACACTTGAATCATATTGCTGAATGCTAATAGTTGTTGTTGCCCTAGAATTGACAAAGAAAAGCATGCATTCTTTCAAAAAAATTATGCTAATGGCTGAAATATTGCCCAAGCGGCGATAAACAATACCTCCTCACTCATTCACCCTTTCAAAAAAAGGAAACAAAGTTAATTGGTATCATGTTGCCCCATCACAAAAGATTGCTTTTCAATCTTATCATTGTTTGATTCCAAATTGTTATTATTCTCTTTTTAACGCTTTGATTCCAGAGACTTTTTCTTCTTTAACCGTTGACAAGGCCTACCGGTCAACCAGTGAAATGTAGACTGAAACGACTACCGTATTTATCTATTGATTTTACCCTTATATTTTCAAAAGATTTTTTCAAAATATCTTCGGTTGAGCCATTTATCATTTTCGATGATTTTCCCTCATTTTTCACTAAAGTTGAAATGTTGGATAAATATCAACAATATGTGTAATTCTCATGTTTAGCTTTCATAGATGACCACATTATAAGGACAATATTCTCATTATGAGGATATTTCAAAATGATTTAAAATGATTTTTTACATCAGATAAATATAATGTGTTCAAATTATTGGAACAATTACGTTAAATGCCTGAATGCTGTATTCTCATGCAGCAAGCAGAATACCAAGTAATCAGGTGTGATAGAGACTTGGTGAAGTACTGCACTTAACCGATGCAAGTGTTTTATCAACTGCAGATTATTGACAGTCAGTTTTAGTTAACGAATAGTTTATTGTTACAGCTAAATATGACAGTAACTTGCATGAATATTTTCTTAATTATGATAAAAGTGTTGAAGACAACACAACCAAGAAAATATTGTTGTACAATGCTAAAAAGGCTTTTAAGGACCAAATTAATTGGTGATTATTGTATGAACAAGGATGTATTTAGCTCTCTGCAATACACGTCCTTAGGATGAACACTAAATGAATGAGCACTGAGATTTCTGACTTGATCAGTAAGGGGGGGGGGAAATCATGAAATAATTGAAACATAGCAGAGAATTGGGAGAATTGTATAATCTATTTGTATTTGAAACAAGATCGACCATTTGCACATGTTTCACTGAAGGACATCACCATACCGGGCAAGTTCTTTAGTTGTCTTCATATCAAGTTCTTTCAAGTTTGAGATTTGAAATGGAAATTGTCAACTCAAATCGTCCGCCATTACCAATCTCGTCCAATACGAGATTTTGAGAGATAATATAAAAGTGCTTTGTTTGTAAAGCGAAATGGCATTAACTCTTATTTTCCAAAACATTTTTATAATCGGAAATCGGAAAAATAAAATATATTTGAATATATCATGAATGTATAAATTTCTTATTAATAACAGTTAAGAAATCAGTAATTGTTTTTCTTCATATAGGTTAATCTATTCTTGCTATTCCGGAAATATGTAACATTTCAACTTTTACAAAAAACAATATGGCAGCGCCCATGAATCACAACATAAACACATGGGACAGGCGAGTTTAACTCTTAGAATAAACACTTTGGTCCTATTCCAATTTTTGAAATGGAAAAATCGGCAGTTATATCAGATTTCGTTCAAAATAGTAAACAAGACAAAAGGCTGGCAAATAAGAAAAGAAAAGCTGAAGTTTTACTTAGTTTACTGAACCAAAAGAAGACTAATAAGCTTAAAGCGAAGGTAAGTTTATAAATCAGTAGTCCCAGTCCTCATAATTATCATGACTTTTAAAGATAGAGTATGATCAGTGAGACCTCTGTTCAAAGTTTAGAAAATATCAGTTTTCAATGGAAATGTTTTTCACATGATCGATCAGCAATTTTTTGCTGCCAATATATTGTCAATATGAGTTTTGTTTTAAAAAATAACATTATGGACAAATTTTAAACTCTGAATTATGAATAGAAAACTACCATATTTCCTGGAATAGACGATGGACCTCGAATAGAGACCAGGGGCATGGCTGTTTTTAACACTCCAGGTTTCGAATACACTTTGGGTCTTGAATAGATAACCAGTGGTTTTGTAGATAAACAGGTTCGTAGAGACCGATTTATCATGGAGACACCAGGTTTGTAGATAACAGTTTCGTAGAGACCTTCAAAACTTCGAATCATTTAAAAGACTTATTTTTCATATAAAATGTATTATAAATATTTATAAATACATCCTTTATTTGCATAATACAAACAATGTTTTAATATAGCACGGGTATTCAGCTAGTTTCATAATATAAGCGGGCAATTCACAGATGTCAACATGTGAATTATATAGTATATACCAGTACTGTAGTGGATTACCTTAATTTATCTACTCAAAACTGGAACAGCTAGCTAGTAGTGAGATCCGTATGCATCAGTAATCATGCAAACCAATCATACTTACATACCTGTTATCTTTATTCTTTCTTTTCTTTATTATTTCACTATTTTTTACTCTCTATGAAACTGTTTTTCATTTCATCTACGAACCTGTAAGAAATCCCATCTACGAACCCATTTCCTCTACGAATAAACCTACACCCCTTGAATACACTCCAGGTGATAGGTTTATTAATTCTCCCGTAGTTGAATGTAAATAAAGTATCCTCCCTCTAGTCTACATCATCACATCGGCCTCGAATAGACGCTGTGGGTTAAGGGGGTCTGAAAAAAATCAACGTTTGGGGGATGGCTGGGCTCTATTTGACAAAATACAGTACTTTAATATGCTAATGGGGCCCGCTAACAGATTGATACCGGTTCCATGTTATATACATGTATATGGGGACAGGCGAAATTGTCATTCATTTAAGCCGTAATATTATCTTTTTATGGAAGTATACTATAGTTAACTCGCCTTCCTTATTCTCTAGAGATTGAGGTACCTGGTAGTAGGTAGGTGAGATTGAGGTAGTTAAGAGCGTAGTAGTTATCTCCCTTAGACCAATTTGGTTATTACAAGGTAAGGTAAATATAGAACCATGATTTAAATGATAAGCGGGGCATGAATAAAACTTAATTATGAATGGCAGAGTTATCATAAGAAATATGATAAACATTCAATGTGATGTTTATAGTTATATTTAAATTGGAATTGTGGTAAACATTTAAACTTTAAATGGTTGGTGAGTAGCCGTGTCTCTGTATAGCAGATAAGGGAGGTGTATTGTAAATCAGCACCAAGTCAGAATTGCGATCAGTTTATTTGATGTTTCCTTTGTTTAAAAGAAATGTTATTTGTTTACATAAACATGATGGTAGATGTAGGAATAAGTTTGTAAATTATACTTTATTTGGTAGCCAGTAGATTACTGCAATATAACAGGAATCCCTAACAAGTTACAGTTAGTTTTTGTCTTGAGATGTGAAATAGTATGTATGTGTCTAAGTTATGTAATGATTGATTATCCACTTTTTTGGTTTGAGAATAATGGCAACCATATAAATCAAAGGAAAGAATAAGTCTTATATCTTTTTATTTGGAAGGAAATGCTTCAAATATTGATTCTGGTACATAATGTGTAACATCAGCATATTTGTGCTTCTTTGTTTATTTTTAGGGAACCTTGCTGTAAATTGATTTGTGTTTTTCATGTTTGTATTGATAGACAGACTCATCAGATGATTCAGATGACTCAGATGATATGTCACCTTCAAAGAAAAGCAAAAAGTCTGAAGAACTTGATGAAAAAACTTTGTTGAAAATAGAGAAGAAGAAACAGAAGAAATTAAGACTGAAGGAAATAAGGATGCAAATAAAGAAACTACAGAAACAAGAGACTAATCTTAAAGTAAGTGTCATATATTTGTAAGAGTAATATTTTAACAAACTGTATATCCACAAATCCAACCCCTAGGGTTCTATTTGTTCAGCACCCCTTTATTGCATCGGATATATGAATTCAGACCAATATGTTTTTCAGACCAGAATGGATGTTTAAATTTTATCTGATGGTGACCTATTTGACAAAAAATTAATGATTAAGTATTAGAAATCTTGTAGCATTTCCCCTCATGGAGCTCCAGATTTTATTACCTACGAGGGCAGTCATACCGAGGTTCATATTTATCATATGTTGCCCTAGGGCAAAATATCACTTTTTCATTGTGATGTCGCGTTAAAAACAATGCTTTGACGTCACAGTTCACCTATGACATCACAATCTAAACGGGCCGGCGGCGGCTAGTCCGCCTATGCTAGTTTTTTAGTATTTTCTTTAATTTTGGGAGTACGGTAATAAACAGAATATTATATTCGTGCCCATGACATACTATGCTCTAGCTCGGGAAATACTAATATTTAGGCACTCGTGTCGTAAACATAATATGTCATGGACACTCATATAATATCCTCTATTTATTACCTACGAGGGCAGTCATATCGAGGTTCATATTTTTCATATGTTGCCCTAGGGCAAAATATCACTTTTGCATTGTGACGTCAAGTAATAAACAATGCTTTGACTTCACGATTCACCTATGACGTCACATTCTATTACGGGTCGACGGCAGCTTGTCGGCCCATGCTGAGATGTAGTTTTTGAGTGTTTTCATTAATTTTGGGACTTTGGTAATAAACAGAATATTATTTTCGTGCCCATGACATACTATGTTTACGACACACGTGCCTAAATATCAGTATATCCCTCGCTCTCGCTCGGGAAATACCAATATTAAGGCACTCGTGTCGTAAACATAGTATGTCATGGACACTCATATAATATCCTCTATGTATTTACCTTGAGTCATTTTGTTTTTACATTTACAGGAGTTATATATATAAAAGATTCATATCGTATTTACCTCGGTATCCCATAACCCCCTGAGTTGTCTTTTGAGGCCAGATTTTCTTCAAATGAAGCTGATGAGAGTATAAATGACATCCAAGTGTAATTTGTTATATTGACAATTACCCGGTAGATAACTTCGGAAACAATTCTAGAGAGGAAAATCTGGGATAATAAAACCGTACAGACATGATTTAACCCTTATGAGATTCAAAATGTAGTACAATGTCTTTTGTCAGCTTCTATGGTATGTTAATGTATCTCTTAGAGTGTATATGTAAGTTACTATCTGTCACAATGTCAGCTTCTATAATATGTCTGTTATATGTTTATATACATATACCGGGTATATATATATCTACCACCAGGAGCGACCATCACTTCACCTGACGCTGCAGGAGTTGTTGGAGCAGCAGGTGAGAGGTCGGCCCGACTCACGGACTCAGAGAGATGAGCTGCCCACTCTCTACATGCTGGACGTACAACATCTCCTCACCCTCGCTCTGCTCCCCGACTCATACACTCACTACCCCAGGTATAGTGCTCACTGGATTTTATTATTTTAGTTGCAAGAAGCAGGTTTCATAGCAGAAAGTACTTCCATTTTATTAGTAGAATTTAAAGAGACACAGAGTATGTAGATAGGATCACATATGTCAAATTTTGAAATCAATGTTATTACATCGGGAACCACTTACTGTTACTGAAAATAACAAGTTAAAGGTCAATCAGTACATTAGAGCGAAAGTACGGCCATTCAAAGTCGGGATTTTGATCGAAAACCGGACAATGTGGCACAAGTGGCGCGCACGAATTCGCTAAACGTAATTTTGAAACCTTGTCATAAGCTGACAGGAAGACATATTTGATTCGATAGTGTTTATTAGGTATTGTAACTAATCGGTAGATTAATTGGAAGCATCATTTCGAATATTAAACGTATTTGAGATGTTTTCTTGAATTTTCCATAAAATCAAGCATTTTAGAGATATTATGCATAAATGGATATATTTGCAAGTCCAGTGATGAGATATGAACTTTAATCAGCATATTAGATATTTTGTAGCTTATCAAAACCAAATAAAATTTGAAGAAAGATACTCTGTGTCACTTTACTATCTTATTTTCAAACATTTGTTTGTCGTCAAATAAAATATCAAATTAAGTCTCATGTGATACTATTTTCATAATAGTTTTGGTTCCTTACTTTCTTTTTGACATGAGATACCAACAATACACCTCATCATTGATATGCTTTAACACATGATTGAACTAGTATTCTCATATTTCATTGTGCCATTTGAACAACATCCCAAGAACCAGCCACCTAGTGACAGCACTGAATTTTCCCAGATATTGTAAAGTTATTCGTTGAAACCTAGATAGAAACTAGAGTTTATTTATTAATCATCAACTCTATCTCCTCCCCAGATGGTGCAAGTTAGCGCGCCCCAGCAAGGTCACATCAGTAGTTGTCATCGTCCTTGACCAGCTGGGTGCATCTGACTTAGAGGAATATCAACACTGCTTCCCTTTCATGAAGAAGACTTTCAAACAGGTTCAAATCTTCATTTTTCTTTAGTCATCGTTTCTTTTTGGTTGTAAAACAAAGATTTTTTTTACATGGCAATTAGAATTTAGTTCATGCAAGTTCATTGAAGAGTCATCTGAAAGCTAAGGAATATATTTTACACTTGGAAGGTTTCTAAACCAAGTTGACAAGTGTCTTTTCAAGATAGACAAAGATAACAATGGCCCATTGATAAAGAAATCCTCAAGAATTATATCTAAATAAGTTTTTTATTCATTCAGTTCATGTTCTCTGCGTATCAAATTATTTTTTCTACAAGCCAATATAATTTAGTTCATGGCAGAGTTATGATCTGAAAGCTTTGGAATTCATTCAAGTTAATGATAATCATATACTTTTGATAGGCATACACAAAAAATGGCCAATTAATAAATCCTCAAAACTTTTTACCTTGTAAGGTTATGTTCATTGGTTGATGTTTTTTGTGTGTCTCTCATGATTTCAGTTTGCTGAGGTTGTCTCCCCTTACCAGTACCGGAGCACTGTCATGAGTGACATATTCCACGTCCCTTTCAGCAACACAGCTCTCAAGACTCAAGCATGTAGGATGTTTTGTGATACGATGATAACACTTTAAAAATGAGTTAAGAAGTTTGAAATTAGATAATTTAATTAATTAATTTAATGACTGACTAACATTTATTGGTATCCTGTATAAATATATAAAAAATAGTATTCTATTTTCAAGATGAACTGTTAAGATTCAAGTGTAGCGAAAAACAAAGTTTCAACATTTTCATTGGCCAATTTAACGAGGGGTGATTTGTCAACCAATTATGAAGAATAAAAGCTTTACAAATTCTGGCAGGCTTGAAGTCAATCAGTGCATGATGGTTCATTAAACCAGTGTTTAAAATATAGCCTGTCCACCAGTCCTTTAACTGGCTACCTTTTGCCAGGACTGGTTACTTTTTGGTCAGGACTGGTAACTTTTCTTTACTTTCCCCTAAGGAATTGACCAATTAATTTTCAGGACAGGCTAGGTTTCCAATCTATTTTATGCACTGATTAAACAAAGTTCTATAAAAGCGTGATTCTACAATTTCTCTTTGAATCAGCAACTTCATGTCCTAGATTCAACAACATATTAATTTGCTTGTCTGTAAAGGTTTCATAAAGAAAACCTTGTAATTTCAGTCAAAGAGATCAAAAGCAAAGACAAGATTGAGAAGAAGAAAACTGATGTGTCGACCATGGAACCTGATGACGACACACCGACAGATTTCAACAGAAAGCACCTGTTGTTGAACCCTCTACAGCTGATGCTCGAGGGGTATCCCATGCCTGTCAAAACTGTTAAAGGTAGGTGCCTCAAGTAATCTGTGTTATATTGTTAAGCATAAGTTCTAGAATCATGAGGGAATAATTTTAACTTGTCACATTTTCAAATCTTGAACGTGTATTTCCAAATGATTTTATATTGATTAACTAAAAAGTGTCTTTTGAAATTGTAAATGTAATTTCTGCTATTTTAGATTATATTTTAAATATTGTTGATTTTGTATACAATGTTTAAATTGGACATGTTTTCTTTGTGTTTAGACAGGTATAAAGACTTCCAGTTCAGTTTCAAAAGCTATAAAGCTGTGACAAAAAGCAGCCCAATGTTTGCAGTTGATTGTGAGATGGTAAGTACTCAACATAGATTATGATATTATTCTGCACAGAGATTTTAGAATATTTGAATTTTCTTAGCTATCTAAAGTCATTATCTCTAACTTATATGTGGTTTTGGGATTACATTAACTTTTCCTTGTAAATTACACTTTATTACCTTTAAACCGAGAATGACCCCAACCTGCTCAACCCTGGAAAAAGGGGTGGTGGTCTTTAGTTTAGTCTTTATGTGGTCTTATCCCCGCGAGGATACGGTATACCGGTATGTTATTTATGCACTGTAGGGTATCGAATGAATCATAATATAAATTTTTCTGAGCAGTGCTTTTATTTCTTTTAATGAATGAGTAACTATTCATGGTAAGCAATGGTTTCCTCCTGGTATATAACAGTGTATGACGACATCAGGCGAGAGTGAACTGACGAGGATCTCTGTAGTGAACGAGAGGCTGGAGACTGTTTATGATACTCTCGTCAGACCTCACAACAGAATCACAAACTACCTCACACAGTACGTACTGAATGAACACGTTAATGAACATCATTATCCTTTTCATTGGAGTAAATGTATTTTCTTAAATACAAATTTCTGAAGGCAGTTGAGTGATCAGATTACCTCTATCCAAATGGACCTTATACTTGAATTTCAGCTTTTTGGAGTACAGCAGTTCTCGAGAATCAAAGTTGATGGGACATTTGAGGACAACCAACACAATAGATCTATCCTGCATTAAAGATCTTATGAACTAAAAATATGCTTATCTTAGAGTTTGTTCAACCTTATCTGATTGTCATATAAAACAATTTGTCAATTGTCAATTCAATGAATATAAATTATTTTTAAGACCAAATGCCTCAGTATATTGGACACCCTAACTGTCTGTCTCATGCCAAATGTGTGAGAGTTAATAAAGAACCTAATGTACAACAATTTTGTAACTTCATAATGTTGTTTAATTTCATCAGTGTGTGTATATGTTCATGTGTACAGGTACAGCGGGATCACCAAGAAGATGTTGGATCCAGTGAAGACGAGACTGAAGGAGGTACAGAGGAAGCTGAGACTACTGCTGCCTTCCGACTCCATCTGGCTCGGCCAGTCTCTCAACAACGATCTCTCAGCTCTCAAGGTGAGTCAGCCTCCTCCTCCCCCTCTCTCAGTGTTCTTTGAGGAATTCTTAGCCATCTCTGGCTGTTTCTTTCTTCCCCCCTTCAAGTTTTTTTTAGAAAAAGTCTTCGGCTTTTTTCTCTCCTCCCCTTTCCAGTTGATTTTTCTTCCTGTCTCTGGCTATTCCTATCTCCTCCTGCTCTGTAGTTGTAATTTCTTCAAACTTTCTCTTCTTGCCTTCAGTTGTTCTTTCTACAAAGCAATCCTTTTCCCTCCTTCTCTTCATCTTCTTCAATTTTGTGTTTCTTTTCAGAAACATTTCTGACCAGTCTTTTCTTCATCTTCTAGTTGTAATTTCTTCCCACCAATCTCTGCCTCTTCATTCTTTCCACTACCCATCTACCAGAAGTTGTTTTTTCTTCCTAAGCCATCTCTGGCTTGTCCTTTCTCCCGCTCCTCTCAAGCTGTTTCTTTTTTAGAAACATTTCTGTTCATTCCTTTCTCCTTCCCATCGTTTGTTGATATTTTATGAGTGCTTCAACTACTTGCATTAATAACAACAATACAGTGTATTAATCGTTTTCTGTGATATAAAATTGGAGTGGAAAAATGACATGTCATAATTAAAGTTGTTTATGATAGCTTTAAATTCCTTTTTACTATTTCAAGTTCTTCTTTAACGTCGATATTTCCTAATTATCAATCAAATAATTTTTTTTCAGATGTTCCACCCATATGTGATTGACACAAGTGTTATCTATAACCTGTCAGGATTCAAGTGGAAGAAAACTGGATTGAAAATACTTGCCGCTCAGTTTTTGAAGTGAGCTTTTAATCATTTGTGTATAATTATCAAAGGTTTTATAATTAACTGCATGTTTATTTAATTGAAATTCTGGCTTTGGTAGTATTTCTGATGTGAGATTAGTGTTCAAATTGACAATGGTTATCTCACGACCATTAAGCTTATTCTTTCAAATCATAGATAGAACATTTGTTATCTGCGATATATTTTTGTGTTGGTCTTTTCTTCTATCCTAAATTTGATTAAAATATTATATTTGCATTGAATTTCTTACAACAGTTTGATTTGACCAACACCTTCTAAAAGATACCTGTGGAAAATTCTGCAATGCATTATTTACTCAGCAATATTGAAGTGTACCGGTAATATGAAATGGTGTCACATCACTATTAATAGTGTAATGTTTTTAAAGCTGTCACAACTGTACCACACTCACAGTAATTCAACTTTATTTAAAGTTCAATATAACTTCTGAAATTAAGTTTGAGCGAGTCAACAGATTGGAACACTCTATGATACAGTTTTGGTTAAGTTGTGAATGACTTGATATGAAACTCACATTCCCTTCTGTTAAACAAGATCATAAACTTGCTTTTTAAGAATAATAATAAATTACATGGAAGGTTTCTTAATATTGACTAGATCTAATGTATCTGTATCTTGTGTCAGACAGGACATCCAGTGTGGAGCTGAAGGTCACAGCTCTGTGGAAGATGCCAGGGCGACCATGGAACTTGTGCAGCTCAAACTCCAGAGAGGTAATTCAGTGTGAAAACAGCAAGATAGTCTTGATAACAACTTCTGAATTGTTGGATCTGATCTAATGAAGATGTAAGCATGTACTCTGATAGGTCTTGATTTTCACAATGAAGAAGCTACTATCCATAAAATCTTCCTGTTCTTATTTTACCAATTGCAAATGACCTCCAAGACTAACTTGATCGTTGATAAAGACACTATGCACGTTTTTTCACATTTACACATTCATGCCAGAAATTGTAAACATAGACTAATTACTTCATCATTTGCTTCAGTTTTACAAATGACCTCATTATGTAGCTTTTGAACTTATATAATTTTTTTGAATTTAGGAATGTTATTTGGGGATGCGACATTGTCAGCACTGGAAGATGAAGAAGACATGGACACAGCAGACAAATCATCAGAACCAGGAAACCCTCAAGAAAAAGAAGAGTCAAGAAAGCCAGAAGAAAAACAAAACTCCAGGACTGAGGTATCAGAAGAATCAGAGAAGCCCAAAGCAGAAACTCGAACCTTCCCTACACCCAACAAGGAGACTCAGACCTCCTCTACAGCTGATAAAGAGACTGGGATCTCCCCTGTAGCTAACACAGAGCAACCAGGTTCAGCTGGAGACAAGGCTGGGACAGATGGAAGCAGTACAGGGACAGTGAGTGAGGAGCCCCCTGTGTCTAGAGTCCAGGAGAAGAGGAGACTGTTCTTCCAGCAGCATCAGGGACAGTACAAGCACCTGCTCAACATAGCTCACTCTGCCAACAAGTCTGGTTGGTGCACATTTACAAATTTCTGTGTTTTAATATACCCCTACCAATGGTAGAGGATTTATTGTAATACTAATGAGAGAAAACTTTTGTCCGACTTATAACAGAAAAAGTGTTTATCTTATGTTTTAAAATTTGCACATCTTCAATCCTATTAGGAAGGTTGCAGGGCCGACTTACAAGCGATTTCGTTAATATTTGAATATTTTATGAATTTCCATGTTTTGTACTGTCATTTTCCTATTATATCTGAATTTGTCCCAATTGGACAAAAATATCATCTGATTCCTTTCAAATTGTGCACATTGTTTACCTAATTGGGAGAGGTTAAGTGCTAAGTTAGAATGCATTCCATGAATTTTGTAAAATAGTAATTCAGTTGGTCAGGTATGCACGGTTGGGGGAATTAGTGAGCCATGTTAATTTTTGTTCCTTACATTCTTGTTTCTTATTTAATATTTTATATATACAGCAGCAACTGATGGCAAATATTTTTGTTGTCCTGTTATCTTTTGTTAACTTGACAGAATATTAACAAAAATGTCCTTGTTATTTTTATTGAAAATTCATTTGATCTATTCCCTTTTCCAGCTGTTGTGATAGACAAGAAGGAAAACATGACTGACTCGATGTCAATAGAAACAACAAAGTGTGTGGATACAAACTCTGACAAATCCAGAACACAAGAAACTCTGAATGTGTTGAAGAGTGCAGACTTTGTGTGGGTACAGCTGCATGGGCTGGGTAACCTTGACACTTCTACAGGGGAGGAGGATGGAACAGCAGATACTGGGGAGGAAGGAGGAACAGCCTCAAAGAAGAGAGAAGATAAGGACTGCAATGAAGACTCAGAAGGAGAGGATGGAGAGATCAAAGATCATCCAACAAAAATAGTAGGAATTTTCCTTTTATCGTTTTATTCGTGTTCCTTTGCAACTGAGCTACAACTTTTTAAGACTCCCATGACTGGTACAAAATTAATCCCTGGTATTTTATTGTTCTTAATAGAGAGTAAATCAAAGGAATGTGGGAACAAAATGTCCGTTTTTCAGTGATATTGATAGTAATAATTGATTTCACCCTTTCATCCCTAAGAACCAAGTAACAAATATGTTTTTTTGACATGTAGAATCATTTTATAATTATTTTCTACATTTGAAAATTCTTTATTTGTTTGTGAACTATCATCAATGATGTATTGTTCATTGTTTCAGAAATGTCTGAAGAGAATGGACAAGAGAGTACGAAGAATTATGCGGCAAGTAAGGTCAAAGTCTCTGGTGTGTGTGGTTTTATCAGGACAAACTAACCAGCAATCTGTACATAATGGAGGAGTACTTATTAAAATTACATGATATTGACTATCCTTGTTCTTCGATTTTTTTATCAGGCAGGTTTTCAGGGTGTGTAGATCAGAGATTGTTTCTGAATGTAACCATCATTTATTTTGAAAGATGTAAGTGAATGACTCAAACAAGTAGACAAACAGAGTTCATGGCGATTGTTTTAATACATTAAAGGGGCAGTAGCACGTTTTTTGATAATTTTATATTTAAAATATTTCACTGATAATTGTAAGTTAATGCTAATTGTATTATTTTGACAGAGTCAAAAATCTCATTACCGAAACCAATCATCCACAGTCAGAGGACAAAGTATGAAGATTTGCATAAACTCCATTGGCGGCCATTTTGTGTGAACACCTTTAATTCATTTTGTGTAAGAAAAAGGAATCGCATGGCTAAACTTGACTTTATATATTTGAGTTATAACTGCTTCATTTAGTTTAAATACATTGTCTTTCAATTGGAAGCATTAATTTTCATTTTCCTGACATCACCTTATATCCCCCCTAAAAATGTGCTACTGCCCCTTTAAGACATTTATGTTTTGTCCTACAGTGAGCATACATACATATCTTTAATTGAAATATGTCATAGATATATTTTCATTCCTGCAAATTTAAATAAATACTAAGTTTACAACTTCACATATTAGAACTTAGAAGTAGAGCCATTGGCTCTGCAGCTCATCATGTGTCCCAAATTTATGATTTCCTAGGTTGAAGGTAAACTATCTAAATGATAAAAGATGGTGGGATGCCCTTTTTCAACCCAATTATCTAAAAATATTTGTAATAACTCTTATGTAAGATTTCAAAATGAGTTTGAGTTGATCAAAAAGACAACAAAGACATTATAACAGAGGAAACATTTATTGTGTCGAAGCTAGTGGTATGTAAAACGTGCAGTGAGCAAACCAGATACATCACTAGTCCTTGTATCCACAAACTGTCTCTTCTTTATTTCGTGTCATTTGGATTTTGGTAGTGGTGAATAAGAAAATCATCCGCAGATTTCCACTCACTCAGCAGTTGTTATACCAAGATTCTACACTTGATATTCAAAATTTGCGTTAACCAAAATTTTCATTCCAAGAGAATAATTCACACGAAAAACGGAAAGTTGTACATGTTTTAGATATGACTGTTGAGTCCAATCAACATGCAGATTTTGATGTTTGTGACAAGAAGTTTTGTACTTTTTAGATAAATAATATTCAGTAGACAAGAATCTTAAGAAGCTTGCAGAAGAACAATGAGAAAATATGTGCAGCTAACGTCACAAAGACAAAATCTAATTTTCATTCCAACCATTCTCTAGCATATCAGTTTCAATTATTTTTCTAAAACATTTTATTAAAGATACAGACTTAAAATTACTCAATACCTGCTGTAACATAAAACCTTGGTCTTGCAATCTCATTAAAACAATAAAACATAACAGTTTAAACTAATTTTAATGAGACCGGTTTTGTTCAGATGCAAGATCCATATTGACATTACAGCAATAGTTTCCAAATATATTTCTATTGTACTGAAATTAAAATTAAAAATAAAAATTCAACAAAATATTTGGTAAGGAGTACACAAGGGCATATTGACTGACAGTCATGTGTCAGTTTTGCAGCACTTGAATTGTTACATATGATAGAGTATAGAGTTGCAAGGAACCAGAAAGAACTGACAGTGAAATTTGTCAGAAAATGACTTGGTTTGTAACAACATATGCAAAGAGGGATATACAAATTCAACTTCAGATAGAAACAATTAATATTAATCGAAAAGATGTTGATAAGATTGAAATAACTAATTAAGAATCCTCTGCATACAGACTGAAGATATATACTGAGGTGATGACAGTGTTCTATACATGACATCAAAGAAAAGGGTATTTCTCAATCCTAAGGTTCAAAAATCAAACACAGATAAATGTCAGATCTAATATATAGCAGTTTTTAATGTATCTTCAGATTGCACATAGACTACCAGGAACACCACAAATTGAAACATAACTGCAGAAAGAGATGAACAGCTTGCACAACACTCCATCTAGGTACATAATCATTGGATGGCAAGTTACATGCAAGTCAACAAGCTGAGATCAAATAGTTCAGAATTCGTCAAGCACATGCTGATTATTTATTTTATTTCCAAATGAAGCAAATGTCTTCAAATATTTTGATATAATGCCTCGAGAATGAATCAGGAAAAGAAAAGTTTCTACATGATTGTTATCATTTAACAAAGTAGAAAAGATGCAAAATAAGAAAATATGACTTAATAAAAGAAGGAAATTTGTTAATATGATGATGGTTTGATATTGTTTGAAACTGTTTAGAATGTGATTCACAAGAATATTGAAATTATGAAGTTATTATTATTGAGAATGAACTCTAAATAGAAATTCAAGAATGAATCTTAAATCATATCAAAATATGCTGAATAATAAAAGAAAAAAACTTAAACCAATATAAATCAATCCCCTAAATTTGGCTACTCAATATCTAAACATAACTTGTGACATTCTCTGGTATGAAATGCCATTTACATCTCCTAGGTGGTGTTGTTTATTCAAGAATCACTTTTCCTTTCTCTGATCACAAAAAGCAATATAAGTTTTATGAAAATTGAAGTTTTACTGCTTAGAAACATTTTCTCAAAGTTTCCGTTAATAACCCTATCTCACTGGCCATTTGACGACTATTGCACTAAGGTTGTTGCACTTTCACACACACAAACACTATGTAATGTTAACAGATCCACTATCACAACAGGGCGATAAGCAAAACTCGGAAGATACAAACTCCTCGTACAGAAATCCTACTAATAGTTTTTTGAAAATTTGTTGATTTGTAAATTGATGATGAATATCTTAAAAGAGTAAATGGTGATTTAACTTTCAAACAAAGAGGAAAATTAAATAATCTGTACAAAATATCAAATTGTCAAATTTAATTTCAAATATATATATCATGCTAACCATGACTGGTTAATAAAAAAAGTTTTAAATAATTTTATGAAACAAAGTATGACTTCAGTATCATTGAAAACCTGATTCTCAAAATAGCTAATTAAGGGAATGTCTTTTGAGATCAGTGATGTTATTTGAATATTCCTTTTACTGTAAAATTGTAATTACCTAAGGACATTATTTTCAAATTGTATAATACCATGTTTACATGATAAACAAAATCCATTATAATATACAAAGTCGGCATTATTCTCTAGAATACCACTCCTGAAATCTGAAAGCAATTTCTAAAGTTTCCTTCTGACAGTTACTGATCATAATAACAGTTTAAATAGTAGCATATTCACACTGGGAAACAAGTCACATTAATTAATGTGAAATAGGCATTTTGCTCATGTTTGAAACGCCCAATCACAATTAGAATCACTATAACAAAAATATTTCAGGGGTTGGATCGAGGGGCACTAAGTAAAAGTAAATTGATACAACTGAGCCAATTAACTTGCGAGAACTTAAACCAGCATTATAGCATAATATTACCCCTAAATGACATTATAAATGAAGGCCATAGAACTGGCCACGTCATGACATATACAAGCACTGCATAACTGCAAACAAACACACAAGCCTTTAGTCTCTAAACAAAACTCGGACGACTCAACCTATAAGTGTAGTTCACAAATTCATAAAAATTTAATACATAATTCTTATTCAACATTCCCGATATATTGGCACAAACTGTGTTTTCTGAAGATAAATCACCATTATGAACATATATCACAACAAATTCAATAAATATACATGGAAATATGCTTCTTTTGGCTTTGTACAAGCATGTGCTTATTCACAAGCATAAGTGTTTCAAAGGTGATCGCTGGAACTTGACTGTAAGGGAAAAATCTGACTAAATATCAACCCTTCAGGCTGAAAATAACATCAACAATCTAGAAATACATGTTTTCTATTAACCTTAGCAGACAGAAATTACACTCCGAGCATATTTGATTCTTAAGAAGCAAACGATAGACTAATTGTAGATAATTATCAGCAACAGCTATGACGGACAGATTCAGGGTAAAATATCAGTAAACATAATCTCATAAATCATAAACACTGTACAGTTATATTTACAGGGTTGATAAACATCTGGGGTAAAACAGTTGTCAACAATAAATAGGATCACAAAATCAGAGATATACAGTTCAAATTTACACAATAATAGGTTCAAATTTACATGACAGTTCTGTGTGATGATCACCATATTTCACCAACTTGACCCTGAGAAAGATTTGAATGGTTGAAGGATGTAATTCTGATCTCCAGTCTTAATTACAAATATTACATACTCCACATAATGAATGTAAGGACATCATCACTGGATTCGGAATGATTTCCTTTCTAAATGACTTTATTTCCTCGCTGGCTTAACCCTTACGATGCTTGAGGCAGCAATCTTGTCCTGTTGACTTTGAAATAAAAGGGTATTTTGTATCCTAAATTCCACATGAAGTATTCTTTCAAAAGCAAGCATATGATCATTTTTGTTTGACATGACCTTTGTAAAAATAATAATTATCATTTAAATAATATAATATCATAATTTTTATCACTAATCTGGATCCAACAATTAATTATCAAGAAAGGTCCTCGAAACCAGAGTAGATACATTCAATGCAGTACGGATAGGCAAATTGGAGTCGGACACATCTTTTACAATAATGACCTTGAATGATTTTTGTCATGAACCAACAGTTTCATTTTAAAAAGTTAAAGAGGATATAATCAAATTTTCTCGTGTGACAAACGGATGCCAAATGTTTACAAGATTAGAAAAAGATGTTGTCTCAAATGTGTTCAAGATGTCTAGAGTGATGATGTCCTGAAACCAATTGTGCTGACTGCCTGTGTTCTGACAGCATCATCCAACCACATGGACATGTTGAAGTATTTAAGCAGGCATGGGGTTAATAATGTCTTGATGAACCACAACATCAGTTTCATTGAAACACATTAAAGCTAAGCATGCACTTATTGAAACATTTGGTGTAATTAATCTCACATCTTGGAAAACCCTCCATCTCATAACTTCAAATTGATTTCCTGATTTTGTTGTTTAATATTTATGTGTCATAATCATAAATATGAAGGTTCATGGATATCCAGATTGAGATATTGACTATTGAAAACAGGAAAATTAATGCAAACAAACATAAAACTGAACAAGACTAAAAATCATATGCTTCAACTGAAAAATAATTGAGATAAAAAAAAAAAAAAATGAGCAAACATAAAAAATAAAACCAAAAAAACCTTTAGCACAATAAAATTTGTTACAATTGGAAATAACATCTCTATCAAACAATTTTTCATAATTTCCAAGATAATAATTCTAAAAATGTAAAAATAGTTATTATACCTTACTGAAGCAGTATTGGAGTTCAAAAGGTTGAAAGTTGATAAGTGTTAAACCAGTCTAACGGTCAATTTATAGGAATCACTACCAGTTTACAAAGTGATGATCCTGAGATAGACCACTGGCAGAGATTAGGCTACCCAAACATATCAGGACCAAAACAAATAGGACCTGTATTTCTCAAATAAATGCAGGGTCCCAAAGGAGTAACCTGTTTTCTCCAAATTCTATTATAGTTGTATGATCACTAGTATCAATATTGTATAAAAAAAATAAAAGATCAGATTTACATATTGTTATAAGTGATAAAGTATTTTGGTAGGCAAACTGGACTAGAAAAATCAATATAAAACTCAATATTTGATTAATAAACATGCACAAAATGGAAAGAATAACAAAAGGACTGGATTCACTTAAAAAGGTGTTGTAACTTTGAGTTTGTTGTTTGAATTCCGCAAGGGACTAAACCCGAAAAAGTACAACAATTTGAACTAATGGTAGTTATAATGTCTGATGGAAAAGCAAATTGAAATAAGGACAGAATTTGTTTGTACTAGAGAAGGGGTTCATGATGAGTAACCTTATTTTAACAATATGTTTATAGAAGCTTGGAAATTAATTAAGCTCAAGGCCTATAATTTTTATATGAGTTTGTAACCCTTTGAAGTTATAATAAAAGAATGAATGTCAATTTATTTCTTCAAGCCTACTAGTTAATACTTATTTTATACAATGAATCAACATTAACATAAGACAATTTTATAAGTCATTCAAGATGCCAAATGATTGCTTCCTTAACCCCGTGCTAGCCAAGTACCGCCAAGTCCAGAGCCTTGCAATATGGTTTGCCTTGAAATAAATGGAAATGTATGTATAGAAGGGACAGTGACAGATCCAGGAAATGGGTCAGGGAGGTGGGGAGATTTGTGTAATTCCACTATACAACTGCTTGAATCTCCTACCCTCCCTGGATCTGCCACCGAGGGATTATTGGACAGAGGGTTTCATGGAAATAAATACATAAGTGATTCCTTCACACATACACCAACCAAGGACAATGATCATCAACAAATACACTGCTTTATATTTTTGCAACAATATTGTTTTTTTTTTTATGTCAAATATTAAGTAAAACAGAATTTATTAAATATTCATTATCAAAAGTTTCACATGATTTTGCATAATTATTAAACAGTTATTGGACATTATTCAAAGTGACTGTGTGCAAAACGGAAATTGTGTATTTATCCTTTAAAACAGTGAAATAACAACAATTAGAGTTCATTTAAAAGTTTCAGCTAAAAGCTTGTAACGCTAACATATCAGCAATAGGTTTGAACACCTAGTCAATAAAAGAGTTACAAGGGTTTAAAGAAATGAGAGTTATCTCTCCTTTTGGACAAGAAAAAAAGCTGTACATCTATCATTGGTTGTATTGGATAAGGCACACTAGGGTCG
The DNA here is from genome assembly GCA_916613615.1 of Steromphala cineraria. Classification (NCBI taxonomy): domain Eukaryota; kingdom Metazoa; phylum Mollusca; class Gastropoda; order Trochida; family Trochidae; genus Steromphala; species Steromphala cineraria. The sequence continues at coordinate 77,853,455 of OU744721.1, forward strand.
AGTTTATCACTGTCAAACACTTCGATTCAAGTGTTAATGTGCTTGGATAACCAACACACTTGATCTCGACAGAAGCGTTGGGAGAGCGGGCTGGGATACATACATACTTAGTGGAGTAAACTGGTTACTTCACCTTCCTTAATGTAAACATTTCTTGCAACATTTCTTGCATGTGGCATGTCTCATTTCAATTTATCATAAAAGTAAATACAAATCAACATTGTATTGATATTGCACTAATTTTGTTAATTATTATTAAAAGGAGTAATAATTGTTATAGTTTCAAAGATAATCGACACTACTATTGCCCTAGTTGATCAGGGTTCATACTTCAGATTTTCCATAGCTGTTAATGTCGGGCACTGTTTGGTAGGGAGATTCTCTACTAGGAACAGATGAAGTTGGTTTCCAATTGCACATTACCCACTAACACTATTGAGCATTATTGTTTAGCTCTTCAAATGAACCACATCAACTTTTAGGATACTACCACGAGCAATTTGCTAGCTTCTTCAGATGAGACCGATAGCAAAGGTCAGCAGTAAGGTCATTTTTTTAGAAGCAATTTTAGACATTCTAAACTAGCATCTACATTTTCAGAGCCTGTCTAAATTTTAGATATTTTGACATAATTGCTTATGAAGAGTAGTGCATCCCAGCCCTACTAGCATAATACAACCCAGGACAGAGTGAGAGCTGTCAGACATGTTTGATAATCCTTGATCTTGGTTGCTGTGTGTGGACAGGTGACCATCATCTGATGTGAGCTTCGTTCTGTTGCCGTGACGACCCGAAGAGAAAGCGATGGACAATACTGCAGACAGCGTGGTACATGTGCCGAGGCAGAGCACACGGCTGCATCTTGGTTAGGACCTGGCCACAGTGACTGATGTAGTCAGTGAGAGGGTTAAGGAAATACACATGGATATCATTCTCATCATGGCTTTATGCTTAGATGCAGATCATTTGTGGTTTTAGATTTAACAGCTCAAAGTGTAGCAATAATTAATATAATTTTACCTCACTAAAAGTTATTTCAAGATTGAAGCCATTCTGCTATGTCAGGATATTCAAAACTTTTCTGGAGTGATTATGTTAGTTCCCAGATGACAAAACTGATGATCAATTATTAGCTTGTAACAAATATATAATATCACTGTGTATAACCGTACACCGGAACTAGCGAGGTGTATGGCGGAGAAATGTTGCTAGCGAGGAGCGTGATCGCAAACGGGATCACTTAAAAAGCAATCATCGCCGTTTCATCAACTTTTTCTATGTTATTATCATGTCAATAGCTTTCCGAGACATAACTATTTTATGTCATATCCTGTTCATAGTCAGAGATAGCAAATATGTTACTAACAACAGCATGACTCGCAACTGTCATTGTTACTGTCCCTTGGATACAGAATGACAAGCACATACATTTTACTAACTATGTGTGCTAAAATGACCACATGATGTTGATTATTTGAAAGTTATGAAGTAAAATATTACCTAACTTTCGATTTCGGCTCCTCGCTAGCAACATTTATCCGACGTACACCTCGCTAGTTCCGGTGTACGGTTATACACAGTGATTATGTAGTGTTAAAACAAGGGGATTAGGAGCCTAACATAATCGGAATCGGAAGACTTTTCTAAGAGCTCTAAGTTATTATTAAGTTTTCAGATTAATCCAATTGCTTGATAGTCTTGAAATAGATGATTATGAGAACACAAAATAAGAGTGATCATAGTAAATAAATATTGTAAAGGATATATGATGGACCATGGAGGTTGACCACCGTTGACATAAAGAACATAGGAGAATCCATCCCTTGGTTTGCCTCCTATAGAGTAATAGTATGGCAGAAAACTGTGCGGCTTGAAGTTGCGGTGCTCATAGAAGCGTAGTGCCACCGAATTAGTTGCGAGGACGTGGAGATAGACAGCTTTACAGTCATAGCCCTCTTTGGATGTCAGGAAGGACAGTAGGCTGTCCAGGAGCAGTGAAGCTTGAAATAAAGTTTAGGAACAATAACATTATCTGGATAACAACTTCTTTATTGTGAAAATCATGACATTTCAGAGTAAATGCTAACTCCTCCATCAGGTAGCGTTTGGGGAAAAAAGTGGGTAATAATTGTGTTATCCCCTACTTTCCACCTGATGAAGTAGCATGGCTTCATTTTGACGCCTCCAAGATTTGTTATTCAGATGATTTTCATTTTCTTATACGACTTCTACATGCCCTTCGAAGACTAGATTCAGTTGAGTGTTTGCAAAAGAATTTCCTAAAGCCTCCTGAATAAAAGTGACTGGTCAAAATGTATGGATAAAGGATGTTTTGTAATAGGAAATGACACTTTATAGCTCCATGATTCGGCTAGATTGTTTATGACTCCAAAACATTTATATTCATAAATATAATTACCAATTCCATTGCGCCGGAAATCTCCAACAACTCCAAGACTGAGAATATATGCCACCTGAACATGAGCTGGGAAATATGTCGCAAGGATATCAGCGTCCTGTAAGAAATAGATACAAAAATATGAGAGATATTTAAAACAATTTTTTTCTATCATTTTTCTTTTTCAGATAAATATCTAAAATGTTCTTGAAAATGTCAATGATGATAACATTTGAGAAAAAGTAATCAAAAATAGCTTTCACTAATGGCAGATTTATTAAAATCTAAATATTTTAGATATTTAAATACCTACCTAACTTAGTATATGCCACTCACCTTTCTCACGAGAGACAGAGGTTTACCGCGAAATTCATCGTGCTTACCGGATGGGCTGCCCCCAGCCCACTGCGCATGAGCGGGAAACCGGAATCCTGGGTAAAATTCGTATCATACTTTCTGGAAACGAAGTCTTGTAAGAGACGTCCAATGAAGTCCGAAGGGGAGGCGGGCGGGAGTAATTCCTACTAAGTTAGGTAGGTATTTAAATATCTAAAATATTTAGATTTTAATAAATTTTTAACCTACCTAACTTAGTATATGCCACTGATCCGACAGTAGGGAGGAGGGAGGACGAGTCATCAAGGCAGAAAAGCATCCATCAAACATCCTCCCGGAGTGGGAACGACCGAAGCGAACTGCACAGAGAAGCAAACGGTGAACCCCACGAAGTCGCCAACAACGAAACAACTCAACAGGTGCAGGGTGAGAAGTAACGAAGTAGATGAGTTTTCAGCTTACCCTAAAGAGACGTTGGGGCAGCTAGCTGTTGGGCTACCACCAACGGTCCAAAGGTCTGCAGGCCTTCCACGTCTTCCACAGCGAGGTCCCGGAGGTAGTGGGATGCGAAGACCGTCGTAGAGCGCCAGAAACATCCTTCCATGATGGCTGGAACTGAGCAGTTGCGATGTAAGGCCATGGTGGATGCAAGTGCCCGGATCTCGTGCGGGTTGCTGGCGACAGGGTGAGGCAAGCCGGCTGCGTCATATGCTGCTAGGATGACGGTCCGGAGCCACAGCGAGAGGGTGTTTCTGGTGACTTCTCCCTTGGCAGATGGTGAAAAGGGGATGAAGAGTCTCTTCCTGGTGCCTCTCTTGGGCGCAGAGCGGTCGATGTACTCCCGAAGGGCACGTACAGGACACAAAGCGAGTTCTTCCGCATCAGAGGACGACACGATCTTGGAGAGGGGAGGGATGGTGAACGTCCTGCCCGGTTGTCCGGGGAGCTGGTTCTTGGCAACAAAGTTCCACAAGAGGCCGAGGTGAACTGAACCCTTCCTAGACTGCTCGAACCGCACTCTGGTGACGTCCAGTGCGTGCAGCTCACTCACTCTAGCGGCCGTGGCGAAGGACAGGAGGAAGGCTGTTTTCCTGGAGAGGTCTTGAAAAGAGGCTTCTGACAAGGGTTCGAAGGGAGCTCCTCGCAGATATCTGAGGACGACGTTGAGGTCCCAAGCCGGAGGTCTGAACTTGAGTTTCTGGTCCTCCAGCTTGAACGACTTGAGGAGAGCGACCAGCTCGGGAACCTTGGAGAACTTCCTGTCTGATTTAACGGCGAGGACAGAGTTGAGCACCGACAGGTACGTTGAAATAGTTCCACCCTTCAGGTGACGTTTCTGGCGGAGATGAAGGAGGAAGTTGGCCACAAACTGGGGGTCCACAGACAAAGGATCCCGGCCTGCGTCCTTGCAGAAGTTCTCGAATGACAGCCACTTGTCATCGTACAGCGACCTCGTGGATTGCCTATGGGCTCTGGAGATGGCGCTGGCTACTCGTCCTGAGTAACCCTTGGCCCGGAGTGATCTCTGAAGATGGTCCATACGTGCAGAGCGTACCTCTCGGGGTCTGGGTGAAGCTGCCGACTGAGAGGGTGACGAAGCAGGTTTGGCCACTTTGGAAGGGGGAGCGGATCTCTTTCGGCGAGACGAAGAAGATCGGGGAACCAGCCTCTCGCCGGCCAGTAGGGCGCGACCAAAGTCAGTCTGAGGTGAAGTGTGTCCCTGATCTTGGCGACGACTTTGGTCAGGAGAATCGGAGGTGGAAAAGCGTATGCGTCCAGATTCTCCCACGACAAGGACATGGCGTCGACGGCCCAAGCTGCTGGATCGGGGAGAGGCGAGACGTACACCGGAAGCTGATGGTTCTGCTTCGTGGCAAACAGGTCGAGGAGAGGACGGTGGACCTGAGCGGCGATGAGGGCGAAGGCTTCCGGGTTCAACATCCACTCTGTGGGTGACGGCTTGTCTGGTCTGGACAGGGCGTCCGCGAGGACGTTCCTGCAGCCTGGAATGTGTCGAGCTCTGACGAAGATCTGATTCTCGTCCAGAAGGTGGAAGAGCTCGAAGGCCTGTTCTAGGAGCTGAGGAGAGCCTGTCGTTCCTTGGTTCCTGATTGTCCAAACGACCGTGGAGTTGTCTGAGGCCAGGAGAAGGCGGCTGCCTCGTAGAGCTTGAAGCCAATGCGTCACTGCTAAGATTACTGCCTGCATCTCCAGATTGTTTGAGTGCCAGGTGGTCTGAGGATGCGTCCAAATGCCTGACGCAGTCTGATCCCCGAGATAAGCTCCCCAGCCCTGGAGCGAAGCGTCCACGAATAGTTCCTGGTTGTGTTGAAACTCTAGCAAAGAGACGCCTTCGCAGACGTTCGATGGCTGTGTCCACCAACGGAGGTACTGGCTGAGGTGCGCAGGCAGGGAGATCCTTGCTGACGTGTCGTCCGACCGGATGTAAGGGCTGAGAAACACCTGGAGAGGGCGGATCATGAGACGACCTCTGAGCGTGAGGGCCTGGGCGGACGTGAGGAGTCCCAGAAGAGATTGCCAATCTCTGAGTCGGAGAGGAGACACCAAGGCTCGGTGGACGAAGGACTGGATCTTGGTCCACCTGTCTGGAGGAACGAGTAGGAGGCCCAGGTCTGTTCGGAAGCGCCCTCCTATGAAGGTCAAGTCTTGGGAGGGAACGAGCTGAGACTTCTCCCGGTTGACTAGCCATCCCAGCTGGCGGAGGAGGTCGAGGGCCAACGCCGCCTGTCTGCGTAGAACGAGTGGTTGAGGATTGGACATGAGACAGTCGTCGATGTAGGGGTCGAAATGCATCCCTCTGAGATGGAGATAGCGGCAGATGGGAGCTGTGATCCTCGTGAATAACCACGGAGCCGAAGAAATTCCAAACGGCAGGACCCGCCACTGGTAATGTAGGCCCTGGAAGATGAACCGCAGGAACCTCCTGTGAGGCGGGTAGATCGGCACGTGGAGATAGGCGTCCTGTAAGTCGAGGCTGACCATCCAATCGCCTGGAGACAGCTGGGCTCGGAGAGCGTCTAGGGAGGTCATGCGAAAGTGGGATGGTGGTTCCATGTAGAGCTCGTTGAATGTCGCCATGTTGTGGATCATTCGAAACTTGGTGGAATTCTTCTTCGGGACCAGGAAGATTGGTGAGTAAAACCCTGGGGCGTGATCGGGTTGTAGCACCAACTCCAGAGCGTTCTTGTCGGTAAGCGTCTTGATGTTCTCTGCTAGAAGAGCGCTCTGGGCTTCTGAGTACTCCCGTGCCAGGGGAGTCGCGGTCACGGGGGGAGGGCAGGTCAATGGCAACTTGTAACCTGTCCTCAGGGTGTTGGTGACGTAAGGATCTTCTAGTATTGTCCAGTTGCGCCAGGAGATCCCTAATCTCCCGCCTACGGGTGTGGGGTGCACCGGCACGACTGGGGGCGGGAGGACCCGGCCGCGTGGGGCGCAGGCATCACTGTCTGGCGTAGGGTCGCTTGCCACCCCTGCCTCCGCGTGGCTTGGGGGCGTCCCTTCCTCTGGAGGAGTTGGCAGATCGCTGGAACTGCGAGGAGGGACCCGACCTGGAGGGCTGCGTCCTAACCCGCTGGCGCTTGTAAGGGCGTTGACTGTTGTTGTTCTGCCTCCGGAACGAGATGTTAGACACATGTTGTAAGGTCCGGAAGGCAACCTCCGTCTGGGTGACTGCAGCCTGCTCCTTGTAAACTTCCGGGATCTTATCCGCGAAGAGCGTCGATGCCGTGGGGGGAGCCTGTAGGAGGGACTTCTTAAACTCGGAGTCCCACGCACATTGGTCTAGGAAGCCTGAGCGTCGAAGGTGGGTGAGGGAGCCGAGGCCAGCTCTGACGTTGTCGAGGACAAGCACCATGTTGCGCCGCTGCCAGTCCATCAGGGTATGGAGGTGATCTAGACGAGAAGGGTTGTCGACGTCTAAGTCGGCCTTAATCGCGTCAGTCGAGGTGAGGAGGATCGACAGCGGCCTCAGAGTCCTTCTGAGGGCGGCCTCCACCGAAGAGATCTTAGTATCAGACACCTTGTACGTATGGTTGAGGTTTGGGGCCAGGCGTCCAATGGCGTCGTCCAGGGCGGCGGCCTTGTCGAATCGGCTGAGTGAGTGTACGGGCGTAGCTGCCGGTAGCTTCGAAGACTTCAGGGAGGAGGACAGCGAAAGCTTCTGGAAATCGTCCTGAAGCGCGGCTATACCCTCCAGCACATCAGGGTGAGGGGGGAGCTTGAGGTCAGGGTCCTCACGCACACAAGTGAGAGGGTCCGAGCCACCAGGGGAGGAGCCCTCTGGGAGTCTGTCAGCAATCCAGCTCGACACCATCTTCAAGGGCAAGAAGGTGGGGCCCTCTGCCTCGTCGTCATCGTAGTCGGGGACGAAGTGACGTTCATCATCAGAGATAACGGGAGAGTGGCGCCTCTTCCTTGAAGATCTGGGCGTCTTCGGTGGCGTCCGGGAGCCGGAGCGGCGTGAGCGCCGGGAGGTGGACCTGTCCACTGACGGAGAGCGAGAGCGGGAAGGCGTCCTGGAGCGCCGCGAGCGTCGATGGCGTCGAGGAGGGGAGGGGCTCCTGGAGCGACGAGGTGAGCGGGATGTCCTGACGTCCCTAGGAGGAGAGTCCCTGGAGCGCTGGCGCCGGTCTGAGCGCTGCTTGGGGTCCAGGCGCTGGCGTTGGTCTCGATCTCCCGATCGCTGGCGCTGATCCTGACGCTGGTCACGATCCCTGGAGTGCTGGCGCTGGTCCTGGCGCTGGTCCGAGCGTTGGTCGTGACGCTGGCGGTTGTCAGGGCGCTGGTCCTGGCGCTGGTCCAGGCGAGAGTCCGGGCGCTGGTCCTGGCGTTGGCGTTGGTCCTGGTCCTGTGACAGAGGTTGACGGGCCATCAACTTGTCAAACATGCTGGACATGATGAGCTCCAGCTCCGGGCGAGAGAGGGTCGAAGACGTGCTGGGCGTCGGAGGCGGCGTCTGCCGAGCAGGAGGAGGAGGAGGAGGAGGAGGAGGCGGCGGCGTGGGTGAGCGACGGGGCTCCTCCTGGCGTGGAGAGTCCAGAGAGCCGGCCGGCTCGACAGGAGGGAGGTCGGTGGTGGGGTCGGACATGCTCCTACGTCGACGCTGAGTAAGCCTCTTCCTGCGAGCTGAGGAGAAGACCTTGAAGTCGATGGGGGAGAGGTCAGAACACTCTGCACAGCGGTCGTCCACAAGGCAGATCCTGGGAAGACAATCTGGGCAGCGGAGGTGTGGGTCCTTGGCCGACTTGGAGGAGCGACACGACACACAGTAGACTCTTGGCATAAATACTGTAACACACAAGTCAGAAAAATGCCAATCATGGAGACACACACAAGGGGAATGCATACAAAAATTTAAAATTAAGAATTTAAAAATTTGATTAAGAGCGTGCCCCTTTAAGGGCAAGCGAAAACGGGAAAAATTATGTCCCGGAAAGGTTGCCGTAGAAAATTAAATAAGATGTAATGAAATAATTTTGAAGGGAAAAAATTATTATTACAAGTTTATTTAATAGAAATGAATGCAAAATGAAATGCATTAGATGGAATATGTAATATGAAATTAATATATAGGGATAAGTGATTATGATATATATTAATTTATGATTGAAAAAATTTTTATGAAATTTTTTGTGAAAAAGATATAAGAAATAAAATATAATGCGATATATTATTATTTTTATATGAAATGGGATATAAGCTGCTGGAAGTAATGCATAGAAACACTTAGGAAGTGTTTAGAAATGCAAAACGGGTTTTTAGAAGGAAAAAACGGGCAGCCATAGTATTTGGACCAAAGCAAGGTAGATGTGACGTAAGCAGGAAATGCGGACGTGCAGAAAAGCAGGTCAACAGAACCAGCCCATGTAGATGGAAAAACAAGAAGGAAAAGAAGGAAGGGGGGTACGAAACAGGTAGATCGACCCCCCAGAAGGTATTTCCAAGTGAAATAGAACATGCAAGGACGTAAACATGGCGAGGTGCCACGTACATGATCAAAATCACCAAGTGCAAAAAGATTGCGAAAGCGAAGTTAGAAGGAAACATCGATACATTAGAAACGATGGGGGCAGCAAAAGGAGTAATGACGGAAGGAAAGGAAAGAAAAAGATCAGAAAAACCAACCGTGAAGAAAATCAGTAAGCGAGATGAAAATACGTGCGTTCTCTAAGAGAGAGAAAGAAAGTATGATACGAATTTTACCCAGGATTCCGGTTTCCCGCTCATGCGCAGTGGGCTGGGGGCAGCCCATCCGGTAAGCACGATGAATTTCGCGGTAAACCTCTGTCTCTCGTGAGAAAGGTGAGTGGCATATACTAAGTTAGGTAGGTTAAAAATATTGACAGTGCATGTTTTATAAGGTCTATAAGGGTTATCCATGACAAGGAGCTTGCCTGATTGGCGAAATTATTAAGACATCTGGTAAAAAAAAAAATACAAAGACAGGCATTTGTATTGTGATAATAAAAGAAAATCAAAAAGATATTCTTAATAAGTACCTCTTTATTGAGTTTTGACTTAGGCTTGATCTCTGCGACTATAAGCCCGATGATGCGAGAGCGGTAGGTGGCGGCCAGGGAGTAGAAGCGAGGGTTGGAGGTGATGTCATTGTACCACGTGTCTGGGTATCTGAAGTTAACACATCTTGTTGCAACATATTGTTTGTTTGCGAAAGTTAAACTGGCAAAAATTCCCCTTTTTTTGACAAGGTTAATGTTCTTTTGTCTTCACTTAACAAATAACAAAATGTGAATATGGAACAATGAAGATCTAACACTGCAGATACTATTCAATTCTTTTTTATTCGGTATAAAGGCCAAAAGGCCCATGCAGATACTGCTCAATATTAAAACAATAGGAGTTCATGTTTTTTGATCCACAGAAAAAGTTGTTCAAAAGAATATTTACATAAAAATAAAGTCAATATCATAACAATTAAATAAACAAGTACTATTTCAATTCATAATACAAACTTTGCACTGCTTTAAATGCATGCTTTCCTATTAGAGGGATCAACTCATTTCTTTCCAAATAACTTCCGTTACAGGTGAGCACTTATCAACAATGCCTTTACAATACCAAGTGATGAACAATAGCAACACAAAATCAAATTAAATGTTTTAGCCTGTAATTGAGAAAGATGTCTCCATAGCAAAGAATAAGGAACTCAAGCCAAAAATAATAATGGGTTCCAAATGCTCAGTTCACAGTTCACAAATCACATTTCTTTTGTAGTTGCAAACAGTTAGGATTTGATGCTCCTTACACAGAGGTAACTGGGGAAGGAATAACCTTTTTGGCCAGAGAATGCTCTAAATGGATATTATTATTGGTATACATCATTAAAGTTTACATGTATAATCACAAACATATTTTACTATTTTCTTTGGAATATATGAATTTCTGATTGAAATATTTAATTGTGCGTCAAAGGTCGCTACTAAAATATTTTCATTTTGGTAAATAATGATGTTTTGGAAAGCCACTTTGGATGGACAGCTTAGATCTATCTGGCGTAATAATAATCTTGGTGTAATAAGATATCCACATCACTGGTAACTAAACAATTATTTGAGGCAGTATTTCAGTTAAAACAATGATGCGCCACTTTGTAACAGCCTGTTAACACGTCACACCCGTGCAAGTTTTTTGGTCCCTAGGCCCCCTACCCCAGGTGGGTTTTTCACAGCCGATAATTACGCTGTCTTAATGAAAGGCTTCATGAAGGTTTATTGGGGAAAATTTATAAAAAGCAATCCCAGTTCTTATTTTGTTGAAAATCAAAAAGTATTAAAGTTGAATTTAGCGGTTGTTTAAGTATGTGACATGGACGTAGATGTACTTACTCTATAGGAAACCATTCTGCACATAGTTTCTTGACTTCATCCAGATCTTGGGGGCACAGGAAGCGCAGCTGCACTTCTTGCTGCACACAGAGAGAGAGAACCTGGCTCATGGAGACATCCCTTGCATCCAGCCAGCCCAGTACTAACCATGTGCTCCTCTACACGTATCACACTCACTGTATACGCACAAACCTTCACATCCTCTTCAGTCTTTTAGATCTCTGAAATATAGACGCATTTACAAAATATAAGAATAATAATGATGAGAAAGCTACATGACATTTTGCTCTTTTGGCATCTAGAGTTGTTAATTCTAGAGGTGTGACGATATATCATGAATCGTGATACTTAATCTGACAATACACGTATCGTGATACATTCTCTGTATCGTGATACATATCGTTGACTATAAAATGGCATATTTTTCCTAAAAATCAGATTATTCATAAAAAATTAAAGGTCTATTTTGTAAAAAAACTTTAAATAGCGTATCATGATGTGTATCGTATCAAATCGTATCGCCATGAGATATCATGATATGTATCGTATCATGAAAAATCTGTATCATCACACTTCTAGTTAATTCTCTCTGGAATCTTTGAGTTCTGTTATGAAGATTGGTAAATCATTATGATACACGCAAAGGCAAATTCAACGTCTGTCACCAACAAAATTGTGAGATTTTGAGTCATGGCCATTTTCTACAACATGTTCTTTAGTATATCAAATTGAATGGACATTTCAAAGATGACATATCAATTTCTGCAATAATATTTTCTTATCTCTTCAATTTAATTTCATGAGACTTCTTTTACATATTTCAGGTCTAACTCCAGAACAGCAGTTATCAATGAGGATTCAATAATTCAATAATTTCAAAAAGGTAGTGATAATATTTAACCTAGACCATTTATGATGAGAAACCGCAAGGATCTACATTGAAGGACACTTTCGGCAGCCCAACGAAGTAAAATTTAACTGAAACATGTTTATGCCGTAATAGAGTTGATCTTGGGGGATCTGGTCAAATGGGCCGAAGGATGAAAAGGCCGATAAAAAAAGTCAAAAGGGCCGACGTAAATAGTAATAAGGGCTGAGGAAAAAGGGCCGAAAATAAAAAATATATATATATTCATTGTATTCAACCTACATTTGATAGTTGCTATATGTTCACTTATCCGACGGATTCCAATCAATTCCAAACGTAATCCTTGGCTTGTGCTATGTTTTTTTAAGTATTTAGATTTATATTTTCATAACTAAGTAAGTATGTTTCTCTTGTTAATTATCGGAACTCAATGTGATGACAATTGAAATGAATAAAAACCAAAATAGAAATAGCAAGTGGTGGAATGAAACTTTCTGTAAGCTTTTGAATGAAATGTGCATAGAAGAATAATCATGGTGTAAATGTCCAACTATGAAAAAACTCTTTTAAAGCATGAATATGTGTATAAACGGAAATTATTTGATACATAAAAACAGTCAAACAAGTACATTTACATTTTATACATGAAGACGTTAATTGGAAGATATGTGTGATTAATTCCCAATGGAATTTTGGAAATCTATTGGGCGTATATTTTGTGTAGGAAGTGAGAGACGTAAACTTTTGAAACTCCTTAAAACTGAATTGTGTCATATAACCATGGAGGTGACTCTACAACAATACGTAATTAGTTAAGAAAACATTTAATCAATAACCTACTGCAATACCTTGTTCGTTAAGAAAACAATTAATTGGATTATAACAACTACTCTAAAAGTACAATGAGTAATTTATTAAGAAACAAATCAATCAATACGAAATAAAAAATTCAAGAGGGTATTAGTTATAAGTCAAGTCAAGTAAAGTTTATTTTCATAATCATAAATCATGACATAGAGTTATCAAATAATATATTGAAGTAATACATATGAATTAATTGAGCATACACAAGTCATATTTGATATACAGAGCAGTTTTAACAAGTATTGGTTTATATGTGATGGGCATAAGTGAAACATATCTATTTATCGATAAAAGTTTATAATAATATGTAGTAAGACATTTTTTTCGTAATTCATTTAACAGATTACACTCTAACATAAAATGAAGTTCATCCGGGATCATCCCAATTTTACACTTACATGATGTACATACCGTAATCTATGTTCTTTAGCAATTTTATACCATCTACCAGTTCCAACTGGAGTCTATGGTTACATCTAACTTAGATGTTCTACTGATTCTAGATCTAAATTTTGTGATATAAATATGGAAGCCTGTACACATATAACTGTATTTCTACAGCTGAAAGTCCGAATAGTGTTGTTACGATGACAATAAAAGATGGAATCTAATATTTTGCTATGTTATTTGTTGGTATTTTTTTTGTTTGGCCCTTATGACTTGGAACATGGCCCATTTGACTAAATGGCTCTGCCCTTTTGACTTTCACCTCGGCCCTTTTGACTTTTTCCTTCGGTCTTTTTGACTATGCAGTTCTCGACCCTTTTGACATTCGGCCCTTTTGACTACAACCCGATCTTGGCTACTATAATAATTATTAACCTTATAAACCTGGTACCTGTCTCTGAGCTGATAAATTGTCAGATAATTTATTTGATATTTACACATTTTTATGATAACAATAATGGGTAGATGCAAACATTAGGGCCACAGTGATATAGCCTGCAAGGACATCAACACCTTCATAAATAAATGTCTCTGAATCTGAGAGAGAGACCAACCATTCCATGAAATAAGATTTGTAACAAAATTAATATATTAATAATATACCATACAAAGCAAATATTTCATGAATTGAATAACAATTTCCCTACCTTCATGGTTAAGCTGCAAAGTTATTTGCAAGTTGTAGAAACAGGTTGATGTTATTCCTGAAAGTCTTATGACACCCGGAATAACAAATTTCAACCGGAAGTTGTCAATGGACATATTGGAAATAAAAAAATCAGAATGGTAAGGATAAGAAATACGATTATCTGATTTTACATTATCTACGAAAATGCAGTCATAACATTATTTAACATTTATATGTTAAAATACAAAATATTAAATATACATAAAGACCTCTATGCAAAAGTGAAATAGTACAACTTAATTACCTTAATATATTCCGTATTCGTTCTAGGTACATAATCGATAATTTTTAATATCAAAATGGCCGCAATGGATACACATGTTCCAGTCTCAGTTCACGGTTTTACTGGTAATACCAAATCGTTTCCATTATTGTAACTATTCATACCAGGTGACCATTGGTTTGGGTAACGCAAAACAAATATAGATTGTCATTATAGTATTAATCGTTTCTGATTATATGACATTACATCAATTTACATGGCACCATCCATAATAAAGACCTTTACACTATTACAGAAAATAAATTCTTATCCAAAACAAAGTCATGCCAGGAGATTATTTTAAAAAAGCTGCTAATTTGTCTAAAATCGGCTTTGTTCCGAGGAATAGAAAATTCAAAATATCAACTGTACAAATATCAATGAAATCTTCTACACTAGACCGCACCCTTATTATATATATACCTCATATGTTTTCTACCATAATGCTGAGGAATATATGGATGACAACTTCTTTGTTCATTGTATGCGACGTTTCGACACAGATTCTTGTGTCGTTCTCAAGCAATGAACAAAGAAGTTGTCATCCATATATTCCTCAGCATTATTGTCATTCCAACTTCTAAAATGCCTCTCAAAGAAGTTGTTTTCTACCAGTTTTGAGTTTAGCGCAGCGGAAACCCAGTAGTTACTAGTTAGTGGGCCAATCACATTGTCTCGCTTATGAGACCACTAGCGGTGATTATGTTCAAAGCATGGTTAACATAAGTTACTTGCCCCTAGCTGATACCGAAGGCTTGCGATTGGTTAGCTGAGTAAATGTAAGGACATGCTTCCTATGGGGCTGCGGTCAGACTCAGTGGAGAGGACCTATTGAAATAACCACACGATTCTTGATAGAGTTAATATTTCTCAACTTTTAATCAGACTGAAGAAACGTCGTAGGGCCTAATTTGTACATGACATAAAAGAAACTTTATCCATTCCTAATTTCTGTCTATTTCACTTATTTGAATAAACATAAAATGGGTTAAATATTATATTTAAGGATAAGTTTACTCAAGATGTTGATAATCTGGGAAATAATCTAAAAATTACATATGTTATCAATAAAATTGTGTATTTTTTTAGTGAATGAAGTTTTCTTAATCTTCCTTTCAGTTGTTTGCTTGAAGACAGATTCTGATAAAGCTGGTCATTTTCTTTATCTGAAAGAACACAAAGTCAGAGAGAATGACCCTTCTCGACCAAAGAACAAAACACTTTTTGTTCTCAATGTACCACCATATTGTTCAGAGGTATTTCAAACCTTTTTTTAAGCATATTCATTTAAACCTTAGATATTTTCTGCAATGCACCTTATCGAAAACAGTTCATTCAGCAGGGATTGGAAAAGACATGGGGTCTTCGGCCATTTTGCACATTGGATTAAAAAAAGGCCAATTAAAATTTGGAAGTTTGCTATTGACATGGCCCATTTGTAGAAAATAACTTAAAAGCCTGAAATGACCCAATATCAAAAGCATCTTTCCAAATCCCTGCATTCAGTGGTAAATTGTTAATTTGTGTTATTTCAAACTCAAAGTCATGTTTATCATTTGATATTGATAACTTTGATATGTATAATACTTCTTTCCTTTTTACTTTTTGATCACTTTCTTTTTTGAATAATTACAGCATATTCATATAGGGAAGTTGAGGGAACAGTTACTTATGAAATTGAAGATTATCTTTTATCTTAGTTTATTGGAATTATTTGAGCTGCTGAATGCATTTGAGCTAGATTTTTAATTATATATTTTTATAAATATTTTTGTAGGAGTGCCTCAAGCATGTGTTTTCACGGTGTGGTAAAGTGAATCGAGTGTCTCTGTGTGACAAACCCTCATCATCAACACCTTCCACTGGAACAAGACACTTTCCACCACTTGTTAAGGATACAGTAAGTTAATTATGTACCGATAAATCATAGATATTGTGACTATTATTTTCCCTTTATTATCATCACTTGCTCCTGATTCTAAATAATATACATGTAAGTACCCATCAAAAGTCATGTAAGATATAAACAAAGTTTTACATAGTCAAAGTATGTCATAGTTCAAGATATAGTATCAAGTAAGACCTATCATTAGTCATGTAACCTATATAGAGAATACTAAACGACGTCCCGTTTCATAACATATTTATGAAACGAGTGAATGGGTTGATATTTAACGAGCGAAAGCGAGTTAAATACCTATACCATTCACGAGTTTCATAAAAATCTCGACGGAGTTTAGTATTTTATTTATTACTTGCTTAATAACATCATAAATATACAAAGAAAGTCGCCAACATGACTGTGGCGGCCGGCCCGCTGACATTATGACGTCATACTTAACAATTGTGACGTCATCATTACGTCACGTCATTCGGTCAGCGCGCGATGTTATGACACATAGTGTAATAACATGGTTGATTTATTAAACAGCAACAGCATCTTCAACGGGAGAGTAAAAAAAACGAAATATGACATAGTCTGATCTGCAAGTGGACCGGAATGACGAGACTGGTTTCCTGCTCAATTATGCTTTATACATTTTGTTGACAGACCCGATTCAATTCTGGTCTCCTTGCAGACCAAATTCTGTCAAACCTTGTTTAAATGTTAGAAAGATAGGTATGAATACTTACATGTAGAGTTGGTACCTGTGATTATCATGTTTATTTTGATATTGGTGAAATTGTCTTTGAAGGAGAAAAGTTTCAAATCATCTGGTTTTTCAACAAACTACATCAATTGTGTTAATGGTCACAAATAATTGATTTATCATTTCAGAAACTAGATTTTTCTATACAATGCATGTTTGGTTTGTTTGTCAAGATGATATATTGCCTGGGAAACTTTTTATCATGATTCACTGAATGTTATCAATTTATTTATTTTCAGAACGGTTTCAAGGTAGCATACATTGTGTTCAAGAACTCATCAGGAGTGAAGAATGCATGTGCTCTCTCATACAAAACACCTCTGCTGGTAGATAAAGTTGAACATTCTCCAGTTGTTGGTATCAATAGTAAGTTTTACTCAATCTTACAGATTTGTAACAAATTATCAAATTCTACATTTTATTGTGCATTTATTTTGATATTAAAATTTCTTTAACAAATCTAGTAGCAATAGATTCAATCATGCATATGAAGAATGGTTTGCCTAGTCCTAATGATTAATCAAGACTTGAATATTTCAAAGTAGCAATACAAGTTAAGATTGATGTATTTTATGGTAAAATGTATTGAAAGAGTAGGCAAATAAATATTCATCTCAAATTTAGATAACTTATATTTTCTAACCTGTATCAAATTGGAACAGCCTCATCACAATTTCCTTGTCAGTGCTAGTATATTTGAATTGTTTGGCTTCAGAGTGGTGCAAGCAGTATGCCTCGCAGAGAGTTGACATGAAAGAACTGCAGGCGGAAGTTGATGAATACATGACAAAGTTTGATGCCAAACAGCAAGAGGTAGGCAAAATATGTACTCACACTTTCGGAGGTGAATCGTTCAATACACCTCCAGTATGTGAGAGAAATACCCACACTTTCCAAAGTGAATCGCTCAATAAACCTGCTGTATGAATTGTTGGTCTCCTAGGTGTAGTTGATGAGAAACATGATTCAAACAGGAGGCGTATATGTGATACACTGAGGGAAGTGTGAGTATATCTGACTTATACTCCACTAAGGTCGAGTTATTTGACAAAACAGTTAGAACAAAGGAACCAACAGCAAAGAGAATTGGGCTATAACTTTCGTTATCATCCTTATTCGTTTAGTTTGTAGTCATAAAGATAATATTGATTGGCCTCAGTGAGTCAATGGCTCATGAATGAATAGTAAACATATTGTAATCATAATTACCGGTAAGTGTACATGTACAACCTCGAACAGAGTATTAGTGAGTGGGTCACAAACAAAGTTAAGTAACAAGATTGTAAGGATATCTGACTTGACAATTCAGGAACTGGAAAAACAGAAGGAGCAAGAGGGCGTGGCAGATGACGAGGGATGGATCACGGTGGGCAAGGTGGGCAAAAACAAGGGGGCACCGCGGACTGAAGCTCGCAAGAAACACCTCACAAGGAGAGACATGAAGAGGAAGAAGGAAAAGGTAATATTGACAGAGCTATTGGCTCTCTACCTCATAAGGCCATCTAATCAATTATACAAATGGTTCAAGTTTCACAGGATGTGGAGATGCGTTGGTGGTCATCTAACGACAGATATCAAAGGGGGTAACCATCTAATGGAAAACACAACTCTGGCGGCACATTAGGCAATTTATTTTGTCGACGTTTCGCCAAACCGTGAGGGCGGCTAATACCCCCTTTGATACTTTACCTAAAACGGCAGATATGTCAGTATGGATTAGACTAGGGTAATAAGTCTTATGTCGCCTTCAGCAACCACTGATTGGATGGATAAAAGTGCAAAGAAGTGTGTACACAAAGTTACAGTCTAATAGGTCTTGTTCTGGCGAAAGGATGAAAATAGGTTTTTAAGTTGTGGCTGTTGAGGCACTACACCTGGGACATAGATCATAGATCATAAAAATCCCCAAAAGTTAAGGAGTCTATTTTCTCGGCCTTTCGATTCTGGAGCAGAATTTGATACACTAAGACACCATGTCATGCCATAAAAGATGGCTACAAGAAGATGCTCTTAAGTTTGCTATTATGTACAGCATCAGACTACTCTATCGATTACAATTAAATTAAATATATGTGCATGTATCAAGAATACTATTTTTCAATTGTTTATTCCTGAAATAAATTAAGTTCATCTTTCGTTGATTATTGAATTGATTCTTTGAGTCATTGCAATGTTTTGTTGACTGATGAGTATTCTTGTCTTTTGCAGGAACTGTTGAATTTCTATGCCTTCCAATTCAAGGAAACCAAAGAAGAACGTAAGAATATTTCAGTGTTATATGTCCTGTATGTCGTGTCTTTTATATTGCATGCATGATGCAACCATTTATTCATCAATATTGTATATAACTATCTCTCAGCTTCTCTCACAAATAATCAACAAATTATACTGTTAGAACAGATTTGTGTTTAAAGGAAATGTGGTTGAAAAATGCATATTTCACTACCTATTTGATTTCATGATATAATTATTTTCTTCTCTTTTTTTCAGAGATAGCTACATTGAGAAAGAAGTTTGAAGAGGACAAACAGAAGATAGCATTAATGAAATCACAGAGAAAATTTCGGCCCTATTGATTTGTACATACAATTTGTAAATAAATGACAAAACACAAGGTCTCACGTAAAATTCTTCCTTCAAACCAAGGCACAGCTCACATACCCCTGCTATAATTTAACTGCCATTTCATAACAACAATAAATAAAAGATCAACTTTCTATTTCCCAAAGGCGAGGAATCATAACTTGTATTCCAAAGGAAAAAAAACCAAAACAATTTTTAGCTCATCAGGTCTGAAAGACCCGATGGGCTTATGGCATGGCATGGCGTCCGGCGTCCGTCCGTCCGTCCGTCCGTCCGTCCGTCCGTCCGTCCGTCCGTCCGTCCATCCGTAAACTTTTCGCATTTTCATCTTCTTCTCCGAAACCAATGACTCTAGAGAGCTGAAATTTGATGTGCAGACTCCTTGGCAAATAGGGATTCTAAATTGTAGATTTCGTGACCCCATGACCCCAAATGGGGTCACAGGGGTCAAAACCTTAAAAACCTATTTTCATCTTCTTCTCCAGTTCCAGAAGGTCTAGAAAGCTGAAAAGTTGTGTGTAGACTCCTTGGCCAATGGGGATTCTAAATTGTAGATTTCGTAACCCCATGACCCCAAATGGGGTCACAGGGGTCAAAACCTTAAAAACCTACTTTCATCTTCTCCTCCAGTTCCAAAAGATCTAGAGAGCTGAAAAGTTGTGTGTAGACTCCTTGGCCAATGGGGATTCTGAATTGTAGATTTCGTGACCCCATGACCCCAAATGGGGTCACAGGGGTCAAAACCTTAAAAGCCTATTTTCATCTTCTTCTCCAGTTCCAGAATGTCTAGAGATCTGAAAAGTTGTGTGTAGACTCCTTGGCCAATGGGGATTCTGAATTGTAGATTTCGTGACCCCATGACCCCAAATGGGGTCAACACCATAAAAGGCTATTTCCATCTTCTTCTCCAGTTCCAAAAGGTCTAGAGAGCTGAAAAGTTGTGTGTAGACTCCTTAGCCAATACCGATTCTAAATATTAGTTTTGGTGACCCCTTTACCCCAAATGGGGTCACAGGGGTCAAAATCTTAAAAGCCAGTTTTCATCTTCTTCTCCAGTTCCAAAATGTCTAGAGAGCTGAAAAGTTGTGTGTAGACTCCTTGGCAAATGGGGAATTCGAATTGTAGATTTCGTGACCCCATGACCCCAAATGGGGTCACAGGGGTCAAAACATATTTTTATCAAAAGACTGATGAGCTACAGAGCCCATGGCTCTATTTTTTAATTTTTAAAGAACTTGAGACCTATTTCTTTGCTATCGATTTTTTATAAAGTTGCTTCCATGGCTATTTCTAACAGAATGAAATCGGTGCTTGATGTGCTTATTAATGAGGACCAAAAAGGATTTATGTCAGGCCGATATATAGGAGAAATTACCCGACAAATATACAATATTATCCAACACACTGAGGACTATCAGATACCCGGCCTCCTTTTGATGGTTGATTTCGAAAAAGCTTTCGATACTGTGGATTGGACATTTATTGAAAAAACTCTTTCTTTTTTCAGTGTTGGAGAATCAATCATTAAATGGATAAGTACATTTGATAATGGCATTGAATCCTGTGTACATGTAATTGTAAACTGTTTTGGGTCTCGATTTTTAGCTCATCAGGACTGAAAGTCCAGATGGGCTTATGGCATGGCCCGTCGTCCGGCGTCCGTCCGTCGTCCGTCGTCCGTCCGTAAACTTTTGGCACTTTCGACTTCTTCTCATGAACCATACACATTAGAGAGCTGAAATTTTGTGTACAAGTACCTTAGCATATGGAGATTCTAATTTGTAACTTTGGTGACCCTGTGACCCCAAATAGGGTCACAGGGGTCACAACTTTAAAAACCTATTTTCATCTTCTTCTCCAGTTCCAGAAGGACTAGAGAGTTAAAAATGATATGTGCAGACTCCTTGGCCAATGGGGATTCTAATTTGTAACTTTGGTGACCCTGTGATCCCAAATAGGATCACAGGGGTCACAACCTTAAATACCTATTTTCATCTTCTTCTCCAGTTCTAAAAGGAGTAGAGAGTTAAAAATGATATCTGCAGACTCCTTGGCCAATGGGGATTCTAAATTGTAGATTTCGTGACCCCATGACATCAAATATGGTCACAGGGGTCACAACCTTAAAAACCTATTTTCATCTTCTTCTCCAGTTCTAAAAGGACTAGAGAGTTGAAAGTGATATGTGCAGACTCCTTGGACAATGGGGATTCTAATTTGTAACTTTGGTGAACCTGTGACCCCAAAATGGGGTCACAGGGGTCACAACCTTAAAAAACTATTTTTATCTTCTTCTCCAGTACTAAAAGGACTATAGAGTTGAAAATGATATGTGCAGACTCCTTGGCCAATCGGGATTCTTAATTGTAGATTTCGTGACCCCATGACCCCAAATAGGGTCACAGGGGTCACAACCTTAAAAACCTATTTTCATCTTCTTCTCCAGTTCTAAAAGGACTAGAGAGTTGAAAGTGATATGTGCAGACTCCTTGGACATTGGGGATTCTAATTTGTAACTTTGGTGAACCTGTGACCCCAAATAGGGTCACAGGGGTCACAACCTTAAAAACCTATTTTCATCTTCTTCTCCAGTTCTAAAAGGACTAGAGAGTTGAAAGTGATATGTGCAGACTCCTTGGACAATGGGGATTCTAATTTGTAACTTTGGTGAACCTGTGACCCCAAAATGGGGTCACAGGGGTCACAACCTTAAAAACCTATTTTCATCTTCTTCTCCAGTACTAAAAGGACTATAGAGTTGAAAATGATATGTACAGACTCCTTGGCCAATCGGGATTCTTAATTGTAGATTTCGTGACCCCATGACCCCAAATAGGGTCACAGGGGTCACAACCTTAAAAACCTATTTTCATTTCTTCTCCAGTTCTAAAAGAACGAGAGAGTTGAAAGTGATATGTGCAGACTCCTTGGACATTGGGGATTCTAATTTGTAACTTTGGTGAACCTGTGACCCCAAATAGGGTCACAGGGCTCACAACCTTAAAAACCTATTTTTATCTTCTTCTCCAGTTCTAAAAGGACTAGAGAGTTAAAAACGATATGTGCAGACTCCTTGGACAATGGGGATTCTAATTTGTAACTTTGGTGAACCTGTGACCCCAAAATGGGGCCACAAGGGTCACAACCTTAAAAACCTATTTTCATTTCTTCTCCAGTTCTAAAAGAACGAGAGAGTTGAAAGTGATATGTGCAGACTCCTTGGACATTGGGGATTCTAATTTGTAACTTTGGTGAACCTGTGACCCCAAATAGGGTCACAGGGCTCACAACCTTAAAAACCTATTTTTATCTTCTTCTCCAGTTCTAAAAGGACTAGAGAGTTAAAAACGATATGTGCAGACTCCTTGGACAATGGGGATTCTAATTTGTAACTTTGGTGAACCTGTGACCCCAAAATGGGGCCACAAGGGTCACAACCTTAAAAACCTATTTTCATCTTCTTCTCCAGTACTAAAAGGACTATAGAGTTGAAAATGATATGTGCAGACTCCTTGGCCAATCGGGATTCTTAATTGTAGATTTCGTGACCCCATGACCCCAAATAGGGTCACAGGGGTCACAACCTTAAAAACCAATACTCATCTTCTTCTCCAGTTCCAAAAGGTCTAGAGAGTTAATATTGATATGTGCAGACTCCTTGGACAATGAGGATTCTAAATTGTAGATTTCGTGACCCCATGACCCCAAATAGGGTCACCGGGGTCACAACCTTAAAAACTTAATTTCATCATCATCTTTAACTCCTAAAGGTCTATTGAGCTGAAAGACTGCATGTAGACTCTTTGGCCGATTGGGATTATAAACTGTAGGTTTTGTGACCCCATGACCCCAAATAGGGTCACAGGGGTCACAATCTTAAAAACCTATTTTTAGCTCATCAGGACTGAAAGTCCAGATGGGCTTATGGCATGGCCCGTCGTCCGGCGTCCGTCCGTCCGTAAACTTTTGACACTTTCGACTTCTCCTCATGAACCATACACATTAGAGAGCTGAAATTGTGTGTACAAGTACCTTAGCATATGGAGATTCTAATTTGTAACTTTGGTGACCCTGTGACCCCAAATAGGGTCACAGGGGTCACAACTTTAAAAACCTATTTTCATCTTCTTCTCCAGTTCCAGAAGGACTAGAGAGTTAAAAAGGATATGTGCAGACTCCTTGGCCAATGGGGATTCTAATTTGTAACTTTGGTGACCCTGTGACCCCAAATAGGGTCACAGGGGTCACAACCTTAAATACCTATTTTCATCTTCTTCTTCAGTTCCAAAAGGAGTAGAGAGTTAAAAATTATATGTGCAGACTCCTTGGACAATGGAGATTCTAATTTGTAACTTTGGTGACCCTGTGACCCCAAATAGGGTCACAGGGGTCACAACCTTAAAAACCTATTTTCATCTTCTTCTCCAGTTCTAAAAGGACTAGAGAGTTAAAAACGATATGTGCAGACTCCTTGGCCAATGGGGATTCTAAATTGTAGATTTTGTGACCCCATGACCCCAAATAGGGTCACATGGGTCACAACCTTAAAAACCTATTTTCATCTTCTTCTCCAGTTCTAAAAGGACTAGAGAGTTGAAAGTGATTTGTGCAGACTCCTTGGACAATGGGGATTCTAATTTGTAACTTTGGTGACCCCATGACAGCAAATAGGGTCACAGGGGTCACAACCTTAAAAACCTATTTTCATCTTCTTCTCCAGTTCTAAAAGGACTAGAGAGTTGAAAGTGATATGTGCAGACTCCTTTGACAATGGAGATTCTAATTTGTAACTTTGGTGACCCTGTGACCCCAAATAGGGTCACAGGGGTCACAACATTAAAAACCTATTTCCATCTTCTTCTCCAGTACTAAAAGGACTATAGAGTTGAAAATGATATGTGCAGACTCCTTGGCCAATCGGGATTCTTAATTGTAGATTTCGTGACCCCATGACCCCAAATAGGGTCACAGGGGTCACAACCTTAAAAAACTATTTTCATCTTCTTCTCAAGTTCCAAAAGGTTTAGAGAGCTGAAATTATATGTGCAGACTCCTTGGCCAATGGGGATTCAAAGTTATAGATTTCGTGACCCCATGATCCCAAATAGGGTCACAGGGGTCACAACCTTAAAAACTTATTTTCATCATCATCTTTAGCTCCTAAAGGTCTATTGAGCTGAAAGACTGCATGTAGACTCCTTGGCCAATTGGGATTCTAAACTGTAGGTTTTGTGACCCCATGACCCCAAATAGGGTCACAGGGGTCACAATCTTAAAAACCTATTTTTCTCCATTAGATGACAGTCTTTGACAAATTTATTTCTCCTTGGATATTTTAGTGTGGACTTCTTTCACTGTCTGATATTTGCGATCTAGAAAGTGTTGAATAATAATACATTTGTTTTGTAATTTTTTTATAGGTTTTCTTGCAATAGGTAACATCAGTTTAATTTTTAGCTCATCTTGCCTGTATAAAGCAAACTTGATATGATGCCTGATGAGCTACAGAGCCAATGGCTCTATTTTTCTCCATTAGATGACAGTCTATGGCAAATTTATTTCTCCTTGGATATTTTAGTGTGGACTTCTTTCACTGTCTGATATTGGCGTTCTAGAAAGTGTTGAATAATAATACATTAAATTTTGTTTTGTAATTTTTTTATAGGTTTTTTGGCAAAAGGTAACATCAGTTTCTTTTTAGCTCATCAGGACTGAAAGTCCAGATGGGCTTATGGCATGGCCCGTCGTCCGGCGTCCGTCCGTCCGTCGTCCGTCGTCCGTCCGTCGTCCGTCGTCCGTCCGTCGTCCGTCCGTAAACTTTTGACACTTTCGACTTCTTCTCATGAACCATACACATTAGAGAGCTGAAATTTTGTGTACAAGTACCTTAGCATATGGAGATTCTAATTTGTAACTTTGGTGACCCTGTGACCCCAAATAGGGTCACAGGGGTCACAACTTTAAAAACCTATTTTCATCTTCTTCTCCAGTTCCAGAAGGACTAGAGAGTTAAAAATGATATGTGCAGACTCCTTGGCCAATGGGGATTCTAATTTGTAACTTTGGTGACCCTGTGACCCAAAATAGGGTCACAGGGGTCACAACCTTAAATACCTATTTTCATCTTCTTCTCCAGTTCCAAAAGGAGTAGAGAGTTAAAAATTATATGTGCAGACTCCTTGGACAATGGAGATTCTAATTTGTAACTTTGGTGACCCTGTGACCCCAAATAGGGTCACAGGGGTCACAACCTTAAAAACCTTTTTCATCTTCTCCAGTTCTAAAAGGACTAGAGAGTTAAAAACGATATGTGCAGACTCCTTGGCCAATGGGGATTCTATTTGTAGATTTCGTGACCCCATGACCCCAAATAGGGTCACAGGGGTCACAACCTTAAAAACCTATTTTAATCTTCTTCTCCAGTTCTAAAAGGACTAGAGAGTTGAAAGTGATATGTGCAGACGCCTTGGACAATGGGGATTCTAATTTGTAACTTTGGTGAACCTGTGACCCCAAATAGGGTCACAGGGGTCACAACCTTAAAAACCTATTTTCATCTTCTTCTCCAGTTCTAAAAGGACTAGAGAGTTGAAAGTTATATGTGCAGACTCCTTGGACAATGGGGATTCTAATTTGTAACTTTGGTGAACCTGTGACCCCAAATAGGGTCACAGGGGTCACAACCTTAAAAACCTATTTTCATCTTCTTCTCCAGTACTAAAATGACTATAGAGTTGAAAATGATATGTGCAGACTCCTTGGCCAATTGGGATTCTTAATTGTAGATTTCGTGACCCCATGACCCCAAATAGGGTCACAGGGGTCACAACCTTAAAAACCAATTCTCATCTTCTTCTCCAGTTCCAAAAGGTCTAGAGAGTTAATATTGATATGTGCAGACTCATTGGACAATGGGGATTCTAATTTGTAACTTTGTTGACCCTGTGACCCCAAATAGGGTCACAGGGGTCACAACCTTAAAAAACTATTTTCATCTTCTTCTCAAGTTCCAAAAGGTCTAGAGAGCTGAAATTATATGTGCAGACTCCTTGGCCAAATGGGATTCTAAATTGTAGATTTCGTGACCCCATGACCCCAAATAGGGTCACAGGGGTCACAACCTTAAAAACTTATTTTCATCATCACCTTTAGCTCCTAAAGGTCTATTGAGCTGAAAGACTGCATGTAGACTCCTAATGGTCAATTGGGATTCTAAACTGTAGGTTTTGTGACCCCATGACCCCAAATAGGGTCACAGGGGTCACAATCTTAAAAACCTATTTTTCTCCATTAGATGACAGTCTATGACAAATTTATTTCTCCTTGGATATTTTAGTGTGGACTTCTTTCACTGTCTGATACTGGCGATCTAGAAAGTGTTGAATAATAATACATTTGTTTTGTAATTTTTTTATAGGTTTTCTTGTAATAGGTAACATCAGTTTCATTTTTAGCTCATCTTGCCTGTATAAAGCAAACTTGATATGATGCCTGATGAGCAACAGAGCCAATGGCTCTATTTTTTAGCTCATCTTGCCTGTATAAAGCAAACTTGATATGATGCCTGATGAGCTACAGAGCCAATGGCACTTTTTTTATATTTTTAGAGGCTGTCGTCAGGGAGATCCACTCTCTCCCTATTCATTTCTTCTATGTGTAGAAATATTAGCAATTTTAATACGAAATAATAATGACATAAAAGGTATTAACGTAGGAAATATTGAATATCTTCTTTCACAATATGCTGATGATACAACGTGTACTCTTGATGGTTCTGAGAGATGCCTCTATGCTGTACTTCAAACTTTAAACTTCTACGCTCGTTTTTCTGGCTTAAAAGTGAACTCAGACAAAACAAAACTCATTTGGATTGGCTAAAAAAAAAAATCAAAAATGAAACTATGTCAAAACTGGAAACTCGACTGGAATCAGGAGCCATTTAAATTACTTGGTATAACATTTTCCACTGATTTAGAAGAAATGATTAAGATAAATTATGATAGCAAACTAAGACAATGTGAAACTTTGATGACAATATGGTCAGCGCGTAATATATCTCCTATAGGAAAAAACACAATTCTCAAATGACTGATACTTCCAAAACTTAATCACTTATTCTCTGCACTTCCCAACCCTCCAGATGCAGCTATTGAAAAATTCCAAAAAAAGTGTTTTAATTTCCTTTGGGGCAATAAACCAGACAAGGTAAAAAGATCCCAAATAATATGTAGTACAGAAGATTTTAAAGAATTAAATGTCCAAAAATAAGCGAGATAATTTATTCTCAGAAACTAGCAATGGTAAGGAGAGCCTTTATTTCTCAATCCAAGTGGCGAAATCTATTTTTTAGAAATATTCCAACAATTAAGGAACAAAGTGTATATGAGATAATGAGTAAAGAGCATAAAACAAATATTCTTTCACGTATAAGCAATCTATTTTACAGAGATATTGTAAAGTGTTGGTGGATGTTCATAGATGGACTGAATAAAGGTTTGCTAACGAACGATGATATCATGTCACAACCAGTTTGGTTAAACGACAACATACAGGTGGGGCATAAAACTGTCTTTATAAAAAAACTTAACGATATAGGCATAAGATTTGTGAATGATTTTATCGATCATAATGGGCAATTTTATACCCACAAATATTTTTGTAATATATACTCAGTTAATGTTAATTTCTTGGATTACTTGGGTATTATACAATCTATCAAAAAATACTGTCAGAAACAAAATATTGTCAATATGTGCAAGCTTCCCAACCCATTGATTCCCTTTCAACTGGCCAACTTACTGAAATATCCGAAAGGCTCCAAAAATTATTATAGAATATTAATGCAAAAACAAATGTTTATAAATCAACATTTTACAAAATGGGAACACATTCTCGGTCATGACATTTGTGAACTTGAACGTTCAAGTTATAATTTAGTGGCATTTAAATGCACAAAGGCTACCAAACTTCAATGGTTCCAGTATCAGATATTGCATCATACTTTACCTACCAATTCACGTCTATATAAAATGGGATACGTTGACAGCGACTTATGCTGTTATTGCTTGAAAGAACAAGATGTGTTTGTGAAACACGAATGCCCTCGGATGCATCCTGCTCGCTGTGTCAAGGACAAGGTCACAAGGTCAAATGTCATGGTGTCATCTGAAAGGTCTCATCACAAGGGATCCATATGTCAAGTATCAAAGAGCTAGCTCTGACCAATCAAAAGTTATGACCAAGGTTAAAGTTTTTGTGGACAGACGGACGGAAAAGGTCAAATATCATGGTGTCATCTGAAAGGTCTCATCACAAGGGATACACATGTCAAGTATCAAAGACCTAGCACTGACAGTATAGAAACTATAGCCAAGGTTAAAGTTTTCGGAAAAGGCTCGCTGTGTCAAGGTCAAGGTCACAAGGTCAAATGTCATGGTGTCATCTGAAAGGTCTCATCACAAGGGATCCATATGTCAAGTATCAAAGAGCTAGTTCTGACCAATCAAAAGTTATGACCGAGGTTAAAGTTTAAAATGCTCGCTGTGTCAAGGTCAAAGTCACAAGGTCAAATGTCATGGTGTCATCTGAAAGGTCTCATCACAAGGGATCCATATGCCAAGTATCAAAGACGTAGCTCCGACCAATCAAAAGTTATGACCAAGGTTAAAGTTTTTGTGGACAAACGGACAGACGGACGGACAAGGTCACAAGGTCAAATATCATGGTGTCATATGAAAGGTCTCATCACAAGGAATACACATGTCAAGTATCAAAGACCTAGCACTGACAGTATAGAAGCTATAGCCAAGGTTAAAGTTTTCTGAAAATGCTCGCTGTGTCAAGGTCAAGGTCACAAGGTCAAATGTCATGGTGTCATCTGAAAGGTCTCATCACAAGGGATCCATATGTCAAGTATCAAAGACCTAGCTCCGACCAATCAAAAGTTATGACCAAGGTTAAAGTTTTTGTGGACAAACGGACAGACAGACGGATGGACGGACGGACACACGGACAGGTGAAAAACAATATACCCCCGGAATCTCCGATTCGGGGGCATAAAAAGAGTCTATTGTTCACTTATTCTGGGAATGCAACAGTGTACGTCCCGTTTGGTAGGTTGAAAGACTGGTTGTTTACCGAAGCCCAGATAAATATTAGCATATCTTTGGAAACTGTGTTTCTTGGGTACCGGTACACTCAAAGAAACAATTATCCTTTAAATATTATCATAATGATTATCAAAAACCTAATTTTTAACAGACGAGCACAGCACAAGAAACCAGACTTCAATTATATCAAACGGGAACTTGCCAAATACTATGAACTAACAAAATATGCAGCAACAATATCTTCTGATGTTAATAACTTCAACAAGTTTTGGTCAAGCTGTCATTTATTGTTCAGATAAACTCATTATATTCCTTTGATGTATGCACAACTCTGTAAAATGCAACAACAACAAAAAAGTATAAAAAAAAAAAAATAAATAAATAAAAGACCCAAATTTCATCATGTTGATGGGATGAAATAATTTTGCACCCTTGGATTTTAACTATATCTGCACCTCGTAGGTAACATCAGTTTCTGAGTCAAATAGGCTTCATGGTATAAAGTAAGAAATGTTGCCGTTTTGGAGCCAAAATTCAAAACAAAACTTTGGTACCATGAAATTGAAACTCCTTAAAGGCACATCAGAACCACATAGGGAACATCCATACTAAATTTGAAATTTTGGAGTCAAATAGTTTTCAAGTTAAGCTCCAGAAAAGATTTCGGTTTGACGGACACAAGGAGCACTAGAAACTCTGACTACGTCCCAGCAGGGGCATAAACATATTACATCACTACTTCCTTTGTAACTTAAATATGTAAATAATAAAGACAGTATTGATGGATCCAATGTATTCGGCATAAGACAAGTCTGCCTGTGGATTATTTGATTAAAGAGATATATATATTTGTCACCAGAAGCCCAGTTTTCTTTGAAATATAGACCTTGCATTGTGCACAGTTAAACAACATAAGGAGTAAAGACACTGTCACAGGCACTGGAATCCTATTTATATGTCCTCAAAAACAAAAGTCTATTTCCTGTTGTATCTTTAATTCATCATGTAACAGTCAAATGAAAACACATATGCACTTGTATACATCATTTCAAGAAATATCTTGGCTTCAACAAACAAAGGAAATTATACATTCACTTCAAAACAGTTAGATTTTAGAATTTGTGTTGCCAGCATCAAATTCATTCCTCAAACTATAAATCAAACATACAAGTACCGTAAATCCTTGAATAACTGCCCGGCTATTATCAATTTCAAGCAATGATTTCACCTTGAGATTATTCAAGGCAAGCAATTATTAGAGGCAGGTGGTTATTTCTTAGGAGGTTTTTAAAATGCAATATAAACCCTCATCATTGGGAATTTCTTTAAGTTGATAAGATTATGGCTCTTACCAATTGTTAAGTGTTTCATTGTTATTCATCTAAGCTGTAAGAACTACGAAAAGAGAGAATTTTAAACTAAACTCAGGGATTATCAAAGGCAGATGATTATATTTTTCAATGACGCCATAGACCCAGTGTCAACTCGAGGCAAGTGATTATTCAAGGATTTACGGTAATTGTCATTTCTGAGAGAGTGGATACCACTCATTGTGACATAAGATGTTTTCTTGGTCAAGTTGACTTGATTTGAACTGTTGATGATTGTTCACCCGCTAGTCTGTCAATATGCCTCATGGTCAGAGCATGGTGAATATGCTGAATGGGACTTAACACACAATCTGCGATGTCCACATGCAATCAATTAGATGTTCAATTTAGTTGGAATGAATTCCTAAATTGTTATCCACTGACATCAGTGTTAGGGCACACAGTATCTTGAAGATTACATTCACTGAAGCTGAATCCCATTGAGAAATGATCAAAGTGACATGACTGGTCACATGACCCATCACCGAACCTCCATCCTCTGTTCCTGTCCCACAAACAGATGTTGTAGCACCATGTGGAGAAGTCTGCAATATATAATATATTCAATCATTCATTTTTAGAGAACTTCTCTATTTTTATATTTTATTCAAGGGATACCAAACAAAGTGTATGAATTTGTTCCAATGGTACAAGCTGATGTGTCATTTGATTATTTTATCTCAGCAACAGACAGATCAAAAAGAGCTTATATCAACAAGAGAGATAATGCACACAACAACAGCCAACAAATACAACAGAAAAACAGTAAATATAATCTTACGATACTATCTTCCCTTACAAGGCATAAGAAGGGCTTTCCCTTAACACTTGCAAATTTGAGTCTTGCCTCATAGAACCAAAATGAGTTTCTCAAGAAAAGTACCCTTCAACCCTTATAAGACTTCTGATATGACTTTCAAGTAAATTCCCATTAGGCTGGAGAGTTGGCCAATTGTTAGGACCATAGACAGTTATGCCTAGTTGGAAGAGTTGTTGAAATAAATTGCACTTTAGATGATAAGTTACCTGTTTGGTGGAAGGTACATGGAGACAACTGAACTCAACTCCTGAATATTTCCTGCAAATTCAGACAGAAAAATATTCAACAACAATTCTGATCAATGTGATAAGACTTTTACTTTTAACAGTTCCTTTCCAAAAACGTTAAGGTGCATCTTCCGACTCATAGCCTAAAACGCCATTTAATGGCTTGCTGCGGACCCTTTACTTTTCTGTGCTGCTATAGTGCCCCTACAGGCAAGAGAGCTAGCACAGACAACTCAAGGGTCTGCAACAAGACAGAAAACTGGCGATTTAGGCTTTGCATATGAAGATGGTTAAGGTGATGCAGAAAGAGTTGTGACATTGTGACAATTTTTGCAGCAGGTGAATATGAATAAATAGACATTCGCACTTGTGCATTCTTTAACTCTAACATCAAAACCATATTTTTATTGCCACTTGCACAAAGCAAACAAAGTTTATTTGAAAAGTTTGTGCTACATTCGGCGGTCAACAAATGCATTATTATTATACATCAAATCACACAACAGTCGAACAATGTCATCTTGTTTTCAATTCAATTTTCTAAAGTCATTCAGGATATAATTCACAAAGTAAATTAAGGATATTTGATTTATTTTAAAATTTGAACAGAATGACTAAAAAATATCTCATTATTCTGAATTGTAAATCAACAGCTATATACTATCCCAATTTTCTTTTTCAATACTAAATGTTATACCTCTATCCATACGTAGACATCCACTGACAATGGTGATCTGCATGACCTGAGCCAATCTCTCTACCGCTGTGTGAAGGTTCGGATTATCGGCCGCTAGCCCCGCCTTCTTCTGTAGGTACACTATAGAGTTGATCATGTTCATGATGTCGCCGACTGTCAACAGATACTGGGACATGTGTGTGTTCTCACAGAACTGCAGGCTCTGTAACAAGCCTAGGTGGAGCTTGGAGAGCACACTGAGGTACTTGGTGATGTTCTCCTGGGAGAAGTTACGATTGTTTGTTCCGCTGAGCATATTGCACAGAATGGGTCCACGCACACACCAGCCTGTGAGTCCGGCTATAGGGGAGCAGTATGTGTTGTGTATGCTCACTTGTCTGACGGACTCACAACACAGTGTGCAGTCCTCCGTGATCCACTCTGTTACATGCTCCAGGAGTACATGGGGCGGGATCTTCGTCTTGTCTGCAACAGAGGGTATCTAAATTGCACTGGATGCTATGAATATGCAAAATTGCTATTGACATAATGGGAACACTTTTAAAAAGCATTTGTTATACCGGTACTTATCACATTCAATTATCATTTCAATAACTTGACCAAGTACATAGAAAGGCATTCAAATGATACGTTAAAGTTCTACTAGGACTTCACAAAACACTTGCACAATAATCATAAATTGTACTTGTCATCAATTCACTGACCAAAAAACACCTTACAAACAAATTTGTGAATGGAAGCGACTGAGACAATTAACACTTACTGGTACTCATTTAATTTAAAGAGAGTTTTCACAATAGTTTGCACTTGTAATCAGTTACATCAGCAAAATACCAGCTTACCAAATACGTATATGAAAGTGACTTAGGCGAATGACCAACTTACCAACAAATGTGTGTATGGAAGTGACAGAGGCGATGAAGTTGCAGACAAAGAGGGGGGAGACTGAGGGTAGTTTGAGGAAGACCTGTGAGGGACCAGGAAACAGCAGACAGTAGTCCTCCACCACCCGCTGACTCAGATCTATCACACACGCACTGTCCGCTCCTCGCTCCTGCAATAAGACTCATTATTTAGATATACAGTGGCCTAGGCATCTCTCTCAACCATTCTTATTTTTTTCTAGTAAATATATATATATATAGCTAGTTCTTAGTATACCTATTGATTGTTTCTTGTTCTATGGGGAATTTTGACATTATTTCATCCAACAATTTCAATTTATTGTTATATTTGACTAACTATCTCATGTAAATGTATGCACAAAATCTATTAAAGGTTTATCATTTACTAGGAAGAAATAATGAAACTGATAAAGAGGCTAAAACTATACACCTTATAGCTGGTTGATGTCATGGGTGATCACATTATGCAATATCACAAATCTTATTAAGAGAAAAATAGTATGTACTTCATGAATTCCCTTAATATGTCGGAATCTTTGTTGATTCATCAACCCTTCCTTTTTGAAGATGTGAATCTCATAGCCAACAGAATCAACAGTCATGTTGTAGAGAGAACATTATCTTAGCCATTAACAATTCGTTGTTTAAAAACGTATATTTATATAGGTTCATGAGTAAAGACGCACAGACCTGCATCCATATTGCTGCACAATCCAAGACAGGACTACAGCTGACTGAGAGAGCCATCGATACCAGCTTGGTGAGCAGCATGTTACTGGAGTTGTCTCCTCGCCCTCCAAATATCAAGTTAAAGATATGATATTTGCTTTTCGTTGGAGTCTCTTTGAAACATGTGCATAGCATTTCTAAAAGTTGAAGTTCCTGGATGGCACTTAGTTTCTGAAAAGGAATAGTAACTCAGTGAAAAGTCAATGTTTACCTTGAGGCAACATAAAGTGAACACTTTATGCTTTATAGCTTTATAGATTAAGGAAATGAATATTGACAATGTCTAGATTTTCTCAATGAGGACCTAGACTTTACTAAAGGCCCCTATAGTTTTACACATTCATCAAGCAGGGAAACTGTTATCCATGAAATGTAAAGAGTTTTGAATTGATAGTACATGTAATTACAATCTACTATTTTAATTAAAAATATTCTTTTCTATTTTAAAAAAAAAAACTGAAAGAAAAACACGGTTATATAAAATATACATTTTTGTTATCTTAATCTATCAAATCTTTGTAATGAATACTGTGACAAGATCCAAATGTTCAAAACACTCTTTTAATCCATGAGAATGACATGAAGTTCAATGACATCAAGTATTACGTGACAAATACCTTTTTCCTCTTCTTAGTCCTAAAGAGAATGTATTCGCTGCACACTTCCACAGCAAAGTTTTCTGCACCCCCTCCGAGTCCAGGAATAGCAGCACCCTCTTGTGAGGAGAAACATGTCGCCAAGTAGGACAACGCCTCCTTCGTACAGTCAGGGAACTCAAGATACTTCAGCTTCTTCAGAATTGTTGACATCTTGCATTATCTAGTAAAACAAAACATAGAAATGTTACAAATACAGAAGATTTTTTATGATATGCTATTTAATTTTGAGATACGATTTTTATTTCATGGTCTAAAGGATTCTTGATTCATCCTCATAATTTACCATTTGCAAATAGGCACAATAGCATAACGTATGAATATTCAATAGCATATTCCAGAAATGGCAAGGAGGGGTTTTAAAGGATCTGAAATTGCAGTTTTATGTTCCCGAAGAAGTTGTTTAGGCTTTCAGTTTTCTTTACAAATTAATGTGAACCACTTGTTAGTTTTTTCCCCATATTAATCTGTTGTGCAATGAGAAATTGACCAAGTGTTAAGAACAAAGACAAATACACTTTTGCAACTGTGTTTAGTGTCATCATTTAACTGCAAGATAACAGTTGAATGAATATGCATAAGTAAATAAACTTTATTTACAAAAATTCAACCGACGTGAATTTTATATTTTATTTATGCATCATCAATAATTGTTTTGTACTACATTTTTATAATGCAAATTTTATTGCAGTGAAATTTTTTTAAATGGGGAATTAATAATTTTAATGCGTAAATATTGCAAACTTCAAAATGTAAAATGTCCTCAAGAAATCATGGTTAAGATTTCAAGCACCATTTCCTTTTCATAGCTTCTATCAAATAAAGTTTATTTGATCCATCTTCAATCTCTGACATAATCATTTATATACTACTTGAAAATTACACTACTCTACACTACTTATAATACAATGAATCTATGAATGGAAAAACATATATAATGTACAGTGCTTCCTCTTAATGATTTCAACTTCAAAACAATAATTTCATGGTTCATTTATAAATAATGTCAGGTGCTTGATCTAAGGATATTCACATCTTTGAAGGCTACACTTTGTTGTCAATTATAGAAAATCGAAATGATTTTACATACAGTGATTTATGTGTTACTTACAGTGTTTTATTCCTCGAATTGTTAATATTGTAATTGCTAAATATTAATAATAACGATCATAAATATAAAGTTTATTTTCTTCTTAGGCCAATGGCCATTTCTAACGATTTCCACATTCATTGGATAAGAAAATAACAATGAAAACTAATAAAAGTTCAAAAACTAAAAGCTATTTTTCACATCATAATTTACTAAACCGAACATCTTTCTACATTGTGCAAAGAATTACTCCATGTGGTAAATATGTCAAGTGTTTGGACATTTACGATGTCAGCTCCTTACATTATCAGGTGACAAACATAAGTTGTATTTTACCAAAGAAAGTAAGCAAAATTCGCCGATTTCTTTCCCTTGAAAGTGTGTTTGCGTAATACGTCACTGAAACGTGTGCATTTACAAAATCCTTACACGGGAGCATGTAGGGTTCGCTTGATCCACGCAATGTTGAGAGCTGTCTTAAAGAATAAAATAAGATCATTCCTTATCGCCCGTTTACCGTAGGCTAATACTTAATTACTATAACACATATACACAAATGAATACAAATATATACAAGCAATGTTGCAAATGACATTTATTTTAAGGGTTGCTTCTGCAAGTCGTCACTTTATACCTACGGCCGGATGGTAAAAGTGGATCAAAACATGTATAAATATTACTACTTATGGTTGAAATAAACATTAACGCGTTTTTAGATTTTTAATATAAAAAGGCTTAGAAGGTCTTCCAGCAATAAAATTATTTTCAGCAAAAGTCCGTAGGCTAGTTCTTGATAAAATGACACCTTTTATATAGTTTTAAAAAAATATGACACCCGAAACTCAAGTAAATTCTGTCTCTTATTGGTCATTTAATAAAATCGTATTTTTTTTTTATCATTTCAATGTTTATCCAGAAATATTAATATTAACACACATGATTTTACAGAATGTACAACAAAGTGATGTCTATTGCTGTTGCATGTATCAAAGTCACTATCATAGAAACTGCCGTTTATAAATAGTTTCTGGTTGTACACAAAGTTTGATTAATTGGGGTTTATGCTGATTAAAGGTACATAGAGTATGTTGTTATAGTGTCACCTACGGCAACCCTTTTCATTCATGTCATTTTGTCGAGAAGTAAACCTACTGGCATATTCGAAGAAAACATCGGCCCATGTACAACAACAACAATGATCCTACAACTTACACGGACAAATAAAGAGAATCACATTAAAGTTAATACAATTGAATACCTCTGTGGATTCATTAATATATTTAACACATGAGTGAATATCTTACATTAAAATACCATACTCAATAGCTCTAGAGTTAATTTCAGTAATACGTTTGGGAAATGTTTACATACATTTAGCGAATGGACCAATGTTCTTTTAAATATAACGCATTGCGTATAATAGGAGAATTCTTGATAAACACATAAATTGAAATATGAATATAATGACTTTTCCTTTCTACGGGATATACCTATTAGTAATGTTAATTTTGGATACTGTTTAATTGTTCTATGTGCACCATACTTGATGTACATGTATACTGAGCAAATTCCAAATAATCTTAAGATCGGTATTGTATGCATCTATAGAGATATAGGTCTACCCTTTGCTTATAAAACATGCATATCATTAGCAGAACACTGATGACGTCATCCATTATGATGTCACAAACAACGCGAACTAACATTCAACATGTCTTAAGTTGTACAAGTTCTGTAAAAACAATTATTGTATCTTAAATTGCTTATTTATATTGACATAATTATGATACATCGTATTTTTTTTTATAAATTGATGTTTGACAATAGTGAGCTTATACCCAGGTAACAATTACGTCACGTGACATGACGTCACAGTAAAACACACTTGATTGTCTCTTGGCAAAGCAAGACGTGCGCTTTTATGATTCTCTGTTTTCCAGGTATTACTTAAAAAAACAGCAGTTGTATCACATCAAATACGGTGAGTTATAGATAGTGTTACCTTATCCACACGTTATTTATATTCATATAATCACCCTTTTCCTAAAATATCAATAATTATAGTAATATACCCTTTGCGAAAAAAAACCCGAATGTCTGTAAAATTTATCAGTAACCAAATATGGACTAAAGGCACTTGGCCTCCGGGTTGAAATATAATTTTGGTAAAAATATCTCCAAATAACGCTAGGCTAATTAAAATCACTTGATTTTAGTTTGTGTTGTACTAACAGGCAACCGGTTGTATATTAGAGGAAACAATGAATGTGATTTGCACCGAATAGACAGCAGGCCTAAGAAAATTGAATTGAAGCCTTTTTTAGTCTTTCATCTTGGGTCGTTTTGTAAATTGGATATCACATTGTCTCTGAATTCATTTGTTTATTATTTGTTGTTTCACTAGATGGAGAAAGAAAACAAAAGTCCGAGAGAGAAGCTTGGATTAGAAGCCTGTCCTTCTTTCCGACAAAATGTTATCACCCATGCTATCACAACCAAAGGTAAATACAAAAAGGATTTTTTCCTGATACTTGAAAAACAAATCATCAAATTTTGTAATTTGGACCGTCTATTGAAATAACAATCTACAAACCTTATATTACGAGGAACTTTGTAATCTGCAAATTGATTTGTAACCAAAATGGTCATAAAACTGTTATAAATGTATAAATAATGTTCAACTGCTTGACTCTAAAATTACACAATATGATTATCTTATAATTCCACTTTTTCTCTTTTTTTTGCTTCGTTCCATGTACCACCCAATGAAATATATGAAAGTAGAATATGTTTTAAAGAAACCTTTTCTACAGGTTCTGACCTGCACAAGAGGACTGAACATCAATCTCAGCAGCTGAATACAGAAACGAGGTAATTCATTCATCAATACCGTTTCTATTTTAAACATTTCCAACATTTGATATATCGCAGTTACGTTTAAGTTTCTTTCTTTTAAGTCACATTGATATTATACTTGACAAAAATATTCAAGGATAAATATACACTTGGAAATTAGGAATATTAAATATCTATTCATTTACCACTAGATAAAATAATAATTAATTAACGCACAATATCACTTACTTATTACATCAAGTAAATAATATTAGATTATTTGATATAGTAACCTTTTCGAACTAATGTCGTTGTATGTTCTTTCTAGTTTCACTGACAATCTGATGGAGCTCTACGAAGGCTGCAGAGATGAAATGTACGAGTTGAAAAAGAAAAACAGAATACAAAAAGAAGAAATCTCAAAACTGAAAATTGAGGCATCAAAATGGAAGACGATAGCAGAATGCTACATAACGAGTTGGGACAGTGTCCAACCTGAATTCAAGAATCTTAGAGCTCAAGTAGATGAAGCGGAGGAGAGAGAAAAAGAATTGAAACTGCCGTTTATAAATAGTTTCTGGTTGTACACAAAGTTTGATTAATTGGGGTTTATGCTGATTAAAGGTACATAGAATATGTTGTTATAGTGTCACCTACGGCAACCCTTTTCATTCATGTCATTTTGTCGAGAAGTAAACCTACTGGCATATTCGAAGAAAACATCGGCCCATGTACAACAACAACAATGATCCTACAACTTACACGGACAAATAAAGAGAATCACATTAAAGTTAATACAATTGAATACCTCTGTGGATTCATTAATATATTTAACACATGAGTGAATATCTTACATTAAAATACCATACTCAATAGCTCTAGAGTTAATTTCAGTAATACGTTTGGGAAATGTTTACATACATTTAGCGAATGGACCAATGTTCTTTTAAATATAACGCATTGCGTATAATAGGAGAATTCTTGATAAACACATAAATTGAAATATGAATATAATGACTTTTCCTTTCTACGGGATATACCTATTAGTAATGTTAATTTTGGATACTGTTTAATTGTTCTATGTGCACCATACTTGATGTACATGTATACTGAGCAAATTCCAAATAATCTTAAGATCGGTATTGTATGCATCTATAGAGATATAGGTCTACCCTTTGCTTATAAAACAAAACAAATCATCAAATTTTGTAATTTGGACCGTCTATTGAAATAACAATCTACAAACCTTATATTACGAGGAACTTTGTAATCTGCAAATTGATTTGTAACCAAAATGGTCATAAAACTGTTATAAATGTATAAATAATGTTCAACTGCTTGACTCTAAAATTACACAATATGATTATCTTATAATTCCACTTTTTCTCTTTTTTTGCTTCGTTCCATGTACCACCCAATGAAATATATGAAAGTAGAATATGTTTTAAAGAAACCTTTTCTACAGGTTCTGACCTGCACAAGAGGACTGAACATCAATCTCAGCAGCTGAATACAGAAACGAGGTAATTCATTCATCAATACCGTTTCTATTTTAAACATTTCCAACATTTGATATATCGCAGTTACGTTTAAGTTTCTTTCTTTTAAGTCACATTGATATTATACTTGACAAAAATATTCAAGGATAAATATACACTTGGAAATTAGGAATATTAAATATCTATTCATTTACCACTAGATAAAATAATAATTAATTAACGCACAATATCACTTACTTATTACATCAAGTAAATAATATTAGATTATTTGATATAGTAACCTTTTCGAACTAATGTCGTTGTATGTTCTTTCTAGTTTCACTGACAATCTGATGGAGCTCTACGAAGGCTGCAGAGATGAAATGTACGAGTTGAAAAAGAAAAACAGAATACAAAAAGAAGAAATCTCAAAACTGAAAATTGAGGCATCAAAATGGAAGACGATAGCAGAATGCTACATAACGAGTTGGGACAGTGTCCAACCTGAATTCAAGAATCTTAGAGCTCAAGTAGATGAAGCGGAGGAGAGAGAAAAAGAATTGAATGAGTTGATGGAGTTGAGAGAGAAGGGATATGGGGAGAAGACTGGAGGAGAGAGAGAAGGAGGTGTGTGAACAGAGGAGAAAGATGGAACTGATGGAGAAGGAGAGGCATGAGATGGAGTTGAAGCTGAACAAACTTAAGAAACTGAAGATTGAGTTGGAGACTCATCAAAAACAAGATGGACGCCTGGTGTCTTCAATGAACGGACGGTTCAAAACAAGTGAAAATATCCTTCCTCAATGCTTAGAAGAAGCACAGCATCCTCCAACATTATGCGGATCTGTTGCATCCATGGCCGTTAAGTCTTCACGCCAGAAACTCAGAAGAGCTTGGGAGTCCCAAGTGACCCCCAACTTTGTCAATTTTCAACAGTCAACCACGATAAACTTTCTCCCCTCTCCTCCCAAAACACGTGAACAATCAATAAACACTCCCCGCCGTTCTGTCAGACAAATTGTACCTTTGGTTTCTCTGCCGCTGATTTAAACTCATCAAATATCGTTATGTTAATAAAATTCATTGTTTTATAACTTACAACGATATGTTTGTTGTCGGTTTGGTTTTAGTCATTGTCTTTTTGGAATGTATAACTATGTTAGGAAGAATTAAGGTATTTACTCTATACTCTTAGTATTCCATTTTATAGATGACACATTAAACCTAAGCTAGCTAAACCATTTAACCTTCTCTGTCTTGTGCTCAGTCTTATTAGCTGAACATTATACTTGCAGGGTCCTTCTTTGTTCAGTTGATATCGATGTGTATCCCATGCCTCTAGCAGATGTGACAGTGTGACATGGCCAGACAAAACAGGGTTGTTGCTTCTGAGATAGGTATACCATTTCAATGGTACAAGCCTCATCTTCCTATGCAAAGATTAAAACGCTAGTAGCTGACCTGAGTCATTTAACCCTTGCTGTATTATATACCTTTTCTGGTTTGATAACATAATGATACTTTGTTACCTCTAGTTATCACCCTTACTACAGCCAATCATCGACGCTCTTTGTTTGTGTTTGTGTTGGTTGACCTCGATTAATCAAGTTGGTCAAATCTTTAAAACAATTATTTTCTGGGTTGTTTTCGATGTTGCACTGATATAAATTAATTTGAAAAAAGGTAAAATATATCGATCTGCATTTTACCGGCGGTATAGTCTCTTTTGACAAATCTTTCAGTCGATGGGTTGAGATAGCAAGGCCGCCATGTTGGTTTCAGTTTGATGTAGTTTTGTAAAAGGCCTTCTGATTGGACTATAGCTTTCCCATATAGTAAGCACAGAAAAGTCAAGTGTCGACAGCAAGGCTTAAAATAGTAAGTTTGGTAACTGACTTTTTAAAACTTTG
Organism: Steromphala cineraria; assembly: GCA_916613615.1. Classification (NCBI taxonomy): domain Eukaryota; kingdom Metazoa; phylum Mollusca; class Gastropoda; order Trochida; family Trochidae; genus Steromphala; species Steromphala cineraria. The sequence continues at coordinate 77,895,243 of OU744721.1, forward strand.
TTAGGAAGATGTACAAAGCTATAAACTCATTGAGGTACATTTCAATCGCTTATAGTGCTAAAATAGTCATAGTTTATTGCCATATCCTAATTCTTAAAGCAATAATAATACCATCCATGATAAGACAGATACACCAAAATATCAGCAAAATAAGTTGAATGAGATCATTTCAGCCTTTAAAACAAAGGAATCTCGCTTCTCAGAATGAAACGTCATAGTTATGAAGTTGTTATTCTGAAATTTCGTTCTTGCATGCAAGGAGTTACATCAGGTAGATCAACCAAAGTGTGTCTTGAGTTACAAATCTTTCAGTTCTCATCAAGTTCTTTGAGCACGGGCGAGCACCTAGTACAACATACAACAGACACGAGTGGTTCAGTGGATCACAGTTTATTGTTTGAAGGACGGTAGAGATAGCGAGCGGGTTAACTACATCGTCTTCAAAACACAATATGTTCTTTCGTGACAATATCCTTCCTGTAACCTCCCTGTATGATAAATAATGGATAGATAGATATTTCAGTAGTTGCCACACGATATATAACAAATCACCAAACAAGGCACCCCGTGTGGTAGAGCGATCGATCGTCTACAGGACTATACAACAACATTCCAATGTCTCGAAAACTCAAACCAGATTCTACAATAGAAACCAACATGGAAAACGGTTGTCTTGCCGCAAACACGACCGTGTATATATTCAGTGTTAGTTAGGTGTGAAGCCACTTGCATTTGTGCAACAAGTAGTTGACATGTAGCGTAGTAATACATCGAAATAGTTCAGCTAAACAAAATGTTAATGTATATCGACAGACAGCCGTGGGCTACCAGTATAAGGGTATACAAGGTGCCCCTAACTAAACTGTTAATGGTTATTATTAGCTGTGATCTGCTCAAACATGACAGGAAGCTCAGCTGTTTAGTGACAACTCTCAATTTACAATATGACACTTTGAATATAAAATATTATGCGATCTACATTAAAGCATTACATGTCTGCTGAGCAATCTCGTTAAAACGCGATCTAACCTTACACTTATAACTCGCTTCTTAGCGACCAACGAGTATAAGATTCATCAGCTTTTAATGAGACTGCTAAGGAGTGTTCACAAGCATGTTAATGAAACTCTGAGTATGAAATTGGCAGTTGACTCGTTCCATCATCTGGAATGCCGTTGACTCTGTAGTGTCTATATGAGAGGGGTTTCAGCTACTACAACTATAGGACGGGCACATACCGCGTACTCATATAAATGACCTGTATTTATACTTTGTACACAAGAACACAGAGTGGTATCATTGGCAGTGATCACTCGCAAGGCACAATACAATCTATAACGCGCAAGGATATCTATAATATATACGTAAAAGGGCTCAAAACTCATATTGCACTTGTGTCCGCGGCCCATTCTCAATAAATTAAACAAGAAAAAAAGAAACACCAAACAGTTGATAATCATCATCTACATCCGCTAACCTCAAGAAGGGCTGTAGAAACTATCAATATAAAATGTGTTTCCAAACCAAAAATGGACTACCGTATGCATGGCAATAACAGTACGGCCTTGGCAGGCTCTGCATGAAACAATAAGGCCTGCTTTAGTTAGTTGTCAACCATATACAGCAATAAACGTGTTGAACCGCGTTCCATCATGACTGTGTGAAGCTGCCTACGCTCTGGCTCAGAAGTCCGACACCCCTAACTCATCCTCGAATCCCTGGGGGCTGTAGAGTTGCTGGGGCTTGTACTGTTGCTGGGGCGTGTACTGTTGCTGGGGCTGGTAGGCGGGGGCAGGTTTGGGGGCCGGGGGTGGGACATGTGCCCGCTGGGGTGGGGCCTGTCCGGGCCGTCCCTCTTCCTGCTGTATCATACGGAACACGGCCGAGCTGTTCCAATCTCGGTCTCCTTCCTTCATCGGCTTAGGAGCCTGTGGTGGGGCCTGTTGAGGGGCCTGTTGAGGGGCCTGTTGCGGGGCCTGTTGCGGGGCCTGTGCCGGGCCGCTGTCAACAGAGAGGGCTTGAGTTTTATTTCAAATATCTTAAAGAAAAAAAACCCCATTTATTTTGATATGTGTCGTTTACTATATGGACAAACTCTGTTAATAAACCCCGAAACCATAAATTGTATTTCTGTTTTCTCTTATTTTCTGACATTGAAGTTAGAAGTACGTTTAATGATATGGTCACGACGTAACGAAAAAATAGGTTTTTGATAGAATTCGTTTTGATGATGTCTTTATATAATGGGAAACAGAAATGTTTAATTTTTAATTGAGAAACAAATACATTTTGTGTTATTTGACTGCATACAATATTAAGATATATGAGCACAACGGATTATGCATTAGTCCAGTTAATATTTAATGTAACATAAACTTTAACCACATATGTGTAAAATGGGTAACGTAATGTGGGTCTGTTTCATAGTGTTGATAATGAATGCTAATGACATTACTGAGAAATGGTTGATGTAAATCGCTTTGTCAATCATCCCCAATAAAACACAAGGGTATACGTTTCCAAACATCTCTACTTAAAGGGGGAACTTTGATAACTGTTCTTAAATGGTTTTTCAAATGGAATGGATAGGGGTGAGAAAATATTGGTGAAATTTCCAAGATGGCATGAGGGGTGAGGTGGGGTGGTGGTTGGTGAGATGTTTCTGTGATGGCTGACATGAAGGGTGAGGCGAGGTTGGGGTTGGTGAGATGTTTCTGTGATGGCTGTCATGAAGGGGAGCAGAGATGAATGGAGATTATGCTGAAAGGGTTATCACGCGTGGACGAATAGTGAGATTTGAAGACATTGCTGAAATGAATGTCAAAGATGTTGGTGAGGTTTCTGAGATGAATGCTGACCATGAATATTGATGATGCATTCACTGAAAACAACAATCTCATTCAGGACTAAGTATACTGGAGTTGATCTACCAGGGTCGTGCACGTCGGGTTGTGGTACCGTGTACATAGGTCTATACTGGAGTCAGTGCTTGGGGTGGCGGCCGGCTTCAGGACCAGTGGGAGAAGGGTTTATAGACCGGTTCTGTTACCCTACAGGCATATGCTTGGTATTCGAGTAGTTTTCCTTTTTAGCATTGTCATTGAAATGAAGAATGATGTGATTGTTCTTCTAAATTTGATATCTCGTCCTAAACTATAAGAAACACCTGTACATAAGGTTTCAGATTGTGGCCGTTCTGGACTGAAGTTTCGAAAACAATATCTTAATAAACAAATGTCTCTATCATTTACATGTACTGAAAATATGATGGATAAAACATTCGAATGCATGATGGTAAATCGTTATCAAATATTTCATAGCGCTTTAGCTGTTGTGACCAATTGTACACGAGGGTTGATGAATGGAGGCCAGACACTACAGAACAACGTCAGTCAGCAGCCAGCAATGGTCGAGCTGTTAGCAGAGGACCAACCAACCAACTACTGAGAAAAGTGAGCGAGTGAGCGTTATAACGCGATAACACCAAGCAACGGCCTTGAACTACACGTTGGGACCGAGAGGAGCTGCAAGGTCACAGCAAGGTCAAGGTCATGCAGCCTCTATAGACAGACGTCAAGTTGAAGGACCACGCCGCGAAGCTACGTATGCAACTCACAGTTGGGCCTTCGTCTGACCATCGAGCGTTTCCTTCACGTTCGCCTGTGAATACAAGCCCATAGGGGAATTATACTGCAGATGCACGACCCGAGGTCCACCCACAGGATCCTCGTCATCCGCCTGACCGTCATACGCATTGTTATAGGGGGCGGGAGAGAACTGACTGACTGGCTGCTGCCCCTCTAGGGGATTGAAAGGTCCAGACCTTGGGGTGGGCTGCTGGGAGCCGTAGTCCAGGTCGGCGTCCCAAGGCTTGACTCCGGTGCTCTTCAGGGTGTTCTTCCAGGGCGCCAAGGTCTCTGACTGCACGGGGTAGACTGGCGGCTCGCACTGGACGGGCTGGCTCGGGGGCTGATACTGCTGCTGCTGGGGCGGAGCTCGCTGGGGAGTCCACTTCATGCTGTTGGAGTGCGCCTTCTGGCTGTAGTCCGTCCCGAACGATGGCGCATCCGGGTGCTTGTACACCGGCTTGGGCACCTTGGGAACAGGTGTCGACCTCGCTGGCTTGAATGCTGTAAAACAGGGAGAATATTCCATATAGTATGTGAAGAATCTGTATGACAATGTTTAAGAGTGTTAGTAAGATTTCATGCAAAAGTCAATTCTAGAAACCACGTTGAAGAGCTCGCTAGGATGTACACATAGCCAATCAAAACATTATTGCGTTGTAAGCTTACATCAATTTTCAAACAGCAGGTAAATCAAATATTGCCCATCATGTAGAAGAACTGAAGTAGGACGAGCTAAGAACTCAACCTGGTTTCTAGTTTGACAATCATCAGTTGATGTCAATATATGATACATGGCAATGAAAAGCCCAATGGTTTCAAAATGTGACATAAAAAGACATTTTATCAAGATATCAAAAGTATAAACGACATTAGAAACAAATGTCCTAAATATGATACACGGTTTGATTTCTTTACTTGAATGAATTGATATTTAATAAAAAATCTAATAGAACAATGTTCTCAAATATGATGTTCCTATTTAATCATCCGTAAACAGGAAGATATTCATTTTACGAATTAAGAAATTCAAAGCTTCAAGATCGGAGATGCATGATCGTATTCGAATGAATATCCAAAAAAATAATTGACTGAATCAAATGTAATTAATTTGAAACTTGTTAAAATCTTATCAGCTTAGCCAAAAATTAAGAAAATGCGAATTTCCATGGAAGAACAATATACAAACTACATCTGAATGAACACACTCAACGATCAGACATCAGAGAGTTGCCCAAAACTGTGTTAAGATATTTGAAAACAGCAAAACTGTTAATTTATTTGACATACATTGAAAAGGTTAACGTTAACTACCAATCATAAACATATCAAATAAAGTTAGATCAATAACAAATAAAGTAGGAAAACGCAGTATGTAGGACACGGCATGCTTAATTCGAAGCCAATGGACAGTACTGTTTCGAAACTATCAGATATTCTGAAATTAATTGAACATTTTGATTTTTTTTCATACATGATTTTCGTCTTAATTCATAACTGTATCGGTTACTCGGAAAACGTTGAATTGTAAATTCATATTTTGATATTTTTTTGTGTGTGTCAATATACAGATTTCAGAATTTAGCGAGTAGCCAAGCTAAAATGGTCGAAGCGGGAAAGCACTGAAATGATCCTTAAAAGACTACTGCAAAGATGAACCGAAGAAGAAACAAAGCAATTTATAGGTTTGGGTTTGCTCAATCCTTTTTCACAAAGCTTACTTAGTTAATACATTTCACGTACCTTATGTTACAATTCCTTCATATTTTTCGATTCTATCTCAATTCGAAAAGTCAAAACCTGCAACATAGAGACCGCTCCGTATTCTTTCCAATTTAAAAGAACTTTAATTTATCTTGTTTATCTCTGATCGATTTTTTAAAGAATACATGAGCGTCGCAAATGTGAATCGACTTTAGTATTTCCAGTGATTACGTTCTATTGAGCGAAACTGATTGAACAACTAGTTTTGATCACAACCAATGATTCGACATTGATAGCCAGGAAGCAATCTAAGCGTAACAGAGGGTACGTGAGAAGGGGAATGCTAAGTAAGCTGAGTGGGGAGAGAGCGAGGTAGCTGGGACGTGAGGAGTTAGCGAACACGACATAAAGAAAACACAGTGCTGAGCAACTGGCAAACCAGTAGGCACCTTGTCAAGACCGCAAAAATCGAGTCAACTCAAATCAATTCGAACGACATATAAGAAAACAGTTAGTTAATTTCAAACGTCATTTCTCTGAACGAAATGCTAACATGTCGGTCGATGGTCCTGAAAGGTTTTCCTCCTCTCCCATACAGGAACAAACTCTTCTTGTTCCTCCGAATACTGACCGCTGTCTATTGCCTCGTACGTGGGTCTGTAACCCCCCTGAGCCGGGGCCGGGGCCGAGTGCTGGGGGGTGTAGCCAGACATGGACATGTTAGGCTGGAAGGGTGGCGGTGCCGGCTGAAAGGGGGGAGCCTGGTAAGCCTCGGGGGTACGGGGGGAGTAGATGATGTTGTCCAGACTCTCCTGGACCCTGTTCAGCATCTGACCGCCCTGCTGACCCCCCACGGGTCTGTAGGAGGGTCTAGACGCGTGCTGAGGAGGGGCCGTCGTGTAGGGCCGGCTATAGTCGGACCCAAAATCAGGCCCGCCGCCACCCAAATTGGAAATGGTGAGTTTTTTGGGTTTGTGGCCCGCAGTCGGGTGTGCACCGTACGGCATGGCTTTGGGTGGATTGGTTCGTGGTGCGACCGGTGCCGGAGTGCGAAAAGTCTGAAACATAGACGGAAATCTTACACATGGCAATCAGTTATTGAAAAATAGTTTATATTCAGAACGTCAATAATTAAAGATTCGTCATATATTCAGAACGTCAATAATTAAAGATTCATCATATATTTATACAATATTATCAAGAGTTACAAAATATCGATACGCCTTTGTGTCATCTCTACACAAAAAATATTACGTACTGGCGCTGAAGCCGATCCCGAGACTTCGTGTCGCCCTGGAGGAGGTCTGAAACAAACACGCCCTGGATGTCATTGAGCTAATACAATAGTTCAAAGTCACTGAAATGGTGTTACCTCCTGCGTATGTTTAGCAGTTGATGATTCAATTGTCTTCGGCAGTGAGAGCATCATTGTGACTTAAATATATGATATCGTCTGTCTTTAAAACGTTGAAGCATCTGAAACCTTAAATCTTTTAATAAATTTACCGTTAACTTAATGATGATGAGTTCGTTTACAACCCTACACATCGTCAAAGTAAACGTTAAAGAGACACAGAGTATGTTGATAGGATCACATATGTCAAATTTTGAAATCGATGTTATTACATCGGGAACCACTAACTGTTACTGAAAATAACAAGTTAAAGGTCAATCAGTACATTAGAGCGAAAATACGGCCATTCAAAGTCGGGATTTTGATCGAAAACCGGACAATGTGGCTCGAGTGGCGCGCGCAAATTCGCCAAACGTAATTTTGAAACCTTGTAATAAGCTGACAGGAAGTTATATTCGATTTGGTAGTGTTTATTAGGTATTGTAACTAATAGGTAGATTAATTGGATGCATAATTTCGAATATTAAAGGTATTTGAGATGTTTTCTTGATTTTTTCAATAAAATCAAGCATTTTAGAGATATTATGCATAAATGGATATATTTGCAAGTCCAGTGATGAGATATGAACTTCAATCAGCATATTAGATATTTTGTAGATTATCAAAGCCAAATAAAATTTTAAGAAAGATACTCTGTGTCACTTTAAATTCGTTTTTGAGGAAAAATGCGTTCTCTTTGTTATAAACGTACAATAAGCAATCACTACATACTTTGTATATGTATCGTGTACAGACCACAGATAACTTACTTCAAAGTGTGTAAAATGCCATCTACAGTGCTAAGTGCAGATATATTGATAATGTATATGTATACAGACCATAGATTACTTTGATTCTTACATGGCAGTGTGTAAAGTGCCTATCTAGAGTGCTGAGTGCAGATATGGTACTGTCACAAGTATGTATGACGATAACAAGATATATTACCGATACAGTGCTGTGAATAGCTACAGTGCAATGAGAGAGATTATATAAGAGAGAAAGTCACAATATGTATTGCTCTATATATCTATCTACATCTATATATACTTACGCTGGAGGTGAGGGCCCCCCTCTGTAATAAACATATCACATTGGGTCATGGTTTAATGGGATTCTCAGGAAACCTTAGCCAAATCTTGGTGATATAGTTTGAGTGAGTAAAATATGAAACGAAATCTACAAAGAGCCGTAGTAGAGAAAGCAACTATCGGAACATATTTTCCAAAACGTCTGACAAAATTGTTACACGGTTTCGGAGTTGTTGGGTTTTTTTTGTTAAAAAGAACTGAACTATTGTTTTAAGTAAACATTATATTGATATTTTGATATTTTTCGCATTTTTGACGGTTGTTGGTATGTAAATTCTTATGTGTGCGCCACGAAGCAGTGGATGTATTGCAATTGTCACAATTTCTATATTTCAAATATTTCTTTAACAAAGGGTAGTATGACGATGACCTCACCTTGTCAGAACGAGGTTGATCTGTCCCCCGCCTCCTTCGATTACGTCTTTGGCTTGCTTGTGGGTCAACTCGTCTCCGTTCCTTTCGCCGATCGAGAGAATAATGTCACCACGCTGGAGTTCACCTTCCGCTGGGGTGTTGCAGAACACCTGGACAAAGTACAGGTAAATATACTGACACTCACTACTGACACTCTAAGATATATGCTTTCATAGGTGGAATATAGAGTTAGATATACTGACATTGAATGGAAACTTTATACACCCGTTTAACATGATTTTGAAATAAATAAAAAATGACAAATTCTCAGATTTGGAATATGGAAAATATACCATTATCTGAAATAAAAACGAAATAGTTTCAACAGATGTGGAATACAGAGAAAAAAACGGTATTAAAAAAAAATCAAAGGTGAAATATATGAATGAATAGGAAACGCAACATAAACACATTCAAATGCATAAATCGTCGAGCGTTCATAAGAAACTGTTTCCTGTCCAGCCGACATACGACACGACATGACAAGATGATTTCCTCGAGAAGAGGTTTGTATGGTTTTTGTAGTCATCTGAACGGCGAGAATAAGTTTACATTATGTCATTTGCCTAATTGAATAAAATCTCTCAGTGTGTTTTTAAAAGGTATCCATTGATCTGAGGACCTTTGGTCGTATGTACAGGGCTACTACGGGTATCATCATATTTCAATAAGAAGTGTAAATGTATGAACTAAACATCTGTTTAAAACACAACATCATTCTAACCTTTGTCACAAACTATGTACCTGCTCATACATGTCACAATACACATCTAGTATCACCTTGATTTCAGCTGTTATAACTGTTACATTTCATAATTTTATGCAGAGCAACCTGGTATTTCTAACAGTACGTTACCTTTGAGAAAAATATTACTATATGAGTACAAACAGACCATAGCATATATATGCTGATAATTACCTAGCTAGAAATATAAGATGAGAACAAGATAAAACAGATTACAAGATAATTGTGTAAAATATTTGACAATTCCTTCACTTAACATTCAATATTTCACATGCATTATGACTATCATGATCCATATGCAATGCTATGATATATAATGGTAAACTTTAAGCTTTAATTCAGGAATATGACGGAGAATTTATTGAATAACGTAGGTTCCAATGATAAACAATGTGCTCAGCCAAGACGTTTTTTTTATGATCAGTCAGGGTAATACGCAAATAAGGAGAGTAATTGTTAAGCACTTTTAAATGGCATAGGCCTATACATTAATATGATTAAGATAAAGTTTCCTAATCACATTGGACGGAGTGTTATGTTAAAAAATATCAAAAGCATTTTTCTTTTTGAAATGTCAGTAGTTATTTCCGGAAATCTTTCAAACACTGGCAAACGTCTGAAGGTCCATTTTATAATGTCAAGGTGAAATTGCAATTTCGCAGATGCCATGAACATGACTTTAACAGTTCTGCTTAGAATGATGATGTGACCACGGTTCTCAAATCTCAACGATGATGTTATGAGTTTCCGTCAAGATCGGAAAACTAAAGGTAACTGAAAACATTTGAACAATCGTTCATGGCGCTTAAAAAGTTTTCATTCACATCTGGCTTTGTAAACGTACTCTCTCTTAACATTATGACGCCAATAATGAATTACTGGCCAAAATAGACGTTTAATAGTCCCTCATTCAGTCAAATACAAACATTTTGCAAGCAATGAAAGTATTTATAGAACTATATTTAACTCATAGTTAGTTGACCATAACAAACTCACTTACACGAAAGTAATTGTAATAAATTCCTACAAAGTCGCTCAGGTATAAGATTTTTAGATTCAGGTACAAGATTTTTAGCCAAGCAATTATTTTTAACATTACCAACTTCAAAATACCACATAAAAGCGCAAAAAACATTTGTCTTATGATATTTTTTGTTTGAAGAAGGTTACCAACTCCGGAAGAAACCAAACTAAAAGAAATTCTTCTGGAATATACATCACTGTCAGGCCCGCTATACAGCGTGTACTGAGAATAGCTGAGGGGTGAAGCAGCTCGCTGATAACACTATAAGGGTTCGTCTTATCTACAGACTACCTGGCTAGTGTTTTGCTGACACTGAATATGTTGATGAGCCTCCTATAGGGGGTGGTTCTGTTGAAGCAATTAGTACTGCTTTCTGAGGTCAGACATTGCTTCCTAGAAACTGATTACATTTCCTGTGTTGATGGTGTGAGACTTGTGATGTGTTGGCTTTGTGGTGGCCTCACTGTGGTCTGTTACAAATGACTCATGGTAATAGATTCATTTCATTTAAAGACACCTATCTATCGGCTTTCATCCGCAATTTTGAAATTTGAGCATTGCGAAAAAGGCAAATGGGTTCTTTAGTATGCTAATTCAATTACAAAGTTATGAAATAACTAATTGGTAGATAGAAGAGGAACATTTTTACAAATAATTCATAATAGTTTGTAGTAATACATTCCACGCTCGTAGCTCCGGCTTCGTTTCATGATGGTTTTTTTTAATGATACACTTATTCTTTGTCGAATTGTTAAATCTTGAAGTGAAATGTTTACCTCAGTAACATATTTGATTTTAAGTATGAAATGATCATGTATACATCATATTATATAATTACATGAACGTCCTCCTGAACTTCGATTCCACAAAAATACTCTGATAGAACTGTCCCTTTAAACACATAATTGCTTAACCAATGGTATACCGACTTTAAACTCAATCGGGTTTTTAGTTAGTGACTGAACATGTCAGTGTCAATAAATTAATCGTTATAAATGTATAACACCGACACAAGTTTTACAATATTTCCTTCTTGTTTAAGGAAGGGATTGTAATTGATGATGCATGTGTATCAAATCACTTGCTGAAACGATGAAAACACTGGCATTGCTTTAGAATTTAAAAGAAAATGCTTAAAATACTTGTTTATGCAGGTGGTATGAATGTGCGAAATTCAATTTATCAGAACGATGAATAGCAACAGACTCAATTCGGCTCTTAAATATGCAATTTATAGAGATATTCTTCCCTGGACTCATTACCAGAACACATTTCCTCAATCTCTCTATGTATATAGTATCTCCTAGAATCATCACCAGAATAATTCTCTTCCATTAACATCTCTGTATATATTTAGCACATTGATTGAAAGAATAATCGTTTTCTGTTATTTACTTTTTATACAAGAAAGTTTTTGACATCTTCCAAACCCCAATTCATAGAGCATGTCTTCGCTGCAACCAACATTCCCCTTATGCAGTAATCGGGAACAACGCAAGTGCAAATCATTACGGATGTAAGTATGATATAAGTAGAATGCATAAAACATGCGCAATGTTTATCTTGAACAGCTGCAGCGATGCACAGGAGCATTTACCCAGCAAAACTATCTACCACTATCTCGAGGCTTAAACCTGCCTCCCTATCTAACACTATACCGAGCTATTCTCCCAATGATCAACAAACCAGAAGTTTATCTTACCACCTACTTGGGCTGATTCATCGAAACGGTTTGTTATTATGTAGAGTCATGAAAAGTATTTGAAGTAAAACATTTTCTGCCTTCAAAACTACCGTTGTTTGAAATAAATGTTTGCTTGTTTTGCGTACCACTTAAAGGGGACCAATAAACATGACCTGCAATTTACACTAGAATTCAAAATATTATTATCATGATTTATAAAGTAAGCATTAAGGAACCTTTTATCTGCAATTTTGTCATATTTTGAATAAACGATCTTTCCCTTCATGAAAATTGTTTCTAAAGAAGACGCAGTTAATTAGATTAGTACGGTCAAATGAAATTGCTCGTAGGATTTGTTTCGCCTTTTGGCTTATTACGCAAGAAGTCGGAATAATTTGAAACTTTGCTGCAGAAACCACAAGCATAAAACAGAAGCATGTGGCACCTTGCTTATTCGATAACAGGTTCTTATATATATTCAATCGTTTAAGGTCAATTAATAAGATTTATTGACAAATTTTCATTTCAGATTCTAAAAGATTGACTAGTGTTTCAGGTCTGATAATAATATTTATTTCATGTCAAGAAAGCCCTGTGAAGACATTCTTATGTAGACCCAACTTGATGTTTTCGTATCAAAATGTTAGCAATACATAAATGATTGCATGACAGTACAATAGCCAACAAGAAAATCCACTAGAAATATAAACACTTATAACAAATAACATATAACAGGCAATACTCTGGAAAGAACAAAAGAAGTTGCCTATGTGACAGAACATCTATAAAAGCATATGCAGGATACCTACCGCTTCATCATAAGCATTTAATTAAATATCATGATTCTTGAAAATTTCATAAATACCTCCTTTAGAAAATAATACGATTTCTGCCAGCTGCTAATTTCTAATCATAGTTTTTCATCCAACAAATTATTATTTTTTCTGACAATAATCCCTTTTGTTATGAATCTAACTAGCAATTATCTAAGTATTTACTAAGAAAAGATGTAGGATTTGTAATCAAGAACTGCAGATATATATCTTAACCTCGACTATATGATGTGTAACCGAGCCTTTCAATAATGATTATTAATGATTATCTTCCTTATCTTTGCCTATGGTGTGTTAATCAAATCAAATTATTTCTGAGGATGTCTTTCATTTCAATATCTTTTGTGTTAAACCAAACCTCTTCTTTATATTCTCTTTTCCTTATCCAAGCCTTCTGTTGTTTTTGTTTCAAATCTAGGCTAAGTATTCATTAACATCATGGTGTTTTTCTTTATCGCAATAAACCGAAAAACACTTTCAGAACAGGAAAATGTTACAGAACTGCAGACCTCAGAACTACGGAACTACGGAACTACGGAACTACGGGACTACAGAACGACAGAAGTAAAGAACTACAGAAATACACAACTACAGAACTACAGAACTGCAGAAGTACAGAACTACGGAGGTTGTGTCGACCTTGCAAGAGAAGCTGTTCTGTAGAATGTTCCATGCCAGTAGGCAGCGAGTATTTCAGACAAGTCTAAGCTAGGTTCCTGGAGCTCTGCCAACATTCTGTCTATTCTTCACATCCAGTTTGCAACATATCGCTTCACGGCAACAGACACAAGTTGCACTGTGATAGACCCGACACGTGTTAACACGTACCGCTAAAGCCTGACTTATCTAAAACCGTTTCTTATATTTAAAGCAAAAGTGTTGACGACTTACCTCGTTACCATGGAAACTTGCATATCAAAAACATTAAATTTCGGAAATTGCAACTGCACTTGCTTGATATTGTGCACAATCATCGTGAGTTATTGGTTATAAATAACCTTCAGGATAAGATGTAACGAGGTGTGCAATAAAGCTCGTAACACTACAAATAGAATATGATGAGGCAGCCCTTTGAGGCTGAGACGGGAGGAGTTACCCACAGCAGGTTTAAGAAACCCTTGATATAGGTCCTTCCCTTTGTTAACTTAATCATAATTGGTTGGTTTTAATGATAAAGCTCCTGTTGAAAATCAAATGATAAATATCCATAACGTATGAATCTCGAGTATTTCTGACATCATTTTTACCAAGACGTAAGTATGTTATGATTTATTCACAAACAACCTTAGTAGTTTTTTCAATGTTTACAAAGAGCTTGTTTATATCCTTGACTTGACGTTTTCTCAAGGTTTTCCTTCCCATCCCAGGTCTCATCATATTATTTAGAACATCGGAACATTCAGCCTTTTGTAATCAAGGATTTTACCGTGTACACATACAACTATCTCATGCTTGTTTTATGTGGTTATCTGGAGAGGGTTTTTTCTAGGATGATAAATTTAACAATTCTTTTTCTGAAACTAATCAGTGAGTTTCAAATGAAACAAATCTTCACCAAATGAGATCCATGCTGTCCACCAAATCTGTCAAGGTATAGGGTAGTCACTATTATAAAAAGGACACACAGTCCTACAAAGTACTTCCCATATAACTTAAATAAAGGAAATTATCACTCCAGTCTAAAATCGTCACCAAAACATTTCAATACAAATGGAACACAGGATATGCATGTATGTGCATCATAAGACAGTCATATCTATTTCAACACAGGTGATTATGAACAAAAACTTAAATAGGTCACAAACTGCATGACCTTTACAAATAAAACAACCCCTTTTAAAGAAAATTGTTCTTCCCTTAGAGAATAAATAACATAAAGTAAATACGGTCGACAGTTGTCAGTTTGATGTACCTCGTGTTTTAAAGCAAGCTCTCTGATCTTTTAAAGATACAGTCCGACCCTGATGAGTTCACCCTATCATTAAGCAACTACATGCCTCATGGATCAAACAGACAGGAAACCGACTTGAAGAGCGCCTCAAGTAATTGGGTAATTTGCTGGAAGACCAGATGTTACCTCACGTGACCATGTGACGTCATCGTGAGTGCTAGTACAGAGGTAAAGTATATTCTTTTGGATAAGATATGTTTTATTTGGGAACTATATTACATAGCAATTATCAGTAATAATTGGGTTGACTTTACTCATAGTCCTCGTATAAGTCTACACATATCTGAATGGTCTATGATGACTATTATTATCTATAAAATGTGTTATAAAAATTACATATTTATATGACATCATCTTTACCAATTTCGTTACCATGTGTATGTTGCGCCAGCAACAAAGAATCAAAGAAAAGTTACATTACTTACTATCTTACAGTATGGAAACCTTACGTTATACGCTCTTGAAAACATATTAAATTGGAATGAAATCAAAGGTGGCGAAAGCTCTATCTAAATTGGCACGTCACCTGCTTTAAATAGCGAGTGAAATGCGATCCCTTGTTTATACCGATAAGGCGCTGAAATAATTACATCTAAACACTAGATCGGTAGAGCAGTGTGGCATTGGGTAGCTGCTGTTGGTCTTCGTATTCAACACCGAAACATTCCGTTCCAAAACAGAAATGTTTTAAGGTCATTTCCATCAAAACGGAAATCTTTGAAAATCCCTACCAGAAATAGATCGATATCGGTATTGATACCGGAGGACTTGCTTTCCAAATTGACCTTCTTTGCATACATACACGATCTAAACCGTCGAGAATTACATGTACAACACTAACATGTGAACCAAAAAGCGAAGTAAGTGAATGGAATGTCTAAACAAACACCAATGATTTTATATTGTAGGTACTACTTTTAACGTTCATTTTCATCAAGTCCTAGGAATACCTCGTCAAAATGTAAGAACACTTGCAAAAACACCTCGGTAGATAAACTAACTTTGAAATAAAGGTTAGCACATTCATATATCGTCAAAGTTCGATTTTTCAATATATCCTAGAAACCACAGATTCAACAGATAAAATTTGAATGCTCCGTAAAAACTGTTATTAAAATCATGATGCATAATTTCTTTAGATCTATCATCCATGTTTCTATCGACTGAATAACTTTCACCTGAGTCACATGAAGAAGAAGCCAAGAAGTAGCCAAGAAACGTCACAAGAATTCTTATTAAGTTTTTATCCATTACAATTGTCTCATGTCAGTATACAAACTTAACAAGAACGGTACAGTAAGTAAACTTCTCGTGTATTATATCATGTAATCTTACAAGAGGAAACAAATAAAATTTTATCCATTATAATTCTCTCATATTGGTATACAAAAGTAACAACCAGGCACCGTATGTAAAATGCTAGCGCAGCATCTTCTGTAACCTTCAAAGAGAACCGGTAGCTATAACCACTACAGCTCTGAATTGTCTAGTAGAGCAGAAAACATGGCGGCCTAGCCGAGCTCTCACCTTATGCTTTGGAGTGGTTTCCTCACATTTCGTTTCTGTCTTAGTTTCAGTTTTTGTTTCTGTGTCGTTGATCGGGAGAGAAGTAGGTGGGGGAAGGGAGAGAGGAGAGTTGGGGTTGTCACTTAAATAGATCTGAAATACGGTGTAGCAACCATAAGTTACATGCATACCTGAGATTGGATTTATATAGAACATTACATTGAGAACAGTTTACAGAAACAATAATGAGTACTTTACTTTTGATATCTTCGGCATATGATATTGTAAGTATTGAGAAAATACCCTTATATGTCATGTACTAAACGTTTATCTGATAAAGATTTGGAACAGAGCAATTTCAAACATGACTTTTACAGTTTCTTTCAGTTCCTTTTTTTAGCTTCTGGTTAACTTAAAATCAACATTTCTAAAACTAATTTGAAAATAATTTCGAAATAAAATGAGATGAAAGCAATACTACGTATCAAAGTCTTATCTTCTTAATTTGAACACGTTCAATGTAGTTTTTACATACTTTCTCTTCCCAACACGTATTGTTATCTGTTGAACATTTCCCCTACCTTACTGGTTCGTCTGACCGTCCGTTTTTCCGTCTCGGTAACGGTCCGAGTAGTTCGAATAGTTCTCTTCTCCACAATCATCCTGCTGCCTACCTTTCCGCCTCGACTGAAGACCTTTCACTCCTAGGCCGAGCTATATACTCCATAACTTTAATATCAAAATTCCTTAAAATAACAGCGCACTTATCGTAGCCACGGCGTCCAATCTGATCGAAACTATCGATAAGACACAATGTGAAAAGAACGGTATGTTGCCTGATGTTGCGAGTCTCTACTAAATACCTAACACTCCGCTTAATTATCACCCTTCCATCAATTTTAAAGATTTGGCGAGGGGAGTTTATTGGAAGGCTGAAATACCTCTGTGTACGGAATTGGCAGCTGCTGTAACAGCACGCTACTTGCCACTTGTAGGCAGGGGCATTGGAGCGGCTTCCTGGCGTCAAAGAATGGTCTAGTCCAGGTATAATGGTTCGCAGACTGCGGCAGCGGATATCTTCACCTACACTGGGAGGTAAATACACGTACCATTCCTCTGGCTAAAACCGTACTTCTGATGGGGCTTAAAATGTATATAATTAGGTTACTTAACTCAAGTCTGTTTGTTCTCTAAACATCGACTATTATAATAAACGTTATAAGGTTGTAAATCGTTTAATGGTTTGAGAAAAACCTTGGAAATCGTGGTTTCAGTGCCAGCTCTAAATAGAATCAGTGGCAAAACGCAATCAATTAAATCCTCGAAGAACTCTTCTGGTTATATAAAAAAAGCATCTTTAGCATTTTCTAAGAGGCGTTCTTGACGATGATAAATATAACTGTCTGAAAATTAATCTGTTGCTAACTAGATTACATGTATATTTAAAACTTGAAAATACGTGGATAATTAAAACATCAATTGCAACCAGAATAATTTAATGGGTTTTGACCGTCAAAAACTTAACCATTTGCATAGGATAAAAGTGTGACATTGCCACTCATAGTTTCCTTAAAAAACTATATTTCATTTTTTTTAAATAGATTATGCTTAAAACCACTAGCACTTGAAAGAGGTGAAAATTGATCATACTCTTTCACCTTGATAACTTCCAATTTATCATACTTATCAACCTCAAATCTAAAACCAATAAATGTTCAAGGTGAAAAAAAGCCGACGACGAAATTTGATCATGACAGGTGTGATGGGAATGTTTATAAAGCCGGTCTATATCAGCACATAGACACTTGGGTAGAAGCTACCAGGCCACGATATATGTTGTTACGAAAATATCATCAACCTTTACCGACATTTGCATGCTATATACCTCACGACTAACAACAGACTCTTCTAGTTAATCACGCCATGCACGATTTTTATCGGATGTCTAAAATATTCTGGTAGTAGGTAAAAATGCTAAAATAAGAATACGGAAGATCCAATAATCAGCATCTATTTCTTTTGGGTTTCAATTTGAAATACTTTGCCGTTGATGGTCTTCCAGTTACGCTTCATGTTAGGAGCAAATGTTAAATTTGCAAAATGTCAACCACCTTCGAATAAAATAACATCTCTAAATGTTTATTAATCAAATATAATTCAATTAATAGCCGTAAGATCATTGATATATGTTGACGATTTATTGATTTCACCTCCAATGTGATTAATGTTGTTACAATGAAGTTTGTGATGTATTGGTCTGATACAATGTGTCAGATATCAATACTGCTAAACCAACCTCGCCAAAACTTGTATATTAAAATTGGGAACTATCTCTGTAATATGCAAGAAACACACTATAAAACAGAACGTTAAGAAATAAATCACACGAATTTCGTTGTAAGTTTCTTTAAAACAGAACGAGACTTTGTCTGCTATAAAGAAACAATTTGACTTAATCTCTGGTTCTCATGAATGAAAAAGCATAACTGAACAAATTTATTTGAAAATTTTAACTAAATATTGTGAATCCATGACATTTATCTAGCATTACTGTTTTGCATTGCGAATGGGCATATGCAACTGTTTATTTTCAACTCCAAATTGATGCTTATACCATAAACATCTGATATCACAGAGTGAACAATACAACTGTATATCTTGTCAATGTCAACAAATAAAGAAACCTGCTAGCTTCTTTTACGAGATTCTGTTTCAAAGGAAATGGAAAAAACAGCGAGATTTGTTGTGGGGGTTGTTTTTGTGGTGATAAAATAAAAACCACTAACGTACGTTCTGAGATATATCGCCGAGATTAAGGTTTAAGTATGCCAACTGTTTCAGCACACTATATCTGAAACAAAAACCAAACTACTGTATATTTTTCATAAACGTCTTTAATATTATTATAGACGAGGACAAACAAAGAGTTCATGTTTATATTCATATGTAATACTCAACAATATAGAAACAGAATTTCCATGTTGCGAACTCACAAAGACAAATTAAAAAGTATCCAAGACTTATTTATATTTCTAATTATAACAGCATTTGTAGTTGATGTTAAGAATTTATTTAAGAATGAATTTCACAGGCCCAACACATGTTTATGTGCAAAGCCGACATATTTGCCATCTACGCATTCCTCAATTAACCCAAGGTGGCATGGCGTACAACAATAATCTTCAAGAAGTAAACAGAGAAACCCGGAGCCATGGAACAGTTGGTGTAGAACTACAGGACACAGGCGCTCTATCACTAGGTACATACATGATGATGATAACAGAAACGTTTCCACATGATCAGAAGCAAGAGAGTTTCAGTCCACATAGAACCTAGATTTGTATAAGCTAAAGGCTGAACTACAAAATTCAACTGCTGTTATTAACTCTTAAATTAGACTTCGATTATACCCTTCCTTTCAAAGTATAACTGTTTGAAATTTAGACATTCAAGTATGGACAATCTTAAAAAAATCCCAGGAGAACTTATGCTGAGGAGCAAGAGAGCTTAAGTCCACATAGAACCTAGATTTTTATAAGCTAAACGTTAAACTATAAAAATTAAAATGTTGTTATTAAATCTAAAATTAGACTTTGATTACATCATTTCTTTGAAAGTATAACTGTATGCAGTTTAAAAGATGTTACACATACACAAGACACTCCAGTATGGACAATCGAAGAAAACAAGTGAACTTATTATGAGTTTTAATTAGTTAAAGATAAAATAAAGTCCTTGTTTATGAAGAAGCTGATCCAGAAACATCTGCTTAGACCTTCTCTTAACCAATGATCAATAACAGATGGGATCCAGTGACGACAATTCATCTTTGCTGCATGACATAACGGGGACATAGTAGTTAATGCATGTGAGCAAGATGGCCTTGACCTTAAATGCACCGTTCTCTGGTTGCCATGGTAACTTATGCACGGTGCCAAGGCTACCGACATTCCTCTTAGAAGAAACGAACGACGTCAGTGAAAAGTACACTGGTAAGTGCTGATGAAGGGAAGTAAGACAACAGCAGTCCGATAAGTCAGGCCCCAGGTGTGTTACCCTGCTGTGGGGAGATACAGAGGCCTGCTGTATCGGTCTAGATACACCAAGATAGTGGCCAAATTGAGATCATTTGTGAATACTGAAACAGCATATAAGTTGTGGATACTTTTAGATGTTTCAGAAATATCTATGTACATTTAAAGTAAAGTAAATGTAATTTTTCAAAGTATTTTTTTGAAATGATATTTTATCATTTAATCAAACATAATTATAAGATCCATAGTTAAAGACTGAAAGTTCCCGTAAACACATGTTGCTAGTGATTTCATAAATGGACTGTTTTAAAGTTGTTTGAGAACCTGATGTGAAGAATGCAACAGACTAAAGCTGCTCTCAATGTTTGCCAAACAAACTGGTTGGTCAAAGAACCATTTCAGAACAAATATTTATTCTAAAGATACGTTATTTACGAGTGGAACGTACAGTTAATGTACTCCTTTTCTTTCAGTCAGATATAACCTACCGTCTTCTTTGAGGTTCCTTGATATTAACCCTTTTACTGTTGCTCATAATACCATAACCTTATATTCACCCAGGCCCGAAACATAGCCACTTGAATAAAAGTCTAGATTAGGGATTAACAAATCTGAAATCCCTCCTTATGAGACGCCCACCCTGTGGTATTATATGAAAGTGTCAGGATATGACAACGGGACTGTGTTGTGTATTATAAGCATATATAATAAGGTAACTTTATCCTAAACTTTATTTTCACTATTCACATTTTATCATAATGTTCTGTTCAAAGATCATCACTATAATATATAGAAACATATATAGTTAACAACAATGATGAACTAGCATGCATGATCACTGACAGATCTACTGTTACCCAAATACATATACCTGATAAACAGACAGGCTGGAATACCTTACCTAATCATCAACGATAACAAGTGAAGAAATTCTTTTTTGAATGAACATAGATTGTTCGATCAAGCTATATGCTTATCAAAGATGGTGCTAGCTCTATCATAGATTCGGCATTTTGTTGAATTTTGCGTCTGTGATTATCTCCATTAATCGAATTATTCTGGTGCCAGAGCAAAAATAAACATTCCATAAAACTTGTATCCAAACCCCACAAAGACGAAACGATTAACCAATATAGAAAAAGATTTGGAGGATCACAAGAGGTCACTGAGGTAATGTATTAAGTGTTTCGTTGCTGTATACATGGGTGTTCTGTGGACACACACGTGGTCCCATGGAAGGTAAGGAGTCAAGTACAAATACCTCTTTAAGCGAAAGTATTCGATGTTGAAACCTTATCACTCTTACTATCTGTTTCTTTTAATCGCTCTTAATCGTTTAAGTGTCCCAGACATCAGAACCTAGCCTGCCGACCCATGAATTAATCTTATCGTCTACAGATATACATAGTACTGCTGATTGGACTGCATGTTAAACGGTGCACGGAATTGAAAATGATCAAATTACTGATTTAATAATGACATTTATATTTGTTTTTTTACATGTACTATTTCACCATTTAAACTTATTGCGAAGTTACTAAATGAAAAAAAAGACCCATTTCAACCTCAATATCAATCAAAACATATAAATTTATACAACTATTCTCTCAGGTTCACTTTTACATTTAAACTCATTCTAAACCATCCATATATATTGCAAATTATTGAACTAAAAAACGTTAGGTTGTTTTTAAGTAAAGAAGAAAGTGATAAATAAAACGAATCGGTTTCCAAACATAAACTGA
The DNA here is from genome assembly GCA_916613615.1 of Steromphala cineraria. Classification (NCBI taxonomy): domain Eukaryota; kingdom Metazoa; phylum Mollusca; class Gastropoda; order Trochida; family Trochidae; genus Steromphala; species Steromphala cineraria. Next base: position 77,916,993 of record OU744721.1, read on the forward strand.
CAAACGAGCACTAACGCATTTAACTTCCTTCAGATTGTGTAACAAACCATGTAAACAGAATCTTTAGTTTTCAGAGCCCTCAGATGTGCCACTAAGCCCATTACTTCATAGACGAGCATTCACCTAGACTGTCCTGTTTGTTTTTATTATAAGCCAAATAAATTTGAGACTTTCCTTTTATCATTTTCACATTTGAACAGTTCTGAAATTTTGAAGATAAAATTTCCATTTCAATGATTTAACGTTAGTATTTCATCAACCTTCAATGTTTCTCTACATCAAGATGTAAACCTGGCATTTGTTTCGCTGATGCATGTACATCAAACCTCATTTCAATAACTTATCTATGTCTTGATTTCCGATGTATTCTCCAAATGTAAATTGTTGTCTCTCATTATTTCTTGGGGTGACATTTTTTCATTGGCTTTCTTAGTATCCCGATTTTCCCCCTATGCTTATGATATACCATCTTTAGTGAAGTGAAAATGATATTTCCTATTCTTTTATTCTTATAATTTTCTCCATATTTCTCATAAATAGGAATGATCCCCTTCAAGTAACAATATGATTACCGCTGTGACCACACATACTGCTGCATATCCCATACTGCGTTTACTGATATAGATAAAAGCACATATATCCTTATACAACAGCATGGAGTAACATCTAAGAGCATCTACTTATTTACTTATATCATCACACTTATGACCCCAGCATGTAGATATATGCTATATACCCCACAGTGCCATGAAAGCATGAGATGCTCTGTAAAATGGTTGCAGATTGGTAGTGACGTAATACGTGTGGTATAATAGCGAGTATGTGGGTCTGGTTATCTCCCTGTAACAGCAGTATACGTTCTGTATTCTACAGACATGTGCTTCTCATAGTAGGCTTCTTATAACAGCTTATATAATATTGCCACTCAAGCTTTATGGCATGATAAGCTAAAACTTGTTTGCTATTTTCACATTACGAATTAAAAACAAACAAAATTAACCCTAATTGTTGTTATGATTTCGTATTTTCTTTAGGTTGAAAGTATCGATGTTTCATTACTTGTTTATTTCATACTACGTTTCCTTTCAATTATTATCGAATTTGACAATCTTATTGACTTGGATGATTATCTGTAGATGTCTAAAATAACATGAAAGAAAGTATACTGAGGTACAAAAGAAAGTTTACACCACAGCTATTTTCGATTTATTTAATATCTATAAAGCACGTTATGCATTGATTGTCCCATGATCACAATAACACATATCTGAAGTAGTTTCAACGAATTTTGGGGTGTTTGTTTTTTGTTTTATAAAAATATCTCTGTTTAATGGATACAGGGACAAACATAAAAACTTTCACCAACATATGCCCCACCAAAATGTGTTGAATGTGTAAATGGTTCATTTATGTTAACATAAATTATAATGTATAAGTCTATAAACAGTTATGTGTTATCAAATTATATGTTGGAAAAATATTTGATAAAAGATATCTTTGTAAAAAAAAAATACTGATGATTAGTTTCCTGTTTTTGTCAAAATCTTAAATATGTTCATTAGAAAATCATACATAATATAAAACCGAACGATGTGTAAACTTTCTTTTGTAACCTCAGTGTACTTCATTACAAGATATCCTATATTGTTCATATCAACAAATTATTCTAGAATTGGAACAACACATTTAACTTAAAATGACATTCAATTCATTCATTTGACAGATGACTGTTGTTTGTTCAAAATTATGAAACTTGATAAAACTTACAGTGAAATAATAAAAAAACTAACTGTTACAACAATTTAAAACATTCCAAATGTCTATAATTTTAGAGTTATTTGGAATTTTTGTAAAGAGTGCATTGAAACTTTTCGTAGGAGGTAGCATTTAATACCAAAACTGGTTTCTCCAACTAATGTCAGGATGACATTTCTTGAACATCTCTCTTATAAAAAACTAAAACTGTTACACTATATTCATTAAATACCTACATATAATTAAACATATAAATCAATAGTGAAGTTATACAAGTTTGATCAAATATTGAGAAATTTCTGTTCTCTCATTTAATTCACATTATCAAATACATGTACATTTATTTAAAAGTTTGAATGAGTATATCTAAATATATGAAATAGAATTTATAAAATAACTGTTCAGTCTTCACAAGAAAATAAAAAAATAAAATAAAAATGCGACTGATTAAAGAAAAGAAGAAAACAAATGAAATTGTTTATGGTTTGATGTTGAAATGACTAATAAAAAAATAAAAATGATATGGAATTGATATATAAATATATGGATCGAACAATATGAAATGTTTTGTTAGGTTGATAAAATGTATATTTAAAAAATGCTAAGACAAATTTCAAAAACCAAATTCAATGTTTATTTATAAGAATTCTATCAAATACATTTCAATAACATTTGCCCAATTCAGTAATCCATCAAATGAAGATCGCCTAATCGTCTAATGTCAGTGTGATTATGTCTTCCTAATAGCGAGTGTGCAAGTCTTGATTGACGAACCGATCATCGGATGTGAAGTGACATTTACAGGTGAAAGTAAAACCACTTCCTGCGCCAGGCTTGCATCAAGCGCTAGGAGCCTCTCACCTGCTTGCCTATCTTTTACCTATATCTTACCTATGCCTTATCTATCTCTACCAGCCACATAAGGTTGTCATTACCACAATCGCACATCAAGCAAGTTCCATTCCCACAAATATAAAAGTTATCTGCCCTCTATCGGACAGGTAAAGGTCAAACCCACTGGGTCACTTGACAGAAGGAGCGTCCCTCCTACACCTATATGTATATCTATAATGGCACGAGATAAGTAAAACCCCCGATCTGCGATATGTACGCTACACTGTGCATCATCTAACAACTTCTTGATAACTGCTAGCTAAACAGGTGTAATATTACACCTCACCTTGACATGGGTTCTTATTTTTGCATTAACTTCATATTTGAATCATATTCAATAAATATCATCATATTTCTAAAGAACCACACACATACTGACCACACGCGCACCTTTTACAAGTCGAGGTCAGTCCGGTAGCAGATGACCTTCCAATATACACTGCCAACTTACCTATAAACCGGAACGCGGAACTCAAGGAAAATTCAAAATGAGGCTATAGGGTCTACAGGTCTAACTCAAATGTTTCCAAAATGATCCCATTGGGAGTACTCTATTAATAGAAATAGTTCACGCCTTGGGGCTGTCATATAAATTACACAGGTGGCTCTGTGAGCTGACCTCTGGCGCCATCTCTGTCTCAGTTTGGCCTCAGTGCTAGTGGGGAGGAGGGAGGGGGACAGCTAGTCTGTCAGCCAGACCCTAAAATTAAATAAAAGCCCAATCAAGTCTATAATGAGGCTTGAGAGCTCATTTTTTTTCTGAAAATGAAGAAATCTCAGTCTCCTTTTCATTCTATTTATTAATTTTGTTTCAAATTTCAATTTAAAAAAAATCATTTCAGAGTCTAATTGTTAGACTAGGGGACAGCAGAATCAGGGTATTCACGAGAAAGGCAGCAAAATACAACAAATGCAGTATTTATAACTGAGAGTTGTTTAGTTCTTCTTTGTTCATTAAGATGATGTCATGAAATGACAATATAAATTTAAGATTATATAGACTCAAAGTCATATGATATGAGTCAGTATAATGAATACTAGGTATCTATCTAGACTTCATTAACATATGGGGAGGCCAGGGCAAAGCGCACCCTCTTAACATTTAAAAGTGTTTTCTTGGCACACCAATATGTTTAGAATGTAACTTGTAGCATATCTCTAAGTCTCATCAAATAGACTAGTGTAGTAGTGTATGGCAAATGCTTTTTAAAATCCAATCATTGCGTAAATCTATATCAACGAAAATATATTTCGACAAAGGCGATGCACTTTGCCCCGTAGTTTGGGACAAAGTGCCCATAGTGAAAAGAAACATAGATATGATATATCAAACACCTATAATAAGCAATTACTATAAACAAATTTCGTATCAATAGTGAAATGCAGGCATCCTTATGCAAGCTAAAAATATTTTAAAGATCCAAGGCATTTTATTCATATATGGACAAAAGCTTTTTTTAAAAATTTCATGAACCTAGATTTTCGAAGTTGTCAAATAACATATAGTGGTACATTTACGAATTCCTATAAAACGACGAGAGTTTTGACAAATTAATCGTTTAACTATCAGAAAACCGCATGATATATGAATGGCATGAAGTAACTTATTAGTTTCAAAGACAAGTTTATAATTTTGCTAACATCCAATCTCCATCATTCTTGACCGTACGACCCATCTTGTTAATCGTTTTGGAATAAAATTGATTATTAAATGATGGACGAGTGATCTGTCTTCTGATTGGTCGAGGAAGGTGGTCGCCAACGATGATCAAATCTTAGGTTGACCGTGGGAAACGTCAAGCGAGGTCAACATAACAATCCGATGACCTGGAGCTAAAAATAGATCGCCACTATGAAGAGCGCAGTAAAGAGTTGCTTCCAAAAAAACTTAAATTAATTGAATAGTTTTCAAATTAACTGAAACTATCTTAAATCATATAATAAAACAGTTGTTGACTTCAGTTTTCGGTGAATTCAATGGTTTATTGACCTCGGAAACTGATGTTCACCTCGGTTGTCGCCTCGGTGAACATAACCATTCCGAGGTCAATAACCCATTGGATTCACCTCGACTGAAGTCAATAATTGTATAATATATAAGGAATATCAAAACTTGTTAAAAGATGAAGAAAATATATGTGTTTCTAATTATCATTTTCGCCATTATAGTGAAGACAATGTTTCTTAACGTTTGTTTTCAATGGTTGATAATGGCAAATCGAGCCGCCTGTCGAATGTTAGGGAGAAATAGCGCAAGGTCACTTTGCCCTGACGGTGCGCTTTGCCCTGGTCTCCCCTATAATCAATTGCATGAGTACATGAAGTTAATATAACTGCAACTTGACAGAAAGACAAAATATACAGTGTATCTGGACAAAGAAACAGTATTTCACGTAACGAATGGTTTTAATAATCATATCAAGTGACATAGCCTAATTAATTTTAATTTTCAACTTTGTGATAATTAACAGAACATAATGGGCAGAGTTTACTTCAATAACCTTATTTACTTGTGCATTGAGAAATCACTGTTATACCCCACTTCCGGTCTTGTTGCTATGGTTTTACCTTTGTTCTAACTGTAGGTGTATTGACGGATACACCTCTCCTTTCTATGTTGAAACTGTAGGTTATCCACTGATACACCTCTACTTTTCTGATACACCAACACTTTATTGTTACTCTACACTTAGTCAGGAGAAGAGAACTTCAACGTTGGCAAATAAACGGACTTGTAAAATTTAGAATTTTACATTTTTGAGAATTATAATCAAAGATGGTGGGAATCGAACCAGGGACCTATCTATCGACTGAGCTAACGAGGATTGATACAAGCAGAGGTATTTTCTGTTGTTTTATGTATATATATATTTACTATATATATAAACCTATATACATAATTACTAGTATGTACCAATTTTAATGAAATGAAGTTAGTTTATGGTTTTAAACCGCAATTAGAAGAGTATGATTGATATTCTATTGATCTAGTTAGGTCAAGAGTTGTATACTAAAAGAATGATATAATGCTCTTTTTTGTCAAATATGACTCGACCGGAGTGGGGTATAAGTCAGATATACCCACACTTCCCTCGGTGTATCGCTCAATAACCTCCTGTTTGAATCGTGGTTCCTCGGCTCCGCTACGCTACGCCTCGGAGACCCACGATTCAAACAGGAGGTTATTGAGCGATACACCTCGGGAAGTATGGGTATATCTCTAACTTGTATAACGATCATTTCACATATTCGGCAGATGTATCACTTGTATAAAATAATACAAATACATGAATGTATAGGTAAATTAGTAAATTCATCCCTGATCACGACTTTTTATCTGAGTTACTCTGATAGCAATTATAACAATAATACATGAAAACCGCATAGAAGCAGCATGCAGAATACACATGTAATAATACTAATCTTTCACCATTGTCATAACGTTTAGGTTAAAGATATGTACTGTTGTATTCATCGCAAAAACATACCATTTCAGCATGTAAGTGATGTTCTGTGAATAATTCTCATTGCATCAATAGCTTTCCTAAAATCAGTCAGAAATATTTCATATGGAATGTATTCTGTGCATTCACTACATATTATCAATCGGAAAATCTCAAATGTTTGCCATAATCCATGAAATAATCCTAAGTAAAACATCTCAAATTATCCACAAATATTTACACATCCACATTGTCAGTATACTATGAACATTTTCAATCATTCAGATATCATCAATATGGGAAGAATATTCAATACTCGTTCAGAAACAAATCATGTCAAACGTTTGTGTTAATCCATTAAATAATCATAATGAAAATGTTTCAAATCAACAATGTTTCATGTCTCTAAGCCAAATGAATAGATCCATGTAATGAGATGGAAATGGCCAGCACAGCTAGCCAGCCAGCAGTAAGGCCCATGGTGCCTTTGCCGGCTGGGGGAGTTACGGAGTCAGTGGGGGGACACCAGACAGGGGGCACTCAGGCATGTGGGGGCAGTGGAATTTATTGCAAGTACTTCACCAACTTGACAGTGTTTACATTCTTACAAGATCATGCTGATAGGACCTCTTTCCAATTAAACATTTGAGTATAACCTAGAGAGTTGCTGGCACAACATACGCCTGTTGACGGTTTTCCGTCGCTCATTAAGCTTTGCACTGCGAGACGGGTGCTACTATAAAAGGTAAGAGGGGAACGTTGTCTCTCTTTCTCGCATGCATCTCTCACTCGCTGGGTCGGGTGTGGGGACGGTCGCTACTCACCCGCTGGACACTAAGGGGCTGATTCAGGTCCTTCCCACCCTGGAGCCTGAAGCCCCATGGGGTCTTGAAGGAGTCCCTGAAGAGACGAACGTGGAACTTGTGGAAGCCAGTCATTATGACAGCATGCAAGTTAAGCCATCATGAGTGTTGGATGGATCGGCTCGAGGCGACACGCAAGCCGCACCGCTGTAGTACAGTACGGTACCGACAGGTAACCAAGACCTGCCTTCCGAAACTTGCCGACAACTTTCCGCCAGTTCCAGATCGAGGCGCAGACACTCGGGCAAGAGGAATCCCGACTATGCAAGACACTGACGAGTTGGAAGCGCTGGGTAGAAGATGTTCCGAGCTTGATATACCGGCCCAGTGACGTCGGCAGTGAGGGATCGTATGTCTCACCTTCCCTCAGCTTCCGTAGTGAGCAAAGACCGGCATTGCCCAATTTAGAGAGAGCCACGTGGTGCCGGGAGATGAAAACACAGTGTGCATTAGCTCTTACTGCTGCTACTGCACATAGAGCTACTTAATCATTTATTTCTATTTCTTGCTTTAAAAGCTTTCAAAACAACCACTTTAGATTCTAGTAGCATCATTACGAGATCTGTCTACCCAGCAGTTGAGAGTCGAGGTCAAGGTACAGGGTCCCCTCCAGCACAGGTAACTCGATACCTGCAGAACCTGGTGGATACATACGCCTACACACAGGGATACACACAGCAACACTCATTCATGACACTATTCTTGTTAAGATTCCGGGACCGTAATCTCGGTACACGTGAACTTTTATTTACTATCAACAAACAATGACAAGTTGTGCAACATGTGCTTTAAGTCTCTATCTTGAAACAATGATTAACTCACAGCAATTGAATTGTTGCCTGATGTCTAAAATATCCTTCTTTTAAAACTACTTACATAGAAATACACACATGAAGTCATTCATGACTCTACTGAAGAGTTCAAAGACAGAAGCTCGAAGTGCGTATACCCTTGAATTAAATTAATTATACTCTTGCATTTTATTCACACAAAAGTCTCTCTTGAAGAAGCACGTCAGTACTACTACCATTCCATGGTTACTCTATGTCCACAGTATCACACTCGCAGAAGGCAACTGCAAACAACGCTTATTCACGAAACTATTAAAATCTGCCAGCACAGTGGATCTTAGCCAATTTGAACCTTGAATTAGTCTAAAATGCACTCTTTTAATACTATAAGCATTCAGTGGTAATGTCTATCCCTCGACTTCTCTGTTGAAGGAAAACAGGATACAATCTACAACATTCATTAATGACATTCATTCTAGAAAGAATTTCAAGATAGTTAAACAAAAAACTTGTGAACATTGAATAATAGCACCATATAATGGGCATTCTATTCTACTTCTCTTGTTAAAACCAAAATTTAACAATTTAAAGGTAATTCACAGATAAGCTTGTTTAAACCATAATTTAACAATTTAAAGGTACTCAGTTCTGTCCTACTGTCACCTTGTAGAAACACTTGAATTACTGACACCATTCGATGGTAATTCTTGAACCTTTAATTACTTTTAAGCAGACAATGGGTAATCTATCACTATAGCGTCATTGTTAACAAAAAACTCACACGGCGATAAAAAAACATTTGCTTAATCATTCATGACACTATTCGAATGTAAATTGGCATTGTGTTTAATAATAGGCTGAGGCATCAGGATCACCTCATATAAAAATTTCGATTTTGTAAAGATAAAAACAGGCTAAAAGGTGAAAATGATTATTGGCAATTGAGTCATAAAATCAACAATTAAGAATCTTTATTTTCTTAGGGGTCTGAACACAGCTATTCAGCTTTCCTTATCTAGTAGTTCTAAGGAGAAGATGCCAATAGCTTTCTTACACAGTTAATTAATGATTCGATATTTAAAAGCATTTTTATGAAAATACCAATCAAACTTTTAATGCACAAATGTCAAGCCGTTAAGTTCATCTATCCCCTACTACATACGATATACAGAGTAGATCTAGATAGTCTTGAATCGTGAAAGTAGGGAACTTGATTATTGCATAATCTGTTTCGACAACGAGATGAATTACTACTTCGAATATGACACGTTATTGTCGATTGTCAATTGTTGATAATTCATATTATGGTATATGGTTTGTAAATGTACCTACTCAAAATTGAATTACAAACTTCTGATAGCATTTCCAACAAGTATTAAGTAACATGATTGGTTAAAGAAAGGCTCCCACAACTGTTTCTTTGAATCACTTACTTAACAGAATATGATACATCATTATCTTTCGGGTAGCAAAGCATTTAGCGAAATCCATAGACAATATTTTAACAAAGGTATTTACATGATCAGACAGAATATAAAAATAACTTGGGAGTAGTGATTGAATAAGTCTGTATTCATGTCAAAATAAAACCAAAGATCAGCAACATCAATACATTGAAACACTATTTACTACAACTGCATGTGTTCAAATGCATGTACAATAAGTATATACAGATGCAGTAACGTATTTTACTAGTCTGTCCATACAGTTCATCATGCCCAACCACTGCCATAACATCAAAGGTTTTCATGTGTTTTTACTTCTGAGAAAACAAAAACTACAACTAGGATCATGAACACAATTATTAAATCCGCACGGAGTGCATGTATTCAAATCAAAGTGTAATTTATGTTGTTGATTGACGTATTTAACATATATAATATCTCAAGATCAATAATCGAAATGTCAACATATCAAAAAGTGTACGATTTTACTGTTTCTATAGTATGAATCTTTATTGAGTAAATCTGAGTATCTCTTTTAACTTCTTCAATAGCTTAATTACACAATTTGTACAAGAGGGTTCTGTCATGACCCCGTCTTTTATCGTATAATTGAGAAGTGGTGCGGAGAAAGTCACTAATGACTGGTATAATGCAAATGAATGTCGACATCTGGACTCGGTGCCTACACGTGTTATGTTGTATATAGATCATGGTAATATTATACACGCTGCAAGAAGGTCATCTGTTCTAGACTAGCTGAGATGCACGCACAGTAGATACCAACTCAGCATTTATGTGGTGCATGTTTATAAGTGAAATTACGTCATTGTTAATGTTCTATCAAAATGTACACATGATATGTTGTTACTCAAATGCATTGATTTGTTTACATTGGCATTCGTGCCTTGTGTTTATTTTATAACAATAATTAAAAAGAATGAAAAGAAAATCTATATTACATGCCATAATCTTGAATAACGAAAATATGATTATTCATTTTATGTAACTCTTCAGGTTTATGATTCCAGAAAACCACATTTTGAATATCATTTAAATGAATTTGATTGGTAAAAATCAGGTTAGAACCTACTAAGGATGTAAGACTTCGGTAAATGCCGTGTCCATTTTCCGATCCTTTTAGTAGCCTACATTGTTTTTAAAAGTTAAATTAGAGATCACTCAAAGGTATATGTAAAGGTTTATTGGTGAAATTTGAACAAGTTTATTGTTCATTTCCTAGGATTGCCGATTATGAAAAACAAAAACAAGTTGGCACATGTAACTTATATGTTTATATATGAACATAGAATAAACAAATTATGAAATCAGTTTTCCAAATGTATGTTAATAACACTGGCAATATGGTTTTACAGACATCAGTCCTATCAATATTCACTTTGCGGCTATAGAGCTTGCAGGAAATGTGTTTCTCTCTATTAGTAGAAGGCTAAGTACTTAATAAATCTCTTTTCGGAGTCTTGTTTGTTACCCTTTGGGCTAAATGGGCTAAAGTCTTTTTTAACAATTCTCAAAACAAGAAAATAAGCAAGCACCTTCTCAAGAATGTGTATTCTAGCTTTCTAAGACAAACATTGTCGAGAAAATTCACGCAATAAATAAACGAAAAAAGTTTTTCTCGAGCTTGGATCTAATCAGTGTCAGCAGAGCGCTCGTTCGTGGGGCTCCCCTTTATATTTTGCTTTTCTAAACTTGTTGATTTTAGTATTCGAAAGACCAGGTTTGAGAATTTATTTTGCTTTGTTATGGTTAACTTCTGCATTTCTATAGAAATGATAATTCATAAGCCATGATATATCAGTAAGTATGTTCAAAGTCTGTGTGAAGTATTTTCAGGATAGACTGCCTGTGACCAAACAGAACATAGGCTACAACTATTAAACTGACAATTACTCTTTAAACAAAAACAAGATTTACTCATTGAAAATAAGTCTATAGCTAGCATTATGTCCTAACAGATTACCATCGCTAAAATGTAAGCTATACAATGTAGATGTTAAAAAATAACAAAGTAATTTGTTTCAAATATTAATAGAAATGATTGACTTCCATGATTGGACAAGAATGTGTCATCGATATAAATACAGAATCACAACCACTCAAGCTAAAGGTGTTTAATATCCTCGACATAACCTGCCATTACGGAAGCCCGCTAGACATATGTGTAGATATATACAGGATCTGATACCTGACTGCCATTACAGCTGGAAGTGTTTACATTGCATGTCAGAGGATGATATAAACATCGGGGTAGATGCATGCTTAATACTCATAATCTAAACATCTAATATTCAGAGAATATCGGGAAGAAGTATAAGAGTGAATATCGTAATATATTGTATAATCTATCAAGTAGGTTTCTATGAAGCTTGCCAATATGCATATACGTAAACATGATTACGGAATGTGCTAGGTCAGCATAACTGATTGCTGAGTGCAGTGGTTAATGCATATGCCAGTCAGTACCTTCGTTTTCATAACATATAAGAAAAGAGTCCCAAGCTTAAAATAGGAATCCTTACATTAAACAGCATCTGTTATTGTGAAGTGTGCGATCTATAAAGACGAGTAAATAAAAACATGGACCCATTTCGATACAACGGCATTTCGACAGGTTTCCATTTTCAAAATACAAAACAGCAACTTGAAAGGGTAATGGTTTATGTTTATGGTAATACTGTTTTGGAAATCTGCATTTAAAAATGCATTGCTATACATATTATCTAAGTCATTGCACGGATGCAAGATCGGAGGAAGACATCAACTGATCATGTTATAACTCCAGGAAACAAGTAAAAATTCAGATTCTAGTATACTCTACGAAACATCTTGATGATACTCAAGAAAGGTCTTGAATAATTCTGAAGTGTGCTTTAAGAAAGTCATGAACCACCTAGAGTGTACACTTTCACGCACAGAATATCTGTTTAAAATCTATTTCATCACGTATGTATGTTTTCATTTGCTCTCTTTTGTTTGAACCTCATTTCACCTGTAGACGACAATCTATTGATAAAGGGATTGCAACAATCATACACCAACGCTATCTACTTTCAAAATGCATTTCATCTCTCCGAAAGCATACATATGTTTTAAGATGAAGATTTACACAGGAATTGCAGTTCAAAGCTTCTCTTCACATATGTATTCAAACGGATGTTTATTACAATGAGTCTTCAAGAATGATGCTTTAGCTATGAGTTTCATCACATTCATTCTATTGTGTATGTTTATTCCGACAAATCTTTGAATCTACAAATACAGATTACAAGCTGTTCATTGAAAATGGGTACCTCGTCGATGTCTTCTGTCAGTTGTTGAAACTTGTTTAAAGTGTTTTCACTTACATGCACATCTCCCCAAATGAACTGTAATGTGCTGGTAATATAATTCTGTTTTAGACTTTCGAAAGAGTTGTAACACAACAATAGCCTTTCATCAAAACTCAATCAAGCTTTACGACATGAATAAAGAGTGCATTTGTTTCAAAAGACATAACGTATTTCGCAAGTGCTATGAATCCTAAGAACAAGTTATCCTTTGGAAACGAAATAATGAAACACCTTTAACAACTCAACAATGATTCAACCACCGATTTAAAACCAATCTATCTTTGGTCACTTACTGCAAATGCTGACCAAATCCAATTATACCTACCTGTTGAGAGACACAGGTGACAGACAGGTATATCCGTGAAGGAACGCAGGTATGGAATAACGCTCAGGTATGTGGAACTCAAGTTGGCTGTTTAAACTACCTCTCATGCAACTCGTGTTTCTTGTTTAACTTGGCGTGTACTGGTACTATTCTCATCAAACGGGATCAAATTCAGCCCTGCTAGTCTGGTGTGTAGAAGTCTGCTAGCATACAGTGGGGGCTTGTTATTGGTACGCCACATGCTTTCATTGCTGTTTTGATAGACATATTTAGTAGGAACAGACTTGATACTATATCTTATCTTTGATTTCCTTATCTCTCATTTTTTAGCTTCCGTAAATTTCTTTTTTGCAAGGCCGTGCATTGAACTTCATCTATACGTTCCTTGTTAATGTACTTATTGAAAACAAACAGAAGTCGGATAACTGAGTAATCAGCAACGTTGTTACTCGTTTTCTGGAATCTATTTTTTTTGCATCTCCGAACTCAGCATTCATTAAACTTGTCATTTTAGAAAAACAAGTTAAATGGTGTAGTTTCCAATGCAGGGTCGTTTTGCCAACATATTTCGCTTTGGTAAAACTCCTTATGAATTGAAGATTAATTACGAAACTATCACGCTTGTAAAGGAGTTCTTAAATGTTTCACGTTTGTAAGATGTTACTGAAGACCATCTTTCACATGCGATACTTCAGTAGCACTAACCTACCAATACCCATTAGTGTCGAGAATAGGAACTTAACAGCTGTTTCATTCGTTAATTAGCACCAGGAAGAATATGACGATCACAGATTTACTAGTTACTAAAGGTCTAAGACATGCTCATGTTAAGTGTTATGTGTGACCAATATCGGAATGTGCTCTTATTCAATAATAAGAAGTATTTTGGAACTTACTCTATTAAATGTCGTTTAAACTTAAGATTGATACTATAAATATCTGCAACATATATTACAAGACGCCGCATAATGAAAGTAGTGTTCTTCATTTGATTGTCAAAGTGGAAGTTCAGTTGACAGAAATTTAACTGAAAGATGGCTTCTAATGAAATCTTCATAGAGAGATATTGTAATTTACCATAAAGTAGCATGCTTTTTTAAATCAAATGAAGCATTTGATATTATTCAAAGATCTTTTTGTTCTAAGTTGGACTGAGAGTTCATAGACATTTTACACCAAAATATACCGATTCATCACGCCACCACAGGTACTTCAGTCTGGCAATGACATCTCCAGGTCTGGTGTCTATGGCAACTAACCTGGAGTTCTATTTTAGCTAGCTACTGGTACACATACCGTTCAAAGACTATTCTTGCAGAACGCTAACCCTGAAACCTGAAATATCCTAAACTCTGCCACCCCGCACATCCTTATCTCATACATCAACTTGAAACGAAATCTTGAAGAACTTACCTGCTTCGAAACGCTCGTGTATAGTCCTTGAAGGTGAATGAGACACTAGTTGGTTGGAGTCGCAGGGTGGCAGTTGGGGGAATGTGTGGGAGGGGGAGGGGGGACTAGGGGAGGGGGTCGTCTCAGGAATAATGGCTGTCTCCAGTAATCAGCTGGTATCATACCAGGCATCACTATCTTCAGTACGGACTAGTTCACGTGGCGAGGTTATCACATCGCGTTCTTCTTAGATAAGACACGTTGATTGGCATCGTTGTCTTGTTAATTTCTTAATGGTACTTAATAGAGATAGTGACAGAAAATGAAAATTCTTTATTGAGTATTTGAGGTATTTAAGTCAATCTTCGTTGTCATTTTACAGTAAGTAATAAATAGAGTGTATTTGCTGTGCAGTAAACTCAATAATCAGAAAATAAGAGTGATTTGAACATTCCCTTCTTGAATAAAGACCGGATTGTATAAACTATCTTATCTTACCTTACAGTAAAATACTCGGTTTTGATTGGCTGACGCTCGACTCGTTTTATCTCATGTACACCGCGAGTTGAGAACTCTCACGGTGTACAAATTTCATGTACCCCGCTGCCATAGCAAAGCTCCTCTCCGAGAAAAGGTGTCGCTTAGCATTAGATGACGTTACCAAATGACGCATGTGGTGTCCAGAGATTACATGCGTTCGATCAGCTGTTTTCGTGATTATTAATTATAGATTTGTTTTCTAATCATTCTATGTTTTGTTTGGAACCAAATTCTGCATTGCATTGATTGTACATGCTATAGGATCAAAATCAAATAACTTTTATGCATGTTTAGGGTAATAGTTTTGCGTAACACGATTCATAACATTGCAGTCGGGTTGGACGACGCCATTTTGTTTACATTTAGGGTCAAGGCCGTTCATGCGGTGATGGCTCATCCGTTAACGGCAGTCAAACTAAAATGGGTATATTTTCATCTGACATGACGGTAAGATAAATACGTTGTATGCTTCTCCCTCGGGTAATACGGTCTGATGTACCATCTTTGTAGAAATGTCAGCCCTCGCCTTGCGGCTCAGGCAACATTTCTACAAATATGGTACATCAGACCGTATTACCCTCGTGAGAAGCAAACAACTTATAATAACATCACAGAGGTGCAATTATACAAACCTGTTCTTTGCATTTCTGCAAGGATTTTGAAAGGCCGTTGTGTGGTATCAAGCTGGAAATTAATATTTTACGGGCACTTCTTTGCAACTTACAACTTACAACGTCAAATGTTCTGTTCTGAATGGGTGAAACACGGCCTTTTTGTACCAAGACATTATATTGAAAAGGGCTTCAAGAGATTCAAATCCCATTTAAAGTCCTAATTGACTTGTATTCTTTTTTCTTACGTACGTCAATATTTTGAACATTTATTAGCATAAAATGGTTATATTTCACAAACAAAATACAAGATAATGTGTCCATATAGTTTCTATGCTACAGTTTAAGTTTGAGCCCTGTTCAACAGTCTACGATTGTCAGACAAAAAACTGAATGGAAGTAAACCCTTTGAAGTATTATATGGCCGCTTCTTCTGCGTTTCAATTTCAAATACATGTAGGTTACCGGTTGATACCAAATATTTCCTTTGCAAACTTTTATCTCCCTGTGAATTTTGAAGAAAAAACACTCTTTAGCTGTGAAGTGAAACTTTAACCAATATTTGAAACAACTTTTTGGTGTTCAATACAAGTACAATAATTTATTCCTTGTTCATCGTTATAAACTATGTTCCTTATATTCCCTCAGTTACAAGCACTTAACTAAGCCTTGCATATGAGCGTTTAAATGCTTTACATAAGTCCACACACGTAGCCAAATGGAAGAAATAAAATACATATAAATGACAATAAAGCCGTTTCCAACCTTTCCATGCGTCCACGCGTAGCTAGAAAGTTATCAAGTACCAGACGTATACCATAACAAGGTTTTTGTATATAAATACTTCCAAATATAAGTTCAAGTTGTCTATGTGGCATCTATCACCGGTCTCATCAGAGCTGCCTTGTTTCAATACGAGACGCGTGGGAGAATAATATATATACACAGATAGATAAGTTTATGTTTTCCCTGGTAGGAACCCTGTGAGACACGTGTTGACATTATCCGGGATAAAATCTGTAAACGTCAACAAACTGAGTGTAAAAACAAACATGATGCGTTTATTTGGAGTATTTGGATTTAAAATAAAGTGAGATGAGTTTCCTGTTTATCAAGACACAACTTGATAAGGTCAGAAAAAATGAATCTAATAAATTTTAACATACTACCTGTTCACATAAAGATGTTGTTTTTTCACAAGGTTATTAATAACAAGAATATATATAATTTATGTATGTGTGTCCATTTGTGTAAGGAATTGGAACATTTAAACTGAGTTATTTGTTTGTCAGTAGGTGCTAAAAGATTCTCTGAGACACATATGAGTATTAAGTAGAGTTATTTTGGAATGACATATTAAATGTTAATGAATTCATTAACCATATGATATTGATATTGCAATGTTCCAAAAATTGATTTTGTTTGTAATATTTTTAAAAGTCGCATGCTATAGATATTAATTGACAAGAAACAAGAAAATCTGTGGAAGCGAACCCAAAGAAAAATTGCATGTAGAATATCAGATGATAAATATATTATCTGTTTAATAACACTCAAATTTGTTGCAAGATTGACGTATAAAAATACATTAATTTCAAACACATATTCCAACGAAATATATCGAGGCAAAACGCCAACCAAAATATAATATTTTCTTAATCTTGCAAACGTTAGTTATTACGTCGGTTTAGCATCAAACGCCGACGAACAATGTTTTTATAAGAAATATCTTAACAGATACACTTAACAGACTCGACGAATTATAAATAGATTGGCGTTGCAGACATCGGCATTTGCTTCCAAGTTAAATATAAACTCAGTAACAGAATTTAGAACATTGGGTCATGGTGACTTTCAAAATCCTTTATATAACAACCTGTTTATCAATGAATGCTCTGTCCTACCCTACAACCCTGCTATCTGAATGAACACCTTGATTCTGGCATTTTATTTTCATATGTATAATACGATTTTCATTTTCCATCTTATTCAAACATAGCGTTATACCAATTGCATTTCTGTTATGATAATTCGATACCGATTGTATTTAACTATATGTAAAAGTGGATGTATTATGATCTGCCTATGATCATCTTCGTATATTATATATTCCTGGTCATTATTACACACATCCCTCTCTGTATATAATTTGATATCTGTCGACAACATAAACGTATTAAGAAATTTGGCTATGTATGTGTACCATGCAAACAAGCTACGAAGAAGCCTTTTGGTGACTGTATAATAATTCCATTGTATTTTGGGCCGATTGCCTACATACACCTGAATAAAGAATTGATTCATGACAGAAAATAGAAAATTTAAATTGTAATCAGTCAGAAATAAAAGAAAGTCAGTTTTGAGTAAGTTAATGTTTATGTCAGAATAACATCATAACAAATAAATAATTGGATCTTACAGGAGCCACTCATTTCATTACGAGTTTCCTTGAGATATAATCAATTAGAATAAAAGCTTTTTTTAAAGAGTAGGTTTAGAATGTAGTTTATAGGTGAGAGAAAGTGAAATTTAACAACCTCTCAGATACAATGTAATATCGAGAACAAATAATTTGATCATTCCAGTTGAATACTCATTAACTTAACGAGTTTGCATGTGTGTGTAAAAATGTGGTTCAAAGGAGAAGAGAGAAAACGTTACTAAATAACTTCATTATAGCAATGTTTTTACGAAAACATATACTGATACTATTAACGAGTAATGTTACGTGTATTTAGAGTACAATGAAGAGAAGTAATGAGTATCAAACAGAGCGATAATGACAAGGATATGGTAGGGTTATATATGTCAAATATATAGCAGATAGGGGAGATCATTATAACATTAAAATATTGTAAATTTAAGGCGAACGTGAGTTGAATATATTTACAACTATTGGTCATATACATGACATGTTTTTGTAATTTCTGTCTCGTAAAATTCAAGCCGGTATTAATTATATAACCTATACAATAGAAAACAAGTGTACAATTTGTTTTATTTACTTGTGTTGAGGGGTCAATAACCTCAGCAAAAATCAAAGTAAAGTTAAGACGCGGTCCTAGTTAGTTTCATCGATTTTCACAGCTTCTTAACGTTTAGTTTTCTTATCTGCTGAGAGGAAAGAAATGTTCATTGGAGCTACAGCCTACAAGTATTTAATAAAAACAACTTCAACTAAATGTAAATTACATAAATAACAACACTGTCCTAGAATACCTGTTTTTGGTCAGATATCCCTTTTTGTTATCATCCTGCACTAACGTTTTCCCTCAAATGATTGTATTTTACAAAGTTAACTGTTCGATCAAGACCTCATAGACTGGTCTTTGAAAAAGAAATATTGACAAATACAAAGTATGTAATTTCAAACCTTACATTACACGAGTACATACATTGCATTTTGATTCCATTGTAGTTCCATGCAATTGATTTCTTAAATAAATCATCATCAGAAAGATTCATTTGTTTAACTGAAAGTTTACTTGAGTATATACTGAAAGCAGAATAAAGACCATTAAGATCTGTTTTGTCTTGATTCAGAAAGTAGAAATGAACAGTGACGTACTTCTTTAAGGCTTCTAAACCTCAGAGCCACCCTCCTCGGCTGGCGCTTGATTTAAAGTTAATTGGTCATTCAATTTATATTAATAAATCTTATCTTAGAAAGAGCATCTGGTTAGGTCCAGGAAATGAACGGGAGCGTAGCTTGCAAAATTATATATACGGTTTGCATACGGTGTTTATATGCTTCTATAACTTTCAAAGTCTACATTCTGAATGATATTTTTGCATATTCTTGAAGTAGAGTAACGAGATGAGGTAAAAGTGTAAATCCCGCAAGGCACATGGTTTATATGGAGTACATGTAGATATCTATCACCTCCCATTTGTCTGGCATCATTCATCCCCCGTGTTCTTATAACATTCAACAACGCGGGTAATTGATTACACGTGTGTAGGGGCTCAACCCTTATAACGTGCAACAATTCAAATGAATGGATCAAAACCACTACATGAATAGCCAGTTCAGTACCTACTGCTCTTGAATCTTATAATAACCAACTGTCTTCTGATATCAGATATATCAACACGAGTTAATAACAGTTAATCATATTCAAGGCTAAAATTCGGAGGATATATGTACTTATCTACGTGTGTTTGTATATTTGATATAACATTCATGAGGCTGAGATATGGTCGTTAAGGTTTTTTCTTTATTACGTTTCCATCTTTATGACGTCATAACATTTGATATCATCCATTATTTTATAAAACAACTGTGATGTCCCGTTCATGCAAATGGCAAGTTTTCTTTTTCAAATCTACTGTCAAGCGAAATCAAAGATATAGCTTTAATTATTCTCCTGTATAACACATTTTTAGATGAATTGTAGATGAATCAATGGTCTCCCATACATATCACCAGATGGTTTGCATCAAGCATGCTGCTACCATAGGACTGTTGTTACCTGCTCACCGGGATAGAGGAGGGGCATCTACTACACACAGGAGGTGTCCACTGTACTGGATGTGGGTTAACAGTATACGTGGATGGAGTATAGATATATAAGTACATGTACTTGGCTTTAGGGTGTCGTGTTACCTTTTCAGTGTATGTGGTTATTTTCTTCGTTTGCTTCATTTTGTGTTAGACAAATCAAGTTTGGGTTAATTTCTAAGCTTTACTTCCAAATCTAGAATCTTGATTTACAGTTTCTAAATGAATCCATGAAGTATGTTACTCAAAATAATTTAAGGAACACTCAAGTTGTATTTATCATCAACTTCAAACTGAAATTGTTTGTTTAAAGTTTTGTTTTTGTGCATATCTGATATGGAGCTACTGATTTCTTAACCTTTTTAATCTTGTGAAAATTTGATGTATTTGATGTATTTGGTATTTTGGAATTTTTCATCACATCGCTTTTGGAAAATGTCCCAGTCAAGCTATTCGCTAACAGGGATATCACTTCCAAAGCAGTTTTTTTATTAAGACCCTAAAGCAAAAAAAGTTAAAGGAGCCTTCTAGAAGCTATTGGCACGTCTAGATGCTTCAGCTTTAAGTGGGCTCCTTTTAATTTCTTTTAAGATAAAAAATCAAAATAGTAAAATTATTAATGAACTCTTTTTTCAGGGACTAAATGTTAGTCTACTTCCAAAGAAACACCCAAGTCAATACTTCATCGTTTTGAACCTGAACCATCTGACACACATCTCAACACAGAAACTACTTCCAATAGTTGATTCCAAAATGTCAGTAAAATAGTGTTTGTTTTAAAGAAAACATTAATTCATTATATGAAATAGTTAGAGGTCCATATAGAAATGTTCCTTAGACTTTTTGAACATACATAGTTATTTTTTGTAAATGAACTTACTTTTAACCAAGGATGGCCATGATTTGTGTATTTGGCATTGTATGCAGGCATGCGTGCAAAGGTGTGAATAGTATTATCTGTATGTATAACTTTCCAATCAAAAACGATTAATTGTATTTCCTTAAAGCCAACTTTTCAAAAAAGTTTTCCAGTTGATGAACTCGTATCATACATGCATGATAAGATGACATGAAGCAGTGTGTGACCTGTTCGAACATAACCAAAGAAGACAATGACATATTGTTAACTATTGTACATTTAACAAAATGTGATATTAAACATCCACATAGTTTTACCAAAGACGAACATAAATTCTAGATAGAAACTTGTATGACGTTTTAATAAATGGTTGAAAACTCAGTGTGCTTATATAGCCTTTAATAATCAGAATGATGGAAAGCATGTTTCCTCAGTTTTGCTTTTTGTTACACGTTCCTTTAACATCGGCATTTCCTAACATTCTGTTTAGGTAGGTACGTTTTTTTTATCTAAACGTATATTTAAACATAAGTAGTACGTAATGATCCGAAGAAGTCGTCCATGTTTGTTATCATTCTTTTATATTTGTAGTGTATTGAAAAGAAACAATAAACATAATTGTCTTAACTTTAATGCTAGTGCACAATAACTCGTAGACACATGAAGTGATATGTGTTTGTTGTAAGTATCATTATCACTGGTATACCCCAAACATTTTTAAGTTCGCAAAGGTCGCATTCTATTAATATAGTTGAATCCACAAAGCGTGACTGTCTTGGTCACACACTAGCAATATTGACATTCTAGATTCAAACTAATCTTGGGAACATTGCAATAGTAGTCAGCCCACAAATCTTCAAGTGTGTTCCAAGTGAAATAACTCATCAACACACTCTCACACCCGCGCATGTTACGTCACGACAATACTCTGATAAGTGTGACATTTCTAACATATACACGTCACAGACATGAATCATACTACTTATGTAGTACTTGTATATCTACCATGTATGTAGCTTGTATATAGCTTCTCTTGACAGCAGTCGTGACGTCATCACACCTACGTCCCACGTGACCTAGAGCCAGTGGCAGTCGGGAATGTGCACCTATCGACCTTTGACCTGCGCAGTGACACCTTGCGGGGAGTCTGATTCATTAATAGATGTTATCGTTGTAAATGTCAATACACTGTCACCACAGGAATTTATGGAGCATTCATGCATCATTACATTTAAACTTGACAAAGCTTATGAGAAACGTCAAAACATTGATAAGACGCCTGAGTGTGCTTTCTTTGTTCGACTGGCAATGTTTTCCCCACGTGGGTATAAAGCTATGATTAACTCTACAAGCACGATGATTGGTCAGGTGGGTGGAGATCAATTGACTTGCTATTGATCCGAATGACTCCCAGGAATTATCTAGATCATAGTAATTGCTACATCAAAGCAACCCAGGGTCTGTTACACTTACTACCAGACAAAGGTGTGTCGATATGTTTAATAAATCATTATTTATGAATTCTTTACTGATGATAAGATGGTGGTATGTAAAAGATACAATTCTAATATATAAAGTTGTAAGATTGATGAGGTGATAAGATATCTTTGACGTCTTACATTTTGCGTCGTAGTACAATCTGGAAAAGCCATGTAAGATCCAATAAACATAGATACCGAGTTGTGCAATCAACGTTTGGGTAACAATGACAACAATGTTTTCTATTATATGCTTTGTTGTGTTTTTACAAGGAATATCGTTATCAGGGTTAAAGAGTAAACACGAGGTGTGAACACAGATCGTATTTCCAATTCAAAATCTCCATGAATTCAGAATTCATTATGTCTTCAGTTAGTCTTATAAACTTTTACTAGTATGTAAATGGACAAGATAAAATAAGACAACTTTACGTTCTGACATTCCACATAGAATAAGTTAAAGTTGATCCTACATTACATGACTTTACACATGACATCCACAAAACTCAATTTATTCAACTTCAGATGAACAAGTTGTTATGGATAGTCAACTTCTTTATTGCATGAAATCCACATCCCTTGTTTGATGACAGTTAGTATCTACACCGAAACGTCGCTTCACTTGCATAATAACGGTGTTAGTATCTACACCGAAACGTCGCATGTCATGCAATAAAGAAGTTGACTATCCATGACAACTTGTTCTTCTTCATCAACCAGTTTCTAAATGCATCTAAAAGAGGTATTCAACTCAGTGCAAACTTTCCATCACTAATAAATCATAAAACACAAGATGATATTGACATAAAGATGAGAATCGTAAAAGTCATAATCACATAAAAAATTCAGATCACTACACAAACAGATCATTTCTGAATATTGGCATTCTTAGATAATCTAAAACAACACGGCGTCCCACTCAAAGGTTTAACTGGGTTTGTCCAGGGCATTAAGCGGGTCATGTTACCTCCTCACAGGAAGAATTCGGAATTCTTTAAATTCAAAAGCTCTGTGTTAAGTTCTACTCAAATTTATTTGAAATTCGATCAGCGAGCCACGTGGGTAGAGAAAACAATATCACACGCCTCTGGCTACCGTGTAACTGTCACCCCCTGTGTAACATGTACTGGCCGAGTCGCCAGTTGTCACAGGAGCCTTACTCGGATGGGGACTGAAGTTGGACGTCTTAATTCAGATATTTTGCTGTGAGAGTGTTGAAATAACATTGTTGGATGACTTTTCCTTGCTTGGATCTTAGTGCAGATGAAACCAAGTGTTAAACCAATTTATGCGTTATTGGATGATCCTTCTTTTTGATCTTTGACGATTTGGTTGAATCTTTAAAGTTTGTTCATGTGTGTAGTGACTTGACATCGCACATGAAAATTGGATGATCCTCTCTACTTGAATCATAATTTCGACTTTTTGAGGATGAATTTGATGTTTTGACCTGATTGACGATGAGTTTGTTCTTCTGACAATATTGGATGGTTACTTCAAGGTTTGTTTGTCACATGAACCAACAAGTTGACTGAAGTTTAACGTGTTGATAGCCTATACTGAGAGTCGAGGTTGACCAAAATAAGCGCTGTAAACGTACATGTGTTGAATTCATCGGAAATCAACGTTTCCATATCACGTCACAATTGAACATACACGTGTAGATCAAGGATTCCCGACTCCTGTCAGCTCAATTCTCACTTTGATAATCTCACACAAGTTGGACGAAAATCGTCAGCGCATCAACAGCCTTATACATAAGCCTCTAGATCTACGTCTGTGACACTATTCGATGATCATTTCCCACTTTGATGGTTATCTCGAACATCGTGGCGGAAAATCGGCGTCTGATAGGACATTCCACTTCATCCGTGCACAATAGAGTGTTAGTGAGCTATTTCCTGGTGTTCAATAGAGCGGAACTGTCTTAGTAGGGTCACGTGACCTCAGTTTATCTTGAGGTGCGTTTCCCGTTTTTGTACCATATCGCACACAGGACATATACCATCACACATCCATGGGTGTCGCCGACATACAGATTCAAGTGGTGAGTGTTCTCTCCTGAAAATAATTTTAAAATCTGTAAACATTATTTTTGTCATTATCTGTGATACTGTTTGATATTGATCATTGTGTCAAATCGAGTTCTGTTAAATTATGATTTTGATTCATCCATCAATGTTTATATTACTGCCCGAGGGAGCACGTTAGCTACATGTTTTAGAATAGATGTTTTATGTTATATGTATGGTATTGAAAACGCTGACAAATAAAATAACCACATATAGAAAAGTTAGGATGATTGATTATCACATGTATACTTTAGAAATGAAGTTCAAATACATATTGTGTAGAAAAAGATTCACTTCATATTTATATATTTTATTCGTGATACGCATACACCTACTTTTTTGCCGAAATAAGTTGAGTACTATTGAAATCAATATTCCAGATGTCATTTACCACTGTTTATGATATATATTACTTGAATATGCAACATAGCATTCCTCAAACCTCTTATCACTTAGCTTATCTATAGAAAAAAAAAGCTAAAAACAGCCATTATGTTTATTACGTTGACAAAGATACCATTACAGTTAAAGCGTGTTTTGTCCCAACCCATATTAAATTATAGGAACCTTAACATACGCCTAAAGTAATGCACTTATGAAAGAGTTGTAATATAAATGCAAATGCTATGAATATTTCACGGCTAATTAAAGCCACAAATCGATACAAGCGCCTAGTTTGTAACGACTATTACACAGTAGGTGTGACGATACGCCTGACGGGATTCCTAACTCATTGAATTACAAATTTACAGGTAAAACACACACGATGGTTTATATTATGAATTCTTTATAAACAGTCAGTGAAAGAATACCATGTATGCCATACACGCTTAGTACACCAGGTCGGTGTATAATAAAACAGTAAGCGATAAATCATATATAACACACAATCATCGTTCTCTTCATAGCTTCATAAAACGATTTCCTAGTTGGGTCTTCATAAAACAGTTAGTGACCATACCCCAGGTACACTATTTACTTTACGATTGTCCTTTGTCTTGTATAAATGAAAGTCACAGAATCCTAGTGACAGCATAAAGATAACCCCTTGTGGATGTTCCATGCAATGTAAGTACAATTATCACAGTTAAGTATACAAATGTACATGATGATCGTCGCTTCTTAGAGGTCTATAAGAGTTTAACAGTACACAAGGATCGTCATGACGATTTTTTTTTAAAAAATGGCTGTAGCAATTGTTTAGGGGGAATATAAGTTGATGTCAGGAAAAATGAAAATAAATTGTTCCAATTGAAAAACAGTGTATTAAAACTAAATGTAGCAGTCATAAATCAAATTTATAATGTAAACTTCAGTCATGCGATTCATTGTTCTTACACAAAATAAATAAAAGGTCTTCATACAAAAATGGCCGTCAATGGACTTTATGTGAATCTTTTGACCTGAGAAAGGGAGAAATCCTTAGACCCCCAAATTTTAACCTGTGTGTTTAATATCGCATGTATACGATGAAGAAGAAGAAGTGACAATATCTTAGTTCAGTAAACTAAACATGTAGATGATCATTGTCCCTTGTTGTGCATCGTAAAATGTAAATTTCAACATCATTGGTGAGACAAACACAACGAAGTGTCTAACGCTTCCTGATATCAGATGTCAGGCCGGGAGATGCTCTTAGACCCCCATTGTTTACCTGTGTTTAATATCGAGTCTGATACAGGTGTCACTGCGAGTAATTCTCATCTAGTTTGTAATTCCGTACCTAATGGTGTTAATGGTAAGTGGTTTGTGTTATGAATGTACCATTCGTCAAACGATCCAACTTTTCCAACAAATGGCTGTCAGTCATTGGAGGATTACTTCTAATGATCAAGAAGTCTCATGTGTTTGTCGGTTATAACACATTTTCACTTGAACCAAAATCGTCAAAATCAAACAAAATATTTGTTTTTTAAGCATAATTCTACCCTATTCATTTTTTAAATAGCTAATGGTAAGTTGTCAATATTCATATCACAACAGTATAGTATAGTATTTTAGCCTATTGGTAACTTTTTCGTTATATCAGAATAGTTTTTCGAAATAGTGTCATCACCATGAAATTTGCTTAGCAAATGTTTTATGTTCAAACAACCAGGACTGAAGGTTTTATGTATACGTTCCACGTACTCACTTTATCGATATATCATTTATGCAGAAATCACAATGTCTACTTCACTTAAATTGATTGCTTGAAGGGCGACAAAGACAACCGTAAATCTGGGCCAGGGAAATGAATATCATATTTATATTCAACGTGATTCTTTTAATCAACGTAGCTATGTTGATCCATATTGATAAATATAATTTGACCCAGCATTAATCAATCCCTGAAATATATTTCAAAGACTGACAGATATTGCATTTCCAATGCTACTATAAAACAGGTTATGTATTGAATTTACAGTTGAACATTATATTGATTACACCCAGAAGATTATTCAAATCTGGAAACAGATATTGTTACGTAACCATGTTTACGTCAATGTAATCAATACAATTCCTTGAAACGTAACCTCAAGATAAAAAAAATCTGAATGGAACATTGCAACAGTGTTCAAGTCAACCGCGTAACTAATCCAATTAAATCAGGTACACAATGCAGATTATACATTCACCTGTAAGGACTATAATTTCACGTGACGCATACAGGTAAGATTATGCCAGGTAACTTCGACGTGAGGGCAAATGCAAAGCAATGCTTTGAGCAGGTAACCGTAATTACGGGTGGCAGAGAAGCAAACACGCCAGGCTTGCATTATAAACATGTCGTGGACGGCGTATTGTGTTGCTGTTCACATGTAATTATGAGCCCTGTGTTGTGAGACAGAGTGAAGGAATTCTCTCCATCAATACACCATGCATCTGTCAGTCTACCTGATAACTACACTTCTAGACTTTATACTCGTCTCCCATTTTCAAATACAAATCCATTACAGCCTTGCGAGGAAAGTTCGTGTTACTGAACTAAAAGCAGAAATCAAGGAATAACCCGAGAGCGGGCAGTTTTTTGAGTTTATCGACTCTATATATGAACAACGTGAGCAATATTTTAGTTGACTCTGTTTGGAACTCAGTATTTGAGTCCGTTTGTGATTAATAAATTGGTTGTTATACTTATATGTAATATTAAAACATTTAATTTTCTCTATTATACAAACTATACCTTTTCCACAAACAAAAGGACATTAAATCTGTTTATGGACTATCAAAATTATGTATAGTGATTTATCCTTTTTGTACAAATGTTAATGATTTAGGAGCCTGTGATAAAGTCTAGCAAGTTCATTTAGACTTAGGAATGTTAACAGCCGGTCTGGATGCATACATTGCATACGTGTTCAAATCAATAGCATTGTTGTGAGACACTTTATTATGTCATCTAGATGATTTCATGGGTGGAACAAGTTTGAACTCGGTGATAAAACGTGTACCTATGTTTTCTTTTAATCTTTTATGGGAAATTATCGCGTAAATGTGTATTTTTATTCATCCAAAATTATTATAAGGTTATGCAAGTTCATTTTAATGTAGGTCGTAATGGTAGTTAATAGTGTTCGTAAATATAATCTCGTTTTATGAAGATATTTGTGATCCATTTTATTACAGGCAAACAAATTTCGATGGTAATGGCTATTAAGTTAGAACTTCAATTGACATAGTTTCTGAACATTGTATTGTGTTTATTGTATCAATGTTCCGATGTAGATTTTAACTAGAGAGATTTAATGCGTCACATTTTCCTTTAGTGTAAATGCATAACATATACCATTAATTTCTAACTGTGTATTTCCAGTTTAAATCAGAATGAGATTCAGATTTAGATATAACAAAATGAATTGAATTTGAATACCAATTATAGTTAATAGGGACTTATACTGAATTTCTAGAAATTTTAATCTAAGGAAAATATCCATAATCATCCGCAAATAAGCGTTGTCTGCATGATGAATACTAAAGCCGGAAACTGAAGGACAGTCTAGGTCCATATATCTATTTTTATGTACATAATTCAAGGAAAGTATTTCATTGTTTTCCGCTTTTATTATGATATCATGCGAATAAAGTGATACAATAACGGATGTCCTTTACAAAACTCACAGCGTCACGATGAATGAAAGTTCTTCACGAATTATGACATAAGCTCGGAAATAACTACTGCCTTTCGCTAATCCTATCACATGAAGCAGAACGTTAGTGTTGATTGATCTGGTGACGGGTCACACACTCAGGCTGTGTCGTGTGAGTATTATCTCTTTATGTAATATGCATCATGTAACATATTGTAATAATGTCCTCACGCCACACTGTGTCATGTATGAGAGGGTGTGTGAAATATGTAAAACATGGCTCTCAGTGAACACGAAATGAAGATCTTAGTAATAGAGTCTTGATGCTGTCTGATCATAGTCGAAGAGTTGTTTTTATTTGAACACCTGATGATATACTAAATAGGTATTTTTGTGTAAATTGCTATTTGAGACGAACCATTATGATTTGTAAACTATTCATAGAAATATTGTGAACATACATTCCAAATACACTGGTATTATATGCATAAGGTCATATTTCAAAGGAAGTATGTAAACGACTTAAACGACATAATTGCATCGATTCAATGAACAGGCACAGGTAAGTGGGGTCGTATGAACGCCGAGATTAACTCTGACCAGTTAGGATTAGGACTAGTGCAGGGACATATCGTGATCAGGTACCGTGTTAGATCTATCAGGCCTGTAGGCTGCATGTTTATAGGAACAAGGTACAACACTCCCTGCATACAGGGAACCTGATTAGTGCTGTATGGTTTTCTAATCATGGCGTGGATAAACACAAACTTAGAATGGAAGATAAGAGAACAAGAAGGCAATTGGCCGGACGGTATGCGATGTTGTGAACGGAAGTGACATCATGGATGTTCAAACACCAGTCTCCAATTGCTCTCTCCACATACCATTAACACTTAAGTACTAAATTCAAGAAATTAAGCTTCGGAGGTAAGTTCCTTCTGGGTTGCCATGGAAACAAGCATTTCTAAATATAGAGGGGCGCATCTTCTTGCCGCTGCACGTCTAGTTTCGGGGTTTGGATAGAGAGGGGAGTGAGTGAGTAAACTGTGGCGACTGACTACCATCTACTTTCAGCCAGCAGGGCCGCTCCGTAGTGCCGAGGGGAGAGGATCCACCATGGAGACAATATGGTTACAGCGCACCGGGCCCGATGTACCCTGGGGATTCCGGCTACAGGGGGGTCGGGAATTCGGTCAGCCTTTAGCCATTCAAAGGGTGAGTTCTTCATTCAACTCTCAGAGTCCCCTCAATACTTTCTGTCTGTCTGTCTGTCTGTCATTTGATACCTTAGTTGCAAGTACAAACATCACAACAAACTTTCTCTCTTCATGTTTCGTTAAGATATATATTTATTTTATGTGGTTTTTATTATCACACGGAAGGTACACGAAATGTATGCTAATTCATCCGACACACCTATTTTATTTATTATTTATCATAAGCATGTCCTT
The DNA here is from genome assembly GCA_916613615.1 of Steromphala cineraria. NCBI lineage: Eukaryota > Metazoa > Mollusca > Gastropoda > Trochida > Trochidae > Steromphala > Steromphala cineraria. The sequence goes on from OU744721.1 coordinate 77,946,833, forward strand.
TGATCTTGAAGGGTCATGGTAAACACGCTGAAGGTCGTGCACCTCTGTAGGAATGTGTGCTAGTCTGGTGAAAGTAAGGCACGAGTCTTACACGATGTATCGGAGAAATTAAATCATTATAATTGCAGCCGTAGAGCGAAGCAGCTTCATGTAAACTGATAGTGATGAAGTGAGTCCCCCCTCCCTCCCACTCCCCCTCCCGGATCTGAATTCTTTCTCTGACTCCCAGTGAACAAGAAGCCGGCTATGCTATCTGAACACTCTGTAATTCCCCGTCCCTATGATAGCTTATCTTTTATACTTCGCGCCGTAACTTATTCTTGACCCCTGAACATGGCACACACGGGTATTGTTCCTCTACTTTCATTTACCAGCTTCCTGAAGCTTCCCTGGGTGGGTGTGAGTGATGGAATGTTCCGACGCCCCCTCAGAAAATATTCCTCGAAAACAAATTCCGTTTCTCTAGTGTCTGTGGTGACCAAAATAGTTAGAAAGTAAACAAGTGGTGGGGGAGGGTAGCTTTGATACTCGGCTTCGAATAATGTATGAACTGGTCTGGCTACATCGACACTTACATCACAGATCATATAACTATTGAAGGGTAAAGGTAGATAGCGATGGTAGGTAAATTGTAACTATCACTTACTTATATCACAACACTGAGGGAAGGAGAGGCAGACAAGGGGTAGAATAGGACTGATAGTTACTACACTGTGTACATTAAACCCAGGGATCGCATAGTATGAGTTCGGTTTCATGATCTAACCATTGCTCAATTGACTCTATACGAGATAGCTGAAGGACTGCATAGTGTTCGTATACATGGTCGGTGATTTGATATTTGACAAATGAATCAGGTATGAAGGTACTGACAGATTTTCACCAACAAGCAAATTAAAAGGGGTGGTCATTGGTTAAAGACAGCACTGCTCCACACCTTTTGGGAATCAAAAGATGAATGAATGCACTTTAGCACACATTACCTGTTATTCGATATTGTTATGCAGTTATATATAGCTAATTCATTTGGGTTTGTACTGACCACAACTTCAGTTTTCATTGTTTCAATCTTTATAATCTTTTCTGAAAGGGCTACAGATATATACTTCGTCTACACCGAATGACGATACAATAACAAGCTTTTTCTTGTATTGCATTTTTTATTGCAGTGGTTAACCCAGTAGGTTGTGATTAGGTAAGTGTTACCATGATGACTTCACTAAGTAAGTAGGGGGCAGGAGTATGTTATGTTTTTACGTATATACTTCATTACTGATCAGATTACGAAAGTGAGACAGTGAGTTGAGCGTGTGAGGGTAAGATGGATTCCATATAGCCAGTGTGTAGACACAACGGAGACACCTGGAAGATACTGTACATAGATACCGTGTATCAAAATATAGACACATGTAGAAAGGGAAGATTATCTTCTCTAAGTTCATGACCAGAAGATTGTATCTGTACCTAGATTGAATCATATTCCTAATTCTTTAGAACTCTGTCTCATATATATCAATATACTCACGAGTATGTCCCGTCCTTGCGAACATTTGGAACATCTGTTCTGTATCTGTTCTTTCGTTCATTCAGTGATACATTCCTATTTTTAGGTCACTCTAAGTTCTTGATATTCTTCTGATTTGTCTGAACATCTAACAACGCTTATAATGATATTTAAGTACGCCAAAGGACCCCCATATGACCCCCCTTCAGATAACGTTCCCCTCAATAAATAAATCATTTTACCTGAAAGAATCAATGTTGAATTATCTTAGTACTGGTAACACCAATCTATCCGCTTTAAACGTGTAACTACAGAAGTCCATGTTTATCTTTATTATCCTTATTTTGGACCAATACTCACAGAATTTCGCGTTGAAATCGCTAACCAAATTGATATAGGCGTTGACTGAAAGAACTATTTGGTACAACAAGTTTAATATCTGTGTCGAAATACTGTATTGACAATATTTAGCGTTTTAGGGAGATTGTAGAGAACGTGTTAGATGTAATTCTCTTAAAGACCTTATCATATGGGCGGCTTATGTATTTCATATTTATATTTATAAGTTCATTTATAAAGTGAGACTAGTATAGCCAGTCCGTGGGTCCGTGAGGGGTCACATATGCCAAACTTTATAAAATGTGTCCTACAGAGACAACAGGAAGGTTTGAAGTCGCGATTATAATTGAAAACCGGACATTGACGCGCTTCCATCACTCAAACGTACTTTTGGAAACTTATCTGAAGCAGTCAGAATGACTTTCACGAGTTGATAATGTTTGATAGCTTATACAACTAGTATTCATGTAAATCTGACGTCTAAATTTGCTTTCAGCGAATATATATTGACTGTTTTAAGTTTCTAATTTAAAACGAGTATTTATCGTATATTTGCCATTTTGGGAACGAATATGTAAAATAATTTGAATTAATGTAATAAATTGTGCCATTAACGTTCGTATCAAAGCAAAACCATATGTGATGAAATTAACGGAGTAGCTCTTTAAGGATCTCCTCATCTCTCCAACTGTCTGTCTGTCTGTATGTCCGTCTGTCCGTCTATCTGGTTCAACAACCTGTTCCTCTACCATGTAGGTGTGACGAGCACTGTCAGCGAGTGTGCAGCATTATGACACTGATGTGCACTCTGGAGCGTGCATCTGTGTCTACATACACGTGACATTCAACAAATTGCTCACCGTCATCTTCTTTCAAAGCAATTATCATAACAAAGGTCTGTCATAATGTATCAGTTTCTTCGTCATGCAAAAACTTGGGAGTTGGCTGAATTAATTTTAAAGGACACTATCGTATTACACGAGACCATTTCTCTTCATCATGGACAGGAAGTAGTAAAACAAACACTGTATAATTACTTCTCTGGCATTACATTGGTTGACGTGTAGATGAAAGTCTGGTAGTATCTGTAATTCAAGTCAAGCAAGCATTGTCACTGGATGACTAGAGTTGTTAGTCGAAGTGCACCTCTGATGGATGTTGTAGATGCAGGTTCCTGCTATTATTTTGGTATTTGGGTGCGAGCCAAGTGAGGTTACCATGGTGATGACAGTCTGGCAGTGGTACCATGCCACTGTAGCAATGTGTCAACTTTCTTGAAGGAGAACTTTCGAACCTCCATAGAATTTGGCACATAGATGATGTGGCTGTTGTCAGTCCTGGAGTGCAAGACAATTCGTCCTTGACACTGGTTGGAGGTTCACATTTCGATACTTAAAGGACAGGAGTTGAGGATGAGTCGACCCAGGGTCAGAGTGTCCGTGGTAAGAGTCTCAATGTCGTCTCTCGTTGGATTATGCTCTCTATGTCTCATGTGTAACTCTCGCGATTCTACTGTTTCCTTGTAAACATCATCTCCTTTTTTTCACATTCTTCACAAATGTCCTTGACCCAATTGTGTTAACATTCTTAACTCTTCTTATCAGAAAAAAAAACCATTATTTTACAGTTTACGTGTTTCCAAAATATATTCTGATGTATGTATCATTTGAATACTTGTTTTATCCTTTCCACTTCAACACGGCAACATGAGTTCCTATTTCAGGTCATCATAACCTTGATTTGAATTAACAAAATGTGGACTATTCTAATTAAAAACAAGCTTCTCCATGATTAGAAATTACCTTTTCCTACATGTCTATTTAACCAGTTGGTAGCTCAAACTGCACACATGCCAAGGACATATTGATACTTAAAACTGGTTCTTCCTAATTCGTGTACGATTGTTGGTAAATGATATTGATAACGCCTATTTTAAAACCCTCCAAGTTCTATACAGACGGTGATATTGTTAAATTACAGACTCTGAAACTATTTGTAATGTTGACGACACCAAATGTATGATACCTGGGAGCATGTCCTATCTCCTGAAACCAAAGATGAGTCACTTGGGAGGTGCTTCAATCTTTCCATTTCATCCTTTTCGTCTTAGAGTACATGAATAATCTTCTTTTCGCCTTCATATTCATTCTTTCAGCACGATGTTGACGTTCTTCTTGTTTTACAGCAACGTTTGTATATATGATACAACTATGAGCTCATCGTTTGTTATGCATATCTTCGCTGAGCGTTTTACCATTACCAAGATATATTTTTTGGAATCTTAAACAAGATCTGGTGGCGTGTAGCTTCTTCTTCAAGCATAGGAACTAACACGTGTTTGGATATATAACATATATGACGTTTGTAAATCGCCTGGAACTTTTATAAATGGACAAGTTTACAAATTAGATCATTCCTATTCCATAGTGAACACTCTTGGTCGTTGACTCTTATAAACCATTCAATCAATTGGCTAAAAATATACAACTTAATTACAAGGGGATCTGTTTATATAGAGCCAACTGTTCCAATGTGTCATTGCTAGCACCTGCCCATCTTATCCTTTTTCTTCTTTTTTATTTGAACCTCGTTACCTTTCTCGCCCACCTGACTTGTAGGTGGTTATACAGGAAATCTTGTATTTCAAAGTTGCATTCGATTGGATGTCTTGTATGTCCAAATGATGCATTTACACTACTCCATCCATGATGCCAGTTAGAAACTGAAAAAGAGCTTTGCTTATGCAGAATAAAAAAAACACACATGTATAATGTTTACTGTAATGTTGATGGTATTCATAAGTTAGATTCTCTAAAAAGCCATATTCTTGGATAACAATTTATATTGTGTGAAGGTAGGCATATCGATTTTTAGGAGTCAGTATGTCCTCTTCAACATTGTCATTCTCGGTTCTTGTGACCTCTTGATTAAAATGTATAGATGATATTATGCTTTTAATGTTTTCGTTGTCTCATTACTTTGTTTTTAAATAATTAGTTGTTTAAAGTTTTAAAAATGATATTGATCTAGATAATATATTATGTTTTTTTTATATTTCTTTGTCTCATGACTTTGTCTTTAGATCACTAGTTGTTTAAAGTTTTTAAAATGGTACTGATCTCCACCCACATTGAAGAATGTTAATGACTGTTTGATCTACCAGCAGTTTCATACAAGCATGTGAGAACATCCGATTGTTTAGAATACGATATTTTCGAATAACTGTTTTTTATCTTTTCAAATATTTATGGCGTATCTCCTGAAAACCAATACGATTATATGTAAACTTCTTCAATAAGCAGGATATAAGGTGATGTTAATTACCATCAACAAACAGCACCGTCAGTCAGGAGTAAAACAGACAGCACAGAAGCACTGCTACAGAAGCCCCAGCAGAAGCCCAATGTTTGCCCAAGGCTGCAGGTTGCCACTTAACTCAAGTACCCAGACCAAATTAGACTTGTGTTTTATAAAGGTAGACTTTATCTGATAGCACAGCAAAACCGTTTCGGCCTCGATTTAACTTTTTGTATGAACCGCGTGTCGACACTGTGGTTCTTCTAGACATTGAGTTATCATGTGTGAGATAAAAGTAGGCATGGAATTTATTCCGAAACTGGAATGAGGATGAAAGGTTTCATTTGATAAGTTTTCGCATACGTTTGGTAACTTTAATAAATCTTTTTTAAGAAAGCGATGGGTTTCTGGCAAAGCTCTCGATTAAATTAGTGTGATTTGATGTGAAGGCTAAATTAGAATTATTTTTTGTTGCCGATTTGGTATTCAAGGTCACATTCCTTATCTTCTGTACATCAAATCTTGACATATCTAGAAATACATTACATTGGAAATGTCCTGCAAAACATAATGTTATTCAAGTCTAAAATGTGTTGGTTTCACAACGATGGTACTTTTATGAGAGTTACGCCCGAGCAGCTAGAAATAGAGACATATGGACTACTTAAGTTTGGCTAAGGAGCATATGAAAAGGTGTGTCAGATCCAGACTAAACAATGCTACATGATAAATCTGAAAGAGTCCGATATATCAAAGAGCAGTTGCATGATATTTTTACTTTATGTTATTTTTTTCTTTTAAATCGCAATCACCCTTTATGCATCTTGATTCTCTTAATGTAGAGAACGATGAGTTTAGTTTATATAACCGTTGAATGTTCAAGGTCGACATTGACGTTCCCGATGTAATAGGTCCTGAGATATCGTATTTCATACAGACAAAAGGGTTTACAGGGGAGATGCAATATAACCAACAGAGGTGGTCGTTAAGCTGTTAGCTGTCAGTGTATATGTTGCTGTGTTACCGTCAGATCTAACCCTCTATATAACTACCTACAGAGAAAACGTTGTTGGAAATGAGGAAAGAAATGGATCAAGGGTCTAGCATTTTAATTTTGCTACTGATTTGACTTCATGACGTATTCCAGACGTCAATAGATAGTTCTCTCTTAATATCTGACAAGAATGAACATGATATCTCGATAATCGCCATCTGCGCCGTGTAATTATTCAGTTGGTGTCTGTATATCATTATTTTCAAATTTCGCAGACTTAAGAATATAAGAGCACTTTTGAGTTTTGAATAAAGCTGTAAAGGTCAAAGTGGCAGGTTTTTCAATAAATAGTCAATGTTCAATGACCAACATGGACGAAAACTTAGGAAATGACACATGTTGCATCATAATGACCTGTGCAAGTTTCAGTCATATGTGTTCATATGTTAAAATAAAACGATAAGCTATTATGAACTTAAACAAGACCATGCTTGGTATATCGGTCATACACAACAATAGTGTAAAAAGAGTTCATTTTCAATTCGTATTTTTGGACTCTTGATCTCTCGTAATATGAAACCTCACTATTTGAAGTGAAACATTTGGAAGGTAGCAAAAGCTGCCTTCAAGACATAAGAACAAAGTCGAAGGAGCTCTGTAGCAAGTCTATGACTGGTGTATCAGTTATACAGCAACAGTCGCCGGTTCCACGTTCCCCATCCCTCTCTCTCTCTCTCTCTCTCTCTCTCTCTCTCTCTCTCTCTCTCTCTCTCTCTCTCTCTCTCTCTCTCTCTCTCTCTCTCTCTCTCTCTCTCTCTCTCTCTCTCTCTCCCTCTCCCTCATATCTCCGCTCGCTGACTTACTAACCACATATATGTATGAATGATTATCTCCAGTTTCCATGGAAACGTGGAAATGTTAATTGTGGCCGGCTGTTGGGGAAACACCTGGTCAACTGATTCCAGCCAGCCGGCTGTTGGTAAGCCACAAGTGATGATATCATATCTCTGTAAGTAAGGGGAGGCGACCTCGTTATCTAGGGGGGATAACTCTGACTCCTAACAAGACCTAGGTCTGCTTGATAGAGAACGTGCAGGCACTGGTGGCGTGGTCAGTCGGTGCAGTTGGTTGTCTGATTGGATATATCTTTGATGAGCTTCTTTAATTGATTGCGTGATCTGGGTCAGTGACATGTGTACGGGTTTTAGGGTTTAATTACTTTGATATTATTTGGTATTTTTTCACTGACATTAGTTTTTGTTCTTTGGTTTAATTAAGTTGGTACTGTGGAGTGTTTCCTTGATATTTTGATTAAAGGCATTACATTACATCGACAGACGATGGATTTCTTTTTTTCCGCTTTTATCTTATTTATAGTTCACATTAGATGGAGTCTTTGATATACACATGTATAGAACAGTTTGCTATGCAATTGATATTGAGATGAATTTACAGTTTTTAGTACATCAATGAAATTTGGTACTTTGTCCTTTGTATCCTTTTGTCTTTTTATATGTACATAGTTATTAAGTTTACTGAATTACAATAAGTGATTTTGGGCTCAAAGATAATATTGAGCTGGATTTTAATTGCCATTTACGGGATTTCAGTAATGTTTCCTTTACATAGGGATACGTGATCGACAGTTGACCAGCACATATTTGATGAAACCGTTTTTAATTTGCTTCACATCTTACCGGTGTCTTTGACTCAAATTGCCTCACAAGATGCATGTTTTCATTTTTGTAGAGACGAACTCAGACCGGTTGAAGCAAAGATAAAACTATGATGATAATATAATATTTTAATAATACATTCTTAATAAATTCTTACTCCTTCATCAGTTAGAAACATCACAATAAAGAAGTTGATATCCAGAAAACCTACCATTCTTATGTATATACATATCTATATTTCAAAGATTCAATATTCAAAGACTTTGCAGATTCTTCTGCCATGAAGTATTGTCGAACTTGTACTTTCGGTTGTTTAAAATAACAACTTCGTTCCTAAACTGAAGTTCAAGTCACAGCTATGTCGATCGAGGAATAATTCTCCGGCGAATGTTAAAGAATGTAAGGAATTGCCGACTAACCGTGATAAGTAAATTAGCCTTTGATGGGCTTCTTACATGCTTGATAAAACTCCAAGCTTCACACAGCCTCTCGTGTCAAGACGATGTTAGGAGTTTGTACAGATAATCAGATGCACGAACTGTGAAGCATCTTACAACAAATTGATTGAACCGTTCACACACATGGTTCACTTTAACATTATGAGTATATGCATCGTTGTATATTTCTTAGTGATTTTCGTTAACATGATGAGAAATGAAAAAATCTTATGTCATGGTGCCCTTAGAGCATTTCTGTTTTTCTTCTAGTTGCATTAGTTTAAACGTGTATTCTATAACGTTGTAGGCATATTTGTTTTACAACATTATTGAAACAAATTGGAGAAATAGGTGTTATCGTTACCATGTGCCCACATCCCCGAACTCTGTTGAACGTTAGGGTGTTCCCGTTATGATTATGAACACCACACAAAACACATTTTATGCAATTAACTTATTTTCACTTCAAATGTTCCTAAAGTCCCTCAAAAGACACGATGTAACATATGCAAATGTTTAATCTATGTAACCATCGCTCTCATTCAAGGCGGATATAAATTTCTTAAATCAAACCAGATACTCAGTTAAACAAGGAGACTGACGAAACGCTTCTGAAAACATATTCTTAAAAATGCTCCTTCTTTCCAGTTCACTGATGTTCAAACCAAATCTATACTTTCTTTTGAAGAGAATTTTTCGAACTAGAGCGGAATTTGATGTTAAATGGCATAGCGGAATGTGGAATGTTATTTCAATATATTATGAACTACAATCTGTGAGTTAGACGTTAAAACGTCCTGTATAAAGGCAAGTATGCAGTTAATAGCTTCTGTTGCAGCACCTCATCAGGTTAACATGCTTGTATCGTGTGTCTAATAAATTGCTTTCATTTGAAAGGTTTTCCTTATTCACACTAAACATTTAGATGTACTACTTCACTGCTTCTGAATAAACAAGGTATAAGAAATGTTTGTTACGTTGTCAAGTGATACAAGATAAATCTGAAAAGGACCCTTTTTCTGCAGTGCTCAACTAACGTGTTTATATCGTACAATAACTTAATAACCACACTGTTGATACTGAGACGAGTTATATGGGACCGTCTTTCAGTTTGGGTAATAATGCAAGGGCATTTGTCGTCTATTTCTGATGATGTTCTTCGTGTGTCGACTTGACCAGTTAAGTATGTTGTTAATGTTATTTCGTAATCGTAATTCATCTTTATTATAGTAAATCTCAGATGGGATCAGTAGATATTTTACATTGTTAATCTTATCAATATATATCCCGGAATTGCTCATTCCCTTGGTTTGGGCAACCACCCCTGCCCAATTCCCGGGAATGGGCAAATCAGATTTCAATTTGCCCAATCCCAGGGAATGAGCAAGGATTAAGATATAAACCAAATGAGAGCCAACAGTTATTACACTTGATTAATGTTTATTCTGTACAAACAGTCCTTGATACAATGTAACACATGGTAATCAGGCAGTTAAAATGCAACACTATATCATTAAAATTGAACTTAATCTTTATTTATTTATTAAAAACTTCAAACAAAATTTAAATACTCATCATTTATTATCAATAGTAAACTAATTTTAACATTAATAATTTAAAAAATCCAAATTTAAGAAATGAACTTAAAAGTAAGATCATTAACAGCAAATCATTATTAAGACTGAAATTTGTATTAGGTAAACATCTAAAATATCCAAAACCAAAACAACTGTACTAAAAATACATTATTAATAAAATTCAAAACCAAACTTATTCTGACATTGACAGCAATTAAAATGATCCTTATTACTAAAATGGAAAATTATTTATTCAAACAAAGTTAAAGCAGCTACTTATTTTTGCATTTAGCATTTCGAGGATGGCAATGACTGGAGCACTTATTCCTCTTCTGTTTTGGGCTGTATTTTCGCAAGAACATCCAGTGGCAATGTTGAAGAAACACCTACAATGGGCTCTTGTCCAAAAGTTGTCGAACTTTAACTTTTGCTCCATGGTCCAGATGGTATGTGAAAGCAAAATGACAAATACATAGTATATAAAGAGGCTAAGTAAAGTTCACAGCCCAGCAATACAATCAATCAGCTTGTGTAAGCGTAATCATCCAATCCCAGGGAATGAGCAGTCGTTAACACTGCTCATTCTCAGGGATTAGCTGACCAATCACTGGGATTGGGCAAGCCCCCGACCATTGACGGGGATTGGGCAACGTTTTTGCCCAAACCCAGGGAATGGGCAATTCCGGGAATTGGGCACGACATATACATATATAAATATGAACATGTTGACAGTTGTGACAGTAGGAAAATATCCTTAACATGCATACCGTAATGATGATAATGTCTGTTGTTAAATGATCAGTGCAAACCATTTAAAAAGCAAGGCCATATGTCCATGAACTTTAACTCTTTAACGTAATCTTCACTGCACTTTATCCTTTAAAGGTTAATACGATCGGATTTTATAAAGGAAACGAAATTCGACGGGAATATTGAAATCCAGGTAATACGACTAGCAGTCATCGCTTAAAAGTTCTTTAAACTGTCATTTAAACAAAACTGTATAAACATGTGCATCCTTTCTGATTTCGTCAAAATAAAATACCAAATCGTACGCCTCAAGAAGAACGGAAGTAGGAAGGGATGCAAAGATGAATTAAGCATGTGTGGTAAATTTCAAAATACAACAACAAACACAGCACGAGAGAGCAGTAGCCACCGATATTACCATAATTAGCCAGCGTCGTGTAGATCAAGTGCTTGATTGCGTCTCTTCGTTACCATCTGACTGGGTCAAGTATCACGTGACCTTGACTAAAGATAAGATAACTCCAGCTGACAGTTGTTTAGTTCTAATCATGCTAAGTTATGAGGTTTTATCGGACTGAAGCGATAGTTTATTGATATCCAGAGGCGTTCACTCGTTAAATGAGTTTAACTCTTATCATGGGAATTTTATATTTCTAATTTCTAATTTTCATGATTCATGATTTTAACATTGATACAGTGCTACTGACACAGTATTCTTAATTAATTTCTCATCTATTTCATGGTGTATATTGATACAAGACTACTTAAACAAATGAATCTGTAAATCGTGAAATTATGTACATTATGTTTTGATATGAATATTTAGATGCATTCGCCAAGCTTTAGTTTCTGTTGCAATTGAACCTTACGTTTTGTTAATTTAAAGTTTTGATAGGTTACCTCATTCTATCATGGTAGCAACATGGTATGAAATTGTCTCAATGAATCAAAGAATAAAACATATCATGGGAGTGAATACTTTTCATCAGGTTGACAATCAAATCAATTTTATCAGGCTTTGTTTATTACTGCTCTTGTCAGTTTATCAAATTGTTATCAATCAACAAATGGGTATGGTATCATAATAATTTTTAATAGTCATATGTATCAACATTTGTTTTCATACCCAAGTCAATAATGGTATACAATGTCAAGCTGTTTGAGATTGGTGATCAGCTGATCTGTCCATTCAAGGAGTACACGTGCTTTCACCCGCTCATATTACACGTGACTGGAGGTCTGGTGAGAAGCTATACGAGTCATTTCAAGTAGACCAGATCTCATTACCATCAGTGCCTCGTAATAAGGTGTGTCTGAGAGATCAAGATGCATGTGCCTGTGTAACACCAAGACTGTAGTTTATCCTGAAAATACCCTCTCGAAAAGCAAGATCTGCTATGAAGTACCCATTTGTCAGAGGCGTTTTTTATAGAGAAATTGAATATTCACTCATCATACTTCACCCGTGTAGATTTACATCAATCTTAAACGTTACTGATTATCAAGATTTTCGTCTCCGAAATAACCGTGCAAGAATAAAATGAAATTGTTATTGCTATGAAGTATAAATAGTGAGTTTGACTGAGTTTATATCATTTGAAACTTTTGATATGACATTTGTCGTCAATGTTCTAAATCAATGAATGATTGTTTGGTCTGTGTGTTTGGGTGTCTTGTCTTCTGATATTTGATTTGTCAACCTTGTATGATATACAAGTCAAAAATTGACAAGTTGACATGCCAGGATATAACTATTAGTATTTTCCATGGATACCTCAACTCTTCGACCAATCTGTGGTTATCTTTTTCATGTTTTCTGACGGACGTGAATCTACTGTACCTCACGCCCCCTAATGTATATGCATGATGCGGCCGGAAAATCCTTCCTACAGCTCGTACAGTGGGAAGGTGTGCCGCCGTAAGCTTATACATATGTTTCAACTAAATGTGCGTGTTTTTCAAGGGACTGCTTTTAACCTATTTACTATCCATATGATGATGAATGCATTGACAAGTCTTGAAAGTTTACGTATTACTTCATATAGATGTTTTGGTGTAGTGATTTAATTGACTTTATCATAATTGATTTTATCCAATAAACGAATCATTTCATTCAATTTACATGTATAGTTTCACGACATACCATCAATTCAGTAATCGGATTATGTCCCTTAACAATATCGCCTAAAAACTGGCAACCAATGTGAACACAGTTTGAATATCTCGTTAATGAATATATAATATTAAATTGGCTGAACACCAAAACTGATATATGCATGGAAAATTCAACGTTGCTTTTTTTTCATCTTATAAAGATAATCACTAAATGAATTACTTTCTTCCCTGAAGAAGTTCAAGGTACTGTTAGTGCGGTATAATTTACTACCCTCTCCACCTGTAGTGTATACACCAAACACACCTGTGTGTTGTTTACCTGAACATAAGTATGTAAACTCTAACCTACTTGTCAAAACGTCAACATCTCTCTTTGACGTTAGCTTCTAAAACATTCATCATTTCAAACTCCACGTGTTCAGTATAATAAATGTCAGGACTTCAAAGTGTATATGCATGGAGATATCGTGCAATGTGTTACACGACTTTTTCTTGATAATGAGATATTGTTGAAATTATGCAATGACGTACGTGGCATGAGCCAAATTGAATTATGCATGAATATTTGTATAAAGTTATAGTCTTTATGAAATAGTTTATGGTTGTATGATAAAATTGCATGATGTTCATCAAAATACTTGATATTGCTAGGAACTAGTAATATCTTTTACGTGAATCTATAGAATTGTATCCCTCTTTGGCAACCCATGAACAGGAATGCACGATTATTGAGTATCTAACTCAGTTTATTTGTATACAATTCAAAGTTTGCAACACACTTCATAGTTTGGGATGCATTAAATGTGTGTGATATGAGACCTGTTCATTATGAGTTCTCTACTTTCAATAAGGATCTAAATTGTTTTCGTGATCTAATTGTCGTGCCTGGAATAAACAGTTATCAATTATGAATATTTATGACGTTGTTGTTTTAAGTTCATGACGTGGCAATAAAATGCTTTATACGGTATTTAAATGCATGGTAAATAATTTAATTTTTTCACCTTTTTCAACATATCTCCCCTTCGGATGTAAATTCACGATACTCATTCTTGGTAAATCGATCATCCGTTGTAATGCAAATAAGATTTACATTCCAGGTCTCATGATCCCTAGAAAACTTTAAAAGAGGAAAGATGCTTGGTTTATTCTGTTGAGTCTACACTTGTTGAATAGGGACAAAGAATTTATCGAGTCTATAATTTTGCTCATCTGAGAATACTAACTTTCATTATGAAAACATCTACATCTATGATATGATGTGATAATTGAGTGTTTAATATTATACACATCATTCAACTCATATCATGATAACCCGTGTCATAACGTATTGTGCCATATACGCCGCGTGTATGTTGACAGTGTGAGAATATCTGTCATCATTATCTGTCGAGTCAGCATTCTGCCAGAAGGAGATATCCAGGAATAATAATCATCTCTAGACAGGGTTCACATGGACGGAATATACCCTGCAGATAACTGCTGCAACTCTTGTTTATATTATCATAGATATTATATCTTAGAATATACTCTACACGCCTCTAGACTTGCTGAAAGTCTGCAGAGATATTGTGTTAAGATTCTATGAAAAGTTTAGTGAGAGTCGAGGTCGTAATGGTCTCACATGTACGGAATGTACCAAGGAGATAACTCCTGCAACTCTTGTTTATGTTATCATAGATATTATATCTCAGAATATACTCTTCACGCCTCTAGATTTGCTGTCAGTCTGCAGAGATATTGTGTTAAGATTCTATGAAAAGTTTAGTGAGAGTCGAGGTCGTAATGGTCTAATACAGACGGAATCACGGTACCCTGCAGATAACTCCTGCAACTCAGTTTATATTATCAGAGATATTATATATTAGAATATACTCTACACGCCTCTAGACTTGCTGAAAGTCTGCAGAGATATTGTGTTAAGATTCTATTAAGATTTTAATGACAGTCTTGCATGGACGGAATATACCCTGCAGATAACTCCCTGCATTCCTTGTTTATATTATCATAGATATTATACATATATATATAAGAATGTTTTCTTCTCGCCTCTAGACTTGCTGACGGTCGGACTTTAGTGATGTTTTGTTTTAGGTGCTTAAATTTCTGAAATAATTCTCTGCATGATGATCTTCTATGAGCATATACGTTTAGATGCTATTGTATTCCCTCTGTGATATCTTTATGTCGCCTATGCTGTTATCATTCTAAGGGCATTCTAAAAGTTTGAGGTTAAAGAACGGGTTAATTTCATAACTTTTTTCTAATCATGGTCATGTATTCTTGTGATATCCAATGTATCACTCATAAAAGCATGTTTCTCAAGTTTTTTAAAGTATTGTTTATACTTTACCGTTGAGAAAGTCAAAGATTCGTGTACACTGTGCAAGCATCGTGAATTTCGCCGTTTTATAATCTCCAACCTGAGATGGTTCACAACCAGACATTGAAATTTCCGATGATCTGTTAGATATAAGTTACATAGAGCTCCTCGACATATTTAGATTAGACGGCGACTTGTTTTCTCTCAGATATCAGATACGTCTTCCCCGTCCTAGACTGTGTGTGTGTGTCAGAGGCACTGATATGCTTTGCCATGGGCATATCTCGGTAGAATTCCTTTGTTTCGTTGGCATTTCAGCACCTGGTCCTGTTTATGAATATAGGCTAGTACTGTATTGTATGAGCTTCAGGAGTGACCAGACCGCTTGTGTGGTCAAGTTGCAGGGTAGAGTGCCTCGACATTGAGGCAGTTTTAAATTTTTTGTTGAATCGTAAAATTCACTGTTAAGTGTTATCATTGATTGGCATGATGAAAATGTAAAGAGGTGTTTGTTAAGACTACAAGGATAAGTTAAACTTTATGTCACTATCCAAAGCCGATGTCAATATCAAGGTTAGTTTTCAATACATAATGTTCGTTTCAATTTCTAAATTTATTGAAATGAATATTTGTGACGTACAGAACTTTTTGGGTATGTGCCTTTCCTCAATGTTATATTTTTTTAGTGAATTTCTTAAAAAGGGTTCGTCACAGCAATGCCTTTTCAAGGTGAAACACCCTCGATAAACTCATGTTTCGAACTAAACGACACATTTCCCTCTTTGCACTGTGAGTTATGATAAGGTCACCCATCTACATTGTATAACAAAACGATACATTTTGCCCCAAACCCTCGAAACCATAGGACTAAAGCCACAGAAAGGCACCTAAAGCAAAGTGACCTTATCTGTTATGTAGGATCCTTGTTGTTTTAGCCATGAGGCCAGATTCCCCTACGATTCTTGTATGCGTGTTTGAAGCCTCCTGGAAATGTATCTCCCAGTAAAAAACATTCATCAGCGATAAAGCACGTACAAAAGACGCGCACACATACACTAGGCTGCAGGTGAAAACAGGGTCAGGTTATATTTTCTGGAGATATCATAAAAAATTCTCAGTTCTGAGAGAGTCGAGGAATGTGTGGATAGAGGGAGCTACCGGAGTCGTCTGCTCCAGCACGCGCTGTGACGTAAACATTCTCTCAGGCACGAGTACTAAGTCGGTTTCATCCATCTTTAAGGCTGAAGTGTTTTTCTGGAGTCTTCATTTCGATTACGTGTTTCAGCGAAAACCATACAGGTGGAAATGTTTCTTTTAAAACAAGGTAAGCATACGATATCAAATTTCATATTTTACAGATTCCAGCGTTTGATTGACCTTTAAGCGTCATGGCAACAAAAGTACAAATTCGTTTGGGTCAGATATGTCTATGTAGTAGATTCTCTTCACTGGGTTTGGTATAGAATGATATCAAAAGAAAGAAATTAAGATTAAAGATTTTGAGGTGTGCAATATAAACGTCTTCCTCTTTCTTGTCTGTACCGTCTTGGCAGTTGTTCAATTGAAATGAGACTCCCAACTCATTGTTCTTAGCATTGTTGTAACGAAAATTCAATATATTTTTATCACCCAACGATATTGCTTTTTACTTAAGAGAGTTTAGGGATGTAAAATTACATTTTTTATAAATCCAATTATAGATTTAATTGTATTGGTCAGTGCCAATGAATATCGCTATTTTTATGCATACTTGGCTTAAAGCCACTTCAACATTCCTTACCTATTACATGTTCAGTTTTAAATGGTTTAAATAATCATTTTGTTCCAAGCGAGTCTGAGGATGCGCAAACTGCTGTTTGAAAGTCGTTAAGACTTGCTCTAATTACAGCCTGTTTATACAGACCGGGAAGTGATGTTTCAAATCCTCCAAGAGGTTCCTAAATATAGCCAGAGCTGCAAAGATTGCTCGTATATCTTCAGCTCCAACAATAGCCCGACCCGGTGTTATCAAGTTTGGAGTGTGAAGTTCTTTTCTATCTTCCTCGTAGAGAGTTCTCCTTTACCTCGGGTCCTAGAGAGTGATACACGACCAAGGAGCACATGGGGGACACATTTTATTGTGTACAGGAATGTTTACATCTACTAACACCGGACAAACACCAGAAACAATGAACAGACTTATATTTTATTATATACGGGTGTATGGCAGGGATGTGTGCTGATCCCAATGTTGTTAAGCTTAATGGCATAAGAGAATTCGAGGAGGTCATTGAAAGATCAAAGGAATTCCACCCTCGCCGACAATCAGTCTTGCTGTCTTCAAGTACTTCATTTGTTATCAACTAAGTAGCTAGAGGAAGTGAAAGTTTTAACACCTTGCTTTAACATAAAATATGTGATAAAAACAGGGGTCAGCTGTCCGTACAAGAGGTTTTGGTTAACTGTAACGTGTGTACAGTCAAATATAGCATATTTATTTTCATTTGAATCCGTTTTCAACATATAAAATAAAAAACTCAAAAATCGAAAACGCCGCGGGCAACGTTAAAGTCTTAATGAATTCATTAAGCTGGTTTATATTCGTGACTTTCAAACCAGAGTTTGATATTGAAAGTTTAAATGCAATTCGATCAAAACACCTTGAAATGACGGATTATTTCGGTATCAAGATAAGATGTGCTCGATCTTCTTCGTGAACTTCTACCAGAGTGTTGTATCCATCCGTTAAGGTGGATATTGATCCTTTTCGTGGACCTGTACACTAAACAGGAAATAAACAAATGTGGAGGAATGTGGTAATCAGGTGTAATAAATTACTAATCTGTTAATGCTCTCCCTTGTATCAAGGTCAGTGTGTAGCTGAATCTAGTTACTGTACAGGTGGATCAGATAACTGGCATCTGGAAGTGTGAGGGTCCAGGGGGAATCCTTTCCAAACTATCCAAACACATTGCTAATGGCTTTCCATTTAGATAGTTAATTTGACGTGTTTTTGTTTTCATATTTTCGCATTGAAATAATATGCCACAGAGGGTTTGACTTTCGGATATAAATGAAACATTGATATGAATTGAGAACATTTGGATGATAATTTTATCTAGCTCATGCTTTAAATTCGTTCTATCAAATCGTTTGTTTGTCATGTTTTCATTTGAAATGACGATTTTTCTCAATATATCATAATCTCTTCAAGATTTATAGCAATTGACATTTCATTTATTAAAAAATTAATATGGTATGTTTATGCACTCTTATAAATCCTACCCATGCATTTATAAACAAACTATGATTATTATGCAGTTATATTAATGTCATTGTAATTTTGAACGATAAACAAGTTTTCAAATCAAAAGGCACAATATTATATCAAAACACAAAATTAGACAAGCACAAATTGGTGAGCAAACATTCAAAAGATTGAAATATTGTCGAATCGGCAGAATTTAGGTATCCTTTATACCGAAACTGCCATCTATAACAAGTGTTCAAGGCATTCTGAGCTAGTTAGAGAGCAAGAAAACGCGAAGATCTTTTTACCCTCCTTACTTCTTCAGGTGAACATATGTCTAGTGCAGCTAGCAGCTCAACTTCACGTATGCACTATATATGCATGGCAACGTATACATAACACACATACGTTAGCATGTAACATTTACACCACGTGCATATAACATGTGCACTTGTACATGTTTGATTATGGTACATATGCATTTATTCAATTATGATAATAAAGTGCAATTCCAAGGTAATATTATCCTTGCAGGAATTAATATCTCGAAGAATGGAACTAAATGTTATGGCATTTCTGTCACACGTGTAAAGCAGTGATGTAACATATTGGCCATTATGAAGTAATGTGGATTAACTGGTGTGCACGTGTTACCGTAATACAAGCCTCTGTTTGGCAAAAAGTGGCCTCAACGTTAGTATATATGCCTTCCAGCTCCTATTTCAACCACCCTTCATTCCTTCTTCTTCTTTCTTTGTGGGGCCGGCTCAGGAAGTACCTTCAATTTTCGTAAGTTAGCTGAGATTATTTTCTCTAGATCATTTTGATCAAGTGTGCAGTGACATATTTCTGAATAACTATTTGGTCTAAAATCTTCTTTGGTTATGAAGTTTCATAATTTGTAAAGAACGATTAAGATAATCGTGTTCAACAAGGTTAATTTCAGTAGCATGTCAATATGTCCACAGACTCTTTCTTATGATATTTCGTTGAGTTGTCTTGATTTTAAATAACAAAGTTTTCACTTCTTTCACGGTAAATATCAATTAATACATATGATGTGTATTTATCAAATGTTTTACCCCCTTTGGTCAACTGACATAGTTTACATATCCTTACATTCAGTTCTACGGTTTACGTTTACGTCTATCATTATTGATTAGACACGCCCACCTTACACTTTTGATTCAGAAGCATTTAATTTAACTGGTAATCAGTCTTACCAATAACAGAATTACTACACACCCGTTTAATTTGCAATGAATATGTTTCAAATTGCTGTATCCTGATAGTTATGTGAAGCTTTGTAAGATAAAGATACGAAATGCTGAAATTCGAGAGCTTGCGAACTTAGAAAATGTTCCGTTAAACGTGACTGTATTGGATTCTCTTGATCAACGACCGGTAAATACTTGACCCATTTTAACTCGTCTCAGCGTTTCTTAGTACTGTTCTTATCAATCCATTGGAAAGAAGAGTAGATCATTAAAGCCACAAGTTTAGTACCAGGAAACTTGATGTGTGGAGAAGTGAGTACCTTTATAGTGTTGTTGCTAGTGTAACACCCTCAGTGCCAAGGAAATGGCTTCTATGGTGTATCAAAGGGTTAAAGAGCTTGGTGGCTCCCTTGGGTTGTTATTTCTGACAGGGTAAGATTACTACACCTGTTTCAGTTCTAACGATTCGTTGTTTTCTTATTGCCAAGCAACTGCTGCAGCAACCTCAAATGAGTTGAAGTGTACTGGAAACCCAATTCCGTTGAGAGATTCAAGTCAAAGACTCAAAAAGATTCTATTGATATATATATAGTTTGATGTTTCAAATTAATCGCCATTGAGTTTACATATGCCTTTACCGCTATATTATGCAGAAACTAGCATTCACTTCTTTTACAGGTGATTTGCTCTAGCATTTAAACAGATTTTCTCTACAAAGCCTGAATTCAATAGTTTATACGTTTACTCAACAACTTTAGATTAAACCGCACATGTTTCTTTGACATCACTATTTAGTATACAGTAGCATGTTTGCCAACTTACAGAACGTTATGATTTTTTGAGGATTACGTTTTTGACTATATCATGGTACATATTGCAAAAAGATACGTAAGAATATGATTTATGAATATATTCATTCTACTATGGTTACTACTAGAACCCTATGATATGATTTACCTGGTTTGATAGACGTGGTGTCGATAGATCGAGGGGAAGGTGGGCTTTTTTACTATCCCGAATTATAAACATAAGTGTTTGATTATTTCTTAGTTATCATTTATGGTGTCTGTACTACCATTTTTTGTTTTGTTTATATATTTCAAATATACACGATACATACTTATTGAGCCTTTATCAATGGTTTATATTCGTCAGATATTTTGACAGATTTCAGTGCCAGTGATTATTTGATCGAGGTTGAGAAGATAAATATTCTAATCCAACTGCTGTATATAATCTTATAGTATATTAGTAGAGAAGGAAAACATTGAAAAGATGCATTTTATTTTCACCATTATGTGATAAAAGAATATCGGAGACCATACTTTAGCGCTACTAAGATGATAATATGAGTAACTTCAATAAACTAAGGGTATATTTTGGTTCAAAACAGAATTTCATTTTAACATGTTGAAAATAACTTTTATCAAATGTCTGTTGAATGTTTCTCATGTGATTGAAAACAGCATATAAACATGGTTATGAACAATTACTAACAAAACACCTTTTGCCTAATGTGTTTATTTTACTTTAACAAACACTTTATTTTTATAATGTAACGCCGTTTACTTAAAATTTACTTTCGCTCTTTCTGTTTACAAATTGCTGATGAATTCTAACCCCTTTCCACCAATCTATGTTTGACACGATAAACTTAATCTGATGTGTTTAGACTGTATAATAGTTCCCTATCTGCATTTAGTCATCACCTCAAAATACCTAGGATTTACTTTTTCTACCTACAAGTCAAACGTAATGATTACAATTCGATTTTTTCAGATATTGATGTAAAACGCAAGTTAAATACAGGTCATCGTTCATACTATGCATTTGAATGAAGAAGGTCAATGTAAATCAAGAAAATTAACAAAAATTAAATTTATGATGAAATGAAGAAAGACGCTTTTATTCACTCAGGTAACGATGATATCACCTATGGTATGATAGGTGAGATTGACTGTCTTGTATAATTTAACCAATGAACAAAACTGAAACAATCTAATCAATGCTTTATGTTAATGATATTTGGTAAGATTTTTAACATTGTAAACACAATTCATGCTAGAGTAAGTACTAGGTTCCAAACGCTTTGAAATGAAAAACATTCTCAAAACACCAAATCTTCCACAAATGTATACATGTGCATGTTTTATCAACGTATATCTTTGGTTAAGCTGGTTAACGACATCATTCTCTCTGTATCCTCTGTATTCCTCATCTCCATCTTCTCCAAATAACACACTCCGCTATTGGCTGAAATATTGCCCAAGCGGCGTAGAACACTCTCACTCACTCGAACGAACACCTCACTAAACTGTATATATATATGTATTGCAGGTGACCCCCGGGAGTGTGTCTGCCAGTACTCTAGGGTGTGGTGATGTTATTATGAAGATATCCAACGTGAACGCCATGAATCTCTCACACAACGAAGGACAGGACCTCATCAGGAGCTCCGGCAACCTGCTCCAGCTCACCATCAAGAAGTCAGTCTACCTCACACTTATATCGTTTTTGATAAAGTTAAAATCTTTTCTTGAGCCCTTAAACATGCATGCCATTGAGATAGGGGTGTACCAATGTCAAATTTGGGATCACACTTTCTGCAATAGTACAAATTCTTGTACCTTTTCATGTGCACATTTATATCATTTTGGAGAGGTCAAAATCTTATATAAGGCCCTTAAATATTCATGCCATTGAGATAGGGGGAAATGTATCATAGACAAATTTAAGATCACGTTATTTGCAATGGTAATTTTTTGTACCTTTTCCGGTTGCTTCCTATCCGGGAGTGGGGGACATGGGGCTATTTGTATTGCTGTCAAGCCCTATATAGAGACACATGTTCAATATATCATATGGGTCGGCAGGTAGCTAGTCTGCGACTCACTGTGCGACAATAGAACATTTAGACGACAGAAGTTTATAGGAATAATGAGGACTCCACTAATTCAAATAGATGTTCATGAGACAAAGCAATTCAAACGTAGTTTAATTGAAAAAGACATATTGCATCACTAAAGAAAGAACATTATGCTGTGTGTTGCACAAAAGTAAACTAAGTAGAGATCACTCGTCTGTACCTCGATTATTTAGTAATTGTGTAGAATAACAGATATTGGCAGATGAAGTATTCTCAAAGCACATTTATTTCGAAGTAGAAACTGATCTCGCTGTATACATGGCTGTATGTCGTCTATTGTTTTCATGATTGATGCAAGTACACGCTTACTATTAGAGACAAAATCACATATGTGAAAGATGCCTTTCAAAGCCTTCCCAATTTTATTAATTCTATATTTTTACGGTTTTGTAAATTGCAGTGCTTTCAAGTGCGCTATATGTCTCATATCTTGTGACTTTGATTGTCTCAACGTTAAACGGTTAAACGGTTGATTGAATCATTATATAAATTTTAATGTATATCAAACAACGCGAGCCCTTTTTACATCTAGCTAGACTCAATATGGGAATACAGTGAGTATTATTGAGGCTAGGTTTGCTAAACAAACAATTCGTTTCATGAAAAGTGTTTTCTCGCTGAATGACAAGATAATATTGTGAACACATCGTCCGTGCTGCGACCCCTGATGTAATGAGGCATCTTATACTTAAAGACCTACATGTATGTCAGGTTGGCGGAGAGCCATTATAAAGGTTAGACCAACATAACTTGTAGTGTAGACGCGTTCACACATACCTTTATAATGGTACATCACACCTGGAACTGTGGAGTCTGCATGTGGTTGAATTGATTCACTCAAATGGCGTTTTGTCACCGAAGAGACAATGAGCCGTGTTTCAAATCATGTGTATTGTTAAAGTCCTGAGCCTTTTAACTCCTTCAACTGGGAAATTTTTAACAAAACTGGTCTCTTGGCCAGTCGTGTCTCGTGATTGGAATGTTTGGTTCGTCATACCACTCAAAGATCTTAACCTCGTCCTATTACCTGTGTACAACATCACACACATAGTATTCTTTGTTTGTCCATTTAACCTCTTTGTATTGTATCACTAAGTACCATCTGTCCTGAAATATTACAATAATAGAATCGTTAAACGTTATGAACCAGATGAACATTGAACGAATGTTTTCGTTGTTTCCATTTATCAAAAAGATGTGAATTGTCAATAATGTTATGAAACAATCAAAAGATTGACAAGTCATTAAATGTTCCTGAAACCCCATATTCATGCTTCGTAAAATGATAAAGTTGATTTCCAAATTGTATCATATATGACGCTTTGCAACTCAAGTACAAATAATTTTACACCACTTTGTCCGCTTCACACGAAAATAAGGGTCAACGCGTCCGAAACATTAAACTGTGCAAGTGTGGATTCAAAATGATATTTGATTACAAAGACAATAAATAATATCTGAAATACATTAAGACTTTGTTTAACACGCACTTTATTGATAGCAACAATCATAAACGCCTAATATATTCCAAATATACGTCGCAACAAATGATAAAAGCATCAATAAGAAAACAAACAGGCGAGTGAGGACTGGAATAACAAAATGTATATAAAATTCCTCGTCTAAGGGTTTCGTAGGCCCCTTGACCCGACTGCTATCACGGTCCTATGTACAACATGGCGCATATGAAAGTCATCAGCAAATCGTACAGGCGTCAATGCTTGAATTGGATGCAGGTTGGCTGTGTTTTCAGTAAATGTACATTTAGTATAGTATTTACACGTCTCAACTTCTGTCTCCTGGGAATACCGAAATGGAGAAAGAGAAATTGATACGGTTGTTAAGCATTATGGTGTCACCAAACAAGAAACTGATGTAAGTATGATAGGTTCATTTAAGTGATTACTCTTCAAATTGGGTTTTGGGGTTAAGTGGCTGTGAACAATGTGTGGCTTGCAATTATAGGTCATTGTTCTGTTTATGTCGCATGTTCACCTGAAAACCGTATCGTTAGTTACCAAGGAAAGTTCTTAATATATTCATTTATGTCTCATCATTTATCGTTTTAAACCCGTTTTATGATTCTTTATTCCTGATGCGTTTTAATGTAATTGAAGCATTTATGCTCCTTCATATCTTAGTTATGTTCTAGTTCTGATTTTTTTTACTCGTGCTGCTTGACATAATATTTATATATTTATTCAAATGTAATGTGCAACAATAATGTTTTATTGCGCCATTTAGAAGCATAATGGACATTTCATGTCATACGAGGACATTTAAGACCCCTTTGGGCACTTTGCAGTACAATTCATATTTACATGTATTAACCATTGCTTATAATCATAGCCTGAATCTCGACATTGTTTTGTGTACAAACAGACAACACCCTTTTCGATAGAATCACTGAATCTGAAAGGATATTTTAAAGAACCTTTAAAATTTCATCTATTGTATTACCTAAGCATTCGTAGATCAACTTTGCATTTCTTGGCATTGCCTACAACACAGTTGGTAAGTTCAACATTTTATTTTCCTTTCAGTCATAATCGTTAAAAACCATCATCTATATAAAATTGTGATTTTTATTATCCACGTTCCAGGGTAAGCGAGGCGTCTGCGGCCCCTCCCGACACCAACTACGCCTACCACGGGAGCAAGGCTAACGCGCAGCTGTACGAGATCACGCCCAAGGTGGAGACGTACACACAGTCCAGTATGCGCAACCCCGACCCCTACAGTAACAGGGTCAATGTGCAACATGGCCGCTCCCCCTCATACCCCATCGATGAAAAGAGGGGGTTCTACGATCCAGACTACCAGGCCCAGCAGTATTCAGACCAGAGCAGTTTCCCGGACTATACTGTTGGTTACAGGAGTTCCCCCTACCAAGCTCAAAGCGACACCTACCATGCTCAGTATCAACCGGCGTACGAGGTCGGCAGTTCTATGTCTCTACCCCGGGATGTGGGCTATAATTCAAGAGGTGCTAACACGTATAACCAGGCTTCAAATGTGCAATATGACAGACAGAACTCGAGCTCGCAGAATGCGCCTAGACCGTACAGTCCCAGTACCTATCAGTATAACTCCTCACAGAGAGACACCTCTCAGTATTCAGATAACTTGTACACAGGCAACTCCGCTCCGTTCAGTCCCTCCACCGCTCAGTCTCACGCCCCCACCTACAAGACAACCATTGAAACAACGCCCGAGTATAGCGGCAACTACGGCAATACATCGTACGGCAGTTCGGAGCCGTCGTACAACCAGCACTATAATACGTTACCGGCGTCTTACGGCAGTCAGAATCAGGGTCAGAGCTACTCCACTCCCGAGCCTTCGTATCAGAGTCAGCCAGCCCCGCCCCAGAGGGCCTACAGCAGAAGCCAAAGTCGAGAAGCTCAACCGTTCTCCCCATATTCGCAATCAAACGAACAGTCATCGTTCGACTCATACAGACCAAGTCGGGACTTCCAGCCGACTTCACCGTATGGGAGGACAAACGAAGCTCCTCAGTTCGAAACTCCCAGCTACAGCAGACAGGGTTCACGGGACGCCCAGCCAATCTCGTCCTACTCCAGACCTGAGCCTACTTCCTACCCACAGAAAAACCCAACTCCATCGTACTCGAGGCCAGAACCCGCTTCGTCGTACTCGAGACCGGAACCGACTCCTTCCTACACAAGACAAGAGCCTCAGGACTATAGCCCGTCCTTCAACACATCCTTCACGCCGTCTCAGGCCGATACGGGCTACAACTCCACCTACTCGCCCGTCCAGTTCCAACCAGCGGACGTAAGTAGTTACGCCAGTCCTCGCTACTCCCCACCATCAGCACACCAGGACACAGTGGCGGACAGTTTCGGCTCTCCACGGATAGCGTCTACTCCTAGGAGTCCGCCAGTCTCGTCTTACACCGACTCCAATGTCTTTACTCCCGTCTCTCCTGCCGCAGCCTCTAGAAACCAGACCGACCCGTTTGCCTCTCTGGGTGCCGATATGTCCGGCCTGTCCATGTCATCACCGGTTGCTGAAGCTCCCCCTCCTCCCCCTGTCGCACCTCCCCCTCCCCCTCCTCCACCACCACCACCACCACCTCCCCCACCCCCACCACTGCCGTCTGGAGATTGGACCCCCAAACCCTCCGACTTTAGCTCACAGGTAAGAACACACCTGTCTATCTGCCTGCTCCATCTTGTAGCATCCTGCTTTTAGCTGTAACAATGATTTAGCTGTAGGCAACCATAGCGCAACACTAATCCCTATTAGTAGTTGACCCTGTATAATGGAATCATAAAAACTTGGCGTTATTTAAGAACACTTATCTGGTCATGAAAGAAATTCTTGATTTGAACGACAATGATAAAAAATTGTAGTCTTGATGAGCTTCCACGATATCTTTTCTTAGTCCTGACCTTTGGATAGCTTTTAAAACATAGCATTTTGAAACCTCTTTTTTGAATACGTCTTATCAAAACCTCAAGAAAGCTAATAATCGTTTTGAAACTTAAAATACATTATTTTGTATCAAGCAAAGCACTATTATAGTAATAAAGAAATTGGGTTTATCCAACCGTCAACACAAATAATCCAGTAGAATATGATGCTTCTAGATACAGTATGTCGTATCGTATTTGATCGTTCAGACCATAGAATCATACCTCCTCCCAATAGTTGTGCTTATACTCTGCTTCTGTAACCACTGCGCATTCCCATATTATCATTTTACTTCAATGTGTGAATGCTTCATGTTGTAGATCATTGCAATAATCAATAACAATACACGTGCATAATCTTCGAACTCTCTCAAGATTCCAAAGTCTTCAAAAAGATTGCAACCTCTTTAAGAGATCATACAGATATTTGATCATGAGTATGTAACATCACAATAGATCCTCGTTTTATATTTATGGGTTATGGCAATGTTCAGACTGAATCTAATTATTATCTACATCTCCTCAAACTTCATTTATATAATAGTACTTGACAAAAGAACAGTTCTCACCAAAACATGCCGCTCAATTGAATCACCTGTGTCTCTGCTTTCAGACACAAAATGTGTTTTCATTTGTAGGCATATCTCTCCATTGACATATATTTACATTCAGGCATTGAGACAAACATTCACTTGTATGCGTATCTACATATCTTTACATTTAGGCATCCAGAAAACATACACTTAAAGGCATATCTCTCCATTGACAAATCTTTACATTCAGGCATTCAGACAAACATTCACTTGTATGCGTATCTACATATCTTTACATTTAGACATCCAGAAAACATACACTTAAAGGCATATCTCTCCATTGACAAATCTTTACACTCAGGCATTCAGACAAACATTCACTTGAAGACATATCCGTCCATTGCTATATCTTTACATTCAGGCACACAAATATACATACACTTAAAGGCATATCTCTCCATTGACAAATCTTTACATTCAGGCATTCAGACAAACATTCACTTGAAGACATATCCGTCAATTGCTAAATCTTTACATTCAGGCACACAAATATACATACACATGTAGACATATCGATGTCCGGTGCCAGTATTACGTGCACATTACACGATGACGTCGCGGCATCTGGTGTGTGTGAATCACATGCTGTTCAAGTCGCACCACGATCTGTGGGCCTTGCTGGAGCTGTAGGAAGCTTTTTGCCCTTTGCAAGCATAACACAAAGAGTCCGGTATCCCTCTCTTGTCGGGGAACGCCCTCGGAGATCCTCTCTACTCCATTTCTAAAACATTTGACTCAAAACTGATCGACTGGAAGGATGGTACGGTAAGGCGTGCAGTTTGCATAGATCTAGAGCCATTTTCCTTCCCGATATCGGCATTATTCCGTTTTACGTCATTCTTCCTCTGGCATTTCCATTCTGATAACCTTTGGGGTTTGATTGCGTGTAAACAGGTTTGAAAAACATTTGGAGCAGTGTCAACCCAATTTAAGATGAATATGATGGTTATATATTGAAAATTATCTGCTTTATATTTTTACTTTTCTGCTATTAATTTGCTTATTCTTAAATGTACAGGCAACGAATGTAATCTTATGCTTCCATAGTTCACAATTCATAATCAAAAGAACATCAAATTGACCCCCAGACACTCTGACTGATATAAAAAAGGCAATCGGTACAAACCCCCGATACAATTGATATGATACATATTTGTTAGTATTACTCAGAATCATTCGGGCGGTTCTTTAACACTGCGAAGGGAAATCCTTAATAGCGATAGGCTCTTGAAAAGGGGAAGTGTATTATAACCAATATGATATCGCCTATTGTAGAGTGGTGACTCACAGCAATCATAACGCTACCTACATTGACAGTTCACAAATCAAGTTAACACAATCACAAAGTATAAGTACAAGAGGTCACAGAACACTACAGCTGTACGCAGTCACTTGTCCCCCAGATAAACATCATCAGATATATTTTATGTTGTATTCCTCATAACTAGCTCGCCCCCAGTGTCTCTCCAGGCAACCAGTCAGGTGTGAACTGTACGCTGAACATAGGTGTTGTGTCACTTGCTTGTATATCAGTGGGGATACTGCAGTAGAGAGGCTCTCTTGTCAGATTAACGGTACTTCATTCTGGATACGTTTGAACTTAACTCTTTGGTTGACATATCTAGGTAAGTTTATCATAATGTTTGTTTGACAATTTTATCATACTTTCTATATGAAATTTTTTAATTTACTTGAACCCCGTTCATACTTTAAAAATCGCGTTTTCCATTACAGTCCATTTTATATAATAAGGAGACACACACTGAATTTCAGAAAATGTATTTTACTTTATACAAATACAATGTATATCAGTTTTAGTGTCTTAGCAGGTGCCGTTTGCTAGTATATATGCCAATTTCTCATCAATACGAGGAAACGCACCAAAACCATCAACTCG
This sequence comes from Steromphala cineraria, assembly GCA_916613615.1. Taxonomy (NCBI): domain Eukaryota; kingdom Metazoa; phylum Mollusca; class Gastropoda; order Trochida; family Trochidae; genus Steromphala; species Steromphala cineraria. The sequence continues at coordinate 77,976,146 of OU744721.1, forward strand.
TGATTATTCATACTAATGTTTTTTGATAGTTAATTAATTTTTTAAAATGGCCTCATTGTCTAGTGAACAATTATAAAACTGCGTACCAGACAAACGGCATCTAAAATCTACATCACTCCACCTTTAACGATGTGACTTCATCCACCCTTTTGTCACGATTTCTGTAATGAGATTTCCACCAATGCTCTTTGTACCAAGCTGTGACTGGTACAAGTTTATATTGTATGTACTGATACAATCACTTGTATCCATACATGTCATATAAACATAACCGCTGCAGATATCATCACTCATTAGGCCCCATTGATACACACAGTCAATTTCCTTTTGTGATTTCATCGCTATATGTTCTGTAAGAACATTAAATGCTAGGTAGATAGGTGTCAAATATCACTTATATTACAATATCTTTAATCAACAATTTCATTGAAAAGAGAACTCTTTGCTCATTTTATTAATTTTTCATTCGCTACTCGTCAATGATGTGAAGTGTCGATTGTTTGAGAAAACTTGCCTGTCAAAGGCTGGATTTATTTCAATGAGATCCCCAAAGACGTTTATTCATTAAATCACATAATCAGATATAATCGTTATACCATAAACATGAATCTTCAATTGCATATATCAAATATCAAAAGTGCACTTAAGTCCATCTATTCATAAACGATTTCAATTTTTTAAATTTTTAAATTTTTATTTTGACACCATATTCACCGATATCTCGGTATACCACGGATCCTTGCAGAAAACGATTCAGACACGTAATACAAAAAATACTTCAATGTTCATATACAAATGGTCGACCTGCTTGACAAGTTAACGCTTACAAACATATCATGACACAACATCTTTTCAATTCAACCATCCTTTTCACACTCTTTTAATATATTGTTTAACTAACGTTTGCAAAAAAAAAGAAGATCGTCTGGCTACATACAATTTTTTCAAATGCCATTCAAGTAACATGCAAATCTTAAGTAGATCCTTTCTCCCCAGTCTAGGGTTAAGTGTACTGCTATTAGGATTTCAGTTTCCCTCTATTCTGCAATGTGGTTATATCACTGCCCCATCGTGTTATAATCACCCACTGCATTTCTCTGTTGGAGGTATGGGACGCCATAGGTAAATATACTTTATAATGTACGGGATGATATCACATGTTTTCTTAGTCTCCTGCTGGGACTGTTGATAACGTTATGATAGAAAACACGATATTAATGAATAGGAATCTGATATGAAATGTCATCATCAATTATGTTGTAATTTTTTTGTTGTGGAATATGTGTTCATTTAGTAGGTCATGTTTGACATTAAGTAAACAGTCGTCGTTTGTCATACCAAATGGTATCATTTCTTAAATGCATGCAGTGTTTAGACACAAAGCCCCGTTAAACATAATCGTTCACTATACTTTTTAATGATATAACGTTATTTTTTCAGTGACATTCTGTACTCAAAAGCAAATCAATATTCAGAACATGTTAAGACATTAGATTTATGACTTATAACAACACAAAGCAATTTAAATAACATAAAGGAAATAAAAAAGACTTACGAAATTTAAAATGTAATTTAAAATTAGCGGCGTCCCTTGGTGTAACTATGAGACTGTTTACCTGTTTTTCTCAGCTTCACATTTACCTGACACTTGCAATTTGATTTAAATAAAAATAATTATAAAAGAAGTGTCAGAAATACTTCCAAGACGAATAGTACTAAGAGCATGCCAATCTGAATATATTCAGATCGACAAATCTATGTAAATAATATGCATAATTCATAGGAAATGTATGTAAATCCAATTGTACTTGTACACACCTAGCATAACAATGGAAACACATGGTCAGTGACCTGAGATTCGCACCTGAAAGGTAGCACAGGTGTAACAATCAGGTGTTCAACAAGTAACACTCACACTGCTGAAAGAGGCAATTTGGCCGATCCCCTGCCCATAATGGGGCAATCTGTGTTATTCTTCAAACTAAGGGTAACCAGTTTAAAGGACAAGCACATGTGACATGTCAACACAACATGTAGCCATTCTGAAGGCAGATTTATCAGACGCAGAGACAATCACCAGCCCACCCACTCTCACAATAACATGTCAAGTATACGTACAATGGATAGTTACAAAGGATTGTTAAATACACAGGTTGTTAAAATTGTTGAATTTCTAGTTTGTTTGTAGACACAAAACTAATGTCTACATCATATATATATATACATCGCCCTCCATACAGTGATTGTTTGTAAATTACATTTTACATTTCAACCCAGTACATTATATAATTATTATTAAGTTCAACAACGACACACGTTAATCATCATTTTTACTTTAATTACTCCTTAATTATCATTGTAACGCTTAATGGATGTTTTCTTGTTAATGTACTCTTTTGTATACTCGTCTCCATCATGCTTTCTATACTTTGTATTTCCTGATCATGCAACCCCCCATTTTTTTAAATTTTATCCTTGATTGTTTTATTTTGCTGTGTTGTGTGTGTGTGTGTGTGTGTGTTTTTGCTCAATTTCCTTGTTTAGAAAATGCACTCCATATCTAAATGTTTGTCCTGTTATTGCAATTGTTATATATTTTGTTCCCTTTGATAACATCACAGATGATTATGATATATTTATGTTAATTTTGTAAAATCGTCAAAAAATGGTCAGATATTAATTTGGTTAAAAAAACGTAATTATCCACATTATGCAGTAATGAACGTATTTGTATAAGATGAATGCATTATTGTAGATATTATTGATGTGAACCCTAAATGGTATTAAATGCTATCATTTATGCTTTCTTTGAAGGTAAGCATAAAAAGTCAAATTCAACTTACCTTAATGCCCTTACCATATTTAACGAACAACTCCATAGTAAGACCAGCGTCATATTACAACCACCTCTATATTACGGACAGGACCTCCTTTCACAGAGCAACTTTTACCCAGGACACGACCAGTGTCAACGTTTATTTGTAGTTATAAAAAAATTGTAAAAATATGCTGTGTTGCGCAAAGCAAATAGCACTGAGTAGGGATGACGCTGATTGAGATTCCCGACTCACTGTGACCTAATTAATTTTCGCTTTCAAGTGTTTTATTACGAGCCGTGACCATCTTTAAGGGCCAACATCGAAATCATTTTAATACAAGATAAACATGTTGATGTATATTTATTGATCCTTGTGTCCGAGATTGAGTGCGAGTGAGGTGGTTGTGTTGCAGCACAATGAAGAGCGAGGTAGCGGGGGAGGACAGAAGATCCCAGACGGGCTCATCAGTGCTATGAGCAAACCTGGACAGGCCAAACCATTCTCATACGGAATAGACCTGGACGAGCTCAAACTGAAAACTCAGTGAGTCCGCTTGCGTATTTTATTTAATGATTATTTACATATTTTTAGCGTTGACACAAAGATTTCGGGTTATTAGTTTTCAGGTTCATTCTTTCTCGGCAGAAAAGAATTTCAAAAACCTGTTTAATGTTGTTGTTTTTTAGCTCGTCTGTTAAAAGCAGAGCCTACTCAATAGATTATTATAATTTTGATAATAATGCATATATGGGCCGATTTGTTAGCCAATGTGTAACAAATAAATTTACATCCATAAACAAACATGGCTTCGATTATTCTCTCTATTGTTCATAACTGTGTCCATACTGGTGTTACATTTGATTTAGAATAAGTATTATACTTTTGATTTATTATTTCAATCTAACAATCAGCGTCATTCTTCTGATTGAGAACTACCATTACCATGTAAAAAAGTCAACCTAGCTGTACAATTTCTTAGCGAGGGTCATTATGAAATAGAAAATATTTCTAGACACTATGTTATACTTGCCACATGAATGAAACTATTTACCGAAGTGATAATGTAATCTTCCATTGCAAATTTCTTACATACAAATATGATATTCATGTCAGGACAAACTTTGACAACACTGGTAAAGCCCACTACAGCTGCTGCAGGCAACTGTCCCCGTCCCCGTCCCCGTCCCCGTCCCTGAACACTCGCAGCTCAATGAAAGGCGAGGCGACAACTGCCAAGCGCTTCCTCTATATGAGGAATTTAGCATTTATACAGTGACAGCTAATACTATGTGTTCTGTGGGAACGCCGAATATCAGTGTTAGATATGTTTAGATGTCGCCAAGGCGTTACACTCGTGCTGGCCCGTGGCAGCCTCTCGCTCAGAGGGAAAACTTAATTGACAAAGTTTGTTTTATTTGGGCATAATCATTTATGCTAAAGTTATGGGAAGCGTAGAATACAAATGATTATAATGATATTAATATTTTTATTGAGTAAGTGTTTTCATGCTGATGTTTTGCTAGAACCACCGAAAGGCAAAATATACAAATAGAATCATATGTACCTTTTGATATGAATCGTTAGTCTCAACAGCCTCGTCATTTTAAAATTGTAATTTTTCAAAAATATAATACCAATTGATAAACGGAACAGAATATCACCTTGTTGGCATTATTTTAAGAATGACAATAAAGTACATGAACACATTGTGATTAGCCAAAAGACATGAAACGACATGTCAAACATTTGATAAATATTTATATTTTTTCTGGAACTATACTTGAAAATATATGCCTGATATGGCGTGTTGTATTTGATAACAAAAACCTCTTCAAGAAATGTCACTATAAATATACTTACTGTTAATGTTTATAAACATAGAAGAATTATCTAATCTTCGCAACATTTTTAAACGACAATTTCAATATTCTATCAAGTATATCTGGTTCTATGTGATAGGTTAAAGCTTTATCTAGTATAGTTCATCCTTGTACATTACCTTGTATTATATTACTCAATATCCGAGTTAACAGTATGAATGAACGGATGTAATTAAGGTAAATGGTATCTGCTCGTTAGTCATAAGAAGGAAGAGTTTGAACTCGTGAGTAATCTATTGAATCAGACACGTAATAACCAATCCTACAATACAGGCACCAATGGTTTAGACTCCAAAGTATAAGTAGAATACTCTTCAAGAATTTACCATTCATTCCATAGTGATCTAGGGCTCGATAACGTCTCAAACCTAGAACTCTAACTTTGTTTGTCTTCCCGAATAAGATATTTCAAATGAATATTGAACATTTGAACTATTCGATAACTCTCTCGTATCATACTGTCCCTGTGAATTGCCTACATTCCTAACTGACTTGAATTGGAGAGATATTGTTACCCTTTTGACTGGCTTGTCTTTGAGAGATGTCTTTCACCATCACCCCCGTGCTGACCATGTCCACATTGTGTTTGTCTCCCCCCAGACGCCGCGCCCCACCGGTCGCCCCCAAGAAGAAGAAGCCGGTGGAACCCCCTCAAGGAACACCTCAAGGATACGGAGGATACAACTCACAGCCAGCCATGTACTCTAACAACACAGGGTGAGTACGCTTGGGTAGTCTTGGATTGTACAACAACTGTTAATTGAAATGGAATCTTTGTTCTGTGACAGCGTTGATCGCAATTCGTACATCAAGTATTTGTGTCTTGGAAATGTTTAATTTTGAGAACGGGTGTTAAGGATGAAAGCTGTATCACGATATGATTTCAGTCATGAATATAAAAGTCTTGTTTTCAAAAAAAGGTATAGATCTTTGCCCATGCGAAGGTAATATAATTAATTGTTTTAAGTTTATTTTTCGAAAATTGGATATGTACATTTAAAAACACAGATATTGAAAATGTACTCTATGAGGGTTAATAGATCGAAACATACGATGGAAGAAAATGAATCGCTACCACATACCATAACGTCAAATCTCATTTTAAGCATTTCTAATCAAATTTGATACTGTTTAATTGTCATATCCTACGAAATATCAATAAACCCATGACAGACGGACAGACACACACAGACAGACAGACACACTTGCACTACCTAGACTTGTGTATAACCAAGCATACCTCTCCTACCAACAGCTGGTTAAGACGACAAGTATGTAAGAAGTGATTGTTTTCATACATATGTAATACAGTGGAGATTCCGCAGCCAGCTCCAGTGCGTAGGAGTAGAGAGGAGTCTGTTCTTCTGTTCTTCTGTTCCTGGCACGGTTCCAGAAGCTAGATCCTCTTCTAGCCGCTCACCTTGAACCGCTAGATCACTCACCTTCACTCGGGAGATAGTCTTGCAATCAGTCTCCTATTCTTCACTGTGGGTGATTAGACTAAATTTTCACTGAGTTTATGTCAAGTCAAGTCAAAGGAGTTTACTTGTTAATTGGCCAAAGACCCATGTACAAAAGTACAATACAATATTTATAAAATATCTAAAGATAGTATAAATCGATAGTGCTTCTAACTGTATTTGCAATTCGAATAAGTCTAAATTTGACTGTTAAATTGTTCATTAATGTACAATTAGATCATTTTGTTCAGGAATAATCAGACGTTAGAGTTCTCCACTTGAAATATGAAACGTCATTTTAATACGATTCTATATACCATCACTGCCGTATACATTTATGTTCAGTCTCCTTTACTTCAGGGGGATTGGATTTTGTAAAACTTCACTTGGGATATAGACTTTAAATTAGTTTCTTTTTATATTAGTCCTATGGAAGAATTAGAATAGGCAAGTCTTAATATATAATATGTCATCTGAAAGTCGTTGAAACCTTATGCTCCGCTAGGTAAACACCGATTGTTGCTGCCAGTCTTGGTGCAGCTTTATCTAGTTGATGATTTGGTCTGAAATTAACAATAATGATGTACTTTTCAGTATTCCCAAACTGTTTCACAAATAACATATTACTTCTAACTTAAAATTTCCCTCGCATAAATAGATACCACAGTATCTCCAAATGGCAAAAACATTAAAACGTTTACTCAATGTGTTTTGAATCTTTAAAAGAGTGCCTCTGCAGCGCAACAGTAACATCGATGTTTAAGATATGAGTCAGAGGGATTGTTTAACACGCTACTGGTGATGAACTAAAGGTTTGAAGTGAACCAACACATTGTACGAGCTTCTTGGTGAAATAGCACATGATTAGTTTTCCCTTTCATGCTCTCTTTCTCTCTTTTACTTTCCTATTTCCTAGTCAATAACATTTGCTAGAAGGAAAACATTCCAAAAAGCAACTGAGTCGAAATACAGCTAAAGAAAAACGTTTTCCCGTCGTTATGGAATATATTTAGGATTCAGAGTAATGTTAAAAACAAATGAAAATGATTAGTTTTCAGAGAAATTGAAATCAATTCATATATGAAATAAGTATTGTCTGCTGGTGTACCTAGTGTATTGACTAAAGAAATAATCATGATAATTAATTTTGTCATGCAATTGACTCATACTTTTATTACTGATCATTGGTTTATCGACACACGGAAACAATGTTAATTATGACAATTCAAATATCCCTTGCAAAATATTATGTCAGAATATGTATAAAAAATATCACATTCTTTCATGAACAAATCAATTTTCTGAATAAACTGACCATGTATCAGTTGAACTATAAAAAACGATACAAGAGTGGAATGGGTCTGTTTGTTTAGTTAGCCGGATCTTCTGGAGATCTGCCAAGATGGCGTCACGTGGGTTGTCTGATAGCATCACTATGGTATTCGCGGCCTGACATTTGCCGAGTATTTACTGTACCTGAGATATAACTGGCAATCATAAACCTGGGACCCACTTCTTCTTATACCAGCGTTATATGTTGTTTTATGAAATCCTATACCCACCCTTTCCCCCATCATATCTCTAAAGATGATAAGTTGTGTCGGTGTGTTAGTTTCTTTGAATATGACATTTCATAACCAGACAATACCTGGCTTCAACTGACATCGGATCACGTATATCGCACCTGTAAACATGAGTTGTTTATATAAACAACATTTATGTAATAATAAACATGGGGTATGGATTCATACTGTTTAAAGTGTTAGTGCACAACACACACAAATGTAAAACAAAACTTTTTCAATGAAGAACGTCTCTTTGAAATAAGCCATTGTCCTTATATGAAGCTTAAACTTAAAAATTGTAATTGGCAATTTATTTATTCGTGGTCACTGGCAACCCTGATCTAACATTGCCAGTAGTAGGCAGTACATTGCCAGTACATTGCCCGTACATTGCCAGTACATTGCCAGTACATTGCCCGTACATTGTCAACCTGTTTCTTCAAGATCGGGCAGCAAGCCCCAGAAGGACCACACCGACTCGCCCGTGTACAAGATGATCCATGAGAACGACTCGCGACGCCAACCGGAACCGGAACCAGAAGACCCGACACCTCGCTACGGTGCGGGTTCGAACCCCAACAAACAGTCCAAGTCCTTCAAGGTCCTGCAATGGATGACCGACACGGAGAAGATGGATGAAGCGGCTTTGGCTGAAGGTGGGTGGAGGTCCTTGTGGTATCGTTGAAATAGATTTGGACGAGCCCTTTTATTTTTTATGAAAAATGGGTAAATACAGAAAAGCGAGATAAGCTTGGTGGGATTTGTTATTGATAAAATTGGTTTAAACGACCATGAAATGGGGTGCGTGGTAAGGGAAAACAAGGGCAAGGTTAAAGTTCCCTTTTTAAATGCTAAGAAAGCTTTGGATATATATTTGTAAGACAAGATTACACTCAATGCCCTATATAAATACTACACGGTATCATCCGTGGATCAAAATTCTGTAAAGTTCTAAGAAATAAATTGTCTGTGAGTCGGTAATATCGTATAAGACCTATTGAAGATGTGACCTGTGTGGGTAGTAAAATACATTAAGGATGAACAATGTTCAATGCATGGAGAGTTTCCATTGGGATTGGTTCTTGTTGATTCCTATCCTCTCTTTGAAAACGAATGTCCAATTCATTGTGAATGGCTTTGAGGTGACCCGTTTCAGAATTTGCTTATATTGATATCGATTCTTCGATTTCAGAATCCGGTAGTGCCCATAGCGCTTAAAGTTTACCTGTTCATGTTATGAATTAAGGAACAGAGATGAATTAGAAAATCATTTTTTATATTCATATTATAAGTGTGAGATTTAGATTTAGATGTTTTAACTTTAGACGTCTTTATTGTAGTAAAACTTACAGTAATTCCGTTGTAACGTAAAACGTAGATGTTGTAAGCTTCACCTATACGATAGATAAATACTGTAGCACTCGATAATGGTGTGGTTACTGCATGGTGTTCCTATAACTACTAATTACTGTTACATCACTGCATTCACAGTTATTGCAAATCTATGATGGCCGAGAGGGACCATTATACAAATCACATATTGTAAAGTATAGGAGATATTTTTGTTCAAATATCTCACGTTATTTTCAAAATAATTTACATTGCCTACACACATTGACTCTACAGAGAAGCCAAGACGCCAAAGGAATCCATTGTTACGTCACAATTCAGAGGACGATGAAATGAGGTTTACAGGATTAAACCACAACCCGAATGTAAGTCGCCAGAGGGTTGACAGGGGCTCACCCAAAAATGGCTCCAACGGATCAAACAACGAGGACCAATCAGGTTAGAGAACGTCATTGATGACGTCACACTTCATATCTTGCTTCTACTTCTGGGCGCTATTGGACTATTTCCCATGAAAATACACAGTGTATATACTATATATCATGTGAACACTTATATGAAGCCAATGTATCACATTATTCACTATCACGCACTAACCGTGTTTTGTAGCATGATTACTTTTGCTTCTACAATGCTTCCCTTATTTGCTTCTTTCTTCATGTTTACATTTAATGATTTATACCTTTTGTTTTATCATTCATCGCTCAATACATGAACGGACAAATATATAAACTGTATTATTAGAATATTCTGTAAATGACTATAATAGAATAATAGATTCACATCAAAAATTAATTAAAGTTTTAAAGGATATACCAGTTCGAGGTTTTGACACTTGTTCGATTCAATTTTGAGACATTGTAGCTCGATATATTTAATTTCATATGCCGAAGACCAAAATTATCCTATTTGAAAGTATGTTGAGAAAATTGCAACTTAAACAGAACGAAGTAGAAAGCGAAATCAGATGTCTTACTTACATATGGTTACGGTCGCAATTTCGAACGGGAGTGCTCTTTGCTAATTTGATTATTGTCAACTAACGTTTTTGTATCAGAATCCTTTGCATTAACCAACACAACTTGTTCTGTTTTTAAGTTGTGTTTGGTCATCGAAAAGAATCTGGACAGTGGACATTATATTCAAAATGTAAATTTTGATAAGATATGTTACATATATATAAGTACATGGTACCTTGCGGTATTAAGTTATGACAAAACTATAATCAGAATTCAATATCATTGGGACATGGAACTCAAAGGTACCAAGCAAATAATACCTCAAAGTATCCAATAATCATTTCTATACCCTATTCCCCATGATACGAATGCACTCTATATACTATATCCTATACCTATATACACCCGACCTAGCAGCGACCTCTCCTGTTTGTTACAGCGGAACCAGAGAGGGTGGGCAACTATGATGAGGCCTCTATACGCTACAAAGGAAAGCACATTCCCTCTCCTTCCTTCAGGGTGCTTAAATCATGGGCTGAACTCGACACGCAGTTGGATAGTAAGTACCGTACACAAGGGACGGGACATGTGAGGATGGTTTTAACAATGTAATCAATGCTTACAGGGCAAAGGTGATGGGTTTGCAAGGGACATGTGAGGGTGGTTTTAACAATGTTACCAATGCTTACAGAGCAAAGGTGGTGCGTTTGCAAGGATAGATACAGCTTTGGAATCATTGTACCGTAATGGTGGCAATTATACAAGGCCATTGATAACCATGGTTTTCAGAAACATTTATTCTTCATACTTCACCTAAAGTAGTTTAGGGTTTAAACGACACGATGGAATGAAACTAAATATATAATAGTTTTGGCGTTATTTTAGAGCTGGCTGGTGAACGCTAGATTACCATTATTTTAACCTGTATATAGTAATCTGCTGTGTCATTCGGTTTGGTAACTCCCTGTTTTCCCACTGACCTTTAAGTCCTTTTATTATGTAATAACTTATTATACTTACTGTATGAGCATGTTCCATATTCTTATCTTTTAAATCCGTGTCATTCTTGTGTAGCAAACGACTGAAACTAATTTCATATATGTTATATCTAGGTATTCACATCTAACGAAATATAACTGTATATTGATAAATAGCGTGCATAATTAAGCTCTCATTATGTATTTAGGCAAAAATGTGTCATATTTTATCAACTTTTGACCAAAAATATCAAAAATAATATAGTCTATTATTCAATCAGTGTAAAGGATCAAAAGATGTCATTCCCAATCAGAATAGAAGGGATGTAATTGTAATGTAGTTGTTAATTTAATCACAACAGAAACCAACAAATACGCTGCGTGCTAACGACGAAAAATCTAAAAATAAATAAAGTAGCTAGTTCAAATGCCAATACATTGTTGCTGTTTAACGGGAGATAACCGTGTATTCTTTATTCCAGAGGCTGCTCCTAAGTCTGCCCGGTCTGAGGAAGAGGATGATGGGATGCCTGATACCCTGAACCCGGATGAGATCAAAGACGTGCGCTACATGGGAGGACACATCCCCTCTAGGGTCTTCAAGTCTCTCCAGAGAGCTGTGGGTGATGATACACCGGAAGTCAGAGGTGAGGACGAAGGTCAAGGTCAAAAGAATCCATTGACTACTGTAAATGTACTTATTTCATGGTGATGGTGATGATAATGATGGTCTTATCAATTTATCCCTTAGACACCAATAACAAAGGCATATTTGAGTCTTATTCCTCTCTTGTAAGATCAGGGCCAAAAGAATGATTCAAAAGTGTTGATATACTAATGGTAAGGTTAAGCGAGAGGCAAGTGATCTGTAAGCAGGAACATTTTTAAGAGTTTTCCTTTACATTAACACGATTTAGACCTTACTCAAATGGAAGTATGTTTATGAAAATTCATATTTTTCTTCAGAAAACCCTCCTCAAGATAACCATGAACCAGCCAGGACAAGGATCAAGGTCATCTCCCAGGCAGCGCCGACAGACAATGGCGCTACGGATTTCTAGATATCAGCCTGTGTGTCCATCTTGGATAACCCATGGATATGATCAGTGCACATGACGGGTCATGCTACTCGTGCAATCAACACCTGTCAGCAGTTACCTTGGTGATGAGTGTACAGGGAGATAACTCTGGAGACTGTCCAGATGACTCCTGTGCTTGGACGTCATCAACAGTGTACACTGATATGTGTTTCTTTCAAATATGGTGCTCTATGTGGTTCTGTTACCTTGGATACATTAATGGAACCGTACCTATGATGTCTTTGGTTTGTTACTATAGCAACATGTTCGTTGTTGACACGACCGTGTTTGCCAATCGTGGAGACCTGGGTCTATAACTCATACAAATCTAGTCTTCCAGGCGAAGAGCAGAAGTAGTGACTGTATGCACATCTATCAAGTTGCATTTCGATTGCGTTGTCGGTAGAACTTATAATAAATTATATCTCCAATGTATGCAGTGCCATTTTATATAACCATTGCCATCGTAGAGGTAGCCATACGTAATAACCAACATTTATCATTAGAGGAAAGGTTGTTCATCTGGGCAGGAAAGATCATGATTGATAGGTATCATTGAAAATGATCATATTTCGTCAGAATACAATATGGAGGGATGTTTAGTTTGTCCCTTCGATGATTTGAACATGGTCATAATATATTGTTATCATACCATCGCTAGTTCTTAGAGAGATTGGCCAGAAAGACTACAAGAAGGGAGATAACTGTCCGACAGACTTTACAAAGGGAGGTAACTGTGTCTGACAGAGGATTGAAACTGCTTGATATGTTATGTATATACTTTTTAAGAGTGTTTATAGTTATTCATTTCCATGTTCTCTAGTGTTTGTGTGCTCTGAGAACAATGTTCATTTATTTATTATAGTGAAACTGTTAAGAAACATATCGTGTGATCATCTCCTGTTATTATGTCGTTTGGTTTGAAGTGCTGTAACAAAAATGATACAAAAAATAACATCTTTCAAAATTAAATATTTAAAGTGAATTTATTAAAAAAACTTTGAAAACGCTGAGAACTTTCTGAAAATAAATTTACATCCTTTAAAAAATCAGAGATGTTCCTTGTTTTTTATGTATGATGACCTAACGTTATAATCACTTTACGGGAAACAACACTGATTCGAAAGATGTAACTCAAATTGGTTAAACATTTAACCCTGGTAAGATATGTGGAAAATAGGTTATGAACTTCTATGATGATACAATATTGTTAATTATCAAATTGGTCCACATGGCCAGTTTCTAAGGCTTATCCATGCTTCGTGTCATACTTGTCCGTAAATTGACAGTTGAATAGGATAATGACATCTAGGTCATTGGTTGGGATCCTAGATAATCTTCTATTGGTCAACGATAACCATCTTGTTGATAAATGTTTTAGCCTAAGTATGGAGACATCGTCTTATGTTTGAGTATAGAGGAAGCCATGAACTCGATGGCCACAATGAGGAAGTATTTCTGAATCCAACAACGTCTTGACGACCATGAAACTTCTAAATGGAGGTAACTGAATAAACAACACCAGAAATGAGATACAAGTGCTGTTATATCCCGACCGACCGTTGTGTTATACTGTGTATCCCCCTAACTACAGGTTATAGTTCTGTAATAGCTCTATAACGTCTTCCAATGCTCCAGCTGTGATTGTTCTGCAATATGTGTCTTTCTACAAACATGTAGCTGTATCTTTTGCTGTGCCATGCATTGTTTGTGTAAAGAGGATTTTTGTAAATATGTCCAAGACCATTTTGTACCTTCTTACGTTTCACTTTGACAATGTTCTTATACTAGAAATGCTACACCATTGTGCCTTAAACAAAATGCCATATGAATACATAGTTTGTATGTAATAACATATTCATGGATAAACCCTTAGCATCAAATTACACGAAATGTTCAAATATTAGGTCAATAGTATCTGAAATGTATTTTTGCAAATTTCGCATAGTACTTGATGTGTAATTATCATTCTGTTGACGAACTAGATAATCTCCTACAGCAGCCATACCCTTGCTTACTGAGTGCATGCCTGATGCTAGCTTCCATGTAACTTATTTTGTTGTGTTTCGGCGCCCTGTCACCAGGGAATGTTCCCGTCCGCTATTTGTGTGGCAGACTACCCCTGCTTGTGTTCTCAGAAAACGGGGAATAAAAAACATAAAACTTCTTTGGGTTTGTCCTGTTTTTGAATGAAAATTGAACAAATGTGATTTTATCACTGAAGACATTTGAGAAGGACCTGGCATGGGAAATAGAGAGTGAACTTCAAATATGTTACTTCTAATCGCTGCAATTTCACTTGTTTGTATTTCAAAACATTCAAAACAATTGTCAAATGCCAAGTGCATTATCATGAATGAAGAATTCTAAGATACTTACTATCTTCCTGTGTTCCTTGTGGATCAGGCAGTAGTATTCTCCATATTGTCCCGTCCTGGGTTGATGTCTCAGTGGCAAGTATTCTAGCCTCATAGCACTATTTACTTTTATCGGTATCATTTATTATTCATCCAGTACTCTAACATTGATTGATTAAATGCTACAATACTTCCCTTGATACGTTTTGAATCCACATTACAAAGGAACATACTCAATTACTTCACACCATTGTGTAGAAACAAACATTTTTCCATTTTGATTCACAGATCTCCCAATCAAAGTCCTTTGTGATTATCAATCCTATTTCACCGCACATATAACAACGGGATCAGAGGCACATTTGCCAATGTTTCATTCCAAAGTTTCTTCCAAAGGTTACACCAAGTACTAAGGATAGTGTCTCAGTTTTTATTCCACAATGCACATAACAATTGCAGAGTTAGGATACTTGAAAGGTTGCATGATAAGCAATGTAAATAAGATAAAAGAAATTTTTTAAAAAGTTGAATTGTAAGAGTTTGCAACGTCTTAACTTTAGTACTTTTAGTTAGTACATTCAAAAACAAAGACAGAGGTGAAAGATGTATAGTTTTATTCTGACCTGATTCATAAAGGATGTGGTTGAAAGAAGGATACAGACCTTGGCCCTTAGTTCATGATTATGATAGCATCTACATAATCATAAGACTTAATTGTGTTGAGGAAAGCTTGAATTTGCTCATGTCTTAATTTTGTAAAATACTGTCTGAAACAGTCTAAAAGTTTGTATGTACTGCATAAAAGCTCTTCTGTATATATGATTCCTCCCCATCCTCAAACACTATCAAATCATGAATATTTTTGACCAAGGACTGATTTTCCTTAACCCTTACGATGCGGGGCGCGTGATATTTACGGGCCAAATATAAAATGGCACGTAAGCCCTCTTGGCGAAATCCGTAACTTTCAGGATAAGGCTATATATTGACAGCAAGCAGTCTTGGCTGCTCCCGAATATAAAATATCAAACCTTTTCTCAAAAATGATTGAGGGTACCCACCTTGCGGCATTCATATCTCACAAACCAATAGAGATAATTCTATAATTTTTACATCATCGTGTAGAAGAGAGAATTGTCTTCATTTCCATGTATCATATGTATATCCGCGCACAAAAATAAAGAAGCGGCAAAGCGTTGCGACAAGTGCCGCAAAAAAATTGTTTACCTCAAAATGATTGAGGGTACCCACCTTGCGGCATTTATATCTCACGAACCATTAGAGATAATTTTATAATTTTTACATCACCGTATAGAAGAGAGAATTGTCTTTATTTCCATGTATCATATGTATATCCGCGCACAAAAATAAAGAAGCGGTTAATCAGGATATAACGGTGGCTGGCACCGGACAAAACAATTCCGCCACGTGGGCTTGTAGAGCAAAAATATATAGCCGCATCGTAAGGGTTAAACTGGTTTCTGTTTCATAATATATAATGTACTTATACATACAAAATAACAACACATCAAAACAATCTGCATATGGAAAAAGTGGAGAAATTATGAACAAAAACACCCTTGAACTACCTCAATTAACACAAATACTGAGTAGAGTACTATTTCATTCACCGAAATATCTGATTGAATACCAAACAATTGACTAGTATAACAGAATGACAAAAGAGTTGGCAACTAAACATAAAACCTAAAGGTTTAATACTTCTCCATTCTAATTTCAAATTCAGTTGAAAAGAACTCAATTAAAAATAAATAATTGGTTCAACTGGTGATGTATTAAACGTTTCCTTATTAATGTATTAACGAAAATAGTTGTAGGTATAGTAGCACTCATAACACATCTATATACAAACTCACTCAGACATACCTATCTCACACACACTGTTTATATACATATATTGTTTGTTCTCACTTTTTTGTAGCAATGTCTTTAATAGCACTTAAAACATTCTGTATATAAGTTACATCAACATTACCTCTGACTGTTGCATACTTAATTGCAAATTTTAACTAGCTAAATGAAATGTGAAACTCCAAATACAATCTAAATGTGTATCATGAAGTACTGCTTTCAAACTGGCAAACTTTGAGACCAATTTGTTAAATTTCTTGAAACAAAAGTTTCAATACATTTATTTTATGTTTGCAACATATCATAATAATATCATGCAAACATTTCCTTTAATAAAGTTGTATTTTATAACTGATTGAGTAACTGTTAATATTTTCATTCAATTACAACTGATGTTCAACTTAATTTCAAGTTTCATGATCAAATAATCATAAGACCAACATTACACAAACCAAGCTTGTGGGCCTAATTATAGTTATGCATAACATCCCCTAATTTTAAGCACATAATTTTTTTATTATATCAACAAAGTTCATATTTCTCAGGCTAATACTGCAAGTTATCTCCCGTATACGATTATCTGTATTGAGCGTTGATGGCCCGAGCTATCACTAGTCTCCTAATCTCGCTGGTACCGGCCCCGATCTCGTACAGCTTCGCATCACGCAGCAGTCGGCCGGTCGGGTAGTCGTTGATGTAACCATTTCCTCCTGGAGAACACGTGAACAAAAACGCTAGTTACGAATATAGATTGGGCAAATGTTTTTTATATTGTAGTCATATTGTCATTCATGTATTCAAATCACAGATATTGTAATTTTGTGATAGATACATTTATTTCATAAAGTAGTAAGTAAGAAATATGTTACTTTTCATAATTTCAAAATGTCGAAATAAGCATTAGTTATGTGTCCCATATATCCCAATCCAAAACGATTGTATAATTGGTGGGTA
Organism: Steromphala cineraria; assembly: GCA_916613615.1. NCBI lineage: Eukaryota > Metazoa > Mollusca > Gastropoda > Trochida > Trochidae > Steromphala > Steromphala cineraria. The sequence goes on from OU744721.1 coordinate 77,993,418, forward strand.
TGTTAATGATTTAAGAGCAAAACATTCAAAAAGCAAAATTCAAATTCAACCAAGGCATTTTGAATATTCTAAGTTTAATTTAAAACATCTACGCATTCTATTTGTGCTATTTGAGTTACGAGAAAGGATCTCACCAAGTATCTGTATCGAGTCGAGAGCCATCTTGGTGGCAGCTTCAGCTGTGTACAGAATAACTCCTGCACAGTCCTGAAATATGGATTAAATTCATTGATTCAAATCATTAATCCTGTAACAATGTTTTTATTGGGATTACACTATCTTGAAAAGTATAACATTGTTACATTTGTTCACTATCTAAATGGCATTTATCTCAAAACCATTAATCCTGATGAATAACGTTAAATCAATAGGCTCATTTGTTACACATTATTACTTTGCTTTATCAGTTTGGTTTGCTTGGCTTAGAGATGTTTTAATCTCTTCATTTAAAACAACCATGAATATGGGTTCTAAACTTCTCCCCCTATTCTTGTATTATATGTGGTCAATTCCATGATATAATCACTTCATAAAAGTGAAATATAAAAATTCAAAATCTAGATTTTATTAAAAAATCAAAAAGAGCGCTTCATTTTGAGAAAGGTAATTACTGTCACTAACATAAGCAAACATAAGGACATTTTGATGATGAAAATGGTTGAAGTCCATTATAAGTAGACATGTCAAACACTCACATTAGGATGTCTCTCCCCTCTGTCCAGTGCTCTGGCTACATTGTACACGTAGGACCTGCTGGCGTTCAGGATGGTGTACATGTCGGCCATCTTGGCTTGTATCATCTGCAATGTGACATGTTCTTGAAGCTTAATATCTCAATAATTGAATATTTGTGATCACAGTGACCCCCTAATTCCACCTCATGGAATTAATCATATTCTGAGATATATAAAGTGTTATGCTTACTGCAGCTTAGCTCTAATTGATGTTCATCGACATTCATGAGTTGACTGCAAAAGATTTTTTAGCAGTGACCCTAAACATATTTAAATCAAATTCTAAAATCTATTTCTTTATAGTGACCATAACCACATGCCTTATCAAAATTCGAACAATAATTTCCTTAATACATTCTTGTCATATTCTGAACATAAAATGCTTATTCACCTGAAAATGTCCAATCTTGGTTCCAAAGCACTCCCGAACATGTGCATACTCAAAAGCAACATCACAACAGGCCTGCATGATTCTGAAAACAAGAACTTTCATTCAGCATATACAACTAACTTTTTAAAAACTGCACCATTTGTCAAAATTGATTTACCATTTGAGATTCTTTACAGAGTATGTCAATCTTAAACAGGTTATTCTAGTAAAATGATGAAAAAAACATTTATCCATAATTGTACAAATTAAATCTTCTCAGACTGTTAGTTAGAAATAAGTAACATCAGTCAGTTATCACATGTTTTACAGGTTACATTAATGTTGAATAAGAAGAGAAGAAACCAAAACAAAATGTATATTCAAATAATAAAGTCTGATAAATATTCAAAAACCATATCCCATTCAAATTAAAAACTAATTAATGAAAAATAGAGCCATGGGCTCTGTAGCTCATCAGACTTTTGATTGAAAAAGGTTTTGACCCCTGTGACCCCATTAAGGGTCATTGGGTCACAAAATCTACAAGTTTGAATCCCCATTGGCCAAGGAGTCTACACACAACTTTTTAGCTCTCTAGACCATTTGGAACTGGAGGAGAAGATGAAAATAGGTTCTGAAGGTTGTGACCCCTGTGACCCCATTTGGGGTCATGAGGTCACCAAACCTAAAATTTAGAATTCCAATTTGCCCAGGAGTCTACACACAACTTTTCAACTCTCTAGACCTTTTGGAACTGGAGAAGGAGGAGTAAAATATGTTTTTAAGGCTTTGACCCCTTTGACCCCAAATGGGGTCAAGGGGTAACCAAACCTAAAATTTAAAATCCTCATTGGCCAAGGAGTCTACATACAACTTTTTAGCTCTCTAGACCTTTTGGATCTGGAGAAGAAGATGAAAATAGGTTTTTAAGGTTTTGACCCCTGTGACCCCAATTGGGGTCATGGGGTCACAAAATCTACAATTAAGAATCCCGATTGGCCAAGGAGTCTGCACATATCATTTTTAACTCTATAGTCCTTTTAGTACTGGAGAAGAAGATGAAAATAGGTTTTTAAGGTTGTGACCCCTGTGACCCTATTTGGGGTCACAGGTTCACAAAAGTTACAAATTAGAATCCCCATTGTCCAAGGAGTCTGCATATATCAATATTAACTCTCTAGACCTTTTTGAACTGGAGAAGAAGATGAGAATTGGTTTTTAAGGTTGTGACCCCTGTGACCCTATTTGGGATCATGGGGTCACAAAATCTACAAAAATAGAGCCATGGGCTCTGTAGCTCATCAGACTTTTGATTGAAAAAGGTTTTGACCCCTGTGACCCCATTAAGGGTCATTGGGTCACAAAATCTACAAGTTTGAATCCCCATTGGCCAAGGAGTCTACACACAACTTTTTAGCTCTCTAGACCATTTGGAACTGGAGGAGAAGATGAAAATAGGTTCTGAAGGTTGTGACCCCTGTGACCCCATTTGGGGTCATGAGGTCACCAAACCTAAAATTTAGAATTCCAATTTGCCCAGGAGTCTACACACAACTTTTCAACTCTCTAGACCTTTTGGAACTGGAGAAGGAGGAGTAAAATATGTTTTTAAGGCTTTGACCCCTTTGACCCCAAATGGGGTCAAGGGGTAACCAAACCTAAAATTTAAAATCCTCATTGGCCAAGGAGTCTACATACAACTTTTTAGCTCTCTAGACCTTTTGGATCTGGAGAAGAAGATGAAAATAGGTTTTTAAGGTTTTGACCCCTGTGACCCCAATTGGGGTCATGAGGTCATGAAATCTACAATTTAGAATCCTCATTGGCCAAGGAGTCTACACACAACTTTTCAGCTCTCTAGACCTTTTGGAACTGGAGAAGAAGATGAAAATAGGTTTTTAAGGTTTTGACCCCTGTGACCACATTTGGGGTCATGAGGTCATGAAATCTACAATTTAGAATCCTCATTAGCCAAGGAGTCTACACACAACTTTTCAGCTCTCTAGACCTTTTGGAACTGGAGAAGAAGATGAAAATAGGTTTTTAAGGTTTTGACCCCTGTGACCCCATTTGGGGTCATGAGGTCATGAAATCTACAATTTAGAATGCCCATTGGCCAAGGAGTCTACACACAACTTTTCAGCTCTCTAGACCTTTTGGAACTGGAGAAGAAGATGAAAATAGGTTTTTAAGGTCTTGACCCCTGTGACCCCATTTGGGGTCATGAGGTCATGAAATCTACAATTTAGAATCCCCAATTGCCAAGGAGTCTACACACAACTTTTCAGCTCTCTAGACCTTTTGGAACTGGAGAAGAAGATGAAAATAGGTTTTTAAGGTTTTGACCCCTGTGACCCCATTTGGGGTCATGAGGTCATGAAATCTACAATTTAGAATGCCCATTGGCCAAGGAGTCTACACACAACTTTTCAGCTCTCTAGACCTTTTGGAACTGGAGAAGAAGATGAAAATAGGTTTTTAAGGTCTTGACCCCTGTGACCCCATTTGGGGTCATGAGGTCATGAAATCTACAATTTAGAATCCCCAATTGCCAAGGAGTCTCCACATCAAATTTGAGCTCTCTAGAGTCATTGGTTCTGGAGAAGAAGTCGAAAATGTGAAAAGTTTACGGATGGACGGATGGACGGATGGACGGATGGACGGATGGACGGATGGACGGACGCCGGACGCCATGCCATGCCATAAGCCCATCGGGTCTTTCAGACCTGATGAGCTAATAAAAGGCAAAATAATATTGGCCCATATTTCAGACACACAGAAAATGAGATTTACTGTTTGAAACTTGAAACAGAGGAAAAATAAATTTCTGTTCAGTATGAACATATTAAAGAGGATATTCATCTACCATTTTCTAGGGAGGAAACTAATAGAAACACACGAAAGGCAATTTTGCTCTTACATCCAAGGAAAGTTCAACTCAGTAAATCTCTAATGTGTACATAAACTACTTTGTATTTCTGGTTCTGTCTCAGGAATTGATTGCCTGTAAACTTTTCAATAGCACGCAAACCTTTACACATTTAATTGAAACAGAGGCTGAAGGTTTATCAGATACATAAAAAATATCAATCAGTGCATGAGCTGTGTAAAACAAATTGCAAAGATGAGAAAACTGCAGGGAAAGCACACACACATGGCATCAAAAGACAGTGCTTGGACCAACACCGATGCTATACTCACCCAAGCGGACCGGCAGCCAGGACACACCTCTCTATGTCCAGCCCACTGAAGAGCACATACACACCTCGGTTCCGCTCCCCCAGCATGTTCTCGACTGAAAAGCCCCAGAGTGGAGGAGAGGGAGAGAAAGGAGAGTTCTACTTACTTGTGAATAAACTAGGACGTGTGTGACACCCCTGTCTTACCCTATCTTTACTTAACCTAGCAGTGCTGCTTGGTATGTAATGTTTCTTCTGAAGACATACGAGACTGGGGGTTCTCAATCATTAAATTCAATCAAATTTCATTAAAAATTTGGTTAATAGAATTACACTATTAAATCCTTTTAGGTCAAATATGCATAAATGATCGTTATAAATTTCTGGCGACATAAAGAGATGACAATCATATCATATCATTTAAAATCTCATTAAAATACTTTACTTTATTTGATTTTCTGAATTAAATTAGATATTGTAATGCATACTAATGAGAACTACCTGTCTTGAATGTCTTCAGAATTGTAAGAATAGACTGTCAAATTGGAGATTTTGATGAGAAAATATGACTTGTAAAAACTTTCATCTTTCTTTAACAGCTTGGCTGCAATTAACAAATATACATTACATCAACTCACACCTCTCATCAGGATATTCCAAATTGACAAGCCTATTCCATGATATAAATGGCTGATACATGAGTATGGGTTAACACTGACAATCTTACCCGGTACATCCTGAAGCTATAAGCCCACGCTCTATATCGAGTCCTGACATTAGCACATACACCCCCTTGTTCTTGCCTCCCAGCAGATTCTCAACTGTACCAAGAAATACCTGCACTTAATGATAACTCATAGTTTTCCTTATTACATAGCAATTTCGGCAATTCTTGTCATGCCTTGGGCTCCAGCAGCTATAGTGAAGCACCAATTCAAGAAATTATTAATCATTTTCATGATCAGCAGTCAGGATCTGAAGCAATCTCTCTTTTATGTCTTTTGGCATGGTTCAGCCGGGATCAAACCTAGTTCCTGGTGATAAGCAGGCACTCTACCAACTGAGCTAGATCTCAAGGTAAAAGTAGTAGAAAATTAGATATTGTTACACTGTAGATCTATCTGACCTTGAACTCCAACTACCCTGTCCATTGATTATCAATTTGATAGAGATTTATCATTTCTTAAAACATCATCCTTGATACTTCCTTACCATTTGTCCATGAGCAGAGGGAGCAATGAAATTATTTAATGAGTTGGATACATGACTATGTCAACAGCACTAAAGCATCTGAAGCATCCAAAGGGAAAGTGCTCACCCTAAACATAAAGATGACCCCAAACATCTCTCAATGTCCAGGCCTGACATTAGAACATAAACACCTTTGTTGCTGCCACCCAGAAGATTTTCAGCTGTGCAAATCAAAACTATTCAGTCATATCCCCAATGATAACAGCACTAGATCATTACTACCGGATAAGTCTTCAGTAACAATTATCCTACATTCTTATTTCATACTTGAAAAGCTTCTTCAATATCATGATAAACACTAACACAAACGTATCAACCAATACAATTCAAAGATAAATACAGATTTATTTTGGTGATCATATGAAAACAAACATTATATTACTTAAAAGGCTTTAATTCAACATCGTAAAGGTAATTTTCATTACATGTGACAAAAAGTTAAAATTTATAAAAAAATCTGGCTATATGATATATTGAAATGTTATTATTTTCTATTCATGTCTTTTTTAATTACAAAATTATCATTTCAGAAGAAAAAAAATATGCAATAATATGAAAATTATCACAGGAATGCCCAATTTGATTGAAAGTTAAAGGGGCAGTAGCACATTTTTTTTAAAATTTTATATGTAAAATTTTTCAATGTTAAATGTACGTCATGTATTATTTTTAAAAATCTCATTCCACAATAATCCATAATCTGAGAACAAATGATCACGATTCACATAAAGTCCATTGGCTGACATATTCTTGTGAACATCCTTTGTATTTGTATGAAAAAGAAATCTCATGGCTGAACTTTACATTTGATATTCAATATATTACTTCTTCATTTAGTTTTAATACATTGTCTTAATTTGAACCATTTATTTTAATTTTCCCACATCACCTTATATTACCCCTAAAAACGTGCTACTGCCCCTTTAATGTACATAAAAGCACATAGACACTACACATACCTGGTACTTTGCAATCTTCAAAGATGAGTTCCGAAGTGTTAGATCCCCTCATCCCCAGCTTGTCCAGCTTCTGAGCTGTGGAGAACCCGGGGTAGGACTGCAGCAGGGAATACAACACTCTCATTACAAGGTTAACATTGTCCTTTCACCTACTCAAAGACTGGTAATGTAAGTGTGGTTGAAAATATTCATGTGTTCCTCATGAGTAAGGTAGGAAACGCAACATTTACTTAGAAATGTACAGGTAAGAAAGAGTAAAGGCCTAGTTCCAAAAAATTAGTTTGAATACAAATTTATTTGCATTGTTACACCCAGATTCCCTTAAAATAACCAACAAAAAAAAAAAATAGAATTCCCTTATCCCTTTGATATTTCCTTAGAATGTTCTTCCCTAAGCTGATAATGAGTTCTTACCTTCTCGATAAGGAAGGCACTTATGCCGTGTTGAGGTTTGTCGGTTGTAAGGTCTGTTTTTGCATACACAACTAGCACATCTGCATCAGGTCCGTTAGTGATCCAGAACTTGTTCCCATTCAACACATAGTGGTCTCCTGTCAGGGGAAAGAACTGGTTAGTACTCACTCACTACTCAGGTAGCTAAACATAAGGTCAGATCCAATACATCAAACATCAGAAGTTATTATTTTTTTTATGATCAAAGAATACTTAACTGCTTTGTTTCAATACTGACTTGTTGACTGAAGTGTAAACCTACCTTTAAGTTCTGCCTTGAGTTTCATGGAGACAACATCGGAGCCACTGTTGGGTTCACTCATAGCCAGAGCACCAACATGTTCACCACTGATCAACTGGGGAGACAAGCAACCATTAATGAATTCATTTATATATTTATCATGAATGAATCATTCCACCAGGTAACTTTTAATTGATACCTCAAAAATTATCTGCTTTATTGCAAATATCGTCAATGTTGTAAATAAACTAAAACATAAATTAGGTTGAAGATTTCTTTATATCTTTTTATACAACTATTGATCTTGAAATAAAACCAGAAGAAAATGTAAGACAGAATCTAAGAAAAATATCTGCAAACTGTTATACAACAAGATTACAAAAATTGTGCTATCAAATCTACCAATTTTCAAACAACAAGAAGTTCATCAAACTCATAATGCGGTCATACCTTTGGTAAATATTTCTTCCTTTGAGCCTCATTCCCATTCCTGACAATCTGGTTGATACAGAGGTTAGAGTGGGCGCCGTAACTAAGGGCGATGGAGGCGGAGGCTCGAGACATCTCCTCCATAACGAGACAATGATCCAGGTAGGACATCTCGGACCCTCCGTACTCACCTGGGGGAACAATGGAATTGACAAATATAAGTTGTATTCACAACCTTTTTCAACATTTTTTTCAAGATATGATGATACCCAAAAAGACTCTAGACCCATACATAGAAGGTCAAGAAGGCTGAACCTGTCCTAACAGGTTAAATGTTTGAATTAAGAATCTACTTTAACAAAACTTATACGGAACATTTGTTAGAAAAGAAATTAAAGAAAACAATCATCCATAATGAAAGACAAAAAATGTAAGATATCATTTCATTTTTAGTTCATTTATTTCATAAATGCAGATTTGCTAAAATAGAATATAGACAATTTGTATTGCTTTTGAAGTAAATAACCAAAAGTCTTATTATAACTATGCAATAAAGATTTTATTCAATGCAATCACTGGGATATAGGACAGACATTCCTGTTGATTAAGTAATTTTATCAGATATTAATCGTTAAAATTAAATCTGAACATTGAAAACATATAGAAAGTCCATCTTTTGATTTTAATAATATTGATTTTAACATTTTTAGTGCATTAAGAATTTTTCAACTCATGTGAACAATGAACATGATTCACAGAACTAAATGAAATGTTCCGTATAAGTTTTGCCCTCCTTTCAAAATGTTTTTCAACATAAACAGTACATGAAAAATATAGGAGCAGTTTGTTGATGCGTTGACACTTCTACAATAATAGAAATCATTATAAACTTACTTGGCGCTGTGATTCCATGGAGTCCAAGTTCACCACATTTCCGCCAGAAGTCCTGAAAATTATTATTGTAGTTGAATATTCATATCAGTAAATTTACAAATATTGCATTAGTTAAATGTATTCACATGTAGAATTTACCCAAAATATTTTAGAATGAATAATTACCCTCATATCCTTGAATTCATTTGTCTTGTCTATTTCCCCTGCCTTGGGAGCCAGCTCCTTCTGCACAAACTGGAAGACACTTTGTCGCAACTGGAAAATAAAATCAATTTCATCATCATGTGAAAAGAACCATATATATATATTACGTTTCATAGTTCAGCAAAGGTTTTCTGTTTATATTTCTAATCTTCAAAAAAGGTTTACATTGATAGATGACTTTATTACCCATATATGGAAATGTTTTTGATTTCTTAAAGATGCTGTATCATACTTGCAAGCGGTTCAGGATGAAACTTAGCTATTGAGAAATGAAATACATCACTTTGTAGAAAAATCTTTCGTCGAAATTTTGATATCATATTTAGATTGTTTAATCAACAATAACATACTTATTTCGACGCTTCAAGCACAGTTCCCTCGTAGAAAGGGCATGTCATTTAACGAACCCGCTTTCGGTGACGTAATCATTATGCTTGTAGGATTTACACCGTGTCTCAACTACCGTAATTGCGTTCGATGGGTATCAAATTTGACAGCAACGAATACCTTATTCGGAGAAAAAGAATATAAAATCTAGTTGAGCGCGACAAAGACGGTTTTCAAGTGTACATTTAGAAACCGGAAGTTGTGAAATGGCCACACTTGATTCGCCCTTGTGTCGACTGCCGTTACGGTATTTTTTGGTAAATTATCTCCTATTTGATGAATTTTGGTCCGATTTTCTCAAGGTTGGTCGCTTAATTTTTCTAAAAATACAACGTATACATTAAAATACTTTAAAAACATTGCAAGTATGATATAGCATCTTTAATAATTATATTTAATTTTAAATATGTATTTAATAATAGGCCTATTGACTAATATGGGACAGATGATATTCATACCCTCAAGTAACCTGTTTTCGTGGGTCACCTATTTTCGTGGTATTTACCAATTGTGTCATATCTCACTAACTCAATTTTTTTTCCGCTTATTACCACGGAAATAGGTAACACGAGGGTAACAAAATCAAACCTGATCAAGACAACAAATAGCAGTGTTTAGTTTACCCGGTAACATATACATGTAGTTCGTCCGCCAGTCCTTGACTGGCTACTTTTTGCCAGGACTGGTTCCTTTTTGGTCAGGACTGGTAAATTAATGTTTTATTTTTTTTCTTTATTTTCCCCTTAGGAATTGAGCAATTAGTTTTCAGGACAGGCTAGGTTTCAAATCTATTTTATACACTGCGAATAGCCTAAAATATTGTCAACATTATCATGCTTTCATCATTGATAATCACACAAGATGTAACCTTTGAACTCTGTCCAAAAACAGGGTCAGTTGTGTGTCCTGTTTGAACCAATCACAGTTCAGGTCAAACATTATGTCAAGGTTACTAATTTAGAAAAACTAGAATATGCTCCCGTATATAAGATGGCATATGTTACCAAACTGATAGTGAAAATCATAAAATGTGTGCCATTGCTTCTAAACCATTTTACATAATGATATTGAAGGCTCACTCCGTCTTTGAAATCACAACAAACCGCATTCGATCAGCCGCATTCATACAAGGAATGGTGATAATTACCTGTCTCTGTTCCTCGTTTAAGTTGAACAAAGAATCGTCGATTGGGAAATAAGAGCATGACCTTGCTGATGTGGCCCATGTTTTGCCAGATACCAACAAAGCACGACTTTTACCCAGCCGAAGAAGCTGTCGAGCACTTCTGCCAGCCATCTTGATTGTAAGTCAAAGGGAGATAACTCAGACACTTTGTTGAAAGTGCACAGCATAGACCATTACAAGAAGGCCCTTAATTCTAGTAAATAATTATACAGTTGCCCTTTTCCAAAAAAAATTCAAATTTAGGACTGATTTCAGAGCGATTAAGAGTTTTCCTGAACAGCAAGACCTAGTTTATACCACATGAAGTAGGCTAACGTGTAAGTCTGTCATCCAGACCCTACTGCAGTACAGCAAAATTATTCACTTGACGACCAACCAAGTCTACTGCAGTGTAGCAAGTCTAGATCGCTCAGATGAAGTAAAGCATCTTCTGGGCTCCATTTTGTTATAATACACGAATTGTTTTAAAATATTGTCAATATTGAACAAAATACTTCTGAGACTAAATGTTAGTCTAGAAATGCGTACGCACGGCCTGTAGGCCTTTATACATAAATATGCAATAAGTATTTGGCCCATGTTTTGCCAGATACCAACAAAGCACGATTTGTGATAGACGATTTATGCTCGTAGAGGAGTTACCGAGGCGAGCATGTTGGTTTAGATTTTTATAAACCTGGGCCATATACATATACAATATATATAGCTACCTCACGCTTCTCAAACAGTTGAATGAATGGTTCTTAGTTCAAACACCATATGTCGCACAATTTTCTGTTATTTTTAGAAGATACTTGATCAAATTGCAGGCCCATTTGGAAATCAAACTTAATAGTGATCCATTTATCGTAAAAGCTATATATATAAGCTGTATATATTATGTTACCGAAACGCCCCGTTGTCCACCATGTTTGCTTTAGAATTAAGTTATATAAAAGGTCGCTATTGGCAATTGAATTAAGTTGATAATCCTTTAAACTCCCTGCTTGCGTCAGAGACGATTCCTTTTTTTTTGTGTATTCACCAAAGGGGTTCGAATCTCGGGGTGGACAATAGAATACAAAATAAAATTTCAAAACCTTTGCACTCCCATTTCGTTCTAATATGTTGAGATAAACGTACGTTTAAAATTTGAACGAAATCGGTCAAGAAGAGTTCACAATCTTGATGGTCAGTCAAAGATTTCTGATATTTGACGTATGTATTGATAAACACCAGTTCTGATATTTGACGAATTCTTTTATGTGACAATACCATTATAATGGGATCACAAGTTTTGATCATGGGCCCGTTACTAAACTGGAAGTTCACTGATCGTGTCGTTTCAAACCAAGAAGACAGAGAGGATATATGACGACCCCATGGCACATACTTTGCGTCGTTTCCATGAAAACCACTATTATTAATTAAAAAATGTAAAAAAAGTTACATATTATTAAAGAAGCATACTCGTCATTCTTGACTACTTCAACTCCTATCATGACATTTAAAGAAGTTTTGAACTCGAATTAACCATCTAGTATGTTGGTCCAACTCAGAAAAGTAATTAAAGCAAATGTTGGTAGTTATGATCAAAACGTCGAAGCTTAATATAGGCTTAATTAGATTTAATGGAACATTTCGATTTGTGATGACTTGATGAACACTTATGACAAAGAAACAGACCAGTTTTAAAGAACAAAGAGAGATTTATTTACAAATCAGATATAATTATCGTATATTTAAATGATTTGAAGAGGGATAAGGTTTCTAACACGTGGGTGGGATGTTGATTTCAATAGTCCAGGTGATTTTGGAGGAGAAGGCAGGAGGTATGTGTTTGTTGATTGATGGAAGTGGAGGGCAGAGCTGGGCAGGACTTTGGACTTGAGTGCTCTTCGGAGTTTCTGATGTGTAGCTGGTTCAACAGACGACCCAACTAGAGACCCACATACTCGGGGAATGTGGTCTCCCTGAGCTTTTTGGAGTGACCTCAGAACTTGGGATTGTCCTTTCATTGCAGACAACATGCGTCCATCTACTTCCTGTTTCTTACTGACAGTCTTCAGTTCAGTCTGCATCTTCTGCAGTTGGTTCAGTTTCATCTCCATCTCCCGTCTCTCCTTCTCCATCAGTTCCATCTTTCTCCTCTGTTCACACGCCTCCTTCTCTCTCTCCTCTAGTCTCTTTCTCTCCTTCTCTCTCTCCATCTCCATCAACTTCATCTCTCCTCTCAGTTCCTCCTCCCTCATTTCTGCACTGTCAATTTGAGCCCTTAGATCTTTGAATTCAGGCTGGACACTGTCCCAACTCGTTATGTAGCATTCTGCTATTGTCCTCCATTTTGACGCTTCGATTTTCAACTGAGAGAGTTCTTGTTTCTGCAATTTGTTCTGCTTTTTCAACTCGAACATCTCGTCTCGGCATCCTTCATAGATCCCAATCAGGTTGTCGGTGAAACTGGAAGGAAGTTACAAACGATATTAGCATGGACATAGCACTTCTTTATCTTATATTCTAATATCAATGTAGACGAAAAGAAAGAATGATGATAACGGAACTGCTTTGTATCAAACGTGAAAAGTGATTGAAAACGCAGATTAGAAAACTATGTATATAAATAATTACCTGGTATCATTAGTCAGGCTGTGAGAAAGATGTTCTATCATCTCGGACACATCAGACCCTGAAGAAAAATTGGATTCCTAAAGGTTAATTTCTATTTGTGAATGATAAAAGATTTATTTTGTACCCAAAAAGAATAACTGAACAAAGTTTATTCTCATAGGTTACAGATTATTTAAAATCTTAAACAGTCTAGTCATTGAAAATGGAGAAACAATTATAATTTGTTCACCTAATGTGTAGGTGAAACTATAACGTTATGCGTAGAGAGAAGAATTTTACACATACATTTATTTTGCTATATTTATAATACATCCATGATCTTTATTGGTTACAAGTCAATTATGCGATAAGAATATGTATCTCTATGTGATAAAATTGTCAGAGTATATATCAAAGGACATTCCAAATGAGAGAAGTTGGTTTATTTTTTTCTTAAAATGAATTCAAATGAATTTTTTTTCTTTTTTTTTTACCTTTCGAGGAGGTAGGATGGATCTTATCATTCTGCTCTGATTCAAGCTTTGCTCCAGGTCGATTCTTTGCTATCTCCATCTGGTGAAATCAAATACATTATATTAGATAGATTTAACATCAAGATGGCATTAATCAAGATTGTCATATAATAGTGATCGAGGAAGCCTCAGCCTGATTATGGTATGCGCTTATCGGTATAAAATGCAATATTTCCTTTAATATACGCTCGGTCACCTTTTATCTACAAGTTGTATGTCTATTTACTACACGTTTTCTTTCTCTACTTGAAAGCCGGGCGGTTATAAGCTATCCCTTGTCTATAATATACATGGTACAGTCGTTAAAAAAATGTGTTTACCTAAGTTCGTCAATTTTAGGAAATATGTACTATAGAAATATAAATCATGTACGAGTTAAGTCAAACAGCTTTTACTTACCGTTCTGTATATGATCTGACTGCCGTTTCTGAAGAAATATTTTGAAAAAGGAAGAGTATAAGAGCGCACGTCTTGCTTTGCCAAAGACAATCAAGTATGGTTATTGTGACGTCATGTCACGTGGCGTTATTGTTGCCTGAGTAAGATAGTCTCTAACGCGAATCAATGTCAAGCATAACTTAATTACAAAATCTTACCCATTTCATATACATATATGCAACATTAAATTAAAACACTATTAGCCGTTAAAAAGGATGTTTGTCAATCTAAATATCTATGCAAGTTTCGTTCGCTTTGATTTTGTGACGTCATAATGGGTGATGTCATCAATGTATTGCTATTTTTCTGCATCGATCTGAATTGTGATGTTGCGTGTTTTTAATTAAAATTCAAGATATTTCCACAATTGTAACCACATATTCTATTACGAGATTTTGAACCTCATTAGGATTTAAATGTTCATCAAACAAGTGGTACGCATTAAACAAAGATAATGGAATTTGAATCATAATGTTCCTTTCTAAAAATATAAGGCCTATTTTGAAATAGAAGTCCCAACATTTATTCAATACCATCAATAAAACAAAATTTTACCTAAATATGTCGATAAATGTAAATATATTGCCATTAATTAAAAAACAATTGGTTTTTGTTTAAATCAACTCAATTCTCTTTTTAAAGTACCATGTCTATAGCATTTTCGGGAAAGATTTTCGTAATATCGTTAAAGACAATTTGGGTTTTTTATTTTAAAATACCTTGTTATCTAATATAACTTATAAACATAAATAATCTTGGAAGTTTATCCTTTATCCAGAACTATATAAATAGGATGCTGGATTGAAGGACTTTATACTCAAAGAATACTATTCGATTGGGAATTCGTTCTACTAATTGAAGCGTCCGTATAATACTTCATTATTACTAGATTTACAATCTTTACTTTTGTTACTCGATATACGTTGTCCTGTCAAATCCATTTAAACAGGGTCGTGTTGTTTTACTCTTGTATATAACTATTGAAAATAGTTATTCTGACTCATATATTTGACACTTTGTATGTGTTATGCATGTATTTAAATATCGCGAGGTAAGAATTGATCAAAATATACATCTGAATGGTAGCCATAATTATTTTCGGCAGAAAAGAATCGTCATTATATGCATGTGTTTTTTAAGCAATGTTTTTATTTAGAAAATCACATTTATGAACAATGTTTTTTAAAAGAATATTTGACCCAATCATGGCCAATGTATAATGTATAAATGTAATGAATTGCCGGAAAATGATATCATGTACACATTTTCAATGAATTTTTTTATGGATTTGAAAGTGTCGTGTTTTGGAAAGGGACTTTATTTGGGACTTCTTGACGACTTTTGTCTGCTTTCTCCCTTCTTGTTGAGATAACGACGAAGTTTAAGCCTCTTCTCGGCTCCCTTTTGTTATAATACAGACATTTAATTTAAATGTTGTCAATATGTAAAAAGTGTTAGTCTATGATTATACACATTTATCGATAACAAGAAATGTTTGACTCGCATGTCAAACCGTACTGATATGTTATTTTATCGAGAAGTATATCTTCTATTTATTGCAAAATAGCACATGCTGTTGGCCCTTCTTAGTCCTATTTAGGATAACGAACTGAGAATGCACGGTGCCAAGAAAGTCAGTGTTGGTTTAAACACTGCTATACTTCCCTCGTCATTATTACAAGTATAAGTTTCCGAGAAACATGCATCTTATCATTAAATGATTAATGCAGCTTAGTATCCGTGGTGAAGTGTTTATCGGTGACTCGTGTTATTCTTATAAGTTAGAGACCTTCGATCCTGTATAACCTTTCAAACTCATTATATCTGAGAAAACAGACACATTATGAAATCTATTCCTGATAATTGTACCAATTGACGCTTAATTTTGACTGGTGATTCAGGTGAAGCTAAGGGTAATATAGTCATCTTCTGAAAATCGGTAATGGAAAATTTTACACCAGTCTACCCTTCACATTGTAAACAGAACCATCAGCTATAGATGGTATATGCAAATATAACGTTTTAGAAATATCTTTTCTTCGTTAGATGTGGACCAATTCAAATATAATATAATGATAATAATGGGTATTTGCTAGGCACACATTTCCATCCACTATTGCACGCTCAAGACACTACCAACATTATTACCCTGGTCTAACCAAAGCTGACATTATTGACGCTATGAGGTCACCATCAACACAACTCTTTACAAGGTACATATTTCCTGCTGCGTGAACAGAGGTACATGTTGAATAAAGTCTCTTGCCAAGGTGACACCACAAGTGTTTCAACTTGTGTTCTGTATGGGGCAGGAAATTAACCCTTCAAGTTTATTCGGCAGTGAGCAGAACCCACTCATCAAGCGAGCCACGCCCGTTGTTGCTGAACTATACTGACAGCGGTTGACTAGGCATTGCACAGGACCACGCTCTACCACATGAATGAATCTAATAGACATTATTTCCTAAATCTGAACTCAAAGCTCTGTCCTACCAGTTCAACATATCTTAGTCTTCTAAAATCAATCTTGTTCTGAGAAATAAAAGTTTCAAAATGCTGCCTCTCCTTGAGACTATGTACATATCTTAATCTTCTCTTGTTTGCGTTGTCAAGCATTAGAATTTAGGCATATCTCGAAACGTCGCTTTCATAGAATAAAGAATTTGGTTATCAATAAAAAAAATCTCTTTTTTGCTCACCACATCAACTTCTAGAATTTCAATTAAAAATGTTTACTGACACTAACAAAAACTATAACAGGGAATGAAATTGACAACGTGACGGGATTACCACTGAGTCTATCTCACTAGATAAACTATATATAGAGATCGTAAATGACAACTCTACATACATAAACATAAACTGTAAGTAAAATGTTGGTACAAAAGGTAAAGTTAATGGAGAGCTTAGTTTTTAACCTACATTGTACATGTACCTTGTACCAACAATTTGCTTATCATAAGTCTTATGACAATAAGTTCCTGTGCATAATCTGCAACAATTCAGTGTACACTCAAAACTGATCTTCATTTGTAATTTTAGCCCTCAAACATCCACGGATAATTATCGCCAAGTTCAGATATGTGATACTCGTATTTGTCATGTCAAATGCTTGTTGAAATTTTCGTTTGTCACAGTTATTATCATACTATTTCAAAAACTCATTTCAGGTAAAACCAAAATAGATACACAGAAGTATATTCATTTTGTTGAGGGACAGAACCTTGAATCTCAAACCGTTCAAAGTAAAAAAAACACAAACACGATATTTCATGATAAACATTATTAAATTTATTGAAAAACAAATAATTGTATATTTAAATCATTTGGAGAGGAATCAAGTTTCTCTTGTATGGACGGGAGGTGAGTTTTACTAGTTCAGATGATTTGGGAGGAGAGGGGAGGAGGAACATTTTGCTTGATTTTTGGGTGACGGAGTTCGGGAGGATTTTAGATTTTAGGGCTCTTCGGAGTTTCTGCTGAGAAGTTTGATCGGTAGAGGAACCAGCTACCAACCGTGGTAGATGATGATCTTTTGCTTTTGAGCCTTTTGGATTGACCTTAGGGATATTGCATTGTCCCTTAGCTTTGGACATCAAACGTCCATCTTGATTCTCACTGACTGTCTCCAACTCATTCTTCATTTGTATGAGTTGGTTCAGTTTCATCTCCATCTCCCGTCTCTCCTTCTCCATCAGTTCCATCTTGCTCCTCTGTTCACACACCTCCTTCTCTTTCTCCTCCAGTCTATTCTCCATATTCCTCCTCTCATTCTCTCTCTCATTCTCTCTCAACTCAAACGCCTCCATCATTTCTCTTTCTCTCTCCTCCGCTTCATCTACTTGAGCTCTCAGGCTCTTGAATTCAGGCTGGACACTGTCCCAACTCGTTATGTAACATTCTGCTATTGTCTTCCATTTCGACGCCTCGATCTTCAATTTTGAGATTTCTTGTTTCTGCAATTTGTTCTGCTTTTTCAACTCAAACATCTCGTCTCTACAACCTTCATAGAGCTCAATCAGGTTGTCGGTGAAACTAGAAAAAAAATGACATAAGTTGAGATATAATTATATACCATCATATCTTTTTATTATCTGAAATCTTTTTATCAATTTTTAATGAGGAAGACAAAAGAACGATAAAAGAAATTGGCTGTTTAAAACGATTTGAATTGTATCATTATCTAGATACGATAAATGATTTACCTTGTTTCAGTATTCAGACGCTGAGAATGATTTTCGGTCCTCTTGGACACACCAGATTCTGTAGAGAGAAAAGAGAGTTTTAAAGACAATTTAACTTTGTTGATTTTACTTCTGTTAGTTAAGTATACCGCGATGGAAATGGCAAGTGTAATGTTACTCAATATCGGCAGTTAATGTGCTAAGAAATTTATGAAACTTTTTGTTTGGCGAAGAGCAATTTAAAGCTAGAAATCTTATAAAAATCGACAGTGCTCCGAGGAATAAAAGTGTAAAATTATTAAATCTGTCGGGGTTCCAACTCAATCCAGCTGGGATTTTGCTCTCTGATAGAACACATTCGATTCCCGATTGTGTCAATATTTTAAAACCTTTATTCCTCGGAGTGCGGTTTTTATTAGAATGAGTACAAATATATTTTATTAATAATAATAATAATAATAATACTTTATTGCCTTTTCAGGAATTTGTTTTACATCAACACAGAGCTTGAACAGGGCTTGAACATCAATAATATTATTATGATCGGTATTAGTAACTAGTCAATTCTATATTTTGC
Source organism: Steromphala cineraria (assembly GCA_916613615.1). Classification (NCBI taxonomy): domain Eukaryota; kingdom Metazoa; phylum Mollusca; class Gastropoda; order Trochida; family Trochidae; genus Steromphala; species Steromphala cineraria. Next base: position 78,012,023 of record OU744721.1, read on the forward strand.
CTTTGTAAAGTGATATTCAAAAAGACAATACAAATTAGAAAATCTGCAGGTATGTTTAAACCAAAAGTCGTGAAAGTGGACAAGAACATCAATGAATTGTTTGTTGATATTACCTTCAGCTGAGGCTGGGTGGCTGATATCATGTTGCTTGGAGGACGGGTTAAGCTCTGTATCCTGGGAAGTTATAACCCACCCGTTACTCCCAGTGACCCTAAACGAGTAGGTACGTACTTAATGTCGTTGTAAGGGATGTTATGGTCACTGGAATGGCGTGGTCAGGATAGTGTCTATACACACTTGTGACTCTGCAACTGGTCTGCTTCACAAGGACTCTGACTAGCTGTAGGTTGGGATCAGGCAACAACTCTGAGTTCAGACACTCTGAATCAGACAGACTTTGGCGCATGCAAGAAAGACAGAAGACGGAGGATGGTCAATCAGCCGCTGTCCAAGCTCAACTGAACCTTTAATCATGAGGTGCGATATTTAAAGATGGTTTGTCCTTGACGGCTAGTTGGAACTCACTACTTCCCCCTTAAGATATATGTTTTTCCAATTACCATGTTCATCTCCTGACTTCCACGTAAACATAGTATGACCTATACCTGAACTCTCGACTCTGCCTCGTCGGATGTCCGAGAACAACTTCAAAGGAACTTATAATTACTGGTCAGGAGTTCTCGTTATACTGTCTCATGGAGCATGCTTTGCTCTCTTCAAAAGGCAATCTGGCCGAAACTGACCTCGGAATTCATACACAAACAAGTTGTTTACTTGCTTTCTGCAGATTGCAATCATTAAGCTTTACCTCTCTTTCACCTCAAAGTGACCAATATATTTTTACAGTTTTAAAATAAAACTATCTTCTAACATTTCTCCCTCGTTTGAACGAGCGCGACCCGCGCTTTTGAATTAAAAACACTCCTTACTATTTCTTATTCTAGTCGCATGAGATGAACGTAGCAATCAGATTCTTTAGTTACCAACTCGTTTAAGAAATCATTATTGAAATTTGGAATGGACAATCATACATACTAGTCTTTGGGGTCGTACTTATTGATTTCAAGGCTCTGACACATTTCTTTTTGTATGAACAAGGATTATAATAGCTAATCAACAATGAGATAACTTGCAACAATATACACACAATCAAAATAGAATACAATATTCGTTGTCACATCAATACAATTAAATAAATTACAATATACATCATTAGTGATATTTATAATACCTTCACGTCATATTGTCGCAGGTTTTTACCTTGTGCCTAATATTTAAAGAAATTGTTATAAAATTATTATGACATTTAATTTATTTGACTTTAATTCATTGGCCTTTAATTTTGCCTCGTGTGGCTTATTGGCCTTTAATTTGCCTCGTGTGGCTATTGGCACTTCCTCCAATGACAAGAGCTGTCCTCAGCTCTGGAATGAGGTCGGCGGTTGGTGCTCTGGTAGGTGTCCGAAGCGAGTGGAAGAGGTAGAGTGAGGAGACTGTGTTTGTCTATGGTCAGTCAAAGTCAATAGAAAGCCTAGCAGGAACAGACAAAAAGGGAGGAAGGGGTACTGGTCACATTAGTGGGCACATCAGAGGGTTCGGCGAGCGGGTTCGGGCGATGGGGACCTGCTGGGGGGAGGGGGGGTGTGACGAGGCGAGTAGGACAGAGTGGAATACGGGGAGTAGGCAGGGTCGGTATACGGGGAGTAAGCTGGTAAGGAATACGTGGGAGATTGTGGCCTGGAGTGAGAATTGGACCGGACGGGGGGAGGAGTGTGAGACGGAGATCTGGGAGTGTAAGTTAGGAGCCGGGAAGGAGGGGAAGTTGGAGATTGAGGCCGCACCATAGGGCGTACAATGTTGACAGGGACATCTGCCGGGCCTGGCTGTATATCTAATAACGAAGCATACCCCGAAAAGGGTATGGAAAGAGAACGGGGTGGCGGTCTTATCTGAGCCAAGGTAGGTAGGGTCTGCTCGGCCCAGAAAAAGAAATTCCCAGCCGAAGGGAATTGATCGATATTGGTTGCGTTAATCGCCGGATCAGTCAGATAAAAGGACAGGGGCCGGGCAAGGGGCGAATCGTTAGTCTGATCATCGGCGCTAGGCAGGGTAGGACCCAGAAGCTGAGCCAGGCTTTTGTACTGTGGGCCCGTGGTGTTAGGGGTGCGGATATCCCGGACAAAGTCGGTCTGGAGGTGACGGAATAAATTCGTCAAGATGCCATCCAGAAAGGGACAGTGGCACGACGGGCACGTAAAAACGGATGCCGCCTTACACGACTGTTGCATACGACAGGAAATGTGGGATGTGGCTAAACAGCAAGGAAGGGGAACGGCAGGGTCGTAATCCCAATCAAATGGCATTCCAAAGTCATATTTGCACCACACACACGTGGGAGCGGGAACCCACCGACGTATCGCCATAACATACGGGCGTAGCGCATCCGTCCAATAGTACGTTTCGCCGACACGAACGTCGCATGCCAAGAACCGAATAGTGTTCGCCGGAATGCCGGTGCGGAACTCGACTGTCGCATAGCACTCGCGGAACAAGTTGACATCTCCAGCGCCTGTGGCGTGAAGCGTGGCCAGGATACAGTCAAGGGAAGGGAAGACACGGGACATATTATTAAGTAATAATTGGCAAACTGCCGTTGTTAGCTCGGGGCATTGAAATAAGGGAAGGAAATAAAACAGTAGAGTACACTCTACCTCTCCTATGCATGTGGGGTCATGCGTGAGCAAACTGCCCAAGCCTGCCAGGAACATGACCATCTGCCAAAAGATGGTACGCGGCATCCCTCGGGTGATTGGTCCGTTTATTACCGGTCCTTGATTGAAGGCATACATTTGGCGTATGAGGACCGATTTACCCGCTAATACGTGCTGCAAGCGAGAATCTAGGACGCGGACAGCGAATCCCCGAGGCAGCATGGCGAATTGGTCCTGGTAACTCTCGAACAGGGTCATGTCTGGAAGATGATATGATATAGCCAAGGTGAGAGTATATCGAGTTATAAATTGATAATGCGATTTTTTTTTTTTTTTTTTTAACAAGTAAGTCGTGAGTTAGTTGCAGGCAACGTGCGACAGTGACGATCCAGTTTACAGTCGGTACATGTACGCCCATCTCGGTCATCCTATAACAAGTCATCAGGCCAGGCCCAGGATCGTTTACAGTGTGTGTCAGCGCAACGATCTCCAAGCTGAAGTGGCTGCAAAGGGGAACATCTCCGCCACTTGACATTGCGTCAGGCCTGATGAAGGATGAGCGGTGAGACAGAGTGTACACGACCTGCAAGGGGTATCATACTCGGAAGTACATTGAACACTCAAAATTCATGCATAATTACCTTGTGACTATATAATACACACACCAAGTAAACATTATAACTACCATATTTCTTACATATCCATCATGCCTTTAATTATTAACTGAATTATTGAAGTAACTGTTATCAATAAGTAAATTGTACTTATCAGAATAAAATTGGCTGTTCTTCCCGATGGTGAGGCTGCGGAATCTCCTCATCTAGCAGGTGACGTGGTGCCAGGGACGTCTCGTAGTTACAGGGAACCAGGACAGTCGGAGGTTCCATGAGCTCGTGAGGACCAGCGTGGATCGGGTAGATCGTGCCCTGGTAGACGAGGTACAGATGCAGGAGATAGTTGTTGCGGAGGACGAGGGACAGTCGACGGCCTACCCATGGTGAAATAACGACAGAACGGGGCAGATTAATGCGGTGCCCTGTCAGGCCGTTTTCAATAGCGATGTCCTTCGTCTTCCAGGTAAGTGTAATCACTGCCTTACAGCAACTGTGGGTGACGGAGACGGCCGCTGGAGCGACGACAGTACTGGAGAGCGTCACCGTGGCAGGCGGGGCTGAGAATGACATGAGGGGGAGACGGACCGTGTTGTCAATAGCTGAGAAGGCGAGGTACAGGGTTGTTTTAGTTGAGAAGTATCGGCGTACTGTGTAAGTCAGCAAGACAACAGCGAGGGAGGATATCAAGACGATAAGGATGACCTCTAAGTCCCATAATGGTACTAGGTATTTATCAACCAGTGTTTGTTGAGTGGTAGGTGGAACAGTTGGGTGTGGAGTCCAAACCAAAGGTTGTGTGGTAGCTGCATAGGCTACGGCTGCATGTGCGTGGGCCAGAAGCTGTAGTCGCATGAACTGTACCCGGCGATGAAGAAGTACCATGCCGATAGTTAAAAATAGAATCATGACGAGGACTGCATAGCCGATGTACATCGTGATGCCCAGGTCTGGAATGTCCGCCAGGTCATGGAGGTAAATAGGGTCAGCGGGATTGGTGTAAATGATCTGATTTGCCTTTGCGCGACTGACCGCGTGTTGCAACTTAATGCGTATCTGTTTGTCTATTCCCATGGCATTCTGGTACTTATGTTCGGCTAGCTTGAACGTAGCTGTCTGTGTAGCGAGGGGCTCGTCAGTCAGAAGACTGGGGAGTTTGTTGAGAATGTCTTTAGAAGAGAAGAAATGACGCAACACTGCGACATTGACAGTGTAACGAAGGTGTGACATCGACTTCCGATCAGAGCAGGAGATTAATCGTGGGGGCAAGAACAGTGGTCCCACTTCAATGGTGCAGTCACATGGGATCGGGGCAAGGCAGAAGTGACATCCAGATCGCATTTTCACAACATTTTGACAGGAATAGGTAATTTCGTGAACTTGAGACAGGAGAAGTTGGCCTGATGACAGCTCTCTTGCGTCTGTTATGGTACCATTTGGAACAAAGTGGACGTCACAGAGTTTGTGAGCCAGGTCAATATGATTAGCATATATAGCTGATGTACAGGTTGGATGGAGAACAGAAACTTCAACAGGCATGGCACCACAAGCCTTTTCGGACGTATCATGGCAGGAACGATATTGTTGTTCGGTGAACTCCATGTATCGTTGCTCCCTTGCAGAATGAGCGAATAATTCGCTGATTCCTTGGACAACAGTGGCATCTGAGGAATTTATACTGACCGGTACAGGAAAGGTGAGGGTACGATAAAGTTGAAAATCGTCGGCCTTTGAGGTGACTGGTAGAAACATGGAGATAAAAACCTTCTGGCCCCTCCGGTGTGTTAGGAACCTGGCCTTGGTGTAATAATATTTCAACCCTGTATACACTAGCTTGAATCGGCCATGGTTTTCTTCCAGGTTGCGTGTTACCTGTCTGATTGTTGCTCTGAGGGCGTGAGGGGGCATGAGGTCCAGGGATAGGTGGCCCTGTAGTAGTGCATCGGTGGTTCGGCGAATTCGGACCGCATCAGTTATCGTCAGTAATGCCCAGTGAACCTCCTTCGTTGCTAATTGTAATAGAGTACCCAGTACCCGTTCTACCCACAAGACTTCGTTTTCAATGTTAGTCTCCATTTGCAGTACACGGGCGTGTTCGATCTTGAAGGCCGTGAGGAGGTTGTTCATCCGTATATTAGTCCTTCCCATGACGGAAGCCATCATTTGGTTAGTTGTATTAAAGGCAGTGTCCCTCAAATGTAGTTGTCTAGCGAGCAGCTGTAGATGGTGTTCCACTCGTTGTACTTCTTCGTCCGTGGCGACACCTGTGAGACTGTGAGCGATGTCACCCAGGAAGGACAGGAAGGCACGTCGGCTGCGAGAACGGCTGCTGGGCGGTCTTGATTGTGGTATGACATCAGCAATGGCCTTCAGTGATTCATTCAAATGTTCATGAGCTATTTCTCGCATCATGTCAGTGTAGGATAAGAGCTTTGTGGCGAGCTGTATGGCCACAGCACATCTTACTTCTGGATGGGAGGTATTAACACGCCTGTCGACACAGTTGTGCTTCCATGGGTATTTAACATGGGCTGTCGGTAAGGTGGGAAGGTCCAGTTGATACGTATGGACCCATGTCTGGTCGAAGATGCGTAAGCGTCCCATATGCTGATACATGACACCATAGTGCATGCGCAGTTTATCTCCCGTGGTTGACGATGACAGGACCATCTGCGTCAACAGCATGAGGACCCCAGCAAGCAGCAGTAACATCATTCCCATCAGTACTACTGCAACAAACTCTTCCACTAAGAAGCACACAGGTAGAATGTTATACTGTAATTAGTTCCTAATTGTCATTATGTGTCAGAGTATGATATGATACTCGACTGGTCACATCGACCTTTAGGCAGTTCATATGCTATACTTAATTGCCTTTTCAATCGGTCCACAACTGTCTACCACTCACATTACAACTTCTTTATTACGAATAGACAGGAATAATTTATGTCCGTCTGTCTTACGAATAACAATTTCCCTAAACGTAATATATATTAAATTGAAGAATTATTAAATTATTTACTCTATTATATCTTAATTTCATTAGTATCAGACTAAGTGTCAACTTTCTTATCAAACTATCCCTATTACACTGAATTGCCTTTAACCATTTAACGGGTTTTGTTGCACCTCACTCAATTCCAACGAGCAATCTAATGCATGACTGCGCACATCATAGCATTATCTAACATAGGTATCCACCGTTTCCATGTAACCCTCTATCACGGACTCTTCAGAATTATATCCTATTTTACAGGACGCCGCATTCTGGAAAACCATCAGTATTATATCCCGTCTAGCAGGACGCCGCATACTGGAAACTACGATATTATGTCACCACTAATATGAGGAGAGAAGTTGGCCATACTTTCCCCTCCGACAATAACTCCATTGCCATGTAATGCACCCATGGGTCGCGCGCAGTGATTCCCAGAATCACCAAGTCCAGGTTACGACGGGACACCCTATGTCATTATATCATCTTCACACTCGTCTCGACAATCTCCATGTTGTCACTTATTCGTATCACTGATAACTGACATCAATTAAACATTGATACCTATCGACGACGCGTCTTGTCAACAAGCATACAATATTCGATATGTCAGGCCTTTCTTATCGGCTTTGCAATTATTATTGACTGTTATTCCTGATTAACTTAATCCACTTATCCCTGATACATCATTTGTGAATCAACAACAAGTTGTATTCTTTATCCTCTATATTCACAACCTTTACAACTATGCAAATTTAAGCCTTACTTCCTTTCAATCAACATAATAATTTAAAGACAATTTAAGTGAGTGAGTTATTGTTGACGCCGCTTGGGCAATATGACAGGCGTGAGCGGCGCTTAAGCAATTAAATAAATTTACCCATTCACCTTCGGTAGTGATTACCTTATAACACTAATTAGTCTGACGCAGTGGTTTGGTACTGACATTTCAACTAAACAAACACCGGATTAGCATAACAATGTAACTGTATCATTGCATATCCTGATTACCGCGCATGGTCGATTGAAGCTGACACTTAGTTGTTTTAAACACATGAAAGATTATAAATACTGTCAATTAGACAATTATGGAAACATGGTAACATCACCATTCATAGTGTTTATCACTCTTCGTATTGTAAGACATTGCTCTAAGTAATATTCTCATTGTTTAATAACCTGTTTCCAAATTTTAAATTTATACCTTTAATGAGTAATACTCAATTGCAGTCTATTAGTTGCAACCTAGTGAATTGGCTATACTTCAGTAAGTAAGTAAGTTTAGGTTCTATGGACCGATTGTTTATCTTACACAAGTGTTGTACAGTATTCATTACACGTTAGGCGACGCGTGCAATGGGGGGTAGTGAGCGATGCATGCTCCGGCATGGTTATCTAACGTCTGGTTCTGAAGGCTGACCGTTCTCTCGCCATTGGCCTCTGCTAGTCACTGTGAGCTGGCTTGTAGTGGTCGATTATTATATAACTGCAATTGGTACTTCTTGGTGTTGTTATTCTGTCCAAGCTCAACTGAACCTTTAATCATGAGGTGCGATATTTAAAGATGGTTTGTCCTTGACGGCTAGTTGGAACTCACTACTTCCCCCTTAAGATATATGTTTTTCCAATTACCATGTTCATCTCCTGACTTCCACGTAAACATAGTATGACCTATACCTGAACTCTCGACTCTGCCTCGTCGGATGTCCGAGAACAACTTCAAAGGAACTTATAATTACTGGTCAGGAGTTCTCGTTATACTGTCTCATGGAGCATGCTTTGCTCTCTTCAAAAGGCAATCTGGCCGAAACTGACCTCGGAATTCATACACAAACAAGTTGTTTACTTGCTTTCTGCAGATTGCAATCATTAAGCTTTACCTCTCTTTCACCTCAAAGTGACCAATATATTTTTACAGTTTTAAAATAAAACTATCTTCTAACATCTGATTCAAACTTCTCTCCTGAAAGTTTGTTTTCTATCTCCAACTGGTGAAAGAAAAACAAATAATACTGAGATAAATTCATCATTGATAAAATATTCAATGAAATTGTATTGTTAATTATTTTTTCTTTTTAAATATTAATTTTCTTATCGTATTGATATTAAAGTGCAATCTAAATCATTGAAATAAATTTGGATAAGCAGGTGTTATATTAGGTCATGATTAAGGTGCGTATTGTTATTAAAGTTTGACATTGTTGCGTATTATTTTCGAAATGACAAAGTGATAAACAGGACGACGTCATGTTTTGCTAACTGTGCACATTCATTTAAAATGAGTGCGTAATCAATGTTATTAAAGTAGGAAAAAGGAACCATAAATGAAACAAATTAGGTACAAAGTAATTACCTTATATTTGAGGTGATTCGACTGCTGTTTCCGAAGTAATATTTTAAAAACTGAAAAGCATAAAAGCGCACGTCTTGCTTCTCAAAAGACAATCAAGAGTGGTTATTGTGACGTCATGTCACGTGACGTAATTGTTGCTTGAGTGTGATAGTCTCTAACGCGAATCAATATTAACCACAACGTTATCACAAAAATATTATCCAATCTAATGCAGTCATGACACAGTAAATTTATATGCTAAAATCTGTTTTTAAAATAGTAATATTTTCAATTTTAGATAATGATAAAAGTTTGTTCGTGTTGATTTTGTGACGTCATAAGGGAATGGCGTCATCGAAGGTTTGCTCTTTCTCTACATTCATTTGCTTAATGATGTTGCTTGTTTGTTTGTTTTTAAATCCAGATATTCTTATAGTATTGCACCCTTAAGCTCACAATAGTATTTAAAAAATAAATTTATTAAGGATGTAGACGTATATCAAGTGGTATGCTTGGAACAAATTCAGCTTGAACAACAACCAAAAGTAACGATACGTCATTAAAATCATTTCTGATATTGATATCAGATATCATCATTTGTCTTTCCAATTATTAACTTTGATAAGAACTCCCATTAATGATCAATGCGCTGTTGATAAAGTACACCAGTACCTACATATTCTGGTATGTCGTTAGAAGTATCTAAATGCTTATAAAATAATATTAGTTGAAAAGTTCTCTGATTTGAATAAGATATAAGAGACACTTTTTTGGGGGGCTTTAATATGTTCCAAAAGACTAAATTTTATCTCGTATATTTAAGCATAATATTCGATTCATCACCAAAAGTCAACTATTTGGTAAATATTTACCGTTTCAATAAGAATTAGACGTCGAAATGAAAACGTCCAATTTCTAGAAAAATCACCTCTCAAGATTCTCTGTTTTCTGTTTCTGTTAAGTTATTTCGTTTGACCCATAAAATCTTTACTTTATACCTTTATGTTTCTTTAGCAACGGTTGCCTAATTCTTTCCGTGTTATGCACAAACAGGGACTTTTTAGTTGGACCTTCGTTAGCGTGTAGCTGGTTCGATGAATTGTACATCAAGATTGTATTTCAATAGGTGATTTATACAGATTGAAGCGTCCAATATATAAATATTCATTATCGATTTCTTGTCATGGAACACATTAAAAAGGGTCGTGATGTCTTCCATTCTGAAACTTATAACCAATTAAATGAGTTTTCCTTCAGATTATACACTTAAAGATTGACATTTGTATTCCTTGTCATGATAATTCTTGATTTCAAGATTTGTTTCTATCTACATCATTAAGTGTCAAAATATTATTTTGTGTGTATGAAAAATATAAATGTTCTGCTGATTATTGCACATGCCGTGACCTATTTGCAGAATTTATCTTAGCTTTCAGTGAACGACCACTGGCCTTATCAGTAATACTAACTGATCAGTTGATATGAATGATCTATTTCTGTTGAATTGTATCTGAACTGAATCCTAATTCCTGTAGAGACCTGTGAGACCCTAGTTGGCAAGGACTTTATTCAGCCCTGATTCAAATATTCTTACTTGGTTTATCAAAGTTTACTTCATGAAAGATATTTATGTGTATATTTCATGTATATATGCAGTAATATACATGCATACGAGATAAAATATAGACTATATAACAATATAAATATGATATTTTCTTAATAAATTAATTTAATTTTTGTTATCATTTCAACGGTCAACATGACATTAATGGTATATTGATGATAAGACATATCGAGTCAATGTGGATGTCCTGACTAATATCTCTCTTGAAATATAGGCTTGAAAACATTTGAAAGATGTTGAGCAAAAAATGACACATGGACAATAAGCTTCATACTTCTTGTCTATTTGTCATTTGAAACTGCAGGTACAGAATAATAATTAAACATTAAAGTGATTCTTGTAGATGAATAAAAACACAGATTGTTTTTGATTGGTTTATTCTGGATTAAAAAAACAGGGGAAGAAATAAGTTAGCGTTGCTATGTACAATGCATGTATAAACGTAAAAGAAGACGCAAATGTAAGCATCATTTCATAATTCGAATTCGTTTCACATATTTGCAGAATCACATGTTTTCAGATCCACATTGGGTGCTTCACGTGTGTGCTGCTTCACATTTTTCCAGCTTCAACGACCGCTTGTTTCTAGTAAGATCCATCCGTGTACATGCTGGTGTACATGCTTCTGCTCTTGCTCCTCCAGGTGTCCACCGTCTCATCAGCTCTGTTCTGAGCTTCATCTAGTTCCTGCTTCATCTTGCGGTACTTGGACATGTTGACGGCTGCCATGCTCTCCTGAAAGGCAGATAAAGAGATATTTTAATGTATTTTCAAGCATAAGATACTTATTCACAGGCAAACTCTTTGTTGCATGGACTTAGTTATCATTGAGATAAGAAACGTGTGATGTGCACTTAGCCACCGACTCAGTGAACTCATTAATATTACAAAAAGTTGATTATTCTTACCGCATCATCAGCCTGAGACTTGAGAGTCCTCATCTGAGCGTTCTGCTTGTCAATGATGTCCTGCAGTCTGTCAACCGTCTTCTTGTTCTCATCAACCTGGTAGCTCATCTCCTTCACACGGCGTTCATGTTGACGACTCGTCTTGATGGCGTCTCCATTCCTCATCTGTTCCCTCTCAAGCTCAACCTCAAGGTCGTGGATCTGAGAAAGGAAAATAATTGTACTTGTGCCATAACAAAAGAACCAACAACGGATTTCAGAAAGACATCTTTTATTACTTGTCTTTTTGCTTTGAACATAGATGGTTTCATTGTGATTCGAAAGTTTAAAATAATAGGCAACTCAGTTTGATTTTATGTTTTATCACATTTGCTATTGGTGCTGCAGAAACTCTACACTGTGAATGCTTACCATTTTTGCCTTGGAGGTTTCGATGCTGTTTGCCTTGGCTTGAGCGGACTCGCAGCTGTGTTCAGCCTCACTCAGTCTCATTTGAAGACGGCGTCTGAAACAAAAAGACTTTATAAAGACATATCCAAATGCATTGCAGATGAAAATATAATACATGTACTTGGAAAGTATTTCATATTATACTCATTTTGTATATAGTTTTAATTGAATGCATTGGGGACGTCCAGTCAATTATCTCAAGTTCATGATGAAAATTCGTGATTGCAGACTAAATATAACATACTTGGTTTCCTCCAGCTCATCGACTCTGGTCATGCCTTCAGTCTCATATTTGCATCTCCACTGAAGCATCTCCTGGTTGGTCTTGGAAAGTTGGCGCTGTAGAGCTGCACGAGCCTCCTGCTCCTCCATCAGTTGCTCCTTGAGAGAGTCCATGTCAGTCTTCATGTTCCTCATCTCCGTCTGAGATCTCTGACGGATCTAAACAGGATATACAAAATATGTTAAGATGAGAAAACCTTATCCATGTTTGTAAATGAATATTAGTGATTGCACAAATTCGTCAATCATTTTAGAATAATGATGTCACAAGGACGTAGATTAAAAACTCTATTGTTGTCTGTATTTTAGTGATTAATGTAGGGTTCTTAAAATAATGATAGCGCTGTGGCATATTTATCATCTTGAAGATGTTTTTATTGTGACAATAACGATATTGTAAATCAATGACCAACATACTCTCTGTTCATCATCACAGACACGTCGGATTTCCTCCATCTGCATACATACAGCTGACTTCTCCTTGTTCATCTTGTTGAGTTTGTGTTCAGCCTCCTCAAGTTGACGGGCCAGATCAACAGACTCGGTCATCAGTCTGTTCTTCTCAATCTGCAGCTCTCCGATCTGACGGGAGCTGTCGTCGATCTGAGCATTGAGGTCAGCCAGCTGAGACTGCATCTGCTTAGACATGGCGTCCGAACATCCGCCCTGGAGAGAGGGAAAATGATTTTTTTTTTATATCATCTTCCCATTTGTTGATTTTAACACATTATTTGGTTTTAATTATTTGGAAGAAGTGAAAGAGGTATCGAATTTCCACTCACCTTATTTTTCTTAGCATGTTCCATCTCGTCCTGAAGATCACACATCTCAGCCTTCATCTGGTTCTTTTCCTTCTCAAGCCTGTAATGCAACGATGACATAATAAAACTAGATTAGCGTTTGCGGGATACCGCAAAAGCAGAGCAGCCCCGGAACTTTGGGTTTCGCCTTACCCTATTCCGCCTTTTACAGGCCTCACCAAATTGGGAATTTTCTCGTGACCTTGACCTTTGACACTCAAGGTCACACAATCAATGAACACATTTCATTGAGTATAACATTATTGCAATGAAATAAAGTGTTAAAAATCAAATTATTCCATTTTCTCCATATATGTTGACCTTGCTGTGACCTTGACCTTCGACAGTTAGTACCCAAAACCTTTTGAAAATGTTGTACTTCTCAAGAGATAATATATACAAAATCTAAACTTCATAGCACAAAAACTTTTCAAGTTATTGTGTTTACAAGGAATTGCAATAACTCATATCTCATGACCTTGACCTTTGACCTTCAAGGTCACACAATAATTGAACACTTTTTATTGAGTATAACAATCATGTATTGATTAAAAGTGATCATAGTTAAAATTAAGCATTTTCGCTAAACCATGCTTAAGTCATGACCTTGCTGTGACCTTGACCTTTGACAGATTGTAGCCGAAACCTTTTCAAATTTTTTTACTTTTCCAAGGATGATATATACCAAGTAAGAGCTTCATAGCACAAAAACTTTTCAAGTTACCGTGTTTACAAAGAATTTTGTGGTGATTTTATAACTCGTGACCTTGACCTTTGAACTTGAAAGTGAACATGTCATAATGATTCCCTGGAAGTATTAACATTGAGACATGTTCATGAGTTCTGAAAAGCTAAATGGGATAAAGTTATACCCCAATTTAGTGCATTTTGTAACAACTCATATCTCATGACCTTGACCTTTGACCTTCAAGGTCACACAATCATTGAACACTTTTTATTGAGTATAACAATCATGTATTGATTAAAAGTGTTCATAGTTAAAATATAGCATTTTCGCTAAAACATGCTTACGTCATGACCTTGCTGTGACCTTGACCTTTGACGGATTGTAGCCAAAACCTTTTCAAAATTTTTTACTTTTCCAAGGATGATATATACCAAGTTAGAGCTTCATAGCACAAAAACTTTTCAAGTTATCGCGTTTACAAGGAATTCTTAGAGTGAATACATAGCTCGTGACCTTGACCTTTGACCATGAAAGTGAACGTGTCAAAATCGTTCCCCCGAGGTATGAGTAGTAAGGTATGAATAAGAGTTCTGGAAAGCTTAGTGGAAAAAAGTTATAGCTAGTAGTACGAGTGCGGCGGCGGCGGCGGCAGCGGCGGCGATGGAAACTTCACAAAAACTGATAGCAGCCCCGTCCTTAGACGGGGCTGCTAAATATTAAAACCCTTCCCTTTATGACATTTAATTTCTCATCTAGAACAGAGTGAAATGGTGAGAATTTATTAAACAGGGTTTACTCTTTTAGCTTTTTTATATCTCACCTGGCCTTGACTTTCATGAGCTGCTCCATCTGTTCTGTCATCTCCTCCATGGCGTCCTTCTGCTTCTTACGGATTGCAGTCAACTGAGCGTCGTGGCTGGAGGAAGCTTCTTCCATCTCCTGCTTCAGCTTCTGACAATCCATCTCTCGCTTCTTCAGGGTGTCAGTCTGTGGAGCAAGTAAATAGCACATAAGTTATTTAGGCGACACGTGGATTGCGATTTACATACTCCTCGTATAGGTATAGATCCGTATCGTGGTTGGCAGCTTATTCTTGGAAACTCGTTCTTAATTTTAAGTTATGGTTTTGCCATCTTAAGGTCGTATTTGTATGATGCTTCCTATCTATCAGCATTTGACTTTGACAAAGGAAGGGGTTCAATATTTGCTCTTTACCTGTGAGGCTATAGTAGAGTTTGATTGTTCCAGATCCTGGGCCATGTCATCCAAATCGTTAGCAAACTGCGTTCTCTGCTTCTCTACCTGTATAGAGATCAGAACAATTACATGTTTACCACTTTCATTGAAAAGGTTTTTACTCGTGGGTTTAAAATTTCATATGAATTGAATATCTTTTTGTGTTAATAAAAGTTATGACATCGTTCTTTAGAGTTGAAAATGATGAATATAATCAACATTTACATAATGATTTACAGTAACAAACCTTTGATCTTGTCTGTCTCTCAGCTTCCAATTGTTCCTCGCATTCTTCAAGATTATGCTGCAATAACATAATTCAAAATGATTATCCTTTACCGTTTTAAAACATTTTCAAACATATTCCGAAAGTTATGAAATGCTTTAACAAGTTTAGCAACTCGTTAATTTCAAATCAAATGAAAACAATTTTTGCAATTGCATAAGAATGGAATAATTCTTTTAACCAAATCATAAGTTTTATTTCAAACTCACAGTGAGTTCTTTGATCTTTTTCATTTGCTGGACTCCGTGGTTCTCCAGTTCTTCCACCTGGTTCATCAGACCAACAATCTCCTTCTCCTTCCTGGAAGCAGAGGTAGATAGAATATAATACATGTTATATTTGTTTATAAAAAGTCAGAAAATTGAGAAGATGAATTAAATGTTAATATTTTTGGTAAATTTTCATACTTCTTCAGAGTCTCCTCAAGATCGCTCTTCATTCGCTCCAAGTCGTCACAGTTATCTTTTGATGTCTTCAGATCTTGTTCAACTTTCTTCTTGGCTTTCTCAACATCAGCACGGACCTTCTTCTCGTGGTCTAGCATGTCCTCAAGCTGGAATTAAAAATGTTATAAAATGTATTCGCTGGTCAATTAAACCCTTAACTTAAAAGCAACTCCTCATTCATAGAAAAGGGAGAAGAATATTGATGTTTGAATACACTTCAAAATTTATAATTTTAAACATTATACATTATGAAAGTTTCGGACTGTTAACATTCAAGTAAATGGACTTTATTGAAAGGATACATACCTCTACAATAGCTGCCTCAAGCTTTTGTCTCAGTTTGTTAAGGTTAGAGCATTTGGTTTCTTCTTCTTGGAGACACGTTTCTGTTTTGTTGAGTTTGTCATCAACTTCCTTCTTGGCCTTCGTGAGTTTTGCAAGAGACTCTTCCAACTGAGCCATCTCACCAGTGAGAGTTTTTATTTGGCCGTCCCTGTGCTTGATGTCATGTTCACACTGAAAGGAGATGGTTTCTCTTTAATGTATTGTGATATGCTTTTAACTAACGAACGAGTCTATTGAATAAATTTAATCAATCAAAATGGAATTTTACAATGTCCTAAATGGAACTGGATACTTACCTTAGAAATAGTTGTTTCCAGGTTTTCAACGTTGGTCTTCAGTGTACAGATTTCGGTATCCATCTCCATTTGCTGTTGAGTGAGCTTGGTAATGGTATCTTCAGACTCAACGAGTCGTTCATCAAGCTCCTTTATCTGGGCATCACTTTCAACCTTCTCGGCAAGCAGCTGTTCTATCCTTTCTTCATGCTCATCAATGGTGTCTTGTTGAGTCTGGACCTCAAGGGAGAGGTTGTTCTTTGCTTCTGACAAGGTAACATTGGCTTCTTCAAGTTCCTTGCACCTTTGCTTTACCTTTTCAAAGTCATCTTTAGATTTTGCAAGAGCTTCCTCCTTCTGTTTCATCTCGTCTTCTTCAGCAACAGCAGTCAGAAGAGGCTTGATCTTTGTGTAGAATCCCCACCAGACCCAGTTTCTCATGGCCAGCCATTTGCGGATATTCTTCTGGACAAGTTCCAGAGCAACTCTCTTGTCATGGAGATTCTTCAGGTATTTACGCATCAGGTACCCTCTGATATGAGATTGGAAAAGGGCAACTATGACGGACAGACGTTCGTCTCTGAGTTCCTCCAGGTAACCAAGAACACCAGCTTTGAAGAATACCTTTGTATTTCCAAGACGATACTCTTCCTTGTCCATCTCAAGAGCTTCAAGGATCTTTTCGGCAACAAGTTTTCCCTCAACGAAGCCTTGAGGAATAGCATTTGGGGCCAAAATAGAGTACCTAAAATAGATAGGAAATATACACTATTAAACACTTTCATGTTAATGAAAAAATAAGCTTTTGTTTTGTTTTCTAGAAACAATTCAATACGATAAACACTCAATGTCTCCTCAATATTGAATATGTAGTTTTGACTGATGACATTCACATTTTACACACACTTTCACTCTCTTGGCAAAATCCATTAGCTCTAAACCTTACCTCTGTTTGAACTCAGAGTAGACGACTCTGCTTGGGAAACCCTTCCTACAGATACGGATACCCTCAAGTACACCGTTACACTGCAGCTGGTGGAGCACAAGGCCAGCATCAATCAGACCTGGAGTCTTGGTCTCGTTGGGGATGAGACAACGCACAAAGTGGGGGTGAGTTGTGTACAGGTTCTTCATCAGCTTGTTCAAAGATTCCTGAAACAGGATTGATTGTTTCAGAATTGTGGAAAAGTTATATTCTTAGATCTGTCTGTAAATATTTCATTCCCCATGAAGGTGTTACAAAAGAATGTCATGAAAAGTGCTTACTCTGTGAGTGGCAGAGATGGTCTGGAAGGCAGAACTCTTCTTCTTCTTCTTTCCACCTCCTGAAGAAGCGCCTTCTCCTTCTGTAATTAATGTTTCAATGATTAAGTTGAATATTGAGTTCATGACATTGAAGTAAAATCCCTCCATCTGTTGATTATGAGGGGTCTCTTTTACTTAATGATAAGTCAAAGCATTGTATGAATTTTGGTAGAAAATCTTCTGGTGACCATGCAGTGAGTCATATCAGTGTACCACAAAATAATAGAAAAAGGCATACCTCCTTCGGGTGATGAGAAGAGCATAGCCACAAGGGGTTCCTTGGATTGTTTCATGAGCTCGACGATTGTTTCGTTGACTGGGTCCTTGTTCTTCTCGAGCCAGCCTCCGATGTTGTAGGGAACAGTTCCAGCATAGTGCTTCAGAGCAAAGTCACCATATTGACCTCCCTTCATGGACTTGGATGGTTTCAAGAAGTTGGGAGATTTGCCCATGTGGTTCTGAGTCAGTTTGTCCTTGAAGGTCTTGTCGGAAGCCTTTGGGAACATGCACTCTTCCTCCAGGATGGACAAGATACCCAGGGGCTGGAAAATTAAAGCAGTAAGCAATAAAAGATTATAGGAAGAAATGTCAAGGTTTTCTTGCGATATATTTACAATGAACAGAACCTATTGGTATTCTGTTAAAGTGTTATAAAGAGAAGGATACAATCCTGAGCCATTTTGAACTTTATATGATTTAATTGTACATTTTCAAAGGGTCCATCGTTTTCTATCTTATTGGCTAACCTTTTCGATTAACTCAATGCAGGCTTGCAGATCCATGCCGAAGTCAATGAACTCCCACTTGATGCCTTCCTTCTTGTATTCTTCCTGCTCCAGCACAAACATGTGGTGGTTGAAGAACTGCTGGAGACGTTCGTTGGTGTAGTTGATGCACAGTTGCTCGAAGCTGTTGAACTGAAAAAATACAGAAGTTATCAGTATTTGTTTACGTTGTCATGAAAAATATGTTTACGATTTGCTTACATATTTTTATCAATAACTTTGAATAAATAAATCATCAGATCTCAATAGCAACAATATTTACATCTAAACCGACATCAATAACAATAATCTTATATTTGATGATATCAAATATAAGATTATTGTTATGTTATTGCTATGATAAAAATTGATTGCTATAAGAAGATTACACAAAATAAATTACTAAATCAGATATTATAAGAACTTACATCAAAGATTTCGAAGCCAGCAATATCCAGCACACCAATGAAGAACTGTCTTGGTTTCTTGGTATCAAGACTGTGGTTGACTCTCTTCACAAGCCAGTTGAAGACACGATCGTACAGAGACTTGGCCAAAGCTCCAACAGAGTACACGACCTGATTCTTGGTACGACCCTGGGTCACGTAGTCCATAGCAACCTTGATCTTTGGTTTGCACAAGGCCTTGAGGAAGTCACCACAGTTGACACCCAGAAGGAAGGAGACCTTCTCAGCCTCAGCAGTTCCATCGGGCTCAGCCTGTTCACCCTTTTGTTTGAATTTCATCTCACCCATGTGAAGGATGGAACCAGTACATTTGTAGGCGCTGGTCTTCTCATCAGGAGAGAAGCCAAGGACGTCGAAGGCAGTCTGGAATGTAAAAAAAATAACATTTTTTATCTACGAAAACACTTTCAAAATCATCATAAATATTCAGATAACAGTTGTCTCAGTTTCATTAGGCTTTTAATTGTTATAAAAACAGGGTTTTACTCCTTTAAAAAACTTGATTACTTTGCTTAGTCGTCAAATAAAATACTGCCAGTTATGTTTTATAAAATATAAAAACAACACATTTTGAACTTACATCTGTCATCTTCATTTCTTCAACATCATCAATACCGTTGACAGTGAGAACTCCCTGGTTGATGAAGGAGAAGAGACCAGCGTCAGGGTTGGCCAGGATTGTCTCTGAAAGACAAAGGTATTGATTGATTGTTAAACTTTTCTACTGTAAAGAATGAAATTGTAATGGTTGGAAACCCTATTTCGACAACCGGATATTTCCAGTGAAATAACTCACCAGTGACTGATGGTACAGCTCCAGTCAGCATCTGGTAGAAGATGTGGTAGTTTCTCTCCACGGACTGTTGGTAGGTCACACGGGACTTCTCAAGCAGGTCTGAAACACAATGATGAAAGGTCTGTTGAATAAGAATTTCAAAAGTTTTTACGAATCGAAACCAAAACATAATCAAATTTGGATTTGTTTACAAGAGGATTTGAAATACAACATAACTATGTTCGAGGAACTTAATGTTATGTTTTTGAGAAACATTACAAGGAAATAAAGCATGTATTTCCCAAATTTATATGGCAGATTGGCATAAATTATCATGTTCAAATAACTTACATGTTTCAATGTCAGCTCCGGCAATCTTTCCTGACGAAGCGAAATGAATTCTTACGAATTTCCCCTGAAACATGAAAAATATATGAGTTGTTGGGTTTTTTTAAAGATAAATTTAACACAAAATGTTATTCTTCTAATGAAATGACATGTTTCACAGACACAATATTCTATTGGTTAGTACTTACGAATCTGGAGGAGTTGTTGTTTCGGGACGTCTTGGCGTTACCGTAGGCCTCAAGAACAGGGTTAGCCTGCACAATCTGGTCTTCAAGGGAACCCTGGAAAACAAACAAAACATTGATGCTGTGAACATTTAAATCCTGAATAACTTATCGAATTAAACATCTCTACAACTTTAAGATTTTGTTGCGTTGAACAATTTTACTATAACGTTTAATTTTGAAACTGATTCAAACCTTCTTGTCATCCTTCTCTGCATCATCTCCCTTAGAGGCGGCGGCGACGTAGGCGAAGTAGGCGATAACCTTCTTGGTGTTCTCAGTCTTACCGGCTCCAGACTCGCCACTGTGAACAACAAAATTCATGGAATACAAAAATCTAAATCATATTTTCCTTGTTTTCATAATCTAGTAACTACTAATGCTGCATTGTACGTGTATAATACGAGAGTTTGACAACACCATATGCTTTGTCAAAGAGTTTGATGTTGTTTTTGTCAAGTAATTTATATGGGAATGTTAAATCAAGAAAAAGGTCTTTCTACTCGATTTGACAATATTAATTGGACGTCGCAATACTCCTTGACAATAAACCGACTTGAAGTAAGATAAACATAGCTGTATCCATGAATTTCTATTCATAATGTTGTTATCAACCGTCTGGTAGAAGTTGATTAAACTAATAATTGGCTTTTTCGTTGGCATTGATAATTGCTCGGATGACAAATTTGGTTTTGATAATCGTTCTTCTAGTAAAAATCCTGAGATTCTTTCTCTAAGTGGATGTTAATTAATTCACTCAAAATTTCCTATTTTTGCTTAAAGATAATAACGCGTCAATGACAGTTCCTCGGAATAATTACTTCTATCCGAAACGGGCTGCAGATGTAATCACCAATTGAAAACTACAATGATGAATGAAGTGGATATAAAGGTAAATCTAAGATTTGTGATCTTGATTTAAAGAAATACTACCCTGCGTCCATCTTCCAAACATATAATGGTAATTGATACTCCTTTAATTGCAATGGCTTGTTAAAGTCTATAATGAAAAGGTTACTTACGTAATCAACATAGATTGGTTCTCCCGATCTGCAAAATAATTGAAGAACTCTTTGAAAACGAATAATGTGTTCTGAATCCTTTATTACTTGCTATATTTTTCAATTACTTCAAGTTTAGTGCTTCTTTTCAGTCTAGGTAAACCTAAACTCACTATTATCCGTTACACTGCTATACTGAGTCTAGAAAGGTCTGGTTGAGGGTCGCGTCAGCCGACCTTTCTGCGACCTATAACCCTCCAACGTTATACGTGCGAAGGCAGACTATCGTGGCTTGGTAAGATCAGTTCTGATTGGTCAACTTGGTCACGTGGGCTGACGCGACTCTCAATCAAGCCTTTCTAGACTCAGTATAGCAGTGTAACGGATAATAGTGAGGCTAGGTTTACTTAGACTGGCTTCTTTTCAGCATGCAATGGCTTTACATAGTAACTATAACATCGACATATAAGAGCACTCACCTTGCACCATGAACTGGTAGGCGTTGTCTGAGACAGAGAACAAGTGAGGGGGCATCTCAGTCTTCCTCTTGCCCCGGTATTTACCCACGATTTGTGGGGTGTAGATGGGGAGACGACGGTACGGGTTGATGGCGATACAGAACAGGCCGGAGTAGGTCTGTTTTACAGAAATAACACTTATATAATGCTGTTATACAGTTGTCAGTTCATACAAAGTAATCATACATGGAAGTCTATGATCAATTATTCACTGCTTACGATATAATTTCACTTCTAAGAAAGTAAATGCTTCTGATCTGCATTATTTTAAACAACATTTGAAAATGTTGTTTACAAAAACTGTTTCGATATAGATGTACCTATACAAATTTCTTGATGTCAGAATGACTTTTTCATTCACAAGTGACTGCTGTCTGTAAATCTTCAGAAAAGAACTCTGCAACAGTGTCTGCCATCGCCAATTTTGAAAGAAATATTTACTCTTCTTGTGTATAACTATTTGAAGTAAAGTGAATGTAAATTCAAAAACAAAATTTAAAGGGGGTCTCCAACTTCTAATTTTTAACTTCCAGTGTTTTATTAGCGAGGCCCCGAGAGATTCGGAGAGGGCCTCGCTAATAAAACACTGGACGTTTAAAATTAGAAGTTGGAGACCCCCTTTAATGCTATATGCAATACACGTACATAGATCATTCCTGAGGTGTATCTGGCTCTCAGGTTGTACAGAACGCTGGCTTCGTTCAGATACGTCAGTTCAGCGATATCCTCGAACTTCTCGTACTTGGGAGGGTTCATCGACTGGATCAGGTCGTTTTTGAGGGTCTTGGTCTGAAAAAACGAAGTCGCTGAGTTTGAGAAGTTCTTTGTTTGGCAAATTTGTGATTACATGAAACAAGTTTTTTCGTAAGATTATGTTTTCAACTTTTCAACTGTCAAATAAATTCGGAGTTATTGAGCTCTCTATAATATCTGCTATTTCTAGTGGTATCGTTAAAGATGAATAACGCTCATTGTTTTATTTTGAAAATTCATATACCTCGTTGGTTTCGGTTACGAGGACGGTGACTTGATCACCGGAAGTGCTTTGGATCTCGCCTGCCCGGAAACCCTGTTCCTCATCCGGTACCCAGCATGCCTTCTTAGCATCAAAAGTCTGTGTCTGTTCCTTCATCAGCTTCTTGCGGTCGATAGCAAGGTACTGCATGTCGGGATCGGCGGGATCGTAAGCGGCCATGTTGATGCGAAGTTGTTGATGAAATAATAGAAATAAGAAAGTCGTCTCCTTCTGAAAGCAAAGAAGAACATTTTAGAAAATACGAGCGTCCAGATTAATCATAGCCACAAATGAATTGATTCTTTTAAACTACAATTTCCAATTGCCTTAAGGTTGCCAAACAGACACAGTCTTTACATGATATCTGATGAAATAGGTTTGATGATATTTTCCTAAGCATTTATCTCTAGACATATTTTGCGAAAATTTCGTCTAAAACAAGGATTCCAAAGAGCATCACATCTTCAAACTGCTTTACTTACCCCGAAACTGTTAATGAATGTAAAGCCAGGAAGTAATGCTTATATACCCATCTTTCGCTGGACTGTTATGTAAAACCCGATGCACCCGATACATTCAGTTACATAACATGCTATCATATTGTTGTGTTGGCAGTATCGGCAGCCGCTCTCACACCGGGGTGTCTCGCTACTAATGGCTATGTGAAACATTATCTCAATCACTTGTACGATTATTAGCATGACGTGCTTTCTGTTAAGCGAATTATTTCCTTTCAACCATATCCCATATGGATATATGGTTTAAACATATTTTATTCACAAAACTTTGGATTGGGAACACGTTGTCCAACTAAGAACACCCTCTCCTTGGTAATTACAATATTGAACATACATATTTGTATAGGAGACAATAAGAGAACTGAATACACTTCTAACCGTTTTACTCAAATCGTTTGGTAACATGAATGAATGCTTGAACTGATTTAAACACATGTACATTTTCATTGATGCAAACATTTAAGTTTGTGTTAACTTCAGTGTTAATATGAAATTGTCTCTCTGAATGATAAATAACCATGAACGTTAATGATGATCTATCATTCAAAAAAGCTAACATTTTATTACAGTTCTTAAAGAAACAGCTAATCTAGTAATGTAAGTAGCGGGCACGTCGTTTCGTATTTTCCCGATGCACGATAGAATATATACTATCTCAGAAACAATTACTCCTATGATTACTGATAATGAATTTCAAATCCATTATAATTTTGTCTTCCGATAAAGTTTATTTAAAAGATCATGAACGAGTTGTCTTGATGCCCTTCTGGATTTATCACAATAGCCAATCTGAAATGAGCAATTCGTTCTGATGTCATATATAATGATGCTCCAAAACCAAGGCATTGAAAATGTATATGATATTCATACACATGTACACACAACCTTGTTTAAACGCAGTTTTTTCACTTCACTTGAATTTGAATATTTGAAACGCCAATTTCCGTTTTTGATCATTCTATCTTCCTTTAAAAACGTGCTACTGTCTTTTTTTAAAAGCAAGTAAAATGTGTTTGAAATAATATATCAAGAAGTTGAATCAATCAATATTTACTTCCGTACTGAGAAGGTCATAGGTTTATAGTACATTTCAAACAACTTTCTTAACATTATTGCTTGGTGGATATAAACTGCAACATGTTCATTTAGACAATTCAATAATGAGGAAAAATATCATTTGTTGGATGGACAAAATAGAATTCTTTTGTGTATTTTTTACTTATAACATACAAGAAGAAAATTAATTTCGTCTTCTACAATGTAACTATTACAACATTAACATATTCTGTCTTCTCTTTTGATATTAATAAATCTTTTCAATAAACCGGTCATGAGAAGAACATCGAGCTAACGATATCCTAAATTTTCTTACATTAACACGTGATAAATGTTCCATATAAATGTAAGTTTTGAAAATTGTGTAGTAAATGCATTTTGAAGAAGACGAAAGTATTCCCGTCCCATGTTGTTGGTAGATATCTTTTAGTATTTTATGTATTTAAAAACAATGACGGAAATTATACTTTTGTTCATACCATATTAGGTAATTTAACCCAGTGGAAAATAGAAGTTTGAATCTTTTAGTTGTAGTTGATAAACGGGGAGGATATTTAATTCTGTCTTTAAATCCAACACATGCTTGAACTTTCACGCAGTAATTTCGATTTAATGCTTTTTGCGGGTGTTAAAATTTCATACTCATACTTCATTCAATTTTCTAATTGAGGATTTATTCTTTATTTCAAATCAAAGTTAATATCTTCAAGAAACGTCATCGTATTAACACAGGACCCTTACAGCATAGCATTCAGCCTGTCACCAACTGGGTGTTAACCATTAGACCACAGAAGCCAATTGAAATGGTGGTATTCTCATGTGCATTATTAATTTACTTTATCTTTTATCCTTTTTTCAGCACTTTGCGTTTTACGAATTTAAAAAAAATTGGTCATGTATTGCCCTGTTAAAATTGAATGTTTGCATGTCATGCAGAAAACTAAACCAATGCGTTGTAACAGTACTGGCATTTCCGCTTATATGGATGAGTGAATGATTCACATGGACATTGAGTTGGATTAGGACGTTGACGTTGATGAGTGTGAGCGTCTTTGATCAACAGTTCTTGCTTCCCATGCAATTCTCTTTATTTCTATTATTGACCCAATTAAAGACGTTGCATTTTAACAATCTTTACCACATAATACCTGGGGATAAAATATTTAGCATTTTGTATAAACATTTTGTATTTCATATGGTTGCAGGATTATAAACATTGTTCCGTTGATGGGGAGATGTGTCATCGTAACATCGTTAGACTCTATTGAAGGATCCTGCGTCAGAAGAGTTTTGTCAATTGAGTAACCGGGGAATAGACTTGTGTGGGACAAAGCTAACAACTTCGATTAAATGATTTCTTTCGCAAAGGACACATGAACACCTCGGAAAAAACGTTCATCCTACTCGAAGAGTATCAATACGTACGTTATAGCTACTAAATAATCTCACGAAAGTGTTCTATAACATAAGAAATCGCAAGTTACAGTTGATAACAGTTTGAATTTTGATATCAAAAGTGTTGAGATCTTAAATGAAAACATAGGAATGTACCATTCCATCTAGACTACAATTCATTTTCACTTTGTCTTCATAAGGGCACTTACATACATAGCACGTTCAGTACGACGATTGTCGCGTCAACATGTTGATGACGTCATGGAATGTACATAACCTTGTCAGTCATTGCATTCAATACATTTTGTATTTTTGTCATTAGCTATTCGAGATATTTACTCGGATCTGACCCGGCGTCATCTTGAACTAATAGTTTGGATGATATCGAACGTTTTTACTATTATTAAAATGCTACCTTTTTAGTTTATTACATATTTACAGTAAGATCGGCAAGCCATTAACCTATCACTCCATATTGTTGTATTATTGTTAGTTCGAGTGATGTTTAAAGTATCTGATGATATGAACATATACAGAAATAAACTAATAACACACAAGAAGTAATCTCAAAAGAAGCATATTGTTTTATCATAAAATTATGACAGTTAGCAGTAGCACGTTTTTTGATAATTTCATATTTTAAAAATGTCACTAATAATTGGAAGTTAATGCTAAATGTATTATTTTGACAGTGTCAAAAATCTTATTACACAAGCTAATCATCCATAGTCAGAGGACAAAGTATGAAGATTCTCATAAAATCCATTGGCGGCCATTTTCCGCATGTGAGCACCTTTAATTCAATTTGTGTAAGAAAAAGGAATCGCATGGTTAAACTTTACGTTATATATTTGAATTATTACTGATCCATTTAGTTTAAAAGCATTGTCTTTCAATTGGAACCATTAATTTTCATTTTCATGACATATGCCCCCTAAAAACGTGCTACTGCCCCTTTAATGGATGATGGAGGTTACTTTGAAGTAAATTCAAATTGTCTGAAAACATGCGATCGTTTTTCTACTGGTGCAAAGTCACGTGACACATAGATAAAATCACCGCTTATAATCGATGTTTTGTACCACAAGTAAGCAAAAAAGAACACTTCCTACCACCAAAGGTCAAACCTAAAAAGCTTTAATTATTTACAAATATTCGAATGTATGGAAATGCATTTACATTGACAATGTATTGTAATAAAACAAAGCTAGGGATGTTAGACGACCTGAAGAGAAACCCAACCAACTGCCTCTTTGCAGCATGAAGGCTGATAAATATGAGCTTGAGACCACCATTTACACTATCTATAAATGACGTCATGGAAAATGCTATATTGTCTTATGCACAAATTTTACCAGGAGACCATTTAGAGATGACATTTGGCTTTTGTTCTCTCATAAGGGTTATAAAATCGGTTGATAAGTTTCTTTTGCCATTGAGTTTATGTTACTGTTGCTATATTATAAACCAACCGGAAAATCACAATGATTCTATGTCTTATCCATTGGGACCGAAACATTAAGATGTCATTTTCCGTTTGGTGCCGAACAATATTAATGTTATCATCAAGAGGTATTGACTGTATCGGGATTCCATATTTTAGGTTATATGTTATGCACCCCTACTACACTGAGTACAAAGTATGATCTTTTCATTTATATACACAATACAATATTGCTTATCGTTCAAATAGACTAACCTGCATTTATTAAACAATTTGTATTGTTTGTTTGTTGTCTTTTGTTTGTCCAAGCTTATCTAATTTGTTTTATAAGTCAATTTTATCAATAATCAGATTACATATTTTTGAGTAGCTTAAACAATGTTAAAAGACGATGTCGCGCTCATCCCTAAAAAATAATGCTATTCTAAGCAGTAAAAATATTGTGTTACATATAAATCATTTTATTTGATATCTATTGAGGTGCTCCCTATACAAAAAACGATGAATGTTTTATAACAATAAGGTGATTTTTACGAGGATATCATTTTGAAATACCTATACATCATTTCTTGTGTAGAACTTCATCAGTGTAAATGATATGTATCATTAGTCATTATTCATGCTATCACGTTGGATAAAAGATAATTTTACAGTTACCTTTTCAATGTTTCAATTCTTCTAACAATTACCTTACTCCACATAACCGAGTTACCTTACTCTCGCTTGAGTTTTTAAAACAAATATTGTGATTTATTTACACACTCTACGAATGGTGACATATCATCTAATGAATCTTTGATACATGCCCAAGACATGTGCATAGATTATATGACTGAAAATAACCTAGTATTGTTTTGAAATGCATTTGAAGAAAAGTCACTATCAGCGATGTTTTGCTGTTCCGCCATTTTTTAAAGGTAACTGCAGTTACCTTACTCAGTGTAGTAGGGGTGTTATGGACGTGTCATGTCAGTTTATTTCTGCACACATATCAATCAAAGGTTTGATAATCTTTGAAATATTTTGGTTGTTCTGAACATTATAATTTATAGAAATTGGCGTTTCATGCAGTTTATTTCTGCACATATCAATCCAAAGTTTTCTAATCTTTAAAAGTTATTTTTGTTTTTCTGAAAGTTATTATTCATGATAATCAGTAACGTATTTCGGTTTTACCTTGCAAATGTATCCAGGCTACAAGATCGTTTCTATCAAAAGTCATAGAAAATCACAGTCACAGTTTTAAAAAAATATGCAAGTCCAATAAGTAATTTGTATCTAAAAGAGCAATGTGGTATTTTGACAAATATCAAAACAAATTTTGAAAAAAGAAGTATTTTTTTCTTAAAGAATAATAGAAATATAATGTGATTTATGTCAAGTCTGAAGTCAAATTCCTCTTATCTGAATACAAACGACTAAATTCTTTCACTGTAATTAAATGTCTGTATTCCAGAAAAAATTAATGCAAGATGTCATATTCTTTAATATAAGCGATTGCATGTGAATCTTGTTTCACTTTTATCGTACATTAGTTGCAGTTGACTTATACATGAACTCAAACCTAACAGGGACACAAACTTGTAAGCAAACATATAAGCAAAGCTGAACGCGCGTTAACGTCCGTCATATCAGGTGTGTTGGTTGTTGATGATAGCACATTTCTCTCTCAACCATCACATGCAACGTTTTGCTCTTTATAATAAGTTCCCAAAAAAAATGATCTTTACATCTTTACATCCCCTTAAACAATGTGCTTTGCTTGATATTAGACACGTTGTCGACTAGAAAAAAAGCCTTTTCCACTTGTATTTCATCTTTTTAAGCTCATTAAAATGTTTTCGTCAATCCCTAAATCCTTTTGTATGTGTAATTTGACTTCTTGTCATATATTCAAAGACAACTTCATAATGATAAGATTTCAAAGAAATTCTTAATTTTGAATTTAAACCAGTTGTACATTGAACAATATTCAACATTTCTGCATAGAGTTTCTTTATTACTTTTATACCTTGTTGATTAACCTTATCAATCAGTTAAAGTGTATCGGTTGGTGCTGTATCTGATAATAAAATTTCTCAATTTATATGCCTACCTCAATGGATATTTTTGTGTGCTATCTTAATTGCTATGGTGTACATTATTCTTCTATTACATCATGTTGTTGATTGTATTTGTATAAGCCTCAGGACATGGCACTGTTACCTTCAAGTCACGACTGCTCAAAGAGAAACACTTTTGAACTCTCGCAGGCCATCAATTCTTTTTCATTCAATATAAGTCGTCTTATTGCAGTGGAAAGTTTTTTTAAAGGGTAAAATGTGGTTGTTATGTTTGTTGAAATGTCAAGAAGAGAGCTCAATTTTGAGCTTTTTTTACTTGTGTTTACAGTGTTAATATATATGATAATAACATATATATTTTTTTTCTTCATTGTTTAGTTGTACAATTCTGTAACCGGAAGCATAATTCCAGTTTTCCCTGTATGTAACGTCCATAACAATTCAACATTCACTTGACAGATTTCTTCTTTAAATGTGGTCCATTGCTCTAACTCCTGTTCATCAATGGTATAAGTGCAACATGTATTAACAAACTCTCTAGTTGCTTGCAGATTGGTTTATTCAAGACAAAAGAATGAGATTCAATAAATAATTCAAATAAGGATAATTATACAATAGTTTTGTCAAAATCTCGAAACACTGAATGTCTTTGTCCAAATTCCGCCATCTGATGTCAACTGAAAGCTTATGTCTAGTACGATCCATCGGTGTACATGCTGGTGTACATGCTTCTGCTCTTGCTCCTCCAGGTGTCCACCGTCTCATCAGCTCTGCTCTGAGCTTCATCCAGTTCCTGCTTCATCTTGCGGTACTTGGACATGTTGATGGCCGCCATGCTCTCCTGGAAGGCAGACGAAGAGATATTTTCATATTTTTTCAAGCATATTAAAATACTTATTTACAAGCAAACTCATCTGTTGCGTGGATTTAATTATCATTCAGAAACGTTTTATTGAGACTTAGCCACTTACTCCATGAACTCAGTATCATTACAGAAAACAAAGTACAGGTAAATATTTCTTACAGCATCATCAGCCTGAGACTTGAGAGTCCTCATCTGAGCGTTCTGCTTGTCAATGATGTCCTGCAGTCTGTCAATCGTCTTCTTGTTCTCATCAGCCTGGTAGCTCATCTCCTTCACACGGCGTTCATGTTGACGACTTGTCTTGATGGCGTCACCATTCCTCATCTGTTCCCTCTCAAGCTCAACATCAAGGTCGTGGATCTGAAAGTGAATGAAATATTTATTTAGTAATCACCTGGTAAATAGTTAGGAGTTCAGATAAACCTTAAGGTCTCGGATTTGACAAAAGGAATTAGAATTTGACTATTGCCATAACAAGAGAACCAACAAAGTATTTCAGAAACATTAATCTCAGCACCTGTTTGGCTATGTATTGTGTTTTAAAGGGTAAATATAATGACCAACTCAGTTGAAATTTCATGTTTGTCACACTTTGCCATTGGTTGTTTACAAACTCTTATCAATTGATGCTTACTATTTTAGCCTTTGAGGTTTCGATGCTGTTTGCCTTGGCTTGAGCGGACTCACAGCTGTGTTCAGTCTCGCTCAGTCTCATTTGAAGACGACGTCTGAAAGAGAAACACTTCATAAAGACATATCCAAATGCATTGCCGATTTAAGTATAATACATGTACTTGGAAAGAATTTCATATAATTTTCATTTTGATGATATGTTATTGAAGTTTTAATCGAATGCATAGGGAAAATATTTTATGACTTCCAGTCAAATTATCTCAAGTTCAAAATTGTGACTACAGAATAAACATAACCTACTTGGCCTCCTCAAGCTCATCGACTCTAGTCATGCCTTCAGTCTCATATTTGCATCTCCACTGAAGCATCTCCTGGTTGGTCTTGGAGAGTTGGCGCTGTAGAGCTGCACGAGCCTCCTGCTCCTCCATCAGTTGCTCCTTGAGAGAGTCCATGTCAGTCTTCATGTTCCTCATCTCCGTCTGAGATCTCTGCCGGATCTAAACATAATATACAAAATATGTTAAGATGAGGAAACATGTTTGTAAATGAATATTAGTGATTGCACAAATTCGCCAATCATTTAGAATATTGATGTCACAAGGAATTGGATTAACAACTCTATTGTTGTCTGTAT
Source organism: Steromphala cineraria (assembly GCA_916613615.1). Classification (NCBI taxonomy): domain Eukaryota; kingdom Metazoa; phylum Mollusca; class Gastropoda; order Trochida; family Trochidae; genus Steromphala; species Steromphala cineraria. Next base: position 78,043,037 of record OU744721.1, read on the forward strand.
TTTAGTGATTAATGTAGGGTTTACCTTTTGGAGATGTTTTTATTGTGACAATAACAATCTTGTAAGTCAATGACCAACATACCCTCTGCTCATCATCACAGACACGTCGGATTTCCTCCATCTGCATACATACAGCTGACTTCTCCTTGTTCATCTTGTTGAGTTTGTGTTCAGCCTCCTCAAGCTGACGGGCCAGATCAACAGACTCGGTCATCAGTCTGTTCTTCTCAATATGCAGCTCTCCGATCTGACGGGAGCTGTCGTCGATCTGAGCATTGAGGTCAGCCAGCTGAGACTGCATCTGCTTGGACATGGCGTCCGAACATCCGCCCTGGAAAGAGAGAAAGGTATTGTTTATCACCATCACAGTTTAAAATCTTCAAGGGCAATTATAATTTGGTGCAATAATACAAGAGGTTCTTCATATATTTTAAAAAACGTTTCTTGGCTTCTTCTTGTCCCTTCATTATTGTGGAGAATGAGCATGGTGATTGGAACAGTATATATAGTTGTAGTTGTAGTTGTAGTTGATTCAATAACTTCTGTTCAATAAGTTATTTACATATACTACAAACATTTAGTGGAATGACGGGGATGATATGACATGAATGGGGTTTCTCGACAGTACAGATGCAGCAATGCAACAATGTTTACTTAGGGGAATGGATAGATAGTTTATTATCCTTTGATGAAATTCTATCATCTTTGTTGATTTATACACATTCTTTTGTTGAAAATATTTGGAAGAAGTGAAAGAGGTATCGAATTTAAACTCACCTTATTTTTCTTTGCATGTTCCATCTCGTCCTGAAGATCACACATCTCAGCCTTCATCTGGTTCTTCTCCTTCTCAAGTCTGTAATGCAACGATGAAATAATCAAATATTAAAATCTTCCCTTTATGATAATTAATGTCTCATGTAGAACAGAGTCAAAAAGTGATAATTTATTACACAGGATTAACTCTCTTAGCTTTTTTCTATCTCACCTGGCCTTGACCTTCATCAGCTGCTCCATCTGTTCTGTCATCTCCTCCATGGCGTCCTTCTGCTTCTTACGGATTGCAGCCAACTGAGCGTCGTGGCTGGAGGAAGCTTCTTCCATCTCCTGCTTCAGCTTCTGACAATCCATCTCTCGCTTCTTCAGGGTGTCAGTCTGTGGAAATAAATAGCACATCAGGAGGTTATGTGATATGTGAATTATAAACGACTCATATAGGTATAAATTGATATGATGGTGGGAAATTTTTATTCTTTTGATCAAACCAGCTCAGTATTTATAAATGGTGGTTGTGCCCTTTTCGTAAATGGGCGTAAATTATGCTTCCTATCTACCAGGTTTACTGTCTTGAGTGTCAAGTATTGACGGTTTTATTTCAAGGTAGTTTCTCTTAACATTTGATTACGTTGTCAAAAGAAGAGATTCAATAAATGCTATTTACCTGTGAGGCAATAGTAGAGTTTGATTGTTCTAGATCCTGGGCCATGTCTTCCAAATCGTCAGCAAACTGTGTTCTCTGCTTCTCTACCTGTATAGAGATCAGAACAATGATATTCATGTTTTCATTGAAATATGGTTTGTACTCTGGATTTGAAATTGTCAAATTCAAATTAGTTTATCATGTCTATATTGGTAAGAGTTATGAACTCGCGATTTGAAAATGATTTTACATTTTACATTTTGATTTACAGTTTCAAACCTTTGATCTTGTCTGTCTCTCAGCTTCCAGTTGTTCCTCGCATTCTTCAAGATTGTGCTGAAATACCACAAAATGATTATCATTTACCGTTTTTAAAGATTTTGAAAGTTAATTTCCAAAAGTAACAAAACTTTTAACAAGTTCAGCAATCCGTTCAATGAAAACAATGTTTGCAATTGTTTATGCATGAGATATTTTCCTTTGTCAATCAAGTACAAAATCTTATTTAAAACAAGTTTAGCAACTCACAGTGACTTCTTTGATCTTCTTCATTTGCTGGACTCCGTGGTTCTCCAGTTCTTCCACCTGGTTCATCAGACCAACAATCTCCTTCTCTTTCCTGGAAGCAAAGGTAGATAGAATATAATAAATGTTATATTTGTTTATAAAGAGTCAGAAAAATTGAGAAAAATATGTAATGTGAATATTTTTAAGAGTAATTAATAAATCTTTTCGCATGTGATTGGCTGTTACACTCTAGTTCAAACGTTTAGCTAACTTTTATGATGTAGTTTTGCTCACTTCTTCAAAGTTTCCTCAAGATCGCTCTTCATTCGCTCCAAGTCGTCACAGTTATCTTTTGATGTCTTCAGATCTTGTTCAACTTTCTTCTTTGCTTTCTCAACATCAGCACGGACCTTCTTCTCGTGGTCAAGCATGTCCTCAAGCTGGGAAGTGAAATTTATAATTCAATAAATCTATTCTTTCCAAAGATAGAAAAAGGTGATGAATTGATGTGCGAAATTACTGCAATCTTGTTTCTTTTTTTAATTATACAAGTACATTTGCGAAAGTTTGGGATGTCAATGTGATCGGATTTCCTACTTACCTCAACAATAGCTGTCTCAAGTTTTTGCCTCAGTTTGTTCAGGTTAGAGCACTTGGTTTCCTCCTCTTGAAGACAAGTTTCTGTCTTATTGAGTTTGTCATCAACTTCCTTCTTGGCCTTTGTGAGTTTAGCAAGAGACTCTTCCAACTGCGCCATCTCACCAGTGAGCGTTTTAATTTGACCATCCTTGTGCTTGATTTCGTGCTCACACTGAAAGAAGATGTTTTTTCATTAATTTAATGTGTTGTATTCATTATCACAAAAATCAAATTGAATATGCCTAATTAAAGAATATGTTTACAGTTAATGGTACAGGATTCAGAACTAAGTCCAAAATGAAGGAAGAATATTAACCTTAGAAATAGTTGTTTCCAGGTTTTCAACGTTGGTCTTCAGTGTACAGATTTCAGTATCCATCTCCATCTGTTTTTGTGTCAGGTTGGTAATGGTATCTTCAGACTCAACGAGTCGTTCATCAAGCTCCTTTATCTGGGCATCACTTTCAACCTTCTCGGCAAGCAGCTGTTCTATTCTCTCTTCGTGCTCATCAATGGTGTCTTGTTGAGTCTGGACTTCAAGGGACAGATTGTTCTTTGCTTCGGACAAGGTGACATTGGCTTCTTCAAGTTCCTTGCACCTTTGCTTTACCTTTTCAAAGTCATCCTTAGATTTTGCGAGAGCTTCCTCCTTCTGCTTCATCTCGTCTTCTTCAGCAACAGCAGTCAGAAGAGGCTTGATCTTGGTGTAGAATCCCCACCAGACCCAGTTTCTCATGGCCAACCATTTGCGGATGTTCTTCTGGACAAGTTCCAGAGCAACTCTCTTGTCATGGAGATTCTTCAGGTATTTGCGCATCAGGTAACCTCTGATGTGAGACTGGAAGAGAGCAACTATGACAGACAGGCGCTCATCGCGCATTTCCTCTAGGTAACCCAGAACACCAGCCTTGAAGAAGATTTTGGTGTTTCCAAGACGATATTCTTCCTTGTCCATCTCAAGAGCTTCAAGGATCTTCTCAGCGACAAGTTTTCCCTCGACAAACCCTTGAGGAATTGCATTAGGTGCCAAGATTGAATATCTGCAATAAGAAAAAAATATATATGCCACTCTTTCATTGTTTCTTATTTTGAAGAACCCTTAGATAATATTCAGAGATTAGAACTGTAGCTCAAATTAGTTATCATCCTTATAATCCAGAGAAACATAATAATTCATTGTCATAACAAGATATTGTCACGTAGATTTGTCTTCAAAATCAAACGTACCTCTGCTTGAACTCAGAGTACACAACTCTGCTTGGGAAGCCCTTCCTACAGATACGGATACCCTCAAGTACACCGTTACACTGCAGCTGGTGGAGCACAAGGCTAGCATCAATCAGACCTGGAGTCTTGGTCTCGTTGGGGATGAGACAACGCACAAAGTGAGGATGAGTTGTGTACAGGTTCTTCATCAGCTTGTTCAGAGATTCCTGGAACAAGATTGATTGTTTCCAAATTTCGTAAAAGCTATTTTCTTAGATCTGTATGTTCATAATCTTTACATCACGAAGATGTTACATAAGAATGGCATGTGAAGTGCTTACTCTGTGTGTGGCAGAAATGGTCTGGAAAGCAGAGCTCTTCTTCTTCTTCTTTCCTCCTCCTGAAGATGCTGCGTCACCCTCTGAAAGAAATATTGTTGAAATTGATATATTGGAGACAATTTGTTAATGGGTTTGTAATGCTGGTAATGGCTACCCATTTTTATTGGAAAACATTTATATGATTGACAATTCCTACCTCCTTCAGGTGATGAGAAGAGCAAGGCAACAAGAGGTTCCTTGGACTGTTTCATCAACTCAACGATTGTTTCGTTGACGGGATCCTTGTTCTTCTCGAGCCAGCCTCCGATGTTGTAGGGAACAGTTCCAGCATAATGCTTCAGAGCAAAGTCACCATGTGCACCTCCCTTCATAGATTTGGATGGTTTCAGGAAGTTGGGAGATTTTCCCATGTGGTTCTGAGTGAGTTTGTCCTTGAAGGTCTTGTCAGAAGCCTTAGGGAACATGCACTCTTCCTCCAGGATGGACAGGATACCAAGAGGCTGGATAATTGAAAGTCATGGTTAGCATTGTTATTGTTCTCGATTATATCAATTAGCAGTACGTTTAAGTCAAAAGTTCTAATTGTTCCCGGACCCTTTCAATGTTTCACTATTGTGTAACCTAAAAGTCTACCTTTTCAATGAGCTCAATGCAGGCTTGCAGATCCATGCCGAAGTCAATGAACTCCCACTTGATTCCTTCCTTCTTGTATTCTTCCTGCTCCAGCACAAACATGTGGTGGTTGAAGAACTGCTGGAGACGTTCGTTGGTGTAGTTGATGCACAGCTGCTCGAAGCTGTTGAACTGGAAATATAAAGGGAAAGGTTCTTTACCGCGAACAGATGTAAAAATATATTAAACTGAAATTTCATTTCTTATTGGATTATGTTTTCCTAAAACAAATGGTATGAAAACTTACATCGAAGATCTCGAAACCAGCAATATCTAGTACACCAATGAAGAACTGTCTTGGTTTCTTGGTGTCAAGACTGTGGTTGACTCTCTTCACCAGCCAGTTGAAGACACGGTCGTATAGAGACTTGGCCAAAGCTCCAACAGAGTACACGACCTGGTTCTTGGTACGACCCTGGGTGACATAGTCCATAGCAACCTTGATCTTGGGTTTGCATAAGGCCTTGAGGAAGTCACCACAGTTGACACCCAGAAGGAAGGAGACCTTCTCAGCCTCAGCGGTTCCCTCGGGCTCAGCCTGTTCACCCTTCTGTTTGAATTTCATCTCACCCATGTGGAGGATGGAACCAGTGCATTTGTAGGCGCTGGTCTTCTCGTCAGGAGAGAAGCCAAGGACGTCGAAGGCGGTCTGGAATATAATGGAAAATGGATTTCTCTTTTACTTTTACTTTTTAAGAATTATCACTGACTATTTCTCGTCAGTCATTGCAAATCAAATCACATGTTCAACCCTTTATGTTATATTTGTACTAATCTTAAACTACGTTTGTACTTACATCTGTCATCTTCATTTCTTCAACATCATCAATACCATTGACAGTGAGAACTCCCTGGTTGATGAAGGAGAAGAGACCAGCGTCAGGGTTAGCCAGAATTGTCTCTGTAACAAGAAAAATCATTGATGTATATTACTTAATTGCTGTGTATGATTTGGATAACATGAAAATGATCGGAATCTTAAGAGAAATAAATGTATATCTTATTTTTTTAAATTGAGGCGTGGTAAAACGACATACCAGTGACTGATGGTACAGCTCCAGTCAGCATCTGGTAGAAGATGTGGTAGTTTCTCTCCACGGACTGTTGGTAGGTCACACGGGACTTCTCAAGCAGGTCTGTAACACATTAATGATCAGTTTGTTAATGAATAATTGCGTGCTTCATTTTAAAATTGTCTCAACGTAGCAAACATTATTGCTTTACGTTATATTCTATGCTTTGTTTTGGACTTACATGTTTCAATATCAGCTCCTGCAATCTTTCCAGAGGATGCGAAGTGGATTCTGACGAACTTTCCCTGAAAGCAAAATTATATCACATCATGTTGTGTTCGTTTTAATCAGCCATAAAATAAGGATGGAATAAGGTAGAGAAAATAACAGGTTGATTTTATATGGTTTTAAATATGCAAGTTAAGTTTGTGAATTTAGGTTGATCTGTTAACTTCGAAGGAGCTGAATTAAGTTCACTTACGAATCTGGAGGAGTTGTTGTTACGGGACGTCTTGGCGTTACCGTAGGCCTCAAGAACAGGATTAGCCTGCACAATCTGGTCTTCAAGGGAACCCTGGAACATTGCATTGAACATAGTTAACATCCAAAAAATCAAAAGTATCAAATAAAATGTAAGTAGCTAGTGTTATCATTATTGTACATATTATTGTCTTAAAGTATAAAAAGCCTCGGAAGAACCGTTGTCATTAAGATAATTGTTAAACCTATGTCTCAAATAAAAAACGTTTCGTAAGAACCATTGCCGTTGAGATTATATTTAGATCTCAAGTGAAAGAATGCAAAGCATCTCATTGATGTTATCATACCTTCTTCTCCTCCTTCTCTGCGCCATCATCAGCCTTAGAGGCGGCGGCGACGTAGGCGAAGTAGGCGATAACCTTCTTGGTGTTCTCAGTCTTACCAGCTCCAGACTCGCCACTGTGGACAAGATGTTTAATGTTATGTAAACACTCGGGAACATAATCAATCATAAAATGGGGTAGATCTGTTTGTATATACATTTGGATATATTTTCTGAGCATCAATCACAATGAGCTAAAGAAGTAAGCAAAGAAATTATATATAAAAATGTTCACACTCTGATTGAATGAGTTAAAGTTAAAGTAGCATCTGATTTCAAATGTGGATTATACACAGCAGTACTTACGTGATCAGCATGGACTGGTTTTCACGATCTGGAATGAAACATGAGAAAGTTTATATAACTAAATATTCTTCATTTCAACGAGTTGGAATATGGACTATCATATAAATAAATCACAAAATACAAAACTGATTTAATTATTTTGATACGTTCATCTGTGTCCTTACAATCAAAGAATGTCCATCTAAACTGATATCATATTGATAGCTTTGTTTCAAAGTCTGGTATACATTGTAAGAACGTTTAGAGGATAGCCATGATCAAATATTTGTATGTGTTCTTTACCTTGCACCATGAACTGGTAGGCGTTGTCTGAGACAGAGAACAAGTGAGGGGGCATCTCAGTCTTCCTCTTGCCCCGGTATTTACCCACGATTTGTGGGGTGTAGATGGGGAGACGACGGTACGGGTTGATGGCGATACAGAACAGGCCGGAGTATGTCTGTAATGCGTATTGCAACATTAATATTTCGAGAAAAAGTAGGTATCAATTGAATAGCTCTTTCAGATATAAATGAATTGCTAGGAAAAGGTACATACGCGTATACGATATTTACAGTATTTACTACTTGTTGTATGAAATAAAGGTGTCTTATATATGATTACCTAACATATTCATTAACTTTATAACACACCTGAAGAATGAATACAACATATTGAGGATTTCAAAATGTTGCAATTCAAATATGCAATAACCCTATGAATTTGAATATTATATTGAATAATAGTACCCATCCTTAAATTTAGTATATATATTTTGGGTGTATTCAGAGCTTCAAAACGTACATAGATCATTCCTGCTGTATATCTGGATCTCAGGTTGTACAGAACGCTCGCTTCGTTCAGGAACGTCATGTTGGCGATGTCTTCAATCTTCTCAAACTTAGGAGGGTTCATCGACTGGATTTCATCCTTCTTGAAAGTTTTTGTCTGAAGCAAATAAATCAATATAAAACCTGTATCGTGTATCCAAATCTACTGCTTATGAGACTTAAGAGGTTTTAAGAGGAATTAAGGTTTGACCTATATTTCGGGGGTGATAAAGTCAAGATTGCTAATTAAAATCGGAAGCTGACTAATTTGATTTGAAACATTTTCGACGTCTAAATATTAACTTTATTTGCCGTCGGTTTAATATAGATCATAGGGCGTAGCAAGGTTGAAAAAAAAAACATTTTATTTGTGTTAGCAAAGTGAAAAATAATAAGATCAGGTATGTTTATGTACCTCATTAGTTTCCGTAATGAGGACGGTGATTTGCTCTCCGGAGGTTTCCTTGATTTCACCAGCGCGGAATCCCTGTTCCTCATCCGGTACCCAGCATGCCTTCTTGGCATCAAATGCCTGATTTTGTTCCTTCAACAGCTTCTTGCGATCAACAGCAAGGTACTGCATGTCGGGATCGGCGGGGTCGTAGGCGGCCATGTTGAGGTTAGACACAAAGACGTCGTAGACAAGAAAGGTGAGAGATGATCAGCTGAAAAAGGGAAACAATACTATACTTTCAAATTGAACTTTATTTATTGAAATTTCAGTTCCCTACCTAAACGCAATCAACAAGAGTAAATACTTGATCAACGTTGCTTAAGAATTGTGAGGCTATGTGATTCTCGTACCTCTCTTTACGTGACAATATTGGTCTTACCCAATTTAAATATTCAATGGTCACCTTAAAAACAACCTAAGCCTGGTACTTAGTTTTGTACTCAGTGGCATACATTAAATAAGTATCATGTCAGGATCTCTCTCAATGTTTAATGGCTAATGTATATGTCTCCCGATACATGGCAAAATGTTAGACTGAGGATCAAAGCTTAATTTTTTCACAGTGCCTAACCACGAAACTTATCACCCATTCGATAACAAACTGCGCTTATTGCTGATGAACCTAACTGTTGCCCATTCGAAAACAAACTGCGTTCATTGCTGATGAACCTAACTAATTCCGATCTACTGAGTTCTACAAAATACTGAATGCTCCCATGAACGTCCATAATTTAAGAAACAGAAACTACATTCACAAAAAACTATAGCACAGAAAGTACATGAGAAATTAGACCAAGTACTTACAACAGGAGCTGTTCTATGCCATGGATGTAAGATCCACCCCTATATATACACCCGCACACGTGTATTACTTACATGCCTCTCGACGTTGATTGGTCGAATGACATAACTTGCACGTATCCCATATTGCTGCTATGATATTGGTTACCGGAGCTGATGAAATGATAGGAGTCTGGAGATTGACTGCACGTGTTTTATTTTGGGCACAGATACTAGACAAACTAAGTGAGAGATATCGAAATATATTATTGATATTTTATCAATGCAATAATGACTGAAGCATTTTTCCGGAAATCAATTTTTGATGTTTTTTCTTCTTTTTTTCTCGGGTATATGTTTTAAATGTTTCCACGGGTGGATAGTATTTTACGATTGATTCTCTTTACTGCGTTGTTGTATAACGAATAAAAGAAGGTTATATATTGATGCTTAACTACTTTTTGTTTGATTTGTTTGATTTATTTTGCCCTATCCACATATGCACGTTTGGTAATTAGCGTAATGTATTCGACAATTGTACACACCGCCATTCCCTAAAATAAACAACACACAACAAGCATCAAGTTTGATATCATGTAATCATTGCTTGAAAAATGTTCATGGTACGATCATCAATCAAATTCAAAGTTAACCATTTTTCTATCATTAACACAGATCAACAAATCCGAAAAAGAGTGTGCTTTTTTTAAAGAAAGAAAACAGCCATATAAAGAAGCAAGAAAACAAGAATATGACTTCTTTGAGAGGCATTTAGAAGTTGTATGGACAAAAAGGAAGAAATTTGTCGATTTTTCAACTCCTTTATTACAGAGTGCGACGTTTCGGTGTAGATACTGACACCGTTTAAATGTTTATGTTTATAATGGTTTCATTTGCATGAAAACGGTGTTAGTATCTACAGCTAAACGGTATTGGTTATAAAAACAAGAGATGGAAATATGTTTCCAAAAAATTAACTGATTAATTGCATATTGTCAGATGTATCGAGTTCACGTAAAGTAAGTAACTCATTGGCAGTGAACAGATAAGATATAAAGACTTCAACGTGACACATTAAACACATTTGATTCAAGAAGACACAAAAAGGGTACATATTTGAGTCTTTATTGATAAAAGAGATGATCACTTTACTAAGAGGATGTCTTACATAACAGAAGCAGCCTCCCCACGAAGCAATGATTTCTGTTGGTTCTCTGAACAGCGGGGAGCCTCATACTATACACGAGTCTTGGTATGGTGGGATGATGTCTGCAATATGATATGTTATGAAATAGCGGTGGTAATTTGTGCAATAGTAGTTATATATACTTGCAATTCCTTGCCCCAGAGACCCATATATAATCTTGAAAATGTTGAAAATAAAAGTCTGCATTAAATGATATGATCGTACCAAAAATGAGTACATGTGATCGGGAGATTTCTACTATAAAAGCGTCTTGGTGTGGTGGGATGATGTCTGAAATATGATAGTTATGAAATAGCGGTGGTTAGTTCTTCGTCAACACGCAAATGTCTCTATATGTAAATGCAATTCTCGCCTCAGAGACCCATTTAAAATCCTGAAAAGGCATTTTTAAAGTAAAAGTTTCTATTAGATGATATGATCGTAAACAAATAGAGTACATGCAAGATTTATGAATGTGACTTTATCAATGTTTTCTTTAGTTCACATTAGTTAGGTCTTTTGTTTAACAAATGCTTTATATGGATATCCCTACTCTCAATTAAATTTTAAACCCTTAACCACGTTTTGTTTGCTAGAGAGGTCTCGTTCGTAGTCTTTAGTTCATGCAAAAACACAATACCATCATTTAGACTTCATTTATCTATTTGTCATTCATTGTTTAATGTCACTCAATGTTCCCAGGCATCATGACGTAGACGTTTTACCATTCTACTGTCGATGAAATCAACTTAGATTTGGTAAATGGATCACTGTACTAAGAAAATGAAGTTAAATTCAAAATAAAGTACGATTCTTACATGCATCGAGTCTCGACCACTTGGTGGTAGGATCTAAATGCAGTACAACCGGAAAATATCATGATATCAACAGTTTTGAATATCTCCGCATCTGCCAATATTCTATGATTGAAAATAAATTAGAAAATATTGAAATGAATATTTAATCCCTCCATTTATGTTAAAATAATTATATTATTAACGGTTTGAGTTCCTGTTGTAAATGTTTCTTTTTAAATTTCTATGATTTCTTTGTTGTCAATTAACAACTATTTATATAACTATAACTTATTTGCATTAATATTTGAATTTTTTAATCCATTATTTACGGTACATTTGAATCTTTAAAGTTTATGGTATAACTCAAGACCATAAAGTCATGATCATGCTAAATGTGATGAAGGTAATTATGACGACGTCACAAAAATGATTAGATAGATTACTGATGAAATTAATATAGTGTAAATACACGTGTAAAGATTGATTAAACGTTTCATTAAAAGATTCAAACTTTGATTATCAATTCAGATATGAGTTATAAAGCAATGTCCCTCTCAATTTCCATTCCATGTATTCGTTGTTTTATTGACATTCAAACTTTTCTCAAACGCATTAGAAAAATGAAACTTTGAACATCAAACTTTTTCGCGGGCGTTCTGAAGGGAAATAACTCTTTGCTATTGACCCCTGACCCCGATCACCACAAAAACAAACTTGCCCATGTGTGACAGTAAGTCAGTGAGAAGGAACGCGTTACAGCAATGTGCTTTCCGTGAGACGATATCACGCTTTGTGCTCTACAGGTATTGCAACTTAATCATCTGCCGTGGGAAATATATTACTATGCTGCACAGGTGAGTCTGAAATTATAAATGTACATAACTTTTCACGAGTTGAAGTTGAAATATGATCCTTTCCACACAGCAAATATTCATAACGGGACGAGATCACTGATAATGACAAACTAATCACAATGTATTTCATTCGTCAACTTTGTTTTACATATCACACTTTTGAATAGGGATTATAGGAAGTAGATAACTAATACTTCAAGACTTTCAGGAAGATCACGTGACCATGGTTCCTGCAGCGTCATATTGGTAAACTAGTTATATAAGCTGTACACAGTATATGTACTGTTGTCCTTGTCATGAGTTTGGGTGCATTCAGTGACAGTGGAGGGATTGTGTTTACTTATGGAGTGTCCCATCTTCAGCTGCAGTTATTGCTTTTTCAATCCTTGAATGGAAATAAGACTAACTTTTTATATACATTAAGACTATCTCTTATATTCATAGAATGTGAATCTTTTGAAACTTCATTTTTGAATCAACTTTCTACTTATGGATGCATAGAGACTTTTTGTCATGACGGCGAAAACTCCATATTTCATCTGGATTCTGGTACATAATATTCTTTTGTGTCAGAATTTTAAGGCTTGCAAATGTACAAATGTTTATAGGAAAACGTGTATGAAAAAGAGAATTACACAGAAGGTTTGTGTTTGTGTAGCCTTTCAGGTTTATTCAGAGTGACGTAAAAAAAAAAAATTTCAAGAGGTTTTCATCTATATTTGTGATTCATAAAGTTAAGATTTTAATTCTCAATAATGTAATATTTTAGTGAATTGATCAAAGAATAACAAATCGACATCCTTTTTTACTTCTCAGCTAATACTCTGCATGGGTTTGTATAAATATACATGCCTTTTTGAAGATATGTATCAATTATTCTCAAATTAAGAAACCTTACTGACTTTGTGCAATATTTGTGCAGTGGGTTTCTTCAAAGGTTTTTTTTAGGTACCTAAAAAATTATAAAATCTTGTAGTGACTTTTATGGTGTTTTTACATTACATGGTTAGTGAATCAACATTTGGGTTATCACTGCATCAACTTATAAGTAATAACATATCCTTCTTTCTCTTTAGTTTTACATATGCAAACTCTCTTGTATGATTGAATGGAGCGTACATAACCTCAGTTTAACCATTGTTCCAATAATCAAATTACTATAAGATATAAATGTTCCAGTCATAGATGTTTGAAATTGTAAGACTGGGACAGTGACAAACATAAATTGTGAGAATCTGTCATGCACAACCAAATATGAAATGATTAGAGAAATAGTCTCAACTGGTCACTACTGCTAATTTTTCTTTACCTTAAGCTTTAATGTTTTTGTCTATTTCATATTTTCAATTTGTCACTGATAATTGGACGTTAATGCTAAATGTCTTATGTTGATATTGTCAAGATTCTCATTACACAAAACAATCATTCATAGTCCGAGAACAAATTATAAAGATTCACATAAAGTGGCCATTTTTGTGTGAACACCTTTAATTCATCTTATGTAAGGAACTGCATGGCTGAACTTTACAATATGTATTTGATTTATAACTGTTTCATTTAGTTTAAATACATTGTCTTTTAATTGGAACCATTCTTTTTCATTTTCCTCACATCACCTTATATTTCCCCTTAAATTGTGCAACTTCCCCTTTAAAGAAATTCAAAATGTCAACACTATCCAAACTAACAGCAAGTACAAGAGTGACAGAGTATATGAAGAAAAGCCCTTTGCACTGTTAATCCAATAGCAGCTACTCTAACTGGATAATCAGCTCAATGAAAGTACATCATAAACCTCTAATACTCAAGTCCAGTGCTGGTCAATAATAGGGTCACTCAGGCCTAGCCCTGGACACACTGGACACAACCAAGCACCTGTTTTATTGGTCACTCACACAATGTAGTGGTCAATGGAAAGGTTTTCATGACATGTAGGAATTGTTCCTTTACATGCAGTGTGGGAGAACTGATGAAAAGAATTTCAAGATGGATGTGAATATTTCTCATTCTTGAAATGAAGTGGTCACTGAAATCATTTTATGACATGTCAGAGTTGTGTTCCCAATGGACTCTATGGAAATGCCATGTTTCTATGTTTGGGGACATTTAAGTGTTGCTCCTCTCCAAAGAGTTTGAAACAGCAGAGGGAATTATATTGATATCTGTATGGAAGATGGATGGATGACATTTCTGCCTTTTACTGAAATGAAATAACTCTTTTAAAAGGAACAGCAAAAAATGAAGGACATCGCGACATAGGATCTTTGTTTTCTTTGAGGAAGTTGGAAGTTTAGTTCTTTCAAATGAACAGACATCTTAACATTGAAAAAAAGCTCTATAGGGAATAAAGGGTGGATGATTATTTGTCGATTCACAATTAATAGAAATGATGACAGAAATTCTGTGCCTTGTTTGAATAACTTTGCTGCATGGAATGTGGATACAAAAAGTGAGATTTTCAAAAAGTTTTTGGTAAACAGTTACAGCTGTGGCGGATTGTTTTACGATTGTTGAATAAACAATCTCATGATCTTTGAGAGAGGTGAGTTAAAGATATTTTAGCTGTGTGATGTTTAGAGTTATTTCTTGGTTCTTGTAAGCAATAACTTTACAGTGTGCAAAAGATAGATAAAATGTTGAAGGACGGCCTGGATAAATTCATTGAAAAAGAAGCTGATGAATTTTTGGAGGGTTAGCCATGTTGCTGTATTAAAAATAATTTGTCATATGTTTTGATGACGTATCAAGCTGAACTTATTACAAAGATGGTTTTATCGTACCAGCATTGTGTTGAATAATAATACTTTTAGTTCATACATTATCAAATTATCATAACGATGTCGTGAATTGCAACCAAAAAATAATTGTATTTATCAAATCAAAATTTTACTGCTTCACAGAATTTTTATCAATAAAATAAGCTCCAGCCTTAAGATCAGTACACATGTACTTCATTGTTGTAGTATTGCAACATTGTGTTGAGAGAACAAGAGATATTCATCTTTGGTTGTATTTTCTATGGTGTATTGTCATGCAGTGTGAGACAATATCTCCCTATCAGATGTCATACGAAGGTGATATCGACCACACATTGGTACAGAGTCCACAAAAAATATATTACTTGTTTTACTTTAATACTCCTCAGGATTGTAAGAAAATATTTTGCCAAAAAGAATAAAGAAGCGAAGTTTGCATGTAACTTTGTTTTATGTTTGACAAAAATATCTTCAACTTTCAAGACAAATTTGTTATTGCATGTATCTGACGAATTTTGTATGAAAATTTTTGTCAACAAGGTTATCAGAAAGCCATCAAACCGGCAGTTTTCTCTGGGAGATTACCTAGTAGATTATTGACAGGTCTCAATAATGCTCTCGCTCTTGACTCATTTTGTAGAAGTGATTAACTCCGCTCATAACACGAAAGAGAAGTTTGTTCTAACGTCTTCTTTTCACAACTTGGCGTAGTTGGAAGTGTTTCTCGGAGTTAATGACGGAGCCTCATTGTGAGGTTGGTGTATTTACGAGGTGGGATGGCAGCACTACAGGCTAGGGCCCGTGTATATTGATAGAGTCATGCTAGAGTTTCACTCAATGGGAAATACGATACCAGTGAAAGCAAACCTTACACGCTTGTTTTTACAAACTTGAGTGCTGCTCCACTGTTACTGTAGATTTGATACAGGAGCAATTCAAAATTTTGACAGGTAATACCATATTTGCAATTTATGATATCTTAATGTAGAAAACCTTATACTTTGGGTTATGAAGTTGTGTACATGTGTCATATTGTAACTTTTATGTTTGGATGAAGAAATATTTCATCATTTTGACACATTTCATGTAACAAAACATAACATTTGAAATTAATGAACAATTTGTTACCAGTCCAATTGTTACTCGAGGGTGAAAGTTTGCATTGTTGCAAATTGCATTGATGTGCATTGTGGAAGTTTTTTATATTACATGTCATATAAAAACATTTGAATTCATAGTTATATTATGTTAGCATTAGCTTTTATTGCAAAAGTTATAAGCACTGAATAATGGAAAAAAGGAAATAATCATTTTCAAGTAAATTCATCATACTTTGTATTTCAGATTTTACTTCATCTAATGGCTGCCTGTAAAGATCTCAGGGACTCCTTCATTACTGATGATGGTTAAACTGATGCACAGTGCTTATGTTGATCACTTCTGACAAGTACTACAGGTAAGTAAGTCTCTGGTTCTCTTTTCAATGGAGGTTTTTTACTTTGTATTGATATAAACTATTGTTCATGGGAGCATCAACAATAATACTGGAACAAAGTTATATTTAGGAGCACACTATCTGCAACAGTACAAAACCTTGTTCTCTTTTGGGCATAGGCCAATGCTGGATTCGACCCAACACTCTCAGAGTCAGGCAACATAGCCAGCTATGACCATACCAGCTGCTAACCAACTTGTCCTTTCCGTCATCCTGCATGGGAATCGGCCCCAAAAAGTACAGAATTTGTGCTATTGCAGTTATTGTGATCCAAAATATAATTATGTTAAATTTGTTTGCTATCTAAATGGCTTTTATCTCTAAAAGTAAGTACTAATCAACATCAGTACTGAGTGAATCAGTGTTATTGTTAATCAGCAATTGTCGAGCAAAAGCGAGGAAGTTATTACTACCATTCATGTATATGAATTTATTAAATTGATTTCAAATTCATTAGATTCATTATCTCATTGAAATTACATTGTCTACTTTTTTGCTGTGCCCTTCACTTAAAGAAAGATGTGGACAATTGTCATTGCACCATGAAAATAGATTTAAAATCTTAATGTCTATGAGGCCATGCACAAAAATGCAGCACACAATGTTATAAAACTGTGTCGACTAAGATTGATATATTAAACAGTGATATATATATACAATGAGAGTGTTTTGTTAACCTTATTAGGAAGCCACAGTTGATCCTTATTGATGAACCTATTCTTAATATGTATTGCAACTTTTGTCTAAGTTTTCTAAGAATGCATGTACAAAGGAGAAGAAACTCACTGTTTAAACATGTTTGAGTAACACAGTGCTTAACAATTTTGGTGATAAAGTTTTATTGCTCTTGTTATCCTTTGTTGACTCTCTCCATTTATGAAATGCTCTTTTTGCTTGACAACTCTAATTGCCTGGGAAAAAAAGCTTTCTTCTTTTGAAAGACTGTTTTATGAAAAAGGATTTTAACATTTTTGTATTTAATGTGTATTGAGCTTTTTCATCTTCTGTAGTTGAGACATGTTCTAGATTTTCAAAGAAAGCAGATAAAAGAAGTTCATATCTACTAAGGCTTGCAATAAAAACTACTTAAAGGATTTATTTCAAAGTAGAAAATATTCAAGAATAACCTTTTATACAAATATTTGAAATCCTTAACAAAAGTAACTTCCTAACAACTATGGCCTTAAAAATGGCCACGCTTTATCGCTTTTTCGCCACGGGCCAAACTCATTCATCTTGACTGTTTTCAAAATGTTCAGCTTAGTTCTGAGATCTATAGGTCTTTCAGGTGTTTCATTTCATAATTTCAATGCTTCGGTGTAATCAGATCAAACAGCCAGACCATTGTTCCTCAAATCGAGATCCAAGATATTGAAGTCTAGCCTCGCTGCCGCTTAGCTTTGAAGAAAACTGTTCAAGCAGTATATGTCACAATTGGCCGACTTAGTTCATATTTGCTGATTAACTGGAAGAATGTTAATTGCACCCTGACCATTCCCCCAGATAGGGTTGTCTATCTTAACAGTGTGAACAAAGGCATGTAGTAATATAACGCCGATATAGTCATATTAATGTTGAGTTCAAGCATGAATGAATATACTCTGTGGATATTAAATAACGTTAATGTCATTATAAGACTTTTAAGATAAATGATATCTTCATTTGATCTGTTATGTTTACTGACTTAAAGGATTTATTGAGAAGTTTGAGAGTTTAGCTCAGATCATGTTACATTCTCTGTATAAGCTACAAGTCTATTGATGTGTTACATATATCTTGAAAGATTTTATTTCAGAAAAGAAATGTAAATCCATCTTGTCATAACAATCATAATTTTTTACCTTGATGAATCAGTTGAACAAAGGCATAGAATGCCAAACGTACTTGAGATTCATGGATACCCATGAAATTCATAAATTTAAAACCAACATAAGTACTTTATGTAAAGTTTGATTTCACATAAAATACTACCGTTATTACTATTAATGATAAGCGAGATATTATATTTACTTCTTGACCCAGGTAGCTAATATCACATAAGTACCTAAATTGGTTTGTTGGTGGTAGATTTGGAGACTCTGTGACTCTAAATAATCTTTGTAGGGTAACAGTCTTTGATATATATACAAAGCTCAAATTTTGCTTCTAGATTCTGTGGTAAATGTAGATTCAAAATTTTGGAATTTTAAAATTTTACAATTTTCATCTATATATTAGGAATTATTCAGACTCTGATGAGCCATTTGTTCTTACAAAAATCAATTGGACTCAAATTCAAACTGTCTAAATAAACTTAATCTTTTAGTATGAGATGGCTACTCCATTCCTCCACATCTAACATTTGTGGTGATAAGGAGATCAATTTCTGTTTGATTATCCTATCTTTGCTTATCGTGATGGTACTGGATTGCTTTTATCTTAAGCCCTCACCTGAAAAATCAATTAACAGGTATAGGTAAGCTTTGTAGGTATATTACTGTATTAGGCTATAGCAGGTCAATCTTAGGGAACCACAAGAAATGGTTCTGAGAATAAATTGATTGAATAATAGCTGAATACTATGTTGTTTTGGATTATTTTTGTAAATCCATTAATCTTTTTATCCGCATTAATCCATTTAGTCATTTATCCCTGCTGAAATAAGTTGTGTCCAAATTGATTTGTTGGTCTCCGTAATATTTTCTGCTAGATAAATGTTTGATAAATCTTTTGTTGATTCAAAATTTAACAAAACTTATGCTGTAATCAAATTATATTTTTTTTAAATGGGGGGGGGAGGGTCCTTGCAACATTAGTTGTTCCATTTTAGTTTCTTCCTAATCTTACTTCGAACGATTTCTTAAAAATAATTTATAAGATTTATGAATTATTTATGATTATTGGTTGTGTTCAAATAACAATTACCGTGGTAAGAGTAAAATCTCTGTCATGAAACTTTTGGTTTGGTATTTATGATTTTATAATATTTAATTTTTGTTGAAATCATTTTATGGCTACCAGTCATAAAAACATCTAAGACATAATAAAAAGATAGATCAATATTTGTATTCTATCTATAAAGATATGAAAAAGAGGTACAATAAAGATGAAATTTGCAGTTCAAGTTGGGTGCACAGAATTTATTAGAAAATAAAATGAATACTGTTATTTATTGAAGATATCATAAGTGTTCTCGAAAACAATCTTCATTTGTTTTACTTCACTCAAATGATTTAGATGTAATAAAAAGTTAATTCTATTAAGCTTATTCTTAAAATCACAGTCAATTTTGAAAGATAGAGATTTCTTTCATCAAGACATAGTTTTGTTGGACCTTTGTGCTGTGTGAAATGAGGTCTAAACTAGCTAATATTCATACCTCGATACGGAGATGAACGTTTTCTGTCATCAAGACTTTGTTTGTTTGATCTTCAGACCTGGCTATATAAGATTTAATTATTTTTAAATAAATAATTGAAAATCTTGTCTCTTCCATTGATTGCAGGTAGAAGTAGAGAGGAAGGGGGATATGAGGAGTGCTCAAGTTGAGGATCTGCCCACCTTTTATGTATCCCAGCCTTGTTTATTGTATTTGCAAAGTATTTCCCTCCACTGATTACAGGTAGAGAGACAGGTAGAGAGGTATGAGCGGGTCCCGAGTGGATGATCTCACCCACTTGGTCGGCCCGCTGACCGAGGACAGCATCATCAGGTGTCTCCAGTCTCGCTTCTACAGCCAACTCTATCAGGTACAGATCCTTTTGGGAATTCTTCTTTCATTTTATATATATTTCAAAGGTATCTACTTGCCAGTGGTGGCATATTCCATAGAACCTCCTAGGTCACATCAAAGACCAATCTTGAATTTTCTTAAGAATAGAAGAACTAGAAGATAAAACATTATCTCGAGGGGTTGAATGAACCGCCTTTCGATCAAATTTATGTTTCATACATTATAATTGTTTCCATTGTGGGATCATTGAAGTCCTTTGATACACGTTGAACATGTTTAGTTTATTGTTATATTCAAAGTTTTCTTTATGCGCTTATACACCTAAGTTTACTGTCATCCAAAAAAGTGTATCTGCTCTATATGTGCTTCAGGTCTATGGGACCAGGGGCCAAGGTTAACCTTAGTGCTATCCTTTAATATTGCACTAAGGCTATCTTAGTGACTTAAGGCAACCTTGGTATTCTGTGCAACTGGGGACTTTGCCACTATCCTAAGAGCATTCAATTTCATCTTATCTTCGGTTTACAAGGTACATAAGATTTTTACAAGATCAATATTATTAAATATTCCTTTTTGCTACCAACCATCTCTCTAAGTATACCTGACCCATATCAATCCCAGTCTATAGGGGAGTACAGTTTGACCCTATCCTGTAGTAGTGACACCTGGTGGTACAGTTGATGAGTGGTCATGTCCTTCATTGCCATCAGGGCAGCAGCAACACCTGCAGCTAGTCCCGAGCTCCATTCCTCCGGGTGCATCCTGCTAGCTGCATTAGCCTGGAAACTCTGGGCCATGGTCTTGCCAGCCACAAGGAGGTTATCAATGTCCTTGTTTGTCAGAGTCCGGTAGGGAATGTAGAAGGGCTTGATCTTGAAGACAATCACATAATGGGGAAAGTTGCAATGGTATATGCCATGAACGTCAGCATATTTGTAGTCTCCAAGTCCAACTCTGTCTTGATACTTGGTTCCATACTTGCCAGTGAGTTCCTCTGTGAAGTCAGATTTCTTCAGGATGAAGTTCTGTATTCCTATGCTTCTTCTTGTATCCCTGATGTATGGAACCTTAGAGAGTCCAGTTCTGGTTCCAACCGTATCCTCCAAACCAAGACTTAGATGAGATCGAACATCAGCAGGAGCATGGTTCCTGTAATACCAGTACCACCCATATGCTCTGTCCTCGGCCTTCTTCAATGAGTCCATGTTGATGCCTCCCTTCCAGTCAGATCTTTGAGCAAGAGTCGCACTTCGGGACAAGAAAAAATATGAGTCTTTGTAGTCATTGCCATCGCCCCAGTTCTGGTTGGAGATGTCTCCTAGTGAAGCTGCATGGTAAGGTCCAGTCTTGTGGGCACAGCGCCTGTAGGACCAAATCTTGCCCCAGTCATTTCCAAGAGAGAATGATCCACTGGTTTGTGGAAAAGGTTCATTGGGGACATTGTTTTGATTCATTTTGATGTAGAAGGGGAACACAAATGCCTGCCCACATGTATCCAAGGTTGATGCTGATGTTTCTGAAGGTGTCTCAACTCCTTGATGGAAGGAAGCCTGACTGAGAACAAGAACATCACCATACTCTGTTGCATCAATAACAATTGGGGAACCACCTTTTCTACCCTGGAAGGTGATCATTGTTTTCTGGAATCTGTAGCTATCAGAAGTGGAAAACCAGTCTTCTAAAGACTCAGAAAGTCTGTATTTCCATTGGTCAGTGCCAGGGTTTGGAGATTTCTGCACTGCCAAAACCTTGGATATTCTTCTGACATTGTCACTTTTGTCAGTCTTCTTGATGACAGTATTATAGAATACTTTCAAATTGCTATAAGAACTGACAGTAAGGTTGATCCATCCATTCAGAAGGTCCAAAGGTTGGTAACATTTCAGACTTACCCAGCAAGAACCAGGATTTCCATTACCAAGACTGTCCATCATGGCTCTGAAGTCCTTTGCCATGAACTTTGGATTCCTGTTTAGCGGACCATAATCGACAGCGCTGACAGCTGAACTTGTTAACTGTCCTCCCAACCAATCAGTGGGCTCCGTTAGACACACACGAAGGTCATGTGACTCTCTGGCTGCACCAATGGCAGCCGCCAGAGCTGCAGTACTTCCCCCTGCGATAATGATGTCACATTCTTCTTGAGATATGTTTATGCCAAGGGTAGGATTTGAGAGAAGCAGCCATACACCAAGGAATTTTACTAGATCCATGGCTCTTGTGTCATTAACTAGGATTTGTCTACCTTTGCTTATCATAAAAGGTCAAGTATGCAGCATACATTTAGAGATAAGATTTGCTTGATCAAATTTGTCATGATTATACACATTGTAATTTAACCCCAAAACAAGCTTTCTGTTGAATGTAAAATGTATTATGTTTTGATGATTTTTATATATTTTACTTTATAGTATTATTCAGCATACATACTCAACATACATTTAATAGATTTAAGATCTTGCCATAATAAGCAACCTAGCACACCATAAGCAGAACAGATATCATGTGATTATGATTTTTATTGTTGACAACAGTTATCATGGATTTGACATATATTCTTGAAGACTGAAGGTAACAGAAGTTAATTAAAGCATGTTTTGGTCATGTTTAGAAAGCATTTCAGGCCAGATTTATAGGATATTCGATATGATCAAAATGTACAAAAGAACTTGTGCAAGACAAGGTCATGTCTTCTTTTAGAGTTTTTGTTTTACTCTCACTTTTAAAGG
Organism: Steromphala cineraria; assembly: GCA_916613615.1. Taxonomy (NCBI): domain Eukaryota; kingdom Metazoa; phylum Mollusca; class Gastropoda; order Trochida; family Trochidae; genus Steromphala; species Steromphala cineraria. Next base: position 78,065,575 of record OU744721.1, read on the forward strand.
AAAAGAACAAAAAAGCTGAATTCTGCAAATATACCCCCAGCAGCAGATTTAAAACATGCATCTATTTCTCTTACAGACACGTCTAGGCCCGACCCTGCTATGTGTAAATCCGTTCCAGCACCAACCGGCCCCAGTGAGTCTACAGGACCACCATTGTGTGGGGCACCAGCTACAGGGGCTCGTGCACACCGCCCTCTCTCAACACACAGACACCGGGCACTCTCAACTTATTGTCCTCAGGTAGGTAGTGGGGTGACTGGAACATGAACATTTCAGTTGTGGAATAAGAAAATTATGTCATGGGAGGAGTGGACAGAAAAGAGGTTCTTCCATAGAAAAGTCAGGGGGGTTACCCCGGGGATGAACCCTCTAATTACCTGCAAAATCTTTTGATAAAAATAAAAAAAGGGGGCATGGATATCCGTATTCCCTTATGACAGTTTGAGAATGAAGACTTGACAGCCATATTAGAAACTATATTGTAATGTTGATTTACGAAAATAAAGAAGTTTATCATTAACGGTAATTGTTTCAATTCTTCTCTCCAACTTCGAGATAATTACTTTTAGATGGCTTTACTGATATGACTAGAATGACAATTCTTGTTTCTTGTCATCAAGTTTTCACTGATTTTGTACAATGAACTTTTTAAGCAATTAATGATTTTGTATGTTTTCACCTAAATTTCTACCCCCAGTGGTGAGAGTGGAAGTGGAAAGACTCACAATGCCCTCCAGATTCTGCGCATCCTGTACGAGAGGGCAGGGGGAGGCTCCAAGTCAGATATGTTCCGACATCTGGGGGCGGCCATGACAGCTCTCAGATCCCTTGGCTCTGCAGAGACTATGTGTAATACTGATAGCACTCGCATTGTGAGTAGAAGATTCAGCTTATACATTATTTCAGTATATCTTTGATTAACAGCTAACAATCTTATCCTTATATGAATTTGATCCTTGTATTACCAAGCCTCCCTATTCTTGGATTATAATGGAATTCAAATCTTTAAGTGTCAGAGAAGTATGTTCCAATAAATAAATAACCTTTTTGAGAAATATTATATTCATGTTCATTTGAAATCAATTTGGTTTTTTAGCTCACCTTTACAAAGTAAATGTGAGCTTATGTCATGGCGCTTCGTCCGTCGTCCGTCTGTCTGTCCGTCTGTCCGTCTGTCCGTCCGTAAACTTTCACGAAAAAGACTACTCCTCCTAAACGAATTCAGATATCATTCTGAAATTGTAGTATGTTATACCCATGGTGATTCCTCACAGAAAGGTAGACGTTTCAGTTTTGAGAATCCAAGATGGCCGCCATGACAGCCATATTGAATTTTCAATTAGATTTCATGAAAAAGACTACTCCTTCTAAACGAATACAGATATCATTCTGAAATTGTAGTATGTTATACCCATGGTGATTCCTCACAGAAAGGTAGACGTTTCAGTTTTGAGAATCCAAGATGGCCGCCATGACAGCCATATTGAATTTTCAATTAGATTTCATGAAAAAGACTACTCCTTCTAAACGAATACAGATATCATTCTGAAATTGTAGTATGTTATACCCATGGTGATTCCTCACAGAAAGGTAGACGTTTCAGTTTTGAGAATCCAAGATGGCCGCCATGGCAGCCATATTGAATTTTCAATTAGATTTCCTGAAAAAGACTACTCCTCCTAAACGAATCCAGATATCATTCTGAAATTGTAGTATGTTATACCCATGGTGATTCCTCACAGAAAGGTAGACGTTTCAGTTTTGAGAATCCAAGATGGCCGCCATGGCAGCCATATTGAATTTTCAATTAGATTTCATGAAAATGACTCCTTCTCCTAAACCAATCTAGATATCATTTTCATATTGTAGTATGTTATACCTATAGTGATTCCTCCCACAATGGTAGACGTTTCAGTTCTGAGAATCCAAGATGGCCGCAATAGCAGCCATATTGACTTTTCAGCTGCAGATGACACATCATTATTACTAAATTTTAAGCTTTCATCAAGTGATCACTCGCACCATATAAATTCTCTAATTTGAACTTACTAATCATAATATTATCTTGAATATGGAATATTTAAGATTGTCATGCAAGTTGTTCTATATTTTTAAGTGTTTCTAAAACATTAAGATGAAAGACAAACATAATTAATTAATTTGTTTAAAATATTTATGGCAACTAGCTGCAAAAACCCAATGACATTAAACATCATGTTGAATTTTAAACAATGGTATCTCCCTTATGTTCCTTTAAATACCACACAAAAGGGGTCAACCAGAGTTCAGATATTCCTGCTGAGTCAACTATGCATTTCTAATACACATCCCAATACAGGCTGCATCACAGTCTCAGCTGCTAGTCTGTTGCATAATCAACCTGACCCAATTGATATAGTAGAGCATTATGCTATATGGCCATGTGTATGCAATAAGAGTTATGGAAATTAGACTTGTATTCTCATGACAGTGAAATGTTCTTTTTAAGAAAAACAACTTACACAAAATTTGTCAACAATATGCTTTATGTTTAGCAATCTACATGATAAGTTGATGTGGAAAGAGTTATTTTTACATTTTACATGCTCAGCACACTAGGGTACTTCTCCAAATATACTTACACAAAGCCAAATACACAAATTGCTACACTCTCCTTAAGGATCTGGGGCTAGCAGCCCTGCCTGCTTGTATAATGCATAGTAATCCTGACCTAATTGATAAATAGAACATAATGGACTTTATGGAAAGTATATAAATTGTCTTTATGAAAAGTATACTTGTATTCTATAAATAATAATACTTTTTACAAATAACAATTTAAACAAGTCAAGAATCAACTTTTGTGTACAACAATCTGCACGATGAGTTAATATTAACAAGTCAAGAATGTGCTTTTATGTACAGTAATCTACATGATAAGTTAATAATAGAGGTATTTTGTATCAGGTTCCAGTTCCAATACCATGTGTTTTATAAATACCTGTAAAAATAAATGATAATTGTATCATGCTGAAGGGGTTCTGGGAACAACATGTCATCATAGAAGTCATTATTTTTCAATTAGATTTCAGGCCAAGTACTACTCCTACTAAATCAATTAAGATATCATTCTGAAAAGTGAGTATTTTTTTATATATTGATTCCTGACAAAGACGCATTTATTTTATTATCAAGAATCCAAGATGGTCAATATGTCAATTATATTGAATTTTCAATTAGATTTCATGAAATTCATTGAAAAGAATACATTTCCTGATCAATCAAATCAATGTCATTATATTTGTATCGATACGCTTGTTGTAATATTTATCAACACCATAAATACAGTTACAAAAAAATGTATGAATCATCTTTATCTGCGAACAGCCTGAAGCATGACTGTTTTAATAAATCTTTTTTAATAAAACATAAAATGATAAAAGTTGTTCACTCCATCAGTGGGTTACATAATTCCTGACACTTCATATATGGCAAATAAAATAGCCAGTGAGGGATAAATATACATTTTTTAATCATCTATATCTGATTACGCTCTGAACAATGATTATCTAGATAATTATAATGATCATTCAATTCAAACAAATTCTTTTCAAAAGCATTTAAAATGATTAAATTTGTTCACTCCCAACACTAACTGTAAGGTTTTTTACTCCTTTGTTCCCATGCAATTAATTTATTCCAAATTGAAAATTTTGGTTAATGAATAACTAATTATCTTTTATTTTGTTTGTCATGCTAATAAAAGATATAATATTCATCTTCAAAACAGCATTCATTGAACAGCTGTCTGAACAATTCTTTTTTTACAAAGTCTTTCTCACCAATTCTCTCTGTTAGTTAAGATACTTCAATAAACATATTACTGAGTTGACCTCCAGATTATTTCCATTGCAAACCTCTCTTTTACCCCCACCCCTTCTATCCCCCCCTCCTATCCTTCCAGCCCCACTCCTGCAACTCTCCTCTAAAGGGTATCTGTAATGCATATTGAAATGAGGGGAGGACACTCACTATATGGAATAACAGTAACTTACATAAGAGGATAAGTTACATAAGCTACATGCAGGTGCAAGAGGTCATCATAGGTCATCATTTCTAGTAATTAGCATAAACCCCCATGTTGCTAGCCTATTCTGACCAATCAGATTGCACTAACATATGTCAAGATTTAAGATATTCTGAAATCTTCAGTTAGAATTACATGAGACATTGACCTGGACAGTTTACTTTGGCAATTGGACTTATCACTAGCTGAATTTGTGATTTGTGTCAGAGGGATATATTCCAAATGTTTATGTGCATCATCTGTTTAGTTCTTTGGAAGTTGAGAGTGTGACTAAATGAATACTCCTAAACCAATCTAGATATCATAATGAAATTAATACAGATGCCCACATAAAAGTAGCATTTTGAAGATTAAAAAGTCCAAGATGGTCACCAATTTAGCCATAGATATACAAAAAAGTTATACAAAAACCTACTGCTTGTTAACAAATCATGATTATATCATTCTTGTATTAATGTTTGTTCAAGCTCTAGTGGTTTCCAACAGAAGAATAGCATTTTAAAAGATAAAAAAATCATGATGGCAGCCATAATCAATTATATAAAAGATGGTTACATGTATAATTAAACCATTTTACCACATCATTCATTTTAAGGTGAGCTTCTGTACCCTCGGTACTTTTATTTTTTCTGATTCTATATGTGCAAGATAAATGGCTCACATATTTTCTATGAATATTGCTTAACTGTGTAATGGAGAATATATATTAACCCCAGATATAATGTTGTTTATTCCAGGGTATGTATATTGAGAACCTGACGTCAGACTGTGTTATTTACCGCACCAAGATACATGGACTCTTTGTTGATCAGGTAGGCTGTAGTTTGATGTTACATGATATAATATCTAGAGCAGGATTTAACATTCATAATACTGTCACACAATATTTCTATGTCTTTTTTAGTTCAGTGTTTTTCTGATTTGTAACTATTAAAACTCTAATAATGAAACCCAGTGTTAATAAAAGCAACAATAAGAAATAGTTATGTTGTGTCTAGGGCCGAGTAACATACATACCACGAGGAGAGAAGAATTACCACATCTTCTACCAGATGCTGGCTGGCTTGTCTGATGAAGAGAGAGGTAAATACAGCATAAATACAACTATTAAAAGGTAGATGAATTTCTAAATTCATAGTTTCTTTTATTCATAATGAAAGGTCAACTATTTACATACAGGTATACTTATTACTCTGTAAGAACATATTGCCATGAATTCATCAGCAAGAAATTTGGAAGTATTTTATGGAAGCTTCAATAACTTTTTGGGTTAGATGGGGATATTACACACTCACTGCGATTGAATGTGCCATTTTCCTAGCATTTTGTCATTTAGGGATATATCTATCTGTTAGGATTTCGCAATCAACTGATTACGTTTTTCAACATGTGCCTCATCTCATGCACATAATATCCAGCAAATGAAGTAAAATCTAACACTTTGGCAGTGGCTGGATGAGAGAACTGTTGATCATCAATATGCTATAGTTTAAAATCTAGTTGGATATGAGAAAACACTGATAAGACACTGACAGGGGATTTTAGGATTAAGATTTCAGATTTCATGAACTGATATAGTCTTACACTCAGACTGTTCATATTAATTTGACCCAACAAAACCTCTATTTCCAATTCTCCGAGGCTCTTTTCTTATATTAATAAAATAGATGTTTTTTGAGAATTATTATTTTTCAGAGACTGAACATAAGTATATATAAAGAGGCACATTTTGAGTTTTCCATCACGATTTCAGTGAAGCTTCACCTACGAGGGTACTCCCTGCACAATCTACGCTACCTGAGCAGTGGCAGTCTGCAGCAGAACCTGAACGATGACATGCACAAGTTTGATGTCTGGAAGGTGAGGAATATCACCTGTTTTCTTAATAAATATATTTTTGCATACTTATAAGCACCAGTTGTCCTTTCGTAAAAAGGTTAATGCATTTTACAAAAGTTAATAAACACGGACATCTTTAACATCTTAATATCTCATATCTCAGACAGACATCATTATTGCAAAAATCATGTTTTCAAATAAAGAAAAAAGGCGTTGTTTTATGTTCTTCATCGATGGACTAAGATATTTGAAAATTTAAACTGTATCATTTCACTCCCAGAGTTCCCTGTCAGTGCTTGGTATTCCGGTGATGGACATTCTCAGAGTGCTGGCAGCCATCTTGTTGCTAGGCAACATGGAGTTTGTGGAGAGTGCAAATATGGACCTAGAAGTTGTTGGAAATGATGGTAAACATAGCTGACTTCTTATTTAAAAAACATTTAATATTCATATACCGGGGTAATGCTTTTTTCGCAATTAAAAAGTTGTCCATTGATTATGCTTTCACAAAATGCTTTTGTATTCTCATATGAAAAAAAGAGAGAATGTTTTAGCTATTCAGAACTGACAAGAAAAGTAATCAAAACATACTAATGACTTTCACTTTTCAAGGGTAGTTATATCACAGGAACCCGATATCGTAAATAAAATGTAGGTAAAACGTGGGTAAGAAAGATCCGTTCCTATATGTATATAGAGTAATATGCTGTGTATATACATTCCACCAGAAATCAAGTCTGTGGCGGCTCTGCTGGGTCTATCAGGTGTGTCCCTGTATAGAGGCTTTACGACCCGGACACGTCACGTGCACGGTCACGTGTCTCGCACCATCACAGACGCTGACACTGTGAGTTGCAAACAGAATTCTAACTTCTACATTGTGACATTGTTCATCTGTGCACTTACTAATTTTGGAGTGCATTCATTGTTTCGATTTGAGATTTTGTCATACATGTATGTGCAACAGGTCATTGAAAGATGACCGATTGATCTGCGAGTTAAAAATCCATAGGTTTCAATCCCAATATTTATCCCTGTTCTAGTTCCATCCCTTTCCTTCTCTACAAAGGTTATCAAATTGAGAATGCTACATGAAGGTAGTCAAACAACAAGTGGGGGTATGTAAGCTGTGCTCACTATAGCCTTGTAATTCTTCCACCAGGCTAACGCTACGAGGGATGGACTAGCGAGGGCACTGTACTGTCGGACGGTGTGGACGGTCCTGAAGAGGGTGAACAGCTTGAGACGGCAGGTGTCCAACCTGGCTCAGAGCACGGAGAGTCTTGAGTCCAAGGGCAGTCGCAGTAGTGCACAGTACAGTGAGTCCAGTAGTTTCTATTTGTAGTTATTTGTGAGATGTAAGCAATTATTGTCTATAAACTTGTATTGTTTATAGATCTAACATTATTAGACAAATGTTATAAAAATAAGTTAATTTTATCATTGCACGTGCTACAAAGTAAGATCCAGCGATTGTAATCCCATGAAAATATCCTCTAGTGTGATTAAGCATCTCTTATAAAGAATATCCATATTTTATGGAAATAATCATGACTGTATTATTTGTTGTAAATATTATCTAATGTTTTTCAGGTCACCGCCCGGACATTCTGACCACAAACCCAGGAGAGTCTACGTCAAGTATCCAACATGGCCGCAAGTTCTCAGATGGTTTTGTTGGTGTCATGGACTTGTTTGGCTTTGAACTTGCAGAGGTGAGTACTTTCATTATACCCTTTTATAAGTTATGGGTTTGATTTGACAGTTGTTTTGTTAAGATGTCTTATTAGGGCTTGAGGGCATCTGGTCCTGTAATGTAGGCTGGGCACATGCTGTGTATACCTAGAGGATAAATCAGATGAAGTTCAGTAATACTAATGATAAAGTTAACTGAAAGTGATTTTGCATATTAAGGATATTGCCTTGACCAAAACTGAAACATGAGTCTTGAGATTTGAAATATTGAATTATGAATATATATATACCTTTCCTGAGCATTATCACCTTATACATGTATATTCAAAGAGCAACTTCAGCCATGCCCTCTCCCATCTTTCTTTTAAATGTAAAAGTAATAAAGCGTACATGTATACTCCCTTATAGGTGAACCAGCTTGAGCAGCTGTGTATCAACCTGTGTGCGGAGGCCATGCAGAACTTCTACAACACCCACATGTTCCGCAGCCCCCTAGAGGCTCTACATGAGGAGGGCATACAGCCGGAGATTGATATCATACACTTCAACAACATGCCTGTCATTGAACTCTTGTCTTCACCTGTAAGTAGCACTTGTTGATAACGCATCATTAGTGCCAAAAGTGACTGTACTAAATTCATATGGTATATTACTTATTTGTGACTGCCCAACCTTATATTCTTTGAAACAGAAGTATCGCGAAAAAAGTAAAGCATATGTTGTCAATTTTAAGATATGAAACTTATATATTTCGCTGATACAAGTGAGACTATGTTGTCAGGGTAACGGTATCCTGAGCCTGGTGGACACACAGACAGACCAGCCGCGCAGCACGGTGGACAGTCTGGTACAGGAGGTGAAGGCTCACCACACCGTCAACAACTAGTGAGTTCATAAAAATACTTAGCTTTTTATATTTGTCATCAAAAAAAACCTTTTTCATTAAATGAAATGTTTTTGACTGTAGCAGGATGCATTTTATCATTATATTATTCTATCAGCACAAAGTTAAAGAATTAGCCAAATGACAGTGATAAGTGTGATAAAAAAAAAATTATTCTAAGGGCAAATCCAACCCAAACGAAAATCTTCTATACACCCCTGCAATTGTAAGCTTAATTCAGAAGCTTGCTTGCTCTCAGTCCATTCATCTTGATTTCTGTGTTGTTTTTCAGCTTTTTTGAACCACTACCAAAAGTAGACCACTATTTTGGTATTCGACACTTCTCAGGACGAGTTGTCTACGATGCTCGGAACTTTCTAGCGACCAATCAAGACCAACTGCCTGATGACATCGTCAGTGTCTTCTCTAAGCAGAACTGTAACTTTGGGTTCGCCTCTCACCTGTTCGCACATGAAGTCAAGGCTATGAGTGGTAAGAGACTTGGTTTGTTGTATAGAAATCTTTTACCAAAGGAATTGTCTTAGATAGCAGTGTCGTGAGAACTGGGTTTTCGTCTTGACAGAGTGATGTTTTGTATTGTATTGTGTTCTATTGTAATGTATTGTATTGCATTGCATTGCATTGCATTGCATTGTATTATATCGTTTCGTATTGTAGTGCAATATATTGCATTGCATTGCATTGCATTGCATTGCATTGCATTGCATTGCATTGCATTGCATTGCATTGCATTGCATTGTATTTCCAGATGACAGCAGTCAGGGACCAAGGGGAATCAAGTACAGAATTCTTCCAACGTCTCAACATGATCCAAACACGTAGGTGTTTGATTGTTACTGTTAGTCTTTTAGATTCGAATCTTTGGTTAATTTGGGTTTCTTTGCACAATTTCATCTTCTTCTCAAGAAGCATAAGGCATATAAAGCTGAAAAGCTGTGTACAGACCTTGCTTTGTGGGGATTAGAATTTATAGCTTTTGTAAATATGAAGCCTGATGAGCTACAGAGCCAAAAATGGCTCTATTGTTTAGGTTATTCTTTAGTTTTGTCATAAATGCACAAAAAAGTACTAGGGCTTTCATATTTCTTCAACCTTATTTCTTCACTGTATTTGTCATGTCCATGTAACATGCTGCAATATTGTAAGTCAATGTTTAAATGTGTTCCAGTGGCGGTGAGTGTCGCGGATCACTATGTCATGACTTCCAGCTGAGGTTGGAGAGTATTCTCAAGTCTGTAGCCAACGCAAAACCACATTTCATCAGATGCTTGAGGGTATGTAGGTCTCTTCTTTTGGATGACCAAGACTGTACTTAGCATCTCTTAACACACATCCAGAAAAGTTACAAACTAAAGATAAAAGGAGGAATGGGATATAGATATCATTTATTATAGAAATTATTTAATTTTCCATAAAAGCTTATTAACATGTCTCTCTTTTCAAATATGTAAAAAAAATAACATTTATGTTGTAAAACCTATAGTCATAGTCCCATGGTAGAAACAAGTATAAATTGCATTAGTTACAATCAGATATATTTTTATCCACACACAGAGCAACGACCGTAGTGAGATGGACTCCTTCTGTCCAGAGACGGTCCGACAGCAGATCCGCTCTCTACAGATCCTGGAGACTGTCAGACTCATGGCCGGGGGTGAGTCCAATAAACAAACTATTATATAGACTATAGACTTTGAAAAGACAAATTACTGTATCAGGGTTTTAATGGGATAAGGAAGATATAGAAGATGTCTGTCTTTTCTTGACTAGTTGAGTGAGGTAGAACGTTTAAATTTCATGAGTGGCACAGTCACTCCTCCTCACGAGATGATATGAACATGGGATCTGTCAAGAATTTACAGATAATCTATCTATCATACAATGGAATCCTTCTAACCAGCAAAAAAACGACAAAGTTCATATTCAATTGTCGCTTGGAAGAGTTACCGTTGCATTGTAACAGTGTGACATCATAAGAGAATTTGTTACGTCAGACCATTGTTTCATTTTGTCACACTCTTGAACTTGATATCTCTCAAGTGGTGATAAAGGTTATTGCCACTCAGAGTGACGATGAAGGTTATTGCCCCTGTAACAAGATAGAGGGTTTCTCTGTTCCTGATTGATTGACACTGAATCTGTATTGCAGGTATCCCCCACAGGATGCGGTACAAGGTGTTCAACACACGCTACCGTCTCTTCCTGCCTGTTTACCTGCAGCACCAGATGGATCTCCCACAGGAGGAGTGTCGAGTACGTCTTGTCCCCTTCCACCTTCCATACTTTAGGCTCTCTCTCCATAGAGGCTATAATCATTACTTATTCTTGAGAATCGGTCCAAAGAAAGTTGCTTTTATTAATGATTTGATGCTTATGATTAGAAGTTAATGCACATGTATAACATTTAGAGAGTGCTATCATCTTGCTCAAACCTGTTTTAAGAAACTTTGTTATCTTTTGTTAAGTGTGTAAGCTTTCATGGCACAGCCAACGTTTAATCGTACAGCTCATGCTGCCACTAGGTGCATCAAGTACACATAGCATACAGCATGGTTTGAATTGTTTTTTTGGTCTGACAGGGATACAAAAGACCCATGTATAAACTGCTTGTTTCTTTACCCACAACAAACATAAATTCTTGTGGCATACTATCATTCTCAGATTCCTGATCCTGTTTTCAGACTATTCTGACGAGTTTTCTGAGGACTATGGATGACAGTAAGTTACCATACGTGAGCACACAGTGGACCTTAGGGAAAAAACATCTCTTCTACAGGTACATCTTTCATTTACAGTAAAAAAATTTAATCAGCAAAACAACCTTCAGCTTATCAACTTTATTGCTTATATCTAAAATAAAATTAATACATAAATGATTATTTTAATTAGTTAATATTGTTAAACAATTATGTCAACCAAACAGGCTACAGTTACTCACCTGTTGAAAGATCCTTTCATACTGTCAGATGGTACAGCCTGAAAATTGCCCAATTTGAAAAGTAACATCTTTTTCCTAGAGGACCATTAAAAATTATTTGGGGTAAATTTTAGATTTAAAGTGTTGACTCTGAATAAACTGATTAAAAATAAATTATGAGATTCATTGTGTTAAAACACCCTTAATCCCTGTTATTCAGCGAGGGAACAAGACAAAGTCTAGAGGCCATGAGGCAGGAGAAACTACACGACGCGGCCGCCAAGATCCAGGCGTGTTGGAGAGGGTCAAGGGTCAGAGTGATGTGGCCACAACTCCGGAGAGAACTCGAGGCTATCAAGATGTCACTGCGCAGGCCTGTAAAGTCAAGGTAGGTTCTCTTGATATTGGTGCGATTGTAGTAGAAGTGAGTGTCATCAATATCAGCTAGGTTCAAACCTGTGACACCTGATTGAGAATCTGCTGCTCTGCCAACTGAGCTAAAGGGATATCCCATGAACAAAAGTCAGCCGGAAGACTCAATTTCAATTTGTACCTTGATGAACTGTTAAGTAATGTTTTAACTTTGTTTTATTTGATATTTTGATTATCATGGTATTGATATGTTATCAAACCTTCTGCAATAGGATGTGTACATATTTTCTTAATGAATGAAGATTTATATTGTACATTATTGAAATTTGGCTTCGTTTAAGATTTCCAAGATGTAGATCTGAAGAAATTATTTATCAATATAGGAGGAAGTTAAGGAGGTGAAGTTAGGCTGTTTAGTTACGATAATTGACTTTCTGAAACTCAACTTATAAGTTTTACGATATAGGAAAATACAAAGTTTAATTTCAGTAAGTCAATTATTTTTTCTCTCTCCTCAACAGAGTAACGCCAACATCTAGCTGCACCAGTACGCCCCGCCATCAGGTAGAAAGGTCAAGGTCACAGCTTCCTTCTCAAGAGAGTGTTGATCCTTACGTGCTGCAGCAACTGTGTTCTATGTACTCCATCAATCAGGTGAGCTCCATCGAGGGTTTAGAAAGATTTGAGTCAAGGCTTAAATTAAGTTGCTTTCAAATGTTCTAGATAACTTTATTACATTAATTCAAAAACTTGTATAAGATTCAAAATTTGTTTCTTTAGTACATGTCTCTACTCACCTGCAAGATATTATTCATGCCAATATCAGTAATTAGCTATTTTATTAAGCCTCGTCTTTTGTTTCCTTCCCTGTGACAGTTCTTAAATGTATTGCAATTGAATGTGATAATCTGATCAGTAATATCCTGAAAATAACTGTTATGCTTGACTAGGGGAGTTGCCCATACTGCATAGACAATATATATATATATTGGGGTACTTATTGAAGCACTCTTAAAATATTCAAACATTATCTCAAATTTGTAAAGTTGATGATAGAACAAATATTAAAGTGTTTGAAGAAGGTGTCAGGACATTTCAGTAAATTGCATATATGCTTGGATGAAAGATTAAAAATGAAGTTGGCTGATTTGTATGTAACAAAATTCCCCTGTGTACAGGACATGAAGCCAGCCTGTCCAGCTAGAAGGAACTACTCGGTCCATGATGGGGTCAGACTTGACTTCCCACAGACCCGGGTAATGAAACACAGATACTCAGGTGAATAGCATAGGGTGCTTGCAAGAGATAATAATGTTTTAAAGATATTGTAAATAATTGTCATTTTAAGAATTTCAGTTAACCTTTCCACAAATGCATAATTTTTGAATTTGGGTAGTTTCCTGTAAGAAAAAATCAAATCTTTTGTGATTGAATTGCATTTCAAGTAAAATGATGTGACTCGTTGAAAATGACCAGTTTCAAAATAGCTTTCCTATAATTTTTTATTTTTTAAAAATATATAACGATCCCACTGTTTTGAAATGTCCTGACATAATTGTTAAATTTCATTATTTCAGCAGATGCCCAGAGTAACGTGTTGTTTCGAGGCCAGGAGGTGAAGGTTGTTGGGATCTCGTCTCGGAGAGGATACATGAAGATCCAGTGTCAGAACACAACCTTGAATGTTCCTCATGACTTGTTGGCTTTCAAGGTGGGCAAAATGAAAACATTTTTTAAATGAATCCACACTTTTAAATACCAAATAAAATTATTAAAGTCATAGGAAAACTCTTAGGAATGATCCTAAAGAAAAATGGCTTCAAGCATCACCTTAAGGAGAAAGGCGCTCTACAAATTAATTATTATGATATTTTTCTGTGACAAATCGAGAATTTTAGGGTTTGGGAAGGATGATTTATAAGGAAAGGGATTCACCCTTTTTACTAGCAGTTTGTGAAAAAGAAATCGCAAAAGGCTGGGTTTGGACTACCTGAACCTATTATGAAATATTATCATTATTGAATATTCTTGAGTTTCATCTTACAACAATGAGTGTTTTTTTGTTACAGTTCACGTCGGATCAGTGTACAGACATGTGAAGTGGATCAGTGTTGTGACTTGTTGGTGCATTGGGAAAGTGCTATGTACAGACTACCTACCTCAAACTGTCAATACACCCTGTATGATACTTACATGAATAGACTGCCTGCATCAAGCGATGAATCTGGAGATTGTAACTGACAGAACATCATCATACAGGGATCTTCTGAATGTCCTGTCCTCATATGAGACTTGTGTATTTGTGGCAGGTTGATGATGTTTCAGCTGATGTCATTCCTTCCAAACAGAGATTACTTTATTCACACGTTTCCAAGTAGCCATTGCTACGATAGGGCCAAACTTCTTGAAACTTCCTGATAATGATTACCACTGTAATCATTTGGAACATACAAACCAAACTCTGTTTAACTCACATGTTTCCAAGTAATCCAAGTAGCCATTGCTACAATAGGGCCAAACTTCAGGATAGTAGGGGTGATTTCTGTGTAATTATTAGGGCTGCAATTATTTGCAACATAGAAACCATTCTCATATCATTCCAATCAAGAATTGTCTCATATCATTATAATATGTCTCACTGGCTTGTACCATGTCAGATTTATGTGTGCAGCCCACAAGAGAAGGAACTCTAGTCTCCGTAAGATGAGGATTTGTTGTGAACTTCAGTTGCAAGATGAGAAACTTGAATTACAACAGAGTTCTATGAGAACTTAGGTACTGACATTAATCAGTTGATAGAGCATCAGGCATTTACTTGGAAGTCTAGGTAGAAGTTAATCTGGTTGTCACCTCAGGATTACAGATCAACCAGAGAAAATTATTTTGGAACATCATGATTTCTGCAAGAGGGATCTTCTTGACTTCGAATTGAAATATACAGACTTGTGTTTGTAAAGTTATTGTCAGCTTAATTTTACCTGAAGAATGTTGTTGATGTCATTCTAAATTCTATAAGACAGAGAGAAAGTGTTACAAAACTTATGTACAGCTCCACTGCTTTGCCTTGTCTCAACTCTATATGTAATGTTATAAATGCAAAATGTGTTTTAAAAGTGAAAGGTAAATCATGGAATTTTGTCAATTCTAATGTAGAAATAAATAAATAAGAAAACCGTAAACATTTATCATATTATAATATTTCAAAAGAGCTAAATGTTTACACATTATTTATAGCCCTTAAATTATGAATAATATTCATCCTCTATATTTGTCTACATCAATTTGTGCAAAACGATATTATAGAGAAGATTAATATCCAGAAGGGGACATACCTGTATATTTTTTCAGAAGATGACAATCAATTTTAAGAAGATAATCATGAATATGAGGTTTTATTTTCGTATTCCATGTAAGCTCATGTTAAATTATTATGTGTAGGTTTTTATTAATGTTTTCATATTCATTATCAAATGCATTTATTCATAGTTGATTCTTTTACTGGGTTTTACTAGCATTTATATGACCATGTGTTTGTTCTAGAATGTTTACATTTGTGTCATGCAAAGGTAGCTGAAGCATTCATAAAATCTACCTCAGTGTCTGATATTGTTATTGACCCTCTCAAATCCAATCTTTCATGTAAAGATTGTGCTTCCATGAAAAAGTTATCATTAAAAAATGACAGTGATAAATACTATGTTTTGTCCATCAGAGATAAATGAGAACACATGATTATTATATAAAACAAATTATTTTGGAGCGGATTCCCATTTTTTTTGATATTTGCAAAAGTTACATGGATTTTTTCCTAAATTCTAATTAATATTTATTTAAATGTATGTTGTATTAAAAGTTTCTCTCAAGTTGTCTGATAACATGATTCTTAACTGAAGACATTGGGTATATTTACTTGTTTATGAGAATAGAGTTGACACTCATATTATCATTTAATATGCACAGGAGCGGAATCTGGTTTTATTCTTTATGACTATTTTGCTGCTTATGCATTCACCCAAAAAAATTATATATATATAATTTCTTTTAGTTGATTAATGATTATTATTATCAATTTTAAACATATTTATTTCAAGATTTCAGCAGATATTTCATTTCATCATCATCATCTTATGTTTGTTTTTCTTTGTGAAGTTTTAAGGTTGTTGTTGAGGACATTTGGTTGATATTATCTCAAGTTTTAACTTAATGCGTTTACCGGTAGATCATTTCTGTCATACATATCTTTCATTACATAAAAAGGGCATCCTTTTAAAAAAAATTCATAAAACATTTGGAACCAACAATTTAAGTTCCTTACATTGATCATTGAGAATTTTTTTATATATTTTTACATCACAGATGTAATTTTATTTACGTCATGTTTTGTAGCTTTTAAGGAAGTTTATCAAGGTGGATGTGTTGATCTTTGATAATTATAAGAATCTTTGTTATCATGTTTTGTTATCAAGGAAACAGATATTGAGTGATGATATTTTTGTATGATAACTTATGACCCCACTTAAAAATATGGAAAATAAACTTCCAAATAATAACTGTCTTGTCTTCTGATTAAACTGAGAGTATAAAAATTACCCCTTTCTTTGGAAAGAAATTCCAGGAGACATAGAGGATACTTAATGTAGTTTTCCAAATACCAGGTTTATTTCATTGAGTGTCATTGGTAAAGTTGATATTTCACGAGTGGCGCAGCCACACGAGTGAAATATTAACTTTTCCCACGTCACAAGATGAAATAAACCTGGTATTTGGAAAACTACATTAAGTATTCTATTTATTATATGATTTTTTAATGAAATATGCAATTAAAATGACTTTAAAACTGGAAAGTTACCCTCTTTTGTTCACATGGCTGAAAGTAGTTCCGGCACCTGACCAGTGACGATATAATATATCGTCACTGGTCACATTGAAAATATCATATATCGTCAATGTTGCCTGATAGACAGTTTTTTTCACTGATAAAACCCAGTATTTCATTGCTGATCATATAATAAATTGTTGTTTTTGATGTTATGATGTTCGCAGGTTTCACCGCAATACATAGCCACATTGGTGTTGCAAGCTTTCTCTCTGCAATAATACTAGCAGCCATGATATAAGTGAAATATTCTTCAAAGCAGCAGATCACCTCACCTCACCTCATTGACATATTCTGGAAGTTTCGAGGAGATTGAGGATGGTTCACAAAGATATTCACCTTAGTTTCATGCAATATGTCTTCAAAATACAAGAATTAGTTTTTAAAGGGGCAGTAGTATGTTTTTAGGGGGAATATAAGGTGATGTCAGGAAAATGAAAATTAAAGGTTCCAATTGAAAGACATTGTATTTAAACTAAATGGAAAAGTATTAATTCAAATATATAACTAAAGTTCAGCCTTACGATTCCTTTTTCTTACACAAAATGAATTAAAGGTGTTCACAAAAAATGGCCGCCAACGGGTTTTATGTGAATCTTCATACTTTGTCCTCTGACTATGGATGTGATTGACTTGTGTAATGAGATTTTTGACACTGTCAAAATAATACCTTTAACATTAACTTACGATTATCAGTGAAAATTTTAAAATATAAAATTATCAAAAAGCGTGCTACTGCCCCTTTAAAGGTGCGTTTACAAAATCTAATTGATCACTTTTTGCAAAGCTTTCCCTATAACCTCTTTTCAAAGACTTGGATATTTCAAGCACGGAAGACACTCAATTATGGAGGTCGTATAAGAGTATATCTCTGTGTACTTTAATTTAAATATGATTTATGTAATCAATGCAACACTTACAGATAACTGCAACCAAAACCAAAAACTATTAACGGTTACTGATATTTATCATTATAAGCTGATCTGTTTATTATGATAACTATATCGAGGTTGATATGAAGATTTATAATAAATTAATGACAATAAATCTAATGAGGCACACCTTTTGGTCAAACTCAATTTTGAAAAATAAGTCAAATCAGAATTGATAATTTGAGATAAGGTGAATAATTTTGAATAGGTTACAGCAATGATTTCACCTTAAACACATCTACAGGCAGTTTTCATATTTTCAGGGTAATATATTAATTTTTGTATAAGATAAGTTTTCATGTCAATTGAACTCAATTCAGGATATATGGCTTTCAGAATATACTTTAGCAAAATATTATGGTATAAAACCTACTCTCTTTAACAGCCCTAAACCCATAATAACATGCAGGCAAATGGTAAGGTTTCTAGTTTATTTATCTCATGATGAAATCAGTTTTAATAGAATAATCTTTTCATGCTTACTTTATGCATCAGTTGGCATTTATGACTTCAGCTTTTGGAATAAAATATGAAATATGCTTCGGGTGATCATGTCCAAAGTATTGTCTTACGTCAGAAAAATGAATAAATGGTTCTGAAATAGTTTTTAGTTTTGCTCATAAAAGGCTTGTTTTCAACTCTTCTGAAGTTAAAAAGTTACGTTACAAGTCATAAAAACACTTTCAAGAGAAAATCTCACCAAAGTGCATCCTATGATAAATATTTTCCTTGATCATTGAAGTGTAAAATAAGATACTGTGAACTGTTTTCGTGACAGAGAGAAACATAAAGAAGAAAGACGAGACCTTGTGTGTTTGTGATGTCAGCAAAAATCCTGGCTCTGTCACTAGGTGATAGGTGTGTGACACATACATGCTTCGTTAACTTACCTGCACGACTTTACCTGGATAGTGAAACTGCCTTAGAAGACATTTATGGAGTGTTTTTATAGAGATATATACATGTATAATGCTTTACATAGTTCCCATCTATATACTTTAAAACATGTATAATGCTTTACATAGTTCCCATCAATATACTTTAAAACAGTAAAAGGATCTATACTGATTTGTAACTATTCTATTAACAAATAAGTTGGAAATCTATGAAATCTGTACTTTATCACCGCACAACTTCTAGAATGATACTTAAAGAATTTAAACAGAATCTGCTGTTTTCATATATCTGCACAACTTGTACGATAGAATAATAATGTAAGGTTACTATAAAGAAATCCATACTGAAAGCACTGGCTATCTTATGACTCTGAAAATATTTTGCCTTCAAAGCTGCTACAAAGTGCTTCCCACATCCATGTAGGTTGGTATAGTTGTTTTCAGGTACCCTTTTAAACAGCTTGCTAGACTGAGTGCAATGTGGATGAAGTACCTTGATCTAGGTCCTGAGTTTTGTGTCTCCACACAGGATATGATTACTTACTTCTAGAAATCACTGTGCTCCAATACACTACCTTGCTCATCAAAAGAACCCACAGAAAAACAAATGAATGATTTTGACACTTTTTGAAGTTTTTTAAAACTTGACAATTTCTGTTAGTTTCAAAGACTTACAAATTGTTTAAGATGTAAAGGATGTTACTTCTTCCTAGGTTTTGGTTGAAATGTAAACATGAGGGTGAGGGTTTCCCAAGGGTTTCATGATACAACAAAATGAACATCAGTTGGCATGAAGCCTCAGTAGTCAAACAGTAAAGGCGCTGCTTGACAAAAAAGAGGTTCTGGGTTCGGAATCAACTGGAATCACAAATTTCAAATTTGTAAAAAAAATCCATATTTTCAAGGTTGTTTTAAGAATATCTACTTTAAAAGCCATGTATGGAGTCTTGTACAGAATGTCTGAAGGATAATGTATAGAATGTCCCTGTTATGTTGCATATTCCCCTGAAAGGTGGTTTACCTGAGAAAAGAAAAATCTCCAAAGCGACACAAATATAATACCTGAGGTTTATATTACTTGATTTTCTCTAAGAGGCACCCACCCCTTTTCCATTGACCCACCAATGACTTCACCTCATTAGGACAGACAGGGAAGTTGATCATACATGGTCAATATGGTACAATACATCTTGTATAACACCATAAGAGGAAGCTGTCAGATTGTTCATTGATTTCCTCTTTATAGGGAAATAACTGGACACTGGTCACCACTGTTAGGCTGTTTATGGCCATAACATCCAACCTCGGACTGACCCGGTATGTTACGAGGTATATGACACTGTCTACTGACCGGAAGGGTCAAGGTTATCCCCCGGGGTTGCTACCTGACACAAGATGAGTGGATGGAATATATCAGCCTTTATGGGAAGTGTTTACCATTGGGCGACAGTAGTCGTATAACAGTCTGTTGACATGCTGTAAATATGAGAGATTTATACCTTGACATGCCTTAAATACTTATATGTGGTATGCATACCTGTAAGTGAACAATCATTTGGTGACATGGAAGATATCATATTTTCGTTTTAAGATGTATAAAAAATTTTTAGTAAGAGTTCACATTATTTTGGTTGATACATTTTGCAAATACTGGTCTCGTGGTGGTGGAGATTAGATATTATGACTGAAAATCGAAATGGGAAGTTTAAAGCAACTAGCTGTAAGTTGATGATTTGGACTTTGTTTGAGACATCATTGAACAAAGTACAAACCGCTTGAACTTAAACCTGTCGCTCTCGGGAACAATTATACTTTCAAACTTTGTCTCCATTTAAATAGCTATCACATGTGCATGTTATTAATAACCTTGTTCACACTTTGTTTTCAACATTTTGTAAATCATCTTTTATTGGACTGTTTTTCTGCAGTTTTAGATCTAAATTCTATATCTAAAAACAGTCCATATCATTATGTAAGATCTTTCAGGAGCGTGTATGGATTCATATCTTCTTGTTTCTGTATTGCAATATACCGATATACCGAAATTGTGCGCATCATTAATGCACCTCATTTTAGTGACTACAAATCTAGAAAATCAAAAGCAATAAAGAAATCAGAACCTCTGTACCTGTCAAAAAATATATAGTATTATAGCAGATTAGGATCAAAGTTCCTTTGCTTTTATTATTTAAAGACTGACAGCATATTCACTAAATGAGTTTTTTGAGTCTCCCTAAAACAGAGAAGGGATAAATCTAAAATGACATGAATTTCCTAAAGGCTTACATGTAGAAAACAAAAGAAGTGTTATCAATGAAAAGTAAGGCTTTTGATGACATGATGGACACAAATTAACTTGAAACTTGACTGATCACTTCAGAAGGGTTGTGGGATAGTTAAAAGGAACTTGTCATTAAAACTTGTATAGCAAAACACTATTGTGAATGAGACCATAGATGATCTACTAGTTTGGCAAGTTTCTGAAACTTTGATGCAGTCAAGTAGACAACTTTGTTGAATTCTAAAAAAAGAATAAAGGATAGAGTAGTTCACTAGTTTGAGGGATTGTTTTTTGGTAACTTATCACAAGGACAGTTTTAATGTTTGTTGTACAACATTTGCAAATACTTGTACTAGTCTTACGTAATAATTTATCTATGAGTCTTTTAGAACAATTATCTTTTACTGATACTGAATATTTTTGAAAAACGTAATTTTCAAAATGCTGATATCTTCAGGACACATTCGCCTGGAGCATGAGGCAATTAGGCTTCTCTAGGTGTTTTTACTTTTGCCTTAAAAGTATCCCTTTAGCGACTTTGTGCACAAAGTCCCTCAACTCTTGATAAGAAAAAGACCCTGTGTTATGAATTATTATTACCTATAGCCTAAAGTGCTTATTAATATTCAAGAACTGTAATAACAAATATGTTTTGCTAGGTGAAATGGGTTTTAATGATCTTCCTCAAGTGCAGTAGATCAAAATCGAAAATGCTTTGATAATCCTTACAATGAACCATAATTTGTTTTCAAAATATTGTTTAAAAGACCAATCATTTTCCCTTGTTAAACAGTATACAAGGATATAAAGGAAAATATGACTTTTGGAAGAATTCAGATTTTATCTAGTATATCTGGTTTGTGCAGATCTATAACAAGTTATAGTTAACTAGTTGTTAGTTTTATCAAACATTTACAAATTTTGTTGTCATACTTCAGAATGATGGACCATGTACCTTTAGCAAATCTTTGGACCTACTTAGCTCTTAAAATCCTCATCTCCTTCCCATTAAAATTTGATTAAAAATGTTCATATTTCTCAAATATCTGCCCTAAGGGCAAAAATATTAAGTACAACCCTCAGAACATAACAGCATATTCATTTGACACTCAAAACTTAAACTTTTGGAACAGTACCTATTGAAATTGAAGGATACCTATTGAAATTGAAGGATGCTTGACAGAAAAATTATGCATTTTAAAGATCTATAAAAAAGTTCACAGTAACATCCCTGCAGGTCAAGTCCAGGGGTGTGGTCAGACATGTCCAACAGACACAAGGTGACCACATCAACTAGTCAGTCCTTCCTTCATTTGACAAACCAGATCCATTTGATGAAGGCTTGTCAGTCAGTGTTAAAGGCACCACTCGACCGCGTTTCGTCCGCCATTTTGAAACGTTAGCATTCCGAGAAAACAAATGTGCTGTATTATGCTTATTCATTAATAAAATAAAGAAATAATTACTTGACTGATATAAGAGGAGTATATTCACAAATAATTCATAATAAAAGTTACCAGTTACAACAACATTTTGTCGTAATAATGCATTCCACGATCGTAGCTTCGAAGATTGGCTGCATTTCACGATTTTTTAAATTTTTCGAGCGATACACTTTATTCTTTGGCAAATTGTTTAATCTTTAACAACTGCAATGCTAACCTTACAAACATAATTGAAATTAAGTGTGAAATTATCATGTAAAAATCATTTATAATTGTAAACAGGAAAGTCCTCCTGAATTTCGTTTCCACAAAAAATACCCCGCTCGAATGGTCCCTTTAAAGGAATGATCTTGAACCAACATGAGTACTGGGGGGACTTTGTACAATGAGCTCTTGAAGCTGAGAGTTCGTACATTGACATGATGAACCTTCTACATCCTACATCCAGCTTAAACCTTCTCTGCTTGTATAACAACTTTTAAATATCAGCAACATTTAGACTATCCACGATGTGATGACTCATTTCAAATTTATCTACGGTTAGCCAGATAAATAAATTCCAAAGTTTCAACTCTGCAACTGCATTATGTTTAAACTGCATTTAAAAAAACAATTGTAGAGTTCATTCAATACAGTAGAACACGGATATAACAAACTCCAAGGGACCAAAGAATTTAGTTCGCTATATCCGGTGTTCGCTATACGCATATAGTTTTAATGATATTACATAGGAATGTGACTTGATAATGTTTTCACTATATCCGATTGTTCTCCATATCTGAGTTTGTTATATCCGTGTTCTACTGTATGTTGATATTGCAATACACAATTAGGTGCAAGTCCTACTTTCTATAGTTTCTTGCCTCTTTTGACAATAAGTCCTTAATTTGTTTAATATGTCCTCTTGGAACATTCATTTTCACTTCCTTTGGAAATAACTAGACAGATCAATATCTTGTTTGCAAATAGACTGCAAGGTATGGTATGTCTGAATAAAAAAAACATTGTTTTTAATGTAAGATTATTTATTTATTAGCAACAGTCAATATTGCATATGTAGGATACATATAGTAACATTAATGTACATATAAGTTTTGGCTTATTGTTGCCATTTAGATAAAAACATGTTGATCATCAATAACAAAATGTTAAAATAATCTTAAATATCTGCTCATGAAAACCAAAATATACCATTTTAATCACATAGAGAATTGATGTTTATCAATATGACTTAAATTTAAATGTTCTCAACTAATTTAATGATTGCAAAATTGGATCGGTTAAAGTAGTAACAGTTTCATAAAATCATTTATTTTAATCAATTGAATTTTAAAATCTTGTCAAGTAAAAAATTCATTCTTTAAGCACTGTTTGCAAGTAACAGCTGTCAGTTTGTGTTCTTGATAATTTACATGCATAAATATTTAAAATATTTACAGAAATATAAAAAATTTCGACACAGTATGTACATTTCATAAAAAAATATGGTTTTGATGTAAAAACATTTCACAACCTCGAACACAAGACATTACATTTTACATAGCTCAAGGGATTTGAAGGATAATTTTGTTAATTCATAGACCACCAATAAATGAATTTCATTTATTTCATTATCTTAAATATCTTGACATAGAATAAAAACATCTTTCAAATAAAAATAAAACATAAAAACTACCATAAAATCTGCTTATTTCAATTCAAATCTAAACATAAGACATTGCTCTGTGTCTACAAAAGCCATAAACATAAAAATCCCTCGTAAACACAATAACATTCATTCATTCATACAAAGCAGAAATAAACCATAAAACTGGAGTAGTAAATATTTGCTTTTCTCATTAAACTAAGTCACAATTAATCTTATCAGGGAGATTCGACTAACAGGAAGTGGAGTGAATATTTCTGAGTTGGAAATGAAACTAAAACAATTGTAGGTGACATTAGAACAGTTTTGTTGTGGAGATTCAAATATTCAGCTTGGAGTGCACTCAATGTAAACACGGTAGTAAAATTTACACTCATCGACTCACCTACCCAGTGTACATCGTAATGGTAAAAGTTATACAAATATTTCAACTTTTTTTTAACAAAACTGGAATGATATTCTCTAATTTATCACATTCAATTGAATAAGTGTTATGTGGAGAAAAATGTCTACTTTTGACATACATGTACCTTAAATTGGAATGATAGTGGGATAAAACTCAAACAATATTTGTAAATATAGAAATAAGATGAATTCAGATTTGTGTTGGATCATGAAACCATTGTCATTATTTTACTTTTGAATTGTAGATCCATTAACGGTAACAATATTTTTATATGATCATAGCAAAGTTAATAACTTTAATGAGTCTTTATGTCTTTATGGTATATCTAAAGAACATCATTATTCAGATCAAACATGAAATTGTTATTTTCATAAACATAATTAAGTTAAGTGTCATAAAAGAATTAAAATAATTGCACTTGATTGTGGCACAATCTTACACTGTAATATATCAACAACTATTAATTCAGGTCGTGTCCATCGTAAAGTGTAAACTGATTTATGGCTATCATTGTTTCAACATAATATAACTCCATTTCCTCCTTGACATAACATTGACTGTGCTCCGAAGTACTAAACAGGATCAGAGTTGTGTGATATAGCATGCAACAAAGGGAACTTGGAGTAGGCTAAACTGTAAAAATCTCTTTAAATTTTATTAGTTCCAGCTTTAATAATATATGGTTGGTTGATATTAGAGATAACCCAAAAATATACAAACTGAATGTGATAAGTCCATCTTCAAATGCAATTGTCTTAAAAAACACAATTCCTTAATTGTTTGAGGACTAGAATTAAAACTTATTTTTTATCATGGAATATTTTTTCTGTATCTCCTCTGAACTGTAAAGTTTGTTTGTATTCATAATGTTAATATTTTGAATGAATCACAAAATAAATTCAATCGATGAACTGTTCATTGTTCAATTTATAATTCTTCATTGTTAGTTTCTTCAAACATTTTCAAATTTTGTTGTTGTACTTCCGAATGATGGACCATGTACCATTAGCAACTCTTTGGACCTACTAAACTCTTACTAAAATCCTCATCTCCTTCCCATTTAATTTTGAAAAAAATGTTCATATTTATAAATATCTGCCCCAAGGACAAAAATATTAAGCACAACCCTCTGTACATAAAAGCATATTTAATTGACACTCAAAACTTTTGGAACAATACCTTTTGAAATTGAAGGATGCTTAACAGAAAAATGTTGCATTTATGACTCCAGCCCTCTGAATATTCAGGGAATATTGTCAGACAAATTGCATCATCAGACTGATAACAGCCCCCTGTGGGAGAGATAAGAGCCGTTAGTTCCTGCCGCTTCATGAATAATTGTGTAGACGTTATCAGCAACTGTTAACAGCTAAACTCCCCACACAAGAGCTCATAACTGAAACTCTTATCTTCTCTGACCTTGACAACCATGTCAACTATGTCATTTACCCTCAAATATAAATATCAGCTTATAAATGTTGTATTAACATTGAAATCGACCCTAGAACTGGGATGTATTGTGGAACACACAATCGTATCAAATTCATTATCTAAATTGAGTTCAAATTGACATAAACTACAAGAGCAAACAAATAATTTGTATCTGTCTTTCTCCTTTTGAAATATGTCTTTGATTGGTGACCATTATCCATGTAACATATATCTATCCAGTCAAATCTCCAGTGTACAGTCAAAACTAAAACATAATGACAAAATGATAAAAACATCAAAATTAACAGTTTATAATAGGGCAACAATTCATACAAGAACAACTCTCAGAAATAATCTTAAATAAAAAAGGACTAGAATCTAAAAGAGGTTATTATATTAGACTCGGTGGAGTTTCCAGTTCCACACTATGAACATGATACAGTAAAATCTATGTCCATTAAGAAACAGTTTGAAATTAAGCAGTGACTGTTGACCTTATAGAAAATGTCTATTTCAACAAAAGTAATATAACGCTTGCAGACTTTACAACAAGTATTGCCACCATACACACTGATGCCCACTCACAGGAATGTTGAAGCTTGTTATCCGACTTCAAGGCAATTTGGAAAACCAACAAATATTTTGAAAAATATTGTACAATTCACAACGCAGTATTGAATCTCTCTGGTTCAGCTGACGCTAACGGTTGATCTGTGGGCCTTGCACTGACCTCTGGTTCAGACATGGCCGCTGCGGCAAGGGAGGTAATCTCGTCAAAAGATCGTAGAGTCTGTTGAAGCTCTTGGTCGAGCTCGTCTCTATGTTGTGAACCTACCACTGTTACAGTCACATTATTGGAAGGCACTGTGGACACATTTCTCCCTTCTCCTACTGAAGAGTTCCCATTCTGGATCACAGATATATGCTCTGGGTTTGTGACACTGGTTTGATTGTTAGAAGCAAGACTAGCCATACTACTAGGAGTATTGGGCACTGTGGAACTTCCCTGCCCAGAAGACGTTGGAAAAGATTCGTCAGATGTAGTCCTGTTTACACTAGCACTCTGGACCGACGGTCCTGTGTCAGTCCCCACACTGGAGGAACCGATGTCAGGTCCAGCGAAAGACACATCCCCACCAGGCAAATTGTCGTCGGCGCTGTTGTCTCTTGGTAATGGAGGACGGATTGGTCCTCTGCGGCCCATGGTGCTGGCATTGGAGCGGTAGGTGGGGGGACGCGAGTTTGGCTGGTCAGCCTGGTCAGGGGGGAAGGCTATGTGGATTCCTGAGTGGATGGTGCTTGCCCGGGAGCGGTAGGAGGGCGGGGGAGAGTTGGGAAGACTGTCGCCGTTGGTGGCGGTGTTCTGTTGGAGGTACTGCTGCTGCGCCATGAGAAGCTGCTGCTGGTACTCCTGCATCGACGCTGCGTAGGAGGGGGGCGGCCGCCGGTACTGGAACTCAGGGTACATCACACCTGGGGGGAGAGAGGGGGATTAATGATGAAGGTAAGAAGATTTACTAGATAATATAACAGAACAAGGCACTGGAGCTTTGAGTTTGTCGTATCTTGGGGCAGAGAATGGGACTTAGTGATGAAGGGAGGTAGGTTACTATTGTATGATAATTTAAGAAAAGAACAAGGCACTGTAACTTTGAGTTTATCACAACTGGGTGAGGAGGTTGAAAGTGACAAGGAAGGCATATAGTATCTACTGGTAAAATTAAATAATTATAAAACTGGAGCTGTTGGCTCTGTAGCTCATCAGGCTCCATGTTTAATTCGGCTGTAGGTGTTATTAGGGGCCCCTGGGTCACCAAAGCTATGAATTATTATCCTCGCTAGTCAAGGAATCTCTACACAAGATAAAGTTTTCTATGCCTTTTGGTTTTGGAGATGCCTGACTAAGCCCATGAACTCATGAAACGACTGATTAACGTCTTGATATAAACTTTTTTTTTTTTTAAATTATGAAAAGGATGTTACACATGAAGGGACAATTTACTACAAGTTCTCATGCACTTTCTTCTGTTTGTAAAATGAGAAAAACATTGTTTTTAAAACTTAAAATTTAGATTTAGGTCATGCAACATAGAAATGTTTAATTTCTTTTTCTACTGACACCACACATAACAACTAAATATTTAGATGCTACCTGCTTGTTTTCCCCTTGAAATACAAAGATGATTAGAATGGAGCAAACAAAGTAAACAAGTTTCTAATTAATTAGCCTAATTAGGGAACATGTGTTTTATCACACCAACACTACAAACTAACAAATCAAGGACATGTAAAACAAAACACTGCCAGCTCAACTCAAACACTGATCACATAAGTACAATGACAAGATTTTGGGGAATTCTTTGTCAATATTGTATTAACAAAATTTGCCCCATGCATTTCAAACATGCATAGTCAACTGTCGAGACATATTACCGTACAATGGCCCTGTTGAATTTATGCAATAAAATGTTTAATTTGATCCTTAAACCACTAATATTGCAACTATTTGTTCAGCATTGTTTCCATGCTATAATCAAAGCAAGAAAGAAAGTAAGGCAACTCAGACGATTGTTGAAAATCCTACACAGAGATTTCATCAATTTCATGAATGTGTCACAACTAGAAAGTTAATGTTGGTAAGCCTTTGTACCAGTACTACTGGTGTACTTGATAATTTTCAACACATCTTATTGAATTCACAATAAAGATCCTTCTTGAAAAAAATTACATATTGCATTTTAAAACAACATATATCTTACAAAACCAAAACAAAAAAATATTTCTCAAGTATTAAAATGAAGCTAATGAAAACAGTTGCTTTCAATTTATGAAAATTTTGTAATTTTCACAAAATTGTATAAAAGTTCCAAATATTACCCACCTCCATACCAGTTACTGTCTCTCTGTCTGTAGGCACGGCGCGTGTGACGATCTCTCCTCCGCCGGAAGTCTCCGATGTTGAAGAGCGCATGCAGGGGTTCGTGTCCCCTCGGCGTGCACTTCCAGCCGACGCCCACCACGATCACGAGCAGCACTCCCAGACCTGTAACATAGACAATATACATCAACACTCGAACAATTGATTCAGCTTCTACATGTAGCACCTTTAGTAGTTTATATGAAGAATTGAGAGATATATGCCGATAGACAATATACATCAACACTCCACCAATGGTTTCCGTTGCTACATGTCGCACTCTAGAAGTTTTTATAAAGAATTGACAGAAATATAAGGATAACAACTTTGCTTATGTTCAGCAATATTTTGACTTGCTTAATAGACAAGAAAGGTAAAGGTGTGTTGAAAGTTGTTATTAATATATTTCTCTCAATTTAATGATTTTAGTTCATGCTATCTAATCTTATTTCTTCAAGTAAAAATGTATGCTATACATGTATTAAAATATGCTGAAAAATCGGGAAACGTGAAAACCTGCGAAAAAAGAGAAAGTGATCATACAAGGGCTGAGTAACCTCTGAGGAGAATAAATTTCATATGTCTTAACACCTACGTGGAAATAATTGAAAGGGTTGACACCCTGCAATGTTCATTATTCTGGGTATCTGTATTCTGCTCTCCTCACAAAAATCAGGTAATTCTGAAACCTTAAAGTTCATATGCATATTGATTTTTGAGAAGAATATATAAGATACAATTCCCAAAACGTTGTTTTAAAATCACATTTTTTATCAAAGTGACTTATTCAGGTAAGAACTAGGGTGCTTGTTTTAATATAACAAGATCATTCTAACACTTAAAGGCAATACCTTTATCATCAGTGTATTAAATGTTCTCAATTTTCTTTCAATGTCAAAATAATGATAGCTATGATAATGAGGTTGAAGTGATGGATACTATTACACCTTAATGTTCTGAATTTGCATATAAGAAGAAAAACCTTCCCAATCTTTCAACGTCTTTCAAAGAGAAAAACATTACAGATAGCATGAACATCTTATTAGTCTTATTTGCTGACATGAAAAGTGCCCTCATTATCAGTTGATTTTTTTTCCATTTTTGCCCTTTTTCGACCCACAGAATGATTTTATAAAGCAATAATGATTTTCCTTGTCAAGCTGAAGCCTGATTTCAGAATGCTTTATCTGTATTGATAATCTTTAGAAAGTAAAAAGTTAGTAAAAATGAATAGAATTGATAAGAAATGATGTTCTGAATAAGAAAACTGATAGCATTATTGCAAAAACTTGTTAATTGGTCAGCTGTAATTGTAAGAAATCTCTCCATCTTAAAAAGCTTCATCTAAAAGTGAAAAGAGGGAATGAACAAAATTAAAGCAGCTCAGCTCATAAATCACAAGTGATCATAATGCACTGACCAAAATATCCCTCTTATCTCGTTACAAGTACACAAGCCCCTAATTCAATACTGCACCGAGATACCCAGCGTATCCTTCGATCATGACTAATTAAATAATCACATCTCAAACAAAAAATAACAAATCCAATCTAATGTCCATAATCTGACAGAAAAGCCAAAGCTGCCAGACTCGTATCATTGACTTCTGGTAACCATGGTAACCGCACAAAGAATTGTTTGAGAACCATAGAATTAGGCACATTGTCAATGAGCTTCCCGAAATGAAGTTAGCAAGGATAAAAAGCTGAATTTAATGTGTGTAATTCTCCCCCGAAACCTGCCTATCCATTTGTTGGGTTGTTTGTCTGCATGTCATAAGCTGGTTAATATCACCTGATCAATTGCAGAGTGTCAGCTCCGATGTAAATAGCACGGAGAGCGAACATTGGTTATTAGTCACCTGAAGCAGGTAGATCAATCAGGTAAACAGCTGATTGTCTCTCGTCAGGACAGGTAAATATCACACCTGGGTCTTGCTACAGGTAACTAAACGTGTCAATAATACTAATTTGGATGTTAATTCTTACAATAGAATTAATCGTAAGTGCTATCTTAAATCAATGACAATATGGTATAACACTCCTTTTGTGAGAACTGGAATGTAAATTTTATTTTTCACAACACAATTCAACTTCAGTGTTTTCTTTCATTTTTGCATAATTCAATTCTGTAACAAGGAAACACCATCAGAGATTATGAACCAAGTATGTAGTTTGGCACATTTTTTTTTTTTTTCTCGATCACCAGCTTTTTTTATGCATATCTTTCAGAAGGAGAGCAAACAGAGTTGATTTCTCTTCATATATGATATCAAAATTGATTTTCAAACTAATAAGTCTTCTTCTTCTTCAACGACAATTGATTTGCAATATATCAAAATTGCTTTTATCCAAATCATAAACATTAGTGTCCCTGTAAGTTGAAGTCTGCCTCTGACACATCAGTTCTACAGGAGAGAGTATGGGAGCCGGTAGACAAACGAGCTGTGAGCCTGTCCGACATGATATCAATACACATATTGAACCGTGCTTATCAGCCGTGGAGTGGGGTCCTATGGGATCTATCACACTTCATAGACTCGCTTATCATCAACGGTACCCCTATATTTGAAGTTTCGGAGACAAATAGTTTTCAATTTATGTACTGGAAACAGACAAAATCAGAAATTTGAACGTTAAAGAGCCAACATTTCAAAAAAATTGGCCTTCAATTGAAACTCCCAAAGGCACATCTCCACCACATTGGTAACATCCATATCAAAATTGAATTTTCTGAGTCAAATAGTTTTCAATTTATGCTTCAGAAACAACATTGGATCCACAGACGGATGCAAAGAGTTCTATTCTACACCCAACTACATTGTAGCAGGGGTGTAATCAAACTCAGCATACCCATTATGACAACATGCCCTTAATTATCATCACAGCAAGTCTAGATACAAGCTACACTTAGGGAAATCCCTTGTCACTTGGATATTAAAAGCTGTTGAGTGCTTCAATGGTTGCTTGTTGCTCATCTCCTCTAACTATTTCTGGTAATGGAGCTATTATGTGGGAGTGCAATTCTTGTCTAGTTAAATCAGCCTGTCTGATTGAGCTAGGCTAGTTAACAGCTCATAAATCATAACTCTCTGGGGTATATTGTGAATATTTACCACCTAATCTGTTAATAAGAGTCAAAGTGTCAGCCGCTGGTTCAGTCCTTGTCAGCTTATCAAGAGTAATGGTGCTGGGAACAGGCTTTCAAATTTTGCAATTATTTTCTGCACTTTTTACATAACAGCTACAGCTATTGGCTAATTTCAGAAAAATCTCTGAGCCTCTATTTCAGTTTTCTACACTTCATCAGAAAATGGGGGCAAAGTGCTAACTGACTGTAAGTGGCCGGTAAAGGTTTCAGAATTATGGGAATGATTTTGGCAAATAAAAAGGAAAATTTCCCCAGACAATATAGAGATATGATACAATTGTCACATACCACATGAATTTTCTTCCTTGATAAACATTAAATCAATTCAAGAAATTTTCAGCAATATATTTTGCATTTGCCAAATAATTATATTTAAAAAACTTCTAATCAATGAGAATACATTGGCAACAAACCTCAAGCAAGTATCTATGCCCTGATAAACTAGGCTCTACTTCCCAAACTGTGGACTATACTCGGACATAGAGTGTCCAATAAACCTATGACCAAACCTTCAACTTAACTGAAGAGCATTAGAGAGCAGGATGATAGATGGCCTGTCCAAACTGATATTGATATAGAAATTGAAGTCTCTTCGAACCAGTGTCCCTGAGGACACACATCACAGATATCGAACAGAGAAAGAATCCCTTAGTACCGA
The DNA here is from genome assembly GCA_916613615.1 of Steromphala cineraria. Taxonomy (NCBI): domain Eukaryota; kingdom Metazoa; phylum Mollusca; class Gastropoda; order Trochida; family Trochidae; genus Steromphala; species Steromphala cineraria. The sequence continues at coordinate 78,098,005 of OU744721.1, forward strand.
AACCAGTTCTAGAAGACCAGAAGAGGACAAGTCTCACACTCAGTTCTAGAACAAGACGGTACTGGAGCTAATGAAGATCGGGATAGGGCAAGGATTTCTCCCAACTCTAAATGTTTTGGGACAATTTATTATTCCACAAGGATGTCTAGCTTCAAAACAACTAGGAAACAATGACAACAGCTGAAAATGATAAAATATTGATGATTTGGTGTTTTATTCAAGATTGGGCATCCTCTGAGAAAATGTATCACAAAGTATAGGCACTAGGACCAAAAGAGAACAATGTAGTACTCCTTGTTGTTTTACCTCTAATGAATTATGATGTTACTATTGAAATTATAAAATATTTCATGTTTTTGGTGACTATTAAAAGTCTCTCTTCATGTTAAAAAATTTCAGAAGATGTCACAAATAGTGCAAATAAGTGCACAAAAACAAATGTAGAAAACTTTGATGACAATGAAGCTTCAAAACTTATTTACTTTGATCATTTCTTAATTCTCATAAATAACAATTTGTACTGTCAGAAAAAATATCTAGAAAAGAAATACAGTTAATGACTAAATGAATTGAAGTTCCTCACATTGTTTAGGACAAAAAGTAGTAGGACGGACAGATATCACAAGAAATCAGATATGAAATATATTTTTCTTCATCATAATACTTTCTTCTTTACCCATAAGGACTGATATTATTAGCAGAAATTCTAAAAAATAGCTCTAAATCTTTATCAAATTTGACTTTGCTGTTACTAAGTGAACTGAATACTGGAATAAAAACATCATATGAATGATAAAGTATCCTGGTTAGATCTAGAATCACTAATACTTCACCATTACCAGTTGAGCGTATCATTACATGCATTCGCATTCATATGCACTATACATGCAAGTTGGCAGTTCCATACAGTCCTTGCCATTATTAGCTCATTATCTTAGCATATAACTCACTGGGCTGAGGGCTGGGGCAAGGTGCCAATCATATGTACTGAATCTAAAGAGGAATCCCTTCATTTGATATCGACAGGTAATATGTTATGAAAAGGTTTGATAAAAAATATTTTTTTGAAAGAAATGTTTAAATATGCCATTGATGTGTGCGTTGATATCATTCAGAAAATGTTTTGGAGAGGTTTGAGTTAAAAGAGTTACTGGTATTTTGAAAAATAAATTTGATAAAGATATGCCAGTGATGCATGTATTTGGTAAATGATTAGATGAAAGAATCATTACCTTAGTAACAAACAAAAATGCCTAACTGGTACCACTACCGTAACCAAAGTTCACAAGCCTTCATTTACTACACATGCACATGCATACACATATATTTATGCAGAGAAAAAAGAGGTCATCCATCAATAAACATATAATAATGAATTTTGGATCCATAAGAATTGTACTTATTGTTATCAAGAATAAGATTCAATGAAGGTCTATTTGTGCAGTTTAGAATTATTTTAATGGTGGCAGTTCACATTGGTGACACTTTCCATTTTCTCCTAACATTATCATCTCAGTAAGCAACAAAGATAAATATTCTGCTGACATCAGCAAAAAGTGATCTCGCAAAAAAAGGATGACCATATAGCTGACAGTAAAATTGAGCTTTAAAACTTGTTCATCATCGTAAAAAAAGAGATAGCTATTTCAAGTGACGTTAACTTTGGAAAGACTTTTCCTAAGGAACTTATACTCTATGATGTTTACACTTTTTTCAGTGAAAATTGGGTCTATCCTATCTCCAAAGCAAATCTGTTTAACAAATTTCAAAGTCATTATGCTAATAAAACTTCTAGGGAGAATGTAATGAACAAGGTTGAATAACATTCTTGCGATTATGGCCCAATTATGAAAAAAAAATTGTTTTAGTTGTTTAACTAATGAGTAATATTGATTAAGAGAAGCTTTGTGGGATCGCTTTCTACATCAAGCATGCACTCAATTCTGCTTAAACATTATTACTGATTGCAAATTAATGATCTTACCGATAGGATAAACAGTTTAAAATCGCATTAGGCAAGTTACCTAACGGTAACTGACAAACTCATCATCTTGTTGAAGGAAGGCTACATACAAGCAATGATTTCTGCATGGTCTCATTTTCCAATGTATGATCTTACTTGGAGTGCATAGCTAATCAAGGATAGCGTTATGGCTGAACACGTAGACTTATTAAATTTCATAATTTGTTCTTGATGATAAGAGACAAACCTAATCAATCAAAGGGTGGGTTGAGGGTATTTGGTGTTTAATCCCGCTTTCAAGAGTAATTCATTTATATGGCTCGTATTATTGCAGGGAGAAAGCCTGCAACTCCATTATTGCTTTGCATTGCAATGAAACCTGCAACATTGGCTGGAACTAGCGAATCATGAGTGGTACTGCGTTGAAGTTCATTGTAGCATTGCACTAAAACCTTACTGTATGCAAAATAGTACTCTACTGCAAACAAAGTTGCCAAGCCCTGGGCTGGATTCGAACCCTGGACATCTCTGCCCCCCAATCAATCTAAGATCTCAATCCTAATGAAGTGGAAAGGTAATCTGTTGTACGGCATGTACCGGTAGAACATATCTGTACAACAAATAAAGTTTCTGATGGTATTCAAACTTTTAATCATCTTATCTGAAATAAAACAGCAAGCCATTGAACCATCTTGTCCTAAGCATCATTGGACTGAGAGGATCACCAGATCTTGCCATGGTTAACTTAGACCAAGATGTGAAGTACAAAAACTAGATGACCAAACATTCCCTGTCACAGGTATCTCAACTATTTGAAGCATCTGCGTGCACCTTCAGCCAGCATTGTTTGGGGTTATCTACTGTGGTATATTTCAGTTGACCCCTAACGAACCTTGGGGCAGGTACAACAAACAAGGTAGGTAAACATGTGATGACAGCCAGGTAAAACACCTATGTGATGAGCCAGGTAAAACAATGCTTTATTGTATAAACAATGGCCAGGTATCAAAACAGGTGACAATTGAATTGAATCTGCAATGAAGTTTGAAGGTCTGAGAATTAAATCTAAAGCAATTCAACTTATAGTAAAAGGATAATGCTTTCAGTCAAATCATATAAATCTATGAAGATCTATGCAGGTAGAACAAATGATGTTAAAATGACACAAATCATAAATCATTTATATTAAATTGCTAGAGAATATATATATTTTAACACTGAAAAACTCTTGCCAGACTAATTACAACTTTATGAACGAGTTTTGATGACCAACATGTTACTTATGTTTACCTAGTTGAATAAAGCCCTTGGTAAGATCATGCTGTTGGTGTGATATAAATATTTGAAAAAGGCAAAACACAAATAATTACAGAGAAAGTTCACAAGTGATCAACAAAATTGAGACAAAAATGTGAAAACGATGTAAACATGAACTTTCTGAAACTCAAGGACTATGAAACTCAAAACATATAACAGCATTTTTTTGGTAGTTAAAAATAACTGTAGAAATATGACTGTTTAATTCATATATTTAAATAATAACAGTTGATGAGTTGAGCAGTGTGTTATTTTTTAGCTTGGCATGGGCATTATTTCAGCCATTGGTGGCGGCATAACATGTGATCTCAAGAACTTGATTCATTCATTCTTATGCCAAAGTTTATACAAATCTTAAACTATTATTTTCCCTATAACAAACCTGATTAACATGCCTTCATTGTTTTGTCATAAAATTAGAAACAAATTATTATTCATTGGTACTAAGAGCTACAATGAATAACGCTATTCATTTTTAGCAAGCAATTAAAAATATTCCTGAATCATTCAACAAAATATACAAATCGCTTGATATCAAAATCATTCTTTTGATATCATAATCAATTCATGAAATATGATTTTTTTTCTCTCAACGGAGTATTACAAATAATTATGGGTTTTTTGGTCTCATTGGATAAAGCTCAACAAAAACATCAATTCTAAGGAAACCTCACTTTTGTGAAGAATAAAATACCAACAAGCATACAATTTTTATAATAAACTTTTTGTAATATTTTAATTCATATAGATGTATTTCATAAAAAAGCTATAATAACATCCCCAGTGAGAGCAGTCTTCATGTTGCCATGTTAACCAGCTCCAGTATCTAACATCATTGACTGAGCACCCAAACCTTGGATTGTGAAAACAAACAACAAATATGCCAGCAAAAACATTTTCTTAAGATTCGGGAGGTGTGAAGAACTTAATCGTGCAAGATTTTAAGGTTACAACGTTTGGGTCACAACCAATATGCAAGGCTAATAAAAGAACCTCAAGATTGGAGTCTTATTTCATGAGTTTTGCACTTTAAGTAATTGTATATTGATACGATATCAAAGACAAAACACAAAAGGTGATAATGGATCAAAATGAAAAATCTTGAAAATCCTAATTTATCATAAAGTGATGACTGCATAATAAGAAAAGACATAGTTATATTCTATGTATCAAAGTTGTTCATCAGTTTTCCTTGTAAAAATTCTAAAACTATGTGATATCTTTAAATATTTTACATTATAGAATTGCATGCCGTATAATTGATGTCAAAACATTATGATGTCATGTATTTGATGATATCAGGCCATTGAACAAAATCCAGTGGCAAAATGATAACTTGGAAATCTTACTTTATCAACAAGTGTCGACATATATATAAAAATAGTGATATAATATTGCATCAAAGATAATCACAGTTTTCTTATTCCTAAAACAATGTTATTATATACACCATTAAATATTTGACATCACAGAAGAATTATGATGTCATGGATTTGATGATATCTGGGTATTGAACAAAATCTACTGTAAAAAGGAGAGAGGGGATAGTTTGTGAAACAGATATACCTGTAGACACCTGAAGATATTGTATATCATAAATATGTGTTGAGAAGAGATTAAAGCATAGGCAGGTGTGGAATGCAGATAGAATATACCTGATGACTATGGTAAACATTTGTCAGTGAAGTAGAAAGTAGTTAGGGAAACAGTGATACCTGTGGATATTGTATATCATCAGTAGTTGATAGGAAACCAGGAGAGACGGAAACAGGTGTGAATTTGATGGCTATGTTATACCATTGGTCAGTGAAGGGGAATAAAGAACTTGGTGGACAATGATATCTATTTGTGTTGTAATAAAATCTCTAAGTTGCAAGGGGGCCAAGGGCAAAGGTCATCATGACCTGGCGGAGGAACCAGTTGAAAGTTCTGTGGGAAATACAAGGCAAATGTCTATGAATGTTAGTCCCCACAAATTTCAGAAAATAAATTCTTATCACGATCTTAATTTGTTTTAAAAATTAGAATCTCAAACATATATATCGGTTTCTTTTTGTTTGTATCAAATTGAACTCAATTGCAATCAAATAAAATCACACTTTCAAATTTTTTGGCCAACATTTCGTAACTTCAAAGGAATTATGGGAATTAACATCCTCAACTTTGTATAATTAAAATTTAATGATATGTTAAATAGAGAAGATAATATTAACAAGAATAGCATAATATTTTGATTAAAATCAATTAATACTACAAGGTTTTTAAATGATAAAATCTTTCAATGTACTTTTCACACCCACAAATTTATTCAAGTTGAGGTGGCATGATCACGGTATAACTGTCCCTTTAATCAAGTCACACATTCGCTGAACAAATTGGCATGACCAGTACATGAGAAAGCCATTGTTCAAGGAGTTAGTGGGGGCAAGAGTTTATTTCTTAGCTTGATAACACAGTTTGACTTGAAGGTTGGTCGCCCAATTAGTGGCATGTGATGGCGGAACTATGTTTACATCGGTCAGCGCTTGTGTGTTCAACATTCCCCATCTTATCCCATCCCCCTCCCCTCACATTTTACATGTAGATAAATTGATCATTACATCGGTCAACGCTCTCAATGTGTTCAACTCCCCCCGTTCTCAACTTTTTACCTGTAATTAAGTGTTTGAAGTGGCCAGGTAAAACATCCAATTTCAAGCTGAGGCCTGAATGACATGTCTGGAATACTCTGAAGGGTTTTGTGTTGCATAGATTTTGCTTTAAAAAGTACATCAAATGTAGTTGAATTATTAAGCAAACAGGTCATTTATGATGTACCTATGTGATTTAATTGTTTGGTCACCTGAATTGCTTTGGAAATTTTCTGAACTTACCGACAGGTAGAAACATCTCCGAACCCCCACCACCACTACTAACCTATTTAACCTCTGAACCTATAAACAAAATTAATATTTTTCTTTCTTTGATTCAGATAACCAGAAGATTAGCTATCCGGACGATTTGGTTACGGTTGAAAAACGAGATTCGACTGTGTACATATATATATATGCTCATATTTGAGTTTAACCCTTTCCTAAACTATTCAAACCCCTCCTTATCCCCAAAACCTGACACAAAACACATTCATGTCCAACCCCTGCTCCCCATTTCTCCCCTCTTCCCCAAACAAAGACAGGTAATTGATCTGCAGGTAAGGTATGTTACCTGGGGTCCAACTCCCTCCAACCCCCAACTGACCCCCAGAGTCAACACAGCTGCGGCACGGCCAGCATAAATTGACCCCTTTTGTTGTTGTGGACACTAAGTATCTTTTTCTTAGTAAACAGAATTTCAAATTTCCTGTAGAAATCCTGTAAATTGGGATGATGAACTTTTCAAAAGGATGGCATTGAATTCAATTTATCAAGAAGTATAATGCTTCCCCTTTTATTGTTATTACAGGACAATTCACTTCTATCTTTTAAGATAATTTTTTAATTTCTGATATTGCATTTTGCTCAAGGATTGCATTGTAGTATAATGATACAATGTCGACCTTAAACAATGATATTAATAATATGATTGAATGATCAAATCAACTGTCATGAAATATTGTTATTTCTGAAAGTAAGGGCTGTGAAGCAGCTTCTGTTATTGTAATAGTTGATGACACCTGGATGTGTAAAGGAGCATTGAAAGGATTTCATTTACAATTTCTTTTTGTTATCTCATGATGTCAATTTCTGGTTTAATTTTTGTGTTGTTTTTTTTTAAAAAGAAGTGCAAGATATTATCTCAAAATGAAACAACTAATTGCATTGAATTAATTGAATATTATTAACATAACTCAAGAAGTCCAATATACCTAGTTACATTTCAAGTTCAACATGTAAACATGAAATAAATAATCAAAACAATGGACATACATGTATGTATACATGAGTTAATATAAATCAAAATCATAAGAGTGTTGAGCACTATTCAGATTGTAAGATCCCAAGACAAAAAAATGTTAGGAATTTAACACATTTGTCATCAAGTATATTAACACAGCATGAATAAAATTAGACGCTTGTCAAATTACTTTTGTCTTTATTGTATCTAGAAGCTTAAGGAATCTGTTAAAGATATCAAGCAAATGCTAGACTGGGGAGGGGGCACGAAACGTCCACAGTCCATACATGAGATTCAACTTCAAAGGAGAAAAAATCGTGAAGAATTCTTACCAACTCTCTATGTTAACTTGCTTCCGCTTTGTGGAAATGTTACTAACATACAAACTGGGTATTCTCTAAGAGAAGAATTCTGTGTCCAATGAACAAAGGTTAATAGAAATATGACGATATGAAAGTTATGCAGGAAAGAAGCTTGCATTGTGCAGGATATGCAATCGAGAAATGAATGTTATTCATAACTGGAAGTACAATATTGAACAGTTAGATTTCTCCATGCAGAATGTTAAATCAGGGTTTGTGAAGCAAGTGCTATGGCAGTGTATTTGATTATTTGACATTGCTTTTCATTCATAGACTTTACCAATAAAATATACATTTTTCATAGGAATAATAATAAGAAACCAAACTTTGGAGATTAATCTTGTAAATTTTCATTATCTATTTCACAGAACAAAATTTGAAAAAACATGATCACTTATTACTTTGTTGAAATATTCCATCTCAATATCTGAACCACATGTGTAGAAATCATTAGATAAAATTCAAGCAATCAATATCAAATCAAATTCAAATTTTCTTTATGAAAAATAATTTTAGAAAGTAGTACAATTTTTTGATAATTTAGAAAAAAGATACTTGATCCAAAATAAAGCAATGGATTATCAATTTTAAACTATTTTTACAATTCTTGAAACCCACCAGGTGAGTGTTAATCTTAATGTTTCTCTGTCTGCAAGAAATTCCTTGATATTGACAAACAAGTCCTGTATTTCAGAGGGAAAGAGAACATCTTAATCCTATCTCACACAAGAACCTAGCAGTAGGGGTCGACAACTGGGTGATCTTGAATTGTCTTTTCTACACTTGGGTTTTGTAGTTGAAGTTTTTTATATGAAAAACATTAAAAGGAATTGTCTTGAAGCAAATACTGAAGAATGTACTTTTTGGTCTTGAAGATGCATTTTCTCAATAAAATAAACCTTGAAAATATCATAAATTGAAAAAAACTTTAATCAAACAACTTGTGTTAAATTTAAATCTTCCGTTTTTGTAAACTTGGGTAAAGAAGATAAGATTCAGAAATGAAATAACAGGTAAGCAAGTTCTTCCAATTGAATAAGGGTGACAAAACCTAGTGATCTTAAATTATCAATATTGTGTCATGTTGTTTTCAATAACTTTGGTGTTGATGCAAAACCTTTAAACGACCAAAGGCAGCAAAACATTTAACTTGATAACACTCAAACAAAATAGAAGAATGCATTTCAATTGACTTACATCTTTCATATTGCAATGAATGTAACAAGAATGCCTTTATTCTTCACTTATTGAAACATCCCAAGTATAACTTTTGACAGATATATCTCAAAAGCAGATGCTGCCGAATCCGATTCAATTAGTTTCTGTTTAATCATTATTTCACCATTAAATGTTATGCTAAGCATATTGCTGACACTAATTATCTACATTTAACCATTGAAAATGTTCAAATAAACATGTATGAAACAAAAGATTCCTTATTGCGACCTCAAGTGCGTTCTTTTTAAATATCAAATTGGTTTGAACCTCCCTTAATCTTCCACTGATATTCTATGAACAAGTGCTATGTCCGTGGCAGATGATCAGTCTTCTCTATTGTGACGACCCTATTCAAGGGCATTTTTTTAAATATCAAATTGGTTTGTTCAACCTCAGAACCTCCCTCAATCCACTGATATTCACAAACAAGTGCTATGTCCATGGCAGATGAATGATAGGTCTCCTCTAATATAACAGTGTTTCTATAGTTTCCCAAATGATGGATTAATTCCCCCAGTGCATGATGCAGTTGCTAGGAGTGCTAGACCACAGCAGTATACAGTGTCCCTTTAGGTTCCAGATATACCAGGCAGAGTCTACATAGACGACTTACACCTACCAACTCAACCATGATTATACACACATGTCAAGGTAAAAACCAAATATGATATATCACAGTTATGTTAATGTGTATGAGCAAACATGTAGTATTTGGAGATTAGAAAAAAACATCTTAATACTCTTTTTATAACAATGGCTGCTAATGGCTGAAATATTGCCCATTAACTGACTCACTAACAGTTGCATATTTTTGGAAAATTTGAAAATAAGGATATTGAGAATAATCATTTAAAAAACTCCTTTAACACAATTGTATTTTAGCTTGACACTATCACACACCACAAGTGTCCAAACATAAACTATTATAAAGAAATTTGAAATTTCCTGCATTTAATTTTTGTGATGACAGTTATCAGAACTACTAATAAAAAAACAAAGTTTCTTCATTACTCTTAATATTTTTCTTTTGATATCCATTTATTGATACATGTTTATAATTGTCTCATTTTGGCATTCATTCTTACATATCCCATAAAGGAATAAGCATATAATCCAAGAAGATTGCATGTTCTAAATGAAGACATTCAATATCCAGAAATTCTTGCTTAAAAAACATGATAAATACATTTTTATATTCATCCAATTTTGGCATTCATCTGTACATATCCCTGGCAAAGGAATAAGCATATACTCTGAACAGATTGCATGTTCAAAAAAAAGAAGTTTAAAATCCAGAAAATCTTGCTTTCCTTAAAAAAAAAATATATATATAGATAAAATACTTCTTGAGAACTTAACAAAGCTGTAATTATGATATAACTTTCTCTATGACACAGGTTATTCTGACCCGACCATCCATTAGTGTCAGAATTATAGAACCTATTGTATCATCAAAACAATGCATAACCACACCTTAGTGTGTGGAATATACAACATCTACAAACTTGGCACTTTAGGAATTTTTAGCCACTTGTTTGCAAACTTATTGCAAAACTATAGACTTCCTGAGGGACTTCATTGTGAGCTATTTAAGCAAATGGTATGCAAAAGCTATTGATTGCTTGGAAAATTTGTACCGATCTTAACAGATATCTTGTATGCAAGAGAGATCTTGTAGATCATTAGAATTTTGTTTACAACTTTTACATAATATTATCTTCTTATTGTATTTTTTCATATTCGTTATAGAAAACATCTCATTTTCAAGTTGACCAATAACACAAATCTCAATAAACTAGAACAAAATCTTAAAGTATTCAATTTCATCTATTTTCATTTTATTTATTTATTTTATCATGTTACATAAAGAAAACTTCATTTGACTATATTCTGCCTTTAAATTTTCAAGCGACAATCATTTCAAGGACAATTATCAATATGCAGAATCTTTAAAAAAAATTATCTAATGAACAAAAGAAAAAACTTCAGCCCATTGAGAACATCATTTATCAAAGACGAAATTACCACCCAAAATAAAGAAAGAAACTTTAACTGCAGATGCACAAAAGACAACTACACATATAAAATATTCAGAAATGAAAATCAAATTTAGAAGAAATATTTTCATTTTCACACATGATTAAGCCTTGATATTTGATCATTTCCTGCCTTGTGAGTCTTGATCACCCATGCTGAAGTTACAGCTAATCGACTTTATAACTCCGCAATCACAAAGGAGCAAAAAGAGTAAAAGGCACATTTATGTCTTGATAACTGCAACATTGAATTATTTTGTTGTTCCAATATCACATGCTTCATTTGAACTTCAAGTGATTAACTCATTCATCCAAGCACTAATAAATTATTACAATTTTTTTAATTTCAGATTTTGTTAAAAAACACCGTTACCTCGGAATAGAAAAAAGATACCATGTAAACAAGAAAAAACAATTCATGTGAACTCAGCATGTTTAAACAGCTAAATAAAAAAGCACTAAAGTTATATCAGTTAAGGCAATGTTCAACTTTCCTGCTTAAATGAGGGTTAATGGGACTAAAAACTGATGAGTAGTTGTGATAAGTGCCAGCAAGTAGCATTAAGACAAAAACCTTCACATGGAAATGGCTTGAGGCTGATTGACTTAGTTCACTCCAACAAACAAAGAGCATAATTCATCGATAGTATTTCTTATGAATCATGTAGAGTTACTCAACAAGTAGCTGGTACGTAGCTCCACCATCGGCTTAGGGATCTTAAGATATGCATGGAGATATTTGTCTTTTGCTGAAAGATTAAATATTGAGTACAAGTCAAGGATATTTTAAAGATTGTCCTGCATGGTGACACTGTTCACAGAGAGTTATATGTATGATGCTATATGACTTACAATAAGATCAACGTTCTTTCAAGGGCAATCTTTTATAATCTTTCAGCTTTTTCTGTAAACACCTCTCTAAAAAATAAAATTGATATCTCAGATCTTAACCTTTTTTAGATTTATCAAAGAGGTACATTTAGTACAGACAAAATATTTTAAAATACACACTATAAATTAAAACATTGTACTTTTTGACTTATCAACAGTATATCTTAGAGTTTAAATTATCCATTGTTCTGATATAATAATATAATAATCATAGATGCTAGATTGCTCTCACACAGAATTCACTTCTAAATCATGTCGTGTCACTAGTGGCTTGATCAGTTTTCAACTCCTTGGGGATCATTGTCTTGAGTTGCCATTGGAGACTTCACTTCCAAACCAGTTCTATTCTTATTTCCACAGGGAGTAATGAACACGGCACCTTCAAACCAGATTCAATTTTCATCACCCTTGGAAGTAGAGTCCAAGCTTCCATGGAGGATTTCAATTCTAAATCAGTGCTCAGAGACAATTATCAATCCCTATGGAATCAATCTTTGTGAAGACCCGTGGAATGTGACCAATGTTGTCGGAGGCAGTGAGAGGGTTAATAAGGAAATCTTTTAACCTGATCAATAAAGGTCAGATATCATTGTCAGATCTTCATTGTGATAGGTCAATCACTATAAGCCAAATCTAGGTAATCCATTCATAAATACCGGTACTCACATATCTCTGTTACAAAGAATCTTGGGTTCATCAAGCGTTAAGCGAGTACGCAAATAATGCTAATGTTACTAATCCCTTGTATTTATCTGTCATATCATTACTATAGCTTTCAATATCCTTGTTTCAACTGTCAGGTATCGTTGCAAAAAGGATCCTTATCAATTGTCATATGATACTTCCAGGAATTACTGACCAAAAATCATCCTATCTGTAAGCATTTGATACATATTTTTTTCAATTGATTTCAAAGATTACATGTTTATGTATACCAATTTTAAGGTTGATGCATATTGATTAAACATACAAAGACTGTAGAGTTGTAATAATGATTACACAAATATAAATGTTATATAGATACATGTAAATATTTAGCGATACATCAACTTATAGATTTCATTGAGTTACTATGGTTTCCTAACATTTTCTCTGCCCTTTTCATCATAATTCAATCCATTACTGTCAAAATGATAAGATCCTTTTTGCTAATGCCTCTTATATTTAAATAACAAATTTTAATTGTTCCATTTTTTATAATTGCATATTGGAAACAAACAAAAAACTTGCAAAAGTGCAATACATGTATTCCTTTGTTTTCCTATCATTTAAAAAAAATAAAAATTATGTAATATTCAAAATGAGGCTAGCTGATATCAACCTGATAGCCCCTAGAGCTGAAGGCGACTGTAGATGTAATAACTCTCTTTATAGCATAACAAGACAGCAAATATTGACATAATGCCTCCGTAAGAGAGCTAGAAAGCTGACCTAGATAATATGTACTGGCAGGTAACATGTGACACAATACTGATTATAGGAGTTGAATATAAAGTTAGACATGAATTTTGATACAATGTGTTGAAACATTTGGAATATAAAGTTATTTACTCGATATTTTGAAAATGAATAAAATATTCTGATATAATAGTATTCTGAATTATATAAGAGTTGAAACTTGTTTTTACCTTCTTATGATTGTTATTGCAATATCACTTATTCAGGTCTAATGAAATAGATTTTGTTAAAGATTACATTCTGCTTCAAATGTTGATTACAGTCAAAGTGGTTTTGTCTTTTTTCAGAGTTAAGGAATGTTAGATTATCTGAAGGGTAAGCCTCTATTGAAAGTGCAATGTTGGTTGTTGCAGGGTTGTGTTTTCAGCCTATTGTTTTTCTTTACATAGATCAAGAACACTTTTGTGTATGTTTCTTATTTACAACATAAAACATTAAAAATAAATGATTAAAAAGAAAAGGTAAATAACAACTAAGAACTGACCAAGATTTGAGACAGAAAAGATCGATAAGTATTAAACAGGAGACAAAGTTTGCTTTCTTTCATCTTACTATAAACATGATCATCGATTCAGCCTCCCTCCAAATTTTTATTTATCCGCTATTTCTATGAGAGCAAACTCTTAACGTTTTACTCATACAAATCAGACTCTCATTTGGAGAATGTCAACACATTTCCCTGGCAAAAGCCCACATATTAAAGAAACAAGGCATCAATCTCATACACGCTAAGAACATTTTTGGTCGGGTTTAAAACAACAAAGCCTGTGACGTCACGGCGAGACCGAGTGCAGAAACTAGGGTTGCCAAGCTGGAGGCCACTGGAGGATTGTTTACCACGGAGACGACAGAAAGAGTCAATATTTACCTACTTCCCTATTTTGCCGGGCCATAAATCCGAGATGTTTCTTGACCCTCTCAATTCGTCCCCTATGACACAATACTTTTCAAGACAATCAGATTTCAAAATATTCTCAATTTTGATGACTCTGTGCATCTTTTGAAACTACCTCCTTAAATCAAGTTGAACCATGAGTTGATCTGAATTCGCACATATCCAACTAGATGTTACATGTTGTCAAGTTGAATCCAAATAGAAATCATTTTGTCTAATAAGTTCAATGCCTATGAAAGCTGAAATAGTTTTTAAAATATCGTAAGGCACAAGTTCTTGAGGTTTTTAAGGGATGATGATGATGAAGATGACATTGACATAGCTTAATATTATGACCATCATCAACATCATCATCAAGATCTAAAGAGGATGAATATTTTCTGCATTTCTATCAGACAGATAGCAGCATTTAATCTGTCATTTAAATCTGCTTCCTTATAATTGACACAAATTACCCTCTTAATCGCTAAGTGGTCTGACAATTGCATTTAGTACGTCACGTTCACTCCACTTATCTTGCACCTATATATATATATACATACAGCCAGGTTGCTGGGTGACTCCGACCACCTGAAGACTTCTCTATCACTCGGATACCTTATCTGTACGCTTGTTCTACAATGTTGTAACAAGAAGTTACTTCTTGAAACATAGTAACACATTAATGTTCTGACATTAATGATAAATATTTACTTTTCAATATTCATTTTATTTCTGTCAAATGCATTGTTTGCAAATTATTGTCAACTTCACATTTAATAAACATGCTTTGATAATCCACAACTATGAATCTTTATAGAAATCTTTTGACCATTATAACTTTATCAATTTTTTTTCTAAAAAATGTTTTTGATATTTTTAAGGCAGAATTGAGTACTGGATTATTGGGGTAATTAAAAACATTTGCAGCAAGTAATGCAACCTAGTTTTCCACCAAGCTGAATCTTGCCTGCCCTCTTGAACCATATTACAAATCTACTTAATATTATCTAATAAAATGAACAAAGATTCCAACAATTTACTCAGCTTTCTCCATCTGATCATATTATCGAATCTACAAGTCAACTTAGCACCAAGTTACAAAGGATCATTCTTATCAGTAGTATTATTCTTATCAATGTTTCCATAATGGCATTAGTCTAGATTGAATAATCTGACGCCTATTCTTAGATAAAGAATTATCAAGAGCATGTTATACAATAATGTTACAACAACCAAACTTAATCATTGGATAATACTTATAACACATTACATGATATAATTATGTACCAAGGAATAACACTTTCTTTGTTGATCAGCGAACCATAAAGCCACATATAATGTTGTGTTTGAAATGGTAGAGTGGAGTTAAATAGTTGAGATAATCAGGGCCATTTCAAGCATAATTCACTAATGGTAACTGCAGAGAAAGGGCCAGTTACACCAAACATGTTTGGTCTAAAATCTTGAAGGAATATAAGATATTCGAAATTTCAGCAAAAAGACAACATGATTATACAGTAGAGCACGAATATAGCGAACTCGGATATAGCGAACAATCTGATATAGTGAACCAATTTTCAAGTCCCTTCCCTATATAATATCATTTAAATCATATGTGTATAACGAACACCGGATATAGCGAACCAAAATTCTTTGGTCCCTTGGAGTTCGTTATATCCGAGTTCTACTGTAGTTTATCATAAGTTACATTATTTATGTGTTATTCATTTCCCCTTTGTTATTCAAATAACTTTATCCATAATCTTCAACTTTACGAAACTCATTCGATTCCATCATTGACATCCTTAAATGCTTGACGTAAATAATATTCATAGAGCTCTCATTTGCCCACGCCTGATAGCTGTAATAAGTGCATGATGATGACATGATAGACATTTGTATTATCAAAATAATTCAAACATTTGATGTAATGAAAAGTAGTTTCGAAAGATCATAAGGAAGTTTTCATTCAAAAGTCAATTTCAAGTGTCCACATCCTGTTCATTATGACATTTCATTATCACCTGGTTTCTGTCCGGTACAGCGTTATTACACACCTGGTTGGTACAGTAACACTCGTATTAACCTGCTACCTTCACCATGATTGATCGACAGGTACATACAATACTGGCTGGGGATTACTGCTGTGTACAACACCCCTCACAATAGGTAACTAGGTCACCTGGGTAACACATCTCACATTTCCTTTCCTAGGTACTTTTTTCCTGTGTTACACTGGTTAAACTTTCTTTGATATTAATTTTTTTCTAATAATTTTGTGTTGTTGTTGCATTTTACAAAGTTGCGCATACATCAAAGGACTGTATATTGAAATATACATTTTTCAATATTAATGATAATAATTCCTTATCGTCCTCATTTAAAAATAAATTTGGAAATTCTTTATTCAACTGCAACACTGGAAAGCACAAAGCCAGTTGGAGCAATATGTTTTCTTTAAATTCTTGCAGGTTTGCTGTCCATGCTACATATTTCAATAATTACTTTTGACACATCTGTTGAAAATTGTTGATGTATAGCAATATGCTGAAATTCATCATACATCGTTATTGCCCGATTTCTACCATGAAAGATTCCAGGTTCCACCTATTTTTTATTTGTAAAATGTTTTAGTATTTCTATCAAGGAAATACAGATCTTTATGAAAGTTAATTCACTGCTTCGTATAGCTCATGAAAGCAAAACATACAATTTGCTAAGGGCCCATATTGATTTAGAAATTCTTTATACATCAAAGGATAAATAATTACAAGATGCCAGAACATAACTATGGGCAGTAAAACCTTCACTTGGCTCATAAATATTGCTCATTGCTTCATAAATACCTTTATTACATTATGAATTATTAACATTTACCTTGTGTTTTTCTATTTAATACAAAAACTTTAATCTCACTAATTTATCGGAAGAATCTTGAACATAAAACTGACAGAAAACCACTCGGGTCTTAAGCATACTCAATTGTTATTGCAAACAAAGCTTGCAGCAGAATATTATGGGGAAAAAACTTTGGTTACATCTTATTTTCCCGTGCTTTTTAGCCCCAATACCAAAGGTTCATTCAAAGATACTGCATTCTGTCGTCAATAGATATTTCAAAACATTTCCAGTGTTTCAAATTTCTTCAATGGTTTATCATAATTTGGGATTATAATCATTGATGGAGATGAATTGACTGACATTTGATCTCAAAGAAGCATAAAGGATGACAGTAATTCCTATTCTCATACAAAATATTGTGTATTATTAACATTTAAACTTGAGTACATTACTTCAGTAAGAAATATGTAACAGTCTGTGTATCTTCGCTCAAACAGAACAGACATAAGCAGACTTTTTACCTTACACAAATTATACAATGTTACTGTAAAAACTGATCTAAACATAACAAAAATATAGCAGTCTATCAGAAAGTCATATGAGGTCTTTTGCAAATATTGCATTAATGGCTTTAATTGTGTAGAACCAGATCATTTCCATTCTCAAACACAAGCAGTCAAGGTGTCTAAGACAGCGAAAGGAAGTTAAGTCAACTGTCGGTTGATTGAGGAATGAACTACCCTGTTTACAGAATATAGAAATAAAAGAGCATATGCATCTGAAAAGAATAATGCATGAGCATTTTTACAAGAATTTCATTAATGGCTTTAATTGTGTAGAAGCAGATCATTTCCATAACTCAAACACAAGGAGTTAAAGATTGAGGAAGGTAAAGTCAACTATCAGTGGAGTGAGGAATGTACTACCCTTGTGACGGAAGATCTGGACTTGTCTACAAGCGACAGTACGTGAGACCACACTCACTCCACTGGTACCCTACACTTTAAACAATCATCATTAACTAAGTAAGGAGGAGCTTTCAACTGATGACATACCAAGCAGTTGGTGATGGCTGCTTGAACATCCTTTGCAGCTTGCATTCTGGCTGGTTTTTGTTATTTTATGCAAATTTTAACAAAGAATTTATTAATGCTGAGGAATATATGAATGACAACTTCTTTGTTCATTGTATGTGACGTTTCAACACAGATTCCAACTTCTAAAATGCCTCGCAAAGAAGTTATCTGACGTCAACATGGAGACGTGTAAATACCTACAGTAGAAGTTGGATGCACAAGTTTAACAACCTTGTCACTGGATGGGTTAACAAACTTGGAAGCCTGATGGCCTAATAATTAAACTTCGGCATTGGCTACTATTAAAGCATACATGGCATCTTACCCGATTTCGGCGGGTTTACCCGATTTCAGGTGGCTTCACCCGCGTCCCCGATCGGGTATTGAAAAACCCCGATTTTCAGAAAACGACCATAAATACCCGTTCGAGAAAGTGTGTTACCCATTATAATTGTTAAATGTTGCAAATTTCCTAAATAATTCTACGTCTTTGGTTTTATCAAAGTTTTAACACATGGTCGTCAAAGATACAATCTCGAAAGCATGTTATTTTTCCCAAACCGGTGTATCAGAAATTAGTTACGGCTTCGTTTTCACTCCACTTAAGTAGGTAAATCTTGATAAAATAAATTTACATTCATAACGAAATACAAATATTCAAACACGGTAGACTCAAAAAGAACCAAAAACTGGCTAATATAATTCAAAATATTCAATAATATCGCAATAGATCGAAGAATATGCGATGAATTTGTCAACTTTATCTGACAGCAATTATGAAAAGGAAACACCGTTTGAAATTACAATCGTATTTTCTTGACGACATATTGAAGTTATAAATATTATTTCGAGCTGAGTATAACAATTATGTGTGTTTCTCTTCAAGTAATATGTAAATAAATAAATGAATTCATGGCATGTTTGTTATGAAATAAAATATAAAAAAAATTCAACCAAAAACTTGTTTTATTCAGACATTCAATATTTTATCGGTAATATGTTGTCATGAAAATGTTACGACCGCATGTTATGTTGAACATTGCCATTTGACTTCGGCAGTTCGTGGTCCTGTTTTCATGCATCCTTTTGAAAAACGATTTAAGCTTACGCTTTTGGGGAGCAAGTTGAGAAACTACAGATACATTCTATGATTATATTATCCAGTTTTGATAAAATTATTTACAAATTCGTCCAAATTTAAGTGCGTGAAACTCGCTAACAATGTCGATAAACCGCAAGTCGTCAACAGACTAGTTATTTTTCAAGTGGTATAAGGTAAATATTTTTATCTCACTGTTGCGGCTTATAGTTACAAACAAGGATTTATTTATAGAATTAGAAATGAGTTTATCTTGAGATTGACTAATAAAAACGATCTTTATTTATCTATTTATTTCATTGTTGATTTTTTTTTGTAAGTGGGTCTTCTTCATGAATTTTATCAGAATACTTGTTACATTTTCAATCAAATTTATTATGCTATCAGAATGAAACACTCAAGTAATATTTAGATCAGCTTTATTATTTCAGATGATAGACTTACAACATTACACGACATCTTAAAAAATATTTCAATTTTTAATGTCACATTGTGAAGTTTCTTTGGACAAAATATATCCATTGATAAAAAAACCCTTTTGAACAACTAGTACTAAATAGTAATAACAAAATTTAATATATATATAATTAATTGAGCACTTTTTAAATTTATTTTTTAGATTAATATGTAAAAAAAGAGGTTCATTTTTTATATGATTTTGTTATGAAAACTACGAGTGCTAAAAACCCCCTTTGGGAGGGAAAAACCCCCATTTGAGACCCCAAAACCCCCCATGGGCATTTCGGAAAGATGCCATGTATGTTAAAGTGACAGCCACAGTCACAAGATTCCTAAATATCACAAAATATTGTCACACCTCCAGTCTGAAAGTATACAGGTACTATCAATTCTGCAGTATGGGAATTTTGACGCTTTGACAAGACGTGGAGACAAGAAGGGATTATCTAATCAGGTCAGAGGGGCGAACATGTTAAGTTTTATTGTCCCCATCAGCCAGACTTGTGTTGTGTCACTACAGACAGAGTTTCTACTTGACAGTGAGAGGAACTTGAATCTAGTGAAGTGTCCGTCCTGCCTGCATGTAGCCATTAATCAAATTGGTTAAGGAAATATGGTTAAACATGACAACACAAAGACATTTGGATCACAAAAGTTTCTTTTGGTGACACAGTTGTGACAAAGGAAGTTTAGAGTTCAAGTTGTGTTTCGTAAATCTTTTGTCTCAGATTTAAGTTTAGAACAGGGTACATTGGGATAAGTAAAAACTATATCATTACAACTATCAATAATGAGTGAGCTAAACATTTAAAGATAGCAAATTGCATCATTCTTTGATAAACTCTAAAACATTTGTGTACTCTAATGGAACTATTTCTGGTGTTAGATGCAGGTCCTTATTTAGCTCTTGTAGTTTGAGCTCTAGATGGTGTATGCAACCAACTACACCACATGTACCACACTGAACTTATTGGAGAACTGGGAAAGCAGATCCTAATTCTATTATTCAATTAACCATCTACAAAAGAAATATCTGACTGTTTTCTATAACAGTTCATTAACATCCAATAACAATCTTCATTCATGCACGCCATACAGACATGTATGGGTTTATATTAACTTATAGGAGAATCTTGCTGATATAAATATCCTTACTGTCTACTTGATTAACCCCAGCACATAAAGTTATTGAAAGAAAGAGACATGAAAGGAAATAAAGACTTCTTGCAGGTAATTTGATTAACAACATGAACATTGTCGAACAATGTGTTTGAACTTGTGTGATACACATTCATTTTGGTATGTTATTTGACACGGTGGGCAATATGGTATGTTATGAGACATGGTGGGCAATATGGTATGTTATGTGACACGGCGGGCAATATTGTATGTTATGTGACACAGCGGCCAATATGGTATGTTATGAGACACGGCGGACAATATGGAATAAAGGCGTATGTTACCCACATTATCAATATCTGAACTTGTTCCTGGACAGGAATGTTAATACCAGGCCACCATAAGACTTCATAGTTATGGATTTACATGCATCAACAATCAATAAATTGATGAGTTGGTAGACTGTTACCTAACTAAACCTCAATAAATCGAAATGTAATTTTCTAACAAGATCTATCAAATTTTGTATTCATAATTATATACCAGTCATATTTAAGGATCCTACTATCAATAAATGTACCAAATGATGAACTACAGACAAACTGACCCTTCAGTTAACTAGCTGCACTCGGACAGTTCTACAGTTAATTAACTAATTAGTAATTTCTCCCTCTACACGCTAACCTGGCCAGTATCTTATCCTTCTATGTATAGTCGTCTTAGATCTAATTGTACCTTCGTCAACATCAACACTATCCACAATCATTGATCAGCATCTCGTCTCTTGGTTCATTGGAACTAGACATGTGCGCCCTATCTCACATGATTAGTAATGATTCGGACAACGACTTCTCTAATCAAATATCACATCATTATCAGTTGCTGGCATTACATTCAGGTGCTAATAGATGTATATCATGGAATTGATAAGTTACCGGAAATATAAAATTGACAGAAAATCCATAAGTGTTAAGATTAGTGATGATTTGGTCAGTACCATTTCCAGTGAAATAACATGTTATTATCAGTTGCCGGCATGTGTTAAATGATAATCACTAACACTATGAGCATTTAGTTTAACTGTGGTCACAGACCATGAGTACAATTACAATGCAGTTAAAATTTAGGGATTCAATTCAATTCTTTTATTTCAGTAAAAGGCCTTAGGCCCACATACAAGACATACATTTTGGGACTGCAAAATCAATGATTGATTTAAATATTCAGATAGTATTTTTAGTTAATCTAATCGAATCAATGACAAAGCTTCAATTTTCGTGACAATCTTTAATTCTTATTTCACTTGAGGGGAAAAGAAATGAATGGATAAAAAAATAAAAGTCTAAGATCATGATTTGTTGGGAAAAATAGACTTACAATGAGTCTCTCAAATAATATAATATTCATCTTTGAAAAAGAAATTTTCTTTTTCCTTTCAAGGAACAATATATTTCATAAACTAGATCAAACCCCTTTATCTTATACATAGTTAAGACTCATTAACAAAAAGTCACATATATTTTTGAAAAGAATGCTTGAAATGGATAATTGATTTATTGAACTTTTATTATTGACAAATATTCACAAACCAGACTGCATAATAAGCCAACCACCATATGTTACAATGAAAGCAAAAACATGGCATTTGTTAATTACGGACAACAATGGACATTTTCATTTGCTTAGAAACCAGCAAAATACAATTGAAGCATCATGCCTTCCAATATATTTGCAAAGATATTCATGACCTGTGTCATATTTTACAATAAATTCCATATTCGACGGAATAAACGCCCTTTCCCTATAAGCGCTCCCTAACGGTGCTTTTAACTCAAAAAACATTAACCATCCCCTCTCCAGGCATACCTTACATGACAAACTTAAAATGGTTTGAAGACTTGATTTCAGTCCTCATCTTTAATCACCGTAATTGGATTTGTAACTTCTCGTTTAAAACGGTATGCTGATCGAGAATATACAAACATTTTTATCATATTGAATGATTAGGATATTTTAAAAAGTGCCCACTCTTTCCAATTTTTTAACTGCCCAGGGCGCTTAATAGGTCAAATATGGTATATCAATTAATATACATATAATTAAAAATTCATCCTGTAACTAACTTATTACTGTTTTTAACAAAATGTTCTAAATAAATTGTTCAACATGACAAAGTTATTATTATCTATATTCTGTGTAGACCCTACCATTGTCTTTTAGTGCCTTTTATGTAAGCATTTTGTGCAGTATAGAAGTTTATGTCATCATTAAACAATAATTAAATCTTATGTTCAATATAGAGCCAGAAATGTTTTATGGTGTGTGCTACAGAAACATTATTCTGTAAATGTGCATTATTCTTAATTTTTAAATGAGACAAACCAAAATATTAACATCTCTAAATGATTTTATCATCAAGAAATCGTATTCAATATCTGACATCAAATTTGGTTCAAGTCTCAAACAATAATTGCCAATAAATATTAAGATTGTTAATCATTCTTAAAATCTTCAAGTAATAACTAAATCAAACACAGGGAACATGTTATTTTGACAAAATCATGCCAATAACCAACTGATTATGTTGATAAGAAGTGGGTTCTGGGTAAAGTCAATCCAACTTTAGCTCAACAATGGTCCCAACTAAACAAAAACAGCGTGGAAACTCATCGCAATATTTAAACAACTTTAAGTCACAACAACCACTGCTTGCATGCACTTACCCATTGAAAACAAACTCTAAGTCATGATTGGCAATAAGTGTTATATTTCCCTAAATATGTGTGTTGAATATCATAAATAGTTGTATTTGGCATGTCTGATATTAACCCTAAGTCCACAGAAGTATTTAAAGTGGTCATGCTTTTGATGGTGGCAGATGTGCGGATCCAGTTATATCAAGTCAATAAAAATAACTATCCCCCCCCCCACCAAACCCCCGTGCATCATGGATATACCAGTACTACAGTAACTACAATCTAATATTACCCTTTAATACTCATAGAGGTATTTTAAGCGACTGTTATATTAATTTTCTGCACAGCACTTATCTTATTCATTTCATAAAAAAATGTTTTTATTAATGCAAATTCCTAAAACAAGATGAAATGTACAAAGAGAATATGC
The DNA here is from genome assembly GCA_916613615.1 of Steromphala cineraria. Classification (NCBI taxonomy): domain Eukaryota; kingdom Metazoa; phylum Mollusca; class Gastropoda; order Trochida; family Trochidae; genus Steromphala; species Steromphala cineraria. Next base: position 78,121,720 of record OU744721.1, read on the forward strand.
ATAAATTTACAAATAATTAAAGATAAGACTAATCAGCAATGCCAACTAGCAAGATTTTTAAAACTCACCTCTATTGTCATTTTTTCAAACTACCTTGATAGATCCTTTTTAAATAAGCGCATCATATCAATGTAACTAATAACAAAACATCAACATCATTAAATGCCGCAGGGACTTAGACAGAGTCATAACTTTATTCAAAGGTCCATGGTGACATGGCATATATAGAGACTTTGTAAAAGTAGCTTCAGTGTGAGATGCGTTTTATTCTCATGTTCTATTAACCTATATTCTCTTTATGAGCGCAGACAGCATGTCTTATGCTGACCTCACCCTGTATTGATTGACTTGTCATTGAAAAAACCTTAATTACTGTCGTCATAAGGCGTTACATGTCTACGCTTCACCGAATATACACAGGGGGAGTCTGGGTAGAATTGACAAATATAGATGTCATGCAGTTCTTTCAACTGGTTTCAAATCTCTCGGGGCTACTGAAAAATTCAACTTTGTGTTAGTACTTGAAAGAATTCTTAACCTAAGAAGTAAAATTAGGCTAAAATGACAATCAATGAAATTTGTGAAGTGTAACACTTACATAAGAAAATGTACTTGAAATCTTCAGGACAAAAATAACAAAAAAATGTTAAATAAATGATTTCTTTTTTTTGTCAAAATTGTTTCTGGTTCAAAATAGGAAAAGAATATCTTTGTAAGCAGAAAATAAGCTAATTATTACAAAGGAAACAAATTTTTCACAGCATGATTTCATTAGATGAGAAATAACGCCTAACTTGTTTCACATTCATCCTATTCACACAGACAGTGAAATCCAACATCAAAATGTCACAAATCACGACGTTTTCACTGATGCGTCATCGAAAGTTTCTGTGCAGACCTATCAGACCTCCTAGTGTAATAATCAGGGAAACATGATCTCCAGTTCCTTAACGAACAAAGCATCAAAAATACCTGTCAGGTGAGCCAACTACAGGTAAACTGCTCGTTAGCGTCACATCAACGCCGCCATCAACAGACTCGTACTAGTCATGTCACAGGTAATAGGTGCTAACCTAGGCATGAAAACATATGGCATTGATGTCGTTTTCTGACATAAACAATTTCCTTTTTTTGTTTTTAACAAAATAAAAACGTGGTGGGAAGTTTTAGAAGACAGTCATGATAAACTGCCCTTAGGAAGCATTGTTTAATATTAGAAATCTGACCTTTTAACAAAGGAATTGTTAAAATGTTATGGTCCCTCAGTTATTTTTTTATTGTGAAGAAAAAGGAAGACTTGGTACCGATACTCACATGTCTTACCTTGTGTATTTTTTATGTTGATTTTATTATGATACCTTATGTGATAAGGGAGACATATCCTTAAATATCATTAAAGAGTGGCAGATTGATATCAAAAGATTTTTCTACATCATCAATGCTATTCATGACACTGACATCATCAATATTCATAACACAATAAAAACTATAAAGAAATAGGGTCACGTTCATAAAGCCTTTAACACCATGGCTTTTATAATGGCCCTAAAAATCCAATTTATCATTTATAAGTGGTGCATCAAATGTCCACACATTTCCTCGAGACATTCATTTGATGACAGTCACCACCTGGTAAAAACGTTTTATCTCCGACTTTTATCTCGAACGTGATAAAAACCTCTGCTGTTCCATATCGCTGAATCACTCCGCAATAAGACTAGGACGTAAACATGTAGGGACAACAGCTGTAGTCAGTCGAGCGGAACAATCTATTTTTGAAAGGGTGTTACTCCATACATGTCAGCTGGTCATATAGGCTGAAGATCATCTATGAAATGACTTCAATACATACTTTTTGTATGACATACAAAGAAGAGTTTAACCCTTTGCATGTCAAAGGACTTCCAAACAAGAAAAATGTTTTGTATTTCCAAACAATTTCCGACTGAATATTGTATATACAATGATGACAATTTCAACTGTTTGTATGACATACTAGTTTAAGTTAATGCATTTCCAGATACAGCTGATAAAAATATATGTTCTTTTTTATCTTAATAATTTTGTGTGCTGAATGTTGATTTTATAATAATGATGAATATTAATTGTAATAGCATTCCAAAATACATAATCCTTTAAGCTTCTTGAAATGTATGTTTTTTTAATTAAGGATCATGAATATGAATTTCAAATTATCATGAACTGAATGATAATTTAATCTGTTTACATTACAAGATATTATAAATAAATTCAATATAATTCTCAGTTATCAATATGGTAAGCTAAAAGATTTCCCTTTTATGAATTTAGGTGATGATAATCTAAGTGTACGCTGGCTGCTATGTAATTGAAAGACTCAAGGAATGTCAATCATATTCACCAATATTTTATTTCCAAGAACAGCTGAGGGATAATCAGACAAAGATAGAATCCTAACACCCAGATAAAAGTATCCTATAGTGAAACTAACAATTAGATTACACACTGACCCCCAGCCTAATTAATTGTAAACTCCCCACTCAGTAGATAACCATTCTAACCCTGTGGAGAGCCCCTAAAGGGATATAACGCCATGTCAGTGAACTTTGCCTATTAATTACATAACATATGGACACACTAGGTGGTAACAGCTAATATCCCCAGGCGTAACATCAACTCTTACTTTGTGTCACTTCACTGCTTTCATGGAGTTGGGCGTGGCTGAAGTACATTGTATTACAATCTTGTTTATTTGGTTTACTTAAAAGTTATATAATTTATTCAACATGCATGAGCACATTTTGAAATTGCTGTATCAATCTGTTACAGTGTCTGAATAATGCTCTCCAGCTTTCACTATCATGGGGGAAACCATTGCAATATAGATGTGTCCTTTGTTTGCTAAGTGTCATGAGGCAGAACATATGATGAACATAATGACCACTTGCCACCCGAGTATGGTATATTTTCTGGCAAGCACAAACTACCTTTACCTGTTTATAAGCTTATCCAAAGGAAACTTACCACTGATAATTTATGGTATTATTTGAAAATGCTATCATAAAAGTCTTAGAATTATGCTTTTAACGTAGTCTAAGTAAACCTAGCCTCAATAATACCTGTTTCACTCCGATATTGAGTCTAGCGAGAAGTAGTAGAAGGTTGCGTCTTCCGCTGACTTTTGACCCTCCAATGTAAATTGTGAGAATGCAGACTATTGCGGCTTGGTAAGACAAAGGTCAATTGGTCGATTGGTCAATTTGATAGATCGACTGACGCCACCCGCTACTACATCTCGCTAGACTTAATATTGGATTGAAACAGGTATTATTGAGGCTAGGTTTACTGGCTATTAATGGCAAAATGCCAAAAAACAATACCAAGTCATAACAATATGTATCATAACAGTTTGCGTGAAATCTTTAAATATTTTGAACAAATCTTTGATCAGTGCGATGAAATTGTGTTTGTTTTGTTTGTAACTTCAGATTTATTCTGCATCCATTTATGTTAAAGACAGTTGATCCAAATGATTATTTATAGATTTAGGTATGATGATAAAGTTCATATATTTCAACCAAGTTCATACCAAGTTTAAGATTTCAATATCAGAATCCAAGGACAAACAGACTGACATCTAATAATGACTAACATGTCAGTATGACCCACATAAAACATATTGACAGAGACACCCAAAATGTCACAGCACAAAGATGTCGAAACTAATAAAGAAGTGGGGAAGAAAAGTCGTGTTTATTCAGTATAGTGTGACGCTTGTCAGACTGGTCCCACTATATTTAAATCAAGGGAACTGGTTACGACAGACTGTCACGATATTGAAATTCAGACAGGTTTTGCCTGCAGTGCGTCAGTGCCCCGAGTAATGGGTACAAGGCAAATAAAAAAAATAAAACCTCAACCTGCTGTAGTTGTATTCATATAGACAAAACACTTGTTCGTACAATTGTAGCAACACTAGCCACCCACCCATTACCTCCTTAACTTCTGATTTGATTTATGGGATACCATTCTGACTAATTTCTGAGTGGATACTTCACAGGTTAAACTCTTCTTCGGACTTACAACTTCTTTTTTTTTATAGGTGACCTCTTCTAATAATTTCTGATATAGGTGTCAAGCAAGTAACAGTATGTACGATGTCAAAACTTCACCCATACAGAACTTGTAAATCCTTCAAAATCTTCCTCACTCTTCATTGCTCTTATTTCTTAAACACCTTTCTAAGATTGTAGTTAACAGAAAAATAATTACTATCCATGGTTTAATTTTTAATTTGACACACACCTCAGTGAGTGATCATTAATTTTAAAACAATATCTGTTCTTTTATCCCATGTACAAACTTTCAAAGGTATTGAGGGGGTTCACAACACAGAACTCCCCCCACCCCCGACCTTTCACTATTTACCTCATAAATGGATATGAGGATGAAAGAATCAAACAATTAAATCATTTTCCCGCAATAAAAAACATTCATTATAGTCAAAATTGTCACATCAATTAACAACTTTTGTCAAGCTTTGCACAAATATTAATTTCAAAAACCAAGCCTAAATGCACACAAAACTAAAAACCTTTATATCTGCTAAATTCAGCTTAACATGGACTCTCATCCCACTACTTAAAGTACTGATCGCCAGCCTGGCAAATAGAAATGAAATAGCTCTATTGCTAGATTCATATTCCCTGTGGAAATCTCCATTGATTTCTTCTCCTCGGTTTCACGCATCTCTATCACAAAGGGTTCACAGCCCATCAACAAGTCATACACCATGACAGCTACCTGCCTGGTGCTTAGTCATAGATGTACACATAGGAGATTCATTAAGGGGAAATACTCTACGATTAATAATTAAATCTCTTCATTGCATGTCAGTGTAATTTTGACTTTTTTTTTCAACACAGATGTTGCTTTGATATCCTTTGAGTTTTTAAGGATGAAAAGGTAACCTTTTAAAATATTGAAGCGTGAATCATTGAGAAAAATAGAGATCACTGTCACAATTGACATTTTTCTAATCAAAAGTGTGAAATGATGAAAAATACAAAGCATATCTGAAGATAATACTTCACGCAAACACTGTTTCCCTTTAAATGATAACAGCCTTGACAATGTCTGTACAATGATAAAATCAATTAATGCAGTATATATACCTTCTTTAAATTGTTAAAAATCGATTTAATGTATTTTAATATGTTGAGCAGAAAAAGAATGTTAATGTTATAATATCACACAATTCTTATAGATACTGTAAAAAGGAGTATTTCATAGATGCAATCTTATCTTTTAATTAGTAAAGGCATACATGTATGTAATTGTGTAAAGCTGAAAAAAGGGAATTTGGGAAAAGTTTCATATCTTATTCTGTGAGGAAGAGAATAAATATTGCACTTACCTATAAACATTATTGCGAGGAAGAGAAAGCTGTTTCCCCTTGAATGCAGTGCTGCAAGTACAATTCCAGTGACTACACAACATACTCCCAATAGTGACAACACTACCAACACCCATCGAAATGATGTCAGTTTCACAAGACATTTCACACACGGCTCTTTACAAGCACCGTCATCTGAATGCAAGGAGCTTGTTGATCGGGTGCGATTTCTGTGTCCATGGCGACTCCTACTTCCAGGTTCGTGAGTTCGATGTCGAGACTGATTCCTAGCCCGGTGGTCTGGTGCTCGGTTCCTTCGTTCACCGTTCCGAGTTTGGCGATGCTGGTTTGGCCGGGTGGGTGTGACGGGCGATGCTACATGGGAATGTAACAAATCTGGGAGGGTATCGTTTCTCTGGGGGTCTATCCTTGCAGACACTCCTACACTGATGTCCCGAGTTTGAATCTGACGATATGTCGGAATCTGCGGTGCCCGTGTACCATTGTTAGTACTTGGGTCCTGGTTTGAATCCGCTGGAAGTGGAGGGTAGAGAGGGTTAGGAGCCTCGGTGCTCATGTCTGGGTTGGGGGTGTCTTGAGTCCTGGTGCTAGCCCCCTGGTCCTCCCCTGCATAATGGAAGGACCGAATCCCAGAGGAAGACCCTGTGGGTGAACGGTCACCCTCGCGTTGACCCTCGGCACGACTCGGGGTCAGATCATTCACACTCTCCGAGCTGGACGACTGGAAGTATGTCTCATTATCTACTATATCCGGATAGTTGGGCAAAGTTTGTCTGTTGTGAGAGAAAGCTAACCACGATGATCCGGCGGGATTAGAGCGTGGAGCAGCCTTGTGGGTAGGTAGATGTCCTGAACCGACCACTTCAACACCACTTGCCATTGATACAGACACTGGGATATCCCATGTACACTCGCGTGTCACTGTACACTACTCTACTCTACACCCCTCGGCTGGCGGGATGATGTCAGCGCAGATAGGTGGGAGGACAAATCAATTGTTTTAGGGGGACTGTGCGTCTCCACTAGCGTGACCCCTGCTGACCTGGCGCGTGGCCAGCTTCAAATCTGCACCAGGCCACATGCCCAGTGTGAGGACGCAAACACAGGAACTGAAATAACCCTCAGCAGCCTGCAACAAAAGAGAAATGGACTCGGTCAGCGGAGGCAATCATGGATATCAATGCCCTATTGAAAGGACGCCATGTGTCTTTTGTACAGCTGGTGAAACCATTGAACCATGACCACTGAACACATTACTGTTGCCTCATACACTACGGGTTCATTTAACTCTCTGAGGGTTAATTAATGCACAGCATTCTGTTATGACAACACATTAGGTAACTGTATTCACACTTATCGAAGTACAATGAAATGACACACATTGTTTACACAGCAGACATACTTGAGAGTCTTTTAAAAGGTTCATTATTGTGAAAACACTCATTACAAATATTTAGCAAAATTAATTACAGATAAATCTGGGTGATTTAAATTGACACTAAGGGAGATTATCATGTACACACACTGATCATTGAACACCTGTCAATACCATGCACCTCTTCAATCTATCACACATCACTCGGAGTGAGTGACAACACTGAAATATACACTGGCTACTGCATAGGAAACTGAAACAGCTTCTTACTGAACTATCTACTAACTACCAAACTAACGTGAAGTTATGAGTTTATAACAGCTGGCTGGGTAATAAACAGCTTACCAGCATGCGTAGGTCCTTTTCCGAAATATCGCGCTCCCTTGACACCGAGCCTTTGTCGGCAGCTGTACGCCGTCCTAGTGAAATCAACATTCACAAGTGCACTGGAAACAAGCATTCATCTCGTGGTTGGGTTTTCCACACGACTACTTGTACTTGTTGGTTTTACCGTAGATTTCCTGCAGGACATTTTTACATGTACAATTCTCGATGAGGTTTCCAAGTGATTGATGTTGTGTTTGGTAATGTTTGCATCAATATTTTATTAATTTTGAAATATTTTTATGAATATCCGTCCTTTATGTAACTTTGAACTACTAACCATTTAATACAAACGAACTTACAAAGATAATTATGTTTTTTCATAAAATCATGAAACGAACATACCTATATTATAAACAATATATCAGATATAAATCTATATACGTATTGATATTATGATATGATGGGTTTTTTTTATCATGATATCTTTGATATGTTATAATATATGCTGAAATACACTGTTTTTGATGTTACGTACATGTACAACTTTTAGTCATTGTGAACCATAACAGTTTATGAATGAAACCTTCTATGATTTTCAGTCTTAGCGTAAATTATTCTTATTAACTAACATTTTCAGGCAAGTTTTAGTATGTTTAAATATCCACACACAAAAATTGGATACAATTTCACAGTAAATAAGAATGGGTCAAAGGAAAACTTATTTTTCAAATTATAAATATATTTTAATATAATATACATGATAAATGAATAATAAGTTGGTTATCTATGTTTTAATAAACAAGAACAGGAATATACCTTGCTAACTATTGTATTTGTTTTTTTGCTATCCAAAATATTTATACATTCTCTAAGAAGATCTTTAGAAATTCCTTTCTCGTGACCTACCTATTTGAAAGACTGCATCTAACTCTCCTGCAATGATAAAAAATCCTAATTGATTTCACAGCTCTGGCCGTTTATCGGTGTCTGTCGTGTGAACTAGTCGTTAGGGAGATAGTGTTTCAATCAATGGCCGCTTCCTTCCTGGGAGAGAGGAACTGTCTCTCATATGTACCGAGCCGATCTACAGCTTTGAAGTCACGGAAACAGTAGAAAATACCAAGAAGGTAAATGATTATTATGAAATTTTCGAATGCATTTATGAGAAAAATTACAGATTTTTGCTAACAGTCTTTATTCAACTTTTCTGACGTGGAAATTCAAGGCACGACAAAAAGTTCCCAAACTCGCTGTCCAAAGATTAAATAATATTACGTCACTTGATTTACATTGATGCTTGTGTTTGACTTGTATGGTAACAGTAAACCTTTCCGATATATGTTTTTAGATCCGATGTAACAAAACGATGAGGAATGATGGAGATCAGATTTGAGAAATTTTCTTTTGGCAGATAATAAAATATTCCAGCGTGCCTTCTTGAATTATCTCCCTTATATGCAACAGGATCATTTTGACCAAACGTTCAATGTAAAAAGCATATTTCCAATTATAAATTTATATAATATATAGGACCATTTCTTGGAGTAATAAGGATAATATTATAGTTAATAATGTTTTAATGTCAAACAAAGTATTACATAGTTTTATTATTTATGTGATATTTTATATATCTGTATGTGCAATAATGCAACTTTTTATCGAAGTGTAACAATGTCACATAGTTGAATTTACTCATACAAATAGTAATAGGTGTGAAATGTGTTTATGTTACTTATCATTTTATGGAAAACAAATTTAATATAAACTTATGGTTCACTGTAAAATGATACTTTGAATATATTATTTTCATATTCATATTCATTTATGATTTCAAATTTATAATGGTCTTTATAAAACTTAATTTGTTATAGAATGAGGCTTAAAGGATTTCAAAACCCCATTTTAAGTCAATTAACTTCATAAGTATTGTGTGTTCTACCGATAAACACAAGCCGTCATGATTTTACGTCAAATTTGCAATCCTGCGCTAACATTTGTACACCGCCCGGCAAATCCGACTTGCCGATATGCAAAAAGATCGGCAGCTCTCGGTATCTTCCGTAATGTGACGTAATAGTAGCCCGTCAGTCTCGGCCGGGCATGATGCGCTGCAGTGCAAAGCCTGGGTAGAACAATGTCAAAGCTGTTAACAAACACGATTTTGGTCGATACTTTGGTTTAGATATACATAAAATACTCACAACATAGACATTCAAAGACATTAAACGTATTGTTGACTAAGTTTAATAACTTTAGCTGAAGATAAATGTGTGTTTGATCGTCGTCAATTCATGCCTGCAGTCGATAGACTCTTTTCTGTGTTTATTTTTTGGAGAATGATTCGATATTTCCAAATACAAAAAATCGAAGTCCAACTGGCTATCAATTTTTTTTAGGTTTATATTATTATTACTTCGTAATCTAGTCTATTTATAGAACCGGAACTTTGAGATCAGTTGAATAACACCTCTAGATAAGGAAACAATAACCTTGATGTCTTTTGGATAAAATTGAACGTCTTGCAGTAACTTGGAATATAAGTACTCATTTTCAGACAGTTTTTTTTCATAGTGAAAACGATTCCAAATTTTAGAAATGTCACATATCAGCAATATTTTGCGAAATAATGGATTTTGCACATCTATGTTACAGTAATTATTTTAAACAATATCTAAGTGATCTGCTAGATGTTTGCATATTATAAATGAATTGATGTTGTGTGATTATATTTTTTTCAATTTCTTGGGAATGAATCAGTATTTGTAAGCAATAATTAAATGATCAACAAATATAATTGCATAAAACAGGGATTAGGTAAGACAAGGGCCATGGATCACTTTGCACATTGGATGAAAACTATTGGCCCATTAACTTTACTATTGAAATAATGTCATTTGCCCAAATACAGAAAATTGCGAAAACCTACAAAATAGCCCTTTGTCAATGATGCTTTACAAATTCCTGTAATTTATGTGATTTGATGGGTTTTATTTTGTCATATAAGTATAAACAAGAGTCATCAGAAGATGACATATCCCACCGGTTCCACATGATCGTAAGATGTAAGCCTTTGAAAGATAATTGTAAATTTTTCAAACAAGGTTCATAATAGTATAAGCTAATATAAACGAAACCTTTCATGAACAGAGTCCAAATAAGAGCCGTTTCCATGGAAATAATAAAAAATAAAATTTTCAGAAATGTGAAAATATCAAAAGGCACCACTTAAGGAAGGTGGGCAATACACATGTAAAGTTTCAGAAAGATATGTGGACCGGTTTTATATATATGAAACGAAACATTTCATGAACAGAGTCCAAATAAGAGCCGTTTCCATGGCAATAATAAAAAATAAAATTTTCAGAAATTTGAAAATATCAAAAGGCACCACTTCAGTAGGTGGGCAATACACATGTAAAGTTTCAGGAAGATATGTGGACCGGTTTTTTAGTTCTGCTCCGGAAACGAAACCTTTCATGAACAGAGTCCACATAAGAGCCGTTTCCATGGAAATAATAAAAAATAATTTTTTTAGAAATATGAAAATATCAAAAGGCACCACTTCAGTAGGTGGGCAATACACATGTAAAGTTTCAGAAAGATATGTGGACCGGTTTTTGAGTTCTGCTCCGGAAACGAAATGATTACGGATGGACGGACGGACGGACATACAGGGCGATGACTATATCCCACGGTATAGTTCCTTTTGATGGTGGGATAAAAATTTTATCATAAAAAATTATCATTAAATGTTGTCATTTTTAGCTCATCAGGACTGAAAGTCCAGATGGGCTTATGGCATGGCCCTTCGTCCGGCGTCCGTCCGTCCGTCGTCCGTCCGTAAACTTTTGACACTTTCGACTTCTCCTCATGAACCATACACATTAGAGAGCTGAAATTTTTCGTACAAGTACCTTAGCATATGGAGATTCTAATTTGTAACTTTGGTGACCCTGTGACCCCAAATAGGGTTTTATCAACCTTAAAAACCTATTTTCATCTTCTTCTCCAGTACTAAAAGGACCAGAGAGTTGAAAACGATATGTGCAGACTCCTTGGCTAATCGGGATTCTTAATTGTAGATTTCGCGACCCCATGACCCCAAATAGGGTCACAGGGGTCACAACCTTAAAAACCAATTCTCAGCTTCTTCTCCAGTTCCAAAAGGTCTAGAGAGTTAATATTGATATGTGCAGACTCCTTGGACAATGGGGATTCTAATTTGTAACTTTGTTGACCCTGTGACCCCAAATAGGGTCACAGGGGTCACAACCTTAAACAACTATTTTCATCTTCTTCTCAAGTTTCAAAAGGTCTAGAGAGCTGAAATTATATGTGCAGACTCCTTGGCCAATGGGGATTCTAAATTGTAGATTTCGTGACCCCATGACCCCAAATAGGGTCACAGGGGTCACAACCTTAAAAACTTATTTTCATCATCATCTTTAGCTCCTAAAGGTCTATTGAGCTGAAAGACTGCATGTAGACTCCCTGGCCAATTGGGATTCTAAACTGTAGGTTTTGTGACCCCATGACCCCAAATAGGGTCACAGGGGTCACAATCTTAAAAACCTATTTTTCTCCATTAGATGACAGTCTATGGCAAATTTATTTCTCCTTGGATATTTTAGTGTGGACTTCTTTCACTGTCTGATATTGGCGATCTAGAAAGTGTTGAATAACAATTCATTTGTTTTGTAATTATTTTATAGGTTTTATTGCAATAGGTAACATCAGTTTCATTTTTAGCTCATCTTGCCTGTATAAAGCAAACTTGATATGATGCCTGATGAGCTACAGAGCCAATGGCTCTATTTTTTTAAATAAACAGCGTAATTCTACATTGCTTTTTATTTACCTTCTTGTATTTCATTGTCATCAATGTTTTATCATCATGATATTTGATAAACTAGTCTTAAAAGATCAAACACATAGCATTGTTCACATTGTAATTTATTGTATTGAGACTAATTCTGAGATATTGCAGGTGTAATTGAATCTGATAACAAGTAAATCTTATATATATGAGAAAGAAAAAAATCCAACCAACCTAGTCCATCAGCTCTGGGAACATGTAAAGTAGTAAACAAAAGAGCCGTTTAGAGTTATCGTTCTTGATACTGGCGACGTGATTGAAATACACATCAAAAGGAACAAATGTTGTTCTAACTCTATATTGCTTGATTATCATGGCATACAAAGTTGTTTGGACGCCTTGTTTGTAAATTTCTCTTGAAGATGTTGCCAGTTTTATCAGTTAAAGTTTAAAAAAATTGACAGGTTTTTTACATTTTCGTTAAACAAAATTGTGCTGTCAACGACACAACGGCGTGACGACCGGCCGGGGGGCCGATTCAAATATTTAGACTTTGTTTAAGGTGTCTTTATGTGTCACTTGGAAACTTCGCCACCTTACATTAGCTCAAAAATCAATTATCAAAAGTTCTTAAAAAATAGTAAATGCTGATAACACTTGCCGTGTGTTCGTTGAGGTCTACTAGTAATTCCGATTTCGCTCTTTGAGCACGGCCACTCATTGACACAGTGCTATGATATTAGATTTAGATGATAAAAACCTATCTAATAGAATATGATCTCCAATCGAATATGCCCCTTACCTATTAGTGAATAGGTCTGTGTTGATATAGTTTTATCATCATCGTTTATTAGGTCCAACGACGTCTTTGTAAACTCACGTCGAATAACTTTCCCTTCGCTCGTATGTGAACAACTACACGCCTCTGGATTCGTCAGGCTACTATTACGTCACTGGTTCTTGTGCTCATTAAAGTTCGGGATTCTTCGGTTCTCACTCGGGAAAAGTGATGCAGCAAGTTTGACGAAAGGGAAAAAAATGTTAGCTGGGCGATGTTGCAGGATGAGTTGTTTGATCAAAACAATATGTTTTAACTTCAAATATTTCGGAATGGGGTTTTAAAATCCTTTAAGAATTAAACTGAATTTCACTGTCATCTTCAAAAAATAATTTTGAATTATCTGTCCAAACATTATCCATTTGTCTTAAAAACTTGTATTTGTAAAATGGGTTTAATACTCTACATTTCTGAAGAAAAATAGAAATGGGGTCCTATGTTCCTGCATGGAATATAATTAAGCCCTAAACCTGGTTAGTTTAGAAAAAGTGTCTAAAAAGAATTATTTATTCAGCATTATAGAATTGCATTTGTTTAATTGTATAACTATTTATAGTTCTTGCAACTTATGAAACAATTTAACATTCATGAAACAATTTACTTTTAATCTGTTTAGAACTACATTACATATACCTTGAACAAACTTCTATATCATCTGTTTCTTCAAACAATAAGAAAATGAAACGTTTGTAAATTTGTATTGTAAATATTTTGTGTTGATGAGCATGGTAAACATTGATGATTTAATTACAAGCTTGTGAAACTGGGAAAGCAAATATTGTGAGCAGAGTAAATTTGAAGACAAGGTGGTATTCAGCTCGATGACAGACAGACTGATATTTTCATGGGACGATTCTCACGCAGGGACATTCAGAGTTCTCAAGCTTTTGTTGTGTGATGAAATTTTATATAAGCTTATGTGGGTGAAAACTGAAACTACAACTTTCGGTGAGAAGGACGTATGTTTTGATTGTTGTCAGGGGGAGAATACTGTGTAGGTGATTTGTCCGACCTTCCGTGAATGTAAAGCCTTTGTTATTGTCATCCATTTGTGTTTTCTGAATTTTTTAAAACCTTGCATATGTATTTCATAAAGTATTAGTATAGACTTAATCTCAGTGTCTGAAATGAAAATATGTCTAATCACAACTAGGCCTATTTAGTATAAAAGAAAAAGGAGTGCAGTGAAGCTGTTTCATTTTCAGGATCAGCAGTGATCTAGACTTGCTACAACAATGTCGACCTGTCACAGTGTGTGGGTCTTTACAGATATTTTGTTTCAGGGGATGTTGGACAGACTAGTATTAGAACTTCCATCTAAAAATTTCAAATACATGAATGTGTGCCTTATTAGTTGCAATCTTTCAATACTGGTATTTGTGAAACTTATTAAGACAATAGAGGAATCTGGTCTTTAGACCTTGGACTTTGTATGACTGTCTATAATTTAATTTCCTCAATATAATGAACTCATCTAAGAACTTTTGGTTTCCAGGAAGACGGCACCATGAGTGGGGAGTTGCTGCAGAGTTTGGTGGATATCCTGGAGTCAGCTCATACACAGCAGTATCAGCTGTCGGAACTACTCACCAGTCTAGCAGAGCTCAAACAACAGGTATGATGTCTTTCAATCTCATTAAATTCAGTTTGAACATTAGACTTGTACTGTAATGCATTTTCATCTTGAAATTTATCTTCAGTGTTCATATCGCGATACTTTTGATATTTTGCCTTTATAGGTTCAACCATAAGCAGATCTGCACATCTAAGCAAGTTTCAAAATGTTGAAATTACAATGAAAAACATTAGCTATTTAGACAAGTCCTTTTCAAATGTATTCCTAGTCTTTGAGGGACAGTTAAAGTGGTGAAAATAAGAACAACAAGATGTTTATGATTTCAATGTCATTGCTGTGAAAACCATGACATTTTACTTCCAACATCCTGAATGACACCATAAAGATATCAAGAAAGTCCTGCTGCCCTGCTCCTGTGAACTCCATACTCTTGTCGTCGCTGATGGCTGCAATATTGCCCAAACAATAACTCACTCACTCCATACTCCCCTCTCCCAATTGATATCACTAAACACTTGCATCATCTCTACACAGGTGCAGCACAGTGCAGACCAGTCGAGAGACAAGTTGAGAGCGCACTTCGAGAGTCTGCGTAGCGTGGTGAACGAGGCTATAGACGAGCGCCTGCAGGCCCTGGGGCAGGAGGTGGACCGGATCGAGGAGAGTGCAGTGACGCCCCTCAGTCAGTGCGAGGAGATGGTGCAACAGGGCAGAGACAACGCTGCTACCGTCATGCAGGAAGGTCGGAATTTGTATTAAGTGATTAATTTTTTAGTGCAGGATTGATTTGTTTGAATGCTGGCATATTATTAGAATGATTAGTATTACCTGTAGTATTTTTAGTGGTTCATAACTTCTTTATCATAACAAAGGGATCTATGTCAAAATATTGCCAACACTGAATGAAGAAGTTCTTGAAATACTTATCATTCAGAATTGATTTGTGTAAACATATTATTGACTGGATGAGGTCTGATATAGGGGTCTAAAATTCAAGGACTGGGAATTAGTTACAATTAGTACATAACAACATATGTTTGTTATTTCAGGTTCTTTGCTAATGAAGAATGATCCTGAAAACAATCTTGAGAAAATCATCAAGTTTAAAGATAATCCAATCACTAAAAATCTAACAAGGTAAGGTACCTGAACATACATGATACTTAAATGCATGAAGTTTTTTAAAGTTTGTTCCAGTAAATAATGTGTTTATGAATTTTGATAACCTCACTTTATGCATTCATTTTGATATTGCTAAAAAGTCTGCAGACTTTATACGTAAACTTTGTGTTAGTATTCCTCATTGACTTCAATCCACTAAGACGATTCAACATATCCTTCTTTCACCACCTTCAATAAATCCAACCAGTTCACAGGTTGTCAAACTTTGCTAAATGTTTCCTAGCATCATTGCTGCTGGAATGAAAAGTCACAAAACATGTCCAATTGAGAGAAGTACTGAGATCACCACATGGCGAGGTACAAGAAGCAATGATTGAACTGGCCTTGACAATTAGAATTTATGATGACCTGATTTAATGAGATTGCTCTACCTCCCCAAGATCCCATACCAGTCTGCAGTGTTGGATATCACAGTAGAGTTTGATCATAGTTTAATGAGATTGCTCTGCCTTCAGCCTTCCCGAGATGGCAGTCTGCAGTGCCAGACATCACAGTAGAGTTTGATCATAGTTTAATGAGATTGCTCTGCCTTCAGCCTCCCGGAGATGGCAGTCTGCAGTGCCAGACATCACAGTAGAGTTTGATCATAGTTTAATGAGATTGCTCTGCCTTCAGCCTACCCGAGATCCCGTTCCAGTCTGCAGTTCCGGACATCACAGTTGAGTTTAATCATAGTTTAATGAGATCGCTCTGCCTTCAGCCTTCCCGAGATCCCGTGCCAGTCTGCAGTTCCGGACATCACTGTAGAGTTTGGACCCCCGATCCAGAGCAAGCTGTGTGAGCTGGTGAGACGAGAGGGGGTGGTGTCAGCCAGGGCACCTGTTCAGATCACTGATATTGTGGAGCGGCCGGGCGGCGTAATAGTTCACTGGGCGGAGGTAGGGTGGTTACAAAAATTTGTTACATCAGTTGATTTGTATCTTCAAAGCTCCTACACTACCCTATTGTTTGAGCTTTGTGGGTACTGAAATCCTGGATTTAGAAGGATGTGAATTGTTCTTTATCTCCACAATGTTTGTGAAAGAGGATATTGGATTGCCTGCTGTTGTCTGTCTGTGTTGTTGTCTATCAGTTTAAGATTTAAAATTTAGACATCTTATACCTTATCCCTTTGGTTGCTATTTCATACCTAGTCAATATCAGTATTGGAAATGCTCCTTTGAATCTTACATGAAGATAGATTCAGTCACCAAACAAGCATGTCATTCTATCAATATGTTTGTCCACGTACAGGATGATGACGATATAGAAGTTGGAGAGTTCTGGCTACAGTATGCATACGGCAGTATAAAGTCTAACGACAACTCCCAGATACAGTGGCACACGGGTTACATCGGACCTGACTCCAGCAGCATCGTGAAGCACCTCAACATCAACAAGGCCTACTCATTCCGCGTGTGTGGACGCAACGATCCCAAGTCAGCCTGGTGCTCCTGGAGTCTCCCGACGTCAGCATTTCCCACAATACCTCACTTTCGTATGTGGTTTTAGAATTTCACAGCTTCTCTCAAGTTATTTCTTTTTTCTTATATACATGTACTATTTCTTTTAGCCAATTCTGATACAAGCCACTTCTGAAATATTGTCACTGGCATTTCACAGTCACTCACATACTCACTCATTCTGACGCTTATATCTTGGCATGGGTTGGTAAGACATTACAATCATAAAACATTTGTACTTTTTGGAGCATGTGTTTGCCAAAAAAAGGCAATGATACCTATATTTATGAGAAATTAAGGAAATTAGGCTTAATAATGTTATAGGGTTAGAAACAATAGTTAGGTACCCTTTGTAGAAAATGTGCTTGGCTAGTACAATGTATTAACTGGTGATCTAAAGGACTAGTTTTTATATTTCATTATTTATTGCTCTGTTGTGGCATGGTACAAAGATAATTGTTTAGTCAAAGCAATTGTTCATGATTCTGCAGGAACATTTTGCACATATAACCAAACTGACAGTTTGACATTGCCTCTCCCCAGAGTGGAGCAGCGAGAACGAAGGCTATGTGACATCCAACGAGGGGAAGACAGCGACAAGGGTGAGCGGCAGTCTCACATCTGTTCTGTATGCAAACTCTCCAAGCATCACGTCGGGGGAACAGATATGCTTCAGGGTTCTGGAGGCCGGTGAAAACTCCTTCGAGGATGGCGTCGGGTTGTCATGGTCACCAGAAGATACAGAGACATTGTTACGTCCAGGAGCCATATTTGTTGATACCAATGGTAAGATTATTTGATGTGTTAAAGCACTTGATCTATCTTTCCTTGTTCATTTCAATATGTTTACCAAGGTTTATCAGTGAGTTCACTGAAAACCACAACCCTTGATATCAATATAGTAGAAATTAAATATATCCCAAATTTACCGGAAAATAATCATATGTGTTACCTTGAAAATGTTTTACAACATAAAAACTTAGAAATTCTTTCATTATACTCATGTTTTATGAGAGATGCACACGCTCTACACTCAATGTTTTTATCATAAAATTAACCTACAATGTAAGTTTCAATGTTCTCTCTTATATAATTGTGTTGTTTTGTATATATATATGTTTTGTACGTGGGCCTAAGGCCGTTTACCAAAAATAAAGAATTGAATTGAATATAGTACTTCCAACAAACCTTGAACTACTGGCAGTTACATGTTCTGTATTCTCTAGCAACACACTAGATTTAAAGACCTTGCTAAAGTGAAATTATTGGGTATTAAAGATAGGATTTCTTGGTTGCATGCCATATTGCTGAAATATTGCCCTTCAGTTGCTACCAATAACTCATTTTCTCTCACAAGGTAAAGTTTATGTCGACGGACAAAAGATGAAGAACAAGTTATCGGACATCACAAGAGGATCAGCGCTAGTATTCAAGACGGAGCCTTTATCCAATGGGAAGGTGCGAGTGTCGGTGGAAGCCAATGAGAAGGAAGTAACATTTGATTGGAAGGTTGAGTCCATGGGCGGAGCCAGCAACATTTCTCTCATGTCCATGAATACAATGCCCTTAAGTAGACAGTTTTCAGCACATCAGTTATTTTTTGCAATGAAATTTACACATGAAGACTGGAAAATTGCTGTAGAATGAGACCAGTTTGTGTGATATGAAAGTGCTGTTTTATCAAGAAATGCATTTACTCAAGCAGGATATACATTAACCACTTGAAACAGAGATTAGATGCAATGGGTGGTTTTACATGTCTCTGACAGAAGTTGAATTTTAACATGATTTTAGTCTTGGCAATACAATAAAGTCTCTGGGCATTCCTTGATTCCTTTATAGGACAAATGATTCCAATGAAAATGTGAATTGGTTACTAAGTTGTATATTGTAAGTAAAATATTTTTTGTCATACAACAATCATATTTTGTAGTATGTTAGTGTTGTCAGTTCCGTAATGAAGGTTGATTAAAGATACTCAATTGAAAATGAAAACATCAAAACAAAAAGTAGAGAATAATAGATTAATGTGTGTTGCAGATAAAAAGTTTATTATTAACCTTTTATAGCTTACCTCATGGTGTCTGCATTTATCCTAATAGATTTATTGTCATACAACAATCATATTTTGTAGTATGTTAGTGTTATCAGTTCGGTAATGAAGGTTGTTAAAGACACTCAATTGAGAATGAAAACTTCAGAACAACAAATTTAAGAATAAGAAATTAATGTGTGTTGCAGATAAAAAGTTTATAATGAACCTTTTATAGCTTACCTCATGGTATCTTCATTTATCCCAATGGTTTTTGCATTTACGGACGTTCCTGGTTCCATTATTGCACTGTTTGTTCTTCACTAGTTGGAATGATTGAGATTATCATGATGCTGTTATGAAAGATGATGGTACATCTATACCTCTTACCTATAACTCTGGTATGTCTGTCTATATCCGCCCATGTTGATTCTTGTTATGTCTTCAACTACAAACAATCTGATTCCTTTGTCAACGTTATGTTATCATAGTGTTCTAGTCGTTACTGTTATTTGTTACAGTATATATGGTAATGGTTGACGGGGAATTCAATTCAAATGGGTTTCCGCATAGGTGTCTCTTCAGTTGATTTTTGAGACAACTATTAAGCACTAAATGTAATTATCTGAATTAACTTGTTTGAATATGCTTTCTCACTGCTGCAGATAAGATAAGTTTTCCAAAACTGTGTTCAAAAGGAAATATCACTTGTTAAAGATCAAATGGTGTCTCATAGTTTATATCATTTTGACAGTAGATTTTGAACTCCATGATATAAAAGTTGCTCTACATCATCAAGTAATAACATCACAATACTATGACGCCAAAATGCGGACATCACCACAATGAGAATCAAGGCAAGTGCAGTGTTCAGATTGTGTACTTTTTAATAGAAACATGACTTTGAATTATAAACAAGGTCTTACCTTCATGTCTTCTGATATAAAATATATCAACACGCTTTGAAAAAAAAGTAAAAAAGATCCTTAGCAAGCCTTGTATATTTGAAACGTTTTTCAAATCGTGTTCATTCTCTATCTGACTGAACTTTGATGTGAGGTAGCCTCAGCCCCTAGATTGTTGGAGATAAGACCAGAAAAGGTAGTTTATAAGAAAATAAAGAATATGTTTCACAATGTTTAACTCATCAAATAAGGATGAAAGTTTATTTTTCCACAAGTTGTGAGGCATGTATGAAGTTTTCAACTATCATCAAGAGAGAATGTTTCGTCGAACCATTTTTCATGATTGCACTCACAATCTTTTATTTAAGTAGTTGGTCAAGTTTTATTTTAACTCTGCTTAGTGTTTTCCACCCGTAGAGAACAGTATTATACCAACGATGTTTAAATAATAAGCACATTCCACTCCAGTGGGGCAGCTTGTAGGCTGTAGATAATCAAGATGCATCAGTGGTGTAGCAGTTAGCAGGTTGGCCTCTCACGCCAAAGGCCAGAGTTCAAATCCCGGTGGAGACACCAAAATATTTTGTCCCTGGTCAAGGCACTTCATCCACATTGCACTCAGTTCATCCAGCAGTTAAATGGGTACCTGAAAATAGGATGTACGGACCAGCTTTGTAGCTTTGAAAGTACAATTCCTTCAGAGCAGTAATCAGAACCTGGAAATAGCGTGATATAAATATCCTCATTATCTACTTACTCAAATGAACAACCATTAAGCAGCCCTGGCACTTGATGTAAAGCCTACAATTATCAACAGTGTAGAGGAGAGAGCAACGCTCAACTATTGAATATAAATCATATTTGCTACATGCTGTTGTTAGTTACCTCCTTGTCGGCCTTAGATGAATGCTGTTTTTGATAGTGAAGTTGCCACCACTTTTACACTTGCTTAAAAATAACCAAAGGTCCATTCATCTTCATCCCCTTTGAATGTTTTAAAAGCAACTGAAGTGTTAATTGCCTTAATTGTATTAAGAACAATAACCAATTATACTATTTGCTTGAATTATTTTGTGTGCAATTTTTTGATGGTAAGATATTTGTATTTGTCTCAAAGTTAGTTTTCGAGATACTGTATGAAATTTTGACAATATCAATTCAAATGATATCATCAAGGCACAACAAAGTCTCTCCTTATGTATATAAATTACCTATTTTCAAATTGTGGATTTGTTGCAATTGATGTTAACATTATGTTGTTTCCACAGTTTTAACATTGATAGTTCAAAAGTAAAACTGCATTTCTTTGACTTCTCCACAAAATTTCAGTGTTATTGTCCTTTTTGCCAGTATTTTTTTTATTACCTTTAATTCCCATTGTTATAAGGATTTGGTCCTTGTGATACAATTATGCTTTAGCATATTTTGTTAATGCTTGTTTTTCCGTAAGTTAATTTGCTCCAATCGTAGGCAAGTTTCAACCCAAATGATCGTTCAAGTATTTGAGGCACTGTAATGAGCACATTTCCTTTGGGTAGTATTAACAGGATCCCACAAAAAGAAAATGAGATATTACGAAGTGAAAGATTGTAACCAATAAAAGGACTTCTTATTCAGTTCATTTCCCTAATTGAATGATAAAAGGTTGTTGACCTTTAAATGGCTACATGCAGTTTTCGCTTGATATATGACACCGTAATATACAAGTTAATAATACAACTATGGTTAAGTAGTCAGATGTAACGACCTCTTAAGATGATAATAGTTTTCTTGCACTAATATCAAATGTGGAAAATTTAAGCAAACTGATTTTTTTTTTCAAAATGTGCTGTAAGTCTTAAATATGGAAAAGTATGTTATGTTTTTATATAAGAATTGCTATTTCTAGGTGTAAGTGATGTCAATTATGTTAGTTTATGATAGGGCTTCCACGGGTCAAAAAATTGGACTCTAGTGCTCAAGGGGTCAAGACTCAAGATTTTTATAGCCCTTTGGTCTTTGCCTCACCTAAATAAACCATGAATTTTGTATGGCCTAGATGTTATTACATATAATTAGACTTTAAAATGGTCGTATATAGAATAATTTTGACATCAATAACTTGAAATGGTAATGTTGATCATCTTTCTTCATACAATACAGACAAACAGACTGAAATAACTTAAATAATTAACAGTGTTAAACAATTTTCGAGTCCTCGAGTCCCAAAAAATGGACTCGGGCTTGAGTACTCGAGTACCCATGGAAGCTCTAGTTTATGAATGTGAATTGTCTTTCATCTGAAGCAATATGATGACCACGCCAGGGCACTGTGGCATAGTCTTGATTCACTGTACATAACTAGTTGCTTAGTTAATAGTACTTTGCTTGTTAAACAGTGTCATCTTGTTTTGAATTTCAATAATATTATAAGCAATAATTTAAAACAAAACAAAAAGGCTATTGGTTTTCATTTCTCTTGCATAAAACTCCTCTGTAATGTATCAGTTTTCCAAATGTCATGTGAAGCTCTCATAAAATACTCAAATGTATATAATTCTTAAAATTGAAACTTTGAAGTTGTACTAATATGTTTAATCAATTAATACTTTCAATAATAAAATATTTCCAAAATGTAAACTATGATAGAACAGTTGTGAACAGGATTTTAGTCAGTATTGAGGGAAATATTATCTCTCGCCCTCATTAAGGATTGTGTAAGACTAGATATTTTTGGACAATCTGTTTCGTACTTCTTGTACTAGCACTTGGAAAAAAAATCATTCAAGTTATATCATTTGAACGGTTATTCAGGTGAAATTGATTATAATCACACATTTAATGAATTTTAAATCCGTTGCCATTGCCCATCCCACTTAAAACTTATTTTAAACACGATTGCATGTTTTTCCAGTCTCTGTCCCAGATAACAGAGACTAAATGGTGTGACCACTTATATTTGATCTCAAAATAACATCACTTGTGTGCAAGTTCAGTATTATAGTGAAATCACATTATCTTTACTTTGCAAGCATTGTATATATACATAGGGATGCCGGATTGTTATGCTCAGTAATAAATTATTAAATAAATTATATTACATATATACAAAGAGTCTGTTTTTTTTTTCAAGTTGGTTTAATTGTTTCATGAAGAAAAAAAGCCAGCTGGCTACATTCACTCTACAAGACACCACTTACATCCATCTTAAAGAACCACTTGGTGATTTTCATCATATGTTGTACTGCTTTAATAAGAACGGAAATGGTATAATTCATCACACATCAACTAAATCTCACACATTCATCTCAAAATGTTGCTTTTGGCTTCCGATTAAGAGATCTTGGGTTCGAATCTAGCCAACGGCTTGGCATCTTTTTCTGCAGAAGAGAACAGTTCTACACGCAGTAAGGTTAAGATGCAATGCTACACTATAAGTTATACCATTCAGAGGCGGGGTACATGGGGAGATGTCCGCCTCGAGCTGCTGAATGGTATAACGAATTTATCCTACCGAATGTTTAAACAAAACGCATATAAAATGAAGATAAAGAGTAAGAACTGCGCAAGTTATTTTACTATAGTTTGTTCAAAGCTATATATATATATCGGTTGATCAAAAGTAACCAGCTTGATCATGTGTTCAAGGTAGCATACATTGTACATTTCAAGACGCTCAATCTGCATGCTTTTTTCATGCTTTTTATGTGCCCGGGTGTAACTGATTTATTTCCCCGCTCAAGAGGGTGATATCAGTATTTATCCAGGCTCACGTGGACCAATCAGAGATCAAGATTCTTACATGAGGTAGGATAATGAATTTTAGTGCAATACCATCCATGGTTTGCTAGTTTCAGCTGTTGCTCACAGGTTTCTTAGCAATACAAAGCCACAATGATGTTGCGGGCTTTCTCCCTGCAATAATACTAGCAACAGCGATATAGGTGAAATACTCTTGAAAACAGTGTTAAACCCCAGATTACCTTACCTCAAAATGGCAAATATATGATAACACCCGATTTACATGGATACTACCATAATTTCACTATTAATTTGACCCTTTTAAATTTTAAAAAGATGTTCAGAAAATGTCTATGGTTTAGCTATTTTTCACTTTCTATTGCTCATTCAGGACTATAGTTAGATAATATTAGATAAATATCAAGGACGTGTATACTTTTAATGAATAGCTTTGTAGATCACAACATATTGATGTCAGTAAGATATCTTAAATTGTTTCCTGCAGTTGAGATAATTATGCTTTCCAATTATTTATTTCAGAAATTAAATTAAAGATTTTAAGAAATAGATGAATCAGAGGAACATCGACTTCAAATTTTTAGCACTTGGTTGAAATTTTAGAAGTCATTTGAATTTGTGACCTCAGTAAAATGTTATGTTGTCAAATTATTAGAGAGGTCGAATCAATGGAAAAAAATATAGTTATATAACTTATCAAACAGTATAAACTCATAACTGTCATTCTCAATGCTTTCTATTAGTTTCCAAAATCATGGTTGACTGGTGTCATTGTCCAGTTTTAGATCAAAATTGAGACTTAAAACCTTCCTATTGTCAATTTACAAAGTCTATAAGCTTAAAAATGATACTTTCTTGCAACAGTTGATTGTCTCTATCATTTCTTCTCTATCATATTCATTAAGTTTGTCATTAGGTGACCCCAAACAATTCACGGAGTGGCTCTTAAAACTCTGTCTACTTTCATCATATCTACTACTCATCTCAAGTACTTGCTCATTTAACCTTGCTGCATGCTGTCAATGAGAATGGGCTGGCTCTTCAGTACACTGCACCTGAGCCTGAAATCTCCCGGAGAATGCTACAATTTGGCGATATAAGTGCAAAAGAGCAATGCTTGAATGAGCCAGTTTTCATTGCTGGCTTAAGTTTGAATCAAATACATGTGTTTGGTTTTGTTTAATCTTTGTGCAGTACTATCATAAATCAAACTTTGTAAATATTTGCATTCATAAGATATTATTAAAAGATGAAATATCTCTACATCGATCATCAGTCCAAGTCTCTAGGATCATCTTAAGGATGCTCTGACAGAGCAACAGATTGGTTAGCAAACAGAAAGGAGAATGAACCAACAAAAACAGGTCTTGCAAGTTGAGTCTGTGAAGACCATCTATTTGTGTCATGAGACCTTTCTTAATTTCATATGCCAAAAAGTCTGACTTGCTGCCTTTCAAAAGAAAATAAACTTCAATTTTGGCTTGACTATAAAGTGGGGCTCTGTGCCTTTTTTCACAATAAATTTTTTTAAACCATGTCTGCAGTCAAAATCAGTCTGTTCTTGACAGTACATTCCCTGTTAATGAACTTAAGTTCATTACGCAGCTTTATTCCATTCCGACTAAAAATTCAACAAATACTCGATAATTTTGTATACAATCTTTATTCACATTGAACATAAATAAGGTTCATCTCAATGATCTATAAAACATGATTACACAAATATGATAAAATTAAAATAAAAAGATGAAAGTTTTCTTAATGGCTCATTGATTTGAATTGAAATTTTCACTAAATAAATTCAGTTGTTAAAAGATAACAAATCCTCATAATCAAAGTTTGAATTCGTGAATGTGAAAAAAGTTAATGGTTGAACCAAATGGATAAATTGAATTGGTCGAGTGTGTCTTTCCCCCATGCATCAAGATCATACATTACTGTGAATCAACAGAAATAAAACACAAGAAAAATCAATCATGGCGGACCCCATAATATCTATTACACTAATTGAAATCTTCAGTAGATAAGTATCTACTTCAATATATATACCTAGACCCTTACCAGTGTGCTGACACAATAGATTATTCACATCAAATGATTTTTTGGGTTTTTTTACTATACACCTATTTACAATACATATTTTTCTAGGTCATACCAAATTTCAAGCTTTCATAATAGGTTGATGCCTATGAAAATAAGTTGCTTTGTATTATTTCACCACTATGAAAGTTTTATGAAGAAAATACACAAGCACTATTTTAAACCTTTGAATTTTTAATAAGTAGTTCATAGAGCAAGTAGCTTATACAGTTACTGTTATAGAATTGTAGTGACCATTGACATTTTTCTTTAGACCATTAGCCTTAGGATCAATGACCAAACAAGTTGTTGAGTGTTGTTCAAGTATTTCATGGTAAGACATGTTAACTTTGACCTAGAAGACATTGAATTAGCTGCCAGCACTGGATTGAATCATCCAGAACAGCCCCGACAGCCACAGTGAATGCATTCCACAATCTTGCCCTGAAATAAAAACAATTTTTATAATTTAAAAAACATACAGAGAAATATGAATAAATAAATTTTTCATATACAGGGATCACCCCGACTCAAAGTATGAATGGGAGAAAAAATCTTCCCTTGGCCTAATAAAATGGGATTTTTAGAGAAAGCAATGGGTTGTTTAAGAAAAATATTAGTTTTGATGTTTGCAACGAGACGTTTCCCCCTCATTAGTATTGTTATGGGATATCTAGATACATCAATGGATAAATATCCCAAAATCCCTGTCAAAAGTGATCCCTGCAAATATATCAAAGAATAATTGCCCCTCATCAGAGGTTAATCTATATATACTGAATGATTGAATTGAATATCTAGAAGTTGAACTGTTTTATTAATTTGAAATACAGAAGAGCCACTTACAGTTTCGAGTTTGCTCTTGGGGACTCTACAGATGCAGTTTGTAGCAAAGTTTGTGTCGCGGACCTGGATGCATCGAAGACAGCACAGATTCTCATAGCCTTGCTTCTTCCACTTAGCAATCAGATTCTTGTCCGCCATACCCTCCTTCAGACAGTATTCATACAGTTCTGAAATAAACATGTTTGAATTGTAATCTTGAGAACACTAAACAATAACTCATTAACAAGTCATTTAAGGAGCCTAACATCAGGTGATGATATAAAGCCAAATGGCTGGCAACTGCAAGATATATTCTTAAAATTTATGTTTCACACTAACAAAACCCTTTCTGGCTGGCCACTTTTCAAACATATACATACATATTTCACACACTGCTTATATGCATATATACCAACATTTATCAATTGAACCAATAGTAAGAAGTAAAAGAGTACCAAATGAACACATGCTTGGGGAAATGGTGATATCAACAGATTCAGTTTCACTTACCACGGCTGATTGCCTTTCTTCGATAGAACAGATCATACAGGTAGCGAGATCGCTGGTGATGGATGCGGAATATCGGCCACAGAGCTTCAACCTTCCTTTTTCCTTCATGAGGTTCAGTTTCAGCTGAAAAAGTACGAAAATCAGTGTTGAAGGTCTTAATCATGTCTTAATCACTAACAAACATAGAAAGATGCAGTCTTCTTTTAAAATGGCTGGCACAAGATCGAGGATGGAGTTACTGCAACTTATATTAAGCACAAGGTCAAATAAAGCTTTCAAACAACTCGAGAAACAACTGAAATCTTAATAATTAGAATTTTTGTCATGGACATGAAGCCTGTTTTGAAACATTCTTTCAGAGTTTCATTGCCAAATGATCAAAGGATTTTTCATGGGTGTTGTCAGCTGTTCTGTTAACTTGTATTTATGGCTACAAGTGTGAACAAGTTGATATTTAATGTCTTTCTACAATAAGGTTCTGTGATCCTAATAGATGATGTTACCAATGCTTATCATAGTCAATGATCTCAGATGATTTGAGAGACACGCCCTTTGGTAACAATATCACAAAGGTGTTGTACTTTAGAAGTATCTTTTTATCAATTTAACTGCTTTATATAGGTTATTTGCAAACTGTTAATAGTGTTATTTGACAACTTGTGTAGGGAGTAGCAAGAGAGAGTACTGCACTTTTCTAGGCGATAATGATTGTGTGTACAATACGTACCCAACCCTTACACTAGACATACATACTAACCCTAAAAGAACATCGTCAAAAGATAGTCATCAGATATGTAAGGGCTAAAAAAGCCAGTCTAACGTGATGGTTCCATTATGTGCGCCCACCAAAATGCATTCTATCAAAAAATTTAATAAAACCTATTTTCTACACATTTATCAAAAAGACACAATGTCTTTTATTGTCTCTCACAAGACAAAAAAAACACCACTCATTTATCTTTGTTTCCATTAACAAAATTCGTGGTGTCTAAACGATAAAAAATAAAAAGAAACATTGTAAAATCAAGCTAGCACATTCTGAGATCGTTACTGCGCGTCAGATAAACGTTGAGCGACGTGATCGAAAACTGAACTATCTTGGAACTGTAATAATTTGTGTTTTATTTTCAAGCGGACGTATTTGTCGTTTGTCATTACCTTCTCTCATTTTCTGATCAAGTTCATCTAGAGTTGGTTCGATCAGTTCCCAACCATCTGGGGGAGGTTTTCTACTCCTTCTCACTTTAGGCATTTTTCTATTTGTGCAGTAGAAATTGCAATTCTCGTGCAATGTCTTCAGATATCGCGAGATTGATGGGAGAACTCATTGTTTCATATTCTATTATGTTGTACATTTAAAAAAGCATGTCTTTATTTACTTTTTTTTAACTTATGTTATAACATGATACATTTGGATATTATTTATTTTGTAAGAATAAAACAAAACATAAATTCTCATTCCAAATAACGTTTATTAACAGATCCACTTGTGGTGTGCTCCCTAGCTAGAGGGCGCCTGATACATCTTCCGCCAGCAGAGCTGTCGAGTTGGTCCAATATTTCAAGAAAAAAAGAACAATGCCTAGAGGTATTCGGGGAATTTATTGATAGATATTAACTCCTTTGATATCCTTCAATTGAAAATTGAGTCAGTGGTCATATATTTTAAGATCTTTGAAAATATTATCAAAAGTTTCAGTTTGTATGGGAACAAACACACATGGCATGGTTTACAAAATAAACCACATCATGTTTCTTTTCTAAAAAGACAGAATGGTAATACCTACCATAAAAAGTTGTTATTAATAAACAATCCATCACTCATTCCTTTTCCTATGAATGAGGTGGCTAACCTGTTGAGAAGAGTGTTTTGAGAGGTATTGCATCATCACAATAGATCACAACGTCAAATCTAAAGACTACACTGCGCTTGTTGAACGTCAAATCTAAAGACTACACTGCGCTTGTTGAACGTCAAATCTAAAGACTACACTGCGCTTGTTGAACGTTAGATCTAGAGACTAATTTTTATAATAATCAAAAATGTTTTATTTTTATTAGAATTAATTCTCAGTTGGGAGTATTGCAGGGATTCTGTTCTTTACCAGGAGCTAATGTTTATTTACTGGGTCCACTGTAATATCCGCTAATGGCTGATATATTGCCCAAGCGACATTAAACAATAACCCACTCACTGTAATGTGTTGCCAATCCTTACACTTAACAAACAGATCACCAACAGGGATACAAATAACAAAGGGTTTAAAAAATCCTCGATAAATAGGGCTAAGTAAGACCATCAAACCTGACCAAGGATAAATAAAGTATGAAATTGACACAATAGATGTGTATGCGGTAATAAGGTTTAGATGTCATGCATTTACTTGACAGTAATGGTAATCAATGGTACTGCATCACCATCCAGTACAATAGATAAACCAAACCTTTATGGCATTCATGATAACAACACCAGTATTTGTATTGAAATGTCGCTTACTTGAAAATAGAAGTTGTCATCCATACACCTTTAATTTTGTAATTAAATGCCTCTAAAAGAAAACTTAAAGACTGTTTACAGGGATTGAAGACTTAAAATGATTCTTGAGAGGCATTTAGAAGTTGGTGTATACAATTAATAGACAGATATTATGGATGACAACTTCTTGTTTATTGTGAGTCACAAAGTTTCTGGGCTGTTCCTTGCCCCTTCGTACATCCATAATGTTTGTCTATTACTTTAAATTGTTGTATTTAAGTCTTGGGTTCATGTTAGAATGTTTATTGTGAGAGACTGACACTAGGTGTAATTCAGTTTACCTCCAGTACCCATGTTTGTTTCAGGTAGAGGAGGAGGACCTAAGAAGAGTCACAAGGGGAAGAATAGACACTTCACAGACCCCCGGGAAATAGAACAACAGGAGGAGAAGGAAGCAAAAGCAAAAGAATGGAGAGTAAGCGGAACAGTTGCTTGGACTTTATATATAACTTTCAGTATTAACTATTGAGTCTAATAAAGCGATATTTATCACAGGTGTTATTTAATTGAAAGTACTGCTTTCTCAAAAAATATCCATTTAATGCTTATCGTAACAGTGCAGTATATTGACAGTATAAATGTTTATACTTTGTAGTATTGATTTTGGCATGCAAGTAAACCATTCCTTTGGAAACTTATTTAAAGCATACATTATCTGCTGATAAATATTAAATAGGTAATATAAATGCTAGCTTTCAGTTTACTGTTAAATTGTTGATTGTCATTAAGTTCATTGAACATGCGTAAATGACCCTGCTAACCTAGGGTCCTTTCATTTACCGGCATATTGGTAGTTTGAAAGGTTTTGTTAACAGGTAGCTCATCAGGTTTTGTAGGCTACAACCATGTAAATATTATTTAAATGTTACTTTTTTGTCAGAAAAAGAAAGGTATAGACAGTGATGAGGAGGATGGGGAGGAGGTAAACAGCCGAGGTGCCGTTGGTGATCTACCGCCGGCGGGGTCCGGGAGTGGAGAGGATTCGTCAGAGGAGGAGGTTTGTATACTTTTTCAGGGATTGGGAAAGACATCTTTGACAATGTGCCATTTTCATGTTTTTTTGGTAATTTACTGAACTTCAAATGGGCCATTTCCCATTATATAAGTAGTAAACTTAGGCCATTTTTTCATTCAATATGCAAAGAGTCCCATATCCCTTGGGTTTCCCAATCACTGCTTTTTGTTTTTTTGCTAGGACCATAAATCCTCTGGATCAAATTATTTTACTAATAATGGCAGTGTAAAAAATAGATTGGAAACATAGGCTGTCCTGAAAATTAATTGGTCAATTCCTAAGGAGAAAATAAAGAAAAAATTCGTAACCAGTCCTGATAAAAAAGTAGCCAGTGTATGGACTATAAGCTATATATTAAACACTGATGATGGTTCTCTAGTTTTGCATCTATACTAAGTTGAAACCTTTAAAGTGATAAACAGGATTGAACTTTTTGTTTGTCTGTCTTGCTTTTGATATGAAGATCAATATTTTATGTTTATCTGCTTTATTTTAAGGAGGCCCGTCCAAAAGGTGTTGAACATTTAATAGAAGTTCACAACCCTAACAGAACAGGTGCCAAAACTTCAAGAAAAGTTACGGAAATGGATTCCACAGCAACAGCACAGCTGTCAAGGAGGGAAAGGTCAGTTGGATCTGAAACTCTAGTTGTGGGCAATGCTACGAGATAGCTTTCTGATCCTAGATTTGTTTTCATTGTTTATTACCAATTCTATTCCATTTGAATCGCAAGGAAATTGTCAGAAAATCATCAGCCTCTTTTACGACATCTTGTTTCAGTGTTGTCACAATTGTTTGTTACACCTCACAGACAAGGAATTTGGAGAACTCGCTTTAAAACAAGGATGTTCATGTACGTGTGTCTTTTTATTTTGACAGAGAGGAGCTAGAGAAGCAGGAAGCAACTCGACGGTACCAGGCACTGCACGCCGAGGGGAAGACGGAAGAGGCGCGGAACGACCTGGCCAGACTTGCGCTCATTAGGAAACAGAGGGAGGAGACGGCCAAGAAGAAGGAGCAGGAGAGAGTAGGCAAGTATTTATTATTATTATTATATGAATATTTATATAGCGCACATATCCATCCACTAGTGGTTGCTCAAGGCGCTTACATTGTTTCCCCTGGTCAATGGCATTCCTTCACCGTCCAATCATTTTTCCAATTCAACTCCCTGGGGAGTATTCAACCGGCATCCATATGTGGTGCTCAGGTTAGGGACCATTTTATGCCTCACAGGGTAGTACCATCAACTAGACTGATATTGTCACATTTTTATCTTGTACATTATGATAATAGATTCTTTTCTCAGCTTGATTTGATTGTCTTTTCTGCCTTATACAGGGTTTCATGGGGTTTATTGGTTGAGGCAGTGATTGGGAAAGGCAAGGGCCATGAACCATTTTGCACATTGGATGAAGAAATGGCCAATTAAGATCTTGAAATTTACTATTGAAATAATGGGCAATGGCTTATTTGAAATTAAAAAAATACCAAACACTCTGAAAATGGCCAATAGTCGTAGATGTCTTTCCCAATCCCTGTTAAGGATATACTACTTTGGTTTAAATTGACAGTGTTGTACCAGTTTGAAAATCTTTGGAAATTAGCCTGTTAGAAACATAGTTTGTTATTGTCACATGTTAATCTCATCCTGATCTGACTTCATAGACTGTTCTTGGTTACGTATCTACATGTAAGAATTGTTTTTGTCTTATTTCTTACGTTTATGAAAGATGTTTTCTCCTTGCAGCTAAAGAAGCATCCAAGAAGAAGTCTTGACAGCTTAGCAAGTCCAAGTATTGTGCCGCAAGGTTATACATAAGTACGTGCTATACTGGTCACAGGTGTGTCGAAGCATGGGTGTCCACCTGTATAACTGTAATCATTCTTTCATTGCTTCTACCTGTCCTTGTTTACTGTAAACAGATGTGGAGACATCAACATTTCAATAGATGACATTGGTATTTCTCTCATGCAGGAAATTTGTATGATAAGTCCTGAATATATGATTCATTTGAAGTGATTTTCATTCAGTCAAATATTGGATATTGTTATTTTCCAACTAACTTATCCAAAATTTACATTTATCGAAAACTTGCTTTTCATAAAAATAATGTTCAGCATTGCAGATGCTTAGTTCAGAATTTGACAATTGAGGTCAATTTGTTAAACCTTGGATCACATCTGGTATGCTTTTAGTTTTGTACTGAATCACCATAGTACATAGTCAGTTGTACTTTGTTAGGTTAACATAAATGCCCATAAGTACATTGTTTCCTTTTCAATTTAAATTGAACAAATGAGCTTCCATCTTTCTCAATTGATGTCTCCACAGCTGTATAGCCCATGTAAAAACAACCCGATTCATTTACTAAGCCTTTGGATTAAGCCATTATTTATTTAGTTTATACCAGATCCATGTGTCGACTGATTACATCGTCAGTATGCCTTCATGAATGATCAATATTTGAATAGAACACAAATTTTTACTATTCTTATACACAAGCAAATACAATGTTATTGGCAATTCATTAATGTTACGCTGCATTCTGAAAAAAATATTTATTATTTTGAAAGTTGTGTTAACGTTGTTGTGACAGTAAAACAAACTATTTACTTGTGGGTTCAAATTTAGTTCTTTTTTAGCATTAATATATTTTACATAAGGATAGTAAGACATTTGTAAAGGTTTGTAATGGATATAGATTAAGTATTGACAACTCACTTCTTCAACTTATATGGCAAGATAGAGAACTTGATTATTGAATTATAATATGAAATATAGTGTTAACTGGATTGTAAACTTGAAAGTTATGAAATTATGAAAGTGCTTGCGATACAACTAATGAATTCCCACTCAAGATATTTTTGTAACATTTGAATAACTGTTTAGGGATTTCTTTTTAATTTTAAAAGATAAACTGCAAATTCTGTTATAAATATTAATTTCCAAATAACCACTTCAGCCATTTTGATTCATCCACATTATATTAGTTCTAAGGATAATCAACATATTTGTTTTCACTTTAATTTTATACCCGACTCCGATTTAAGTGAAGAAGTATCAAATCTACTTTGTTTTCAAGAAAGATTTAGGATTGAAACCCTTTTATCTTCATATCTGAAAGAAATTACATTGGACCAAAAGTTTGAATACCTTTCTAATACTATTAACTGATCTTAACCTTGATAAATGTTAATATTTCACAAAAATATTTGAATAGGACCAGTTTGCCTTTGTTTTACATTTAATTTTAAAAGAAATATCTCTGATCTCATGTATCAAGATTGTAAAGCAACCATTTGCTGTACATTCTTCATGTTTATCTTGAATATTCAAGAAATACATTAAATGGTTAGGAACCAAAGTAATAATTGCCTCCTTAATCCCTCAAGCTGACATGGTTAAAAGTGCTACAAATTATTTGTTCATTTGTAATGTTAATTATGCAAATGTCATTGTTAATGATAAATAAAACATCAACCCTTTGTCCATGTTCCTGTTGTTTATCAAGGCTTAAAGTAATAAAGAAGGACATTTCGCAACATCCTGTCTCAGGGTACAAATGTTACGCTAACTCCACTAGTCTGTACCCTGGGCTCAGAAGCTAGATTCGCTCGCGCGGCTGGACTTGGGATATAGCCAATTAAATCATTTTCTCACCACCTTCTTGATAAAATTTCAACGAGAAAATGATTTGATTGGCTATATCCCAAACTGGGCCGCGAGAGCAAATCTAGCTTCTGAGCCCAGAATACAGATTAGTGGAGTTAACGTAACAATCGTACCCTGATACAGGATTATTTCGCAACAGCTTTCGGTCAAAGAATGCCCCGCTTTACAAGTTGTTACATGATGATGAACCCAGCCGTCTATGCCGAGGGCAGAGGCATCCTGAGATGGAAAACAATGGGGAGAGATCCTTTTCTTTCTTGTATACAGCTAGATGTGATAGGTTATCATTTTTGAATCGCACTACTAGCCCTTGGAAAAGAATTGCCCATATAAATCTTGCTTTAATTATACAAGTTGTAAGTAAGTCAACTCATTTCCTCTAAGTTGTTGTGGCGCAGTGATCAACTGTTGAATTTAGTGGCATGTAGTACATTGGTTTCAAAGCTCTTCTCTAAATACAGAATATGCCGTGGGGATATGGTCTTAAAAGGGTGTTAATACATCTGTGAGGTATGTATCTCATATTACATCTGTGAGGTATGTATCTCATATTACATCTGTGAGGTATGTATCTCATATTACATCTGTGAGGTATGTATCTCATATTACATCTGTGAGGTATGTATCTCATATTACATCTGTGAGGTATGTATCTCATATTACATCTGTGAGGTATGTATCTCATATTACATCTGGGAGGTATGTATCTCATATTACATCTGTGATGTATGTATCTCATATTACGTCTGTGAGGTATGTATCTCATATTACATCTGTGAGGTATGTATCTCATATTACATCTGTGAGGTATGTATCTCATATTACATCTGGGAGGTATGTATCTCATATTACATCTGGGAGGTATGTATCTCATATTACATCTGTGAGGTATGTATCTCATATTACATCTGTGAGGTATGTATCTCATATTACATCTGGGAGGTATGTATCTCATATTACATCTGTGATGTATGTATCTCATATTACGTCTGTGAGGTATGTATCTCATATTACATCTGTGAGGTATGTATCTCATATTACATCTGGGAGGTATGTATCTCATATTACATCTGTGAGGTATGTATCTCATATTACATCTGTGAGGTATGTATCTCATATTACATCTGGGAGGTATGTATCTCATATTACATCTGTGAGGTATGTATCTCATATTACATCTGGGAGGTATGTATCTCATATTCATTCAGTAGGATGGGACTCTCGTCTGTTTAAGCCAACATTTCAGATTGTGTTTGTGTAAGGACACAACCAGGTGTCTTAAATGTAAACAAGAAAGAGCAAGAACTTTCAGAATAGCATCTTTGAGTCAAAGATTTATGAATGTGATTATCCTGGAGAGGAATTTTTCGCTAATGGCATGGCATGGTATCCGGCCGTAAATTTTGCTCATTTTCAACTTCTTTTTCAAAACCATAAGGCCTAGAAAACTGAAACTGTGTGTACAGACTCATTAATGAGTGAGGACTTTAATTTATAGTTTTGGTGGCCCTGTTGCCCCTAATAATAGTCACAGGGGTCACGCCATGAAAAACTATTTTCCCTTCTCCAGATTATTAGGCCAACGGCTCTATTTTCTGAAGGAACTTCTTGAATACCACCTTTTACCAATATACAAATGTAACAAAATCAAACCTCTCAAGACTATGATAAAATGTTATAGTGCTTGTATTAAACATAATAGTTTGAAACATTTTTGAGACTTCTGGTGGTAACAAAATGTAAGTTGCCCAACTAAGCAAGGAAGTGTGACTTGTCAGTATCTCTCGCTCCAAGTTGTCAATAAATTTCTGGGGACAGAGCTGAGTAACATGAAGTACATGTACACTTTTTTGTCATTAATAGTTTTCAAATCGAGGCTTACTACTTTCAAATGTTCAAGCTGTTTATGCTACAAAAACTGTTGAAGATGTCAATAAAAACGTCAAAAGGTCCCTTATGGGTTCTTTCATACATAGATTTTTGCAAGGAAGGCAAATGCCAATATCAACAGGATAATGCTCATCCCCACTCCACCAGAAATACTCAAGCCTTTTCACAAAAACATAACATCATCCTGCAATGGCTGGTTCTTAGTCCTGATCTCGCCCATATTGAACACTTGTGGGATGAAGTGCAGTGACGTTTGATGTGTATAAACATAACGCCAAGAACACTTTAAACCATTCTAATCTCTACAGTTCATATTGTGACTGCCATGGTAGTCAAACCAGGTATCAAAGTCCAATACTTCAGTCGACTTCCATTATGGTCATGTTAAGGTGTTCTGGTTTGGGGATGATACAGATGTCTGGAGTCAAGAGAACCAATTTTTTGTATTGCCTATCAATTTTGTTTACTTAATATGTTTAAATACCTGTTTTTAATATTCTTGATTCACTTTTCTTCTGGTGTTCAGTGTACATGACCTTCATTGTCTTCAACTTACCAATTCACTCAATGTCGCATACATTTGCTCATGAATCGTTTAGGTGCAGACTTAACGGTCACTACTCTGCTGCAACTGTCCTAATTACCATGGATTAAAGCAATACACCTACCGATAAAATAACCAGTTCAATTACAGCTTATTTTTCAACTTTAATACATCAGACATTAAATTTGACTTGTTCAAAAGTCTAATATAGAAATACGAATAACTCAACATCAACCATAAAAGTAGAAAGTGAAGAAATTTTACAAATATGGTTTCCAAGTTATTTTTTTACTTTTGTTTTTTGGTTCAAGAGTTAAATTTGTCGGTTGTATAGAATGAAGAGAGTTATGCTTTGTTGAGGCGAGATGAGGTAATTTGGGGTTTAATGCCAAGTTGAAGATAACGAACAGCATCAGCTGGAACTAGTCATTCATGGGTGGTACTGCACGGAAATTCAGTGAAGCATTGCGCCCAAACCTTACTGCATGTAGAACAGTTCTCTACTGTAGACAAAGTTGCCAAGCCTTTGGCACAATTTAATTACTGGACCTCTTGATCGGAAACCAACATGCTAGCCACTGTGCTAGATCTTGTAGAAGTATTTGTCTTGCCCATAAACAACAAAACTAAATGTAAGTATTTCAAATGTTTTAATTACATACAGTGAGTGAAATACGCATTTTGCATATCTACATCACATCATGGACACTCACCATTGCCACAAATGAGAGAAGTGTACACATCAACAGATCATCCAGGCCAGTCCATCTACAACTGTTAGTCTACAGACTGCAGGGGAGGCTTTGGATTAGTAGACAGACCACTCCTCCTATACATTACCATTACACCTACCCACAGAAAATCATTTCAAACTTCTGAAATCGTAACTTGTAGGCAGAGTTCGAATAATTCTTTGGGAGCATGCCAAGATGCCCTTTTTATCACATGGGAAAGATACCCAGAGAAATCATTCTTTACAAATTATTATATGATTTAAACATAATATCTATTTAAATCAAAATCCTATTTTTGAAGTAAGTAGATGAGAACAGCTTTTTTGACACTCTGCAAGTATTTAATGACAGTAATATTGCAAGCCTTCACTGAGATGATGGTTTTGCTTTGTTGAGAAAATTTAAACTTAAATGCACAGCTTTACTTCAACTATAATTGCCATTTACAGCTAATACCTTAACATCTGACAAGAAAATACTTTTCAAGTAATAATTTTTTGGTTTCTAAAACTTTGGAATTTTTACTTTACTTAAGCTAGATTTGTCAATACTGTTCAACACATAAAAAGCAAGTAACTTGCATTCCATTTATTTGCCATTTCTATAGGTACAAGGAATAACAAAACATTGAAAACATGTAGTTAACTTTTAATCATATTTCCAATATAGTAATGCGAACAAGCTTTGGTTTGGGAATAAGCACATCCTTTCAGTAAAGGAAAATGACAACAATCTTGAAATACTTTGTCATAACCGGTGATTCATTATCATAATACAGATTGAAAAATTGATAGGATTATTGTTTCAATTCATAAGGTTTTGATTAAATAACTTGAATTTAACCAATGGACAGGAGATTGAATAGTAGTGTTGAACTTAATACAGCTGCATTAATATCTAGAGCAATTACATTAAACCAAGGTAATCAATGATATGATTCTCTCCCTACTCCGATTCATGTTTTCAAACGTAACCTCTTTTTACTTGGGAGTGTTCCTCACTTTTGGAAAAATTCCCTTGTGTTGGTATTTGACACCTAAATGCAACCTTACTTTTCTCAAAGTTCACAGTTTTGGCCAAGTTCTGTCTTAAACAAATGTATGAGCATTACACAGGATAATGCACCTTTTCATATTTACGAGAAAAGACAACCTTGCTCACATCTAATGAAATTCAACTATGGTGAGGATTCTTTGAACAAAGATAGGGAGAGGATACATGGTCATACCAGAACAAAATATCATGTACATGCTCTATGCCATTGAATCAGTACATCTTAAATTGACATTGGACAACTAGGTTTTCATTTGTGTGATTTTCTTTCAAATACTTATCCAAGTACAATACATGACACAATTTTATCCCCTAAGGAAGTAGATATATCAGGGTTTATTTCATTGAAGGAAAAGCTGTCAAATCATTTCTCTGTTAACGTATACACCATGTCCTGTATATTAACTCTGAAATCAATTGTTAGGGTTAAAGGCCATAGGGGAGTAGGACAGTGATAAGTTTCAATATTCAACATGGCTAGGTGGCCTATCAGACTAGTATCACATATACAAGAACAAGACAGTATGTAATAAGCCCTGGCACACCAATCAGATCAAAGCACTGGTCAGCAAGTATTGGATATGATAACGTCTCATACCCCCTGTACCCAGAGGATGCTTCAATCTGATTGGCTGTGCAGCCGTATCTGACAACACGCTAGAGTTGATACTTAACGCTCTCACTGCTGTGGGCAACTACTG
This sequence comes from Steromphala cineraria, assembly GCA_916613615.1. Taxonomy (NCBI): domain Eukaryota; kingdom Metazoa; phylum Mollusca; class Gastropoda; order Trochida; family Trochidae; genus Steromphala; species Steromphala cineraria. Next base: position 78,160,909 of record OU744721.1, read on the forward strand.
ACAAGCTGGAAGCAACAACAGGCAAGAGAGAGCAGTCTATACAGTGGTAATACATACATGGGCAGGACGATATGGACAATACAAGCATACACATACATACTTTATACACAATGTAGATCAGTGTGCTACAAAGTAAGAGTTCTGTAGAATACTACAGGAAGAACAAGACACAGAATACAAGCAGGTGCTTCAGGGTATGCCAGCTAAGTTTAATTTCACCATCGTCAATTATCATCAAATCTATATAAGAAAAAATCATAAGACTTCTTTAATTTGACAGGGAGTTTTTCTGATAAAATTTATTTTTACCCTGGAAATCTCGAATGTCAAATCACATGATCCTATCATTATTACTTGGATGAGCTTGAGCAAAATCCTGAAATCAACTAATACTTGAAGTTCCTAAACCGGTTATTTATCTTTGGTGACTTGGTCACAAATGGTTATATCCGTGGAAGCACCTGCATGTAAGCTGTGTGATATGACCTGGTATTCACTGCAAAGTTAAGTAATGTTGCTACACTGGGTTTGCAAAGTCACCAGACTTTCAGCCAGCCAAATAAAAAACTTTCAGCAAAACAACTAGTAAAATATATTCTGAAAGTTTTCAATAAAAAACAAAGTCAGCAAACAAAAACATAATTTTAACTTGTCATATACACAATTATTACTTCAGTCAGCGTTAAATTGACAGAAGACTTCCCCTTGTTCAAGATGTGATTAACATTGTCTTGAAAATATCAGAACTCACAGCCATATTAGAACACTATGTGCAATCTATTTCATACAAGATGATTGTGCAAGAACGTTAAACAGTTGAATCTTTTAATCATTATTGTCTCATAAGCAGCAAATTTGAGAAAAGTCTACCCAGCATAGCAAGAAGAGAATCTCAGGTCCTGATACCATCAATCATACAATCGAGGACACTACAGCGCGCATTGACGTCAATCATTGATATACAAAATAAATACTTTAAGTCAGATGATAGATATTATCATGTCCATGTTCACACAATTCTTTACATATGTAGTAAGGAATCAAATACAAATAGACTTTGATAACAATGTCTATGAGAGTATAACATTCAATTTCATTCACTGCCACTACAAAACACTTGAACATTAGTTGCAAACACAGCCTGCTAACACTTGCTTTCACAGGTAAATATATATAACACTTGTCAATATCAATGTCGGAAATTGTGTCTGTAACCATCGCGACTTCCTCCGTGGTGGCCGTAGCTGTGACCATGGTAACGCCCTGTGTGGTCGCCGTGGTGATGGTCGTAGTTTCGATGCTGCATGTTGGAAGAGCGGCCCTCCGAGTTACTCCACGGCTAGAATAAGAGAATGCTGTTTCCAATGAAACATGTGTTACAAGAAGTTAAGATGGAATTCAATTTCATAAAATAAAATCAGTATATTTGTGCAAGAAGAGAAACAGAAATCCTTTTATATTGTAACGAATGTTTATCTTGAAATTATTTCATTCCAATATTCATGATTACCACACAGCTGGAGTCGTTAGCAATGGAAATGAACATTGAGTTCCTATTTACATGGAAAAGAAAACATGTGAAAAATAAGAAAAACAAGGAAATCTCTCTACCTTCACTTTAGCTCGTTCATCTATTGTACGCTGAAACGGGTTACCGACAGTGAAGGAGTCGCTGTGGTGTTTCTTGACTTTCTTTATCTGAAATAGATTGGAAAATTTGAAGAAGATGTACGAGAACAATTTGTTGTCTTGAAAATTTGCTAGGCAATTGTCATTGCAAAAACTATAGTTTCTTAAAGAATTAAAAATGACTTCATTTCAAGTATCATTTTCAGAATATTTTAGAGTAGACGATACAAAAATTAAAGAAAGTACTTCACCTTGAAGGTTATAAAGACCTAGTAATTAATCCTAAGGGATAAATACCATCTTAAAATGAACCATTTAAATATTTTGGCTAACTATGTGCAATAGTACAAATTCTTATAATTTACTTTGGGTCCAGACTCTTGCAACAATCCAACAAACATATTAGGCAGCTCTGGCGGTACCAGCTTCCTCTAGAAGAAATCGGAAAGTTAATCTTTTGCCGGACATTGTCACACAGTTTCTATATGATGAGACAAGAGTTATCTACCTTGCCCCTATCCAGGTCCTCCTCGTATTCATCCTCCCAGAAGCGCTTGCGGTCCTTGTCCTTCTCTGCATGGACATCCACCAGACTCCTACCGCCCTCCCACGACGATACTGCAAGGGAAACAGCATCAAAATTTCAGGTCTCGGACAAGGCAAGTTTCAAAAGATATCAATAACATTAGAATTCATGAGACAAGGTTATGCAAGATGTTTACATTAAGAAGCACAAATTTTCCATGTGCATGCAATTCATGTATGAATATACATGCTTAAAACATGGAAGAATATACTATTATAGTAAACCTTTCAAAGAGAGAAAAAGAAAATTAGTGACAAAGCTAACTAGCTGATGGATGAACTAAATCAATGATAATCTTACTCAATGATTGTGTCTGAAATTCTGAATGCAGCAAGACGCACTCACCAGAAGCTCCATAGCCCCGACTGGAGGATTGTTTCACTAGTTCCGCTGCAACTTTAGATGTTTTAGATCCGTCCCATGCAGACCATCGGTTCTTCTCCCCCTCCCCTTTCTTTCCTTCCTTCATGTGCCAGTCCCATGACTGACTTGGAACTGGGGAAATTTAAAGCACACTTGTAAGTCAAATAAATTTTACATGTTCATAGCTGCAAGTTACAAAGTACAACTCCACTGGACCATTTATTATAGATATTCAATCAATATCAATTTGGAAGACAAGAGTAATTCTATGGATGAACAACTTCTTTATTGGACAGTATACTGTTCAATAAAGAAGGCATCCATAGAATACTGTCCAATAAAGAAGTTGTTCATCCATAGAATTACTCGTCTTCCTTATACCATCAACTTCTAGAATGCCACTCAAACAGCTATCAATTTGAAAATTTAAAAGTATAATAATGCAAATCTATAAAAAAATGTTTCTCATTGATGTTTTCAGTTTATGAAATGACAGTGCCTCACCTTCTTTGCTGCTCTTCCTGTCCTCGCTGTCGGCGGGCAGAGAATCTTTCGTCTTCTCCACCCACTCATACTGAGTATCTATCTCCTCCGCGTCTCTCCCGTCGTGCTTCCTCTTTGATGAGCTATCCTCGTCACTCGATCGATGCTTGTGCTTCTTCTCCTTCTCATAGTCATCACGGTCATGCTTGTGTTTATGTTTCTTCTTCTTCTTCTTGTGTTTCTTTGAGGACTCTAAGGAACTACTGCTTTCATTCATGAGCTCTTGGTACTTGTACTCATGACTCTTTTTATGTTTTTTATGCTTCTTGTGTTTCTTCCGCACACTAAAGTCTGGTGATGCTGTATCGGAGAGCAGATGCTGCTTGTCGGACACACTGATATGGTTGCCATTGGCCAGAATGACAGAGCCTGAAGGGCTAGATCCTGCGGTTGAAGACTTCCCATTGACTGTGGCATCATGCAAACAATGATTACCGTTTGTCTTTCCGTGAACAAGCTCGTCAACAGATTTAGGAACAATCTGTTCCTCCTTATCACACAATTTGTGGTCCTTCTCAATATCATCAAGTAAATCTTTTCCACTATCCACATGGTTGGGGAGAGAATCTGAGTCACTACTCTTCTCCCTCCCGTTAATGTTCACACACCCCTCTTCTTCCCCTCCCTCCCCCTCCCCCTCCTGCCCGGGAACCACCTTCCAGCCCACATGCTGTCTCTCGGGGACCTTGGCATACTGCAGAGCTTCGCTCTTGTCAATAACATGCCACTCGGTCGTAGAGTTCACACTGTTAGTGCTGGAACAGCTGCCCACAGATGGGCTTGGAGCAAGGTCGGTGTTCTGTATATGCCATGAAGATGTTGCATTCACTTTCGAAGTAGGGGATGTGACACAGGACAATGAACTTGTATCACTCAAGGATCTTTTCAAGGGAGTACTGTGTGATTTGTTGAGTTTCAGGGTAAGGTCATGAGTGCCTGATTTTGGAGTTGTCTCTACCTTATCTAATGCTGTTTCCCGTTTAATGGTAGACTCAAGCAGCTTTGAGTTACCTGGCACTGAAATGGTGGCGTTAAGCTTGCTATCAAACACAACATCCCCTTCCCCAGCTTCAGGTTTACGCACACTTTCCTCAACCTTTGAGTCACTATGTTTCTTCAAGTGTCCCTTCACCAACTTACTCTCTTGTTCTGAATCAGAATCCTCACCGTAGGGAACCAACTGAGACTTGGACCCTCCATTAACAACTTTAGATTTGCCATCTGGAGACTTCTCCAGCGCAGTGACCTTGCCGTTCTTGATCTGAACGACGATTCTTGGCTTGCCGTCCCCAGAAGCATCAGGTGTGTGGGGAGACTTGGCTGGAGGCATCCGTATCCCGAAGGAGACTTTGTCTCTCTTCTCCGGTAGAGGGGTCCCTACAGACTTTGGCACAAGTTTCGGGGTGCGATCTGGAGGTATGACGCTTGGACCGATCTGGTTCCGGGACACTGGTGTGCCGATATCGGTGCTTGTTTGGCCTGGACAACACAGGGAAATACTGATCAAGACTTGCATGGTAGACAATGAGCTTAAAAATATTTAGAGGATATTTGTGTCTTCTTGACAAATACCATGTTTATCGCATCGAGTGAGGAAGCAAGTTTATATTTTCACGAGTGGCGCAGCCACGAGTGAAAAGATGTAACTTTTCTGCCTCACGAGATGAGATAAACATGGTATTTGTCAAGAAAACACAAATTTTCTATTTATTATATGATTTAATCGTTGTATTTCTAACAAACTTAAAGTGCATTTACGTCGCCAAAGCAACAATATGACGTCATGAGCGTGTCATTGCGTCAGAGCATTGTTCGATGACATCAGGTCATTGTTGTTATCAGTCACTAGTGACTGATAACACGGTTTACTGTCATTGATAGATCTCGGTATTTCACCGCCAATCATATAATAATATGGTTTCATACAGTTAAATGAAATATACCAATAATATAAGCTTTAATGACATTACTCTGTAGACAAGGAAATATCTCATAATTATTATATCAGATTTACTTACCTCCATGGGAACCATTCAGAATCTTGAATTTGGACTGGTTGTTCATTGTGTGGTTTGTTGGCATCGTGGGACCAATAAAATTGGTCTGAAAACAAACGGAACAACAATTATCATCACATATCAGTTGTTTGATCTGGTAAAGCAAGGTTTATAGAAAAGGGGTTGTACCCATTTAACTATCAGCAGCAACACATATTACAGACTGATATAAACAGCAATTGAATATTGGAAAGACCTTATTACGCTTATCTTTTCTGAAAATAAGCCAAGTCCTTAGATAATACATTAATGATATATTAAGATTAAGGACAATCTGTGAAAATGAAGTGAAATTTTCATTTTGGCGTAAAACTAAATTGGAATGAGGCAGTAAAGAACATTTTTGGCACAAAATCAAGAAATGAAATTTACTACTATATCCTCTCTCAAGTCTCTACAATTATTAAAGAGAGCAAACCTTGGGTGGGGGTGGTTGATGACGAGCACTGGACTTGATATAGAAGAGGAGATAGGCTTCAGCACTGAACACCCGATTGGCACTCACTTGCTGCACCTGTCAACATCAACACGTTCAGTACTTGTCAAACTAAATGAGGATAATCATATAATAATATGATATATATTATAATGATAAATAAACAATATAAGTTAACATGTAGTCGAAACAACAAACAAATTACTAACCTGCAAGGAACTTGGAAATCCACATCAAAATCAAACAATATAATAAACAGAAATCCATGTTCGTTACTACAAGTCACATGTCTTTACAAAAGGCAAAATTTGGATCTTATGGAAAAGTAAAATGCTTGGAACTTCCATGACGACATCTAATTTTTGAGAATGATAACACCTTATGAATATTTCAAAAGTATTTGTTGCGACCTTTCAAATTCTGCTCAGTAGTGACTAGGAATTTAATGAGGTTGAATCGTGGTCTGCAAATTTAAAAGGCTTTGAACAAGAAACTGTCATCAGGTTGGCATGGACAATTTTGAGTCGAACTGACCGTGGAGTCGTTCATACAGTGCCAGGTTTGCGAGGGAGACTTGACGTAGCAGTAGTAGTGTCCTGAGTTGCAGTAGAGACCCGAGTGAACCAGCACGGCATACAGGTGGTACATCACTTGATCACCCTGGATAGTGGAATAGAAATATTTCTTTTACAATACTTGGTCACTTTAAGATAACAAATCTAGGTATTGGTACATCACTGGATCACCCTGGATAGTGGAAGAGAAATATTTCTCTTACAATACACGATCACTTTAAGATAACAAATCTAGGTATTGGTACATCACTGGATCACCCTGGATAGTGGAATAGAAATATTTCTTTTACAATACTTGGTCACTTTAAGATAACAAATCTAGGTATTGGTACATCACTTGATCACCCTGGATAGTGGAATAGAAATATTTCTATTACAATACACGGTTACTTTAAGATAACAAATCTAGGTATTGGTACATCACTGGATCACCCTGGATAGTGGAATAGAAATATTTCTTTTACAATACACGGTTACTTTAAGATAACAAATCTAGGTATTGGTACATCACTGGATCACCCTGGATAGTGGAATAGAAATATTTCTTTTACAATACACGGTTACTTTAAGATAACAAATCTAGGTATTGGTACATCACTGGATCACCCTGGATAGTGGAATAGAAATATTTCTTTTACAATACACGGTTACTTTAAGATAACAAATCTAGGTGTCCGTATAATGTTTATCTTTTTTCATAAACACAAGGATATAACTCCCTTACAATGATGAAACCAACTCAGAAATCTATCAAAATCTCACTACTGAAATCAAACTGGAGACAAACCTGTTTGCTGCTCATGTAAGGCCGAATGTTTAGTTTCTCCTGAAACGTGATGTGACGACTCACTTTACCCATCAAACGGTTGTAGTCAAACCTGGAAGGGATATCATATAGAGGTAAACATTGTACTGAACAAGAACTGGTTCTTTTACTTTTATGAGAGAAAAACAAACAGTACTTATGTGGTCCCCGGCAGTTATAGTTAATTACTTGATTATGATAGCAGTACTTTATCTACCTGGTGTTCAGAGACCCACCAAATTAAACCTGAAGAAATCACATATATGTCAAAAATAACTTTACGAAGTACCACGTGAAGAGAAACAGACATACTTATATTATCCCCGGCAGGTATATAATTACTTGATACCAGTATTTTATCTCAACTGGTACCTTACACAACAAAGTAAACCCGAAGAAATCACACGTGTCAAAATAACTTAATGAAGTAAATAAATAAATAAATAAAATATCATCATTTATGATAATCCTCACCTTTTGAGCTGCACAGTGAGAACATTAGGAGCCTTGTGGATGGAAAACCTCTTGTGGGCTTGCACCTTCTGCTTACATCTGAGAAATACATAGATTAAGACAGGCTGATCACGTATCTCAAAATAATTCATGAGAGGAAATAAACTTAATTAGAATGAAACTAATCTTACAGAAGTGTACATCATTATCTTCTCTCGATTGAGATAAAGAATGTTACACAAGCAGTCAAGCACACCACTTACTCAAAACGATTCACAAAAAAAGACCGTCTAAATGAGGAAATATGTGTTCTCCTTATTGGGGTAAAGTTATATTAATCTTCAAACTTAATAGGGTACTATTTCTTGGAATTTCTGATTACATCTTCAAACTGACAAAGAATGTTAGACAGGCTGATCACTTGTTATCTCAAAATAATTCATGAGAGAAAGTTAACTAAATGAGAATGAAACTAATCTTTTACGAGTGTTCATCATTAGCTTCTCTTGACTGGTTAAACAAGTATTTATAAATATCGTGGAAAAGAATGGGGGATATTGTATTATTCACATGGTTACAGATGATTTAGAAGAAACAAAAATGCTGACATACCTTGGACACATGTACGCATTATCGTTGTCTAGTGTCTCAGGGTGCACAAACTTCTCCAAAGCTTTCTCAACAGTTTGAACGTTCTGAAACATAATTTGTTGACATTCCTAAGCAAGCTTCATAATAGCATAGATGGCAGTTTTGAGAATATATTCACATTCTAGACTTTGGTTACAGTATTACATCACAACAAACCTGGTAAATTAAACATCATCACAATATTCAAATTTTTACATATCTTTATCTCTTTAACTAAACAGTTCAGTAAACTTCTCTTGTCATACCCATGTCAGACTGTTGTTGTATATTGTTATAAGATACATACTGTAAATATCTGGAGACAGTTTCAAAGTTGGATAAGTTGTGCCCAATCCTTTTTTGATTGAATAAAACATATTTCCATCAAACTATCAAACACATTTGTACCAACCTTAATGTCAAGACTCAAATCCATAAAAGGATCAAATGTGTTGGACTTTTCACGACATTTCAGGCACTGAACTGAAAGAAAAAAATATTGCATTAATTTTTGATAAGGTGTCAAGATACAATCCAAGAAATCACTACATACATATTTGAACAGTAAAATGTTCAAGGTTTCCTATCCTAGTAGACCAAGAGTTACCTGTAGCAAACATTGCTTTAGTGATTTTTTACTGAGTGCCACTCTGGCCTTATTTCAGCCATTAGAAGCCTCAAACAACTAGAAGCAATCAGCTCACTTCCATAAACTGAATCATTCCTTTCTATAGGTTAAATATTCATTGTTGCTCTTCCTTTCCTTTTTCTCTTTAATATCTTTTAGAGAAGACATAAACCCTATGTCTAATGTCAATGGAAACATTCATTTTAAAGGTGTGAAATACAACATACCTTGGCTGCGAAGGTATCCACCAAATATCTGGTTAAAGACAGTAGTTTCTTTGCTAAATTTGTCCAGCCTGAAAGATAAATATCACAGATAATGAGACTGTTTATGTTAAGAAAGAAATAGAAGTATGATCAGTTGTTATTACTCAAATCGCTAATACTGAGGCAGCTCCAACAATAACAACAACAAAGGAATTGATGACAATCATAGAATATTCCAGAGCAAATAGTTGACGTCATACGACTTCCTCTGATGAAATCTTAAGTTCTCATTCCTTGAAAGTGAGCACTAATTGTTTTTACATATTTCATTAAACACACTCACTTTGAATGACCATTTAGACAAGATTTCTGCAAGCCGTCCACCACATAGCGTAGAAACTCATGTGCATCCTCTTGACGACCCCAGTGCATGTGCTTGGCAATCACTACAACACAAACTTGGTTAGTTTTTGTCCTTGTGGATGTACGATGAGTATGAGATTCCAATAAAAACCGAGTGATGCTTTCTGGGAGCTTTTCTTAAATTCTAACTTAATTTACACAATTTCATTACATATCCTCATTAAAAATATTTGATTATAAAAAAGCTAGAAAATTACTTTACTTAGTTTATTGTAACATTGGATAAATATCCGACTCTATTGAATACAGTATTTGTCTGATAGCCATGTATAGATGTGACAGGGTTGATCTTGTGCACTCCCTCCCTTAAAACTAACCATAAATGCTTGAATCATGGAACACATCAAAGAAAGTTATTACTTCTTAGTGTTCATGCAACTTACTCTTGAGCTTCTGGAGAATGGACTGAGGTTTGATGGCATGCCCAGAATTCTCAAAGCATCTACGTATATGCCTCTGTAGCTCACACACCATACAGAAACCTGCCTGCTTGCCTGAATGTTGAAGAGGATGATCATTTAAACAATCGGATAAAATGAGAGATAATGTCAATACTAGACATATAGTACACAGGGATATCAGGAATCTCAATGATAAAATCCTGCAAAATCAATGTATTTAAATTTAAATACCTCATCTTCCTACACAGAATTGTCAGTTTTATGCCTTACTGCATACCCTTGAGTTTTCTATGCTTGCTCTCTGGCTTACTATGAGATAAAACAATAGTCCAATAACAAAGTAACTGGAGGTTGCTAACAATTGCCTGTAGGGGCGCTGATGTCAGCACAGAAAACTCAAGGATCTGCAAGACATAAAACTGACAGTCAGAAACTGGCGTTTTAGGCTTTGCGAAGGAAGATGTCAATACCTATACATAGCAATCAACTGATATTGCATGTTATAACCAGCCAATCAAATTATCACAACCTAAGCAATATTGGTAGTATCCAGCTGCAAAAATGTTCAAGCTCAAAATAATCTTTCCAAAACTTTTGAATAATCACATTTATCAGCCAAAATCAGTGATCAATTTACCGATATGACACTCTGAGTAAAGGGACTCGCAACCAAAAAAGCTTGTGAGTCCTTGCTGATTTAAATGAGTCCTTTAATAAGTAGGCACATGGTATCACACACAAAAAATATGCATCCCAGGACTCATAGCTTAAATTTCTATGAGTCCTTTATAAATTTTATGAGTATTTGAAGCAGGACTCGCAGGTAAATTTATCCCTGCAAAATATCAAAGCACTTGATAAGGAGGATATAGCACGTACATGTGGTGATATGTTCATCGGTGAGGCAGTAGTTGACTAGAGGGGGTGTGTAGGAGAGACACTGGAGGGTGGAGTTGAGGAAGCAGGTGTTGCCCATGTTGACGAGCCCTGAACCAATCTTGCCGGGGCGGCGCCATTCCAGCTTGACCTTCTCCTCGGGGTACAGTACCACCTTGGGTACAGGCAGACCATCCTCATTGCTGCTGCCCTCCCGCGTACTGATCGTATTCATCTTGCCTGCAACATCAGTTATTGGGATCGTCACATTCAGTATTGTTGTGGACAAAAATGAATTCTTACCAAGTGTTGTACCTAGGAGGTCAGGTAACACCACTGCGTAAGTTACTAAGTTACTCCCAAGAAACCAATAACAAATACATTTTTAGTCTAATTCATAAAGTGTAAACTAAAATATGATTTTTTTTTCATCTTTCCATTAACAATAGTTATAGAGATTGTTGTATTTAATGAACTAATATCAAATCTAAAAATATTTTTTTATTTCAAATGAATGCATTGATATTCTAAATCTTTTTAATTGGTGAATACTAAAGAGCTTAGCCTTGCTTAATAGGGTAAAACTAATATCACAAACTGAAGCAAGATTTGTTTCTGTTAAAGCAATGTTGAATTTAAAATTGAAGCAGTAACGTAAACCCTGATATAGTTGTGAAGCCAAAACAAATCATTCAAAGAAAATTGCAACTTTTTACTGTAACAAAGCTCAAAAGCATACACTATACTGCACTTACCATTACATTTATCTTCCCCAGAAGCGCTACCTTTCTTGTAGGTCTGAGATGGGTTGAGAGGGATGTACTTGGAGCGGAGAGAATCAATCTGCAGAGAGTACGGCTTCTTGGCTTGATGGAACTCAACTTTGTGCAAGAGGACTCTTTTGGCTGAGGAGACAAGTTTCTGGTCGATGCCGTTCCCTGTTGCCAAGGAGGCCTTCAGACTCTCGTCTACTGCCGAGTCAATGTTCTCCGGGGCACTTGCTGGCATAGCATTGGTTCATCTGCAGACAGATATAATGGTATTAACTAGAGTTGCGCTGATACAGACATGTCCCAATACAATGTGTATCACGATATTAAAGAATAATACAATTTGATACAATACATGTCACACTACCGTATTTATACAGCTTTGACAATCATCTTGATTTTTAGGTTAGATATGCGATTTTGAAGTCAATGATATGTATCAATGCAGACATTGTATCAGGATACATATTTCGTGAGATTAAATTTCACAATTCTTCCCATTATTCAACAACCAACTATGATTTCTGTAACCTATTAAATATTGCTAAGTCTATGTTATACTATGTCTTGATGTCAAATATATATGGCTATGTAAACATATTGGAACAAATAAAAAATATAAAAAGTTTCAAAATTCTCCATGTATCGATATATTGTCACAAATCGAGTATAACATTTATCAGTTTAACAAAATGGTTGTGGTAACTTTTCTATGTGATGCATAACACTGTTTGTTTCAGAGCTTCACATTGTCTTTCCCAAACCCTGCAAGGATAATAATGTTGACACGAAAATCCATGAACTTAAATGAAAACCTTTCAGTGACTTGCAGTTTTTGTTGTTATTATTGTTGAAGACCTTGTACATACAAGCATAACTTACATAGAAATTAGACAAATTGAGAAATATACGAGGGGATAGAGCAGTCTTTGGTCAAGTCGTTAAAGAGCCACTCCCAGATTTTCATCACATACTGTTTTGCTTTGATACAAACTTTAATGTCATATTTAATTAAAAATATCTCACATTTTCATTCCTAAATGCCAATTATATGATAATAACTACTTTTCTATGAAATTCTTTAAACAGTTATATATATTTGCAAAATCCAAATTCACATTTCCAAATTAATTGACCACTAGTTATAGCACATACCTATAAAACATGATCAACTTGTAACTTTCATTCTGGCTGCTTTAGAAAAGTTTCCAAAATTTCATTTGACCGATTGATGCTTGTCAATGTCTAGTTTTCGATAATAATCTTGACTTGAAACCTTTCTGTTGTCACTATATGTCGTTGATTAAATTTAAAGTATCTTCCTTTCAACAACTGATCCTTCTCAACAGATAACACTACCAGTAAAGTTGGATATGTACATAAATGTATGACGCCTGGCAACTCACGTAGTAGCTCGTTAGGCTAGCTTTTTTGCGTCTTAAATGAAGTAATAAAAGTCGAGATTCAAAACATGAAAGAAATGGAAACTGGCGAAAGGTATGCCATGCAAGGTAGTTATCTTATTGTCTTGTCAAACACCCTGTATATGTAAACGTATTCATTTAGCAATTTGTACTTTAAATTTCATGTTGTTAAGGAAAAATTGATTCAAAGGTTAAATTACAGGTCTACTGCATTGTGTCAAAAGTAGAGTAATATTTTTGTACTAACTAAAAACTGACTGCAAACTTTTCAAAGAGATCTTTAATTAATACATACATGATGCATCAATACATTATCTCCCCTTGCTTGACATTCAAAACACCACTGTTAATTCCATGCTTATTTCATCTTGAAATTGCTAATGCAGCTATTGCAATCTCAATTATATTAAATGTCACATTGATATCATGCTTTTGCATGTAAAAAACTGACATGACACTTATTTTTCAAATAAACAAAATGAAACCCACTTTTTGAGCATAGAATTGTCAATTATAATTCTTTATAATGAAAAGGATAAGGACCTTATCCTTGACAGGTTATACCATAAGAGCACATAATATTATGGCCATGAAAATATCTGTTTAATAAAACACCTTTGATTTGCAAAAGTGTAGAATGTTTTTACAGATTAATTCTCTCGAATCATATCATTCAGGTAGCATTACCAACATCAATTTTAACTAATAAACCGATGTTTTACAAACTTAAGATCAAAATGACAATAATTTTCAAAATGAAAGCCTAGTTATAGCTAATCATTTTGTCGATAGAAATCAAGAAAAGCATGCGGTTTTCGGCATGGAATGCACATTGTTTGTGCGCCGGTTGTAAGATGTAAACAAGTCAATCAAGGAGGTACGTGCCAGTTGCCGATAAATTAAAATGGTAGTTGGTTAATCAGAGATCTGAAATATCGATGCCAAGAGGCTAGAAAACCATGTATTACCTGAAAATAAATCTAGGTGACGGAAAATAATCTTCTATTCGAATGTTGCATACGGGTTTTGCCACGATATGACGTCTTCCGGTTCCGCACATGCGCAGACACTCTCTTTTTGACAAGCATGCAATGAGAGCACCAGACAAATGTGGCTTCACACATAAACAAGATACGAGTTCTAATCTTAACCTTGTTATGAAATTTATTGTCACCCATTTACAATTTGATGTCGGATTTTGGATTTTATTCAAATAGTCCGATTAATGATACCTAAAACTGTAAACATGCAACGTTTAGTAGCTCTTACATCAAAATTTCGTCCAATTTTCTCCAATGTTGTTGGAAGAGAAATTGTAAGGCGATTAATTTCTGACAAAGTAAACTCAAGAACAACATTTCCAGCATTGTGTAATCTTCTCACTCACAACGGCCAAGCACAATTCTCTACTGGAAAGCTGCTGTTTAGCCCCCTTGATGAAAAAGATGTAAAAAGGGCTATTGAATCATTGACAGATAAATTTATGGAAGCAAGAGAATTACTTGATGATGCTGTAAGTCAATAAGAGACAGCTGGTTATCTAATTAGAACTTTTATAGATTTCAAAGCCTCTGATATTTACAAGGTAGAAAAGCAGCTAAACTATAAATGAAAGTATGTTCTGTTAAGAAACAATTAAAGGCTTAATTAATAGCCTTATGATTTTTAAAAATGGCATGAATCTATAGAAATTGTAATAAAAATAAAATAATGTAAATTTAAGTTATCAGATTAACAAATTTTCCTAATACTAATAGGGGTTTCCTATTTACAGAAATCTACAAAGAGTTATCTCCCTTTAATAGCAGGACTTATGATAATACAACTCATTATTTTCCTTCAAAGTAATGGTACTATGTCAATAATGATCAGTATAAGGAATGTTGAATTCATCAACCTGCAATTCGTCAATAAACTGTATCTTTGTGTAGATAGATTTTGAGATGAACTTTCAGTTGTACTTCGTCATAACTAAGCATTATGTAGTTATTATTCGGTGATTTTGTTTCAGCGAGAGAGTGAAGGGACGGTTTATTTCTCTGATGATATGGACGAAGCACAAGTAGCTGTGAAAGACACAATCGACATGTATTCATCCCTGTTAAAAGAATTATCAGAAGAACAACGCCAAGACGTTTTAAGAACAATTGGCCTGAAAATGGAGGAACTGAAAGCTCAACTTCAAGCTATTGAAGAAGAACTAAAAGACAGTCACTGAACAAATATAGGAACTTTGATGGAACCGTACCAGATTATGGACGATGTGTGTTGGAAAAATTACTATTACAGCCTGCAAAAGTTTAAAAAAACTAACCATTGTATGTACTTGTACATAAGGCAAATGGTTTAACAACCCTGTTACAATACTGTCACAATATTTTTGGATTTAAGAAAACACTATATTAGAAGGTTCATGTACAATATCAAGTTAAAGTTGATATTAAATGAAGTTTGTTTTCTATAATACTCTGTGGCAAAAATTATCACTTGATGTTGAATATTTATATAACCAGTACACACCAGTATTTAAACATTTTAGATTGAAGTGTTGACATTCAGTGTGCACAGAGTTTTTATAAAGGTTTATGTCGAAATGTGAACATTTAATGGAATCTCATACTTTGATTGCCTGAAAATTCTAATCAAATACCGGTAAGTAGAGTTTAGCTTTTTAGTGTTCAATAGTGATTTATCATTTGTGCTGTGTCTCTTCGTATTTATTATTTTTGGACAATTCATAACTTCTTACCAACTTTCAAGTTCTTATTACACTGAACAAAAAAAGAACATCTATTTATTATATGGCGAGCAGTGAAATACTGGGATTTATCAGTGAAATAAACTGTCTATCAAGCTACAGTTAAAATAACTTATATTTTCACTGCGAACGGTGACTGATATAATTTGACGTCATAAAACAATGGTCTCACGCGGCGAGTTGGCTTATGACGTCACAGTGTTACTGTGGTGACTAGCTGTTCCTAGCGGCCGCTCGGCGTGAAAATGACCCATTCGGACGTAATTACAATGGTAAAATCATATAATAAATAGAATATCCGTCAATTCTTGACAAATACCATGTTTATCTCATCTCGTGAGGTAGAAAAGTTATATATTTTCACTCGTGGCTGCGCCACTCGTGAAAATATAACCTTTCTACCTCACGAGATGAGATAAACATGGTATTAGTCAAGAAAAGACAGATATCCTCTATATATTTCATGTTTGGTTTCAATCATGATCTTTCATATAATTGAAATAATTGGAATACTTTACTTTGGGAAGGTAAAGAAGAATACTCAAAGAAAACACAAATTTATGAGGATGTTTAGCATCACAGGCTGCATGATTGTGTATTGTTTGAGTACTTAGTTGAGTTATGATATATGAGATACTGTGCAAATTATGATTGTCAAGAATTTTTTTTAACAAATGATTTTCTGATATATGTTATATACAAACATTATGGTTCTATTTGTTTGAATCTTTGCAGAAATGCCTGTTATGAATACTCAGAAAGTGTTGTGCACAAATACCCAAATTATACAATAGTTGTACTGTATCTTATACAAGTGAAATAAAGTTCAAAATTGGTGTTGCTGAGTGTCAATGAGATATTTTGCAGTGTATGTTTTATTATGCATGTAGTGCATGAAGTATCATTGTTACCGTCTGGTTCAAAATGCTAGGTGCTGTTTTGCCTTCTTTGGTTTTCAACTTGTTGAGGTATCCCATACCTTTTAGATACTAACGTTTCTATCCATCTCTGAAATAATGTTATTCAAGACTAAAGCTATATTCAATCACATGCTTCATATCTGTTTCCATTGATCTTTAAATATCAGTGAGACATTGCATGTGTGTCCTAAAAGGAAAAGATCTTAACTACTGAATCACAAAACAGCAAGCTTCATCATGAATACAGAGAGACAACTATCATGAGTAGCAACAGTTGATTGCTACAATGTGATCCACTGCTGCTGCAACCATTAATGGCTATTTTTTTTTTTTTTTTTATTTCCATGGAAATAAAAAAAATAAAAAAATTAATGGCTAGTGCAAAATGAGTCATTGCTTGATGACTTGAAAATCATTGGAGGATATTTTGATAAACATTGGAGGATATGATATTAACCATTGGAGGATATGAGGATAATAGGATATTTACCATTTGAGGATATGAGGACAATATTATATTTAACTGTTGGATGATATGAGAATATGATATTAACCATTTGGGGATATACCATTAATCATAAGAGGAGATAATATTTACCATTGGAGGATACAACATTAACCATTGGAGGATATGATATTTACCATTGGATGATATAAGGATATGATGTTAACCATTGGAGGATATATATTAACGTCCATGTCATACTTATGTTTACAATATGAGCATATGAGTACATGGGTATTCATAGAATATTCTCTGTACTACTAACCAAGCATCATGTAATGAAAAAACATATCAGAGGGAGAGGCTAAGGTACTTCCACAGCTTGGCATAATTCAAGTTAATCTCAAGCACCTGTAAAATCTAAGCCTTATTTCATTGCATGAGCTTTGTAAATGAAATATGCTGACAACCTGGATGCATTCCACCATATGTAGGTTGTAAAGTGCTGTGGCCATTGTATCGGTGATTTGCCGCAACCTCCAGGAGATATCAGGACACTCAACTTTATTCACAGTTTATATGTTTCCCACTTGAGTTCAACAGGGCTTGAATTAGCTGGTGATTGAGAGTGACATGATTTAAGGATAATTTATTTGCATTTTTAGCTCATCTGTCCTGTAAGGCCCGATGGGCTTATGGCATGGTATGGTATCCAGCGTCCCTCCTTGCGTTAACTTTGCACAAGGCCTAGAAAGCTGAAACTTTGTGTACAGTCTCCTACATATGCTTTGAGGAGTAAGGATTATAATTTATAGCTTTGGTGACCATGTGGCCCTCATTAGGTCCACAGGAGCCATTCTCTTAAAACTTATTTTCATCTTTTTTTCCAGAAGCATGTGTCATAGAAAGCTAAAACCTTGTGTAAATACTCTTTGACTAGTTAGGGTTATATTTTATAGCTTTTGTGGCCCTGTGGCCCCTAATAAGGGCCTCAGGTTCCACACCCTTAAAACCTATATTCATCTTAAGCATAAGGTGTAGAAACCTGAAATCATGTCTACAGATTCCTAAGTTAGATGGGTTATTTTTAAATTGTACATTTGGTGACCTTGTGGCCCCTACTAAGTAGGAACATCGTTTGCCACACCCTTGAGCAAAATTCATATGAAACCTGATGAGCTACTATTAGCTCATCTGGCCTGCAAGGCCCAATGGGCTTATGGCTCTATTTTTGGGGACCCCGGGACTCCTCAGATGGCGACCCTTAGACCATTTGTTAAATAAATTATAGTCAGTCTGATGAGCCACAGAGCCAATGTCCCCAAGTTACCATTTTCACTTTGCTTTTGAAATTTTGTTATATAATATTTCATTATCAATATTTTGAACCCCCTAGATTAATCCCTTACTTCATATTTAATTTGGGGTCCTAAAGATAAATCACATCTCTTGTGAAATTTGGAAAAAACCTTACATAAGCAATTATTTTAAAATAAATTTCTGAAGCCCCTTAGTAAAACAATTATTTCGATTTTAATAACAAGAGCACTACTATCAATGATCATCTAAACTCAATATATTCAAAATCAATATCTTGAGCCTTGTTTAGGCCCTCGCGTATCAATATACATAACCCCTTTGCTTTATATTTCATAGGCGGCTATTTTATGTCCTTAGTTAACCACTTATTTCATTAACAATAGCCTGAGCCCACTTAGTTAAACATTAAACATCGATATTTCGTCCCCCATATTGAGTAAATTTATTTCAAAGTTTAATGAGACGAATGGAATTTGGATACACATAACATTGATAACGCAACTCACCTTTGCAATAAGCAAGTGAGGTCTGATTGAATAATTACACACAAGAACTATATTTTGTTTGTATCGTTTACTATATTCTAACATCCACGACGTGGATACTTCATTTCTTTAGTTGACAACGATAATTTTCCTTCAATCCCTAAACATATATATATTCCCGCTTTTTGCAATTTTTAAATGAAAGAATCATTACGTATTGGAATACATGACGAAGGTTTTGTGAAATTAAGGTAAAGAACGAGAGCGAGGTAATGCTTGGGACTTCAAAGCCTAAAGGAAAGAAAGATTAGCGGAAAGTAAGACCGAAAGCGAAGCTTTCTTTCCGAAGAATTTGAAATCCAAAGCGAACCCGAGGTCGAGTGTTTAAACTAACTTAGATACCGTAATTAAATATAAATGAAAAAAATCCGCAACCATTCAATGTTCAATGTAGTCATATTTATAGCCTGATCATAAAAATGAAAAGAACAAAAAATTCATGTCAAGGATTTATGTTTGTCGAATTTGTTTTTATATTAATTATTGGATAAGATTAGTTTCCCCTTTAATTTTGAATCAATGCAAGTTTCCTTCAAACAAGCAGTGTATTTAACCGACTCTCTGTAATTGACATGGCACAAAATGCTCAAGCAAAGCATTTTTTTAAGCTTAAGGTTTTACAAATGACAAAGGATATGTCACGTTGTTGATGCCATATTTAGATCCTTAAAATTTACAAGTAAATAGGTGTAACGCTATAAATATCAATTATGAATGTTTGTATGCATATATGAATATGAATTAATCAAAATGCTTAAGGATCGAAAAATATTTCTGAAAACTGAACCTCAATCAAAAGACGTTTTAACATAGGCTACACTTCTGTCTAGCCCGTTAGATCAGTGGTTAGAGTGCTTGCTTACGGTTCAGAGGGTTCCATCTTGGAAGCATGCAATCTTGGAGATATTATCAAAGGACTGTCGACTTGTTGGTTGAGTCGTACATTTGAACATAAAAACCTTCGACTCGGACTAGGTCTTACATATGAATATAATTCCCTTACTCCCCAATGAAAAACTTGCTGGGAGGTCATTACAAGAAGACAGAAGACCTCGAAAAAAATCAAATGGGTTTCTAATGATGGCTAGCACCCCAAATTTCACATCCTTCGATCGTGTTATCCATGTTCTGCACGTGCGCTCCGAGTTAAACCCATCAAACGAAAAACTCAGATATATCATTGTCTATCTACCCTTTGTAGCATGGTGGATAAAGCCCTGTTATTTTCTATGGGAGTCTTGATTCTCAAGCTTTAAAAACATTATACTAAATATTGAAATGTTTTAATACTATATTCAAATAGATCAAAATTAAAATCAAAGTCGAGACTGTATTATTAATAAAACCCTTTAAAACCTGACATTCCAGTCAACCATAGACAACCAATGAGTAGAATGAAGATACATTAAGGTAGTGTTGATATAAATATTTATTAGACTGAAATAAGAAGAAATCCTGTAAGTCGCGATGTCCATACGATGATCTACACTTTCAGTTAATCAAGAAAGTAATCTTGGTACCATGTCCCATGAAAACATTTATTAAAACACTGAAACGTAAGTCACTTTTAAAACTTTTTAACACCTTATATATTAATAAGTTCAGTTGAATGGGCACAGATAAATGAATGTTTCGGCATGGATATTCAGAACATTGAAATGTGAAGTTTCTATGAATAAGCATAGGCCTACATATTATGTAGGTGTGTAAACCCTATACAAAAGAATTTTTGAACATGTACTATGACGTCATCGATTATGATGTCATGAAAGCCGACAAGGACTAAAATCTTATGATTGAAGTAATCTCGCCACCATCCTCTATGATATAATAGCAAGAATCTGTATTCATATCTTAAACAGACACACTAACATGAATTGAAAATAATTCTTTTCAATTGTTGACACATATTCGGTTTGAGACTATCTATCTAAGCAACAGATAAGCCACGTGACATGACGTCACAATAACCACAATCGATTGTCATTTGACAGAACGAGACGTACGCGCTTATGCTAAAGAGTATTCAGAGAAACATTTGGAAGTTTCATTTGAAAGCCTTTGATAATTACCGTGAGTACCCTTTCAATCCCCTTTTATCATATATCTATAGTCTATAAGTATCATTTGAAGCTGCATGAAGCGTTTTATATATATAAATCAGTCGTTTCAAAAGAAAACTTTGAAAATAAAGAAAGAAACGTTATTTATTTATTTATTTATTTATTTACTTATTTATTAGTTATTTATTTATTTATTTAGATGGAGATTCAAAGTGAGAAGAAAAATGGAGACAATGGCTCTCGCCCATCATTTCAAAAAGGTATTCAATAAAAACTTTCAGTTTAAGTTTGAACACCTTTAATCGTTTGGAAACTATAATGAATACAAATAAAATATCGGACTGACAACAATATTTCATACTACAAGGATAGTTTCATAATATGAAAAACTAAGCGTAAGATTCGTTTGCAAAAGATATTATAGCCAAATGATGTAATATGTAAAGATCTATAGATAATAAATCAAAACTTTATCAATCCATTTTGCTATAAATATTTCTTATATTTTTATGTGAAATAAGTATGCTGTACATAAATAACAATTATAATGAATAGTAGTTACATAGCGCTTCATGGACATAAGGCGCATATATATAAATATATGACACATACAATGTGAATCTTTATGAAATTTAATATTCTTTCAGCGTTTGATGGATCTGGTAGCACACACCACCTTTCTCAACACTCGGATACTGAAACAAGGTAAATATTTAATTATGTAGAATATGAATAAACCATTATTGATAATGCACTGGTGAGGCAATAATATGCAGAGTTGTCTTTTTTTGCTTAACCAGAAACGTCAAATACTTCTTTTATTTACTTGGTTTTCTTAAAATGTGTGCTTAACACATGGTACAGATGAAAGGAGCATCTGATTGTTCCAGCATCATATCTATAGTGATAATGATACAAGCAGATAGATTCAATCTAATGTTGCATTTGACGGGATGTGATACATTGCATCCTATCCAGGTACTGATGTTTCTTAAGTCGTTCTAGTTTCACCGACAGGACAGTAATAATTATGTAGTATTGTCCCAAATAATATAATGTTATATTTTAACAAATAATTATCGAATATTTATGTCTAAAAAATATATATCTATTTTTTCTAGTTTCACCGACAATCTCATTGGGCTCTATGAAGGATGCAGAGATGAGATGTTCGAGTTGAAAAAGAAAAACAGGTTACAAAAAGAAGAGATCTCAAAACTGAAAATCGAGGCGTCAAAATGGAAGACAATAGCAGAATGTTACATAACGAGTTGGGACAGTGTCCAGCCTGAATTCAAGAGTCTGAGAGCTCAAATTGACAGTGCAGAAATGAGGGAGGAGGAAATGAGAGGAGAGATGAAGTTGATGGAGATGGAGAGAGAGAAGGAGAGAAAGAGACTAGAGGAGAGAGAGAAGGAGGTGTGTGAACAGAGGAGAAAGATGGAACTGATGGAGAAGGAGAGACGGGAGATGGAGATGAAGCTGAACCAACTGCAGAAGATGCAGACTGAACTGAAGACGGTCAGTGAGATACCGGAAGTAGATGGACGCATGGTGTCTGAAATGAAAGGACAATCCCAAGTTCTGAGGCCACTCCAAAAAGCTCAGGGAGACCACATCCCAAGAGTTTGTGGGTCTCTAGTTGGGTCGTCTGTTGAACCAGCTACACATCAGAAACTCCGCAGAGCACTCAAGTCCAAAGTCCTGCCCAGCTCTGCCCTCCACTTCCATCAATCAACAAACACGTACCTCCTTCCTTCTCCTCCAAAATCATCTGGACTATTGAAATCAACACCCCGTCCTTGTGTTAGAAACCTTATCCCTCTTCAAATCAATTAAATATACGATTATTTTATCTGATTGTCAATAAATCTATCTTTTTTTCTTTAAAAACGTGTCTGTTTCTTTGTCTTAAAAATCGAAATGTTCAATAATGATGTAAGCCAGTATCTAATCATTGTTTGATGTTTTGATCATGAATGATAACATTTTCTATATTAACCTTTCTGATTTGGAACAAGATACTAGGTTGTTAATTCAAGTTCATATGGTCATTGTAATCAGACGGATATACAGGGTAACATGAAATAGGATTTAAACTCAAATCATGATTTTTCTACTATCTACACTGACGTCCAAAAGAAACTTCACACTTTTAGAATTGAAATTTTAAAAACAATCTTATATTGATATTTTCAGTTAAGTTGTCAACAACTTTTATTTTTAAAACTTTTAATTGAGCAATAGTCATGCATTTAATCAAAAATGACAAAAATGTCATAATCACGTGACCTTTTCGCTGGAGCTTAGTCACGTGACGAAATGTTTTTAATAAATGTCAATAATGAATGTTTGTCACCCTGTTTGTGAAAAAACCCACCTTAAAACCGATTAACAGCATTACAAATATATTGCAAATCCCTACTGCAAATCGACAAAACGGATAAAAAATTACCCTTATTACAAGAATCGATAGTGTTCCTTCATTTCTTATGGTAATTCGGCTATACAGATAACTAGAGCGTTAAAACGAACTTAATTTCCTGAAAAAAAGTATAACTCAGTAGAATGGAACTTAGATATATACTGATCAGTAAGCAGGATTGATATGGCAGGTGGTAGCACTGTTAACATTGAAAGCTATGCATGAGGAATTCTAAAAATAGGCCACGACACGTGCACTATAGCAACAATCGGCAAAATAATCATACTTTTATACACATACTGAACTGAACTTAATTTACACTCAGGCTGCGAACTGCATCATATGAGGTACAATATATAAATCTACATTTATACAACATACAATATAAATTTATGTACAGTCAATACAATCATTCATGATACATGTGACAATAGTGTTATGAAACTTAATTCTAAGAATTAAATAATGTCATGATGATTTTGCAAAAGATTGACAATATTCTTAAAGTTCCTAATCTATTGGCATTAAATAATATATTAATTTTGTACATATTTGGTCTGTTATAGTATTATCTCTCTACTCTTTCTGAATCTTTCTGAATATGGCACATACAAATAAATAGTGGAATTCGTCACAAATATCATTTAAATTACACAGAGTGCATTTCCTATCTTTCACTGGGATTCGTCGCCATGTACCTGTCTCGATTGGAAGAAAATTATCCAAAGTACGGAATCTCAACAAGTAAATGTAATGCTGAAAAATCCAGATAAATTTCACAATGGAGAGTGTTTTTAAAAAAAAAAAATGCTATAAATAGTTGATTGAATTTTTGAATCGTTGACAGCTTTTGATTTGCTTTTCGTGATAGTTTTAAGTCAGAAAATACTTTTGAAATGATGTTTAAATATTTCAGCACTAAAAGATTTAGCTGTGTGAGTGGCATTGCAAAACGTTAATGGTACAAGGACAAACGTAATTCCATGAATTAGCAACTTCTTTATTTGAAGTAGCGACGTTTCGGTGTAAATCCTAATACCGTTTTCAAGCATATGATGAAACAATGAAGAGTACAGCAATAAATACATTTTTGTGTGATAATGAGAAAAGTAAAACAATAACAACAGGATAAGGTACCAATTACATAAAACAAATTAATGATGTAATTTAAAGAAGCTAAGAAAACATGAGTCTTGAGATGAGTGGGATACCAGTTTGTGAGTGAGTTAATTAGGTAGAAGCTGATGGAATGAAATAATAATAATCTCTATTCAAAGAAACGGAGAATATGTAATGCTTCAGCTAAACAGCGTTGAATATAATCATGTTTGTTGTCGTTCGTGAGAGTTTTGACAGTGTCCCAGTTGATGTTGTGTTTGGAGTATTTGGTGATGTGTTCCGAAATGGCTTATTTAGCATCAGCTTTGGTGGTAGATGTCTCATGTTCTTTGAAACATCACTACTCTCTCGGAATGTTTGATGACAAGAAAATGTAACAATAAACGTCTTTGAATGTATATTATACGGGCGCTTCAATCGGTATAATTCACCCCTTTCAACTGCAAACTTGTAAAATTCATCGGACCAATCAATCTAGATTAAATAGACCAACATGCATCATGAACAATTTCCCATTTGTGAATAAATTGGGAGGAAGTAGACAACAGTTGCTAAATACGTAAGGTTTAAAGTAACGATTTTGATCGAAAACTTCAACATTGAACCTCGCTAGCCCGCAATGAGTCAATCGGGATTTTTGAAATACCTAAATCCAAGGAGCTATGCACATCCTTGCCTAAATCACACGGGAAATGAAATTTGTGTTCAATTGTAGATAATCAGTCTTTATTAAAAAAGCTTGGACGTGTGATTCGAATTCTGAACATGTTTGATTTTCATTGGAACCGTATTTGTCAAAAATAGATATATCAGAATAATAAGGAACAAGTTTTCCTTATTAACAACGTGTTGATCATTAATGAGAAATTCTTATTGAAGATAATAATTGAAAGGTCAACTGATTTTTTCAGACAAGATTTTAATGACTATCGACATCGCTAGTTCAAATTGTTGTTTAATCTTAATTTTATCTATGCAATTGACATGTTAGATGTGAACCTAGCCTTAATTCATTTATATTTTTAAATACTAGTGTAAGAATACGTGGGCAATACTGTACGAATATCTTGAATTTGAATAAACACGCTTAACATCATCATGCAGATAAATGTAGAAAAAGGATCAACACATTGATGACGTCACCCATTATGACGTCACAGAATAAAATTGAACGAGACTAGAATAGTTATCTAGAATTGATAAATTTCAGTTTATTGTTTATAGTTTTTAGTTATAGTTACAGTTTATAGCATCCTAATTTACTGTTATAGGCTATCTGCATATTAAAAAGGTAAGATTTTGTAATTAAGTAGTGTTTAACATTGATTCGCGTTAGAGACTATCTTACCCAGGCAACAATTACGTCACGTGACATGACGTCACAATAACCACACTTGATTGTCTTTTGGCAAAGCAAGACGTGCGCTCTTTTACTCTTCCCTTTTCAAAATATTTCTTCAGAAACAGAAGTCAGATCACATTCAGTACGGTAAGTAAAAGATGTTTTACATAATTCATACATGCTTTTCAGTTCTCAAGTTACCTATTTCCTAAAATCGCCTCACTTTAGTAAATTTTGTGTAAAATGTGAAACTACCTTTTAACGAAATGTACCACGTATATTATAAACGAGGGATAGTTTATTACCGCCCGGCAGTCAAGTAGGGAAAGAAAAAGCAATGAGCTAGTAAATATTACATGAAATTTCGTCGAGCGTATATCAAAGGAAATATTACAACACCGATAAGACTATACGAATTAACTGAGACTTCTACGTTCACTATTCTTTTTCATTAATCCTGAATTTGAATTTATCTTATATGATATATTTGATTTCACCAGATGGAGAAAACAAAGACTGGACTAGGAGAAAAGCTTGAATCAGAGCAAAGTGATAACATCCACCCTACCTCAACGAAAGGTAAAACAAACAAAAATAGAAAAAGGATAGAATTCATTTTGAGGGAAAAAAACCCAACAACTTCTCTTATTTGGATTGTCATTTGAAATATATCCTAACAAACTTATCATAAAGAGTTACATCATTCCAGTCCAGCAAATATATCATGGGTTTATTCTAAATATAGCATAATATGTTTAAAATGCTTGTCTCTACGCATAACGTTATATTTTCACTTAAACATTAGGTGAACAAATGTTTAAGTGAATCTCCATTTTTGACGGACAGACTGTCTAAGACTTTCAATACATATGTTGCTTTTGTGAATGAACTTTGTTCAGTTATTCCTTCTTGGTACAAAACGATTGTTTATCAATCACAAACAGAATATTAAGGAAATCATTTTTTTCTTCAGGGTCTGATTTGTCCCAGATGACAGAGCATCATTCTCGCCGACTGACTATTGATACCAGGTAATTATTTATATATATAGTTTTCTAGTCTGCAATTTAAATAATTTTTCACGTTTAATACATAGCTGTTCATCGTTTACGTTTTCATCTACATTGACATTAGAATATAAGATAAAGAAGTGATATGTATTTAAGCTGCCCCATCTAATGTAGTTTGTATTTTGTTCTAGTTTCACCGACAATCTCATGCAGCTCTATGAAGGATGTAGAGACGAGATGTTCGAGTTGAAGAAGCAGAACAAAATGCAGAAACAAGAAATCTCTCAGTTGAAGATCGAGGCGTCGAAATGGAGGACAATAGCAGAATGTTACATAACGAGTTGGGACAGTGTCCAGCCTGAATTCAAAGATCTAAGGGCTCAAATTGACAGTGCAGAAATGAGGGAGGCGGAACTGAAAGGCGAGATGAAGTTGATGGAGATGGAGAGAGAGAAGGAGAGAAAGCGAATCGAGGAGAGAGAGAAGGAGGTGTGTGAACAGAGGAGAAAGATGGAACTGATGGAGAAGGAGAGACGGGAGATGGAGTTGAAGCTGAACCAACTCATACGAATGAAGGTTGAGTTAAAGGCACCTGTACAAAATGGACGCTTGGTCTCCGAGGGGACGAGACTTTCAGATGGTAGTGAGAAGATCATTCCCTCAGATCATATTCCAAAAGTATGCGGATCTGTCGCTCCCTCAGCTCAGTCGTCATCGCACAAGAGACTCCGACGATCACTCAAATCTAAAATTCTCCCAAATTCCGTCGCTCAATCTCACCTATCAAGCAAAATGAACATTCTTCCTTCTCCTCCAAAATCATCTGCATTAAACAAGACCCCGTCCCGCCCATGTGTCAGAAACTTGATTCCTCTCCAACTTCATTAGCTCATCAGTTCCTTTAAACACTCGTTAATAAATCTACTAGTGTTCATATATCTTGTCTGTCTTTGTTCTTATGTAATGAGTCGAGGTAACTTCAAGCCTGTTCCTACACATCTTCCTCCGCAATACAAAGTTTTATGCCTTGCTGCAAATCCTTGAATATTCTGTGCTGATGTCAGCGCCCATACAGGCGATTATTAGCAACCTCCAATTACTTTCTGATTGGACTATTGCTTTCTCTCATAGTAAGCTAGAGAGCAAGCACAGAATACTCAAGGGTCGGCAGCAAGGCATAAAACTGACAGTTCGGAAACTGGCGTTTTAGGCATTGCGTAGGAAGATGATTCTTACTTCACTAATTGTAATTAGTTCTCAAGCTTTAATGTAGTCAGCCTTAATTAAATGTTGTTGTGGGAACTTGAGTTTGGTATTTAAAACATCAAAAACTTCGACCTGGGCAGTCATGGACAAGATTAATGAACGACTGAGATTAGGGTAGTGCTTTTCAATGTAGAACAAATCAGTGACAATCATATATAAAAACCAATGTCAGGATTCAAGAAGAACCAGCATACCTCCTGCTTCTTTCTAGAAATTATTGTACGCTTCGCTTATTTCACAGTATATATCGTGACATAGTACACTGAACGTATTTGGGCTTATTTTCAACAATTTTTAAATGAATTATCTAAAGCTGTTCCAAATTTCTTCAGTTTATGTCAAATATTTAATAAATACGGTTAATCTAAAGTTGTCCCCTTTTTTTGCTCGGAGGTATACTTTTGAATGTTGCTGTTATA
This sequence comes from Steromphala cineraria, assembly GCA_916613615.1. NCBI lineage: Eukaryota > Metazoa > Mollusca > Gastropoda > Trochida > Trochidae > Steromphala > Steromphala cineraria. The sequence continues at coordinate 78,189,346 of OU744721.1, forward strand.
AGTAGAACTTGATATGAATAAATAAATGAATTCTGTTAAATATAATATCTGAAATTTGTTCGCTTCATACATACATCCAGCATATCAAGGTCCCACCTGACCTTATATATTAGCATATCTTAAGTTTGTACGGTAGAAAAAGAAATGTGAGTGAATAACTGTTTTTTTTTTTTTCAATAAGATTGAATTATATGATAATCAGCTCTCTCTCATCCTTTATTTCACAGTCCATTTGTCCAATTTCATTATATAGAAAAACAAACCAATATATTCCTCTGATTTTGTAAAAGGCACAGTAGTACGTTATCTGAGTACAATAAGATGAGCTCGCTAAAATAACACATATTTTATCAATTGCAATTGTGTTTGAACCAATAAGACCAAGTTTAGTTATGCCATTGGAATCCATGTCCCTAAAGCGAATGAAGTCTTCACACTCTATTGGTGCTGGCAACATTATACGCTTATTCTACGATATCGACTTATTTGGTTGAGTAGTGTTGTGTGTTAACTTCTGAAAAATTACATAAAACGATGGGGGAAAATTGAAAAAATAAAAGATCCGAAAATGTGGTATAGTGCCTTTTGTGAGGAAACTCTTAGACTTGTAACTATATTTTTATGCTATCGATTACGGTCATCACTGATTGGATGCATGCTGAGCGTTTAGATTGTTTCTGTTGTATCATTGAGTCATCTTCCATGTATGCATATTCCATAATATCTATAGAATCAGCCTCTGAAGTCAAGCAGACCAGCTATTTTGGAGATCGGGTTCAAAGTCAGATGGGGGCCGGGAGAGCGCAGTGGTTACCGCGTTCGGCTTCGGATCAAGAGGTCCGTGGTTCGAATCCCGCTAGGGGCTCGGCAACTTTGTCTGCAGTAGAGAACTGTTCTATACGCAGTTAGGTTCGGGTGCAATTCTACACTGAATTTCAGCGCAGTACCACCCATGATTCGCTAGTTCCAGTCGGTGCTCGCAAATTTCACCGCAATGCATAGCCGTATTGGTGTTGCGGGCTTTCTCCCTGCAATAAACACTAGCGGCCGCGATATAAATGAAATTCTCATGTAAGCGGCGTTATACCCCAGATCACCTCACCTCGAAGCCAGATGGTGATACCAAAGATACCTGGGTATAGATTTTCAAAGCTCTCGAAGAGCTAAAATAGTTGTATATATCATACATTTACATTGCACTTTACTCTATATTGCATCCATGGGTAAGGCACACAATTCACATTACACTCAGTCCACTCACCTGTACAAATGATCGAATCGAATCGGATCGAAACGGCCCTGCTACTGGGTTGATATTGGGAAAACAACGGCATTGATGTGGGATATAATACTTACGACAGTAATGTATTTTCTCAGATCACATCACTTACATATTCATTCAAAAATGCGAAAAAAATGCTTGTTTTCAATAAAATTCGAACATGGATTTGTACAGAAGAAGACGAATACACACATACATATTACCCGAATGCATTACAAAAGTATACAAATAATCGCACAGCTATTTATGAGAGACGATGTACACATATATATTTACATATAAACAAGGTGTACATGTCCCCTCAAGCTCCAATTCAAATGCATGCAACTTCTCTGTTTAACGCAGTCGAGCAAAATGATGCTCTATTTTTAATGAGATTGGTCTGCTTCAGTCTGCGTTAGCTTGAAGCCGGATGAGTTGTCATATGTTTTCTATCAATCAGATTTGCTTCGTTAGTCTGAATCAGACACTAGTTTGATTTTCCTTTTTTCTCATGAAAGAACCGGCGGAGGTCATTCGAACTGCCAGATACCATGCTTAAAGACCAGCTTTCAACTTAAAGTACAAATATAAGTGAACAAAGTTTTCTTTACACCTAATGCGTTTTCATCGATTTGTAGTTGTAATCGGAAAGCTCTTACCACGGATTTAATGGAAACAAGACATGAACAGTTATGTGACGAGTGATCTAATATATTTACTTTCGACACAATATAATCTAATTTGTGAGACTGATCACTAAACTTTTAAAGTCAATAATGCATGTTAAAATAAACATGTTGGCACTAAAATGTTTCTATAAGAATAAAATATTGATCTTTTACATTCGCTTACGGAGAACATGTTTTTGATTTGTGAACGTATACAGTACTCCCGTACCATAGTGGATGTCTCATTGTGCGATCGTAATTAAGACCGTTTTCACTTGCTGACATTTTGAAAAATGTTGATCTAAGAACATCAACGAAGTAGACGATTGAAAGGAATTTTAAAGATAGAGTATCTACATCTAAACAATAACTTGAGACAATGCTTTTTGAATTTTATAATTCGATAAGATGGCAAGGTTATTGATCAGTTGCGTAAGACCATTTATAATTTTTTAAGAAAACAATGACAAACGGTTATATAATCATAACAAATATGACATCTAATGGCTTTTTCAATATAACTGAAAAATTTATATTCGCAGTTACTAAAAAACAAAACATTATTTTATCCATGCATTAGAATTCAGCTTCAGCGATATAATGTTTGTACTTTAAACCTTTTGTTAATGTTATTCTCACATACTGTATGCAACTTCAAATGTGAAGAAAGAGATGCATTTATGCTCAATATCAAGCAAGTAGTCGATATAAAGCCATACATCCAAGGCGGAGGTGGTGTTGTCACAATTATCTCACAGCAAATGCTTGAAACCTATACAATAACTGCAGTTATATTGATCCAGGTGATATTCGAGTATAGCAAAGATATGCTCAAACGCACCTATCTCTTCTATTGGTACACTGATACATAATGTACTAGCCACACGGTATCTAATGGAAGCTACTCGCTACGAAATGGTCTAATCATAAGCAATTATCACCATAACAATACCGCACAATTATTACCCAGAGGAAACATAACGTCGAGGGAGCATAGCATTTGGTTGACACCAATACACAATTCTACCCGATTCTTATGTAATTCTCTGGTGATATTTCTTTCTGTAACAGTTTCCAACTGTTGGTAAATTATGCAAGTACTTTAACCAAGTCAACGCACAGTTTGCTTTTTTACCAGACCGCGTTAAGTAATCTTATTTCTCACGAGAGACTGGTTATCAGAACTAAGCTTGCTTTTTGGATTTAATAGGGGTGAAACTTAAGTAAGATATCACGAAGAAATACGCTCCTTAAGTTGGTACCTATAACATGTGACATATATTTTTACTAGAAGTGAAAACAGCTGCATACAACTTCTGTTTTTGTTAACAACACTGGCACCAACCCCTCTTAATTGGTCACCAACTGCAAACGCATTGACTGCAAACGCATAACCTACTAGGAAAACGCACAAAGTGTCTTCTTGACAAAGATGTCACCCTCTCCTTTATGTACTGACTCTGTCGTCAACTTATGGTAAACTCAATACTGTTAATGAGGACGAAACAGATTTAGCCATCTTACCTTGATGACAACAGAACGCTATTAAATATTCAAGGTGAGAGTGTATGCTACCTGTTTGCCTACCTGTGATTGGAGATAGGACAGGTGGACACTTGAAAGTATTTAATGACACTGTCGGCACCACACGGAATCATTTCCCGTCTCACGGTGTGTTTAATACATATCCAGGGTGCCTTGATCAATATTTCAGTGCCAGAAAGTTGTGGAACATTGCAAGGACTGTGAGAAATATCTCGAGTATCTGTTGTTGAAGAAGCCAGAACTGTGACAATATATCGTGTTTCTGTAGGTGAAGTGAAAAGAACCGGGACAAATATCTCGGGTGTTTTGTGAAATATCTTGAGATTCAGTGGGCGAAGGAAAGAGAATTGTGAGAAATACTTTGAGATTCTGTGGGTGAAGGAGAAGGAACAGGGAGAAATACCTTGAATTGGGCGAAGGGGACATCAGTCACATCACTATCATAAGGCTCGCTATAAACGAGATGTCGGAGGGATGATGTCTAACGCTATGTGCACCTTGCTTTTTGGGGTTATTACAGTCTTTCTAACGAGTAAGTATACTGATACTGAAACCGTTACCATGGCAATATTTCATTTTCGTTAGGACCCAAACCTAAACGCAAGGTTTATGGATATTGAACAGTGCTAAGACACGTGTATTTGAAACAAATACATTTATTCAAATTGTAATAGTTTTTTTATATACATGTACAAACATCATACATAGGTATCCTATAGTCTCTCTATCCTAACGTTTAACGTTGCTGTATTCAGTTGCTGTATCCAGTTGCTGTATCCACTTGGCTTCTGTTTGTGTCATGTTTGGTTCTTTGAGGTGTTTGAATGACATTAAAACCAAAAGCAAACTAAAAGAGAAATAAGATCAAACCAACAACACACATAACTATAGTGGTTTTCCTATAACGTTTCTTGTTAGTTTTAGTGCTCCGGATACAATTTCTTTCTTTAATGAAATGATCATGAATGTGTCTTTATGTTGTGTAAGATACACCCTAGAAGATGAAAAATCCTTGTCTTCGTAATGTATCTATACGTTTACATCGTTGATTTATAATGGTTTTGGTACTTAGACTGAGCATTTGCCATTAAACTAGAGAAAGTGTCTATTCGCTCAACTTGGTTTCATTTCATTATCATAAATTGTTTACTAAAATACATTGAATGGAACAAGCAATTGGAATTTAAGTGTTATGTAGGTCGTTCTACCTATGAAGGGTCTGTTTGTTGAAAAACAATAGTAGACTGAATTGTGGCGAGATTAACCAGTTGAAATTTTACAAACTCTCTTCTGACTATCAATGACACATATTTTGATCTTCATTAAGCATAAGTGAGATTGACGCATGGTTTGATGAGAAATATTCATTGAAAATATATTTAAATGCTCTGCTCTAAAACATTTATAAACAAAAAACAAAACAATGTCATGTAATGGTAAAAGTAATTGCCATCCAATTAATGGTATTGTGGTTTTAGATTTATGTAGGTAATACGAAAATGATATGCTTTAAAATAATTTTTAAATTAAAAGAAAGTTAAGAAAGGATGCACGTTTCAGAAATTTATGACATATACTTTCGTAACATAGCGACAAATGAGCTCGGTAAATACTTCACATTCTGTCGAGAATTTCATTCAAATACGTTCGACGTATTCAAACCATATCAATAAACCGGATTAGTTGGCTATTAATTATACATGATCAACTTCTTTTCAAAACAACAAAGTTGCAATATAGAAGCCTTTGAGAGAAAGGAACTTGGTGAACAATAAAGTCATGTCAACTGTAAAACACTACCTTTTTGAATGGCACTCATCTTCCTATGCAAAACCTAAAACGTCAATTTCCAAACTGTCAGTTTTATGCCTTGCTGCATTACCTTGAGTTTTCTGTGCTTGCTCTCTAGTCTGTAGGGGCACTATAGCAGCACAGAAAAAGTAAAGGCTCTGCAGCAAGGCATGAAATGACAGTTCGGAAACTGGCGTTTTAGGCTCTGCGAAGGAAGATGAATGGCACTAAGACAAATCAGTTTATGTGTTGTCTAGAGCCAACTGTCATGCCAAGACCCTAATGAATATCAATCTTCGATTTCATGAAACATTTTACCGTGTACAGAGCGTTTAGCCGCCGTGTATTATCTTTGTTCATACCCCTGTATCCTAACATGTATTACGCAAGCAAGTTAACTATTCTATGTACGGTGGCATTCTATGGACGAGTCATTTAATATACCTACTCTAATAGCTTTGAACTGCCGTTCTCTAATGTCAACTGTGGTTCACTTAAATATGGGCGGCAATTGAATCAAATTTGCAAAGAAATGTTTGGCATGAACTTGGTAACTTTTGAACGTTTTTTTAATTAGATAACAGCTGCTATGACAATGACATACTTAATACTGCTGTTTTAAGAATGTGTACCGAGTTGCATATTTATGTCAATACGTTTGTGATAAAAAGAAATGCGCTTCGATTAAGTAAAGGAATATACAAAATGAAGACAATATTGGAATACGTACAAATAATTGGATAATTCATTATTTGTGTTTTGACTTTTGACATGGGACAATAGCGCTAATAAAACAGAACGTGGATCGCTGTCTTGGTAAATCTATCGACTTATTTATTTCATTTGCAACATAGTACATTGAAATAAGAAATATAAATAATATAGCTACTGGTTGGCCTTTTTCGTCTTGAATTGGCCCTTCTGTTCCTAAATTCATAAATTTATAAAGGCTGTATAATTTCAAACCACAAATAGTCATTTGAATCTTGATTTTTATTATTTAAAAATGATTGAAAATTTAATCAAGAGAAATTAAACTTTCAGTTCTCTCTGTACTTCACAAATAACCGTTTGCATTTATCAAAGTGTGTATACCCCTAAAATATACAAATGTTGTAAATATTAAACTGTATATTTTCTAAAACTGAAACCATATACGTTTTGTTAATATTATTACGTCAAAGAAAACCACTAAAAAACATGTTAAAAACTAAACCCTTACCAAAAAGCTGCAAAATTCTCTTTTCAAAACGACATGTAGAGTTGAGAGTTGCTCTCAAAACAATGTTAAGACTCATTGTTTTTGAAAAACGCTTTTGATTAAAAACGTGATTTGCGAGTATTAACTACCGTTGATTCCAGAAATTATCACTGAATAAACTTCACTTTAAATTGGGAATTTTTTTCTTTGAGAAAACAACACCTATACCAAAATGGCAGTTGATTTATAAATACTAAAACGAATGACTGTTGTTTTTTCCAATTTGCGACCTATATTAACTTTTCACTTAATATATTCATGAGACGCAGTTTGTTATGTTTTGATTTCCCAAAGACATGAAAGAGCTTGATAGTAAAGACTATTGTTCGCAATATTCCTAAGCCTTTGATTTTGACATTCAATCTTTGCAGCCCATTGTCTTTGATTTGATCCTTTATGGGATGATGCCGTTTACACAGGTGATTTAACCTGGATGAAATGACGTTATATTATACAATGGACTTTATCAATATGTCATGAGTTATCTTGGTACAGTGTGCCCTGAAGTTCTTTCGACCTAGAATGAACCGTAGATAATGAAGTAAACGAAGCAACTCGTTTATATAATCTACAGTGATTTTTGGATTAGGTAATACAATTCCGATACATACATACATACGATAAAGGCCTATTATGTAATGAATGAATTGTTACATGTCATTCAAATGAATTATTTAAGTCAATGTTAGTTAATTCTCCTTGAATGAATATTAAAACTTGTTCATTTTGATTCATTTTAATATATATATTCATTCAAAGCTATTTCAGAGTACTTTAAATTAAGTCTTTTCAATTGAGGCACGGTGGTTCATTGGTTAACCGCAAACGTCTTTTCAATTGAATATAATTTCTTCTGTTTGAGGGACGAATGAGAATGAACCTTCTTTCTCAGCTACGGTGCACCAGCGGTCAGTTTTCAAAATGGATTATCCTCAGTAGTTGCACCGTTCAGCATACCATTTATATAAAGTGTTTATCTTATGTGTTAAAGGTGTAGGTGAATCACGATTGTTTGGTTATTATGTTGGCCTCAGACGTCTTTTTAATTGAAGCACGATGGTATGGTTATCACGTTGGCCTCAGACGTCTTTTTAATTGAAGCACGATGGTTTGGTTATCATATTGGCCTCAGACGTCTTTTCAATTGAGGGACGCTGGTTTAATAGATAGCATGTTGATCTCAAACATCTTTTCACTTGATGTACTGTGGGTTATTGGATATCATGTCGGTCTCTACCTTCTTCTCAATTGAAGCACTGAAGTTAATGGTTTACATGTTGGCCTCAAACGTCAAAGGTCTTCGTCCGAATACATATGGATAGCAAAACATTGTTCATAGCTTTAAGCTGTAATGTGTCTCTATACAGGGCCTTTCATTCACATTGCGCCCATGTGACCTTAATGTGGTGTGAAGATATTTGGTCTCAGAGATACGTTAGCGGGTTCATCAATTTCCCAAGTAAGCGTAACCAAGTTGAACAGGTCAAAGAGTCCAAACGAAACTTGGATCGTTCGAAACTCTTTTGTCTCACTCTCCGTCCGTCCTTCCGTCTGTCTGACTGTTTGTCTGTCTCTCTCCGCCTCTGTCCCTAACAGAATCCCTTATCACTCAGTCATCCACATTGCACGCAGCCCACCTGGCGGTACAATAGGCACTTGAAGACAAAAAGTAATAACCTTTGTGGTTACGCCGACGCTTAGCCAACTCAAAATACAAGTCCTTCAGGGAAATAATAAGCGGTTTTTTTTCACAAACATGCGATGCCTGAAGGTTACGGTGCCTATTCGGGCAGAACTAGCCGTAGTCATGTAAATATTATAGAAGTTAACTGAAATCTTTCGTAGTTTTCCCGTAAGAACGCTGTGAAACTATTGATTAATATAGATTCTGGTTTCTCATTATGAGTGTTTCAAAGTGACGTTTATCTTCAGTCACCTGGGATTAGTGTTCTCATACTGTTTTAGATCCACCCCTAGGACTTGTAAACAGAAACTTATGTACCCAACTGTCAGTCCCTGAGTCTTGTTTTATCTAGAACCAAGAAAACACATGCACGTAGTATGTACTTTTACTTAAGAATAAGAAAACCTTTGGAACACCTTGTTAAAACAACTATATTCGTCATTTTAAAACTGTCAAGGTTGTCATCTTCTAAGCTGCAAAGTAAATTATACATTTAAAACAAATTAAAACACAGTTTTGATGCAGTGCAATATTCATTAGACATTTGTAAAACCCACAGATTTAAATGTAATCTAAGAAAGATTTATCTTTTTATGTATGATTTTTGCTCCGTTCCGTCGACGTTTCTTCGACTAATTATATTCTGATGCCATTCGTTTATACTATAAACTCTGTATCAAAACAGAGCACATACAGATGTTGTATATATCCATGGAAATAACCTCTATTCTTCATCGTACTAATATATGTAAACCATAACAAAGATGCCACATGTAGAATACTGTGTGACTTACCAAAATCAATGGCAGGGAACTTGGTACAATTTATCCTTATGAAATAAGACATATGATGTATGTGCATGTAGGGTATCTGAAAAAAAAGTATTGCGTCGAATTCATGATCCTCCTTAGACATTATTTTTCAGATATTCCACTAATCTGAAAGGAAACGATTACATGACAATAGTTTTGTGTAATGATTCATTTATCAATCAATCTTTATTTCAGTACTGAGGAGGCCATAGGCCTATAGTACATTTCATATATACACATTTCTTAACAACATTGCATGGTAGATAAAAACAGCTACATTCTGAATTACAGTTTCATTCAAACAATTCAAAAGCAATGAAAACTTATCAATTGATTGGTGTACAAAATAGAATTCTTTATTAAAGTTTTTACGTATGCTATCATATGCTGGACATACAAGGAGAAAATGATATTTTATCTTCAACGACACCATACTTACAGCATTTACAGATTCTGTTTTGTCTTGGGATATTTGTAAATCTACCCTTTTCAATTAAGAGATCATGGGATGAGCATCGGAAACGAGCTAAAGATATTCTAATTTTTTAAATATTGACACATGATAAGTAACGTTCAGTGTAAATGTGCGTTTTAAAGATTGAGTAGTAATTACATTTTGAATCAAGCCAGTTCTGTTGATAAATATATTTTAATCTTTGCTCTAATGCATTAAGAAATAATGTCGAAAATTCAACGTTTTGTTCGTACCATATGTGGTTGAATCCAGTTGAAAAAAGTAATTCTTTTATCAATAGAACAATTATGTAATGTTACGTCATTTCTTGCGATTTTGACATTTCATTTTCGTGAAGTCGCAACAAAGAACAAATAACTGAAACCGTACCGCGGTCCATGCGCGACAGTGTTATTTGTGTGACATCAGTAGATACACGTTACATTTTATGGTTTTCATGTTATGCTTGACCTTTACAATATAAGTGGGCCATCAGCGATCAGATGTATGCCAACCATTTGTAAACAACCTTCCTTGCAATAACACTTTTTATGAGAACCGATATGTTTTTTAAACAGAAAAGTGTTATTTCTGTATTCGCACTGAGATCGATAGTTAAAATGTTCATAAACTTCTTATCTTTCATATCAGAACTTTCAAAAGTATTTATTTTCACAGGCTATTTTCACAAGCAAACTAAAATAACAATAAATAATTTTATGTAACTTAGAGTATTATTTTGAAATAGATGATTAGTTGTGGTGATATGCAGGTATGTTGATAAAATGATCACACCATCAAAATACGGTTTTACTAGGAGTGTCGATCCCTTTAAAGGGGCAGTAGTACGTTTTTTGATAATTTTATATTTTAAAATTTTAACTGACAATTGTATGTTAATGCTTAATGTATTATTTTGATAGTGTCATAAATATCATTACACAAGCCAATCGGCCATAGTCAGAGGACAAAGTATGAAGATTCACATAAAATCTTTTGGCGGCCATTTTGTGTGAACACCTTTTATTCATTTTGTGTAAGAAAAAGGAATCGCATGGTTAAACTTTACATTATATATTTGAATTATTACTGCTCCATTTAGTTTAAATACATTGTCTTTCAATTGGAACCATTAATTTTAATTTTCCTGACATCACCTTAGGCTTATATACCGCCAAAGACGTGTTACTGCCCCTTTAAGACGTGATTTTACAATATTTATGGCTTTATTTAAACAGGCAATACTGAAAATACCTCAACAAAAATAATTTAGCTTTGTCAACACATTGTCTGTAAATCAAGAACATATCTTTATCTCCAAGTTCGTTTATAATCATGACACACCATTCATCATGCGAAAGAACTTATTTCCATATTATTGGAAAATGTCAAGTTTACATTGTTAACTAACGAAGCAATACAAAATATATTTGGCTTTTGGTCATTAGTATAATATCTATGGTAATTAATGAAACACTGTGTTTGTTATCTCATTAAGGTCTTTTTAATCACATTGTTTATAAACAAAAAACAGGAACGACTGAAGTAGAAAATGTCATTCAACTATCATAATGAGTCGAGCAAACACACGTAGTTTCAAATATCATGAAAGTTGTCATGTTACACGTTTTCTCTCTCTGTGACGTTATATGTAAAAAAATATTGACAGGTACAAAGATTAACAGCGCGAAAAGTGTTAACATGAATCAAAGTTGTTTGTATTGGACAAAAACCGTAAATAAATGTTCTGAGGTTGCTTGTTTATCATCATATGGTTTATTTATCTTGTGATTAAAAAAGATTCCATCATGCGGTGAAAACAATCATTAACAAAGGAATATATACAATGTAGAAGGATCTTTGAAAAGAGGGTACACTTGGAGGATAAATTTTGTACTCTAAGGTTAGCTTTTTAGCCGATATGTCTCTTGTTTTCATCTTACCTAAATTCGAGCATCAAGGTTCGATTAATTGGTCATGTTTTAATGAGATTGAGTTGCAACCTTCACCTGTAGTATTTCTGTGGTCAATGAACGCTAACGGAAAATATTGCCATTTATTACCCATATACATGTGCTGAAATAAGTATTTATAGGTGCCAAAGGTGAGATAAACCTTAGCGATAATTTGATTGGTCGGTTTAGACAACCACGTGACATGAGAATGTCAGGCATCTTTAGAATATGTATTGGGCAGGTGAATCTGTGCAAGCGTATCATTTAATCTGAGAGATTTCGAATAAATATAATGTCAATTCTGTATCAATTGATATTTGTTTATATTGTAATCGGTATATTACATAAAAATAGTGATGTTTCTGTTTGCTCGATGTCGTTTGCATGTGTCTCTACATCCTTCTTTGAACTGTGCTTAACGTGGAAAATGTCCTTTTACAGTCACTTGTGTCGTAAATACAATATGATATATCTTGTTGGTAATACATCTATATTTAGCTACTATAACCAACGAATATTGAAACTGTATGACACCAATAAAAATCTTTGATATGGATGAAAAATGTTTTGTTACGATAGAAAGCCTAACGTAATGTTCAAAGTTTCAGTAACTGATATATACAAATCGTCAAACACAACTGCTCCAAAGAGACAAAATTGAAATGAGGAGAATTTGAATGATAGAAATTATAGATATGATAATAAAGATTGAACGTCATTAATGAATGTATGTCTAATGATAAATATTGTTCATCAATATGAAAAACTATCTTTAAAAGAAGCAAACTTGTTTGCTGACGATAATATCAGATTCAGCTCGAATCACCGCAACTGTTTACAAACACTTACATGTAAATGGAAATAAATCCGTAGTTTATACCTGAGAAAGCTCATTCGTTGAACATACGGACAATGTATTGGCCACAATGGGAAAAACACAAACACTCAACTACAAAAAAAAAGAGTTAGGACAAATGGGGATTATTTGAGAAGCTCTTGCTAATTACTTCAAATTGTCCTTGCTAATTAGTTCCAATTTTCAGATCGAGTGTAACACTGAACGCCACTAACCGGTCGACATTAAGTACGCTTGTTACACGCTCTGTTTCGTTTTATGTCCGGTATCGAGTTACGGATATGCAAATGAAACCATCAAATAAAAAGCCGAGATTTCATTTAAGAAGTTTATTTGTTATGTTCATTTATGCGATATAGTTTGTATGGAAATTTAGCATAATGAATCCTTCCTCTCAATCCGATAATTGCACACCAACTTGAATTTCATGTCAAAACAATTCACGTTGTCCCTGCGCAATACACTACTCGGGTTTCTAACTGAACTGTAAGATGATTCCTGAAAATATTAATCCTATCTAATCATTAAATAGTATTTAAAGCGAGTACTTTTTTATGTAGTAGACAACCGAACAACCCAGCGCATATAGGAAACCTGTTCAAGTGTTAACACTACTTCGCCATCGAAATATGTTAAGAGGCTTCGGAATATTCGAATAACGATTCCTAATAATTATGTCTTGAATTTATTTTATGAGGTATTGGTGATAATTGTTTTCTTATATCAAATTGAATCTAAGATGTGTTATTGATATCTGTTAAAGTTCAAGGAATATATTAAATTGCCTTTTTAATTGAAGTTGCTAAATGAATATTGGACACAGTGTCACATTCTGTTCATAATCAGTGTACAGGTCAATACTATATACTATGAACCATATGGCGAAGTTTAAGCTTGTTTTTGTTTCATATTTGCATATCCCTTTTCATGATCAATCGTTGTTTAAGGGTGAAATCCAGCTTCTGCTGTTGGTCGTTGCACAAACCAACTCAACACTAAGGTTAATCTCAGTCCCATACTTTAGCATCGCACTAAGGCTACCTTAGTGACTTAAGGTCACCTTAGTGTTTTGAGCAACAAGACTTGGGTCTTGAGAGTTATAAAACCATTTGCATCACTACAGCAAGTCGTCACAGGAGCATCCTGTCTTAGGGTACGAACATTACGCTAACTCCACTAATCTGTACCCTGGGCTCAGAAGCTAGATTTGCTCGCGCGGCCCAACTTGGGATAAAGCCAATCAAATCATTTTCTCGCCACCTTCGAGATAAAATTTCAACGAGAAAATGATTTGATTGGTTATATCCCAAGTCGGGCCGCGCGAGCGAATCTAGCATCTGAACCATGGGTACAGATAAGTGGAGTTAGCGTAACGTTCGTACCCTGAGACAGGATGTCGCAGGAGTCGTCCGTTTTCTTCAACACGGTTCAAATTAATGAAGAATTGATGATATCGTAACGATTGCGTTTGTGATCTTTTCATTTTACTCGCCCTCTCTCTCGGGGATTATAAAAAAAAGTCCTTTCGTAAAAGTGAAGTTGTCGTTCTTTATCGGAACAATTCCTCTACCAGCCTTTTTTGTTCGTGAACAGGAAAACCAAAATTATATGAAAAGAAAGCTTTGCAAAACGGAAGCAAAGCTTTTAAAAACCAGTGTGAGTTCTGTTCTGCGCATTTCCGGAGACGAGCAAGGTGTACCCAATTTTAACGCCATCGACACCAGAAGTGATTATTGCGTCAGATTAAACCAATAACTGATTAGCGAAATTGACAGCTAAAAATCCGATAGGCTGTGATTGTTAAACTTATGGATGCGTTAACTGGACATTTTTGAAGGTTTATTTCAAACTTTGCATTTTCCATCGGTATCCTACGGTATCCTTATATTGAAAGCAACAACTAACAGAAGTTATCCTTTATCATTTCTCAGCTTCAGCGATTTGTAAATATTTACTACCTCTGCCGTCTGCCCTTTCGGTCAAGTTGACATTAAATTCAACACAGGAAATTGTTTTGATTCTTATCTGTGTTTCATCACTAGAGATTGCATGCTAGACGGAGACGCGTCGGGTGAGCGGATAACGCAGTGCTATAAGAACACGCATATATTAATGAAGTATGTATACGAAATACAGGTGCTATTGTCAGATTCAAACTTTTCAAACAAAAAATTGTTAAAGCATTTCTCAAAATGAGATTAAGGAGTTCCTTGTTCGTATTTTTGCATTTTTGTTTGGAATGCAATACCATAATTCAATAACATTATTTTAGATGTTATTTCGTATATACGTGAAGTATGAATATGATTCTTATGAATACACATGAAACAAGTATCAGGATATGATCCTAGCAACTTCCAAAACAGACAAATATGATTTCAATAATGGGTTTTCTAATTTCTAGTTCTGGGTGTTCTAACTGTACTATTCACGCACTTATAGTCCAAATATTATTCGAAATATGATAGGGTATACTGATCTTTCCAGATGGAGATGGCAGCATGTGGAGTACGCTATTAAAACACACTCGATGATTCCATGACCTTAGTTTGGCATTGATGGTGCCAATTACGTACCATATTTCATTTAAAAATACCTTTGATATTGGCAAATAAAATTATTAATAACAGTAGATCATATCTTTGCGCTGAAACCGAAAAAATGCCTACTTCTTTGGAGAAACGTTCATTTGAGTAAATGGTACGTTGCATCGTCGATAGAGCTCCAAACATTAGTATTCTATTGCCAATTATCCCTTAAGTGGTAAATCGCGGCAACATTTTGTAATACACCAAATGATTTATGTATATATATTTGCATAAGTGTTCATGTGACAACTGTCGGAATGCGTTGTTTTAAAGGCAAACATATCTTGGTTATATTGTCCATACGACCTTCGTAAAAAACGTGACTTTCTGTAGGTAATGTGATATCATTTACTTCTTGGATTTAAATGTAGCGACGATGGAAAGTATATTCAAAAGTATATTTTGGCTATTTTTCTAAATGTCACATGTTATAATTGTTTTCCATTTTCATTATCATACACTACTTACGACACTAGAAATTAAATAAAAGCAATTTGGCTAACTGAACATTTCCCGCTTTTTCGTTATCGCTCGGTAAAATGATATTGTTCTCTTTGTGTTATTGTTATATAAGACTAGAGCATAATGGTATTTACACGGCAAATGATTTGACTTCAGCCTTCATTATTCTACCATTTTACAGCTGTACACTCCCAACCCTTCAACAAGAAGAAGGAACTGAGACTCATCCCTAATGGCTTTCCAACAACATCCAAAAGGTCACAACAATTCTGGGACACTTCTGGTGACCTTCAAACCTCTGACTTCGCGCCAAGACGTCGCAGGGTCAAACGAGACGTACTTCCGGACGAGGACAAGATTCTGATTCACGGAAAGCTCCGAATAACAAACGGAGTGTGGCACAACGATCTTCTCCATAGCAACACTTCGGCTTTTGTTGATCTCGAGGATAAGATGATCAGCATGGTAACGTCTCAATGACAATATGAAATAATATGATTATTCTGTTGATCAAATTAGTAAAGAACTTTGTTTATTGAAAAGCAATTAAAATTTGTGAAATATTTTTTTCATTACGATGATTCTTATTATACACGAAATAAGACTTTATAGTGTCCAAGCGACCCCAAACGTAAAACTCAACAAAATTAAGTAAATAGTTATTCAAATGCAAGCCTCGGATTTTCAGGAGGAATGCGAAATAATTCTTTTTACGGAAATTTCTCAAATTTGAATAAGGGTTTTCCCAGGTCAGCTGAGGTTGATATACCTTTAAAAAATTGATATGAGAGTTTAACTATCTTTGAAATGTGAATTTTTATCTCATAGTAGTTTATTTAAGATTTGAATATTTATTACAGCTCGACCAAATCCTCCTGCCAAGCGAACTCGGAGAATGTTATGAGTACTCTCACATCAGGGGATTCAGGTAGACAGTCTAAATGAAATAAATTATATCTCCGAAAATGATCAAATCCTTTATTAAAAAGTTAAATTTTTCAACAAAACCACAAATATAAATAAGATATTCGGAAACCATAAGTTCATATGTTGACAATATAAACAAACCTTTGTTCCCTAAATATTCCCTGAAGAATACTCCCTGAAGATAAATATTCAATAATACCAAAAAATATTGACAAGGAACATTTGCTTATATGTTCATTGCAGCCAGGGAAGTATCGAGGTTGAGTTCACCTTGGTTCTACGGAGTCCCAACACTACGGACAACAGCACAGACAACAGCACATCGGTCATCAATGCTGAGACTCTGACACACGCTTTCCTTGAGGCTCTGGCCAATACATCCTCCAACTACAGTGTCCAGACCAATGAGACCAACTTTTTGGGTGAGAAATGCGTCAAAAATATAAATTTAGGATGAACTGATCATATGTTCACAAATAGTTATTGTTAAAATACTATAAAGAAACGAAAAAGATAATTTTAAGAAATTTCCATTTGAGATACATGTTTCGATTGATCTAAAGAAACAACTAAAGGTCAACTTGTAGAATTTTTTTAAACAATTGCGACATACTTTCAAGTACTAATGCAAAACAGCGCATTCTTAGGATTATCTCTGGTTACAAAAATTTGCTTTGAAACCAGAGAGTTCTAGAAAAAAAATTATGTAGTACTGATTGAGTGCAATCCTTTTATCAATGTATCGTTATCACTAATGTAGTGTCAACATCATTTGTTGGTAATATTTTGTTGTGAGATTTCTCCCTAGGCGCCAATATATAAATGAAATGCTCCTTAAAGCAATTATACTCTAAATAAGTTATCGTGATATAACTCTACATGCCTAAAAAATCCAAGTAACGAGTACTTCGCCTTTGCTTCATTGCAGAAGTGGTAATGGAGTCTGCAGCCAGTATAGTTGGGCAACACGAGTCCTCAGAAACCTTGACATCACTCCTGTCATCCTATCTTGAGCTAACAACAGGCGGTCAGACCTCAGCCTTGTCCTCGGCCATGTCCACAGAAGTAAGCTTGATACCAAGTTCACCAGTAAGTGGCACAGCTTCGTCTAATTTGCTCCTAGAAGCTGAATCAAGCACATCTTTGTATTCAACGCACCAGCTTAGCCCAAGCTTATTCCTTACTTCTGCTGCTTCTGCCACTGATTCGCCAACTTTTGAACACTCACAGATTGAAGCAGAGTCGTCCTTCCAGTTTATGATGTCTTTATCATCTGTGGACTTGGGATCATCCTACCAACGTAATTCCTTTACGGCATCATCTTCAGAATTACCGTCAACTGAAGTTTTACAAACATTGTCAGAGACTTTGATTGATGTGGAAACAGCTAGTAACATGATACCGTCAGCTGATGCTTCAATTCCCGGGACTTATGAATCGTCCACTTCCCAGATAAATCTGCAATCAACGCCCTCAATATTGGAGGGAATATCAAGCGTGTTTACAGAAGAAGTTCTGCTGCATTCATCAGGATTTCAAACTGGGCTGGATGAGTCAACTGACTCTACAGCTACTTCTTCAACAGTTTCTAAACTTGAGGCTTCTGCTGACTTGACCTTTCTGGTGTCAACGACATCTGATTTTCATTTTTCAACAACTGAGATCAATGTTGAAAGTGAATCAACGGACCCACACAATGATATCACGTCAATTGTTCAATCTTCTCTCCCCACGAATCACCAGTTTTCATCTTTTGATACCAATCTGCCTTCAACGTCACCATTATCATCTGATGTAACAACAGTTCAGTCAAGCAACATTCTGCCAGAATCATCAACCAGTCCAAGTGAAACAATGTCACATGAATCGTCCAAAATGCTTTCGTCTACAGAAACTTCATACATTGCAGATCTATCCTCCTCATCACCACGGATAGATTCCGTTTCAACGTCAGCAGCATTGTATGAAACAACAGGAGCGCCTTCTTCAAGTGAAGTTCTACCACAGTCATCACATACACAAGTTGAAAAATTTGAATTTGAATCATCTGGTTACATGTCATCGTCAATAGATGATGGTGTCGAATCATCCTCTATCCAAAACTCTCTTCTTTCTACAGTATCAGCTTTTGATAAACCAACAACACTTCAACAATCAAGCGAAAGCCTATGGCTATCATCAGAATTTCAAACAGAGACAACATCAACATATTTATCCTACATTATGACGTCTTCAGTTACAAGTTCACCTACTGTTGATTTTGACAGTGTGTCCCAACAGCCAGATATTCTTTCAACCACTGCTGTCTTTGAACCAACAATATCAACATTAAACAGTCATTTTTCAGTGGGTTCAACATTGTTCACTGAATCAGAAAGCATTGAATCTTCAAGTTACATCCTAATACAATCGAATCCAACCACGAATTTTAACCATGCTCTGACTTCGATGTCCTTGATTAGGGATTCAACAGAAACAACAATAGCTCCATCTGTTGAAATTCAGATACTATCATCTAGTACTGTGTTATCCAAGAATGGAATGACTTCATCAATTGATAACTCAGCAGTTTACACGTCTCTCCAAGGAACAGAAATGTTATCAAATAAAGTTGAATCTACAACACTACTTTCATCATCAAGTGATGTTCAGACACAATCATCTCAAGAAATGTTATCAGACACAATGAAATCCTCATCATCAAACGATGGTTTGTCTAGTGTCACAGAACCTGGAGAGACATCATCAACATCAAGTGATAATCTCCCTAAATCATCACACACGATGATATTGGACACTGAAACAACAAGCTCTGTTTCCTCACCAGATGATCATACATTGACATCGGGCATCATAGAGTTCACATCTAGCCTCAATCTTATCTCTGAAGAAACATTAGTAAGTGATCATAGTGTGTCCCTCGCTCACATTAGCTCTGTGTCAGGAGATGATGATTTAACATCTAACATTCTTGACACACCAGCAGCATCAACAGTAACGTCATCAGCAACAACAGAAGTTAGCTCTATTATATTTGAATCAACCCCGACACTTCCACTTGCATCATCTGTTGATGTTGATGTAATTTCTTCTGACAGCGAGGCAGCTCCTATGTCCACAATAGTTGGGACTTCAGTTTCCATTTTGGAATCAGACATCAGCGAGTCAACTTCTTCAAAGTTGATGACGACTGCAAATGATGAAATTTTGTCTGAAAGTGTAATTAATTCCCAGCACTCTAATAATTTCATGACATCTTTGGCCATAGCAGAATCAGCTTTTCTTGAAACATCAGAGACACAACCTACAATATTGCCAGTAACAACACAGGTCGTTTCAAGCTTGTTGGAATCAACAATATCAAAATCTGCCATAACATTGTCATCAATTGCTGAAACAACAAGTCCCATCCTTGAAACAATAGCAACATCCACTGAACCTTTTATAGAAACAACAGAAGTCGGTTCTACCAGAATAGAAGCAACAAAATCAACCTTCACATCGTCAAGTGACATCCTTGATGATCCATCTTCACGTCATCTTCCTTCAGATAAACCTGTGAGTACTTTTTTGACATATGGCAACGTAGACACTGCATATAACAGTTTGCCATCGACCAAGGATTCAATAGTAAGTTACAATAGTGTATCCAACACTGAAATTCACTCCATGACATTTAATGAAATCATGACATCATCTCCAGAAGCTTCAACAGAGCTGGATTCCAGCATGCTGGTATGGACAGCATCAACACTGACATCACTAAATCCAATTCTGCCACAATCAACTTTCAACATGGAATCTGACAATCTCTTTGCGACTTCTGTTTCATCATTCAATAACGTAGAGGATGGGTCTAGCAGTTTGATGTCATCAACAGATTCAACAGTAAGTGATTATTATGTGTCTATCAGTAAAATTTCGTCAATGAATCACATCACAACATTGTCTTCAACAGTTGAAGCAACAGCTATTATTCCTGAAACATCATTGGCATCAGCGGACACATTTACAACAGAGATGCTTTCTAGTAGGTTGGAATCAACAAGGTTGCCATTCACAGTAAGTCCCATCACATCAAAAGAGTTAACACAACCATTGACTGTGAGTTCTATTTCTATTTCTTCGCATGACATTGTAGAGACAGCATATAGCAGTTTGTTATCGAATGAGGATTTGTCAGTAAGCTACAATAGTGTATCCAACGCTGAATTTATTTCTATGTCATTAAATGATGTCATGACATCGTCACCAGAAGAATCTATAGAGATAGTTTCTAGCATGCTGCTATCAACTACATCACCACTAACATCATCAAGTGGGATTCTGCCACAAACAACCAATTACATGCAATCAGACGATCAGCTTGTGACATTGACATCGAACAGTGTAAAAGATGCATTTAGCAGTTTGTTGTCATCTGAGGACTTCTCTGTCAGTGATCATATTGTGCCCGGCCCTGGAAAAAGTTCAATGTCATTTAGTTATGTCACAACATATTTGCCAGGAGAAGAGGCAGAACCATTGACTCTCTCCACAGAAATGCTGGACTCAACAACTTCGTTATCATCATCAGTAACTGAGATTACGACACAATCTTCCTATGACAAAGTATCTGACAATACCTTTGCAACTTCAGTTTCTTTGCCTGACAATTATGAAACTGCATCTGGTGATTTTTCAATAAGTGATCGTCATGTTTTCAACAGCGAATCTAGAACGTTGTCGTTAAATTATGGAATGACAACTTCATCAATAGCCGAAGCAACAGCTGCTATACTTGAAACATCAATAGAAATAGTGGCTAATACAACGCAGATCGTTTCTAGTAATTTGGAATCCGCTGCATCGTCACTGACAAATGAGAATTTTCCACAAACAGCATACAACACAGTATCTGAAAGTGTGCTTGTGACTTCTATTTCGATGTCTGGTTATGAAGAGGATATATCTAGCATATCGCAGTCGTCTGAAGATTCGTCAGTAAGTGATCAATATGTGTCATTCATTGACGAAATGTCTGTGTCCTCAAATCATGTCATGACATCCTCGTCAATAACGGCAGCAATGGATATCATTCTGGAAACATCAGTGATATCTACAGAAACCTTAGCAATGACAACAGAGTTGCTTTCAAGCAGGCCGGAATCAACAATATCACCGACCTTATCTTCAAGTGAGATTCAACCACAATCAACTCATATGTTATCATCAGCCAATACACCTGCAAGTTCTATTTCTACATATGACAATGAAGAGACAGAATCTAGCAACTTGCTATCGACTGAGGATTTGTCAGTAAGTAATCACAATATATCAAACAGTGAAATAAGCTCTATGTTCTTTAATCCTGGTATGTTATCATCGCAAATAGCAGAGGTGACATCTGACATCCTTCAAACGTCAGAGTCCCCATCAGGAAAATTGACAGAAACAACAGAGATTTCTTCTAGCATGGTAGAATCAACAGAATCACCCATGTTGTCAGCAACTGAGATTCTGTCTCAATCAATGCACAATATGGCATCTGACAGTCTTATTGTGACTTTTGATAATGCAGTTGATGCATCAAGCACTCAGTTGTCGTTTAAGGACTCTTTCATAAGTGAATATAGTATGTCCAATATTAAGAAAAGCTTCATGATATCTAGCAGTAATTTGATATCATCACAAATAACAGAAGCTATTGCTGCTATTCGTGAAACATCTATGAAATCGACAGAATTATTTCCCTCAACAACAGATGTCGTTTCTAGCAGGTTAGAACCAACAGCATCATTTACACCAACAAGTGAGATTCGACCACAATCAACTCATAACATTGCATCAGAGAATCAGCTTGTAACTTTAATTACATCTAATGACATCATAGAGACCACATCTGTCAGTTTGTTTTCATCTGCTTATTTGTTATTAGATGATCAGAGTGTGTCCGACAGTGGAACAACCCCTATGTCCCATGATCATAGCATGGCATCGTCTCAAAGAGCAGAAGCACCGTCTCTCTTTAATTCTGATACATCAACAGTAGCGTTTCCAGTTACAACAAAGATCGTTTCTACCATGTTGGAATCATCACCACCATACACAGCAACGAATGAGATTCTGGCAGAAGCTACACACTCCATTGCATCAGACAATCAGCTTGTAACTTTAATTGCATCTAATGACATCATAGAGACCACATCTGTCAATTTGTTTTCATCTGCTCATTTGTCATTTGATGATCTCAGTATGTCAGACAGTGGAATAACCTCTATGTCCCATGAACATAGCATGTCATCGTCACAAAGAGCAGAAGCAACAACTCTCGTTATTTCAGATAGATCAACAAAATTATTTTCTGTTACAACAGAGATCGTTTCTAGCATTATGGAATCAACAGCATCGAGTGAGATTCTACCAAAATCTACAATCTACATGGCATCTGAGAATCCGTCTGTGACTCCTATTGCAACTGATGATGTCGTAGAGATCAAATCTTTCAGTTTGTTTTCATCTGCTTATTTGTCATTAGATGGGCACAGTGTGTCTGACATTGGTGTAACCTCTACGTCATATGATCATAGCATGGCATCGTCACAAAGAGCAGAAGCATCATCTCTCGTTACTTCAGATATATTAACAGATACATTTGCAGTAACAACAGAGATCCTTTCAACGGCATCAGCACCACACACATTGACGAGTGATATTCTGTCAGAATCTACACACTACATGGCATCTGACAATAGAGTTGTGACTGTTATTTCAACGTTTGATTATGAAGAGGATACATCTAGGACATTGCTTTCATCTGAGGATTTGTCAGTAAGTGATCAGAGTGTGTCAACAAGTATATTTTCCTCCATGTCATTTGATTTTGTTACATCACCATTGCTAGAAATAGGAACAAAATCTTAATTTCCTGATATAACTGAGACATCAACAGAAATATTGGCCCTGTCTTCAGAGACCCCTTCGGAAACACCACCAGCATCACAGTTGATATCGGATGTATTAACACTTCCTCAATCAAATGAGAGCATGTCACAATCAAATTACAACATGGCATCTGTAAGTGAAATCGTCCACTTCAGCTCAGTTTATGAATCTGTGACTACAAGTCTGACATCAGCGTTTACAGAAGCCACAACTGGCAGGTGGCCATCAACTGAGGATGCATCAGTAAGTGAAAGTTTGGATAGATCCAATTTAGGAACATTATCTATATTACCTAGCTTTATTTCCACAAATATGGAATATATTGCTTCGAGTTTTGATCAAACACCGCTTGTTAGCAGTGGTGAAGCAGTAGAAACACATTTAATCAATATAATTAGTCCATTATCACTCACTGGAGATGGCAGTTTATCGTCGCTTGTAATTACAACATTATCCGATGTTGAAAGCGAGTTTCTCAAATCATCAACATGGGGAAGTCATATCTCAGACCTAACGTTTTCAACATATGTATCCAAAGAAGACGGCTACAGTGGGAACCTTGATATATCGAAGAATGACTTTTATTCAATTTCATCTCATTCCTTAATCAATGTAGCATCTTCAACTCTGATAAACGAAGGTAGTTATATTCTTGAGACAACAGCAAAAGATAGCTTGTCTACATTAACAACATCTCAAATGATGAAACACTATGAATTGTCATCATCACATGCAAAAGATTTTGATTCACAAACAAATATCAATATTCCAAGTTCGGATAAGCATATCCTGTCAACAGAATCATTTGTTTCTGAATTATCAGAAAGTACATTTGCATTTTCTGTTGAAACCCAAACTGACACTTTCAAATCGTCAATCTTTGAAAGCCATGAGGGTTCATCTTATTCAACAAACATTGTTTCATCAACCCAAATTTTGTTGACATCATTCAAAGAGGATAATTATGCATCACATCATTCAATTTTAGATATAACAGATACTTTTTCCTCTGAGGGTTTCATTGTAACAATTGCCGGATCTCTGTCTTTAGCATCTGTCAAATCATCAATGTACACAAAAGACCAATCCGTTTCATCCGATAGTTTATTTACATCACATGATATAATGACAGATTCTGAACTCATGATCTTTTCATCTGACTCTGTAGTTCATATATCTTCTTTGGCCATTAGGTCTCCATTTGAAAGTGATACTCTTGAAATACTTCAGTCAACATCTCTAAGACAATTTGAATCTTCAATGACTTTAATGTTGTCATCCTACTCAGATGATACCTTTATGATATCAGACTCACAAGAAACATCATTAACAAGGGAAGCCACAACGTTTCATGTTGGGGCGTCTACTTCATATGGAATTAAAACATCTCAAACTTCTGTACTCCAACTCATTGAGTCATCTGTGCCAGCTGATGAATCCAGAACATCATCTTCCTCAACATCCTTTGTCACTCTTGTTCCCCCGGCTGCTTCATTATACCCTAGCAGCCATCTTGAAAATACAATCCTGTCTGTACAATCTTCTGAGATTTCCAATGACAATTCAATATACCTTTCTTCATCAGGGAAAGTTAATGAGGGTATGTCTTTACATTCTAGTGATGAAGGTATAAGGTTAGAGACAATTAGTGAAAAAACAGAATCTGTGCTTGCAACTGAAACAATTGGTGAAAGTACTTTGCTTTTGTTTTCATCTGGCCTTGGTAGTAAAAATACAGTAAAATTGTATTTCTCGAATGACATTGTTAGCGAGAGTGCAATTGAGTTCTCATCCACTAATCTTAACAGTAAACAAGAAGTATCTATGTATTCATCAGATATGCATACTTTTAATACTGCCGCAGTACATTTACAGTCATCAGAAATGCAGAGTGAATATATGTTTAATTTGGAATCATCATCAAATGAAGTTTCTTCATTGTTTTTATCAGGAATGCAAAATGAAAGCACATTTGACTATCCTCAATCAACATTACAAGAGGATGAAAGTTCTTCTATTGTGTCAGTTACTATACCTGACACATATCCCACACACGATGTTCACTCTACTGACATGGTGGTCACATCCTTTATGCCATCAATTGTTGAATCAACTGGATCCGTGCAACATATAACTGGAATTATGACTGAATCCGTTGTGAGGTCAAGTGATGTCAAAGGATCAGTTAGAAGCAGTCAAATATCACATTCACCTATTGGGATTTCACCAATTGACAGTATATCAGTTGGCATGTTCAGCCATTTTATTCAACCTAGCATGGAACATGCATCGGCTATATATGCTTCTGACAGTGTGTCTTCTGATTATGCAGAAAGCAAAATACAAACATCAACAGCATCAGATAGAGTAAGTAAACAGCATTATCTTCATACTTATCATTACTCTTCCACAACAACTAATCCAACTGGATTTCAACAGATTTGTCAGTCAACTCTAACACTTTACTTGAAATTGTTAACAGCAAGTAAGAACCAAGAAATAAGTCTTTATGTCAAAGCGGTATCAACTGGCTTTCCCATTGGTTTATAAATGCAGAATGGGTGACATTATCAGCAGTCTAAAATAATCCAATGATATTAACACACTGAAATTTTTATTTCTGTCAAATAAATCAATAAAGCCACCAATAATGCCAGGATTCTAAAATCTTCTAAAAGCTTGAATGATTTCAAATTAAAGAAAACTAACAGATATAATTTTACAAGAATGTTTTTTTATTTTAAAAAATCTCTTATTAGAAACTCAATCGATTTTCAAGCATTGCTTATTTTAGCAAATTTTCATTTAAAAATATATCATTTAGAAAAAATGCAGGAAACAACTTTAAAAGAAAGTTATAAAGAACGTTTCCAAAACAGTTTAAATAACAACTTGCTCAATACTTGGGGTGATATTGAATATAGATACTATTATTTTAAGAGCAGTTCTAAGTCAACCACTGTTTTTACTATGAAAATTATTATTTTTCAATAAGTGGGCACATTCATGAGATGATATAAAAAAGTCCCTTGTCTTGCTTATTCAAAATATTTTAAACATCCTTCCTTTCAAAGAACCAAATATTGAATTAGAAGCTCCATGCTCCCAGATTAAGATCCCCTTTTATTGTTAAAATTCAAATAATAATAAAACGAACAATGATCTTATAATTTGAAAAATGAATCCAATATCTAAATTGAACAATTTTGCCAATTACTAACTCTACTTCCAGATCACGCAATCATTGTCTTCAGTAGATACATTAGTTAGCTCTTTCGCTGCTACGGGATTCAATACTTTGTCAAGTACCAAGGAGTCAAAAGTAAGAAGTCGTTGTGAATCACCTTGTCTCTCAGTAGTGTAGACGATGATGACGCACATCTTACACGTGTGGACAGTAGTTGCATTGTGTCACAGACATCATCCATATACTCAGACCAACCTGTGTCGATTGTGTATACATTGTTGTATTGTTTTGTCAAGTAATAAATACATTTTTCATTTGGTAATTATATGTTGTTGTCAATTTGTTGGAATTGTATTTTAGATGTGCATTGCATGTTTGTGTGAAATAAGAACTAATGGTTGTTCATTATGATTCCAATTTGAAGTAAACTTCCGTAATTTGATTCATACATTCAAATTAAAATATTCATTCATTTAAATAGTTTTATTATTTTTGTCAAAATCGTTCATATGAGTATAGATAAAGAACAATCATGTTTCTTTGTACAAAGACAAAAATATCAATGAACACAAACCCAAAACATAATATAGTATACCTTTCATTTAGTAAGAAAGAAATATTTCAAAATGACAGATTTATAAGATAATTTTATAATCTGTTTTTGTTTGCATTTTGGACATCAGGGTTACAGAAATTAATGCCAAATGTGTTCTTGTATCATTATGAGTATCATATTTATGTACATAATAATTGCATGAGTCGAACTTAAGCAAACCCCAGTAAAGAAACAAACTCTTGTTAAATAGCTTTATATATGAAATTTATAATCACAAGAATATAACTGAAATATCTACAACAAACCAATGTTATTTTCTCTTTATTTTGCAGGCAACGACATCTTCTGTGACTGCAGGAACTACAACACCGTTTGAGATTGACGAAAGCAGCATCATTCTCACATCGTCGGAAACAAACTGGGCAACAACCTCGATACATTTCGAGACATCGTCTCTTCATGAAGTGGAAATATCTACCAGCCTCCAAAATTCTGGAACATCAAGTGTTGACTCTGTGATTGGAAGTAATGAGAATGTCCTGACAAGTTCTCTCCCAGAAGGTGTTTCAACGATTAGTATCTATGAAACAGCTATAGCAAGTACCTCCCTGTCAGATGCCACAAGTTCATTTCTGGGAGATTCATCAGGTGTTCTCAGTGAAGGTTTATCAACAAGCACAAGCACTGCAGTGACAAGTAGTGGGATTGGAGAAGCTGAAGTTACTTCATCTATTGTAAGTGACATGTCAAGTAACCTCAATATTGATGGTGTGACGAGCACAAACCTTAATGAAGCTGATGTGACCACACCATATGGGGAAATCACAAGTTCAGTCACTGATGATGTTTCTTCATTATTGAACAATGTTGTGACAAGCTCAGTGGACGTGATTGTTTCAAGTTCTGTCATTGATCCTGTTGTTTTCAGTACAACTGTTGATGCAGCTGCAAATAGTTTAGACGAAGTAACCAGTACAATTGAAATTGTTTCTGCCTCTATTCATGTTGTTGGAGATGTTACAAGTTTAGTTGAGAAGGATGCTACCAGTACCTTGCTAGAGCCTGGAGTATCCAGTAGCCAGAGTTCAATGGTGGATGATAGTACAAATACAGAAGATGTAACGAGTACGTCCATCAATGGCCTTGTCATCAGTACATATACCACTGTATATGATACCAGTTCAGGCGCGGAAAGCAATGTTCCCAGTTTACTTGAAGACAATACTGCGACGAGTACCCATGACAAAAATTTTGCAACAAACAGCTTATCAAGTACATTTTCTGATATAACAAGCTATGTGAAAGATTCCCCTGATTTGACTACTATCGTTCAAAGTTCTGAAACAAAAATACTTGTTGTCGAAGGTACTAGTTCAATTTTGGACGATTTTGTTTCAGAAACTGTCAAGAGTTCTCTCTCCAGTATTGTGATGGATACTGTTACCTCATTAGAGAATGCTGCAGTAACAACTACTCTAAGTAATGTCGGGGCCACCACTAATGTCAAGAATAATGTTATTTCAACCAGTGTAATTGATGCTGCAGCTTCAACTGCTATTGAAGAAGAAACCGCTACAACCTCTTCTGTTCTGGAAGCCATTTCAACTGCTATTGAAGAAGAAACCGCTACAACCTCTTCTGTTCTGGAAGCCACTTCAACTGCTATTGAAGATGAAACCGCTACAACCTCTTCTGTTCTGAAAGCCACTTCAACTGTTATGGATGAACTCTCAACAAAAACCAATGATGCTGGTACAACAAGTACTATCAGCAATGCTGTTCTATCAACTATCACAAATCTTGCTGCAAGTTCTTTGACTGATGGTTTTCATATAACGACTATAGATGATACAACTACCTTAGCTGATGCTGTTGCCACAACTTCTATACATGAAGCAGTCGTTGAATCAACTACTTTAACTTACATGAATGGTGAAGTTACAACAACTTCTGCAGCTGATCTGGTAGCTATAACTACCTTTGATGGCCTTGAAGCTTCAACTACAGTCGACAATCAAATTGCTACAACTACGTTAGTTGTTGATTCTATAACCGCTGCTGACCCTTTTCATACAACTTCACTCGAGGCAGTAGTTGCTTCAACTACAATCGCTGATCCTGATGCCTCAACTACAGTCACTTATCCTGATGCTTCAACTACAGCCACTTATTCTGATGCTTCAACTACAGTTGCTAATCCTGATGCTTCAACAACAG
Organism: Steromphala cineraria; assembly: GCA_916613615.1. NCBI lineage: Eukaryota > Metazoa > Mollusca > Gastropoda > Trochida > Trochidae > Steromphala > Steromphala cineraria. Next base: position 78,218,497 of record OU744721.1, read on the forward strand.
TTGCTAATCCTGATGCTTCAACTACAGTTGCTAATTCTGATGCTTCAACAACAGGCGCTAATCCTGATGCTTCAACTACAGTTGCTGATCCTGATGCTTCAACTTCCTTCCCTAATTCTGATGCTTCATCAACAGTCACTGATCCTGATGCGTCAACTACAGTCACTTATTCTGATGCTTCAACTACAGCCACTAATCAGGAATCTTCAACTACGATTACTGATCTCTCCGACTCATCTACTACAGCTTATATTGATACTTCAAGTACCTTTGATCCTTATGCTTCAACTTTCCTTGCTAACACTGTTGCTTCAACTTCCTTCCCTAATTCTGATGCTTCATCAATAGTCACTTATCCTGATGCTTCAACTACAGTTGCTAATCTTGATGCTTCAACAACAGTTGCTAATCCTGATGCTTCAACTACAGTTGCTAATCTTGATGCTTCAACAACAGTTGCTAATCCTGATGCTTCAACAACAGTTGCTAATCCTGATGCTTTAACAACAGTTGCTAATCCCGATGCTTCAACTACAGTTGCTTATCCTGATGCTTCAACTACAGTCGCTAATCCTGATGCTTCAACTACAGTTGCTAATCCTGATGCTTCAACTACAGTTGCTAATCTTGATGCTTCAACAACAGTCGCTAATCCTGATGCTTCAACTGCAGTTGCTAATCTTGATGCTTCAACAACAGTTGCTAATCCTGATGCTTTAACAACAGTTGCTAATCCCGATGCTTCAACTACAGTTGCTAATCCTGATGCTTCAACTACAGTTGCTAATCCTGATGCTTCAACTACAGTTGCTAATCCTGATGCTTCAACTACAGTTGCTAATCCTGATGCTTCAACTACAGTTGCTAATCCTGATGCTTCAACTACAGTCACTTATTCTGATGCTTCAACTACAGTCACTTATACTGATACTTCAACTACAGCCACTAATCAGGAATCTTCAACTACGATTGCTGATCTCTCCGACTCATCTATAACAGCTTATCTTGATGCTTCAAGTACCTTTGATCCTTATTCTTCAACTTTCCTTGCTAACACTGTTGCTTCAACTTCATTCCCTAGTTCTGATGCTTCATCAACAGTCACTTATCCTGATGCTTCATCAACAGTCACTTATCCTGATGCTTCAACTACAGTTGCTAATCCTGATGCTTCAACAACAGTTGCTAATCTTGATGCTTCAACTACAGTTGCTAATCCCGATGCTTCAACTACAGTCATTAATCCTGATGCTTCAACTACAGTTGCTAATCCTGATGCTTCAACAACAGTCGCTAATCCTGATGCTTCAACTACAGTTGCTGATCCTGATGCTTCAACTACAGTTGCTAATCCTGATGCATCAACTACAGTTGCTAATCTTGATGTTTCAACAACAGTTGCTAATCCTGATGCTTCAACTACAGTTGCTAATCCCGATGCTTCAACTACAGTTGCTAATCCCGATGCTTCAACTACAGTTGCTAAACCTGATGCTTCAACAACAGTTGCTAATCCTGATGCTTCAACTACAGTTGCTAATCCTGATGCTTCAACTACAGTTGCTGATCCTGATGCGTCAACTACAGTCACTTATTCTGATGCTTCAACTGCAGCCACTAATCAGGAATCTTCAACTACGATTGCTGATCTCTCCGACTCATCTACTACAGCTTATCTTGATGCTTCAAGTACATTTGATCCTGATGCTTCAACTTTCCTTGCTAACACTGTTGCTTCAACTTACTTCCCTAATTCTGATGCTTCAACAACAGTCGCTAATCCTGATGCTTCAACTACAGTTGCTAATCCTGATGTTTCAACAACAATCGCTAATACTGATGCTTCAACAACAATCGCTAATCCTGATGCTTCAACAACAATCGCTAATCCTGATGCTTCAACTACAGTTGCTAATCCTGATGCTTCAACAACATTAGCTAATCCAGTTGCCTTTACCACAGTCACTAATCTTGATGCTTCAACTACAGTCGTTAATCCTGATATTACAACTACAATTACCAATCCTGATTCTTCAACTGCCGTTGTCGATCCTGTTGCAACAACTAATGTCATGAATGCAAGCTCGACTGTTATCGGTGACACTGTATCTGCAACTACTATCGTCACTGATATGTTTGAAACAACTGCAGCCACAAACACTGCTGGTGATGCGTCAGAAACTTCTGTAATCCATGTTGATGCTACAACAACTCCAATCGAAGCTTTTGAAACCACAGTCATGAATGCTGGAACAACTTCACTATCAAACGAAGTTACAACAAATACGATTGTCCAATCGCCTTCTACTACTTTAATAAATGAAGCTTCGTCTTCAACTTCTGTCATTGTTGATGATGTTACAAATACTGCTACAACTGTTGTTATGGATGGTGATGCTACGAGTGCTGTAATAGATTCTACAAGTACAGTCACTGATACTGCTAAAACAACTGTAATGAATGACGTTTTGAGTACTGTCGCAAGCTCTATTATCAATGTCATGACTGAACCTACCAGCATTGATGCTGCTTCAAACACCCTGATAGATTCTGCTCCTTCAACAACCTTACTGGAAAATGGAATCGTAAGTTCTGTCTTGAATCCTGTGACGTCAGTAATATCAAGTTCATACCTTGTTCCTACTGATACAAGTTCTTTTGTTGGAGATACGGAAACAAGTAGTGACATGGAGCTTTCAACAACACTCAACATAAATACTGACACAAGTAGCACTACAGATGTCTCAACTAGCAGCATACCGTTGTCTCTTCAAATGACAAGCATCATAGCGTCTTCAGGTGCAATTGAACAATTTGTTCTGTCAAGTAGCCAACTTGATTCTGAAGAAGCAACAATCATTCGATTCTCAACTTCGGTTTCAACAATGGACACAATGAAGGAATCGTCAGAAATACTGTCATCACTAACTTCAAGTTATTTGCCATCAGACACTGAAAATGTATTAGGAACAGTATCAATCCAGGTTTCATCAACTGTACCAACGTTAACTGAGTCTGTTGTAACCAACGTAATGACATCATCCCCAGTAATGGATATAGCAACATCAGAACCATATTCCACATTTTCTTCTACTTCTACTTTTGTTGATGAATTCCTTTCAACAGATTTACCATTTTCGTCTTCCCATTCGGTTGAGTTCTCAACCTCTTTATTAGAACAAACATCTAATTTAGAGTCGGCTTCAGTTCTGTTTAAAACTTCATTAACTGAAACAGTGTCAAGCATAGAATCCATATCGACTACTGTCCAAAATGCATTAACTTCCTTTGTTGAACCCTCATCAAGCATAGAAGCAGATTCAACCTCTGTGGCATTGTGGAATGAAGAATCATCTTCAATAAGTAAAATAATGTCTACATCAAAACTCGAATTAACAACAGTTTCAGCAGTTGGAGATGCATCAACTCTTTTAATAGAATCAGTGCCCAGTACAGAACTAAAATCGACCACAGTCGACAAAGCTTCCAGTTCATTTGTTGAATCGACATCTTTCAATGGACTTGAGTCAACAGTAACGTCAAGGATTGACGCAGTTTCCAGTCAAGATTTTGAATCACCAACAGTTGCATCATCATATAAAGCACCTTTTTCGTTATTTGAATCTACACTAAATGCAGAATTTGAATCATCATCTACTTCGTTGAAAGAAACATCTACGATTACTCTTGAATCAAGCACAGTCCAATTTACCGAGGAAACATCTATGATTACTCTTGAATCAAGCACAGTCCAATTTGCCCAGGATACATCTACAATTACTCTTGATTCAAGCACAGTTCAATCTGCCGAGGATACATCTTCAGTTACTCTGGAATCAAGCACAGTTCAATTTGCTGAGGGTACATCTTCAGTTACTCTGGAATCAAGCACAGTTCAATCTGCCGAGGATACATCTATGATTACTCTGGAATCAAGCACAGTTCAATTTGCTGAGGATACATCTACGATTACTCTGGAATCAAGCACAGTTCAATCTGCCGAGGATACATCTACGATTACTCTGGAATCAAGCACAGTTCAATTTGCCGATGATACATCTACGATTACTCTGGAATCAAGCACAGTCCAATTTGCTGAGGGTACATCCCCACTTACTCTTGAATCAAGCACAGTTCAATCTGCCGTGGATACATCTACGATGACTCTGGAATCAAGCACAGTTCAATTTGCCGAGGATACATCTTCAGTTACTCTGGAATCAAGCACAGTTCAATCTGCCGAGGGTACATCTTCAGTTAATCTGGAATCAAGCACAGTTCCATTTGCTGAGGGTACATCTTCACTTACTCTGGAATCAAGCACAGTTCAATCTGCCGATGATACATCTACGATGACTCTGGAATCAAGCACAGTTCAATTTGCCGAGGATACATCTACGATTACTCTGGAATCAAGCACAGTTCAATTTGCTGAGGGTACATCTCCACTTACTTTTGAATCAAGCACAGTTCAATCTGCCGTGGATACATCTACGATGACTCTGGAATCAAGCACAGTTCAATTTGCCGAGGATACATCTACGATTACTCTGGAATCAAGCACAGTTCAATTTGCTGAGGGTACATCCCCACTTACTCCTGAATCAAGCACAGTTCAATCTGCCGTGGATACATCTATGATTACTCTGGAATCAAGCACAGTTCAATCTGCAGAGGGAACATCTACGATGACTCTGGAATCAAGCGCAGTTCAATTTGCTGATGATACATCTTCAGTAACTCTGGAATCAAGCACAGTTCAATCTGCCGTGGATACATCTATGATTACTCTGGAATCAAGCACAGTCCAATTTGCCGAGGGAACATCTTCACTTACTCTGGAATCAAGCACAGTTCAATTTGCCGAGGATACATCCACGATTACTCTTGAATCAAGCACAGTTCAATTTGCTGATGATACATCTTCATTTTCCCTTGAATCAAGCACAGTTCAATCTGCCGAGGGTACATCTACAATTACCCTGGAATCAAGCACAGTCCAATTTGCCGAGGATACATCTTCAGTAACTCTGGAATCAAGCACTGTCCAATTTGCCGAGGGAACATCTTCACTTACTCTGGAATCAAGCACAGTTCAATTTGCTGATGATACATCTTCATTTTCCCTTGAATCGAGCACAGTTCAATTTGCCGATGATACATCTTCAGTAACTCTGGAATCAAGCACAGTCCAATTTGCCGAGGATACATTTACAGTTACTCTTGAATCAAGCACAGTTCAATCTGCCGAGGGTACATCTACAATTACTCTGGAATCAAGCACAGTCCAATTTGCCGAGGATACATTTACAGTTACTCTTGAATCAAGCACAGTTCAATTTGCTGAGGATAGATCTTCATTTTCCCTTGAATCAAGCACAGTTCAAACAGTTGGTATTACGTCGATATTTACTCATGGAATAAGCACAATTTCATCATTTGAACATACAACAACAGTTACCACTGAATCAAGCACAGTTGCAACAGTTGAAGATGCATTGACTTCTTTCATTGATTCAATATCCAGTACAGAACTGAAATCAACACCTAAGGCAACAACCGCATTCCTAGTTTCTACTGGATTTTCAACTTTCATGATTGAATCAATTTCAAGCGAACAATTGGAATCAACCTCAATTCCATTAGTTGATGCATCAACTTCCTTGGTTGATTCAACGTTTAGCCCTAAACAAGAATCATCAACAGTTTCAACTATCCATTTTGACACTTCGTCTAATACAGAATTTGAATCTAGCGCTGTTCAAGTGTCCAGTGAAGTCTCTACAACTCTGATTGAAACAACTGTTCCAAAACTTGGTGAAACATCAACATTAGAACCACAGTCAACCATCGCACTGGAATCAACATCTTTGCTTGTAGCTGAAGAACCTGTGTCAGTTGAAACATCTCATGTTGAACAACTTATACAAACAACATCAGTTATGTATGAATCGTCGTATCAGGTAACAACCTCGGTTTATGAGGCTCCAACAACCTCCACAACTACCACAACAACAACTACAACTTCACCAACAACCACAAGCATCAACCCAACGACGACGACCACAGTGACTGCTACTGTTAAGACTTACAATGGTGTTGTCAGGATCACTAGTGGAGCAACGCTGACTGGAAACTATGCAGATCCAAATTCTCCAGAACGTCAACAGCTTGAGGAACAAATACGACAATTCGTAAGCATGTTTCAAATATATTTGTTGGTAAGAATTTTATGTATTGATAATTAAGTAATAGTCAGATGATAAGTGCATGTCAAAAGCGGAAGGAACAAAGTTGACCATTTGTAAACTTGCTTCAGAATTTGTATTGTAGATATTTGATGGAGTAAAATCATTATCAATATGTTAATAAAATTATTGAAAGCTCAGGAAATGAACGAAGAAATTTAATTCAAGAAGCTTATATTAATTTATTTTATATGGATGACGTATTTCATGAATCACTATGGTAAGTTTTCAATTCATCCTTTTCTTTCATTTAAGAATAATTACCAGTTTAAGCTTATATGATATAGACAGCGGAGGCCTTAGATATTTTCAAGAGACTGTAACTATTGTTCTTCCTTTCCAGTTAATATCAGTTTTTGGAAGCACAGCCATTGGACATTTGATAGACAGTATCGTCATTACTAGCCTCAGGTAAACACAGATATATATCTTCTATACTTTACTCGTAACATATCTATTATTGTATCAACTCTAATGATTTTTTTACTATAACTATTTATGCACATTATTTAGGTTATCCATATCTTAACATGTGCATAATCACTAGAATCTGCAATATCTAAGTTGTTGACTATTTCAAGTTTTTACATGTGCCATACTATACACTCTTTTGAATGTCATGTATATGTTTCGATTATTCCCATTCTGTTAACACATTATCCACACTTTGCTATGTTCATTTCTAATGATCGCCATCACTTTCCTAAAAAGAAGATATTACTTACTCGATGCATCAAAATATCTTTTACCAAAAAAAATCAAAATATCTACTGTTGAAAATGTACCCGAGTGTCTTTCATTACTTAAATTTCTTTTGATATCCAGTGTGGGCAGCGTGATTGTGGAATTCGAAGTGAGATTCACCTCCACCTCAGTGGCAGACAATGAAATGGCTGGAGTGTTCAACCAGGGCTACCAACAGATGACAAATAAATCATACATACTAGATGACGTTTATACAGGTAAAGGTCGCCACAAAAATACACCTCCTTTCTAGTAACAATGCAAAACCATGAAATACTAATACATCTTGATAATGCCACAGTGTGAAGAAGGGAGACGCGGTGTTTAGAGGTGATAAAAGTGATGAACTAAGGGATCTTTAGGTACTGGGTCCTTTCTAATATGGTATTGTTTAAAAGATAATAAAAGAAAAATTGATCATTTATAATTTCAATCTTATTTCAAGCTCTTTTATTTAGGAAGTCGGGATCTATCTTTGTGATGTTTAAATGTTGTAATATGGTCTGATGTAAAGGGGGGATGAGTTCCTTACAGTATATTATATCCACTGTATTATTGATAAATCATTCACCTGAAATAAAATTTCCTTTCCAAGGAGTTAGTAGCCGATTATCTCAAATACAGCATTAGCTTACAAAGTACTCATTTTCTGTGTTTTCCCCTCAGCTTTCACCGATGTAGAAGAGTCAATTGCAAGTTCAAACCAACAGGAGGGTAAGTAATATATATTTGTTATTCTCAGTAATCAAAACCTAATCAACAATGACCATCATAATATTTGTAATAGTCAAATGATATCAAATTGGTTCCTAATGGAAGAAAACATATGTAATTATCTATGCAATCCTATCTTCCAGGTACGTCAGAGGCAGGTCCTGAGCCCGGACACACTGAAACTGAAGGAGTACAGGCTGGTGAAACTTCACAACTATATGTTGCAACTACTACTGCCAACGTAGCACTGACATCTTACCAAGCAGGACCAGTGTCATCGAGCAGTTCACAGATGGTAGACCTAACCGAGAGTTCACAAATTGAAGATCTGAATGTCCCTACAAGTTCTATACCGGAAGGTGGTGAAACCTCATATATACCAGAGGCTTCAAGTATCTTAAGCAATCAGCCCCATTCAACTTATGTTGACGTCATGAGTTCCAGTCAGGAAGAAATCTACAGTACAGGTGTTGCAGATGTCCAGAGTTCTAGTGCAGCAGTTGAAGAAGCCCAAAGCTCAAGTCAAGAGGACATGCTTAGTGTCAGTCAAGACGTTTCAAGTTCTTACCAAACAGACATCCATGTAGCAAGCATTGAACAAATTCTCAGTTCGAGTTCAGACATATTAAGCACAGAGGTTGAAGGAATTACAAGTTCCAGTTTACAAGACATTCACAGTTCCAACCAAGGTCCGACCGACAGTGTAGCAGAATCCCCTTCATCGACTCCACTTCTTACTGACACTTTTACCACTTCAAATCAAGACTACGTTCAATCTTCATATTTTCAAGAAATACAGAGTTCTTACCAAACAGGTACATCAAATATTGTTGAATTTCATAGTTCCATTATGACAAAATTGATAAGCTCCAGTTTTTCTGAATTGTACATTTTGAGTACTGTGGTAGTTCATAGCACAAGATTGACAGGAGTTGAAAGCTCGGAAGATATCCAAAGTTCCAGTTCAAATGCAATAAGCTCTTCGACTTCAGTGAAAGATTCAACAGCTTCATATACATCAAGTTCTCATGTTGTAAATGCAGACAGTTCAAGTTTCATAGACTCCCAAGTTGAAGACAGTTCGAGTTTGCAACCCACTCAAAGTGACACAGTCTTTGAAAAGGCAACTCTATCACTATCCTTAACACCAGTGTTTACAAAGTTCCAAAGTGAAAGTAATATTGGGAGTCAAAACATTGCAAGTTCAAATCTGGACAAAACGCTCATAGTTTCTAGTTTCCCTAATCTACAAACCTCCATGCTTAGTTCTTTAAGAGACATGCAAACTTCATCATTTAGTTACCATGAGGTGGAAATATCAAGCTACAGAGACCCATATTTTTCAGGATTTTCCTATACAATGGACGTATCAAGTCTTAGTACAATAACACCCATGGTCTCAAATGACCAAAGCTCCCAAGCTACAACTGTAAGCCAAGGTGTTGGTGACATTGTCAGTTCCCAAAGTTTAATAATTTCCGAAACAAACATTCATGAAACCATATCATCTGAGGTTCTATCAACATCAACATATTCTTCTCAGAGTACAATTGCAGCACAAAGTGAAGTTCCTGACACAATCGTGTCCTCAAGTACATTTGCTAACCAATATTCGTCTGTAACATTGGATGGTGGTGAGTCTGAAATTATTAATGGTATCATTTCTAGCAGCACTATATCTATGTCAAAACCTGCACAAATAATATCTTCTGAGATTTCATTAACAAAAGGTTTCTATGTAACTGACATTTTATTATCATCATCAGAAAGCTCCAAAGATGCCATTTCAAATTCAGGTATGAGAGACTCAGATCAAGTTGAATCAAGGTGGTTTATTGACAAGACAGACATTCATGAAACGATATCAACTGAGGTACTATCAACCGCATCAGAATGGTCTCAGAGCTCAGTTGAAGCCGATGATGAAGCCACTGGCAGTCTTGCTTCGTCATCTGCCTTGGTAACCAAATACTCGACTGTATCAGTGGAAAACCAAATGACATCTTCTAGAATCTCATTGCCATTTTCAACTGAAGACTCCTTTAGCATTAAAGAATCTTCTGTAGCTTTATTATCTGAATCATATCAAACAAAGCTCGCCTTTCATAGCTCAGGACTTTCAGGACTTTCAGAATCTTCAGGACTTTCAGGACTTTCAGGAATAACATATACCACAGTGTCAACTGAACCTGTTATCAATACTTTCCTCTACTCATCATCAACTACAAGGGATAACTTCGAAACAATTTCTCCATCATCAACAGTATTTATGGAGATTACACATTCGGATTTTCTGGACTCGTTGCCGACAATTGACTTGGTATCATCCTCATTTGCAAATTTTGATAAGGAGGAAACAATAACAACACCTAAAGATTTGACGTCATTCACTAACACTGATCTGGTGGACTCTTCAGCCGCCTTGACGAGTGCATCACAAACAATGATAACATCAGTAATAGACGTGAATGAAGAATTGTCTATATCAAAGGCGATATCAGCTGATTTGATAGGCATCACTGATTCAATGTTCTTGTCCTTAAGTGATTATTCTTCAGATACGGGGGATAACGCACCATCAGTCATAGCTTCCAGCGCTGGACTTCTGATAACAACAGGTACGTCAGAATCTGTAAGTTTCTTTGATCCTTCATATTCAAAGGAAACAACCATGTTACTGTCATCAGCAGGAACGAGAGTAGGTGACTTGCATACAGCAACAAAGGGGTTATCTAAATCCATACTACCTTTTTCATTTGATACTACAATCAATGACTTTTCATCAACTGAAGATCATGTTTCAGTCATGACATCTGACGCTGCACTTCATGAAACAATGAGTATGTCAGGTTCAGTAACGTTTTATGATTTTCCAACATCAATTGCGGCAACAGAATCATTGTCATTTGTAGAAACTGTAAATTATCTAGCAATAGCTAGCACTACTGAGCACTTATTGAGCACAATAGCACCAATGCACTTTGCTTCAATCACAGCCACAAATACAGGGTTAGTAGGTTTAACGGATACGTCACATCAATCCACATCTCAATTACAAACAGTATCAGTCGAAGATGCATCATCAAGTGAGGAAGCTTTCAGGTCAATAGGTTTGTCAGACTATACAGAATTATCAGTTAGCACCTATCATCATCTGTCAGAGGTACGGTCTGAATCAAACAATTGGATACTAGAATCCTCAAGAGATATAAATTCCTCTCTAAACACACCAGTTTATACATTTGCAGATGCTATAGAATCAGGTAGTTCATCAACAATCCATCCAAGTGAATCAACGATTTTAAAGGGATCAATTTTCCCATCAACATCAGTAGTTGGTGTGCAAGCCATGTTATCATCGGCCATAGGATTACTGACATCACAAGTTAAGTCTGAGGAGACTGAATGGTCGATATTTAACCCCTCCTCGACATATGTAACTGAAGAGGCTGAAGAAGGCACAAAGACAGAGTCAGCAGTTATGTCGGAACACCTCCAGACATCATCTGATTCATATATTTCCATGATATCACAAATAGAGAAACAATCAACTATGAGTATTATAGATTTAAACACATCAGAATTGTCAGACCTTTTGGAATCACATTCAGTATATCAAGGGTTTGTCTTACTAACAACAACTGGAATGTTACAAGCTTCAGAACCTGCTCTTCAAACATCAGAAGATCTGTCACTATTACACTATAGTGACAAACATACCTCGGAGTACAAATCACCAATATTGTTGGTCTCCTCTCAAACACCAAAAGCAACAGAAATGATTACCACTGCACAAATAAGATCACTGAGCACTTCAGACTTCACCATACTCGCACTAAGCACCTTGTACTATTCATCCACAGAATCCATGTTCACTGGTATAGATTCATCTGTGGCATCATCTTCAGAACTCGTAGCATCTACATCAGCATCAGGATATGCATACGCAATAGCAACAGCATCAGCAGGATCAGCAGCAACAGCATCAGCATCAGCAATAGCAACAGCAACAACAGCATCAGCATTAGCATCAGTATCAACGGCATCATCAGCATCATCAGCATCAGCTATTGGAACCTCAACACCTAGAGGACTAGTATCATCAATGTCCTCAGAACTCGAAGCATCTGAATCTGCTATTGGACTCTCAACACATGAAACAACCATTATGGGTGCAGTTTCAGACGGCGTTCAACCCTCTTCCTTGTCCTTCACTCTGAACCAGATCCCAATGTCAACTCAAGTAGCCACAGAGTCTCTGATACTGCTGAAGGACTGTGGCTCTGCAGGTTCCAATGGTTCATCTTGTATAATGTCAACAGTCATGGAGACTTCGTCAGTGCAGATCGATATTCCACAACCTTCAAGCACAGAGCTTTCACCTTCATATTCGTACTTAGGTAAGATGAACAGTAAGATAATATACATTTTACTTTTTATTAATTCTTTCAATAACTGTTAGGACAATAATTAAGGATTAACAGGATATTCACTACGCTTCCCTGTACATCAGCCACATCAATTGTAAAAACATCCCCTTGCTACTTTGTCACCATTTTAATCTCTCACTCAATCATAACTCACTCAACCTCATTTACCGTGTAAACATGCAGCTGGCTTCTAATTAGTAACATAATCTCATTTTACACCAGTTATCTCAGCCATTATTCAATCCCAAATCAAACCATATTACCCAGTCTGTTTAAAAAATCTTGATGCATATTTTTTCTATGCATTACTAATTTTTTATGCTTGACAACGACATTTGGAACTATGATCCAAACGTTGAAGTCGACAAGCAATTGAAACGCATTTTTTTTTAAATCAAGAATATAGTAAATGATGATAATACGCATATTACGCAAGTGTGTATATATCTTCTCTATCCTTGTACCCAGTAAACGAGTGTGTGAGCGACCCCTGTCCTGAACACTCCACGTGTGTAGATCAGACGGAGGGGTACCGGTGTGAGTGTAACACGGGCTTCAACATGATGGGGGAAACATGCTCTGGTAAGTTCGAGTGTTTTTAACATGTTGGTTAAAATTCATATAACAAATTTGTACATCCTGGACTTGTATCGTTGTCTTTCTTCAATGATACATTACATATATTTGATGAAATCAGCACTTGTCGTGACCACCTATCTTAATTGACATATTACTTTGACATTTGTGTATTTTTATGTGAGTGAACTTCTAACGGACGTCAATTAAATAGATGATGCAACTAACCATGAAGTGAAACGCATATCAAAGGAAAACAAAACAAATCCAACACTAAGTAAAAATATTGAAATTAATCAAAATAGTACCAGTTTAAATCAAAATTGGTCTGATCACTGCAGATATAGACGAGTGTGAAGCAGGGGCGTGCTCTGATTTCTCCACGTGCAACAACACTGTGGGCAGCTACACGTGCACGTGCATCACAGGGTACATCATGGATTACTCAGTCTGTATCGGTACGTGTTCATGACTCAAAACAACACTAAATTAGCAATGTTAGTCCAAATTATTAAGTTAAAAAAATTTGTCACAGGACGCCAAACTGTATTTTAACAAATGTGATATTTACGTATAGTTATTTATCTTGGTATTATGGTATTATTCTTTATGTCATCGTGAAAGTTAGAGGAAGATCAGATTAAGATATAACAACATGTAACATTAGCCAGTCACATTGTATACGATATGATATCAAGACACCAACACGATTCTAGCGTAATAAAGATATAAGGCGTTATAATTATGCCTTTCTCCTGAAATAATTATTATGGAAGATCGTTTAAGATCATCAGATTCAGATTTAACAACACGTAAGATAAGCCAGTCACATGATATACCGTTTCATACTTGCAAGATATACAAGTAGAATATCAAAACACCAATACAACTGCAACTCTCGAATTATTATTAAAACTGTATCACACGGAAGATCGTTTACTATTTGCCCTTCATCTGACAGACGACGACGAGTGTGAGGATGACCCCTGCCCCAGCAACTCGGACTGTACCAACACAGCTGGCAGCTTCACGTGTACCTGTAGGGAGGGCTTCAACACCGTCGGGGACCTCTGTCAGGGTGAGTCTTGTGATCTAACCTTCATAAAGATTTGAAAATTTGGATCACATAATTCATCTGAAATAGTACAAATTGTGTTCGTTATCGGGATGGAGTCCCATGTGAATTTGATTTTAAAACCACACCCACGGACTGGTCTTTCCAACAGCTTGATCGCGTCGAGGTCGCGTAGTATAGATATATGTTTTTCTTATACACGTTTTTAAACATGACTATACAGATTCATATTGGTTTAATACATATGACAAATCTACGAATCTATAATAACCCTTAACAAGGAATTGATATGAACATTGATACATTTTTCTACAAGAATTGTAGGCCTAATTATACCATATGAAGACTCCATCTCTCAAAAGCCTTCAAATCTAGCATTATTCAAGCGTACTTAAAATGACTTTCCTTCCCATAACAGATATTGACGAATGTATTGGATCTCCCTGCGATGTAAACTACGACTGTATCAACACTGTTGGCAGCTTCTACTGTGTGTGTAAACAGGGCTTCGTCAACAATGGGTCCGAGTGCCAGGGTAGGTGTCTGGTCTTTGAAGGAATAAACGGGGGAAATAGTTTCAACCTCACATTAATTAGTGGCAGGCACATTAGTGGTAGACATATATCACTCTCACATTTAGAATGGCAATTTTTATGGCGATTTTAAAGTTTTTTTGATGTCTAATTCAAGAATCTTTTAATGGGGCATTTTTTCACAAGGTTAAATCAAACTATTTTGAACTACGTCTATCGATAAGGCTATATATAAGATATAAATAATTCATAGTCGTAAAGTAAATACTCACTCACAGTTCATGTCGCCGTTATACTGAAAGATAGGCAAAGATAGATGAACCATAGAACACTCAAAGTTGGCACAAACTGATACCTATTCGTTCTTTCTATAAATTGCTTTGTTTGATTAAGTCAGATTTTGATTAATCACCATACGGATTAAAAGCAGTGGACATGAATGTGACCGTTACATACCGTTTCAGATGTGAACGAGTGTCTGATCGACAAGTGCCCCTCCCACTCCACGTGTTCCAACAACCCAGGAAGCTTCTCCTGCACATGCGTAGAGGGGTACTTCAAACAAAACGGACTGTGCTTAGGTAAGAAAATGTTTATACCCTTAAGAAAATTGTCTTCATCTATAGCCATTACTTTTATTTAAGAAAACGTTATTTCTGATATTATGTCATACTTACAACATTTTGATTATGGTTCTAAACTTGCCTAGCATATAGCGCAGCACATCTTTAGGATCTAAAGATATAGGTTAGCAGCGGGTATTTGGTTAAAAATTGGTTAAAGATTATTCCATATAGGCAACATACATGCCATATGGTTTTTCCTTTATACACGTTATAATGTCAAAATAATGTATAGACTACTAAAACGACATGAAATGTTGATGTAGACGTGAACGAGTGCGACATCTCACCGTGTGCTGTGGACGCTGTATGTACCAACACCGACGGGGACTACAGCTGCGCCTGTCTACAGGGATACACCGTCGTGGACGACGTTTGTACAGGTTAGTGGTTAAAAATGAAAACATCTGGACATCGCACGTGTAAGTTGTATGAGAATAATGCAGAGGTTTTTATGGATGATAACTTCTTTGTTCATTGTATGCAAAGTTTCGACACAGATTCTTGTGTCGTTCTCAAGCAGAGAACGTCGCATACAATGAACAAAGAAGTTGCCATCCATATATTCCTTTGCATTATTGTCATTCCAACTTCTAAAATGCCTCTCAAAGAAGTTAAGTTGTATGAGATCGCTATCTTTAAATAGGGAGATCATGGTATGTTGGTATAGAAAGAGAAACCTTAAGATAAAGTACAAGGAATAAGCTTTTAGTTATCTGTAATTTGTTAGGAACTGTTTGAATATAGAAGAAAATATCGTGAGGACAAAATGCTTTATCATTTAGCGTTACGAGTAGATTGTAATTTTTGTGTGTTAAATAACAGAACGTTAGACAAAACTTGTATAAACAAATACTTTACTTAACCCTTTCCTTTATTTTCAATCAGGCAATATCTTCTTGTAAAAAAATGAATGCCCCTTCTCCTTCAAAGCCTATTGTTGCTTTTTGTTCTCAAACGACACATCCTTATCATATTTATTTATGTAGTTCTCTATTATTTAGTGTTTTGTTTTTTATATAATGAGTCTGCAAACGAGTTTTTCTTCATTTAAAAACAATAGTATAGAAGTCTAAAATCTTAAGAACATGTTTCTTTAACCTAGCCAAATTTGAAATTACCTAATTTGTTGCAACCTTGAAAAAACTAATACATTTCTATGCTTGCATCAAGATGTTATGGTTAATAAAAAAATTATTGTATAAGAAGCATTATATTATGAGAATGTATAACAAACATCTCATATTACTCCAGATATAGACGAGTGTGAGGGAGCGGACGTGTGTCCCCAGCACACCGTGTGTGTCAACTCTGAGGGGAGCTACTCCTGCCCCTGTCGGGACGGCTTCCAGGATCTCGGGGGGCTCTGTGTCGGTAAGTGTACACAACTCCTATGTAGGGATTATAGAGATTAAAACATATATTTCTTATTCTTTTATGAAAAGAGTTCATTGGTGTGTTACCTGAGCCCTTTCGATGGTTGTCTATAAATTTGCACGAGTTTTGCAAATGTTCAATCCACATGTCACACTTTGAGTGTAACAAATCTCTATTATTCATCAGTTCAAATCTTGTAATATCATCTATATTAAGAAATCACTTTGATTGCTATATTTTGCTATTATGACCGTATGACGTCATTAATACTTATTTTGATACGTCATAGAAGACAAAGCCATAATCTTTGTAAGGCAAATGTGATAAAATGATATTGATTTTTAGTAATTCTCTTCATTCTCTCGATATATCAAATTCAAATGTTTGACACTCAAATAAAATGTGTGAACAGACTGATTAAAATCGACCTATTTCGAGGTATAAATTTTTTAAAGTATCGATTCCATGTAAACTCTATACGAAATCCTCTACACTATAGGACTCAGTGGAAAGGAAAACTTTTGAAATAGCAAGTTGGATAATCGATAGAGTTAATATTTTAAAACTTTTTTTTCTTGGAACTAGCTAGGTCAATTTTAATCAGACTGAGTTTGTGAATAAATACATAATTCGAATCAATTGAAAACAACACGATTGTATGCTATCACTTTACATACATCTATCAATTATGCAACAATCCAGGAACGACTTGGTATATTTAGAACTCAGTTCAGTGATTTATTGAGTTGACGTATTTGCCCTAACAGAAGGCGTGTTTGTTTCTAATAAGCAACTATCCCAGAGGAAGCCATTAAATATTAACGTTACCATTACAGACAGTGACGAGTGCCTGACAAGCCCGTGTGGAGTTAACGAGGTCTGCTCCAACACTGTAGGAGGGTACAGCTGCCTCTGTGAAGACGGGTACACTAACTCCTCGGGATCATGCGAAGGTACTTATTGTCACGGAACATGTCTTCAGAAGTAAGATAAGCCAATAATCCTAACAATGTGACATCCATCCGGAAGGTTTTGTCATTCGTAATCAATTAATTGTTTGGTGTTGATAATGAAAATGGGAGTCGAATTTATGTTGTATTCAATCAATCATTCGAAATGTATTTATCAACTTTTGAATAAATCTGAGGATAAAATGGTTAAATGTTCCTCTGTTTTCACTAGTATTGTTTTCTTATGATTAATTAAGCGTACAAGATAATTTGTCAACCATATATTTACAGTGTGACCTGATAAGCAATCAAAACTTTTTTGATCAAACTAAATAAACTGTATCATTAACATTAACTGATCAAATTCAACACATTCAACCTGTAAACCCCCAGTTCGGGAAGGGATAAATGGAAGATTCAAATATATATTGCCAAAATGAAATATATGACAGCAACAAAAAAATCATTTGTATGAACCAATACTTCTTTTGTTGAATTCTCTCCCCCCAGACGAGGACGAATGTGAGGGAGAGAGTCCCTGCCCCCCTAACACTGACTGTGAGAACACTCCCGGGGGGTACAACTGTCCCTGTTCATCCGGGTACCTGCTGTCTCTTGGCCAGTGTGAAGGTAATTCATTGTCATAGTATATGAATTTACTGTAATGACTGTAATGTACCTAATACATATTTGTAGAAATGAGATCCTGAAAATTGGAAGTAGTGACCTATATGGCATAAGCGCTAAGACGCTGCCATAAACGTACAATTCACTCAGGGTAAATTTAGCTTTGTACCACTATTGATGGACTGGATCTGTGAGTCTGTGCAAAAATTGGTGTTCGATTCGAACATGAATCATACTGACTTCCTCTCGTTTCTACAAATGTCACTAAGTGGATGGCGATTTATAAATGACACCTATTACAATTTGCGTTCTAATGCCGTTCAGTATATTTCATGATGTAGATATCTCTTATATCAATCAAAGTGAATGCAAAAGAGAAGGTTATATCATGTGTTGTTTGTACGTGTAGATATCGACGAGTGTAGCTCGAGTCCCTGCCCCGCCCACTCCACGTGTCTAAACACTGCAGGCAGCTTCACGTGTACATGTCAACATGGCTTCTACCAGAGGGGGCCGCTACAGTGTGTAGGTGAGGTATTCCCTTAATTGATGGTACATTAAGTATTTGTAACAGTTGTTAATGGTACAAATGATTTTACGTTCCTTGAGTTCTGAACCTGAAGTATTTTTATTTTTTGAGCACATAACCTTGGCATTATATGTTTTGAATGCTGAAAGTATCAAACTTTTTGAGAGCCGAACCTGGATTATAGCATCAATATATTAGAATTAGCTGGTAATGGTTCCAATGTTGTTACGTTTCCTGAGTTCTTAATCTGAATTATATATTTATTTAGTGTATAACGTGAAAATCAAATGTTTTGAGTGCTGAAAGTATTCTGATGCTTCTTGAGAGCTGAATCTTGATAACAACATCATTTGAGTTTATTTCTTGAAAGCTGAGGCTAACTTATGATAATTTTAGGATAAAACTAGATTATGATATTTCTTGAGTGAAGCTGAATCACTAGTATATATTGTGCGGGGTACTAAGATATATTTGAGTGCTCAACTGCGAAAATCGAAAGCTTGTATGCTAACTCAAATGTTTTAGGAACATCATTCATTGAAAGTCTAAAATAGAATCTGTGCATACAATTAACTGTAATTACCAAACCTTATGGAAGCTCAACTTATGTACCTGTTCCCCCCAGAGAGCCAGGTATTCTCCAGCTCTGTCCGTCTACTGGAGATCGAGGGAGAGACTGCTGTCTTCCTGTCTGTCTACAGCGATATGGACTCACCGGAGTCTCAGCAACTGGCGACCGTCTTCAGTGACACGGTAAGTTTGCTGACAATTGTTGCAATATTCTTGAAACTATGTCAGTGGTTGTGATGGCATGGGTAGCATTAGATGTCGCAATTAACTGACGAACTATCACCTGATAAAAAGTGATTCACAACACAAAGTTTTATTTGCGCTTTCAAATGTAACATAAAATGACCTGTGGTTTTCAGTCGACTTATTGCTAATTGAAAAGTTATCTGCCCCTTAAATGATACGCAACATAGCCTTAACGTATGTTATATTTAAACGTACTTAAAAGACTACAGGACGCGTGGTGACGTGGGCCACAACGCACAAAACACGTAGTTCACATCAACTGGCCATGTGTATTGTTAAATGATAGCAAAAACGTTATCCATAGTTTAAAGGCTTGTCCAGGAAACCTCTTTCTTTTCCTTATATGAATTATCCTTCCAAATGTACCTCACTTCTTAACACGTTGTTATCACCACCTTCAGTTGACCAGCTGCCTGAACGCTTCCCTGGGGTCGGTTCTGTACGGGACGGCGGTGACCACCTTCAGTGCGGGCAGTATCGTGGTGGACGCCACGGTGTACGTCGACTACACCTACAGTGGTGGGGACATCGTGCTGGTGGACCTGGTGCAGACCAACTCAGACATGTTCGGGGACAATGGGCTCGTCATTGATGAGAACTCGCTCAACTTTACAGGTGTGCTTTGTAACTTTATACCGAGAAGGTTTTCACATTTGTAAAGAACTTTTTGAGAAAAAAAAGAATCAAAGATTATCTTGGATGTTTTACAGGTGGGTTGTGAGACATTATAGAGCTTGAATGCTTTAAAAAATATACCCGTACTATGACGAATCATGAAACGTTTTTAAAGTAACTCTTGTTTGGAATTAGACTTTATCAAGTATTCAATGGTGAACTTTTAAGACTTGATAAAGAGTAATATCGTGAGCTTTCAGGCATTAAAAAACTTAAGACAAGCTCCTTTTATGATCATGACAACGGTTGTTTATAGATTTCCACGTATGTACATTCTTTGACAAATAAAACTGTACATAGAACAATAATATCCAATAAAATAATTAAAATCAGATTCAATTTTCCCTTATCATACCTCTATTCCAGACATAGACGAATGTTCTGAGCCCAGCTGGAACGACTGTGCCCCTGAAGCAGTGTGTCTCAACTCGATGGGGTCCTACAACTGTACGTGTGGAGTAGAGTACCTGGACTACTCAACCAATCTCGACAGACCGGGCCGCATTTGTATTAGTAAGATTATATCTTATCAACAATAATTTTTAAGAGCCTATATTTTCTTTATATTTAATTACGTCAAGAGTAGTATAATGTATATTGAACAGAGTTATGTTCATACTGAATTTTGGTTCTGAAAATGAAAGTTGAAGGTCATTGTTCAAGATTTAATGCTGTAGTTTTTAACTATTCCCTTTTCATATAGAACACACAGTTCAAAACGAATTATTTATTTATGAAATTCCAGGTGACAATGTTCTTCATGTTTTAATCTTTACAGTCATTGGAGATGGGAACCAGGACGAAATCAGAGGAATGTCAATCAGCATTGCCAAGACGTACTTCAAGACCTCGGAGAATGTAGAGGTGACAGTCACCTTAGAGCGAGGGTCCCATGTTACCTACACCGTCACTTTCGACGACGGTAACACCGAGGTTACCAGTGATCCAGAGGTCTTGGCATTCCTCAATCCTTTCACGTTCAACCACGCTTACAGTGAGGCAAACACCTACACAATAACTGTCATGGCGGCCAATGACGTTGGCTCCATCACCAAGACGCATCAGGTTATTATTGAGGAAGAAATTCGCGATCTTGAGCTACAGGTTCAAACTGGATCAAACGAGTTTGAACGGGAGTTTGTATTGTCCGTTGCAGACAGCGATCTTGTTCTTGAAAACATTCTCTGTGACTTCAAATTTGGGGATGGGAATGTTGACAGTCAAACTGTCGGTATTTTGTCTAATGCCGTAACAAAATCATATACGAAAATCTACGAACTGGGGGACTACATTGCTTCGGTAACATGTACGAACCACGTATCGACCTCAGAAGCTACATCATCCTTCTACATTGAAGAGAGTATTGCGGATTTAACCATCACTACAAGCAAAACTATCGTCAATCCAAGTGATACCTTTGTCCTTAACATTGCAACTACAAAAGGATCTAGCATAACCTTGAATCTAGATCTGGATGACGGGAGGATTGAGACCTTAGAACTTGGCAATATGATGAAAGGAGCCTCCAACTTGCAAGTCACCAAATCCTACCCCACACCAGGTTTTTACACCCCAAAGGCAACAGCCAGCAACAGAGGGTCATCAATTACTGTCACTCTCAGTGACACCGTGGCAGTCCAACATGAGGTGAAGGATCTTACACATAGTACACATAGTCCTGTAGGTGTTCCTCCTGGGGTTATATATGTCACCATAGAATATCCTTCAACTACCAAACCTCCATCCTATGTGTCATGCGAAACAGACCTTCAACACGTCACAGAAGAAATTTATTCTGCTGACGTCATTTCTTCGGATGTTCCATTGTCATTCACTATGACGTGGACAAGTATCAATCATGTTGGGCGCATTCCTTTTCTCGTCAACTGCTCCAACCTTCTAAGTTATCAAATCCTGAACTCCGAGGTATTCATTCAGAGGAAAATCAGTGGGGCTGTGATATCCGCAGATCTTTTGTTCATCCCTATAGGCGGCACAGTTCAATTAACATTAACTGTAGAAGCTGGAAGTCACGTTAACTACGAGTTTGACTTTGGTGACGAATCCAAAATAGAAGGAACCTTCCAAGATGTTCTAGTTAATGACAAAACAGTAGCTACCCAAAAGGCATATGCTGTTGAGGGATTCTATGACGTTGTCGTTCAAGTATTCAATGATGTATCTTACCAAGAATCTACAGTGACCATCGGGGCTTTAGAGGAAGTAAAGGGACTTGTTGTTGATAGGGGTTATTTCATTTTGGACAATGCGGAAAGTCTGACGGCAGGACATGGACAAAACAACGATATGTTTCCTCTTGAACGACCAGTCATATTCAATGCAACGTTAAAATCAGGAAACGGAATAACTTACATATGGGATTTTGGAGACGGCGAAATCACAGAAAATGAAGACCCATTGACAGGTCATCAATATCCAGCTGCAGGAACATATTCTGTGATCGTGAATGCAACCAATGCCCTTTTTTTCGATACCGTCAGGTTCAGCGTAACTACCCAACAAACTGTCCTACCGAAATCATTGAGAAACAACGGCCCAACAGACGCTTATAGAAACATAACATTCACATTAGAACTAGCTAGACCGGGGACCCATTCATGTGTAACTTTCGATACAGGAGATGGTACCACACCAGTTTTGTATGGTGAACACCGCTGTAAGTCTAAACCGGGACTAGAGGGGCACAAGTTCCATCTCTGGACGCCAGGCAACACGCTTCAACATAAGCACATGTATACCTCAAATGAAACGTTTTATGTGACATCAAGAAGCTTCAACGAGGTGTCAGAAGGCACCATTTCCACTGTAGCTGTCGTGAGCGGTGTGAGTTGCCACTACCCTCTGGTCCATATAGTAGGAGGAGGGCAGTTGATAGACGAACCTGTCACCAAGTACAGGTCAGGATGGCTAGTTCTGGAAAGCACAGTAGATCTGAACTGCGAAGTCACCAACTCAGCCGACTATAACTGGACAGCCTTCAAAGTTTCACAGAGATCGAACTTTCTGGATTTCATACTGGAGCCCTATGCTACTGATTCTGTCCAGTCGGGACTCTTCACAATTCTATTCCGTCCAAGAGCATTTGAAGCAGGGGAGTACAAGATAAGTCTGAACGTGTCCATGTCGGGGATACCGGGACTCTTTCACTCTGACTTCACATACCTCAGAATCCTGCCCACCGACCTGAAGGCTCGTATCAAAGGAGGAACCGGAAGAGCTATCGGCTATGACAAGTTACTCACTCTCGATGCAGCGTCCGAGAGTTCTGACCCAGATGTTGATGACCAATCACTGGCCAATCTGACCTATGTCTGGTGGTGTCGGCTGGAAGAAGAATCATACGATGATGCTGTAGACGAGGTAATCACAATTCCTAAGAACCTCTCCGGAATCTTCCCCAATGAATCTACAGGATGTTTCGGGACGGGTGTAGGTCGTCTGCCCCTCACTGACGGAGTGCTCACCTTCAACACACGGCTCTTTATGTTCGGCTCAACCAACGTTTTCAGAGTTGATGTTATATCTGGGGACAGAACGTCCAGCTTCGAGCAGGCCGTTACCATCGTAGAAGGTGACCCGAGATATTTCCTTTTCGAGTAAGTATTGTGATATTTTGGTTAACTGACTTTATAACTTAGACTATTAATAAATTTCAATATACTTACATATATTAACAATAAAGGTTTACAATATTGTATTATACCAAAATTGTGCTATGTGCTCGAACATCAGTTGGAGAGATTACTTATAAAAAACATGATGTAAATAATATACAACTTTAAGTTTTGTAAATTTGTAAATTAAAGAGTTTCATAGCCGTAGCTCTATTCGTTTTTAAATAAAATGAAATATACCCTAAGTTCAAAAACTGATTTGGTTTTACAGCTGTAAGGTGAACTGCGAATCCAAAATGAACCCTTCCAATGACCTGTCGATGCAAAGTCGGTGTGAGATGTGCCACCCTCTAGACAAGGTGTTCTACAACTGGACACTACTCCTGTACGAGGAGTCCTCCAGCAGCTTCTCTACCGTGGACAACCTGGAGGATCTCCTGTCTTCAGACACTCACAGCTCCAGCGTGCACTTCCCTCCACACTCCCTGCTACAAGGTAGACGCTACAAGCTGAGGCTAGACGCTAACCTCCGAGGCTACGCTCCAAGCTTTACAGAGTACGACTTCAGAACTGTTGAACCACCCTATGGAGGAATTTGCGAAATAATACCGGGTCAAGGTCTGTTGCAACATTTCAACATTTTGACTTGAACATGTGTTGAGTGAAAGATTTTATACAATGTACAGGCCTAATTCTGTTGATTTAGACATTTTACACATTCCTGTATTTTATGAGCTTATCGCAAAGACCGAAACATTGTAATGTATTTGCAGATCTTCATCAAGGGTCACATTTACCCCTGTGTTCTATCTGATGAACCGAGAACTGAATAGAATTCCCTGCATTTAAAGCAGTCATTCAGTTTGAGTCATTAGCATAATCCTCGTTCCGTTAAACATTTTATTTTGCCAATGCTCTGTGAAGTTCTGAAAAATGTATAACGCAGAATTACATTTCAAACACAGCGGATACCCTGGGTCTGAAGCTAACCCTGCAGTGTAACGGGTGGATCAACCCCGGCGAGGAGGACGCTATGGGGGCAGGGCTGTGGTACCGCTTCCTCCTGTACCCCCGGGGCAGGGATGACGTGCAGCTGCTCTACTACGGGACGGACCCCTACACCCCAGAGTCCCAGGTAGCCATAGGGAAGTCCTCAAACGACTACATGTACGACATAGTCATCAGGGTCGCCAACCCGACTGGCGCCTTCATAGAGAACAGGCTGGAGACACAGGTGGGCATTTCAAAGGGGAAAAACATAACCGTCTGTCAATCCGTTTGTCAGAAACGTTTTATCAAGAGCCTGTTCACTAACCTAAAGTACCGAATCCATGGGTAGTACAGATGTCGCACCATTGGCATAAATCCTATCTTTTTTAGAACGAAATACTGAAATGTTTCGTCAGAATGTCTTATCAGATGAGGATTTGAAGTTGTAGGTTTTAGTGATGCATACAAAACTATTTTGTCTTCTTTTGGAAAATAACCCTATAGTAGAGAAAACAGTAATCTAATCTGTAACGGTATTTTATCCGCCATTTAAATCAAGTCTAAAGAAATATCTCTATTTTCTCAAAAGAAACAGAAAACAATAAAACAAATTATACGCCAAAAAGAAAAAGTTGCAAAAGAGTTTCAATCTGATAAGCCTTTGTAAGGTTTATTTTAAAGTTAGAAGTCAATACTCATTACACTTACATTACCAAACTCCACCACATTCTGCAGGTGCGCCCCCCAGAGACGAAGACGGACATGGACCACTTCCTGAACATGACGACAGGCAGCTCTAGCACTCTGTCCTCCCTCCTCGACACGGGCAGGGACCAGGAGGCCAAGCAACTCATCGTGGCTGTAGCATCGCTCATCAACGAGGACAGCGTCAAGGCAGAGGAGGTGAATATTGTAATGCAAGCCTCAAAATGGACCAGACGCTTATTTCACGAAGTCCACCCAGTACTTAGGTATCCTTTAAAAATATAGTTAAAACATGAAGTGATCTGTGCTAGGAGAGCTATATGAACGTAAGCCCAGGTATCTGAATGGTTCCGTGCCTTTCACAGCGGCGCATATATGCGTATAATGTTTACTATGGTGAATGTTAAAAAGTGTTAATTTTATTTTTGTACCTAATCAATTGGTTTGAATTTAGTTGCAGTATTTTTGGGGATTCTACTTTTCTTAAAAATCTCTTCCCCCTATTAAAGGTATTGTAGATGACAAAACTTGTGTTGAATCATTTAAACAAACCGTGGGAATTAAGAAGAACAACTACACTGGTGCATTAAGACAAGATCTGTAACAGATCTGGAACGATGATCCCGTTTCACACCTACTAACTGAATTGTACATAGGATTTAAATATAACGATTGTCGATATCCTCTGTCCAGAGCGCGAGTGTGACGACCCCGTCCCCTACAGGAGCATCACCCACAGCACCGAGTCTACAGGAGCAGCAGCTGGAGCAGGAGAAACAGAAGAGAGTGGAGGTGAGGACAGCAGTTTATATGTTTACACCAGTATAGATAGCACATATTCCTCTTGTTTCATTAAGTTTAAGGAACGCTCCGACTCAAGTGTTACAGAAGTTAGTCGATGTCAGGACTGAGTTGTCATCCAAAAACTGGATTTCACAGGAAATATCTCACACTTTTGTCTTCTGATATCAAAATTATAAACGTTACATATTGATTTAAGATGAAATGTTTTTTACATTTATTAAAGTGTGTTGAGATTTATTGTATCTGAAGACACGTTGATGAGATTATCGATTTATATAGGCCGTATCAAGGAATAAGAAATTTAATTTGTAAGGACAATTCAATTACAACATCAATCGATACTCATTACTGTATTATGGGGTTAAGTAGTGTAATATTTAGTAATTCTGTAAACGTGTCTGTTTTTAAGCTTATACTTCGTCTTGGGTTTGAAACAAATTAATACTATTCTGTTTATAAATACAAGAACACATCATGTGTTTTACAATGATTTGGTCTTTTCTTTAATGAAGATAATACAAAATAGATATATATTGGATGAACTTAATTTTCATTTTTATGGCGGTAAAATATGTTACAATAAGAAAAAATCCGACATCACCTTGTTCGATTTCCTCCCCAGCTGAGGACCGAGGTAGTGAAGACCATCGCCACAGCCCCTGAAGCCTTCACTCTGGACGCCGTGCAGCAGACCGCCATGGTCATGAGACTCATCACCAAACAGACCAACGAGATCTCGGACGAGGCTCAGGTATATGGCAAAAATAACAACAATGACAATATCCACATATTCCTCAAGTTTAACGATGAATTCAATTTATCGCGTTTGTCATGTGTATCTGGTTATATATAAAATTCTAAATACTAAGACATTTTATGCCGTTTCAAAATGAGTGTTATACTTATTTATGTGCAATAGTTTATTTATATGCCAGTGAATACCATAAATCTTTGTAAATCAAATAACTTCTCTTGAATATCATGAATATTGAATAGCCATAATTAGCATTCGTCATTGAATTAAACCTTAAAAGCCAAATTGATTACTTTGCAAATCCTCAGAACATGACAGTGACGGCCATGTCGAAGATGGCGGACTCCTTCAAGTTGATGGTAGACGAGGAGAGACCACAGTCGGTGGAGCAGGAGCTGCAGGCTGCCGAGGGTGAGTCTACTGGCACTATTACTAGATAGAGTAAAGGTCAAACAGTTCAACTGTCTTGCAGATATAAGCATGAGACAAGATCCGTTTTCAAATAAAGAAAAACAAATGCCAGCATCATCATCGTTGAGATGCGGAATCAATTGGCACTGAATACTAAAGAAAATATCGGTCCCCAAAGGTCTTACGACATAGCTATTGTGGTATCTGTTGCACAACACCCCTACCAATACATGACAGGCAAGTTAGCTGTTTTTCAGCTATTGTTTACTTCCATGCCATCTGAATTCGATACAAACTCAGGAATTACTGCAAATTTTAAGTAACATATCACAAGTATTCATTTTTACTTCGCTTCATTTGTGATTGAGAGTTACGAAACGCATTTAACTTTATCAAAAGTTTCTTCCCGTCTAGACATTGTCGCTGCTCTTGGCAACATAATCCTGGCTGCCCGCACCAACGCAGACACAAGTTCCAGTGACACCTCCAGCAACGTGAGCGCTACAGCATCGTCTCCAACAGCAGGATCTCCTACAGCTACATGGCAGGCGTCCTCGGAGTCACAGGCTAAGGTGTGGGGTATAGTCTTTGTATTCGTGAATGACTTAGCTCAATATTTAACGAGAATAGGTAAGTATTTTATCTTTATTTCACGTTTAGATATCATGTCAGCCTCGTACTGGTTTATGATAATCAATTATTCAGGGAAAGGACATTTAAGAACTTATTTGATTAAGAAAAAAATCTTTTGGATAGTCAAGTCAAGTTACAATGAATGCGGCGTATCGTTGTAGATAATAAAACTGAAAACAGGTGATAATTGCTTTACACGCGAGGAGATAATATGCGTTGTGTTGTACAAATATATGTTTTTACATCACTCATCTAAAACGAGATTGCAAATAATGTGTCGTGAGAGCGTCGTTTTAATTCCAATAAAGAATTACCATTATTTAGTAAGTCTTGATCTGTGAAAAGTCAATAACCACATTCAGGCACGAGAAGTCACCAAGCTAGCCCTGGAGGTAGCCGACTCCGTGGTGAAGACGATCCTGAAGAAGAGGGTGCCAGGAGCGCCCCCTGTGGTCATGAAGAACCAGATGTTCACGGTGGTCGCGGAGAGGAAAGAGACTGCCAAGATCGGAGACTCCATCACCTGGGCTCTGGAGGGATCTTTCAAACTACCCTCAGCCAAGGATATTGTCACTGAGAATGTAACTAGTCACTTCATCGACCAGAAGGTATGTGTTTTGTAATTTGAGAAATGTGAAATTTATTTGTCTTTTAAGCCGTAAAAGGTGGAATCATTGTTTCTTGTTCTTGCAAGAAATCAATACAATAATCTCACCACGTTTTTGTCTCGTCAATAAGGAATGATGGTTAGTTTTAACATGAAATGCTCTGTATTTTTATGCGATTCAGACCGATAATAGACTGTAATACGGGTATTATTTTTATTGAAATTTCATAAATAACAATCGTACGAATTACTCACTTGATTGCTGTAATATTGTTTTAGTCATTAACCCGGCGTTCAATGTTAACATTTTATTATTACACATGTGCTTGCTTTTTATCGAAATGACATAAATTTCAGTAACAGGTTACAACTCAACTCTTTTGTAGTTATGTTTCGTTAGATTTATGTACATTATCTTAATTTCTGAAAGTTGGATAGGTATTTGAAACTTCATCGAAAAGCATTCAAGACAAGATTCATATATTTATAATATTTTTCTATTCCTCTTCGTTCTATTCAGTTTGTGACATCGCAACTGAATCCGTACGTATGGGACAACAGTGCCAGTACGGTGAACTCGCCTATACTCACAATGAACATCTACGACGCTGATGGTGTTGAAGTCAATGTTAACAACCTCGAGACGGACATTGTCATCGATATCGCAGCAAATAACGCATCTGACGTAAACAACGCCGTCATCAAAGTACATCCGGTTCTGAAAGGAAATGCCTCCATGATGTTTCACACG
Organism: Steromphala cineraria; assembly: GCA_916613615.1. Taxonomy (NCBI): domain Eukaryota; kingdom Metazoa; phylum Mollusca; class Gastropoda; order Trochida; family Trochidae; genus Steromphala; species Steromphala cineraria. The sequence continues at coordinate 78,247,704 of OU744721.1, forward strand.
TGGCAGAAGACTTCCGCTGTTAACAGTTCTCAGGACTTGAGGATCCTTCTGAGACCAGAGGATAATGTGACGTATGAGATCTTTGTAAGAAATGGAAGTTTTCCGTCTGACACCAACTACGACCTGTACTTCACTGTTCCTCAAGAAATGGACACCAACGAGACTCTGTCAGAGGACGTCCTTGAAGAGCTGCGGTATACAGTGTTTATAGAGAAGGAGACCTTGGATGATATTGGGAACGGACTCATCTTCTTTGGCGTCAGGGAACAGGGTAAACGTGATTTCCATGTTATGAATACGTACTATCATTCTAAAACTATATTCATTTACATCAAAGTTTACAAAATTCTATTGCATGTATCAATAAACCCACAAAAGTTTATGTGGCCTGAAAAAGTTAGGGCCTTATGTTTTTTTAACAACGTACAATATCAAAAGTGCCCAGATGAAAAGAGTGCAAACAATGAACTTCTTTAAATCAAATTTTTTAACATTTTGAGGCGGGAGAAATCTAAAAAGCAATTGTTTTAAATCGCTGATGGTCACTATTGTTGAAGAAATTGGGTGTTTATGTGACTGTTCTGCCCCAGTGAACGTGAGCAACGTGGAGCCTGACTACAGCGACTACTACGTGGAGGATGACGGTGAGGAGGAGGAGAGGGTGATGACCAACTACAGCATCAGCTTCACCACACATCTCTGTAGGTTCTGGAGCACCAGTCTCGACAGGTGGACCTCAGAAGGATGTCAGGTGGGTGGTAATCAACATAGTCTAGTGTCATTGTTCCATCAAAATTGAACCCAAGCTCATGTGGGCTTTATGTTGCGAAACGGAAATAACTAATGTTTACACAATCCGTTCACCACTTCAATTACACCTTTAATAAACTGGTTATTTCAAGAACAACTTTTTTCAAAAGAATCTGATTCGTTATACTGCATTAGAGAAGTTAATGTCAAATTATAGACAAATAGGCACAAGAATTCATGTGGAAACGTACGCGGAAACAGAAAATAGAAATGACATGTTCATGATTATTCTTATTGTTTCACCTCAATGTGCTTATCAATCATCAGATATCATCAAATTTGTGATTCAACATCATATCATCATCAAAGACATGATCTTCAAGGACTTTGGTGACTACCGTTGCACAATATTGAAACATATTTCTAGGTGAGTCAGCTCTCCAACTCACGCTTCACCCGCTGTTTGTGCAACCACTTGACATCCTTCGCTACCGGCGTCTTCACCCCGCCCAACTCCATCAACTTCGACACCGTCTTCGACGACCTTGGCTCCAAGCTCATGGACAACAACGCCGTCCTCATCACGCTGTGTGTCGTCCTCTTCCTCTACATCGTGGGCGCCATCTGGGCTCGGAGGAAGGACAAGCGGGACGTAGAGAGGGTCAGTGCTTTTGGTCTTAGTTGGTGTGTACTGACTTGGGAGACTGTAATCTTGAGATTTTATGTGCAACATGTTATTATTTGATATGATATTTATGAGGGCCCACAGGAAGGACATGTGTGTTGTGGAAAGGGTTGTTTTCGTTGTTGTAGATGACTTTGGAGACTGCATTCTTGAGAGTGTATGTTATATTTGTTTACGAGATTGATTGTTTGTGTTTTACTTCAGTATCGAAAATACATTTGAGTACCTTATACTATATCTGATAACTTAAGGTCGAAATATTGCTAGGTTGAGGTGTTTGATTTTAACTTTGTTTTAGTTAGTTTTGAGTAAGTATTTATATGCAGGTGAAAATTTTAAGTTCAATCTAATCTGCAATCGTGAAAATGTCAAGTCACGAATATTGCAAATATTTATTCATTTTTAGCTCATCTGACCTGTAAGGCCCGATGGGCTTATGGCATAAGCGTCCATCCGTCCATCCGTCCGTAAACTTTGTTGAATTTCGACTTCTTCTCCAGAACCATAAGGCCTAGAAACCTAAAACTTTGTGTACATACTCCTTGGCTAGTGAGGATTAAAAATTGTAGCTTTGGTGGCCCTGTGACCCCTAATAAGGGCCACAAGGGCCACACCCTAAAAACCTATTTTGATCTTCTTCCCCAGAACCATGAGGCCAAGAAAGCTAAAACTTTGTGTAAAGACTCCTTGACTAGTAAGGATTATAAATTGTAGCTTTGGTGGCCCTGTGACCCCAAATAAGGACCACAGGGACCACTCCCTAAAAACCTATTTTCATCTTCTTCTCCAGAAGCATTAGGCCTAGAAAGCTGAAATTGTGTGTACAGACTCCTTGACTAGTGAGGATTATAAATTGTAGCTTTGGTGGTCATGTGACCCCTAATAAGGGCCACAGGGGCCGCGTCCTAAAAACCTATTTTCATCTTCTTCTCCAGAACCATGAGGCCTAGAAAGCTGAAATTGTGTTTACAGACTCCTTGACTAGTGAGCATTTTGAATTATAGCTTTGATGGCCCTGTGACCCCTAATAAGAGCCACAGGGACCAAGCCCTAAAAACCTATTTTCATCTTCTTCTCCAGAACCACAAGGCCCAGAACGTTGAAACTTTGTGTACAGACTCCTTGACTAGTGAGGATTTTTAAACTGAAGCTTTGGTAGCCCTGTGGTGCCTAATAAGGGCCCCAGGGATCACATCCTAAAAACCTATTTTCATCTTTGTTCTGTCGAAAACAGGTAATCCTGGCCATGGTATGGCTTCTTAAGGGGTAAAACACTGCAAAGTAAAGAAAATACCCAAATTAGGAAAATATTACACTTAAAATAGCATAATCAAAGATCAACAGAAGTCACAAGTATCAATTTTAAGAGATATTTTATGTGTGCTTCCCTAGAAAATTTCTGACAAGGAAAGGTTTACTGTTGAAAGATTATATTTTAAGGCAGCTTCAATCAATGTCAAGTGTCTACACAAGTATGGCGAAATAAGTCTTCACATAAAGAACACAATGGGCTTACATTGCAAACTAAGTTTACAGTTAAAATATAATCCCAATATCCTGATATGAAATATTTCCATTTCTGTATTGATTACAGGTATCTGAAATCACATCACATATAGTTTAGAATTTGAGACTTTGTGGCACCTACAAATGGGAAACCACATTGGCCAGCGCAAAATTAAATATGAAGCCTGATGAGCTACAGAGCCAATGGCTCTATTTTTGATTGATTTGATGACTCAATGGATATCATATCATAAACCGTTAAACGTGTTATGTTAATCTTATAACGTTTTCAAAGAGGTAATTTGTGGCGAAATATGCCACAACGATTTATGGCCAATATATATTCTTAAATTAGATAATATACATAGAAATGAAAACAGTATTTGTTTAACATATCTTTTCACATATAAAGATACATTTATGAAATAGAAGATAAACGCTTGAATTTTCTTTAAAAAAACATTGTCTACTACGAGTTCTGTTAACATGGATCTTTTCTTAGCAAGAGGGAATCACAAAGACTATTATTGATTCAAAGGAGTCCGAGACTATGTCCATAGAACTCTCCCAATTTTTCAAAAATATCTTTTAAACATTTCCATGCCTCATAAAGAAGTAATAAGAACGAAGATCTTTTTATCTTCCAGTGGGGTGTGGCACCTCTTACTGACAACGTGGTGAGCGACAAGTACTTCTACCAGCTCTCTGTGTTCACCGGGATGAGATCGGGGGCCGGGACGAGGTCAAAGGTCAGCTTCGTCCTGTCCGGGGACGACGGGGACACCGGGGTCAGATCTCTCGCTGACGAGAAGGGGGTCAAGGTTTGTACCTCTGTCTGTAGGGAATTGGTTTAGACTATCCAGTGACAGGTAATGAGGTCAGTGAGAGGAATGCAATCAGAATAACGACTGCAAATAGGTCATTGGAGGGCTTTTAGTAGTTGTATGCATACGAACAGGAATAATGTTTCTACTCTATTGTCTACATGTTTTAGAAAAGGGTATACATGTAACCATTCCGTGAAATGAATCATTTAAGCTCTTGAAAGACAACATTAACCATTCTTTTTACCACAACAAAATGACTTTAAAGCCATAGTGCAATGTATTGCAAAACAAACTAATCTCTTTTTCATATTATTTCAATACTTAGACCCGATATGTACATACCTTATGTGTTTTACATAACGGGAAGCATGAATCATTCTATGATGGTCAAGCCATTGGGTTATGCAAATGATGAAATCTCACATTTGAAGGCATTTCATGCTGAGACAAATTACATTTCATCCTCCATCCATACATCCATAGAACCGTAACTGTTTATTGGTACCCATGTTTTCAACTGGATTAACGTGAACACCATTGAGAAGCAAGCAAGTATATGCAATAAATCCTTCTTAATCCAAACGCAATGCAGGTGTTCAACCGGAGCAGCGTGAACCAGTTCGTGATGGGAGTGAGCCAGAGTCTAGGTCCCCTCTCCTACCTCAGGGTGTGGCACGACAACACCGGCAAGGGCAAGCTGCAGGGCTGGTACCTCAGCAAGATCATCGTCTCAGATCTACAGACTGGGGAGAGGTGAGGTCGCTAGCTAAAGTTATAGCCTCATTAAATACTGCTTACACAGAAATGGTCTCACAGGGATGCTTGGTTTACTTATATAGTGAATAAAATAAGTAATGGGAATATGTTAGATGATTCACTGAAGCACTGATAAAATATCGGTCTTCAAGATTCTAATATCCAATACGTATACTTTAGGTATCAGTTATGGAAAATGTTCTTTGAAACGTTTATGCATTTTATAATTGCTCTTGTTTTACTAGTTTACGTCATATTGATTGTAACTAAAAACGAACTTTGTTCGGTGGCTCATCTATCGCAACAAGGTTCTTTGATGTCAGACTTAACATATGCATTTTGCATATCCATCAACAAATATTTAAACAGTTGGCATTATGTTTCAAACGCTTGCTGGTTATTAATATGACTTTTTTTTTCTCAGTTTCTTCTTCCTGTGTAACCGGTGGCTGGCCGTGGAAGAAGACGACGGGATGGTGGACCGAGTGCTGCCTGTAGCTGGATCTGCTGACGTCCTCACCTTCAACCATCTCTTCTTCTCAGAGACCAAGAAGAGTCTCACGGACTCACATCTCTGGATCTCAGTCTTCGCCCGCCCTCAGAGGAGCCACTTCACTCGTGTCCAGAGAGTCTCATGTATCCTGAGTCTCCTAGCAACGACCATGATGGCAGACGCCATGTTTTACAAAGATTCTACCGAAAAGGTTTCAGCTTATTCCTTCTCACTCGGTCCTCTGAAGTTCTCCTTGAATGAATTGTACGTCAGCTTTGTCAGCAGTCTTGTGGTTCTCCCTGTAAATGTTCTCATTGACCAGATCTTTAGGAGAACCAAACCAAGGACCAAATCAAAGGTTAACAATGGGTTTCTGAAGGAGAACCTCACCCTCAATCCATTCCGGCCAGAATCATCAAAGTCCACTGCTTCTAAACCCGTGTCCACCATCTCCCCAGGGACCCTCTCTCCAGATCCCGTGACTCCGAGTCCTACTCCAAGTCCTGTTCCTGGAGGGAAGACTTCTCCCAATCCTCTCATCACACCCTATACAAGCAGCTCTGCAGATATAGAACTCAAACCTAACAGGAAGATAAAGAAGATTAGAGCTAAAGCGTCTAGGAAGAAGAAGAAGCATTTCCCCTGGTGGTGCCGTTTTGTAGGATATTTTCTTGTCCTGCTCAGTACTGGTGTTTCAGTGTTCATCACCTTCTCCTACAGTATGGAGTGGGGCAAGGAGAAGTCCAACGCGTGGCTGGCATCCATGTTGCTGTGTGTTGGGGAGTCAGTGCTCGTCCTACAGCCAATAAAGGTAATCTATTGAAGCCAATGATTGTGAAATGTTCAGGCATTATCATAAACAAATCATAATGCTTTTAACATCTGCTTATTACAGTAATTTTGTTATCTATTAGTTTCATTCTTACTCAGATTATTGTCATCGCCGTCGTCGTTGCTTGGGTAGTGAAGAAACCGGAAATGGACGATTTGCCGGAAGATGAAGACTCGGAGAGTAAGGAACCTCAGCCGGATGAGGAAATAACCCACCAGGAACCGCCTGAATCAGGTAAGGGAAATGCTGTACACTCCCAACTCCGTATGTTTACCTGTCTTTCTGTTTTCTGTCTGACTGTTGCTTGACTTTCTGTTCAAATAAGCGATTGGCTTTACTAGGTTTCCCGATTTCTCTCTCCTCTATCTGTCTGTCTCCATCACTATCACTAACTGTGTTCTACTCTCAAGATCACGATGATTGACAGAACATGGCGTGTGATGTGAATCATCTGAATATTTCTCTTTTCATGCAGTGATCCGGCCCAAGATGCCCGCCCCCGAGCTGAACCAGGAGGAGCTGCAGGCTGCCCGGACTCGGCGCCTCAAGGAGATCCAGATGCAGGCTGTCATCAAGGAGGTTCTCGCCTACGTCTTCTACCTGCTCATCCTCATCATGGTCTCCGTCCACAACAGGGACCCCATGTCTTACCTCGTCAAGGAGAACCTCCTCAACATGATCTCCGGCAAGATACAGTTCAGGAAGGTTAGGAATGGATTTCGGCTTTAGTTTTACCAAACATTTAATATCTAATGCAGTATAGTAGGTGGTTTTAAATTGACTCCCGACAAGATACATCTTGGAAGGTGAATGTGACAGTGTGTTTTAAATTTATTATTGCACTAACGACGCGATGGCTTGTTTAATGTAAGTAGCAACCTTTGCAATGAACCTCCTCTCGGGCAACATGTAGGTCAGGAAGTTTATGGATGTAAAAGGTGTTAGTTTTGTTACAAAACAAACGATTTTATGACGGCTTATACTCTTTGCTGTTTTAACCAGATAACAACAGGTAATGACTTCTGGAACTGGACTGACTACCACCTTCTACCCAACCTGTACGCCAACAGACACTTCGACAAGTCGCCCATCACAGACCGACACGCCAGGTTCCTGTCCAACATGGTGGCCTACAGAGTCGGACCTGTGAGACTTAGACAGCACAGAGTCACGCCAGGTCAGATAATGATGTGTGGGAATGTTAGGATGTATCACCCATAGCATATAACGGGGCATGTTTTGTGTTGCCTGATGGAAAAGAATTTTCAAGCCTTTCATGCACTGCCAAATATACGACATAATTCATCAAAGAATCTCTTGAGCATTTGATTACATTACTATGTTGTGGAAACGTGACACATCATCATGTATGTGTTTTTGCATTGTTCAGTTGCAACATTTTAAGTCGAACATATCTCTATTTCGTTTTGTTATTCAAAATAAACTGTAGCCCTCCTGTCATTCTTTAGGCCTTCAATAAACTAATAAAAGACCATTCGTTTCTACCAACAGGGAGCTGTATGAAGCCGGACGTGATCCCCCACTACTTCAAGTGCTCCCTATCGTGGTCCTGGGGCGACATGGACACGGATCTCTACAAGGAGGGGTGGCAGAGACCAGGACCGAACTTCACCACCACAGAGTCACTCAACAACCCCTGGGAGTACAAGACAGACACCAAGGTCAGCGGCGTGCCCCATGCTGGAACCATTGGGGTCTACCCGAGTGGTGGCTACATAGCTGACCTTATTGGGACAGAGGCGCGGGTCCGCTCCATGATCAAAGTGTTGAAGGACAAGCTGTGGCTGGATCGACATACAAGAGCATTGTTTATGGAGTTTACTGTCTACAACCCCAATGTGAACATGTTTGCTATGGTGATGGGAATCATAGAGTTCTCCACCACTGGAACGTCCCTTATAGAAGTCCAAGTCAGACCTTTTAGGTTGTTCTCTTATCTTGGAGGGTATGGTGTGGTTGTTGCTATATGCGATGCTCTGACTCTTGTCTTTATCCTGTACTTTCTGGTCCGAGAGATCAAGAGGATAAAGAAACTGAAGCACGAATACTACAAGCATTATTGGAACCTACTGGAACTGTCCATTCTGCTTCTGTCTATCACAACTGTGGCCATGTACGGTGGGCGCCATGTCATTACCAACTTTGCTCTTTCAAAAGTGAAAAAGTTAAGAGGTAAGTTATTTGCTAACGTAGGTTATTCATCATAAACAGTCTTCCTTTCTTCGTCAGTTTATTTGAATATGATATAATTTTATGAGATAGGGTTTTGGAAGCATATTTGAACTTATACAAAAAAAGACAACTGATGTGCATTAAGTTATAATTATTCGATCTTTTTCAGATCGCTTCTACAATTTCCAGAGACTCGCCATGTGGGACGAGCTCTTTTCCATTCTGTTAGCTTTCGTCATTTTCGGGGCCATCTTGAAAGTGATCCACATGCTGCGTTTCAACAAGAAGATGTCAATGCTCGCAGCAACCCTGAGAAGAGCCGCGAAGGACCTATCTAACTTCTCAGTGATTTTTGTATGTTTTGTGATCGCGTTTACCTCCCTTGGTTTCCTAACGTTTGGACCAAACATGCAGAGCTACAGTACAGTAATGATAACGTTGGAAACGTTACTTGCCTTCGCTCTTGGACAGTACCAGTATGAAGAACTCTCCATGGTGAACAGATCCATGGGACCTCTCTTCTTCTTCGCCTATATAATGTTCGTGGTGATGCTGATGCTGAACATGTTCGTCACCATCCTGAACGACTCCTTCACCACCGTCAGAGGGAACGTCACTCTGCAGCCCAACGACTTCGAGATCGTCGCCTTCATCTGGGGCTACTTTAAGCAGTGGATCGGCGTCGATATTAATGCGTTGTGGAACAAAGCGAAGGGGAAGTATGGTAGGTTAAATTGATTTTCTAGATATAGTTTGAATTAAAGAAATCAAAGATTTGAGCATAAAAAAATCCAAACTAATCTAGCCAATATGTGATATTTCTTAAAAGATTAATAGCAGTGTCATGTTTTATTGTATAGAATCGAAAGCAGTTTTAATCGTTTACAAAATGTCATAATTGGTCGTGTGTTTTTTTCAGTTTACTAAATCAGTTTCTAGATAATTAATGAATATGTCAATTATCAGTCCCAAAGTGAATGTCATTTTTCATTCAAACAGACACAAATAACTTGCACATCATTTGACTTGATGAAATAATATAGTATGATTATCTAAAAATAATATCTGAAAACAGACAAATGTTGATTTCATCAAACCTAGAGTAAGTATAATATATATAATCTTATTGTATATCATATATCTGAATACGATGGTTAGCCAATCGATTCCCCCTTGACTCATGCAGGAGACGCGGACATACAAAACAACACATGCTCCATAGAAACAACAGAAGATCAGCCTTACTTGACCGCCATGACGTCAGTGCATCAGAAACTGGACAATCTAGAAAGGCGACTGGAGCGTATGACAAATCGTCAGCAGCGTCCACAGCCAAACATCCAGTTCTTGTCGGGTACCAACGTTGAGCGGGACATGCAATACCTCGGTCTGGAGTTCCCGGATTTCTCCAGAATGTTCCCGGAGTTAGCCAAGGGGAGGAAGAAGCCAGTTTGCTTCAATGATTTTCAACGCAACCGAGCTGGTCCCCTCACCATGAAGAGAGAGGACAGCGACTGTTGATCATATAGAGATTTATTTACGAATGGTTACTGCTGTCCTCGCCTTCAGATCAGACATGAATCACACAACTTTGTTGTGATATGTCTAACTTTATAGATACTTTATTATTATTTACTTAAATTGTGATATATATGATATATAATGTTTTGATATGTATAACTTTATAGATACTTTATTATAATTTACTTAAATATACGAGAATCTTTTAATTGAGTTTATATGACTTTGGGTGAAGTCGACAATTAAGTTGTCTCATCTGAAAATGCAATTTTTAAAAGCATTAAACTTTAAACTTTTCAAAAATTAACTATACTTTCCTTTATTTCTAGTTGTGGGTTTTCAAAAATGTATTCACCGTTAGTCCTTGCGATCTACAGTAAATCCAAATGTTCCTGACTACTATGTTTAATGTATAAATGTTATAGTGCACTGAAATATATATTATATGTTAAATGGTTGTTTCGCGTTTGTACAAAGCATAGATATATATATATATAATATATATATAACATTGTGTATTTATCGTTGAAAAGGTATTTATCCTACAAATATATATTATGAAACACGTTGTGATATGCTAATGCTCATGAAATTCCGTCCAGTTGTCCATGTGAACGATTTTCCCTACTAATGGTCAGTTTATTTCGACTCTCAGTCCCACAGGTTTCTTCAATTATCTATCTTACCTTTAAAACAAATCTCCTGCTTATCAGAATATATACTTGCATAGAAGCATTACGAAATTTGAACTATATATATCTTGAGGAAAATAAAAAAGTTATGTTAATTCAAAGGATGAGGTCAATAATTAGAATGTTATCAAAAAGATAAATACTAAATATTTTGCTGTTTAGGCGATGTTTCACATGCTTTTTCTCTAAGCTAATTGAATTTTTGTGAAAACATTTTCTATAAGAATTATAACAATTAAATATTTATGAAGATTTATGAAGAGTGCCCTCTATCAACATTTAAAATCATATAAATTTGTTTTTTAAAAAATGCAGAAAAAGTATTCAGGCCTGTCAGGCGCTCAAGGTTCAAATTTTAAACTATCATCGTATCATACCAGGTACCTTATTACTCTTACTACTAAATAGACAGAGCCACGGTTTGAAGTAAGTCACTCGCCCAGGGTGACACCACAAGTTGCTTAACTCATGTCTCTGTGTGGGGCAGGGAATCAACCTTCAAACTCTCAGATTATCCACCCAGCGAGCTGCGCCCGTTGTTGCTGAACTACACTGATAGGGGTCAACTGAGCATTGCACAGGACCACTTGCCACCACATTATTGGAAACGGTTTCTATACCGTCGTGTTGAGGGGCTTTTCAGAGTAAAGCTTTCAAGGTGTTGATGCCTTATGTGTTTGAAATCATGTTATTATTGTTATGTTTTAAACAATAAATGCTTATGTATTCTACGACTACCCAACTCTTTGGGGATATTGCCAAACGTCTTGTGTTTTTTTTTATTGCATATCAATTGGTATAAATTGAACATATTAACACGCATCTGACGAAAAAGGGATATTTCAATGATTTCATCATTGGCAATATGCAACATTATTATGTGGTATTGATCGTGCATAGAATTATAAATCTTTATCTTTCCTAGTGTCGAATACTAACAATATTCTCGCCCTAATAATGGCTGAATGAGTATGACATGCTTGACAAATGGTTAGGATATACTAAATGCATGTTAGGCACAATTAAATCTTTCTTTCTGTCCTCATTTCTACAACTTATTTATTGATGTGAAATTTCTTTCAGAACATCGATTTAATGGACCGCACATCCAAGTGATAACAAACTAATATATTGTGATTTCTAAATCTTCCTTTATTACACGTGAATGGGCTCTTTCACAAAACAACAAAGAGGGTTTTAGACATCATATATATTTGATAAATAACAATAACTATAAAAGAAGTTTATTCAATGTTGAAACAGTAATAAATATCTGTACATATTGGACGGAATATGATAGGTTCATTACTTTTTACACCGTTACATTTAAAAGACATTATTTAAAACATGCATGTTGTGAGTTGTAAGAAAAGTACAAGATATTTATTTCGGTTGCATTTTTAAAACGCTTTGAAAATATCACATGTTTAGACGATCAAATATAATAAATGCATTAATTTGCGAAAACAAACATATCACTATTACTCAAGAATTTTGTATTTCATTTTCATAATTGGTGATATAAAGGTACAACAGTTGCCAGTTTGAGGTTTCACCATTTATTAATTGGAAGTTTTGTAAACGCTGTAAAAATCCAAAGAAAACCTATGCGAAAGATAATGTTATTTGTATCTCTTCTTATGAATTTTACATGTAATATTGTGAAGTTATCAAGAAGAGCAAACGACGACAGTTATCACAGACTATGCTATCACAATTCCCGTAATACGGATCGTCCTAGTGTGCATTATGTACCCCTGACTTGGTTGAAATAAAGAATAAAAAATTAGATGATAATTTATAATAAATAAAATCATATCATATAGTTTTGTCAGTAGATTCGTTATTTATTTTTCATGGAACGATTTTGAGGCAAAACGTCTATGATTTTAGACGTTACCGTCTTCAGTGGTCATTTTCAACATGAAAATAGATCAATAATTATAAAAAAATTAATTATCAAAATCAATCAATAAGTACATTTGATCAACATATGAGAATATATTGCAGACACATATTTTTGAGACCTTGGATAATAAACGAACCCTAAACGGTAAACGTTTGATGGTCAGTAGTAAACAGAAACCGTTTCAACAATATATTCTAAATAAACGTTCACATCTAAGTGTAAACTTTATTCTGCAAGGTAAAACAGCGAGAAGGTAGTGTAGAAACTGGTTTACCTCTAGTGTCTTACAGTGTCACTATCTCACACGTTTCATCGTAACACTCTGAGCAAGAGGCTCAGCATCTCATTGATGAAGGGAAGAACTTATCAATGATTAATGACAAAAGCAGAGTTATCTTCGCAAAATAAATGTTAAGGAGTAAAAATGTTACAAACGAAGTTTAAATTCTTGTTAAGTATTGCTTATATCCGTGTTTCTTTACACATGAATTTTGGGAAAATGAAAATATTTTCCTTATACCTCATTTCATACTAAGCCTCTTGTTCAGACCCCAGCTAGGTAAAACCTAACAGACCCTTGAACCTCTTCCACATAAAGTCGACGATCTCGTGTTCGTTAGACTGGAGCGCCACATTCTCCTTGACTTGAGTGAAGGCGTCGCCGATGATGGTCAGGAAAATGCTCATGAGGCCGATGTAGATGACGGCAATGAAGCTGAAGAAGAAGATGGGACCAAGAATCTGCTGGGCGTCCGACATGGCGTCGAAGTCGAAGCTTCCCAGAGCAAAAGCAAACATGGACTCGGCAGCTCCGACGAGACTGTTGTAGCTGACCATAGCCTGTCCGAAGAGGAGGTACGCCGTGGCTGTGAATGCGAAGAAGTAGAGCAGGAAGGCGACAGAGAAGACCTTGAGGTCCTTGGTGGCCAGTTTGATGGTGTCTCCCAGCATGCACATCCTCTGGTTGAACTGAAGCATCTTCATGAACTGGATTGTGGCCATGAACACAACGAAGGCCATGATGTAACCGTACGTCTCGTCGTATAGAGAGACTGACTGGAAGTTCACGAACCCGTCTGTGGAGAAAGGGGGTGTATTTTTAAGCATAGAGCATGGGGTAATCGGTTCGCCTCATAAAAAAAAGAGATAAATCTAGACATGAGAAGGACTTTGTACCATCATACGAGGTTGGTTAAAGGCTGGTGGAATTTCTTATTTAATACTTGTTAAAATATCCGAATTAAATTTTTCAATCTTAACCTTATGTTCTTTATTAATCAATTTCAATATATACTCTTTTTGAATCAAACCATTTCAAGGATAAAACACATCAATGCAAAACCGTTACAGCTTCAGACAAATTTTCTTCATATAAGGGAGGTAATGCATCAACACGAATAATTCCCGACTGAGGTCATTATATACTCGACAAAGAAAGGCTAAGGAGATTTAAATGTTTATGATTGCATGTGCATGTGACTGGAATGATACATCTTTCTCTATAATTTCTAATAATCAAAATATCTGTAACTTCATTGTCAAATATAAATGTCAATGTAACTGCCTCTCAAAGAAGTTGTTACCTGACTCCCTGTCGTGTAAGGAGTGAATGGCGATCTCAGTGAGGATGTGTTTGAAGGCGTATAAGACGATACAGGTGACTGCCAGACATAGCAGCACGAACTCCAGCAGCATCCAGAAGTCCTTGAAGTAGGCGCATCTCTGTTTCTTCACCTGGGTCACGCAGCGGACGAAGAAGTATAGAGTGAAGCACCCGTATATCACCTCGAACAGCAGCACCACCAGGCCCCAGCCGCCCACATAGCTCAACAACCGGAATATCTGAGGAGGAACGGTATGGAACACATGAATACGATTTTGTATTTTTAGGGTAAGATTTGCAGGAAACATATGCCATACACAAATTAATCCTATTAAATCCTTGACAACTCTTAAAATAGTTTCCATTGTGGAAAGGTATGCAAACAAGATATGCCATTCAATAACAATCCTCGGAAACTGAGCCAAAAAAGTAAATGAAAGATGGCGAAATATGAGCTTCCATCATCATATAAATAAAGATCAAAATTGCAAAAGACAGGTCTGTTTGGCAGAAGTTGTAAGGTAGTACCGTTATTTGATTCTCAGTAGAATACACCGATGAATAAGTAGCATAACCTATTTTCACGGTAACAGAACATAACTATTCATGTTGCAAAACCACATGTTACAAACCTTAAATTCCAATCTTGGAGATACACCACCAGTCGCCATAAACTCGGCAGTCATAACAGCAGAAGCAAAAAGATTCACATTCGGATTATACAAAGTAAACTCCATGAACACCGCCCTCGTGTTGAGATCCAACCAATCCTGCTCTTTCAGGTCTGCTATAATCTTCTTAGTTCTGCAGTCCTGCCTCGTAAGGAGAGCCACATAACCACCGCCCTTGTATGTGGTGATGGTGGCTACGTATGGAGCATTGGCGAGTTGTACAGAGTTCTGGTAGACCCAAGCATTCCGCCATTTCTTGCTGTCTGTCTTGTTCTCTTCCGGTATGGGCAGCCATCTTGGCATGTAGTCCTTGGTGTCGTCTGCCGTCCACCCGTACTCGTCTCGACAGTGGTCTATAAGCGTCTTCATCTGGGGCTGGATCGTGCACGAGTCTGCAAGCAAAGTGTTTGAATTTATAAGTTACAATTACTTGATAAAAACATATATTTCATTTACAGATACATGCTTTGAAGATAGTGAACACATGAGAGCACACTATCGGCAATAGTACAAACTTTCGTTCTGTTTTAAGGTTGAGTGCCTTGTGGGATTCGATCCCACCCTCTCAAGAGTCAGCCAACATAGTGATCATTAAGGCTAGCAATTATCAAAGTTTCATTTAAACTGAATGGTTTTCTTTAAATCTTTCAGCCATTGTTTTAAACGAAAACAACCGTAAATAACCACAATAGTTATTTCCCTTACCGTCCTTGACCCTCATCTGCCTGAGCCTGGCGACCCCGACCCTGCGCGTCTGAAGATCGTTGATACAGTTTCGGTCCTGCCAGTCGGTGATCTCCGTCCCGTTAGCGTAGTGAGTCGCGTACATCGCAGGGACGAAGGTCGTCTCCAGCCACGCCCAGTAGTCTCCAACCGTGCTGATCTATATTACATAAAGACTTCATTTTAAAGACTTACAAAGCACTTCGCTTACCCCAAAAATATACAAAAGAACCATACTGTTTTAAATCAGCTTATACATGAGTCGAGGCAGTTCAGATGACTGAAGACCTTTAACACACGTACATGAAATACTAGATGAAATAAAAGTCAACCATATTTAGAAATTTGATTTTTTTTTATCATTCGAATTTAACTAATAAATGGATAGAGAAGTTCACTCGACGTTCATTGGACTGTAGAGGTTAACAAATATAATCAACCATGTTTAGAAAATTTTCTTTTCAGTCATTCGAATCTGAAAGATAATCATAAATGAAACATTGGGTGAACTTGTATTATATGATTAATAGTTAGATATTTTCAATCTTTATTCTCACCTTTTCGAATTTGCCGAGGAACCTGTTCCTGATGTTATCTCCGAAGCCGAAGCTGTTGAGGTCTCTCTGCTGGTAGGAGAGGAAGAAGATGACGAACACGAATATGGTGTAGATAACGATCTCCTTGACGACCGCCTCCATCTTTATTTCCTTCAGTCGGTAGTCTCGTATCTCGTCCAACTCTCCTGTGTCCGGAGGCGCGTAGTCGCTATTCGCCATCTTTCTTTGAAGAAGGATCGCTGTATCCCAAATCCGGCATAAGTTATTAAATAAATATGTATAAAGTCATTATAAAACGATAAAAAGGTCTGCCGTACACCACCAACTGAGCGGAACACAAAATCAGCGATATGTATTGAAAAATTAGGAATTAGTGTGAAAACGATTGTTTTCAATATTCGTACTACAGTAGTTTTCTAAAAATAAGAAAAGGAAACTGTAAATTAGAGAAAATGTGACGCTCGAACATCGATGTGTTTCTGGTCGAAGCATTGTTGATTGAATATATTAAGACAATAATTTTAAATGGGTTTTCAATTGATGCCAATACCCGAAACAGTGGCCGGGTCCTGTTTCTTGGAGACGAGTTCCTCATCTGGAGCCAGCACGTTGTCGATGTTCTCGTTGAGATCCTCCTCGTCCAGCTCGGGCTTCTTCAGGATACACGAGATGAAGGCCACGATCAACAGCACCTGCAGCACGGGTAGGGTTAACTTAGGTTGGAATAAAGTTACCCGAAAGGGCTAATGTCGAATCATGTAATGTAATGTTATCGGTGCGTGTATTATGGGTAGTGAGGGGTTGGGTCGCAATGATTAGACAACCACTGTCGCCGTGAACGAAATAGCAGAACCCGAAGAAGAGTAATGTTTGGTTAGGAAGAGGAGAACCATAAACGACCGAATCACGTCGCTATATCACCATTAAACAAGCATTAGGGGCCGAAAGTTCGAGATATCATATAAAATAGAGGGGAAAGAGGATATATTGTAACAACAATATTTTGCAATGCCGTTATATCTGAATAATTACCGAATGCTAGAAGAATAATTATGTTCAGTAATTTAACTAGTAAATAATTGAAAATGAAATGTTTACCTTTATTGGCTGCACGACTATGACTGACTGGAAGAAGGAGAGGACAAATGCAACCAGCCACTCGTTAGACTTCTCCTTGCCCCACTCCATGCTGTACAGGATAGTGAAGAAGGCGGACCCGGTCACACTCAGGAAACACACTGGAATATTTGAACACAAAACCTTCACATACACATTGAATTAAACCTTAAAACGAGAATAAGAATTATCAATACTCTATCAATGTCTATGAGAATAGGATACCGATCCAATGCTAGTACCAATTTAAAATAACTTAACAGTTCCAAAATTAAAACCATCAACCTACGAATATATTCATCGACATGTTTAAGTTGTTTGAAGGACTACAATGCTAGTTCTACTATATAGATAACCACTTACCGACCCAAGCGATGTAGATACACCACGAGGGAAGACTCCATGGCTTCTTCTTCTTCTTGGTCTTCTTCTCCAGCCTGATCTGCTCATGTCCCACCGCCTCGTCCTCCATGTCGTACTTGTTCTTCTGGTGGAAGCTCAGGATGTTGCCCATGCTCTCCTTGAACTTCTGCAGCTTGCTCTTCTGGTTCTTGGAGGCGAACATCCCAGAGGAGCTGCCAATGTTCTTCCACCTGTACCTCTGTCCTCGCTTGGGGTCCTGTTGGTTCTTCTGCATGATGGTGTTCTTCTTCTTCCTGCACCTCCTGAAGAAGGTGACCATGAGGAAACTGGCCGGGAACACGATCATGGTGCTGATGAAGCTGACAAAGATGGACTGGAGAGTCACTGAGATTGGCCCGATGGTGACTGCAGTGACGTGTTCCTGCTTCCCTTCCGTTTTGAAGAACATGCAGTTGGAGATCATAGTGAGGAACAGGAGGGACACACAGCAGGAGATCCTCTGGACTCGGGTGAAGTTGCTTCTGGTGGGTCTGGAGAAGACGGAGAACCAGAGATGCTCGTTGGTCAACTTCTTGCGGGCTGAGGAGGAGAAGAGTTGTTTGAAGGCGATGAGGTCGTTGAGACCAGCCACTGGGAGGATCCTGTCCACCATCCCGTCGTCTTCCTCTACAGCTAGCCACCGGTCACACAGGAAAAACGATCTACAGTTGCAAATAAAAATTCGTTTTATTCCATTGCAAGTAAAAAATATATTAAGAAACATTTGACAAATGGCACTGATCGAAATATCAATTAATTTTCTCAGCGGATGCTTGACCATCAGCCGTAAGAAAGAATGAATATTTTATCAAATGCCTCGCAACATAACTGAAGAAATTATTTGAAGTTTTGGGGAAAATGAAAAAAAGATTGTTTTTTAATACGTAGATACGTTTCTGTTTGACGTCTATAGTATGCATATAGTCATAACGGAAGTTCCTCCACAAAGGAAAATTTTAGACAAAAAAAAACCCCATTATTTTGCGGTAATCCGGTAGTAGTGGGAAATATTTTGACGAAAAAGACATCAGATGTAAAAATCCTCAATATCAAAACAGAAAACCATGTGGACACTGTGAGCACTCACTTCTCGCCGGTCTGGAGGTCTGTGATCTGGATCTGGTCGAGGTACCAACTCTGGTTCTTGCCCTTGCCCTTGTTATCGTGCCAGATCCGCATGAAGGTCAAGGAGCCCAGACAGGACTCCACACTCAGCACGAAGTTCATGATGGAGCCTCGGCCCATGTGCTGGAGCAAGGCAAAGTTTGGCGTGGTATCAAAATTCACAAAATCATTTGATAATTCTGACCAAATTGATTAATAGAGACGTCATTGATGAGATTAGATCAGTTATCTAATGTGGCATGAATGAAACAATAAACCAGCTGAAGGCCGCAATCTGTGGATTTTGTTCAGCACTCATGTATTAGATATAATCAGAAGAAGAAAGAATCCTGTTGAATGCAAAACTCGTGCGTCGCTTCATTGGTGATCAGAGTATCGCTCAATAGCCTTTAGTCACGTGATCTTTCAAACCAGCTGCAGCCACTGAGAATAGGCTGGGGAACCATCGGTTGGATTTGATATCATAAATAAATGTGTCTCGGATTCTTTGAAAATGGTACAGGGTCAATACAAGGTCGTTTGATAGGATATTTATTAAGCAGTTCAGAAACGCAACAGTTTATCCATTTAAACTTAGTTAGTAGTTGCAGATTTTTATTGAGAGTGTATCTTCTTGGTGCAATAAGATATGAAAGCGTGTCTTTGATTGATTGACACTATAAATAGTAACGGGTCATATGCCCGTAATATCTAGTTTTAATGAGATTGCACACATACAGCCCCCCTCCGTATGTTTGATCTGGTTTTAATGAGATTGTACACATACCGTCCTCTTCTCGTCGTCGAGTCTCCTGACCCCTGTATCGCTCTCGTCTCCGGACAGGATGAGACTGATCTTGGAGTCAGTGCCCGCATTCTTCCTCATCCCGGTCTGCACAGACAGCTGGTAGTGGTAGTTGTCAGAGGGCAGGTTGTCCGCTAGGGGGGTCGCGCCCCACTGCAATAGCATTCTAGTGTTAGGAACTTCGTATTTCATGTGCTATTTTATTGAATGTTATTGAACAAATTTAAACCATTTGAATTATGGAAGACGAGTTCAATTATATTCATGCAAGTGGAGTTGTACATATTGGACTGATTACATTTGAAATGCCAGACAAAAATGTTAGGCAGTTCTTTGACATATTTCATTAAGCTTTGTAAGATTATTACACGATCCCAGTATTAAAAAAATCTTGGCTCCTTTATCAAATAACTAACATAATTCCCGTTGTCTACTTAGATTCGAAAAGATAAATTAAAATCTTATTTTATTCCCATGGTCTTAGAGTCTGAAATTGCATTCCCCTTTATGCAGTCTAAGTAAACCTAGCCTCATTATTACCCGTTTCACACCCATACTGAGTCTAAAAAGGCCTAGTAGAAGGTCGCGTTAGCCCACGTATCGAATTGACCAATCAGAACTCAGCTTACCAAGCCACAATAGTCTGCCTTCGCACGTATAACGTTGGAAGGTCATAGGTCGCAGTAGGTGCTATGCATGTTAATCGTTAATTTTTTACGTTCAAATTTCTAATAAATATCCATTGACAAGTTTCAGTTAATATCTATAATCATTTGAGCCTCCTGAGCCGACCTTCATGATGTCCTTCTTGTCCATGTAGCGGGCCCAGATGAGGCCGATGATGTAGATGCCCAGGATGCTGATGACTGTGGAGAAGACGGCAGCGTTCTCGTTCAGGTTGGCGAACTTAGCCCACACGTTCGTGAAGTCGATGGTGTTGGGGGCGACCACGAAGTCAGATCCGAAGGATGTCAGATGGGTACAGAGACACTGGGTCCGATACTTTGTGGTTAGATGACCAACCTGTTGTAGATGTAACAATTTGGTGAATTCTATGCCGCCGTCAAAAGAAAATGTTATGGTGATTACCTAAATCTACTACAATTTGAACATTTCAAAATAATAGACGTTGTTTTAATATCTTGAATTCACATAGGATTTATAATTGCAATTATAATGCCCTTTTCATCCGACATTAGTACGACCGCACTTTTATAACGGAAAATTTAAGAAATAAAGACTATTACATTGTTTTTGTCGAATATTACTTCTATCTAATCGAGTGGGGTGAGAAAGTGATATTTTCACGAGTGGCGCAGTGGAGTTTTGCTGTTGTGATGAATGGCAGTCTAGCAACCCCATTTATCCCTTCTCGGTAAAAAATAATAAATATAAATAGATCTATATTTAACCGTTCTATTTTCATTTTAAATCCACTAAATAAATATCATAATCAACTGGAGAACATCACTGACCGTGCACCCCTCCGAGGACCAAGCGTCTGTCTCGTCGTCCCAGTAGCGACACCCTGACACCAGGTTCATGAAGGTGTACGAGTTGTTGGTGGTGTCCTCGTTTAGTAGCACCGTCCCTTCTGCAGTGTACAACAGTGGTGGTCAACAAATTGGGTTCAAGAGTAGATAAATTGATTGTGGATTTATAGTGAGACGGGCGTTTAACATCAAAGTTATTATATTTTTCGAATATCACATGGACAATACATCTAATTATAAAGGTGTACGAGTTGTTGGTGGTGTACGAGTTCAGTAACACCGTCCCTTCTGCATTGTACAACAGTGGTGTTCAACATTGGGTTCAAGAGTAGATAAATTGATTGTGGATTTATAGTGAGAAGGGGGTTTTACATCATAGATATTATATATCGAATATCACATGGACGATACATTTAATTATTTCGATAACTACTTGTTTCTGTCGTATACATTTAGTTACATATCATAATTCCTTAGATACCAAAACATGATTTTTCATTTCGATACTATACGAAAATTCTTGAATATTGACTTTTCATCATAATTACAGTAAGTTGTATTTCTCGTATTTCCCTAACCTATTTTCCTTAACAGTTGAAAGAATTTGCATTATCATGATAGTTGTATTGAAAAAAAAGTGAGAGAAGTGGCTTTTCAACCGATAAAAAATAACAATATGCATATCGTATAGAAATTAACTTACTTTTGAGTTTGACCCCAATCCAGTAAGTGCCGTTCATGGCTGTATACTCCCTTGGTACAGTGACTGTGAACTTGAGTTCCTCCAGCTCTGTGGAATTGGTAACGTTAACGAACATGGACATGTCATCTTTAGGGACGTAGTCCTTGTAGTCGTAGTGGGTCTCGTTAGGGTGGCTGTCGTACATTACGAACACGTCGTAAGCTTCGTTATCTTTGCCGGGTTTGAGGACGAATTGCAAGGACGAGTTCTTCTGTGTGAGGTTAAGAGGGTGATAGTTGATGGACGGGTGAGGAGCGTTCCATTTGGTGACCAGGATAAACAAGCTGGGGCTGTACGAACTGGAATTACCTGGACAAATTGGAGAATGAGGAGACGTTACATAGAATGTACAGTTTAAACCAAGTCATATGGGAGAGCTCGTGTCTTGTAATTTCCTACTGTTTTAGCAACAGAAATATACTTGGTAACATTAAAGAGGGTTTGGGGAAATTTGGTTAGATCAGACGGATTTCTTGAGAGTGACTGTTTTGGTGTGTGGTGTATCTTTAAGCCATTGTCTATTCATTTATAATGATTGTTATATTTAATGTGAGTTAAATATATTGTCTCTTGAAATTTCCGATGTTTAAGATGACAAAGGTATAAACAAATTGTATCTCTCATGAAACAAGATGTCGTTGTACGTACGTGTCATCCACATCTCGATGGGTTCACTGGTGTCCTTGACTGTGATCTTCTCGTCCCCACACGAGTAACCCAGACTGAGCACTCCCTTGCCCACACTGGAGGACTCCTTGGAGTAGCTGAACGGGTTGTCCGAGTCGCCCATAAACTGCAATAGTCACACATAAACTGCAATAGTCCAACATAAACTTCAAAACGTTTTTACGAGTGTAAAATACTTTTGAGACTATGAATGCTAAAATATGTCTTCTATGAGTACCTAAATTATCAATGATATAAAAGAGTAACTTGATAGTTTAATACCATGAGTCATTTCTTTTCCCTTTTTTAATGTTGAGTATCAGACTACGGATTTCATATAATCGTAAATGCAAATGTTCATGCCCACATACTAAAGAGAATCCTAACGGTTTATGCCATAGAGCATTCAATCGTTTCATACCATGTAATTCCCACATGCATTCCCAACCACACACCAAAGTGAATCCAAACGTTATATACCATAGTATATCCCATCGTTTTTTACAATTTGAATGCAAACTTTTCATATCACAACACAAAGCGAATCAAAACGCTATACCATAGTGTATCTCACCGGTTCATACCAGTCAACCCCAATACCATTTACCATAATGAATTCCGACGTTATATGCCGTAGTGGTCCTGGATGCAACAAACATCTCACATTAAACATTGAATCCCAACGTTACGTACCATAGTGTTTACAGGACAGTCTCCCCCAGGAAGAGCGTCTAGCGGCATGTTGAACGAGCCCACTGGCATCTCCATTGTCTGCGACTTGGGCTTAGAGTCTGCATTGAAATCGCCATTAAACATATGACTTCAACGAAGCTATGATATTTACTGTCAAAATATAAACAGTTGTTTATCAGAACTAAGGTGTCACAGTGGGTTTTTTTTGGCAATGCACTACAGAATTTCAAAGAAATGTTTCAAAGCTCTTGGATTGAGAGTAATAGAATATAAACGACAAAAGCAATGCTTACATGTACGTCCTAAGATGGCATTGCCCTTGAATTTTTTTGATTCATCCGTAAGATAATTCTAGCAAATACGACTCTTATGAAATTTGCATTTCGTCTTTTGAATATTTAAAAATCTTTTGAGATTCTGAGGGTTGTCATATGCAATGTGACAAATTCAGATGCAAGTAACAAAACCAAGTTTTTTTATCATATATTCATAACGTTTTGGTTACTATACGATTACATGTCTGATATTTAGATGTTCTCTTGTTTAATTGGAGAGGGTAGTTTTTTTTGCGCAAGATGCAATGCAACAAATTTAATCATATCGATAAAATAGCTTAAACACTTGGTAATTTTCACCTGTTGAGTTCTTAGTGCCATTGTTCTTGAGGTTGAGTTTCTGCACTTTGAGTCCAAGACGTTTGGAGGAGAATGTCCTCTCCTTATCATCATCATCGGGCGCCTTGTTGCTCACCGTGTTGGCTACTGTTGATAGGGCGCTCGTCCCGGACTTGGCCACTACAGCGTCCTGATAACAGGTGAGATGAGTTTATTAATTTTAGAGACATTCCGTGATTTTAT
The DNA here is from genome assembly GCA_916613615.1 of Steromphala cineraria. Classification (NCBI taxonomy): domain Eukaryota; kingdom Metazoa; phylum Mollusca; class Gastropoda; order Trochida; family Trochidae; genus Steromphala; species Steromphala cineraria. The sequence goes on from OU744721.1 coordinate 78,271,300, forward strand.
GGATGCATCGTTTGTCTTCTGTGCAATTGTTATGTCAAATTATTGATAAGTTCGACATATGGATAGCTCTTTTCGTCAATTAAATCATGACACTTTGGTGCCTTTTCTTCGGCTTACATGAATTCTAGATATTATGAACAGGAGTAGGGGCCTTCTAACACTACGATGCTTTCAGATTAGGGGCCGATTAAGTCAAAACACTGAATTATCTCATGAACATTAAATGAAGAAGGTCTGTATATCTCGTACAAGGAATGAGAATCATTTGTTAGATTGAAGGTTTTTTTTAAATTGTTAAAACCATCGGGACAAGTACAGAATTGGTTCGCCCCCCCCCCCCCCCCCCCCCCAATACTTACCCTTAAACTAACCCTTACCCTTACCCTAAGTAAGTCCCTTACCCTAACACGTACCCCCACTCAACCCTAAACCTAAAACTAAACCTAACCCTAACCTAAAGAACAGTTTAGTGCTTAACCAGCAGATAAACACTGACCGTTAGCCTCTTCTTCTCGTCCCTGATGGCTTTAGCTTCGTGTAGGGGTGTGAGGTAGAAGTCGTAGATATCATCTGGATGTTCCAGGTAGGTCATCGTGGCGAACACCTGTTCCTGGAGAGTCCAGCCTCCCTCGCACTTCATCTCGTCTATGATCTTGGGGCTGATACACGGGCACTTGAATTGGATCACACCCATCTTCATCACCCTCCGGAACAGGGCGCAGTCGTCGAAGATGTAGTAGAAGAGTTCATCGTACGTCAGCTTCTCTGGGAGTTCACTCAGAAGGTTCTCCGCCACCTCCAGACTGCTTTCTCCTGCCTTAGCGTAGTGGATGATCAGACCATTAGCAGTCGTCGTGGCGGCCATCGTGGTGGTTGTCGTGGCCATTGTTGTGGTGGTAGTTGGTGTGGTTGTTGTCACCGTGGTGGGCGTGGTGGAGATGCTGTAGGGCGTGGTCATCTCCCCGGTGTATGGCAGAACGGTGGATATGTCGTTGCTAGTGTCTTCACCCTTCTTCTTACGCTCTCGTTTAGGTATTGTTGTGTCCTCGCTCGACGGGAAGATATTGTCAAAACCGCCTAGACATTCTAACACACCAAAATCATTCCATTATTGAAAAGTGAGATTTATATTTGTTTATACGACATACATGGCAACATTGCGAAACATTTATTCAACATACACACAAAACGGACGTACACAATTCTAACTCATGATAAAAGTTTGTGCTTTGGGAACGTAGAATACAATTCTAAAGATCATTTACTTTATGAAAACAATATCATAAAAAACATTGATTATATAATTTAGATAAAATACAATTATTTTAGGATAGAGTGCTATTATGACAAGACACATGATGCAAGATGCAAGATCGACGTTATAACTTCAAAGATGGTGAACAAAAAGTAACATATTTGTGATTTGAGTACCTGTTTCTGCATCAGCTGCCACACGTGCATATATGCACCAAACAATGATATGATTATAGTCATGAACATTTATAAATGATGCAGCGCACACACTCAAGCAGTGTTATACACTCGGTACCGTCCCTGATGACAGCATTTGAAGGAAACGTTAGAGGCAGTAGAAACTAGAAGCTCTGGTAGCACTTGCACTAGGAAGAATTGATGATTTGAAAAAATTGGAAAATAAGAACTCGTACTGTAAGATGTGGTGGTAACCATTTACTAAAATTTTAAAAGTCTAAGGAGATGATAAAACATAAGGAAATTGTGTTCCTTGACAAATAAATTGGTAAGTTCCTTTAGTAAATTTGAAAATGGATGGCAATAATAAAGGCAAAATGAATGAAAAGATCTTAAAGTTATTTCTGAAGAAGATCGTTAGAACAGAATAAAGCATAGTTTTGACAAGATAAAGAGAAAGGTTTAGAGGGCTAAGAATCAAGTCCAGATTAAGACATGAACAGTTTGATAGCTGATTCGTTCAACCGGTGTCATGTGAGGGGTGGTACCAAGGGTAGACGGTGAACCCACAAATAGTTACCTTCAGCAAAGTTTTCAGCATCATCAACAGTTGCATCCTCCATGTTGGAGGTACCATTTGCCAGATTCACGAACGCGTCAGCGGCCGACGACTTACAAACAATATAAATATGTTAATGATGGTTGAAAGAGAAATCAATATGAACTGTTGAAAAAGTATTTTGTGTTTTATGAAACCGAAAAGAACGAAAAGTTAAATTCCAAAATGTTTCTCAGTATCATTGACAAATTGCCGCAAAACGTTATATATTATCAGTTAACGTGCAATTATTCATAAACTGATCAGTCGACGGTTAATCATCTGTTCTCAGTGCTATGATATTTGTTAATCTTCTTGTGTAAAAGTTTTAACATGAATATATCTCCCATTTCTTTCTCAGGAATTTTGGTATATAATTATCAAATTCAATAACCTGTAACGAATACCAGTATGACCTCCCAAGCTTACCCGTGACCCTTCGGACACTATGTCCTTGTTACTGGTCATTGTTTTGATGGCGCCCGCACACTTAGAGGCTTGGTTCGCATTGTCCACTCGTTTAGCCACTGACCCTAGGGTTCCAACAACCGCCTCCGTCGACTGGGGTAGAAGAATAATTGCTTAATTGACGAATAAACTGGATCGTTGTATACATACAGAATAAATTCCGAAACTTTCACATTCATTTATTTAGACTGATTTCAAGACATGACATGTTAACACTCGGAAGATTTCATTCGGCTTGTCAGTTCACCATAGATTATAAGCAATATGCGTAGCAACCAATATAACGAATGTAATATCTTTTTCGAGGGCAACTTACCTCAGCGAGTTTCTCTTGTTCTTCTACAGATGAAGCCTGTACAAGAAAGGTGATGAAAGCAGAAGAACGTTTTATTTGCATGCACTTATAAACATTATTTCACAAGCTTTCAATAATTAGCACAATAGAGCTTAACTGTAGCGTAAGAATATCAAATTAGGCAATATGTTATAAACCGCGATTTACAGATTGGTCAATTTTTAAAAACCTAAGCCCATTGACATGAAGAAAAGCTATTACATAAAATAAGAGTTGCCCGTACCTCCTGGTTGAGAATGGCAGCAGCAGCTCCATCGCAGAGTCTAATGGCGGTGTCTGGATCAGCGTTCATAGCGAGGTCGAGCAGTGATGCCAGGTCGTCCAGACTATGGTTGGAGGTCCTGATATCGATGATTTGACCAGTCAGAGACCACAGATTCTGTCTTGTCACGGCCAGAACCACCCCGAATGAGATCATGTCGGAGACGAAGTAGCTAGCTGGGAACGATATTTTAGCGTTGTATCTCGTTAGGGCGTCGGATACCGTAACCGTGTCGTTGAACACGACGCCCTTCTCGTATATAGTCAATCGATTCTTGGTGGCACCCTTGTACAATGTGTCGGTATGTCGAACCGTTGAACCTGCCACCAACGCTGATACTGACATAGTCTTTGCGGCATCTAGACCTGTACTTGGTAAGAAGAACATATCATACTCTAAATCTTTCCGAACGTTTGCCTCAAGATCGGGATCCTTGGACGCGGAGACGTCTAGGATAGCGTTGGCGTACACCATGAATGTCTGCACATCTCCCCCGAGAATCTCCGCCACGGGTTCCGACATGATGATTTCGACATAGAGATCCTTGGAGGCGCTGATGAGATCCTGTCCGACAGGAGCAACTGACACCGTCACCTTGTAGAGTCCGTATGGAATAGCCAGGGGCGGGATGTTGAGGGTGTTGTTGGTCTCCTGGAACTTGCAGATCTCGTGGACCTGAGTCTCCGTCACGGTCCCAGAGTCTACTGTCACTCTCATCGCTTTCCAGGAGTAATTAGCTGTAGCGTTCTTGTTGCAGTTGAGGTCTGTGTCCACCGTCACCACCATTTCCTCCGAGCGCTTGTGTCTTACCGGAGAGCTCTGGGTAGTGGAATCCATGTCGCGGAATGAAATGGTTGGGATGGAACATACAGGGGGAGATGTGGTTACCTCGTCCACAATGACGGTCGGACACAACGGGGACGTCGCCTTGCTGAAGTCGTTGGTTGCTGAAACGTTGATGCTAAAGTATCCGGTGTCCATGTAGGTATGGGTAATCTCAACCACGCTCTCAGAGATAACATTACCAACGGTTTGAGAATCACTCAGAGTTCCTCCAGTAGTGAGTTCAGGAAGAGAAAAATCTGTTTCGTCACCGAAGTTGATGTCATAAACAACATCCGAACCCTTAGGACATGTAAGCGTGAACTTGACCTGGCCGTTGAGTGGGATTCTGTCAACATCAGCAACTACATCCAGAGTAGTGATGTTCTCTCCAACCTGAACCAGAATTGACTCCGACACTGAGCTGACGTTGTTGGAGGCCGTCACGAGGATGTTGTAGATGCCCCAGTCGTTGTAGTTGTAATCCACACTGAAGGGAACGAACCCATTCGGGTCTGTGTTGTCATATTCGTGAATTTTAGGAGAAGTCCCGTCTTTATAGTCGATGGTGATAATGACCTTTGGTGGTCCCTTACTTCCAATGTTGAGGTCAAGGTCGATGGAGACGGGTGTTGCCAATGATGTAACGTTAGCCGAGATGAGCGTTATATCTGTGATTGGTACTTCTACTGATATATCCTCACTCTCCAATCTACTGGAAATATCGTTGAAGACTTCCACGGAGATACCGTACCCTCCGAGACTGGTGTACTCGGTCTCTCCCTGTATGTACTGGGTCTCAGTTCCCTCGAACATGTAGAAGCTCTCCTCCGGCTGACCGTTCCCGTAGTCCACAACGATGAGTGAGTGGGTGGCTGGCGGAATCTCGATGGTGAAATTGACTGTCATGTTCCAGGAGCCGGCCAGTTTACTAGACAGAATGTTAACGTTCGGCAGAGCGCTCTCCACCTTGAATATCTTCGTTTGAAGAAGGATGTCGTGCCATTTCAGTTCAGCCATGTTTTCTGTACCAAGAGTGATGTCCTCATTTTTTATAATAACCTCGCTCCCCGATATGGTTGGAATAACTGTAGTGCCGTTCATTTCTAGCACAAGATCGTCGAAAAAGTTCTGCGGCCCAAACACGAGAAATTTACGTTCTACCCCAAATTGGATGTATGTGTAATCACTTGAAAAGTGTCTTGCGACGAAGTCAAAGTTGTCCACTGTTTGTCCATATCGGTTGGAGCACACTGCCGTGGTGTTGTACAAGCCAATGTAGCCGTAGTCGTGATCAATTGCCTGTGAGTCCACTAGATCGGAGAAAGCGAGATCCTCCGAGGGAGTACCGTCTCCAAACGTCACCGTGCACGTCGTGTTCTCCGGGTCACTGACAGTCAAGCCCATCTCCGATTTCTTAGAGTCCTCCGAGTGTATCCCGTCCAGGACCACCAGTGGAGGACTCACTCCCTCATCCACGTCTTCCACGGTGACCACAACAGTCTTCTGCAGGCTGAAGATACCCAGCGTCATCGTCACACGTACTGTGTAGTTTCCGACAGCGGACCAGGAGTGGGTGACGGTGGACATCGCTGAGGAAACCGCAGCACCGTCGTCAAAGTCGAAGTAGTAGCTGACGTCGACGTTATAGTTGATGGAGGCTGATATCTGGACGTCTTCGCCCGGCTTGGTGTACCCTCTGGGACTGAGCATTAGACTGGAGACAGAGAGTGTCAGATCAGCGTGCTTCTTCTTGATGTGAGTGTTCCGGTAGATCATCCAGTCGTCTGGAGTACAGGAGGCTGGGTCAGTCAGAGTTGGGAACACATTGGAACAGTTGCAGTGCTGGTTGGACTTGACGTAAGAGTAGGCCTTGTTGAGGGTCTTGCAGTGGAGTCTACACTCTGTGACAGGGTGGACAGTTGCAGACATGTCGGTGGTGAAGTTCAGGTCCACCGTCAGCACCGCACTGCACCCGTAGTGCAGCGAGTCGTTCTCACCTGCAGAGACAACATCACACATGTATTATTCTTTCACCAACTTAACCTTGTTTTGAAGAATCAAAGCAGTTTAAGGGAATTATCTTTTCTTAATCTCAAAATCCGGTTGAATGTGGTAGAGTAGTTTCTGTATCACATGTTTTTACTTTTCGCAGAATTTGTTGTGTAATCACACTCTTGGTATATATACCTATGTTTTTGTTTTGACTTCAAACCAAACAAAACTTATTACAAAAACAAGTCCCAACTTATTCTTAGAAGGATTTGACATTGTGTTTTCAGTCCAACCTTTTCCTATCGTGTAAAAAAAAGATTTTCAAAAGTATTATTTCAAGTAAATATAACATATATAATAACGGGGAACATTAAATTGTCTTGAATCGTTTTCTTAATGTTGTTGAAGTTTCAGTCATGTTCCAATTAATTGCTTGGAAAGTTGCGAAGTTTCTAGAAGTAATTAAGCAAGTGTCTGGCCTTGTCGTCACGCGAGCGTTATATCTGATGCTGATTGTTTTCACCTGGTCGGACAGGTAAAAAGGAAAGGTGTGCCCGGCATCGACCAGGTAAACACGTACTGCGTAATAGATCGCAATCACCTTCTTAGATTCCTAAAATACTGTTAAGGCTTATCCGCACAATTTCAATTTGAGTAGTTTCTAGATTGTATGTACCTTTGAAATTAATCTTTAATGTGTAGGCAATGAAACTAATAGAACTAATTGTGATATAATTTTGGTTACATTTTGTCCATTTATGTTCGTTATATACTTAAAACTTGTTTATCATAGTTAAATAAATTTCTACTTCCGAGTTTCGAACTTTTGCGTTATTAAAATTTAATTGATCTGATGAAGAAACTCATAAACACATGCACAATGCCTTCTGAAAAAGTAAGGTTGAAAGAATAAATACAAATAAGGTTATTTTTCAAATTTGTTTTCTAATTATTTTGATATGAATAATAATGGACATGAAATATAGTTTTTCTTCTTTATCAAATTTTGAAAAACCGCCCTGCAATAGGCTCTTGTTAAAAAAAGACTTTCACATGTGGAATCATGAACATGAAGAAAGAAAATAAGTATGTCGACATAAATGTTTGAGTGACACTTGTTGACATTGTAAGTTTTTTATAATTACATCTTATAGTTATAGTTATATACATATACATACAATCCAAAAAAACACGGGATAAATCGCATTTATCGAGTGTAGAGAGGTAATGAAGTTTTATCAGGGAAGTAATCAGAGTTTGTAGGATAAAGAAATGTAATTTCAATTTATCAGGTAGAGAAATTTAAATAATAATTTAAATGACCATTTATGAGGCATAATTTTGGGAATTGTATAAGGACACGTTCAGAAGAAAAGTGGTTATGTCACAGGTTGAGAAAACAAGATAATTTATCAGGTAGAGAGAGAAAAGAGAATTTATTGAGTATAGAGGAATGTTGTTAAATTGTCAATCAAATGTCTTAGCTGAAAATGTCTCAATAAAAAAAGCCCATGAACAAGTTCAATTCTTACTCTCAAAGTAATTTTAATGCTCAGACAAAGATAATTATCTTCATCAGAACAAAAAGATTTGATAAGATTGGATACATCAGCTTAATAGTAATGACTACCTAAGTTGTAAATACACTTCGTCACTTGATTTTACTCATATGAAAAAACAACTCGAACGTTCACCACACAGTATTATTGCCTTTTAAATGCGGACATTAATATATAGTAGAATATCTTCATTTACATCTCTTATCGACGAAGACAGTAGAAAGTTTCTTCTATCTTTGTTTTTTTTTCAAAATGCATAACGAATTTACGTTTATAAAAATCATATCACCAATAGTTGATGGAAAACCCACACAATTGAAATTGGAATGATTTTTATGATAAGGTGTAGGTATGTTTCAATTGTTAATGCATGTAACAGTTCGTACCAATGTTTCCGAGTAACACCATGTGCAATTTGTTGGAGAGGCCAATAAGAGGCGTCAGCCGAGGATTGCCTCCAGAACAAAGTGTCCTTGATATTTCCCCATACAACTCGGAAACTATCGTAGTAACTTACTTACTTCTCAATTGTTATGAAATAAAACACAATATTCAATGTTTTTAATTATTCTCATATCTGTATCCTTGCTTGAGATTCTAGCCAGTATGAACACGCCTTACTACGCAAAACCTAAAACGCCAGTTTCGGAACTATCAGTTTTATGCCTTGCTGAAGACCCTTGAATTTTCTGTGTTTGCTCTCTAGCTTACTATGAGAGAAAGCAATAGTCAAATCAGAAAGTAACTGGGGGTTGCTAAAAATCGCCTGTAGGGGAGCTGATATCAGCACAGGTACTTCAAGGGTCTGCAGCAAGGCCTAAACAAGACAGTTCGGAAACTGGTGTTTTAGGCTTTGCGTAGAAAGATGGTATGACCATCGTGTACTCAGTACTTTGCAGTGTGTAATATTATACCACTTGTTCTTATCACGAAGAAAACGTGAACTCTGTGCAGTCCGTGAAAATCGGAAAATAATTCCACACCTTGTACAATATGCTTTGTAGTTTGTACTGCATGGTGAACTTCGAAAGAGGTTTTTGATTAAGTTCTGCTTTCAAACTTGAGGCAGCGTAAAGAGCCAGTTGTTGGGGTAAAATATACAAATCTTAATTGATGGTGCCATGTCATCGGGAAGTGTCGACTGTGACAGGAAAGTATCATTTTAGAGCTAATCAACATTTTATAGTAACACAAGAAAGGTTTGAAGTCGTGATTATGATTGTAAACCGGACATTTACGCGCGTCAATCAGTCAAACGAAATTTTGGGAACTAAAGAAGTGAGAATGACAGTTACGAGTTGATACTGTTATATGATTTTATTACTGGCATTCATGATAATTGGACGTGGGAATCTGGCTTTTACGAATATATATTGTTTTTAAAAGATTTTCATTGAAAAAAAGAATTACCATATGGGGATGGATAGTTGAGATTTTTGCATTTATATCATTGATAATGCTATTTAGGTTCGTTTAAAGTCAAAACATTCGTGTTGAAACTTACAGAGTGGCTCTTAAACATTCGTGTACTTTGCTAAGCTCAGTTTTGCAAATATATTAATAAAAAAAATAACCAATTAATGTACATACTGTTTTACAAAAAGAATGTAAGAATCACAACATTGAAATATTTTGCTCTGAGACGTTATAATTAAAGGATGTTGAAAAAGTGAAACACCTCCGAATTTTATCCAATACGTTTTGAGAATCTAGAATTCCTTTATTCTTCAGATTACTTCACTATCATTCTTAATCTTATACGTATTATGCTTTGTAAGAGATCAAATGTTAGAAATACGTGTCATGAGAACGTTAATGATACTATTATTGTTAAAATAAATATAAATTCTTCTTACCAACCAACACTGCGAGATCGTAGGCCAAGCCCGCACTGTTGTAGACGTCGACACTCGACATTTCGAACCTCGACTCCGACGTGAGCGGCACTCCATACTCATCCAACCCGACGTTCACGTCATATTCGCCCACGAAGTCTGACTGTCCAGTCTCTCTTGTCTCATTCGTGGACTCCGTAGATTCCACCAAACCGTCCACGTAGACACTCAATCCATCTCCAGCTGACCAGCTCAACGTCAGGTGAACCCACTGACCATCAGTGAGACTGAACTTGACCTTCCAGACGTTGGCGCCAAAAGCAACGCCAGCCTCGTACTGGTTTCCGTACACTTGTGTGACGTAGAACCCATTTCCGTCGGAAGCATGTCCGCCATTTGTAATGACGACTACTTTGCTTGCTTCTGGAGTGGCGAGGGCGGGGTTGAACTGGAAGGCTAGTGTGAAGCCGTTGTCGCAGTTGGAGATGTTGCCGAGACACCAGTGTGGGTAGGCCCCCAGGTCGGAGAACGTTCCCTGGGGTGTCTGGGACACCCCGAACAACTCATTGCCCCCCTCGTAGTAGGTCAGTGTTGGACTCGACCCCTCGACTTGATCTGGAGGAAGGGAGGAAGTATTAGAAGAATGTATACTCAGTATATGGGAAGCTGATTTAAGTTAAAGCTGGCACTGGTATAAGTGCCTTTTATACTATCCCGTATACAAGTATGTGAAATTACGAGATTGTAAAAGGTTTTTTTAACTTATAAAGCAATGTCATATGAATTCCTCTTTTAAATACCCTTCCTGCTATGAGAATAAGTCGGGCCTTCTTGGTTCCGTATAAATGACGTCGACTTTCTTAAGAATTTATTTACCATCGGATTAAATAATCTCTCTGAAAGTATTTTATTGTAAAGGCTTCATCTTCCAGTTTGGATGATGATCCGTAAAATCGCTTGCCTTATGAACTTTCTTTGCCGAAAAATGTAAAATATGTAAATTTGAATTAAATAAAATGTTTGAAAATATCTTTGTCTCATACCCTTTATAGCTCCCTTTACATAATTCATAACTTAGTTGCTATATATCTATCTATACTATATCTATTATCTATGAGACTGACATATTAACGCACTGAGGTGCATTCTAAACAAACCCTGGTGCTAAAAGGATAATAGTGTACTAACTAACTTTTCTATTAAAAACCTTTTGATAATAGATTCTCGTAATCACGCACGATTTGTTATAAACGAACCTCTATATAGATAATCTCATATTGAGGCACAAAAAGGATGTTTTTCTTGTTATTGAACATGTCTTAACGGCCAACACGTTGTCTGATTCTGTTACTTTAACTTACCGTTTTTACATTATACACACAAAAAAATTATCAAGCTTTCTAAAGACAATAACTTATTATTGATGTATCTTTTTAAACCAAACGGTCTTGAAAAGGGACAATTGACGTTTTTGAAAGACAATAACAATTGTCTGAAACTAAAAGTTTTTCATTTTTCTTATGTACGCCACTTCAACGCTTCTTAGTGTATGACTGGTTTTCGCTAGGTACAAAAATATAAGTAACGTTTTGTAAATATTTCTATCCTACCTGTACATAGTCCCACCAGAACAAGTATTATAAAAACGGTTCTGTATCCAGCCATAGGCCTGGCCAGATAGTCTACCAAAATCTCCTCTCTTGGTGCTTTTCGTTAGTTGGCCGAACTTCACAGGCAAAAAGACCACCGTCAACTAACGTGGTACCAGCCGATTGCCCTTACCTATCTTACATACGAATAACGCAGGTATCAAAGATTAATCAAATCTCTATCAAGGTAGAATATCTAAGGTAATTACGTTATTCGGTCCGCGTGAATCACCCCAGGGGACTAGCAACAAGGGCCCAAGTCTGTGTGATTGTTGACTCTCAAGAAAGGACGGCATTAATTATTAATTTCCAATCAAGTCAGGTCCGCTGTTCTACCTATGGCACGCAGGTGAAACACGCCGACTCACCAAGAGTCAGACTTACCGACCCCCTGCGAAGCTTTACCTGTGGCGTTTGGTGGTGTAATATCCGACATCATGCATTGTCAACTACACACTATATGAACAGTTTTACCGAAGGAATTTTTCATTTTTTTACCTTCAACATTAGAGCATCAGATTTATGTTGATGGTCTAATTTCATATGCTGAAGTTTAAATGTCACTACACGTGGGGTGTTAAGTGGTATTTTGCGTGTGTGTGTATATGCTAGTTACAAGGGGTGGAGCATGTAACAACCATCCGGTGGCACCCTATAAAAACATTTATCAAATTATGTATGGTTTATTTACATTTTCTAAACAAAGATATCGTCAGGCTTTGTAGTTGAACGAGGAAGATAAGTACATAAGGGGTAACACTGAATATTATACTTAGTAGTACAAACAGACTGTTTTTTGCTAGAAAAGCTATATATTTTCATTTCTGTGACAATAATCGGAGAGCCTTCTTCTTGAAGATGTACAGAAATATTATTGGATAATTATCACTGACACTGACTGTTTACATTTATTGGATATATTAAGTACGTTTCCGTTGTGTAATAATATAAGCACGCTAGTTGAGTAAAAGTCCATCCGAATTTTGCAACTAAATTTATTTGAGAAAAAAGAAGGAATTAGTAATAAAACGGTGACCAACTGCTTGTTTACGGAAACACCTAGAATTTGATATGTATGTTAAAGGGACAGTACCACGTTTTAGGGGGAATATAAGATGACGTCAGGAAAAATGAAAATTAATGGTTCCAATTGAAAGACACTGTATTTTAACTAAATGGAACAGTAATAATTCAAATATATAACGTAAAGTTCAGCCATGCGATTCCTTTTTCTCATACAAAATGAATTAAAGGTCTTCACATAAAATGGCCGCCAATGGATTTTATGTGAATCTTCATACTTTGTCCTCTTGACTATTGATTGGTTTGTGTAATGAGAATTTTGACACTGTAAAAATAATACACATAGCATTAACTTACAATTATTAGTGAATAAAGTGGGTAAAATATGAAATTATCAAAAAACGCGCTACTGCCCCTTTAAATTGTATTTAGCACTTGTAATTTAATTTTGATGTTTAAACTACTTTATACACAGGAACATGTCACAGTCAGCCGGTAGCGCTCATCATTTCTCTAGAAATATGTTTCATGTTGAGATGTTATGCAATTAACCTTAGATTACTGCTAGATATTTCTGGTATATATAGCTGCGTTCACTTGCCTTTCTGTCCCGGTGCAAATATCATGTAATTTGTCTTTGATGCATCGGAGCATTGCGAAAGCGAAACCATGATAATGATAAAATTTCACTCCCTAATTTCCGATTCGATTCAATGCACATTATCATAATCATATGTCATGCCAAAAAGTTAACCTGACAGACTGCCGTAACAGTTTTGGCAGGTCATTGATATGACCACGGTTAAAATTTCGAAATCCCAATTTCTACTTTTCTCTAGAAAACATTCATAAGTATTCAACGGCTTTCAACACAAGTCAGAGATCAGATTATCCCAATTTATGTTCGCGTATAATTAATTCAAACATGGACAATTGGTGATCCTTTGTAAATTCTGCCGAAGTTATTTAATTGACCATCCAACTTAACCCAAATTACTAGTGAAAAAGCTTAGGGTACGCAGCTGTATATTTCTAGCTCGGTTCCAGGTTGTAATAAAGATGGAAAATGATGGACAAATTGTCGACATCCATGAAATAAATACCAGCCAATTGCACCTACACCTCTTAATACTGTTTCTTCAAGGTTGGAGATTCCAATTAACGCTAAATTCAATAATATACGTGGTCTGGGTGCTCTGCTATTTGTGACCATGTACGGTATGATTAATGCATCTCGCAAACGATTTCACGGGCATGGTAATGACGAAGGTGATTTTGTTATGAAATTCTGAAAAAGGGATAATTCACCAAATCAAATTTTATCATTTTGATTTTCTAGTTTATTTGTTACTGTCTTTTGTATTTTATAAATAATCGACCTTATGCATCCTGACATTTGATGAACTCATTTTTCTTTGTGACTCTGTGTGTACCTTTTACCAAAGACAAAAAGGAAACACTAATTGATATTTTACGAAAACTCAGATGTAATTGATTCCGTTCCTGCACTCGTGTCGATGGATCTTCTATTAATGATAGATGTAAAGATTTCAACTCGGGTAATGAAAGTTTTAGAATCAGCAAGGTACGTAAAGGTTACACGTATAGCTGTTGAATTTACTACCGATAGGCTACCACGAATGTTAATCCATGGTGATGACGTCACTTTATTGTCTCTAGGGGATTATTTCTCGAGAATCCACTTTTCTTTGAGTGTCCCGGCTACGAGGGATGTAAGGGTTTTATAATTTTTAAGTATAATAGTGTCTACTCAATTTAAAAAAACTTTTAATTTTGAAATTAAACTTGTTAAAGGAAGTGAGCCAAGAATCGATCATCGATCCTCCGACTGATAACTCAGCGCTTTTATCCACTAGGCCATGGAGGGCACATATATTTAGAGAATTTGTCAGTATTAAACCTGTGTTGTTCATTTTACAGATAAAGCGGCGAGTGCACGTGGGAAAATTCCTAGCACGTGCAATGCATCCCGCATTCATGAGTTGTCATTTGCATCGTCGTTCGGGAATGAATTGCTCAAAAACGTGCACGGAAATGGTTCAATGTGTAGCGTGGCCCCTGGTTGTGTCCCATATCCAATGGGTTGAGCACTGAAAATTGTTTTTGTTTTCATAGTTAAATGTGGCAAATATATGCAAAATGTGAAAAAAGACAGTTATTTGTTTTTTGAGTCATGGATAAAAATGGAGAATCCATTCGGTTCGTGGATTCTTGGAAATAATCAACTCTGTCAATCCTACGGGGTTCGCTGCTTATTCCGTTATTTTAACGAATTCACTCCATCTCATGCATTCTCCATACATAGAATTGATTCTATATGATTTTGTTTCCGGAGCAAAACTAGTTATACTAGTTAACTAAACTCTGTATATGATACAATCATGCACCACGTCTAGGCTATTATAGTGACAAATGGCAACTTCTGGGGATTTTATGTTGGTTGTATCCAAGGAAAGGCATCTCTTTAAAAACTTGTTTTCGGAACAGTGAATTCTAAGCTCGTTAAATCTTAGTTTTTGGAATAAAAAATTATGTCTAGACGCTTTTAACTTCATTGAATTTTTAAATTGGGTCGTTTCCATGAATATGGAACTAAACATTTCTTTCCAGACCCGAATGCAGCTTATTGTTTTTGGAACAATTATTAATATTAGATGTTGAATTGTCTGTTTTCAATGCTGATGGTATTTGTCGAAGTCAAAGTCAACATCGTAGGGCTTCATTAAACTCTTCCTTTAATGCAATTATCAAGTTAAAACGGGGTAACATAACCATAAAGTATAAGGATTATATTCTTTTTTTTCAGCACTTTCCATAAAAACACGTTCATCTAAGTACGTAATTGTCCAAAGAAACTTGAACGTGTTTGAAGAATCTTATACATCTCGTTCTTTTATTATAAAAAGGTGTTCAATTTTAATAGCATTATGAAACAATATCAAACTTTGATGGCATTAATTGTCAAATAGGTATAACTTCATCAATTGTGTCGTTTGATCATTACGTACTGTCTGTTTCATTTCAAAAAAAAATATTTGCTCTTGAGAATTTAACACTAGAATAAATTATTTCCTATTGTTGTTAAATTTCATCATTTTATTGTCTTTTTTGAAAATTATTTTTTACAAAGGAAATTTCCTGTAGGATTGTTTTGATAATTACTTTGATATGGTATTTTTCTTTTTATATTGCATAAATTGATCTTTTCAAAGCTACTTTTTCTACGTGGACAAATTGAAGGTATGAGATTATGATCAATAACCGGACAATGATGCGCCTCATTCTGGAAAGTAGCTAGAAGGACATAGAGGAATTGATAGTGTTTAGTAGGTTGAATAATAACTGTCCACGTAAGTTGGGCGAATGTCCTAGCTTTTTGAGGCTGTCTCATGGAAAAGGAAGTGTGAATTTACGAGATGTTATTAATTCATATGACCATATTTGGCATTTGGTTTGTATCAAAGCTAAAAAATATGTCATGAAAATCACGAAGTGGCTCTCTAGAAGATAAAATTTTTGTAACAGACACCCCACTAATTGACATTTTACGAGCGCTTCTTTAGACGATCACCTATGGAGACCCTATTTACATTTTATATTGTGATTTTACAGACCATTAATTATTGCTTATATAGATGTTGTGCCAGGGGTGCAAGGCTACTTTTATTTGATACTGGATATTTTTCAAATGTAAACACAGAATTTCTGCGGCTTTGACGATATAGAAAATTATACAGAGTTAAATCTTGCATCTATGCACATTTACCTTCTTTAAAGTAACTTTGTTTTCATAATACTTGTAATACTAATACTTGTGTTATTTATATCGAATTTAATCGACGAAATCGTGTATTAAAGTATTATCCTTTGACATTTTTTTGTGACGCAACGTATCCCATGACTCATCGCAAGAAAATCGGACGTAGGGTGCTCCAAGCCCTAATGGTTTTAATTAAAGTGCTTTCTGATTGCTTGTGACAGCTTTTGTCTATACTAAAACATGTTAAGAGGATCAAAATGACTTCTTGATAAGCCGCTCCGTCAAGTTTACACTGAATTCTATTCAGTTTGGTTCAGTTCGAGAAATATTTACGTTTTTATGTACATGAATCTACTTCTTGAATTACCTGCAATGTGTATAGATTCCCCCTCTAAAAACAAGAGAATTTGAAATGGAGTATGATTGTTGAAGATGTCAACAGTATCAATTGAAGGTCTATTTCACATTGAATGAATGAATTATCTTTATTTCCTCCAATAGTGTCGAAGAGTACATTGACTTATAATATATAGTGCTTGAATGTAAAATGAGTTTCAATTGAATATTTTCTGAATAGAACTCTCATCGACTATAAAGGCCTAACATTGAACGAATTTCTTGAAATAAGTACGATATGCCATCTATGAAATATCTTAACACACTTCATATCATATTTCAAAGCATTGCATTGTTCTATGTAAGCACCGAGATTCTGAAGAAACTGATGAATGATTGAAAGCTCAGAGGAAATGTTGAGTTGCTGATAAAAAGTGTCCTGCACATGTCTATTACCCTTTGCAGATTTCATTTTAAAGACGTAATTAAAAGTTTAGTTTTTTATGATCTAGATCTATTTATCATAACATTTTTATTGAGATTTGAGTGAATCCTCAAAATGGAGTTTGATGGTAAAGTGTCTAAATCTTTGTAGAAAGAGTTCAACCTTTATGATGTTGGTAGTCAGTATCAGTGAAAACATAAAGGAGATGGAGCTGTGCCATTCCATTATATACTAGACACAGTATTTTATGATTCTTCTTATTGATATTCCTTAGGTGTATTATATTTTTCAGTGTTAAACAACATTACACATTTAGTTAATTATGTATGATATATACTGAATACAAAATTTTTACACTATTCAAACGCCAGTTCATATTCTTGAAAAAAAGCAAATAACAAGATAAATGTCTATGTGCCGTTTTTTTCGTGTTTTGGTGTATTTTTTTAGATAAAAACAATCATTGTTTGTTTCGGTCGGGGGTTGTTCTAAAATAAACTCTATCTGAAATTGTATATTAATGTCCGCTTCATAATGTTAGAGTTGGAATCCTCTGATGTTCTCGTATTAGAAAGTATATTGAAGAATAAATACTTCTACATACAACGTCTCCAAGAGGCAAAATAACAGTATTGGGGGAGTATCCACGTGTAGGTACATACGCTATAGTAAGCCCTCAGGTTTTTGACCCGGAACGTTATGGGTAATATTCAGCTTGAAGAATTCACCTTATGGAATGTTGACAAGGGATTATATGATGATAATTGGTATAAAACGATAGAGATAATCCCGTTGTGTTACCTGTCAGGTGTATATTACAGGGGATCGAGGAGTGACAATAAGTATTATCTTGGTACCATACTTTGTATCTATCAGTATCCGTTTCTTCGTCCACCTTTCATGCGTACTTGCTCACTTTAACCCTTGCCATAAACATAAAGTTTCAGAGTTTTATATACTTTGATAAATTTGTTCTTTGTATTGTTATTTAACGTATTATTTTACATATCTTTCCGGAACTTAACTCTAACAGGAACCATATCAGTTGTGACGAATTCGTATTGGTCAACTTTTATCACTTCTTTCAAGCAAAACAAAATTTAAAATGAAAAAAAAATACATATTTTAAACAATAATGTATGTTCAAGTCTATTACCAAATTATTAAACCATTCAACCTGTGACTTAGCAATACAACATTATTTATTTATTAGAAGTTTATTTCGATCATGTCTCTACGCCTTCGGCGGTATTTGTACATATTGGACACGTGCAAATACAAAATATTGAAAAAATTCATTCATAAATCTCTCTTGAAGATCCGTGGACACTTGAAACACTTGCTTACATGTCTGTTCATTCATTCATCGCTCTTCCAAAATGTCCACTTTTGTCCCCAAACATCTCCAACCCACCTTGCATGTACATATAAGCATTACTTACATTCCTCATGAGGTTGCGAAAATATGTCTATCATACACGTGCAAATAAAATAATCACGTGTGTTCATGTATACAATTAGAATCCACAAATTTGTAACATCTATTCAACTAGCACCTGGTATACCTGCCCACGTGTGCTTAATGAGTTGACCTACATATACACCTATTGAGATACCAACATGTGTTCAACATCGTAAGGTACGGTAAGGTAAGCTACATAAAGATATACAGAAGATGTACACTGTATAGTCATTCATTTGAGTCTCTATTGAAGGTCCGCCGTTAAACAAGCGGCTGATATTGAGACTCTTAAAGTTGCTTTTCAGTACGTGGAATATATCTCTTCCTATCAACATTGGCCGATGGCAACGTGGCCTGTGTATTACGAGCTAGTTTCACACATTCTCTGCTAATGGTACTAAACAGTATTATTTATTTAGGTTATTGATAGTAAAATAACTTCTTCACTATTGGTTTCATTCTTCAGACTCCCAAACCCATCAATTAAAATATATCAGCTCCTGGGTTAAACAGTCTCTCCCTGTCCAATTCGACGTCATTCAGTCATATTGCAACCAGTGTCTCAATGTCAACCATAGGTTTTCTAAACTCGTTCTTCCAATAACTCAAAACAAAACTGCACATTTTGTAACGACGGTCATTTGTAAAAAAAAATCATATCACACAGACAACCCAGGCTCACCCGGAAAGAATGGGCCTACCCCCGGTGATACACATACACTTCACTTCAACAATAGCTCTCCATTGAGTTACTCCTAGTTCAGCTTGTAACGACGGTAAAAAGTAGCAGAGTTTCAGTCCACACTGACAAGCCGTGACTCCACCCAGAGAGAGAGAGAGAAAACCCACCCCGATACACACACTCTCTCACGTCACCCTTTCAGGTGAAGGCCTACGGTGTCTCCTCAGTGGAGTTGTTTGAACGGAGTGTTTGGATAGACGGGCTACTTGAGTTAAACACTGCTTGTATCTACATTTAGTCGAGTGGCTGGTGTTAACGTTACACGCTAAATTAAACACGAAAGACAGCGATGAAACACCTGTTATTTCAATCACTACAAACCGCAGGTACACGAGCTCCTTTATGTAGCACCTGGGCTTCCTTCCATTGAAGTGGACTCCTGGCTTCTTGGTGTGACTCTTGTACACGGATATCTGGATTTTAGATTTCGGACAGAAACACAAGTCATTCAATCAAATGCCTTTCATCTAGAATTAGTATATATGGATAAGCAGACAGACAGACGGACGAACGGGCGGATGTCTTTAAAGTATCCCCATTATCATTATTTTATCTAGAATCAAGAATTCATTAGAAAGTGTAAGTGAAAAGGATACCCACATATCTATTAATAGTATTTATCAATATTCATCCATTTTCAAATGCTAGCTTGTAATGCATTGGTCTAGTTCTCTGAAACAGATCTAGGTTCATTGAAATATGGTTTATGAAATATGAAATATTGTTTTTTATTACTGTCATATTATTCATGTTTATTTCCATTTTCGAACTGATAGAGAAAGTCTTCCAAATGTAGTTTTGTATATTCATAAGTCGTGGCATGTTTAAGCACATGTACGACAATAAATAATCAGATTTCTGAATATAAATGTCCAATGCCAGAATCATTAATGGTAATCTCCTCTAGAAACATTTGGCCATCAAAAATACCGATTTTTTGTTATTCACATTACCATCTTATATGCGTTATTCAATATATAAAATTCATTATTTCGTCATTCAATCCGTATCCATGGCTATATAGTAGCGTGAACCAAGCCGATATATCAGGTTTGTACAAATAATTCCTTCCGAATTTGACAAGATGATACAAACATGTCATATGGTAGTTCAGTGTAATAAATTTGATTGTATCCAGCTTTTAAGAATATGTATTGGAACCGCCTTTAAATGAACCAAATGTCTTGTTTCCGGATCCAGAATTGTTTTGAAATAATTTACGTTTAAACAGTATCTCAGGTTACCTTCATCATCAAAATCCTTTCCTCTTTGGACATAATGTACAATGGTATTAGCCGCACCTTACGTTTGAGACAATAAAACACTTCACATTCCGACTTCTGGTCCTGAAAGCAATTTCTCATAGAGGAAGTATCAGTTACAAAGTAAACTCGGTCAAACCTGCATCTCACGCAGTTCCATAATTTATCTGAGAAAGACGCTCGAGTTTCCAAACTGACAATTACATTTTCATTACATTGGTTTCTTAATGTCCTTATTTCTATACTCTGTGAAAGTGCTTTTTTATGCAAAAATTCAACCTTGCTGAGTTTCAGAGGTACGGAAAGAAGTCAGAACTACGAATCTTAGCTCTTCTGAGCAAATAAAAAGATCTACATAAAGAAAGAATTCATCAAATAAGTTTAGTAAATGAGAATACAGTTGTTTTTTAGAAAAGAAACCAATCTCATTAAAAACAGATCTATATTGCTTCACTACGTTAGAGTATAGGCTCCGTTAATCAAGCAGTCTGTGACGTCATTCAATGTCAACCAATCAGCGAGTTAGCGACTGTAGGTTTGGTTGCTGATCTTAGTTCATTGGGATTGAAACACAACTTTTCGAAGGTCTGATGTTCATGGCTTCATGTAATGTTTGATTTTGTTTGAACATCATTCCTACTAGAAACCATTAAATGTTACATCTGGAGCGGCATTAAGATAAGGTATTGCTTGTTACCATCCAATTCCTTTCAATTTGGAATAGATATTGGATATGGTAACACCAAACCAAATGCTTCACATTGAACCCTATCACGTGTTCTTCAAGACATTACATCCTGAGATTGCCTTCTTCATCTTTGGACCATTACATACATCCACTGAAACATTCTTAAAACATTTGGTTTAAACATATTTTTATTCATAAAAGAATCGGGTTCGGTAAACAAGCAAATCTTTGCTCATCTGAATATCTCTCCGGTACCAAGCATAAAAACCAAAATACACAAAAACTAGACAAAAATCAAACAAAGAAATTCAGAACATGACATATCTGTGTTACAAAACACAGACATTTCATCCAAATCGACATGTTTTAAAATCAATTTGCATTCAAATATCATTACTGTTTTACTTACTGTTGTATTTAGGCAAAAAGGTTCGTGATATAAGAATTATATATATTTTTTAATAGGATTGTTAAAAAGTCCAAGCGATCTCTGAAAGAACCCTTTTCTTGGTGGAAATGGGTTTGGTGTTTTTGCATTGGATTTTCTGCCACGAACGTCCCTAAAGTCTTTCACAGGGCACCAGTTTATGCACTAACATCGTCTTATTGGTTTTGTCATGAAAGTGAATAGGTTAATGTTTAGCTTTTATTGTTTCGAGTGTGTTTTAATATATGTAGTTGAAACATACTTTAATCAGGCTTCGGCGATGTTTGTCATCATAAGATATCAACAAAATCGTTTAAAATGGCAATGTCTTACTGTAGGCGAAAATCATACTGGCACAATGTTCATAAGAAGATACTCCAGTGATTATGAAACAATGAAAATGAAAATTTACAGATAGTGCGTTCTCAAATGGAAAAAAAAACTTTCAGAAGAATGTTGCAGTTAATAAGGAATTTCAATTTGTGATTCAAAGTAAACGCAATATCCTGACAAACATATCATAAGAACCCGATTGATTTTGATACTGTACATGAGAATATCATTACGAATAAAGTAACCCTTCATTGTAAACAAGAAGTCGCCATGTTAATGTAATTAGACATATATATATACATCCCCTACTGTTTAGCAAGGAGAGTTTGTACTATTGTTTCTGATGATGTTGTTAAAACTAATCGCCTTGGTGAATTGAAAAACTTTCTCCTTAAACAAAACTATCCGGACAAATTAATAAGTGATAGTATACACAAGGCTTTAAAAATGGACCAACAACAACTGAGATCAAAAGTGGATAAAGACATTGATATTCAAAACAATATTTCTCTTGTATCTACTTTTAATCCCAACCATGATAACGCAATGTCTATTGTGAAACGATACCTTTCAATGTTAAGTTCCAGTCAGAAAATGAAAAAGATTGTCAATAAATATAATTTCATTAACAGCCGTAAGCAACCCAAAAACTTACGCAAAATCTTAACTAGTTCAAGGTTTGACTCAGTTGATGTTATTCCCAAAGTCTCAAAATGTGGAGATTTAAGATGTCACACTTGTGAAAGTATTAGTGAAGGGTGCTCTATTGACATTTCACCAAATCAAACATTTGTTGTTAAGCAAAACATGAATTGTGATACTAGAAATGTTATTTATGTAATCACATGTTCTGGATGCAATGAGAAATATATCGGAAAAACGGAACAAAAATTAAAGAGAAGAATGAATCTCCATCGATCTCACATAAACCAGCCCCGAAATCGAACTATTCCTCTTAGTGAGCATTTAGATAAATGTGGAAAGGGCAAGTTCAAAGTTTTCCCGATATATAAACTCAATTATCATAATGACAATGATTTAATTTTGAAAGAATCATATTTTATTCATAAATATGCGCCAAAATTGAATGGCAAAACATGATATTGTTTACATTATGATCACTTGTTGTCAAGCTTATTGTGACGTCATAGGTTCCTGTGTGACGTCATAATACTATGTACTGTGTGTCAGTTACTGAATTAAACGGCCTGATGAAGCAGGTACAGGATGTACCTGCTGAAAACGTTTGCCAAACTTAATTCAACTTCATCTTCTTCTTTTTAATATATACTACCATAGAGTTTGAACATTCTTTGTGATATTTCTATATATATATATATATATATATATATTGATTGGTTTATTGATGTGTTTTCGTAAAGTTAGCCTTGCAAAATGAAACACCAATTGATTGTATTAGATCCATAACATTGGTAAACCGCGACACCTTACAACAAAGCCATCTATTATACATGTTAACTTCTAACAATCGGCTCATTTCAACCCTTTGCTTTGAACAAAGATAAATAGTTATTTCATTGTGTGTATAACAAAGCCACACGTGCTAGCGGATTATGGGGGGATTATTGTCACCGTTAGTCCATGTTGTGACTGCCAAGTGTCGCCACACGTGTTTAGACAATAGGATTAGCGCACCTTGACACCTTGTTAATGGGCTTAACAGTAGCCCGGTAATCCGCTGATCACTGACCGTGACCAGGTAGGTAAAGGAGCTACACGCTAGGCGCTCTCTCCACGGCTTGCTACTCAGGGGCTGTGGGATGTCGGTTAGAGGCACTGCCTTCCCCTGTTCGACAGGGTTACATTCCTGATCCACCTGATTGAACATCACAGACAGACAGAAAGACAGATACTTTAGTATAGTCACCTTGCTTTTATATAATACAAAACCAAAAACACATAAATTTAAAGAAACCTAAAGCGAGCCACCTGCAAATTATGGTGATATTTGTACAACACGTCATCTATTCTCTTCTACAACCAAATTAATAGAAATACACCAGAGAAGAGAGAATAACATTGATATTATCATTTGAATCGCAATATCTATGGAAAAACTTGTACTCGTTATATAGATAAAATTCATACTTGAAAAAAATATACTAACAGACAGACAAGAGTTATATACAAATAAATATATATAAAGAAAAAGGACTATCCACAATTGAGATTGTGAGAGAGTATATAAATTATATACATGTAAAGTACATCAACACCATATAAACCATCGTGGTCTATATAACAAAATGTTATGATATATTATGTCAATGGCGATAAAATGTATACAGCATTCTAAATAATAACGGTAGGGAATTTAAAGGTCATCAGATATAAAGGAATACAGTGTATATAAGAGTATAAGTAAAGAGACATTGGATGAATCGTGCTAATATATTTTACACGTATTATATTAAAAGTATCGGCTCCGTACCAGTATTTGTTCGTTTCGTACCACGCTGTCATGTGAACTGCTCTCTGTTTCATCACATCATACATGCCTGACTCATGCTTCATATATGACATTATATTAGGAACAGACTTTCCCTTAAGCCTTTATGCTATACATAATCTAGATTTGGTATAGTTTCACCAAGCTTATTTGGTTTAAACAGTAGTAGTATGTAGTAGTATATTTTTTATTAAAGTGTCACACGCATCATTTTGCATTTTATATACAAAACATGGTACACATTATAAAACAATGCGTCGAGCCACAAATGGCTTACGAGACACTAAAAGAACGCAAACATACTTTAATTCCTGAAGGCACTTGTTTTGGCAAACAATCAAAACTCTGCTTATATTGATGTCTCACGAGTACATACACCAAACAAATAAATGCATAAGAACTGAACAGAACAAATGCTAATTTATGTGATAAAAACGATTTAACTTCACGATATATTCAGTTACATATACAATTCCATATTATATGGCAAAAGAAATCAAAAATTGTGTGTAAATGAAATTGATTTAAAACCATATGCATTATCTAAGTAGTATTTATCCAACTATATGTTGATGACCTTTTCTAAACACTTTCTCGTACTTTATTCGATTATCGCTTATTTATTCAAGTAAATCGGGATGGCGTTCACAAAAACGGCATGATAGAATAGTCATTTCTAACGGAAGTACTAGTTAGGTTTTAATCTGCAATGAAAGGATCAACAATAAATTTGAGTTTTAACGATATTAAGTGTCTCGTAGGCCTCAAGGCCGGATGTTGCATTCTCCATGTCATACTTGAATTTATTTTAGAATTGTAACATGTGACACTATGATAAGATGATAAAACAATGTTCTTCTACTATGATAAAACAATGTTCTTCTTCTATGATAAAACAATGTTCTTCTACTATGATAAAACAATGTTCTTCTACTATGATAAAACAATGTTCTTCTTCTATGATAAAACAATGTTCTTCTTCTATGATAAAACAATGTTCTTCTTCTATGATAAAACAATGTTCTTCTACTATGATAAAACAATGTTCTTCTACTATGATAAAACAATGTTCTTCTACTATGATAAAACAATGTTCTTCTACTATGATAAAACAATGTTCTTCTTCTATGATAAAACAATGTTCTTCTTCTATGATAAAACAATGTTCTTCTACTATGATAAAACAATGTTCTTCTACTATGATAAAACAATGTTCTTCTACTATGATAAAACAATGTTCTTCTACTATGATAAAACAATGTTCTTCTACTGTGATAAAACAATGTTCTTCTGCTATGATAAAACAATGTTCTTCTTCTATGATAAAACAATGTTCTTCTTCTATGATAAAACAATGTTCTTCTACTATGATAAAACAATGTTCTTCTACTATGATAAAACAATGTTCTTCTACTATGATAAAACAATGTTCTTCTACGAAGGGGAAAATTAAAAAATAAGAATGACAAATAACAACCAGGAATTGTAAACGATGAAAATAAAGCTTATTTTGTAGGTTACACCTCTCCCTAAATGACGAGATGTTCAGGCGCAAATCCCGAAAAGGGTCTCAAATATGATGACGTCATTAGTTGCAAGGTTTTTCAGACAATGAAAACCAATTTCAACATTTATCAAATCAAGTTATAAAAATTCAAATCACTTGCTTTTAATTCTAAAGTATAATTATACATATGACTTTTGACTTTTCCTTTAGTATCATAGGTGACGTTTTGGAGAATGAAACAAAATGTAATTAGAATCTTACTCATTAATAATACATTAAAACTATAGAATTAACTTACGTCATATATTCTTTTACAATATAACTCATTACATTCCTAAAGTACATCAATCTAATTTCTACCACATTACACCCATAACCTCCTACCGTGTCCTTTATTTAGCGACTAAAATCAAAATGTGTATTTTTGTACGAAAGGTTTTGACTTAAAATCCATTTCTTCGGAAATAGTAACTAGTTTATAAATTCAACAACAGATTTGCTTTTAAACAACATTTATGTATTATATTGATTCTATCAACAAAAAGATTTTGCTTGTTTATTCAGATTGGATTTTGAGATATGGTCATAATACTGATACTGTTGTTGTGCAATTTACATGTATATCATCATTTTCATGTTTATTCATCATGACATGTTTTTGTATATTTGTATCCAGAGCGGATATCTAATATAAAAGCATGTGCTTGTTTACCAATCCGGTTCGATTCCTTCTTTTGGATAATAAATATGTTTAAACCATTACAATTTGTTTGACGACGTTTCAGGCTACGTCTTATGATCATTTTCGGGAAAATCTTTGACATTTTAGTGAAATCGCTATCACCTCTCAAAAAATATATTGGCATTAAGAATTTATGAATTCTTGAATTTATCAAAAGTAATTTTCACTGTAGCGTTAATGAGCCAATTAAGCAATAAATGTATCAGAATGACTTACTAATTGTTAAAACCTTCAAGAAGCAGCCGTTTGACTTATGATAGTTATCTATTATTCATTATAATCAAATGTCAACTTGAAACAACTATTACTTACACATGGATAGTTCATGTTGTGAATCAGTGTATAACATCATCTCAATTGAACATCATAAGCATAGCGAAATCAACGTGTTCATCTTAAATGTTCGTCGTTAGATGTTGGGACTAAATGTTAGCAAACCTTCCAAAATATATTAAATGTCAAACCCATTATTATGTCCATGGTATTGTTTAAACATATTTCATTTGATTAACACTGGATTCGCAATCAAGCAGTTATCCAAATGTAATCAATCATTGTACACTAGTTTTCTCGTCAAAATCAAAGCATTACCATCCAATCCAACCAATGTGGAAGTAAATTCTCCATGTTATAAAGTCATTTCAAACCAGTGTTACGCACCCTTGCGTGGAATATTATCATTTTCTTGTCAATTTTGGTCACATTTAAGAATTCAGGGAGTGGATGGTGACGGTTAGACAAGTTATAACGGCGGAAACTATCAGTTTTATTCTGAGCTAATCGTTTCACATCTATCAAGGCTGTCCACGAAGTCAGAGCTGATATGTTTTTTCAACTTTGACATTTTTTGACTCAAAGGATATGTCTGGTTTGAAAGCGAATGCTCCGAGTTAATAGGTTCAAGAAGGATAAGCTGAACTGTCAAGAACAACCAGGGATCTGTGTCACGTGCGGGGGGGGGGGGGGGGGGGGGGGGTATTATATATTTCTTCATTTGCCACCATACAAAATGTCACGTAAATTATGATATTATTTAATTAAACCCGTGGTGTGAAGTTTCAGCCCACGCATAATGTTGTCAATCCTGTCTTGCTTATATGATATTATCTAGTTCATTACCTATATTTCTTTATCTTTTACAAACATTATTTATCATATTTCAAAATGATTTACACTATCACTCTATGTGCACCTTATAAAGCAGTAGCATTTACTCGGAAATCAAATATTGCTGTTCTTACGTGTGTTATTTCTGATTGCCCTTTCCAAGAAAAATTAAATAGCTCTACTTATCTTCCCTGTGACGTGTAAATAAAATTAAAATTATGTACATACTAAACTCGAAATATTTCAAAAGAAACATAGGTATAAAACATATAAGAAGGACAAGTTGGTGTATCTTCATAAACATTTTCTTCCTAGTTACTCAGATACGTTTGAATGTTACCTAGAAAGAAGTAACAGTAACTATCAGTTGTAGTAGAAAGCAATAAATATTCAATGAAAACTTCTATTTTCGAACTGGAAAATCCATACTGGAAAGAATTTTACGCAGGTTATATATTCAAAGATTGCGCGTACTCTACAAATACGATCCTTTAGTCTCTCGTAACCCATTTATGGGTGGCTCACTTTTTTACCCTTTGTTAAGATTGTATCAATGTATATGTATTTTATGTAAAAAATTTTTAGGTGAGACTTAAATAAATTATCTGTCTGTCTACGATCAACGCGATGCAGAATATCATATGTCCATCGTCTACTGTCTCCAACCTATATAACTGATTACTCAGATTGTAAACTATTACTGCTCGGAGAAGTCAACGGGAAGAGGGCTAGTGGAATGTCGTGTAAGTGTATTATGCGAGAGGGTGAGGAAGGGTATGTGGTATATATTACGAATGTTTTGAATATGTGTCTATAAAGCAATGGCTGAATGCTATTTGTTCATTAGGCAATATCACATGCATAGCTTGTGACACGTAAAACATTCTTCTTCGTGTATTAAAGGGGTGTACTCGGATCTTGTTCACCCTTCAGTCAAACTGTAGGGAAGTATATTATGACCTCCCAAATAAAGAGAAATATGTACAATGTAATCAATATGGTGAAATATAAATACTTTAGATTGAATATTATGTATATCAAATAGGTTTTTTTGTCAGTAAGAAATATTTCTACAAGTTACGAGGATCCTGTATCTCAGCCTAAGACGTGGAAGGATAGTGTACCGTACAAGGATTAACAGTAAGATTCCCTGTATAGACAGGAGCGTATCTCCCAATCTCTCTGGTTGTGGCAGGTATGTTACAAAGCGTTAAATAGCGGCCTGTTCCCTGACAAACAAGGCTAGTGTGTAATAGATATCTTTCGGGATAACTAAGTTTGAAAGATCAGAGATGAGTGTTTTGTCCCGGTGAAGCCTGGGGGCGATGGAGAGAAAGCCGGGTAGCTGGGTGGATAGAGACGGGGGACGACTGTAGAGGGTGTACGACTACACAGATCTGAGTGACTCGGGGGTCTCGGAGTACGAGACATGTACAATTACCGCGATGAACGTGAACATGGGCGATATTGACGGGCAAGGGATGTTTGAAACCTGATCATATCACGGTGGAGGTAGAGAGGTGTACAAAGTGCGCCAGTCGACCGTGAAGACTGACAGCCTAGCGAAGCAAGTAGGCAGCTGAGCTGAGTGGCATTTGTCAGTGAGCGTGAGTCGAACCCGTAGTCCTGTTACTCTGTGTCACGGGGTAGAGCTCACACACTCCACAAGTAGGGAGAGATCGGGGTACAGCCTACACATTGAGGATCTCGGGTGGAGGATACAGCACACACAAATTTCGGGTTTAGAGAGACAGGAGATCCAACAAGGCAGTCGGGTCCAGGATAAGCAACTGTTATTCGGATACAGGATACATAACTTTAAGTGCAAGGCGTTAGGCGACTCTGTTCAGGACTGATCGTCTCAGCCTTCTCCAAGTCTCCCATTGGGTTCAGGGTATACAGGGTATATCGCTACGGTGATACAGGGTGGAAAAGTGAAGTCTACCAGAGAAACAGATACGCCACCCCGGACGAGGTGTTTATTGAGTACAGGATATACCGCTACAACTGTTAGAAGGATACCGTGCATCACACCTCTCACGGGGTAGAGGAGAGACGAGTGTCTCCAGTATCGACCTACAAGGAACTGTTATCTCTGTATTGGATGGAGCCCTGGTGATCCTGCAGGTGGTGTGACGAGCAGACGACAGTCCAGAGATGAGCCGGGGTACCCGAGTACAGTTAGCTAGAGAGTCCTCTGTAGACTTGCAATAACTGAAGGTCCTGTAGACTTTGCTTCGGGTGACCGAGGATATTACTGATTTGGAATTACTGTCTTCCCGTGTGTAATTAGCTTGTGGCTGGCAGCGGTCATAACTCCCGTTTTAATCCACCCGGCTTCTGTGACGGACGTAATTAGGTGTTGATGCTTGCGACTATGTGTTCTGCTAATCAGCTTATAGCTCTAGTAAAACAAGGTGCGAATAACTTAATTCAGTAGTGTTTTTATACGGGAATACTCGCTTGCGTGTCAATCAACGGCAAGCGACAAGCACCGAGGCGACAGGTGTGTTTTCTATTTTGTGTTCAACAGTTGATAATTTCACACATAACCATGGCTAATGTCGTCTGCCACAGACTCCTTGGCGCCAAGTCGTGTTTGAGACAGTGGATATACTCCAGCATGTTTGTCTATGTGATATTAGTCTGTCTGGCCATCACAGTAAGGGCAGAGGGACCTACGGACGCTATTGATAGACTTTCAAAAGTTTTCGGAATTTCTAAGATCCCTGCTAGGATATTTCACCGCTCGCCACCCCAATACATGACGGAACTGTACCAAGCCATCACGGACAGTGGGGGCCTCACCAAGAAGGAGAGTCCATACAATGCTGATGTGGTCCGCAGTTTCCCCGATAAAGGTACGTACAACTTCTCTTACTTGATAACCATGTCCCAAACTTTCAAATCGTCTAAGGATAATCTCTTGTTCTTTCTGATATTGGTACACGGATATGAGTTGATATTGAGCTAAGCTATTTCTGATATTGGTACGTAGCTTATGTTGGAATATAAATACAACCCATCTTGTGATAAAAGTTGATGGGACGAAGTTTATTTTTAATGCCTTTTCTCAGCATTTCAACACTTTACACAAGCATATGTTGCCCAATACCTGATAATGGAATCAGTGATGATTTACCAGATACTAATGGCAACAAGAGTTATGTTTACGTGATGCCTCGTTCCTCTAACCAACATTTTACAAAACCCTGATAGGTAACACCTACTTTAGATATATTACAAGATTACCACGTGGGACAGTTAGATGTTCAAAGATTCATTATATTAAATGACAGCAGCATGTTTCCTGGTACTGCACAGTTAACCACTCTAGATCTACTGATCAATCTACTTGTAGAAATGCAATGGTAGATGAGGTGACGTTTTAATTAGTTAAGCATGGCTACCTTTGACGCCTCGTAGTACATTAACCTTTATAGAATACAAACTATAAATATTTCACGCAGATATTAATCTTCACACTTTAATCGTCATATGTTAAGACTTTAGTAGATTTAATTGTCTAAATGAAACAAAAATAGGGGATGTTCATTCGATAAAGCGATCTCTGAAATCTTTCGATTAAATGAAAACGATATAAAGTAATTTGGACCCATCAAAGCACTAGGTAAATAGTTATGACTTCTTGGTAAATACATAACACACAATTTCCATGGTAAAGATAATGTACGACTGGGTAGAACGTTTGAAAATATCAAATTGATAAGAGTGAATCCAAAATGCACAATGCAGTTTCTCATTGTTGTGAAATATACCCTTTTCATATATAATACTTGTTTACAACTTGTTCCATTGATAATGAGGTCGCCAAATGCACGATGTAAACATCCTTTCCCTGAGTGACCCTAAGGTCGAGATAACGTACATTAGATACAACTCGAGTAGAACTTTTATCATTTCATCCAACTAGAGTACAAATATGTTTTCGATGGAGTACAATAACTTTCTCCGATGTACAAGCAAAACAACCTCCACCCGTGCACGATCGAGTACATTGGGGCAAGTCTCTCACAGCCTCTTTCCACATGGCTTCCGAAATTTAATCTTCGTATAGCACTTATGTTCTCGGCATCTGAAAGTGGCTTAAAACATATTCGTGTATTGAGTAAGGTGATGCACTCAAGCTCACATAATCCTACAGAGCACGTTGAAAGCTAAGGTATGCTCTTGACATCAATATCAACGTCAGTGTATTCACTTTCTTTACACGACTTACCTCTAGGATAGGACTGTATAAAGTCTTTCTTGTGATGTGTAGATTTGTGAATCATTTTAATTCATAATTTTATCTGAATCTGGAGATTGTTATATGAATCACTTTCATGCATAATTATCATCGGAATCTTTGGATTCTGAATGAATCATTTCCCCGGATGATAAAACTATGGATGTTTTTAACCCTTAACCTGACAACCTTATTTGTGATACATAGTTCTTCTCAATAACATCATGATATAATCCTTTTTATTTTGAAATGAATATGCATTATGATAACCGAACATTTGAAACAGATTTTTATAGCCTTAATTATGATTAACATGTTTAGTAATCATTTTCATTGATGACATGAAGTGAAATAACCTTACTTATGATAAACTATATTTTGTATCATTTGTATAGATAACCAGAAACTAATAATCGGAACTAACCTATTACCAACCCTTATTTAATAGATATGTTTTGCAATTTTTTCATAAAAAGATAATAAACCAAATTAGAATAAAATTAATGATCACGTGACTTCAGTGTTAATGTAGTTTCACTAGCTCCATTTGATCTGTGTCAAGATTCTCTGTCTCACCTACAAATGTCTGAACAATCTACCCCTTGCTATCTTTCGGACTTTCTTAAACTCAATACCAAGCCTGAGCTCTGAATCTAACCAGCTTCTAAGCATGCCTTTAGTCAGAATTTCTGCACGTCTTTAACGCTGTTTCGTCATTGCTGATACAATCTCTTGAAACTCTCTTCCAACCTTTAAAATGAGCCTTAAAACTTTCTCTTAAAACAAGCTTGTTTTCCTGATATAATTATGAACCCAGAACATGTAGTAAGAATGAAATAAGCGCTATACAAAGGAACCGGCTGTTACGTCTTCTGCTATGTAACGTTAATATGTTCACAAGGTTTTCAAATCTTGATACATTATTCATAGATGATTAAAATCTGAAGATTTAAGCACATTATCAACTTGTAATGGTACCATTGAATTAGGCCTTTATTGCAGCCTTCATCATATAAAATGCAATTTTCAAATATAATGAACAATGAATAGAATTGGGTTTTTTATAATTTGGTTCTGTGTGGAAGACATTTAATATGCAATAAAAAAAATCACAAGTATTTCATAATTATTTTAGAATACACTGACATTTTCTTCACCCTTTGGAAACACATGTCTTCTTGCATAACGTTAAATGCAGTTAATATTCTAACATTTGATATATGCTCTGTCTGCAGGCTGGAATGCCCCTTGCTTCATTTAAAATGCATTACAAAAATCAGGATATCAAATGTGTTTGAAGTAAAAGTTAATATATGAAAGGTTTACATACAAATTCCAGTCTGATCGATTTAGAAGCATGATATCCGAACTCAATCTGTAATTATTTCATGTGGAAGGTTAACGTTACAATATATTATTTCCGATGAACTTTCTGTGACGAGATGAATAACAATCAAACCGTTTGTTCAGGGAAATTTTAATAAAGTTAACTGCCATCTGCATGAAACCCCATTAAAGTGTTATAGTTTAAATAGAAAATATTATAACGACTATGTAATCATTGCTCCAAATAAAAGTTATTTCAATGTCTGCCATAAACTAAGAGTTTCTGATAGAATCTATCTTATTATCCCTTATCATCACTAAGTAACGCTGTGACGTGATATGCTTTTATCATGTATACAACATAGTAGGTATCTTAACAATCATGTAAGGGGTTGGCTGTATTATATCATTCCAGGTCGGCGTATATATGTACATAGTTCAATTGGAACCACTTTTCACAAATAATGAGAGAATCCTTTCAATATTTGGCTTTTATGTCATAACATTATTACAATTAAATATTATATATTAAGTTAAGAAATGAGAAGGTTAAAGGTATAAAACAGACAAAGTTTTAAGAACGACAACGTCACCGGTAAAGCAATGAGGTACTTTGGTTGCAAAATACAGTGTAAATTGCAAAACATAAAAAGAACACTAGATCTAATGTATATATCTCAAGGGTGAAGCTAGTTTCAAGGAGACCAGATTTTCAAGCTATCTTTTTCTATATAATTGAACGAGGTCATTTGGTTCATGTCACAACAGTAAATGTCAGAATAGAAACAATACATACACAAGTTAATGTTAACATCAATGATTTCTATAATATAAACCATTACAAGAGTTACTTTATATTTAACTATTTTATTTTAATTCAAACTTATGTTTGGAAATTTTAATAGGAGACTTCTGTAAAAGGATTATTCTTCTAAGAACACCTTCAACTTCAATTGTCTTGTAAATGGTCTTGTTGGTAATGTGGCAGCATATCGATGAAAAATCAATCAATTGTTCTATTTGTTAACATTTTCTGCAATGATGATATATATACTGTTCAGATATGAGAATACACGAAATACAAACTGTACTATGATACACTATGATACACCTAAACTTGACAGTTAACCCTTCATGAAGAAACTAAAATCTGAATTGTTAGCCGTACCCCACTGTGATTCCAGGTACTTTAGAATAAGACCGTTTTACTTTGATTGAACTTATTGTTTTCATATACGATACTTGAGATGTCGGAGGATTGAATAAAAGTTCATGTTGCAGTTTGGTTGCTTTATGCTTCAAATTTGTTTTCAAATTTGAGGCATAAGTTTTATTCATACTTACCTAGTAATTTCACACAAAGCCTTTCATACCTTACATAACCGCTCGAGCAATTAAATTCTAAAAAAAATCACACTAAAAAAAAGCCGCTATGTGCTTCATTTGATAGTATTCATAATCAACATTTACAATCTTCTTACAGCTGTCTGCAATAACCCAGACTTTAACAAAACAATGCCTACTCTGTTTTTTAGGTTTGAAATTCATTCCCAGTTAGCATCCGTCTACGTGTGCTGTTTTTTTATTGTAAAAATTATTAGATACGTATAGAAACATTGCCTTTTCTTAACAAACGTTTGAAATATTACCTGAGTGAATGTATCTGCCCATTGTAAATGTATGTTCAACATTCTCGTGATACTTTCATTATCTATATGTTGTCCTGTGGCACTGATTAACAAACCAATGTCAAGGATATTTCTAATGCGTTAAATTATTAGCTTGAATTCTGGACTAATCTATAGCAACACTCGAGTTACCATGTACAATGCCATGTTATTCCATGACCTTGCTATACGTATATGCACATACTGAATATGAAGAACTAATCGTGCTATTCAAACGTAAAATGGAGTGATTCTAATTACATTCCTAAAAACATTTTGAAATGGAATTTTTAAAAATTATTTCATTTTTGAAGGGCTTTTCATAATTGATCTTAAAAATGCAGCGAACTTTCCAATACATGTATCATGAAAGGCAAGACACTTATCCAATCTGGATCTGTTTGGCGTGTAATGAAGACGATGATTATTTGATGAGCACGGGGGTTGCAGCAGGTGCGAGTTGCCTGCGAGACCCCCATTCCACCCCGTGTAGTGATTAGATTCTAGCTAGTATGTACTCGGTGTTCCAGTTCATCAATAATGTCTAAATCTAACCATTAACTCCAACAGTATCCCCGTACATCATAATGGATAATGGATCTTGGCTGATACTTAGAGGATAGTCCATCAGAAACAGTGTTCAAGGTTAGAGTATGGTGTATGTCAATGATCTGTACCCTACTGTACCCCTAGGAAATAAGTACATACATTTATCATTAAGTACAACTTCTTTTGAAGAATTCCAGAATTTGAATGAAGATTAGTCAATTGTTTCATCTATTCATTACGATGCTAGTAAATCGCTTTCAGTAGAATATGAAGATCATTGTCAATAAACCTTGGGTAGTCTTCAACAATGACCAGGTTTCATAAACCAACCAGATAACAATATATATATATATACTAACTGCATGCTTCTCAAAATTATGTTTCTCTATCATGCACATACATAGTTAACCAAATTTATTACTGACAATCGGTAAAATAATGCATAGACCAAACATCGAAATATTGATACAGATCTGTGAACTGAGGATGTACCATAAACCACGTGGTTTGAGAAACAAGCACCTGCAAACAGTTAATTCTCCGTCTCAGACTGTCGCAAACGCTACGGAGTCAAGTTGGAGTTCTGCAGTGGTAGAGTCTATCTATGGCGAACTGGTTTCACGCTTGGTTTCGTCTTTGCAAATTCTGAAAGCAATCATCATAGAGGGACAACCACAAGTCCACAATGCTTAGCTTGGCTACTTGAACGATCTATGTAAATGGTAATTCTATGGGTTTTGTTGGATTTGGACTGGCGATTCAACAAGTATAATCTGCTTGATTGGGGCATTGAGCCCGCCGTTAAACGTCAGTGTTGTTGACACTTACACTAAGTAGGGGAAGGATTGACGGCGTGGTTAAGACGAACACCTGGTCACTTCACCAGTCTGGCGGATTATACAGTAAACAAGCCTCTGCTTCTCCTGCTTGCATACACTGTATATACATAAGCAGAGATCGTAGGTCGGCTATTACCTTGATGCTTTTTTTCTGATTTTTTAATATTGAATCATTTTTGAAGATATGGCTGAATATGAAATATTAAGGGGGAAACTGCATACCTTTTGTTTTATTTACGAAATAGGTTAATAGGCATATTAATTTTTTTTTATACTCATCATATGCATAAGATCGAATGTAAGAAGAATTGTTCAACTCCATCAATCATGGTCTTAAAATAATCCAGAAAAGAAGTAACTTATTTAAAATGGATATAATGGGATAATTGAATCTGTCCTTCACGAAAACGAAAGTTTGTTTCAGAAATGACACATTTAGGTTAATAGGCATATTAAAGATGGAATGTAAGAAAAATTGTTCAACTCCATCAACCATGGTCTTAAAATATTCCAGAACAGAAGTAACGTAACATCCTTTTTGAAATGGATATATTTGGATAATTGAATCTGTCCTTCACGAAAACGAATCTTTACGATGTTGTTTTCATTTATCAAAAACCTTATCTGTTATTTGACTAAGATGACAAAAAAGACAACCGATTAAATATTCATTGAAATAAACTTATTATGGACAGAAATAAATCTAGTTACTTTCCTTGAAAGATTAAATGAATTATTCGTTTATATTTAAACTGCTTTTTACGTCTCCTTCCTTATCACGCCATGCTAGTTTTGTTGTATCCCAACTGTCCTCTTCCTAACATGACAATTTTCACTAGTACAAGTTTCGGCGTTTTCTTCCAGTTAATTCATTTTGCCATGTGATTTTCATTCATTTATTCTGGTGTCAAGACCAAAGTATCTTCCTCGGTTATACATAGCCCTTGTTCTTCCCCTGACCTACATTTAAGTCACCATGCGTCCGTAGATGCAGAGACGTTTACCTATTGTTTTAGTCTAACCGGTCTGATATCATTGCAAATCCTAAAATAAATGCATTAAACACAAAGTATAACAATAATTCAATTAAAAGGGCATCATAAACATAAGAATTATACATTGTCTTTTTTTAAATAATTGTGGCACTCAATGCAAATAATTATTCAACATACACTAGCATTGTCATAAACCGTTGTTCTAATGTTCCTGTATGACGAAAGCTGTACATAGAAGAAGGTACATAAGTTCAACATAAGTAATAGTACTAATGCGTATACAAACTTACATGTATGCTACTTAAAAAAAGATGTGTCGCTGCATCGTATTAACCTTTCTGATATACCCTCCGTTGATTCAACTAAATATTCCTGAATATAATTTCTCAAAAAGTAAGGATCGTATTTTCCTATTTCAGACTACTAGCATTTATAATTCATGCAACTATGAAACATAATAAACGGAAAACTAATTTAACTATTCCATAACGATAAATTCCTGCTGTCGAAGCGTTAAGTTTCAAAGCTTGAATATTTAAATAAAAGTATAACTTTATACAAACAATAAAATATAATAAGATAAAATGAGTTAAAAACGTAATTTTGTCTAAATGTAAATACCTATTTATACTATAAGGTTTTTACAATTCTCAAGGAACGTAACTTTGTCCTTCAGATGACGTTCACATTTCATGGACGTTCTACCATTAATGTATAAACACGAACCAACGCTCTTAAAAATAGACGATTTGTCTTCATCCTTTATCTCAAAACATAGTAGACAAATATGAAAGCAAGGAGGTAATTCGATATGAACAGCAAACATATTTGGGGATATTTTGTCAGTTCAACTACTGCTGGGTGTGTAAAGATAGGGAGGAGGGTTGTGTATGTTAGTGGAGACAACACACGTTGTGAGAGGTACATCGATACACGCACCTGTCACGGGTACACCGTTAAAGGGGCAGTAGCACGGTTTTGGGAAAATTTTGTATTTTCAATGTTTCACTGATAATTGTGTGTTCATGCTAAATATATTGTTTTGATAGTGTCAATAATCTCATTACACAAGCCAATAATCGATTGTCGGAGAACGAATCATAAAGATTCACATAAAGTCTCATTGATAAAGTCTATTTGCGGCCATTTTTTTGTGAACGCCTCTGTGCAATTTATGTATGAAAAAGAAATCACGGCTGAACTTTACATACTATATTTCAGATTTATCACTGCTTCATTTTGTTTGAATATATTATATCCAACTGGAACTATTTATTATCATTTTCCTGACATTACCCTATATTTATCCTGAAACGTGCTACTGCCCCTTTAAGGCTACATCCAGAAGGAACCAGTATACGATTTGTGGTAAAATTCTGGATGTTACTGTATTTAGGTGTATAAAACATATAGGTTGCGCGTTGTGGTGATAGGAATTGGTTGCATACAATGAAAATGTTAGAGATACAAATGTATTGTTTCAACAACTAAAAGAGTCGAATGGTTTGAGGTAGATTGATGAAAAATATCAATATGTAAGTGCATCGAAGCTCTATAACTATACATCTTCGCGAGGGTTTCTTATGGTATGAGGTTATCAGCACTTGATATTCTATCTTTGACATTACGCCGATACCCGAAAATAAAAATATACAAAAATATATGGTATACATGTTTACAACGTATGGTGTAGGGTTCAAGATCAGTGTGGTAAGGCAATGAATATAAAGTGTTTATCAGCTCTACACATGGTATACTTGAGGTGACTGGAGGTGAAATACGTTTCTTCAATAATTATATGTACATAAAATCTTCAAATAGTTTAACGTGCTGGTGTTAAAGAGATAACCTTTTCATCTCGAATCATCGTTAAAACCATACCATAACTCAAAGGTTTAACATGTTTTGTTTTATACCACCAATCCATATAAACAGATGAATATGTTCCAATCAATTCAGATGTATATGTGTCACAAAAAAACGACATATACCCTCCCTGCATGATGGATTCCTGTTTATAAGATAGTTTGCACTCAATGACTTTAACATCTTCCATAGATATTTCACATAGTTGTGATTGTAGTTTTTAAAAAGCTGTTGAAAGTGAGGAATGACCTCATAGATAAAGGAGTAAAGAGAAACATGACAGGCATGTTGTGATGACAAAGACGCAGAAAACGCAACGAAACTCCTCCATTTTTGGTCATTGTGAGTCGAGGGGGAAGAAGTTTGAAAAGTTTGGAAAAATGTGAATATGGGTATTAATAGTATTTGTTTCCACCTAATGAAACGTGCAGGTGATGGTTATGCATAAGGAGCTTGCATACTGGACGGTTATATCAAGTTATAGGGTTGGTGGGATGGGGGGGTTGTATCGGATACCCATGTGTTGTTTGGGAATTGATGTGAGATGTGGGAACATATAGATTTGGAAGTTCGGGCGTGTGGGTCATGAATGAGAACGATGAATTTAGACAAGGACGGGTTGAAAGGCACACACCATTGACGTTAGTAGTAGTAACAGTGCATGTAGAAATATTATGAAGATGGTATGACATATAGCGGATACTCAATGCAAAAACCCAGTATGTCATTGTAGAGCATATAATAAAAACAAACAGATTTTGTGGGAGCTACATCATGTGGGACGAAGAATATGAGCTATAACATGTAAGGGTGGATTAAGGGAAGGGACGTCACACTGCCCAGTTTTGAAGTGGGGTGGAGCATGGTATTTCATGTATGTGTACGATTCATCGTGGGTTGACAGTCATGTTGTAGTCATTCCACCGTGTTGATTCATTCACGAGTTGACACACCTTGTCCAGGCTCTATAAGCAATGTATCTACATTGCTCAATCTTGACTGTGTTTCTTCCAAATAAAAATTGTATGTAGTAAAATAACTGCCAATGTGAATAATCAAAACTCTATAATTGTTTT
This sequence comes from Steromphala cineraria, assembly GCA_916613615.1. Lineage (NCBI taxonomy): Eukaryota > Metazoa > Mollusca > Gastropoda > Trochida > Trochidae > Steromphala > Steromphala cineraria. Next base: position 78,311,166 of record OU744721.1, read on the forward strand.
CTCAAACATCAAACAGAAATATTCCTCCATCAAGCTTTTAATCACATGAAGAACCTGACATATCATTTTCCCTTAACTTGAACAATGCATAATATGATGGACGTGCAGCTTCTTCAAGTATAAATGGCGGACCTCAGCCAGTGTTCTTCTAAAAAAATGTAAATGGAAGGTCAAACATCTATTATTATCATTCTAAATCGACTTATCGTGTATGTTCTTTGTTACAGACTCCGTGCACCGCATGCACTTCCATTATAACGTGTCTCAATACAAGACGGAGGGTTCGCTTCTGCAAGCGGAGTTCCACATCTTCAAGATGAAGCCTAAACCCTCAGAGGAGAGAGAGATGAAACCCTCACATGTCGTCGAGGTGAGTGTTGATACAGATGAGATTTAGTCGTGGTCATACCTAGATATTTACTATCTAGATAAGCTTAGCTATACAAGTTTTATTATATCGCATCAAACTGTATTTACATTCAAGGTTTAAGTAGTAGTAGTGGTGGTAGTAATAGTAGTAGTAGTATTAGTAGTAGTAGTAGTAGTAGTAGTAATATTAGCAGTAGTAGTAGTAGTAGTAGTAGTAGTAATATTAGCAGTAGTAGTAGTAGTAGTAGTAGCAGTAGTAGTAGTAGTAGTAGTAGTAGTAGTAGTAGTAGTAGTAGTAGTAGTATTAGTAGTTTTAAAAAATTGACAGTAAGTACAATATAAAGAAACAATAAAAAGTGAGCCACCCATTCAAGGTTATGAGAGACTACTTATACAATCTAAAATATGTACAGAGAGTTAACACGATACAATCTAAGATTATTGAGCGAAAGCAATAAAATATAAGACAAAATACAATAAGATGTGATTTTAACATAGAAGATAGTGAAAAGTGACTACATGTGTTAAAATCATTACTAATTAATGTCTTCTTTAACTTCTCATTAAATGCCACAGACTATCGCTAATACTATTGTTTCTTAGTTCATTTAAGATTTATCACAATTAAGAGCTTGCCAATCGTTGTCGTCCTTTGAAAGATAAAGTAACATGAAAGACAAGTTTTGAAGAAGACGTCATTCTGATAATTAATTTCATTGGAGTTAAAATTCGAAATGATATAGTGTATGATAATGGATGACGTTCGTTTTCTATACGTATTATATATCATAGATGCGGATGTCTTAAAAAGCAGGTTTATTGGGTAAATAGAAGATACTTATTCAATTGATTTGAATTACTGGTTTGAGTGAAAAAAACTTTTAAATCATTCGAGTTAAATATTAATTAAAAGTAATTCGACCTCGTTTCAATATCAACTTATTGATTATTTCGTAATGTTTTACTAAATGCGTAGGAAAGCCGTTAAAGTTGATAGAAGAAAGTAATTTAGCCAAAATGCACGCAAGACCTCTCCAATTAAATCTTTCATGATGTCCTGAAAAACAATGTTTTTATACAAAACAAAATGCTAAAGCAACGGAATAATTTCCGCAAGAGAGCAGCGGTAGGCTGACATTTAGAAAACTGTTATGATAAGCAGAAAAATACGATCACTTCATATAATATAACATCAACTATATCAAAATCATTTGCAACAACAAAATCAACAACAACAACAACAAAAACAAAGTCATTTGAGAAATAATGCAAACGTTAATTCAAGTCTCTGTATATCAAAACTATAAATGTAATAGTTTAAACAATGTATTTCATAATAAATATGTATATCTTTGAATGCCTTTGGTTCATGCATTTCTCTATCACATTTAAAACAATACCATTCACAAACGTATAAGACAACCAATCACTTAGGAATTTATGAGAGTCTATAACCATTAAATGATATACAGAAGTTAAAGATATAGATAAGTATATAATTATATACAGTACAGAGTACATAAAAAGATATAAATATTTTTTAAATCCACAATTACGAATAAAAGAGATGATGTCGTTTTCTTTAGATAAGGTTGTAGATTCTGGAAGTGTGTTAAACTATACGACAATCACTAAAGGGACTTGAACAAGGGTCAGATATATTTGCTACACACATAATGTTTCAACCTACAAGGCAATACTAGATAGTTGAATAGAAGGGCATTGATTTATAAAGATAAGTTATCTAATATTTATAAAGATGTATACATACAAAATAAATTCATGTAAAAAAAAATTATATAAATGATACATATACATTCAGACTGAACAAATGTAACATGTGATCGCAGATTTTACAATGTTGATATCATGTTTCGGCTATTTGAAAACATCACTGCATTTCCCTTAGCAAAATTCACATAAAGTATATACACATAGGATGGATTCGCATAGAATATATCGATAACCTATGTAGCCTTTTGCTGGGACAGTAAATACGACACGAGACACCAGTAAAGTCAGCTTACTAAATCCCTCGTCCTGTTTAGAGTGATTTCATCCTATCAGTTTTCTGCTCTACCTTTAAATCTCCAGACTCGCTTGACATTCTTTTTGTAACAAGATGAGCTTCAATGTCTTAACACGATACCTAAGACTTGGTATTAAAAAGTCATTGCCTTCAATTAGTGTGGTTTAATAGTCTAATCGACTTAAGTGGAAACCAAACCGAACAATGTGAGGCTAATATTTCATAATTATGCGATCCCATTATTTGAAGTCAAGATGCATTCGTTAATAATTTATATTAACGAGACGTTAGCCTAACTATGCAGTCCTTTTACCTAAAATGTCAAATTTGAAAATATCTACATGCTCAGACATTCGTAATGGCGTCTTTATAAGCATCCTTTTTGAGCATAACTGTTTTTCTTGTTATTCTTGGTATATATCGTTTTAAAACAACTCGATTGCACGCACTAATTGTATTAGTTATGCATTCGCTCTAAAAGATCGTCGTGAGGAGACACGATGATACAAAACATGTGATATGTGTTTGTTTATGATAAGACAGTTAATTAAGACACCGATATCATATGTAACGATACGTTTTCAAGCAATTGGGGAAATTGGGAAAATAGTTAGGGGAAACATAATTTTATATGTAAATATCATTTTAAACACCTAGCTTTTATACAATCATTATTCTAATTTATTTATTTATTTCGCCAACCTTCAATTTTTTTGTAAGTAGTAGCTTGTGCAAATTTACCTCTTTTATCATCGATAAATTTTATAGTTTATTTATCACTGCAATATAGAAATCTCAGAGTTATAAAAGTTTAAGGGTATTTGACAGCTAAGTCTGGGTTCATAAAGAATTAAAAGATGCCACTGAATATAAGAAGGCTGGTGTGCAATTAATCATGTCTAAATGTAACCTTTGTGTAATTAAGAAATCCATTGCCTGCGCTCATGAATCATAGCGTTTACGGGTTGGTGAGCTTATGATTACACATTTGACGACAACTCGTATTAAACTTTCTGACATTTGAAATTTATCGAAGTATGATAGAAACTACGGGTTATTTTCTCAAGTTATAAACTTTCAGAAAATAACGTTTCGATACATGCTTCTCTGCTGATAATGAATTTTATATGAAATCGTTATTACCAGACGGAAAGAATTCAATTATAATTGATTTGTGATTATCTTAAATAGTTTATGTCGTGAAAAGCGAACTTCTCTTTTGGCGTTTTTAAAACCGTTAAATAAATACAAACGATAAAATATACTTATCGTATATATATGATGTGCAAATACATAATTGCAATTTCTACTCTGAGAACAGGTCTAATAATGTCATATGACTTGCTCAATAAAATTGTATTACTTGGACATAGCATATTGAAGGTAAATCCATAAGTAAATACATCAACAAAGGTAACCGCAGTATATGATGAATTTAATATAAATTACATACTCTATGGCGTTATTACCATTTTATGACGTCAAGCTTCTGTTCATCACGTGATTTAACCAACACCGACACTTTCTATTCCTTGTAATGAAAAGTGTAAGGATTACATCAATTCATGTTATGTACAGTTTTTGTATGAAGTTATTTGTGTTGGCCAGGTGAAAGTATACCAAGTCCTAGACGTGGACCAGATGTTTGTCAAGAGAGGCGTGAGACTACTGGACGCCAGAAGAGTTAGTGCGCATGTGCACGGCTGGCTCAAGTTCACAGTTAAAAAAGCCGTGAACTCGTGGCTCGACAACCCCAGATCCAACTTTGGTGAGTCCAGTCACAGATTTCTGGCATCGCTTTTAAAGATGCAAGCTTTTCAATGTTAAGGTTAATGCTTAAGAAAACTATGTTACATTTAAGATAAAAAAAACTAATTTCTACACACAGAAATATAAAACCATTAATCATTATCAATCATTGTCAACTCTTTATTTCTACTCAATACTTATACAACGAAATTACATTTGGACATCTATATAATATACAGTATATCAAATACGTTTTGGTTGACGTTGAAAATATGGGTGTCATTCTATACCTCCAGATTCAGCTGTCATATCCGTTTTTCTTTGAATTAGATTCTCAGTGTTTTTTCTAAGATTTTCACTCCCTTGAAGGTTCTAATGATCCTTACAATGCTTTGTAAACTAAGCAATCCAACACCCTTACAATTGTTCTCTCTACTCTAGGACTGCTGGTAACAACACGCTCAATCAACGGTCACCATGTCAACGGAAGCTACATCCGCTTCGCCCAGCGCAACGAACACCACGACAGCAAACAACCCATCCTGGTGGTCTTCGCTGACGAGGGTCTGCAGCGACACCCTAATTATATTTCTCCCGAAGACGCAGGTACGTTGTAATGAGTTGTAACTGCATGGGTGTCAGAAGTCAACTTGACGTGATGAAACGGAGATATTAGGGTCATGATTCGTTGAAGGGACAGTAGACTGTATTTGGTGTTATAGTCATCTTTACGTGATGAAACGGGCATATTTGGCCGCTGATTTGTTGAAGGAATAGAAGATTGCAAATGGTGTTATAGTCATCATTACGTGACGATATAGGGATATCTGATCGATTATTCGTTGGTGGTATTGTAAGAGGGTGTATTAATCCCCTGGCTACTACAAACGGGCTGTTTATTCGATGAGATTGCATCTAGAGTGTAGGTTTCATTTGGTCGTGTTCATTTTGTGCTGTAGCTACGCATTTTGACTGTTAAGGGATAAATTGTCAACTAGTTGCCATTTCACAATATCATTAAATACAATCTTGTTAAAAACGTGTAAGATGAACCGGAAGTTCTGAAAACCGGAAGTTTCACAATATTTAAGTGTATCGTGTCCATGTTTTTGAGGTTTTTTTTGTATTTTGTCGTCCATTCTCTTCTTTGAAATATTGAATGGTTAAAATCATTGTAATGAATAAAAACTTTCGTTGTAACTTACAAGTCAAGACATTGCTTTGCTTTGATTTCGAATAAGCCCTATCTCTCTGGACATGTTTATTTACATACTCAATATTTACAGAATACATCGCCATCAAGCGGGACATCGCCTCCAAGGAAGAAGAAAAGGTTCGCCAGCTACAACTAAGTCGTAGGCGGCAAGCAATCCAGTTCCTGAACGAAGGACGCCGTGCTCAGATGTTGGGCAAGAGTGCAGTGGAGGACGAGTCGGTCATCATGTCGGCCCTCCGTCAGTCTGGAGGCAAGTCCAGGAAGAGGAGGAGCACCAAAGACAAAAGAAACCGAAGAAGCACCGAGGAGAAGAACAGGAAGAACAATGGTAGAAGGAAGAGAACATTCGAGATCAACCGGTACAGGAACCACAGGCGACCATGCTCCAAGCAGCAGATGTATGTGGACTTCGATGAGATCGGTTGGTCGGGCTGGATCATTTCCCCGAAAGGTTATAACGCTTACCATTGTACAGGCGAATGTCCCTTCCCGCTTGGACAGAGTCAGAAGCCTACAAACCACGCAACAGTTCAAAGTATCGTTCATGCACTGAGGGTTGGGAAGGACGTCGGGACGCCTTGCTGTGTCCCCAACAAACTGTACTCAATCAGTTTACTGTATTTTGACGATGATGAGAATGTTATATTAAAGCAATACGACGACATGGTCGCTGCTACGTGTGGATGTCACTAGCGAGGCGAGCTGATGGACAGTTTGACCTTGAGTGCTATGGAGTGAGAACTCGCCGCCATTTTGTGCAATTTGGACTGATCTCCTGTGGCGTGAAACGCAGGCGCCTTGAGCAGACGATACTTGGGTTCCTGTCAAGAAACAAGAAGACTTATGTGTTTGAGTAGACTATGTGTCCTTGAGGTGCACAGTTTGGGAGAATCCACAGAAAACGATTGGTAGTCCTTTCTTGATAAATCAAAGAAATACCTTTTGTTGGAAGTTGAGAAAGACAACAATGTCTGTATGAGTATACGTCTTATTTTAGCGGTACAGCAGTTACTACTTAAAGTCCTGCTGTACATGAAGATAACCAATGAAATCCAGAATCACACGTGATGGTGAAAGGATGTATTCAGAAGAATATCGAAATCCTATAAGAGATGTTGAATTGACACTTACTGATATAAGGTAATACTTAATATCAGGAACTATGTTAGTCACCATATTCGCATTATCAGAAACTGTTGACATGCGACAAAGGTGAGATGATAGATTTCTCATCATTTAACGCTACCACAACGCCAACCAGGCCAGGCAGAGTTTTATATTGCATTTATTAGAAGATTCTTCATTAGACCTTCAAGATCAAATGGGAAAGTGTCACAAAGTTAGTGAACACAAAAGGACAGTAACAATTCTCACACCACGAACATTAGTGGACGTCCATCACACGTTCTGTCAGTCTGAGGTTACCGCACGAGTCCACTAGCTTACGGACAGACATGTGCAGAAGGCTACATAGTGCTATTTCCTTCTTCGTGCAAAGTTTTGTTTAACTCACATAAGGTATTTAAATGTTTGTTTTGTACATATGTACATTAGTGTAAATGTCTGAGTTATTTTATACATGTGCCCGCACTGTAAATATTACCATAGTCGCATGACATACCTTCACCTGATGAATAAAACTTTATGTACACACCTGAGCGTTTATTCCCCCTCCCTCTGTCAGCATCCATACAAAAGTCTTGTGTGCACAGGTAGAGGGTTTACCTGAGAAATTACCTACATAACCAGTCGTTTATAAACTACCGCCCATGTCATTAGCAAGCTTAAGTCGATATACTGCCGCTCTGTAAACACTTCTGAGCAGAGTTGGTTTGATGGGAACTTACCTACAAAAGCATTTATGATAAAATATATCTTTTTTTAAATTTTTAAGTTATTTAAGCATGAAAAACCGGGAGGACCATATACCATAGAATTTTTTTATTTAAACTGCAAAATTATGTTTAAGAAACCTCTTGGTTTTAACGATGTACAAATGAGCTTATTTTCAGTTAGCACAGATCGAAGGAAATTTGGTTAAGGTAGTTCTTCGAATGGAGCCATATTTATTAAATGCATAAGATTTTAAGATGTCTACAAATAAAGTAAAAGTTAACTCGGAATCAATTTATATAAGTGTATCAATATCCGGAAATAGTCGGGGGAAAAATAGTTACAAAATCCAATTTAATCAAAAAGATAACTCCATTACCTTTCATTGACAATGCAACTTGACTTAATTTTAATTACACCTTTCACATATAAGTTCAACATACCGGTACTCAAACCAGACAAAACAAGTTCAATCGATGTCTGTTTTATTTTTTTCTAAATATGATCCATAATACTAAGGGTGCAACGATTCACCGATATTCCGATGCATCGCGATTCATGGCATACGATACGATACACGATACATGTCTGCCAGCAAATCGATTTGCTACGATATGCAACTTCATATAGGCTACAGTGTAATTATTTCCCCATAATAAATTATGAATATGTGTAAGGTAATAAACTAAACAAGTAAGAAATATGTGCATGGAGCACATGAAATTGAACTTTTGACTGCGTGACAAAAACAATGTTGCAGGAATTTAGATTGTCGTCGGCATTCCATCAATCCAATGTCCGATTACATTTCCAAATGGCCAACCAACTTCTTTTTGATATTAGAACACTGGAAATGATTGACAAAGTTGATGTTTTTTCCGGTTATCAGCCTAATTAACAATGAAAATTTATATATATATATTATAAATATCAACGCAAAAAAACTAACCAAAAAGCCTTCAAAGCAGTTTCATGTCAGCATGTGTTATTCCCTGCTATTTATCATGAGTCAAGCGTCATTGAAATATGTTAAATTGATTGGCTGCTATTAATACATTGACCAACCAGAATACAGATTTCGTTCTTTGGGATTTCCCTGCATTGCATTGCATTGCCGATCGTTCACCAAAACAACAATATCCCGTTGAAAAAGAAATAGTTGGAAGGTATTTTTCATTCTTGTTTAGGACCTAAAGAAAATTAAACAGGACATTGTCTTGTAGTATTTCCAACTAGGCAATTCAGCGATTTATAATATAAAATTAAGTTTGCTTTTTACTTTCTCAGTTACGACTCGTGTTACGAGGTCAGTCAATATAAATTCACATTTTCACCTCTGTCAAAACATTTTTTAACATCACAAACATGGTAACCAGAAAAAACATTATTCTACATATGCCCTTTCACCTCTAAATAATTTTTATTCAAACCTGTCATGTGGTGTTGAAAGTGACTCTGGCAACACAAAAATAATTAGCGACAGTAACAGGTCAAAGGTTGAGATGACAGACTGAGTTTTTTAACAATGACAATGATATAGGGAAGGGTTATTTTATAAATTATGTAGAGAACTGTGTACAAAATGAATTTAATTTGATTCCTTGCTAAACATTTAAAATTAATTTTGTAAAGATAACTGTAAATTTTAAATAATTTATTTTGAAAGAGGATTTAACATCAACAAATAAGTAAAGAAAGTAAATCTATTTAGATTTACCATTATTAATGTATCGGGATACGTATCGTATCGCGACAGTAGTATCGAGATACGTATCGTATCGTGACCCACCAGTATCGTTGCACCCCTACATAATACAGGAGCATTGTCGTCTTGAAAAGGGTAATGTCTTGACATTTCAATTATTTATCACATATATATTTACAGCAAGTTCAAGTCGATTTATTACCATGCATATACACAATGAAATGAAAATCCCGGTAGACATGGTGAACACCAACAATAAGAATGGTCTGGTAGAAATGTGGCTATGGACGTAATCCAAGTAGCCAGAGAATGCTTCAAGAATGTCAATTTATGAAAGTTTTCATCATTTAAATATGATTTTTTTAAAAGATATGTACGAATATGACACTTCTGTAAGATTAAACCATATCATACAAGACGCCACCGATTATTTGTACACATATACAGAAGTTTACGTCAGAAATAACATTCCTTTCATGTCCTAAGCTTTTGGCAATTTGATAAGCAGATAATAGTTCGGAGTTTACTGTTCATTCAAAAGCAAAAGTATCCCTGCTGTTCGGCGCTCGTTCCATTGGCAACACCGGGTACGTAAGATATGTCCTGCTGCTTGCGTATTCATGGCGTAGCCTTGTTATGAGATTCCAGCTCATAAATAAAGGCAATTTATGCTCAGCAGCACCATTCATGAATGACAAAAATGGATTTCTCCTGACACGGCACATTTTATTGAAATTGTTGCATTTTGTAATTTTTTCTTGCTAGATGAAAGTGTTTAAAACTTCCTCGCTGTCGGACATGTCTAGGTAACCGGTGTAGTCATTTCCTGTTTCCACGACAATGTTGACTTTAATCGGCTTCGAACTATTTTCCAGCTACCATTCATCCGTTTGTGGATGTTTTGTTATTTAAGAGGTAAATGAAAGGTACAAATTAGCTACACTAGTTATGACGTTTGTACAGCAGCTAACTTAACATTATACAGATGGGAGAATTTCTTGCTCGATTAACTCAAAGTTTCACTATGTTTCAACGATCAGCGTATGTCATGACAAGGAGAATGAGAGAAAAACAATACATGTACTTCATAAATGAAGCAAATAATATTTTGAGGAGACCCAGTTTGTACATTTGACCTTGATTGCTTCCAATATCGAAAAAAAAAAAAGTTTGAAAAGTATCATACTATAAAAAAGTAATAACTAATTGATGAATTTAAGTTGCATTCCGTCGCTCCATATAGCAAACACCAGATCACTGCGGAGCGGGTAATATCTATATATTTGTATTTAAATTTCTTGAAGAATCAATATACCGCTAGTAAGGTGACATAAAAATTCAACCGAGTTCAAACTGTGTAAAACTGTGACATGCCTCTATCTATCTATTGTTTATTGTCAATTTAACGTGTTTCCTAGAAAAATCTATCAGAGGGCATCGTTGATTCTTCGAAGTATCATATTTTGTTCGAAGACGTTGATATGAAAGATTAAAACACTCTTCAGAATTATAAAAAATTGTAAATGGTAAGTAGTGGAATATTTCTCCTCTCAGGGTTGATTACTCCGCGTACACGAGGTTTCTCTTTTACGTAATGTCCCCTTGTGAGGTTCAATCAAACTCTACTTCGGCTCGTTTAACAAAACCTCATGCCAGCCATTAATACCGATGGAAGACTTAGAGAAATGTTACATATTTAAATATGTACTGATTATATCCCTAAATATTAAATACTGACATGACACATATTGGTAATATAGAATTTATGGAAACACTCAGTTGTGACTTAAAAGGTTAAGATATTTGTCCAACAAAAAGGACAAACGACCTTATCAATCATCTTCCAAATGTGATCAGTATTTGTCTTAAAAGTCTGTGTACACTGCATATTTCAGTTATTCGGGTATTAAATTTACTATCCAGCAATGTAGTTTAGCATCTGGAAATCTTTCACAAATTTTGAAAATGTATCACAACATAAATGGTTTAACTGGAGATGGATGGAGGACTACTATATACATTTCTAATATAACTCATGTTTGATTATATCGAATCTATCGTCTAAATAGAGATTATTATCCGAGGAAGTGTGTCATATAACTTTAACGAAACGAGTGTGAATCTTTGTATTATACGAGCGAAAGCGAGGGTTATACACAAATTTGGGTAATAATTTCTTTATTACCGATTCTATTCCATTTCATTCTCTGAGAAATATCCAAAATATAGCCAGCTTCTCTTGTGACGGCCGGCTACAGTGACGTCATGAACAATGGTGTTAATGGCGTCACTGACGTAAATATACAAGACGTCGCGTTGCAAAAATCGTTGCTAGGCAAAAGTGTTATGGTGACATGTACAGATATGGAAAATATGTTACTGGTTATGACTCACCAAAATTATAGGTAATAAAAAGAGATTAGTACCCGAAAGAGATTATAGCCCGAAACGAGTGTGAATTTGTACATAACCCTCGCTCTCGTTTTACCCAAAAAATATTGTTATCTTTCATTTCAGTATTAAAATAGCTAAAAGATAACATATTTTGTATTGGTACAAAAGAAAATTCGTAATTCGTTTTACATTTTTTCGGATAAAATGTGTTTTTACCATCTTAATCAATTATGTACAAACTGGAAGAGTAATGTATGTGTCACTGACCTTTTAGTGTCTTGACATTGAACTCATTTCTTCTTACAAATCAAGAATTAATCATCTTCTAGAGCACGATTACGCCTGAAACGATTTCATCAATAAGTAAAAGGAAGTTAAGGGTGTAGACCTACATTAATTTCCTCATGATCTTCATATAGGACGAACCATTTTGAGGTTGAAGAGTGGTTCTACACAGAGATTTGGTTGCCCCAAAGAATCAATTTAATTAGAACCAAGCCTGAATAATACTCGCTAAACTCAAGATATTGAGTCTAGAAAGATATAGTAGCAGGTCGCTGACCTATGACTCTCCAGACAATAGCTTCTTGATAAGACCATCCCTAATTCGTCAATTCGATAGGCCGGCTGACGTGACATGCTACTACATCTAGCTAGACTCAATATCAGAGTTTAGCGAATATTATTCAGGCTAGGTTTACTTAAACTGGCCAAAGAGTTTGAATTGAAAGCAGCAGCGGCATCGTGTTAATGGTTTTAGTTCTAAAATTGTTCATGGAAAATAGCGAAGACACGTTTTCATATTACTTTTTGTAAGAGGTTATTATGTTACATGGTAAAAGAGAAGATCATTTTTTTTATCTTGGCTTGCAGTTAAAGATCAAAATCCATACTAAAATGTTTCAAAATGTCTAGACCGAATCGAAATTCTCTGAACCAAGGTTAGTGACAAAAACATTGAAAGATATTAAATGCAGACACGATTTTTTACAAAATACCTTAGAATAGAACCAATGGCTCGGAACTTTATCAGGATTTGCCAAATACAAAAATATAAGTAAAACAAACAAACTATTGGCGCCCATGCCCTCACAAGATAGTCATCAAATTAACAATTTATATTTCTGTGTACGAGATTTAGGGGGTATATAAGGTGATGTCAGGAAAATGAAAATTAATGGTTCCAATTGAAAGACAATTTATTTAAACAAATGAAGAAGTAATAAATTAAATATATATAGTAAAGTTCAGCCATGCCATTTCTTTTTTTACACAAAATGAGTTAACGGTGTTCTCAGAAAAATGGCTGCCAATTGACTTTATGTGAATCTTTATAATTTGTTCTCTGACTATGGATGATAGGTTTGAGTAATGAGTTTTTGACACTATCATAATAATACATTAGCATTAACATACAATTATCAGTGAAAAAAAGATTTTCCCCCAAAAAAACATGCTACTGCTCTTTTTAGGGCACTGCAAATTAACAGATTAACACCAATGGGACACCAAAGCAGATCAACTGATCATTGTCAATGAATATCAAATGACAAAAAACTCCTTGAGATATCAAGTTAGTCAAACAAAATTTAGATATCTTGATCTGGTCTTCATGCCACAGCCTTTTCACATAATTTTTATCTGCCATAATCAACCAATATAGAAATATTTGCAAACCAAAATCTATAGTGTCTTTCCGACTTGAAGCAAATGTATGTCATGTGGAAAATGTATGTTACCAATGTAAAGTTTCTTTGTGCTCACCACAAAAGATGGAATTTGTATCATATGAAGTCAAAGATGATGAGTTTATCAAAAAGACACAATTGCAAAATAGCAAAATGTCTTGCATAAATATTGGCGACTAATGCTAAAGAAGACACAATGCAAGATAACTGTAATCAATATCAAGAAAACAGACAGTCTAACAAATGTAATCACAAGTGTAAATGTGACATTTAGCAGCTTAGCTGAATTATCACCATTAAAAATGCATCCGGATCTAGATCTAGATTCTCTTACTACGTCAGCAGCCCAAGCACAAAACCAAGACGAATCAGATCAAGAATCACATCTCTAGTAAGGCTTCCATGTGTACTGGAGTCAGAATTGGGTACCGGTCGAGCTGGACTTAATCCTTTTTCTTTGACTCGAGAACTCAAAAAGAGGTGGTCATTAAGAGTTGCTTCAGTTATTCAGACTGTCTGTGATTGTGAAGTTAGATAATCAACATCAAATTTCAAAGATATTGTTGTCAAAATATATTGTATTTATTGTATTACTCCTATGACAAAGTATGAGTCGACATTCATATATACCCATGTGTATAGTATTTATATCATGTGTATAGTATTTATATCATGTGTATGGTATTTATATCATGTGTATAGTATTAAGGCTGAACAACTATTACATGATTCCTTAAATAAAAACAATTACTTTGGGTACCCGATTCCATGTTTAATCTGAATACTTGCGTCCAATTGTTTTAACCCTTGTAAGCCCTTATCTCCAGATCTCCCAGTATAGATTTGGTTGTGTATCTTGGGATGGTAATTGTTATCATAATGGTAAATCATTTCATCAATTTCATCATAAAATAGTAATGGCTACTAACAATTACTAACATATATTTTTTCCTGATCAATGTGTAAAACTATTCCTATGAGGGTCACATACAAATATTCACTTTCATATTTACAATGCACGTAAATCAATATTGGCAGAAGAAATCATACAATGCAAGTGATAAAGTTATTCTAAATTTCGTATATATATATAAATTAAAAGGTCTTTAGTGTTACTTTAATAATTAAAAATCTTGTATACCAAGGTGTATTTTTCATAGAAAGAGACCAAAAGCAAAATTGTTTTCTTTTATTAAATATTCACATATCTCTTGGTAATAATTTATGTAATTTGTCAATAGGTGTATATTTTCAATTGAGCAACTTAATGATTCATTAGTATTTAATCACTGTATTTTCAGTGACAAAGAAAATGATATCAAGAGGTGAAAGAGTTAAAGGGACAGTTCTATTGGGGTATTTTCCCCCTGATTATTACATGATCATTTCACACATATTTTCCAATAAATAATTGAGGGTAATATTTTAGTTGTTCTTGATTTAACTATTTGACAAAAATAGAGTGAATCAATGTGCTTCTTGAATTTTCTTTTCAACAAAAAAGTACCCCGATAGGATTGTCCCTTTAATGGTTCCTTTGTTTGATGTTGGTGGGCAAGTTGGTAATCTGTTGGGTGGTCAGTGATGCAATGTTGCCTGACCCTTAGACCGCACTTTATATCCAGCAAGGAACTCGACCAGAAAAATATTTAAGTATTTGTATATTTTTTGTTTGTGTTACTCCAAAGCTAAAAGTTTAAGATTTTATACAGATTTTGAGTGAGTGAGTTATTAATGAACAGTAGAATTACAGCCATTAGTGATGACGATGACGATCTTAAGAAAAGGTACAGTAGAACACGGATAAAGCGAACTTGGATATAGCGAACAATCGGATATAGTGAACAAATTTTCAAGTCCCTTCCCTATATAATATCATTAAAATTATATGCGTATAGCCAACACCTGATATAGCGAACTGAATTCTTTAGTCCCTTGGAGTTCGTTATATCTGTGTTCTACTGTATTTCTAATTTAAGTGAAAATGATGTATATCTGAAATACTTGATCCTCAGAGATATATCAAATAAAAACCCATGAATATCATCCGTTTCATCTGCTCATACCTAGCCCGGTGAATGTGAGGAGCTACTCCAGCCTCCAGATGTCGGAGCTTCAGGTGAGAGATGCAACCAGCTCTAGGTACACATACAAACACTTCTCTCCCTCAACAGCCCAGATTTGTTAGCAAAATATTAATACAGGTGCTCATTACAAAAGGGAACAGGTGTTCTTTGTATAGATATTTATTTTCATAAAAATAATCTATGGTACTCGAGGGGTGTACATGCTTTCCTAGGTAAACTGTAGCGTCTCTATGAAGTGTGAGGCGAGAGGTCGAGGGTATCCGTCACATAGTCCCCTCCGCCGCTCTATCAAACAGAACTCCATGCAGCAGTCCATTCACTGTCGAATTACTCTGCAAAACAAAAACAAACTTGAAACTTAAGCTCATCACATTAGCCACAAAGAAAGCCTGCTTAGATTCTTATTAAAACTGGCTTTTCATGATACATGGGTGCAGATCTGGACCGTAGACGAGGAATGTTGGTGTACTGGTGTCTTTACACCGAGTTCATGAGCCTGTGACACGAGACTGGGGTGGGGTGATGCATTGTGGGACTGGTATCTACAGGTGGCTGATTGCACTCTTCCGTAACCTGGCGAGAGATGACTTAATCAGGCACAGACTGGGCCTTCTAACTCAGCTACAGGCGAACAGATCGTCCGTCAGCCAGACCCTAAAATAAGATAAAACCTAAGCAAGTCTATAAGAAGACTTGATAGCTCAATTTTAGGAGTCTCCTTTTATTTATTCAATTTGTTTGCAATTTTAGTCTTATTGACCATTTTTTTCCAGTGATAAATAATCTAAATGATAAATTTAAATAAATCTTTTTTTTAAATATTCAAAAATCTTCTTATTTTTGTAGACTAAATAGATATAGAAAATTTAGAATAACGTAGCAAAATCTAAAGAAAATTCAAATATACTTCACCTAAACCATAAATAAAAAAATATATAAATGACATATCTTTCAAAAACATAATAACATGTTTATTATAGGATAAGTCTGAAACCTCCATTCATATTGAAGAATAAAAGAAATATATGAAACAATAAAATGTTCCTTTTATATTTTCAAAAATTCCATAAATAGCAAAATGAATTGAGAAATTCAAAGTCATTTATAAAAATTACAGTAAATTTCACAAGACCCTGAATTGGTTACTGCATTACTTATGGCGATAGACCTGCATTCCAGAGCTTCAATGAAAGATGATTGGCTATTTACAAGCTCATACTTACAATATTCTTTTTATGATATTTTTATGATCAAGTCTAGTTACATTTTTAGCTGTAGCCACATTACCCAGTCTGATTAATGAGAGTATTCAACAAAGACGAGACGGTCCTGTTTTGCTTCAGTGAGCGAGACTACGCATAATACCGTTGTGTTGAATGGGAACTGTACTGAGCAATTCATCTCGGGCTCTTTCAAATCACTTCAATGTAACAATGTCATTTTTTTACATCCGAGTTGACAAAGTGTTGAACTGTTAACAAGCAATAAAAGATCAGTCCTCTGACATATAATTTATGTTTCTAAAGCCCATTCAGTTCTGATGCAAGTACAACATTATTTGTACACGCAGTTGCATTTGTCTGCCGAAGAAGAGAGTTATTCTATTTCGATGGTCGTCTCACGCCACCCGCTGACGAAATCAACAGCGTGAGATGGACCACCCATTAGCGTCCATAGACTCTCAAATCTACGCAATCAAATCAAATCAGAGAAAATCCCTGTATAGACTGGACAAATCTTAAATAAAAGAGTTCCCGAGAGGATGGACAAAGAGAGTCTCAATACCTTCTCAATCATCTGGAAATTCAATACGCAGTCACCCCAACTGGAGTTAGGGACTACAAGCATATATTTTTAGCTTTTCTCTAGCCCCTTTTGCATTCAAAGTGTCTGCTGTGGCAAATTAGACGTAATTGGTGGCGGGTGAACCCTCCCTGTGTCACATGACCTTGTCTGTGTAAGTCAATCCGCGATGGGGGTAAAGAAAAACATGGGCGACAAAACACTAGCTGATTACGTGCCCCTGACATGCTCCGTTGAACGACCTTACGCCTTTGTTGGGAAATATTCGGTGGAAGAATGGAGGCTGATGATTGAACCATTCATTAAGTATGGTGCCTCATTACCCAACTGGGCATGACAGGAAGCCATTTCCAGCTGGTATCAATGCATTGAAATGTCAAATTGATTAAAAATTCGGTGTTAAGATTACTGCAAGATAAAGACACTCTGTTTGTTGCTTCAGTTTATCGCTACAAGTCTGTCAAACTTGTTTCAAACTTACAAAGGGAAGAATTTTTATGTTTAAAGTTTTGTCATGACATAATTTTTCAACTGTATGAACAATATTTGTATTATTCATTTAAAGAGATTTGCTGATTCAGCCAAATTTCATTGCAAATTATAAATTATCATAATATGTCTTGTTTGAAAAAAATATTTTTAGGAAGATGTCTGAGAATTTTTTTGCAGTTAATTATTACTGACCAATTCAATAGTATCGTTCTTCTTTATGGCAATTTCATTTAAACAAAATGGTTTTATCAGAAGCAGACGAAAACAATAAGATGTGATTTACAGTAAAAATCATAACTGTCAAGAGACAGAGAGAAAATAAATTGAGTTAATGAATAAACAATTAGAAATGTCTATACAGGGATATAAACTTGTTTCAAGAGTGACAGATGCAAACTGCTTAAATGATTTTTACACTTTTATCAATCCTAATAAGTAATGATAAGAGTACTCTTGTAGTTTAATAACAGAAAAAGGCTTACCAGTATAGAAAATGATTATAGGTAAAAAATGTAAAAAAAGTCCTTTTTATTACATGAATATGGATTGGCACTATAAGCTTTTGGTAATTTAAGTGCTGCTCCATTAGATATGACCAAAAACACAATGAATAATTAACATCAAAATTTAATTACCGGGTAATTAAAAGTAATTAAATTAGTATTTCCATAATGGCAAAATAGTAGACAGTAATAAACGGTTGAAAATAAACTTGATATAGGAGTTTAATAATAATTTGAAATGCTGTGAATCGTCTCAATCGTGTAAACCAAAAGTTTTATTTTTTCGTAATATATGTTACCTAAAATCAATGATAGGACTTGTTTGCTGGAGGACTTTTTTTTCCTAGTCAAATTTAGAACTCTTCTCTTCGGAAACTTCCCCCCCCAGGACTTTTTTTCTGAACTCCTAGTAGATTTGTTTTAAAAGCCTGTTTGAAAAAATAATGTAAGCTATTCGCCCGTGTTAACGTATGGCACTCAAAATAAAGCTCTTAAACATTTGACATTAGATACTCTTGTAACACCAGATTAATCTTAACATTGGTCATTTACAATCTTAGCACTAACAGAGCTTACAAAAATATTTGCATTAATGTTATCACTATTGTAAAGAGTAACGAGAGCAAAAGAGTTTGTCTTACCCAAACAACTCAAAATTTGACTTTAATAGTGGGCGGAGGTTGCGGATGTCGTGTGAGCAGTTTGTTGATGGTCTTGGTGGAGGGCGGGCCAGTAGAGGCGGCAGTTGGGGAGAGTTCCTTCTCCTTCATACTACGGGCTTGTGCCTGGAATATAGAAGCAGCCATGGAAGACATTGATACCAACTAGACTAGCATTTTTTCCAATAATTTGACATCTCCAATAATTCACCCAAATACTTTTCATAGGGTTACAGATTAAAATGACTTCTAATATTTTAACCAAGTGTCAAAAGTTAAAAGCTGATGCTTTTATAATTTATTCAACCACTGCTTAAAATCCTTGTGTTATTTGCAAAAAAAACCAAATAATTGCAGAGCATTATTACCGTATCTCTAATCAATTTGAAATATTTTTGTATTGAAAGCATTGTAATAAAATCGTGCTTATATATAAAAACAATGCATTTAAATCATGTCCTTGATATTTATCTAACATTTTGACAATAGTGCTGAAGATAGTTCAACCATAGAATTTTTATACAAATACTTTTAGGGTTGAATAAATAGACATTACGGTATGAACAAATCGGAACTTGTCATAAAAGGAAAGCCCTCCTTACCCCTTGATGAGACCAATAAAAACGTTTAAGTTAAAAAAATCAATAATCTTGGTGAAAAAGTATAATTGTGTATAGACAAACAAACTAAAGAAAAAGAAATTCTACATATTAAATGTTTGAATATAAATCCTTCAAGAATTAGGTTGGTCCATAGTCAGCTGTCAAAATTTATGCTATTAGTATTAAGTTGAGCACTTAATTCCTTATCACAACCAGTCTTTTTTCAAGTAGAAAATGTTTTTATTGCAAGTAACTTTCCTTAAAAGAAACATTATCAAATGATTGATGTAAACAATTTAAAACAATGTGCAATATTCCATTTGTGAATCAGACATTTAAACAATAAATTGTCAATCTACACCAAGAAAAGGTAGCAGTTAGTTTTTAAAAAATATATTGTATTCATTGATAATTTCTTCAGAACCATACAATTTTGCAACTTCTTTATGGAAGGAGAGATACTAACATCGCAAACAATAGTATCTACACTGAAACTTTCCACTCCTGCAATAAAGAAGTTACAAATCCATAGAACTTTCGTACTCAGCTAACAACTTCTAATGCCTTTCAAAGAAGAACCATACAACTTTGCAAGACATCATTGGAACAATTCAATTTGACACCTGGAAGCGAGATAGATCAATTCAACACCTGCACAGTATCAGAATAAAATATTTAAGATAATTTTTCATAGTCACGTTCCTATACCCAACAACCAATAAGAAACCACACTTCACACTATTCGACCAATCAGATACAAGGTACAATGAAAAGAGGGACAGAGTGATGATTTTATAATTGGAGATTTGGATAATCGTACATGGAGAGATGACATCCCCTGAATACCGCGAGGGAACCAGGACGAGAGAATGTGGGATCACTCCCCTTCAGTTGCCATCCTGCTAGTGTGACAAGAGGCAATGGCAGAGTAAACAACCCGGGCGATTGCCACGTTATTTGCTAGTGAATATCATTTAGTGGCTTTGATGTGCTCCACACCTGAACGCTCTAAGACTGTTTACACAGGTGATTTCTCATTTCTTTGATCCACAATACATAATTTGTAATCGACACCAATACCCCCCTTTCATAACACTAATTCCAAATTTGACAGCTTTTTAAACAGGATATCCAAATTTGCACAAATTGCTTTTTTTTTCACAATTAATTCACACTTGACGTCTAGAGTTGTCACAGTCCATAATAGGAGCATCACCTGTGCAATCAAGTTTTGTTTATTGCAATGTGACCCTGTACGGAGCATACAGAAGCTATCTGTTACTGCGACAAGCAGCTCCGCACACCTGGAGAGCTGGCTAATCTATTGGTCAAAAAACTCGGATCTTCCTACACAGGACATTGATGCAGGTGGCTTCACTTCGCTTTATCTATTTGCAAATTGACCATTCAATGTCAGGGTTGGCTATAGAGGTTTTGAAAACTGCTGAAATGCATGGAATTAAGGTTCCAGGGTGGTAATCTATGAATAAAACTACAGTTAGAACCAACATATGTTGCTTTGTCAGTTAAAAGATTGGCATCTCTGAAATGTTCTTTTCTAAAATAATTCCAATGAGAGAAAGGCCATGTAAGCTTAGTATTATAGAAACTATTAATTTGAAAAACTCTGAAGTCATTATCAAAAGGGTTTTTTTTATTTGCAGAAGAACCCCAAAGCCATTGTTTTCATTCAAATTTTCCATAATCTCTAATTACAATACTGATATGTAACAGTTTTACAAACAGAACTAAGTCTTTATTGTGAAATACAAGGTTTTGGTGAATATGCTACTCAATTTTCTGGATAATATCTTTTATTATGAAATGATTTTTTTTTGCTGTATATCATCAGGAAGAATGTGGGGTATAACATAGTTGGAAATGCAGCCTCTCTTATGAAAAAGAAAATTCTCTGCAACATCATGATTTACACCAAAAATATCCTGCTCCTCTGAGGGAAATTCTTGTCAGTAATTAAAACCTATCTGGAGCACCTGCACCATCTTCAGTATAACAAAACCAGCCTTTCAATACAACACAGCATAGAAGAGTTAGTTCTTAATTTTTATTTTACGAGAGTTTATCCAGTTACACCACCTCTACAAGTGGATCACATTAAGATGGGCCATTGTCGAGCATGGCTGATTATGTATATAACAAGGTCAATGATTTTGTGATTTATGGCTCCCTTTATTGCCCCTGAAAGAAAAAAGTAATTTCATTTTTTATTATGAATAAAGACACAATGTTGCATTTGAAATTCAATGTCAAGATTACCCATTTCAAGGATTTAGTAGGCTCCTTATAAGGCTCATAATAATCTCTGACAAATTATCTCTAATCCCGCAACTCTCAGGCATTTTTGATCAACAAAGGGGCTTCCTTCATTCACAAGTTTTATAGATTATAAAGATAAAATCTATGATTATGTTAGCCAAATATTGAAACATTAACAAATAAAATAGACCCATTTGCTCTGTAGCTCATCAGGCTTCATATCAATTTTGCTTTATGGTGTTGCAAATGTGGTTCTACCCTTAGTAGGGGCCACAGGGTCACCATATGTACAATTTAGAATCCTCCTTATCTAACTTAGAGTTTGCACACAAAGTTTCAGCTTTCAGGCCAGATGAGCTAAAAATCATAATGATTATAGCAAGTCGGGTATGATGTTACCAAGATAAAGCATAGAGATCATATCAATTTTGTTTTTTCCTAAATTAAGGGTTATAAAATAATTGAACTTTCTTTGTTGTGTTATCAATCCACATGCTTGTCAATTGTTTACATGGTTTGACATGAGTTGTACTGAGCCTTGTGATATACTTTCACCGAACTTCGCCTTCCGAACCTGGTATTTATTTTTTGTCACATTTTTGTGACTGGTAGCAGCATTCATGTTACTGAATTTAGTCCTTTGTTGCTTCCCATTGATATATTGATATATTCAAAATAACAATACAGGATTTATATCATATGTTTACATATCATGACATGCATCATATTGAGTAGTATTTAGTCAATACAGAGTCATACATTTAGTATTCAGACAATTATTACTCCTAAAATATATTTTTCTTCAAGAATAATTACAAAAATCAAAGAAAAACTAAATTTCACATTTCAAAAGTCAGACTAGTCAAGATCATACATAAACTGTTGTTTTGATGAGAGCATGAACAAATCGACCAATGGGAAAGTTGAATCAAGTGCCATAGATCAACCAGGGACACCTGTAGGTTTCAAAATCTTGTGAAATGTCGGAGAACACGTGAACCTACACACCTGCAGACTTCAAAGAAAACCAAGTCTTGAAGAAATAAAATCCTTTGTGAAGAACTCTTCTTCTCGAATTTGACACTTTACGCCAAGATTTGCATCAGGCAAGAAGCAGCTTATCACGCTGTAGCATCCAGAGAGGATGTTGCTTTGGGAATACCAATTCCGTAGGAGAAGTCAGGTGTGCCCAAGTTTATTTTAAAAATCTTGTCACACATCTCTCATGTATCACACAGTGTAAGTAATTACAGAATAAAGGTATCATTCCCTTGAAGTTCAGAAAAACAACAATATACAGAGAGGTTTGATTTTCCACACCCTACAA
Source organism: Steromphala cineraria (assembly GCA_916613615.1). Lineage (NCBI taxonomy): Eukaryota > Metazoa > Mollusca > Gastropoda > Trochida > Trochidae > Steromphala > Steromphala cineraria. Next base: position 78,333,899 of record OU744721.1, read on the forward strand.
TCTTCAAAGTTTCTAATTGATCGAAGTTAGGTACACGCAAACAGTATTGGGTATGTGACTCAAGTTGAGCTGAAGAAAAGGTCTGATGGAGAAATTGTAGATATAGAATCATTATTCTAAGATGCCTATCGGTTAGAACAATAAAAAAAAAAGTACTTTATCAGACAATAAAGGTATAGTTTTTATATGACGTAACAATTGAATGACGCAATGACTACCGTCCTCGTGCTTTAACTATAGTAGTTCAGGGCAAAACTATACTTTATTACAAAACACATTGGTTTCTTAAGTCAAAGGATTAGATAGAAGTAATAAAGAAGATAAATCATCCATTAACATATTGGGTTATCAGTGAAATTGAACATTAAACAATATTTATTTCAGGCTTTAATGTAGAAACGCTTAATGCTCTGTCAGTGTGAATATGATTTCTTTAAAAAGACTTACAAAATGTGAAAATGAACTTTTCTTATCCTTTTTTTTCAGATTAAAACAAGATGTGTTTGTGAAACACGAATCATGCATCATGCTCGCTGTGTCAAGGTCAAGGTCACAAGGTCAAATGTCATGGTGTCATCTGAAAGATCTCATCACAAGGGATCCATATGTCAAGTATCAAAGACCTAGCTCTGACCAATCAAAAGTTATGACCAAGGTTAAAGTTTTTGTGGACAAACGGACAGACGGACGGACGACAGGTGATTCGGGGGCTTAAAAATTTTGAATAAATGGATTTTTTTTTGAGAGCAATTAAGTTCATTTCAAAGTCATACAGGTTTCACATGATCTACCAAGTAGTGAAATTAGTTAAATGTTTTTATGAATGCCATTGCTGCAACCTTTATGCCTGGAGCAGTTATCTCCCTTTAAAATTGATTTTTAAACATTTAAACAATAAATTCATATTCATCAGTACCAAATCATTGAAACAGCAAATTTTGTATCTTACATTTCTTATTGACGGAAATGATGAGCTATCATCACATGATTAAGTTTACTTCTATCCTTAACATTAAACAAAGATGTTTCCTTCTTGTTTTCTAACAAGAAAAGCCTTTAAAAAAGGCACAGATGAAGGTTGTGATTAGTCGACCAATTTGGGTGATAAGTGAACAGTAACAACACTGGGGACCAGCACTAATATTAACACGAGTATTGATGAATCAATCAAAGTTAATTTCATAAAATTAATTTCTATATGAGTTTATGAAAGTTATGATTTTTTTAAAGTTATCATCGAGTGTTGGTTTATTTTATATCAAAATACACATGGGTAATTTTCTACTATCATTAAAAGTCACTCTTTTGCACATCTCGAAGAAAAAATTTACCGGTACATCTCTGAACACAACTATACTAGATTTTCAAGACAGTGGGACAGCATTGACAATGACAGGATATTGTGCAAAATGTACTGTCAAAACGATATCTCCTAGGCGCTATCGCTTGATCTCTCAGAAGCCATGATGGTTAATTATTAACAGGAGTATTACAGATACTAAAAAAAATATTCTCCGATCATCTGACAAGATTCGATCCCGGGTCCTTAAGATCCGAAGTCGAAAGCGTTATCCACTGAGCTTAAGCAGATCTGATAGTTATGGTTTGGAACCAACGATGTATGTCATACTCTAAATATACCACGCGTCATGTTCAGTAGCTATGATGATAAATGATCCACCTATAAGATAACATTAGTCTTATTTCAATGTCACCAGCGTACTTACAGAAATATTCCTTTTAATTCGCCAGGCGAGCCAAATTAGGGAAATTAAATCGCGTGGGTTATAAAAAAGTGGATTCTACAATAATTGATTGCAAAATAATGCTCTTATCTAGAACAAATGTAGACTCTTCTTCATATGAAGTTGTTTTTGATTGACTCTGTTAACGTTTATCAGCGTCTTGAATAGAAATTATTAATACTCTTTTAATATGACATTTAAAGCGAAACATAATCCACAGTTTCATGTGCCAAATATTTTGCATTACCCACATGGTGATGTAATGCATTTTTTGCTACAGCTCTGTTCATTGGTCATTTGATTTGGATACAGCTCATGTGATTGGCGCGGCTTCCCTTTGAAAATATCAACAGTAATATACAGGGTTCATACAGCCAAGGCCACATAAAATTCAAGGACTTTTCAAGGACTCACAATAATTTTCAAGCCAAAAAGATGCAATAAGAGAAATGTCCTGAATGGATGTATTGCAATTGGCAATTGACTTGAAACTAAAATAACCACTTTTCTAACACCATTCCAAAATTTAAAAAAAAACTTAATTTTATTTTTGATATTTTTGTATTCTATCAAATGTTCAAGGATAAATAACTCAATAACATCAAACACACCTAGCATATAAAGAGATCTGCATAAATAATAAAATTATTTATAAAGTTACTCATCAATTTTGATGTAAGAGGACAGGTATTTTAATGTATATTCATTGGTAATCTTACAGAACACCTCCAAACAAATTTGTTTATCTATTTATAAAAGCTATCATAAGTTTGTTTGTTGTTGTCATATATCCTTTTTTTTTTATATCCTATTCAAATTAAAGTTGTTCTGAAACATTACTTTTACAAACTGAAATTAATGGTCATCAGGTCAAGAAGTCACGGCAATTACGATAACAGCTCATAATAGCAGATGATTGAATTGTCATAGACTCAACAATATAATCTGACTGACATTTCAGATTTTAACCTGTTTCTGTCGCGAAGTTGAATAGAATGATTTATGTGCTTCTGGTCACTTTCAACACCATGCGACAGATTTATAAGTGACTCTGCAGTTGAGCTATATGTTTTGATGTTAGTAAAATAATAATACTTTTTGACCTAGATCAAAATGTGAATTTATCATGTGGTCGGACATCGACTGAGGCGTTACTCGTAACTGACAGCAGTTATTTTCACTTTCAAAATTACAGCTGAATTGTTGACATTCGTCAAACGGAGACAATGGTGTATTTGCTTTTAAAATCCCTATCAGTAACAAAACTCACCTTGAACTTAAACTGTTTTTATTTCAGTGGGGTTAACTTATTGTTTTGATGAACGATCGACAATGCAATGTGGGGGAATCCCTGTTAATATAAGCTGTATTCTGATTCAGGTCAAAAACAAAACAGAGAGCCAATCATAACATGACATCAGTCTTTTCTAATGGAGGGAAATCCAAAATAATACAAGTTTTAATCTGGTTGGCCAATCTATCAATAGCATCCAATCACAACAGCAGTTTATCACTACGATTGAATTTTGATGATTTGTACATGAGCACGTACATGATATTGTATCTGAATTATGTATAAAGCTTTATGAAGCCAGGTTTGGTTAGATATTTTCCATATTCCAGCACTTTTCAAGCACACTCAAGAAATTTCAGGGATTAATGTTATTTTCAAGGGTTTTTTATCCGGTACGCTAAAATTCAAGCACTTTTCAAATCTGTGCGAACCCTGATATAAGGTTGGCGCCTTTGGGCACCAACCAATAATAAATGGTTGTCAGGAAAACTTACATTAGCTTGAATCATGCACTGGTTGAAGCTCTCCATTTCACTAGAGCACTTGCTTTCCATAAAGTCATTCTTCTTCCAGCACGCAAACATGACGGTCATCTCCTGAACACATGGTGCAGCTGTAACGGGAAACCACACTTATCAGTTCAAGAACCATGTTAATTCAAAACTGAATTTGGGAATTTTAAGCCATAAAAGACAACCCATTTATAAAAGCCTATAAGTCAATTTTTTTATTTACTACTGTGTCAGCATGTTTGATTCATGTTCAGTGTAGTCCCTGAATAGCAACATGGCTAACTGGTCAAACATTTTATCAAGAAAATAATTTTTTAACTGCCTTCATGATTGCATAGATCATTTGACTTGCAAAAGAATTGGTTTGATTGTCAAACACTTTGGCAGATCATTTTATGAATGCGCTTTGAAATGGGTTTTTTTAAATGTGATAATAGCTTTTGAAAATGTTTTTCAAAAAGATGATAAATGTCTCCCATTTTTTGAAGACCAAGGCTCATGAAAACAAAATACAACAAAACACATTAAAAAAAAATCTCGACTTGGGTTAATTTTAGCCATGCTTTTAATCAATTCAGTGTGACATGCAACGCGTTTGTTCAACATTTAATCTTCAAGATTTGCTTATCCAAGAAGAAATGACTTTACAGGATAAACAAAATAATAAAGGTCACGCATGCCTCATGGAACCTTATGATATAAATTAACATTGACATCTTACTTACTGACAAGCGATAATCCAGGCATAAATTTTGAAAAATATTTAAAAAATTACAGTTTAATAAGTAATTTGAAAGATACAAGAAGCTAAGACTCACTTGTATTCCTCTCTCCTTTGCTCGACACAGAATCTTTTAAAACCGGTGGGAGAAGCACCTTGTACAATGGTGCAGGCCTGTAGTTATTAAACTTTCTAGGCTTGTTATAATTTCTTAAAAGTACCTCAGTTAATCGAGTCATCTTGACAATTTCTTTAAACTACACCATAATACTAATACACTTAAAAAGCACAATTATCTAAGTTACACATGTATATTCACATCGCCACAGCACATTTTTAGCAGACAGCTGCAATATACTATCTGATAAACGACTTATATTTCAATATTTAATCACATAAATCTTGTTATTGTCATTTTTTTAAAACGAAAAGTACAAATATGGTAATATGACATAGATGTTTTTAAGTATTGTTTATAATGACATGAAATGTTTGTTTTATTTCCTCTGGCTTGATATTTCAGACTAGAAATAGTCATACAACCTAAGTTGTTTAGAGAACAGCTTATTAATTGAACAGTCTACGGTTGTCGTAAATCTCCACATACCTCCTTTCTTTAAAATGTAGACATTTCTATATGTTATTAATTGTTAGAATTCATTTACATCTTAAATTGTAGTCAATGAAAAGATAAACTGTATTTTTTACCACTTATAATAACGAAATTACACATTACGACTACCATAAGAAGACCGTGTTTCCTTTGGAGGGAAAATGGTGGAAAATGTGTAAATGAAATTTACAGATACAAAAACCAACTATCTTTGCGTTAACAGTACAGGACAATGAGTGAAACTCTAAAAGAACGGAGGGAAAGGTCTTTGAAGCGGAAACAACTTCTTGCACAAGCTGTAAGTTAATTACGATTCATTATGTAAACCAACTTCTAAATCAAACAAAACTGTTTTCTCAGCAAAATAAATAATTATTGTCACGCACAAAAGTCATAAGCTCAACACTATTCTAGCTTAAAATTGTTTGTTAGAAAAAAGTAATAAAGTTGTCCAAAACGAAATATTCATGTAATAATTTTGAAGTAGGGTTCAGATGCAAGTAATCATTCTTACTCTGATTTTAAAATTTCCATATGCGATCTAGTAAAACATTTCCCCACCCACCGTGTTTTGATGAAGTGGTAAGTATCCTGTTTACAAGCACTTGGGCAGCCATCTTCTTCTATCTATTTTACAACCCCGAACGCGCGAAGGGCTACTAAAGGCATCCATTACATCAATAAAACAGTCGTCCATTTTGCAACAATTGGTATATCTATCAAATCAGACTCTTACAAACTCATGTAATGTTTAATGTAGATTATAATATATGAATTTTATTTTCCAGCTTGGAGTGTCATCACCGGAAGGATTAAGAAACGTGTTGAAGACTAGAGATGACCAAGAAGACAAAGAAAAGCCATCAACGTAAATGATCTTTTAAAGAGTTCCAGTAGTAGAAAACATTCTGAAATTTCCAAGCACCAATCATTCAACAAAATCAACAAAATAAGTGAATGTGTAACAGAAACTTTATGATAAAGAAATTCAACATTTCATATCACCCATGTGTTTCCTGGTATTATACACAGTGTATTTATAAAGTGATCACAGTAATCTGTATATGAGCCTTACTTTAATAAGGAAAAAAAATTGATATATTTCATAGTGGAAGACACATAGTTGATCGATGTATGAGCACATGTTGGATAACCAAATCAATTAATATATACTGCCCTTATTTGACTAAAGTATTATTTTGTGTTCATAGGATAATATATCACATCAAAATGTTTATAAGAACACTTGGTTACTATATTGCTTCGTCAAAGTGTTTTCACTAAAGACAACAATTCTGTGTTTGAAAATAATGAACTTGATCTTTATATAACTGAAGAAATACCTTTACAATCGAGAATGATATTTCTACTTACTTTAGCATAAGCTTGTGTGAGAACTTTGAATGAGATAGATTTTTTGTAATATTTGTTTAGTTTTATCAACAAACCCTGTGACTTTTAAATCAATTGTTGAGTAAATGAACATCAACATGTCGTCTTACAGATATGTTTATTGCTCATTATCAATATTTGATGTTTTGATTGAATATGTGATGTCCTATTTCAGAAGCACTCAGCCCGAGGCTCCAGTAGCAAAGAAGCGAGCCGAGACTCAACCGCTGGACGAGTCCCAGGATAAACCTGATAAACAACAGAAGAGTGTCAAACATGATGTAATCATTTACAATTTATATATTTGCACAAACTCAAAGTTAAGACATAATTCAGTAACTGTAACGTATTCACTTATTGTTATAGTAGTACTAGTATCTATGAAAAGTCTTGCAATCTACAAATTCTGTGAAACCTTTGTTTTTGTGATTATCATTTCAATCAAGTAAAATAGCATAACAGTGTCCTGGTCTCTGCAGCTTATCAGACTGTACAGTTTGATGTTCAAGACTAAAATTGATAGTTCTTACAAGGCATCACTTTCTCACAGTAACTTAAAAACATTTGCTTGAGTTACTTAACTAATATGAATACACATGGGCAGTAGAGGTATGACAATACAGATTTGTCACCATACGATGCGTATAACGATATCTCATTGCAATACGGTTCAATACAGAACACATCATGATACGCTATTTCAGTTTTTTGACAAAATAAAAAATTATCTTTTGATAAGTTCTCTTTAATTTTAGGCAAAATAAGCCATTTTCAAGTCAACAATATGTATCACGATTATCGGATACAGAGAATGTATCATGATATGTGTATTGTCAGATCAAGTATCACGATATAAGAAACCACGATATATCGTCACACCTCCAGTGGGCAGGCATCTGGGTAAATTTGCCCTTTGACTTTCAAATGACCATTCTGCCATATTTACAAAATTTCATCGCCAATATGTGATCATTGCCATAAATGATATCAAAGTGATTATACAGCAGGGTGAGGGAGAGAAGGATGACTACGACACAGAGGAGATGTACCAGGACTCCAGCACCTTCCTCAAGGTAAACTCCTTACAGTCATAGTGATAGTTACAAGTGTATCTTTAAGTCAGTTCTTTATCAATTACATTTTTTTAGAAACAAATTTTCTATAGGCCCGAGGCCAATAAAAAACAAACTAATTTGCTCTAGTGTTAATGAAAACATTTTTAAGATCTTTCTTTGTCAATAGTTGTAACAAATCAGATCACCTTTATGATAAATATAAACTGAACTCTGATTAGCAATCCATTTGAAATGATAGCATTTATAGCTCCATTGAAAATGTCTCAATTTGTATTTTGTTGTCACAGGGTTTACAAAGTGCAAATCCACACAATGATTACTGCCAGAACTTTGTCGACACTGGGGAGAGACCCCAGAACTTCATCAGAGATGTTGGTGAGGATTCCATTCCTTTCTTTATCCTTTCTTGACTTTCTTTAGCTGATGAATATATAAACTTATAAACCAATACATATCTAAACTTGCAAGGAAATAGTTCTTAAAATTCATTTTGAGGATTAGAATGAAGTTCTACTAAATGTTTGTAAACTGGGATGGGTATTTACATTACCATGAATTGATAGAGACCAATCAATTATTTGAAAGCTATTTATGTGTTATTCTTTGAGAATTGTTTTTCTTCTGATATCTCAAGAAAAGTAGGTTTTGAATGTTATTTCAATTGAATAGATATAATCTGACATCAAAACCTTTTTACAATCTATATAACTGAAATGTGTTGTAATATTGTGATGAAAAATTGAACATTAAAAACTGTTTTGTTTTACAGGACTGGCGAACAGATTTGAAGAGTATCCCAAACTAAGGGAGCTAATCCGTCTGAAGGATGAACTGATATCAAAGACCAACAGTCCACCCATGCAAGTAGATATAACGGATTATTATTTGTAAACTGACTAGGTTCAGACAGTGTTCTTATTTAAGTATTCTTAAAAACAGATAATTATTATCTTACATTGAAAGTAACACTAATTAATTTGAATTTAAGCATGTTTGTTGAATCACTTATATTGAAAATGCTCGCATAAGTACATGGATTTGCATCTCACATGTGACAATTTGTCATGTGCACAAACAATGATAAGGAATCTCAACTTTGAAAAAAAATCTATATCAGTTATTGTCAATTCTTATTAGAATAAATGAACATCATATCCTTGAAAGAAAGTGATTGATTTGAGACCAGTCCAACATGAAAGTCTTGAAAGTTTAAAATTTTTCTTTTGGAATTTTAGTTTATAGAAATACACGAAAATATAATGAAATTTCAAGCTTATTCAATATTCCAAATAATGACACTATCAATGTTCTACACAGGTACTACAACTGTGATCTGCACACGTTCGACCTACGGGAACTGCGGTGCAAGTTTGACGTGATCCTCATTGAACCCCCTCTGGAGGAGTATCAAAGAACTAAAGGAATCGTTTATGACAATTATTGGAACTGGGATGAGGTGGGAATTTATAAGAAGTGTTTTCCTTATTACGAGTCAAAAGTATTAGAATAAAATTTACGTATCAATCTTGATTGATATATATCCCTAACTAATTTTGTTCAGTATGAAATTAAAAAGAAATGGACTTTTAAAATTTCTAGGACCTGAATTTTTTAAAACCGTATATTGATCTTTGTATTCAGTTAATTTTGTTTTCTGGACAACAAATTTTATTGATTATTTATTAATTGAAAATATTTCCTGAGTGTATATATGTGACAGGGTGAGGTCTACTACTTCCTACTGGCTTCGGCTGGAGGGATGTCTCTTTGGCCGAACAGGTAGAGCGTAGGACTCTCAACCCGGAGGTCCTGGGTTCGAATCTTGCATGGACTTGGAAATATTGCATTTTCATTCCTGCTACAATTGGCGCCCAACGTCGGCCGGGACTATTCCTTACTGTCACATCACCTTTAAGTCCTTCATAAATCATTCATCCTTCATGGGCATATCTCTCGAATGTTTGACTCGAGGACGAGTCACTTCGTGGAGGGGGTGAATGTGACAGGGTGAGGTCTACTACTTCCTACTGGCTTCGGCTGAAGGGATATATCTTTGGCCGAACAGGTAGAGTGTAGGACTCTCAACCCGGAGGTCCCGGGTTAGAATCCCGCGTGGACATGAAAATATTGGATTTTCTTTCCTGCTACATATAGTATTGACCCACGCTAGTCAATAAATATATATATTAATTGAAGATTTTGTCTCTGAATTCAAACCAATTTTGTCTGTATTTTATTTCTGCCCTTGGATTCATTTAATATTACAGTGAATCTTGTGTAGAATCTGCTTAATTATTCTCTCTAGAAAATTCAAAATATTTTATATGCAATTGCATCCAAGAAACATGTGGTCACTTTCGGTTGATGAATACTGTCCATGATTATTTTTAATTGGGTCAATAGATATAATAATCTTGATTCCTCCATAATAAGTTATCAAAGAAAAACCAAAAATAGTGTCATACAATTCAATCTATTCTTTGATTGTTTCAGATTGAGCGACTAGACATCCCTGCTATTGCGGCACAGCGGTCATTCATCTGGATATGGTGTGGAAATGCAGAGGGGCTCGAGAGGGGGAGAATGGTAGGCGGTTTGATATTTTGAAGAAAAATGATTATTAATGGATGTTTTATGAATAAGAAGCAAAGTTCAAAAGCCTGTGATAGGTAAACACTGCGTGACCCATAGAGCAGCTAGCTAGCAAGGTTTAAATACTTGCAAAACTTGATAATTTTGAGAATATATTATCTTGCAATGTTTTTGTCCATGTTATATCTACTGCTATACATCTACTATCTGTGTGTCCAGTGTCTGAAGAGATGGGGGTTCAGACGGTGCGAGGACATTTGTTGGATCAAAACCAACATCAAGAATCCGGGCCACAACAAGAACTTGGAACCAAATTCTATTTTTCAGAGAACAAAGGTGAGCTCAATTTTGAATGTTTGTCAATAGCCAATGCAGTTATACACAGACATTACACCATAAATCCTTGAAAAATATCCTGCCTTGGAAACATGTGTTTTTTTACTTAGAACTTCTATAACATTTGGCTTATTTTGTCAAGTACTTATTTTTAACCGATCATAACAAAACAATTCACACGAAGGTCTTATTTTTTGGTTGAGAAATATTACGCTTATTCGTGGATTGTGAGTTAACTAGTTTATGGTACTTTTTCATAATGATTAGTTCAACTTAAGTTTAATCTCTTGTTACATTCAAAATTCTTTAAAGCTTTGTCACAAATGATAAACAATTGTCTGTATCTATTCCTACAGGAGCACTGTTTGATGGGCATCAAAGGTACGGTAAAGAGGAGCACAGACGGAGATTTCATCCATGCCAATGTGGACATCGATCTAATCATCAAGGAAGAACCGGAATACGGCAGCAAGGACAAGCCCGTTGAAATCTTCCACATCATTGAACACTTCTGTCTGGGGCGGCGGAGAATACATTTGTTTGGTCGTGACAGCACCATCAGACCTGGCTGGTTGTCAATAGGGACCGAAGTCACCAGCAGTAACTTTGATCCAGAGGTGTATTCACTTATGTTTCAAGACGAGGCCAGTCATGTGACAGGCTGCTCAGAAGAAATTGAGAGACTTCGACCCAAGTCGCCGCAACCAAAGAACAAGCAGAATAACTCTTCAGATCGGGGAGGGAAGGGACCTGGCAGAGGGGGGGGCAACAGTCGAGGGGGTCTGCAAAGGGGAGGCCACTCTAATCGGAACATGCGGGGTGGGCATACAGGCAGAGGAATGCCCCGCAGAGGGATGGGCAGGGGTGGATTCAAACCACGAAATGCTCGGTGATAAACTTTTATCTGTAATGATTTATACAGAATGAAATAAATCATGCTTTTCAACAATGTCAAAACAAAGAAAAGGCACGGGTGTTGGTGGGAGTTTAAAGAACACTTTTTCCCCCACTTTTTTCATAAAATGACCTAACATAATTCAAAATAATCTCATTTCTTTATGTTGAAATTTTACACAAGTATATGTGTGTATATGTATGTCGACAACTATTTGTAAATAAAGAATTTTCAATTTAGTAACATATTTAATTTATGAATACCAGTATTTATATTTTGAAATATCTAAAGGTGCATGCAACACAAAAAGAAAACTGCCCAGCCTCATTGAAATATACTGCCGAGAGAAATATAAATCCCAAAATATTGACACAACTGGAAGGTGAACTGGTTCAAAGAGGTGTTTCCGCTCCAAATCGGTCTTATCACAGATACATGTTCTGTTAAAGTTTCCAATACAAGAAAGTTAACATCTACTTGTGAAATGGTCACACCATAATAAAACAATGACTTTACGCCATTGCCTCTTTTCCGTCTGAAGCATAAAGCTCGTGATACTTTGTTTGGATGGATGATTTTTCTGGATTAGTGTTAGATTTAAATAGCTCTCTGTTGAACGACACATGTAGCTCAACGCAATGTTGAGATCAACCATCTTACTCATTACTTGGTCTCTCCCTGGTGTCCAAATGTATCGGGAGTAAGGTGCAAATCTTTCTCTTTGTGTTATTATCCCTCGCTACAAAGTTGAAGGGGGATATAGGTTTGGACTCTGTCCGTGCGCAGCTTTCCCAGAAACTGTTTAAAATATGATAACCAAATTTGCTGTGTCTTCATTGTATCAATGTTTTGATGGAGTTCGAAAATCAGAACCTCACAATTATCTTTTACAGAGTTATTGTCCATGTTTCGTGTTTTTGGACCTTGAGGGTATTATCAAATGGGAAATTTTTTCTCAGTAACTATTTAAGATAGGATAACCAAATGTGCTGTGTGTCTTCAGGGTATCAAAACCGTGATAGAGTTGTAAATGCAATTACTTATTACAGAGTAACGGCCCATTTAGGAAAATATTGGGAGCTATTGCCCATGGTTCATGTATTTGGACTCTGTTAGAGGGTGTTGTCAAAGGGAACAATTTTTCTCAGAAACTATTTAAGATTAACCAAACTTGCCGTTTGTCTCCATTATCCCCCCTTGTGCGTTTAGCGCGAAGCGGGGGGATATAGTATTGGGCAGCGTCTGTCCGCACGAACGAAATCGAATAACTCAAAAACTATTAACTAGTTTCTTTTCATTTTTTGTATATGGCTTTATCACTATGAGAGTAAGGTCCCTATAGAGGTTCATGAACGAGACTTTGAAATTTTACCCATGTCAGCGGGATATGTCAAGAAGGTCACAGCGAGGCTTTGAAAATGTCAGTTAGAAACCTTCATATTACGCTTATCAGCGGGATATCACAGAACCTATTAACTGGATTCTCTTCATAATTTACACATAGCATCTTATTGGGAAGGCGCCGGTCCCAGTGGTGACCTTCACATTATTTTCAAGGTCACAGCGAGGCTTTGAAAATTTAAACATTGAGATCTGCATTATTAAGGAATTGTCAGCAGGATACCTCTAGAACCGATCACTAGATTCTCTTCATAACTTATGCAAAGCATGTTATAGGGAAGACACCAGGCCAAGTTGATTTTGATGACTTTCACATTATTTTCAAGGTCACAGAACTTTCCTTATTATTACCTGCATGTAAAACTTGTTAGTGTGATATCTCAAGAGTCATTCACTGGATTCTTTTTCTAAATCTTTTTAGGAAGACACCAGGCCAATTTGATTTTCGTATCTTTTACCTTTTTTTTCAAGGTCAAAGTGAAGCCAACATGCATTAAAAGCTTATAAGGCTGATATGTTAATAACTGTTCTCTATATTCTCTTTATATTTCTCACAAAGCTTCTCATTTGGAAGATGCAGGGGCTAGTCGATTTGTATGGTCTAAATGACATCTAGTAGCATGACAAGTGTAGACAAGAGATTTTATGTAAATAAATTATACTTTTTGTTAACATCAATTTGTGGCGGGGGATCTTCACCTTTGTGAAGTACTTGTTGTATCAATACCTTGATGGAGTTTGAAAATCAAAGCCGCACAATTATATTTTTACAGAGTTATTGCCCATGTTTCGTGTTTTTGGCCTCAGTTCGAGAGTGTCAAAGGGGACAACTTTTCTCAGAAACTATTTTTAAAATAGGTTAACGAAACTTGCTCTGTGTCTTCATTTTATCAATACCTTGATTGAGTTCGAAAATCAGAACCGCACAATTATTTTTAACAGAGTTAGTGCCCCTGTTCCGTCTTTTTGGACTTTGAGGGTATCATCAGATGGGACAATTTTCTGAAAACCTTTTTGATGGGGGTTGTTGATGACCATGTCTTCTTGTTGTATCTGGCTGTAAGAAACTGTTCACCTTTGTTAAAGGATATTGAACTCAGCAACTCATTTTTAAGGGAGCAGCCAAATTCACTTTTATTTCTATACCGATACTTTGTCGGCTGCAGAGTATTCAGTAGGTAAAAAGGAGCATGAAAAATGTCCTGTCCTAAATGCCCAAACAATATACTCCAGACTCCTCAATGTCTACGAAGCCCACTTTGGGAGAATTGTCATCCGAGTCTTCAGCAATGGTAGATTTTCTGCTCTTACTTACTGAGAAATGTTTTTCTACATTGGGGGACCCAAAAGTGTGGGTATTTTGAGTTAATCAAATTTCTCCTGATATAACTTAGAACAAAAAACTTATAAAAACTTAAGTATCATTAACATTTATTCACTTGTGTCACTCTGATACACATTTGAACATATCACGAAATGAAATGTATCTCAATACATCATAAATAACAAAATTGTTGTTACTGTTCATTTGGAAAGCTGACATTTCCATCAAACTACACAATACACTTGGCCTAAAGGTGCTCCCATTATTTGTACAGTTCATCCAGGTAAGGAGTACAAGACAAATCTCCCACTGCGGCCATTGATGGCTTTCCGTTGATCATTCTCTTGGCAACCTGCAGGGAGAAAAATATACATTGACACTGAAAATGATTTCAACTCTTGAAGACAAATAATAGTTGGGTAAAGTCATATAATCCAGATGTATTCACTTATCAGCCTGTTGCTAAATAAAATGGATCTATCACTTATGAATAAAATTACCATAAATTATAAAGATCATTATCATTAGAAAGTTTGATATTTTCATGATGTTGGCAGCTTTAATCTTGACTGACAAAGAATTGGTTTTTAAGTGTAAAGGAAGATAAGATTCAAATCATAGAAGAACTTGCTCAATTTAAAAAAAAAGAAATATGTAGTTATTCCTATATCTATAGAGATAATAATCTTTTAAGTGCATTATGAGAATAAAGTATTGATGACAACACTGAATTTCAAAGAAAACATAAGGAAAAGTTCTATTGTAATGCTCTCCTTAACTACCGGTAAACTCCTTAACTCTATAAAGCCTGTTTAATCAACTCTATAAAACCTGTTTAATCAACTCACATTGACGACATCAGCGGTGGAGATGGCATCGATCATCTTGGTGACCTCCTCGATGGGTGTGACCTGCTGATGACCCAGGGCCTGTTCTGCTAGAGACTCCACCAAACCTGCCTGGTTCTCACTGGACATCAACACCGCCATCTTCAGCTGGTTCCTGGGTACAAGCAAACATGCACTTACACAATTGCCTTAGGTTCTCTAATTCTCTCTCTCTCAACAGTTGCAGCACAAGTAATTAAATTCTGATTTATTCTCTGATTTATTAAAACCAGTCCTCTTTTTGCTTGAGCAATCACCTAGTGGAAAAACATTTTCACACAAATTTTCCGACTTGAGCTACCTCCGTGGAGAGGAAATGAAGTTATTAGGGAGTCAGTAAGAGTTTTTGCAGATGAAAAATAGCAAGTACACAAACAAGCACATGTTGAAAGTATTGGAACTGAAGAAGTTGTCATTCTTCAGTTGACGAGTAATTGATCTCTGATGATAAACGACTATTTGATTTTACTATAGTTGAACTCAGCATATTCAAAAGCTAGTTTGATAATGGTGAGAAAGATTTATGACAATAATGTTTTTCATAGACAAAACAAAAAGTTACTTTCCAATATCCAACAGGTTGTTGACTGACACTAGTGATTACTTGACAACTTACTTGGCTCTTGCTACTTCCTGATCGTTGATTCCGCCCTTAGTGATTGCAGCAAACTGGTTGAAAGCAGCCTTCAGCACCTAAATTGTAGAACATATTTGTATGAATATCAGGAAAACCATTCTAAGAAAAGCAACCAATTTAGTAATATATGCATGATGTACAGAGTGAACTATGAAAACTAAACTAACTAAAATGTATTTCACTTTGTGTCCCTTTGTACATTTGGAAAATAGATATTAATCTTTTCTTTTTTTCTTAAATCATGAAAAATAGGGCATTGGCTTTATGGCTCAGATTTGACTTGTTTGAAGACAATTTCCAGAATATTATGAGTGGACTTGACATTTTTTCAAAGTCTTCAATGGCAAATCATATTTCCCCCAAAACCCTCCTGACATTCTCTAATGTGTTTTGGGAAAGACAAAGAAATTTGCTAATCTTAATCTCCATCCAACAAAGATACCATCATTTGAGTTGCTAATTATTACTTGTCTCTGTTGAGAGGTTAACATATATATCATTTTGAAGGCACTTCCAATGCAATTCCATATGTACGATACTTCCAACAAAATTTCAGTCGACAGCCCTTGCCATACACCTACCTGCCTCAGGCCTGTGGAGTTTAAAACTATTACCCATAAAATTACAGTAACAAAAATGTTTCTGAGTGTGATTTCTGGCTTATTAGGATAAGGTTAGAATTTGTACAATTGAAAGAGAAATGGTAGTCTGCATACCTGTCCCATTTCACGAGGCTGAGCTACAGCTGAGAATCCAAAGAGACCAGCATCAGTGTAGCTGGCATTCAAACAGGAAACCTGGAGAGAGAGGTACAAATCTCAGAGATGATATGCTATATGTATCCATTCCATCAAAAAAATTTATTCTTTACCACACATTTAAAATAAAAGTACCGAGGGTACAGAAGCTCACCTTAAAATGAATGATGTGGTATTGGTTTAATTATACATGTAACCATCTTTTATATAATTGATTATGGCTGCCATCATGATTTTTTTATCTTTTAAAATACTAGTCTTCTTTTGGAAACGACTAGAGCTTGAACAAACATTAATACACGAATGATAATAATCATGATAAGTTAACAAGCAGTAGGTTTTTGTATAACTTTTTTGTATATCTATGGCTGAATTGGTGACCATCTTGTACTTTTTAATCTTCAAAATGCTACTTTTATGTGGGCATCCGTATTAATTTCATTATGATATCTTGATTGGTTTAGGTGCATCCATTTAAATGTCATTCATTACTTACAGGATGGTGGGCACTTACATTTGTTTTGTAGTGAATCATTAATATGATTTCAAGATTATTTCACTGATGGTTATGCTGCATGGGATATTGAGAATCCCAAAAGTACAGATTTTTCAAGGAAAATGAATGACTGATTGAGAGGAAAGTCAAAAACACAGCAATGCATAAGACACGTTTATTTTGTTCACATAATATTAACATGTCAAGTGACCATGAGATGTCTTTCATTAAAGTATCAATTTATTTAACACTCATACAGTACTATAATGGTAAACATTTTTGCATTGTCAAATCAACAGAGAGATATGACAAATCAAATTTCCTTACTTTTCTTACTAAACCCTTTTCGATTTTCATCTGCATATTTATTTCACATCAACTTATCATGTAGATTGCTAAACACAAAGCTTATTGTAGACAAGTTTTGTGTAAGTTGTTATTCTTAGAAAGAACATATCACTGTCATGAGAATACAAGTCCATAACTTTTATTGCATACACATGGGCCATGGCCATATAGCATAATGCTCTACCATATCAATTGGGTCAGGTTGATTATGCAACAGACTAGCAGCTGACACTGTGATGCTAGCAGCCTGCCTTGGGATGTGTATTAGACAGCATAGTGGAATATCTGAACTCTGGTTGACCCCTTATGTGTGGTATTTAAAGGAATAAAAGGGAAATACCATTGTTTAAAATTTAACATGTTTAATGTGATTTGGTTTTTGCAGCTAGTTGCCATAAAGATTTTAAACAAATTAATCAATTATGTTTGTCTTTCATCTTAATTTTTTTTAGAAACACTTAAAAATATAGAACAACTTGCACGACAATCTTAAATATTCCATATTTAAGATAATATTATGATTAGTAAGTTCAAATTAGAGAATTTATATGGTGCCAGTGATCACTTGATGAAAGCTTAAAATTTAATAATAATGATGTGTCATCTGCAGCTGAAAAGTCAATATGGCTGCTATTGCGGCCATCTTGGATTCTCAAAACTGAAACGTCTACCTTTCTGTGCGGAATCACTATAGGTATAACATACTACAATATAAAAATGATATCTAGATTGGTTTAGGAGAAATAGTCTTTGTCATGAAATCTAATTGAAAATTCAATATGGCTGCCATGGCGGCCATATTGGATTCTCAAAACTTTCACGTCTACCTTTCTGTGCGGAATCACCATAGGTATAACATACTACAATTTCAGAATGATATCTGTATTCGTTTAGAAGAAGTAGTCTTTTTCATGAAATCTAATTGAAAATTCAATATGGCTGTCATGGCGGCCATCTTGGATTCTCAAAACTGAAACGTCTACCTTTCTGTGAGGAATCACCATGGGTATAACATATTACAATTTCAGAATGATATCTGTATTCGTTTAGAAGGAGTAGTCTTTTTCGTGAAATCAAATTGAAAATTCAATATGGCTGTCATGGCGGCCATCTTGGATTCTCAAAACTGAAACGTCTACCTTTCTGTGAGGAATCACCATGGTATAACATATTACAATTTCAGAATGATATCTGTATTCGTTTAGAAGGAGTAGTCTTTTTCATGAAATCTAATTGAAAATTCAATATGGCTGTCATGGCGGCCATCTTGGATTCTCAAAACTGAAACGTCTACCTTTCTGTGGGGAATCACCATGGGTATAACATACTACAATTTCAGAATGATATCCGAATTCGTTTAGGAGAAGTAGTCGTGAAAGTTTACGGACGGACGGACGGACAGACGGACGGACGGACAGACAGACGGACGACGGACGAAGCGCCATGACATAAGCTCACATTTACTTTGTAAAGGTGAGCTAAAAACCATGAAAACAAAAGCCTCCTGATGCTTTAGACGTACAAAAAATATCAACACCTGGATGATGTACAATTGTTTTGCAATTCTTCCAGGAAATTCAATTATATGTTATCACAATACCGGCATAAACAAACAGTAATGGTTCTAAAGTTACATCCATGGGAAATTAAAATATGATTTTACATTTACTAATGCTTCAAAGACAACATGACATCTTTGCTTTGGCATACATCTCACTGTGTACTTACAGCGAAAGGATTTACTGCAGCCTTGCCAACAGCCTGGCCGAGTTTAGAGACGGTTGTGTTAGGGCTATACTTGATGTACGGACCGGTCCCCATCACATGTTGTAACACTCCAACGTGCAGCACCTCCTTGCCAGCTAGGCTGCAATGATTATAGTTTTGTTATTGTTATTTGATTCAAATTTTTTTTCAAGAATTTATAAATATCCTTGTCATAAAATTGTTTTACAGTCATCGGTTATTCAAAAGAATTGAAATATACAAGTGCATAGGATATAGATATACTATCATGCAAACAATAATTCATACATGTTAAAAAGAGTATGTTTATTGTAGAACACACTGTATATTAAAGTATTAAAAACTGTGTCCTTAATATCATCTACAAAAGTGTATTTTAGATTACAACATAAATAATTTGTCAGATGTCTAAATAAAATACAATAATAAAAGTTTTCAAACATTTCATGCATACATCCTGAACAGTAAAATGAGATAAGTTGATAAAGTAATACACAATACACAACAGTGTGATGCTGAATCAGGATAGAAAGATACATATTTGGTCGTTTCAACATTGGTAAACTTATTTTTGAAAGAGAGATGCTTTGCCCAAAAAATAATTTTAAAAAAAGACAAAAGTTGCTTCTTTTCTGTTTTTAATTTTTAGTTGAAGACTCATATATTACACATAAAAGAGATGGACAGTGAATAGTTCATGCCATAACAATCACATCAGGCCTTATAGAAAATATGAGCCAAAAAGAAAATACTACAGAAAAACTTCACAATCATGTTTTGTGAGGGGTGTTCAGAAATAGATTGATTGTTACAACAGACAGGTGAGAAGATCACAACAGAAGGTCATACCCTCTCTTCCTTGGGAGGCAACTAATGGGGGGAAAAAGACACAGGATTTATTTCAAAATCATCAACATGAACAAAGTTAGGATTGGTTAATTAAAGACACATTTTGATATTGAATCAAAGTAGCAAAAGCTAAAAATCCTTACCTAGGTCCTTCAACAGCTACAGCAGCGAAGGTTAGTGGGCTATCTGTGTTTTCTCTAAGTTCCCCTGAAATAAGTCATCAAATCATCTTTTAAAATAAAGGGGAAAAAATTTCAAATTATCAAATAATATTAAAAAATGTTTTTCTGATTTCATAACTTGTGACTTTGTTCTTGAATGTGCGTATAAGGTTATGAAAATAAATTAATAGCCGAAACAAAAAGTACAGCAGTGACGGAAACTGCACCAAGGCTGTGATAGAAACTGAAGTTGAAGTTCCTAAGAACTCATTGACAGTCGGAGAGACTCAAGGGTAATGCTAACACGCTGAGGTGACATGTGGGTTTATCAACGCTTTATTGAGTATTTCACTTTTATCACAGCTGCTAGTATCAATGCAGGGAGAAAGCATGTTACACTATTGTGGCTATGCACAGCAATGAAACCTGTGAGCATCGACTGGAACTAGCGAACCATGGGTGATGCTGCACTAAAGCATTGCACCCAAGAGTAAAACAATTCTGTACTGCAGACATGCTTTGCAGAAAAAGTTACTGAGCCCCTGACAGGATTCAAAGCTTGGACCTTTTGATCTGAAGCCGAATTCGCTAACCACCTTTCTATCACGTTCCCGTAAACTGAACAAGACTTCCTGTGTAGATCTGTAAGAAAGAGTAACTACCTCCCCCATGGTACTGAGCAGCCTCTGAGTTTGCCCCTGCTGAACTGAAGGGAGTGAACTTCTTGGCCTCGGCAACCAGCATGTCATGATCAACTCCCGCCCCCACCACAGCCATGCGGCTCCCTGTGTAGTTGCTCTTCACAAAGTGCAACAACTGTAAACAGCAAAATGAAGTTGTTGAGAATCTTATACATTATTACAACAAAAATTTACTTGTATAACATGCATCCTCTTAGGGTAAACAATAAGGACAATTCTTATGGATGAACAACTTCTTTATTCTGTGTATACTTTACAATGACATTAGAATCTATGTCAAAATGACACTTACATCTATTTTTTGGCCCATTTAGGTAAATATCGTTTCTGATTGAACAATGAAACTTAACGACTTAGCGACAAAATAACTTCTTGATTTAATTCACTTGCAGGAGTTGATATCATGAAAATTTACTCTAATAATGGTAGAAAAAATGTTCTGACCTGTTCAGAGCTGAACTTGCCGACCATAAACTCGGGAGAATATAGAGAGCGACCGAGTGTGTTCCTGAAAGCTGCTTGATGGAGGAGCTCATACACCTCTGGAAAGACAGAAAAGTGTCAAATTATAGATTTGTATGGGACGCATTTAATCGTAATCCTTACATTAAAGAGCAGGATATGAATTTCATTGAAAAGATTTTATTTACAGATTCGTTTAAAACAATAGTGATATTTTAAGCTTTAATTCTAATCCTTAAATGAAAAGGTTTGACTATGAAGAATATCATACTACAATTATAAGTGACCTGAAATTGATGTTTCTGTGGAATACTCTTAGCATGAGCATCTTATTTTTTTTTTAAGTAAAAAACCTAAAGCACGAATTCATAGGGTACCACATATTTCTATAAGCCCTGAGAGCTCATGTTCCTTGACTCACTTGCTTCTGGCTGACTGTTGACGATGGCAAGGTCGAGAGCTAGTTTGGGCTGCATGTCCATCACCTCCCACGGCTTGAAAGACGGCGCTGTCGTGATCTCCTTCAGGGTCTCCAGCACCTCCTCACTACACAGGCAGGACATCATATTAACAGTCTCCTTGTTCTCTCATCATACATGGCAAGGATTAGGATGGGCAGGGCCATGGGCCATTTTGCACTTAAGATTCCAAAATAACACATTAGAACTTTGATACTGATATAACAGCAGTGGCCAAATTAAAATTCAGAAAATTACAAAAAAGGGGAAAATGGTACATAGTCAAGATATCTTTCCCAATACTTGCTTAAGAAAACAATTCCTACATTCAATAGTGGACCACTCCCAAACAGGTATATCCTGAATCTAAAAATATCTAATTAGTTTATCTGTGAATGAACATTGAAGTTATTTATGACTTACACATTGTTCCTTGTGCATTCTGCATTGTAGAACATATATTCTCTTGTGGATGTGCATCTGAAAGATAAAGGGCATGTCGGATTAACATCTTTCTCAGAAATCAAAGCAAAGTTGTTCCCCCTTCAATGATTTTTTTATAGAATTGAAAGAGAATGAACTTTAGAAAAGATACTCACGAAATATTTCCTCCTGTTTGTTGGACACTCCTACAAATTTTAAATTGGGTAGAGTGCTGGTTGGTCTGAAAAAAAGAAAAATAATTAGAAATAGATACTTTTGTCAGTACAACATCATTGAATGAGATGAGCTTGAAAAAATTAATCGCCCAAATGCCCCAAAAGTGTTATTTAGTTGTAATTGTGAAGAAAAGCCTTAAAATGAATACCTGTAGTTAACACCCTGAAACAAACGTAACATGTTCTTCACTCAGAGATTTCCTTTTTTATGAAGTATAATTTTCTTCCTTTTAGTAAACAATAGAAACATATTCCTGAAGCTGTAATTTAACTATTAACAATAAATATGTAGATGACAGAAAATGAAAGTTCAGTGTCCCATTTCTGATATAAATCAAAAGCTCAGATTAAACCTTCGAAATTTTTTAAACCAACATAAACATACCAGCCCAGTTGCAGCTCTCAGACAGTGGGTTACTCCAAGGTTGTCTCCCGACTCAAACCTTGGTCCTGCATTCACCACAACTGCAACTCTTGATACAGGAGAATAGTTTTCAAGGGAGGCAACTGTAATTCCATTGGGCAGTTTGGTAATCTGGAAGAAATAACACAAATCTTTTAGAAATAACTTTATGCAGTTGTCTGAGGTGTCTTTAATTTAATGATATTGAAGTTTACCAAAAAAATAATGTAAGAAAATGAAAAATAACTTTTAAAAAATCGAAAGGGATTGAAATTCAAACTGTTGTCAATGAGGCATGACAATTTTATATGCCTTTAACTCAAATCAATCTGAAAATTAAAATCAATAACACAATACTTCAGTGTGTAACATGACGGCAGAACTTACGCGTGGTGCTTGTTTAGCTAGATTAGCTTCAGAAGGGGAAGCTGCTGCCTGGCTGGACAACAGACGGCCCTGAAAAAGGTGTGGTAGATATGTACTATGTAGGCATGTATATCACAATGTGCTCAATGGTTTGCAGTAAAATGGCTACATAATGAAAACATTTACCTTGCATAAACACTCCAATGCACCATATCGATATTGGTTCAATCAATGACTTGTTCATGTTAGTAGTTTCATAGTTCAGATAACCTAAACTTCGCTTTATGTGCGATATCTGCGACGTAGGAAGACGTCTAGCATGCTGGACTAGTATTTTCAGTGAAATTACTTTGGATGTTTTCAACAACATTATTTCTTGTTAATAAGATATCAAAAATGTGGTCTCTCATATCAGAGTCCCAGGTAACTACTTAATTATTAGCATATTTATAAATCGTCATGTTTATTAAGAAAAAGACTGAAAGATTTTTGTAAACTTGGTTAACTGTCAATAAAAATAACCTTCTGATTCTCAAATTTAAAATTCAAATATATAACATTTAAATCAATTCTTTAAACAGTTCAAAAATAGTGACAAGGTTTACAACATTTTCCATGAATGATAAGTGATCTTACTGAACAACTTTGAACAGTGACAGTTGTTATCCAGTGCCCTTGATTTTGCACGTTGGCGATTTCTCACCGATCGTACCGTATTATTGCTGAGAAAGAGGAACATGAAAGAGAATTTTTCTCTGCTTCATAGATTAGGAAATTAACAACTATTCGCACCTTTAAACTTCCTACCAAATTCCTGCTAAGACGAGTTGCCATGGTGTTTATTCTTGCCCTTGACTTGCCCCAAACGAAGAGGCTCCGGCAAAATGGCCGATGATCACGTGACCTTCGTTCTTTACCTTCACAACTAAAGATTACGTTAGAGTTATGCCCCTTTTCAGCTCACATGTGTATGTGTTTTGTTTATAGTGTTTTAAGATGGAAGGCACAGAATTCTCTCAAAAGTTATCAGAAGTTTTGGAATTTCTGTTAGTTTTACAGAATCCAATCACAGATGACACTTGCCTACAGAGACTTCAGGATGTACTGACAGAAAAATGTACATGTTTCCATTTTATTAAATTATTTGTTATTTATGTTAACAATTTTGCTTTTGGGAGCAACTATAGAATTGGTTCGCCACCCAAATCCTTACCCTTAAACTAACCCTAACTCTTACCCTAACACTAACCCTAAGTAAGTCCCTTACCCTAACAAGTACCCTAACCCTTGACCTAGTTAGTGTACTTATCAATGATGTATTAACACACAAATGGTCTTTTAAATAAAAGTGAAAATTAGACTCTATTGAAAATTAAAAACACATTGATCAGTGAGCAGTAATCACAGAGTTGGATGCTTTCTTGAACATACACTGGCATAGTGGTATAAACTTCATATATATACTCTCTTTGAAATATTTTCACAACGAGGAGACCATATTGTTCTGACACTACTTTGTACAGTATTTACACACAAACATCAAATTTGTTGGAAAAGAAAAGTAAGACATCAAAACTTGCTTTTCTTTCAACTATACAACTTTGATGGCACTTGAAAAAGTCATACTTTAACTTGATTAAACTGTTCAATGAAAGATATCTTTTTTATTCAGATCCAAATGGCTGTTGTCCTGGTCTTGAACAGTTTCTTGTCAAGGCTTGTGAAGTTGTTGATTCCTTGGAACCCAGTGTTGTAGGGTTTGCTCTCAATCTCTGTGGTAATACAGCGTCCACTGGAAGTCTGCCTACGGGATGTGCCGATCTAATACAGACAATTAGTAACAAGGACTTGTGGAAAGAGCCCTCAATTGGTACAGCATATTTCAACAGTCTCTCAGTTATAGTTGAAACACAACATGGATGGATCCAGGAAAATGAATCCGGTACCTTTTAAAAAGATTTATCATCCTTTTTTATTTACATTAAGTCTTTCATGTACTTGTACTGAAAAAAAGAATAAAAGATTTTTTATTTGTACTCCCTAGCCATTAATTTGATGTTAAATCAACATTGTTTAATTGAATTATTTTGAATCATGATGATTAAAATTTTTCCCAATACCGTAAATATTTAATGTTTCAGATTTCCTATCACAAGCTCTTGCCTCATTACAAGAGAAGCAGAGTATTTTCCTCCACACCTCTGCAAGAAGACTATTGGAGAGAGTTTACAATAAATGTAACAATGACAACAAGAGCAATAATGAAAGTTCTAAAAATGGAGTGTTTACTAAGCTAAACAACGGAGTATTTACAAAAATATCAGAGGATTTCCTTCAGGAGTTGAACAAGACTGTTCTTTTCCCTGCCCGAGGCATGAGTGTCTATCTACAGAACCTGATGCTCCTCCTGACCTCGACTCTGCATCTGCCTCAGGAAGTGGATGAGGAACACTTTGAGGAGGTCCTCCACAATCTCCTCAGAGTCTACATGGTTGATGCTAGTCGGTCCAGCTCTCTCTGTCTGGATCTCCTTCTGCACTGGCTTGGGCTCGCACAAAGCAGGTAATTCAAAATGAGACAAAAATGGATGTTGAATGAATATGTGTGTAATATGTGTGTAATATGTGTAAACTTTCTGGCTTTAATGTGAAAAGGTTAAGGTTTCATGCCTGATGCTGTTTGGTCCAGCCCCCTCTGTATATATCTGGTTTTTCACTGGTTCAGACTTGCTCAAAAAAGATTAGAAAATACATGAGATATAAACTTCAAAAGTGAAGTAAGATTATAAAAAAAAATCATGCCTGTTACAATTTGACCAGTTGTCACAGGAGTTATTTCAGACACTAGTTGACAATGTAGTCAAAAATTTTCTTGTTAACCAAAAGTTGAATGATGTCACATACCGGTACTTATCTGATCTTATTTGGGGTTTTCAAAAATTTATTTTGTTGCATTTTCTGTTTGTCACGCATGTACAATAATATGATAAATGTAATGATATCTTTTCTATGTTGTAGCAAACTGGAGACTGTCAGTGACTTCCTAAAGAAAGAATATCTTGTTCTCTGTGATGCTGACCTCGAACATTTGGACATTTGCAAGTTCCACAAGATAGCAACTATTTTCCAGAAAAGGTGACTGGATTCATTATTGTCTAGTCATATCAGATTAAATTGAATTACAATGTATCTTAAGGATTTCCTGCTCTTGACAATTCAAAATGATTTTTGACTGAACAAGATTTGGCAAATTGATGTATGATAGAAACTATTGATTTATTTTTCTAGGAAACCATAAGTATCCTGCTACATCAGCATATATGTCAATGCGTTATGCTACAACAAGGATATCAGGGGATAGGTTGTAGCATAACGAGGAGACATATACACTGATGTAGCAGGAAGCACACGAATATCAACGTTTTATTGATAGTTTGATACATTAAACAACTTATCTTTTCAGGTTCAGTGATATTGAAGAGTCAGCTATACTGGAGGACATTATAATGACACCATATTGGGTAGCACAAGGAGAGACAGTATCAGAATCTGTACCAGACAAGTATACCGAGACAGTTCGCAGCATCAGTAGCAGCTCTACAGTGTTCAATAAACTACTGCTGCAGACTTCCTCCTGGATTGTGGAGAAGGTAATTGTTTAAACTATATAAAATTTAAAGATTTTGTATTGAAAATTAGTGTATCTAACAGTTACTGTCAAAATTTTGTTGACTGGGGAGATATACTTAAATTGCAATATTTCTGAATATTTCAAAATACTTTAATCAAATGCTTTTTTCAAAGGCCTGAAAAGTATCCTCATATATTGCTTAAAATTCAAACACCTGCTTGCATATTTGCTACTGTCTCCATTTGAAATTAATTTGCTAACAAGCAACAAGTTATTTTAGATTGCCTTGGGGATTGACATTTTGAAAAATGTGCAGTGTTGAATTTTTATTATTGGGTTGAATATTTGCAGAAAAAGAACACTAAGACCCTGCTAGGGATCCTGGAGGTTGCATCTGGACGATCTGACACCAGACTGCTACTTAGTGTACTTGAAGGAATCAACAACAGTATCCAGTCAGGTCAGTTTGTAACATTGTTCTTTGTTTCTGTGAATATAAAACCCTTTGAAACCTTATTGAGAAATGGAAGCCTGCACTTATTATAGATCAATAGTTGTAGACCGTAAGATTTTGAGATTTGTATAACAGATGTTTCTGTGAATATAAAACCCTTTGAAACATAATTGAGAATGAAAAACCCTACATTTATTACAGTTCCATAGTTGTTTGAGATTTGTATAATATATGTATGGTTTTTTTTTAATGTATTCAAAGTTTCGTATATTCTATTGTCAGATTCAGGCAGTAAAATGGACGTTGTGGTGGAGGCACTTGATGTAGTTCTGCAGATCATCAACGGAATCCACATTCATAATGGGGTAGGCAACCAGAATATGACAATTTTGTGAAAGTCTTTTGTGTTTCTATGTAAATGAAAATACTTCAATCATTACTAGTTTTGGGTTTTTTTTCGCAAAGGAGGTTTCTGCTGTCCATCTAGGATATATTACTTGATCTCACATAAGCAAAATCTTATAGCAAAAACAGTTTCTTATGATAAACTTTTAGATCTAAAATTTTCTTTTTCAACTGCATACTTGTTTAAATGCTTTTTGACAACTATTCCAGCACTTGAATCTTAGATGATCATTTCTACATGTTGCAAACTTAAGGTACTGGATAAAGGCCTGGACTGTGTTATATCACTCCTGGAATGGATGGCACGTCATCCTGAGGGAGGGAATCACTTACAGAGTTATGTCCCCTTGATTGCTACCCAGCTGGAGAGATGTCTGGTCGGCACAAAGTGGGAGCACAGAGATACAGCGGTGGAGGGTGTAACCACACTTGTATCAACTCTTAAAGGTGAGGTATCAGTGTTCAAACTATTTTCTTTAAGTATAAATACCACTACTTGAAAATAAGGCATCCTGCTCTATCAGCGTATATGTCGCCATGTTAGGCTCCAACTTATCCACTGATATCCTTTTGATCATATTGATCATATTGGGGTATATAGTGCTCACTGACATCGTTTCCTGAGCATAACTTGAAAACTATTTGACTTAGAAACTTCAAATTTGGTATGGATGTTACATATGTGGTCCAGATTTGCCCTTTGGTGGTTTGAATTCTGATGTACCAAATTCTGTTGAAATTGTGGCCCAACTGGGTAAATAGGTCAAATTTCTTACTTTCTCCCGTTTCTGGAGCATTACTTGAAAACTATTTGACTCAGAAACTTCAAATTTTGCAAAGGTGTTACCTATGTAGTGCAGATGTGCCTTTTGGGGGTTTGAATTCCAGGGCACCAAATCTTTTTGAAATTTGACCCTAAAAAGGCCAAATTTCTGACTTTGTTCCGTTTCTGGAGCTTTACTTAAAAACTATTGGACTCAGAAACTTCAAATTTAGTATAGGTGTTACCTATATGGTGCAGACTTTGTTCTGCTTCCAGAGGATAACTTGAAGCTCTTTTGCTTAGAAACTTCATGTACCAAATGTGATTTGTGTCATTTTTTTAATTTTTATATTTTAGTGAGCTTTGTATAGTTGTGACATCCTTTCTTATTGATTTGATATTGTGTGGTGATCTGACCTCATTTATCTACGGCATGCAAATTTTTTCCATGTTTTCTTTAATATTTCACATTTTATTCTATATATTATCTTAATATTTCATTAATTAATATATATCTACTATCAATATTTCAGATGTACCGTGTGCCCTGTCTATCCTGACATCTTCCCGTGTGCTGGTATCAGCGTGGCAGTGTGTACACGACAGTGACAGCTATGTACGAGCTAGCTCGGCCAGACTCGTACAGAAGTTGGTGTCGATGTCTGCGGTATGGGAGGCATTCCTCTCACAACTCAATCAGAAAGAGGTACGTTATGTTTTTTATAGGGAATAGCAATTGAAATCCAGATTTTCAAATTACATTAGTTAGTATGAACATATAAGAGAAGGGGGGAGGGGGGGGAGAGAACTTGTCAAGGGTTAAGGTGATTTTGATTAACTTTGAGTTTTTTAAAGAAACAGTGTTGTACGCTAATGTAAACATTAAATCTGTACAAGAAAAGAGGGGTTGTACCGTCCAAACTGATTTGGACTCCGCAAAGTTTTTGCCTCTCATTCATTATAAATTTTAAAACTGGCAGAATATCAGGTAATCAATAAATGTTTTTGTTGTAATGACCGCCATATATATATATATATTTGGAAAAAATACAGATTTAAGAAATAATTTATTTCCAGGAGGACCTTATAGACAAGCTTGTTGAAATTGTGACAGCAGATACAGAGGCTTTTCCACGAAGAGCTGCAGTCTTGGGTCTTCTCTCTATCTATCGATACAGAGCTTTAGGGGAGGCAACCAGGAGGAAAGTAACATCAACACTGCTGAAAGCAATGTCAGATTTTGACTGGGAGGTGAAGGCAAATGCTCTGGAGTTCTGGCAATATGTTATGGAGGAACACACCTCGAAAGCTTGTGTACCACAATATGCTGCTGATCTAGGTCTAGCGGGAACAAAGAGGAAAAGTGATGAGGAATGTGGTTCAAATCTTGATAAACTGAGAGAAACTGGTTTCTTCACAGCTCTTGTAGCTGGCGTAGAAGACTATGATCAACATGTATGCGAAAAGACATACAAGATTTTGAAAGAATTCAAACAGAAAATCAATATTGCTGATGTACTCCTGAGCAAAGTGAAGAAATCAAGGAATCAAAATAGGCAGGAATGTGGTGACCCGTCAAGGAGCCCAGACACCAACTGCTCTCATTCTGACTCGAACTATTCTTCAATACCAGAGCCTTGTGAGTCGGACACGAAGTGCGTGGAGAGAGTGCTGCAGATACTGAGGGATAGTGACATTGACGACAAGCTCTCTCAACTATCAGGCAGTGTGGACGAGTACACGCGCAACCCTCTAGCTCTCCTAGAGGACATTCTCTCTGAGGACAAGGATATTGAGAACGACAAATTTGTAGATTGTTACTGACAAACTTATTTTATTATCCTAGTATACATGTTAATCTAAATAGGGATGGAAGCCTTCAGCCCCATGTTTTTACTATGATAGTTCAAGGAAAAACTACACTTTATTGCAAAACACATGATTGTATAGGCCTACTCTATTACTTTTTTAGTATGTTGATGTTACATTGTTTAATATTTCTAATCCAAATTAAACATATATTTTGTAAATCACATTTGGTTGCGAATTCCAAATCCTTGATCGGGACAATAGCCAAATGCCATTGGCTTTTGTTTCATGTCGTCACTTTACATACTTTATAGTGGAATAAATGGTTGGTGGTGCTTTTGAACAATACTAGAATACATGTAAATTGGAATAGAGATGACAGACTTTCTAACATGCTTGATGATCAGCTAACTGATAGGTCTTTTATAATGAGGATCAATATTTGATTGTAAAAAAGAAACTTGGAACAAGTTGTAACAAATTTCAAACTTCACTTAGAAAATGGGTTTTAAGGGTGTGGTCCCTGTGGCCCTTAATAGGGGCCAGAGGGCCATCAGCAGTGTTTAAAATGTAGCCCGTCCGCCAGTCCTTGACTGGCTACTTTTTGGTCAGGACTGGTAGTCTTTATTTTCCCATATGGAATTGACGAATTACTTTTCAGGACAGGCTGAGTTTCCAATCTATTTTATACACTGCCATCAGAGCTACAATTTCTAATCCTCACTAGTCAAATAATCTGTACACAAGGTTTCAGCTTTCTAGGCCTTATGCTTCTGGAGAAGAAGTTGAAAATGCACAGGGATTATGAAGACGCCAGACACCATGCCATGCCATAAGCCCTTTAACCTTTGAACTTTGACCTTTGATTGTTATCTATAACTTGTGCGACAAAACGTTTGTTGTCAGGTTGTCAGCTGGACGGACAGACACCATGCCATGCCATAAGTCCATCAGGCCTTACAGGCCAGATGAGCTAAATGTAAATAAAGAAAAAAGGATATAAATTTGTTAGGACAAAATAGAGCTTCTGATATTGCTCACCATTTGTGCTATGAGAGAAGAGTCTGAGGCCAGATCTAGACAGCTTGCCCATTCAGGGCATTGGTCCTCACAACCTACATTATAGGCAATATGTGACATAATAACTCAAACTATCAAAGTTATCCAATCAACAAGCTCACAGAAATCTTTTGACCAATCAGCAGACCAGACACTGACCCTCCTGTCAGCACTTGTAGCCAACCAGAGAAGAGGAGCTGTGATACCTACATCTTGGTCCTGAAGAGTCAATCATACATATCAATTATACTGAAGCAATAGTTAAATTGTCATCAAAATCACTTCCGATGTCTTTTCCTGGCCAAATTCTTTATAACTCTGTATAGATTTTGTATATTGAAACATGATCGTGTTGAATATCTGAAGGCTTGCCATACTCTCCTTATACCAAGGACCTCTGATTGAGGGATACAGAAATCTGTCTTTTTACGTGACATGTCCGATTGAGAATCCAGATTGATCTTTTGCAAAGTTAACCAGGCAGACATTTAAATTACTAACAATCAAAGGTCAAAGTTGTAAGGTAAAGAGGTCAACTTTGATCATGTCACTTTGCAATTTAAACAAAAGTTTAAATGTTGAACGTGAAACTTGATTATGATGTCATTAAAAGTCAAGGTATCACCTAGCAAAGCATGTCTGTCAGACTGTGACATATCAACTTAAACTTGATTTATAGGTTAAATTTGATTATGAGGTCACCTAGAAAAAAACTAAAAACCTCTTCATCATATCAGCTATGACTAACAATCAAAGGTCAAGTTGTAAGGTAAGAAGGTCAAGATAATACTACTGATAAGTAGATCGGAACCCCTTTGAACTTCATTGTTATATCAACTAAGACCAACAATCAAAGGTCAAAGTTGAAACGAAAAAAGTTGAAATTGATTATGATGTCACTTTGCAAAAGAACCCTTTAAACTTCATTCATAACAATCAAAGGTCACAGTTGAAAGGTTGAAGGTTAAACTTGATTATTATGTCATAAAACTCAAATGCTTAAATAAGTGAATATTTGAATTTCGATGACATCATAATCAAATTCAACATTTAACCTTTCAACTATGACCTTTGATTGTTAGTCATAGCTGATATGTCAAAGACATATCTATGACTACAATCAGAGGTCAAAGTTGTAAGGTCAAAGTGTCAAGATTGATTATGTTGTCACTTTGCAAATCCGTAAAGTTCATTGATATATCAGCTATGACTGACAATCAAAGGTCAAAGTTGAAACGTAAAAATTTCAAATTGATTATGATGTCACTTTGCAAAAAAAACCTAAAAACTGCTTTGTCATATCAGATATGACTACCAATCAAGACCTTAGCAATCAAAGGTCATGATTAAAAGGTTGAAGGTCAATAGTGATTATGATGTCATCAAAGTCAAGGTTCTAGCTTAAAGGTTCTATATTTTACAAAATCAGACATGACACAGCTAGGGTTTGTCTGGTTGAGAGAGTTGCAGATTCCAAGATGTTGGCTGCAAAGATCATCGACACAGACAAGGCAGATAAGGACTTTGTTGAAGTTTTTATGCCACAGGAGCAGGAGGCAGAAGTTAAGTGCCAGAGGCAATCTGTGGCCCAAGCACGAACCACTTCTCCATCAACTTCCCTGACAACCTGAGCAGTGTTTTTGACCCCTGATTTTGTCCTATATACAAAATGAACATCAGCTGACATGACTCAAGGGGTAAAGGCGCTGCTACTCGAAGATTCAAATTTTACAAGTCCATCTACTTCCAAGTAGTAGAATTGTATGATATCTCCCCAAGATATTCTATAGAATACCTACAAGAATGGGGACATTTATAGAACATCCCGGGGATTTCTATAAAATGTCACGAGAATTTCTTCTTACATTTCCTTTGTCTTCCCTGGCTGCCTTCCCCTGAAATAAGAAAAGACAACATAAAATTTCAAATTTTCTTATCTTGCTAGCACACTTATGAGCTCACTCACTTCTGAGTGAACTCATAAGCTGCTAGCAAGTCTAAGCAAATTTAGTTCAACCACTTGCTCTCCAGAACCTGCTTGGTAGAGAGACGCTTGCTCTCATCCACCTGAAGCATCTGCTCAATCAGCTCCTTCATATCAGAACCAACCTGAGCATCAACCTCAACTCCTGCCTCCTGCTCCTTCACCATCCTCATGACATTGCTGTCATCGAATGGCATGCAGCCACAGGCCAGGATGTACAGAATACATCCCAAACTCCACACATCACTCTTCTGAGCGTTGTATGGGGTTTGTTTGATAACCTGTGGTGCAGAGTAGGCTGCACTTCCACAATATGTCTGGCACATGTCCTCCTCAACCTTGCGAGAGAAACTGAAGTCACTCACGAGAACATCCTCATCACTGCTGATGAGGATGTTATCGCACTTCAGATCTCTGTGTGCAACACCTGACTGATGCATGTGATGCACAGCCTCCACAATCTGCTTGAAAACCTTCTTAGCTTCCATCTCTGATGGTGTTCCATTGCTCAAGATCATGTTCAAAAGGTCTCCCTTTTGAGCATAATCCATTACAATGCACACCAAGTTCTCACATCGCACAACGTCATGGACGTTGACGATGTTTTCATGTTTCAAACTCTTAACAACTTCCAACTCCTGTGGCATAAAAACTTCAACAAAGTCCTTATCTGCCTTGTCTGTGTCGATGATCTTTGCAGCCAACATCTTGGAATCTGCAACTCTCTCAACCAGACAAACCTTAGCGTAACTGCCAGAGCCAATCTTTGGCCCAAGCGCGAACCCCTTCTCCATCAACTTCTCTGACAACCTGAGCATTGTTTTTGACCCCCTCATTTTGTCCTATTTATTAACCTTGACCTACTTACTGACCTTCTACAACTATTAACTTTATGATTTGTGAAGATTTGCCTTTCCTCGAGCATTTTATATGAAGAAAAGTGACCTTCCATTGACTAGGTTGACCGGGTCATCCCAATCGGTCATAACCTTGATGCCAAAAGGTTACGGGGCTAGGTCAAGCATACCATGACCCAAGGTCATATCACCAAATATGGTAAACGACCTCATGTTGACCTCAATTTTATAACCATATAAGGAAATTTGACCTTTAGCTGACCTTTTGCCCTGATAACCTGGTGAAATATTGGCTTGACCTTGACATTACACCTGACCTGAACTTGCTGACCCATGCATTATGTCTTCAAAAGTTCATGAACTCATTCTCCACGTAACAATCCGTCAGGACCATGTGACCTTTACAATTCTAAAAATAGATGACCTACCATGACCCCTGCAAAGGTCAAATGAAGGTCACTGTCTGTTATCTGTGGTTAACCTTTTATGACCTTTGATCTATGACCTTTGACCTTTAACCTTTGTGATCTCTTGAACAGACCATGGTAGTGTCAAATCAAGGTCACTGTCAGCAAGATCAAATATTTAGGATGTCACCTTTTAACCGTGACCTCTTACCTTATAATGTTACATAAGCCAATTTAATTGTGCACATTGGTCAAAGATCAAAGGTCACATCCCTTTGAAGATCAAAATCTGCAGTCTATTAAAAGGTCATTTATTTTTTTTATCTTTGACCTTTGATCTTTGACCTTCAACCACGGTGTACAATGAAAAATAGGTATGAACCTTTGACCTTCCATCTTGAGTCATCATTGGAATACTTGATCTTTGAACTTTGACCTTTAACCTTTTAGTAACTGTACCTAAAAATCAACTAAATGTTATATGAACATTGACCTTTTACCTTCTCATGTGACATACAGCCAAGGCATCATAGTCATTGACTGTAGGAGGACAATGACCACAAAGGTCATAGGTCAAAGGTCAAAGGTCACATCAAATTTGAAGATCAAAATCTTCAGTCTATTAAAAGGTCATTTAATTTTTGATTTTTGACCTTCAACCATGGTGTACAATGATAAACATGAAGTGTGCATACGAAATAGGCATGAACTTTTGACCTTTCATCTTCTGTGATCATTGGAAAACTTGACCTTTGAACTTTGACCTTTAACCTTTTAGTAACTGTTCCTAAAAATCAACTAAATGTTATATGAACTTTGACCTTTTACCTTCACATGTGACATACAGCCAAGGCATCATAGTCATTGACTGTAGGAGGACAATGACCACAAAGGTCAAAGGTCAAAGGTCAAAGGTCACATCAAATTTGAAGATCAAAATCTTCAGTCTATTAAAAGGTCATTTAATTTTTGATTTTTGACCTTCAACCATGGTGTACAATGATAAACCTGAAGTGTGCATACGAAATAGGCATAAACTTTTGACCTTTCATCTTCTGTGATCATTGGAAAACTTGACCTTTGAACTTTGACCTTTAACCTATCATGAATTGTACCTAAAAATCAACTAAATGCTATATGAACATTGACCTTTTACTTACTCATGTGACATACAGCCAAGGCATCAAGGTCACTGACTGTTAGGATAATGACCACAAAGATGAAAGGTCAAAGATCAAAGGTCACATCACCTTTAAGCTCAAAACTGCAGTGTATTAGAAAGTAATTTTATCCTTGATCTTTGAACTTCAACCAAAGTGAACAATGATAAACCTGAAGAGTGTAACGAAAAAAAAAGAAGAACTTTTGACCTTCAATCTTCTTTGATCTTCAGATGGAAAACTTGACCTTTGATCTTTGACCTTGTATCAAGATCAAGGCCACAAGGTGCACATTGTGCAGTGATCTCATCTGTATGATTTCATCAGAAATTTTCAAGTTCCAAAATGTCACCCCTTTTACATTGCTTCAAATTTTAAGCATTTTTTCCACACCTTGCATTTGAAGAAAATTTCATAATATTCAATCATATAACAACAACACCTAGGACATCCCATCAATCGTCAGGAACATTTTGCAAAGAAGACCATCGTCTATTTTTAATGACATAATTTGTGTGAGGGTTCGGGGCAGCGCTAACCTATGCTATAGAAAAGAGGTTTAGTCAGAATGGCAAAACTATGGATCAAATGAATGATTCATAACGGTACAAAAAGTTAAATAAAGTAAAGGGGGGAGTACCATCAAAACACAGTAATGACACTCGAATAAGTTCCACATTTTAATGTAACGTTACATTCAATTATTTTAGAACCAACTTAATAATTTAAACCTTTGGAAATGATGACATATTTTTGTCATAAATTTAGTTTCTTTCTAGTTTTGGTCAAAATCAAGTTCATAAAACTTTTGTAACCTTTGATAAGGATGTTATGGGTCTCTCTCTATGATCTCACAATAAAAAATTCAGAACACAACACTGTTATTTAAATATTTGATTGTGATATCATAAGACTCTATTGAATTTTTATCACAAAAATCTTTAACTCCAGAGATAACAATATATCATTTTTCAAATTTCACAAATCAAATTTTTACCTTTTGATTATGATATCATAGAGGTTAATTGCTTAAAAATGTAGAATATTGAGTTTGCAGTTTCCAAAATTTATTTCAATATTTGATTGTGATGTCATAAAACTCTATTGGTTTTTTATGACAAATACCTCAGCTCAGAGATTGGAATATCTCATATGTTATATTTTACAAATCAAATTTTGACCTTTGATTATGATGTCATAGAGGTCACAATCTTGATGTCACAATGGGATGAAGGTCAATTGTTTTAACATGTTAGAATATGGAGTTTGCAGTTTCCAAAATATTTTAAGATTTAATTGTGATGTCATAAAACTCTTCTGAATTTTGATCACAAAAATCTACAGCTCAGAGATCCCAATAAATCATATTTTATATTTAACAAATCAAGTTTTGACCTTTTATTATGATGTCATAGAGGTCACAATCTTTGATGTCACAATGTGATGAAGGTAAATTGTTTTTACATATAAGAATATTGAGTCTACAGTTTCTAAAACTTATTTCAAGATTTGATTGTGATGTCATAAGACTATGAATTTTGATAAAAAAAAATAAAGCTCAGAGATCACAATATCTCATATTTTATATCTAACAAGTCAAATTTTGACCTTTGATTATTGATGTCATAGAGGTCACAATCTATGAGGTCACAATCCAATGAAGGTCAATAATTGTTTTTACATTTAAGAATATGGAGTTTGCAGTTTCCAAAACATATTTCAAGATTTGATTGTGATGTCATAAGACTATGAATTTTGATAAAAAAAAAATAAAGCTCAGAGATCACAATATCTCATATTTTATATCTAACAAGTCAAATTTTGACCTTTGATTATTGATGTCATAGAGGTCACAATCTATGAGGTCACAATCCAATGAAGGTCAATAATTGTTTTTACATTTAAGAATATGGAGTTTGCAGTTTCCAAAACATATTTCAAGATTTGATTGTGATGTCATCAGACTATTGAATTTTGATCACAAAAATCTACAGCTCAGAGATCACAATATCTCATATTTCAAATTTCACAAATCAATGTTTGACCTTTGATTATGATGTCATAGAGGTCACAATCTATGATGTCACAATGCGATGAAGGTCAATAATTGTTTTACATATAAGACTATGGAGTCTACAGTTTCCAAAACTTATTTCAAGATTTGATTGTGATGTCATAAGACTTTTGAATTTTGATCACAAAAATCTACAGCTGAGAGATCACAATATCTCATATTTTATATCTAACATGTCAAATTTTGACCTTTGATTATGATGTCATAGAGGTCACAATCTCTGATGTCACAATGCCATGAAGGTTAATTGTTTTAACATGTTAAAATATGGAGTTTGCAGTTTCCAAAACATAGTTCAAGATTTTATTGTGATGTCATAAGACTATGAATTTTGATAAAAAAAAATAAAGCTCAGAGATCACAATATCTCATATTTTATATCTAACTTGTCATACTTTGACCTTTGATTATGATGTCATAGGTCACTATATCTATGATGTCACAAAGCAATGAAGGTCATTAATTGTTTTTAGATGTTAGAATATGGAGTTTGCAGTTTCCAAAATATATTTCAAGATTTTATTGTGATGTCATCAGACTATTGAATTTTGATTACAAAAATCTACAGCTCAGAGAACACAATATCTCATATTTTATATCTAACAAATCAAATTTTGACCTTTGATTATGATGTCATAGAGGTCACAATCTATGATGTCACAATGCGATGAAGGTAAATTGTTTTTACATTTAAGAATATTGAGTCTACAGTTTCTAAAACTTATTTAAAGATTTGATTGTGATGTCATAAGACTATGAATTTTGATAAAAAAAAATAAAGCTCAGAGATCACAATATCTCATATTTTATATCTAACAAGTCAAATTTTGACCTTTGATTATTGATGTCATAGAGGTCACAATCTATGAGGTCACAATCCAATGAAGGTCAATAATTGTTTTTACATTTAAGAATATGGAGTTTGCAGTTTCCAAAACATATTTCAAGATTTGATTGTGATGTCATAAGACTATGAATTTTGATAAAAAAAAATAAAGCTCAGAGATCACAATATCTCATATTTTATATCTAACAAGTCAAATTTTGACCTTTGATTATTGATGTCATAGAGGTCACAATCTATGAGGTCACAATCCAATGAAGGTCAATAATTGTTTTTACATTTAAGAATATGGAGTTTGCAGTTTCCAAAACATATTTCAAGATTTGATTGTGATGTCATAAGACTATGATTTTTGATCAAAAAAAATAAAGCTCAGAGATCACAATATCTCATATTTTATATCTAACTTGTCAAATTTTGACCTTTGATTGTGATGTCATAGAGGTCACAATCTCTGATGTCACAATGCGATGAAGGTCAATTGTTTTAACATGTTAGAATATGGAGTTTGCAGTTTCCAAAACATATTTCAAGATTTGATTGTGATGTCATAAGACTATGAATTTTGATAAAAAAAAATAAAGCTCAGAGATCACAATATCTCATATTTTATATCTAACGAGTCAAATTTTGACCTTTGATTATTGATGTCATAGAGGTCACAATCTATGAGGTCACAATCCAATGAAGGTCAATAATTGTTTTTACATTTAAGAATTTGGAGTTTGCAGTTTCCAAAACATATTTCAAGATTTGATTGTGATGTCATAAGACTATGATTTTTGATCAAAAAAAATAAAGCTCAGAGATCACAATATCTCATATTTTATATCTAACTTGTCAAATTTTGACCTTTGATTGTGATGTCATAGAGGTCACAATCTCTGATGTCACAATGCGATGAAGGTCAATTATTTTAACATGTTAGAATATGGAGTTTGCAGTTTCCAAAACATATTTCAAGATTTGATTGTGATGTCATCAGACTATTGAATTTTGATCACAAAAATCTACAGCTCAGAGATCACAATATCTCATATTTCAAATTTCACAAATCAATGTTTGACCTTTGATTATGATGTCATAGAGGTCACAATCTATGATGTCACAATGCGATGAAGGTCAATAATTGTTTTACATATAAGACTATGGAGTCTACAGTTTCCAAAACTTATTTCAAGATTTGATTGTGATGTCATAAGACTTTTGAATTTTGATCACAAAAATCTACAGCTGAGAGATCACAATATCTCATCTTTTATATCTAACATGTCAAATTTTGACCTTTGATTATGATGTCATAGAGGTCACAATCTCTGATGTCACAATGCCATGAAGGTTAATTGTTTTAACATGTTAAAATATGGAGTTTGCAGTTTCCAAAACATAGTTCAAGATTTTATTGTGATGTCATAAGACTATGAATTTTGATAAAAAAAAATAAAGCTCAGAGATCACAATATCTCATATTTTATATCTAACTTGTCATACTTTGACCTTTGATTATGATGTCATAGGTCACTATATCTATGATGTCACAAAGCAATGAAGGTCATTAATTGTTTTTAGATGTTAGAATATGGAGTTTGCAGTTTCCAAAATATATTTCAAGATTTTATTGTGATGTCATCAGACTATTGAATTTTGATCACAAAAATCTACAGCTCAGAGAACACAATATCTCATATTTTATATCTAACAAATCAAATTTTGACCTTTGATTATGATGTCATAGAGGTCACAATCTATGATGTCACAATGCGATGAAGGTAAATTGTTTTTACATTTAAGAATATTGAGTCTACAGTTTCTAAAACTTATTTAAAGATTTGATTGTGATGTCAGAAGACTATGAATTTTGATCAAAAAAAATAAAGCTCAGAGATCACAATATCTCATATTTTATATCTAACAAGTCAAATTTTGACCTTTAATTGTGATGTCATAGAGATCACAATCCGATGAGGGTCAATAATTGTTTTTACATATAAGAATATGGAGTTTGCAGTTTCCAAAACATATTTCAAGATTTTATTGTGATGTCATCAGACTATTGAATTTTGATCACAAAAATCTACAGCTCAGAGATCACAATATCTCATATTTCAAATTTCACAAATCAATTTTTGACCTTTGATTATGATGTCATAGAGGTCACAATCTATGATGTCACAATGCGATGAAGGTCAATAATTGTTTTTACATTTAAGAATATGGAGTCTACAGTTTCCAAAACTTATTTCAAGATTTGATTGTGATGTCATAAGACTTTTGAATTTTGATCACAAAAATCTACAGCTGAGAGATCACAATATCTCATATTTTATATCTAACATGTCAAATTTTGACCTTTGATTATGATGTCATAGAGGTCACAATCTCTGATGTCACAATGCCATGAAGGTTAATTGTTTTAACATGTTAGAATATGGAGTTTGCAGTTTCCAAAACATAGTTCAAGATTTTATTGTGATGTCATAAGACTTTTGAATTTTGATCACAAAAATCTACAGCTCAGAGATCACAATATCTCATATTTTATATCTAACTTGTCATACTTTGACCTTTGATTATGATGTCATAGGTCACTATATCTATGATGTCACAAAGCAATGAAGGTCAATAATTGTTTTTAGATGTTAGAATATGGAGTTTGCAGTTTCCAAAATATATTTCAAGATTTTATTGTGATGTCATCAGACTATTGAATTTTGATCACAAAAATCTACAGCTCAGAGAACCCAATATCTCATATTTTATATCTAACAAATCAAGATTTGACCTTTGATTATGATGTCATAGAGGTCACAATCTTTGATGTCACAATGCGATGAAGGTCAATTGTTTTAACATGTTAGAATATGATGTTTGCAGTTTCCATGTTCCCAAGCAACTGGAGCAGAGTTTGTGCTGGCTGAGCAGGAGACTGAAGGAT
The DNA here is from genome assembly GCA_916613615.1 of Steromphala cineraria. NCBI lineage: Eukaryota > Metazoa > Mollusca > Gastropoda > Trochida > Trochidae > Steromphala > Steromphala cineraria. The sequence goes on from OU744721.1 coordinate 78,375,112, forward strand.
CTGGAATACCATGCCTGCAACAGTATGGAACCTCACCCCTAGATAGAAAAGATCCTGCATGGGAGCAAGGTCTGATTTCTTCAGATTCTCATCCCACCCAGGCGAACAAAAATGCCTAAGTGCTCTGGGTGGCCTCCTGATTCAATGACTGGGATAAAACTTTGATCAGCCAGTCGTCTACATATGGGTGACAGCAACTGCCCTGTAATCTAGCAACCTGTGCTGGGAGAACACAAATCTGGTAGTACACACCGTTGAAAGCAAACCGAAGGTACTGCTTGAATAACGGGTGCATTAACGAGGAGACCATTGTGTATTACCATACTATAAACTGAGCATATTGAAACATAATCTTTATCTTTATAGTACATACAAAAACATTCCTACAAGATGAAGGTAAATTGTCCTTTATTTGATCGAATGGAATGATAGATTTGCTCATTAGGACGGGGCTGCTATCAGGTTTTGTGCAGTTTCCGCCGCGTCCGCCACCGCCGCCGCGCACACACTAATGGCTATAACTTTTTTCTACTAAGCTTTCCAGAACTTGTATTCATAACTTACTGCTTATACCTCGGGGGAACGATTTTGACATGTTCACTTTCAAGGTCAAAGGTCAAGGTCACGAGCTATAAAATCACTAAAAAATTCCTTGTAAACGCCATAACTTGAAAAGTTTTTGTGCTATGAAGCTCTAACTTGGTATGTATCATCCTTGGAAGAGTAAACAATTTTGAAAAGGTTTTCGCTACAATCTGTTCAAGGTCAAGGTCACAGCAAGGTCACGACTTTAGCATGGTTTTGCGGAAATGCTTTATTTTAACTATGAACACTTTTAATCAATAGAAGATTAATTATACTCAATAAAGAGTGTTCATTGATCGTGTAACCTTGAAGGTCAAAGGTCAAGGTCATGACATTTGTGTTATTACAATGTGCAACTAATTTGGATATAACTTAATCCCGTTAAGCTTTTCAGAACTCATAAACATGTGTAATTGTTTACACCTCTGGGGACTTAAAATGACATGTTCACTTTCAAGGTCAAAGGTCAAGGTCATGAGCTATAAAATCACAAAAAAATTCCTTGTAAACGCGTTAACATGAAAAGTTTTTGTGCTATGAAGTTTAAATTTTGTATATATTATCTCTTGAGAAGTACAAAATTTTGGAAACTGTCAAAGGTCAAGGTCACAGCAAGGTCAACAAATATTGAGAAAATGGATTATTTTAACTTTAAACACTTTAATTCGATACATTAATGTTATTTTCAATGAAATGTGTTCATTGATTGCGTGACCTTGAGTGTCAAACGTCAAGGTCACAATATGCTGAGGCTTGTAGAAGGCGGAACAGGGTAAGGCGAAACCCCAAGTTTCGGGGCTGCTCTGTTTTTGCGGTGTCTCGCAAACACTAATCTAGTTATCAATAGACATTTTGTTTATGAAACCAATGTGCTTCTAAAAGAGAAGAAAAGGAAAAACTTTTATAAATACTTATTTATTTCTACTTTTTGGTTTTACAATAAAATGGTGTATTCAATAGAACATATTACAGGATAATATTACAGATGTACAGACGAGAAACATTGAAGTAACATGACACAATATTGTGCATTAACTGTACATGATACAATATACTAAAACTCATAAAAGATAAGATCATCAGTTGATACTTGACCAAAGATTGCTCCTTGATAAATGGACAATCCAAAGTCATAATTAGGTACATTGTTCAAGTCATGTTAAAATGTATATGAGAGTATTTTGGACGGAATGTTTGAGTGTACAGATGGTTTAGTCCTGTTTCATCCTTGTGTTATATTCAAAGATGAAAAAATATCTCATTTAAACGACAATTAAGATGGAATGTGTAATATGAAGCTCCATCAAATGCTTGGAGCCAATGTTTATTAATGGACAGGATCGGTCAACTTAACTAAGACAGTTTCAATCAATTTGTAATGCTTGTTTTCTATTGATAATATTTGTGTATATTGGAAACAAAAAGGAGTCATGCAGTTAGACACCTACTGGTAATAGATATGACTGAATTCATGCTAGTTGCCATGTGCAGGACTATGCAAGATTGTGATACAAACTCAGGCCATTAAAGTCTACATCCATTGTTATTTCCTTGAGTTCCTTGGAGGTCAGATCCACGATAAGTTGTTGCGTCTTACCATTATACAAAAATGGTCAGCTACTTTCTCATCATTTTCTTCAACAGAGTTTGTGTTCAGAATAATAAAAGCTTTATACTTAGACATCTTAACCACATATTCTTACAGCAAGGTTATCAGACTCCTCACATTCACTGTAAGGAAAACCCCAATCTGAGATCCAAGACCTCTCTATAGCCTGCTGAGAATAGCGTCCTACTCCACAGATCATAACCGTATTTGATTTGAAATCACTTGACCGCGACCACCAGACCATATTCTTGTTTTCAATAGCTTCCTTCTTCCCAGAGCCCTGTTTGTGATATCACTTGACCACCAGATAATATCCTGGTTGAGAATAGCATTTTTTCCACAGATCTGCCGACCATATTCTTGTTTACAATAGCATCCTTCTCCTCAGATCTTTGTCTCTACTTGATGTATAACCGCTAGACTGTAACCTCCCAGACCATAATCTCAGAATGTGAAGCTGTGAGGAGCAGTTTGCTGTCGTTGGAGAACTTAGCTATAGTGATAGCGTCGTTGTGTCCGGTGAAGTCCTGGAAGCTGCCTTCATAGTAGTCCATTAGCTTCAGTAGACGCTCTGGGACAGAAGGAATAATACAATTAGGAGGCAAAATCATTGAAATTATAAAAGTTTCATGGATTTTACTTGATAATACATTACGTGCAAAAGCTTCCTTGATACCATGTTGAAAAATCCTGACATCTTTAGGCAAGGTGACAACTCCACATACATCGAGAAAGTTGAATAGTAACCAAGGACACTCTCATTAATCTTTGGTACCTAATTGATCTCTGTCATCAACATTTGATGTCCAAAGTTAATGATTGGTGCTTATCTTAGCACAAATTTAGGTCAAAGGGTTCAACTAAAGTCATAGTAATTTCAGAATTCTGGGATATTTATTTGCTATATAGGACCACATCAATTTGAAAGTGACGTTGGCCTATTACATTTTTCAGACTAAATATTCAAGAGCTGCTGGTGATGCTCACCACTTGTTCCGAGAGCTATGAGAGAAGAGTCGGAGGCCAGGTCAAGACAGCTCGCCCAGTGGGTCAGGGCATTGGTCCTTACAACCTGCAGTAGAGGAACACAGTCAACATGATGAAAATAATAGACAAATATACAATACTTTGGTCAAAATTATTCCATCATCATAATGATGCAAGAGTCAACAAAAGACAAACAACAATAGTCAACAAAATATGACATAAACAACAAAAGAATGTGAATGAGATTACTAGATGTGATGGAAGAAGAAACATGAAGAAGAAAGGAAGACGAACCTTCCTCTGTGAGAGACTGTAGAACTGGAGGTGCTTCTGCATGCCGTATCCTGTATACACAATCAGGTCCGGCTCCTCCGGGGAGAATTTGGCTATACTCGGGGGAAGACGGCTGTAGTGGGCCTGTAAACATTAGCATAGGAACATTTAACTTAAGTCAAGAAGGTCAAGAACAAATATTTAATTAACACTGAAATCATTGTCAGTATAAGTGTGTTGAGCGTAGATTTTTCATTTGAAAATATGATCTTGGAAAAATATAAGTGAAGTTTACTTTCATCAGAATAATCAATTATTTGACAACAATATCACTGATTGGTCACAGATATTCATCATTAACCGTTATCAGTGAATGCAGAAATATTGTTGTAAGATTCCTTTTGCCAGTTACCAATAAGACAGTTGCCTTTGTTCAATTATTGATACATGTATATGAGTTAGTAAGAATACTTTGGCAGTTATCAATTCAATATCTGAAGGGTTAAATGTTACCTTATCATCTTTTTCAATGATAGATCCATCAAGATCAAAGGCCGGGGCAGGGAAAGTCATCCAATCAACAAGCTCACAGAAATCTTTTGACCAATCAGCAGACCAGACACTGACCCTCCTGTCAGCACTTGTAGCCAACCAGAGGAGAGGAGCTGTGATACCTACATCTTGTTCCTGAAGAGTCAGTCATACATAGCAAATTATACTAGCGGAACCAATAGCTAAATTGTCATCAAATTCCCTTCACATGTTTTTTTTCTGGCTTAAATCTATATAACTTTTTAAAGTTTTAATTGAAAAATTATCTTGTGGAATATTTAAAGTCTTTTCATACTCTCTTTGTGACAAGATTCTCTGAACACTCACATTTAACTATGGGACATAACGTATAACAAACAGATATACCGTAGCCTAATACCCAGACTGTAGCATTTACAGTGATTGGAATTTTCAGCTGATTACCCAGTTTCAGCTGTTTTGGGTCAGTCCTGCCTGAATTCCCTTCTCAAACATTACTTCCATGCATTTCAGACAAGGTCAATCCTGACTGAAGTATTCATAGAATTCCCTTCTGAAACCTTACTTCCATGTGTTTCGGATGTTTTTCAAAAACTCCCAATCCTATCCTTGCATATATGATATTTTGTCCTTAACAGCTAGATCTGAAGTGACAATTTGTCTGGAGCTCCTTTCTTTTAATAGATAAAATATTTGTTTTTTCAGAATCATTTTTCAGACACTTAATATAGGTTTAGGAATCCTGTTGTTATCAATGAGGAAGCATCAAACGTAGTTGAAACAAACTGAGGACATGTGATAAAATTTTACCTGTTTGTTAGCAACATCAATGTTGGTGATAGGAGTGCCCTTGTGGTCGTTGATCACTCTGACAGTCATCCCTGTTGTAGGGCTACTCACTGCAATAAGACCGTCACTGCCTCCCGAGATTATCATACGGCCTGGAAGGTAGAGAGAAGCATGAAACATTGACATAATCAAAGAACAAGGAAGACCTTACCTTGTCTGAGAATGAAAACCTTATCTTGATTTATTATCTGCATGGAAAGATTATTATTTCTTTAAGAATATCAATCTTGGAATTGATTCCAGATCAGTGTTGTTCCCAGAAAAATAGCTCAGGAGGTCATTTTGGCCAGTTATTACTCAATTATTTTCTTCCTTAAAATCTAAAGGAAAGGCAAGCCAAAAAGATAGGCAAATTTCCCAACGACCCCGCTAAGAACAACACTGTTTTATCAGTATCTCATACACTATCTTTGACAGAAAACTGGCCTCAAGCTATCATTTCCATTCAAGTAACTACTAATATATAGTATATAATAACAGCCAAAGCTCTTAAAGTTTGCACCTACCATCAGAGGAGAAAGATATTGCGGTGACGGCGACAGCGTGTGGATGCATCTTCAGGACCATCTCCACCTTGTTGACGTCGTACATGCGGACCGTCCCGTCACTGTACCCCGCCACAATATAGGGCACCACGTTAAGACCCCCCTTCCGCGAGTGTGACATCACCGAGGGGTCAGATGGGGTCAAGATTGATTGGGTCGGGTCCGGCTTGTCAGGGGCAAATGCTACACATGTGCACGACTGAAATAAAAACATTTTACGTGATTTTTTAAAGTTATGATATCACTTTTTAAACAAGAAAATAATTTGGTAAATCTTATTAAATTGTTTTGGTTTGGAATGTTGTATGAAGGATGAAACAGTTGAAACAAATCTTTGGTCACACTTGGCACTTTCTGCTCAAACCCAAAAGGGTTCTTATTTCAGGAGTTTAAATATTAATCTGTACTTTTTCTTTCCTTTAACTTTCAAAATGGATTTTTTAATGTATTATATTAGAGTTTTCAGTTAAAATATTCAGCTCATTGTGTTGAACTCTTTGTGTTTTGGAGACTTCTATCTCTATAAGCCTCTACAACAGCCCATTCACCTGTTCTAGGACCTGGAACTGCAGCACCTGTTCCCTGTCCTTGATGGACCAGAGTCTCACGCTGCCGTCATCGGCACACGAGGCCAGAAGGTTGTCCTCCGTCACTGCCAGGCTGTTCACCTGATCAGATACAAGCAGTTGAGGGTAGTGGGAATAGAGCAGTAGAGGTCTTTACCAGTGCTCTACAGTCAACCAAATAGCCAATAGCTAATACCTAGTGGGAGTCTTTCTACTGCTCAAATAAAGTCAGCAGTTGAAAATCCATGTCATGGTCTGTCATCAATTGTTGACACAAAATCATAGAGTCCTGGCAGTCAAGTAGTTAATGGTATAAATAAGGAGGGAGTTACATTTTGGTTATATTCTTGGTAAGTCAGAGTTTAAATTTCGAAAATCTGTGATCTCAACCTAAAATCCTGCCAATTGTTTTCTACCATTATGTTCCATGTTAACCTTACAGAAAATTTTATTCTCTATATGTAGCTACCAACGGGCCCTAATAGAGTTCTAAACATGTTATAGAGCAATCAGGAGATTCAAGAAAGCAGAATTGTGATAAAGCTGTTGAAAGTGTACCTTGTTGACGTGTCCTGACACAAGCCTGATGCTGGTTCTCTCAGACCAGTTGATGTACCACAGAGTCCCAGCACTCGTCCCAACTATACCCTGGAGACAAGACAAGCATAGAACTAGGGCTGTTTTGTCATTTTGAATTAAAGAATAAAGACAGCAGCAACATTTAACAATTGAAAACAGCATTAGAAGAACTGTTAAAATCTGAAACTATAACTTATCTGAAACTATAGGACTGGAGACCATAACATGTTCAGATTTAGAAATACATGTTTTTTTAACAATGTCTTTGGCTTTACTAAAAGCCACAGGCATTTGGAACTTTTCCATTGTTACACAGAAATCTCAGAATAAAAATAAGGAACTCTTAACCCTGATCTCAGTGTGATTGGTGATAGAATGAACTGTTGTTAAACCCTGATCTCACCATATCGAGACTATCATCAAAGGCAGTGGCTGTGACAGGTCCATCTAGCATCATCTCATCCTCCATAGTGAGCCCGCCTGACCTCATACCCCCCGTCTCCCCGGGCAGCTTCATCTCACTCACTCCCACCACCGACCACAGTCGCACGTTACGTCCGACACTCGCTGTCAGCAGTCGTCCTCCCTTACTTATCAACAAACCTGTCATAACATGTAATAGTTAGGATTAAACAATCATTTTTGCATTTTATCTTCTTTTCTAACTTTAAAAAAAGATAACTATTAATTGGGATGAGATAGACATTAAGAATTCCTTTTGATAAAAAATTGGGGGAGTAGGATATTGAACTACTTAAAGAAAAGTGTCAAATGTATTTTACCATGTCAATATAGCTAATAACATATTTTGAGTGAATATATATATTCTTATATGTACAGCACAAATAAGTGGATCCAAAAATGTTTCAGAAAGAAAAAATACCCCAACGAAAATTAGTTATACAGTGGAACCTCGTTATAAGGCGAACCACTGAACCCGATTTGCGATACAACACGGCAATGATGTGTCCCCCAATTATTTTTATCACAGTACAGCGGTAAATGAGTTACTATATTTGTTGTGGAATTTTTTTTATTTTCCATTTCAGCAATACACCTTACAAATATCAGAAAGAAAAATTGTCAATAAAAAATAATAATCACAAAACCATTCGATCTAATTTGTTGTTCATATTCAGTAAAATTTTCCCTAATCAAGAGTAAATATTTACTTTATTTCATGGGTGACTTGGTTTCCATAGCAAATCTTAATTCCCATCAGCACCATAAAGAAGAAATGCTTCCCAAATCATCGGAACATCTGTGAAAAATCACACACGTGGTTGCTAAACTTCCTGCTATATTTGTTTACTGAAGACCATACCATAATTTTACAGGGGTTAAACTTTAAGAACTAAACCAAATAATTTAAACCCATTAAAAGATTCAATGAGAGAAACATTATCAAATATGTGAAAAATTCTGTATCGGCACAAACAAAATAAACAAGATGTGTTTGTGAAACACGAATGCCCCCAGATGCATCCTGCTCGCTGTGTCAAGGTCAAGGTCACAAGGTCAAATGTCATGGTGTCATCTGAAAGGTCTCATCACAAGGGATCCATATGTCAAGTATCAAAGAGCTAGCCCTGACCAATCAAAAGTTATGACCAAGGTTAAAGTTTTTGTGGACAAACGGACAGACAGACAGACGGACGGACGGAAAAGGTCAAATATCATGGTGTCATCTGAAAGGTCTCATCACAAGGGATACACATGTCAAGTATCAAAGACCTAGCACTGACAGTATAGAAACTATAGCCAAGTTTAAAGTTTTCGGAAAAGGCTCGCTGTGTCAAGGTCAAGGTCACAAGGTCAAATGTCATGGTGTCATCTGAAAGGTCTCATCACAAGGGATCCATATGTCAAGTATCAAAGACCTAGGTTTGACCAATCAAAAGTTATGACCAAGGTTAAAGTTTTTGTGGACAAACGGACAGACAGACAGACAGACGGACAGACGGACGGACAGACGGACAGGTGAAAAACAATATACCCCCGGAATCTCCGATTCGGGGGCATAAAAAATGTTTTTAGGTTAAAAAGTGAAAATCCTATCGTCCTATCATAACATCCATCACCCCTTGCCCTTATCATGATGGACACATCCAAAATCCGTGATGCAGATTAATTTCATTTATTAGGTCCCAAAAAGTTTGAAACTAACCTAAATAAATGGTAAACACAAACTTTTAGATAGAATTGTCGTAAAAAATCCAGATGTTTTATATCTTTGGTATATTGTATCCATATATCCCCTCTGTAAAAATGAAATATTTATCTTGAACATCGCGGCGCATTGGAGTGAACCTTCCCTGGCATACGTCCTGTGACAAATGCTTATCTTTGGTGTCATAGATATCGCACCAATGTTATGGTATTGATAACAGCCTTCGTATAAAGTATTTATTTCTCTCTTAAAATACTTATGATATTTATGTTATATTTCATATGTTGTTTATATTAATGTAACGGGTAACTGTTAAAAACTCTGATCTCGAATAATCTCGCGAGATTTCTTAAAGGGGTTGTCGATGAAAGTGCCTGTTTTGATTTTATCTTGACGATCGCGCTTCATTCACAGCGCGGAATGAAAACATGTCTCCCATGTCCCGCGGTATATCGAGGTTCCACTGTATTAGTTAAATGATATTATGAGATATTTAACAAAGAATCAACTACAAACACAAACACTGACAATAGGTCTAATCCGGTTTTCAGACAATGTACCTATTTCTGAGGAGTCCGCCTCCCAGTGCATGAAGCATGTGTTGTGTCGAGTGTCCCAGGCCGACACCTTGCCGTTGTTGGAGCCCACGTACAGGGTGCTGTCTCCTGCGTACACCAGGGATGTGAAGTCTATCTCTCCTACACCCTGGTGGGAGGAAAACAAAACTTTCATTAGTTTCAGACAACAACAATATTCATGCATTGTCAAGAACATTTAGTTGCTTTGTTTGTTGAGTAGATCATGATTTCATCATTAGTTATTAACCAATAGAAAAATGGATAGCTTTGTGCATGCAGCAGTTCATGAGGAAAAGTTGAAGGTTTTGGATAAACTGATAAATGGACAGATAGTCAATGCCATGCCATGAGCTCTTTGGATGTCACCTTTAAAGTCAATTGGAAAAATCTAATCATCAACATCAGTTCCACACAGAGGATGAAGACGTTGACAAACATCCCTTATCATATGATGTGCCTGCAGAAGCTCCTCTGGTATTTCTGCTGTCATAGTTAAATGGTACCTCCATCAAATCAAAATTAAAGTAGATCTGTACAATAATCATCAATTCCAAACAGAGGATGAACATGAACACAAACATCCCTTACCATATGATGTGTCTGAAGGAGTTCCTCAGGTATTTCTGCTTCATGTACGTTGAGCGCCACATCGGTGGAGGTTTCATCCAGAAGCCAGAACAGCACCGAACCCTTCTCCCCCACAGAGGCAAACTCATTGACCGTGAACGGGTCCCACTTGATGTCAAACACAGGATGGGCGGTGGTGGTGCAGGTCAGCATAGAGAAGTCGTACGTACTCCACACAACCACTGAACACTCACGATAGTCACCTGCAGATAGACATGTAAGTTAAATTATATGGTTGCCATACTTGGAATCTACAAGAGAGATATTGAGAAGATGGTGGTCCTGGTATATAGACCTCCTAGTTAAAATTCCTCGGTCATCACCTTTGAACATATGGATGATAATAGTTCACCTGCATGTTTATAAAACTGGACACTTGATCTTGCTTGCAAATATACAAGATTATATTCATTGATGATTTACACAGTTTGATTCCTTTGGCAGTTAGTTAAAGAAAGACAATTGCCTTCAATCATATCAGAAGGGAAACCACTTTTAATTCAGTTCCTAAGTTCCCATGTCAGCTTACATAAATCTACAATATCTCATTATACAAAGTGATTCAATTGGACACCAATAGATGATGTTTGAATATTCTCACCGACTGAGATGAGGAAGCGGTCGTCCCGAGAGTATGTGAGACAGAGGACGTCGTGTTGGTGGTGGTTGATGACCTTCTTACACACCCCCTCCTGAACCTCCCAGAAACACAGCTGGCTGTTGGTCAGTCCACACGAGCCACTCGCGGACACCAGCATCTGAACACAATACAACATATATCATTGGTCAGTCCACACGACCCACTCGCTGACACCAGCATCTGGACACAATACAACATATATCATTGGTCAGTCCACACGAGCCACTTGCTGACACCAACATCTGAACACAATACAACATATATCATTGGTCAGTCCAAACGAGCCACTCGCCGACACCAGCATCTGAACACAATATAACATATATCATTGGTCAGTCAACACGAGCCACTCGCTGACACAAACATTTGAATATACCCGATAATTAAGAAATAAAGTAGCCCTAACCATCATGTGTTTTCAAATAAAGTATAGTTTTGCCCTGAACTATTATAGTTAAGAACGAGGCCGAAGGCCGAGTTGTTTGACATTATAATAGTTCAGGGCAAAACTATACTTTATTGTTTCGTGACGTCACTCAAAAACTATACTTTATTGCGGAATAAAGGGTGGGCGGCACCTTTGATCTTTACGGGAACAATACTAGAATACAACATATATCACTGGCCAGTCCTAATAAGATTTGCTGATTACAAAAAGATGCAACAAGGCCTTTCCTCCCTCAACGTGCTTCACTACATAACTTCTTTCTTTTAGAATGGAAATTATTTGTTAGAGTATAATTCTTTTAGAATGGAAGTGGGAAATTATTTGTAACAGTAAAAGTGTAAACCCTACAAAACACATTTGTGTTTGAGGATGTACATTGCCATATACTTTTAAATAGCCTTTAACAGAATAGAATGAGACAAAGAAAATGTTTACCTGACAATCATTCTGGATGGCAATTGTAGATATTTCTTCAACATGGCCTGAAATATAAATAAAACTTATAAAGTACTCAGATTGGTAAAATATTTATGATTTTATGTTGTTAATGATTAATCTTTATGTGGTGCAGCACTGTTTAATTTAAGGCAGGTACATGTATTACAGTGAAGTACAATAAGAAGAAATTAAAAACTTGAGTCAGATAACCAATTGTCTTTTGTCTGCCCTTTCAGTCACATAAATGTCCAGAAAGTGGCATGAAATAGTGTGAGTCTTGAAACCACTGATCGACATGAATCAGTTAATCAACTAGAGGCAAAGCAAGTTAACAACACTTCAATTATAAAACTAGCACTTACCTAGAAGGTGTTTCTGTTCTCCTGTATTCAGATCCTCCATTATCACTACACATCCACTTGTATAGAAAAATAATCCTGAAAAGTTTTCATTTCAATTTAAATGTCAAAGATGATTTTTGATTTTTTTTTACAATGCTTAGGTTTAAATGTCATAGATTATCATGGTGTCATGGATCAAGAAAACACTATGTCTAAAACATATTTTCAGTATAAGATGGTTCTGTACCTGTATCAGCATGCCACACCATATTGCCACGACCATTCCCGTTATATCCGATGACAGATTTCAGCTTCAGTCCAGCTTGATTTGGGGGAGCTGTATAACGCCTCTGTCAAATGGAAAATTTATAATTATAAATTTTATTCAAATGTCAAATGTCAGTTTGTGTTTTTAATCTACACTAAAACTTCAAAACAGATGGTGTATAGAGTCGTTGGATCTGAGGTTTTTCAGGATTTACAAGATTAATTTCTAAGGTTCAAATTAATAAAAGGTTCATGATTCTACATGTCCATTGAAATTTCACAGATCATGCAAATATATTGTTCTTGTAAAGGTCTGTATGCACAAGATTTCAAGTATATTTAAATCCATGAGCAGAAGTAAAAATAGATAAAAGGGAGTTCTTTCTTTGACATACAGATTGTGAACACTTCCTACATGTACTCCCATACAAATGCATTAAACTGTTGAATACAGTCAAATCAGTATCTTGGACATTTTGTTTTTAATGTGTAACAACTACCAAAACCATGCAAGAAGTGGATTAACTGTCATGTCTTCAAAACAAAGTAGAAGGTATTAAGATCAAGTCATTTTATTTGAAACAACCAATGTTTCAGGAACATAGCTTTAAACAGAAGAACATCGGACACTATGTCTCCCCACCAACCTGTGCCATGGAGGATGACTTTTCCCTCTTGTAGAAGTGTTTATGTACTGTGGGGGGCAGGACTGGCTCTATGGGCTGTTTCTTCTCAAACCTGGTGGGGCTGATGGGCCCTTTCTTTATAGGCGTGTGGATTGGCGAGTTTCTGTAGTGGTGATGGCTTGGGTGGTTCACTTGCTCTATCGTCTGGTAAAAGAATTTGTATCAGCATCAACATTAATAAAAAGACAACTCTTGTGGAAAAAAAATTTCTAATTTAATTTAATAAAACGTTTTTGATCTACTTCTTGCTCTTTCTTAGATGAAATTTCCACAAAGAAGTTTTTTGCTCTATCGTCTGGTAAAAGAAGTGGTATCAGCATACATATAAATACGAGACAAGTCACACACCTTCTTTATTTCATTTTATAAAATGTTTCTGATCTACTTCTTGCTCTTTCTTTAAGATGAAATTTCATTAAAGAAGTTTTTATCCGTAAGATTTGTCTTGTACTTTCACATCAACTTTGAAATGCCGTTAAAGATTTTAGCATCAACATTTCCTTACAACTTGTTAACTGATGCCATACCAAATTTTGTATGTGATCATCCCTAATTCTGGCTACAAGGAAATATAAAGGCAACCTTTGTAGGAGCAAATACCAACTATCTAAAAGATCACGAATTTTAACATAAATTAATCTTTTTTGGGTTATATTTCATATATTTAGAGTTAAATGAGTAGGCAGAAACAGGAATGTTAACAATGGAGTCTATGAGGTCAAAATTCTGTTTGATTTAAAAAAATTAAATTAGGTGCGGATTGAATGTACCTCTACAACGTCATCATCAGATTCGGCATCCCTGTTGTCCTGAACCTCTCTGTGTACAATAATTTGCTTCTCAGGTGTCACTGCATGGAGGTCAGCATCTGGACGAAATATACATAATCTTGTACATGATCTCGTATCTCTGAATTAAGAAGAATTATAATCATATACCTTTTGCCCCCATCATATAGGTTCTCCCCTTCTCTTCAACTTTCTTTGAATCTCCCCTGATAATGATATATAATATATCTGTGTTGTAATAGTAATCACTTTTGCCTTTTAGAAAAAAGTACCTTATTGATTTACATACCGGTAGTTAAATATCCTTTAATGTAAATCTCTTTTATGATTCTTCTTTAGGAATAGCAACTATGTCTAAGAACACAAATTTGAGCAATAAATTCAAAACAGAGTCCTACCTCCATTAGAGTGTTTGTAGATGGAACTGAGATCATCTATTCTCATTGGCGAGCCTTTGACAGCGGGTCTAGGGGGTGACCTACGAGGCAGGTCCATGTACGATCCACCGAATGATCGACTCATGTTCTCCAACTGGGAGGTGAAATCTGAAATGTTCAAGTATATATATGATCTTGTTTTAGATAGCTAGATGACTTGTTTACAAGAAGTTTTGTATGGTTAGCAGTATGTAGATCCAGAGACTTGCCACTCACTTATCATCTGCAAGGGACCAACACTTTGTTGTTTCACATTCAAAGTTTGAGCCTCCTTCATCAGAGCTGATGAAACACAATTTCTGGTCTTTCGTTCTATGTGTGTTGATGGAAGTTTATCTCTTTTTCAGATTATCTTTGATAATATCATTATCTGGTAACCTGACTCCAGCACAGGCCAACAGGCAATAGGTTCTCTGTTTTCAGTGACATTGAGGTTATTGTATATTTAACCATTAGATAGCAGTAAGTGTACCTGCTGATTAAATATTCAATGAAATACTCATGTCAATTTGACCTTTAACCTTTCAACTTTGACCTTTGATTGTTGTTGTCAGCCGTGAACTAACAAACAGAGAAACCCTAAATTTGATTATGATGTCATAAAAACTCATGTTTTCATTTAGCAAACCAGCAAAACCCCTCAAATCTATTTCTCATATCAGCTATTACTAACAATCAAAGGTCAAAGTTGAATGGTAAAAAGGTCAAATTTAATTATGATGTCACTTTGCAAAAAAAATCCATAAAACTCTGTTGTCATATCAGCTATGACTAACAATCAAAGGTCAAAGTTCAAGTGTGAAAAGGTCAAGTTTGATTATGATGTCTCTTTGCACAAAAAAACTTTAAACTTCTTTGTCATATCAGCTAATTTTATCCAGTTTGATTATGATGTCACTTTGCAAAAACATCCCTAGAAACTTCTTTCTCAAATCAGCTATCAAAAACTGTGCAAAAAAATCCCTCAAACGATTATCAGATATGATTAACAATCAAAGGTCAAGGTTGTAAGGTAAAAGTTCAAGTTAAACTTTATTATGACGAAACCTTCTCTAAACTTCTTTGTCATATCAGCTATGACTGACAATCAAAGGTCATAGTTTAAATCTAGGTCTAAGGTCAAGTTTGATTATCATGTCACTTTGCAAAAAAAACCTTAAAACCATTTTCAGCTCTGACTAACCTTCTACAATGTGGTGTCATAGTTTTTAAAATCAAAGGCAAACCAAGAAACCCACCCCTCTTAACTATTTTTTTATGTTAGTCATGAATGAAGGTCAAATTTGATTATGATGTCGTCAAAATCAAGTGATAAAGGTCAAGGTAAAAGGTAAAACCTCTAAGAACTTCTCTGTCATGTCAAACTTTAAAAAAAAAAACCTCAAAACCATTATCAGGTCAAATTATATTATGATGTCATCAAAACTTGAAACCCCTGAAACCTATTTGTCACATCAGCTATTACTAACAATCAAAGGTCAAAGTTGAAAGGTAAAAGGTCAATTTGATTATGATGTCACTTTGCACAAAACCTTAAAACTTCTTTGTCAGCTATGACTGACAATCAAAGGTCAAAGTTCAAATGTGAAACGGTCAAGTTTGATTATGATGTCACTTTGCAAAAAAACCCTAGAAACTTCTTTCTCAAATCAGCTATAAAAAAACTGCGCAAAAAATCCCCATCTCCGGTCTGACGAGTCCAGATCAATGGACGAAACTAAGGTTGGCCTTACAACTTGCCCCTTAGGCCCCTTCGCACCACGTTTTTATTTTCTTAAAACTTCTTTGTCATATCAGCTATGACTGACAATCAAAGGTCAAAGTTCAAATGTGTAAAGGTCAAGTTTGATTATGATGTCACTTTGCAATAAAGTTCTTTCTCATATTGGCTATAAAAAACTTTGCAAAAAAAACCCTCAAGACCATTACCAATTATGACAAGGTCAAGGTTGTTAGGGGTGACCCTAAAAACTTCTTTGTCCTGTTCTTACCTATTTCCTTTGCCCCATACGTCTTCCCTGGCTGCCTTCCCCTGAAAAAAGAAAAGACAACATAAAATTCAATTTCAAATTTTCTTATCTTGCTAGCACACTTATGAGCTCACTCACTTCTGAGTGAACTTATAAGCTGCTAGCAAGTCTAAGCAAATTTAGTTCAACCACTTGCTCTCCAGAACCTGCTTGGTAGAGAGACGCTTGCTCTCATCCACCTGAAGCATCTGCTCAATCAGCTCCTTCATATCAGAACCAACCTGAGCATCAACCTCAACTCCTGCCTCCTGCTCCTTCACCATCCTCATGACATTGCTGTCATCGAATGGCATGCAGCCACAGGCCAGGATGTACAGAATACATCCCAAACTCCACACATCACTCTTCTGAGCGTTGTATGGGGTTTGTTTGATAACCTGTGGTGCAGAGTAGGCTGCACTTCCACAATATGTCTGGCACATGTCCTCCTCAACCTTGCGAGAGAAACTGAAGTCACTCACGAGAACATCCTCATCACTGCTGATGAGGATGTTATCGCACTTCAGATCCCTGTGTGCAACACCTGACTGATGCATGTGATGCACAGCCTCCACAATCTGCTTGAAAACCTTCTTAGCTTCCATCTCTGATGGTGTTCCATTGCTCAAGATCATGTTCAAAAGGTCTCCCTTTTGAGCATAATCCATTACAATGCACACCAAGTTCTCACATCGCACAACGTCATGGACATTGACGATGTTTTCATGTTTCAAACTCTTCACAACTTCCAACTCCTGTGGCATAAAAACTTCAACAAAGTCCTTATCTGCCTTGTCTGTGTCGATGATCTTTGCAGCCAACATCTTGGAATCTGCAACTCTCTCAACCAGACAAACCTTAGCGTAACTGCCAGAGCCAATCTTTGGCCCAAGCGCGAAACCCTTCTCCATCAACTTCTCTGACAACCTGAGCATTGTTTTTGACCCCCTCATTTTGTCCTATTTATTAACCTTGACCTACTTACTGACCTTCTACAACTATAAACTTTATGATTTGTGAAGATTTGGCTTTCCTCGAGCATTTTATATGAAGAAAAGTGACCTTCCATTGACTAGGTTGACCGCGTCATCCCAATCGGTCATAACCTTGATGCCAAAAGGTTACAGGTTTAGGTCAAGCATACCATGACCCAAGGTCATATCACCAAATATGGTAAATAACCTCATGTTGACCTCAATTTTAATACCATATAAGGAAATTTGACCTTAAGCTGACCTCTTGCCCTGATAACCTGGTGAAATATTGGCTTGACCTTGACATTACACCTGACCTGAACTTGATGACCCATGCACTATGTCTTCAAAAGTTCATGAACCCATTCTTGTTGTAACAATCGGTCATGACCATGTGACCTTTACAATTCTAAAAATAGATAACCTTAACATGACCCCTGCAAGGGTCAAATGAAGGTCGCTGTCTGTTATCTGTAGTTAGCAAGACTAAAAGATAATGACCTTTGACCTTTGACCTTTAACCTTTGCGATCTCATGGCTTCCATTTCATTATGAACAAACTCGGCTTGTGTGAAATAAAGGTCACTGTCAGCAAGATCAAATATTCAAGATGTCACCTTTTATCTTTGACCTCTTACCTTCTCAATGTGACCTACAAGGACAAGAATTACCACAAAAGTAAAAGGTTACAGGTCAAAGTTCAAAGGTCAAGGTTTAAATCTGACAATTAGCCTATCATTACAGATCACAGATAAAGAAAGGTCAAAAGTTCATAACTTTCAGGTTAAACATTGTTCCTTAAGGTTGAAGGTCAAACATCAAAGATCAAATTACCTTTTAATACACTATAGATTTTGATCTTCAAAGGTGATATGACCTTTGATCTTTGACCTTTAACCTTCTCATGTGACCGACAACATAGGACAAATATGACCACAAATGCAAAAGGTCAAAGATCAAAGGTTTGACTTCAACCTTAGGAACAATGTTAAACCTGAAAGTTATGAACTTTTGACCTTTCTTTATCTGTGATGTTAGCTAAGTTTAAAATCCTTCTTTAATTGTCCGACTTGACCTTTGAACTTTGACCTTTAACCTTTCATGAACTGTGACAAAAGGTCATTCTGTATAGTGACCTCATCTGTACGATTTCATCAAAAGTGTTCATTACAAAAATACTAAAGTAATCAAGTTCCAAAACTTTACCCTTTATCAATTGCTTCATATCTCAAAATGATTTTATTTACATCTTATGATCACAGTTTGAAGACAATTTTTTATATTCTATATAATTTGGAGTCTAAACATAAATATTTAATGTCATATCTTTATCTCTTATAACCTTTGATTTGATTTATGATTTGGTTCAGAAACCTTTTTTCACATTTGATAAAACACTATCAATGTCATCATGTACATTCAGATAACAACAACATTATTTCAACCTTTGACTAGATCATCAATAATTCGTCAATATCAAGGTTGCAAAAAAGACTAATTTGTATCATAAGTTTCTTTAAATAACTTACTTATAGAGTTCTGATTTCGCAAATAGGTATTATATTTTTACCTTTGACTATTTTGCATTTTTGAACAATGAAATGAAGAGAATACTTTCAATCATGTCATAAAGGATATTTGTTCTTAATTTGTCTTAGTCCACTATCATGTCATAGTAATCAGTTCAGAACACATCAATATTGTAAAACTACTAGATTATGTTGTCATACTTTGTCATCTATCACAATTTATTGAGGAACTTTGAGTCTGAAGTTTCCAAAACTTATTAAGATATGTTTACCCCAAATATGTATTCAGTTTTCATGAGAACAATCTAAAGTTCAGAGTTCACGATAATTCACAAAATTATCATATCTTAAAAATCATATTTTAATTTTTGATTATGATGTCATAGGTCACGATCTATGATGTCACAAAGCAATGAAGGTCAATTGTTTTTACATTAAAAACATACAGTCTAAAGTTTCAACATTTAAGAGATTCCAGTAACTCACAATTAATATCTCACAAATATAATTTTGAGGTTTGATTATGATGTAATATGATCTATGATGTCACAAAGCGATGAAAGTAAATGTATTTTACATATTAGAATATGGAATCTACAGTTTCCAAAACTTATTTCAACATTTGATTGAGATTATAAGACGTTTTAGAATTTTGATCACATTTATCTACATTTCATATTTCACAAATCAAACTTTGACCTTTGATTATGATGTCATAGGTCAATCAATCAATCTTTATTTGCACTTAAGGAGGCCACAGGCCTATAGTACATACATGTATATACAAGCACTTATTTTAGGCAGAAGAGAGTGTATTTTTTCTGAAAATAAAGGCATGGTACAGGAACATTGACATATTTTCAACATGCCTTTTGCTAGAGCAGCTGATTAAAGATATGAATTCATAAATATTATGATTCGTAAAGTAATATTTTTTAATATACTTATATCTTAAATCAAGGTAGGTTGGACAGACACAAAGAAAATGGTACTCATCTTCACTTACATTCAAATTACACATTTTACATAATCTATGTTCTCTTTCTAAGCCAACATATCTACCAATTTCAATTAACAATTCATGTGATGAGCAGCGAAATCTTGTAAGTGAAATTCTGAATTTCCTAACATTCAAAGTAGATAAATAGATTTCATTGCATATGAACTGTTTGAACATTCTGTAATAGAAACATTTATTTGATAAAGATACTTTATGAAGCCAATCTTGTTGATAAATATCTTGCAACCTTTGTTTAAAGGATATGAGAAACTGTGTGTGAGAGTGTATACATTGATCAAACCATACATTACCAAAATCGGTCGAACATAACAAATCTTTAACATCTGTGACCCAATTATTTTTTCCATTTTTGTCATACAACATCATCATCATGTCATAGGTCACTATATCTATGATGTCACAAAGCGATGAAGGTCAATTGTTTTTAGATGTTAGAATATGGAGTCTACAGTTTCCAAAACTTATTTCAACAGAATCAACATTCAATTGTGATGTCATAAGGCTCTATTGAATTTTGATCATAATTATTTACATTTCAGAGTTCACAAAACAATGTGCATTTCATATTTCACAAATCAAACTTTGACCTTTGATTATGATGTCATAGGTCACTGTCTATGATGTCACAAAGCAATGAAGGTCAATTGTTTTTAGATGTTTGAATATGGAGTCTGCGGTTTCCAAAACATATTTGTACATTCGATCGAGATGTCAAAAGATTTTTTTGAATTTTGATCACATCTATCTACATTTCAGAGTTCACAATAATGCACATTTCATATTTCACAAATCAAACTTTGACCTTTGACTATGATGTCATAGGTCACTATATCTATGATGTCACAAAGCGATGAAGGTCAATTGTTTTTAGATGTTAGAATATGGAGTCTACAGTTTCCAAAACTTATTTCAACATTTGATTGTGATGTCACAAGGCTCTTTTGAATTTTTATCAGAATGATCTACATTTCAGAGTTCACAAAACAATGTGCATTTCATATTTCACAAATCAAATATGACCTTTGACTATGATGTCATAGTCACTATTTCTATGATGTCACAAAGCCAAGAAAGGTCATTAATTGCTTTTTAAAACATGTTAGAATATGGAATCTACAGTTTCCAAAACTTATTTCAACATTCGATTGTGATGTCATAAAGATCTATTGAATTTTGATCACAATTATTTACATTTCAAAGTTCACAAAACAATGTGCATTTCATATTTCACAAATCAAACTTTGACCTTTGATTATGATGTCATAGGTCACTGTCTATGATGTCACAAAGCAATGAAGGTCAATTGTTTTTAGATGTTAGAATATGGAGTCTACAGTTTCCAAAACTTATTTCAACATTTGATTGAGATGTCAAAAGACTTTTTTGAGTTTTGATCACATCTATCTACATTTCAAAGTTCACAATAATGCACATTTCATATTTCAAAAATCAAACTTTGACCTTTGACTATGATGTCATAGGTCACTATATCTATGATGTCACAAAGCAATGAAGGTCAATTGTTTTAAGATGTTAGAATATGGAGTCTACAGTTTCCAAAACTTATTTCAACATTTGATTGTGATGTCATAAGGCTCTATTGAATTTTTATCAGAATTATTTACATTTCAGAGTTCACAAATCAAAATGACCATTGACTATGATGTCATAGGTCACTGTCTATGATGTCACAAAGCGATGAAGGTCAATTGTTTTTAGATGTTTGAATAATGAGTCTACAGTTTCGTAAAGTTACTTCAACATTTGATCGAGATGTCAAAAGACTTTTTTGAATTTTGATCACATTTATCTAAATTTCAGAGTTCACAAAACAATGTACATTTCATATTTCACAAATCAAAATGACCTTTGATTATGATGTCATAGGTCACTGTCTATGATGTCACAAAGCAATGAAGGTCAATTGTTTTTAGATGTTTGAATATGGAGTCTACAGTTTCCAAAAGTTACTTCAACATTTGATTGAGATGTCAAAAGACTTATTTAAATTTTGATCACATTTATCTTAATTTCAGAGTTCACAACAATGCACATTTCATATTTCACAAATCAAATATGACCTTTGACTATGATGTCATAGGTCACTATATCTATGATGTCACAAAGCAATACAGGTCAATTGTTTTTAGATGTTAGAATATGGAGTCTACAGTTTCCAAAACTTATTTCAACATTTGATTGTGATGTCACAAGGCTCTATTGAATTTTGATCACAATTATCTACATTTCAAAGTTTACAAAACAATGTGCATTTCATATTTCACAAATCAAACTTTGACCTTTGACTATGATGTCATAGGTCACTGTCTATGATGTCACAAAGCAATGAAGGTCAATTGTTTTTAGATGTTAGAATATGAAGTCTACAGTTTCCAAAACTTATTTAAACATTTGATTGTGATGTCACAAGGCTCTATTGAATTTTGATCACAATTATCTACATTTCAAAGTTCACAAAACAATGTGCATTTCATATTTCACAAATCAAACTTTGACCTTTGATTATGATGTCATAGATCGCCATATCTATGATGTCACAAAGCGATGAAGGTCAATTGTTTTTAGATGTTAGAATATGGAGGCTACGGTTTCCAAAACATATTTGTACATTCGATCGAGATGTCAAAAGATTTTTTTGAATTTTGATCACATCTATCTACATTTCAGAGTTCACAACAATGCACATTTCATATTTCACAAATCAAATATGACCTTTGACTATGATGTCATTGGTCACTATATCTATGATGTCACAAAGCAATACAGGTCAATTAGAAGATAAATAGTTGCGTTTGTAAAATTTCCGGGATTCATTGTTATTCAACACCCGCAAATTTAGTTTAAAACCGACGGCGTTAGCCGGAGGTTTTAATCACTTAAATTTGCGGGTGTTGAATAACAATGAATCCCGGAAATTTTACAAACGCAACTATTTATCGATATTGTAACATGACCGTTAGTTATAAGCATTTTAAGAGCGAACTCTAGTTTTGCGTAGGGAACTCTGAGTTGAAAGGATCTAACGACTGATCCATTATTGTTATAGGTGTTCGCAGCAATAAAGAAGAAGGAATTCCCAGTGTTATAGACATTAAAATAGTGTTCTTATATTGCAAACAAGTTGCATTCATAAAGATGAGATGTTATAGTTTTCACTGTGACATTTATGAGAGAGAAAACAGTTATATAATTCATAAACTAACAGGAACAAACCCGACTGAACAAATATCTTAAACTAGCCTAGACCATTGTGACGGTGACGTGATCATTATGACGTCATAACCGTTGGCCTTTGTGACGTCGTGCCATGGGAACGGCATTCGAAAGAAACCGGCCGCATGGCACAAGGCGGCAAATTAGGAGAAACTTAACCAATTAAGAAAGTTTAGTTACATAAAACTAAAGCAAATAGAAAAGGATGTTTGGCATCTACGGGATTGCGCAAGTTAGAAAATGACAACAACAACAGTTAAATGTGAATCGGGCACGAATATTGGGAGAATCAGAACAGTTTAATGTTGAGGCGGACCAAATAATGTATCCTTTCGCGGTGATTCGCCTCATCCAATTTGCGGGTGTTCATTGCCATTTAACACTGGGAAATCCTTCAAATCAACCAATCAGAAACGAGTATTTACCGAAGTCATGTTACAATTGTTTTTAGATGTTAGGTCTTGTTATACAGTTTTTTTCCCCATAGACTCCAATGTTAAATTGCCACCCGTCATTGGCATGTCAGTCCCATACGACTGAATAAGACCACTATCGACCAATACCGGCAGTAAGATGAACAAATTTCTGATAAAAAAATCAATGAAATACTATAGGTTCCCCTTGCTTCTTTTTTGCTACATTTATTTGAAAATAGACCACATGAAATTCACACATTGAAATTCTTGGGATTTTGGACCCGGAAGCGACCGAACAACTTCCCTTGAGTGGGTTACTTGACCTTCCGCAATTGGCGTAGAAATATAGGAGTGTTGCAGGCTGACAGCCAAGTATATAGGCTATTTCTGAAAGAAAGACTTATTCTAATACCTCATTTAACTTTTCTTTTAGGGCTAAAACACTGTCTGACCTCTATTTGCTCTCTGAAGTGGGAACTCTTTGGCCCCCGTTCACAATGAAAAAACTGTATAACGAGACCTTAGAATATGGAGTCTACAGTTTCCAAAACTTATTTCAACATTTGATTGTGATGTCACAAGGCTCTATTGAATTTTGATCACTATTATCTACATTTCAAAGTTCACAAAACAATGTGCATTTCATATTTCACAAATCAAACTTTGACCTTTGATTATGATGTCATAGATCGCCATATCTATGATGTCACAAAGCGATGAAGGTCAATTGTTTTTAGATGTTAGAATATGGAGGCTACAGTTTCCAAAACTTATTTCAACATTAGATTGTGATGTAATTAGACTCTATTGAATTTTGATCACAATTATCTACATTTCAAAGTTCACAATAATGCCCATTTCATATTTCACAAATCAAACTTTGACCTTTGATTATGATGTCATAGGTCACTGTCTATGATGTCACAAAGCAATGAAGGTCAATTGTTTTTAGATGTTTGAATATGGAGTCTACAGTTTCCAAAACTTATTTCAACATTTGATCCAGATGTCAAAAGACTTTTTTGAGTTTTGATCACATCTATCTACATTTCAAAGTTCACAATAATGCACATTTCATATTTCACAAATCAAACTTTGACCTTTGATTATGATGTCATAGGTCACAATATCTATGATGTCACAAAGCGATGAAGGTCAATTGTTTTAAGATGTTAGAATATGGAGTCTACAGTTTCCAAAACTTATTTCAACATTTGATTGTGATGTCATAAGACTCTATTGAATTTTTATCAGAATTATTTACATTTCAGAGTTCACAAATCAAAATGACCATTGACTATGATGTCATAGGTCACTGTCTATGATGTCACAAAGCAATGAAGGTCAATTGTTTTTAGATGTTTGAATATGGAGTCTACAGTTTCCAAAAGTTACTTCAACATTTGATTGAGATGTCAAAAGACTTATTTAAATTTTGATCACATTTATCTAAATTTCAGAGTTCACAACAATGCACATTTCATATTTCACAAATCAAATATGACCTTTGACTATGATGTCATAGGTCACTATATCTATGATGTCACAAAGCAATACAGGTCAATTGTTTTTAGATGGTAGAATATGGAGTCTACAGTTTCCAAAACTTATTTCAACATTTGATTGTGATGTCATAAAGATCTATTGAATTTTGATCACAATTATTTACATTTCAGAGTTCACAAAACAATGTACATTTCATATTTCACAAATCAAAATGACCTTTGATTATGATGTCATAGGTCACTGTCTATGATGTCACAAAGCAATGAAGGTCAATTGTTTTTAGATGTTTGAATATGGAGTCTACAGTTTCCAAAAGTTACTTCAACATTTGATTGAGATGTCAAAAGACTTATTTAAATTTTGATCACATTTATCTAAATTTCAGAGTTCACAACAATGCACATTTCATATTTCACAAATCAAATATGACCTTTGACTATGATGTCATAGGTCACTATATCTATGATGTCACAAAGCAATACAGGTCAATTGTTTTTAGATGTTAGAATATGGAGTCTACAGTTTCCAAAACTTATTTCAACATTTGATTGTGATGTCACAAGGCTCTATTGAATTTTGATCACAATTATCTACATTTCAAAGTTCACAAAACAATGTGCATTTCATATTTCACAAATCAAACTTTGACCTTTGATTATGATGTCATAGATCGCCATATCTATGATGTCACAAAGCGATGAAGGTCAATTGTTTTTAGATGTTAGAATATGGAGGCTACAGTTTCCAAAACTTATTTCAACATTTGATTGTGATGTCACAAGGCTCTATTGAATTTTGATCAGAATTATCTACATTTCAGAGTTCACAATAATACACATTTCATATTTCACAAATCAAATATGACCTTTGACTATATCATAGGTCACTATATCTATGATGTCACAAAGCCAAGAAAGGTCATTTATTGTTTTTAGATGGTAGAATATGGAGGCTACAGTTTCCAAAACTTATTTCAACATTTGATTGTGATGTCATAAGGCCCTATTGAATTTTGATCAGCATGATCTACATTTCAGAGTTCACATTAACGCCTATTTCATATTTCACAAATCAAACTTTGACCTTTGACTATGATGTCATAGGTCACCGTCTATGATGTCATAAAGCGATGAAGGTCAATTGTTTTTAGATGGTAGAATATGGAGTCTACAGTTTCCAAAACTTATTTCAACATTTGATTGTGATGTCACAAGGCTCTATTGAATTTTGATCACAATTATCTACATTTCAAAGTTCACAAAACAATGTGCATTTCATATTTCACAAATCAAACTTTGACCTTTGACTATGATGTCATAGGTCACCGTCTATGATGTCACAAAGCGATGAAGGTCAATAATTATTGTTTTTAGATGGTAGAATATGGAGTCTACAGTTTCCAAAACTTATTTCAACATTTGATTGTGATGTCACAAGGCTCTATTGAATTTTGATCACAATTATCTACATTTCAAAGTTCACAAAACAATGTGCATTTCATATTTCACAAATCAAACTTTGACCTTTGATTATGATGTCATAGATCGCCATATCTATGATGTCACAAAGCAATGAAGGTCAATTGTTTATAGATGTTAGAATATGGAGTTTACAGTTTCCAAAACTTATTTCAACATTTGATTGAGATGTCAAAAGGCCCTATTGAATTTTGATCACATCTATCTACATTTCAGAGTTCACAATAATACACATTTCATATTTCACAAATCAAATATGACCTTTGACTATATCATAGGTCACTATATCTATGATGTCACAAAGCCAAGAAAGGTCATTTATTGTTTTTAGATGGTAGAATATGGAGGCTACAGTTTCCAAAACTTATTTCAACATTTGATTGTGATGTCATAAGGCCCTATTGAATTTTGATCAGCATGATCTACATTTCAGAGTTCACATTAACGCCTATTTCATATTTCACAAATCAAACTTTGACCTTTGACTATGATGTCATAGGTCACCGTCTATGATGTCATAAAGCGATGAAGGTCAATTGTTTTTAGATGGTAGAATATGGAGTCTACAGTTTCCAAAACTTATTTCAACATTTGATTGTGATGTCACAAGGCTCTATTGAATTTTGATCACAATTATCTACATTTCAAAGTTCACAAAACAATGTGCATTTCATATTTCACAAATCAAACTTTGACCTTTGATTATGATGTCATAGATTGCCATATCTATGATGTCACAAAGCGATGAAGGTCAATTGTTTTTAGATGTTAGAATATGGAGGCTACAGTTTCCAAAACTTATTTCAACATTAGATTGTGATGTCATTAGACTCTATTGAATTTTGATCACAATTATCTATATGTCAGAGCTCACAATAATGCCCATTTCATATTTCACAAATCAAACTTTGACCTTTGACTATGATGTCATAGGTCACTGTATCTATGATGTCACAAAGAAATAAAGGTCAATTGTTTTTAGATGGTAGAATATGGAGTCTACAGTTTCCAAAACTTATTTCAACATTTGATTGTGATGTCATAAAGATCTATTGAATTTTGATCACAATTATCTACATTTCAAAGTTCACAAAACAATGTGCATTTCATATTTCACAAATCAAACTTTGACCTTTGATTATGATGTCATAGGTCACTGTCTATGATGTCACAAAGCAATGAAGGTCAATTGTTTTTAGATGTTTGAATATGGAGTCTACAGTTTCCAAAACTTATTTCAACATTTGATCCAGATGTCAAAAGACTTTTTTGAGTTTTGATCACATCTATCTACACTTCAAAGTTCACAATAATGCACATTTCATATTTCACAAATCAAACTTTGACCTTTGATTATGATGTCATAGGTCACAATATCTATGATGTCACAAAGCGATGAAGGTCAATTGTTTTAAGATGTTAGAATATGGAGTCTACAGTTTCCAAAACTTATTTCAACATTTGATTGTGATGTCATAAGACTCTATTGAATTTTTATCAGAATTATTTACATTTCAGAGTTCACAAATCAAAATGACCATTGACTATGATGTCATAGGTCACTGTCTATGATGTCACAAAGCAATGAAGGTCAATTGTTTTTAGATGTTTGAATATGGAGTCTACATTTTCCAAAAGTTACTTCAACATTTGATTGAGATGTCAAAAGACTTATTTAAATTTTGATCACATTTATCTAAATTTCAGAGTTCACAACAATGCACATTTCATATTTCACAAATCAAATATGACCTTTGACTATGATGTCATAGGTCACTATATCTATGATGTCACAAAGCAATACAGGTCAATTGTTTTTAGATGGTAGAATATGGAGTCTACAGTTTCCAAAACTTATTTCAACATTTGATTGTGATGTCATAAAGATCTATTGAATTTTGATCACAATTATTTACATTTCAGAGTTCACAAAACAATGTACATTTCATATTTCACAAATCAAAATGACCTTTGATTATGATGTCATAGGTCACTGTTTATGATGTCACAAAGCAATGAAGGTCAATTGTTTTTAGATGTTTGAATATGGAGTCTACAGTTTCCAAAAGTTACTTCAACATTTGATTGAGATGTCAAAAGACTTATTTAAATTTTGATCACATTTATCTAAATTTCAGAGTTCACAACAATGCACATTTCATATTTCACAAATCAAATATGACCTTTGACTATGATGTCATAGGTCACTATATCTATGATGTCACAAAGCAATACAGGTCAATTGTTTTTAGATGTTAGAATATGGAGTCTACAGTTTCCAAAACTTATTTCAACATTTGATTGTGATGTCACAAGGCTCTATTGAATTTTGATCACAATTATCTACATTTCAAAGTTCACAAAACAATGTGCATTTCATATTTCACAAATCAAACTTTGACCTTTGATTATGATGTCATAGATCGCCATATCTATGATGTCACAAAGCGATGAAGGTCAATTGTTTTTAGATGTTAGAATATGGAGGCTACAGTTTCCAAAACTTATTTCAACATTTGATTGTGATGTCACAAGGCTCTATTGAATTTTGATCAGAATTATCTACATTTCAGAGTTCACAATAATACACATTTCATATTTCACAAATCAAATATGACCTTTGACTATATCATAGGTCACTATATCTATGATGTCACAAAGCCAAGAAAGGTCATTTATTGTTTTTAGATGGTAGAATATGGAGGCTACAGTTTCCAAAACTTATTTCAACATTTGATTGTGATGTCATAAGGCCCTATTGAATTTTGATCAGCATGATCTACATTTCAGAG
The DNA here is from genome assembly GCA_916613615.1 of Steromphala cineraria. NCBI lineage: Eukaryota > Metazoa > Mollusca > Gastropoda > Trochida > Trochidae > Steromphala > Steromphala cineraria. Next base: position 78,404,015 of record OU744721.1, read on the forward strand.
TTCACATTAACGCCTATTTCATATTTCACAAATCAAACTTTGACCTTTGACTATGATGTCATAGGTCACCGTCTATGATGTCATAAAGCGATGAAGGTCAATTGTTTTTAGATGGTAGAATATGGAGTCTACAGTTTCCAAAACTTATTTCAACATTTGATTGTGATGTCACAAGGCTCTATTGAATTTTGATCACAATTATCTACATTTCAAAGTTCACAAAACAATGTGCATTTCATATTTCACAAATCAAACTTTGACCTTTGACTATGATGTCATAGGTCACCGTCTATGATGTCACAAAGCGATGAAGGTCAATAATTATTGTTTTTAGATGGTAGAATATGGAGTCTACAGTTTCCAAAACTTATTTCAACATTTGATTGTGATGTCACAAGGCTCTATTGAATTTTGATCACAATTATCTACATTTCAAAGTTCACAAAACAATGTGCATTTCATATTTCACAAATCAAACTTTGACCTTTGATTATGATGTCATAGATCGCCATATCTATGATGTCACAAAGCGATGAAGGTCAATTGTTTTTAGATGTTAGAATATGGAGGCTACAGTTTCCAAAACTTATTTCAACATTAGATTGTGATGTCATTAGACTCTATTGAATTTTGATCACAATTATCTATATGTCAGAGCTCACAATAATGCCCATTTCATATTTCACAAATCAAACTTTGACCTTTGACTATGATGTCATAGGTCACTGTATCTATGATGTCACAAAGAAATAAAGGTCAATTGTTTTTAGATGGTAGAATATGGAGTCTACAGTTTCCAAAACTTATTTCAACATTTGATTGTGATGTCACAAGGCTCTATTGAATTTTGATCACAATTATCTACATTTCAAAGTTCACAAAACAATGTGCATTTCATATTTCACAAATCAAACTTTGACCTTTGATTATGATGTCATAGATCGCCATATCTATGATGTCACAAAGCGATGAAGGTCAATTGTTTTTAGATGTTAGAATATGGAGGCTACAGTTTCCAAAACTTATTTCAACATTTGATTGTAATGTCATAAGGCCCTATTTAATTTTGATCACATCTATGTACATTTCAGAGTTCACAATAATACACATTTCATATTTCACAAATCAAACTTTGACCTTTGACTATGATGTCATAGGTCACTATATCTATGATGTCACAAAGCCAAGAAAGGTCATTTATTGTTTTTAGATGGTAGAATATGGAGGCTACAGTTTCCAAAACTTATTTCTACATTTGATTGTGATTCATAAGGCTCTATTGAATATTGATCACATCTATCTACATTTCAGAGTTTAACAATAATTCACATTTTATGTTTCACAAATCAAATATGACCTTTGACTATCTACATGATATGAAGAGTATGTATTCCAAATTTGATGAGATTGATCAAGTAGTTTCTGAGTTAAGTCCAAACTGTTGCTATGGAAACCAACACCGATGCTGACGTGAACAGGAACTCAGTGAAAACCAATATGTCACACGACCCTTCAGGGGGAGACATAAATATACTTTTTAAAGGAAGAAGAGCTTGGATTGCATGATAACAACTCACTCTGTAGGTGTGGGAGGTCTGACGGCCAGGAAGTCCCAGAGGTACACAGCCTCCCCCGCACTGATGAACCCATCCCCGCTTGGGCTGAACAGGATCTTGCTGATCTTCTCACTGTGACCGATAAACACCTGCAACAGAAGGTGTATATATGTTACTTCCATACTATTGATCAATATTCCTCTGACTTGACTTTTCAGGGTCACTATTGGAAGCTTCACTATTCACCGATGTCTACTCAGCAAACATATGTGGTAGATCTATTCTGTGCTTAAATAAGCAATTTTCTAAACAGTACTTGATGATGAATTAAACAGCAAAGTGTATAACAGTTTAAAGACTGATTTTTTTTAAACCATAGGAGTTGTCCATCACACAAATAATACACAAGGTATAAGGTGTTTGGCATTCTTTCTAGAATTTAATTTCCACAGATACCACTAAGCAAATATTGAACAAAGCATAATAATCCACATTGCTGATAGTGAAACATAATGCCTTCAGTAGACTCTTGTCTGAGTTGTTAGTGCTGCTTTAGCAATATTCCAATCGCTACGAGGTTTTTTGTAGATGATGCTGATGTACAAGCCTTGACTTAGCTACTGACAATCCTGGAAGTATTGACTGAGCTACTGACCTGGAAGTTGATGTCCAGGTTCATGTTGTAGTCCCAGATCTTCACGACTCTGTCCCCGGCTGTAGCTAGATACCTGCCGTCTCCTGTGGTGGTCATTGAGCTGCACCCGCTGCGATGAACGTGGTCAATCTGACAGGTTAAAGAATACCTCATCACACCATGATTCTCAACATCCAACACTTTGATATCCGAAAGGAATAATGACATGGAGAAGACTTCCCAATGAGTCTAGTCAAATGCAGCAGAACTACTACATTTGTGTCTTGTGTGACATCATGTAATCTTCAAGTAAGCTACTTGTTATTTTACTCATAGTTCTGTCCTGCTTAATTATGACTGATTTTTTTTCAAAATTCAAATCTTGATTAAGATAATCATCTAGAAATATAAACAAAATAAATCTCATTGTATAACAGAAGGGGGAGAATGTTCCACAAAGAATCTGTAACGTATTTGTCATTGAAATCCCTTAACACAATAACCTAAAAAAAACACCTCACATCTAATGAATACTATCAATTTAGGATTAAAAATGCAATAGACACCTCAAAGTGCATTAGCTTACCTCTGCCAGCAGTCTCCCTGTTCTAGCGTCGAATTTGATGAGTTTGTTTTCTGATGTTGACACTAGAAGATGGCCGACATTGACAGGAGCATACCCGACCTTCACAGCCATGTCTAGCGTGGTCTTATAGGTGTCGGATGGGTTGATGTTACTGATGTCCAGTCTCAATACCTAGGGCAAATAATCTCAAATAATTCAAATCCTTGTAATGTTATTCTTACACGAAATTAAGACAGATCATAAAAGCTAAATACAGAAATGGTAGTCATAGGTAGTGTCAGGAAATGCAATAGGCTTGAAAAGAAGCAAGCAAAAAATTCTGTTTAAATTGATGATAAAAGGAAAAATGTCCAAAATGTGTATAACCGGGTCTAAAGGTAACCAGGATCTTGGCTGATGAACAGGATATATAAACTTCATACTCTGCTAGTAGTAGCAGTTGGTTAATACCTGCACTCTTATATCTGTTAAACCAATCACTATCAGTTCCACTCACCTCATCTAGTGACCGAGCATCAACCACGCTGACAGTGAAGTCCGAGGGACCGATGAAGGCAACCCGTCTCCCACACGGACTGACAGCGAGAGCGTCCGGCCCGTGTCTCTCACCACGGGCCACAGTGTTAGCGAGCACTCTGATGATACTGTAGTTGGAAGAGCTGTCGTAGATGGCGAGAGAGCCCAGGCTACAAGCACTGTAGAGGAAGTCTCCGGTGGTAGAGTAGGAGAGTCCGGTGATCTTCCCTCGATGCTGTCTGTACAAGGTAAGGGAGAAGAGAAACTTCTTTATTTGATCTCAGTCAATGAGTTTGGCAACGTTTCAGGCATAAGTGGTGTTTGATCTAAATAGTAATGGTTGAAATCATTTTCTGCTAATATCTGTGAACTTCATGTTACTTTTTATATCGTTGTTGTCATTGAGAAATTTTAGCTATTACACCTTTCAATTTACCACAATCATAATTTCTATTCATATCTAGATATTTTTATCTTAAGGTAGAAGAAACCTTGGATTAAAGTCATGTAGTTACATAATATTTTAGATTAAGATATTTGGCTGAAAGAAGAACAAACTGTCACAGTTATCTCTCTAATTATATCTTGGCCATGGCAATGAGTGCTGAGATGATACAAAATACAGATCAAGAGGATGGACGTACTTGTGTTCTGCCAGGATGCTGGTTGTCTGTACATTGAACACTCTGATCACTCCGTTCTCGAAGCCACACGCCACGATCTGCCGGGAGGGATGGTAGCTGATTGCACACGGACACTCCTGGGGGGAGCTGAAGTCATACAGCTGCAGGAGAGGAAACATGAATTATTTATCTAAATCTCTAAAATAGAGTAACAAAATGGTAAGTACGTTCCATGAAGAGCTTGACATACTGTTTTAAAAAGGCCTTGTAAGGATAACAGCATGAGGATCCAATTGAGGATGCAGTTGATCGAATACAAGTTGGTAACAATGCAGAAGAGGGATAAATTTGACATCAACACAGAGAGGAGAAGAGGCGACAGAGTTTTGTGGTAACATGATTTAGGGGTGATCAGACCATATCAATGGTAATTAAACAAGTATCATGAATCTATAGAGGCTTTTCATATTTGCAGCAATGACACCACTGACACCTATAATGCCTCTCCAAGAGTTGCCGCCAGTACCTGTTGAAGAGTCTCTGCGTCCCAGACCCTGATGGTGTGATCCTCTGAGACTGTGGCCAGGTGCTTCCTGTACGGGTCCACCGCCACCCCAAACACTCGGCCTGTGTGGGATCTCATCACTGTTGTGTAGCTCTTTGTCGAGACATCAAGGGTTCCCAGGTTTCCCTGCAATAAGGATACCAACACTCACTTGAGGATGGAGTTTAGATACAATCTGCTTAACACTTTACATTTTACCAGTTTGGTGTTACTGTAGTACACATGAAACAGAGAAAGGGGGACTAGTCTACATCAACATGCCGGACCCAGAGTAGACTAGCTGATCCTCAGGTAAAAGAGGGAATGTTATTTGATGGCATGGTAATAAACGCTATGTTTGGAATCCACCTGTTCTCATGATCTCAATGACACTACAATGCTCTCGGATGAAAGTGCAAAAATTACATTTTCTTCTAAAAACATGTACTTTGAAGTTTATTTGCATTTTCTAATACAGTCTTCTCATATTCCAACCACTACCAGTCTTGCAAACACATTATGACATGCTTCTTGATTCAATAGAAAAATGGAGATCTAAGATAGAGCAAATGCCTAGTGCATAATTTCTTAACCAGGAATATAACTGTAATTGTTATGTAGGCTATGTTGGTGACTTATGGGTAGATAAGTTTTTGAATAGATAAGATATGAATGATATTTACCGATGAAGTCCCAGCCAATATCTTCAGTCCATCAGGGGAGAGATCAACTGCAGTCACTGGTCCTTCATGTTCTAAAGACATAACATCATAATAATTGCAACATTTCATGTTCATACTTTCAGATGATAACACCGATTTGACAGACATTAATCACATGTTTTGCCATATTTACATTTGTATGAAACCTTTATGAATAATATCTATCATTAACCTCTTGATAAAACCATTCCTCATGTAATATGTTATTCATAAAAGTATTAAATAGATGAAGAATTAACAATCAGCAGTGTAGGGTTATAGGGGAGGTAATAAACCTGATCTCAACACTTCCTTAATGACACATATGTGACATACCAGCTTCGAGGTAGATGTGAGCGAAGTCTAGTGGCCAGAGTCTGAGGAATCCATCGTCTGATCCCGTCACACAGAACGTCTCATTCACGGAGATACTGTTGATGGCTATACCAGAACCTAGGAGGAAAACCAAGGAGTGGAACAAAAAGGACTATATGATTTGTGAATAAGTGGACCCTATTCCATGATCTCTCAAAGCCTTGTGAAAAGCTTGGATACCAAATAAAAGTACATTAACATTAAGCATTTGATTTTTAAGTCACATTTATTTATAGAAAACCTTTTATAAGAAGTATTCTTTAGGGGCCTTTTTTTCCATTGACAAAAGATAATATCTTAAAACTTTAATGAACATTCTACAGTAAGATTCTAGTCAACCTACCTGATTTAAAAGTTTCTTTCTCTCTTCTTGCTGATTTTACAGTCGGTAGAAGACGTTTGACATGTCTTATTGTCAGTTTCTTGTAATCTAGTTCAAATATGTATCCAGACCGTGTACTGGCATAGCTGTCAGGGTAGAAGAATAGACTTGCTTTAATAAAATATAAAATAGACACGCATCACATGATATATCACAAAACATATTGTTATTAGTTTTAGTTAGGAGGCGCACACTTGAATTTCAATTATTTATTTATTCACACATAATGGACAGTTTCAATTTTGTCTCAACATCTAATATGCAACAAAAACATTATCAGCCTAAAAAAAAAAAGAAAAAAAGTACAGGTACATTAAGATGCCAATTTAGTCAATCTAGAAAAGATAAATAATTGAATCACATAAGATTTCATATCATTCAAGCTCAAACTTTCCATTCACAATTTATCAACACAAAAGTCAGCAATCTGTAATGTTCTTACACGATGCGTTCATCAGGATCCTTGTCTGCTTGGAACCCTGCCTCGAAGGCCACGTCAGTGAACTCCATGTTGTGGTACTCCGCTAGCTGGACAGGTGCAGATCTCAGGGATCCTTCCTTCACACGCCACAGTCGCACGTTGTCTCGACCACACGACACCATCCTAGAACACAGGCAGTTCCTCTTGGTGAGATTATGAATAAATAAGTGTTGGGAATGAAACTAACAAGTTGTTTGGAATGCCCTTATAAAATCATTATGATCTTCTCTTTTCACGCTAGAGGCAACAAAGCTTGACAAAAACTGTTATATTGATTAATGTGAATATTCAATGTAGAGGTCCCACACACGACTCTCATGAAATCTTGAAAAAACTTTGTTTGAATTGTTTATGAAATCTTTATCAGATATTTGGTATCAAGGAATAATAAACCAATCTTCTCATGTGTACCTGGTGTCATCAAAGGAAGCAATCTTCATCCTACAGATGTCGACATCAGAATGAGCCTTGGCTATAACTGTCACTTCTCTGCTCTTGGAAACTCTTGATGTGTTCCATACGACCACCATCTGAATGAGATCCATGAGCATGTCAACCCAAAAATGGAGTAAAAAGCTTGATATTTTACAAGTGCGTCAATCACTTATCTTGAATTGTTTAAAGAATTTTAACCATAATTTGAAAACATTATAAGATAGTAGCTTACATTTTTGCCTTGGTTATCCTTCCCCACACCACACAGAACATTGCCTTTATGGGAGAAACTGAAACAAAGAAAGACATAATCATTCATGTTTTGCTTTTGATTCTTTTCATGAGCATAAGGAATTATTCATAAATTTCCCCACACTGTCACACTTTAATCTATTCAATCAATAGAATTTTTTTTCTCTAAAAGATACATGAAGTCAACTTGATATTATAATTCTACTATAAAAGAAATTTGATTATCATAAAATGAAACTATTTTTTCAAGTATTAATACTTTTTCTATCTCCCTTCAACAAATCTGTCCATTTCAAATATAATGCTGTTGTGTTGTGTTCCAAGATAAGTGAAATAACCAGTTACCTAAGACATGAGAGAGAATATTTATGAGTCTACAACAAATATTATACTCTCCATCCCGTCTTGCAAATCTAATCATTTCAATTAGGTTACGGTAACTTATTAAAATCTAAATATTTTAGATATTTAAATACCTACCTAACTTAGTATATGCCACTTACCTTTCTCACGAGAGACAGAGGTTTACCGCGAAATTCATCGTGCTTACCGGATGGGCTGCCCCCAGCCCACTGCGCATGAGCGGGAAACCGGAATCCTGGGTAAAATTCGTATCATACTTTCTGGAAACGAAGTCTTGTAAGAGACATCCAATGAAGTCCGAAGGGGAGGTCGGGCGGGAGTAATTCCTACTAAGTTAGGTAGGTATTTAAATATCTAAAATATTTAGATTTTAATAAATTTTTAACCTACCTAACTTAGTATATGCCACTGATCCGACAGTAGGGAGGAGGGAGGACGAGTCATCAAGGTAGGGAACATCCATCAAACATCCTCCCGGAGTGGGAACGACCGAAGCGAACTGCACAGAGAAGCAAGCGGTGAACCCCACGAAGTCGCCAACAACGAAACAACTCAACAGGTGCAGGGTGAGAAGTAACGAAGTAGACAAGTTTTCAGCTTACCCTAAAGAGACGTTGGGGCAGCTAGCTGTTGGGCTACCAGCAACGGTCCAAAGGTCTGCAGGCCTTGCACGTCTTCCACAGCGAGGTCTCGGAGGTAGTGGGATGCGAAGACCGTCGTAGAGCGCCAGAAACATCCTTCCATGATGGCGGGAACTGAGCAGTTGCGATGTAAAGCCATGGTGGATGCAAGTGCCCGGATCTCGTGCGGGTTGCTGGCGACAGGGTGAGGTAAGCCAGCTGCGTCATATGCTGCTAGGATGACGGTCCGGAGCCACAGCGAGAGGGTGTTTCTGGTGACTTCTCCCTTGGCAGATGGTGAAAAGGGGATGAAAAGTCTTTTCCTGGTGCCTCTCTTGGGCGCAGAGCGGTCGATGTACTCCCGAAGGGCACGTACAGGACACAAAGCGAGTTCCTCCGCATCAGAGGACGACACGATCTTGGAGAGAGGAGGGATGGTGAAAGTCCTGCCCGGTTGTCCAGGAAGCTGATTCTTGGCAACGAAGTTCCACAAGAGGCCGAGGTGAGCTGAACCCTTCCTAGACTGCTCAAACCGCACTCTGGTGACGTCCAGTGCGTGCAGCTCACTCACTCTAGCGGCAGTAGCAAACGACAGGAGGAAGGCCGTCTTCCTGGAGAGATCTTGGAAAGAGGCCTCTGACAGAGGTTCGAAGGGAGCTCCTCGCAGGTATCTGAGGACGACGTTGAGGTCCCAAGCCGGAGGTCTGAACTTGAGTTTCTGGTCCTCCAGCTTGAACGACTTGAGGAGAGCGACCAGCTCGGGGACCTTGGAGAACTTCCTGTCTGATTTTACGGCGAGGACAGAGTTGAGCGCCGACAAGTACGTGGATATAGTCCCACCCTTCAAGTGACGTTTCTGGCGGAGGTGAAGGAGGAAGTTGGCCACAAACTGGGGGTCCACGGACAAAGGATCCCGGCCTGCGTCTCTGCAGAAGTTCTCGAAGGACAGCCACTTGTCATCGTACAGCGACCTCGTGGATTGCCTGTGGGCTCTGGAGATGGCACTGGCTAGTCGTCCTGAGTAACCCTTGGCCCGGAGTGATCTCTGAAGATGGTCCATACGTGCAGAGCGTACCTCTCGGGATCTGGGTGAAGCTGACGACTGAGAGGATGACGAAGCAGGTTTGGCCACTTTGGAAGAGGGAGCGGATCTTTTTCGGCGAGAAGAAGAAGATCGGGGAACCAGCCTCTCGCCGGCCAGTAGGGCGCGACCAAAGTCAGTCTGAGGTGAAGTGTGTCCCTGATCTTGGCGACGACTTTGGTCAGGAGAATCGGAGGTGGAAAAGCGTATGCGTCCAGATTCTCCCACGACAAGGACATGGCGTCGACGGCCCAGGCTGCTGGGTCGGGGAGAGGCGAGACGTACACCGGAAGCTGATGGTTCTGCTTCGTGGCAAACAGGTCGAGGAGAGGACGGTGGACCTGAGCGGCGATGAGAGCGAAGGCTTCCGGGTTCAACATCCACTCTGTTGGTGACGGCTTGTCTGGTCTGGACAGGGCGTCCGCGAGGACGTTCCTGCAGCCTGGAATGTGTCGAGCTCTGATGAAGATCTGATTCTCGTCCAGAAGATGGAAGAGCTCGAAGGCCTGTTCTAGGAGCTGATGAGAGCCTGTCGTTCCTTGGTTCCTGATAGTCCAAACGACCGTGGAGTTGTCTGAGGCCAGGAGAAGGCGGCTGCCTCGAAGAACTTGAAGCCAATGCGTCACTGCTAGGATTACTGCCTGCATCTCCAGATTGTTTGAGTGCCAGGTGGTCTGAGGATGCGTCCAAAAGCCTGACGCAGTCTGATCCCCGAGATGAGCTCCCCAGCCCTGGAGCGAAGCGTCCACGAATAGTTCCTGGTTGTGTTGAAACTCTAGCAAAGAGACGCCTTCGCAGACGTTCGATGGCTGTGTCCACCAACGGAGGTACTGGCTGAGGTGCGCAGGCAGGGAGATCCTTACTGACGTGTCGTCCGACCGGATGTAAGGGCTGAGGAACACCTGGAGAGGGCGGATCATGAGACGACCTCTGAGCGTGAGGGCCTGGGCGGACGTGAGGAGTCCCAGAAGAGATTGCCAATCTCTGAGTCGAAGAGGGGACACCAGGGCTCGGTGGACGAAGGATCTTGGTCCACCTGTCTGGAGGAACGAGTAGGAGGCCCAGGTCTGTCCGGAAGCGCCCCCCTATGAAGGTCAAGTCTTGGGAGGGGACAAGCTGAGACTTCTCCCGGTTGACTAGCCATCCCAGCTGGCGGAGGAGGTCGAGGGCCAACGCCGCCTGTCTGCGTAGAACGAGTGGTTGAGGATTGGACATGAGACAGTCGTCGATGTAGGGGTCGAAATGCATCCTTCTGAGATGGAGATAGCGGCAGATGGGAGCTGTGATCCTCGTGAATAACCACGGAGCCGAAGAAATTCCAAACGGCAGGACCCGCCACTGGTAATGTAGGCCCTGGAAGACGAACCGCAGGAACCTCCTGTGAGGCGGGTAGATCGGCACGTGGAGATAGGCGTCCTGTAAGTCGAGGCTGACCATCCAATCGCCTGGAGACAGCTGGGCTCGGAGAGCGTCTAGGGAGGTCATGCGAAAGTGGGATGGTGGCTCCATGTAAAGCTCGTTGAATGTCGCCATGTTGTGGATCATTCGGAACTTGGTGGATTTTTCTTCGGGACCAGGAAGATTGGTGAGTAAAACCCTGGGGCGTGATCGGGTTGTAGCACCAACTCCAGAGCGTTCTTGTCGGTAAGCATCTTGATGTTCTCTGCTAGAAGAGCGCTCTGGGCTTCTGAGTAGTCCCGTGCCAGGGGAGTCGCGGTCACGGGGGGAGGGCAGGTCAATGGCAACTTGTAACCTGTCCTCAGGGTGTTGGTGACGTAAGGATCTTCTAGTAATGTCCAGTTGCGCCAGAAGATCCCTAATCTCCCGCCTACGGGTGTGGGGTGCACCGGCACGACTGGGGGCGGGAGGACCCAGCCGCGTGGGGCGCAGACATCACTGTCTGGAGTAGGGTCGCTTGCCACCCCTGCCTCCGCGTGGCTTGGGGGCGTCCCTTCCTCTGGAGGAGTTGGCAGAGCGCTGGTACTGCGAGGAGGGACCTGATCTGGAGGGCTGCGTCCTGACACGCTGGCGCTTGTAAGGGCGTTGGCTCGTATTGTTCTGACGTCTGAAAGAGATGTTGGAGACGTGCTGCAGCGTCCGGAAAGCAACCTCCGTCTGAGTCACTGAGGCCTGCTCCTTGTAGACCTCCGGAATCTTGTCAGCGAAAAGAGTCGCGGCCGTGGGGGGAGCCTGTAACAGGGACTTCTTGAACTCAGAGTCCCACGCACACTGGTCCAGGAAACCTGAGCGCCGAAGGTGAGTGAGGGAGCCGAGGCCAGCTCTCACGTTGTCGAGAATAAGAACCATGTTGCGCCGCTGCCAGTCCATCAAGGTGTGGAGGTGATCTAGACGGGAAGGGTTGTCGACGTCTAAGTCGGCCTTGATCGCGTCAGTCGAGGAGAGGAGGATCGAGATATGCCTCAGAGTCCTTCTGAGGGCAGCCTCCACCGAAGAGATCTGAGTGTCCGAAACCTTGTAAGAGTGGTTGAGGTTTGGGGCCAGGCGTCCTATGGCGTCATCCAGGGCGGCGGCCTTGTCGAAGCGGCTGAGCGAGTGCACGGGCGTGGCCGCAGGTAGCTTCGAGGACTTCAGGGAGGAAGACAGCGAGAGCTTCTGGAAGTCGTCCTGTAAGGCGGCTATACCTTCCAGCACATCAGGGTGAGGGGGGAGCTTGAGGTCAGGGTCCTCACGCACACAAGTGAGAGGGTCCGAGCCACCAGGGGAGGAGCCCTCTGGGAGCCTGTCGGCGATCCAGCTAGACACCATCTTCAGAGGCAGGAAGGTGGGGCCCTCTGCCTCGTCGTCATCGTAGTCTGGGACGAAGTGGCGCTCATCATCGCTGATAACAGGAGAGTGGCGCCTCTTCCTGGAAGATCTGGGCGTCTTCGGTGGCGTCCGGGAGCCGGAGGGGCGTGAGCGCCGGGAAGTGGACCTGTCCACTGAAGGAGAGCGAGAGCGGGAAGGCGTCCTGGAGCGCCGCGAGCGTCGTTGGCGCCGAGGAGGGGAGGGGCTCCTGGAGCGACGAGGTGAGCGAGAGGTTCTGACGTCCCTGGGAGGGGAGTCTCTGGAACGCTGGCGCCGGTCTGAGCGCTGCTTGGGGTCCAGGCGTTGGCGTTGGGTTGTAGCACCAACTCCAGAGCGTTCTTGTCGGTAAGCATCTTGATGTTCTCTGCTAGAAGAGCGCTCTGGGCTTCTGAGTAGTCCCGTGCCAGGGGAGTCGCGGTCACGGGGGGAGGGCAGGTCAATGGCAACTTGTAACCTGTCCTCAGGGTGTTGGTGACGTAAGGATCTTCTAGTAATGTCCAGTTGCGCCAGAAGATCCCTAATCTCCCGCCTACGGGTGTGGGGTGCACCGGCACGACTGGGGGCGGGAGGACCCAGCCGCGTGGGGCGCAGACATCACTGTCTGGAGTAGGGTCGCTTGCCACCCCTGCCTCCGCGTGGCTTGGGGGCGTCCCTTCCTCTGGAGGAGTTGGCAGAGCGCTGGTACTGCGAGGAGGGACCTGATCTGGAGGGCTGCGTCCTGACACGCTGGCGCTTGTAAGGGCGTTGGCTCGTATTGTTCTGACGTCTGAAAGAGATGTTGGAGACGTGCTGCAGCGTCCGGAAAGCAACCTCCGTCTGAGTCACTGAGGCCTGCTCCTTGTAGACCTCCGGAATCTTGTCAGCGAAAAGAGTCGCGGCCGTGGGGGGAGCCTGTAACAGGGACTTCTTGAACTCAGAGTCCCACGCACACTGGTCCAGGAAACCTGAGCGCCGAAGGTGAGTGAGGGAGCCGAGGCCAGCTCTCACGTTGTCGAGAATAAGAACCATGTTGCGCCGCTGCCAGTCCATCAAGGTGTGGAGGTGATCTAGACGGGAAGGGTTGTCGACGTCTAAGTCGGCCTTGATCGCGTCAGTCGAGGAGAGGAGGATCGAGATATGCCTCAGAGTCCTTCTGAGGGCAGCCTCCACCGAAGAGATCTGAGTGTCCGAAACCTTGTAAGAGTGGTTGAGGTTTGGGGCCAGGCGTCCTATGGCGTCATCCAGGGCGGCGGCCTTGTCGAAGCGGCTGAGCGAGTGCACGGGCGTGGCCGCAGGTAGCTTCGAGGACTTCAGGGAGGAAGACAGCGAGAGCTTCTGGAAGTCGTCCTGTAAGGCGGCTATACCTTCCAGCACATCAGGGTGAGGGGGGAGCTTGAGGTCAGGGTCCTCACGCACACAAGTGAGAGGGTCCGAGCCACCAGGGGAGGAGCCCTCTGGGAGCCTGTCGGCGATCCAGCTAGACACCATCTTCAGAGGCAGGAAGGTGGGGCCCTCTGCCTCGTCGTCATCGTAGTCTGGGACGAAGTGGCGCTCATCATCGCTGATAACAGGAGAGTGGCGCCTCTTCCTGGAAGATCTGGGCGTCTTCGGTGGCGTCCGGGAGCCGGAGGGGCGTGAGCGCCATGAAGTGGACCTGTCCACTGAAGGAGAGCGAGAGCGGGAAGGCGTCCTGGAGCGCCGCGAGCGTCGTTGGCGCCGAGGAGGGGAGGGGCTCCTGGAGCGACGAGGTGAGCGAGAGGTTCTGACGTCCCTGGGAGGGGAGTCCCTGGAACGCTGGCGCCGGTCTGAGCGCTGCTTGGGGTCCAGGCGTTGGCGTTGGTCCCGATCTCCCGAGCGTTGGCGCTGATCCTGACGCTGGTCACGATCCTTGGAGTGCTGGCGCTGGTCCTGGCGCTGGTCCGAGCGTTGGTCGTGGCGCTGGCGAGTGTCAGGGCGCTGGTCCTGGCGCTGGTCTAGGCGTGAGTCCGGGCGCTGGTCCTGGTCGAGGAGAGGTCGCTACACTCTGCACAGCGGTCGTCCACAAGGCAGATCCTGGGAAGACAGTCTGGGCAGCGGAGGTGTGGGTCCTTGGCCGACTTGGAGGAACGACACAGGACACAATAGACTCTTGGCATAAATACTGTAACACATAAGACAGAGACATGCCAATCATGGAGACAAACACAAGGGGAATGCATAAAATTTTTTAAAAAGAATTAGAAATTTTTTTAAGAGCGTGCCCCTTTAAGGGCAAGTGAAAACGGGATAATTTATGTCACGGAAGGGTTGCCGTAGAAAATTAAATAAGATGTAATGAAATAATTTTGGAGCAAAAAATTATTATTACAAGTTTATTTAATAAGAATAGATGCAAAAATGAAATGCATTAGATGGAAAATGTAATATGAAATTAATATATAGGAATAAGTGATTATGATATATATTAATTTGTGATTGAAAAAATTTTATGAAATTTTTTGTGAAAGAGATATAGAAAATAAAATATAATGCGATATATTGTTATTTTTATATGCAATGGGATATAGGCTGATGGAAGTAATGCATAGAAATACTTAGAAAGTGATTAAAAATGCAAAACGAGTTTTTAGAAGGAAAAAACAGGCAGCCATAGTCTTTGGACCAGACCAAAGGTAGATGTGACGTAAGCAGGAATGCGGACGTGCAGAAAAGCAGGTCAACAAAACCAGCCCACGTAGATGGAAAAACAAGAGGGAAAAGAAGGAAGGGGGTACGAAAACAGGCAGATCGACCCCCCAGAAGGTATTTCCAAGTGAAATAGAACATGCAAAGTACATAACATGGCGAGGTGCCACGTACGTGAGCAAAATCACCAAGTGCAAAAAGATCGCGAAAGCGAAGTTAGAAGGAAACATCGATACATTAGAAACGATGGGGGCAGCAAAAGGATAATGACGGAAGGAAAGGAAGGAAAAAGACCAAAAAAACCAACCGTAGAAGAAAATCGGCAAGCAAGACGAAATACATGCGTTCTCTAAGAGAGAGAAAGAAAGTATGATACGAATTTTACCCAGGATTCCGGTTTCCCGCTCATGCGCAGTGGGCTGGGGGCAGCCCATCCGGTAAGCACGATGAATTTCGCGGTAAACCTCTGTCTCTCGTGAGAAAGGTAAGTGGCATATACTAAGTTAGGTAGGTTAAAAATTTATAATAGTAAAGTAACCAGTTACCTGAGACTGGAGAGAGAGTGAACGTGAGTCTTGCACATGGAGAGACACTCCCCAGTCTGGTACCTCCAGATCCGCACCACACTCATCTGACCAGTCTGTCCCGACGCGACCAGGGTACCAGTACCAGTCATAGATAGACACGATACCTGCACACAACAAGGCAACATTCATCAACCATTGTCAACTCACTGCAATTCCATTTTGCTGTATGTCTTGCACTTTATGACGTTTCAATGTCAACACAATGTATGCCTTGATATAATTAAACTCACTATGCTGTCATTCAAGGTACAACTTACAAATATGAAATACTATACAAAAGATATTAAATTTCTATTTCAAGGTTAGTAAAATACATTTTTAAGCTGGAATTATTGTAAATGAAAACAATCGTAAAATGATTTTCTCTCTTCAAATGTAATGAGATACACATAATTCTAATCAGGTTCCCAATACACAATAGCATCTTGTTGTTTAAAAAAAAATTATGATATTATTAGTTACTGATCATGCCAAAAGTAATTTTTCATAATTTTGTAACTACACTTTCATAAAAAGCAAAATTGTAATTATAAGACCATATCAGCAAGTTCTGTATGTGCCTTTGATAAATAAGATCATACCTTATCAGTGTGTCCAATAAGAAATCTCTGATGTCCATTTGTAATCTTCATAATGACAACAATAGCATGGCAGGGGTAGACAACTGTTGATCCATCCAAGCTGAATACCGCCTAACGGTTGAGAAAGAAATAGTCAATATTATAGAGCCATCTTTAAAAAATGTTTAGATACTAATAACTAATATCTATCAATTTGAAAAACAACAGAGAAGAAGCAGTTGTTAGAAATATGCAATGAAGATTAAAAAGTTTTCACATCAGAATCCAAAAGAAAGTTTGTTGAGACATACAAATTTGCATCTTATTGTTGAATTGCAAAATTGAATTAAATTTAAATTAGCACCCATAATTGTTTCTGATAAAAAAACAACATAACATATTCATGTAGATAACAGCATGAGAGTCTTTTAAAAGTACAAACCTCTTTGTACGTTCCGCCACCAAATCCAACTATTCTCTTCAGCTTCATAATGGGGTCTGGCTCAAGTGTCTGAAACAACATTGAACTCTGCTAAGACATTGCATCATTAACTGACAGGTGTTAAGATTTTGAAAGAAACAGGGAGCTTCATTGCCAGTAAAGTTAATGTCGCAATCAACGTTGTTTAACTGATGTGAAGGTACAAGATCATGATATTAACTTTCTTATACAAATCTGGTCTCAAAGACCATACAAACATTGACTTACAACTATCTCTGAACCAAGATTGCTTTGAAAATAGGTCCTTGATTAAACCGGAATCACACATGAATCAGAGCTCTCACTCGTTCTCTATGTTACTATCATTGTAGATCCATAAATGTTATTGCACTTGTTTTGGGCAATATTCATTAAAAAGAAAGTAGATATGGAAACCAGTCCTACCTTATATGATGGCTTTGGTGGAAGGAAAGTAGAAGGAACAGGCATACTTCCTGACACGCACTAGACACGGGGAAGGAAAGGGTGAATGTTAGTGAATGGGTGAACAATGAATCTTTCTGGAAACCCTCTCATGTTTTTTGGTTTCTTTCAAAGGAAGAAAAGAAAAATGGCAATATTATGTATGATACTAGTATTATGTACATACATTATTGAAATGTTTCAACAAAATAACACATGATAACCATTCTTCTTTAACTGATATTTGCAATAGGGGTCCAGATCACTGTAAGGGCGATCAATGCAATTAGTATCAACTACCATATATTACAATGTATACGGCGACCTCGTACATAGGGCGACCCCCTTTCTCAGCCCCCCAAATTGCTGCCAAAATCATATATCTCATCAATAAGGCAACCCCCCTTCTAGCAGGTCGCTGAAACAGTCGACATGACAGACAACTCGTTGACAAGATTGCGTAAGGATAAATCTAGGTCGGTAATTTTTAAGTGAAATATCATGTGTAATTAAAAGATAAATAAATTACTTACGGTGTTTGTTATTTTATTCAATGATTTATCATTTGCTTCTGATAACAAGCAAGGCTACAGTCAACAAACTCCCATTACTGTGTCATGTTTCGTTTTCATCATTCGGCAAGCAAACACGTGTTGAATATTTCCTTTGGTCCGGTACATGGATAATTTTGATTGATAAGTTATTTTGAATTTTCATTCATATTTCTCTCTATATTTTCATTTAAAAATAACAATAAGACAAAGGTATTTTATTTTACAAGATTAAATTTGAGATGACATCGATGATTGTGTAATGAACATCCGGTGTAAACATTGACTTGCTTGACTTGTTGGGTTGGCAGATACCCCTCACTTGGCCTCTAGTTTTTGACCTTGTCTATTAGGCGACCCCCTTCTTTGACCCCCTAATTTCTGGCATAAAAAACTTGCCTTATATATTGAAATATACGGTAGAAGCCATATCTCTTTGCTTGATATTTCCTAGTAAATTCCTACAATGAATGTAGTATCATGTAAGACATCAAGGACTCTCACCTCTCCTCTCCTGTTTCTGTCCTTACAATGGAGGACGAGATCATCGTCAGGGTGAGCGAAGATGTGCACCTCCCCTGCCGTGTCCTGGTGAATAGAGAGATCCTCCAGGCCAACACACGGTAGCTCCGTCGTCACCGGCTGTCGTCTCACTTTCTGAAGGTTCATAATCATCATACAATGAACACAACCTCTCTTTATGGAGAATGGAGTTTAATTCAATAACCACAATCACTAACGAACAATAATATATATGTAAAGTGTGGATCATAAAATTACTTTCCATATTGGAGTTAACTCACTTAATTATTTCTGAATTTGTTCCAGAAAATTCAAGTTGAATGATAATGTGATGATTGGAATGGAGGGAATACGGTTGAAAATTTTCTATGAGATATTGAGTAGGCAACTAATAAATTTCATTTTAGCATAATAGAAATTTCCTGTCAGAATGTATAGCAAATCTTTGCCTAGGGACTTAGAAGGGCCAACATGAAGGTATACATTACCTCTTTTGGACTTGTGAGTTTGTGTATCATGGAGACCCTCTCAGACACACACTTACTCACGTCCACTGTACGAGGGGCAATTCTCTTGGGGCTCTGTCCTCGTACACTGACTGTTGATACAATTAGCAAAATACAGTTGATATAAAACCTAATTTTTCAAAACTGCTTATTCAATTAAAATCAAGGATTATGAAAAAAAGAATATTCTGGTTGCCATGAATTAAGAATTTACAGTATTGAAAAAAATATAAAATTGAGTTTTTAATTAATGACATTGTCAATTCTAAAATACAAATTAATGGACATTGCTGAATGAAGAACTTACTGTGCTTGCCACTCTGAGATTCAGTTGGCTGTATGGAGTCATGAGGTTTGTTTTTGCCATCAGAAGGAAATCTGGAAGCATATATCAGCATACTAAATTGATCATGAAAATATTAACAGTATGAACAAAGATAACACTTTTAATATTTTGAAACTATTATGTACATATAAAAACATTTTTGATTAATGTACCACAATCTCTTCATATCAACAAACTCACCTTATCAAATCGTAGCACTCATGCCAGTTGTCTCCCTTGAAGAGCGGATATGACATTTCTCTAGGCATCGGTGTTACTCCCTTTCCTAGTAACCCTCTCTTCTTAGCATCCTCTAGTGTAATACCTGGGTGAATGTAAACCTCAAATATGAATTTCCTATTACTTTATTTAAATGATGACACATGAAAATAAAGATAAGTTCCAAAGAAATATTGGAACATGTTTGAGCACAAAAAAATGCTGGAGGTTAACATTACAATAGTTTACAACAATTAGATAAATACTCTCTAATATTATATTTTGGGATAATAGAAAGAATGATTGTAAATAGACTTCACTACAAACCTGTTCTACAGAATATGATGCAAATGCAAGTAGTTTCGCTTACATAGGAGACCTTAAATGTTTAACAAGCAAATATTGGAATCAATAGATTTAGCTATAAATATGAATGAAAGTCTTTCATGGCTCAGTATATCATTAACTCAGGAAGAGTGCAAAAGGTCTAAAAACCTTATATCATATAAGTGACTTCCTGTTTCAAGAAGGATAAAATAGCAGTGACCTCTCACCTGGGTCGTACAGCATGTCGCTGGTGAATATGTTCTTGACGGTCATGTTAGCGCAGAGTCTGACGCTCTTCAGGTACGAGAACTTGCGGTTGAGGTACATGGAGAGGATGTAGTGGAAGTCCAGACACAGAACCGTCCACTTGATTGACATGGGTGTCGGACCACTGTTATCTGTGAAAAAATTGTTTTTTCATGTTATGCTTTATTTTAATTTTAAAAGCATATAATAATTCAACAAACAAGACTTATGTTAGTTACTTATCTATATGAAGCCTGCCATTTGGATTACTCCATTTCAATAAGATTTTTGTAACGTAGTTTGAATACATCTGATGGCAAAATGGCATGGGTTCCTCATTCTATTGGGTAGGTCAGTAATGATTGAACAAGTTCGGTAAAGATGACATGAACATTGAAGTTTAAGAAAGTAGGAAAAAGTAGTCTGTGATCTAATAATTGGATGTGATACAATCACTATTTGACAATAACAATTATTCTTATTATATTTATAAAAGATGAAATTCATCAAATTTATTTTCAATATGAATATAGTGTGCACTAGAATCAGCGTTTGAATACTGACAACATACCTCTGCAACTACTTCCAGTGTTTGAGTGCACCGACCCACCAAATGGACTTGTCACAAACGGAAATTGTAGCCATGTGGATGTTGATTTAAATTCTTTAAATAGATTTGAAAATGACACCCGGACAACTAAATTATCTTGTGTTGCAATGTCCAAATGAACGACAAAATATTTGGAAGGTATTGGTCGAAACATCAGGTAGAAGTATCGGCCAGTCAGTCCAATCGACTGTGAGGTTGTTTTTGGCAGTTGGATATAGTTCCCTGCTGGGATTGATCCAGTAACTTTGTATACTGTGCCTTTGACAGTTTTGTCCTGCGAAGTAAAATAAGTTAGGATTAGAAAAATACACTTACTTACACAATCAAGGACCAATAAAATTTTAAGACAAAATGATAATGTGGATGTATTGTAAGCTGGAATGCATTTAGGCATTCTTGCAACATCATTCACTTGTTTAAAGGAATTTAAATAGTTCTATTAATCATAGAAATTATTAATCATATAAGTAACATTATTAATTTTTACCATTGAAGAAGATACTTCTCCTTCTTTTGAGGACTTCTTCCATGACTGGACATTGAAATGCTTGAAGACATTGACATAAGGATGTTGCCACACTGCAAAAGAACAATAACATCTAGTGTTAAAAGATTGTCATCACGTTAAAATATATCATATTAATATATAAAAACAGTATGATAAACATATTTCGTCTATATATGTAGATTACCCCTCATCAAAAAGAGTGGAAAGATTAGAATAGAGTAGGGTGTATGAAGCAGTCATAAAATATTGACAAGTCCAGACATGTTTCCATGATTAATGTCCTGTAACAATATTTACAAGGGTATTTTACACATACTTATCTTTTATACATACGATTTATTGCACAGATCTTAACGAGAAAGTTGTCATTCAAAATGCATCAAATTTGGAAGTACTCTGGTGATTCAAAGACTTCTGGTAAGTGATGAAAGTGCCAGTGGCGTCACCTTGCCGACTTCCAAACTGGGACAAACTATCTAGTGGATTAATGCTGTACAAGTACAGACCTTTCAGCTGCAATTATTTCAAACTTTATCATTTGAACTTACGATGTGCCATGTTGATATACTCCGATCAAGCAAGCATTGGTTACAAATTAATGGAAATCAGAAATCATTCTCGCAGAGTTTGTTTTGGTTTTGCCGCCACACTTCCTGCCCCTCTGCGCATTCCAAACTGAGCATTTATTACTTCTCATTTCCGGTCGGTGCGCCCGTAAATAAAAATGGGAGGGAGAAACGCGAGGGAGTTTGTAAATACCTACTGACGGAATAACAGTGACCAGGGACATGTGTGTTGTGAGTTGTAACTTTATTCAATCCTCAATTAGAAGATCATGTAAATTACTCGTCTTTAATTAATGTATTCGTTAATTAGCGTGTCTCACCTGTAGATTGTCCCACCTGACGACGTCATCAGCCAGGTGAAACAGGTGTTTATTTCAAACATCACTCAAATGAGCTCGCCTCACGTTATCATGACTTGAGTTCTTGAGGTTATGTATGGTTTTGGTGAATGAAAGTGTGTATATCTCGTTTGTTTCAATGGAGTTATCACATGAACTTTTGTTCAGTGTTATGAGAGAGTTTACTGCTGTGGAACTTTTTTTATAAGCTGTCATTGTCATTAAAATGAAATTGTAAAGTCCAGTTATGACAGTTTATGATTATGGCATTTGCTTATCAGTTAAGTGTTGGAAAGTCTAAAAATAGGATAAAAGTTTGTTTTGAAATTGTTAAGAATTTTAAGTGTTCTATTAAATTATATGGCATTAGTTTATTTTCTTAATTTTATTGAAATTTTTATTTGTGTCTAAAATTATATTGATTTAGGAATTAAAAATTGTGAACTTCAAACAAATCAAACTATCATAAATTCAGATAGTTTTTATTTTGATCTCTTGTCTCATGCAGTTTATTAATTTTGAAAAGCTGAATTTCATAATTTGATACCTCAAAATCACAATTCTGACAGCTTCTGAGTTTTACAAATTATTTACACAATTCTGTAGAATTTGTTTCTTTTAGACACCACATGCTTGATACATATACAATGTATATATATAGTTTCACTTCAGTTTTAATTTTTTTTTCAAAGTACTTAAATCAAATAATGTAGATATTTAAAAATGTCTTTACAAATTTGAATTTCAAATAATTGAATAACAAGCGGTACCCATATTGTAGAAATCAAGCATGGAAACTGTAAATGAGCTGTTGTTCCCATGTTAACGACACACAGTAATGGAATGGTTGTTGTTATAATGACTGCGAGGCAGCTGTGATCGTAGCCTGGGGATTGTTCCGTTATATTACAACCATATTGTCTGTTCACAACTGTGCAAGGAAGGAAATACTTTGAGGTCAAGTTTGTAGCGGTTAGAATTGCCATCTTGGTCTCCATGTAGACTGTTTAAGTGCCAGCCCCTTTGTTTTACCATTTACATCCTTTTATGTATTAACCTTTTCTCTTTGAACTGTGTTCTAAGGTTGCTGTACTAATGATCTATGGCGCCATTGCAGATGTTATCTATGTATTGGGTTAAATGAGTTCTAAACTTTATGGAACCTTAAGTGGGTTCAATGAACCTTTACGTCTTTGCATAATTTAGAGGTAGATTTCTCTATTTATGATGACAATTTTTCAAACAATAGTCAAGTTTCAGTTTAACTCAGTCAAATAATACTTCTGTAGATTGGAATGGATAATATAAGGATATGAATAATCAAATTTTACAGCTTTGACTTTTATGTGATGTATTTGCTTATCCAAAAATAGGTGTTTTTAACATTCTTTTTTCTCTTCACTGTCAGTCTTATATCATTGCATGTTGCTTTCATGATCAAGTGTAGAACAAAATTACAAAAAGCATTTGCTTGAAATTTTGTCATGGTATTTTGTTCATTAGAAATTATTGCAACGGACAATTTAAATTATCATATTAATTCTTTGCTATCTCTTAGTGTGTATATAAAATTATCTATTATGAAATAAAAAGTATTTTTCAACTGATCAATCATATTTTCCTAAAAATATGATTATTGCAAATATCCAATTATTAACAAGTTCCCAAAATGATGTCTTGAAATGGGAAATCATGTGAAAAACTTGTTTTTTTAAAAATCAATATTTCTCCTGAAATCATGTCTCTAATATGCATTGGACCCACTCAAGCCGAGAGACCCGCTGATTCGAGGTCGAGAGATTGTGTCATATCTTATGTGAGATGTAGCTCATTATGGGAAGTCACTTCCTTCATGTGCAGGCATTCAATTACCCTTGACACTGAATAATTTATCTTGATCACCGATAATGTAGACGTATCTTTGAGGTCAGGGGTCACTCAAGAGAACATCCTCTGGTCTACACTAGTCAACAGTCTATGGGATACATACATGAATTCAGCTGTGGAGTTGACTCAGTTGAGGCTAGTGGATATAGAGTTTATCTCATGGCTAGTGGATATAGAGTCTGCCTCATGGTTAAAGAGCCAATCCATGGATTGTGAATGTGATGTCATATCTGTCAACTAGTGGAGGCTGAGGTTTAGTTATTTGCTAGCTTGTGACAACTGTATTCCCTTGCAACGGAACAGTCCAGACCAGTGCATTAGGAGACATATGGGGAGGAGACCGGCCGCTAGCCGTGACTAGTAAATAAGAGCTGTAACTCCACATCTAGTTTATACAGCTGCATTGGGTCACATTGGTCTTGTAAACAGGAGGCTCCTTGAGTGACTTCATAGTCTGGTTATCGCGGGAGATAACACGCTGAGTGTTTCCGTTACCATCAGGTAACCATGTGCTTGTGGACCTCTTGATGTAAGTTTGTGATGTTTCTGTGTTGTAGGAAATATGTGAGATAAGTGGCGAGATCAAATCTAAAATTAGCATGAATAATGTAAAAAAGGTATTCCATTGAGGCTATTTTATGGTTGAGTGGTTTATATGGTGTTTATTGTCAAGACATTGTGTTATGAACTGGATAACCGTGAGAACTCGATTGATGCCTTCATATCTATTATGATTGACACTTCTTGTTAGTGAAATGCATGAATATCTGCATTAATGAGTTAAATGTCTGCACTATCTGTTCAGCAATTTTATTTCATCTGTAAGTGACACATGCCAATTTTAAAATAAATTATTTCTATTAGACTGATAAATTTATGAATAAGACATTGATAGTCTGATTTATTGAAAATTTAATGAATTTATTAAAATTTGATTGACATTTGCAATGTAAGTGCGAACAAACAGACAAATAGAAAATGTTATTAATTAGTTTTTGGTCAAATATTACATAGAATTTATTTGCGATTATGATAACTGCTTTAGCCTTAATGTTTTGAGATAAATTTTTTGATAGTAATATGTTTTTGGCAGCTGTTCAATGAATATAGATAGCATGTGACACTGACAGCTTTAATTTCATATTTGTCATGAATTCATCATAGTCTAGGTCTAATGATCAGTTGGTGAATTACTGAACCTATCACCCAGAGCAAGTGTTTTCAGGCCTGGGGCATGTTGTGTCAGGTTAGTGGTAATCTATTGTTTCAGCTGTTCATGGGAGCCTAATGACACTAATTATATTAATTATTATCAAATATTGTGAAAATATATTTGCCAACATGCTTTTCGTTTCAACCAATTTTCTTTGTCCCATAGAAGAATGACTTTAATGAAATCGTCTGATTCTTTGAGTATAGTTTTCTTTTCCAGCTGCTAATGGCTGAAATATTGCCCAAGCTGCGTTAAGCATAAGCTCACTCACTCACTATATTTTTCTTTAAGTACAAGTCAAGTAAGCTACCTGTTTTGTTTCTTATTTTCAAATTCTATATTAATGCTTGATTTCAAGATTTGATAGAAGTCAATGGATGTTAAACATGGATGATTTACATTGAAATTCAATCTTTTTAGAGATTTTTAGGTAGATCAATATCTTCAGATCTGAAGCAGAATAAATGTGGATGAAAGCTTTCCATTACCGGTAGTTTTTGTGTGTGTAAAAGAAGATAATATTAATCAATTTCATCAGCCATATAAAAGAGAATTTATGGTGATGTTCTTATCTGAGCTGAAATCATGAGAATCTAAAAAGCTTTTTTGTCCATAGAAATTCATGTGATAAATCATGGTTCATTTGTTTGAAAGGACTGGAATGTTAAAATCAATATTTGAAGAAACATGTGCATTAATCAGAGTTAAAGACAAAGACAATTTGTACTCATTTTCATAAAAAGATAATGAATTAATAATTAAGGGTAATTAGTTTGCTCAAGAAGCCGAATTGAATGCAGAAAAAAGTAATGATCACTTTTTTCAGCATACTTACATATTTTTATTTTACAAACATAAGGTAATTTCAGGGAAAGTGTCATAAATAATTCCTAGATTTAAGTTAGATTACCGTACTATGATTTTCTTACCTTCTGATCACCATGTGAATTAATTTTGCAAATTTTCATCTGAGTCTTAATTGATTAGTGAAATGATGCCAAAAATATTATCAAAATGGCTAAACTGATTTTGAACACAAGGTTCATAATGAAAAATATTCTCATTATTGACAATTTTGATGTGAAAGTAATCCTGAAATTATAATTTTATTTATCTAACTATAATTTCTTCAACAGCAGATGTTCTTGAAGACGCAGTAGCTCCCAGAAGCCTTTGGTGCCAGTGATTCCTGCGAGTCATCGTCATGGCAATGACAAAGGTGAAGGGTCTGCAGATGTGGTGCCAGCGGCGCCTGGAAGGATACCGGGATGTGGCCGTCAGGGACATGACCAGTTCCTGGAAGAGCGGGCTGGCCTTCTGTGCCCTCATCCACAACTTCAGACCCGATCTCATGTGAGTAGAATTTACTTGTATTATGTCACTTGTCTTCTTCTTATAAGAGATGCAGTTGTTTTATTGCAGGTTGGATTGGTACCCATATCCTCAGAGTCAGGCACCACCGCCAGCAATGACCATACCAGCAGCTAACAAACTGCTTTATTTAAAGTCTCTGAAAAATATTTCTAAAAAACGATTTATTTATCAAATCTAAAAAGGCGCCTTAAACAAATGGCTATTTGTGTTAGACTAGTATGGTCATTGCTGGCAGTGTTGTCTGACTCTGAGGGTATAGATATAAATTCTGCACAGCATTCTGCCCGAAAAAAAGTGCAAGAATTTGTACTATTAAAGATAGTGTGATCCTAAATATAACAATGTTAATTTGTTCACTATCTTAATGGAATTTACTGTATGGAACTTGTGACTATCTCAGCAACTAGAGAGCTTTTACAATCTAGCTTCTGAGTCTATGTCACATTTTGAAGAAACTCACCATTCACCATCAGTTTTTCCTTATAAAGTGAATGATTTTTTATATCTTGATTGTCAAATGCAACATTAATATCAAGTCATTACCCAAACCATTTTTTAAGGTAAGACACTATTGTCATCCTGTTGTGACCATTCTTTGAAACTTGACTGGACAAAACAAGAGATGCTAACTGATGATGACTCTTGATAAAGAATAATGTCTGTTCAGTTTAATTTGGAATAAGTCCAATTTGTGGGTGTCATGTGATAAATGATTTAGCATTAGCTTGATATGATAGTTCATAATTATTGGTCTCATTGGGGGCAAGCTGTCGTCTAATATATCAACTAAATCAACAGAATGAAATTGTTGAAGGATGACATGTATGAAGGAACATACATTTATTTATGTTATATGCACCCATTCAAAAAAATGCCCCTGACTTTGTGCATGAATAGCATGATTGCAGTCTATCAAAAGTAAATCCGAAGTAAATCCTGACCATTTGGCTCTCTCGATGTGTGGGTTTCTTGCCCAAAGAGTTGGTACCAAGGTATCATGCCTCTTATGTATGTTTAGTTGTTTATATATTCATTTTTGTTTCAAAACATAGATAAGGAAATCAAATTACACTACCGGTAATCTTTATTGGCATCCCCTGTAATAAATTGTCTTTCCCTTCCCTCAGATATTTTTGCTGAGCTCATCATTTCCTGGTTGCAATATGGTTGCTAATATTGCTGTTCAACCATCCCCACTAGAACACTGGCACAAAGTAGCTGTGAATACACACCATCTGTTGTTTCTAGCTCAATATGTGGTGCTGGCCGTTACTAATATTAGATGTATGTGTTGATGATTTGATACATTAATCAATACAATGACAACCTTATATTAGTTATTGTAATGTAACTATTACTGTATATTAAATGTATGATAAGACCGTTAGATGGCTTTGGTTTTTCAAATTTGCTCAATATGTGAAACTAGCTGTGCCTCAGAGCACTAATAGTCATATGATATACCGGGGTATATATATATTTATTTTGAGAAAATAATATGAAATTAGTTAAATTTATTTTGTAGTGTAAAATGTTAAGATTACATAAACAGAAGCAGGAATTTGATTAGACATCTTTGACACATGGTTTTTGATGATACTGTGAATTTCAAGTGGGCCGTTGCCAATAATTTTAACATAAACTTCAAATTTTAAATGCACCTTTTTTTTATATCTGTGTGCAAATAGGCCCTTAGCCTCGCCATCCCAATCCCATAATAATTATGAAATTCTTTGGAGTTTCAAAATTGATGAAAACTGTTTTCTCAAAATCTAGGAATTTGATTTTTGCCAGACCTTCTTGTTCGACTAATGATATATATATCAGTATTAAGTTAAGGAGGATTGTTGATCACATATGTTATATCCTGTTGGAGATGCCAAGAGACTTTGACCAACATAGCTGGGAGTGTGATGTCCACCTCGTGGTGTTTGTACACATCTATAAGTCACATAGGGTGTAAAGTTGAATATTTCCTAGTTATTTGAGGGAGGTGGGGATCATTCCAAGATGAAGTAGGTTTGTCGACTGAGGATTTTTCCTCTTGTTTTATGTACTCAGTACGAGAGAGCTGTGTGAGACACGCAAATATTGTTTGGTCAACAGGGTCCGCTAAGCTTTTGTGACTTTCTCAGATGCAAGGGGATAAAACAAACTGAGCGTGCTTGACCGCCCCCCGATTATCGAACATCATAGCTCCAGTGCTACAGTTGGACCTGATCTGTTGTCCTAACACCAAGCAGATAGGTCTTGGTCTATTTATCTTTGAATAACAGTATTATCTTTTTCTGTGTTCACTGGCTCATATTGTTTGGCTTCTGTAATAGGATGTAAAGTTCTTGTCTCAATTCTTGTTGGTTAGGTTTCTTGCTGTCATGAGATGGCGAAAACTGAAGTTTTTTAATTACATTGCGACAAAATAAAGCTCATTTTTAGTGAGATGAAGTGACAAGTCTTTGTCTCAATTTCTGCTGGTAAGGTTGGTTGCTATCATGAAATAGAAAAAGATTTGAAGTTTTCTTTACTGAGATAAGGTCCTTGTCTAAATTCTTGCTGATGAAGTAGTAGATGGAATAGAGACAACTGTGAAGTTTTTAAACAACACAGCTGAAAATTAAATACCTTTAACAGAGATAACTTAGTTTTATGATTGCCAAAACAAAAAATTTAAGTGCATTTGAGAATGACTGACACGAAAGGGATATGATGTAAATTTATTGATTTGTTTTTCATCATTTTAAAAAATCAGAACAGAAATGTCAAATGACATTTGAGAACACCTGAACTAGCGTTATATGAATATTTTACCACTAATTGCACTCGGGAGACAGGTAAGAAAACCCTTGTTAAAATCCCAGGTGTGTCACCAAATGAGGAGATGCAGTGATGTATACACTAGGTCATCAATAATAAACTTGCCGCGAGACCACAATCACTCACCTGTGACCATCGCGAGTGTCACTCAATACTTACTCCATCGATTGTCACAATATAACTTTCCCTCCAGACATCACCGTGATGCTATCAGTTTCTTGTTTGTCACTCTCGTTACTCAAATTGTCTGAACTGGCATTTGATATGTTTCTGAAATTGTATGAGTAGAGTCTGTGTATAAAATAGATTGGAAACCTAGCCTGTCCTGAAAATCCTTAGGGGAATTTTTTTGAAAGTTACCATTCCTGACCAAAAAGTAACCAGTCCTTGCAAAAAGTAGCCAGTTTAAAGACTGGCGGACAGGCTTTATTTCATACACTGGTAGAGTACTGTTGATTTACAACTATTTTTATCAAGACAGTATGTTAGTGCATGTATGCCAACACCATTTTCAAGCAACTAAGTTGTACAGCCATTATAGACCTCTTCAACTTTCTTCAAACTAAATTCTACAATCTCAATGACAATTTCTTAAAATATATTTTCATATGCACCCTCATGAATTTGCATTTGAATAAGGTAAACTATGTAATTAAAAAAGACAAAGGACAAAAGGGTAATTTTTTTAATATGATTGAAAAATTCAAATATAATAATCAAACAGTGTAATTTTCAATAATCGTTCATAACAGGAAATATGCTTCACATTGAAAATGAAATTGAAACATTGTATTAGGTCTCTTGACTGTGAGAACAGTTTCCTGTTGACTTGAAGGTTTATAGTGACATTCCTCATTAACCCATGACTGTTTATGATGTGCATATTGCATTGTCCTGACCTCATCCAGTTCATGTGATAACCCAATAACTGTTTGTGTGTTGCTTCAAGCACTTAAACAGAACTTTTAACATTTCCAATGCAATAACAACATTAACATTGAATTCCATCAGTTGATTTAGTTATTTTTTGTTAGAGTTTAATGGACAGTTAAATCTCTCAACTAGGGTCAATATAGATTCTTGTCATAAATAATTGATATACTTAATCAAGATAAGAGGAAAATTGGAATCCTAACAAATAAATCAATTACGATTTTCAAAATATATTCTGAAAAGGTTTCATCACATTTCTGGAATAAATTGTTATTTTCAGGATGTGATATTAAGTAAGAATAAGTACATGTAATCTATATCTGTTGCCTGTACAAACATAAAATCTCGGCATCTTACTACGCCTCCAGTCAGGAGAGGGTTAAGATATTTGGTAAGATACTTGCATGTTTGTGTTGCATTTAAGGAAGGATTGTCTATCAAGGTAAATACACGTGGATATTGATTAGTTCTCAGGTAAGTAGCCCACAGAGAAGGGAGGAGGGCTATTTTTGACCTACAAGTGTTTGAAGTGCTGATGTAGATATTGATCACCACAGTAGATAAAAAATTTATTTCTTCTCTAGCTAGTCTCAGATTCTATGGTTATCACGATAGGTATAATCAATTACCAATTCATATCATTTCCATTGGTTGAATGAATATTAATGGGATTAACTTTCAGTAACAGTTACCTATAGAATCTTATTCTATTAATTGAAATATCGACAGGTCTTTGCTTACAATTCATAATCTTGGAAAAGTTAAATTTATGGCAAACTTAGATTAGAATAATGATAAAATGCACTTTTTTATGTTACTTAAATCCTTTCATTTAAAAATTTAGAATTTTATCCCCTCTATGACATCCCTATACTTTTTGCCGCATGAGTATAAGTCACTTTAAAGGTTAGGTAATGATGTGAATGATAACAGCTTAGTCGGCAGAATCTGATCACAAAGCCTTGTATAGCGCTGACAGTGTCTATGACATTTACTCTGTCTGGCGAACCAGCCGACTATGGATAATGATGTATATAAGTATAACCCTGACATTACCCCACGTCCCCTCACTCAGACATCATATAAGTGGCCTGTCACCTCTCGGTATCACCTAGTCGTCTATTTCCCCGTATCACATGGGTCGGAGTGACACACCCACCTGTTACACTGCTTATTATCTGTCATTGTTAGGATGATATACAACCATGTACCACCTTATAAGGTTTTATGTTTGTGTGAAATGGTGGATTTGTGATATTCCAAAGCAATACTTTTGATGATATATTATTGTGAACAAAACAAGTAGTTCTATATTAACCATATCAAGACTCGTCTATTCATGTATGTTTTCAGAATTGAAGTTACTCAGTAACACATTCATTGGTGAAATGTTGTAGAGTCGTAACGAAGGACTTTCAGTGTTTTTGTATTTGCTTTTTGTTGTCATTTCAATATTGATAACTGCAATCTGGTATGCATTTACCAATGAGATTTGAAAGTTGATTTACTCAATTGAGACCTTTGTTACTTTCATGGTTATTTATTTTTGAGTGATTAAAAATCTAATGAAAAGAACAAGATTACTAGATATTTCTCTAAGAATTGATCACATAGTTCCTTATGCCTTTTTTCTAGACTGATATACATTTAGAGCAACCAAAAACTTGCACTTGTTATTCCTCTTGTAAGTAATTAGACAATTCATTCCATCCAGGTAAATACCAGGTATTTCACAAGTGGCCCTGACTGGCCGGGCCAGGTATTAGCAGATCTTTAGTCGGTACCTCGTTAGTTCATCCCCTCATTACACGCACTCATCTCCTTGAAGTGTCCACTCAGCCATCAACAAACAATCCACACCTAGCACCTGCTTACCTGCAGGCCTCTATCTACTTACAGGCTAATTAGTCTACCTGTCCCCTCTCACCTGGTCATCTGAGTCTACCTGGGTCAAGGATTCGTCAAGTTATTTACCCTTGTAAAGTAAAATGGGTTTATTTGCCAGTTTTAAGGATTTGTCAGGTTTATTTGCATGTTTAAAGGATTGTTAGGTTAATTTACCATGTAAAGGATTTCTTAGGTTTGATTACCTGTGTAAACAATTTGAAAGGTCTATTTACCTGTGTAAAGGATTTGTTAGGTCTATTTACCTGTGTAAAAGATTTGATAGGTCTATTTACCTGTGTAAAGGATTTGTTAGGTATATTTACCCGTGTAAAAGATTAGATAGATCTATTTACCTGTTTAAAGGATTTGTTAGGTTTATTTACCTGTGTGTCAAGGATTTGTTAGATTTATTTACCTGTGTAAAGGATTTTTAAGTTATATATACCCGTGTAAAGGATTTGTTTGGTGTATTTACCTGTGTAAGAGATAAGTTAGGTATATTTTACCTGTGTAGAGGAATTATCAGGTATATGTTATTTTTATCCATGTAAACAATTGTTCAGGTTAATTTACTTATAAGGATTAATAAGGTATATTCACCCTCGTAAAAGAATATTTTTTTAAACATGTAGAGGTTTTATTATGTTTTTCTACTCGTATGTATCAAGGACAAGTCAGATTTATATGCTTGGAACAACAACAGTTTTATGATCACTACATGAGTTTAAGAATGACAGTGCTGTTAAGAAGTTTTTTCACTTCCAAGTTCCAGTCAATGATTTTTGAAAGCAATTATGTAAATTTATGTTTAAGCTCTATCCTATGTTCTTCAGAATATATTAAATGTTGTGTAGCACTTTGATATGTTGATGCAAAGATATGTCAGGTGAACCCAATTACTTACAGGTTACCGTGACCTCGCATGAACAAACCCTCAAACTTTACCAAGTGACAGTTATGATAAGTGAGCTAGATATACTTAACTCAGGTATTATTCCTCAAGGACGATATAAAGTATTAAAGAAAGTTACAACTCTCCTGGTGTGTAAACCTTTTATGAAACATTCCCACGGTAGAAATGAATGAGAAATAGGGGATTGGGCTGAGGTGATCAGTTTATAATAACATATTGACGGGGTCACAGTGAGATTGTGGAGGAGTTCAGATCTATCAAACACTGCATACACTGTGACCCATACATAGCAGCTCGGGATTATCTCATGCAGTCAGGTGTACCTTATGTAGGTGTTCATTTCATAAACGAGTATATGTATCTATATCTATATATTCATCTTTTTTTCTTAAGTAGTTGCTCCCTTTTTGAAATATTGTAGATAAATCTGTAAATATGTGTAAAAGTGTGAAGTATAAAAAGCAAATGTGAATAAATGACCTAAGTTAATGCTTATTTTGTCTTATTAAGTGAAATATTTTAACAATTTCTCTTCCAATCTTTCTACATGAAAGGGATCTAATTATGTAAAAACTAGTTTTCCTGAATCTCAAATCTATAAATTAATTTTCTTTGAATAAACGATATATACATGACATATACAAATCCCTTTTCCCCAAGAAATTGTGTCAGAAAATCTGTTTTAGAGCAATCTTTGAAGAAAACCTGAAATCAAAAATAAGATATCTATATCTGAAGATGTTTGCCTTGCTTATTATGAAATGAAGTCAAGTTATTGTTCGGCCTGTCTCCGCTAGTGATGATTCATACAAATACCTTGAGGAGAATGTGGATTAAAACTCACTCAGGCAGACAGACAGCAGTTGTATTGTGACGGGTACAGTGAGTGACACCATTTAATGTCTTAGTACTCTATGCATATATACAGAGGCTTTATGTGACATGGTTTGAATGGTAACTGTTAATGGAGATATTTGTGTGGATGAAATGAATTCATCTTTTAAATGATATTTTCTTGTTTTTATATTAATCAAAAGCAGAATCATTAAACTAGAAGGGTTACCTTTAATGTTTAGATTGATTTTAAATGATTTAAGTGTACTTGCATGTGTTTTCAAAAATATTTCCTGAGGTTTCTTCTACATTTTCAGCTTTATTTGTATGATGTCAGGTTTACCTAAAAAAATCATTTTCTATTTGAATTGAGAAATTATGTTCAGTTTTTTAAAATGCAGAACGTCAGATCTAAAATAAAGGATGTTGCATTGCTTTGTTGTTTGCTATGTTTATGTTTCATATGATAGAGTGACATTAAACACATTTCCCTTATCAAAGATAAATATCATTCTCATGAAGAAAAATTGGCAGTTCTGTTATGGTAATAACAGTAATGAAATTGCCTGTTTTTCAAAGACGCAGTATCAGCAAAACATAACAGCCTTCATCAATTCTTATGCAAATATTGGCTACGTAATATCAAAGAATGGATTCATCGACATCTAAGGGAAATATATTGTTGCTAACTGGCAGTGATTGATACCTTCTTGTACAACCAAGATTAAAAATTGATTTTTTACCCAATTAATTATTGTTTCTGCTTTGTATGACCTTATTTGACGGAGGTAAAGAATGGACTGAATCTATAGCAAGATATATGATATACCTCAGGGTTTAATTACCAGTGTGCAAATAGTGTCTACATTGTTTCCCTATGTATACAGTTAATCACAAACACTCTGTGTGGTGCTTATACGCCATGAATAATGAAGAACTTCTGCAGAACCTTGGAGCTATGAATCCACAAGGGAAAAAAATTGTTTTTAGCTTTTTTTCAGGGTAGGGGTCTTACTTAACTTTTGCCAAGGTGCTTTGTCCCTTCTGAACTTGAGATATTTTAATCCTTGCTGAATAAACAAGTAAAAAGGTATTCCTGTGTGGCTATATTTCCGGAAATTTTATATCTCCTTATAAACAAAAAGTACTGATTGACTTGCTTTTATTTTATTTTTTCCAATTTGCCATTAGTCACTTATAAGTTAAGTTTTATGGACTGGCTACACTTTGTTATCATTTGTCACTCTGCAAGAATTGACAGATATTCTATTTATTATATGATGAAATCCTTCTAGTTATTCCAAAATAAGGCTTAAAGGAATATTCCAGTACGATTTCAACTTAATTCTAGCAAAAGTTTGAGTTATAAAAAGACATTCTCACAAATTATTAAATTTTTCTGTCAACGAGATAAGTATTTACATAATTTTAAACCTTCGTCTTTGAGCGATGACGGAGGTCGCCATTTTATTTAAAAATGTGACGTCATCGACACACCACAAGAAATCGATGCAAGGAGCTTACATTATAAACTCCGTACATCTTTGTGCAGTGGAGTTTCCATGATTTGACTAGAACTGCTGACTGTGTGCGCTGCGCACTTTGTTAACGTAAAACATCGTTGTGCCTACAGAACGACCCTGTCGTCGGATAGATCATTCAACAAGCAACTACGACTAATATACGGTTTTGTCTAGTATTATTAACGATATGAATTATAAAAAAAAACCACAGAAAATAAAAAAATAAATAAGTGTTTTTAAAAACGATCAAGAGAATTATATCTTGTCGTGTTCTTTGTATTTTTTTCTGATTAAAACATGGTATGTTTACCTGAAAGATGTTGACGTACTCTATAACTACTCCTTTTTATATAAAATTTACACTTTCAAAGTAGAAAACGTTTCCTTGAATTTTGATACATCAAACGTGCATATCAATGATTTATCTGTTATATACATAGGCCTATTATCAATCACTAAGACCTTTGCATATCTTTTTTTTATATCTTTCCAAAAATAAGAAATTATATTTTTTAATATTTTATTTTCACAGAGTTACTACGAAAGGTTTTCTTTAAAAATTTGGCACTCTTTCACATTCAATCTTTGGATTTTCAAAAACCCTCTAGTCAGTTTGAAAAGGGAAAAACATTTTTTGTTATGAACGTGTTAGAATCATTGTATTATTTAAAAATAAATATAAAAGGGAATATCCAATGTAAAACATGCATAAATAACGTAAATCTAGTATTTTGTAAAAGAATTTGAAGGTTTAATTAAGAGACATACGTTGTGATAATTTGTGCATTGTTATCCTTAAAATCATATCCTTCTGTGAATATAAAAAATCATAGTTGTAAGTTAAATAATTTTATTTACTAAAAGATATAATAATGAGAAAACTGTTACTCCAAACAAATATGGATTATTCAGCTACATCATAGCAACTTAGATAAAAAAAACACTCGATGATATAAAGAAACTTTGTGAATATAATATTTTGTATTACTTGCTGATGAGTTGATAGATCTTTAATATTATTCAAAACACCATTCCTTCCTGATTGTTTAGCATACTAATGATATCTTATAATTCCATTTTAATTTCGTTACGTATTGTTTAGCAGAAATACCTTTGGAAAATAATCAACATGGTTTGATATGTGAACATAATAAGGAATCATTAACAATCATTCATACAGCATGTGCGCCTCAGTGATTCGTAATCAAAATTGGTTTCGTATCGGCGACAACTAAATAAATAGAAAAATATTTTCATCCTCAAACAAGCCAAGATTTATGTATTAAAAACGAGAAGTCAATGCCAACATAGAAAATGCCATCTTTCAAATTTACCAAACGTGTTTTGATTGATATAAACAATTTCATTTTGATTACGAACCATACCACCATCATCGCGGATTCGCTTTTTAGGATTCGCTTCGACAAGATCATGTCAATAGGTCTTTTTTTCGAGTGATATAATCAATAAATAATTATTCTATGTTACGTTTAGTTTTTTTTTTAAAATGCACTTTGTTAAGCAAAGTCATTTAACACTTTATTTCAACCTTATGTATGGTGTCTATAGCTTATAAAAATTCTAAAAAAATGACAGTGGTCAGTGTTCAAACCTTGTGACGTCCGCACATGGGAAATCTTTTCCAAACTGTACTGAAGTTTTGCAGCAGTCTGCTGGTCAGAAATATTTATTTATTGCTTTGGGCATCATAGAAGTAGAATATTCTGGACCCGGCATGTCTTTACTGAAGTCGTGACGGTTGTTACAGTCTCATATTTGACGGGCCGTCACCGCCCACCATTGAATCTAACGGCGTCTCCTAATTTCGTGGTGTGTCTTGACGTCATATTCCCGTTGTTTCTCGCTCTCGTTTACCCTTCGAGATAGCAATATGGCGTCCCCCATCAATGCCGGTAAACTTGATTTTTCCCAACTTTGAATTTTTATTGCAGATTTGGTGATTTAGCTAAAAATTATTAGCCAAAGTTGAAGGATTTATCCATAAACATTGTTTTAAAAGGCTCTTTTTCATTTTTCATTGGAATATTCCTTTAATTCATTTTCGGTGGGCGCTTCGAAGAGCCCGTCGCCACGGAAACAGTGTGACGTCATATGAGAATTCATGACGTCAGACCATTGTTACATGACGTCACACTCTTGAACTTGACATCACTCCAGTGGTGATGAAGGTTATTGCCACTCAGTAGAGTGTCAATAAAGGTTATCACCACTGTAGCCAGGTAGATGGTTTATTTCACTGATAGAACAGAGTATCTCACCCTCAATCATATAATAAAATAGAGTACCTCACTCTGTATCATATAATAAATTGTTTTATCCACTATTTGTTATATCACACTCTGGTTATCATACTGATTCAGGATCACTGTTGTGTTGAATCAAAGAAGCTCAAAGATTTAATGGTCAGTCTACTTGAAATCTAAAAAAGTAGGCTAGAAATTGAAGTTCTCATTTTGAATAAATAATCTTGTGGGTATTGATCTAAAGTCTAGGCACTATAGAACCATCAGTGACTACCATTAGTACCTTTGTATTATGGGTCTATGGCCATTATTCTAAATAGACTCTCTCTCACATTAGTACCTATAAAAACAACTGGCATGTCAATCTTACTGTCACCTTTTACTTGCAATAACTGCGGAATGTTTTGGAAATCAAAATATGACAGATACAAATATAATTTTTGAATACCTTGACATCTTTTGCTTATGTTTTTTTGCAGAATAATGCAGGATTATAAATTCCTTTCCTTGAAGCTTAAGATCAGGGACATTAAGTGTAAAACTTAACAAGGAATGATGCAGCAATATCAGAAATGCAGACTTTAATGCTGTTATGAAAGCTTGTCATTTTTATTGGCGATTTCTTTATGTCTTTGTTATTTGTGCATTTCATTTGGGACGGAAAGTTTGGGAGAGTCCATTACAAAATTCTCAGCAACAAATTATAACAGAAAAATCATTTACCTTATTAGTTATATACCAAACATAAAATAGTTATACTGTTGGTTACTATAGCAACCCAAACAGTCTCAACCATGAACAACCACCTGTTTCCATGACAACTACAACGGTGAAGGCGACATTTTTCTCACCTTGGTGTACTATTTGAGCTGGTATTCACACTGACAGGACTATAAATAAGGACATCGAGTACACAGTTTCAAGAAGATGGGTGGGTGGTATACCCTGCCAGTGAGTCACGGACCAACCCCCCTCCCCCAATTTATCCCCTTGACCCCCCTCCGCTGTATCCTCCCTTTCATTCTTCAAGCTTTGTCGTAAGATGAGAACCGAAGGTTACCGGAGTTCACTGAGAATGTTTGTGTGGTGAGAAGTGCAGGCCAATTAGTGAAAGTACAAATTATAAGCATAATGTTTGTTTTGCCGTAACAATGGTAAAATGCATGAGTGTTTGTGTTGTTTAACTTCCATGGTGGCATTGCATGTTGGGAAATGTTGGAGTTGGTATTGAAACCATATTATTAGTCATCACTTTTGTTTAGAATATAAACTTTACTTTACAACAAAAAACAACCACACCTATGTGATAAGTACAAAATGTGAAAGCTAAGCAACATTGAACAGGTTAAATAAACATACTGTTAAAATTACGTTGATTATTTTGTAACACATTCATATGTTGTGAGCTTTTTGAATAGTAAAGTGGTTATACCTGTCTTTTTCTGGGTGTATTGAAATAAGTAGTTTGTTTGAGATAAGAGAAAACCTACAAACATTACCCTGGTACATTTGTTTGGTCAAAATTCTTTAAAGGATTTTGTTAAGAGTTGCCTTCGAATAAACAAAGTAACATTTTTGAGAGACGACTTTGACAGATTATTTTGTACGCTGGTTCATTTATGTTATTATGCTTACTCATTCGAAACAAACAAAAAGTATTTGTTTTCTTTCCCTATCATGAGAACAATGATAAAACCATTTCCTGTTTGGAACACAAAACCTTACATTCCATTTATTGTATTTAACCATGTCTTCTTCTGTTTATATTGTAATGTTTGACCTGCTAACAACGGAAGAAGAATATTAATCACGATTTTAAGTTGTTTTATTACTTAATTTCTCCAGCAAATAGACAGTAATCAGCAAATATTTCTTGCCCATCCCCTCCTTGACCAATATGTGGGTGTTTGTCGTGAGGGGTTAAACAAATAATGATTAAAAGCTGCCCTAAGTTTTATCTTATGGAAATGTGAATGTAACACTTGACCCCTGTTATCCATGATATTCCCGATATCCCCTCTTAATCCAGAGAATACCCTGGATTAACCCTCTTCGTGTCTTGTATAACAGCCACCCATGATAGTTTTTAATTTATTAGCAACAAAATAATGTAAATATTTCTTTGATTGTTCTGTTAAATTTGAACTATGCTCTGCAGCTCTTATAACTACAGATTGATAACATACATTTCGATATGAAATCCCTTGGGTTGTAAGATGATTTTCAGAAGTCAAAGAAAAAGTCATAGAACATTGGTATTTCTCATGAGATCAGGAATGTTGATCTCAGATATTGAAATTAGTTAGTATGCAATAACTGTTAACCACTTAAGAAAGGTTGATTGCCCTTTCCCCTGGTCACCTATACTTTGTTTACCTGGTGAACACAACAACCCAACTGCTCAATAAACAAAGCAGTCTACCTTTCCAACCAGATTCCTTCAAGTAAACATTTTGTTCAAGGGAAGGCGGTGCGATGTGTTTGAAATTATTTGTTGAGAATAAAATAAATATTCAGGATGTAAGCTTTATTGTGGAAACAAGATTTACTAAATTGCACCAACAGCACAATAAACAAAGTAATCTACCTTTCCAACCAGATTCCTTGAAGTTTACATTTCGTCTAAAGAAAGAGGTGTGATATATTTAAAATAAACAAAAATGACAAAATATCCAGGTAAATAAGCATTATTGTGTAACTAGATTGATTCCAGGTATATTTGCTTTGTAGGTTAAATAGGAATTACTAATTAATTCTAACCATTGGTGGGTCAACAGCTCTTACCTAATGACATCCAGGTATATTGGCATTGTTGTGTAAACTCAGACATATTTATTCAGCCTTTGCTCCAGGTAATGAATTATGAAAAGTTAATCTAGGTGATTAACCATACATATGCCAGGTGTAGGAGGTCAATATGCACGTATATCTACCTTGTTTATATCCTGACAGGATTTTCTCTATGAGTATAAATGCTGAAATTGACCTTTGCCTTTCAATAATCTGTTTGAATTATGATAGATATGCTGTGTATGTTGACTTATTGATTTATGGATTTTCTGATATTCTATGAATGTGGAATTGTTTGTTGTTTTAAATTAATCTCTGTAGATAATGTTTGGTTGTCTTTGAAAATAAATATGGAGTTGTTTGAATTGGGGATGCATATGAGGATTTCACATAAAAGCATTCAGGGAACCTCCTTTGTCTTTAATTAATACTTATGTAGTATGTGCGTAGGTGTGAGAGTATTATTGATGTAGGTTCCAAATAAACATAGTTATTAAACCTATTGGAGTACAGTATAGGTTATGTCATCAAAGCTTTGTATGTTTGCAATTATGAATGTTCATATCTGATGTAGATACCTGTTAATTATGTGTGGTAATTGTTAACCTACCTGTGTGAATGGTATCCATGTGAATGGTGTAGGTGTGTGATAATCATGATAGACTAATTACAGGGTAAAAAAAATATGTGACAGCTTGTGTATATTGATTTATTCGAATAATGACATAGGGAATCTAACTGTGATAATTTTCTATCGCCCTGTATTTTTATTTTTCCACTTTGTGAAATACTGATTTGCTGTTGATGTGTAACCCTGTACACAAATTGTTGAGAATCTAAAGTTGAAATATCTTGTGACAAAATCAGGATTTTCCTGATATATTTGATATCAGAATTCCAGAATCCTTTACTTTTTCTCAAATACTTAAATTTAAGAAAGATTGATCGCATTCCTTGATTAACAAATTCGTCATCCATTTTTGGCCATAAATGATCATAACAAAATATTTATTGTCATCCATATTTGATTGATATGTCTGTCTTCCTTACGCCCACCTATTTTGTTGAAAGTGAAATAACTTGTCATGTGATGATCCGTCACGTTGTTCTGTCTGTTGTGTGAGAGGTGTCAATAGTTTCCTCCTACATTAGCGAATTAATCAACAAATATGACAAATGAATATGAAGAAGAATGCATATTTGTGCCAAGATGGGGATAATGTTTGCTGTATACCAGGCAGGGGCAATCGGTCATCTTACACATTGGGTGCAAAAATGGCCCTTTAAAATTTTGAAGTTTACTAATGACGTAAGGACTGTAGCGCATTTAAGATTCAGGAAAATAACTACAAACCCTGAAAATGGCCCATTGTCAAAGATAACCTTCCCAATTCCTTTATACATACTTTTATAGTGCTATCTTGTGCTACTGTTAGATTAGAAAATGTTGTTCAAGTCATTTAACTAATTACAACCTTTACTGAATTATGCATGATCAAACTGAATTTCCTTCTTGAAAGAAAAATGAGGAGAATTTCCTTATTGCATGAAAAAACGATGAAGTCAAAAATGTTGTTATTTATTGAAGTTAACAAAGATCCTCAGTGTAGAATGAACTTAGTAGAATTTCAACTGACAAAGATTTCTTTAGAACTCAAAACTTTCCATATCCGACAGTTATCTGTCCATGTTTCAGGTCTGATCATGTTTATTGGTTTTAGAGTAACAAAACTATGTTGAATCTTACACACACTTAATAAAAGTTCATTTGTCCCTATTTCCTCTAAGAAATGACTTCAACAAAATTTGGTTATCTTAGTGTTTGTTGTCAATGATAAAGGCAAAACAGTAAACATAATAATATCAAATCTCTTTGAAGGAAGTAGATCTGGCAATAATTTTCTCTTTACGCAGCAAAGTGAGTAATATTTCCCTCATTGTGTACCTACGCACTCCTGTGCTACACCCAGTTCCTTAGCTTCGTAAAAACCCATTGACTGGATTTTGTCACCTTCGTGACCTGAGGTCACACACAATAACAGGTGACTAACTCTCCAAGTTATGTGCCGACACAATTGAGGCACGTGGGTAGTAATTCTTACTTTCACAATCTATTAATACGACCCAACTTCCACGATAAGCATGAATTGACGCATTTATAATTAGCCCTAATGTCCACCATAAGTGGACGCTGTTTGAGGGGGGCTACATTATGATGTATATATCCCATCAACACTCAGTATGAATTGCTATAAATCTTAATCAAGATGATAATGTATATGTATATAAAATATCTTGTGACATGATTTTCATCCCAAAAAATATATTTTATTTCATTAACCTTTAAAAATTATAAAAAAATATCAAAATGTGACATGATTTCCGTACTTGACAATATGTTTTATTTCTGTAAACCTATTTATTCGTTTATCAATGTGACAAATATTTGACAATATGATGATTAGGATAATTTAGAGGACTTTGTTATATTGTCTGATATAAATTGAATTTTATCAACTGAGTTCCTTCTATCAACTTCCATGCTCTTCTCTAGGTCTTATTGAGATAGACTCAACTCAAGCAAACCAACTAAGAGTAGGAATTGCTGTGGACATTGACATGCCTACTAACAATAAATTTGATCTATTTTTATCAGCAAAGGTTTCCAATAGAAGAAATTGTTATTTGAATTTATAATTAATCCTAGGAATTACACCAATGTCCTTTTTTAAAATATACTGTTGTATTTCTACAATACTTCATTGATCTAAACATTTTACTCTTATATGAACACTATTGATAACCGTAGGTTTACAACCTTAATAACCTGTTGCAGTTGTGGTCTATAGTATCTTCAACGATCTATTAATAAGTGCCCATGTCCACGATAAGTATAATGCTAAATATAAATGGTTGTATTGTATCGTATCTAGAGCTCTCACACATGCCTATTGTGCTTGTATGAATCGCTCATTGTTTCAAGAGCTATTACACATTATATCTACACAGAGTCTGTGGGCATGGCAGCTTTAGAATAGTGATTAAAATCTACAATATTTCAGCCTGTCCAATTATTGCGAACCCTGCCCTCTAGAATATTTTTGAGTTTAAAGTTCTAGTATTTAGACTGTGAGTCATGTATATATGACTGGTTTTATTTCAAAATTGGACAGTTATGATTGTGAAATTTCAAATCAGCAGTAATGAGGTTCAAAATAGTATTGTTTTACAATGACAATGACATTAGATTTATTATTTCCTTATCTAGGATTTGTTTAATGAGTAAATAAAATGTTAATAGAATAAACACAGCATGTGTTTGAATAGATAAAGGTTATGGTTGGATGTTCGTTGGAAATTGAAATAACTTTATGAATATGAAATATGAACAAATGCTGTTGATTTGTTGTGCGTCCTATCAAAAATATCCCATTGATCTTTATTGTCATTAAAATACACTGGTATTAAGCAACAGGGAAATTGTTTTATCGAATTTGATAATCCATGCTTTTGTTTTTAAATGATTGAATTTATTTATTTATTATTATTCAACCAAAACTCATAACATAGTAATCAAAGTGTCTTATTTCCTTTGTTAGTGACTACCGGTAGTTATCGTTTTATAGGTGACATTAACCTTTTATAATGGAAATAAATATCTTTGTTAAATGATCCATAAGTTTATCAATTAATGATTTTCATTATGCTAGTTTCAACAAGAGTGCTTATCTTTATTCAAAATCATTTATTCTAACGTTCCTACAGGTATAATGGTAAATTTTATCGGTGGCATGTAATATCTGTTCGATTGATTAACTTAATTGATGATTTAATTATTCATGTTTTAAGATCATTTAATATTTTATTTGATTTTTATTGTCTTCTCAATTATATTTCAATATACAATTCACATTATTGCAAATTATAACATTACAAAGGTTAAAAAATCTTACATTTGTACAAATAAAATCGTGATGAAAGCAACTAAGCTAAGAAAATATAAGTAAAATGTTCTGAAGAAACTAGCATTGTGAATTTGAGTGATACACTCCTAACAAACTCAGAATCTTCTCCCAGGATCCCCACCTATCTTGTCAGTTAAAGAGCCTCTTCTATCAGTCAGCTGATGCTAGTGAACGTTGATGGTGGTCTCAGACCGGGTGATGCTGATGGGGCTATCACTGATAACCTTGACTTACATGCGAGATTGTTTTTGATGCATAGATACTTGTATTCATAAAAGGGGCAGTAGCCAATTTTAGGGGCATAATTATAAGGTAATGTCAGGAAAATTAAAATAATTGGTTCCAATTGAAAGAGAATGTATTTACCCGGTATAGTAAATCAAGCAGTAATAAATCAAATATATAATGTAAATTTCAGCAATGGGATATCTTTTTCTTACACAAAATGAATCAAAGGTATTCACCCAAACATGGCGCCAATGGACCTTATATGAATCTTTATGGTT
The DNA here is from genome assembly GCA_916613615.1 of Steromphala cineraria. Taxonomy (NCBI): domain Eukaryota; kingdom Metazoa; phylum Mollusca; class Gastropoda; order Trochida; family Trochidae; genus Steromphala; species Steromphala cineraria. Next base: position 78,448,284 of record OU744721.1, read on the forward strand.
TGTTCTCAAACTAAGTATGATTGGTTTGTGTAATGAGATTCTTGACACTATCAAAATAATACATCTGTCATTTACGTACACTTATCAGTGTAAATTTAAAATTATGAATTTTCAAAAAATGTGCTACTGCCCCTTTAAGCAGTAAGGTATAAATATATACCGTATATACTGATTTTTCACAATGAAGAAAAAGTGATATTTGAAAAAAAAATGAAGTGTTTGAAGTTAAGTTTTCCCCCCCATCAATAATGAATTGATGACATAATGAATTTGAGAAAATACTGTGCAGACAAAGGACAAAGACATTACATTTATAATTTGTATATTCAACTGACATTTATGTTCCAAGTCAAGATGTTGGGTTCAAAAAGCAAGTTTACAAATGATAAATGAGTTGACTACATATCAGGCCTGGCATATTTGGGATACCAGGGAGAGATAGTAGCGTATTCCTAACAACTAGAGTAATTCATGTGTGTAGTAGAAGTCTAAATATCCTAGTTTCTTGATAACTGTTTATCTTTGCTCTTATCACTTGATTTATACACCTTTGATAAGCTTGTGAAATAGTTTCCTTCAGTTTGTAGACCTTGGGTATTTAATCTAACATCCGGTGGGTATCTGGTCACTGACCCTTGAATTAAAGCAAACCTTTATTGTTGCAAAGAAATCTTATTTTGTGAAATAAATCTCTTTTATTTAATTTTATTTTATGTTCTTTAATATTTTGTATTATATATTTTATATTGTATAACAGAGCTTTTGTGGAAGTTGCTGAACTGTAGAATGGTTTAAATAATGAAGCACTAAAATCTTGCTGCATGTTATGAAATAGCCATTGACAGTATCTCTGTGAATGCGAGAAAAAACCATGTTGAAATCATAACATAAGTCAATCTTTATGTATTCACACATCAGATCTTGTCAGGTGCTTAGTCAATCTTCTACTAGTGTTAAAAAATTATGAGCAACTTCAGTGTTAGAAATTAGTCCAGTCGAGGTACTAGCCATTCAGACTTGTGCATTTCTGAGAGTACTAGCCCAAAGACATTCTGACTAGCCAAATACAGCGATATAATCATATTTGCTTTAAATTCAACTAGTCCTTCACACTACCATGCAGTCATTACACTTTACTAGCCGAGCATCTTTATAACTAGCCATGGGCTACCGGGCAAGTGCTATTTTCTAACCCTGAACTTGGGAAACACTTTCTAAGCACACTAACTTTCAATACCTGTATCTTACAAGAAAGGTAGAGGAGGGGGAAGCACCTTAATTACAGGTGAATCATCGTCACATACCTGGCGATCCTCTCTACACAGCATGACAACCCTGGCAGGTTTTACAAGGTTTTAATGAGGCTGAATAAGGAGTTATATCATGGGCTCCCGGTAATAAGACTTATAGTACTGACACAATGATGTGAAATGTTGTACACAATTGGAGCACTCAACTGCTTACTATGTACTCAATAGTTATAAAGGAGAGCTTGTAAAACATTGAAGTCATTTTTATGCTCTTTTGAGAGTAGGTATTTGAGTACTGCTATTGCAATAGACATTGTTATATAAGGCATCATGTGCATGCTTTTGTCATGTTGTACTATTTGTCTAGTATGCATTTTGATGATCTGAAAAATCTCTTTTCATCCATGAAAGGAAAAAGCTAATCTTTTGTAATGACATTTTAAAAATGATTTAAGTTTAACAACAACTGCACGTAAAATGTAAAATCGTTTTTTTTAATATTTTGTCTAAATATGCAGTTTTGTCCAATTATAAAATAATAATTATAAAAGCATTTTGAAAGAATAATAAAATATTCTCACTACATAATTATGTGTTGTCTTTTATAGTTTTGAGAGGCCAATGTACTTTCTAATCTATTGTCTGAATCGTAAAATGTTGATATTTTCATTATAAAATTAAAGCAAAAAAAATAGACCTTGATGATGCAGTTTTCTTTGTCACAGAAAAGATTTTTTCATCATCATTTCAGTAAATGCTATTCATCTATTCAATTTAAAACATTCAAAAGAATCACATTATCCAGACTCAATCTGAAGCCTCAATAAAATTCAATATACAATCTTTTTCCATGTATCCAAACCTTAAAGATGACATTTCAGTATTAAATCTGTTCAGTGTATGTAGGTAAGTACTAGATGACACAAAATTGATCTGTGTAGGTCCAGGACACAGCTCCAGTACACCAGACAGCTTGCAGCTAGCTAGTATTGATTCTACCCATTCCCTGGTGCTCTACAGCCAGTATGTCATCAGTGTCATTGTAGTCTGTCATCTATAATGTCATATGGAATATCTCAACACTTTCACAATTCTTATTTTTCGTCATTGTCAAAAGGGCCTCGAGTTCATAGAGACATTTAGGAATACTGATGTTTTGAAAATTCCGATTTCATGGCTTGTTACGTAAAGTCTCCTAGTGTTGAAAAAAGAATGCTGATTGTGTAAATCTTGATTGTGTTAATCTTGAACTCAGCGTATGGTTACATATTGGCTACATTTTAGAAACTCTTTATTTTCACAAATGACACTATGAATAGTTGCGATTCCAAACTCGGGTTTTATAAATGGTTTATTTCTGTTGCACACCTAATAAACAAGAATGAAAGCAAAATGTGTTTCATGAATACTTATGGCATTTTTTTTGTAATATTCAATCTTACATTAAGAATAGTGTTATGCTTTTTGCCGGAGAGCCATGCGGTTATTATTTGACTTATTAATAGTAATAAACTAATTATTAGTGATTCTCTGTCATGTCAGTCCTTTGGCTTAAGTGAAAAATATGCAATTATGAGAACCAAGACCAGATAAGAAATACAATAATTTCTTAAAAACTTATCCGAAGAGTAACAGTAGGTACTCGTGACTTTTCTTGAAGATCTAAATATTTTATGAACTTGAGCTTTAAATAGAAGCTAAGTCTAGCTCAATATTCACGGAGTGAGACAGTTCTGAGAGCCTATTGATTCTGTGCAGGGGAGAGTTGCCTTCGGTGTAACTCTTGCTCTCAAATATATCATCGGATTGTTGCTGTATTTAAGGCTCAAATCGTCTCTCTTACCTATTTTACAGTTTGAGATAGCAAAATTAGAACAAGGAGATTTTCTTTTATTTTACTTGAAAAAAGTCCTGTGAAATTTCTGTGAATAAAGAAATTCTGTTAAATTTCTACGTATAATTATTGAAAAATTATATGGTTGTTTTTGGGGGATTTTATTGATTTTCATTTTAAATCTCACAAGTATGTTATTTGCCTGGCTATTCCAATAATTTGGAGGGTTTTTTTGTTGTTAGAGAATACAAGAGCTGTTCTTGATAGACATTTAAGACTTGGTAGAATCACTACATGAATATCAAATTATGATATTGCTAGATTTGTTTAGCTCTTTTAGTGGAAAAATGTTGGTGTCAGCTGTTCATTATGTTATCATTGGCCTATTACTGGTTTTTGTAGCTTAGAAAGCATTTATAATCTATGCCAAGGCTAGCTTTAGTTTAGAATTGTCACATTTTGTAAAGATTAACTCAAAATTTCTCTGAATGTGGATTGAAATAACATGTTCACATGCTTGGAGAGTAGGAAATCACCATATATGGAATACATTCATTGGTTCAGAAATGCTACTGTTGTGGGGGGAAGGATATATAGAGATGCCAATATGGCTGGAATAAGTATTTCCTGCGTACAACAAACCTGCTCTACTTACTTGGAGGGTTTCAAGATGTTTCAAGTCTTAATAATGCTCATAGTCTTTCTTTCCCATGCATACGTACAATTGTTAGAGGATATAAGAGTTGTTGAACACTCCTTGCATAATTAACAAGGCTCTCGTTAGCTTTATTGCTATACTTGCAAGTTTGCCAGGAGAATAATAACCTTTCTTTTGAAAATGCTGCAGCTAATTGCTCTAATAATCCTTTTACTCTTCAACTCACTCTAATAAATATGATACGGATGAAAAATTGTTGAACACATTTTTCTTCGTTGCAAGTAAAATATTTTGTTGATATTTAAATTATTACATTCAATGTATTGCTGTATAAAGATTATTTTAAAGACATCTGGAGTGTCAGCATGACAATAAGAATTAGTATGGAATAACCTTATACAAATAATTCACACTGCCAAACTTTTTCAAAGAACTGCCAATATTCAAGTGTACAAGGAAAGCATTAGGATATGGCATGTTAAAGTCAACCTTAAAGGTCACATGTAAACCGTTAGTATTTGAGTCTGGGGGTTAAGTATGCAAAGTGGGGAATAACCTCTCGTATTTCCTCTGACCAAGAGGAAATAACGGGGATGAAAGGGGGGCAGGGGGAAGGGGAGACTAGCGGCTGGTCAGTCTATGTCTGTGTTCACTTCACCGGTATGGCTGTCATTTCCTTCTAGCCTGTCTTTGTACTCCCACTGTGCACTGTGTCAACAGGGACATGGGGCTGGTGTGTGAAGTCAATACTATACTGAACAAAAAAAATCACAGACATATGAAAAGTCTTCTTTTTTTTTACCTGGATATAAGGCGCTATATAAATCAATTGTCATTCATTCAAGTTACAAATAGTAATATATTTCAGTATTTACTAACTGATGAAATATTTATCTTAATGTAACAATAACCATAACTTTTTCAGTATATTTTTTATAACTTGGTGTAACTGAAAGGTTTTTGCATTAATTTCATAAATATGTCAATACATGTGCATTGACTTTCAACATGTTCAAAAAGTTTAACTGCAATAAAAATTCTGAATAAAGATTTTGAACATTTTTAATTCTATTTAAGTTTACTAAAGTTACGAATTTAAATCAGAGCTCTAAGATCATCTTTGAATTAAGTCAAGCGAATTCTTTCAGAATCAGTGAAAACAAGAAAATTGTCACCTGACTATTTATTTGTTTTTCTTTCTGAAACATAAGTCACTGATATGGGATAATCATAAAAGTGGTAAATTCTTTATCTTGATCAGAATTATTGATAACTTACTTACAGAAAATTAATTGTTACAGTGACCCTAATCTATTGAGTTGATTAATGATGGTCTAAATATTGTCAATAAGTAAATAACACATACTTCTACAAATAAGGAAGCTAAAGGTATGCAGTTTTTTCATTAGCAGCTAATTAAGATATTGATTTGGTAATTAGCGTGTCATTTAGTGTGTAAAATTAGCTTGCTAAAATACTTAACACGTGAGTGATTAAGTTATACCAGCTCAGGTGTAAATTAGATAATTACTTTGCAAGTTATTAATTACTTTCCAATGTGTCAATGGAGTTAAGCTACATTTACTATGGGTTAAGTAATTTAATCCACTAACATGACACTTTAGTTGAAAACATTTTCAAGGGATATTTCATTTATGTTACGTAATTTTCCAGTAATTTAACCAAATAATTACTTTTAGTGGTCACAAAATCAAATCACTTCTAAAGTCTCAACCATGTGATGAAAATTTAAGCTCTTATGATTCAACCATTCATTAGCTGAAATAATTCTACTGTAAAAGAAGCAGATTGCTACGCATGATAATTTTCTCTACTGCAGTTATTAATTTAAGATTTCAGGATTCATTATTATAATTTTTGCCATAATTTTATGGTCATATATTAAAACAATGCAATAACATATTTTGATATTTATCTAATATTTCAACCATAGTGCCGAATGAACCACCAAAAGTGAAAAATAGTTCATCAATAGATGTTTTCTGAAAGTCTTTTGAAAAATTGAGGGTCGAATCAACAGAGAAATAACTGTAACAACGCATGTGGAAAACAGTCTATTTGAAATATATGGGTTGTGTGAAAAAAGAGAAAAAGTAGAAACTGAATGCAATAGTGAAGCATTAGTATCTTGAAACACCAATGAATGCATGAAAGAGAGTTGCCATGATTTTTATCTCCACAAAAATACCCATGTCTTTTTGTCCCTTTTAGTCATTTAATTATCAGTATCAATCCCCTTCGCTATATATTATACTCTGATTAATTTCTGTTTCTTTTATTTGCAGTGACTATGACTCGCTGTCAAAGGAAAACATTTTTGAAAATAACCAACTGGTAAGTACAAAAGACTGATATGAGGTAACTTATTGATATTATAAAAATATCTTTCACAAACAAGGATTTGACTACCTTTATTGTCTAGGCGTCATTTTGAAATACCTTTAAACTTTAAGTATCATTCACTTGTGCAGAAAATAATCAATGCTGAAATTGCAAGTTTTTCGCTTTTCATATCATACCATAGCTTCAAGCCACTCATCAAAAGAAAAATAGGTCAGAAATATTTATTGCACATTAAAAAATTGATTTTATATGTCAATGTGAAGTTTACATGCATATTCTCATAAACCTCACTCAGATCCGTGTCTAGGTTTACATCAAAACCAGCTGTTGGCATTCTATTATTGATTGGACCAAAATACTTTACATACTGTAGTAAATATTGGACACTTTGCACACTATTGAGCTGCTAAAATAATTAGTGCCATTTTTTTTAACTGGCCATTTTACAGGAATCACTGCCTACTGACTGTGTTAATTTATTTTCTAGGTTTGGGTAATTTATTTTCAACACTTTGCACACTATTGAAGCGCTGAATTAATTTGTGCCAATTTTCTAACTGGCCATTTTACAGGAATCACTGTTAACTAACTATTAATTTAATCTAGGTTTGGTAGTTTATATTCAACACTTTGCACACTATTGAAGCGCTGAATTAATTTGTGCCAATTTTCTAACTGGCCATTTTACAGGAATCACTGTTAACTGACTAATAATTTATAATCTAGGTTTTGGTAGTTTATTTTCAACACTTTCCACACTATTGAGCTACTGAATTATTTTGTGCCAAGTTTCTAACTGGCCATTTTACATCCACCAATGTCTTGTGACTACTTTATTTTATGTTGTTTGCGGCAGAGCATAACAGGAGGCAATATGATATGCATTAAGCTGATGTTGATTGACTGGTCACATATTGCAGCTATCATGTAAAGGATATTAACCTCTCCCTAGGTTTCGGTTGAAAATGAAAACATAAGGGTGGGGGGAATTCCGTACGCTGGAGGCCCAAGGATTTTCTTAACTCTGAAATTTACAATTTAACTAAAACGGAAAGAGAGGTTTGAATCCTTTATATGTCCATTTGTTTGTTTTGGAATACATGTATCTACAAGTAATTAGTATTTTATAAAATGTCTCCTGGATATTCTATAGAACGTCCCCGTGATGTTGCATATGCCCCGAAAGGAGGTAGAAAGGAAAAAAGAATAACTTTAAGACAACACAAATATAACACCTGAAGATTACATGTACTGATGAAAATAGGTTAATATTGAAAAGTTATATATATTATAGAGTAAATCATTATGATTTATGAAATATCTATATCCAGTATTTGTATGGAACTTTAGCAATGTATTGGCACCACAGAAGGATAAATTGAGTCACAGTTTGCAATTTCTGAAGATTTGTTGCTTTTGTCTTGGCCATTATTCGGGCATATGTTACAATATTTTGAGTGGTGTACATATATTTCCTTAGTTTTATCATTTAATTATTTTTTTATTGATGAAGGAGATCTTAGCCATGAAACATTTTACCAACCTTATTGTTCTCAAACATCTTCCTCCTCTTGTTTTTAAGAAATTATTTTTGCATTGTTTGAAACATTGCAATAAGCCACATCTGACACAAGCCCGAGTACTAAAACAATATGTATAATATTCATGAAGATAATCACTTGTCTGGTGACACCTTGCTACTGTGTGAAGTGCTGATGGTTATGTATGTTATATATAAATCAATACTTTGGGTTTAATGCTTTAGTTTTATTTTACTGTAGAACAAAGGCAGTTTGTGATATTCACAGAAAACTGATAGTGGCTTTATTCATCAATTATTAATTTAGATACATTTGAAAAATCCTTTTGTCAATTTACTTGACAGATTAATTTGCTTTTTTAGGAAACCCCTAATGTGTTGGCCAGGCCTTAGATAATAAAAGACACAAGGAAGGCTATAAGACAGTTTGAGAACTTGATTTTAGCAAATGTAGAAACTTGAGTCTCCTTTTGATAATATTTAGCATTTTTTTTCAAATTTCAGAATAATTGATTGACTAGGAAATCCCTTACCATAGAAAATGATTTAGCTTTAAAATTATTAATCAGATAAATTTCAGGGTTTGGGAAAGACATCTTTGACAATGGGCCATTAGATCAATAGTAAACTTAAAATTTTAATAGGCCATTTTTTCATCCAATGTGCAAAATGGCCCATGGCCCCTGCCTTTCCCAATCAATGAGATTTTTAGATACATTTACCACCCACAAAAGATTTTACATCAAAGATTTCTCTACTTCAATGATGTCAATTTGATAGGAGTCTCTCAATTAATGTCCTCAATAAGAAATGACCTGTGCTGTTTGTCAATACAAACATGTTTGTGCAACTTCTAGAGCTGTCACGAAGGTTGTTATCAGGCGAGGTAATGAGTGATTAGAATTACAGGATGAGATGGTCTGCTTCAAGTTCAAAGGTCTCGATGTGACACCGGCCAGGGGCAGTGCTGATTAATTAATGACAGCATGTTTACTGTATACTTCCTGGAGTCAACCGGCAGGGTCACAGTGTGGTGTCAACAAACATACTGATATCATTTATACATGAATATAGTTTACTACCGTATTTGATCTATTAAGCGCCCTGGGTGGTTAAAAAATTTGAAAAAGGGGGCGCTTAATAAAATGTCTTAATCATTCAGTCGAATGATTAAAATGTTACAAATCCAATGACTGTGATAAAAGAGGACTGAAATCAAGTCTCAAAACCATTTTTAAGTCAAATTTCATAGGTTTTTGATGTAAGGTTAGCCTGGAGAGGGCGCGCTTAATGCCTTTTGAGTTAAATACACTGTTAGGGGTGCTTATTAAGGAGAAGGCGCTTATTACGTCAAATACGGTAAATCTGTTTTTGGTCATGAAATATTTCATTTCTTTAGATGAAGAATAATGTCCATTAGTAATGTGCTCAAATTCTTTTCTGATTTAATTGATTAAATGATTGTTAAGATTCATTCATTGCAGTTGGATGTGGGCTGTGCACCCTACCCAAGAGGTTACCAAATATAGTTAATGTTAATAGTCAACTTCATAATGCATCTTTTTTTTACCCTCTCAATCAAATCATTAAGTTAACTGTCCTGTGTAGGCATAATTTTAAGCCTAAATAATTACTTCAATATTGAACTTGACACCTAAATGGCGCAACCAACCCAAATGAAAATCCAGTATAAATGTTGTAGGTGCTTTACCGCTTCAAGAAAAAGTTTTCGAGTGTTCACACGAGATGTAGGATAGCCAATAAGAAGTGTTCAATAAAGATGAAAATATATTTGATGTCAATGATTCTGTAAGCTACAATCTGCAGGCGTTCGAGGTGGCAGAGCGAGAGCTGGGTATCCCTGCACTACTGGAGGCCCAGGACATGGTGGACATCCGGGTACCGGACAGACTGAGCGTCGTCACCTACGTCTCCCAGTACTACAACTACTTCAGAGACGCCCCGCAGTGTAAGATTGAAATACTTGGAGCAGCCTTGATATAAGCTCTTCGGAGCTTGTTGGCCAATCCATTCATGTGTATAATATGTTTAAATCAAATACTCGGGACATTTTGGTCGTTAAGATTTTGAAATTCTTTTATTGCTCTTAGAAATTGGTTCCTGAAGTTGATGGCTGCAATATTACCCAGGCTGCGCTTTCACATTTTATTTGTTTCCGTGTAAAATAAATAAGTAAAGAAATTTTCATCCATCCATGTCATCTTCTAATCAGTTTTTTTCCAAATTATATATATATTATATATATATTTTGTGTTATTTATCCCAGTAATCATTCAATACACTAACATGAGTGATATTTTGTCATGACACACAGATTTTTGTGTTACTCATATTTCCAAAATTTTGTGTTTATACAAAAATGTGACAGTTCTATAAAACACACCTATCTTATGCCAGTGGGAGGTCCGGGAGTGTCGGCCGCCCAGACGTCCAGCAGTCCAGCCAAGCGATCACCTGCTGTCCAGCCAGCACCTGGTCAAGAGGTCAAGAGATTCGCTCCAACCAATGATAAGAATGTTACAAAAGTACGCAATTTTATTGAGGCATTTTTGTTGTTGTTTCATTCATAAATTTGTAATGTTATTGATATAAGACTCAAAGAAGTTGATAAAGCTCTAAATCCAAATAAGATTAAAATCTCATTAAATCTGAAAAACTGTGATTATATTCAGTTCATTATGACAGTTTTTGACTTTTATTATATCTAAAGGTAGAACTTGGATTTCTTCAACATGAATTGAGGCTTAAAATCATGAATCATCAATCAAAATAAATGACTGCATCTGAATCATTTAGATTCTCTCTAACTTCTTGTAACCATGCTGTTCAAAGGAAGGTAAACAATCTTTGACAATGGGAAAACATGCAATTGTTAAGACATTATATCATACCTGATGTCATCAGCTTACTGAGAAATGCATCTGACTATTCTGACTAAAACATTTCCTCGATGTTTCAGACAACACCAAAGTCTGAGTATGTGAAGAAAACAAGCACAATCGGAGACAAGTGCGTCATCTGCCAGAACAAAGTGTATCTCCTGGAGAGGCAGATCGAGGAAGGCAAACTCTACCACAGGTCTTGCTACAGGCACAGTGAACTCTCACCCACAGCCAAGGTTTTCAAATCCTCCCATGAAACAGAGGATTTTGGCAGTAAGGCTAAAGTACGAAAGACAGAGGAAGCTCCTTCCTTTACCAAATCTAACAGACTTGCCCATACGAACGGAAATAGTGAAGACTCTCGGAAGTCTTTGTTCTCTGCCCAGATGAAACCTGAGCCATCAAAACCTGATCCTTTGTTGGAAAGGTTGAAGAGCAGGATGGTTGAACCAGAGAAGAAGGAAAGTGAAATTCCTAGTTACAAGAAAAATATACCTCTTATATTACAAACAGGGTCAAAAGAATCAGAGAAGAAACCCCAACCTAAAAGTCCTGAGCCTTCCTTTAATGCCAAAAAGTTTGAGAAACATGAATTTGGTTTTCTTTCAAAAACTTCAAAAGCTGATGAAAAGAAGACAGAAGACAAAAAGTTCAATAGTAAGCAAAATGAATCAAAAGATACTACGTCAAGTAGCATATCAGCCTTCCCAGTTGCCAAATTGAGACATGTTGGTGAGAAAGAGACACCTAAAGTTGAGAAAATGGACACTTCTGAGTCTTTCGGGGCCAAATTGAAACACGTCTCTCCACCATCATCCAGAAAGACCTTTCTTTCTGATGCAAATAAGAGTAAAAAGACAGCAGAAGAAAAAAAACCAAGAAGTCCATTATTTGGTAAGAAATTGTTGATCTCGAAGGACAAATCTCAGGCAAAGGAGACTGTGAAGACTCCAGACTCCCCGCCTCCACTTCCCGCATCTCAACCTCCTGCCAAACTTGCCACAAAAATTTCACCCCGAGAAGAGTTCGCCCCCAAAATCCCTTCATCCTTACCCCCTTCATTACCGAAATCCCAACCTCCGTCGGAACCTCATCCTGTTCTTAGGAAGGTCACAGAAGCATCAGTTAGCCATTCAAGCAGTGCAGATAAACCATCATATGTAAAGTCAACAACCACAACAACAAAAAGTATTTTAAAAACAACTCCTGCATCAGGAACCACATCATCCAGCACTTCCCATTTATCAACAACAACCACATCAATAGCGACAAAAGGAATCTTGAAAACAACTCCACCAACAACTAACACATCATCCAAAACATCCACTTCATCATCAACAACCACTTCAACAGCATCTAAAGGAATCTTGAAAACCACGACAACCACCTCAGCACCATCCAAGCCCCCTAGACTGTTCATAGAGGAGAAGGGAGGAAGATCTGAGAGTCCCATGGACATTGACGAGGCCCTTCACAAGGCTGCCCATCCAGTTCCAGGGGAAGATCCTGTTGCTGTTCTTGTTGTTCCTGCAGAGAAGAACCCAGTTCAGGAAAAGAGAGTTCTTGGAGGCTTGCTGGCAAGTCTTGCTAATGTCAGGAAGAAACCAGATGATGTCAAATCACCCACTGAAACTTCTCCAGAGAGACCTCCACCTCTTGCCAAGGCACGGTCAAACGTGAAGTCAGAGATCATTGTTAGCAGTACAAAGACTGAAAAAGACAATTCAAAATCCAAGTTTGGATTGGATTTCTTGAAAACAAAAACTGAGGTTAAGGAATCAAAAACCAAAGAAACAGAAAAGAAAGAGAACAGACCTTATTCTGTTGATTTTGAAAAGAAAGGACTGTTTGATAAAAATGAAAAATCAAAAGAAGTGCAAATGAGAAGTGGTGCAAAATCTTCAGACTTATCCTCAAGACATACCAGTGCAATAGAACCATCAACAAAGTATACTTCAAAGTTCCTGAGTTCAGATTTAAGTGATGTAAAGATGAGAGATAAGAAACCAACTGAAGAAAATGTACCGAGCTGGAAGAAGGATTCTGCTCTGAAAGATCAAAAGACAAATAAGAACATCCAGCTGCAAGACAGCAAACTCTCCTCAAGCAAACCGAAAGACAATGATAGTGTCCCTTCATGGAAGAAAGAGCTTGAGAAGCAGAAGGACGAGAAGTCAAAGTCAAGGGAAACAAACCTGCTGCTGGACAGTAGGACAAAGCAATCAAAACCTGACAACTCTGAACACCTTCCATTATGGAAACAGAAGCTTCTGAAGGACCAGAAGATATCTGACACTGTGCTGGACACAAAGTCAAAACCTTCCTCAGATTCTGACGATGACATCCCTGAATGGAAGAAAGCTTTGGAGAAACGCAAGGCTGAGAAATCCAGACCGAAATCTGCCGACATCTTGTTGATGGAGGAGACGGGGAGAAGTGATATTCCTGAAAGGAGGGTGAAGGATAAGGAGGAAACATCAAAAGCCAGACCAAAATCATCAGCAGCCATCTTGGATAATGGTGCAAAACTCTCCTGGCAGATGGAAGCAGAGAGAAGGTTGGCACATAACAAGGGAGGATTTGTTGATCCTGAGAAGATTCTCAGTAAGGGAGACTCAAAAGAAAGGTTTGTTCCACAGAAGAAACCAAGGACAGTGATAAGTCAGCTGGAGGGAGACTCCACTGATCCCAAGCCAAAGCTGAGAGTTCCGGTCAGACCAACAACAAGTCCTCCAGCTAGTCCACCAGTGAGTCCACCGGTTGGTAGACAGCTCAAGAAGATCTCTATTGGAGAGAAGTTTGAGTTCAAGACACCCACACCGGCTGGGGAGAAGAAGACAGAAGTGACATCTCCATTTAGAACTCCACCTGCAAGACCTCCACCTCCACATACTGGCAGTTTGAAGGTAAGCGCTGGATGATAAGTGTTTACGGTAAGGGATTTAGAATTAAATATGCTATCGAATGGACGAGTCCCTATGTATTGATAGTTGTAAAGCAATACTGAAATGATATATCCAGGTAAGGGCTGGGTACTTCATGAAATGTGCAGAGAAAAATGGGTCTAAATTAAAATGATAAATTGAACAAATTACTCTCTCTGTCTTTACAGTATAAAGCAGCACTGAATTGATTGAGATAGGATTGAGTTTACTTTAATTTAACCTTGAATTTCTATTATGTAAAAATTTATGCATTTATTTATAAAGCATACTGTATGTTGGCAGTTAATTAAACACCTTTCTTTTAATTTGAATTCTTTCTATCTATTGAGTTGCCAAACAAATTCTGAACGCTAAATGTCTTTGCTCATCAAATAAAATTTGAACATAATGATAACATGACATTTGAAATATTCTTCATCTCATAAATTCAGCAACCTGTGAGTCCAGGCAGAATGTCACCAGCGATCATACAACGACAGCTAAATGACATCGACTCCAAGCTGACTGACCTTGAACTTAGAGGGCGCCACCTCGAGGATTCGATTCGTAGTGGTAAATATCGTAGCAGTAGTTATCGTAAGATTTCGCTTCCGGTTCTCCATCCATCATTGTTGGTAGTTCCGTGTTGAGTGTTTCCTATACTCATTATTCATCAGTTCAACAGTTTTGTAATTTTGTAATTACTAATATTCCTCTGTGCCAAATAAGTTGCATGAAAGCATTTATGAATAGAAGATATCTATTTTATTTTGCAATATTATTTATTGTATAAAGTCTTTATGATGTTATATTAATTGAATAAGTATGTTTTAGAAATTAAAATATACAAAACCTTTTTAGGAAATCCAATCTTGATTATACATTTATCACAATGGCCTACTTGCATAGAGTTGCCTGCAGGGCCAAATATTGATAGAATTGTAAAAAGTCAATAACAGATTTTCTTGAAGCAAAGATGATGTCTACCTGTGTGTAAGATGGTAGGTCCATGTTGCTACCAGTATGTATAATATCAAGCATGCCCACCTGCATCTAACAGTATAGCTCCCTAGTTAGAACCTGATTATAACATTCAATACCTGGTATTTGTCAGTAGTTTTGTAGAAGCCAAAATGTTAAAAATCTAACCTCAGTATTTAATAGCCTGCATCATGAAATAGATTTCACAAACAAAATAACATTCATTTCAATTGCTGATAACCATGTTAATTAATGAGTCTATCTAATTAAGACTTGCGAGAATGGTTTTGAGAATTTGAGTCCTAGTCAAAGGGAAGTAACTCTTGATGATATCTTGATCCAGCACCATATATACTGTTGATGCAAGTGGGCACTTAACACTAGGCAAGCTTTATGCGTAAGAATGTAACCTAACTGTTTAATACTCAACTCATACTGAGTTTATGACATGTTAGCTTTAGTTTTGTGAGTTATAATATCATTCATGGTATCTATCTCATCACTTTCATCAAATTTATGAGTTGACTTAGTCGCTAGAATATTTCCTCTCCACAGAGCTAGTTCACGTCATGTCATCCTTACCTAAAAACTTTCAAAATCACTTTCAGTAGAAGTGTTCAACATTAATGCCATTTTGAATGTAACAGATTTATGAAATTCTTATTTATTTACTCAGTCCTATTTTTTCAAAATTGTGTTATCGCAAAATAACAGAACTATATTAATACTGTCAGTGACCGTTGTAGTATTTTTTTTAAAAAAACATAGCCAGTTGGCAAAATTTATTCAAGTTCAAGAATTTAGTTGTAATAAAACAATTTATTGGAAGACATGACTTTAGAGCATCTGTGGAAAGAGAAGAATTCAATGAGCAATTTTGACGATGTTTCAACAGAAACCTTTATACTACTTTAGTCTTATTGATTTTATTCAATTGTAAATATTTATTTCATATTTTTATGCAATATTGAAAGTTTTAATGACAGTTTTATTACCTACTTTTTAAAAATTGATGACTTTTCGACTTTTTACTGTTACATTGTTTCCTCAATCTCATTTCATAGCTTCAGTTCATTTCATCCTTTTGTATGTTGGTTGATGCTTGCATATATCAATCTCTCTTACAGAAAACCTCCTTATATATTTCTGTGAACTCACCATGTTTGAAGACTCACAAGTGTCTAACTTAACATCTGCGCAGAAAAGCTTTAACCTTTTCCCTATGCTATTCTAACCTTTCAGATGAGAGAGGGAAGAAGGACAATAGGTTGATAAACCTGGGGTAACACTTTTCATCAGTTGCTTTTCATGTTGTGTCTACTGGTAGAGTATTGGCATGATCTTATTTTATAGCACTGAGCTACTTCAGACCTGGTGATAAGGTTATCTCCCTTTGCCCTGGAGGTTATCTCCCCTTACAAAGTTATCTCCTCTTACCTATGAGATTGTCTCCCCTGTATTGTTATCCCAATCATTGTCTTCCTTTGTTGTATTGTTGTCATGTCCGTGTGATTTTTGTTTCTTCCATTGTCATGTTGTTTTTATGGTGATTTTAATCTAATTTTATTTTGTTGAATGTTTTAAGGGTTGTCATTCTAAACCGAATTCATGTTATTGTCATTGATTTTGATTTTAGAGAATAAAAAATTATTTTCTTTTAAAATAGAAATCGTTTTTTTGTGATGAACCATAATGACACATTTGTCTATGATCCGAAAAGCAATCATATTTATTCATTAATTCATTCAAATCTAAGAAAAAGCTACAGTTCACGTTACAGCAAGTTAATCAGTTGGAAATCACTTAGCCTATATAGTTTTTATTTCAACAGATTTTGGACGTTAGTCAAAAAATATTTGTTTGTGTGTGCATGGAATAAGTTGAAGATTGACAAAGATAACTTGTCAAATAATGAGGTTCTTTGGTTTTTATGGCAAATAAATTTATCAGTTTATAACAAAATTATATATTTGGGCATTAACATATTTTCCCCTCAGGTTTTCTCTACACTGCCAAATGATCATTCTTGTATCATCATAACATCAAGTTTCATACCATTTTCATCTTCTCCATCTCTGCTAATCTCAAAATGTCTCCCCATCATATACAATCGGTCTCTAACACCGCTTTTCCATTTCTCCCATTTAAGCTCCCTCTTTTCATTTTCCATTAAAGGGCATTTTTGTTGAGACTTCTTTTAGTCAATTTATCATTTGATGATTTGTTTTTACAATTGATTGGCTTTTTTCAGTTGTTTAGTGATAGAATTATGCTTGCTGCATTGTGGTTACTTTTCAGTTGAATGTTCTGTAAACAGTTTTACATTGTACATAATGGTTGTATTAATTTGATGTTAAACCTGTGTTCTATCTTCAAAAGCCTTTTAATATTTTTAAGGACTATTTAGTTTTCTTGTTATTTGACATATGAAAATAACCTCAATAATAAAAATTTCGTTTCAATCATTTCCTTCACATCACCTTATTATGAAGAATTTGATAAAAAAGTTATTTTATTAAAACTTTATTTTCATCGACAAAAGGGGAGAAAACTTGAAATAACAATAAGATATAATAAAATAAGATTTCCAATGCTACTTTTCGAAACCTCCTAGTTGCATGGTATTTATGATAGTTAACTGATAGAGTAATCTCAGTAATCTTGCACCTAAATATAATTGTTGTTACTTGATAAATATGTAGTAGAAAAATATTAGTTTTTACTACTGTATGCATGGCATGACAACATATTTCTGGGACATTATGGTTGCTCCAAAATATGGGGATTTTGACCTTCTTAAAAATCAAAATTCTGTAAAGAAATAATTGTGATTTTATAACTACCAAAACATATTTCTCATTCAGAATATTTGGTATTTTTCACATTTCAGTAACTTGTCAACTTTCACATACCTGTATTCTGTATATAGCCCCAAAAAAACTTCTTGACCCCAAACTTTATCTTTTCTGTTGTGTATCTTTTATATATTCCAAACATTTATCACAGAATGATCTGACATGCGTACATACAGTTACCATGGTAGCAGGGTGAGAAGTTAAATATATTCATGCATATATAAAATATGTATGTGAATCACTTAGAATTATATACTCACTCCTTTGCAGAATATTTTAAATTAGAAACCACTAAAAATGGCATGGATATGGATAATTTATATTGATACTGGTCATTATATAAGAAGGTGTTTACCTTTGCAAGCATCTTGCCTCTTGATTCTCTTTAAGTGTTTGCTGCTTCCGAACATGTTCAAGATAGGCATATAATATCAAACAAAATTGAGAATGATCTGTGAGTTAGGAACTAAATTTGCAATATCAAGGTGAGGAGAATGATAGCATATTGATAACGAGTAAGACGACAGGCTTGTTCAAACTCATCCTTGCTGCAAAACATTGTTACATTTTAAATCTAAAAAATCAGTTCATAAAGATAACTCTAAAATCAAATACTCACAAATGCTGTCCGTCCTAATGCAATACGCTGATGTCAAGGATCTCACAATGCCAGCAAGCAGAGAGGTGGGGTGTGGTGCGGTGCGTTACTTGTGTGTGACAGTATAGTGTTATATTGCAGTGGTTACTACCGAGGAGGAAGATGACATGATGATTGAATGGTTCAATCTCATCAACTCCAAGAATGATCTGGTCCGCAAAGAGGCTGATCTCATCTACATGTAAGTATTTGATTTGATCAACGTATGACAATAATTTATCATCCAAAACTGTGTTCCACAGGAGATATCGCTTTGATAGTAGATTTTGAAAAATGCCCTGTCAACAGAAGGGACATGACATCACAAACATTTTGCATCATCAGAAATGACGTCACAATGTTATGACGTCATAAACACAATGACGTCATAATGCTATCCACCCAAGTGTCATCTGATATCAAATATATCAACACTCGTTGATAAAAGTAAAATATCCTTGGCAAGCCTTGGATATTTGTTACTTTTATCAACTTGTGTTGATATATTTGATATCAGAAGACACTTGGGTGAAATTCTCTATATATTGTCCTAATCCTTATGAACATGTTTACAATATAATTCCAAGACATTCTCAGGGAATACAATAGTAGTACTGCAGTAGTTCAGGGTAAAACAATACTTCATTGCAAAACACATTATTGTTAGGGCTACTCCATTTCCTAAATAGGGCATGATGATAGAGCATGATTTTATCAACTCTATTTGACATTTCAACTGCACATCAGCCAGTAACATTATAGTCACAGACACAAATATTTCATTTGGTATTTTGGGTTCGAAATTAGAAAAAGTTCAGGTCCTCCTTTCACAATGCAACCTTAACTAAGGTTGGCCTTAATTCCCATACCCACATGAGGTGATAAGATGATGAGATTTGATTAAAAGTTGGGTCAGGGGACATCACAGTGCATTTCTAGTTTTAGTTCTCGATGACATTCTCTAAATAAGATAAATGTATTTTGTTTACATATATCTTTGTTGCTTATCATATTGAAAGTTATTACCTTCCCGTGTAAGATATAGCAGTGTAATATCTTTACGGTAATATTAAAGTAGTATAATAACACAATTCAAGTATGACGTCATAGTAGTGTGTTGTTGTGACGTCATAGTGTAAGCACACCATCACATCATTTTAGTCTCGTTAATGTATCGACAATTATGTTTGATTTTTAGAGCAAGTAATAAACAGAATACTAAACTCCCTTCCATTTAATACTCTCGGATTTATACAAAATCATTAACTCATTTTATAATCAAATGTACCTATCCGATCACATATTTGCTTGTTTATCAAACCTTTTTGTTAATGCAATGTTATGTACTGAATTGACTTTGTGATTTGTATTGTATGGAGATTCAAAAAAAAAAATTTCCAAAAAAAAAAAAATTAACTCATTTAATAAAATTAGTATTAAATTGAAGGTCGTTTAGTATCCTCTATATATGACGTGTAGGTGTTCATGTTATCTGTTTACCCCAGATCTAAGCAGCAGGAGCTAGAGGACGAGCAAGAGGACATTGACTCCATGTTGAGGGACCTCATGGGCATCCCAGGTCAGTACTCTCTATACAACTCATTATTATCAGATCAAACTTGCCACTGAATTAGTTAACCTGTAGATATTCTATTATCAGTGTTTTTCCTAGGTCATCACCACAGGGGTCATTTTGGCAATTCTGAGCATATTGGATCCATTTCAATGGTAGAAGTATCCTACTTCTCAAAATGTTAAGTCACACCAAGCAAAAAGGTTGGGCAAGTCTCCACAGGACCCCCTATAGGAACAACACTGATTACCATTAGTTAGATGTTAATTAATCTAATGATGATATAGAATGTAGAAATTTGCAAATGCAGTAACATATTTTACAACATACTAATGATATAAGAATACATACAAATTAACAAATAATGTTTCTTGTTTTACAACTAACTAATGATGATAGAATATGTACAAAATAGCAAATAATGTTACTTATTTCTACTAACTAATGATAAAAGAATATACATGTACAAATGTGAAAATACAGTTACTTGTTTACAAGTAACTAATGTTGATAGAATATTGAAAAAATTTACAAATTCAGTATTAATCTATTGGAACATTAAAAGTCATTACTTATCAATAGCTGCTTAACACACTGTAGAACGGCTGTTTCATCCCTAGCTTCATAATTGGTTTTATGTACCATTATGATGTATGAAAATGTATAATATAAATGAATAATATCTTGTAGACTCGGACAAGACGGAATCTCAGAGGAAGAGGGAGGAAAATCTCCTGCAGAAGAAAATGTCCATCGTTAACGAGCGGAACGACATCGTCGACTCCATTGATGAGGACCGCATCAGGTTTGTGCAAACCATTATTGATAGGCAAAACAATTTCTACTTGATATACAGTAGAACACGGATATAGCAAACACGGATATAGTGAACAAATTTTCAAGTCCCGTCCCTATATTATATCATTAAAATTATAAACCGGATATAGCGAACTAAATTCTTTGGTCCCTTGGAGTTCGTTATATCCGAGTTCTACTGTATGTAGCTTTGTAATATCACGACACTATTAGGGGATTTACTTCTTAGAAAACCTTTTCTTTTACAATGTTGACAAAGTAGATTTGTATCAATTATTACAATGTGTAATAGTAATGTTTCATCAATGTGATTTCAAGATGAAACAAAGCCGTTGTACCTATTCTTTTCACAGAACTTTAATAGAAATTGGAACATTGTCATTAAAGTGGGTTTTGATAAAGTTGGAGGATCGATTTGTTGCAAGTAATTATAGCAATCCAAATATTATCTATTTCATTTACTGTAATCGTTTTTAAAAAAAGAATTATTTTACTAAATGAAAAAAATAAAAAACAACTTGATACATTTCTACCACAAGATACTGATTGTTCAAACATTTTATGAGTGCTTCACTCGAGTTTCCTCTCTGTCACAGATACGAAGAGGAAGACAAGGATATTGCCAGTATGCTGGAAGAAAAAGGTGAGTTCCTTATATGGATGTTGCATTGTATTGTGTTCATCTGCACGCTAGAGGTTTTGTTGCTCCTGCATTTGCTTAGATTCACATTGATGTTTTTTTGGTAATTTTTTTTCAGTCTTTACATTTGGTGATACTAGGTTTCAAATACATCAGAATGAAATATCAAATTCTTTTAAGAATACTGCCTCTGATGATTATAAAGGTCTCATGTTCAAGTTTAGATTACCCAGTACAGTGAAATTTGACCATGAAACGGTAGACTTCCGACATGTTTATTCAAAGTTTAACCCTAGAACTGGTATATCATTCATGTCGGCAAAAATAATACTCAAAAGGTTATACTGGTATGCATTTTGCCCATAAATATGTGGAATATGCATATTGTCCATGAACTTAAGAATATGAATCTTTGATCACAAGATATGGTGTGTAATCATTTGCCTATATAAGATTAATGTATACCATTGTATAATCAAAAGATAGGCTTTGTCGTCATTTGAGGCTAAACCTGATGTATAATGATTCTATATACATATGATTCTATAATCAAAAGACATGCTATAATGGTGATGTCCACTGAATTGACAATATGACTCTATGACCCAATTATATGTTGAGATGCTGATTGTCCCAAAAAAATATTTATGTTACTCTATTGTCCAGTGAAATGTTGTGAATATTTTCCCCCAAAAATGACATATCATACTTGTGTAATCCAAAGATATATGTGTTCATGAAATTGACTTCACTCTGTGATAAAAGTATACTTTGTGATGCTTTTTGCATATGATTTCACCATTGAAAAACATGTATATTGATTGTCAATAAAGTCGACATATGATGCTATAATCCAAAGACGCTCCATAAAATTGACGTGTATAACTCTATAATCCAAAGTGAGGCGTAGAAAACGGCATCAAGAAAGGGTTCCCGAAGGATTTGTTCAGTTTTGGATGTGGAGGATTTGGTCAATGATACGAGCCCTGATATGTCCTCAATGGATGTAGTGGTACGTCCTCTGCATGTCCTCAATGTGTACAGTTCAAGCATGGAGGGATGGGGCCTTACTGCTGAAAAGCTTTGACTAGATACTGTTTGCTGCACAACTATGTTTATTAATCAAACATTATTTTTTTCATTGCTTGAGTTCAAAGGTGTCTGATTTTTCTCATAAAGATACAATTTGCTACATAACTGTTAATTCTTCAAATATTAATTTTCTACTACTTCCTTTCATATTTTGATTCAAGAACTGAAGGTTTCTAAATTTTCTCATGAAGAAACTGTTTGCTGCACAACTATGTTCATTAATCAAACATCATATTTCTAATAGCTTATGTTCTAAAGTTTCTGAAGTTTCTCATAAAGATACCGTTTGCTGTGTACCTGTGTTTATATTCTTCAAATTTGTTTTTCTTATGGCTTTAGTTCGTATTTTGATTCAAAATCTTATTCAAATGAAAAGTTTCTGACTTTTTCTCATGAAGATACTTTGGGCTGCAGAACTGTGATTATTCTTCAAACAGTATTTTTCTAATGGTTTCCAGTTGATATATTTTCTAAATATATATTTGCTATATATATGTATAAGCTCATCTTAAAAAAGGTTTATTTGAGAACAGAAAAAATATGCATAATGTATGTCGTGTATATGTGTTTGTTTATTTGTTTTTATTTGGGTATTCATAATAATTCATCTCAGCTTTAAAAAGAGATGTCAAACGCTTAGAAATATCAATTTCAATCAAATTGCCATAATATATATGTTTGTAAATGCTTTACTAATTATAACATAACATGATATTTCAATTTAATTCCCAATCAACAAAATGACTTTTAATCTTTTAATCATGATAGACACATGTACATGTATTCTTATATTTGTTGTATTAATATGAAATGCTGTTATTACACACCATATTTTCTGATTATCACTTATTATAAAATATCAATTCAATACCAAAATATATGTTTTATGCAGTTTGTATTTAAAGGAATATGATTACCACATACTCTTTACAAAGACTTTTCAAATATTTATTGCTGCCATTTCTATTTAACTTCTCCACGTAGAATTATTGACTTCCAAAAAATAATGCTATTCCCAATAAAGTAATATGTTTTTCTCATATTATGCATACTAAAAACTTGATTATCCAATCTAGATGAAGTTATTTATGTCTTTTGTCACTGGAGTTTCCCTAGCCATTATAGTTGATCAATTGTTAAGTTGATTCATAGTCTCATTACTGTCTAAGTGGCATTGTTTTTTTAATTTTCACCTTATGTAATGTCATATATAAGATAAAAGATTTTATTTCATTGATTTAGTTAGGATGTATATGCAAGATGTGAATACAAATAAGACCACAGATTAGGCAAGGCACATTGCCCCTATTGATATTTTTATTAAAAGGTTATGAAATGGTGTGAACAGAAGGTAAACCACATAACTTTGCAATAGTCATGATGAAATTTTCCAGGAGAAAGGCAAGGAAAATATCTCTTTGAGATACAGAAAACAGATAAATTAGTGGAATTCTAATAATTTAAGCTGTGATAAAACTAGGCGATGCTATTATTACGTAACAATGTTATACTTGAGATCACACCATCATGAATAGAACAGATTCTTGTACTTTTCGGGTCGAGTCCCATGCGGGATTCGAACCCACACCCTCAGAGTCAGGCAATCAGCCAGCAATGACCATACCAACAGCTAACCAACAAGCGGTAGTTAAGCTGTTGTAACATTCATTACCCTTCTGATAGATGTAAGCTATTACCGGTATTACATTGTCAATATCTTGATGTGACTCTGACAGTGTGCAATTGATTTGCTCTACAGTCAAGTTGCTAGCTAGCAAATTATTAACAGGTGTAACCTCAACTGGCTAAAATTTAAAATTATTGTTAAAGTCAGGGAGAGATTGTTTGAAGTGATAATAATATGACTTGCAAAATTGAGACTATGACTTGTCTATAAAAGCTGCACCGGTTAAATGACATAATTAAAATTCAATCTACATATTGTTAATAATTTCTTTTGCAATGGTCAAAAATTTATTCAAATAAATCTTGCAATAGATTAGACTTTTATGATTAAATGTTAACCCTCATCTTTTGTCATTACCGATATAATATGCATGGATTATAAGTAGAAAAGTAATATGGATAAATATTGAACAAAAACATCAAATTTATTGCGCTGTCGTTTGCCAAGGTTTCTTGAGGTCTTCAAGTACAGCCAAGCCGATCTGCAGTCAGATATCATTAATACATCATGTATGACAATTAACCAAAATAACATGTTTTGAGATAAAACTCTGATGTCAGCTTCCTGTCGTGTTGCTGTAGTTGTGTGTCGAGATAACTAGATGTAGATTCATGTAATGATGATCACAATCCTATTCTCAGCAAGCTTCTTGTTTATCTGCAATTTGTCACATAAAGACGCTTTACCTGACAGGTAATCAACTGCTCTGCGAGCCTGTTATAAATGTGTTTTGAGGCAAAGATTTAATCATTAAGTCACATAGGTAATTCAGCGAGTTTATCATGGTCACAGGTGTTTTGCTTTGATGTTGTTGATTTTAACACTTTTTTAAGACAAGGTTTATTGCTTTGATTTAGCTTATGTTAACACCTTTTTGAGACAAGGTTTTTGATCAATCAAGAACAGTTTTATTGTTGACAACATGTTTTGATCCTTTTCTGCAAAACCTGCAATTATTCAAATTATTATGAAATCCAACCAATTTTTTTTTCTCATTCTTATTCTTGTGATTCAGAGTCATTGATCGTTCGATATTGACAATTATTACTTATTTCTGAAAGGTCAAGGATTGCTACAAGGATAACTTGTTAGACTTCATGTTATGAAAGTCATGACGTGACAAACATGCCTAATCGTAATCCATTTATAAACAGGTGTGAGATTGAACTTTGTCACAATTGATTTCAATTGATGTGGCAATAGATTATCAGGTTTTGTTTTTGAAATGAAATGATAATAACGTATGTCGAAATTTGCAGAAATTTTGATAAACCGTAGGGATAAATCTTTCACATTAATCATTTAAGGAAAATAATGTTTTCATTGATTATTTCAGGAAATCTTTAACAAAATCACTATCCGAAACCCTGTCACCTTGGGTTTGATATTGTGGGTTATATTCTACAGTTCAACCTTCAAGAGTTATTGCAAATTATCAAGGACAATAAATCATAATTAATTTTATCATCCAAAAGTGGCTACCACAGTAGATATCGCTTTTCTGAGATCAAGCGATATCTACAAGCGATATCTACATTGTAGATATCGCTACAATCAAATCGTCATAATCATATTACATCATCAGTTAATGACATCACAAGGCTTTGGCATCACTTAGAACACAGATGACAATACTATGACGTCACAAAGTTCATGGCGTAACAATGCTATGATGTCATAATGCTGATGACGTCACAATGCAATGACCTCACTGTTCAAGTAGTCTAATGACAGTTTTGTGTTCAGATAAGTTCATTCTTTTGCTAATAACTGTTGAAAAATGATTTGGATGATAAATAAAATCTCACCCTCGTGTCTTCTGATATCAAATATATCAACACTCGTTGATTAAAGTAAAAATATCCTCGGCAAGCCTCGGATATTTGTAACTTTAATCAACTCGTGTTGATATATTTAATATCAGAAGACACTTGGGTGAGATTCTCTATATATGTGAATAAAAATAAATTTTTTGTATTGCAGGATTTACTCAGACGAGCCCTGGCCAGATGGAAAAGAAGAAAGAAAAACCAAAACCAAGAAAAGGGGCGTTTGTATCATATACAAACAATGCATAATCCGTTCAGACATACAGACAGACATATCTGTTTGACCAGCATGCACCCTTTCTACAGAACTCTCAATACCAACTGACATACATATTTGGTGGAATAACATACATTTATCTACAAAACTCTGTGGACCAACAGACATAGATATTTGATGGACCAACAAACAGCCTATCTACAACTGAACTACATATCTGATTCACCAGCATGCATCGTTTCTACAAAACTCTCTGGACCAACTGACATCTACCAACTATGTAGATCAACTGATATACATATTTGATGGACCAACCTACACCCTATCTACAAAACCCTGGACATACAGTGGATGGTGCACTGCACTGGCAAAATCATGTGAAATTTCAGATTCCGTGACATAGACGGGACCAAAGAGTCTTTATCTTCATCAAGAATATCATTGTCATGTCAAATCTGTTCAATCCAATCATTTTGAACCTACCTATAGGAGATTGGTTGTCTGTCTATATTGATTATTTCATGTCAAATTTCTATGGACCAAATGCTATTCTTTTTTTGAGAACCAACTTATGAAGTGCATCAAAAATTTGCATTCCAATCAGCAACATTTCACATTGGTCAACTCCTTTGAAGTGCTTGACTTTCAAGTAGGTCACAGACTCTTATGAAGTCATGTTTGATTACTGTGAACATCATTGACATTCATGGCTAAAAAGGGACCAGGTGATTTTTATTGAATTAAATATTTCCATTTCATCTCTAAGTATTTCTGAGAACCCATCAATTGAAATGCACAAATGCATTTCAACTACATAAGACATCTCACGTCTGTGGACCAATCAATTTAGATTTATGATCAACAGGACCAATGTATTTTTATCATGTTAAATATCCATTTCTGTCAAATATTGATTGATTTTAATTTGTAATGCATCACATGGACCAGTATATCTCAATTTCATCGAAGTTACTGTGAACATCCAGTGCATTGATATACATCATGTAAAAGGGACCAGTATATTTTAACTTCATCAATCCAAGAATTTAAGTTTATCATTTTTCATAATCAACTGTGTTACAGAATAATTATCATAATCATTATTCTAAAACATTTAAGTTGTCCCCGACTGTTTTTCTCCAGTATAATTTCATCACTTTTAGATCCACAGAACTTTTCATCTATCAGATATTATGTGGTTTATGTAGGGCATATGGCAAGAAGTAAATGAAAGTTAACCCTTGGCCTGCTGAATGAGGCAAATGCTGGTAAGCCGTTTGTTCAAGTAATTGTACCAGCAGGAATGAGATCCCTCTGTATACACTCTCTGTATCAAAGACTATGTCACAGTGAAAAGATCCTTACCTGTTCATGATAAGCTATACAAAGAGAAATTTGTTTATTCAGCTATTACTGTGAATTATCAGCGACTATGTCATCATGGCTGCACAATACACTAAGGTGACTTGAAGTCACTAAGATGGCCTTTATGCAAAGGATGACACTAAGGTCACCCTATTTGTTAAGTCATTTTGTGAAACGGCTCCCTTCCTTGCAACATGTTATGATATGCTATCAAAGAGCAATTTGTCTATTCAGCTATTACTGTGAATATCCACTTTACAGACAGGTAATAAGCAGGTGATCAGTCTGTCACTTAGATAAGTTAGATATTTGAGAAAGTTTTTACAATACCACATCCTGCAATTTATCATGTTCATAATCATGCCAAAATTATGTACAATTGTCATTATATTCTCTTATATAAACAACACTTATGATGATTATTGTAATCTACATGATATGAAGAGATTATGTAGATATCTTAAAATCTTTGCTATGAAAATATACTTCCCTCTTTATTTATTGCATTTTTATTTACCCATTTAAGTGCTGATTTTAGTGCTCTTTTGGAATGTCTATTATATATCTCTTTTTATATTCATATTGGATATTTACTTATACCTTCATTATTGTCCTAAAATAGAAATCATAGAGGCAGGTCAAAATATTCTATTACAATTATTTGAAAACCGAAATCAATCATTTACGATTGTTGAATGCAAACTGTTTGTCTTGATGCTGGGCTATGTCAAGTCTTCAAGTGCCCGACTCACGTTTTGGATCAAAAGAGCTTGACGTCACTCTTTTGTATCAATTTACAAAACGTGTTTCTGGCACTTGTAGATTATCCTGTCATTGCTAAAGTGATATCAAGTATGAATAATTTGCTTCCATTCATAAACTATTTCCCCACAAAAATTCTGATTTAATCTTGTAATAATTTCAAACCATATTCTGGATGAATGGAATATTTCTGATTTACCTACTTTTGATACTGTGAAGTCTTCTCCTCTAAACAGAAAGATCATTTCCATTTTAAATTCCACCTTAAGAGTATTGGAAATATAAGTGTTCATGAAAAGTTTTGTTTTTTTTCTGCTTAAAAATGTTAACTAGAGAATTCATCCAACAAGTTTGCACCTGGTGTGTAATTCAAATTACAAGTTTGAAAGAAGTTAAAGTTAGATATTTTACATTAGTTGTTTTAATATTTTCAATATCCCATATAGCAATAATATGTAAATTTTTCTTTCTTCCCAAGGAGCAGCCATAATATTTCAGTGTGTGTTAAAGTGTATTATGTATGTGCTCTATGATATTATAGTAAACATCTATTTATTACCCATAGGGTTGAAAACAAGTAGTGACATAATTTCAATATGAGCACATGTGCCCTTATCACTTTTGCCTAGCAACGATTTTTGTAGAGCGATTTCCTGTAATTTTTAGCCTGTGATGTCAGAAATCAATTGTTTGTGACGTCACTATTGTAAGCCACTGCAAGGGAAGTGGCTGGTTTTCTTAATATTTCTTAGAGAATAAAACGGAATTGAATTGGCTATAAAGAGATTATTACACTCGGGACGTGTTATATGACTTTTACGAAACTAGTGCAAATTTGTGTATAACCATTGCTCTCACTCGGGCAATACAAATATTCCTAAAAGTCATATGACACACTTACTCGGGTAATAATCTCTCTATATATATTTATGTTCAATGTTCAATCATCAATTACTTTAAAGGCCTCATAAGGCAGTTCTCAATCTTTTAGTGTGCTGCTTATGGCTTGGATATTGCCAAAGCAGTGCAAAACTTCAACTCATTCATCTTTAAAGTGAATTCTTAAACTGCTAGTGCCCATTCTTCAGAATGACATAATGAGTCTGTCGTCTCTAGAATATGATATTGTTCAAGTATTGCACACCTTGATTTTGCATTGAAAGCAATAAACAGAGTCTGTTTGTCTTTCCTAATGCTTTCCCAGAATTCATCTTGATTGAATTTTTTTCAAAATTTTACAGAAGAATTTAACTTAGCCAAAACAAATCATTTTTCTTTCCCTTAAAGAAATCTTATTTAC
This sequence comes from Steromphala cineraria, assembly GCA_916613615.1. Lineage (NCBI taxonomy): Eukaryota > Metazoa > Mollusca > Gastropoda > Trochida > Trochidae > Steromphala > Steromphala cineraria. The sequence continues at coordinate 78,477,511 of OU744721.1, forward strand.
ATTTTACTCAGAATCCATTAAGAAGTTTGAAGTTCAAGCAGGGTACAGATGCACTTGTCGTGCACTTTCCATTAAAGTTTTTTTTTACAGTTATATTTATATTTGGACAAAGGATTCTGGGAGAGTCAGGTTCCCTTGTACAAATACATCTTATAAATCAAATGAAATATACTTATTACCTGGTAGATGTAACCAATGCTTTCACTAATCTATCGATAATAGGGGATACTAAGAATAATTTATATATCTCAAGTTTTCTATTCAAATATAATGTATCAGTGTAATAAATGCATGTTTTATCAATGATTCATTATGAAAATGTAACCCTTAGGAATTGCTACAAATTGATTGTATCTTACAAAAATCTCATCTTGAATTAAATTGGGGAGTAGCATGTTTTGAAAATTTCATATTTTCAATGACAATTGTATGAAATGCGAAATGTATTATTTTGATAAAGTCAAAAATCTACTCGGACCAATCAGATATATAAAGATTCACTAGTCCATTGGCGGCCATTTTTGTGTGAACACGTTTAATTGGTTTTGTTTAAGAAAAAGGATTGGCATGGCTAAACTTTACATTGTTTATTTGATTTATTACTACTTCATCTAGTTTAAATATATTGTCTTTTAATCGGAACCATTTATGAATACCATCACCTTATATACCCACTAAAAATGTGCTACTGCCCCTTTAAGGATGTATATGACTAATACAAGTTGTCGTAGCAATAAGAGGACGGCAGTTTTTGAACTAAAGCCTGTCTTGCAGCCACTCGCTGGTTTGAAGATCTGTTTACTGGGACACAATCAAACAAGAATGGGGTTTTGATTGTGGGTTAACACAGCTAAGAGAAGGAAGTTGTCTCATAATATGCTAGTCATAATTACTTAACATTTTGTGTTTCAGTTATCCAAAATATTTATTTTCAAGGTCAATGTGTCAGTAATTATCATGTTTAATGAATTTTAACTAAAATATTTTGAAGAAAAGATATTGATTTTGATCTCTCTTCCAATTAAGTAGATTTGTCTTTTAATTGATATTTGTAGAAATTTCTTGAATCCACAATGGAAGGTGCTATCAATTGTATATATATACTTTCTTCTCAATACTTTTTGCGTTACATATTGTCTAAACATTATAATGACAATGGTAATTTGAATTGTGAATCAAGTTTTGACATCATCAAGTGTGAACTTGGTACAATTGAATAAAACTTGTAAAAGCCTAGAGTTATTCGAGTTTTTATTTTGCAATTAAGGAAAGTTAAGAAAATTTTTGCATGGTTCAACACAGGCTTATTATCTGTCAAGCCTATTATTGTATAGGCAGCTCGGGCAATATAGTTATGAAGTATTTATCATTAAAATGAGCATTTCATTATTCTGTAATTCTGTATTTACATACACACCATCTTTTTAACTGGTTCTTGTAAATTTGTTATACATCAGTATAATACTTCAAGATGAGGTAATTGAATCATCACCAAACAATGCAATTATAAGTCTACATGATATTTCCACATTCTAACTTGCTTTCATTAGGAGCAAAAACATAACTTCTCTCATTGCTCTCATATTTTGTGAAAACTAATAGTGTTGTGACGGAAATAATACTCCTCAGTCTATCCCCGAATCTCCACAAGACATGGGGGGAAAGCCATGTACCGGAAAATTTGCATTGTGAATATTGACATACAAATGTCATTTGTTACTTAAACCTCACGCAGTATTGTGGGGCCTTTGAGGCCCCGTTACATGTTTTACATTACACAGAATCAACACATTTGAAATGAGCGACTTCTTACTTCATGTATTCTCAATTAGTATGTTTTCTAACTTTAAGTATGACGTCAAAACTGTAGACAAGATATGGCTTTTTTAATTGACATTTAAGAAAACACATACGTTTGCTGTAAGCTTGGGCCTCAAAGACCCAGGGTAAACCCTTATTTCAGTACAATATATAGAATCGCAATAAAATAATAAATAAATAATACCCCTTGAGATTACTTTCTGATGTAGATAAACCAAAATCCGAAAAAAGCTTACATAGCAAAAAAATATACTCTCCCAAAACTATAACGTATATGTAATTTTTCAGAAAATCTATTTCTTTGCCTTAAAAAAACAAATGTTACATAATTTCAATGAAATCAAAGCGAAAATTTACATGTAAAAAATTAAAAGAGTAAGCCAAAACAAGAACACTAGTTTTAGGTTTGTTTCCGTATTCTGTTATACAAGATGGCATTGAAATCAGTCTTATGAATTCATGGCATTTGCAAAAATCCTTGCTTGACCTCCCTTTGGAAATGAATGGACAAATTGATGGAGTCCCCATTATGCAATTCTACCCACTCTTTCTTCAATGCAATGACTAGTTGTTGGTGTGTCTCGGGCTTATTGTGACTTTGTACACGTTTATTTCATTCATACCATCAATGTTTTATTTGGCTTTGAATCTAGGGATTGAGAAGACATTGACAACTTCTTTACTTAAATAAAAGTACCGAGGGTACAGAAGCTCACCTTAAAATGAATGATGTGGTAAAATGGTTTAATTATACATGTAACCATCTTTTATATAATTGATTATGGCTGCCATCATGATTTTTTTATCTTTTAAAATACTAGTCTTCTTTTGGAAACGACTAGAGCTTGAACAAACATTAATACACGAATGATATAATCATGATAAGTTAACAAGCAGTAGGTTTTTGTATAACTTTTTTGTATATCTATGGCTGAATTGGTGACCATCTTGTACTTTTTAATCTTCAAAATGCTACTTTTATGTGGGCATCCGTATTAATTTCATTATGATATCTTGATTGGTTTAGGTGTATCCATTTAAATGTCATTCATTACTTACAGGATGGTGGGCACTTACATTTGTTTTGTAGTAAATCATTAATATGATTTCAAGATTTTTTCACTGATGGTTATGCTGCATGGGATATTGAGAATCCCAAAAGTACAGATTTTTCAAGGAAAATGAATGACTGTTTGAGAGGAAAGTCATAAACACAGCAATGCATAAGACACGTTTATTTTGTTCACATAATATTTACATGTCAAGTGACCATGAGATGTCTTTCATTAAAGTATCAATTTATTTAACACTCATACAGTACTATAATGGTAAAAAATTTTGCATTGTCAAATCAACAGAGAGATATGACAAATCAAATTTCCTTACTTTTCTTACTAAACCCTTTTCGATTTTCATCTGCATATTTATTCCACATCAACTTATCATGTAGAATGCTAAACACAAAGCTTATTGTAGACAAGTTTTGTGTAAGTTGTTATTCTTAGAAAGAACATATCACTGTCATGAGAATACAAGTCAAAACTTTTATTGCATACACATGGGCCATGGCCATATAGCATAATGCTCTACCATATCAACTGGGTCAGGTTGATTATGCAACAGACTAGCAGCTGACACTGTGATGCTAGCAGCCTGCCTTGGGATGTGTATTAGACAGCATAGTGGAATATCTAAACTCTGGTTGACCCCTTATGTGTGGTATTTAAAGGAATATAAGGGAGATACCATTGTTTAAAATTTAACATGTTTAATGTGATTTGGTTTTTGCAGCTAGTTGCCATAAAGATTTTAAACAAATTAATCCATTATGTTTGTCTTTCATCTTAAGTTTTTTTAGAACACTTAAAAATATAGAACAACTTGCACGACAATCTTAAATATTCCATATTTAAGATAATATTATGATTAGTACCGGTAAGTTCAAATTAGAGAATTTATATGGTGCCAGTGATCACTTGATGAAAGCTTAAAATTTAATAATAATGATGTGTCATCTGCAGCTGAAAAGTCAATATGGCTGCTATTGTGGCCATCTTGGATTCTCAAAACTGAAACGTCTACCTTTCTGTGCGGAATCACTAAAGGTATAACATACTACAATATAAAAATGATATCTAGATTGGTTTAGGAGAAATAGTCTTTGTCATGAAATCTAATTGAAAATTAAATATGGCTGCCATGGCGGCCATATTGGATTCTCAAAACTTTAACGTCTACCTTTCTGTGCGGAATCACCATGGGTATAACATACTACAATTTCAGAATGATATCTGTATTCGTTTAGAAGGAGTAGTCTTTTTCATGAAATCTAATTGAAAATTCAATATGGCTGTCATGGCGGCCATCTTGGATTCTCAAAACTGAAACGTCTACCTTTCTGTGAGGAATCACCATGGGTATAACATACTACAATTTCAGAATGATATCTGTATTCGTTTAGAAGGAGTAGTCTTTTTCATGAAATCTAATTGAAAATTCAATATGGCTGTCATGGCGGCCATCTTGGATTCTCAAAACTGAAACGTCGACCTTTCTGTGAGGAATCACCATGGGTATAACATACTACAATTTCAGAATGATATCTGTATTCGTTTAGAAGGAGTAGTCTTTTTCATGAAATCTAATTGAAAATTCAATATGGCTGTCATGGTGGCCATCTTGGATTCTCAAAACTGAAGCGTCTACCTTTCTGTGCGGAATCACCATGGGTATAACATACTACAATTTCAGAATGATATCTGTATTCGTTTAGAAGGAGTAGTCTTTTTCATGAAATCTAATTGAAAATTCAATATGGCTGTCATGGCGGCCATCTTGGATTCTCAAAACTGAAGCGTCTACCTTTCTGTGCGGAATCACCATGGGTGTAACATACTACAATTTCAGAATGATATCTGAATTCGTTTAGGAGGAGTAGTCTTTTTCGTGAAATCTAATTGAAAATTCAATATGGCTGTCATGGCGGCCATCTTGGATTCTCAAAACTGAAACGTCTACCTTTCTGTGGGGAATCACCATGGGTATAACATACTACAATTTCAGAATGATATCTGAATTCGTTTAGGAGGGGTAGTCTTTTTCGTGAAAGTTTACGGAAGGACAGAGGGACGGACAGACGGACGACGGACGAAGCGCCATGACATAAGCTCACATTTACTTTGTAAAGGTGAGCTAAAAAACATTGTAATGAGCCATCTGACGTTCTGTAAGTAAATTCAAGTTATATCGATAGAAGTACTACCTTGGTCAGTCAATAATTTGATGCAAGTTTCGTTCATGGACGTTATCGAAATTGTGATTTTCCTCTCAACTTCTTCAAAAAAATCAATTAACTACATCTTTGTGTGCTAAATATTGTATCCAACCCAATCACACTGTCTCAACCAATTCTGTTGACATGTGGCATAAACTATGGGCAACATTTTCCTTTTCCAACTGAAAACTATTGACGAATTGTGAGTTTTTGGTAAACATAACTCCCCTGAAGTTTTAAGGTTCAAGATCATGATCGTAAAACGCCAGTTCATATGATTGAATTCTTTGAAGCCACCAAAAACAGGGGCGATAACTGGCCTTCATGGTCAAATACCCCATTCATGCAAACGCTTTCGTAAAGTTTAAATTTGGTGGATTTTTTAACCAAAATCAGTGATGTGAATAATCTAAATCCCTGCGGCAAGAGAATGAAGAAAAATTGTAACCCGGATGTAGAGATTTTTGGTTTTGGTGGCAACTCTTTAATGCACATATGCATCTTAAGCTCTTTTGGCCGGAATTGGCCTGTAGGAACGAACCAATTATGCGCAAAAAGGCGATAATGAATATTATAATGCCAGACTACTGTGAATCATGAAACTTCGGTTTCAATTTCACGTTCGACAGCGTTTTAATTTCTGACACTCATGTTGATGCATAATGGTAACCTTTGTTCCATGTAGAATTGAATAACAAAATTTGAAACAATGATTGCCTTCGGTTGGTCAAAGGTACCACATGATCTAGCATCTACTGCTTTACATTTTTTCCAAATAAGGTTTTACCATATAAGCCCGAAATGAGTCTCATGTAAACATATCACCGATCAGTTTGTGAGGAATGGAACACACAGGTGACATATTACACATATCATAAATAATATTGACTCTTTTGCCATGGTAGCAGTCCAGAGTTGCATGTGCATGTGCCTGGGCCTCTGAGGTCTACATGGCCGCAAAGGTAGTGTGGTTAACGATACTGCGTGAGGGTCAATATATTTCATAACAATTTTCAAAAATTTCGTAACAATGACAAGATATAAATAGGGAAAAAATTAATGAAAATAAAGAAATGTTTGTCATCGCATTTATTCACCGTAATCAATATGGAGAAAATTATGGTCTGATTAATTTGAACTTGAAGCTGAAAAGACATCTTCAAAGACAATCCATAATTGATTCTGAATAAAAAGCAATTCAAATATACAGTTTTACTGTCAACATAATTCTCTACATGAATTGGATTACAGAAATTTCATAACAAGTATTTATACATTTGAAGAAGCAAATGTTCTTCCTGCTTTGATTAATAAGCATTAATATTTTGAATTATCTTGTATCATTATTAACAACAAACCTTTTTTGCAATAATTACTGTTGGATGTCAGCTGCCATAAATCAGTTTTGCAAATAATAGATTTCAGCCAAACACAAAACAAGTTTCACAAAAGTGAAAAACAAAGATGATAATCGATACAAGTGTTTATTTATAAAACATAATAAACAATTTTAGATATTGGAGGACGGAATACTGAAAACAACTTACATAAATGAATAACAAAATGGGATAAAAATATAGATGATTAAAAGGTATACAGGAATATTAAAAAAGTTATTCACTGTGAAGTGTTCTGTTTTTCACAACATTTTGGTTGATGTAGCCAAGCCCTTTGGCTTTTGTATGTGTGGAAAAATCAATCTGAAGTTCATAAAAAAAACAAGAAGAATTATAGACCTTGGCCTCCTTTCACAAAGCAACCTTTTTTATCTCCCATTCTTTAACATTGCCCTAAGCTTACCTTAGAGACTTACGATCACCTTAAATCTTTGTGAAAGAAGGCCTTGATTGCAATGTCATACTGTATAACATTCAGAATCAAGATTTTCCATTCACCCATTCGAGACATAAAATCAGGCTAAAATATATACTTCTTTTTGAGAGTGAAAAGGTTAAAAGTGTGGTATTTGTGACCTCCAGCAAAATATTCAAAAAAAAGCGTTGGATTAGCATTGCAGCCACACAGTTCAAAAATGCCGAGCCCTGGTGGGAATCAAATCAGGGACCTCTTGATGAGTAGCCAAATGCTTTATCCTGTAAGCTAGTGTCAATGCAGATAAACGGAAATAATATTCCGGCTATGTATCACAGTGAACCCTGTAAGCATAGGCTGGACGTTGCCATGCAGGATAGATAGTAGCACATGCTAAGCAAGATGCCACCCCTACACAGGATTTGTGTATCATTGTTTATAATGTTGAGCATGTTGAACTTGTTTTCCATATACCGGTATCTGGATTTTTACTTAGAAGCTTAATTGAATTATTAAGACAAAGAGTCAAGGGTTGACAAAAAGAAATCAGACCAAACAATCATCTGATTTGCAGAAACTTCAGGTCCCTGAATATTCTTGTAAATGGCATTGAGCTGTCAATTGATGGCTAAATGATACATAAATGATAAGATAAAGACATTCAACATGGTAATCATAAATCAATAAAGTACAATCAGCTACAAAACAACAATCATATATGTGTGAGAGTCCGTGGGTGTAAATTGGTGTAACTTTCAAACATTTATTGTTAGTGATAAATCATTGTCTAATAGGACTGAACTAAGAAGGAGTTAACACTGTTTATACAAAGCCTCTTATAAACAATTAAACATTACATAAACATAAATAGAAATGCATGTTACCATGGCTACTGGCATTTGATTTATCACAGCGATCATGGACGAAATATTTGGAATGGTACACAATGGTAAACAAGTTTTATGGAATGTAAAGTGTGGAGGTGTGATGCTTGCATATATAATTATATTTTATACCTTTTGACGTAATGAAATGATGAGTATTTGCTATTTGAATCATCAGCATAATAGCCTTTCTTATTTATCATTTGCCTTTGATTAGGTTATCGACTCAAGAGATAAATTAGGACTCCAAGACAAACACTTAATTTTTGGGGTTTTAAATTAACCATCACTAAACTCAGCAAGTTTTTAAGAAGATAATTTTTATGTATAAATACATAAGCAAAAATAATCAACCTGGAAAATGAGAAAACATTGCCACTCATGAAGTTAAATTTTGCAAAAATCAATAGCATCTTAGCCTTTCTTATTGACAATTTGCCTTGGATTATGTTGTTGACTCAACGAAGATAAATAGAGCTCTGAGACAAACACTAAATTTGTTTGGTTCCTGTTTTCTTATCACTAAACTCAGGAAGTCTTAATCATGCTGTTTTTTATACTTTAACTAATAAATCAGTAAAAAGATTAACCATAAAAATAAAGTCTTTTACAATCTCAATCTGAAAATCATTGGCAACTTAAACAAGTGAAATTTGCAAATTCCAACCAAACAATTTAAATCACTTGTCAAATTTTTAATGTTCAAAAAATTTTAATTTTAATTTTTATCTTTTTAAAAAGTTAGAATCAAAGAGCCAGATTATTGATATATACTTAGACATCACACCTCCATGTGAGTGTAATACTGGGTCAGTTTGAGCACTATAAGAAACCTCAGGACACCGTCGCGTGGGGAATTCCAGCTGACTCAGCCTTTTGTCTGTTTTCCTCGTCAATCAGCTTCTTCAGCTCGCTCGTCCTCTTCTGGTCTATCAACTCCATCTCACGGATTTTCTTGAAGAAGAATCAATAACCTTGTGATTTATCTGATGTTACTTCTACATGGCCATGTAAATCTTTGAATTATCCCCCTACGATAATTAATTCCTGACCGATTGGGTGATTAATGAAAACAGGTGATTACTAAGGGCAAGCGATTATATGCTTCAAACTCATAACATGTTTATGAATTATCAAAAATGATTGTTTTTAATCACCATGAGGTCCACAAGAAGTTATTTCTTGATTTACAGAATCTCCTAACATTATTTTGAACGATTTGGAAAAATCCCTCCCAATTAAATATATTGCCAAATTTTACCCTCCGACTTCAACCAATTCCTGTTTTTCAATACCTGTAGCTTTTTTTTTTTAAATTCATTAAAAAGGTGAGCATCCTTCTTTATATGTGTTTGTTTTGCCTCCTGCCTTCAGATATTTTCCTCCAAAATTCCATAAATCAAGGATTGATTTTTTTCTAGAGTCTTATGTGGAATATTTTTGACATATTTTTGAAAAAGTATCAGAAATGTTGTCTTCACTTTTAAATGATCACAATAGCTTTACTGTTAAGGGATATGAGCATAGAATACTAACCTGTGACACTTCTGTTTCAATGATAGATTTGTATTTGGCACCTTGGCCAAGTTTTTCCATATCACTTTGGAACCGTCGCCTCTCATCAATTTCACTTTGTACTGTGAAACAAATAAATCACAAAAATAAATAAGAAATTCTATCCTTTCAATGATGCAAGCAATCATAATGCATAAGCATCTTTTCACACAAGTCCAGCAAAAGCCATATTTAAAAATTCAAGGACTGGACTGGACTGGAACAAAATTTTTACTTTTTGCAGATTGTGTAACAAACAAATTTAAAAAAACCATTTGTTCACAATCAAATGTTATTGTCCACCTCTCTGTACATTATATTAGAGAAAATTAAACAAAACTGTAAGGCTATCGTGTCCATGAATATTCAGGGTAGAATATCCATTATAGTCTTTAATCAGTTTCATTCCTTTTATTTGCAAATTCTTTATAGGGATAATATTTACAGCCAAAATCAGAAAGTTTCTAACTCACTTATTGAGATAAACATGATATAAGTCAAGAAAAGCTAGATACTCTTCAATAATATACAATGAAAGAATTATTATCCAGTGTCAGTTTATATTTGGGCCCCTAGAAAGGACTCATTGCTTTGTGGCATCATACAAGAACTTGTAACGTCAGACCATTGCGTCAATTGTCATGATGTCAAACTGCTGACCTTGACATCAACATTGAGTAGAGGGATAACAAAGGTTTTCACCACTGTAGTTGGTAAGAGGGTCTATAATATGATTGAGGATGAAATACTCTGTTCTATCAGTGAACCTCTATCTGGCTACAGTGGCCATAACATTTATCGTCACTTTACCACTTGAGTGACAACAATTTTAATAATAATAATAATAATGTGCATACTTATATTGCGCCTTTTCCACGTCCTAAGACATGCTCAAAGCGCAAAATTATTACCCCGAAGGAGTGTACTTTCACAGCTGCTACTAAGCGCTAATCACGACCATGTAGGTCAGTACATCCAATTTTCAGGTACCCATTTTAACAGCTGGATGGACTGAGTGCAATGTGGATGAAGTGCCTTGCCAAGGGACACAACACATGATGAGACCCAAGTCACAAATGTTTGGTGTCTCCACCGGGATTCGAACCCGGGTCTCCAGCGTAGAGTTTGATGTCATGAAACAAAGCTGGCATAACAATTTTCACATGACATCAAACCGTAACCCTCAAAGCAGCCGCTCAACATAAAATTGGCTGTTTTGGATTTTTTTAAGAACACTTTCATCATATAATGAATAGAATCTGTCAAGACTTGACAAATGGTACCATGTATATCTCATCTAGAAAAGACAAATATCCTCCATTTATTTCACTGATAGAACAAAGTATCTCACCCTCAATCACTTTTAAAGAATCTCACCAATCATCAGTTATTGACATCATGCTAATGACATCATGGCATCATGATGTCATCACTGGCTGATGTAACAGCATTGTAATGTCATGTAGTTGGCAGTAGCAAGACATTGCTCAGACTCTTCTGTCAATAGGGTATCTCCTAGGAGATAATGCTTGATCTTCCAAGCAAAACGACCTTGTGCCAAGGCACAGAGATTTTAATGATGAAGAAACTACTCACACTCCTGGAACCTGTCGACCTCCGGCTGCTCCCCGAGCTCCATCTCCACCCGCTTCCTGACCCTCGCCATCGGGATAGGCTCCATGTCTTCTCCATACGCCATGATGTTGGCCAGCTTCTCCTTCTCTCTTGCAGACCGGGTAGCTGTAGATGATATCATGTTGTGTAGTCTAAGACACTTGCTTTATCAGGGAAGTTAGATTTGGTATATGAAAAACCAGCCAGTGAATATCGTAACCCTTTCACCCTCACAGGCCAGAGAACAGGCTTGTGGATTGTTCTGGTTTCTTAGGAGTTAAGGGTTAACAATATTGACAGAGCCTTAGAAAAATAGGGCTTTTAGGGGACCAACAAAATGGACTTGAGTACTCAAGGGGTCAGGCTCGACTCGGACCTGAGTACCCGACATGTTATCCTTACCCAAGTCGTAGAGGAGTATATATTGACCATAATATATTCACTCTTGATTTGTGAATTACTAACAATGAAGTATATGTCATTTAAAAGTCAAATCTAAGTACAGTACAAAGGCTACAAGAATGATAAGTCAAACTTTCCTAAGTAAATTCCAAACACAAACTAGAGAGTGTGCACATATCAAACATTTTTATTCTATGATCATACATGGGTTTTTTCTGTAACAAAACTATTATGATCACTCACTCTGTCTGGATGGCACATATTCAGGTCTCACAAACGCTCCCTGAGCTTCCATCGTGTCTCTTGTTCTCACACCTCCACTGTAGTTTCTGTAACCATGGAAACAATAGCTTTACATAATGATCTTCACTTCATCTGGGTCGTCAAGAGCTTTTTTGCTACAAGTACTCATTTGCAAACATCATCTTGTTTGCATTTGGTATTTTTAGTTTTAACATTACAAATAGCTCTCCAAATTTACCTTGTTTTAATTTCACAGTCACTGACCTCAAAGGTTCAATATACCTCAAGAAAATGAGTTAAATGGACATCCTTTTATCATATGCTAACTTTGCTAAGCGGTGAGAGACTGCATGTACTCAGTGAAAAGACGGGATGACGTCATGTGAACAATGGTTGTCGTCATTTCTACAATCAACGTGACATCATCGCTAAGCCAGACGCAATAATGATATTTATGTGGTCGCAAGAAAACTCTTGAGTCAAAGACTTTTTGGTGGTAATAAAACATTTTCAACCTCGGGGACAAATAATACACAGATTATATTTTGTTTTCAGTGTGATATCACTTTTCTCTCAGCTCGTGACGGGATAATCAATTAATTATGTACCTCTCATGAAAATATTAGCCATAATCTGTCTCTCGATGAGAGAAAAGAAACAAAAGACATCCTCTATGTATTCCAGCATAGCACAACCAATCTACGTGGTTGAGTGCAGAGCCCTCTTAGGTGATAAGGCCAATCTTCATAAGATATAAGACTATTGACCCATTGGCCATAGGGCCTTATAAATCCAAGGAACCAAAAGGTTATACAAAAAAATTTTAGTCTCTAACATCTCAATGAATTTTGTCTAAAAATTTCTATGGAAATAGAATACAAAAGCATTTGCATATGTGTTGATATAAACCTGTTTGGTGTATCCATTATATTTCCACACACAAAAAAAACCCATCACATGTCCCATTGCACCTATAACTATTTTTTTTTTAAATCATTAAAACAACTATATTACCCTTGATCTATTATCAGAATGACATGACGTCATGACATATCATGTTATCAGGGGTTTAAAAATAATGCACACATCAGGTGCAGTAAACAAGCCAAGTCGGTTAAATAAGCTAATAAAGTCAACTTGCCCTCTGGCCACTAAATAAACCCTTGATTGTAGAACTATACCATTATTTGTAAAACTATATGTTTATTTCTACTGCTTATTCCTAATTCGTACAAAACTGTAAGTAGTGTTGAACAGATGCACACATAAAGATGATATATATTGATATGAGAAATCTTGAATTTTCGGTGGAACAAAATTTGGAAAGAAAGGATTTTATGTGCACAATGTATACACATGATCTGTCCAATGATCGAGGGAAAGCCAAAGCGCCTTTGAGCAGCGCTCTCTGAGCTGGATATTGGCGCTATACAAATGTTTAGTAGATAGATGGATAGATGATCTCATAATGAGATTGCACTGAAAATTATCCCTGTTAGTTATAACCTACCTTGGATTGATGATTTTGCTGGGTTTTTGAGGAAGAGGTTTTGGTTTTGGTCGTGCACTTGTAGTTGGAGAACAATTGGATGGTAGGCTTCCTCCTCCTGGAAACATGGGGCAAATTAAGCAATAGTAAGAAATATATGAAATCCTCAAGATTCTTATTCTTAAAAACTATCCTAATTTGGACAATATTTCGAGGGTAGGGAGATTAAAAATCAAGCAAGAACAATCACACATTTGTAGAATTACAACAACACACTTTACCACCCTCTTGGGAAGGTTGCCCAATCTCAATTATATCTACTCCAAATTTGTCTTCAAATCTATTCTTTGAGAAAATTCCTATCTTTTGTATTCATATCAATGTTATGATAATTTGTTTTAAATACGAAGAGAAAGTTTACATTATAGGCCTTGATTCTCAAAGCTCTCTTAATACTAGAGTTCTTAGCCTCCTTTATTGAATAGTATTAGAAATAGAGTAATAAAGCATTCTTTAAAAAGAATATTTACCTCGTAGAGTCTTCTCTAAATGCCTTTGTTGAAAGTTTGTCAGCTTGGACTCCTTCATCATTTCTGAAAACAATGACGCAATGGGATTTTTTTATTTTATTCAAATATTAATTTCAGGTGAAAGATAAGACTTGAAATGATCAACCTTATAGTTCTGTAATATTCTGTCATTCCAAACCTTGGTCCAGATTTTTAAAGCTCTCTTAGTGCTAAGGTAGACATATGATAGGCCAATGTTGAATGGTACTTACCCTTATGACTGTCTTAGCACTAAGAGAGCTTCAATACCGGTAATCTAGGCCCTAGAGAATTAACTCCATAAAGTCCTTAGAGCACCAGGTGCAATAGGCCCATGGCATACAGCGGCTCATCAATTAACTAGTCTACCGTAAATCCTTGAATAATAGCCGAGAGATTATCAATTTCAAACATCGTGTTGACCGGGCAATTATACAAAGAAGACGATTATTTATTTCAGATCCATCACGTGTTGATGAAGTTTTGAAATATTCAAAAACTATTTCCCAGTAAATATCAGACATTTTGTATAAAGTGATGTCAAAAACCGCATTAGAATGCCTATGTATATTAAGTAAAATAAGACAATACTCACAGGTTGGTTTACATTGTTAAAAAAACCCTGACGATTACCGGTATTCAAAGTAGGCGATTATTTATTTGAAAGAGGATTTAGACCCGGCGAGTATTTAAGGTAGTGGATTATTCTAGGATTCATGGTACATGCATTATTGATTTGGACTAAACAAGAGTCATCAGAAGTTGACATATCCAACTGGTCCCAATTAAAGTTACCCGGTACATTTCCATGGACGTTTCATCTTAGAGTTGGTTTTTTTTTTGCCCTAGTTTAAATATATATTTTCTTAATCAACTTACCTACATTTACAAAGTTCTGTCATCACCCATATTAATGACATAAAACTGATAGTAATGTTTCTGTAGATAAGAGTATTAGTCAGCGTAAGTTTTTTGCATTGTGCTACCTGCACGTGTTATTTCATACAGAGACCTGCAGACAATTCCAGTTTTAAATATTTTCTATCATTTTATGATGCTAAAGGTAATTTTATTCATGGTAAACTAACTAGTGATAAAGGTCTTTTCTGATTGGTTGGCGCTTCCAAGATTGCTGAGTGATTGAGCGCTGATGAATGAAACTTAAAATTTTACCTACAATACTTAACATTGCTGATAGAAATGTTATCATGTATGATTATGTAATGATTTGCAACAGTTCAAGTGGACTAATATTTATTTTTTTTAATTTAAAAAAGATTTCCACCCAGTTATAACCATAGCCTCCTCCTGTCATTAGGTTGTGCATTGCTGTGCAAGGATACAGCACAAGTAAATGATGATGTTTTCGCATATGTAAGTTTGCGAATCATGTCTTGCATTAAAAAAACGTGATAAATTTGGAATATTGGGTAATCTCAAACCACCTTAATTGATTCCATTTTTAGTAAATAAACATCAATCAACAATTGCTATCAATATGATCTTATATAAAATGGTAACAACTTTCAATCTTCACTGGTGTGCAGCTATTGAACAGGTCGGGGACAACCCTCGATCGAGTACTAACCTCGATCGGGAACTAACAGCCCGATCCGGATAATAAAATCCTCAAAAATAGGGGGAAAAGTATTGTTTTTGTTTTTTTACATTTTCATATCATAGCGGCGCATCATGACGAATGAATTATTAGGTAAACAAACCTTTTGCCAACTTTCTGCAAAAAGTGCGCATCAAAACGATGGCGCAATATGGTTGCTGCCCCCTCCAAACAGAAGCCCCCTTTCGTAACCTTGCACATTATTATCTCCAAAAACATAATTAAAGTCAATATTCACGCAAGTTTTAACAGCATGGGAACTATCAACCACCTAACTTTCGATTTTTCTCCCCTGCACCAACTAAACTCCTTCCGGTTTCTTGCAAAGGGGGGTTAACGCACCTGATTAGAGAGTATACAGTAAAAATGGCAACACACCAAAACGGCAACTAACAAGAGCGACGACAAGTCAGTCGAAACGACAAGAAATGGTAAGTAAAACGGTAAATTGGATGTCAAATTCGATGAACGTAGTTCTTATGATGAGGGTTGAAACATAAATCCAATGTTATGTTGTCTTTCATGTTATGCTAATCCTTTTTTACCTTGTGGAAGATGTGTTTTTCGGGTGTAAAATGATACTCATTATCTCTCTCAAAGATCAACACTGCTGCCCTCAGTCCAAGCCCACTCTCCGTCCCTCATACCAGACCTGTCAACTCCCTCTCTCTAACTCAGCTGTGGGACAGACTAGCCTTGCTGAGGCTTTGTCACAAACATGTTCACGTTGACTTCCATGATTTGTATATTGCATTGCATTGATATTATCTTACCTTTAATGTTGTTCCCTGTAAGAAATCACAAGACAAGATGGTAGGGTAGAGATCTTGACTTCATTGTGCGAAGAAATAGTTTTATAATTAGTTTCTGTGGTTGACAATGAAGGACCTTGTCCTTTTCCTGGGAATGCATTCTTTTCAAATTTGCAAAAATATAAGGCTTGTTTTACTCAAACACTTTAGTGACCAAAAAGCGCTAGTATTTTAACGCATTTGTTGATTTTTTTTTATCAATTTGTTTCTGTTCAAATATTTTTTCAGACCTAGCTAGGATGGACTCACGCCTTTACAGTTTCGTAAAGTGGACTAGGAGCTAGTCTATTAAATTTCCTAAACAAAATGTTTAGATTCAGGGGTCCACTATCAGAGGAAGAGTCATCTGGTAACAAGCTATGACAGGTTGACAAGTGGTTTATGGTTTGTGGCACCGCTCGCCAGTAGAAGGAATGTGAGCAAATTCTACGTACATCTTCCACTAAGTATTTTCATAACATAGCATTAGATTAATGTGAGAAACATGATTATTATCAAAGAATTCCTTTTTTTAAAATAATTGTCGCCATTTTGCCAAACGAATTTGCTAATTTGATTGTCACGAACTTGGGACAGGGATAAAAGTGAATATTACACAGAATGAACTTTTTGAAATGATGGTGCATTGTGATTATTTCGAATAAATTTCCGATTTTTTAATTTCCAAATAATTAAGACTAAAATGATTTTTCTGTCGATAAATATACCCTCAAGGCTCAAGCAACCTGTTTTCGTGGTATTTACAAATTGTGTCATATCTCACTAACTCAACTTTTGTTCCTATCAAGTAAGGGATTATTTTTTAAGATCAGTTGATCTGCATTGATCTGAACATAAAATTATCAACATTTAACTGATCTGTTTAACTCCTCAGTTGAGTGAAGAAAACTGAACAATATTTAAAGCTTTTTACGAAATACTTTTTTTGGACAATTTTTCTGGGTGACTTTTACAAATAAAACCCTTTCCACGTTTTTTAAATGTGACCCAAATACCTTATTAAATTGTTTTAGAGGGTTATCCCTGTTCTATTTCAAAGTATTTGGAATTACAGAAAGGGTATTTCTTATATATTTTTGGATATTTATCAACATTTTTCAGGGCAAAGACCGTGATGCATTGCTTTAACTCCTACATTTTTTCTCAGATTCATCAAACAAAATCTTTAGGTTCATGACTTGCAAGTCATTTGGCTTCTAATATATTTTTATTACCAAGTAAATACCTTGTTCCCATATGATTTATTTTATTTACCAGAATTTCAACATTTTTTCTAAATATTTGTGACAGAAAATTAATTGAATTGATGTAGAAATTATCTAAACATTTGACATATGTTATTTAAATGCTATTCCACACCATTGACCTATGTTTCAAACACAATAAAAAAAAATTGTGGCTTGTGTTGTATTGTCATAATTCATCCTAAGAAAAATACCATGAAAACAGGTGACACCAAAAAATTTGCACTTGTTTGGAAAGTGTCAATAAAAATCAACAAAAGAATAAAATAATTAACATCAAATGTGGGGGAAATATGTCTCTTATCAATTACAATGGTCATGATTTTTGTTTTTGTTAGTGCTCAAGTAAAGAGATTAACTGCTTATTACCTCAGAAATAGTAATAAATAGGTAACACGAGGGTATTGAATAATAATAAACAACCCAAGTTTACCCAATCATGAGGCTAAAAGTGTAGGTCTATTCGGGTTTTTTTTCATATCATGTTCAGTTAAATATTGATAAACAACGTTGGATTTATATAGTAAACAAACCTTTCAACAAAGAATGTGTTTGTTGGCTATATTGAGCTTGGGGAGAACTCCAAAACCCCCCTCGCTGAACATTAGCCTTCGGATCGGCCATCTTGATGCTGTGTGGAATCCAAGGACGACGTCACTTCCTTTTATTCGCCTAGTCAAACTCCGCACTGGGAGAAAGCGAATCCTATTTATACAAACCGTATGTGAAAGCGCTGCCGCGGAGTGTGTGTAAATTTTACTTTTTGTTTCCATGGAAATGAAATCGATCGATTCACCAATAAGCCTACATTAATAATACTTTTTATTATAATTCAATTGTTTTCCACCAAATAAGGCCATAATACATTTTCCACCTTTTTTTGGTAAAAGTGGCAAACTCATTTTATATTCACAGAGTAAAATATCAGTGTTTTAATGAAAATTTTGTAGACAGATGACGTTTCAAAAATTGTATATGACGTTTTATTCTTTTGTTATAGCCTAATATTTAAACTTTGAATGGCAATGCATTTTTGACAAGAAATCCTGATTTGAGTAGGCTACCACCACTCCAGTTAATACAATAGATCTCAACAAGCAGGTAGAATTTTCTAAAGGGTGAGTAGGCCTATCAGAAGCATGTTTAGTTCGTAGTGTCAGGCCACATGGCTCATATTGTTCAGTTGTTTGAGAAAACAATTCAACATTAAAATTTTGTCACATGATCAAATTATACTAGGAAGATCTTAAGCTGAATATTTTAGAAAGATAAATAGATGTTATTCGAATTTGCATAATCTGTGTTAAGTTATTGCTGCAATGTTTATCTAGGTGTACAATAATTTTTGACGGACAATTTAATACTCTCTACGAAGAAATTAAGGAATATTCATTACATAGAGATTGAAAGAAAACTTAGTTATCATTTTCTATAGCGTTGTTGTCACAATTCTAACAGATAGAATCGATGTCAGATTCTTCTAAATATTTGATCTAAAATAGTGAACAGAAATACGAAATTTACACATTGATCTGTATAAATTCTTTATAGGCCTACTACAATACTGAATTGTGTTAAATATGTTGAAGATTCTATATTGTGATTCCAAGATCAACCAAAACTCTTTTGAATACAGAAACAAACATAGTGGCATCACCAACATCTTGCATAATCCATAACTAGCTCAAACCACTTGAAAACAACATTTCACGCGAGAACCACAATTATAACTTTACCATTCTCATCCTGTAGCTTAAGCAATTCATATAAATGTATTGCAACGCGTTAAATATCCATTCTTTGCATTATTTACCAACTCCTTGGAAACTTTTAAAGAAGTTTGTTTGTAACTTGTCTAAAACTACGTGAAAACCATTTGTTAGAATAGAAGTTATTTTGGAATCAAAAATTAGTTTTTACAAGTGGTATGAAAAAAAATTATGACTATTGTTATTCAGCAAAATCAACACTGGTTTTTCGTGCTTGCAAAGCTAATGTTTGACAAACTTTTGTTCATATTAATCTGGATGAAAATACAATACCAAGGATAAGTCACATTTTCCAGAATTTTTTTCATCATAAGTCAATTATCCATGTTTGGATAGGATTCCTCCATTTCTGAAAACAATTATCCCTTAATTTGTCTGTGTTCACGCTATATCCCAATTTAAATACATGTAATACTTATTATATATACATCTAACTGGCGTTGTAAACCAACACAAAAAACGAAATGAGGACAACGTCGTCTGCAAATAATAAAAGCATCAAATCGGAAATACTCTGATTAACGAATGTATCGAGGTTACAGCTAGGCGTTATATATTTCACGTACACAATCATAATAAAAAATAAAAAATAAAACATAATCTATACAGGGCCTAAAATGCAACCTTGTTGAACTCCAGCTCATTAATGAAAGAGGGTGTCGTATGGGTACTATAACTCTAATTGCTTTAACAGAAGAATACATATTTTGAAATAAGTTATACATTTTACCATAGCATCCATTTTTAACAAGTAAGTATGAAAACAGTTTTTTCTACCAATAAGATCAAAGGCTTTCTTCTTACACAGTACAATCTTCCTTTATATTACAATGATATTTCGTACAAAGAGCCATCTTCCTACTTAAAGACTAAAACGCCAGTTTCCGAACTGCCATTTTATGCCTTGCTGCAGGCCCTTTACTTTTCCGTGCTGCTACAGTGTCTCTACTGGCAAGAGAGCAAGCACAGAAAACTCAAGTGTATACAACAAGGTCCTAGCTGGCTTTTGTGCTTGGTGGCATTTGTCCGGGTGGCTTTTGTCCTGCTCCCGCAGCAAGGCATAACACTGACAGTTCGGAAACTGGCGTTTTATGCTTTGCGTAGGTAGATGTCAAAGAGCCTGCAAAGTAAATATGTTGAATACAGAATACAGTGTTCAAGTAAGCTTGAGATTCAATTTATAAGTTGATGAATATGAAACCAGATTCTAAGACGCCTTTCTATTATTGAGTTATTACAATAACCCCCGACCATACATTCTGTCGACTATACAGCAAAACATTACTTCTAAAACCGCTGAGTAGGGCGTTTGTAACACGAACGGATAAACTTAAAAATGTATGTTTTTATAATTAATTTTATCTTCTAATTTTGAAAAAGTTATCTTTATCATTTGTGGAAGAAATAAATAACCATTAATGTTCATCATTTGCGATACTTGAACGACAAATGTATTAATATTATTATTGTGAAAACCTTTTTTTTTATTACACAACAAAAAAAATAGTCCATTGCATGATAAATCGACAACAATTAACAGACTATCAGATGAAATGAAATTTCAATCAACTAAAATGTACAATATGGAGAAAAGGACAGTAGCAATGTAGATGGAGAGATGGAGGAAGGGAATTTAACTTAAAGAAATTGGAAGTCGGAAAGTGTTATTAGATGTCACCACCTTTGTTATCGAATATGTATTTAGTGTTGTGATAATGAATAATTTGTGATAGCAGTTGTACAAAACTAAGAGTGAAGTTATATTGAACATTTCGTATGTAACGTATTGTAATCATAAAAGGTGATTTTCAAGAATATTCAACTTTGCTGAGCTGTTGAGATTTAGATTTCGACACGATTTTGTTCATACCAGCTATAGTTCCCTTGTCAGAATTTGGACGTTTTCACATGGAAAGGTTATGTGTTCCAGTGTTTCATTTGTTCATTCGTCAAATGTACAGAGATTATCCTCTGTAAATCGTATTTTAAAGAGAAAGGATTTCTTTGGTACAATCTTTTAAAAATCCACATTGATGTTCATGTTATCATTCTAACGTTCTATCTAAAATGTTTATCTTCCACAAAATTATAGGCCTAGATTAAATTATTTCCCAAGCTATGAATAGAATTATCAAAGAAAGGAGGTTATGTGCTAATGCTTTTTAGACATTACTATCACTTTTTCTTATTTCTTATAAATAAATTTAACATATTCTCTTCATGCTGCGAAGAGCAGTATCTGAAATTCTGGTGATTCAAACATAAAACCATTTCCGGAAGCTAATGATAGAGAAAGTAGTTAATGTAATAAGCAATGACAAGCCCACTTGTTATATCTTTGTGCAAGGTTTGACGATAAACCGTATTTTCTGGAATAAACATCCCGGGTCCATTTTTCGGCGCATCTTCAGCATTCGAGACCGGCCTTGATATGATGGAATATAAATCATATAAGATTATTAAAGGTATGCAAATATTACAAACTGTCATGTCACGGGTAATCATTTATCCATAATTTAACGTGAACACATTGAACCATATCATTAACTTCTTTAGGTAAGAGAAAATATTTTTTCATTATAGATTTCGGAAGACTGCATTTGTTATCTTATCACCCGGGGTCTATATTTCCAAAACGTCATGCCACCTTGGGCGTCACATCGAGACCCGGCCTCTGTTCGAGCAAATACGGTTATCATCACAACGCAAATGTCTTATTGACGTATTTCCCCATTCACAACTCTGTGATAGTATTTTTAGTAACTACCAATACACATATGTCTGTCTTATTTCCGTTTCAAAGAATCGTTCCTTTTTTGAGCCAATGTCACTTCCGATGTATTCCTTATGTTTATCTTGCAATTATAAAAGATTGAAGTACGTAAAAACGGTAATGCAGTCCATTTAAAGAATAGAAATAGATTTATTGTTAAGTGAGTAAATGAAAATGATTTCAGTTCACTCGAACTCTCTCTTTCTACATCTACAGCTATTCCAATGTAAACTCAAAATCGAGTGAGCTATTGGTTTACATTCTTCGAAATCAAATAGCGATGAAAGTCTGCAAGATATTAAACAGTTATTACTTAATCAAATATAATTTAAAGTCTCGAACTTTTGTTTGTCTTATAAGATAGCTTCGCGCTTTTGATCGATGAAACGTACGTCCACGTGACCTTGTCTCGTCCAATCAACAGGCAGCATTTGCGTAACCGCCACTATAGTGTTCATTGTAATGTATACCAGTCCCATGGCCATGTTAAATCCAACCAGAAGGGAGCATATCGCTATAATTTAAAACCCGGAATTGACTAAAAGTTTAGTATATCAACCAATCTCCAAAACACCCAACAACTGAGATAGTTGGGACCAAGGACTAAAATTACAATTTAATGCATTTTACACTATAAAATCATAAACACCGTAAATAAGTTTAACAATTATAAGACGAGTGTATAGGCATAAAAAGATATCGTCTGAGCGAAAGTATCTTATAGAGGCATT
Source organism: Steromphala cineraria (assembly GCA_916613615.1). Classification (NCBI taxonomy): domain Eukaryota; kingdom Metazoa; phylum Mollusca; class Gastropoda; order Trochida; family Trochidae; genus Steromphala; species Steromphala cineraria. The sequence goes on from OU744721.1 coordinate 78,500,099, forward strand.
TGGCGATGTCACGATGTGGATCTTACAGCAGTCCATTTAAATCTTATTCGAGGTCTGTTCATAAATAATGTGATCTGTTTTGTCTCAAGCACATGTGATTTGAGAAATAAGTATATATTTTCAATCAGCGACAAGCCATACAACCTTTACAATCACCCTTAATCTATAACGTTAAAGGTTAATCTTGCCATTTAGTATTAGCAATCGATCAACTTTTGTTCCACCTGTCCGGTATGTTGGTCACCCTGTACTCACGGACAAAAACGCAATACAGAATTAAAGCATTTGACGTCACTTGGAGATCGCGTTGACGATAGTTTAATGCAAGCGGTTATCAGTCTTAAGACGGCAAAGATACTGTTTTTTGCTTGTTCAATATCATCATAACCTGTCTTTATTGTGAAAACACAATGCTTGTAGGTATTCTCCATGTGATGATGACCGTTGTGGATTATGAACATTTGTTTGACATTTGTTATTTGAAAAGAAAACACAATAGTAAATTGTATACGCACATAATTTTCAATGTAGGTAGTCAATTATTGTTATTGATATTATGTCATATTTTGTTACCCTTTCTTCCTGCAACCTGATATCATGTCATTATTAGTACATTTTTGCCTGTAACTTGTAAAAATGGAAAATAAAAAAAATAAAAAAATAAAAATTTGTTTGACCTGTGCGTTACATGACCTTGAACTAATTGCACGTAATTCTCACCTTTTTGTAATTATTTCGAAAATCGAGTCTTTAAAATTGTTTTATATCACGTAAAAAGACAAATGTTAGGATAAGGGGCTTTACTGTTGATTTACTGTCAATAACCATAAAGGATTTCTCTATCTCAATTAAAAAAGGGATAACATTTCTTTGCCAATGAACTTACAAGTACAACCCAAACACCATAGTCTGGCATCTTCCCGTGCATTGACGCTTTGGAACAACTTTTCAATGTTATAATCAAAAGTTTGTCAAAACATATGATTTTAATCGGAATTCACATTGTCAGATTTTCCTCTGTTACATATTGTACTTGTTTTGTGAGAGTCTGTCAATCTGTATAAGCGAAATTTCGTGCCATACACGTACACGTTAAACCAATCAGTGATCCTGATTTGAAATATGTGTTAATTCATATGTGATAATTACGTACACTTCGTAATTAACATTATATCCAGGTTTGATAACTAAATGGTATATATGCCTTGTGTAAACGAGAATTTGTTGCCATGTCCCATAATAAATGACATAAAATGGCATTAGAATTGAGATATCGTGACACGAATCGACTCTTATATCATGTATTGTAGAACATCTTGATTGGTAGCCTTTGTTTATATATACTCTCCCATAAAGGAAACGCATTGGTAATTTTTAGAAGATTGTAAAGGCAAATAAAATAACACAAATATGACATTTGCTTCTAAACTGTTCTTGTTGTATGATTTATTTCAGCTTCAGTGGACAAAATGAACAAGTTTCTCTTACTTTTAGAAGCATTTGAAGACGTTTTTTGAAAAACGACATTCAGAAAAAAAGAGCTCCTGGTGTGCAAATATGGTTACCAATAAGTAAGGACCAAATGGCCACCAAATGTGCAGAATTTAAGTGTAGAATCCTCATTACCTAAGTAAGGAGTCTACATACAATTTTTCATCTTTTTTGGCCTTATACTTCCGCCGAAGAAGACGAAATAGGTTTAAAGGACAAAGCCACTTGGGCTGCGGTCGGAGAGTGAAGAGGAAACACATCAAAATAATTTCGATTCTCGTATTTATGCTAGATAGGGGTTACATTTTAAAACGTTTTAAAAAATCGAGACCCGGCGTGTATTTACTTAAAACTGCCATACCCCCGGCCTTTATTCGAGACCCGGCGTCTATTCGAGACCATGCGTCTATTCGAGGAAATACGGTAATGAAAATATGATAAACCACAGTGTATGAAATAAGGCCCGTCCGACAGCTTGGTACTGGTTACTTTTGGTCGGGACTGGTAACCTTTGGAGCTTTTCCTTAAATTTTACCATTATAATTTACAAAATACCAATTTTGGGCTGGCAACATTTTTAGCTCATTTCAAACACTGATTATACCATCATATAAAGCAGTGCGAGTTGACTAAACACTTTGATAATCATATTTAACACGGCACTTCGAAGACGTTGTGTCGATAGAGTTCTTGTTTAGATACAAACCAGCTAATAACAAGCTTATCGTAAGCATGTTAGAAAGACGATCTGTGATGTTGTGCCGATCACTGTGATGTAGACTTGGTTGGCTCTCTCAATGTCGACCCTCACGGTTAATATTTTTTGCTCATTATTAACTGAGGTGCAAAAGAAAGAAACCACTACAGTTTGTTTCCATTAGTTCAGTATCTAATATACGTTTGATGCATTTGATATTGGTACGATCAAAATAACACAGATTTGCACTATTTCGAAAGACTTAATTCGTTTCTAGGAAATGATTTGTTAAAAATATATGAACATTATTGGCGAAACATTTTGCTAATCCTCATTCCTACACCAAAACCCTGTCACCTTATGCCTGGTCGTGTCGACCAGATCTATAACAGTCGATGTCATTAGAAAGATTCAAAGATCGTATTCCAAGACTCATTATTATTCGAAAAAGAAATTGGACCATGAACTGAGCAACTCCTTAGAATAATAACAACGTCTTCCCCGGTAACTGAACACAAAATTAATATAACGAAGAGGAACCAGGCTAATAGATACTCAGACAAGCACATTAATCTTAGTCTTGCAGTTTTTGAATACTGCTCTAGAAGCAGAATCAGTTTGATATGGATACATTAGATTAAGGACATTTTAAACTTAAGACATTCATTGAAAACACATATAATGTTAACTTTTTTGAAGAGGCATTTTAGAATTGGAGTGACAACAATGCAGAGGAATATATGGACGACAACTTCTTTGTTCAGATTATTGTGTCGCTCTCAAGCAGAGAAACGTCGCATACAATGAACTAAGAAGTTTTCATCCATATGTCTCTCTGCGTTAACATATATAGGTAACCTGTGCAGTAAGAATGAAAACTCTCGTCTTAATGTCAAATTCAACTGTGGTTTTACCTCCATCGGGAATGATGTCAATGCAAATGAACAACTTCCGTTTTTGGGGGTGGACAGTGCTATTCCCCTGTGGGATAGACTTTAAATAAACATAGAAGTAAGGCAAATATCTGATTGCAATGCCTGAGGATGTACATTCTTGAAGGTGATTAGAGGTAATTGGCAAAACTAAACAAGATATGGTAACATGATAACTTTAATTAGAGCTTCTTTATTAGGGAGAGACAATTACTCTCTCAATGTAGTCAATATTGTTAAATCTCGCTGACCAATAAATTTTGTTTCATAAATTTAATGGAAAGAAATATGTAGAGTTATCCTCATAATATGACTGCGATAACTGATTTTTTAGTAAAAAAGATCAGGACAATCTTTTGAAAATTTCTATCGAAGACACAAAAATCCATAAAACCGATGAAAAGTATCTATTTTCGCAACCTAGACCAATTGATTCGGGCCCAAAAGTAGTCTATATTGACATTAGTTTGATTATTGTGTCAAACTCTTTGAAACAAGAAAATATAGTCTGAGAGTTATTAAAAAAGTGGGAAAACGGCATAAACACAATTGGCAGGATGGTCGCTCAATTTTTAAAAAAGGAAGCTTTCACGAAAGTACATATTCATAAAAATGAGAATATTTCCAACTCTTCTCTCTTCGCCCTTGACATCACCGCTCACCTTTTCTCTGATAAATTTTTTTCCCGTTGCGAGCAAGTCGAATAGGGCAACTAGATGACAGTTGGTAAAAGGATATTGCTGCCGCTTAAACTTGCACTGATACGTTACCACCTACTAAAAGGGATAGTCCTATCGGGTTCTTTTTGACTCAAGTCAAGAGGACGCAGTGGCGTATTCCAGTTTTTGTCAAATTGTTAAATCTGGAACAACTATGTTACATTCATTAGATATAATTATATGAAAATAAGTGTGAAATTGAAATAATACAATGATATTACTATAAAAAGGAAAGTACTCTTGAATATCGTTTCCACACAAAAAAACATCCCGATAGAACTGCCCCTTTAAGGGGCAGTAGCACGTTTTTTGACAATTTTATATTTTTAATTTTTCACTGATAATTGGACCTTAATGCTAAATGTATTACTTTGATAGTGTCAAAAATCTCATTACACAAGCCAATCATCCATAGTGAGAGGACAAAGTATGAAGATTCACATAAAATGCATTGGCAGCCATTTTTGTGTGAACACCTTTAATTCATTTTGGGTAATAAAATGAATCGCATGACTTAACTTTTCATAATAATTTTGATTTATTACTGCTTTATTGAGTTCAGATACATTGTCTTAAGATTGGAACCATATATTTTCATTTTCCTGTCATCACCTTATATTCCTCCTAAAAACGTGCTACTGTCCCTTTAATGGAATCAAGACAAACACTACTCCTACGGGGTATCATATTATTCCAAGCATGAACGTACGGCTGCCTACCAATCTGCAACCACTTCTCGTGAAAAGCTGTGTCCAGTTCCATCATGTTTTGGAAGGGGGGCTTCCCTCTTTGCACCCAATGGACCATGATGTCCCAAACATGTTCCATTGGGTTCAAATCAGGAGACATTGTTGGCTATTGAATTCGTGTCTCAGCACAGCAAGATGTTTGTTTACAGCACGTGCATTGTCGTCCATGAAGAAGAATCAAGTGGCCAGACTGTGGTCATCGAAGTGACCAATAGGATTAAAGGATCCAGAACATCCCGAATGTAGCGAGCGCCTGTGAGTAAACCTTGTATAGTCACAAAATAAAATCTAGGATCAGTCGTAGGAAAAACCTCCCTAACGCTTTGCACCGTTAAATCTAACCGATAAATCTTTATGGCTAACACATTGGTGTAATAAATGTAAATTTCTTTATCAAATAACGTAGAAGAGAACTATAAATTTCATATAGTATACTGGCTTATATTGTACTGACAATAGTGACTAATATGTTACGGACAAATTCAAATATATAGTTATATAAAAATGCTAGATCTTAATTACCTTCTTACACATGTTGCTGACGATACTATTATCATCCTGGATTGAACTGGAAACTGTTTTAATACACTTATCGATGTTATACAAAAATACGCATCATTCTCTGGCCTGAAATTTAATATTGAACATACAAAGTAGTATGAATTGGATCAAAGCAATTATCCTCTACAATATATACCTTCGAGTCATAAGACATGGATTTGACCCAGCGTTTATTCATTCATGCAATTTCAACATAATGTGGCGGAAATGGTTAAAAGAAACTACAAAGCTAAGCTAAAGAGAATATATAATCTAATGACATTATGACCTCACAACTATGGGTAGAATCACAGTTCTGAAAAGTCTTATTTTACCAACAATAAACAACCTCTTTACATCGATCCCAAATCCAAAGATAGATATCAAAGAGAGATACAACAAAGGTGATTTTCTTTATATGGACATGTAAACCAAATACAGTAAAGCGCATATTGATTGTTGAAGGTCCCCACTGATACTAAAAACAATTCCATATACCATCTCAGAAAATATGATGGCTTCGAAGACTGTACACTATAAACACTAAACTGAAAAATCTTACAGATTTTGTTCTACCTAAAAGCGTTTAGGCCCTAAAGGAAATGGGGTCAATTTATCTGAAAAGCTATATCATACCACACATTAAAATAGTTTCTAGAAATACGTTTTAGGGCGATCTTACAAAGTAAAAGAAAGGTTAATGATGTCGCAAAAGAACATATCTGGACAAATAATGATATCTTGATTGACAAACAATCAGTAATGATCAAACGCTATGTGGCATCATATATAACTATATAAATGATCTTTTAAAAGATGATGGTTCATGTTTTGCATTTTCGGAATTTTAGAAATTTGTAAAGTGAAGACAAACTTCTTAAAATAAATGGAATTGATTCACTTTATAAACAAATACATTAAAAAGGATTTCTTATTACTTTCTAAACCATTAACTACAGTGTATAAAATAGATTGGAAACCTAGCCTATCCTGGAAATCCATTGGTCAATTTCTTAGGGGAAGATTTTAAAAAGTTACCAGTTCGACCAAAAAGTAACCAGTCCTGGCAAAAGGTTGCCAGTTTCAGGACTGGCGAACAGGCTTTATCGTAAAGAAAACAAGACGAGTTAGCAGATCCAGTAAAAAGCGAACAGAAATGGGGAAACTGACATAGGCTCAAGTATTAGTAAATAAGTTTGGAATATATATAATTTTATTCCACTTCGCAGCACTGTTAGTTGCAATGAGAGGTTAATGATAGATCTAACGATAGACTTATCGCAATGAGAGGTTAATGATAGATCTAACGATAGACTTATCGCAATAGTTGCTGTGCCGATAGTACGTTATTGATCGTTATTTTTTAAATAATTTGATCAATAGTATCGATATCACGTCTAACTATCGATAGTATCGAGATTTTAGGCAATGAAGTTGAGTTCAATTTTAAAAGTAAAGCTCACACGAAAACACGTTTTTCTACATTTGGAAAATATTGAAACAAATTAAACAAAGTGCTTCCATGTACAACTTGCAAGCTTCCCGTCTATGTGCATTTCGTAATAATGCAAATGAAACTATCAAACACTATTACTGTATACATGTCTAAAGCTTGTTGCACCACCTTTCAGATGGATTGAATTAAAACCTGCACAAAATTTAGAACCGAGTACTACTCATATTATATTTGGATACAAAGACAAGAGAAATGGTGTATCAATTTTGATTCTTATTGTAACTAAAAATTTATAGCTGTAAATATCAGAATAGAAAACCACATATTAACGACCTTAAATCAATTTTACAAGATACATACGTCAGTAAGGAGCGTCTCCACACTAATTGTAGAACTGATACTAGAAACTTATCTCCTTCTGGTCAGTCTTAGACTAGACTAGTCCCTGAAAAAAGGAGTTCTTTACTATTTTTATTATTTTGAATTTGTATTTAAAAAGAAATAAAACTGAGGCATCTAGACTTGCCATATTTTCTAGACTTAAGAAGGCTCTTTTAATTTTTGTTTTGTTTTAGAGTCTGGATAAAAGACTAAGTCAGCCTTTTCACACAAATTTTATCTACCAGAACAGAGAGATGAACGTCAAAATCAAGTATTAAGAACCTTGAAATACATCACAATAGTTGTTTTCCGATGTTGTTGTATGTACACAAACATGTTTTTAAAATTCGAATGGCATTTCAATAAAGGATAGATTTAACAATTTGAAACGATTGTGAAAGCCTACAAAGAAGTTGTGCAAATACACAAAAAAAAAGAAATAGTTGGACATTTCAAAGTCATTAAATGCTCATATTGTATTCATAGAATCAACAAAATATTTCACGGTCATATTTACCTCCAATCAAATCTTAGCAACGAGTGGTGTGAATAGAACAAACAACTGAGCCGTGGATTTCTTCTAATTATTCTGTGTATTACTTGTAAGTTGTACAAGATGGGTGATTTCATAACACAGAAGCATAGAGCTTGAAGAATAATTCTGAAACAAAGGAAAGATACTTTGAGTCAAAAGATCAAACAATACAACTCTCAAACTCACTGAAGCGTACATAAAAGAACCACTAAATTTACCAGTTATCTGTACACTCATATTTCAACACTTCGCAATGACCTAGATTTATACTCTGGAGTTTGAGAAATATCTATACTCTTTACACTTGTGACAAACAGATTATCTGTTAATTAGAATAACAAACAATTGAGATAACTCTAAAACTCAATGCCATCAACATCCGGCAACAACAGTTACTCTTCCAATTCTTGGAAGGCGAGTTTACTTCACTTACAGGGGTGAAAGGTAGTTATAACAAACTGACAATAAAATATGCTTGAAATAAGATGATGCCTTTTAAGCTAAAATACTCTGACACTTTGTAAAACCTGATGAATACATTCAACAAGTAAACACACTTGAAAATAGGGCTCTAACTTCAATGATGCGCTTTTCGCATAACATTACCCCTATTATTTATGAACATGGAATCGTCCGAAAATTACAGCGGACTTGAATAAACATCAATTTCAAGAAAAACGCTTAATATTTATGAGCGTAATAGTGACCACATTGATCTAGAACATGTGTAAATATATATACCTGAAGGTTTGATCTCACGGCCAACATATTTGGCGTTAACTCATCAATTTTGACATTTGAGCACTGTTTGCCCGCCATGCGGTCCAAAAACAAAGGGAGCATTCCATAACCGGAAGCGCAATTTTAAATGACGGTAAAAAAGGGAGTGGCTCATTATTTGATAATGCATCTGAGCGTAAAATAATCTCTTTCACAATTAAACAGATTCAATCCAACCCTCCACCCAGCCTCAAAGTGTCACATTTAAGCAAGAACATTCTCAATGATGAGGCAACACTGCTGAACGGATCGCTTATATTGTCCATGTTGTGTCTTCACTTGGACATTCCTGACTACACCATCCTTTCCAGGAAACACATCAGTCACTCGGGCTAGGTTCCACTTTCCTCTTTTCACATTGTGATCAATGAGCAGCACAATGTCATCAATCTGGAGTTGTCTCCCTTTGGAGATCCATTTGGTCCTTCTCATCAGGGTTGGGAAGTATTCTCTCACTAGTCTCTCCCAGAACTGCTGAACCAGCTGCTGCACATACTCGAACCTTTTACGCAGATTGGTCGATTCACTGAATGGTCCCTGTGGAGCATCACATGTCGCTCTCCCAATCATGAAATGATTTGGCGTGATTGGTTGCAAATCATTTGGGTTGTTTGCCGACATGCTCAGTGGCCTGGAATTCAACAAGGCTTCAATCTCGGCGAAGACTGTTGACATCTCGTTCCAGGACAAGATTTGTTCTCCCACTACTACTTTCAATGATCTTTTCACCTGCTTTATGAGACTCTCATATATCCCTCCTTGATGAGGGCTCAAAGGTGTAGAGAATTTCCATCTCAGATTATGAAAACTGCTGAAGTTCTCTATCTCGGCCTGTCCCTCAACAATCAATTTCCTCAACTCCTTTTCTGCACCAACAAAACATGTACCATTGTCTGATAACATTGTCTTTGGCCATCCATGATGAGACACGAATCTTCTGAGTGCATGTAAGAATGCTTGTGTTGAAAGGTTTTCAACTATTTCCAAGTGTATGGCTCTCACTGTCGCACAGGTAAATAGCGCTCCCCATGCTTTCATCGTCTTATTCCTGCCATACTTCAGATTAAAGGGGCCAAATAGGTCCACTCCGGTTGTCGTGAACGGCGGTGAAAAGGCCTTCAGTCTTTCTGGAGGCAAGTCTGCCATCAGTGTTGTGTGAGGAGGCTTCCTCAACTTCCGGCATACGACACATTTGTTCACTATGTTCTTCACCACATTCCTGCCACGGATAACCCAAAATCTGCGTCTACTCTCACTTAATGTCCTCTCTGCTCCAGCATGGAGTACCTTTGCATGCACCTCATTCAGGATAAGTCTTGTGATGTGACTCGATGGTGGCAGCAACATAGGGTGACGCTCATCATAAGACAAGGGAGTGTAACGCAGTCTTCCACCGACTCGTAGAATTCCGTTGTCATCGAAGGGAGATAGGTCAGCACATGTCTCTGTCACATTGAGAATCTCTGACTGTGCAGAATGTACCCAGTAGTACTCTGCTCTATGTATTTCAATCGGCTGAAGAACCTCTTTTTCTCTCTCTTGTAAGGTCTGTCCCTTTACCTTGTTCTTCAAATTCTCTACAAATCTCAAGCAGTATGCAGTCACTCTCAGAAGTTTTCGCCATGAGGAGTAATTCTCACTGTTGATGACAGATTCTCCCTCTGCTTCCCTCCGAGTCTGCATACCCAGACATTGCGGCCATGTTTTCCTGTCTTCGTTCTCATCTATTTCTTTTGTCACCTTCTTCATACAATCCTGATCAGGCCATTGTTCTTTTGACAGCTGGAGAAATTCTGGTCCATGGAGCCACCGATAGGATATATCCCTTGCCTTGATTCCCCTGCTGAGATCATCTGCAACATTTTGTTTGGTAGGCACATATCTCCAGCATTTGTTGTCCCATTCTCCTTGTATCTCTGCTATCCTGACAGCAACAAATGCCTTCTTAGAACTTGACTCTGATTGCAGCCATTTTAGAACCACTTGAGAATCTGACCAAAGGAAAACTTCTGGTTTGTCTCTCAACTCTGTGTGTAGAGTTCTTGCTAGCCTGGACGCAAGTAGAGCAGCCATCAACTCTAACCTTGGAATAGTGGTTTGACGAAGTGGTGCAACACGTACCTTTGCCGCAACTAGTCTGACACTTGGTCCATTTGGGGTTGGCCATAGTAGATACGCACATGAACCGTAAGCAGCCATGCTTGCGTCGGCAAACACATGCAGTTCTGAGGTACCTACAGTCACTGTTGGTTTCAGACATCTTGGGAACTGTATGAAGTTCAGTCTCTCTAAGTCATCGAAGATTTCTGACCATATCTGACACATTTCTTCTGGCAATCGATCATCCCAATCGAGGTGTTTCATTTTCCATATCTCTTGCATTGCAATTCTCGCTCTGATGGTGACAACTGATGCAAGACCAAGAGGATCGAATACCGTGGCTATTTTAGACAAGACTGATCTCTTTGTATAGTAGTCCTCGGAGCAGTGCTTCACTGTGAAATGCAATGAGTCTGTTCCACGACACCACGAGACACCGAGGGTCTTCACTTTGTCATCCTTGTCTCCTGTTATAGCTGTGAGCTTCTGTCTGTCATCAGATTTCTCTTCTGAAGATTGCCACTCCTTCACCTTGAAACTTCCTGTTGCCAGCACGGTGTCTAGATCTGCTCTCAACTTCACTGACAAGTTTTCATCATCACATGAGTGGATCAAGTCGTCCATATATCTATCTCTCTGCAGAATCTCAGCTGCACCTGGAAATCTGTCCTTATTTGTTTCTGCGATCTTCCTCATAATGAAGTTGGCCATTTCAGGGGATGACTTGTCTCCAAATGTCACGCGTAGCAACCTGTAAACCTTTGGCTTCTGATTCAAGTCCATATCCCTCCAAAGATATCGGTGGAGATGAGTGTCTCTCTCGGGAAGACAAATCTGCAGAAACATCTTGCTGATATCTCCTACAAAGGCTACATGCTTTTCTCTGAATCTAATCAAGATTCCGAACAGGTCTCCCAGGGTTGATGGTCCCTTGTGAAGGAATGAGTTCAGTGACATTCCATTGTATGAGCACGCTGGATCAAACACAACTCGAAGAGGTGTGCTCGCCTTGTCAAGTCTCACGACCCCATGATGTGGCAGATAGTATACAGTCTCTTCTTGTGTATCTTCCTCTACTGGTTCACTCCAACCATTCCTCTCATACTCTTTCATGGCCTTGCAGTACATCTCTGCCTTTTGTGGATTCTTTAGAAGACCTCTCTCTAATGATGTCAATCTCTTCTCTGCCAAAGTGAAGTTGTTTGGCAAATCTCTTGGATCCTTCATCCATGGAAGGCCGACTGAATACCTTTTATCCACAAGCTTGCATGAGGACTCAAACATCTCCAAAACCTCTCTGTCCTTCGGTGATATCTTTTGGCATTCACAGTCTGGAGCCTGTACCCCCACGGTCTCCAGGTTGTACATCTTCTCAATGTCAATGTCTATCTTCTCGCAGAATCCAATGGAGAGTTTAGATCTTGTCTCTTTGTAGTCCGATCCCAGTACTGCCCAACCAAGCCGTGTTCTCTTTGCCACTGGTTCAAACTGTAATCCTTCTCTCACTTCCTGCTCGGCGTGTATGTGGCTGTACTGCACTCCAAGTATCATGTCAACCGGTCCATATCTCTGATAAAAGGATATATCATCAAGGTGTCTGAATGAATTCAGCCATGTTGTATCTAACGGTGGGACATCACACACTGTTTTGTCTATCTCATTTGCCTCTATCTCATACTCTTCCCCTCCATGCATTGGGGAAATCCAAAATTTCAACCTTCTGCTATTTCGCTCTCTGTGGTTATCTCCTCCAACCACTAGCAAGTCCAGCCCTGCTCTCTTTCCCTGGAGTCCTAGGGATCTTGCGAACTCTGAACGGATGACTGTAGTTCCTGCTCCACTGTCCAACAACACGTTTCCATCCTTGAATCTTCCATTAGGAGCTCTAAATTTCACCCGAACGACTGGTAGGATGCTGGCTTTGTCGAGCACAGACTGTGCTCCCCCTGCACTCTGTGGAGTACTGTGTAATAGAGGGTGGTGTGTCCTCTTACAGCCCCCTTCACCACATGCTGCCTTTGATCTGCAATCTGTTGTCCTGTGACCTCTCAACAAACATGAATAACATAGCCTATTATCTCTAACAAATGCTACCCTATCACTAACACTATATGATTTGAACGTCTGACAGTCAGTAATCCTGTGTGGTGACATGCACACATAACACCTTTGCTGTCTCTGCATCGGCATCTGCTGAGCTGCATGTATCCCCTTTCTGCTCTGTATGGGCTTCATGCTGTCTCTGACCTTAGGAGTTGACCTTTCTATATCTCCGAAATCTGGGTCGAAGTCTGCTCGTACTCTTTTCCGCAGGAATTCGCTGATGTGCTGCAGTGTGGGAGCGTCTCTCCTCTCTCGAATGTTGGACGCTACATTCTTCCACTTGGGGATCATGTCATCTGGTAGTCTTCTGATGATCATTCTAAGGGATTCAGAGGCGTTGACATCTGACATGTGATTAAGTCTCTTTAATGTTGCAAGACAGTTGATGATATCAGTAGAGAATCTTCTCAAGCCTTCCCTGTCATTGCTTCTAATCACTTCACCCTTGGTGACCTTGTTGATGAATGCCCTCGTGATAACACTTGGTTGTCCAAACTGCTCCTTGAGGGTCTTTAACGCAGTTGCGTACATGATGCCACTTGATCCTAACCCCGACACAGCTGCCTTGGCCTGCCTCGTCAGTAGCATTTTAAGTTGCGCCATCCTGAGGTTGTCCGATATATTCGGCTTGTCATGTATGTGAACTTTGAAACTTTCCACAAATTCAACATACTGAAATGGACTGCCATCAAACTCTGTCAACTGGATGTTGGGTATTTCCTTTCTTGCCTCAATTCTGAATAAGGCATCAGCAACAGAAATGTCTTTGAAACTTACATCAGGAGATTTGGTTTCTTTGAATTCTTCAAGGTTGTCTATCCATGAGTCAACTCCATGATTATCACTGATGTTCACTGTTTGTATTTGAGATGCAAGTTCTGAAATGTTCTTCGCTGATGAGACACTGTTAATAACCTCAGTGTCATTTCTATTTCCTTCACTCAAGATGCTGTCATCTGGATCACTTGGTGGATCTGCTCTTTCTATCTCTTCAATGGGGTGCTGTCTAGTTGTACTTCTCGTCTTGATCTTCTCAACCTGAGGCGTCGCTCTGAATGTAGACAAATAGTCCTCCATTCTCTCCTCTATGGTATACACATCATTTGTGATTTCACTTTCCCATTTATCTAGACGAGTGTAGTTTGCTTCATCAGAATCATACAATTCAGAGTGTAACTCTAGGGCAAGATTTAGATCCTTCCTCAAGTCATCTTTGATTTTCACAGCTCTTCTCTCTGTTAAATCTTTCTCTTTGATACTGTCTCTTATTCTATTTATAGTCCTTGTTATTCTACCTCTTAATTTCTTTCTCTTAGATTTTATCTCCTTAATCCTCTCACTGACACCATCTTCTGAAGCAATTTTCATATCACCAGAAGGGTTTTCTTTCTCTGTTAAATCTTCAGTCTCTTCATCCAAATGTATTTCTGCCTCAATTTGATACTCTTGCTCTGAGTTTGCCATCTCTAGTTCAATGTTCTTTACCAAGCACTTTTAATGTTTTAAATGTTCACAAAATGTTCATAGAGAATAATCTAAGTTAATAAAATTATGATCCATATTTTCAGGAACTTCACTCTGACACTTCACTTAGATTCTCATAGAAATTGCTTCATAAAGTTCTTCATTAAGTCTTCAGATTTTTGACATCAAGCTTCAAGAAACTTTTGACTTCAACTCTTCAGAAACTTGATTTCAAACCTTCAGAAACTTTGGTGTGAATAGAACAAACAACTGAGCCGTGGATTTCTTCTAATTATTCTGTGTATTACTTGTAAGTTGTACAAGATGGGTGATTTCATAACACAGAAGCATAGAGCTTGAAGAATAATTCTGAAACAAAGGAAAGATACTTTGAGTCAAAAGATCAAACAATACAACTCTCAAACTCACTGAAGCGTACATAAAAGAACCACTAAATTTACCAGTTATCTGTACACTCATATTTCAACACTTCGCAATGACCTAGATTTATACTCTGGAGTTTGAGAAATATCTATACTCTTTACACTTGTGACAAACAGATTATCTGTTAATTAGAATAACAAACAATTGAGATAACTCTAAAACTCAATGCCATCAACATCCGGCAACAACAGTTACTCTTCCAATTCTTGGAAGGCGAGTTTACTTCACTTACAGGGGTGAAAGGTAGTTATAACAAACTGACAATAAAATATGCTTGAAATAAGATGATGCCTTTTAAGCTAAAATACTCTGACACTTTGTAAAACCTGATGAATACATTCAACAAGTAAACACACTTGAAAATAGGGCTCTAACTTCAATGATGCGCTTTTCGCATAACATTACCCCTATTATTTATGAACATGGAATCGTCCGAAAATTACAGCGGACTTGAATAAACATCAATTTCAAGAAAAACGCTTAATATTTATGAGCGTAATAGTGACCACATTGATCTAGAACATGTGTAAATATATATACCTGAAGGTTTGATCTCACGGCCAACATATTTGGCGTTAACTCATCAATTTTGACATTTGAGCACTGTTTGCCCGCCATGCGGTCCAAAAACAAAGGGAGCATTCCATAACCGGAAGCGCAATTTTAAATGACGGTAAAAAAGGGAGTGGCTCATTATTTGATAATGCATCTGAGCGTAAACTAATCTCTTTCACAATTAAACAGATTCAATCCAACGAGTATATATGCTTTTTCGAGACAAGGGAGAGGGGAATATTGATTTTGGGGATTTTGTTCATATTGTTTTGATTTCCGTATCATTCCGTTTGGACGTCAAACCCTCAAACCTAACTCTGAGCTCTCCTCGCTATGAAATCCTAACTTAAGAATAATACGAGATTGCATTGCCTTTTCTTCTTTTTAAATTTTGCCGTTTTGGGAGAGATATGTTAATTTTTTTTAAATTCTATCATTTATTATGCCATCATTCGTTTCAAAACGAAACACTATGTCTATTATTTATTATGCCATCATTCGTTTCAAAACGAAACAATATGTCATCATGACGTGACTCTTTTACGTTGCATTAATGTATTTTGTTATTGCGATTTACAGCAAAATTGGTTGCGTTATGTTAACGATTTCTTAAAGTTACTAAAAGTCGTGTGTCATGATAAAAACGTGAAGAAATATAATTGCTGTTGTAATCTCATCTTCTCTTTCTATTTAATGTTCACCATTCATTATCATTGAGATACGGGTACGGATAAAGAAAAACACGCGACAAATCTTTAATCTATCATATCTTTTATCATTATGACATTTAAAAAAAGATAATGTAATGATTTGTTTTCTCAAAACTGCCGAGTTGTAGTGAAAACTGTAACGCATCTCTTATTCGTTAGCCTGATTACCATCATCTTGACAATATTAAAGTTGATATTTGGCGTTAATCATGACACATTTCTTTTCCCGTAAACTTAATGTCTATTTTATGATTGGCTTGAATACCATCATGTTTGGTTTAAAGATACATTTGATGCATCGGAGTACGGCATGTTCCCGATGTGCCTACATCCCAATGTGCCTACGCTGCTATCAAAACAGCACAGTTTGTGTATTGGGTTCATCCAACCTATGTTTGATAATGGACTATTCCACTTGAAGTAAGTAAAAAGAAATTTGTTGAAGAGGTTTGATAATTTATTTCATAACAGTAAACAGTAACAGATTTTTACATTTCATGCTTCCAGACATTTTTATACATCTGACTTCACTTCATACATTTCATGACATTTCATGCTTCCTTGATGAAGTTGGACACTTTTATACATCTGACTGCACTGATGTAACTATTTGAAGTCAATGTCATTGCAATTTGACGAGGTGCCCCGCAGCATCAACAAACTGCAGCGGTGTCTTCATCCATGTGGACAGCTGGTTCTTCAGTCTCTGGATCTTGGTATCCAAGTCCTTGTATACTCTTGACCGCTGACATAGGCACAATGGGATGTCGGCACAATGGGATGTAGGCACATTGGCACCAAACCCGGAGTACAACAGTGGAAAATGATTGGGTTATCTTTTATAAGAACAGGTGCGTGTTTAATTGTATACAACCTCAGAGTTGTTTTTTTCCCTTCAACAATAAAACCAAAGAGTCGTGGATATACAAAGTGACGTTGGAAAAACATCTCTTTATCTACACACGCCGCCAATAGCTGTAATATTGCCCAAGCGGCGTAAAACAATAACTCACTCACTCACTCTTTATCTACACCATCCTGCAAATTGCTGCTTCTGTTATAGAATAGTGTAATATATCTTGGATAGCTACTGAACAAAATTGGACGATAATGGGAATCAGGGTCACACCTTCCAATAAATACCGTGTAGTTCACAGGTATCAAGTACCGTACACGTGTAAATGGTAGAACTCCTAATTGGGTGAAAATAGCTGTGCCGGTTTGCGTCATGGGGATAATTTAAAGATAGTGCTTCATTGTGCAACAATGGAATACAAACCATGGTTTACATTATGAATACATTGTGTACATGGATCGATAAAGAGGTAAACGATTAGGAAATGCCATTGTTTAAACAAATTGACCATATTCTTTCACAAAAGAATAGGGTAGGCCATAGCGGACATCTTAACGAATAAACAAATTAATTTCGTTTGTTAATTGTGTCACACTTTGTCTATGCTTTATCAAAATCTTTAAAGGGGCAGTAGCACGTTTTTAAGGGGAATATAAAGTGATGTCAGGAAAATGAAACTTAATGGTTCCAAATGAAGGACAATGACTCTTAACTAAAGAAAGTAGTACTAAATCAAATATAAAATGTAAAGTTTGGCCATGCGATTCCTTTTTCTACACAAAATGACTTAAGTGTTCACACAAAAATGGCCGCCAATGGATTTTATGCGAATCTTGATTTGTTCTCCGATTCTGGATGTTCGGTTTGTGTGAGGAGTTTTGACACTATCATAACAATACATTTATCGTTGACTTGCAATTATAAGTGATAAATTTGGAATTGAAAATTCTCAAAAAAACGCGCTACTGCACCTTTAAATCAGATTAAGTAATTTCAAATCTTAGAAAGTGGATGCTACGGAAATGTAAAGATGGCAAATTCCACCATATCGCTAATACTTTTGCAGATAGACTATTGCATGACACATGGTAAAGTGGACGCGCTGCCTGTAGATGCACAAAACGCCTATTCTCTGCTCGCTTACTCTTACAGTGTGATATATCTTACGCCGTTATAATCAGCCAATACCAATTAAAAGCTATATAATGCAAGGCAGCTAATGAACGGTATCGTGCCAAAACTTAGACAGCCATATCTTAGACAGCTTAAAACAACAACATTTATGGTCAAGTACACAACTAATCCTCAACCTGTTACCTACATTTGATAATGGAATAGTCCAAGAAAATCTATATAAAAAATCCCAAAACTTAGACAGCCAGTTCGAAACAACAACAAATTGTAGCATTGGTATGTTTTATTTTATTAACAAGTATAACTGATCATTGGTATGTTAAAGCAGATTATTAACAAGAATAAAACAATACATATAGTACCATTTCATTATAGTACCATCATTCAGTTTTTACTTATATAAATACTAATAATTTAATACTCTCTGTTCACAAATCTTCAGAAGTTCATTCAAATGTTCACAAAGTGTCTATCCGAGATGGATCAAATGGCCGACTGCGTCCAGATACTCAATCTTGGTCTTGTAACCTTGTTGTAGCTGTTCCTTGAGTCTGACCAATCTGTTTTCTATCTCCCGGTAGACTCTCTTCCTGGGTGGAAGTGCAGCTCCAAAGTTGATCTGAGCCAGTTTTGCACGATCTGCATTCTCGATTTTCTTGATTTGATACTCAAACTTGCATCAAAGACATGCATTTTCAAATGGAAACATCTCAAAAGTTTTGTTTTGATAATCAAACTTGCATCAAAGACATGCATTTTCAAATGAAAACATCTCAGCCCCACAAACCTAATCTCCCTATGGGTCAATTAAAACACTGATTAGGACTGTTCCATTGCAGCTATGGGTGTTGTGTTAATTAATCACCTACTCCACTGTCTAAGTTATGGCTGTCTAAGTTATGGCTGTCTAAGTTTTGGGACATAATCCTAATGAACCCATCTGAATTAAGAAAAGAAGTAACAAAAGTCGGGCAATATATGTAAGCATGTAAAAATATTGTTTAAAGAGTCATACATGCGACATATCCAGAGACACAAAAGACAAACTATTATTACACTTAGTGCATACATGTTTCATAGCACTACCAGAGCAGTTGCCAATATAGATAATTTACTAATTACTTAATATAAGAGAGAGAAGAATTACATTGGCTAAAATGATTAATTAAACATTTTAGTATATCTAATATGTGCCGGTCTTTCCAGAACGGCATGAATTGTTTATCGTTTCTAGTAGGGTCAAAAGATAACTTGAAATAAAAAATAACTTACGTTAAAAAAAACCCCAAAAACAACTAAAATACATTTTTAAAAGCTGTCACTTGTCGTCTTTCTATTATGAAACTTCAACCAGGTGGTGAAATTTAATATTTCGTTTCATTTTTTTTCACAAAAAAAACAAGAGAATATGAATGTGATTTTTTATTTTATCACGTTATTTTGTTTTGTAGGCACCACAAACACACAGTACAACTGTAATATGCATGTTCTTCATAATTAACATAGTTGTCAAGTCGATCAGATATTTACAGTTCTTGTTATAAAAATATAACGAATTGTTTGAAAAGCGTCCGCGCATTGGATGTTGGGACTTTTCTTAACCAATGGAAAACCACTCGATGTGGGCAATCTAAATGAATTTTTTAATTATGTCGTACAGTATTAACAAATAAAGAACTGTCGATCTAAGTTTATCTAGATTGTGATCTGGGATATATCTGTCATCAAAAAGTTAAAACCAAGAAAAGACAGAGAGTCAAGGCCTATATTCGCCCCTAACATCGTCATGTTTTCGGATTTACATTATCATCATGATTATTTCATACAACGCCACATTTAATCATAGCAATTATAAACTGGTACCATGGATCAAGCCCGAATCATCACCCAATCAAACGCTGAAGGACGCTGACCAGTAACAAGACAACACTATCCCTTGATAACAACTGTGAAATTGATTGACCCTCAACAGAACCGTACTCAACGTGCGGAGGAACTGAACATGCGCGAGACGTGAGCAATTACCTACCATTTGTGCTATATATTCGAAGCTCCACACACCGCGTGTAGCGCGCCAGCTCGCTCCATAACCATTCTTCTTGCCCTCCAGCAGCGACATGACGATTCCACCAGTTCTTTGTGCAGCTATGGTAAGTTTATTATTTCAATTGTATATATTGACGATCAATAATTTGATTTCCTAACATAATTGTTTTATTTGTTGTTGGGTATGAAGGTTCGATTTATCAAAATCCTTTTATCCGGTTTAAATGTTGACATATAGTTTTGATACATGATCTTATTTGAATGAAATTGTTAATGAAAATCAATATATAGTTTAGTTCCTCTGAGTTAATTATATTTAACAAGTCTTATGTTCAACACAATATTAATATATCCCCTTGCTAAATCTAAAACGATATTGAGATATCCTATATTATATTTCGTACACGCATGGTATGTATTTATGGTGGCCCGATTTGACCACTTTTAGGGTAGTTCAGCAACCATGGGCGGAGCTCGTTGGTGGGTGGTAACCCGCCAAACGCTCAATAATCTTTTGAAGGGTTAATTCCATGTCGCCCAATGAGACAAGTTTGACAGACTTGTGCTGTCACCCATCGTAAGTGACATAGTCCGAAGCGTGCCTCTGTCCATCCAGCAGTATAATTGGGTACCTGGCATGATGAGATAGTAATCTGAATTTGAATCTCGAGCACCTTATTGGCGATCAGTTGTAAACTCCTGAGGGAATGTTCTGTATTCGTTGAAAATGCCACAAAGCGATTTGGGCATGCAATCGCATGGGTAAACTTACTATTAAAAAATATACTAATATATCTTATTTGACAACTATTAAGGTTCTGATTGTTTAATATATTGAAACATGATCAGTAAGCTGTTTGATAGAAAACGGTATAGGAATCTCTACCGAAACGTCGCTACTGTCCAATAAAGAAGTTGTTCATCAATAGAATTACTCTTGTCATCCTTATGATCAGATAGTCACCATTGTCAACTAAAGTAAGAGTATTGTTAAACCGCAAATCCTGGAGGAGAAATTTTCTTTTATATGAATGAATCCAAAATATGCCATATGAGTTACATAATGTTATTTTTAGGGCCTAATCAAAGAAATCTGAAGCTGATTATAGTTATAGACACCGTATTGGGGAAATTTTAAATGTTTTGAAATACAAATCAGATTAATTTCAACATAATATCAAGATGTACTGCTAAAAGAGTAGATTATAAACCAACTTTCTTTCAAACATAAAGCATACGTATTTTTCTTCCAAATGGTTGCTGTGCGCTGTTTAAGAATATCGATCTTATCTTATCGATAACATGACCTATTGATAAGTCAAAACAGTTTAAAAAGGTTACTTATTATCCGAAGACACCTTTAGCACGTTTGTCGAAAATTAAATATTTTGACATTGTCACTGATAATTGTACGTTAATGCTATTTTTTTAATATTTTGACATCTTTAATACATTTAGTCTAAGAAAGGTAATTGCATGGCTGAACTTAACATGGTATATTTGATTTATTGCTGCAATATTTAATTAAAAAAACATTGTTTTTCAAGTGGAATTATTTAATTTAATATTCCTGAAATAACCTTATATACTGCTACTGCCCCTTTAATAATGTTACGCATCAGAATAAAAATTTCCTCTTGGATGTTCATCATATCATATTTACTAGGGTTGGTATCTAAGGTCTGCTAGAGCAATGGATATTTCGTTGCTGTCTTTATTTAAATTCTTGTCTTCTTAAAGATATGTGGCAACCTTTTCCTGTTTCTTGCATTTTCACACTATTTCTCTAAAATTCAATGAGGTTTTCCCTTGTGATAATACACTTCCCTGTCTCGGGTACATGTATGACTGTCTGTCTTTGTTTTTATTACACCTTTTACCAAATATTGACGGGAGAGTGATGAAAGTAATTAACTAATAGTGACATGAAATCTAATTCATTTAGATGAGGAGGAGATGTCGCCCCTTGTAGCAATTTTAAGACTTGTATGATCGTATTAGCTGTTTGAATAAACCGAAACTTGTATACTCAGTAGTCCAGTTTACCATTGTATAAACTGAACAGATGTCATATTTTTTTGTAACGTTTTGAAACGTTTTGTTCTATGATAGCGTGCAAATTAAGAGGTGAATCATCTCAAGACTCCCCTCACATCTAATATTGGTGCTACGTACATGCAGACATAATTGACTTAAAACAAGGTTCTCTTCTAAATTGAAACGGAGCATCAACTTGCACAAGCAATAGATAGAACTATTAACAGTTACGCCAGTAGGAACTGCACCCTACCTATCCAAACATTTGCAGTATAGCATATAAATATAATAAATAATAATAAAATGAATTGAATAGGGGATCACATTGATTGATTAAAAAGCTGCAGCCTGCAAGGCAAATACACAAGCAGTGTACACATAGCAAAACAAAACATCTCCGGGGTGCGATTCCAATCGACATCAACAAATGTTATAAAAGGTAAAGGTCATATTAAATTCTTTGATATTGGAAATCTAGGAGATGTGATGATCTTAAAGGACAAATAGCAAAAAGAAAAAAATATGCGTATGGACAAGCAACTTATCTATGAAAGCGACTTTTCGACATAATTTCTAAAGTTGTCAAGCAAGCGATAACTCGTATCACTTTAGAATCTATTTTGAAACGTTTTATTGAATTGGCTTATGCGTTAGAACGTTTTGCCCTCGAGAGGTTCCGATATAGATATGAGCGAAGCAAGTACACAAGCACTGTACACCCAATAGTTATCATATCAGTTCTAGACTACGAGGAGTTTCACACTTACTGGCAATCATACATAATACATGATGCATATTCATGAAAAACATATTTATCAGGCAGTCACAAGAGAGTGTCACATTCTGTTTGTCAAAAAATGCCCATTATCAAACAGTAGCTCCTACCTAAATCCATTTAGGCAAAATACATAATGCTTTTTGCTGAAATCTTCTTAAATTAATAATATTTTATAGGCCAAATTCGGAAGGGGGTAATCGCCAAAACGTCAATTTCAATAGAAATCATACCGGTAGAGCCAATACACTTAACATATAAAACAGGAGGGTATCCTATCCCGTTTGCTAAACTCTGTACTCCATCCATTATTGAGGAGGAGAACCTGACAGCCATTGCAGCGTTCACTCATTATTGTTAAACTGGTAGCTGGTCAACACTTAGTCTAGCTTGACCAGTGTACAGTTGAGCACAACCGAGTCAACTAGTTTGTCACTGTATTGGCCTTGCGATACAGACATACATACATACAGACAGACAGACAGACAGAAAGACAGAACAATTTTATGTTATAATTTTATATTTACCGTGAAACGGTGTTACATGAGAAAATGACTTATATACAGCAAAATTAAGATTTGATATCTGGCAAGTAACTTGAAAGATATATTAAGAATTTCTCTAGTAATTTAAACAATTTAGTTAGGAATTTCATGAGAAAATGAATTACATACAGCAAAATAAAGATTTGATATCTGCATGGCAAGTAACTTTAAAGAGATATTAAGAATTTCTGTAGTAATTGAAACACTTAAACTTAAACTTACTTCAAATTCGTTAAGGGCTTGATATGTTTAGATCACGTTAATTTCCTTACAATAACATATTTTTGATGACAATCTGATCTAAATCGGCCTAGTTCCGAGGAAAAAATGTTTTAGATTATTAATTTATCGAGAATCGAACTTGTTATTTCTATATTTATTCTATAATATTTTACTCTCAACTAGTTACGACCGTAGCCCCGTAGGTCGCTTGTTTTGAAGTTAACTCCGCTAACCAATTACTGGCCGTCGCCAAAAGCCTTCGGTAAAGTAGCTAGGGGCAAGTAACTCCTGTTAACGATGCTTTAATTAAACATGATCACCGCTAGCTGGGTTTCGGCTGACCTAAACTGGTAGATAACATGCGAAGGATGAAGTTGCTGTCAGACCTATAGTGTAGAGGATTTCATATCTTTGTAGAGTTAATATTTGCAATATTGTATTACTCGAAACAAGGGTTCAATCAGACTGCTTTTGATGATCATATATTGGTGATTAAAGATTAAGATTTTGTTGTTGGAGAAGGGTGTAATATTCCAACAGATAATGAAATTCATCTCTAAAAGCATTAGCGTTATAAAGTTTACACAATCGTTCTTCTAATGGCATCGAGCGGTTTAAAGCGAACACAAACACAAAAGTCATGTTGGCACACTAATTGAGAGAACTTATTCATGATGATAGTTTGAGTAACACAAAAAAACAGAAAACAATATAGGGGCCGACGGTTTTGTAGTTGAAATAGAATAAGGAATAACACCAAATACAACGTGACCATGCACCTGTCGTTAATGCCCGTTATGTTGGTGAATTTAGATAGAGGATAATATATAAGTGTTCATCACATACTACACATGTGTGTTAATAAAATGGTGTTTTCTAAGCAATCAAAATATTCAACAAGCCCGTTGAAAAGCGCGGATATAAGAAGACATTAATAGACACTTATTGACAAGAATATCTTGTCCATGACTTCGGTTATCACAACACGTTCTAGTTTGTCATCCAAACCCTAAAGCAAAAATATTCAATTGACAACCAACAACGTTTACTAAAGTATAGCAAGAGTAGATCATCACTCAGCTCCAGGTTAAATCATATGCTGGGCTCCATTTTGTTATAATACATGAATTGTTTAAAAATATTGTCAATATTGAAAAATACTTCTGAGATTTAATCTGCTGGGCTCCATTTTGTCATAGTACATGAATTGTTTATTTTGTTATAATACATGAATTGTTTAAAAATAATGTCAGTATTTAAAATAAATACTGAGACCTAATGTTAGTCTAAACACGTCCCTCTACCCATGCAGGATGCCGCTATAGACAACGGCACGTCCGCGTGTAACGACAGCGTGGTGGGGGTGGTCATGAGACGGACCACCCTCCTGCAGGACGCACCCATCCTCTCCATCGTCTACATCTCCATCCTCAGCGTCGCTCTCCTCATCGGCACCATCGGCAACGTCATCATCCTCCTCGTCTCTGCCATGGTCAAGTCCGTCAATCGAATCGGCAAGGAGTTCATCGTCAATCTGGCCCTGGCTGACCTCTGTACGGCAGGCTTTGCAGATCCCATGTGCATCATAGGTATGATTATAAATTTGATTTATAAATAATGTGATAATAAAAAATTTCTTTGTATTCTGTCTCAAGGTACGAACGTTACGCTAACTCCACTAATCTGTACCTAGAGATAAGTGGAGTTAGCGTAACGTTCGTACCTAGAGATAGTGGAGTTAGCGTAACGTTCGTACCTACAGATAAGTAGAGTTAGCGTAACGTTCGTACCTAAAGATAAGTGGAGTTAGCGTAACGTTCGTACCTACAGATAAGTGGAGTTAGCGTAACGTTCGTACCTACAGATAAGTGGAGTTAGCGTAACGTTCGTACTTACAGATAAGTGGAGTTAGCGTAGCGTTCGTACCTACAGATAAGAGGAGATAGCGTAACGTTCGTACCTACAGATAAGTGGAGTTAGCGTAACGTTCGTACTTAAAGATAAGTGGAGTTAGCGTAACGTTCGTACCTACAGATAAGAGGAGATAGCGTAACGTTCGTACCTACAGATAAGTAGAGTTAGCGTAACGTTCGTACCTAAAGATAAGTGGAGTTAGCGTACCGTTCGTACCTACAGATAAGTGGAGTTAGCGGAACGTTCGTACCTACAGATAAGTGGAGTTAGCGTAAAGTTCGTACCTACAGATAAGTGGAGTTAGCGTAACGTTCGTACCCTGAGACAGGATGGTTTCTTCGTTTTGCTCTTTATAGGAGGACCTTCACCAGTTTTTCTCCTGTTGAATTCGTTCATTATTCCATTTATATATCACTTAATGCAGATTGTCATGCGTCCTGCGTCTTATCGTCCGTCCTTCAGTTCTTCAAGTAAGCGATCTGTGCTTCAAGTACGAAAAAACTAAGCATAACTGTAATGCAACAGACAAAGCAACAAGGGAATTTATCAATTCAATCAAAAGTTCTTACATTTTACTCTGACCAAGTCATCCCTTCTATATGTTGTTCTCAAGATTGGAAATATCGAAACACCTTGCAATGTAAGAAAATTAGGTGACAGTTCTTGTGTCGTTGAGTGCAGGTCCTAACGAATTCATAAAGTGTGTAACAGTCTGAAACGCAATGATCCTATGAAATGATTCCCGAAACACGTCTTTCTTAAAGAAGTCGCGATCATCAAAACTTCAGGCTCTGTCCCCGCCAGATTTACCATATTTTGAAAAAAAAAACATCGCATATATTTTTCTATTAGCGCACTCTTTTCAATGTTATATCCAAATGAAATTAATTGGGCTTCATGACCGTGCCGTTATAATTAACCTTTGTTAAATTATTCCTGACACGAAAGCGATGTCACGTACGATGGGGGTAAGTTTCTGTAATACAAGATGCGTGACAGCCTAGTGATATTATATGCATTAGCTACAGCACTGAGACTTCCGTGTACAGCCCTTGTCTGCCGAACTGCTCTCAATATCATTGGCATATTTTGAAGAAAAAATAATTTTGGGAGACACTTTTACTTATAAAAAGTCTTATAATGAATAAATGAAGCTTGGGGTTATATCATGGAAATAATGTTAGGCACAGGGACATGTGTCGCTTAAACACAGCGTTAGAAGACATATGTACTGATAGACCCTATATATAAGTACTATATATAAGTATTAGGGTAGGGTCTACGAGTATATATGTCTTCTATCGCTGTATTTAAGCGATACATGTCCCTGTGGTGCTAGGTTTATGATGCTATTTAATGCATCCATCTTGTCATCATATTTTTATAATACATGAATGTGGGAGTGCTCGTTTTGTATAAGTTAATAATTGGAGAACAGATGAACTTTCATATAAATTCAATACCAAAAGTATTGTATTTCCCTGTAATGGTTATTTGACGTGAAACAGAGGAGAACATTAAGAATCTAAAGAGGACACTCTCGTTTTGTTTTGTAAAATTAGCAAATAATGATATAAAAGATATTCAGATTTGTATAGAAATACCACTAATGGTTTCTTTAGTAATGTTTTTCCCGAGCTTGACGAAATCATACGATTTATAGTCCAAATGCGTTTTGATAAAATCATTCTTTTACGGTTTTTATATTTCATTATGTTACCATGGAGATATATACGAAATTTCAACTTCCTGTTTATCTGCTTTGTGATCAGTTTCAATTTGTTCTTACTTTTGAATGATCAAAAAAATTCTCATTTAAGGCTAAAACCACCCTCCAGTTTAGTTAAAATGCTCTCAATAAGAGCAGAAGCAGAAGTTCACGCATTTAAGCAAAATGTTAAATATTTAGCTAAAAATTTATATCAATGATTAATTCATCATGGAATCTCTCAGATTCTTAGTCTCTCATTCTCGCGATCTCTCAATCTCTCAGACTCTCGGTTTCTCATTCTCTCAGGCTCTCTGGCTCTCATTCTCTCGGACTCTCATTCTTTCGGTTTCTCATTCTCTCATTCTCTCTCTCACTATTTAAGGCTCTCGGTCTCTTATCTCTCGGTTTCTCATTCTCTCAGACTATCGGTCTCTCATTCTTTAGGACTTTCGGTCTCTCATTCTCTCGGTCTCTCATTCTTTCAGACTCTTGCTCTCTCTTTCTCTCAGATTATCGTTCTCTCATTCTCTAAGACTCTCTGTCTCTCATTCTCTCGGTCTCTCATTCTCTAAGACTGTAGCTCTCTCTTTTTCTATCAGATTCTCGGTCTCTCATTGTCCCATACCCTCGGTCTCTCAATCTCTCCGATATCTCAGGCTCTCGGTACCTCATTCTCTTAGTCCCTTATTTTCTCAGGACTATTACTCTAAAAAAATTTCTTAAACCCAGTCCATGACTCTCAGTGACTCATTCTCTCTCTCTCTCTCTCTCTCTCTCTCTCTCTCTCTCTCTCTCTCTCTCTCTCTCTCTCTCTCTCTCTCTCTCTCTCTCTCTCTCTCTCTCTCTCTCTCTCTCCGATTCTCTCTCTCTCTCTCTCTCTCTCTCTCCGATTCTCTCTCTCTCTCTCTCTCTCTCTCTCTCTCTCTCTCTCTCTCTCTCTCTCTCTCTCTCTCTCTCTCTCTCTCTCTCTCTCTCTCTCCGATTCTATCACTCTCTTTCATTCTTTGATTCTCCCAGCTCTCATTTGCACTGCCCATCAGACACCCCCGACTCTCTCCCATTCCCTTAGCCAATTTCTCAGACTTCCAATTTTCTTAGGCTTTGTCATTAACCCAGTCCCTCAAATTCTCACTCATTCTATCATTCTCTTTAATTCTCTCTCATTTTTTCAGACGCTCAATCCTCAAGACGCTGAGCACAACAATCTCCCTATCTCTCTACCAGATCATAATAAAATTTTCAGAGGTCTATCTCTCCTTCTCTCTCAGTCTTCCTGACTCTCTCTCATTCTGTCTCGGAATCTCTTTCAAACTCTCTAACTATCAGCGTTTCAGCCTCGTAGACTATCAATCTCTCAGTCTTTCTTTTAGTCTCACAATCGCCAAAACTTTCAAGCTTTCAGTATCGCTTTCTCGCAGTCTTTCAGCATTTTACTGAGACTCTCAGTTACATTCCTCTAAGACGTCTACATTCATTGGTTAATAGATACTTCTCTCGTTAAAACGTTATACGTTTTGTGGTTTCAGGTGTAGTGAAAGGCGAGGAGTGGTTCGACGACAAGCTATGGTTCTGTCAGTTCATCGCCACCTTGTGCCTCACCGCCTGTTTCTGTGCCTTCATCAACCTCACCCTCGTCAGCTTCAACCGCTTCGTCTTCGTCTGCCACAACAGCATCTACGACAAGATCTACACGAGGACTGCGTGCGTCATCATGTGCATCATCGCCTGGGTAGTGGCCTTCCTGTTCGAGTTCCCTAACCACGTGGGATGGGGCGACCACGTGTTCGACCAGAAGTCCCACCAGTGTATCTGGGACCGCACCTCCAGCTTCTCCTACACGCTGGTCGTCTCTGTCGGTCTCATCGGCTCCCCTCTCCTCCTCATGTGCCTCTGTTACATCCTCATATTCTATCACATCTACAGGACGAAGGTGAACGTCTACCGCATCGATACCGAGGACCCCGACAACATGAAGCGAGCCTGGAAGGAGACCCTTAAGACCTCAAGGACCCTCTTCGTAGTCTTCTGCGTGTTTGTGGTCTGCTGGACTCCCTACGCCGTGATCATCGCCCTGGACGTGAAGAACAAGATGGCCATGGAGGTGCACCTGCTGGTGACCATGCTTGCCCACCTCCACGCCAGCGCCAACTTCGTCGTCTACACCACCTGCAACAGGTCCTTCCGTAACGCCGTCCTCCGCGTCCTCCACTGTGGCCGATGTGTCAGCACCAGCCAGAACAGCAGTATCTCCTCCAAGACCACCGAGACGACCAAGACACTCAAGGTCAAGACCATCTCTAAGTAGTCATGGTGAAGACAAGACCATCTCTAAGTAATTAAGGTGAAGACCATCTTTAAGTAGTCAAGGTGAAGAATATCTCTTAGTAGTCAAGGTGAAGACAAGACCATCTTTAAGTAGTCAAGTGAAGACCATCTCTTAGTAGTCAAGGTGAAGACCTTCTTTAAGTGGTCAAGGTGAAGAATATCTAAAGTTGTCAAAGAAAAGACGATCTATAAGAAGTCGAAGATAAGACCATGTCTAAGTAGGGAAGGTGAAGACCATTTGTGAGTACTCAAGGTGAAGACCATATTTAGACAGTCAAGGTTATAAGATCATATTTAAGTAGCGAAAGAGAAGTAGTAGTCAAAATGAAGACTATCTCTCAGTAGTCAAAGTGAAGTCTATTTTTGAGTAGTCAAGGTAAAGACCATATCTTAGTAGTCAAGGTGAAGTCTACCTCTAAGAAACTAATGTAAAGACCATGTTTAAGTAGATAAGATGAAGACCATCTATTGTTTGTCAAGCTGAAGACAACCTCTAAGTAGTGACCGTGCTTTTTAATGGCTAGTCAGCACACACGGATTGTAGATGATGAAATGAATTCAGCTGATTCAACTGTCAAACCTGTCAAGCGACTTTCAAGCGTTCGTCCATTTTTATTCATCTCGTTTCGCAATCTGTTTTGACCTGATTTAGGAACATTTCAATGTCGCCATTATTTTTTGTGTATGATTCTGTTCTAAGGGGAAACTTTACAAACAACGCCCGTTTGTAAAAATAATTCCGCTGGTAAATCCAAATTCAGTGCTGTGTTTTATCATTGAAGCTACAAGAAGTTAATTGCTTAATGAAAGAGCAACTTGAGATCCTTAAGCTATATTTGGGTATAGAAAAGAGCATGGAGCTTTCCTTTAAAGAACACCCCTGCCCTTGGGTGATTGATTCTATGTAAATGATTATTGAAACCATTTTTTTAATGATAGGATACTGGAGCATATTCTATTATCTACGTCCCGATCTTGGGTTCAAGGTGAATCTTCGATATTCTATATTAATTAAACTAACCGATCTGTTGCTAATACCTCAACGTATAGTCTCATCTAACGAATCAATTTGGACTATTACGATGCATAATTACAAAACGTAGATGCGAGTATAATGAGACACGTGATTAAGCTCTGCTTAACCCCCGCATGTCGTCTTCTATTTGGTGTCAATTTCAATAACGTTCAACAGAGACGTTATAACGACACTAATTAACTTAAGCTGATGATATGTCCATCAGACCGTTTTTGTCGGTATACATTAGTGGCCATGTAACTTTCACGATGCGTAATTACAAAACGTAGATGCTGGTATAATGAGACAGCCTGCATGTCGTCTTCTAGTGGGTGTCAATTAATTAACTTAAGCTGATGATATGTCCATCATACCGTTTTTGTCCGTATACATTAGTGGCCATCTAACATTCAGTTAAGTTAAACGGTTAACACTACGAGAGCTATGAACTATGAAAATCCCTGCTTCACACTACGAAAGCTATGAACTATGAAAATCCCTGCTTCACACTACGAAAGCTATGAACTATGAAAATCCCTGCTTCACACTACGAAAGCTATGAACTATGAAAATCCTTGCTTCACACTATACGAAAACTATGAACTATGAAAATCCTTGCTTCACACTACGAAAGCTATAAACTATGAAAATCCTTGCTTCACACTACCTAAAGAGAAAATGCTGTTGAAGATGTTGGTACCAATAATTTGACACCCTTGATGGTAACCGTTTGTGTTAATAACAAGATATATAACTGTTTGATAATCGAGGTCACTCTGAAAATCAGTTTTAACTAATAACGCTTGATCAAAGTAGGATTTTAAGAAAACGCTTAACTCCTTTATAAAAATGTTGACTAAATTTCTTTCAACGATTTTGTATAAACCCTTAAATTGATTGAATGATTCTAAGTAAATGATTATTGAAACCATATTTTTAAATACTTGAATATGAAATTGAAACCATGAATTGAGTAGTTTTATAAAACTAGGGAATTGGCTCAATATATTAAAAAGTGTTATTGATATCCTTTGATCTTTTACACCAACTATAATTGACATCCCCTTGAGACAAACGTGACATACAAATACAAAATGTTTACAAACTAGCAGATTAAGTCAATATATGCGAGATTAAATCGACTTGTTTACGAGCTGACAAATTACTTGCCATGGGGTCTATGTTAATCCCTCGAAAGACAATTCTATTGCCCTCATATCGGCCGTCCTACAATGTACAAAAAACAATGTAGAAAAATTATTCACATATTCTCGGAATCTATACAAGCAAATGAACTATTTGCATCAACCGAAATATATAAAGTTTATTGATTTAACAAACTTGAATATTATTTTTATTTGATTGAATTTTGCACAAAAAAATCGAATATATCTTATATTATATGACTTTCAAAACTAAAAATCGAAAAATATATTTACCATCTTCATTCTACAATCAAAGAAAAAGTAATACACTTGAAATTACGTGTTTTATGTATTTTTATCATGCGTTTTTGCGAGAGCAGTGGGGATGCATAATTAGTATTGTCATCTTAAATGTTTTAGGCAAACATGATTTATGTCAGTGGACAAGGGCAGTCCGCCATGCTCTTTAAAGATTCTCCTCTTCTCCAATCTCATTAAAATGGTATCATAATTTCTTCACTACGTTACGCGGAGTATAGCCTAGCGTACTGTAGCAAATCAATATTTTAATAAGATCGCCTCTGCTCGTACTATGGACAGGAGTCTGGAGGCGCCTTGCAAATTTAACTTCTCATTTTTGTAATGTTTTAACCGAGTTCAAAGATGAATTCCATTCCCGGTCCTTTATCAATGTTCTAGAGCATTTTATTCTAATGCTTAGATTGATGAACTGGGGAGGGGGGGGACTTTGCCCTTACGACCTTACGAAATGATTTAATTTTAATAAATTGCTTAGAAAGGTTGAACTCTCTCGATACGACAGGTAAGAATAACCCCAAAACACACTTCCTTTACATCGAAATAAATCTTGAATCTGCCGTTGAGGCAGGATGTCTTCAGAACCACTGTATGGTTTGTTCAACCTAAAATAATCAGAGATTGATGGGTTTCAGCACTGATGGCCTCGTTTCCTTGTTTCTCTTTTTGTGGTTTGTGGTTTGTTAATTTGGTTTTCTCGGATTCAACATCTTTCAGTCACCATTTGTTCTGAATTCTGAAGACGGCGATTGGCTGTTTAACCGACTGGGGATTCTGTGATATATGCCAGTTCTAAAATCCTTCTCCGAGTTGGTGATAAATATTGAAGTCACAGGTGCGAAATTGTAAATGCCAAGCTTATATATTTGTAGCCTGACCTATTACCACATATGTGTCAGTTCCTATATAAGTATATATGTGTAAGTAGTTCAAGGATGACCCGACTCGCGATGCTCAGTGCATGTAACCTTACCTGTACCTGCGTCATCCCGTGAAAAAATATAGTCAAAGCTGCGTCCGTGTTATAGTGTATTTCATAAAAAAGAATTTCTTCTACTTATCGGTAATGACGTTATAGTCAGTTTTAAATGAATGTATAAATATGTCAAATGATTGTTGTACCCCACTTCCGGTCTCGTTGCTATGGTTTCCTTTGTTCTAACTATAGGTGTATTGACCGATACACCTCAGCTTTTCTAAAACATCTACTCTTTATTACACACCCATATTAAGTCAGGTGAAGAGATGTGGCAAAATTGTAAAGTTGTAAAATTTGGAATTTAATCTTATGAGAAATGTTTACGAACAAAGTGGGAATCGAACCCGAGGCCTTTATCTTGCGATGCAACGTCTTAATGAACTGAGTTACTGAAGATTGATACAATGTCGGTACTTTTTTTAGTGCCATGTCTAGGTTGTTATTTTTGCGATATAAGCCAATACCCACACTTCCCTCGGTGCATCACTCAATACACCTCCTGTTTGAATCGTGGACCCACGATTCAAACAGGAGATGTATTGAGCGATACACCTCTGGAAATATGGGTATGTCTATTACATATCTAGTAATACCTGAATGCTACAATGCATTAGAATCTAACGAGTTAAATGGTAATACAATAACTCCAGACAAACGTATTTTTTCTAGTTGGTTACCTTGGTTGGTAGGTATCATGGCTGCTGCCCTTGTCGTTAAATGTTCATAACCAGAAGTATGATATAACTCTGACTTAATAAATTCAACCTAGATAATCAATTTCCAAAAACATTGCGTACGCCATGGGTTCCATTGATATTTTGATGTATTGTCTCTATAGACAGTGCTCCAGATTAGTTTTGGACTATTGGGTATTTACACAGTGTTTTGTTGAATTGATAAAATGTCGATTTTGATAGTGTAGTTTTGTACTCGGATAATTTCAGACAATTTGGTATTTCATATGAGATACGAGCACTTATAATTTTACACTATAATATTTTTATGATAAAATGATAACTATGAACATGTGATAAGCAATAAATATTCTTTCTTGTAATGCCTTATTGAACAGATAAATTAATAATGCCCTTACAGGTTGAACAATCTATGTTGGAAAACGCTCGTGTACACAAATTGTTGCGTACAATACGCAATATATTCTGAATCGTTTGAGTATCAGTATCTGCACTCTCAGTGTTGCGTAAAATACGCAGATACGCTGCTTACAGCACCCTCGTCCTCTTGGCTGTATTCGAGATTTGCTCGAAATGATCATTGTATTCGAGATCCCAATTGTGTAATCTTATCGTTGTTGGTACTTGATATATTAACCATATTGTGCGTTACATACAGACGCTTCATGAAACATAGAGATGACATGACGAGTCATTGATTCACCGTTATCAGTTTTATATATTTTCCCGATGTTATGCATGTTTACCATCCTTGTTTGCATATTTTTGTTGTCAATTCACAGTTTGAAAACCATTGAATTCAGAGACGGATACATTTTGGAATTTCTTTTCAAAGAGGGTGGTAGTTGGTCTGAACTAACCCCTTGGATCAGTGAAATTAATCATTGTTGCAAAAGAGACTCGGTATCAGTTGAAACTTCAAGGAATATTTTGTTATATGTTGATTTTTGTTGATATTTATTTATATATTGTCTTGATTATATGTATACGAACAAATTATTTCTATTCAGTTGCGTTGAATGAAAGTTTTCATTTTGACAAATTTGTCTAATCAAATTTGATGTATTGACAAGGACTCCAAATATTTTCGTAATAGATATTTTTCGTTCAAAAGAATCTTTTGTAACCTGACTTTGTATTTTGAAGCAAAAT
Source organism: Steromphala cineraria (assembly GCA_916613615.1). Lineage (NCBI taxonomy): Eukaryota > Metazoa > Mollusca > Gastropoda > Trochida > Trochidae > Steromphala > Steromphala cineraria. Next base: position 78,534,624 of record OU744721.1, read on the forward strand.
CTTTAAACAATATTTACCACATGTAAACCACAATGTTGACTAAAATTTAGTTGAGTCTGGAATACATATTTTTCTCAAGTTAATATTTTTCTCAAGTTATTGATATTGTCATTTTCAGGTGAAGATGGTTGTTGTTTACAGAATATTGTTTTGTAACAGTTTAATTATCACCTTTCACCTGTCAATCAGTGACGTCATGACATTGTTATTGTAATGTCTTGAGGAAACGTCGCGCTTGTAATAGCTATTTCGCACGACGGTCATTATAATCAAACTGTTGTGTAATGTTTTGCTTTGATTTGTATTTCTGTCCCTAAGTTTGCTGATATCCTTGAAAACTGCATAAGGAGGTACATTAACCTCATGGTTGCCATGGTGATAAGCAATATGCTTTGTAAGTTTCAAGGACATATCATCCAATATAATTATAAAAAGAAAAATGTTTATCGCGCTTGTCAATAGTCTTTATCGCTCATTTTTAATCAACCTTGATGTGTCCCCTGTATTTCATTATAAAGATATATTAGAGGGGCAGTAGCACGTTTTATGATAATTTTATATTTTCAATTTTTCAATGATTATTAAATGTTTATGTTAAATGTATTATTTTGATAGTGTCAAAAATCTCATTACACAAGCCAATCTTCCATAGTCAGAGAAGTATGAAGATTAACATAAAATCCATTGGCGGCCATTTTTTTTGAACACCTTTAATTCATTTTGTGTAAGAAAAAGGAATACCATGGCTAAATTTTACACTATACATTTGAATTATTACTGCTCCATTTAGTTTAAATGCATTGTCTTTCAATTGGAACAATCAATTTTGATTTTCCTGACATCACTTTATATTCTCCCTAAAAACGTGCTACTGCCCCTTTAAAGGTATGTTCATATTAAATGACTTGTTCACTAAACATCATTGTTTGAAACAATTCAGAAGTTGGTTGGATGATTTTTAAAAGAATGTTATTGATATTAACAGTTCTTTCAAACTTTTTTCAAACGCAGTGATATTTTCAGCCCCGTATTTATAGCCTATTTTTATAGCCCCATGCAAGTTTGAACAACTTCAGTGGGCTCCTTTCAATTTTAATAGTAGATAGCTGCGTTTGATATGTATTTCATTTCAAAGACTAAAATTTAGTCTATGTTTCTTTGTTCACGCCATAAAGCATTAATATAATCAAATATATTTCATTGACAATATGTTCTCAGTATAAAAACGATCGGTGTCGGATGTTGATGTTTGTTTGTTACATTTTATTGTTGATAAATGCATACCGTCCTCGCACTTTCAACTCGACGTTGATATAACAGATGAATATGACAGATAATTAGCTATATGAATTCTATAAGCCGTTTCTTGTATGAGTTCCGCTGTTGGTAAATAGCTTCTTGTTTTGTTTGGGAGCTTAAGTTATTTAATAATTTTATAAATCCTTACATGTATTAAAATTATGTCAATTCATTTTACATTTGTATTGGAAAAGGGATATATTATAAACTTGGAACTTATATGTTACATGTTTATTTGTTGACATACTGATATCAATCAGAGAAAATAGATATTTGGATAAATATTTCTTTTGTTCATATCTATTGTACAATTTTGAAAATTTACTGGAATACAACTGAAATAAAATAAAACGCATTTAAACAAATACCATACAATAAGTTATGGCAAATTGTTGTAATGGTTATGAAGATGTTGTGTTTTTGTTGAAAATAAAAGCGAAAATTCCAAAGCTTGAATTTTTATGTTGTTCTGTTGAGACGAGAAATATGATTGAAAGTTGCGATGAAACAAGAATTTGAAATCCAAACCTTTTAAACAATTTCCATAATTTTGTTTTATCAGTTCGTAAATATATTCTCAAAAATGATAGTTAATCCTTCGATAAATGTCTGCCTTGAATAATCGTCGGGACAAGTTGGCTTTGTGTGGTGTCTTATGGATAATAGTTCATCCTATCAAATTGTAAAGCAGCAATAGGCTTACTGTCTGTGATATTCAGGTTCAGTAATAGAGCCAATCACGACGTGACATTCTTATCCATAATAACGTAAGCAAGCCAACAGAAAGGATGAGCCATTCTCTGAATATCTCGCCTAAAGCCTATTTGTATTTACACCCCTTGGGCGGTTATATCCCTTCTTTTTTTAATTGGTTTTAACTCATAACTACCTTCTCATGGGTGTTTACCCTTTACACCCTTTATTTTAGTTGAATGTTACATACCGTGAGCTCCATCCGCGTAGGTTGGTTATCTCATAACTACCTTGGTCGGTTATAACATTGTAAACAATCGCAAACTATTGGACTTGTAAAATTTGGATTTTTAATCAAATAAGAAAGTTAAGAGTTATGAACAACGAAAGTGGGATTCGAACCAGGGTCCTCTATGTTGCCGAGCAGCGCTCTTACCTGTTGAGCTACCGAGGATCCATGCCATTTGATGTAATTTTGTGTGTGTCATGTTTGGTTTTTAAGTTTTTCCTATAAATATATATTAATATTGCAATAAAAAAGTTTTTAATGTAAGGAATCAAGTTTTTAGTTCTAAAACCGTAAGCAGGGGATATTGTAAGTAGTTTGAAATAGTATTCTTATCAAGACATAACAAAATCGCAAAATGGATCACTAAAACGTTTTTCAATTATATTTATGTAAACCAATTTAGTTGAAACACCGTAATAAAATAGTTTTTAGCTCACCTTTACAAAGTAAATGTGAGCTTATGTCATGGCGCTTCGTCCGTCGTCCGTCTGTCCGTAAACTTTCACGAAAAAGACTACTCCTCCTAAACGAATTCAGATATCATTCTGAAATTGTAGTATGTTATACCCATGGTGATTCCCCACAGAAAGGTAGACGTTTCAGTTTTGAGAATCCAAGATGGCCGCCATGACAGCCATATTGAATTTTCAATTAGATTTCATGAAAAAGACTACTCCTTCTAAACGAATACATATATCATTCTGAAATTGTAGTATGTTATACCCATGGTGATTCCTCACAGAAAGGTAGACGTTTCAGTTTTGAGAATCCAAGATGGCCGCCATGACAGCCAAATTGAATTTTCAATTAGATTTCATGAAAAAGACTATTTCTCCTAAACCAATCTAGATATCATTTTTATATTGTAGTATGTTATACCTATAGTGATTCCACACAGAAAGGTAGAGGTTTCAGTTTTGAGAATCCAAGATGGCCGCCATGACAGCCATATTGAATTTTCAATTAGATTTCATGAAAAAGACTACTCCTTCTAAACGAATACAGATATCATTCTGAAATTGTAGTATGTTATACTCATGGTGATTCCTCACAGAAAGGTAGACGTTTCAGTTTTGAGAATCCAAGATGGCCGCCATGACAGCCATATTGAATTTTCAATTAGATTTCATGAAAAAGACTACTCCTTCTAAACGAATACAGATATCATTCTGAAATTGTAGTATGTTATACCCATGGTGATTCCTCACAGAAAGGTAGACGTTTCAGTTTTGAGAATCCAAGATGGCCGCCATGACAGCAATATTGAATTTTCAATTAGATTTCATGAAAAATAGAGCCATTGGCTCTGTAGCTCATCAGGCTTCATCATCAATTATGCTGTAGAGTGTGGCCAATGATACCCCCTTTGTAGAGGCCACAGGGGCACCAATCATAAAATTAAGTATAGATAGGCGACAAGTTTCAGTTTTCTAGGCCTTATACTTCAGGAGAAGAAGATGAAAATAGATTTGAAGGACGTTCCTGTTGCCTTTATTAGGGGTCACAGGGCAACCAAAGCTACAATTTATAATCCTCACTAGCCAAGGAGTCTGTACACAAAGTTTCAGTTTTCTAGGCCTTATGGTTCTGGAGAAGACGATGAAAATAGGATTTTAGGGCGTGGCCGCTGTGGCCCTTATTAGGGGTCACAGGGCCACCAAAGCTACAATTTATAATCTTCACTAGCCAAGGAGTCTGTACAAAAAGTTTCAGCTTTCTAGGCCTCATGGTTCTGGAGAAGAAGATGAAAATAGGTTTTTAGGGCGTGGCCCCTGTGGCCCTTATTAGGGGTCACAGGGCCACCAAAGATACAATTCATAATCCTCACTCTTCAAAGAGGCTATACACAAAGTTTCAGCTTTCTAGGCCTTATGGTTCTGGAGAAGAAGATGAAAATAGGTTTTTAGGGCGTGGCCCCTGTGGCCCTTATTAGGGGTCACAGGGCCACCAAAGATACAATTCATAATCCTCACTAGCCAAGGAGTCTGTACACAAAGTTTCAGCTTTCTAGGCCTTATGGTTCTGGAGAAGAAGATGAAAATAGGTTTTTAGGGCATGGCCCCTGTGGCCCTTATTAGGGGTCACAGGGCTACCAAAGCTACAATTTATAATCCTCACTAGCCAAGGAGTCTGTACAAAAGGTTTCAGCTTTCTAGGCCTTATGGTTCTGGAGAAGAAGATGAAAATAGGTTTTTAGGGTGTGGCCCCTGTGGCCCTTATTAGGGGTCACAGGGCCACCAAAGCTACAATTTATAATCCTCACTAGCTAAGGAGTCTGTACACAAAGTTTCAGCTTTCTAGGCCTTATGCTTCTGGAGAAGAAGATGAAAATAGGTTTTTAGGGCGTGGCCCCTGTGGCCCTTATTAGAGTTCACAGGGCTACCAAAGCTACAATTTATAATCCTCACTAGCCAAGGAGTCTGTACACAAAGTTTCAGCTTTCTAGGCCTTATGGTTCTGGAGAAGAAGATGAAAATAGGTTTTTAGGGCGTGGCCCCTGTGGCCCTTATTAGGGGTCACAGGGCCACCAAAGATACAATTCATAATCCTCACTCTTCAAAGAGGCTATACACAAAGTTTCAGCTTTCTAGGCCTTATGGTTCTGGAGAAGAAGATGGCCGCCATATTGAATTTTCAATTAGATTTCATGACAAAGACTATTTCTCCTAAACCAATCTAGATATCATTTTTATATTGTAGTATGTTATACCTATAGTGATTCCACACAGAAAGGTAGAGGTTTCAGTTTTGAGAATCCAAGATGGCCGCAATAGCAGCCATATTGACTTTTCAACTGCAGATGACACATCATTATTATTAAATTTAAAACTTTCATCAAGTGATCACTGGCACCGTATAAATTCTCTAATTTGAACTTACTAATCATAATATTATCTTAAATATGGAATATTTAAGATTGTCGTGCAAGTTGTTCTATATTTTTAAGTGTTTCTAAAAAAAATTAAGATGAAAGACAAACATAATTGATTAATTTGTTTAAAATCTTTATGGCAACTAGCTGCAAAAACCAAATCACATTAAACATGTTAAATTTTAAACAATGGTATCTCCCTTATATTCCTTTAAATACCACACATAAGGGGTCAACCAGAGTTCAGATATTCCACTATGCCAATACACATCCCAAGGCAGGCTGCTAGCATCACAGTGTCAGCTGCTAGTCTGTTGCATAATCAACCTGGGTACCGGGTTATTATTTACTACATGCTATTAATATTCATAAGTTTAATAACACCTTAGTGTGTTTTTATCGTAATGTCCCTCATTTCATTGGGTGCATAGAGCGTGTATGTGTGAATGAACTATCTTTTTCTTATGTGAGCTTTTAAACAAAATAAATCTAAAAAATTTATTCATTTTTATTAGCAAATTGTTCATGCTACCCTCGGCATGATCTCCTTTCTGTAACACGCACTTTTGAAATAACATTTTAACTACAAAAATATAAGGCACTAAGTACAGCGTCTTTTGTCTAAGCAAGGATTTTCCTAGCTCATGCTATTAAAGTCATTGGTCTAAGAGAAAAAAATAAATATTGTACATATAAATGATAATATTTCCTTTTTCGCCTGGATATGCGGAAGGAGACAGACGACAAGTGATGCAAGAACTAACAGATAAAGAAATGCTCTAACCAATCTTACCTGATTTACAATCTCTCACTAACTGGACAGCTATGGTCACATTGGATTTATCACAAATAAAAGCTCCTGTACGTATATACGAGTCATCAGTTGCTGAAATCACGGGGACTAGCGTTGTCGCTAATAAAACGTCATCTGTAGATACAACGGGTGGCCATATTATTACGTACAAGTGACGTCATTCTCATTGACTTACATGTTAATAAGCTATTGCGAGAAGGATCGTAAATTTAGTTGAAATCTATTTACTATAATATTTCGGATCATTTCCTAATTCATAATAATTATTCTCCAAATAATGAATTAACATGCAAGTCTATGGGAATGACGTCACTTGTACGAAATATTGTAGTTGCAGTAAACGACTTTGGGCCTAGTACGTTTTATCATCGGCGGACCTGACCAACGGTCTCGGGTATATAATTGCAGCAACATGTACCAACCGCACCGCATATTACTCATTAAAGGGACAGTCATATCAGGGTATTTTTTGTGGGAAAAAATGTGCTTGTGTGCTCTTAATCAACAGAAATGATACCCCCAGAAACATGTTTCAACTTGGATGTGTTATTTTTATTTACTAAAAGCATTATATACATAAACTGAAACGTCCCCTTGAATGTCGTTTTCACAATAAATTCCCCGATAGGACTGTCCCTTTAACAGAGTCAACCTTCTACCCCCAGTCAATTGAATTACTGTGAACTCTCCATAACTAAGGTCAAGATTAAGGTCTGGCCACGGACTTGGTACATAGAAGTTGGCTTAGACATGGATGTTAGAACACCTTATTATACTTTCCTGGCTTAGATAATTCAGAGACAAAATTCCGCGATTATATATTGATTTGATTATATATTGATTAAACAAAACAATAACAATATAGTGCAAAATATATGTTTATTTCCATTTTCTTTAAAATATCTCCTTTGAATATAAAATGAAGTGCCAAAATGGCTAAACAAGTCTATAACTTAATTTAAGATACTTGTTGCATGAATTTTAGGAAATGGTAATCTACCAAAGAAAATATGATATAATATGATATGATAACTATGGTATAGTAGCTAACTATTATCATATAAAGAAAAACATTATCAAAACCATCTATCTAAAATGATTAAATCTGTATAAACAATATCATCTAAATCTAAAATTAAACATGCATTATTATAAAAGAGGTTAAAATATATATATTGAGCATACACAAAATTTCAAACTGTGTTGAAATGTATAATACAATGGTTACCATGAAAACAACAATAATCTCATCAAAAACATGATGAATCCCAATCACAACTCCATTCAACAATGCTATAAACAATTGTCATAATAATTTAGTTAGGGCATGAAAATAAATCAAATGCCATTGTAAACTGCATATTTAAATAATTAATAACACCTTAGCTTAAGATTTTCAAATTAAAAAATTTTGTTTTTAGATAAGAAGGTAAAAAAAAATGGAGAAATTTTAAATATTGATTCGATTGCGGCAATTTGCTTCTGATGCAAAGATGCAAAGATTTTTCCGTTACTTAATTCCAAAAATACTGATTTAATGTGATTTATAATCATGAACAAATAACATAAAAAAATGGACAACCATTGGTTCCTAAGCCCTTGATCATTTTACAAGGTTGAAGACGGACATATCCATAAGGTGTTGCATATACAGCTCATGGACTGATATGGTAGGATACCAAGAAGGATAATCCCTATTGACCTATGCACATGAATTCCAGTTTTCCAAGACTCTGTCCAATCAGCTTCTGGCCTGCAATCTTGTGAATAAGGGAAAATTTCACTGATGTTTCATCAAGTTTACTTTTAATTGAAATATTTTACTGTATGTATTATTTGAATTTCTAGTATTGTTCCCGTAAAGATCAAAGGCACCGCCCACCCTTTATTCCGCAATAAAGTATAGTGTTTGTTACGAAAAAATGGGCCATGACGTCAATAACAATCAGCTATGACGTCAGTAGCCCTGGCACTAATCGAGAATTTTCAATTCGCAGCCGTATGTGATTTATAAAATTTGCTTATTATGGAATAAAAAAAGGCTTTATAATTGAGTTAAAATCGACATATTAAAAAAGTAATAGAGTAGCCCTAACCATCTGGTGTTTTGCAATAAAGTATAGTTTTGCCCTAAATTATTATAACGTCAAACAACTTGGCCTCGTACTTTAACTATAATAGTTCAGAGCAAATCTATATTTTATTGCAAAACACATGATGGTTAGGGCTACTCTATTTCTTAAATCCAAAGATTTACATTGCTTGAAGACAAGAGTAAACAATTATGCCACTAGTCATTGTTGTCTATTTTTTTTACCAAGGAAGTGCTATTCATTATCAAGTTGCCAAATATGAATCAACAAAAACGAAATCTAAAGTAACATTTTTCAACTAGATTATGTTATATGTAAGTACTAATAGCACGATCGGTATTAAACTTGAATGTCCACAAGAAAATACCCTGATTGAACTTTCTCTTAAAGGGGCAGTAGCACGTTTTTTGATAGTTTTATATTTTAAAATTTTCACTGATAATTCTACGTTAATGCTATATGTATTACTTAGATAGTGTCGAAAATCTCATAACAAAAACCATTTATCCATGGTCAGAGGAAAAAGTATGAAGATTCACCTAAAAGGCCATTTTATGTGAACACCTTTAATTCATTTTGTATAAGAAAAAGGAATCTCATGGCTAAACTTTACATTCTATATTTGAATTATTACTGCTCCATTTAGTTTAAATGCATTGTCTTTCAATTGGAACCATTAATTTTCATTTTCCTGACATCACCTTATATTCCCCCTAAAAACGTGCTACTGCCCCTTTAAAGAGGTCTGGAAAATAAGTCTGAAGTATGGATCCTTTCATTGGAGTTAAAGGTTCACAAATATCGAATATATTTTCTTTGGAAGAATAACCGACCTGGTGATTTTCTCTTTCTCGAGTTTTTGGTTCAGATGGCATGATATACAGTTTTTCAAGCTTTGGTCACATATCATACAGATAACAATATGAACATGATTCAATTAGTTGTAGACATATCAAAAGAGATCTGAATATATCTAGATAGTAGACGCTAATAACAGAATGACAATTTTACAAATATTTATCTATTGAATTAAAGCTAATAATATATGTCTCTCTTTGATGAGAAAGAACAGTCATTAACATTTAAAATCATTTGAAGATGTGAAGTTTATGTTATTTATCTGGATAAACATATAAAAATCATGTTCATTGATAAAAAACAATTACAAAAATATCTTAAAATTTAAAAAAGCTATAAACATGTTTGTTATTACAAAAGATTCCTTCCTAATGGACGAAGGAAATTTTTAAAAAGTAATCAATTTAACTTGTCTATGAATAAAAGTACACTGACTTGCCTTGTCGAACTGTAGGCGAATTTCAAAATCTACTTTCTACAGATGTTGATGAGCTGAAAGGCACTTCTAGGCTGATTGTTTTACATAGATGGCATGAGGAAAACAGATTTATTATGCTGCTTCTAAAAACAGTGTTTGGCAAGGCAGTGTTTGTCAGTCTTATAAATAGCTCATAATTGGTGTGCAGTAGCATGATAAAGTAATGGCTGCAAAGCTGAAGTAAATAATATGATGAAAGTTTTTCTTTTCAGCAGTCAATTAAAGTTATTTCAATGCCTAATTTCCTGATAAAATATTGCACAAAAGCAGAATTTTATCTCACTTGTAATATCTTAAAGGTAGATAAGATAAAACACTGAGCTTTGTTTTGTTTAAATTAAAGGGGCAGTAGCACATTTTAGGGGGAATACAAGGTGATGTCAGGAAAATGAAAATAAATGGTGCCATTTGAAAGACAATGTATTTAAACTAAATGAGGCAGTAATGAATTAAATATAGTGTAAATTTTAGCCATGCAAATGAATAAAAAGTGTCCACACAAAAATTTTCGCCAATGAACTTAATGTGAATCTTTATAATTTGTTCTCCGACAATGGTTTGTGTAATGAGATTTTGGACAATAAAAAATTCTTACATTTAGCATTAACATACAATAATCAGTGAAAATTGAAAATAGAAAATTTTCAAAAAAACTTGCTACTGCCCCTTTAAAGTACATATTAATGCAAAGAAAGTTCTAAGATAGTTCGTGACAAATCTTAGAAAAAAACCAAATTCATTAATTTTAATTATGTTTTTTGGTCTACATCCGGTTGACACTAATCAAAGTGAACATTAAAGCATATTATTGATGTACAGAAAGCCGGAGATATAATAACAAGGACAAATACTGTGTTGATGTGACAAGGAACAAAAACAAAGTATTTTAAACATTCATGAGCAAGAACAGAAAGGGTAGCAAAGCTCCATTCTAGATAGATACATATTAAAGGGGCAGTAGCACATTTTTTAGTAATTTTATATCTTAAATATTTCACTGATAATTGTAAGTGAATGCTATATGTATAACTTTGACAGTGTCAAAAATCTCATTACACAAACCAATCATCGAGTCAGAGGACAAAGTATGAAGATTCACATAAAATCCATTGGCGGCCATTTTGTGTGAACCCCTTTAATTCATTTTGTGTTAGAAAAAGAAATTGCATGGCTACACTTTATATTATATATTTGAATTATTAACGCTTCATTTAGTTAAAATACATTGTCTTTCAATTGGAACCATTCATTTTCATTTTCCTGACAACACCTAATATTCTCCCTAAAAACGTGCTACTGCCCCTTTAAGCCCTTGTACAAGCAATATCATAAGAATGAGAGCCTCTCACACAATATACCTACACAAAATCAAACAGCTGAATTTGGATGAAAAAAGCCTAGCACTGTGAGGTATTTTTTGAACAAATGAATTATGACATCATTTCTGTGGTGAGGTGAGGTGAGGGGAAATGGGAATTAACGCTATTTTCAAGAGTATCATGGCTGCTAGTATTATTGCAGGGAGAAAGCCTGCTACTGAACTGTGGCCTATGCATTGCGGTGATACCTGCCAGCATTGGCTGGTACTAGGGAACCATGGTTGATACTCTACTGAAATTCAGTGTAGCCTTTCACATGTTCATGTACAACAGTTTTTCACTGCAGACAAAGTTGCCTAGCCCCTGGTGGGTTTTGAACCCTGTACGTCTTCATCCGCATTTCTGTGGTTGGATAGGATATGCTTGTGGAGCAATCATCAGATTATGAACTTATCTATCAAGTTATGAGCTGTAATTGTGGTGTAGGCCACAGAAGAATCAATAAAGCATGGAAATGGAAATCATATTTTAGTTTATGCTGTAAAATTGAATAAAAATGGGCCAGTCATTACTGTACAACTTATTGAATGAAAAAAAAGTCATTCAGGTAATAACTTCATACAAGTCAGAACTTGCATTGTTATGTAATATACTGACCACCCTAAGCAACACAGAATTTTAAGTTCCAAACCTACAGTTGACCATTCTTCAGGTGTACTTTCATACCCCCACATAACACTACCAACAATCCCATTCACTTCTTTCAAAAACAGTCTGTCACAATTGTAGCCAGACTTTGTCCAAAACTTTAACAGTTGACTTCAGCATGGTCATTTGGTGTTTGTTTCATGGATACAGATGATGTGATGGCTGATATTTTGTTAATGCATTGGATAATAGTTTTCCATAATCAATATAACAATACAAACTTCAACAAAAATCTAAAATGTTCTACATTTCTTTTGGCGTACAATATATAAGTAACAATTCACAACTTCCACATCACAAGCACCAATGATAAATTGAAAATGTTAAAAAAATGTTAAAATAATCGAAATAGCAAAATATAACAGTTTCTGTCTAGAGCATGGTAAACCTGAGTAGATGTACACCCAATGTAGATGTAGAAGTAGATGTAGATGTAGGTTATTTCTCCCATTCCTTGCTCCTCAGTTCAATTCTTCTAATCTTTCCACTCACAGTCTTTGGAAGTTCTTTCACAAATTCAATCTGTGAATGTAATCAGTTGCAATATCAGAGTTACAAGTATCAAACTACTGTTGTATTGTTAACCCTTCCACCCCAAAAAACAAGTAACAAAGGTGTTGTTGAACCTGAATTCTAGCTTGCAGATGTGGAAGGGTTAAACACACGAATAATGCGGGGAAAATGGGTCAAATTTCACGTCTTGCTTATATCAAATGCCATAAGGTAACAAAAGTGATTTTTTATCAATTTAAAAAAAAATAATCTGAAAAAAAGCAGTGAACAATTTCACATTATTCCATGTAAATGAGTCTTTGAATCTTTACTTATGTAACTTAGATCTGTGTGATGTGTATCATCTTAACCATAAATGCATTTGTAACATTGTAATATTTCTGTAAATTTACATTTATGAATCAGTCTAAGTAAACCTACCCTCATTATTACACTTTCACTCTGATATTGAGTCTAGAAAGGTCTAGTAGTGGGTTGTGTCAGCCCACATATCGAATTGACCAATCAATTCATCTTACCAAGCCACGATAGTCTGCCTTCGCATGTATAACGTTGGAGGGTCAAAGGTCGCAAAAAGGTCGGCTGACGTTTCCCTCTACTAGACCTTTCTAGACGCAATATCGGAGTGAAACAGGCTATATTGAGGCTAGGTTTACTTAAATTGATTTATGAATGCATTTGTATTGGTTTACATGGTGTGTTTGTTTGGCCAATGGCCTATAAATAACCCCCATGCAAGATTAGTCTTTGAACATTTGAACAATTGGCAAGTGTGTAATATTATTATTGTGTGTTACCTTCCTAGGGTATTTATAGGGAGCTGTTATGGTCTTCACGTGGTCTTGCAGCTCTTGTGATAGTTTATCCATGTCCTCTTTCTCGTATCCAGTCGTCAGAACTATGAATGCTTTAACAACCTGGATGACATAATAATACTTTCACATTATTGGAAATCATATCATATTATTTTTACCATTATCATTTATTTGTTGTCAGAAGTAAGAAAAATGTAACAAACTGGACAAAACAATTACAAATATACAAAATATCAAGTAGATACCATATCTTAAATATTTCATAAAATGACAAAATATCAAAATCATATCTTCCAAATTTATGATTTTATTTGACAAGTATATACTGGATTGGCTATGTAGTTCATTAGTTTTTGTGACATGAATCTGGTTCAAAACTAAAACATCAAATAATGTTAATAATTTACAAGAAATTGTAATTACTCATTCACTTAGTCTACAGGTAATTGTCCCCAAAAGGTTTCAGTTCTTGTGAATTAAAAATCAAACTAAGTAAAAACAAAATTCTTCCAGAGGAATATCTATGAGGTACACATGTGACTAAATGATGCTTTGCCTCTCATATTCAAAATTATTTTAAAAAGTGAACATTTTACAGATGCCAGATATCAGATTGCCGTCAGAGCTTGATAAGTTAAACATTTATTACATGGTTTTACACATTCATTCAGTGATCTTGAAAAAAATCAAGTTCACTAGAACTAAATATTGCTTGTTATTGCAACCAAAATCCCTGAGAAACAATTTCAGAATAAATTCATTAATATGTCTTCCATGAATAACATTACCTCATTAAAACTAAAAAGTAGCTTGAATTGAAACCAAGATACTATTTTCGAAATAATTCCATAGACTTAGCGTATAAATATAGCAACCAGGTATTCCCTTACATCTAATCCAACAGTTGTAGGCACGACCATGAGCATTAATTGACAATTAAATGTACATCTACATTAATGATTGTAAATAGAAACTGTTTAATACCAAAGCCATTTCAAAAGCATTTATAATGACTATAAGGTCAATAAAATTCAAATTTAGGTGATTAAACTCACAAACAAAATCAAAGACAATGCAATGTAAAGATATGCAAAGCAAAACTAAAGAGTGTATGATAGTGAACTTAACTTTCTTAAAATGGGGAAAATATCAAGAGCATCAAATATATTTTAAGAGATAGGCAATGAAAATCAATTAAGAGTTTAAAAAACCATTTTGAATTTTTAATCAAATTAAGTTATAGATTACATATTTGATTTAAAGGAAAATAGAAATAATAGAGCCATTGGGTCTGTAGCTCATCAGGCTTTATATCAATTTTGGTTCACGATGTGGCAAATGTGTGGCACAGGGTCACAAAATGTACAATTTAGAATCCTCCTTTTTTAAATTCGGAGTATGCACACACAGTTTTAGCTCTCTAGGCCTGATGCTTCTTGACAAAAAGATGAATACAGGTTTAAAGGGTGTGGCCCCTGGGGTCCTTATGAGGGGGGCACAGGGTCACCAAAGCTATAAATTATAATTCTAACTAGTCACGGAGTGTGTACACAAGGTTTTATCTTTCTGGGCCTAATGCTTCTGGAGAAGAAGATGAAAATAGGGGTGTGGCCCCTAAGGCCCTTATTAGGGGTCACAGGGTCACCAAAGTTACAATTTATAATCCTCACTAGTCAAAGAGTCTATGCACAAGATTTCAGCTTTTTATGCATTTTAATTCTGGAGAAGGAGTTGAAAATAGGTTTTTAGGGCGTGGCCCCTGTGGTTCTTGTTAGCTCATTGGGTCTTTCAGGCCAAATAAGCTAAAAAGAAGCATTAAGAATAGAAGAGTGAGTGAGCTAGTGCTTAACGCCGCTTGGGCAATATTTCAGCCATTAGTGGCGGTAGAATGGAAGAGTTTCAGACAACAAATTAAGGAAATGCTAGATCAAAAGTGAGATAACTACATGGTAAGATGTGAGATAAATCAAAGTGTGAGACCTCGCCCCTGTGTGCATCAGGACTGCTGACTACTGCCGACTCTAGCACCGCCGGGTGTTCCAGGAGGGCGCTCTCAACCTCAAATGGACCAATACGGTACCTGCAACAAACAAACGTATCCTCCGTCTACTGTTCCGAGATAAGAGAACCTCAACCATGCATCTTTGATTATTAACATCATTTAGCAAGGTACAATACTCCATCATTTACAAAAATATTTGTCAGCCATTTCTCACATGCATTGACACATCCTATAATATGCACAGTTGAGAAATGAAGGCACTTGTAGCTACGGAAGGCATTGGTGTGCTACAGAAGACTCATGTCCAAATAAGAATGCATATGGCATTCTAAAATTAGATGCAAGTCTCATATTTATTATTAATTTGAAATCAGTCATTGATGTTTGATATGTTCAAATCAACTAAGGAAGATAAGTTTATTGGTTGTTTGCCTCGAGAGGATGCCTTAGTTCATATGGATGACAACCAAGAGCCAATCAGGTCTCAAAGGTATTGTTGCACTTTATTTTTTTTTACAAATTTGTAGTTTATGTCTCTTATTGGGATCATCCTTACTGGACCTTTAAATGTGCTACAAACAGTTTTTTGGACCCAGAGCAAAGCGTTGACATCTTAAAACAATACCCTGGGATGATTTGAAGACACTAGTGGGATTGACGACACAATAATACGGAAACGCTACCCTGAGGAGATGATGACATCATCCGCCCTGCCCACAAAGTAGAGGTAATCGTCCTCATCCATGTAGGCTCGGTCCCCGGTCAGGTAGAAGTCACCCATGAATCTCGACGCTGTTCTCTCTGGGTCATCCTGTTGGTCAGGGCAAAACTTTACTGTAGTATGCTTACTATATTTCATCCAACAAATTTTTATCTCAAATATAACCCCAGCTTTGATTACAAACCAGGGAGTGCTAAGGTTAATGGTTTAATCATATTTATTCACAAAAGTTTTAGGTTTGGCAAACACATATTCCTATTTTAATGACTCTTCCTACAATCTACAGAAATATACATAAAATAAAATGTGTGGTTGGTATTGTTGCATATAGAAGGATCCATAAACATTGTTAAAAAGTAAAAGCATAATTTGAAAAAATGCAGTAAAAGACATAACTAGTAACTTTACATTTAAAACATTTAAAAATGAAGATTATAAAAAAATCAGAAAATCTGTGTGAGTGTACTCCAATAAGTAACTGAATCAATAAACAAAAACAAAAAGTGATAACATTAAATATCAAAATTTTTGAAAGTATCATCTCACAACATATGAAGGGAGGAAAGAACACCCAATATACTCACCAACATATGACAATAAAATCAAGTAAAAGAGGGTAGGACAAGATAACTCACAAGATATTTAGAGAAGAGTCCGACAGGGCGATCAGGCTTACACCGAACTCCGAGTTCCCCCTCCTCCCCTCGCGGCAACACATTCCCCTCCTCATCCAGGATCTGGTCAAACATTCACAAATATCAATCCATTTAATTATTGTGTCTGTTTACAAAATACATTCTGGTCTTATGAAAGGAGAAGAGAGAAAAAGGGAGAAACATGAAAGTTTGAATGTCTATACCTTTCATGTTTCAGGACTTAAGGGGATAAAAAAAGATTCTTCTGAACATTGAAGGGGCAGTAGTGCGATTTTTTTATTTTTTTTATATTTTCTATTTTTTACTTATAATTGTATGTTGATGTTAAATGTATTATTTTGATAGTGTCAAATATCTCATTATACTAACCAATCATTCAAAATCAGAGAATAAATCATTAAGATTAACATAAATTTCCTGTGCGGCCATTTTTGTGTGAACATCTTCAATTCATTTTGTGTAAGAAAAAGGAATGACATGGCTGGACCATACATTATATATTTGATTTATTACTGCTTCATTTGATTTAAATACCTTGTCTTTTAATTGGAACCATTTATTTTCATTTTCCTAATATCACCTAATATTCCCCCTACATCAATATCACTGCCCTTTAATGTTTGAGGAGGGGAACCAAGAAAATCTTGTTGAACTTTAAAGCAGAGGAAATCAAACATCCAAAACATTGACATATTACCTACAGTAAATTACTTACAGCAAGATTATTATTATTATATCATTATATCGAATATTCATATAGATATAGCCAAATGTGGCATAAAAAAATAATTCACTCACTCACTCGTTAAACTTAACTTAGGAAGGATCAGGACACACAACATCAAACTCTTTTGTAAACATAACTTTAGTGTGAGCATGATGTTCCAAGCATTACCTCAAGATCTATTCCCGGTGCAGCTTTACCCATCGAACTATCCCGATGAGGGATGCACTTGAAGCTTCCGCACAGCAGAGTCTGTAACACATGTACAACATCGTTGATTCAGTGAAGGTGAAACTGAAAGTGTGCTGAGGTCTAGCGGTATAATGCATCAGGCAATCAGGTATCATAAACTGTTAAAGCAGGTTACAAACTGCATAGTCTGATCTGAGTATTAAACTGTATCATACAAACTTTGACAAGATTGTCTGTAACTCATAGTCTCTGTCTGAAAATGCTAAGAAAAAGGTCATGGAATTCTAAGACCTCGGCAGGCACAAGCTTCTCGGGGCAGTTTGAAAACAACTTGTAATTCTATGACTTGTGCAGAGACATAGAGAATCTCACCCAAGTGTCTTCTGATATCAAATAAATCAACACAAGTTGATAAAAGTAACAAATATCTGAGGCTTACCGAGGATATTTTACTTTTATCAACAAGTGTTGATATATTTAATATCAGAAGACACGAGGGTGAGATTCTATTTATCAAATTAGCATGAAAAATGTACATCTTTGAAGACAGCATAGCCCTAAAACTCCTGAACCAGTGATGGCACAGTATTGTGACGTCGTTGTGTTTATGACATCATAGCATTGTGACGTCATTACTGATGATGAAAATTTTTTGTGATGTCATGTATTTTCGGATCACAGGGCATTGTTCAAAATCTACTGTCAAAGCGGTATCTCCTACGAGATATCTCTTGATCTTCCACAAGCGATATCTCCTGTGGAACATAGTTATGGATGATAAAAATAAGCTTCTTCGGACAGTTTGAATATTATTTTTGGCACTTATTTCCACAAAATTCACTGTCTCTGTCTGATTATTCTTTTAAGACAATCATAGAATTCTATGACTCGTGCAGAGACATAAGCCCTAAAGGAGGGTGGAAACTGTTTGTCACTAATAACTACATTGTTACCACAACACTCACCGTCTCTGTCTGTCCGTAGCCTTCATACAGCATCTGTCCAGTTCCCTTCTTCCATACTTCAATAACCTCGGGATTCTGTAACATCAGAAAGATGTGTGCTTAAACCTAGTTTAGATACCCAAATCAATATATT
Source organism: Steromphala cineraria (assembly GCA_916613615.1). Taxonomy (NCBI): domain Eukaryota; kingdom Metazoa; phylum Mollusca; class Gastropoda; order Trochida; family Trochidae; genus Steromphala; species Steromphala cineraria. Next base: position 78,552,768 of record OU744721.1, read on the forward strand.
GGGTCCCTCTTCCCCCTTAATCATTAGTGGGTTTAGTGTTTGGGTAAATGTTTCCATGGGTAATCTAATGTAAAGCCCAGGGTAGTTTTCAGCAGCATCAAGGTAATGACAAAGTTGAATATCAACAGCTTAACAAGATTAAATTTCAGTAACTTAAACTATTTTTAGTAGAATATGTACTGTCAAAGCCTTTTGTTTTAAACATATTTTATGCACAAAGATTGGACACAATTTGTCCAACTTGGAACAACCTATCGTCGGTATTTACAATATTGAATAACATGTATAGGTACACAGTGTCAAGGCTTCTTCAAATCAGGGTACTATGGATTACTTTTGGAGAAGATGATAAAAGCTTAGAGCAATAGATACAAAACTTTGCTTACATTTTAGCTCAATTTTCACAATCTGTAGCTTTTACTTACTAAAAGAAAACAAGTTTAAAGGTGTGAACAAAAACAATTAATAATTGCTATTGGCAAAGGAATATTTTTCTCTGGTATTGAGGCTATAAAATAGCTGTGGCAAGAGCTAAGCTTCTTTCAGGGAGATTTTGTTGAAAGTAGTGTTAGTATCAACACTGAATGGTGACAACCATTGCAATAAAGAAGTTGACTATCCATAAACTTTGGTTTCCTTACATTTATATGTTTAACAAATGTTAAATGTCTTTTAAAAGGACTGATAAATGGATGCCAGATGATTTGTCAGTCCTTGAGCAAACTGAAAGACTCTCAAGCATTGAAGTTGAACAAGGTCAGCAAATACCGTAATTTCTCTATTAATTCAAAAGATTTTCAGAAAATGTCTATGGTTGAACTAATTTCACTTTTGGTGGCTCATTTGGTACTATGTTTGAAATATTAGATAGATATCAGGAAATTATATCATATATAATTAATTCATAGCTTCCATAGATGACCACATGAAAATGTCATAGTGATCATAATGAATATACTATTAATTGATTACTGCAGCAGAGAACATTACACATTGCAATTATTAATTTTATTTTTGCAAATTAAACCATTATTTTCAGCAGTGGTTGAATCACAGGAACATAAACTTTTGGTAGTTGGTTGAATTTTTAGATGTGATTTGAACCTGTGACATCAGAACAATAGTATAGGGTCAAATTATTCGTGATGTCGAATTGATAGAGAAATTACGGTATATATTTTTTGCTAAGATTTCAAAATCTGCAAGCAGAGATAACAACATTGGTGCATGACCATCCCTCATTTGTGTTCAAGATAATTACTTCGTTAACAGAAAATCTCATTATTTTGATATGCCAGGGGAAACTAATTAAAAACACAAACCTACTAATGCCGATAAGTCTAAATACAAGACAGGATAATTAATTATAGTCTTAGATAACAACGTGTTCAGTTGACCTTAGTTCCGATAATGGACAGTTCATAAAAATTCTCTTCACAAAAAAAGGTTTCATAATAAATAGTTTAATTAGATGTCTGCATCACACAACTTGACAAAGTGTCACAATCTAAATGCAGACACCAGGTAAAATACTCACTTTTGTGACAACTAGATACTATAAAACACAGTATACACATCAAACTGTGAAATTGTTTGGTCCTTAAAGGGACAGTCCCATCAGGGTATTTTTTGTGGAAACGAAATTCAAGAGGACACGATGATGCATTATATTCTTAGTCAAAGTGTTAAATTTAGAACAACTAAAATGTTACCCTCCCAAACATCTATGAAATAAGTGTGAAATAACCATGTAATAATCATATATAAAAAAAATACTTCGATAGGACTGTACCTTTAAGTTTAAATCTGTATACAATACATTTAGGTTGCAAAATTTGAGTATAACTGAGGCACTTGAAATAACTAGCAATTTTTTAATCATTTTACTTCTGTTCCATGTATGTATTATTCATAAGAGAAGGTTTAAAGTTACTGTTTCTGCTTCTCTGAAAGGTAAGAACAATTACCAACGCCTAATTAGGAGACATCAACTACTCATGTCTGGAGACAAGGTAAAAACAGTCAATTAACTGGGACTGTTATGACGAGTTAGCATATTTCTGTGCTTCTGCCCTCAAGGAGACATACGATACCTTTGGGTGCTTACATACCAATCTAAGTAACAATTTAGCTAAGTTAATTATAGGATATCTAACGAGCTTCCCCTATCATATCAAGTTTATGTCCCTAGTGAAATAATTTTGCTTTGTCACGAGCCTTGGCGAGTGACAAAACAAAATTATTTCACGAGGGACATAAACTTGATATGAAAGGGGAACGAGTTATGTATCCTATTTATTACCAACTTAAATTTCAGACGATTTATTGCTTTTTTAAACAACTTTTTATTGTGCCTATAAAGAGACGAAACGGCGGATGAATATCAAACCACGTCACAGCCTCAATTATTATACTATTACGACGTTAAATATTCACATTTTAATATTCTACCCTACGTTAATTCATAGTGTCTGGTGAAATGTAAATAATAAGCACTTTTGTCGTGAACGAAGCGTACGTGAATATAAAATCTCACTGCGCGAGAACAGTCAGAGTTATCTTTCTTTGATCAACGGCATGTCATGGCGGCCGCCATTTGCCTGTATCTTTTCGTCAAAATGTGTAAACAGCCGCCTTCAAAGTAAGTTTAAGATGCTTATCATTGTTCAAACGCGTTTTGTTTTGAAGAAATTGTGTCTAAAGAATATTCAGTTGTCTTTATATTCTATAGATAACAAGCAATGTCTGTCTGTGTCATTTTTGGGCGACATGGATCAAATTAATGAAATTCGGTGATCAAATTGTGCTGAATTTAAACCCTTTTGTCTTTATATGAGCCTTGAGATATCAGTAAGATGTTTTATTGCAGGTCTGTTGTCCTCCGATTTATTCCTTAACAATTCGATAAGGAAGATTAAAAAAATAAACTGAAAGTTTGAAGAATGACTCCGTCTCACTCAGTTCCATTCGAATTTGGTTGTGAATGAAAACACGTTCGTTTTATGAATGAATAAAGTAGTCCGGAGAATGTCAAAGTTCACCGCAAGCCAATCAAATCACTTTAAAGTGTTATGACCCATATGTGTCATAACACATTGTTATGAAACCCCTTTACGAAGTACCACGTGGGTAATAATATACATTTATAATTTTCAAAAAGCTGACTTCAATATTATTTCACTACTTTCCAATAAAATTAAAACTTACAGTTGTGACAAATCATTGAGTAAAAAAATGAAGATTCTATGCATTTTTAAAGTCATATGCATAAAGAGAACAACCGACTAGTGTTGCAAGTGTAATATATAACTCTTTATCCCACTTGATGAGACAAACATTTTATGTGAGAAATTGTTGTAACTAGAAAGTGTTTTTACTCGTAAAAACAGATGTCTCCCCCAAACACCATTTCAGCTGAATTTTGTTTTTGAAAATACCTTATAGTTTTTGTAACTCAACTAAATCCATATTCCTTCTATAAAACAACAAACTGTAAGTTTTAGTTCTATTTATGAAAATTACCTTTCCCTTTAAAAAGACAATGCCCAACCTGTTGAAACTCTAAGAAAGAAATTGAAACCCCAATATGATATGAATAGGATTTATAGCACATTTTATGAACATTGGTCAAGTAGTTTCAGTGTTACGCTTCGGAAACTAACCATACCCTTCAAAATGACAAAGATCAAACTGTTGCCATTTTTTACAAAAATTTGAAACCGGACACGGATGCGGACGGGAACTGAGCCAAAACCAATATGTCTCCCGACCCTTCAGGGGAAGACATAATTTGAGTCAACTCCTGAATACGCTTGTTGCCTTGACAACATCATGACACCATAAGCATGTTATATCAACACATTGTCTATGTGGAAAGAATAACACTAGTGACTAGTCTTTTATCACTCGACTTATGTAAGTAATTCCTACATTTGTTCAAATAACTGTTTTTCCCAACTAGGCCTTTATGAAATCATTGCAAAAATATACTTTAAATTGCCTTTGTTCAGGTAAACTGCCCAAAATTTACATATTTCAATACATTTCAAAACCTGCTATAGCTTACGTCACTCTCAGCAATGCGTGTGACAATAAACCAGCAACGCTCTTTTCGCCTGAATTTGCAGTTGCACGTGCATTGCCATAGCAATTTTACAATTGACAACAGAAGTTATGAATGATCTCGTAAGAATAGTAGCTTGTTACACGCATTTGTGTCTGTAAACTTAAAGGAAACCAAGTTTCTTTTCAATCATTTTATGAATTTTTAAATCATTTAGATAAAAGTAGTAGAGGACATAAGATATAAAATTATTGTACATTATACAATGTATTCTAATGGACGGTACTGAGATTACAGATCATTTACATACTATAGCTTGCATCAGAAACATACATTTCAACTTGGAAATAATATCAAGGTGTGAGAAAATGGCACGTTTTTCTCTCCTGTAAATTCATATATTTCAGGGGATTTTACAAAAACTGTCTGAAACACAAGTTGGGAAAAACCATGGTGAATGAATATTTAAAATACAAATACTGGTTAGTTCCAAAAAAAATTTATTTGCCAAAAAGCAGTTTATTTCTATTTCCGTGAGTACTATAGAATCACATTCTGATGTTATCTTAACGAGTGTCCTTGTCAATGATAGTGATCTGATTGTTGAGTATAATGATAATACCGTTCGGTTCTGCTTTAATTCTGCTATTTCAAAGAAAATATTATAATATACTAGAAGAACAAGTAAAAAAAGAAAAGATCATTGATTTTTTGGAAGTTGTGCTTACAGATGATGTAAAATGAAAATATCACTTGAAATGCATATGTTTGACTCCTATAGATTTTTCATGTACAATTTGACACATTGAGAAACTATAAATTGATACCTTAAACCATTTTCTTTTAAACTCATAAAATAGATATATTGCATAGTTAATTTTTTCTCTAATTATATCATTTATATAGAATACTAAATGACGTCCTGTTTAATAGCATTTTTATGAAACAAGTGTGTGGTATCAATACCATTCACAAGTTGCATAGAAATATTATTAAACCGGACTGAGTTTACTTTTTTATTTATTACTCACAGAATCACATCATCAATAATAAAAAAAGAATTTCGCCATCATGGCCATTTCGACCGCTCTGCTAACACTGTGATGTCATGTTAAATGATTATGACGTCATTCTGATGCATGTAGTTCGGTCAGCATGCGATGTAATTAAACAGTGTGTAACATTGTAAATTTATCAAACAGTGATATCTTAAATGGGTAAGTAATAACATATCTTAAGGATAAGGTTTTAAAGTAATCCTCCCGAATACAGAGATACAGACCACAGGTTCCCCAGCACAGAGACAATGGCGGAGATGAGGGAAGGAGTAGCGTGAGAGATCCAGCTTCACAAGGCTGCGGTAGGCGGTCGGGGCGTTGCAGAAGTGACTTATGGGATAGTCAGATAAAACCTGCAAATAGAAACAATCCTTGAAAACCCATCAGTGAATGTCTCCGTGTTGAGCTCCAACACTTACCCTGATATCCATCGACCAATAAGCTTCGCATGGCTATACATAACCAGTTAAAAATTGTGTGCATTCAGCAATAGCTGCAGCACTTAGATGAGAATTCACAAGAGTGCGGTTCAAGTTGACTAAAGGGTGTTCTATTAGGTCATGAATATAAGGCCACGCTGCCACTACTACTGCTAGGCTTGCAAACAAACAAATAATAATGTGCATACTTATATTGCGCTTATTCCATTTTCTAAGACATGCTCCAAGCGCTACATTATCTCCAGTCAGAATTGTCTTGCGTTTATTCAGTAAGTGTAGACTTGCTGAATGAGAAACTAGACTGTATTACGGTAAATAGATGAAAAACACAATCACTCATGAAGCAGGCTAAGGACCAATCAGAATTGAAGGAATGTCCCTAACCTGGAGAGTCTGAGCGGGGTCGAAAGCGGAGTAGTTGTAGATGAAGACACATGATCCACTGATCCAGGGACTGAACACGTTGCTGTACGCAGACTTGGCCCACCCGGTGTCCGACATGTTCCACATGATTGACTGAGCTGTCAACAACAGGTAGTACCTGAAGAAGAGAAGGAGATCAAGAAATCTTCTGGTTTCAGGTCAATGACCTACCAATTTTGCCTTTCACTTAAAAAAACAAATTAGCTCAGAATGTGGCTTGGCTTTCTGAAAAAGTTCTGTAACTTTTTGCAATTATGTTTTAAGTCAATGATTCAAGGAAACTGAATTTTAAGAAGATTTTAAGATTTTGTAACCCTGAAAAGTTGTATAAACGCGAAACATGAAATTACATGTTAAGACTAGGCCTGGAATAATAGTAAGTTTCTGACAAATAATTGTTTTAAAGTGTACATAAGTTGGTATAAGCTGAAAATTTAACACCAGAAATCAGGGGGTCAAAGAGGGGGGTCGGCCTATACTTGGGTTATATGATGCACATTATATGATTTATCACACAATGGATGGTGTTCTCGGCATAATAAAGCCAACGGATATTTTCGATATCCGTTGGGGTCATATACGGATAGAGATGCAAATTTCAAAGGTCAAGGTCGGAACTTCTTTTGAAAATTCCGATGACGTCACAAGCGTTAATATTTTGAACGCCTTTGGTAACGGGGAGAGACATGAAAATATAAATTATACAATGCATAGAGATTAATTTAAGAAAAACCAACAACGCTGTATGGTCTTTAGTCATATATGTATTACTTAGCAGTGCAAAAACATTGCCATCGTGAGATGAATGGACCGACCAAACAATTTTACTCACAGGTACTAAAGGCACTTCAAGATTCATGTTTAAACACTTCATTTACCGTTCTTTGGTGTTCTTTACTTTAGGCTTGTTTAGTTTGGATTAGAGACTGCATAGCCTATCTTCTAGTTAATTCTATTTTGTCAATTCACTGTCGCAGCCATTACACCGTTCATTTGCATATATCAATGCGCGCATCTTTTGAAACGATGTGAACTATCAAAATGGTACTTTCAAGCATTTTTGTCGAATAAAATTTAAAATGACATTGTATGATAAAGAAGTTATCATGCTTCTGTGTTTTGGGATCGTAAATATCCTGCATTAGGAATAAACACTATGTATTTAGCTCGAAAAAAGGCTCGCAAAAAACAATGTTTATTCCTAATGCAGGATATTTACGATCCCAAAACACACTCTCATGATAACCTCTATAGACATTGTAGTTTAATCAATTTAAGACAAAACCAGACCACTGACTAACCTTGCTGTGATCACGTGCCCAATCGGGTAACTGACGTGAGTATGCTCTGTCATCTTTGGATCACCTGTCGTACCACTTGTGAAGAAAAGGGTCATTGGGTCGTCTCCCCTTGTATTGACGCACTTTAATTAAAAAAAGATCAATCTATATACAAAGAAAGATTAATCTATAAATTATAAGATAAACTGACTTAATCAGTTTAGAGCCATTCCTTGTGTTGCCAGGGTCATATATAACAAATTTTACCAATAGTGTTGTTGAAGGAAGTATCATTTTACAGATTTACATTTAAACGACGTCACATTGTAACATTAGGAAGGTTTGAAAATACAATTTTGATAACAAAACAGACACTTATGCATGTCAAAGACAGGAATGTAATTTAAGAAACTTATGTCAAGAACATTAATAACGAATTATTTCGTTTCGTTTTCAGTTTCGTTTCATCGCATTTCAAGATTTGTAACAACTCCTAATTTTAGTAGTTTCAGTAAAAAACATGGCCGAAAACAACGTGTTTGACTCGTTCATTACATGGCGCCCAACGTGGGGCAAGAAATCATACATTTAAACAAACCAGTGACGTTCATAGACATTAAACATTCAGTGTTATCATCGCAATCATGAGCGAAGAGGAAAAAGGCGGCGTTCAGATGGAGAGACTGAAAGCTGTGAGAGCGGGACATCGCATGACGGTAACAAAATATGTTCGTGAGGCGGAACATTTGATTGATGCAATTAAACATGATGATCAGTTAGAAGCAAACTTTGACAGATTACATGTGATTAAGGACATTTTGAAAAGGAAAGTAGACATTCTGTCAGATTTGAATGAGAAAATATTAGACAATTGTGACGTTGGTGGCATTGAAAACGAGATAGAGCATGCAGATGACATAAACACGACAATCATGTGCACATTGAGAAAACTTGAAACAGAACTAAAACCAAAGCCAGTGAGTCCTGTAGATTCGGTTAGTGACACAGTAAGCAACAAATATCCAACTGTGCAACAAATTTACGTTCAACCAAACATTAACCCTAACGCCGCCGTTGACAATGAAAGGGACGTAACTCCTGTTGGAGAGAATACTGCCATTACAGTGAATAGGGGCTCGAATCAGCAAGGACAAGTGAAACCAAAGTTACCAAAGCTAACAATTGATAAGTTTAGCGGTGATGTGACTAAATTCCAAACATTTTGGGATATTTTCCAAGCTTCAGTTAACAGTAATCCACACATGTCAAGTGTTGACAAATTCAGTCATTTAAAGGGACTGTTGGAAGGCAGGGCCGCTAGGGCTATAGAGGGCTTGTCACTTACAGAGGCAAATTATCAAGGAGCACTAGATATTTTGCAGGAACAATTTGGTAATATTCAGATGACCATTTCAGCACACATGGATGACTTGTTGAAACTTCCTGCCTGTGATAGTGAACAAAAGTTGTCACAGCTGAGGTTTGTTTATGATAAAGTGAATGTAAACATCAGAGGGTTGGAATCATTGGGTGTTACGTCAGAACAATATGGTAGTTTTCTCATACCTGTCATCATGTCCAAACTGCCACATGATATTTGTGTACAAATTGCCAGGCTTACAAAACAAGATGTATGGAAAATTGATGACATTTTGGATATACTGAGGAGTGAAATTTATGCACGTGAGATGAGTTGCTCCATCAAGGCAAGAGATAGGAAAGTGATTGATTCAAGCAAATCAGGTCCTGTAGTAAGGAGGCATTTTCCAGCCAGTGCATCTACATTCACAGCAAACATTCAGACAAGACAAACACATGGTAACTGGATACCAAATTGCGCCTTTTGCTCAGAGCAACACTATTCATCTTCATGTGACAATGTGAAAAATCTAAATGACAGAAGACAGGTTCTCAGAGATGAACAGAAGTGTTTTTTGTGCTTTAAAACTGGACATCACGCATTTCACTGTACCAGTGGAAAGTGTTGTAAGATTTGCAAGAGAGCTCACCACCATTCTGTTTGTAAGCAGAAAGAAAATTCACAAGGTCAGCAAACACAACACAGACAACAAAGGATGGATGTTGAAAATACCATTGCAAGTACAACAACTGTGAACAAGGACAAATCAAAGGTACTGTTACAAACAGCTACTGCATATGTGTCATCACCCCTGACGAACCAGTCAGTGCGAGCAAAGATCCTGTTTGATAGTGGTAGCCAGAGGTCTTACATAACAAGTTCAATGGTCAAGAAATTGAGATTACCTCCACTGAAAACAGAAACCCTGAACTTGAACACCTTTGGTAATGACAATTTCACCAGGAAGAGATGTGAGCTTGCATCGTTTCAAATTCATAGCAATGAACATGATGAGGCTGTAACATTAATACATGCTCTCTCATATCCAAACATATGTTCTCCACTAAACAATGAGGTAAATATTGACAAATATGCTCATCTTCAAGGACTACAGCTAGCAGACAAAAACAACAGAAACACAGAGTCTGTGGACATATTGGTTGGCTCAGATTTCTATTGGGACATAGTGAATGGTGATGTGATCAGAGGAGATTCAGGACCAGTGGCACTAGGTAGCAAGTTAGGATGGATTTTGTCAGGGCAAGCTGAAGGATCAATGGTGAATGGCGGTGGTAGTATCACAAATCTCATCATTGAAGAACCAAGTTATGGAACAGTTGGTATGAACCAAAATGATGAACTCGTTAACCAGTTAAAACAATTTTGGGATGTGGAATCCATGGGCGTACATGATGTACCAGATGATAACAGTTCTTATCAGACATTCACTTTGACAAAGGCCAGAACAGGTATGAAATCTCTCTTCCGTGGAAGAATAGTGAGGACATTGAATCCCATTCAACATACAACATGTGTCATGCCAGATTATTCCAGTTGAGATCAAGACTGAGGTCTCACCCAGAACTGTTTGCAGAGTATGACCACATCATTCAAGAGCAGGTGAAATCTGGCATCATTGAGGAGGTCCCAGTAACAGAGTTGAAACAGGGAGATTCCAACTTTCTGCCTCATCATGGAGTTGTTAAGGAAGAAAGAAAAACAACAAAACTACGAATAGTTTTTGATGGTTCAGCAAAGGATAAGGATGGAGTATCTCTTAATGACAGACTGGAAACTGGACCCAATCTTACTCCTCACATATTCAACATCATGCTCAACTTTAGAACCTATCAAATAGGACTGACAGCAGACATTGAGAAGGCGTTTCACCAGATTTCAATTGACAGTGAGGACAGAAAGAAACTCAGATTTTTGTGGTTTGAAAACTACAAGAATGTTCATAGTTCAGCAATCAAGCAATATCAATTTTGTAGACTTGTGTTTGGATTGACATCAAGTCCAGCTATACTGAACAGCATCATTCAGTTACATTTGGATGGTTTCAGGACATCACATGATAGGACAGTGAACCTGCTCAAGGACTCAATTTATGTAGATGATCTGGTAGCAGGGGCCAATGACCCAGACGAGGCAGTAGAAATCTACAAGGAAGCAGATCATATCATGACAGAGGGAGGTTTCAGTTTTCGAAAATGGAGATCAAGTGACAAGTCAGTTCAACAAGAATTCAAGGGGGCGATAGATGTGAACGAGGAATCTGATGTCAAGGTTCTCGGCATCATATGGAACATAAACGAGGACAAGTTTAGCATAGACTTGAAGGGAGTTGTAGATTACGGAAGGAAACTGCCAGTCACGAAAAGGTCTGTTCTCAAGATATCAGCCAAGATATTTGACCCATTGGGTTTACTGTCTCCATTTACAGTTCAGTGTAAGGTACTTTTCCAAGAGCTTTGTAAAGAAAAGATAGCCTGGGATGAGGAACTGGAAGGAAAATTGAGAATGTGGTGGCACGCATTGCTTGATGATATAGAACTCTTATCAAGTGTCAATATACCACGAAGATACAGTATTGGGGGACAAGCAATTGTAAGCAGACAGATACATGGTTTCTGTGATGCATCCGAGAAAGCTTTTGCCGCAGTTGTTTATCTGCGTACAGAGTACAGTGACAATGAAGTAGATATCCAGATTGTGGCTTCAAAAACAAGAGTCTCCCCAATGAAGAAACAATCAATACCTCGACTTGAACTACTTGGAGCAGTGCTACTTGTCCATCTTATGAACACAGTTATAAGATCATTTCAGACAATTGATTTCCAGATCCATGGACATTTCTACTGGACTGACTCATTTACATCACTGTGTTGGATACAGAACTCCAAACAGTGACAACAGTATGTACAGCATAGGGTTCATCAGGTTCATCAAGTTAGCAAACCTGAGGAATGGAACTTCTGTCCTGGATCGATCAATATTGCAGATCTGCCTTCCAGAGGTTGTACAGGGAAGCAACTTTTGAAGCATGAGGCATGGTGGAGGGGACCATCTTTCTTGCATATGATCAACATGGAAGAATGGCCACATATTGCAACTAGTTTTGAGAGTAAGACAGCAGATGAAGAGATTGTTAAGACACCAAGAACTTTGGTGCATTCGCTGTTAGCTACTGAACATGTAACAGTGAACATTGAGAACATTATGGACATTGAGAAATACAGTAGCAAGGTGAAGTTGTTCAGAATAACAAGTCTCGTTCTGAAGTTTGTTGCTTTGTTGAAGGGTTTGACAAGAAAGGTGCAGATTGAAGCAGAGGATATGAGAAATCCAGAAGCGCTTTGGATTAAGTCTGCTCAATTATCAGCATTCCGGGAACAGTTTCATGTCCTCCAAAATAATCCGAGGAAAACACTTCAATATAAAAACCTACAGTTGGTGTTGAATGATGGAATCATACATTGTCAGGGTCGAATCAATGAAGCGAACATTTCTGAAAGTTCCAAGTGTCCAATTCTGTTGCCGACTAAACATGCGTTCACCATTCTAGTCATCCAAGACATTCATCAGAAGTCGCTACACAGTAATGTTAAGCAAACTCTCAATTCGTTAAGGCAGACATTTTGGATCTTCAAGTGTAGAGCAGCTGTTAAGAAGATCATACGAAGATGATTTCTTTGCAAACGGTATGAAGGGAGACCATACAAATCTCAACCAATACCCGACCTTCCCGATTACCGAGTCAGTGACAATCCACCATTCTCATACACTGGTGTGGACTATGCTGGTCCACTAATTCTGAGTGATCAACAAAAGGCATATGTGTGTCTATTTACCTGCGCTTCAACCAGAGCAGTGCATCTAGAACTGACCCGTGATCTCTCTGTGAAGTCATTCTTGGAGGCATTCAGACGTTTCACAAGTAGAAGAGGGTTACCTTACAAACTAGTCTCTGACAATGCTAAGACTTTCAAAAGAGGTGCTTTGGATATTGGGAGAATTGTCACAGCATCTAGAACTCAAAATTACTTGATGAATCAGCATGTGTCATGGGAGTTTATTGTAGAAAAGGCTCCATGGTGGGGAGGTTTCTGGGAAAGAATGGTACAGCTCATGAAGAGGTGTGTGCGGAAGGCAATAGGTCGATCATCTCTTAACTTTGAGGAACTGAGAACATTGATGGTGGAAATAGAAACAACAATCAACAACCGACCAATAACCTATGTGTATGATGAAGACAGCGGACTGTCTCACGCACTGACACCTTCAGACCTGATGTATGGGAGGAGGATTGCACTCACATCAAACAATAGCCACTGTGATCTTGTGAGTACACACAGGACATTGACAAAACGTTTGAAACACCATTTCAGACTTCTTTCTAACTTCACAAATCTGTGGAGACGTGAGTACCTGCTTGGACTTAGAGAGTACAACATGCATCGAGGTAAAAGGTCAGGTGACTCCACTCCTAAAGTAGGGGATGTAGTCATAATTAAGGATGAACAGGCAGCTCGTTGTTTCTGGAAGCTGGGCAAGCTAGTGGAACTATACCAGGGCCGGGATGGGAGGTGTCGCGCTGCTGGTGTTCAAGTACTTTCCAAAGGTGGTTCGAAGACTACTTGTATACGCAGACCAATTCAACTGTTGGTGCCTTTGGAGGTTCAGCATGAATGATGACATTTACTTCAACAGTAATCAGTACAGAACTATGTAACAGTAATCATAGCAGTTATATCATTTGAAAATGATCATTATACAGTGAGTGAACATTACGTACATTATCATTCCATCAACAGACATTTGGATTAATTTGGTTACCAAGGTGGTAACCAACCCAGGCAGTGTCAAGAACATTAATAACGAATTATTTCGTTTCGTTTTCAGTTTCGTTTCATCGCATTTCAAGATTTGTAACAACTCCTAATTTTAGTAGTTTCAGTAAAAAACATGGCCGAAAACAACGTGTTTGACTCGTTCATTACAACTTATCTCAAGGAATGACAGTATAGAGTTGATCATCACTAGCATTCATGTCAGTTGGAAGTCTGAACTTTGCTTTTACGAATAAATATGACTGTTTCAAGAATGTCATTGAAAACAAGTTTTTATCATATGATAGGCATTTGGGAATGAATAAGTGAGATATTTTGAACTATTATCATGAATTATGCCACTTACGTATCAAAGAAAAACAGTATGTGATGAAAGTCACGGAGTACCTCTTTAGATGTCTTTAATAGGTTGAAGTTGTGTACAATACAGCAAAAATGAGAGTTGTGTGATACATTGATAGACCATCACAACTCTAGCAAAGACATCCCAATCATTAACACATGTTTTCTGTAAACTTGATAAAAAGGTGATTCAGAAAAAAGTGGCAGAATGTTTAAAGATATAATTGAAATGCATCCCCTCCTAGAAATATATAAATCAATAATGGTAACACCGATTTATTTTTTTGAAATATTACTACATCATGACAGATCAAGTTAACAATAGCAATGTAAGATCAGCAATTTATGAATAGAAAACTGTATGCTTCAGATTACCTCAAATTCTTCAGATTACCTCAAATTCTTCAGATTCATTTTCATACAGATCTTCAAAATTCAACCAGCCTTGTCTGAAAAGAATCAAGATTTCTTTCAGAAATGAAATACAATCACAATGACATAATTTAACAGCTTAAATGGTTTCTTTGAGAGGCATTTAGAAGAATAGCTTAATAAATAGTATCTCAGGAATGTATATATGCATGTTGGCATGTAATCTTGTATGGAAGATGATACCCAAATGCTACGCACTCGAGATACCTACGAGGGGCGTTCAATAAGTGTTGCAAGCGGGGCATTGGTGTTTACATAAACAGTGTCAGCTTATAGCAGGTGTTACTATAGTCAAAACATAACATTGACACATGTCAAAACAATTTCTAGACATAACAATTATTTAGATATAATAGCTGCGCTGACCTAGGGGTCTCCATAATCATGGATTCTCTCAAACATAAACAACGCGCTGTGATCAAGTTCCTTACTAAAGAGGGATGCAAAGCTACAGAAATACATAATCGTATGTGTAATGTGATGGGTAAGGATGCTCCTAACTTTTCAACAGTTTGTCGCTGGTCTCTTCAGTTCAAGCGGGGCAGGGAGTCCTTAGACGATGACCCACGGTCAGGCAGGCCATCTGAAGTCACCCGACCAGAAGTTATTGCCGCTATCGAAAGACGAATTTTAGCTGACCGCTGTGTTAAAGTTTCTGAACTGTCTTTGGAATTCCAGATATCAGTTGGAAGTGTTGAAAAAATAATTCATGACCATCTTGGTATGTCCAAGGTATCTGCAAGATGGGTACCAAGAAACCTCACAGCACAAGATCGCCAGAAAAGAACCGAAAGTTGCATGGAGCTCCTGGATCGGTTTAATGCGGATGAAGCCAGGTTTTTGTCTCGTCTGGTGACAGGTGACGAAACCTGGATCCACCACTAGGACCCGGAAACTAAACTGGAATCCAAGCAATGGAAGCACCCGAGTTCACCGCCTCCCCTGAAGTTTCGCACTCAACCATCAGCTGGCAAGGTTATGGCGACAATCTTTTGGGATGCAAAAGGCATATTATTAATTGATTACTTGCCAACCAAAACTACAATGAATGGTCAATATTATGCCAACCTAATGCAAGAATTGCGAAAGACAATTCGACAGAAACGCCGTGGAATGTTGACATGTGGTGTTCTGATTTTGCATGACAACGCTCCAGTCCACAAGTCAAGAGTTGCACAGGCCGCTATACGTGATTGTGGATTCGAACAGCTTAACCACCCACCCTACAGCCCAGACCTAGCCCCCAGTGACTACTTCCTGTTCAGAAACCTGAAATCCGCCCTACGTGGAAGGCACTTCCGGGATGACGAAGACGTCAAAGCTGCCACAGAGGCGTGGTTAGGGGGGCAAACGGAAGACTTCTACAAAAGCGGCATCAAAAGTCTTAAAGAGAAATGGAATAAGTGTATTGAGGTGAAGGGTAACTATATTGAAAAATAAAAGTAAAAAATTGACTACGCGAGTTGGTTTTATATTGAAGTTGCAACACTTATTGAACGCCCCTCGTATGTAATATACAATATTGATAATAAATCATTCTCATCATTGGTAAATACCTGTCTGTTTTAGAGTTGACAAACACTTTGTTCTTCAGGTAAGGACTTTCACCAGCTACCTGATGAAAATAAGGAATTCATAAATATGCTTTTAGGTTTAGGAATATTTGACTTTCAATTAAACACGGTTGCCAATAACCTGCTAGCATGGGACTTGGTCTGAAAAAGGACAAGAATCTGTACTAATGATGAAAGTGTGATCCCAAACATTACAATGTTGCCATTGTTCATGATTTAAATGGCATAAGTCCTCATTACGATCCAGCCAAAAAGAACCAAAAAAGGGATAAAATAATACAATCACAAAAAACATATCAAATCATGGGGTAGAAATTTGGGGTGTCAATGTTTGGAATTGATTAAAACATCAGTAGAAAATGTGGACTATCCCCCTTTTTTAATAATCAAAGAAATCCAGAATGGGCAACTGATCGTACCTTGTCAACGAGGTCTGCAGTATTGGAGTCAGCGATGATACATGAAGCCCTAGATGCAATTAGTCTGTGTAGGATGTCCTTCTCTCGCAACATGATGGTGCCGGGGCTCATCACAACACCTGCACAACACAACAACACTTCACTTAGCACAGTTAGTCTTTTGTGAAGTTATTTTTATCATTTGAACAATGTTGATAAAAAGACATCTTAAAGAGACACAGAGTATGTTGATAGGATCAAATATGTCAAATTTTGAAATCGATGTTATCACATCGGGAACCACTAACTGTTACTGAAAATAACAAGTTAAAGGTCAATCAGTACAATAGAGCGAAAATACGGCCATTCAAAGTCAGGATTTTGTTCGAAAACCGGACAATGTTGCCCGAGTTGCTCGCGCAAATTCGCCAAACGTAATTTTGAAACCTTGTCATAAGCTGACAGGAAGATATATTCGATTCGATAGTGTTTATTAGGTATTGCAACTAATAGGTAGATTAATTGGATGCATAATTTCGAATATTAAACGTATTTGAGATGTTTCTTGATTTATCCATAAAATCAATTATTATGCATAAATGGATATATTTGCAAGTCCAGTGAGGAGATATGAACTTCAATCAGCGTGGTCTTTTTCTGTAATAAAAATATTTCTGGAAAAAAACAAAACAAAAAACAAACAAACAAACTTCAATCAGCATATTAGACATTTTGTAACTTATCAAAACCAAATAAAATTTTAAGAAAGATACTCTGTGTCACTTTAACTCAAACCAGCTCAAGAGAATGAAAAAGCATTTCTTGATTTAGAATGTAACAAAAACATGAATTTTATTCTCCACTTTTCATCATTTAGCACTTTTAACGTCTTTTGATTTTGTCAATAATGTGGTTTAGGAGTATTTGCTTACTTCTTCACAATCAACTTGATGAACATATCATACTAAAATATGTTGAGATTATTCCAATAAATTATAATAATATAATAGCAGTTTTTTGTCCCTTCATAAAGCATTCTCACAGTGTCAATATTTGTAGTATTACCCTAGAGGAATAGTATTTCTTCTAAAAACCCTTCAAATCTTCCATTGCTACTTCAATTAAACATAAATATAATATTATCATAATATTTTGATATGTTAAGTTCATTTAAACAACATATTACTTTCTCATGTAAATTGTTTTACTTGTTTGCCACTTTTACTTTTGGTGATTAATTTATTAAGTAACCTGATAATTCAACATTTTAATACAATATACCTCTAAAACAGCAACTTCATACTCTTTCATGCCCTTGCACATGCTTCATTTGTTCCCAGAACTCTTTCTGATTTTTACATCATGCAATAATAGTTTCATCTTCTTGTAGAACATTGTTCCACTATTACAAACGTTTGATTGTTCTGTATAACATTTTATCACTATATGGATAATGTAATTCTTCTCTACATATTGTTCTACAATTAACATAATTTAAATCTTATCTTTAACAATGTTTAACTATTCTGATAATTTCATTCCCTTTTATAACATTGTTTTACTGTCATGATTTGTCTTATCACATATCTTCAGAATGTTTTTCCATTTCAACAAAATGTTCTGTATTATGCATACACAATATTCAGTTTTGACGTCAACCCTCTTTTTGGAGAAATATTCTTGATGTAAAGGAGGTGGAAGATGGATTCTTAAGTACCTAATAAGAGTAACTTGCATTCTCATTAAAACTGATAATCCTACATTTACCAAACACTGAGACCAGACATGTTTATGTCACTAAATGTTACACAACAGAGCTACAGCCAATAAAATAAACTTTATGAATTGCTAGTCTGGACTGCAGAAATCATAATATAGACAGAGGACAGAGAATATGTTATGTAAATAATGGTATAGCTACCGTTATTCCTCTAATAAGTGCCCGGGCGCTTATTTTTCAGCATCCCCAACCGCCTGCGCTTATTTGAGGCCTGGCGCTTATTTCTTTCATAGAAAATTAAAGTTTGTGCTAAAAAGTATTTTACAATGAATATATGTAAATTATTTACTAAGGGACATTTATTCAATGGTTTGGACCCGGCCCTTATTAGAGATCCGGAGCTTAAAGGGGGCCCAGCACTTATTTTCTCAACTATCTGTGGCCTGCTTATTAGAGGCCCGGCGCTTTTTGGAGACCGGGAGCCTAATAGAGAAAATTTGGTACATAATTCTTACCTGAGCGGATGGAGGCCACATTTATCAGCCACCACTGGGGAATTTTGGGGAGTATAACAATGATTGTATCTCCTTTCTTCAACCCGCATGACTTGGTGAACATATTGGCCACCCTGTAAAAATATGTCAGATCATAGTTAACGACGAAACTCAATTGCTATGATTGGGGCTGAAAACATCACAATTTCTTGTGAGAACACCCCCTCCCCTTTGGGATTATGCATGTGTTTGGATCTCCCTACCCCTCAAACATATGTGGATCCATCAATTGGTACTGTACGGCTAAGGAGCCAATATCTTCCATTTCAGAGGGATGAAAAGTGAATGAATGATTCTTCAAGATCTACACAAGCAATGCATTTTAAAGAGCTAGTAGAGGTAAAATCTGTTAACTTTGCAAATTCTTGTAAAGCTTTGTATACAGCTAAGACATGAATCTATGTCCAGTTTTAATTATAAGATAACTGATAAACATATCTCCTACCTGTTTGATTTTGCTGCCAGATCCTGATAAGACCATTTGACCTCCGACCCATCTTGGTCGACCCACCAGAAGGCAGGAGGGTCTGCTGGTCGCGCTCCACTCTGCAGTACAGGAAATGTTACAGTCATATGAGATTACAAGGTGGTTTTACGAAAAACCTAACCTCAAAATTATCCATTTCACTCCTATACTGAGTCTAGAAAGGCCTAGTAGAGGGTCGCGTCAGCCCACGACAAATTGACCAATCAGAACTCATCTTACCGAGCCATAATAGTCTGCCCCCGCACGTATTACGTTGAAGGGTCATAGGTCGCAGAAAGGTCAGCTGACGCGACCCTCTACTAGGCCTTGCTAGACTCAGTATAGGAATGAAACGGATAATATTGAGGCTAGGTTTACTTAGACGGAATATTTATTGGTTTTGTCATAATCATGAAATGAGTCATTCAAACTATTAGTAAAGATTTTCAAATAGTACTCACAAGAGAATGTTGAAAAGTTGTTTAAGTTTGGTCAATCTGAGAAAATGAATACCTTCAAAACAGAGATGAGTTCCACAGAAATGGTTTGACATAGTTATCACACTTAGATAAATCAGAAGAAAGCATAGAATAATTTTTTGATCAGTGTCAAATTTCAATCACCTTTTCTGCTGCTGCCCATTTGTCAATGACATCTCGAGAGAAGTTGTAATACTCCGGCACATCTAGTTTGAAGTTCCTCCGTTCAGCTTCATAGTCGGTGAACTCGGTATAAACTGTCGAGTAGTCCCTGGTCCCAGAACCAAGAACTGGAGTCCTGGATACCTGGGAGGTACCACTGGCTATACTGGTACCTCTTGTGGTTTGTGTTGCTTTAGTGGTCAAGAGGTTACTTGTACAATGGAGTGATGGAGTTATTTGACATGAAAGAGTCCTTGCAATGTTTCTTTGTTGGTAAAGAAGAACTTTACATAGGTTTGCTTTTGAATACACTCCTGGTTGTAGACCCCTGATGTATTGAATACTTGTGAGGGAGAAAATGTTTCGTTTCATTTTGTTGAAATTTCACTTCTTGAATCTGAAAAATGTTTATCATATTTTATATACTAAAAATAATAATTGATAAGATACTAAAAGTTAGTATTGGTTTTACTGTAATCCAGGTTTATTAAATAAACCAAAAACCACAAATGGAATTTTGTTAACCATCGTCAGAAAACAAACCTAAATTAAGTGCCGATTATTTTCAACAACAAAAAATTCAAAAAAGTTCTAGCTTCCCGCTGCTTGCAGGTTAGTACGACAGATAACTATGATTTTACGAGCGCTTCGAAAGAGGGGAACTTTATGGCTTCATTCATATTTCTATGGTTGCCTTAGAATAAACAGTAACATCATAAATTCAAAGCATCAAGATTTTAAATACACCAAACATCTAAACTTGCAATCAAAGCTGAATCATAAACTTTTAAGTACGCAACAAACTCAAAAAAACTGTCGATGCGGAACATTGTTTCCTGATCTAGGCCAACGCCAGGTTTGATGAACTTGGATATCTGTTAGTGTCCACAAGTAAGTTAGTCTAATCAAAGGAAACAAGTATGATGTACTACCCAACGATGCACTTGTGCAAAACCAGATTGATGCGCAACAGAAAAAAACAGTTGAACAACTCGCAACTGACGTGAAACATTTGACAACACAGATAGTGCAAAGAGAGGTAACTCGTGAAGCCGGGCCTCTAATAGGGGCCGGGTCTAGTCAATAATTACTCCCTTCTGTATATTCTAAACTGAGCCTACCGTATTTCCTTAAATACACGCCGGGCGTCTATTATTTTCAAAAGGTCTACACCATAGGCGTCTATTTGAGGCAGGCTTCTATTCAAGGCAGGCGTCTATTTCGTAAAATGCGAACCGTTTAGACTATTTTGTAAAAAAATCTGATAATTCAAACAAAAAGAAGCGTTTTTATATATTAAACTTGGTTTACGCGGCGTTTATTATTTTCAGAAAGCCTTATGCAAGGGCGTCTATTCGAGGCAGGCGTATATTCAAGGCAGGCGTGTAATTAAGGAAATACGGTATGTCATGTATACCGGTAACCTTTGTTTCAAACATTACAATACAGGTCTCAAGTTGACTTTGGAAAACCTATTTTCATAATAAGGGCCGGGCCTCCAATAAGAGCCGGGCCTCTAATAAGACCGGGGGGTAATACCCCCTAAATGTTAATAAGGGCCCCGGCCCCTATTAGAGGGAATACGGTATGTCCTTATAAGAAAGTGTAGGCTAAGTTAAAACGTCTCGTGTGTCAGATGATCGGTAAATCTTACCTGAAAGTCACAAACTGCTCCAAATAAAAGACCTTTGACTTGTATGCTGAGTCTAGATTTGAACGATCCATGGTTTTCATTACACTTTTTGACTTCAATACGTGACAAGAATAGTTATGTTGACAATCCGAATCAGAGTTACGTAGGCCTAAGCGAAAATTTAATTTATTAAACCAGTAGAAACCAACGCTTCCAAGTTCAGTTCAGCGCGATCTTGTTATTTGATCATTTTATTTCAAAGAAGGAATTTATTCGATTTTGTAAAAGATCGGGGTTAGGTTACCTGAGGAATACTATATAGTAGAGTAAACTTGTAAAAACAAATTAATGATCACCTGTTTGGTATCTAATTAACTGCCCATTTGTATCAAATCTAGCTTACATACAATTAAGATTTATGAAGGAACAAATTCAAGCTTGCTTTCTACCCTTAAGCAGGCAAGGGTAGACTCTAATCAATGTTCGATTGGCATAATGTAAAGTTGTCGCTTTGGCATAATACTTAGCCCTTCTCTGAAACTGGGGACTATAAGTAGCCGTCGTACAGATGGATGATGTATGTTTCATATTCTTAATGGAGGTTTTCTATCGTTTTTTTTTGTGGAAACGAAATTCAAGGACGCAGTGATGCATTCTATTCTTGTCAAATTGTTATGTGTTACCCTCACAAACATATATATGGAAATAAGTATGATTAAAGTATGTACTTATCATATGCATGTAAATATAATTAAATATTCTTGAATTTTGTTTCCATAGAACGGTCATTACGCAGGGAACGGAAAAGCATAGAAATGGTAGTTTTCAGAAACAATCAGTACTTCTTGAAGACAAAATATGATGTACAAAGTTTGACTTATTTAACTTATACACCATACTCCTGTCACTTGAACCGAAAGTTTAATATCGATTTTTTTTATGATTTCTGAATTAAATAGTTTGCAGTTGCCCCTCTATCTCCAACAGCGATGGGATTTATTTCAATTCGGTTCCTGTGTACCTTCGTTGCATCTTCGTTTTGCTTGTATTTGCTAGTTCTTTGTAGAGACCCTTGGTTGATAATTAAAATCTGCACGGGTTCGCATTAGGCTTTTTAGTTGGAGATGGTTTATGAATCTGTCATATCGTCTTCCGGTTCGTTATCTTGTTAATTTTAGAAAACGGCACAACAAAACCCCGTTAACTATTTTCGGTGATATAATATTTACAGATTTTAATTGGGTAGTGATTAAACTGAACAAAATGCTAAATAATGCTTAAGCAAGACTTTTCACACTCTTGGCTTCGATACATCGCTTTACTTCTCATTGTTACGTTTTTTTGGTGTGCCTCCTTCTTCACATTGTTGTCAACTGGGCTGTGTTGCAATTATGTACGAAAAACATTATATGTATAAACTGGAATGTCCCCTTGAATTTCGTTTCCACCAAATATACCCCGATAGGTCTGTCCCTTACCATTTCTTTATATGGAGTGAGAGTCGCACAATAAACGATCACAAGTCTTCGCTCTCCGCAAACTCTCTCTCTCTCTCCCATCCTCCTTATTATCCGTACCCACCTCGCCAACTAGAACAGCTGTTGTGAGGGGTTGCAGCATGAATTAAAAATGCTTTTTGGAAATAACATCTTGGTATTGATTTGGATCATGTAGTATACTGAGTTTATTTTTTTAACAAAATCATTTGCTGAACAATATATTTTTGATTCTGTTTGAATATCAATATTACCTATAGAGGAGAGTTTATTGTTATGAACTTAATCCAAATAAGTAAAGATCGAAACATATATTTCTTCATTACACTTTCATAAGTGAAGAACCATTGCGTGGCTGCAGGATGGGTTCCACACAGAGGGATGTTGCACAGAGGCTTGGTTGCAGCCAAACAATGAACAAGTTTTCTGTTGAACTATCCTTTAGCCAAGCGATGATTAATTCCCCTACCGACCATTACGTATTTCATTTAAAATCAGCATCAGCATTGTAGTGATTTCTGTGTTCATGGAAATCAAACATTACACGTTGAGACATATCTAACTCATAAAGTCCGATCACATTGTGTTTCGGGGATGCAGACAGTTTCACGGACTTGGAGAGTTAAAGTGACACAGAATATCTTTCTTAAAACTTTATTTGGTTTTGATAAGCTACAAAATATCTAATATGCTGATTGAAGTTCATATCTCATCACTGGACTTGCAAATATAACCATTTATGCATAATATCTCTAAAATGATTGATTCTATGGAAAAAATCAAGAAAACATCTTAAATACCTTTAATATTCGAAATTATGCATCCAATTAATCTACCTATTAGTTACAATACCTAATAAACACTATCGAATCGAATATATCTTCCTGTCAGCTTATGACAAGGTTTCAAAATTACGTTTGGCGAATTTGCGCGCGCCACTCGAACCACACTGTCCGGTTTTCGATCAAAATCGCGACTTTGAATGGCCGTATTTTCACTCTAATGTACTGATTGACCTTTAACTTGTTATTTTCAGTAACAGTTAGTGGTTCCCGATGTAATGACATCGATTTTAAAATTTGACATATGTGATCCTATCAACATACTCTGTGTCTCTTTAAGCTGCTTCACTGTCAATCCTCTATCCTTCTAGTCGGCAGTGTGGACTGATCCATAATTTTTGTAGGTATAGCAATAATTATGCTCCAATCTGACTGTGTCACAAGTAGCAATGGCGTATCCCACTTCAAGTAAAAACCTTGGATCTTAGACTGAACAACTGATAATACCCTCTTGAGCGGGGTAATAAAATGGTTTACCCTGCTACGAAATGAGCATGACATAAGCGTGCAGATTTAGCGTCATGAAAAAAATGTATGTTACGTGAAACACATTGAGGTTACCTTTGATCAAACGATATCGTAAGTTATTACAACATTCCATCAAGGGTACATAGGGATATATCAGCATTCAGCTGTGTGCGATGCAACTCTCTCCCTCGTTGCATAGCAACCAAGCGAGAGGCTGATTTAATGAGCTCTTAACAAGGCTGCTTTGGTTAATTAATTATTACGGTTATGGATGTGTTTAGTTTGCTCAAATCTCATTTGTCCTTTTCATGTATAAAGAAATCGGATACCAGTCGAATTGGTCTTTTTAAGAAAAAATAATGAATTATAACTAAGTTACATACACATGTAATGTGTTTACTTTCTTGTTCAATTCACACCTCTATAGCAGGTAATAGATTTCACTGAATGATGGATTATGACGACGCTACGAAGGGGTTGATGTCTTTAAAATCGTCTTTGATTTAAAATTCTTCTTCTTTTACTCGTTTGCATAGTTTGAAATGTGACCTTACTTCTTTTGTACCATAAAACCATCACAGTGACAGTAAATTGTCACTGTATTTTTAAGTCTCGTACCCACACATGTTAAATATAGTAATCAAAATGGTTCATATAAAGAAGTATTTCGCAAGCAGGAATCAATATTTCAATTCTTTCCGATGATAAAATTCCGGCAACTTATGCAACGTTACATTTTTATGACGTCACAATAGCATTTGCAAGCTCTGACGCAAAAAACACATTTTACAATCTAAACCAAATGTTTTTAAAGTAAACTCTTTGGTCATGTATGTTGTTCGACTGTTTATTTTTGTTTCCATTGCATTTGTTAGGCTATCTATTAATATTAGAAATCCCTTTAACAAAATTAAGAGTCCGAACCATGTTCAGAACTGTTTGAACTAAGGCCATTTTGATATATTACGGAGCACACTCTCCACGGAACACACGTGTCAAGAACTACAGGTTTCATAACTGGTTCAAGAATGCGAACTTTAAATGCGAAATTACACACTTCGAATTCGGTCATATCTGTGACATCAGATATGCAACAACATGATCCAAATGCAAGATAGAGGTTGACTATAGTGCTTACGTTGCAGAAGTGAAAGAATTGGCCATTGACTCATAGAGATAGATTTTATGGAGTGTATACACACTTGTCGATATAGCTGGTTATATTTTCTTTGTAATAATATTAATTATATTAACAAAATAGGATAACGTCTTATCCACATTGAGAATCATTCATCGACTTCTGTCATTCAAGTACAATATTTTATAAAACTCAAATCGTTGGAAAACCTAAGATCAAGGTACCAGTAATCACAACACTTCAATAAGTAAGCAACGATCACTAAAGTTGAATCTCTAGCAGGTAATAGAGTTTCTCGAAAATGTCGCATAAACAACCCTTTTGACAAGCTTCTTTTGTAAAATATATAATTAGCTAGTCCATTGTCTAGGTGATAGACGCAACACAGGAGCTCCGGAATTCTGATAAAATGGATCCTGATTAAAACCATGCGAATCAAAGATAAACAACAAAATCATGAATTCTTGCATACAATTTATTGCATATTCTGAACTATACTCCAGGGAACCTGTAAGGTCTTCAGACACACATTAAAGTAAAGAAACGTGTTGAATATACAGTCACCTATAACATCAGCGTGACCCTCGAGTCATCACAGTATCGCCGTTTCGTCGAGAGCACCTGATCCACAATGTACAGCCAAGAGAGTCTAGGACCACGGAGTCCACAAGATTCCACAAGGTCTAGATCCTCTTGGAGGAGGTGAGGAGTCTTCTAGGACCTCGCATGGAGCAACAAAGGACCCAGGAGGTTCCAGATCTCCTTGATGGTGGGACTTAGCCTGAGGAGACGAATGTGGTTGAGACAGAGGTGGAACTGCGGTACTTGGAGCGCAGTTTATTCATGGTGGTCTCGGCGGACTCTGCGCGCTCCTCGGCGTCCTCAAGCTCCTGCTGGGTCTTCCTGAACTTGGCCAGGTTCATGGCAGCAAGCTCCTCCTGTGGACAGGGGAGACATGTGTCAACAGCGGAATAAAGATATTCTTCATTGATCATAGATGTGGACAAGAGGAGTTTTTGGTGAACATCGGATATAGGGAATGATGTTTGATTATGAATTAAGCTGGGGGTACAATATATTTGTGCATGTAACATAATAACTCTAAATTAGCGACACGCGTCTTTACTGTTGGGAATGGGTAGGAACATGATGTTATGTAAATAGTTTAACAATAGAATTATAAAATCTGGCGATGTTGCGAGCTATTCGTAACTCCGAGAAACCCGGAGTTTATTACTGACAAATGGGTAACCATCAAAACTTATAGCTCCTGAGAATATTAACCTTCCGAGAATTCGACCCTGCGTTACACGATATTTACTCTCTAAAATTGTTAATTATTTTTTTGCTAACGGTGACAGGTATACTTACAGCCTCCTCGGCTTGTGACTTGAAGGTCCTGAGCTTTCCGTTCAGTTTTTCGATGGCGTCGTTGAGTCTCTCGTTGACCTTCTTGTCCTCTTCGCCCTGCAGAGACAGCTCCTTGAGACGACGTTCGGCCAGACGCGCGTTCTTCTGGGTGTCCGCGTGACGCCGGGACTCGCCCTCCAGCTCGCCCTCCAGTTCACGCACCTGTTCAGGATAAACATAGCTCATGATGACACAATAAGTCATTGTTAACTTGAATCAGAAAAAAGAGCTCTTATTATAAGATATTCGATTTATCAGAGTTTCTAACATGCGAAACACTTACAACGTAAAATACAAATGATGGCTATTCGTCAACCTTAAAGGAAGAATCCTATCGAGGTATTTGTGGAAACGTAATTCAAGAGGATGCAGTGATGCATTCTATTCTTTGTCCCATTGTTAAATCTAGAAGAACTAATATGTTATCCGCACTTAATTATTTGAAAATAAGCGTGAAATAAGCATGTAATAATCATACTTCAACATAAACATAGAAGTAATCTTCAATTTTCTTTCCATTAAAAAGTACCCCGATAGGACTGTCCCTTTAAAACGAGGAGACCTCCATGTAGACTACATACCTTCTGTTCGAGTTTCTGGATGATGCGCTTGCCTCCCTTGAGTGCCTGAGACTCTGCCTCATCGCACCTGGCCTGGAGTTCCTTCACCTGGTTCTCCAGTCCTCGCTTCATCTTGTCTGTCTGTCGGGCGTGCTCCTGCTCAGACTTGAGCTGGTCTTGGAAGCGTTGGACGTCGGCGGTGGCGCGTCGGACGTTGTCCTCGGCCCCACGCAGTTCGTTGTTCATGTCCTCAAGGTCGGTCTGCAAAAAAGCGATACAATAAGTAAAGGCTACACAAGTAAATCCCTTCCAATAGAAGAAGGGACACGAAGTTGTCATCCATTGTCTTGTATCATAAGTAAATCTAGTCTAAATTGACTTGATAAGCAATGTGACCTCTCAGGCTGTGTTTCAAATTGTTAATGTCCTAAAGTTCGATTGGGAACATATAGGTCGTGGATTTATCAGCCATTCAGATTTGATTTAAGTTTTAGCTTAATCGATATTGTGGATGCAGGGTTTTGTTTCGGCATGATCTCTGAAAAGGATCCTTTGAGGATTTGATGAGCGACCAATGTGATATTGTATAATGGACATTGCTTTAGTGTTGTTAACTAACTGCTGCATGTATCATATAGAAAGTAACCCATTTAGATTTTATGGATTTGACATTGGTTTAATTTTCCAGATATTATTTTGTTCAATAACCCAAACTTACATTATTTGTGCTTAAACTTCAATTGTTTCGAAAAAAACCACTAGGTGTTTAATGTTGAGTAGCTTGCATGATAAAGTCGCCACACATAAAGAAATACAGAATACAGTAAGGTAAAGCGATTATAACCGCTTCACATGTTTCTGTCAAAGTATTAACCATGTAGTAGTGGAAAGGAGCACGTCACCTGCATGGCAGCGATATCATTGTCGAGTTTCCTCTTCTGACCTGACAGGGAGCTGACTTGAGCAGTGAGCTCGTTAACACGGTCAAGTGCCTCAGTGAGATCACCCTCGGCGCCCTTGCGGGCCCTCTCGGCATTGTCGAGACTGCTGTGAGCTTCCTCGGCCTCCACCCTGAACTGGTTACTGCGGCGTTCAGAAGCAGCAAAGCTTTCCTTTGCTTCATCGCGGGCTCTGTTGGATTCCTCAACCTTCTGTTCAATCTCCTGTATAACAATAAGACATAGCTTAAATAAAATTCGTCTATAAGTAGTATCGTCTATTCAAACATACAAATTTAATTGTTGAGGTCAGTTTACTTCAAAAGATTTATACTATGAACAAAAGCCTTCCGCTTTGTGTGAAACGGCCAAATTTCAATATAAACAGACTACATGAATTACATCATTTACTCTCTGTAGGTGTCAGCTGCCTTCTGAAGAACCAAACAAGACGTACCTTGATCTGAGCCTGCCACTTCTTGGCGTTCTTCTCGGCATCAGCTCTCATCCTGTTGGCTCCGTCCACAGCCACCTCCAGCTCATTGATATCAGCCTCCAGCTTCTTCTTGACCCGCAGAGCCTCTGCCTTGCCCTTGACCTCCGCGTCCAGACTGGCCTGCAGGGAGTCCAGGGCACGCTGGTGGTTGCGGCTGAAGGGGGGAAACAAATCATTGTATGTTTTCTTAATAACCAAACTGGCGTTCTAATGTGTTTGAAGAGAAAGTCAAGAATTGATTTCACGGCATAAGGCTTTTTCAAACGGGTAAAACACGAAACTATATTGTCTAGTTGTAAATTATGACATTTCTAATGGATACAATGACCCCCTTTTGCTGTTTCCCTAATCTAAATCTTAAAGACACATATCTGTATCTTGAACTGGATATCCATATTCATTTGATTTGAATATGGTTGTAGGACAAATGACATTAAATCTGCTTTAAATAACGATATTTTTCCTTCACAACTGACGAGCGGTGAATATGTTTCGAGTACGAGGTGGGATGACTCAGCCCAAAATCACTCTGATTTTCTTACCGTGTGTTCTCGAAGTCGTCATCCTTCTCAGCAAGACGTCTATCAACGTCAGATCGGGCGGTCTGAAGGTCCAGGTTGAGTCTGCCCACCTTGGCCTCCTCCTGCTCCAGGGTTCCGATAGCCTCCTCCAGAGCGTTCTGCAGCTCCTCCTTCTCCATGATGGCCCTCTTCCTCGCCTTCTCCACCTCGTGGATGCTGCGGGCACCCTCGTTCGCTACCTCGTTCAGCTCACGGATCTCGTCTGGAATAGGAAGCATAAAGCATGAAACCTTAAACATGAAACATGAAACATGAGCATGAAGTGCGTCATTGTCTGTGACAAACTCGGCAGTGGTATCATTACCACTTTGATAAATGCATGTATTTATATGATACCCTTTGTAACTTGTATGCACAATGTCTTGTGTGTCTCATTGGCCATATGGCCGGGTGTTTGTATACTATTTTATGTTTTTAAACTGTCACTGTACCAGATTATATACAAAACATGTGACACAATTATAAAATATTTTGTCTTGTCTTTGTCTTGTACTGACCACCGAGGTTCTTGTTCTCCCTCCTGAGTGCCTCGGTAGATGACTGGGCCTCATCCACCTGGGCCCTGAGACGGTACAGCTCTGCAGAGTATCCTCGGCCCTCCTTCTGGGAAGAGTCAAGCTCGGCAGCGAGTCCGTTCACCTTGGATTGCCATTCAGAGACAGTTCTGTCGAAGCCACGCTGCTTCTTGTCCAGCTGGTTAGCCAAGGCATTAGCCTAGTTGGAAATAGAGTAATGGATGAGTATGCGTCTTAGTTCTTGCAGTGTGACTGTACACAGCTTAAGAAGCTTTCTATATGACATGGGGCTTACTTTACTAACGTTGTATCTACATTTTACCTACAATATCGAGATCCTGTGGCTATATTCCAAAAGTTAGTACCGGCCGGTACAGTTTGATGACTTACCCGTTCACAGTCCACACTCATGTCCTCGAGTTCTCCCTGCAGTCTCGCCTTGGCCTTCTCCAGAGCATTGCACTTGCCTTGAGCTGTCTCCATGTTCTGTTCAGCCTCGGCAAGTTTAGCCTGGAGGCGGCGCCTGGTTGACAAACAAATGAAATGATTTTTCAATAACTCAAATTATTGATAAAACTGTAAGAATAAAGTGGTCGTAGTAAAAGTAAGGAACAGACAGCGAAATCAAACAAGAGACCTATGTCATGATGCAATCAAGATACCGGGCTGTCAATCAATTAGTTAACAATTATGCGCAAAAATCAATTTCTAAATCGATATTTGAATTTCGAGTTCGCCTGATTCAATTGTTAATCACGAGTAAAGGACCATTCAAAGAAAAAAATCAAAATAATTAAACTCATTTGCTAATTCAAGGCGAAATTTCAACAAATATCTCTTACTTTGATATACCTTGCTATTTGTCCTGTCCCTACTAAAACGTATTCAGGTAACTTGGCTGGTAAACTAGGCCAAAATAAATCTACAAATTATAAGAGATAACGAGTAACTTCCCTTAAAACAGAAAGTATGACGTCACTCACTTGGCCTCCTCGAGCTCCTCGGTCTTGGCAGCTCCCTCCACCTCAAACTTGGTCTTCCATTGCTGGGCCTCGTTGGTTGCCTTGGACAGGTTGCGTTGGAGTGTTGCGCTCCTCTCCTGCTCCTCCTCGAGGTTCTCACGCAGACTGTCGATGTCGGAGTTGAGGTGGCGGACCTCGCCCTGGTACTTCTGGCGTCCCTGAACACGCAAAGGATTGGTCAGTATAACAGAGAGAAAGCTATTTGTACTCAACCGTTACGGTAACACATGAAAGGTCTACGCCTACAATTTTTGGCTCCCTGCACATGCAAAGGAGGAGTCAGTTAAACATGGAAGGAACTACTTGTTCTTGGTCATAATTAAATGTATTTTCATTGAGATCACAATTGCAGACTATCCTTTTAATTGCAAGCCATGCATTGACACGTACGTGAATTGATTTCAAGTGAACCTAATTATCAATAGAGTTAAGTTATGTTCACAAATACACTGGACTTGAAATCACCCCTTCAACTTACTCTGGCCTCATCCTCGGCGTTCCTCTTGGCCTCCTCCAGTTGGTGGCTGAGAGAGTTCTTCTCCTTGGACAGGGAGCTCACGTTGCTCTCGGCCTCCTCCAACTGACGGGTCAATTCAGTGTTCTCAGCGCTCAGCTTGTTCTTGGCTGACTGAAGCTCGCTGATCTGTCTCTGGCCCTCGTCGATCTTAGCGTTGAGATCAGCAAGCTGGGTCTCCATCTGCTTGGTCATCTTTGCAGATGGTCCCTGTCAAACAATAGTTTATATTATTATCAAATTCTGCCTTGATGGCCTGTCAAACAATATTTTATATTACAATCCAATTGTACCTGCGTGTCAGACAACGCTTCATAATAAAGCCTATTTCAATAAGTAAAGTGCCCGTCAAACATTTGTTAAAGTACATTTCAGTACAGTTTATATGTGTTCTGCCATACACTGGTTTCAAGAGAATCAAATCTAGCTATAAAGAAGTAGTGCCTGTGGATACAGACAGGATTATTTGAAAGACTGGAAATCAAATGAAAGCTTATTGCAGATAAAGAAAATTCATGTCAATAAAAACACTTTCCAATTTTACAGGATAAACGGACACCCCTATAATTTTTCTTAACTGCATCTGACACTGATCAATGGAGGGAAGAATAATGTCCAACTTACAGCATGCTTCTTGGCGTAGTCGAGTTGAGCTCCGAGATCATCGATCTCTCCCTTGAGTTGTTGCTTCTCCTTCTCAATCCTGTGGGCAAGAACAACATATGCCTTACCAAGAACAACATATATGTAATCACGGACAACATTATGCAATCAAGAGAAACATATGTGCCATCAAGAACAATAGTATGTGCAGTCAAGAACAACATTATGCAATCAAGAACAACATATGTGCAATCAAGAGCAACATATGTGCAATCAAGAACAACATATGTGCAATAAAGAGCAACATATGTGCAATAAAGAGCAACATATGTGCAATCAAGAGCAACATTAAGCAATCAAGAAAAACATATGTACAATCATGAGCAACATTTGTGCAATAAAGAGCAACATATGTGCAATCAAGAACAACATTATGCAATCAAGAACAACATATGTGCAATTAAGAGCAACATATGTGCAGCCAAGAACAACATAAGTGCAATCGAGATTGTCATGACCATATCAACAAGTATGATGAAAATATAATAATTGCAGTCAAATGACCTTATTCCTACATCTAAGCTGTTGTTATAATGTAAAATATTTTTTCAAATGTTTATGACCTCAAAGTTTGATGAAGTTTCATATTGTCTACTGGACACTCACTTGCTCTTGGCCTTCTGGAGCTGATCGATTTGGTCGCTGAGCTCGTTGCTGACGTCCTGCTGCTTCTTGCGGAGCGAGGCCATCTGGGACTCTGACTGCAGGGAGACTTCCTCCAGCTCCCGCCTCAGCTTGATGATCTCCTGCTCGCGCTTCTTGTTCAGGTCAAGCTGCAGGGGATGGAGAGGTGTGGGGTCAATGTAGTTTTCAACCGAGTTCAACAGAGGTGTTGAATATTTAATCATCAACAGAGTTCAACAGAGGTGTGGAATATTTAATCTTCATCAGAGTTCAGCACAGTTATTGATTAACTATATTTTCCATAGAATGCAGCATCAATATGGAATAGATATATTTTTTTATAGAGGTATTGAATCACTAAATGTATATGTTTCTTTTGCAAGTACACTTCATAAGAACCACCTTTATTTTCAATATTGAGATATTCTAGATGTGATGTTCATACAGTGAACAATACTGAGTACCAAATGTCCTCAATCGTCTTCTGATTACATTACCAATGCGATGTATTTCATATAAATGAATGGCATATAATGTGAATCAAAAGGTACATACAAGTCAAACAGAAATCTCTGAGAACATGTGAAGACGTGGAGACCCACCTGAGCGCTGGTAGCTCCTCCAGCTTCGTCGAGACGCTCTGACAGCTCCTCCATCTCCCTGTTGAGTTCGTTCCTCTGCTTCTCAACCTTGCTCCTCGCCTGTCTCTCAGCCTCAAGCTCCTCCTCAAGCTCCTCGATACGGGCCTGGTTATGAAGATCAGATACGATATCATTAAATAACGCTCTATTACCCAAAAGAGAATTCTTGATACATCCAACAGGGCATCATATGACCCGTTTTAAAAACTGAATACGAACAATTGTAAGTTATTTAGTAAGTTATTTTACAACTATGAAATGAAGGCCTGTGGTCTCTTAGAATTGAAATTAATTATGACAAGTAAGTAAAAATCATCATTAAGATAATTAAGCATGACTAAATTTGAGGTTACTTCCCTCGGATTCCTTTCTTATGTATAATGATGATTATTATGTTAAATCTGAATATAAGTCTATGTCTAAACACACTTCTCGTTGCTTAATTTCCTCTGCAGTTCGAGTCGATCATCTGCTTGTCATAACATATATAAGATAATATTGACTCAATGGTCTTTTGGTCTGAACAGTCTGGTATATTTAATCTATTATGAATCATGAACATCGAAAATCCCAAGAATACACTTACTTGAATAATCATGGGGAACTACGATCATGGGTTATTCATGATGTCAATATTTTCTGTTATGTTTCTCCAAAATGTGAACCTACCTGAAGTTCCTTGATTTTTCTCATCAGCTGGGCAATACGGTTTTGTTCATCCTCCAGTTGGGCATTGAGAGTGGCATTGTCCTTCTCCTTCCTGAAATATTCGAAAGATTATTTGAGATTTTCTTTTGGCAGGTCAGGTTGGAGGAAGTTTCCAAGGTATTTCTTTATATCTATGAATATGTAATTTGAGTATTATCAAACCACTCACTTCTTAAGAGCTTCTTCAACATCATTCTTGGCACGCTCAAGCTCCTCGACAGTTTCCTGAGTTGCCTTGAGATCTTGTTCAACCTTCCTCTTTGCCTTCTCGACATCACCGCGGACTTTCTTCTCTCTCTGAAGGTTGTCCTCAAGATCATCAAGTGTGCTTTCCAGTTTGGATTTGAGTTTGTTGAGGTGGTTAACCTTGTCTTCCTCAGCCTGGAGGGCAGCTGCTGTCTTCTTGAGGTCCTCGTCACCTTCCTTTCCTTTCTTGGAGAGCTTGGCGATCTGCTCGTCTTGTTTCGCCATCTCATCCTTGAGTGTCAGGATTTGACTTTCCTTCGTCTTTGTCTCAGCTTCAGACTGCAATGATAATTCAATCCTAGATAAACAATCACTAAATATGCTGAAATCACAAACGATTTGTAGTTTTTGAAATTACCCCAGTGAAGATAAACATTTCTGTTATGAAAACATTCTATAACCTTACCTTTGCAAGACAACCCTCAAGGTCCTCAATATCTTTCTTCATTTCAACGTTTGAATTTTCTAGCTTCTTCCTCTGTTCACTGGCTTCTGCACCTGCGTCTTCCTCATCAAGAAGTCGATCTTCAAGTTCCTTCAGTTGACTCTGGAAATCGTCCTTCTGCTTGAGCAATTGTTCAACTCGTTCTTCCACCTCATCAATTGTGTCTTGTTGGGTTTGCACTTGCAGGAACAGATCGTTCTTAGCGTCCATAAGGCCGACGTTTTGTTCCTCAAGAGCCTTTGCTCGAGACCCAATCTTTTCCAGTTCCTCCTTGGCCTTGGCGAGTTCCTCTTCCTTCTTCTTCATCTCGTCCTCAGCTGCGGCAATGCTCAGGAGAGGCTTGACCTTGGTGTAGAATCTCCACCAGAGCCAGTTCCTCATGGCCAGCCACTTACGGATGTTCTTCTGGATGAGCTCAAGAGCCACTCTGAAGATGAGAACAGGGCAATTATTTTACCTAATATTACTAAAAGATGAAAGCTAAAACACTGCAAAGTAGAATGGAAACTTCTACCATGTTCATTGAAAAGCAAATGTAACCATACCCGACAGTGTCCGAACATTGATATGTTCATTGCTTGTTTATGAAAATCAATCATTAATGAATTTCATAAAAAATCATTTTAAAGGAATTGAGTACATAGTTATCATAAGTCATAAGTAGTATCTATTGATGACACCAATGTGCTTTGAAATATACTGCAATAAAAATTGACTATTATGTAGTAAAACATTTTTCTTTCCCAATACTTCGAAGTAGTATGCAACATTTCAGTTCGTGCCCAAACCCTGTATGCATACCTCTTGTCGTGAAGATTCTTCAAGAACTTGCGCTTCAGGTAACCTCTGATGTGGGCCTGGAAGAGAGCAACGATGACAGAGAGACGCTCGTCACGGAGCTCCTCAAGGTAACCCAGAACTCCAGCCTTGAAGAAGACCTTGGTGTTGCCAAGACGATATTCTTCAACATTCATGTTGAGGGCCTCAAGGATCTTGCCAGAAACAACCTTGCCTTCACAGAATCCCTGAGGGATGGCATTGGGGGCCAGGATTGAGTATCTTGAAAAAAAGGTAACCAATTAAATAATGTCTAATCAACTTCAGGAAATTTCGTGAACAAAGATTTAAGATTACATTGACCTCTATACTAATATCCTTGGTCATAAACTTGTATTATTACATGAGTCGTTATGAAGATAATCATGATCTTTTAAACTTTCAATTATAAGAAGACACCAAGGGTAAACTGAGTATGACGTTCATATGTACCTCTGTTTAAACTCAGAGTAGACGACTCTGCTTGGGAAGCCCTTCCTACAGATACGGATACCCTCAAGTACACCGTTACACTGCAGCTGGTGGAGCACAAGGGCGGCATCAATTACACCTGAAAGAGTCAGAGGAGTCTTCATATATTGGTTGTTAAGTTAGTCAAACATTTTAATCTCGATACCGCTATATCTAAATGACTATTGTATTTAAGTTACAATAAATAATTGTTTTCTTGCAATTACCTGGACTCTTTGTCTCGTTGGGGATGATACAACGCACAAAGTGAGGGTGAGTTGTGTACAGGTTCTTCATCAGCTTGTTCAGAGATTCCTGGAAAAGATTTTACATATGTCATAAGATGTCCAAATCCAACAATTGTGATGCGTCATAATCTCTGATACAGAGCTTAGCCATCGTAGTCAACACTTTACTTACCCTGTGAGTAGCAGAGATGGTCTGGAAAGCAGAGCTCTTCTTCTTCTTCTTGCCGCCGCCGCCTCCTTCGGCTGAAAATAAAATCAAAAGATTACCCTTACTCTGTCGGTAAAAAAAGAAATAATAGCCTATATACACACAACTACAACAACTTGAATATGTAACTATCTAACATCGTCATTTTCCGACATTTTAAATGGCATTTGTCGTCACTTCGTAACGAAAGATTTTATAGTTAAACCTTTTCGATCGATATTGACATATATTGACTCCACTGCATAAATATCTCTGCTAAATGTGTTCGGTAGTACCATGGTTATCATATTTTAGTATGTGAGCAAACTTTTTCTTAAATCATAACTTTTGAGGCAATGATGACTGAAAGAGTTAAACTTAGGTAAAGACCATATCACATGTCATTTGTACTAAATTCAAAAATAAAAATACAACCCTTTGTTAAGCAGGTGTATATATACATTATACAGAAAAAACAGCAACTCACGTTCAGCTGGAGCAGCGAATAAGATTTGAACAAGAGGTTCCTTGGATGTACTGAGAAGGTTAACAAGGGTCTCGTTGATTGGATCCTTGTTCTTCTCGAGCCAGCCTCCGATGTTGTAGGGAACAGTTCCAGCATAGTGCTTCAGAGCGAAGTCACCATGTTGACCTCCCTTCATGGATTTAGCGGGTTTCAAGAAGTTGGGAGATTTGCCCATGTGGTTTTCAGTCAGCTTGTCCTTGAAAGACTTGTCAGAGGCCTTGGGGAACATGCACTCTTCTTCGAGGATGGACAGGATACCCAGTGGCTGGAAAATGATTGCAGTGAAGAACGATTATGTTTATGTCCGAAGACATTGAATCCAACGTTTTGAAAACAGATGATATTAGAGTTATTATTAATTATTGCCATTTGAAATGCTGTATGATATTACTTGACAGCTGTGGTACACACCTTCTCGATCAACTCGATGCAGGCTTGCAGATCCATACCGAAGTCAATGAACTCCCACTTGATGCCTTCCTTCTTGTATTCTTCCTGTTCCAGCACAAACATGTGGTGGTTGAAGAACTGCTGGAGACGTTCGTTGGTGTAGTTGATGCACAGTTGCTCGAAGCTGTTGAACTGTAAATGCAAAAAAAGTATATCAATAATCAATAGAGACGTAAAGGGACAATACTAATTGGTTGAAGGGGAACAGATTTACCACACAGTTTATAAACGGTAACATAATCTTGAAGAAAAAAGAAACTGTACCTCAAAGATTTCAAAGCCAGCAATATCCAGCACACCAATGAAGAACTGCCTTGGTTTCTTGGTGTCAAGACTGTGGTTGACTCTCTTCACCAACCAGTTGAAGACACGATCGTACAGAGACTTGGCGCAGGCAGCCACTGAGTACACGACCTGATCCTTGGTACGACCCTGGGTGACATAGTCCATAGCAACCTTGATCTTGGGTTTGCAGAGAGCCTTCAAGAAGTCATTGCAGTTGACACCAAGAAGCATGGAGACCCTCTCAGCCTCAGCGGTTCCATCTGGCTCAGCCTGTTCACCCTTCTGCTTGAATTTCATCTCACCCATGTGGAGGATGGAACCGGTGCATTTGTAGGCGCTCTTCTTCTCGTCTTCGGTAAAGCCAAGCACATCGAAAGCTTCCTGTGATGATTAAGTCATATCTAGTTACATGTGTATATCTTATGTGATTTAATAGTAATCATTTATATAGTTTATGTAATGTAACAGTAATCCGTTATATTGTTCACGTAATTTAACAGTAATCAGTTATATAGTTTATGCAATGTAACAGTAATCCGTTATACTGTTCACGTAATTTGACAGTAATCAGTTATATTGTTCACGTAATTTAACAGTAATCAGTTATATAGTTTATGTAATGTAACAGTATTCATTGATGGTCGAACCATTTCGGTGGAGACATGTGATCAAAGGTGTTAAATATTTATTGTTCCGTACTTGAAGGTTACTATAAATCTCAATTAGTATTCGAATAATTATATGGTCAATTGGGTTTCGTGGTGTCGTGATGATAGTTTGGTGGGAAAACAAGTTTTGTACATATAAGCTCCTTAATTTGACGAATAATACGAAGTTGCGACTGTTTTGCGGATATGTTAATACCATTTGAAACATTACGTGGCATTCTGCATTGATAAGGACATTTATATGAAAAAAACTCGCACCCATCATACCATTTTCAAAGTATATTTACTCACATCAGTCATTTTCATTTCCTCAACATCGTCAATTCCCTGAACAGTGAGAACACCCATGTTGATGAATCCGTAAAGGCCAGGATCGGCGTTAGCCAAGATAAGTTCTGTAAAACAAGAAGTATCATAGCATAAATTAAATTTGTTTTATGTTTTGGTTAATAATCAGTATATTCTCATTTTCATGAATGATGCAAACAATAATTGTATGTGATGAAAGTGTTCATATAAAATCAAACTTTAACAGATTTTATAAAAACACTAAATAAACATAGAAATTTGTTTTTGAAGTTACATTTAAGAATTATAATTTAACATCATTTTTACAAATGAACCAAATGGAATTGTCGTTTATTTCTGTAAGCACATATTGCAAATTAACTGAAACTTACCGACAACATTTGGAACTGCATTTGACAGCAGCTGGTAGAAGATGTGGTAGTTTCTCTCCACGGACTGTTGAAAGGTCACACGGGACTTCTCAAGCAGGTCTGTAACAGATTGAAGTTAATAGGATTCTATTCCTTTCAATGAACGTAGTTGATGAGATAATCGGAGGTTTAAAGACCCGATTTATCAAAGCTGCAAATATTGCTCGGAGAAAGCTCGTAAATCAATTTAGTTTTACGCAGCAGTAAAACCTGTTATTGTAATGATAAGTTTTAATGGTCCACAGCCTGTGAAGCACATCTAGTATGCTTGGCATGTACATATTAATCATTTTTCAAGTTACATTTTGCCGGTGATTGTCATGTGAGCTTTGTAAAATCATAAGATTGTGGATAAAAAATATCAAACTTACAAGTTTCAATATCAGCTCCGGCGATTTTTCCTGATGTTGCAAAATGGATTCTGACGAATTTACCCTGGAGCACAATGAATTATAGGTCAACTTTAAAGCGAAGATTTTCCTATACGAATCATAACTCTTAAATTCCAATGGAGGTACATGACTTATGTGGGTGATTCTTTTTAGGACATATAATCCTTTTGCATTTAAATTCCAGGAAGCAGAGAAAGATAGTGTAGTGTAACATAAGGTGCATTCATTTAAGGGTTAAATACCCCCACCGTTATAATTATTAGAGCAAGAAACTTACGAATCTGGAGGAGTTGTTGTTACGGGATGTCTTGGCGTTACCGTAGGCCTCAAGAACAGGGTTAGCCTGCACAATCTGATCTTCAAGGGAACCCTGCAACAGAAAATATTATGACTGAAAACTGTATTCGCGGTGAGTGCATTTTGTGTAATCTTTGAGAAATAACGTTACTCAATTTTAGAGTTGGAAGTAAAGCGTGAGCACGAAAAATAGGAACTTCAAATAAAAAGGTTACCTTCTTTTCCTTCTTCTCCTCCTTCTCTGCATCATCTCCCTTAGAGGCGGCGGCGACGCAGGCGAAGTAGGCGATAACCTTCTTGGTGTTCTCAGTCTTACCGGCCCCAGACTCGCCACTGAGTACCAAAATCACTATTTGAGTATTTTATTCATTTCCAACAATTGATTGAAACTGCTTATAACAACCACAACAGATTTGAAGCTATATAAAATAACATTTAAAAAAACTATGCCATTAAGTACCTATTTGATTTGATAAAGCACACACGATTTTGTCAATTACATATTTCAAAGGTATAAATGTTAGTTTATGAAAAACATAGATTTTAGCTGTTAAAGCAAAGGCCCTGCTTGAAAAATCACAAAATTTAATATTTTGGTCATAAATCTTTAAAAAAACAATAATCATAATATAACCGAACTTTTCTTTCCTGAATTTACAGGCTCACAAATGACAACTATCACTTTTGGATTACCTTTCAGAGGTTTGAAAACTGGGTCAACTTAAAAACAATGGTAAAATAAGAATTACTGTTTGGGTTAGCTAAGCTGTTGTTTGCTCATTTATTGCCAAGACTGAGTAATTACAGTAATTATCTTAATGTAAAGACGATGTAACGAAAAAGTATTATTACATATATTGATTATATAGACACTTACGTGATCAACATAGACTGGTTCTCACGATCTGGTGAGAAAATAAACAATTATAAACATTGTGGTTATGAAATCATACTTCTTATAACCTTTTGTTTGCATACATTAATGTTATTTTAACAGGACAAAGACGATTTTATAACGAGTAATATTTCTGACAATTTCATGTTGTGTATGTCCAAAGAAATGGACACATTAAGAACATCAAATTACGTTCGAGCACAACGTTGTGAGACTATTACTAACTATAGAAGTGGAAAATGTAGATGTGCAGTCAAGTTGTGAAAATCCCCGTTAAGAAAATACAAACGAGGCGTTAGCCAAGGGGAATATAATGCTATAACATAAGGGACCAGATCAGAGTGAAATTGCTTGTGCTTTCTCTTCAAATTCAGTCATGTAAATTTCTGTCAGGACGGGACGGATTACCGACTACGTAAATTAAGAGAAGCTTGGGAAATCAAAAAGATACAGCCATCAATTAACCGCGATCAAGGTTACTTTATCCCCTCAGCCTATGATCTTCTCCTTAATTAATTAACTGTAATCACTCATGTACATCACTGGCCTCTATCAATTAAATGTAAACACACTGCAATGTACATTATTGGTTTATACCACTTATCAGTCTTAATTACATTTACTCTTTTCTTTAAGTGTTTGTACTGTGTATTGTACTATACACCTATATATATGCTCCCTTCTTCATTACTCTTCCTCTGCTTGATAACGACACAAGAATCTGTGTCGAAACGTCGCATACAATGTACAAAGAAGTTGTCATCCATATATTTCTCAGCATTATTGTCATTCCAACTTCTAAAATGCCTCTCAAAGAAGTTACATGGAGTACCAATGTCAACCTGATTATGTGCCATATATCATATGTACTTTAAGAGGGGAAGAGTTATATTACCATTATGATGCATGCAATGTACCTTGCACCATGAACTGGTAGGCGTTGTCAGAAATGGAGAACAAGTGAGGGGGCATCTCAGTCCTCCTCTTGCCCCTGTATTTAGCGACGACTCCTGGGGTGTAGATGGGGAGACGACGGTACGGGTTGATGGCGATACAGAAAAGGCCAGAGTAGGTCTGGAGAAACACATTCAGAATTATACTTCAAGGGCTTATGTATACGGGTGCTCGTCATCAGCCAAAGCTATTTATTGGAGCCTTTAAAAGGTTAAATTAAATCATTATCTGCTTAACGTGTCACTGTAACAAAAATTATTAGAAAGTTGAACGATAAACTTTATTTCAATGTCACGATTTTTATCAATCGTGTTTTAACCTAATGATGGATTTGTCAGCCAAGAGAGCAACTACAACTACAAATTCCTAGAAGCCAACAGAATGTTATCTTTCCAAGTTCGATTCACCCTCAAAGAAGGTATTTTTTCACTGATGAAGTTTAGAACAATAGATGAAATACTCACATAGATGAGAGTAGCGGTGTATCGGGCCCTCAAGTTGTACAGAACGCTGGCTTCGTTCAAGTATGTCAATTCAGCGATATCTTCGAACTTCTCGTACTTGGGAGGGTTCATAGACTGGATGTCATCCTTCTTGAAGGTTTTAGTCTGCGGGCATGACACGATAGAGTTAGCATCGATTCATCAACGATAAAACTAGGTGCTTGCTTTCGTGTAAATGACAACTACAGGTTTTGTTGCAAAAAATCAATTAATGAAGGTAACACATTTGAGAGTTTAAGTATTGATTATGTACAACAGATGATAACATGGTCGAATTAATATTCTGGAGCTAACAGGGCATCTGATATGAGTGATTTGATATTATCCCCAGTTAAAAAGGAATAACACGTTAAATACGATAACGAGTAAAACAATTTTCAGAAGCTAATTGCAAATTAAATCCGCAAATATTGTGTCATCTCTTCATCAACTTCATTGATATATGAACATCTCAATCTTTAATAACATCTGATAAATCTGATATATCAACATCTCAATCTATAATAACATCTGATAAATCTGATATATCAACATCTCAATCTATAAAAACATCTGATAAATCTGATATATCAACATCTCAATCTATAATAACATCTGATAAATTTGATAAGTCAACAAGTCGTCTTGATGATGACTATGATAACAACACGTGACGTCTTATTCTAAAGTTGTCTGAGCATACTTGTCGCAATATCCGACGTTAACAACACACCTGAATATCATCAATATCACATAGTCTGGATATCTGAAACTGACCTCACATCCGAAACTAACATGACATCTTAACATGACCAACACACGGCATAAGGAAGCCACCAAGTGACTAATCACCATCTAATGACAACTTAAACATCCTAGCATGACAAAATCAGCACTTTCCCTACAGCAAACAGGATACCCGAAACTTACAAGAGATTGGAAGCTAAACAGATCCCATGGTAAAAGGACATCCGAAGCTAAAATTGCATCCGTAGCTAAAATTGCATCCGTAGCTAAAATTGCATCCGAAGCTAAAATTGCATCCGTAGCTAAACTTGCATCCGTAGCTAAAATTGCATCCGTAGCTAAAATTGCATCCGTAGCTAAAATTGCCTAAAATTGCATCCGTAGCTAAAATTGCATCCGTAGCTAAAATTGCATCCGAAGCTAAAATTGCATCCGAAGCTAAAGCAACCAAGAAATCTGAAGCTAGTGTACCATCTGAAGGTAACAGGACATTCGATGTTATGAAAGATTGTTACAGGAAGTCTGAAGCAAACAGGATATATGAAGGTACCAAACAATCTGAAGCAAACAGAACATCTTAACATGGGTAAGACACAGGGCAGTTGGCAAGTGAGTGACCTTGTTGGTAGATGTCAATGTGATGGAATAAACTTTTGCATTCACATTTCGGATTGGGGACAGGTCGTCCAACTTAGAATACCCTCTCCTTGGTATTTACAATATAGAATAATACTATACACATAAAGAAGAGAAAATATCAAGAAGATAACTGTATACACAAGGCAATTGACTGACCTCGTTGGTAGCTGTGATTATAACGCTGACTTCCTCTCCCTTGGTGCTCTGTAGGTCAGCAGCAACGAACCCCTCCTCTGAGTCAGGGGCCCAGCACGCCTTTTTGGCATCGAAGGCCTGTGTCTGTTCCTTCATCAGCTTCTTGCGGTCGACCGCAAGATACTGCATGTCGGGATCGGTAGGGTCGTAAGCCGCCATCTTGACTTACCAAGTGGACTGTGAGAAACTCGAAACCAAGAAGGAGACTCCCCAACAGCTCTGAAAGTGAAATTTTAATGTTGATTGCAATAGTAGCTGATATATATTAATGTTGATTACAATAGTGGTTGAGGTATTACAATAGTAGTTGAGGTATCTTAATATTGATTACAACTGTAAGTTGATATCACTTAATTTTGATTACAATTGTAAGTTGAGATCACTTGACGTTGATTACAATTATAGATGAGATCACTCAATGTTGATTACAATTGTAAGTTGAGATTTTACAATAGAAGAAAGTTGAAATCACTAATTACTAATGATTACAATAGTGGTTGAGATATCTTAATGTTGATTACAATAGTAGATGAAATATCTTAATGTTGATTACAATAGTAGTTGAGATCACTTAATGTTGATTACAATTGTAAGTTGAGATCACTTGACGTTGTTTACAATAGTAGTTGAGCTATCTTAATGTTGATTACAGGTTGTGAATACAGATCACTCAATGCTGATTGCAATTGTAAGTTAAATTCATTTAATGATGACCACAGGCCGTAAAATGAGATCCC
Organism: Steromphala cineraria; assembly: GCA_916613615.1. Taxonomy (NCBI): domain Eukaryota; kingdom Metazoa; phylum Mollusca; class Gastropoda; order Trochida; family Trochidae; genus Steromphala; species Steromphala cineraria. The sequence goes on from OU744721.1 coordinate 78,597,020, forward strand.
TTAACGTTGATTACGGGTTGTCAGTTTGGATCACTTAATATTGATAACGGGTTGTCACTTAATGTTGATTACAAAATTAGGTTGAGATAACTTAAAGTTGATTACAGGTTGTAAGTTGAGATAAATTATTGGATTGTTTTCACGATACGATTTGTCGATACAACTTGGTGTTCAATTTGCATTCTGTAAAAAGTAAATATTTAAATCAACTCATCTATTCGAACAAAGGTAAGTATCAAAGTATTTAAGATTAAATTTCATGGGACAATAACCAATTATTTACTTATATCACTTTTGATTCTCTAACATCATTTCTTAAACGTAGTAAAGACCGGAATCTCGACGATCGTAACCTATCCTTTAGGGTAATCTCATGTGTATATCACAGATCCATGTTATACACAGATGGTACCGGTATATCGTAATTGTCTGTATGTTACATGTAAGTGCATCGATAATTATTGGTTTGTTATCGAGTTAAAACTGTCAAACAACCCTTCTTTGACACAGGTTGGAGACCCACAGTTATAAATTATAAAACATATCATTTGAAAATTATTAATTTGTCATACCCAACACTATAAACTTTCATGATTATAAAAAACACTTTCCAAAAATATATACCTACGGATGTAAAAGCAAGGAACAACTCGGAAAGTAAATCAAGCGTACATAAAATCCATAAGTTATCGCCTTATTGAAACATGAATAATTTTTCAACATTTGTATTTTGAACTAGATTGGTCTTAAGCTCAACTTTTGGTAAACGTGATATGGGGAAGATTCAAAGAGAACACCGGTTTATTGCGTCATAAACTAGGAACGATTTGAATACAATATAATGCTAAGCAGTCTGGTTAGATGCCATGAAAATATCACACTATTTGACGTGAGGAGCGTTTAAATCAGACACTGGTTTAACCGGATGACAACCTCTTTGTACAAAGAAGTTGTCATCCATATATTCCTCAGCATTATTATCATTCCAACTTCTAAAATGCCTGTCAAAGAAGTTACTGGTTTACCCGATTAGGAACTGGTCGATACTGTTAAAAACTTAACCCCTTATCATACTTTATGTTACAATATTGATTGTTTTGTAAACGTGAAGTGCTATATATAAGAAATAAGGAAACACATGATATTATAATTCCTTGCTCTCACTAACAGTCACCAATGTATACAAGACTCGAAGGCAAAGAAACCATAAACAGATAAATTATTTGAATTGTTTTTAAAGAGCATTTCATTTGAAAAACTGTAGTAAAATATAATTGCCAAATGTTTTAAATCTGAAAATATATACACAAACATAAATCTACACCAAAGATAATCAATGATTAACCAGCTGTCGGTTGAGATTGAATTACTATTTCCTTTGGTTTATAAAACAAATACACAACAACACCATTTCAAATTGATTTTGAAAATAACTACCTTTGACACTCTCCGAAGTCATGATAAAGAAGCAACACTACCTGAGAATAACCATAAAAGGAATATTGAATATTGAAACAATCTAGGAACAAAACATACCGAAACCTTCTAATTGATAACAGAAACAATAAAGGAGACAAAGTCGAATTGCTAAAAGGAAAATACTGAAACATAGTAGACGACTCTAACAGTATCCGTTTGTATTTGTGATTATTTCCATTGTGATAGCGATCTTTTAGTACCAATTGCAATCTGGGCTTCGAATCACGAATACTTCCTTTCGAGGAAAATCGTTCCTTTCAGATTTTACGAATGCTTCAAGTCCTAATGATTTAAACATACAGTCGTAACTAAAAATAACACACCTGGTAAGGCAATCAGTTTAATCATAAAGACATATAAACTTTCCCTACGGAATAACGTTAAGTTTGAGAATGGATAGGCAGCTGCCGTCAGACACATTCAACGACAAGAAAAGACCAGAAAATCGAAAAGATTAGAAATAAATCAACTGTTTTCGATATAACTTACAACAAGGGGGCCTAGCACTAAATGTAAAATATCGTATTTCTCATAAGATATGGTAATGAAGACAAATGGGAAAACAATTACGTTGAACAGAAGTAGATAATATAGCTGAAAGTGCTTTTGAACCTCAATGATCTCAAACGTTATTTCGATTAAGCTTTCAAAAACCATCCAATCAAAACCCAATATTCTACCCACAGAACTGTTAAAGCCATTTCATTACCACAGACCTCACACATTACATAACCAGTAACTAGTAACTCTTTTGAAACATATAACCTTCCCTTACCATTACAACAACCCTTTTTCTCAAACATTTAAGCGAAGAGACCTTACTCGAAATTACCGTAATATTCCCCTCACTCGATGTTTGATAAGTATATTTCTTACATGAAATTACCAAAAAAGAAATTGCCTTTGTACACTCCTAACAGAAAATCACCTTCTAAAAATCCTTGTACGAAAGTAACCTAGCAAGGGGCTAAGCTAAGGCATCATAGTAAGACACTTATGCCTGCAGGGAAGAAAGCTCAACTCCGGGTTAGTTGAAGTCACGAAGTTACCTTAGCATGAACCTAACCTTCAACACAATAGTAAAACACCATGCTAAGGTTGACTTAGCAAAGTATGATCGTCCGAGAGGATTATGCATACGCCTTTGTATAGTCTTATCAAGAGGCTAAGGCTCAGCACCAACGTTACCTCCCAAGGTTACCTTAGCAAAGTGAGATCACCCGAGGTAGGGTCATAAAGTCAATTGACCTTTCTCACCTTAGCGACATCATTTTAACACGTAAAATAACCATCAGATATCACACCATACTTACTTCTTGTTATCTTAACGTGAAATATCCATGACATGTAACCAACACTGCTGAAAATCGCATAAAAAGGTATTCATTCGGATTGAAAGGAAAAAAATCAAGGTTTAGGTGAGGCAAACACATGGATATAAAATATCCAAACGAGAATTCAACTCCGGTGTCAAGTTTAGGTTGCAAAATCAGATTAAGAAGGGTGTACTTTGAAAGCAAGTACGTTGGGAGGTATTGGTTTGTCAAGAGCAGGAGGGTTTGGTTGGTGTGCCGTTGGGTTTGTTCGTTGAGGTTGGGAGGGAGGTTGTGGGGAAAGGTGACGGTGGTGTACCAAATACTTACGTCTCGAGCTGTCTAGTGCAGCCCCAGCCTAAGACATCTATAAGTACCCCTCCTCTCTCCCACTGTCTCACTTCAAGCATTCTCATTGGCTGGAGACTCGCCGGCGACCAATGAACACGAGGTATTTTCATGTCTAAACTCGGTTGAGATGGAATATGGAGAGAAGTGTACACTATAAACGGTATGCTAGAAGCACCGGCTCCAAGAACTCGTGCCATGTCACAGAACACCCTCCACATTAACATAATAATCCCAACATGCCGCCATTTTAGAAAGGGAAGCCGGCATTTTCTATTGACAAGCATTTCCTGTAACACGCTGTTTTAGTTTCATTAAAAGCAATCTAAAAAAAACCCAATCATTCAAAAATGCTATTGATTAGTACTTACACTTCTACTTTAGTAGGAATGTTACCTTAGATCATTGTTTTCTGTAGTATGCATTATAGTTTTGGTATCGTTTTCCTACCTAGGATTACCGATAACAGATATCGGTTTTACATCTTTGATATTGGAAAACCTTATGATGGGAACGTTAACAGCAAAGTTTGACAGAGCGGTAACCAAACTCTTTTCAAACAGGAAAATATGTTCTTTTTAAATTCATCTTCATATCATAACTACGTATACACTAATGCATAATCATGAAATTATAATCTGATGACGCAGATGCAATAAAAACAACCTTGTGCACGCAATATTTTAATCATCATGTCGAAAAGAAAAAGTGAATTAGAGGACATTTGGTTTCTGTAGAGCAGTGGATGACAGCACACATCGTGGCAATCAACATACCGGGCACAAGAGTTTGGGGGAGAGGGGGGGGGGGGGGGGGGGGGGGGTTGGTATTGGAAAGGGGTGAAGAAGCACGGTGCCCTGTGTCCGTTTTAGCATAATAATGAGGTGTGTGTATATGAAGCTAACTTGGTTATAGCACAGGGCACTACCACTATCCTGTTTCATATCAATGCAGGTTTTGTCAATGCCAAATGGGTTTAGTTTCAACAAAACATTTACAGTAAAGAAAATTATATTGAGTTTTTAACTTTCGTGAACGTGACCTTGAAGTACATATGTCGTAACGAGGGACAATGAGATATTCCAATACGAGCTTGTATTCTTTCTTTTTCTTTGTTTTCACACCTAGAGTTTTGTACTCTAGTTTTCCTCCGAGGTTAATCCTGATTCTTAAACCTTATCGTCATGATATCAGGTCAATCAACTTTGACAAACTTTCGTTCTGACATATTAAGCTACAATATCTGTTCAGCAATATCCTTAGTTCCAGTTTTCTTATGCATTGCATGTTTAGACTATGTATTCTCAATAATCACAAAACTGTTTATTCAGACAGAGTATATTTATATTTAGCAAAGTTAGCAGAATCCATGAAAACTTGATACCCAAGATGCGTCCCTCTCATTGAAAACGTCGAGCATAGTACAAGTTGTCAGGGTTACCAGAGTCCTATCTGCTTCTGTAATTATCTGAAGACATGTTACCATGGAAACTGGCAAGTTATTACGGCGAGGACGTGTGTGCAGCAACAGTTGGGGGTGGAGGAATGTCGGCGGTGTAACGAGAGTGATTAACATTGATAGATAATCAAACACCTTTCTTGTTAAGTGCTACCAGTTGTTTGGACTTGTTGATTCTGTTTTCTTCGATTAGGAGTTTTTTAATTTGGTTTGGGGTTCAGGATTACAAAAAAACCAAGACGTGTGAATTTCATTAAACTGTAATATATTTCCCTTTTACTTTGATAAAGACAATGTGTACATGATTTTTGTGTGTGTTGAAACTATGTCATTTTACATTTTTGATATATATAGATATGATTTTGTCAATTATGTAATTTCAACATGTCATCTTTTGCAGGCGTGTATTCAACCTTAACACCCCAGTTTTACACACTTTATTTGCAAGGTAGTTTGTATTTATATAAACAAATCCAAAAGAATAAAATAAGAATGTGAAATAACTACAAATAAAGGCAAAATTACTTCTTGAGACATTAAATCCTCCTAAAGTGACCAAAATCGCGCTTGAAACACGAGTTATGTTCCACACAAAAGGGATTGTTTCATCTACAGTAGTTATGACTACTCAAATGAATTTCATGTCATCACTGCGATGCAAGTTGACTTTGAAGAATTTGAAACTTCATACTGTGATTGATAAAGAAGTAATGCATATCAAGCCCTCTTAATACACATCTTAATAAATTACTAACTTCTTTATGCCCATTGAGAATCTTATACGACATCTGTATGGAGAAAAACTGTTCGACTAATAAAACATATCACCTCTAGTAACTCGTAGTTTACTCAATCACACTAGCCCTGTTGATATGTCTTATATCATTCACCTGATTAAGGGCAATAATTAGCCGTGAGACGTCGTGTTGTTGTAATATACGACACACTTAGATGGTATTATCTACACCTTCGTCGGCAATTAAGGATGGTGTGTTGTATATAACGTTTAACTATAATTTAATGGAAATTGATAAATTCACGGAAGTACATATGTTAATGGTTCTTGTATAGCACAGTAGCCATATGCCTCAGTAGGCTACCGAAATGAAGTTGATGTCTCTGTCTCTCTTTCATTTTGTCCATTTTGACATACAATAATAATTACTTTATTTTCTTAAAAACAGTGTACATTGGAAATTCGGCAATATTTCAACGTTAGTTCGTTTTCCTGTTGTTCTGGTTTCTTTAATCGTCTTTTGATATAGCGCCACCTGGAGTCGAACCTCAGTCTATCTATCTATCTATCTATCGGGTGATGAGCGGACGTTCTACCAAGTGAAGTACATCAACCACAGAGTAAAACTGCTCATCTCTATAACAAGTTGTCAAGGTCATTGTCGTTATATTGTCCATTTTATCATTCATCCAGCCCGGTTAGATATACCGTTGATGTTCATGTACTTCTTCCCTTACAATCCATTAGATTTCACATATTTATTTTAAATATTCATATAGAACATATAGTTCTTAACGTACATTATAGTAGCAAACAAGCTACTATATTATCTTAAAGTGAGCATTCTCTCCAAGCTCTTTCCGTGAAATTGATCAAAACCATATGTTAGAAAATTAAGAAGGCGAACGCAAAGTGTAGCTAATTTGAGATATTTATAGTTTAATCAGTGGTAAACAGATGTGCCGCAAGACACCGAGGAAACATCGATTAAGCCGTTGAAGATTGTTTCCGCGAAACACTAGTAGGACTTTCTAGCTGTAAATTCAATGGAATGGTATTTTATGTTAACTAATTCATATGGAAATGCCTTTCTTTGAGCGGTATGATTGAAGATGGATAAGCAGATAAGCACGAACATTAAGTTGAAAATGTCTTCATTGCTTAGTTCACTGATTACAATGCTATGACATCACTAAGTTTATGACGTATTGATTCCATAAAGCAACAGGATTACAGTGTTACCATCACTCTGTACAATATGCTATAATGGAGTATCATACTCACAGATTCATTTTATTTCTGACGATTGTTGAAGAATAACTCGATAATTATGATCTCATCGTCGTGTCTTCTGATATCAAATATATAAGAAGAAAAATTAAAGAAAACATAAATATTTCTGACATTAATTAACTAGTGTCGATATCAAAAGACATTCGGTAAGTTTTTCTATCCAAATCACAAGATGTTGTGAATCCCGTGTCTGAAAACAATCTTTCGTTCTTGTGCATACAGGACTGTGCAATTTTGTTTGCGTCGACATGACCTCATCGATGTTGTTTCTGTAAGAAAAAATGTATATAGGACACAGGATATGGTTCTTTTGTGTATAAAAAACATTATGTCTTATAATCAATTTCTTCTATTTTGATGAAGAGACGTCTTTCATAAGTTTATGATTAAACGTTTTGTCGTATTTGTTCGTGTTAAGAACTCTCTGTGAACAACAGTTGTTTAGAGCGGAAACAATACCGTTGAATAACATTAAGCATTGTCGTATCTATGGCACGATTAAGAATAAGAACCTATAGCAAATGTAGATGTTATAATTGCATTGAAGAAAGGAAAGCAAAAAAGATTTGATTAAATTGTCTTCGCATATGCATCATAGCATTTTTGCAAGAACACACGTATATTGATTCAGTCTTAAAGTGTCATCGATATTATCGGATATGTCTTGAAAATAAGAAATATTAAACTAAATTCTCAAGTACATCTCATAATAGTCAAGTCAACGCATTTGTGTGTTATACAAGGTAATCATCTATTTCCCTTCTCTTCTTCATGTTAACTCTAAACGTGAAGATGGAAAGAGAATTCGTATAAATTCACGAGGGCATGCACGCATATTTTCACGCGTACATAAACGTTACATCGAACTCTATGCTCACGTTTTGATAACAAACAGATCAGGTGTGGTAAATGAGTATGACATCTCCAAGGCAACGAAAGCAATAATAAAGAACAGTTTCTATCTACCTCTTCCACAAACTATCTCTGGAGCTTTCAGAACAAACATATGTTGCTAATAAAACCTCTCCTGGGGTCCAGCACATACTCGTAGCATCCTTACTGTAATTAATTATAACGAGTTTCTCTAAAGCGTAAGGAAAGGCACTGGGTTAGCATTGAGGTGTGTTGAGACATTTAGCGAATATCTACTGTTTTGGTTTTTTGTGTATAAATCTTTCAAGAGACTTCCCTAAAATTGACTTAAAGAATCATCTTTATAGTTAAGATAATGAACATGAAGCTTGCTTTTCCATATTCAGTTGTTGCCAGAAGAAAACCTCCCGCCACCTGTTATTTCTGTAAATTCGTAATGCAGTAGGAATGAGTACAAAATCTCTAAGTATTTTATTTGCAATAAAATGCTTCATATTCTGGTTGGTATATATTAAATACATCCTGTACACAAACAATTCATATTCACAAAAATAGATTAAATAGCCAAATTCATTTTTTATCATGTTTAAATCATGTGGTTATAGAAACAATTTGTTCTAAATCAATAAAAAGGTGACATTTAAATTGCATAATGTACAACTAGATTGAAATATAATATGTAAATATTTGTATTTAAAAAAAACCATTGCCTATCAAACAAAAAATCATTCAGGGATTTATGAAAACAAATGAGTATTGTTTTAGCACAAAACACACTCTACATCTTTTAAACACGTATCGTCTTTTAGTATGTTGATGTACCAACATGTATTTTGTTTATCACGGCGAGGTAGTGCTAAGCAAGAGGTCACTACACATTTGTTTTATCTACATGTAAGAGTTCTGCTTCAAGTATGGAGTCTATCCATACCCTAAAGCAATCACAACTATAGGAGTCTTCTTAAGTTAATTAAAAGTTGCCACGTCTAGATGCCTTAGCCTGAATTTGAGTATAGTTCAGGGCTCATTTTTATTTCATTTTAAATAATAATAATAAAAAAAAAATGATTTAAGCAAAATCAGCTATTATTTTTTCAGAGACTATATGAGAGTCTACTTAGAGTATTATTCTGTCTGTATAGGTTGCATCTGTCTCAAGGTCGGGTCAAGGTTAAATGGAGACAGTCTTCATACATTCGATGAGATGGACCATTGACTGTTACAATCGTTCAAAACAGTCAATCGGTCAAAACAGGAGTCCCCCTTTCATATAATATCTTAATAATTAAAGAAATGTCATTAAGATAACATTAATAAGTTTTCGAAACTTTTAAGGTATTTGTTAATTTCACACAACCCAAATCAATTAGTACTTATCCAAACTCTCTTTTTTGACAGCAACGCTGAACTTGCTTCATGATTACTTAATATTATGATGCCAGAGTATGAGACGGAACTTCGAGTTCATTTACACCATGTTAAACATACAATAAGATAGAGATACAAGAGCTGTTTTAATGAGTTTTTATACATCACGTTTTGTCATCATTAACCAGTTGGTAAGTGTTATTGCCTAGTTGTGGTTGTAATGTATAATCCTATATCCACTAGGTGATGACACAGACTAACCTAATATGGTCAAGGACCCACAGATTCATCAAGAGAAGCAGCGTCCGAATCCATCAATCATGTTTGTCATGTCAAGATCGTAGACAGAGTGGCCATCCCTTATTTATCATGTGCAGTGGAAACAATATGTTGTCATTAGTGTTCTTTGTAAGCCGCGAAGTTTATTAGAAAGTCGTTGTTTTGATGTCTTCAGCACATTGACAACAACGTGATATTGATTATTTAGGTATGATGTACTGGGAAAATCCTTGAACTTCACGTGCGACAGTTATGAAGAATTTGTTCGGTACATATCCTGTTTGAAGTCATCATTAATTTTTGGAGGAATGTTAAACCGTAACCATGATTAAAGAAACGCTGAAAGCGATCATGAAATCGTCGTACTTCAAATGGATCAAGTAAAAATCAAGTAAAACATAACATGAAGACTTTCTTTCTCTAATGGGTTTGTAGTTGGTGTAGTCAGTAAGAAAAGGTTAGAAATGAACGTTGGTGCTCCAAAATACGTACAACGAAACGAAAAGAGTTGGGCATAACAGTCGACCATAACGCAAGGAGGCGAGTCTCCCGTAAGCGAACTTCATGACAGTGTGTTACACAAGAGCCTTGAAATCAGTCAAGGATCTTATTCGGCAAGTCTAAATTTGAAAAACTTAGAAATAAAATAACGAGTAATCAAGGTACAGTAATTTCAAAGACCAAGGACTTGCATAGTGCTATGAACGTCTTTGCATAGACAATATTTTTGTAAAATTCTCATGTCAGGCATCCGCGGTGCCTATGAATAAAAAGTGATGATTCAGGGAAGTGAGACAGCTTGTCTCATCATCAACAAGCACCGACCCCCCCCCCCCCCCCCCCCCCCCCCCCCCCATAAGTACAGTAGCACGTGCTGGTCGTGTGTCTGCTGAGTGGAGGCCTGCAGGGACACATGATACGTCCCTGCTTATCCAGCTAATGAACGGAGACTGGCGCTGGGCCAGAGAGCTACTGGATACATCTGTAACAAGTTGAAACATCGTTATATAGCATAACATACTCAGTCATTAAGACCCTATAGTTCCCGACCTCTAGACTTTTGATATGAAAATTTTAATATAATCAAAAACACCTAGTTATTTAGTCTAGACTTTTATCTTATTGTAGGGTCTGACTTAATTAAGGGCTTTCCAGACCCTGAAAAAAGGTTAAATCTAAAGTTGATCAATGTGAAGACTTGGGAGCTGGATTTGAGAAACAAATTGATAAAATCTGAATGATTACTGTATATCTGTTTATTTTCAAATGCTTGTACAATCGACAAAGTCGCTCCAGAGACATAAAGCTAGTCAAAGTATAACATAGCTCATTAAATGCCACCATTATACTTGTATATGATATATGTATATGATATATACGATTCAAATGTAAATCGAAATGTGCTTTTAGACATTTGCATGTATATGAATACATGATAAGTAAATATACATATTAAATCTAAAATTCTAAAATGATATTCACCAACTATTTTATAAAAACTATGCATAGATTGTCTCATTATTTTGTATTAACAATATCTACAATAATAATGTATTACCTTAAACGTCCTTCAGGATGATGTAAAACATATTAACATGGTTGGTTACGACAATTATGATCATGACTTCAAATTGGCAAAACCCTATTAGATAAGAATATCATAATTACTGGCGTAAGCAATGAGTCTCACATGTTTCTGATCACTTAAACGTTATATCAATTGAACTACCCAATCAAATGAACAGTGGCTCTTCTAAATACATTAACATTGAAAGTATTTGCGTACTTGTCAATACATACCTTGGAGAGAAAATTTCTGATCATGAAAACATTCGTCATTGTAAAACAGTCCTCTGTCTACCAACTGACCAGACCGATGCGTTCATCGGTATCTCATGTATATACGAGAGATGGGATACATATGCTACTCAACAAACCCGAGATCATAACATTGAGATGCTACGTAACATTATTATATCAGAGATCGACTGGGCTATTCAGTTGCAACTTTCACAGATAGGGGTCCATTTTAAGCCCCATCGTCATACTTACATGCAGTTAACTGGACGATGAATACAGTAAAAATACTTTTTAAAACATTGAACTACACTTTGAATATGGGTCTTTAATCAATCGTGACAAATCATTCTATATATGTTAGTACCCCAGTACATCCTATCGTTCCAACAAAACGTGTTATACAAACTAGCCCATTCCATCCAATTCATATAGTCACATCTCCAAACAAACTGGATCATACATTTCTATTCAAATAACTATCTTAAATTTACATCATTATTTATATGTCGGAATTATCTGTGGAGGAGATTAGCTTAATACATATATTCAATTATTCTGATATCATATCAATATTTATCTATGTATTTATTGTATTCATTTATTCCTTTTAGTAGACAATCTCAATTAAAAAATCGAATGTTTAATGTTTACTGAAACAGTTTTCTCGTGTTACCAGTAGTAAATGGTACTCTCCGGACCAATAATTGATTACATAAAAATCGCTTATCAAAGATGTTACATGATCCGATCATACAGTATGACAAACAGCCTGCTTCCCTGCACGAGTCCAAGATACAAGATCGGGTAACATAACATGAGGTTACATAACATGTTGCATGTTCTACTGAATATATAGCGGGTGGATGGTCATCTTCCTCAGAGAAGTTCTAGCCGGGTAAGTAGACACCAGCTGCAGAGGTCTAGATACCGTAACTCGTAACTGTATAACATTACTCAGTAGCGAGGAGTTAAGTCATTTACAGATTTGTACCCGAGGTCTCAGTTGAAAATTGGTATGCAAGTACGGTCGAAACAAAATGATTTCATCAGCGTAACTATACCACCTATATCTGTAAGTAAATGAATTGTTAAATTTAAATTAAAAAACACGATCAATGTTATGTTTTGCCCTCCAAAGAATCACATTTAAAACTATTTATCTATAAATGGATGTGAAATTTCAATTGCAGGACTCGATCGTATCTACCTTCTTCTATTTCGATTCATCCAAAGTCTGACTCAAAATGGCCGCCTACGACCCCGCCGATCCTGATATGCAGTACCTTGCTATCGACCGCAAGAAGATCCTGAAAGAACAAAACAAAGCCTTTGATGCAAAGAAGGCATGCTGGGTACCGGATGAAGAACAGGGATTCGTTGCAGGAATGCTGCAAAGCACCAAGGGCGATGACGTCACTGTTCTCCTTGTTGAGTCAAATCAGGTAAATTTAATTGTTTGAGAGTACGAGATTTTACGTACGATTCATTCAATGTTATTTTGTTTCTTGAAATCGTTAAAAGTGTTTCCATTAGTAGACATCATATATTATCAAAATGAATAACCTCTCATTAGCTTTTGTTTTTTGTACTTCCAAACTGACCAATGGATATAGTTGTCTTTTACTGTTGTGATCAATGTAATTTGATAGTTTGTATTACTTGAGTTAGATATATATCATTTCATTACATATTACTATGTATACTTATTTAAATGCAACAGACCAAAACCCTCAAGAAGGACCTGATCCAGTCGATGAACCCTCCCAAATACGAGAAGTTCGAAGATATCGCTGAACTGACGTACCTGAACGAAGCCAGCGTTCTGTACAACCTGAGAGCCAGATACACGTCCGGGCTTATCTATGTAAGTACCACATCAAATGTTACCTTTTTAACACATCAATAGCTTATCTATGTAAGTAGTCCACCTTTCTATTGTGAGAAAATATATTCGCCATGAAGAAATTAAAAAGCCAATTCTACATTTCAATGAATCAGAACAAACATGAAAAAATAATATGCATTGTAAGACTGAATTTATCTCTGATTGAACCGTTATTACAGACCTACTCCGGCCTGTTCTGTATCGCCATTAACCCGTACCGTCGTCTCCCCATCTACACCCCACAAATCGTGGGTAAATACCGGGGCAAGAGGAAGACTGAGATGCCCCCTCACTTGTTCTCTGTCTCAGACAACGCCTACCAATTCATGGTGCAAGGTAACTGATTTTACAGACATAAAATATCAAACACAATTTCCAATAATGCGACCTCACTATAATCACGATAGATAAGATAAGATAGATAGATAATGCTTTATTACCCGAAAGGGAATTTTGTGTTCATCAGGGTTAAGAACATGTAGACAACATTTAAGACATGAGTAACAACAGTGATATTCTATACATTATAACAATATATTGGTAAAAGTTGTAGATGGTAGATATGATAAAAGAAGATCTTGAATGCGGAATGAATCTGTCACTACATCTATCTTCAGTAACATAAGTATGAAAGATGAACAAATTCTTCCTTTACATACATACTTAAAACTTCTTCTTTGAGAGGCATTTAAGGAACTGGTTTGATGAAGAAGAAAAAGTTGGTATGGATAATCAACTTCCTTATTGCATAACATGCAACGTTAGTGTCTACACAGATACGTCGCATTTCATTCAATGAAGAAGTTGATTATCCATAACATCCTCTATTTCCTTCAAGTAATACTTCGTAGATAATGTAAATGTGGATGATAAATGGATTGACATTACAATAACTATAAGTGAATGTATATTTCTTAGACACCATTTCCGTTTGAACTTTCATTTCTTACTTGTTGCTTTTCAGATCGTGAGAACCAGTCTATGCTCATCACGTAAGTTAACCATTCTATAATCATCTAATCGGCATTATTACAATTTAAGTTTAAGGCAAATGCTATTTTCTATCGCTTCAAATCTGTTGTGGTTGATATAAGAAGTTTCAAGAAGTTTGTTGGAAATGAATTTAATGCTCAATTTATGTATTTTCTTCACAGTGGCGAGTCTGGAGCTGGTAAGACTGAGAACACTAAGAAGGTTATCGCCTACTTCGCCTACGTCGCCGCCGCCTCTAAGGGAGATGACGCAGAGAAGGATGAAAAGAAGGTAATGGTTTATTATTGAATCAAATATTGTAATGTATTTGAGATTTAAACTGAAAACGTTGAAAATAATCCTCGTTTCCAGTGATTTCTAGATTAAAAAAAACCTTTCTTTCATTTCCAGGGTTCCCTTGAAGACCAGATTGTGCAGGCTAACCCTGTTCTTGAGGCCTACGGTAACGCCAAGACGTCCCGTAACAACAACTCCTCCAGATTCGTAAGTGAATTTAATTCAGCTCATAAATTGATGCATCAAAACAAATTGATACATCGTACTTGAATTTTTATATAGAAAAGTGTTGGATTTAACACATACATTTTTACTCACTTAAGATGTGATCGAGTTTTTATTTTGAATATTTACACAATCCGCAATATTCGCGGGAAAAATTATATGCTTATGATAAATATTTATTTATTTAAAAAAAAGAAGAAAAACTAATATAGATTTTCACATAAACCAGATCAATCTGAAAATCTATGTTGTACTCGCAGTTTGACACGTGTATCTTTGTTACAGGGAAAGTTTGTGAGGATCCACTTTGCTTCCTCTGGAAAGATTGCTGGAGCTGACATTGAAACTTGTGAGTATCCCATGATAAGTGAAAATTGGCAAACGATCTTATTCCGAAAATATTTCTTTTGTAACCTGATAGATTGCGACAATTCATAGCAGGAGTTGTTTTTATTGATACGTAAAGGTGATTAAATGATCTAATATTCTAAAATATCGAAGTAATAGGCCTGTTTGAGAGTTCCTTTCAAGATTCAACATTAATTTATTTCGTATGAATGGACATGACGTGTAGAATATTCGTTGAAAAATTAACTGATCCACAGAATCGATCTTTGAGTTTGACACAAAGCAGATACATTGAGAGTAAATCGAGTCAAACAGAAATAACACGATAACCCAAACCGCGTTTATGTTTTTTGTAGATTACATTTTAATTTAAGATCATATTCTCTTTCTGAACACCAGATCTGCTTGAAAAGTCTCGGGTAACCTACCAACAGTCCGTGGAGAGAAACTACCACATCTTCTACCAGATGCTGACTGGAGCTGTACCATCAGTCACTGGTGAGTTGTAATTTTAAAATTCATAACTTGAAAGTTCATTGGTGATGATCAATATTTACTTTACCATCAGTCACTGGTGAGACACTTAACTTTGCTTTGTTTTTCATTTAGCACACAAAGAAAAATATCACTTAGATAAGATTGAAGTGAAGTATTTTATTCAGTTTAACTGTATCAAAACAACATTTTACAGATGGAAAATACTTGTTTTGACAAATTGTATACATATCATCTTTCAGAAACAATCTTGGCCAACCCTGACGCTGGTCTCTTCTCCTTCATCAACCAGGGAGTTCTCACTGTCAACGGTATTGATGATGTTGAAGAAATGAAGATGACTGATGTAAGTTCGCAAAGTCACAAATATGGCGCCACATCATTGAACATCATTAAATAAACGTTTATAGTATTTTGCTTAAAGACAGTGAGTAAAACGTAGTTTGTCCATTTCAGGCTGCTTTTGACGTCCTTGGCTTTACTGCTGACGAGAAGACCAGCGCCTACAAATGCACTGGTTCCATCCTCCACATGGGTGAGATGAAATTCAAACAGAAGGGTGAACAGGCTGAGCCCGATGGAACTGCTGAGGCTGAGAAGGTCTCCTTCCTTCTGGGTGTCAACTGTGGTGACTTCCTCAAGGCCTTGTGCAAACCAAAGATCAAGGTTGCTATGGACTACGTCACCCAGGGTCGTACCAAGGATCAGGTCGTGTACTCTGTTGGAGCTTTGGCTAAGTCTCTGTACGATCGTGTCTTCAACTGGCTGGTGAAGACAGTCAACCACAGTCTTGACACCAAGAAACCAAGACAGTTCTTCATTGGTGTGCTGGATATCGCTGGATTTGAAATCTTTGATGTAAGTTTTCTTTAAACATCAACTAACCTCGACTTTACCACTTCTCGATTTTCGTTCAAAGATTTTTCAAAAAAATTTAAACTGGGCTTGATTTTTGTTAAATTGTCCAATAAACACCTTTAATTAGCCTTTCATTGAGACAGCGTAATTATTGGCTGTAAAAACGGTGGCATCCACTAACGCCTACAGGGACAAATGCCTACAGCCTTATCAAAACATAGTTATGCAACACTGGGTGTGAATTCAACTGCCTTCAACCTTTCTTCAAAATGGAATGTCCCATTGCTTGGTGGACAAATGCCTACAGTGAATACAAAACAATATTTATTAGACTTCATTTATTTATTTATTTCATGGTATCTGTTCATCATTTTCCAACATTTCCCCTTGTATGCCCTTTTTCTTAACTTTTTGTATCAAGCCTGTTTTCCAGACCGTATCAAATGCTTTACTAAAGTCTAGGAAGACTGCTGTAATAAATTTATTACTTTGTTGAGCTTGTCTGATAGAGTATTGTAATCTAACAATATGATCAGTGGTGCTATAGGATTTTCTATATCCTGATTGATTCTGTGTTATCAATTCGTTAGTTTCTAGATAGTGTTGTATGATTGGATTTTTGCCTTACTTATTAAAGTTTTAACCTTATTTCTAGCTGCTGCCGCTTGTTGTATTAACTTTTTATCCTTTTTAGCTTTTTTCCTGAGCAGTTTTCTTTCTTTAGCAAAGAAGACTTTGGTTACAAGCATTATAAAACAAAACATTTCCTTCTCACTTTGAATAGTCATTCTCAAATAGATCATAAGAACGGAAATAATTAAGAAAACAATAGCTGAGTAGTAAATTTTAATTGTACAAACTTTTCAAAACAATGGATCTTAGGCTGTGCTGCTCTTAACTCCCCTAATCCCTGAGCTTGTTATTACTTCTCTAGTGTAGGCGTCTGTCAACACTAATTGGAACAGTTCATTTGTGTGCAGGTTAGCATATCGTTGTCATAACACTCTCTGTAGGCAATTATCCCTGTAGGCGTTTGTCACTGTAGGCGTTATTAACCCTAACCGTAAAAACCCCACCTGGGTCAGGGGCCATAAAACTCGCGCGTGTGTGACGTAATAAACAGACTACACAGATTAACATATCATTATTTGAACTGAAATACTGCCTAAATAATTGTTTAATTACCATTGATGTGGATATCTTTTTTACGCGAAATGTTTATTAGTGTTACATCGTAAAATGATTTATCTAACTGGGTGGAAAACATTTTCTGAAAATCGTTTATTATTGGGTTTTGTCTGTGGTATTGTTATGATAGATTATAGATATAACGAGACTACTTCTGCTTATGACGTCACAAAAAGGGGGTGTAACCAGTGACGGGCAGTAATGCATTCAATGGTTTGTTGCCAGATAGGTCTAAGCGGTCCATCAAAAGTGGCATTTAAAAACGGCTTTCATTACCAAACTGAACATATTTGAGTAGCGACCTTTGGCGCACTATACAATATTGTAATCAGACTTTAATATAACTCAAATAAAATTGTGAAATATGTTTGTGGTTATATGAACTTTAATAACGATTTAAGGAGTATGAAAGTATTGAAGCACTAGAAAAAGAAATTGACACATGTATTTATTTATTTAAAGTTCAGGCCCATGTCAACATATATTAATTTCATGCCTCTGAATCAATGCTGAATTCATGTTTTCTTTCAACAGTTCAACAGTTTCGAGCAGCTGTGTATCAACTACACCAACGAACGTCTCCAGCAGTTCTTCAACCACCACATGTTTGTGCTGGAACAGGAAGAATACAAGAAGGAAGGAATCCAATGGCAATTCATCGACTTCGGTATGGACTTGCAAGCCTGTATCGAGTTGATTGAGAAGGTATGCTGTATGCTGCTTAGTTATTGATGATTTCTTGTTGAACATCTAAAACTTGTAGGACCTAGCTCAACAATACTTGGTGTATGGATCAATCATTGTGTGTAAATGGTTTCAACTTCTTTTTATTGATTATTTTTGACAGTTACCATGGAAACCTTACTTTAATCTTCGTTTCCGCAGCAAACTAAAAAAACCTGTAATACCTAGCTCAAAGAAAGTTGATACATGGATCAATCATTGTCTGTAGAGGTGCCTTTTAGGGGTTTCAACTTCTTTTGATTCATATTTTTGTAGGTTTCCATGAAAACGTTACTCTGAATTTCGTTTCCGGAATAAATGTTAGATGTAGCTCAAAGAAATCAGCTATTTTTACATATATACTATATGTTGGATTGATGTCTATATTTGATATCATTACAAGACTCGTGTTCATGTGGTAAGAATTTACACCCGTTCAACATCTACAATTTAACAATATATTTCTCAGCCCCTTGGTATCCTGTCCATCCTCGAGGAAGAGTGTATGTTCCCCAAGGCTTCTGACAAAACCTTCAAGGACAAACTTACCCAGAACCACATGGGCAAATCTCCCAACTTCTTGAAACCATCAAAGTCAATGAAGGGAGGTGCACATGGTGACTTTGCTCTGAAGCACTATGCTGGAACTGTTCCCTACAACATTGGAGGCTGGCTCGAGAAGAACAAGGATCCAGTCAATGAAACAATCGTTGAGTTGATGAAGCAGTCAAAGGAACCCCTTGTGGCTATGCTGTTTTCATCCCCTGGAGGTAATTATCAACGATGAGTGAACCTTTTTTCACAATGCCCTTTAAAAGCAGACAAAGTGCTTATCTCGTCCCGTTGAGTTGATTAAATGGAAATAGATGGAAATTTGGTAGATTGACCAAATTCCTGAAAAAATATGCAGAAAAGAAAAACTAATCTTGAATGATCAACGAATACAGATGTAACATTATAAATCTTATAATTTCTACAGAGGGTGATGCAGCAGCTGCTGGTGGTGGAAAGAAGAAGAAGAAGAGTTCTGCCTTCCAGACCATCTCAGCTACTCACAGGGTTAGTACGATGCTTTAAGGACATTCTGATTATTATTCAAAGTATTGCAAATATTCATACACACTTAAAAATCTCAATAAGATGAATAAAGAAAAGTTTTGAAGCTGTCCTGCAGCGTATGCAATGTCATTTCATCTTTTTTTTGACAGGAATCTCTGAACAAGCTGATGAAGAATCTGTACACAACTCACCCCCACTTTGTGCGTTGTATCATCCCCAACGAGACCAAGACTCCAGGTCTGATTGATGCTGGCCTTGTGCTCCACCAGCTGCAGTGTAACGGTGTACTTGAGGGTATCCGTATCTGTAGGAAGGGTTTCCCAAGCAGAGTCGTCTATTCAGAATTCAAACAGAGGTAAATGAAGTTATTAAATTAGAAAAAAATACCCGTCTGAGTTTCATTTGTCTCAAGCAAGCAAAATTTTAACTTTCAAAATAATGTTGTAATCTTTCAAGTCACATGAGTAAAAGCGTTGATAAACATTGACATTATATCATATTGATATTTGATATTCAATTTCAGATATTCAATCTTGGCTCCAAATTCTATTCCCGAAGGATTCGTGGAAGGAAAAGTGGTGTCTGGGAAAATCCTTGAAGGTCTTGAAATGGACAAGGAAGATTACCGTCTTGGAAACACCAAGGTCTTCTTCAAGGCTGGAATCCTTGGTTACCTTGAGGAGCTCCGTGATGAACGTCTGTCCGTGGTCGTCGCTCTCTTCCAAGCTCATATCCGTGGTTACCTGATGCGCAAATACCTGAAGAATCTCCATGACAAGAGAGTTGCCTTGGAACTTGTCCAGAAGAACATCCGCAAATGGCTAGCTGTGAGAAACTGGGTCTGGTTCAAGTTCTACACCAAGATCAAGCCTCTTCTCAGCGTTGCCGCTGCCGAAGACGAGATGAAACAGAAGGAAGAAGCTCTTGCGAAGGCAAAGGAAGATATGGAGAAGAATTCACAGAGAACCAAAGATCTTGAAGAACAGAATGTCACTCTTATGGAAGCCAAGAATAACCTGTTCCTGCAGGTTCAGACCCAACAAGACACGATTGACGAACACGAGGAAAGGATTGAGCAACTTCTGAAGGAAAAGCAAGACTTTGACCAACATTACAAGGAACTTGAAGACAAGCTATTGGATGAAGAGGACACTAATGATCATTTGGTTGAAAAACAGAAACAGCTTGAAGGCAAGATTACAGATATGCAAACAACTCTAGAGAATTTTGAAACGAGTCTAATGAAATCTGAGCAGGAATGCAAAACTAAAGACGGGCAGATCAGAACTCTCACTGACGAGGTAACACAGAAGGATGAAGCAATGGTTAAGCTTTCTAAGGCAAAGAAAGATCTTGAAGACAAACTTAGAACAACAGGGGATGATTTGCAAGCCGAGGAGGACAAAGTGAACCATCTCAACAAGTTGAAGACAAAGCTTGAAAACACCCTGGATGAGCTTGAGGACAACCTTGAGCGAGAGAAGAAGATGAGAGGAGATGTGGAGAAGGCCAAGAAGAAGCTGGAGCAAGAGTTCAAAATGTCCCAGGAAACCATAATGGAACTCGAACAGATCAGGGTTGATCTTCAGGATTCTGGAAAAAAGTAAGATTCCTTTGATAAAAATCTACTAAGAAAAACAAACATTCTTGTTAAACGTTTAAAATACTTTATAATAAATGCAATTGTATTTCATGTCAAAGGGATACCTAAATAAAATAAATAAATATTTGTATTCTAGGAAAGAGAAGGAAATCGCCAACCTTAACTCCCAACTTGAAGATGAACAAAACCATGCAAATCAGATGCAGAAGAAAATGAAGGAAATGCAGGTATGTGTTCGTACTGAAACTCCATGTTTGGTGAACCATGTTGTTATTATTTATATTATTTATAAATGCAAACACTTCAAAGAATTTAAACAAACACGAATTATACACCTAAGGTAATTGTCATACTTGTCATACATAATTGATGATAATTATTTTACTTTTTAACTTCCTACAGAACCAAATCGAAGAACTTGAACAAGACCTTGAATCAGAGAGGCAGATGCGAGGAAAGGTAAGACTTGCACATTCATTAGCCTTAACACAATTATATTTGTAAACGTTACAAATGCCTTACTATCACAACTAACTGTGGCCAAATATTTCATTTAATTTTTGTTTTAACTGTTTGTGTGACTGTGTTGTTTTTGTCCATATTCAGCAGTGTGCTATCCTTGGGACTGAATTGATAGATTGTCATACTCATCGTCTTTGCTTAAACTGAGATAAATAGCACGTGTTCATGATTTCTGATCGTTGCACATCTCACTGTGTTGCAGATCGAGAAGCAGAGACTGGAGCTGGCCAGAGAGATGGAGGAGTTGACAGAGAGACTCGACGAAGCTGGAGGTGCTACTGCAGCTCAGGTGGGTGACATTTATGAAAGCATAACATGACTATCTCTGAGAGAAACATTCTATATATATGAATTAGTCAGACCAGTCATTTTCTCCACACAGAGGCAACTCGGGTGTGAATGAGCTGCCTCTGTTGGGATTGAAAGCAGACCAGTAAGGGTACGACAGAAAACAAATAGTTTACACTCTGTGTTCAACACATTCGTTATTTTATCAGTTGAAGCTTCTATTCATTTGACCATTCCAATTTTCCATTACCGGTTCCGTCATCAGTCCAAATATGAACCACAATATTTTCTCGTATTTGGTAATTGATGAAAACGTTGATTCTTGTAAAAAATGACAAACTTATAAAATGATTACAACATACATCACGTAGTCACCAAAAACTATTGATTTTTTGTTCAACAAATGCTCTGATACTCCAGGTTGAGTTGAACAAGAAGCGAGAGCAGGAGCTGAGCAAGCTGCGACGTGAGATGGAGGAGACGAGCATGCAGCACGAGAGTCAGGTGTCTCTCATGAGGAAGAAGCAGAGCGACATGGCCAGCGAGATGGGCGAGCAGATCGAGCTGCTTCAGAAGACCAAGAGCAGGTGCGTGCTCAGGGGAGAGTTTTTATAAGGCTAAAGGAATTAATAAAGCATGTAATTAAATTAGTAAATAAGAAAAATTACATGAAGAATTTGGGAATAAATGGTTTGATCTAAAACAAATAATCAAATGGAATGATAAAACTTTTTTTCTGTTACCCTTCTGATACCCTTAAACTTCAAATTTTAAAGACCTTAAAGCAATTAAAAATAATGAATTGTTTGAAGTTTATTGATTAAACTGCCCTCTTACCAGAATGGAGAAGGAAAAGGCGCAAATGAAGGCTGAAATGGAAGATATGATGTCAGAACTTGAACACTCAAAGAAGAACAGAGTATGTAGATGAAATATCAATTCATATAACCATGTTGTACATTATACTTACTAAGTATCTAATATCATTATCACATCACACACCCTCTGTACATTACGCCAGTGTTCTGCATATAATGTAATTATATAATGGAAATGAAGGCATATTTTGTAAAAAAAGATCGTACAAACACTATGAGAGTAGCAGTTTCCTGATATAATCTTAATGAGTGAACTTTTTTTAACGCCTCTTTAACAAAATAACAGTTCTCTTGGATACACTGAAACCTTCTAATTTTACCTATTCTTGATTTCAGGGATGTTCCGACGTGGTGTCCAAGCAGACCCAGAGTCAGCTGAACGAGCTGAGCGCCCAGGTCGAGGAGTCCACTCGTATGGTCAGTGATCTGCAGACCCAGAAGGCGAGACTGACCACCGAGGCTGGTGACCTCACCAGACAGCTGGAGGAGTCTGAACGTAGCCTGAGCAAGATGCACAAAGAGAGGAACTCACTGTCCAGCCAACTGGAGGAGAACAGAAACACTCTTGAGGAAGAGACAAAGGTTTGTAACAATGTCCTTGTCTGCTGTCTAAAATTTTAAGTAGCATGTACTAAATACGCTCAAACATATTAGCATCAATTATATAAGTTGTCAACAACCATAGTCATTGATAATATATACCCTCCACATTCCGAAATCATCCCAAAACAATACACGCAAAAACAATATGTCAATTAACCTTTTCTAAGGAGCACAAACAGCACAAACAATTAACTTGATATCACTAAGACTATGTCATACATAAAATATCTGATATCTCCTCCTATAGATGAGACAGAAGGCGCAGGCGGAGGTCCGTCACCTGAACGCGGAGCTGGACAGTCTGAGTGTTCAGCTGGAGGACGAGCAGGAGAGCAGGGCCAACACTCAGAGGCTTCTCTCCAAGGCCAACAGCGAGGTCATGCAGTGGAAGTCCAAGTTCGAGACCGAGGGGTCCTCACGGGTTGAGGAGCTTGAGGAGGCCAAGTGAGTTACAGAGAATATCAAGATACATGCATACTGTGACTAATTTGTCACCCAATCAGTTCATATTTTGCGACTTCTGTAAATAGTTATGTTTCAATGATTATAAAGAGTGTGAAAGAAGACATTTATGTTTAAGGTTTTAAAATGATTTTGTGAGCAAATGCTGTTCTTTGTTGATTAAACATATCTTAACTTACTCATATGTCTGGGTTTACGAAAATTGTATGTAGAATCAGGCATTATTAATCTACAGTTAGTTTGTTCTTCAAAACATCAGATGGACATCCTAGTGAAGATTGATAAATAGGTTGTCATATACAGATCATATTCACCATGAAACATTCGATAAGTTATTTTGTTTTTCTAGACGCCGACTCCAGGCCAAACTATCCGAGGCTGAACAGATGATGGAGGCTGCTGTAACAAAATGCGGCTCTCTTGAAAAGGCAAAGGCTAGAATGGAAGGCGAGATGGAGGATCTCATGATCGATGTTGAAAGGGTAAGCACAATGAACACTTCAAGAACATACACCTTCATTTAGAGAAGACTGAAATGAACTGACAAGCTAGAAATTTGCTCTACACACTTAAAGCAATTCTTCTTAAAGTAAACAAATTCTGTTTATTAGAATAGTTCATTCACGTAAACCTTTTCCACGTGTTGCTATCAACTTCCCTTTTTAAATCAGATCACAATTTTAAACAAAAATTTCCTTTTGAACTTATTTATCATTGTCTCCTCCCTAAAATATTAAAACAAAAATTCAATGTCGTTTCCACCTACACCTTGCAGGCCAACGTTGCTGCTAACAGCATGGAGAAGAAGCAGCGCAGTTTCGACAAGACGGTGCAGGAGTGGCAGTCCAAGGTGCGGGACCTGCAGATGGAGCTGGAGATGTCCCAGAAGGAGACCAGAGCATACTCGACCGATATCTTCCGTCAGCGTAGCGAGATGGATGAGTTCCACTCACAGATGGACATCCTGAAGAGAGAGAATAAGAACCTTGCTGGTGGGTCTTAGTTAGATATTCTTCCATAAAGATAGTGAACACTTTAAATAGAACTACATTTTCTTCAGTGCAATCGAATCTCTTGATTGACTGGCACATGAAGCCAAACATCTGCAACACTGCAGCACAAACAGCTCTCAACATGTAAACAAGTCAATCCTTACATAAACCAATTGTTTCATTGACGTCCGTCCAAATGACGGCGAATAAGATCCTACTATCCTAACAATATTCAAGACACGTTCCTCGGATGTCCCGAGATGAAGAGGAGACTTTACGTGCCAGCTGAGCGAGGATGTGTCACATTAACAATGAAAACCTTGATTACCTCCGAAAGTAAGGTATAATATAACAGACTAAAACAGGCTAAAATCCCGGTTCTATCACATCATGGTATCCCTCATAAAACTAATACATCCCTTCTCAATTCCCAGATGAAATCACGGACCTGACCCGCCAGCTGAGCGTGGACGGTCTAACAATGCCACGTTATCAATTAAATCCTTGATTACCTTCGAAAGTAAGGTATAAAATAACTACAGACTAGAACCCTGTTGTCATCAAATTATTGTATCCCTCATAAAACTAATTCCTCCCTTATCAATCCCCAGATGAAATCACGGACCTGACCCGCCAGCTGAGCGAGGACGGCCACAACGTGCACGATATGGAGAAGATGAAGAAGAAGCTGTCCCTGGAGAAGGAGGAGCTGCAGGCGGCCCTGATAGAGGCTGAGGCTGCCCTGGAGCAGGAGGAGGCCAAGGTGGTCAGAGCGCAGCTGGAGCTCTCTCAGAACAAGGCTGAGTGGGACCGGCGTCTCGCAGAGAAGGAGGATGAGTTTGATAACACTCGGTATGTTGGATGTGACAATGAACTGATGTTGCTTTTCACTGACTTATTGAGCTAGGGAAAGGTTTGATAAACTCAGTATGTAGAAGGTGGCAATGAACTTGTGTTGCTTTTTACCCACTTATTCGTTTTGCTCGTGGAGCTTTGATTAACTCGGTATGTAGGATGTGATAATGAATGGATGTCGCTTGACACTAACTTATTCGTTTAGCTATGTAAAGGTTTGATTACATTCGGAATTAAGGATGCGATAATCAATTCATAAAGCATATCACTGAATAATATTATTTTATCTGAGTTAATGTTATTTTTAAATAAGTATATCAAGCATCAATACGGTAGATTCATTTCCGATTACTATTGTTTGGGTTATCAGCGATATTTAGTTTTTTCCAACTTTTATTTTAATTTCTGATTTACCTTCTATACATACAGACATAGTTGTTTCACAATGTTTTCAAACATAAGATTTAACGTGTCCCATTTATGTTTACAAAATTAATTATTCAACGTTGAGCATTTGTTGAAAAAAATGAATATCTAATCAAAACAACAATGATTGCAATTCATTGAATGACATTCCTTTTACTTCAGTCGCAATCACCAACGTGCCATCGAATCTATGCAAGTCAGCCTTGATTCTGAGAATAAGAGCAAAAATGAAGCAATCAGAATCAAGAAGAAGCTTGAACAGGACATCAACGAACTTGAAATCACTGTGGACATCGCCAACCAGGCAAAGACAGAATGTGAAGCTTGTCTGAAGAAATACCAGAATCAATTTAAGGTTTGTAAACTAATGCATTCATCATTTGAATTACAATAACACAGCAATATGTGAAAGGCATCAGTTAAATGTATTAAAACAGATTTGAATTTCTCTGAATTTTCCATTTAAATCAATATGAATCAAAAGATCACATGCATGCTTAATATCTCAATGAAACTATGTCGTCTTTTCATGATTACAGGAAACAGAGAGTGCCCTTGAAGAGGAACACAGAAGACGCGAGGAGGCTCGTGAAGCCCTTCAATCTATCGAACGCCGCTACGCCTCTCTGAAGAGCGAGAACGAGCAGATGCGTACAGGACTGGAATCTGCAGAACGTGCCCGTAAGGTAGCTGAGGCGGAGCTGATGGACTGTGAAACCAGGAACACTGAGCTGGTGTCCCAAGTATCAACCGTTACCGCTCAGAAGAGGAAGATCGATATTGAACTGAGCACTGCTAATGCTGACCTTGAGGACGCCCGTGTGGAGCTGAAGACTGCCGAGGACAACTACAAGAGAGCTGTTGCTGATGCTGCCCGTCTCGCTGATGAGTTGAGAGCTGAACAGGAGCACAGCAGACAGATGGACAAGATGAAGAGACACCTGGAGGTTCAGGTGAAGGAACTCCAGGTCCGATGTGATGAGGCGGAGTCTCAGGCACTCAAGGGAGGCAAGCTCGCCATTCAGAAGCTCGAACAGAAGGTTTGTTCTTTCATTTATATTGACACCTATCAGTGTCTTTAACCTAGCACTTTATTTGTTACATCATAAATGACTCTGTACGGGGCTACTTTATTTATTAGCACTCGTTGTGTCCATAATTATATCTGACCTCTGTTATAGAGAGTTAGCGACTTATCCTGGCTACGATTTCAATATCTTGAATTCTTCTTTGATAAACGCTATCCTTCTCAAAGTCTTCAGTATTGTGTTAAGATTACGTTATACAAATTTTGAAAACCTTAATTTGAAAAACACCCATCAAACTTCTTAACCTTATTTTCAGATCCGCGAACTCGAGAAGGAACTTGATGTTGAACAACGCCGCCATCTTGAAACCAGCAAGACCTCCCGCGTGTATGAACGTCGTCTGAAGGAGATCAACTTCCAGGTGGATGAAGACAAGAAGAACCAGGACAGACTGCAGGCTATCAACGAGAAGCTCAACATGAAGATCAAGACTATCAGAACCCAGATGGAAGAAGCGGTGAGACAACATTTCATTTAGGATAATTATCTTCTGAAGACATAAATGCAAAACGAGAAATAACATATGGATTCGTCCTGAAAGAAATATTATATAAATGTTTTAAAAAATATTTGTATTTCTCCAAAATACATCGTAGTAATATTATGTATAATAATAATGATAAATCAATGATATATATACATGACAGATCAAATTGAGATGTAATGTATATGTATATGCCCGCCGCTAATGGCTGACATATTGCCCAAGCGGCGGAAAACAATAACTCACTCATTAAATGTATATGTTTAATAATATTTCCCGAAATACAAATAAACCAGTGAACTATATGACATGAGGTTGTGGTAGACGAAAACATTCACATATTAGGAAACTCCCTTTATTTATCGTTTAAACCTACATTCTATGTATACTAAAAAAATCAATTTTTTTCGCTTCAGGAGGAGACGGCTGCCGTGAACCTGAACAAGTACCGCCGTGCTCAGCAGGAGTATGACGATGCTCAGCAGAGAGCTGACTCGGCCGAGACCGCCCTGCAGAACATGAGGACGAGGAACAGGCGCTCTGTGTCAGTGGCTAGGAACTAGGTGGATCCCAACACTGGTCTGGAGGAGTCGAGGAGCTTCTGAAGGAAACTAATAGAATGAAACTGCTTAATCAAATCAACTACCTCTGATGCCATATAAATGACAAGGTGGATATCAATACTGTTATGGAGGATTCTTAAGCCTCTAAAGGAAACTGATAGAATGAAACTATCATTGATGTTATATAAATTACCCATTCTTAATTGGATTGATATTTTATGTATCGATATTGCACTATGACAAAACTGCTGTAGATTTATCAATAAAAACTAAGAAGAGGAGCCTAATGGAATTGAATTATGGTTGAAGTTTCATATATCATGTATTAATAATTTAAGACGAACTATCATTGGTATTACATAGAATTGGTCTATGTTTCGTCCTATATCAAAATTCCAACATGACAAAAGCTACCAAAAGACTCCAAACAAATCAAGAACGCTTTGTGAACCGATGACATCACTGGTCCATAAGCTCTTTTTCCTCTGTTTATAGGTTTAAAGTTAGACATTGTTTTAAAACTGTTTCAGCAATGTGATTTGACCGAGAAATTCCATTTTCTACTTATTTATGAAACTTAATCTATCATACCTTGTACATTCATTCACATAGGTATTGTGATATTTATTAGTTTCTCGTTTCCATAATCTGGAATAAAAGAACGCATCTCAAGTATTCTCTTTGTTGTGTTGTATATGTTATCAACAGTGGTCAGTCTGAAGTCAGTGAAGGACCCCTTGCCAAAAATACATCCAAAGATAAAATAAGCATTGGCTTTATCCTAATTTCCGAACTTGATATGAAAAAAAAGCGTAAATCATAAAATATCGATATCTGTTGCTGAAATATGATTTACAAAAATGTATTATCATAATTTGTGTTTCTAAAAGTTAATCAAGAACTGTTTCATCATATCAACGGAACATTACATGAATATTAGTTTACTACTGTGCAAAACTACAAATATACGATAATGACCACAAGAATATTCAATCAAGACCGAAAACCTAGCAGTTAACAATTACTATTGACATATATCAACATATAGATATAGAGTCGTGTTCCACAAGATCCACAAGACAATAAATCATACCAAGAACATAAAAACTTACCTGTATATATAGGAGGGTCTGATAATCAAATTACTTTGAATACTTCAATACAATATTTGACACTTTTTTTAACATTAATAATTTGCATCAAAAGTGCAAAAATAGAAGGCGATGCTTTTGTGGTGTATAACTTCCCTGTTTTTTTATTGTGTAAAAATTTTGTTCTTTATTTCAAAAAACTTTTCGATCTAGGGACAACATTTTCCTTATTTTAATATCATTGAACCAAACTATACCTAATGAGCATGATATTCTAATTGTAATGCATCATAGACTCTGGTTAAATATATATTTATCGTTCAATAAATAATAAACAATGGAGAATCTAGATGCAACAGCTGGCGTATAAAACAATGCAATCTCATAGTCAACAGATTACTTGATAATCATCTGACATTTGAATGTTAATGAGTGAATATTTCCCTGAATGGTATAAATAGATAAGTGGATAAATACGTCAAACCTAAACCTACACTCACACATACACGGTCAGTTATGTTGTCCTTTCGTCTCTTCCAGTCGTAAGTATTCAGTTAAAATGTTAGTATTGTGCATATTTAAATGTTTTGGGCATCATCAGTACCCGTGCTTAACACTACCTAATGGTATTCGGGATAATCGCGTATCAGTCAACAATCAAACCATTTTTTTGCCGTTTTGATTCAAGACTGAAGATGAACAAGTAAAGTGGCTGTTGTCCTCTGGAACACTCTTCCCAAAGAAATAAAAAAACTATCTCTCAATTGACACCTTCAAATGAAACATCAAGACCTATTTCTTTGGACTCGCTTATGACTAATTTAGTACTTATTGCATATTTATATAAACCCTTATTCTGTACATAATCTGCGCCTTGAGGATGTATTATTATATGGAACATGACGCATTATAAATACCCATTATAATTATTAAAATATAGTTCAGGCGGATCGGGGAATGGTTTTATGGACCATTCCTTTTAAATGTGGTTCCATGAATCATATCAACACCTTATAAATTGAAGTATTCGATTATGTTCTTATAGCTTTTATGTTGACGTTTTCCATACAGCCAATTTTGTCGAAACTCATATTCATCTATCGAAAAAAGGTGAAAAATGTATCTTTACCTACAAAACAGTTAAAGAGGCCATCTTATCTGAAGTTATGTTTTAATATGTAATACATAATATCAACTATCACAGCCGTGTCAAGGAAAGCCAAAACAGTTAAAGAGATAAAAAAACATTGACATGAGAAGGGAACGAGTTTTGTATTATCTTTATCACCAACTGTGTTTAAACAACTTTTTATTGTGATTATAAAGAATGGAGCACTACTACTAATTTTAACGCCTAGTATCCAGTCCAGGACTGCTCAACGGCGGTACACATGGCGATACAATGTATATTATTACCCTGAAGGAAATGTACTTTCGAGTCAAGCTACTAAGCGCCTCGCGCGACCATATAGGTCCGTACTTTCCCCATGTTCAGGTACCCATTTATACAGCTGGGTGAACTGAGTGCAATGTGGACGAAGTGCCTTGCCCAAGGACACAACACAGTGTTAAGCCCAGGTTACACATTTTTGGTATCTCCACCGGGATTCGAACCCGTGCCTTCGGCATGACAGGCCAGCATGCTAACCACTTCACCACTACACCACCGTGAATATTCAACCAACTCACAACATCATAGTTAATAACATTATAACGTTAAATATTCATTTCAAAATTCAATACTGCGTACGTTTATAATGTCTGGTATGATGAAACCAATATTTCATGAGAGTGTACGTAAATAATATATGTCGTCTTTGACGACATATCAGGGAGGCGTAATTGCCAGTTTTCCTTGCACAAAATATATGTAAAAATTACTTAAATGTTGAAGAATAAATCGGATATCTTCCGAAATTAATGAATGAAAATGCGATCATTTAATATATCAAAGTCCATTTTCAGCGTCCTTTTAAGAAGTAGCACGTTGGTATTAAATATATATTTATTTTGCAAGGTATCGGATTTTGCGGGACCAAGCGCAAGCTACCCAGTCAGACAACTCCACTCCACGACACACTGCACCATCTCAGTCCAAGCCAGGCAGAGAAGACATAGAGATGACGACATTCCGAATATCCTACACAGAATTCCAGGCTGGCGATAACGACCAGTGCAAAATTGCTACTCCAAATACCGAAGGCAACAACTATGGACCTGGTAAACCGGGGAATGAATTGGAACAACCAACTTGCAAAGAGTGGCTTGAATATCACTGTAACAATGTGGTGTCTCCTTGCCATCGCAATACACAGCTGCATGGCTGTCAACTAAACGAAGGCTTCCCTGAAAACACCCAGAATAAGATGATGCCCGAAGGCAACTGTAATGAAGAATCGTTTGATTGTAACCGGAATGACGCGAAGCATGGTAACAAGTGCAAAAAGATGCCTGAATGCAACAATAATGATTCACTTTGCTGCAATCGTAAAACAGAAGAGCTTGACCGATCCAATGACGATTTGAACTATTATGATTTACAGAAAGACTTTCCAGGAAACCATTATGCTAACAGTATGTTGAATCAGGTTTATAAACAGTTGTGCACAGTAAACTATTGATGTGGAGTTACCAGAATTCACAGCGATGATAATGAAAACCATGAGATTTGTTATATGCGGTGGAAAATAATACTTCTTGATGTTCACTTGTTTGACATTCATAGTTATGTCGTCATAAACAATAATAGTGTTGTAATAAAACATTGTTTGAAAAGTTCATGAAATTATCAAGTAATATAACAAAAATTACATCGTAGCTAATTCTTTGTTTACTTAAGTAAATAATGATATAATAAATGCAATTTGGTTTGCAGCAAAGCAAATAGAAAAGAGGGAGAATAAAGATGAAAACAGAAGTTAATACAGAGAAATAATGAAAGAAAATGAAATACAGATGATTATCCGTGAAACATATTCGAGGACGTGTAATATTTACCAGGGATCATATAAGACATGTCTTTTATAATCCCTGGATTGTCTAAGCACCGCCCACTCATCTCTGTGTAGTAGGTCGCTAACAATCGTTCCTACTAATAATCCTGTAAATTATTCACATTCGCTGACTTCATGAATACAAACATGTGACAGCATTATAGAAGTATTCCAAGCTTATAGATAACGCTGCGTGCTAATCTCTAGCTGGTATAATATGCTGGTGATATACACCATCCACTGATGTATCACACATTAAGTGACACAGGAAGTATCAGGTTTCAGATATCCATATTTGGTTCCCACCATATTTTTCGGAATTATGACTACGGATGGTGAAATAATTGATAAATGACAATCAGCATTGGTTTACAATTGTACAACGTAATCATCCTCCATTTGGTCTCTAGATAAAAATGTTAATTTATTAAAGGGACATTTTAACTAATTACGTCAACGTTTTCTGAAAAATCGAAATAACGAACATCATGTTTATAAGCAGCAAATTATTTTGTATTCTTTGTTTTAAAGTGTTTTCTAACCTGATTATTTAACGCTGATGCATTTTGCCGACGACAGCGATCCATGCGACGGGGTAATTAAGGCACCTACGCTAGTTGGCACCGGTAACCATGGAGACAGTAGAGGCATACTTTCCCTGCTTGACTGACAGTACCCCATGTCCTGGGCACATGAACACATATGGTGTACTAGAGAAACCAGATACCTTACTACAACATATGTATAAACATCAATACCTTCGTCGTTACATCATTATGCTACTGTTCTTCAAGAAATGAGCATATTTAACTCTACTAGCGTTTCAACAATAATTTTCAACATTGGAGACTACACCATATTTCGTTCATGGATGATAATTCAATGAGTGACTTACCGGTGATGAAACTGTGAAATGAAATACCTAATGTGGATTTGTTGCTTAGCTGAATCGTTAAGTATGACATGGTGTTAAGCCAAAACAATACATGCCTCGTTTGTGTTTAAATAAATTCAAATAATTAGGTGTTTATCCGTTAAACTTCGTATAAAAATAACCATGGCTCGTGGCAAGCATGCTTCTCTGCTTCTGCTTACCAATTGTTTAGACAAATAAACAGCATGTTAAAATCAGTAAACAGACTATAAAGAGTTATCCGGTAACTCAGATTTGGTTTGAAGATCTTACATTGACGTCAGGCCAGGTTAAACAACATAACTTTGCCCAACCTTCATAACATATGAACTAATTTGCTAAACCATAAACTATGTGAGCTTAGATTATCTCTGTTTGAATTGTTTGACATACAGTGTCTGGATGCCATTACAGTTAACTATGGATAATTACTTCTGACAAGCCGAAAGTGGTATATCAAAACGGTCAGGAGATTATTTCTGACAGGCATTAACATAGAACATATACCAAGACTTACTTCAAGAGCGTGAACTTATATAGAACTATTAATTATACCAAATCATGAGATAAATCATGTATCAATGTCATAAAATATGGAATACATGAATAAATGCTGACAAACTGATATTCGTGAGACTACTACTAATCACAAGTGACCATGAAGTAGACTAAGTTATGGGCACTATGTCCACCGAGGTCAGTTGGAATGTTTATAGTTGCAGCTTGATTTTGCTGACCAAGCATATATATCTTGTTGACCAAGCATATACAGGCTCCACAGATAGCTTCGTCATGCTCGTAGGCACATAGCATCATTCATGCGCTTTTCTAAACATGCACTGCCTATTCCATAATCGGGAACCTGATGAAAGGGGAAGACACTGATACAGAACAAACTTACTAATGAAAGTTGTTAGTTTAGAATAATGTGGTTTACTTAATAATCATGTGCATACGTGCATAAACAGAAGATGTTGTAAAAATAGGAACGGCTTAATAAGGATTAATAATGATCAACGACACTTGTAGATAATAACGTCCTAAACACATATCTTTATTTGTGGGACGTTCCATGACTTTTGGAAATAAACAAATGTAACGTTTAATAATAAGATACTTTTATTATTTTTTTCAGTTTCTTCCTTTTAATGATGTTTTCTAATTCCAGCAAATTCAACATTTACACAAGTCAATTAAACATGTAAATGTAATAAGCTTACATGAAAAGCTTTACATTTGCATGAAGAAGAAATAAATTCGAGAAGATATCTCACCAGTACATGAATAAAACTGTTGTTCTTCGATAAATTGCAAATATTTGCAGTGTAACACTAAAATCGGAGATTGATTCTAGAATTGCATAACCCCACAATCAATTATATAAAATTGCAATCGTCAAGCGCTGTTAAAAGCATAAGAGCAGTTACGTAATGATGTAATAGACACGACGAGCCCAGAGATGCACACGGTAAGAGACAGGCACGGATACAGTGACTGCTGACTGGGCCCGACGCATCTGTAATCAATTCCCCTCATATAGCGGCAACATTCCCCGGCTTCCTTGTACATAGCTGTGATAGATGGTCCCAGAGTCATGAGATTGCAACCCTAGTCACCTTTGAAGCTATGCTTGGTGAAAAACGTGTGCTTGCAATTATGATTACGATCGATGGAAAGCATATGAATCTATATTATAAACCGTCTTATCATATTTTATCATTTTCATTTCAATCATTGTGCATAAACTATTTTTTTCTATAAAAAAATCAAGCTTTCTGAATAAAAACATTACATTCATATTTAATTCATTAGCATATACGTGCAGCAAATGAATAAATATGACAGGCATGTTTTAATTTTAGCAAAAGGGAAACACTCTACATAACCGTTTGTGTGATGAAAGTTGTTAACATTTTTTAATTACAAACAAAAACAGAAATAGATGTTTGCATGTAATGGTTCAATATCAAGTCGACGTAATGACGAAAAACCCCCATTATTCTCCAGGCATTTAATTTAAGATATAACATATTTGCCGATATCTTAAAGAAGATATAAAAGGCTCCTTCAAGGTCACCAAACATT
Source organism: Steromphala cineraria (assembly GCA_916613615.1). NCBI lineage: Eukaryota > Metazoa > Mollusca > Gastropoda > Trochida > Trochidae > Steromphala > Steromphala cineraria. Next base: position 78,631,864 of record OU744721.1, read on the forward strand.
TAAAAAGATGTATAGGTTGATGTTTCAACGTCTTCACTTTTAACAAGGGATTTACACAGATTCAATCAATCAATGTTTATTGTACGAAAGTCCACATGTCCATATACAGTCGAGTAACATACTTCTCAATATGAAACAGTACAGAATATACAAGGCTGTTAACAAATTGATTTGCGTATTGTCAAAACATGGTGTATAAATTTGAATTGGAGGGTAGGCTCTTTGCAAGATAACAGATTCATATTTCTAGGTGATATAAATATCAAGAGATTGTTAGATTGTATTCATATAAAATCATTTCGGCCATGAAAGTTACACATTGTGAAGCCATTTCGTTTCTTCGTCCATGTCAGTGTGATTGCAGTATCATTGTAAAGAATTGTTGTGTCAGGAAGTACACGATGGTAGGGCATTTATCAAAATCGCTTTTCAAAATTTATCCTTTCCTTGCTTTACCTTACACAAGTGGTAAAACCTGTAAACGAAGTTTGTAATAAAAAATATTTACATGTGGTAAAATTATCTGAAAATACTAATGTACATTAAAGGGGCAGTAGCACGTTTTTAGGGGGAATATAAGGTGATGTCAGTAAAATGAAAATAAATGGTTCCAATTGAAAGACAATGTATTTAAACTAAATGGAGCAGTAATAATTCAAATTTATAACGTAAAGTTTAGCCATGCGATTCCTTTTTCTTACACAAAATGAATTAAAGGTGTTCACAAAAAATGGCCGCCAATGGATTGTATATGAATCTTCATACTTTGTCCTCTGACTATGGATGATTGACTTGTGTAATCAGATTTTTGACATTGTCAAAATAATACATTTAACATGAACTTACATTCATCAGTGAACAATTTAAAATATAAAATTATCAAAAAACGTGCTACTGCCCCTTTAAACGGCTTGTCCCGAGCGAGTAAAAGTAACTTTATTTTATCGTTTTCGTCGGCAAATCATTAGAACAGGCGTTGTACATGTATCTGTCATTGAACGGGACAAAAAGGAAGAGTTGTGTCCCTTTAACCGCATGGCGATGCCAAGTATTGGCACACTAAGAGGGCAACACAACAAAGAAGTGTTGATTTTCTTTAAAATCTATCAAAATTACCAAGTTATCAAATATATCTATATATGAAAAAGGCTATTCTCTATAAATAAAACATAAATTATATATATATATATATATTTCTAATATATTTCAATAAACTGTTTATGTCATAAGAGTGTCGGACAGATCATGCACTATCTTAGTTTTTCAATTTCAATTTCATTCATAAAATTGGAAAACAAAAGTTTTTTTTAGAGGACACTGTCAACAGTCACTTTAAGGTATATCATGAATGTTGTATTAAGTCTATTTATTCTGCCAAAATAAGATTTTTCAAAAAAGGCTTTCTTGGATTTAATAAGACTCACTTCATATCAAAAACTCGAATATCTGTAGTTCTTACCTCTAATCTTACATATGATAAATTCAACTGAAGTGTGCACTTCCTTTTCCTGTCAGTTTATATGTCGATTCTCGACAAAAAAACTTTTTAGTGTATGTGTTTGATATCTGAGCATAGTTACTATCAATCCATAGTCACGGCTTGTTGACTATTATTATATCATATATATGCTCGATTATTAAGTTGGCTGATTGTTTCAATTATCAAGTTTGATTAAATAGTTCCACCGAGCGTCGGAGAGTACATGAATTTGATTAAGGATGGGAATTCATCATAAAGCGACTATTTATTTCAATGAATGTTGACTACAGATGCTTTTACACAGCGGGCGCTTGTTTATGAAGACATCATTACATTTATGTAAATTCGCCATCAGTAGTTATGTCATCCCATAAACGTTTGCACTTACGCAAGTTTACTGCTGTAACCGAAGGCTCTCAGGACCGGAAGCGTTTAGCATCGAATAGTGGACATGCGCAGTTGAAATCAGATTTGACACATTTGAATATCTGTGTATTCGATCGAATGTCAATCTAACGTTTGGCTGAATTTGATTGATTACGTAACTGATTGTTTGTATATTGTGTCGAATATTGAACTGTGTGTATAGGGTTGATCATTCATTTATTTCAGTTGATTGTCTAATAGTTACGTACATCTACTTGTGTATTGAGATTTTTGTCAGGTCACACACTCTTGAGGGTTTTCATTCATAAGTAGAAGTGACAGTTTCATAATTTTCAGACAAGTTGTTAAATATTTTGCAGTCAACTGATTCTAACTTACGATGTCTACTCCTCATGAAGCATGTCCGATTATAAGAGTGTCTACGACAAAAACATTTTGTTTTAAATCATCCAAAAAGAGAACTTTGGCGAAAGGTTGGATCAAGTGTGAAGTGTTTCTGCAGACAATCATTACGATCCTTTTTAAATATCAACTTATTCGTAATGTCGTTTCAGCGTTCAATAGGACATTTAAGTAGATAATCAACAGAACCACTGTTTTTGACATATCATTTTCCATTTTGATAACATACATTGTATCTAGAACTATAATGCAACGAAAATATCAGTCTATCTAATCACATAATCCGCCCAGTAGAAAAATTGTATTGATAAAATTATTTTATTTGATAACTATGCATCTGTTACATATGAACGAATGCAAAATATGTAAACGATGACTTGATAAAAAAATTTCAAGCCTTTATATCAGTAGAGTTTTTTTTAAAGACAAATGCTTATCAGGCATCGTTATAGAAAAATAAATCAAATATATAATAGAATTTTTTCCAATATTTTACCAAAGTCATTCAATATCGACTTTTGTAATCTTGTTCTGAATTAATTGATAAACATATTCGAAATTGAAATATGTTTATATATATATATATATATATATTAATTGCAAATAATTCCGAAGTTGTTTCAAGCTACTTTTGAAGTTACGGCTCCTGAACAAAACTTTATTACTCTGGCAAGAGGGTTTTGTTTTAGGAAGTTTTGAATTCACACCATATCTCAGGAAAATATATTGATAACAAAACATACTTGTGGATCAATGTGTTAAGACTCTACATCTACATTACATATACAAGGTACATATATTTTATGTGTCGGAGACAATACTGACGATATCCCAAAAGATGAATAGAGTCATATTTCTCCAATAAAATATATAATAAAATAAGAGTATAATTATCCTCGTTAAGTATGAGATTTGACATGATAATTCTTTATATCCACATAAAATCGCAAGTGATTTTACGTGTAGAAAGACAACTGAGTAAGCGATACTTCAACGAGCATTTACTAAGTCTTATATAATATTTGATGACATTTGTAATGACAAAATGTATGACAAACATTATAAATTGAAGGTTGACGATTGTCACAAAACGCAACACAAATATTTGATAAATAAGTACATTTGATTTGAATTTCATATCCATATATTTTTTTCTAGATTATGTCTTCGTTTTGTCACTTGTGTTAAATATCTCTCGTCGAAATAAGAATAATGTTTTTTTGTACAATGTTGCTATGATGTAAATTTTCCCGACTGAGTGCCGACAATGCAATCATTGATATGGGAATCTAAGCTTAATATAACGCTACCGACTGTTAATAAATGCTACTAAATTGAAAAGGCAGGGAATTTGCAGTTTAAATTACTTCGTGGACCTGAACCAACTACTTCTTCTGTTAACCAGACACTTGTCAGGACGACCTCTATACTTTTTGTGGTAGAGAAATTAAAACGCTTAAGCACTTTTTAAACTTTATTTGAATTAATCAATATTTATATCCATTTTAGAAACCTGGCACGATTCTAAAACGAGCATAAATCTTATTGCAACATTTCTACTTAATGCATTTATTACTTAACAGAGATTTAGCTCGATAATACTCCAAATTTCAAAGGAAATGGTCGTGTCTATTCACTCGTCGTGTCCTATTTCTTTCATGACTTTAGCTGAAGTTTTGATTATTTACAAATGATATCAAAAGTAAATTAATTTAAAAAATCCAAGAAAATATTTATGCAAGATAATGTAATTTCTATACCCCCTACGTACGAGTTCCACTTAAAAGCTCCAAGAAACGTAACATGTCCAAATGTTATTAGCGGCGTGTATTCGTAGCATCAATTAACGCTACATGACGTTTTGCAATGGCACACGCTCAGCAGAAGGAAATAGATGACCACTTTCCTACTGGTCACTCAGGGGGTCAATATGCACACTCCCCATCTGGAACCACCCGTAGTTATCCACTGGTTATCTAACATATCGATGACTGGCCAATCACGTGGTACGTCAAGAGAAACTATCCAATGATATTTCAGCTTCATTCACGTTGATACCGGGTATTGGGTATATAAACAGGAGAAGATACCGACTTCAGCAGATCAGCTTCGGCAGTAAGTATTAGAGGACGTTTTCCATTTTTCCAAGTTTTTCGTATTGGCATCCATTGTCTCACTTGTATTTTGCTTATTTTGATTTGCTTCTTGAACGAATTTGTCATTCAGATTGGCCTTATATTTCAAGAAAAAAAATTCAATGTTGTTTTGATTCAGTTCAACTTATTTCAAGCAACTGAATTAATTGTATTGTGTTTCCTTAATCGGATCTATGTAATGGTTCTCAGAAATTAAAACTTCTTCAGAATTTGAGTTAAGATAAATTTGACAAAGAAATAATTACAAACATATTTGGAAGGGATTGGCACAAACATCATTTTTAGTGTCCATGTATTAGAGTATTTCCCCTTTTCATGTTTCAGGACTGAGCGAATCTATCCTTCTTGAATTTCGACACTTCCTCACATCAACATGGCCTCTTACGATCCCGCCGATCCCGATATGCAGTACCTTGCTATTGACCGCAAGAAGATCATGAAGGAACAGAAGAAAGGATTTGATGCCAAGAAGGCTTGTTGGGTTCCTCACGAAGAACAGGGATTCGTTGCAGGAATGCTGCAAAGCACCAAGGGCGAGGAAGTCACTGTCCTCATTGAGGCGTCAAACGAGGTATAAACCACATTACGATGTATTATATCTAATGATACTTATTTTGTAAGGTAGTGAGTGAGTAAGTGCTCAACGCCGCTTGGGCAATATTTCAGCCATTAGCGGCGGCAAACATATTTTGTACCTTATTGGGACTTCCAAGATCCTATTTAAAGTATATGAATAATGGCATATTGCAATTCCTCGTGAAGTTAAGCTTATGACATACAGTGCTAGTGAAGTAAACTTCAAACTTTCTTCTCAGACGAAGACCTTCAAGAAAGACTTGGTCCAGTCGATGAACCCTCCCAAGTACGAGAAGTTCGAAGATATTGCTGAACTGACGTACCTGAACGAAGCCAGCGTTCTGTACAATCTGAGAGCCAGATACACTTCCGGGCTTATCTATGTAAGTACACATGAAATGTGACATTTAAACACATGAATAGGATCTACGTCTTCATTGAATAACTGTTGCACAAATGAATAATGTTTTATACACATTTATAGTCATGATTATCACGCATACGTGTTCATATGTAACTCTTAATGGAATATTACCAAAATTGTACTTTTATTGTAGTGTCTGGTTGCTTCTATTACTCAAAGGAAGACCAACTAATTCATTCACATGTATTTACGTGTTTGTTGATTTATCTTAATTATAGACCTACTCCGGCCTGTTCTGTATCGCCATCAACCCGTACCGTCGTCTCCCAATCTACACCCCACAAATCGTGGGTAAATACCGGGGCAAGAGGAAGACTGAGATGCCCCCTCACTTGTTCTCTGTCTCAGACAACGCCTACCAGTTCATGGTGCAAGGTAAGAAACAATGTCTCCACATGGTAAATCAAATGCACCCATTGACCACATTCATTGAATAAATATGTAAAATATCTGATAAATTTAAGAAAACGTATACAACAATAATGCATTTAAGCAATTTCATTTGGAAACAGACAAAACAATATAGACTATTGTATACATGAAAGCTAATGAACGACAAATTGTTTTGCAGATCGTGAAAATCAATCTATGCTGATTACGTAAGTACTTTCTTTCGATTGTTAATCTTACGATGCAATTTCATTTTAGAAAGGTTGATAAATTCTGTAACATAATTAAAGAGACACTTAACTTTGTATTTATAATTGACTGTAGCTATAGAGGGATTAATTTGATAATGTTGTTTTTATCAAAATAAATTTAAGGAATTGTGGAGGCATTTTTGAGGTTGTAACTGTAGTACATGTGTACTCGTCTCAGCTTTAAGTAAATGGTTCTGTCAATGATGTAAAAACTTGTTTTCAAAACTTTTCAAAATGTGCGGATGAACATGTCATTTTGGAACACAGTGGCGAGTCTGGAGCCGGTAAGACTGAGAACACCAAGAAGGTTATCGCCTACTTCGCCTACGTCGCCGCCGCCTCTAAGGGAGATGATGCAGAGAAGGATGACAAGAAGGTAAAAATTCAATAGATATCAAAGTCAAAAGATATCAAATTCCTTTTGTGAATATAACATTTTTTAATTATGTAAAATCAAAAACCATATCTGTAATTCGACATTACCACTTCTCTTATTGCATTTATAAATCTGTCGTCTTAACCTCTTACCGTCACTCCTTGTTCTTAGGGTTCCCTTGAAGACCAGATTGTGCAGGCTAATCCTGTTCTTGAGGCCTACGGTAACGCCAAGACGTCCCGTAACAACAACTCCTCCAGATTCGTAAGTGATGTTACTTTTAATTATCCAAAACAGTTTGACGAATTACACTTGCAAAATGATAAATCCCCCCATAAACTTAAGATGTTCATTTTTCAAGAGTAGAAATACATTATTAATAAGATAATCCACCCAAGTTGTGATTATGTTGTGAAGTTAATCATTTGGTATTTATTAAAGATCTATTAAACTAATTGTATTATTAACTGATGAGGGTTTTTGACACCACAAAATATTACATTTTGATGTTAAACCACGAAAAAGTATTCTTAAGTTATTTATGTAGTTGCAGTTGACATTTTTATCTCTGTTACAGGGAAAGTTCGTCAGAATCCACTTCGCTTCTTCCGGAAAGATTGCTGGAGCTGATATTGAAACATGTAAGTACTGTTTGATATATCATGTCTAGAGAAGTAAAAAGATAACACCAATACATTTATTTTCTTTTTAAATCAAGATTTTATTATTCATCAAATTGTCTTTCCAATATCAGACCTGCTTGAGAAGTCCCGAGTAACCTACCAACAGTCCGTGGAGAGAAACTACCACATCTTCTACCAGATGCTGACTGGAGCTGTACCATCAGTCACTGGTGAGTTGAACTGAGTTCTTCTTACAGTGGTTACTTATTTAAATTTTGGACTAATACGACCAAAATAATAGTAATTCAATAAAGAAAGAGATGGAAGTTTTTAGACTGCGTTTTTGAAAAGAAACTTTTCGAACCTTAATTGATATTATTGCTTGTTTCGTTATGGAAGCTACATAACTTTAAGGCTTAAACTTGTTCTTGTTAATTTGAGTTTCACTAATCGTTCATTTGATTTTCTTTCTTCTTTTTACAGAGACAATCTTGGCAAACACTGACGCTGGTCTCTTCTCCTTCATCAACCAGGGAGTTCTCACTGTCAACGGTATTGATGATGTTGAAGAAATGAAAATGACTGATGTAAGTTGTCATTCAAGCCACAAGGAAATATACTTAAATGTCTTTTGGATTTAAATTAGAATTTTTTTCCGATACCATAAAGTTTTCATCACACACATAACGTAAATTTGCAAAGGGCAAGAGAAATGTTTTCATAATTCATTTGTATTTATATATGCCAATCATAACTTTCACACATCAATATGTATGAAATTAAGTATTAAACTTGTGTTCCAAGGCTGCCTTTGACGTCCTTGGCTTCTCTCCTGACGAGAAGACCAGCGCCTACAAATGCACTGGTTCCATCCTCCACATGGGTGAGATGAAATTCAAACAGAAGGGTGAACAGGCTGAGCCCGATGGAACTGCTGAGGCTGAGAAGGTCTCCTTCCTTCTGGGTGTCAATAATGGTGACTTCCTCAAGGCCTTGTGCAAACCCAAGATCAAGGTTGCTATGGACTACGTCACCCAGGGTCGTACCAAGGATCAGGTCGTGTACTCTGTTGGAGCTTTGGCCAAGTCTCTGTACGATCGTGTCTTCAACTGGCTGGTGAAGACAGTCAACCACAGTCTTGACACCAAGAAACCAAGGCAGTTCTTCATTGGTGTGCTTGATATTGCTGGCTTCGAAATCTTTGATGTAAGTTGGTATGATTTTTCTTTCGGTTTATGTTACAGAAGAAATTAACTAGGCAAACAGTGAAGTCTTTATAAGATTTGCAAAACTCAATCCTTTTTCTACCGTAAAGTTTATTGAACAATCATATCAACTCAACGTCTTCATTGTGAATTGAACATATAATGGCTCACTATGTCTCTAACCTTCGAATTAATTCCAATTTTTATCAACAGTTCAACAGCTTCGAGCAACTGTGTATCAACTACACCAACGAACGTCTCCAGCAGTTCTTCAACCACCACATGTTTGTGCTGGAACAGGAAGAATACAAGAAGGAAGGAATCCAATGGCAATTCATTGACTTCGGAATGGATCTGCAGGCTTGCATCGAACTGATTGAAAAGGTGAGTCATATTGAAAATACGAATCTTTGAGCATATAAGATAAAACATTCTAATGAGAACCATTATGTACTTTCCATATGATTGTCTGCCTGTTCCTTAGAGGGGAAGTCTTCCTTATGCTTTGATATCATTCTTAAGTCATATCAAGTCTTTAGTCGCGGCATCCTGGTCATTCTCGAGGAAACCTATCACTAGTTATCTAATCTTTCAGCCACTGGGTATCCTGTCAATCCTTGAGGAAGAGTGCATGTTCCCCAAAGCTTCTGACAAGACCTTCAAGGACAAACTGACTCAGAACCACATGGGCAAATCTCCCAACTTCTTGAAGCCATCCAAGTCCATGAAGGGAGGTGCACATGGTGACTTTGCTCTGAAGCACTATGCTGGAACGGTTCCCTACAACATCGGAGGCTGGCTTGAGAAGAACAAAGATCCTGTGAACGAGACCATTGTTGACCTTCTGAAACAGTCCAAGGAACCTCTTGTTGCCTTGCTATTTTCACCACCCGCAGGAGGTAATTATTGATGAGAATTTAAACCTTTAAGCATTGTTTCCGAAAAATTACATAAAGTCTCAATCACAGTACATATGATTTTATAAACAATGAAATTGAAATACATTAAATCTACTTTCAGAGGGTGATGCAGCAGCTGGTGGTGGTGGAAAGAAGAAGAAGAAGAGTTCTGCCTTCCAGACTATCTCTGCCACCCACAGAGTAAGCACTTCTCATGTCATGTATTGTAACACCTTCGTGTTGAAATAACTATTAATGATTGGTGACCCTGTGGCCAGATACCAACAGGGTAAATCCATTTTTATTTTCAAATAAAGTTTATGAGCCTATGGCAAGTATGTGTTTAATATCTAAGAAGATATGAAGAACATGATTCATTGATATGTAACCATAACTTGTTGGCTTGAACTTGCCATCAGTAAAACAATGTTATCTTTCTTTACAGGAATCTCTGAACAAGCTGATGAAGAACCTGTACACAACTCATCCTCACTTTGTGCGTTGTATCATCCCCAACGAGACCAAGACTCCAGGTCTGATTGATGCTGGCCTTGTGCTCCACCAGCTGCAGTGTAACGGTGTACTTGAGGGTATCCGTATCTGTAGGAAGGGCTTCCCAAGCAGAGTCATTTACTCTGAATTCAAACAGAGGTATGTCTTGTTTCCAATTCTCAGTCTAAGCATAACTATGATAACATGGTATTGAGATCAATAATTCTGATCTAACTGCGCAATGAAAACTCCTAGCTTATTTGACATTATCGTTTTGACTATTTCAGATATTCTATCCTAGCCCCTAATGCCATCCCAACAGGATTCGTAGAGGGCAAAGTTGTCTCTGGCAAGATCCTTGAAGACTTGAAAATGAATCAGGAAGATTACCGTCTTGGAAACACCAAGGTCTTCTTCAAGGCTGGAATCCTTGGTTACCTTGAAGAGCTCCGTGATGAACGTCTCTCAGTGGTCGTCGCCCTCTTCCAAGCTCATATTCGTGGTTACCTGATGCGTAAATACCTGAAAAATCTACACGACAAGAGAGTTGCCCTTGAGTTGATCCAGAAGAACATCCGCAAATGGTTGGCTGTGAGAAATTGGGTCTGGTTTAAGTTCTACACCAAGATCAAGCCTCTTCTGAGCGTTGCTGCTGCTGAAGACGAGATGAAACAGAAGGAAGAAGCTCTTGCCAAGGCAAAGGAAGATATGGTGAAGAATGCCCAAAGAACCAAAGATCTTGAAGAACAGAATGTCACTCTAATGCAGGCCAAGAACGACCTGTTCCTGAAGGTTCAGACCCAACAGGACACCATTGATGACTGTGAGGAAAGAGTTGAACAGCTCTTGAAGGAGAAGCAAGACTTCCAGAGTCAACTGAAGGAAATTGAGGATCGCCTTCTGGATGAGGAAGATGCCAGTGCCTCTGCTGGTGAAAAGCGAAAAGCACTAGAAAATGAATGTGAGGAACTGAAGAAGGATGTTGAAGAGCTCGAGAGCTGCCTTGTTAAGGTATTTTGATTAACATGACATGAAATAAAATCATTTATGAAATCTTAAACCTTGATAAGTAAAGTAAAACGAAAGTAATGAAAGTATTTAATCCAAATAAAATTACATATTCATATACTTCAAGTCAATGTTTATTTATTTATGTATATTCTGCAGGCTGAACAAGAAACGAAGACAAGAGAAAACCAAATGCGTATTCTTGAAGATGAAATTGCCCAAAAGGATGAAGCCCTTGCCAAACTCACTAAAAGCAAGAAGGATATGGACTCAGAAAACCTAAAGATTTCACAGGCGCTTCAGGCAGAAGAAGACAAGGTCAACCATTTGACAAAACTAAAAACAAAGCTCGAGCACAGTCTTGATGACATGGAAGATTCCCTGGAACGAGAGAAGAAAGTACGTGGAGATGTGGAGAAATCAAAGAGGAAGCTTGAACAGGATCTGAAGATGACCCAGGAGGTTGTTGAGGATCTGGAACGCATCAAGAGGGAGATGGAGGAAATGCTTAAAAAGTAAGTAGTAACAAAGTAAAAAATTAGAAATAAACATTGAATTAATAAATATGACATTATACTAAGTATAACATCTAGATGTATATTTAAAACTCAATTTATCTGATTTCAGGAAGGACAAGGAAATCTCATCGGTTACTGCTCAGTTTGAGGATGAACAAGGTCATGTCTGTCAAATGCAAAGGAAAATTAAGGAACTTCAGGTAAGAAGGAATTAAGGTATTTGAAACATACTGGTATGCAAACTTAAGATATATATAAGTTGTACAAAAACAAATGTAATTAAAACATATATTGGTCCTAAAGGATGATTTATTGATTTATTGATTTATTTCAGGCAAGAATTGAAGAATTGGAAGAAGAACTAGAGGCTGAGAGACAAGCCAGAAGCAAGGTTGAAAAGCAGAGAACTGAGTTTGCCCGTGAGTTGGAGGAATTATCTGAACGTCTGGATGAAGCTGGAGGTGCAACAACAGCACAGGTTTGTTGAAGTTTACTGCTACCTTTAGGCAATCGCTACAAGTGACTGATAAAGAAAAGCCAAATTACCAAGTACTCATCATCTGGAACTCTTTGTCCCTTTAGTCATTTTGTAATATATCTGTTTAGATTGAACTCAACAAGAAACGCGAGCAGGAGGTTCTAAAGCTGAAGCGAGACATGGAGGAGACGGTGATGTACCACGAGACCCAGATCACCACCCTCCGCAAGAAGCACCAGGAGTCCGTCAGTGAAGTCAGTGATCAGGTTGAACAGCTCAACAAGGTCAAGGTCAAGTAAGTGTCTCATGTCATGTACATGTTAAAAGATAAAAAAATAGGAAAATTGTCCATGAATAAAGGCTTAATGAATTATTTTTTGACAAGTTGAAATTGAACCAGCACTTTCAACTTTTGAGAAAAATCAAATATCATTTAACATTAAATCAAAGATGTTTGATTAAAATGATGTCAATAATCACTCGACATTATTATTGTTTATACAGTAAATCATGTAATACTTTCAAAAACCTTTTTCACTAAGTTATCCCTTCTAATTACGATCTTTTATATGAAAAATGAATTTGAGCATTCAGAGTAACTTAATCTTTACAGGGTCGAAAAGGAAAAGCAAATGATGAAGAGCGAGATGGAAGAACTTGTAGTCCAAGTTGAAAGCGTCAAGAAGAACAGAGTAAGTTTTGCAATCAAATCCAGTAAGTCAAACTTGTGATTAACAACATCCAATTTTCGACAGCCGAAACTTCATCTATGACAATCCAATATCCAAATCATATCATATTATATATTCTTTATTACAGGGTTGTTCAGAAAAGATGTCTAAACAAATGGAAAGCCAGATGAGTGAACTGAACTGCAGAATTGATGAAGGAATCCGTCAGGTAAACGAACTGCAGACCCAGAAGACAAGAATGCAGACGGAGTGTTCTGAACTCTCCAGACAACTAGAAGAAGCGGAACACAATGTCAGTCACTTGACGAAGGAGAAGATAAGTCTGTCTAGCCAATTGGAGGAATCCAAAAACACACTTGAAGAAGAGTCAAGGGTAAGTCTTTGAATAAGTATTTAAAGGACTACCTAGATTGGTCACAGAATATCAATATTGTGGAAAATAGATCTACATTCAGCTTCACGGGACTACATGCTGGAACTAATTACTTAATATGTCAGTAGAAAAGTAAAATCAATAAATGATCTACCAAAAATATTAAAGACAAAGTTTTAAACAAAACAACCAGTTGATTATAAGTGATGTTAAACAATGTCAACAGATGAGGATGAAGGTGCAGTCGGAACTCAGAGCTCTGCATGGCGAGATGGACAGTATGAGGGATCAGTTTGAAGAGGAACAGGAGCGAACTACTACATTGCAGAGACAACTCTCCAAAGCAAACCAAGAAACCCAAAACTGGAAGGCTAAGTTTGAATCTGAGGGAATATCAAAGATGGAGGAGGTCGAAGAATCTAGGTAAGAAACAAACAACATTTCAATATATTTTATATCGATCATGTCAATCATAAACAAAAGGCAGTAAACTCAATTCGGAATTTGCAGAGGTTCGCAATAGTCCCAAATGAAATAGTTTGATTTGAATTCTACAATTTCCAATTTGTAAAAATTGCAGGCGTCGTCTACAAGCAAAACTGTCTGAAGCTGAACAAAATCTTGAAGCTGCTTACGTGAAGTGCAATACTCTGGAGAAAACTAAAAGTAGACTTCAGGGCGAGATGGAAGATCTCATGGTCGATGTTGACAGGGTAAGTATATAATATTATTAATATTAAAGTAAATAATTGTCATTTTTATTCATATATAAAATTATGTCACGTAAAGACACTTTCAAATTGTTCTGATACAAGTATGCTAAAGTCTGTTTTCCTCGCTTAATCTTAAATAAATGTGAAACCATTTATTATATCAGGAAATACAACATTTTAAACATATGTTTAGGCTAATGCAACAGCCAACTGCTTGGAGAAGAAGCAGAGAACATTCGACAAGACTATCCAGGAATGGCAGCTGAAGGTCACAACCCTCCAGACTGAATTGGAAATGGCACAGAAGGAAATCCGCAGCTCATCTGCCGAGTTGTTCCGTTCTAGAAGTGTTACCGAAGAGTTTGTTAGTCAAATTGAGGTCTTGAAACGAGAGAACAAAACCCTTATTGGTGAGTTTACAAACAACCTATTATGTATTTTATCGCAAAGTTGATTCCAACAAAGATCTTGAACATCTTAAAAAACTGTAAAGGTTCGGACATGACCTTGAATACGTATAATTTTCATTGAACAGTTGAGGTTCAGGACCTGACATCTCAGATGAGCGAGGGAGGACGAGGAGTCCACGAGGTGGAGAAGATGACCCGTCGTCTCACAGCTGAGAAGGAAGAACTTCAATCTGCCCTGGAGGAAGCCCACTCATCTCTTGAACAGGAAGAAGCCAAGGTGTCTAGGGTGACCATGGAGCTGACTCTCATCCGTACTGACATTGACAAACGCATTGCTGAGAAGGAAGACGATTTTGATAACACAAGGTATGTTCAATAGAGCATTCTAAACGAACAATGAGTAATACACACAACCATGATGTAAGGTCACTTTACCACTCGTTTTATCATTATCACAATTTTGTATTTCTATATTGTATAGAGTTGTGCTTATAAAGTGATAAAGAAATAAACGAGGGAGACATACTGTATGACAATGAAATATCATGTACATAAAATGTTTTTATAGGCGCAACCATCAGCGAGCTCTTGAATCCATGCGGGCAAGTCTTGAAAGTGAAGCCAAGGGCAAGATGGAAGCTTTGAAGATCAAGAAGAAGCTGGAACAGGACATCAACGAGCTGGAGATTGCTCTGGATGTTGCCAACCGAGCTCGTGTAGATGCCGAGTCCATCACTAAGAGATACATGGTTGAAATCAGGGTAAGTTTAAGAAGGGAATTCAACAAATTATATATAACGTCAATAAAATATGTAAACAACGAATTTAGGACAATACATTTATAGTGTGTGTTTATAGTGTGCTTTGAGCATCCACGATAACATCGTCTATTATTGCATTATTGACACTTGTTCCAGGAACTCCATATCAAGATTGAGGAAGTCCAAAAGACCCGAGAGGAATCTCGTGAAAGCTATGTATCTATGGAACGTCGTTGTAACATACTGAAGGGAGAAGCTGATGAGATGAGGACTTCACTAGAGTCATCTGAGCGAGCTCGCAAAGCTGCTGAGCATGAACTTTCAACTGTCACAGAGAGGGTTAATGAGTTAACCATGCATATTACTTCAATCTCTAGCCAGAAGAGGAAGATGGATGCTGATATTACTGCCATGCAGGTAAACAGTCTCAGGATAGGGTTTCACTATGTTGAATTTCTTGTACCCAATACTTTTTAATGAATACATGTAAATAAAATTAAATCAAAACAGTCAACACATCAACAACCCTTTTAAGAGTTTGATATTAAGAGTAATTTTCATGTACAGAACGACAGTGATGGTTATGGCTAACAATACATATTCACTGATTACTTTTTAAAACGTACCTTAACCGTCTTCAATTGTTTTCAGTCTGACCTTGAGGAGATGAGCAGCCAACTGAAGGCTTCTGAGGAGAACTACAAACATGCCCTGAACGATGTGACTCGTTTGTCCGATGAACTGAGGTCAGAGCAGGAGCACAGCAGACAGGTGGACAGGATGAGGAAACAGTTTGAGACTCAGATGAAGGAGCTCCAGATCAGAGTTGAGGAGGCCGAGTCCATGGGACTCAAGGGAGGAAAGAAGGTCATCTACAAGCTCGAACAGAAGGTATGTATTTCATAAGTGCTTCTCTTAACCCGTCAAAAATTCTGAATTTTAAATAATGTTCGTATGGTATTTGTTGTGAATAGTTTACCTTTTAATTACTTTGATTAATTTTCCAGATCCGAACCCTTGAAATGGAACTCGAAGCCGAACAACGCAAATACGCTGAAGCTATGAAGAGCTCCCGCATGACTGAACGTCGCCTGAAGGAGATCTCCTTCCAGGCTGAGGAAGACAGGAGAAGTGTAATGATGTTGCAGGAGACTGTAGACAAGCTGAACGATAAACTCAGGACTTACAAGATACAAGTTGACGAAGCTGTAAGTGAACTGTTATACTTACAGGACAAAATTTCAGTCGGCCCTTGAATCGACTTGAGTAAACAATTGACATTTTTCGCACAAGATTTATTTTGACGAATTTCATAACAAATGGCAAATTTTTATTCAGTCCATAAAACTACTTGAACATAATATAAAGCAATAGTACACATTACATGACATGAAACAGGATATTAATCACATGAATCGATGCACACGATGAAAACTAGGTATTGATATGAATAAATCAATAAATCTACCAATGTATTTATTTCAGGAGGAAATCGCTGCCCTGAACCTGACCAAGTACCGGAAGATCCAGACAGAGCTGGACGATGCTGAAGAGAGAGCTAACACAGCTGAAAACACTCTCACCAGACTCCGGGCCAAGAACAGGAGTTCAGCTTCCATGGCTCACAGCAGCTGCAACGTCTCAGGACACAGCTGTATGGCAACTCACGGAGCCACCAGCAGCACTAGTGGTAACCAGTCTGAACGCATCGTTAAGACCAGGACTGTGAAGATGGTGAAGAGCGAGAGCCGCATGTGAAGTTTACATCAGCGGAGACCGGAGGACCTTTGATGATAACTCCCCTAATTTATTGATGAACAAGCTGTGACACTTAATTCCTGCACTTCATATGATACCAACCCTTTGTGTGTGAATAAAAGTATATTTATTCAACCATATTTGTGTTGCTCAACTTCTTTTCATATTATGTGTTGAAGGTTACTATTGTGAAGATTGATGTCATTCCAAATTCCTTGCTTGCTTGAAATTATAACTTAACACAATAGAATTGATTCACAGATCAAGAATTTAAAACGTATGAAAATACATTTACTCCCGACAAATCAATCAACATAGTTTTACTGAGAAACGAAATGAAACAAAGTCATAGTGTTTGAATAATACAGTCTCATAAAGGAAGAGAAAGGAATCATTCATCTCATATAAATCCTAAAAACATATACGAAAACAAAGGGATGTTAAGTCAAAGTAAACCAATTAATACTTGATACACTTCTGTATCGATATGTGAGCGCAATTTGGAAGTGTACCGAGTATGATTGAGACTAGGTTTTTCTAACTGAGGAATATCCAGGAGTATAATATTCTTGAAAGGCACGTTCGTGTTTAAATTGTTTAAAAAAACTTCCAAGAATAATAAGTTCCCTCGTTTACATTATACATATCAATGAGTTTTGTAAGCTTTTAAATATTTATTGCTTGAGGGTAATTCGATGTCAATTTTTCAATTTTTTTCCGGTTCTGAAATGCCAGAGGCCTGTAGTACAATACATTTACATAATAACGTGTTCACGCATAAGAAATTCATGTAAATATGGCAATAATGAAGTGTATTACGTTTTAAGATATAAACTGACATAGTATACAAACATGGAAAGAACTGTTTGATTATTTAACTGATCTGCATATTTGTAGGGTTGGGAAAATAATATTGTTTTACATAGATTTTTCTCAGAGATTCAGAAACTGGAAAATTTAAAACGAAATGATATTCATCTTCTATTTGACTAAAATTATATAGCATTCAAATTCTACTTTCTCTTTGGATTAATTTGAATCTTCCACTTTCGATTAATAGATCATGTGAAAAACATCTTGCTTACTTAATGCTATCCGAAAAGTTTTTACATTAACACATGAGAGATATATCTTAGATTCAAGCGTACAATTGAACATCACATAATACAAGCAACTAGAAGTCATCATCTTCTCAAGCAATTCCTGCAAATAAATATCTTTTAGTTTCGTTGATAGTTGAAAACTAAATTTATGAATATGCTGATCTAGCCATAGAAAACAGATGTGAGCATTCTCATCACATCTCATACTGTACATCTTCAGTAACTTGAACCAAAACTTGTATATAAAATTTGATACCTATCTATAGAATATTTTAACATGCTTTCAGGTGAACTCTTTCGATGTCGTTGTAATAATCAAAACCCAAAATTCCATTTCTTTGCGTTAGAATTGGTTTAATGCCTCAACATTTGTAAAATACGAATTCATATTCATGTATTTGAGGACATGACATTAAATTGTTTATAGATACCGAAAACTACCCTTTGTGCTTGCAGACAAGCGTAATTGATATGCATTGATCAAGATAAGGAATAAATTAAAACACAATCCCAAGTATTTATAACTGCTTATAAAGTAACCACAATTTCTCTTTTTTGGATAAACACCTTCCTTTCTTTAAAACTATGACTTCGCTTCGTTTCTTTTTACAGCAAGCTTGATATAGTCACAGTAGGCCTCAATCTCTGTAAACCTGTAGAATGGCAAAATATCGTACGCAACGAACAAAAGAATAGTATGTACTAACTCAGGATGTAGCTGTATATTCGTACTCACAATTGGCTCAAATTGTGGTTGCTAATCAAAACATGAATAACGGAAGACTAAGCAAACATCCTTGTCATACCCCAAGTTGAAGATCAAAAGAATCTGAAAATATTTCTGTTTTTACACAAGCTTACATATTTTTCATAAATATGTTTGATAAGTTTTTTTACATTTACGGGCCAAGGCCGTTCTTGTGTAAATGAGCCCATGACTTTTGTCTGTCCATCGAATCAAAGGCTTTTTCGAAATCAACGAATAGAGCATAATTTTTACCACATTTGGTGTTAAAAACAAAGTTTTTAAGGGAGCAGTAGCACGTTTTTAAGGGGAATAGAAGGTGATGTCAGGAAAATGAAAATCAATGGTTCTAATTGAAAGACAATTTATCTCCACTTAATGAGGGTGTAATAAATCAAATAAATAACCTAAAGTTTAGCCATGCTATTCCTTTTTCACAAAATGAATTGAAGGTGTTAACACAAAATGGCCGCCAGTGGATTTTATGTGAATCTTCATAATTTGTACTCTGACTATAGGTGATTGGTTTGCGTAATGAGACTTTTGACACTGTCAAAATAATACATTTAGCATTAACTTACAATTATGAAAAAATGAAATAATAAAAAACGTGCTACTGCCCCTTTAAAATAAACATATAATCAACGGTTATATAGCGATTTTTTAAACTTGCCTGAGATGCACTGACTTAATCCATTGTCTTTCCCAATGATACTTATCTTTGGTTTATAATAGCTTTGAACACCTTACTGGGAATACTCAAAAGAAAAAATAATCTGTTTTCATTTGGGATATCAGAAAAGCCATGTTTATGGATCAGTACAATAATGCCAATTGACCAACTTGCTGGAAAAGTGCCATTTTCTAACATATTGTTGAATAATGTTTCTAAGTACGGTGCTTGACAGGTTCTGGTGTAATATCGTCAATAACTTGTGATTTATTTACGTTTAAGCACTTAATACTATCCAGAAAAGTTATGATATACCAATCGATTGATTGGATGCATATGCTAAATGTTCATCGAATACTTGATATAAAATACGCACCTCGATACCTCGTTTATATCCGCACGTTTGTTTGCACTGTTGTCAAGCATTGAGGACGTTGTTTATCTTTGAAAAAAATTAATCAACATTTAAAATACAATAGGTTAAAGTTTTCAAACCTATCTGCATTGAAACATGGTCTGCTCCTTCCCACTCCCGGTCACGAACAATCCTTTAATATTATGACGTCAAAGGCGTCATAGTACGGGGAACCGTAAAAGTGCATCAATGTTCAAATGTGTGCATACCGGTTGTGCCAGCGTCAATAGTTTACTGCCCTAGGATGTCAGATGTCAGAATTTGAATGTCCTCACTCCTGTTTGCACTTTCGTTCTGGTGCAAAACAACAATTTGAATATCCAAAGAACTCTATTCAGCTAGAACATGAGAAGTTATTGCAAATCAAACCGCTAAGAATACAGACCCGTATCAATAAACCAATAAACATGTATAAGCATTTACAGTCAATAATTTTCGCTTCCGAAATTGCAACTCTCCAAACTGAGCTATGAAAAAATAAAATTTTGGCCCCAACTCCCGAAATTGGTGCTACGGGCCTGGGATACAATGTCCACTGATGCCATTGTTGATAAACTTTACTTTCAAACAGTGATATCGTTAATAAACTTTATACTCAAACAGTGATATCGTTAAATGATTGTTACTGTGGGAACGCCATTGCAACTAATCATGAAAATGACAATTATTTGTTTTATTTCAAATCACTCACGAACAACTTTCTAATATTTCCTTTGTAAGATGGTTATTGATTGAGTTGAAAGGACAGAGTAGTAATCGGCATCACGTTAATTGTCAAAACAAAATGTCTACCTAACTTATTAATAAGCTTTATTTTACAGGCATTAAACTAATTAAGTGAGGGAATAATAGACTGACATTAGAAGTGTCATTCATAGAAGTTATTCATAGCAGCCTACTATACTTCAGATCTATGAAAAGAGTTCTTATCTAATTAGGGATAGCTCAGTCGGCAAGAGCCGGTCTCACGTTGCTGAGATCCGGGGTTCGAATCCCATCCAGGCCAAGGTGTAAAAACTAGAGTTCACCTCTGATAGAACTCTATAAGTGTCATCCTGGAGCCCTAGTGTGTAGTGCAACAAAAACTGCGCACTCAAAAGATCCCACGAATTCATGTCAGTGGCTGAATGGTGGATACATGAACACGTGCATACGCCGAGCTGTCGGTTATCAGCGTTCAGCAGTGTTGGAACTGCTGTGGCTATGTGTCTCAGTTCACCCAGCTGTGAATGGGTACCCTGTGAGGCATAGAATGGTCCCTAACCTGAGCGCCACATATGGATGCCGGTTGAATACTCCCCAGGAAGTTGAATTGGAAAAATGATCGAACGGTGAAAGAATGCCATTAACCAGGGGAAAAATGTAAGCGCCTTGAGCAACCACGAGTGGTTTTGATATGCGCGCTATATAAATATCCATATAATAATAATAATTCATTTACATACATTTGATATCAGAAGACACTCGTGTGAGATTCTCTATTAATCGAAACTTAGACAATTTGTTAGCAAATTTTGTCGGGTTGATTGATCCGAATATCTAGTTTTTAGTATTGCTACACACCTTGTAAGCTTTGCTCAAATTCTCAGGTATATTTCCATGGAAACCACCAAAACTAAAATTTCCAAAAAGTCATGTACACATGCTGACAAACACATGTTTCAATTAGCTAGATCTGACAGTTTATGAATTCTATTCAGGAATCGAAATGATTACGGATGTACTGACGGACAGGACGATGATCATATATCCCATGCTATAACGTTACGGTGGAGTAAAAATTGTTATCTGCTTGTAAGTCAACTGGCAAATTACCAATCACTCTTCAATTTGAGAACCTGAATAATGACATATAATGTCAGTTTAAACATGACTGTTTTTCAGTATTGGTGCATGACGATTACTCGGTGCTAATTCCATTCAGAGCTGCTAATGAAGTAATCAAGACTATATGAGATGGAGTGGCTCCCTGAAACTACATCATTGATGGTGACGTCACTCGAGTTTGTTAAGAGTTGATTATTTTCTTGATTCTATTAGCTAAGCACGGGAAATTCGGGGTATTGACTGCTATAAACATCGTGATCAGTGAAACTATGACAATTCACGCGCTTGCATTTCTAGAATTCATTTCATACATATAGCAAAATTGTGTCCCCTACTCGTTGAGTCATAACCAAAAATGTTAAATTGAAAGTGAAAATCGTTACAAAGACTAAAATAAACAGTTTCTAGTTCTGTGATACATGCATGGAATATGATGGGGAATGCATTCGGATTAAAAAAAATAATCAATTCATCCCTACAGGACTGGTCTTTCCCAAGCATCCTCAATCTTAATCCGAATATAAATTCTCGAAACTAAAGAATTTTAACATTTACGTCTACGTTTTATAAACAGTTAACACATTTTACTTACAAAATACCCGGTGTCAATCATCGGCTATAGGACACAACTTACATACTTGTAAGAATTCGTAATGTATTTTCTCACTCTATAGACCGTGGGCCGAAACACGATATGCAGCTAGTTTTTTGGATTGCCTCATTTTTTCCGTGACTACATGTATTACATATCATAGGAATCAGTAGACATTCCTCTTTCTGAAAATGCAATGTTCTACTTTCAACACAATTTCATTTTCATATGAGGCATTGCACTAGCGATGCATTTGACAGCCAGTACCCCTAATTTACGGGTTTGACATGCTACATATGTTCAACACGTGCGCTTCCTGCTATACCCTTTAACTGAAAAGCTATCGTTTCTCACCGACAAAATCTCTTTCATCTTCTTACATACAGCTTTAGCCTCGTGACTAAATACACATAAAAAAAGACTTGGTATTTCGATAAACCCATCGAAACCTGATACCTCTCTACCGGGAGAGTCAAAGAACAATGCCGCCATGAAATCAAATCGTATCTTCTTAATTTCGGGATATTTTATTGCCTTACTTGAATAAATTATTCATGAAACTCTAACGAAGAGAATTTGTATTTTGATATACTCTTCAGAACAGAACCGGGACAGGTAAAGAGCAATGGATTCTTGAAAATAATCCACGTTTAACACGTGTCTCATCATCGTCTTATTTGAATAGCTGAAAGGAAGTCACCAGGAAATAAATAATATGTTATCTTAATATTTATCCAGCACTTTATTTTCGAACGGTTCATTATAGTAACACGAATAAAAATGTTTTCTTTATTGGTCGTAAACATAATTTCAGGCAAAACTGCAGATGTAATAGCCTAAATAGGAAAATTGAAAATATATTAACTTCAGCAGAGAAATGAAGCTTGTCATCCGACGAGAGCTGAAACAGGTGCAATACTAACGATATCGTACATATTTGATGATCTTAAACCTAATGTTTTTACAAAAAATGAGGTTGGAGGAAACAATGCTTAATAATTATAAGAAAACTATGAACATTAATTACATTCAGGCTTTGTGCTTACTACATAATTTTCTTTGTCATGAGTAGGATGGAGTATCACGAAAACTAAAAATTCATGTTGTTTGGATAAAGTAAATTTTTCAGCTTTTCCAAATTGTGTTATCTGTTAAAAACATATATAAAAATGTATGTGGATGCATAACACATAAAACGAGCAAAATCATATAAAACAACACAAATTGAAAACCCACCAACAAAAAACGGCATTGATAAGGGCGCATTAAGTAAGGCCTATAATTATTCGGCACGTGTGGTATGCCAAATCCATAAGAAATCCATGTGGTGCCAAAAACTACGATTTGGGTTTGATAATGACTTGGTCATATAAAGACTGAAGAGAGAAGACAAAAATTTAAGCTAATCAAATCTTTAGCAAAACTGCACAAATCAGGAAAACTGCATAATAAAAGTTACACCGACAATGAAACCTGAATAAATGTGCATAAAATACCAAAATGGTTGAGCAGGATAGATAACTAAAGGGGCTGCTCTGATTTCAAACATTACACTCGACTGTCATAGTGAACCAAGACGGCAATTATAAGACATTGAAAAAATGTAAAAGATAACAAAGGTCTTCAGAAGGGTCTTGAGCGCGCAGAAGCCAAAATAAAGAGTTCAGTTTAATCGTATGCTTATAAAATAACCCATCAAAAACAATCAACCTTAGTTTGTCGTCTTGAGATAGGTGTCCAAAAGAAGGCATGCTGTTTTGATAAAATCTTCTCTCTCCCTTCGCCATTAAATAATGTTGGTAAAACGTGCAATTAAGCAAGAAAAATATGTTGCCACATATAATCTTATTCAATATATCCTAATTCAGCTCCAAATGAATCACATTAACGGGTATCAGTTACAAATCTGGTCAGTCATAACATCCATGAGGACTATCATTAGGGTCATAGTTATGCATTATGATAGCCCACCCGTATAGCTGATCATTAGGGTGTCGTGTGGCGGTAACCCTATCCCCTCATATCCTCTACACATGATGTCCTAGTGCTAGACAGAACAGTCCGGTTATAATGAGTGTGATATAATCATGCAACACGACCAATCAAATCGTTCCCGATAAAGGTATAAAACGTCCCATACACCTTCAGGAAAATCAGAACAGCATTGGTCGTGAGTGTTGCTACATCTACATGTTAGATTTAACAAATAACCTCTTAGTTGCTCACTTTTGTAAGCTCCTAGTTTGTGTAATTTCCTGATTTATTTTATTGAGTAACGAGTAACGAGTATAGTTGCTTTTGTGTATCGGTTGTATGTACTAAAATATAGCGTTCACTATTCATATTGTCTTTTCAGAATCATTTCGCACCCTTTAGTTTCAACATTTGAAGAATTCTTACACCAAAATGGCCGCCTACGATCCCGCCGATCCCGATATGCAGTACCTTGCTATCGACCGCAAGAAGATCATGAAGGAACAAAACAAAGCCTTTGATGCTAAGAAGGCGTGTTGGGTACCGGATGAAGAACAAGGTTTCGTTGCAGGAATGTTGAAGAGTACGAAGGGTGATGACGTCACGGTCCTCATAATGGACACAAACGAGGTACGATCGATTTGCATAACCATTGATGTATTCACTACCGACAGACATATCACAGAATTTGTTTTAAAGAAAATGAGTCCCTGGTAATTGCTGTTCTTATCTTAAACATGTGAAATATCACAAGGTGTTCCTTAGTATTGAAGTTGTTCAAAAACATGCACAAACCAGAACTTGAACAAACTCCATCTACTAATGCAATCAAATCAATCAGCACAAATTGTCACACTGGTTTCACATCTGATATACTCAGACTGTAAGATAATCACGGTTTATCCTGCTACATGACTCGTCGCTGTTCACCGCATTATTCCTGAAACTAATTTGATGCATGAAAACGTTCATAATTGGCAAATCTAGAAGGAACTATGATGTAATTGTCAAGTAATTGTTCATGTACACTTACAGACAAAGACAGTGAATAAGGATGTGATCCAGTCGATGAACCCTCCCAAGTACGAGAAGTTCGAAGATATCGCTGAACTGACGTACCTGAACGAAGCCAGCGTTCTGTACAACCTGAGAGCCAGATACACTTCCGGTCTCATCTATGTAAGTTAGACTAAGCTTATGTTCTTACACATGTGATTGTGTTATTAGTTAAGTCTATAAATATTAACAAGAGGTTATCGAAAAAAACTTATGAAATTTCTTGTAAACATAAGTGGTGTTTTATCTTATGAAAATGACTCAACATCGACTTAAAAAGCTGAATAGACAATTTGACTGTTGAAGAAAAGGTGAAACAAATCTTAACATGATTCCGCGAAAACAATTGCATGTTATTGCAATGTCTGTTAGCTTCTGTAACTCAAAGGAAGACCCACTTCTATATTCGCACGTATTTACATGTATTTACATGTTCATGTTGGATCATCTTTATTACAGACCTACTCCGGCCTGTTCTGTATCGCCATCAACCCGTACCGTCGTCTCCCCATCTACACCCCACAAATCGTGGGTAAATACCGGGGCAAGAGGAAGACTGAGATGCCCCCTCACTTATTCTCTGTCTCAGACAACGCCTACCAGTTCATGGTTCAAGGTAGGTTTGATGATTTTTAGATGCACTAAAACGAATGGAGATAGTTATATAAGGAACAGTTTATTTTACCGAAATATTATATGTCATGTAACTGCATAGATGTCTGACCATTAAGCTAAGCCATTAGGTTTCGCCAGTACTTTTTAATTTACTTGTGTCTTTTCATAATAGCTTAAATTACGATTTTGTCATACACACAATATCAGTAGGAATAATTATCTACAATGGTAATGATTGCATGACAAATAATCATTAATTTTCTTTTTCAGATCGTGAAAACCAGTCTATGCTTATCACGTAAGTTTCAAAACGTTTGATGTAATGTTGATGTAAAGTTCATGTAATGGTTAAAAAGAAATCAGTTTTTTTAAAAAAAACATTGATTATTTTATATATATGAAACATTGAAATTACTCTGACAAAATAAATTTCTTATATCAGTGGCGAGTCTGGAGCCGGTAAGACTGAGAACACCAAGAAGGTTATCGCCTACTTCGCCTACGTCGCTGCTGCCTCTAAGGGTGATGAAGCGGAGAAAGAAGACAAGAAGGTAAAACACTTAAATGAACGTCATGGTTCAACAAAATGGTTCAATGTGTTAAAAGGAATTCTACTAAGCAGCAAGTGTTTACATATATGGCTTTCACAAGATGTTTATCGAGTAATTCCTTTTTTGCAGGGTTCCCTTGAAGACCAGATTGTACAGGCTAACCCTGTTCTTGAGGCCTACGGTAACGCCAAGACGTCCCGAAATAACAACTCCTCCAGATTCGTAAGTACTTTCATATAGAATATTTTTGTTCGTTACAATGAAAATGAACAAATGAACAAAATAGAACAATACCGATTCGTTTTACAAATTTCATTTGCAAACAATAACTGTTATATTGTTTCATGTTTCAGGGAAAATTCGTCAGAATTCATTTCGCTTCATCAGGAAAGATTGCCGGAGCTGACATTGAAACATGTAAGTAATTTAAACATGATTATCCACGCCAATCTGCCATATAGATTTGGGATATACAAGCTAGTTCCTCTTATGTTCTCAACAATTTAACTTTAGTACATAACATAGCAATGTTTTATTTCAAAACCTCTCCCAAACAAATCTACTAGATATATCATATTTCACTAAACAAACGTAAACGATTTTGATAACTATAAATTTATATTTCTATGGAGTATATGTGTTCTTAACACGTTTTATTTGGTTAAGCTGTTTTCGATTCTTTTAAACCGTTATAATTCCTATTCAACATTTCTTCAATCATTGTGTTTTCAGACCTTCTTGAGAAGTCCCGTGTGACCTACCAACAGTCTGTGGAGAGAAACTACCACATCTTCTACCAGATGCTGACTGGAGCTGTACCATCAGTAACTGGTGAGTTATTTCTATCCTTAGTGTCAATGCAATGCTGATGTTAACATCATGCTAATGATACAATAATAGCGTTAAGCAAAGGCTCTTTTTTGAAAACATTTGAAAACTTTTATGGATACATGTCTTTTTTCTACAGAGACAATCTTGGCCAACCCTGATGCTGGTCTCTTCTCCTTCATCAACCAGGGAGTTCTCACTGTCAACGGCATTGATGATAACGAAGAAATGCAGATGACTGATGTAAGTTTAATTGATATTCATGTAATAATTAAACAAACATAATGTCAATGCTGATTACATAATTCTTATCAAGTGAAATTACTAAGTTTCCTGTTATTTTCTCAATTAAGGCCAAAGAACAATAATAACAATAATTTTAGATCATGCATAGTTAAAATTAGATAGTCATAAAAGGTGGGAGTCAAAGTTCTTTGTACATTTCAGGCGGCCTTCGACGTCCTTGGCTTCTCTCCTGATGAGAAGACCAGCGCCTACAAATGCACTGGTTCCATCCTCCATATGGGTGAGATGAAATTCAAACAGAAGGGTGAACAGGCTGAGCCCGATGGAACTGCTGAGGCTGAGAAGGTCTCCTTCCTTCTGGGTGTCAACTGTGGTGACTTCATCAAGGCCTTGTGCAAACCCAAGATCAAGGTTGCTATGGACTACGTCACCCAGGGTCGTACCAAGGATCAGGTCGTGTACTCTGTTGGAGCTTTGGCCAAGTCTCTGTACGATCGTGTCTTCAACTGGCTGGTGAAGACAGTCAACCACAGTCTTGACACCAAGAAACCAAGGCAGTTCTTCATTGGTGTGCTGGATATCGCTGGCTTCGAAATCTTTGATGTAAGTTATTGTCATATTCAAAATAAATATTCAGTCAATAATTGCAAACATAGTTATTCACTCAGTAGAATCGATGTTTAAGCCAACTTACACATTTATGTATTTGCAGTTCAACAGCTTCGAGCAACTGTGCATCAACTACACCAACGAACGTCTCCAGCAGTTCTTCAACCACCACATGTTTGTGCTGGAACAGGAAGAATACAAGAAGGAAGGAATCCAATGGCAATTCATTGATTTTGGAATGGATCTCCAAGCTTGCATTGAGTTGATTGAAAAGGTATATTTCTTTGCGATTTAAAGATAAAAGGGAATATTTCTGAATATTAAACTTTATCTTGCAGTGTAACAAAATATTTTGGCATGTGAACTCAACATTGGCTCAGCTAGGTAGAGTACAATCTATATAGAGCTATTTAGTGTATTGTGTTTTCGAAAAATATTGATGTTAAAAATATTTCTCTGAACGTTGTGTTCTATTTTGTTTACAATAACATTCTTTGGTTTAAAGAATGCGTACATTAAAATAATCATTTCTCACATGTAATACTTCATTGCAGCCACTTGGTATCCTGTCCATCCTCGAGGAAGAATGCATGTTCCCCAAAGCTTCTGACAAGACCTTCAAGGACAAACTGACTCAGAACCACATGGGCAAATCTCCAAACTTTTTGAAACCGTCGAAGTCGATGAAGGGAGGTCAATATGGTGACTTTGCTCTGAAGCACTATGCTGGAACTGTTCCCTACAACATCGGAGGTTGGCTCGAGAAGAACAAAGATCCCGTCAATGAAACGATTGTTAACCTCATGAAGCAATCCAAGGAACCTCTTGTTGCAATGCTCTTCTCCTCACCTGAAGGAGGTATGTATATTTCTATTTCTTATATTCAATTGATATGGCTCATCCTGTAGTCACCAGATATTTTCTTGCTTATTTCCATAAAATGCTTCGATTTATCACACGAATCAACAAAGTAATTTTTCGTGAATTGTAGAATGTTATGTTATAAGGTGTCCAATACTATTCTATGGATTAGAATATCATATATCTTATATTCAAGGGGATGTGGTGATATATACATACTTGTTGTAAAGGTTTTTGATATGCTTCCAATTGACATGTATGTATTCTGTTTTATGATACAATTGAAGCCAGATTTGACTTCCAGATTAACAATCTCAAACATCTTAAAGAAGTGGATATTATTCCTTTATATATTTTTCAGAAGGTGATGCAGCTGGTGGCGGAAAGAAGAAGAAGAAGAGTTCTGCCTTCCAGACCATCTCAGCTACTCACAGGGTTTGTTTGAGTTTTGCCATTTGGACCTGAATGATAGTATTTCACAAACTGTGAAAACTCAAACCCCTGCCTTTGATTCATATCTATAACAGGGAGATAAAA
Organism: Steromphala cineraria; assembly: GCA_916613615.1. NCBI lineage: Eukaryota > Metazoa > Mollusca > Gastropoda > Trochida > Trochidae > Steromphala > Steromphala cineraria. The sequence continues at coordinate 78,660,868 of OU744721.1, forward strand.
ACAGCTTGATTAATCTATAAAATTACTTGACAAATTTCCATAACATAAAATAGAACATATATATCTATATTCTGGTTATTTCATGGAGTTTGACTGTGATACAAACCTTCTAACCAAGACATATTACACTTTTCTCACAGGAATCTCTGAACAAGCTGATGAAAAATCTGTACACAACTCACCCTCACTTTGTGCGTTGTCTCATCCCCAACGAGACCAAGACTCCAGGTCTGATTGATGCTAGCCTTGTGCTCCACCAGCTGCAGTGTAACGGTGTACTTGAGGGTATCCGTATCTGTAGGAAGGGCTTCCCAAGCAGAGTCGTCTACTCTGAATTCAAACAGAGGTTAGTGCATCTTTGTACTTTATACGCCAGTTAGTTGTAAGCAACTGATTGTGTACTACTAATTCAATAATTGATTTTAAAAATCTCTGTCTTCTTTCTTACATCCGTATTCTTCCTTCCCGTTAACTGTTGTTTTCAGCAATACTATCGCCATCTTTTATATTACATTCAATTTCCAAATAATTAATTTCAGATATTCTATCCTTGCACCAAATGCCATACCAACTGGATTCGTAGAGGGCAAAGTTATCTCTGGCAAGATTCTTGAAGACCTGAAAATGAACCAGGATGATTACCGTCTAGGAAACACCAAGGTCTTCTTCAAGGCTGGAATCCTTGGTTACCTTGAGGAACTTCGTGATGAACGTCTGTCCGTGGTTGTTGGTCTCTTCCAAGCTCATATCCGTGGTTACCTGATGCGCAAATACCTGAAGAATCTCCACGACAAGAGAGTTGCTCTTGAGTTGATCCAGAAGAACATCCGCAAATGGTTGGCTGTGAGAAACTGGGTCTGGTTTAAATTTTACACAAAGATCAAGCCTCTTCTGAGCGTTGTTGCTGCCGAAGACGAGATGAAACAGAAGGAAGAAGCTCTTGCCAAGGCAAAGGAAGATATGGTGAAGAATTCCCAAAGAACCAAAGATCTTGAAGAGCAGAATGTCACTCTAATGCAGGCCAAGAACGATCTGTTCCTGCAGGTTCAGACCCAACAGGACACCATTGATGACTGTGAGGAAAGAGTTGAACAGCTCTTGAAGGAGAAGCAGGACTTCCAGAGTCAACTGAAGGAACTTGAGGAACGTGTTCTGGATGAGGAAGATGCTAATGCTGAAGCATCTGAAAAAAGACAACAACTTGAAACTGCATGTGAGGAGATGAAGAAGGATATTGAGGAACTTGAAAGTTGTTTGGATAAGGTTTGTAACTTTATATTTATTCAAGAATGTGTTCATTTGTTGTATTTTGACTAGATCAATCAAAACTACAACTGTAAAATTGATACCGAGATTAATTAACTGTTAATTATTTACTTTCAGGCAGAACATGAAACTAGAGCAAAAGAAAATCAACTACGTGTTTTTGAGGATGAAATTATCCAAAAGGATGAAGCCTTTGTTAAGCTAAGTAAAGCTAAGAAAGATGCCGATGCTCACATACAGAAACTGTCAGAGGCTCTACAATGTGAAGAAACAAAAGTAAATAACTTGTCAAAGTTTAAGAATAAGCTTGAGCACAGTCTAGATGACATGGAGGATTCCCTGGAACGAGAGAAGAAGATGCGAGGAGATGTTGAGAAAGCAAAGAAGAAAGTTGAACAGGATCTGAAGATGACCCAACAGTCTGTGGAAGAGCTTGAACGTATAAAGATGGAAATGGAAGAGATCATTAAGAAGTGAGTAAATCTACCGCTATGTATGTATATGGACAAACGTTTTTGTCTGGTGCTTTGAGTTGAATATTTCAAGTTAAATGAGTGATCACTGATTATATCGGAATACAAATATCCATAATAACTAGTCACTAGCAACTTCATATTTCCACTATGAACATGAAATTATTGCAGCAAAAGTAGACAATTAAAATGTATCATCACGGCTAGTGATTGGGTGAACACATTATGTAATAACTAGAATTTGATTGATGAATGATTATGATGCAAGTTTTGATTTCAACAGTTTAAACGATACTCAATTTTCAGGAAGGACAAAGAAATAACCTCGATCACAAGCCAGTTTGAAGAAGAACAAGGCCATGTCTGCCAAATGCAAAGGAAAATCAAAGAACTCCAGGTATGTTATATAAGGTTGCTCATTTCATGGAAATCAAAAGCCAAAATCTAAAATGTGTTTACACTTAAGAATATACAAAAGACTTTACTGATCTTGTCATTTCATGTCTACTCGATCTGTTAATTTTAGACGACCATAGAGGAGTTGGAGCAAGAATTGGCAGGAGAAGGACAGGCAAGATGTAAGGTAGAAAAGCAGCGGCTGGAACTCGCCCGAGAGATGGAAGAACTCACTGAACGTATTGAGGAGGCTGAAGATGCTACAACTGTTCAGGTCTGTATTACATGACCTGACACAATATACTGCATTTAAACTTGTTTTTCTTTCATTAACGTTAACTCTCTTGATTATTCAGGCGTAAAGCTAAATTATGAATACTCATTAACAATATTTAACTACCTCTTAAAGTGTTCAGCATATTGTAAACAGGAACTGTATGAACTTTATGTCATGATGTAGATGGAACTCAACAAGAAGAAGGAACAGGAAATCGCAAAGCTTCGTCGTGATATGGAAGAGAACGGAATGCAGTACGAGGCCAAGATGAACAATCTACGCAAGAAGCACCAAGATGCCTTCAATGAACTCACTGAAGAGATGGATCAGTTGACCAAACATAAGAATAAGTAAGTTGAAGTGTGATTATACAATATGATTTATGGCACGACGTTTCTCATGGAAATAAAGATGTCTCACGTAAAGTAAAACAATTGTTACAAAATGCAAAACGATATTTATTTATCAATAAAACGAGTATTACCATGAATCTACCAAATTAAGTTAAACTATTTTGATGTCCATAAATGGAATGATAAAGGTAGTCACACTAAACTAACCACATGGAGGCTTCGATCTATATGCGACACGTGATCTTACGACCACTGATAATTAGATTGACTGATGAGAGAATATATACCGGAGGACTGTTACTGTTACAGATTAAAACTTTCGCGAAACTTGACAAAATGCATTTATCACTTCTAAATAATGTTCCCTTTCTTTATAGGAGTGACAAGGAGAAGCAGATGATGAAGAGTGAAATAGAGGACCTGATGATGCAACTCGAGAGTGCAAAGAAAAACAAGGTAAACATACATTAGTCCTTGTAATTTAGGTAGTTTCCATGTGATCATGTAGGAAGCTGAAAATCATTTTGAGATTTTTTAATGAGTAATTCAATGATCATGTACGCTCAAAGAAACAAGGTGTTGAATGAATAACATGAGAATTGGATGTATGATGTATAATGTATAAACTTGTAAATTCTGTTTGAATTACTTAGCGCTTCAAAAAAATATGAGCATATATTAAGAAAATTAATAATTCAGTGACCTAATCTTCATCTGTAGGGCGGCTCAGAGAAGATGTCCAAGCACGTTGAGAACCAGATGAGCGAACTTACCTTCAGGGTTGATGAGGGAGTCTGTCAGATCAATGAACTCCAATCCCAGAAGAGCAGACTGCACACTGAGTGTACCGAGCTCACTCGTCACTTTGAACAGGCTGAATACCACATCACTACCTTGACAAAGGAGAAGTCAAACCTCTCCAGTCAACTTGAAGATACTAGAAACTCCCTCGACGAAGAATCTAGGGTTTGTAGTTACAGATTGTAACTATATGGTTGATGTTTTTCATATTAATACAAATTGATGCTTAAATTTGCTCCATCGCATAGACCCGTAGCAGATATGGAAAGATGAGGTCAATATTTTCACTGTTTCAAGTTGATTAACTTCGAATATGAAATGGTAAAAATACTTTATCATTTATTCAGTTAGAAAAGTAACATTTTAGGACCATAAACAATTTGAATCAAATATTAATATATTTACAGCTTCACGTCAACAGAGTCGTATAGAAAACTATTTTTTTTCCCCTTTTTTAGATCCGTGGCAAACTACAAGCCGAGATGCAGCACTTGATGTCCGATATGGACAGCTTGAGGGAACTGTTTGAAGAAGAACAGGAGAAGTCTTGCACTCTGCAGAGATATCTCTCCAAGTCCAACCAGGATGTTCTGCAGTGGAAGTCCAAGTTCGAATCTGAGGGAATCTGTAAAATGGAAGACGTTGAGGAGTCACGGTAAGGATATTACACTTGAATAAACCTTGGTCATTCTAAACCAGCGTAATACCGTAAAACACGCATGATGTCATTATGTGCAGAAGTGTTACGTTACAGTTTTATTACACTGTGCTACATGGGCAACCAAATCGCCGAAGTGTAAATAATTTCCACAAAACGTCGACACATAAAGTTTGAACTATGTGGCAGATTGATAAACAGAATACTTATTTATTAACCAATTTATACTGTTATAGGAATTATATTTCAAACTCGCTGAAACTCTGAACTGACAAATAACTCGTTTGATAACAATGATGATGTGGTTTTTTATAAAAGCTTCTTGTTTTCTAGACGACGTCTTCAGACAAAGTTGAATGAAGCAGAACAGAGTCTAGAAGCCCAGTTCAGCAAGTGTAACGCTATGGAGAAATCTAAGTGCAGGCTGCAGGGAGAGTTGGAAGACCTTATGATTGATGTGGAAAGGGTAAGGGAGTTATAGTACATGTTGGTTACTTGCAATATGGAGTTTCATTTTACGCCTTTTTAAAGATTAGTCTTTTGTTTCGAAATTATTGTCAAATTATATAGATAGTGCCTAACATATAAGTCCAATCATGTAATAGTTTAAAACTTTAGTCAAAACATATCCTTTAACACGTTTCTCTTCATTCAATGATGACACCGTATCTATTGCTGAATTGAAAATTCATTGTAAAATGCCTTACTTCAGAAAATAACACTATTCGGTCAGAATCAGATACGCATCTTGGACAATTTTATCAAAAACATTCTATGATTAATTGCAGGCAAACGCAACTATAAACTGCCTGGAAAAGAGACAAAGGTCGTTTGACAAGATCATCCAAGAATGGCAAATGAAGACGACTAATCTCCAAAATGAACTTGAGATCTCCCAGAAGGAAACCCGTACCTACGCCAATGAACTGTTCACAGCTAGAAGCACTGCTGAAGAATTCCAAAGCAGAATCGATATCGTGATCAGAGAAAATAAAACTCTTTCTGGTACGAAGATATGCTCCTTTATTCGAATGTTAACATTTGTACCACAATACTCCTTGAGAGCATCCTTAAGTTGGTATACTTCATTAAATATTTCATATTCACGTTCAAATAATTTAAAATGATATCCATATTCTTATTGTTTAAAAGCTCAAACCAAACCAAAATGCCCTTCGAAGTATTTTGATTTAGATATTGCATTAAGTCCTGATACAACTTTAACTTGTTATTCCAGTTGAAGTCAAGGATCTGACATGCCGAATGAGCGAGGGAGGACGAGGAGTCCACGAGGTGGAGAAGATGACCCGACGTCTCACTTCTGAGAAGGAAGAACTGCAATCTGCCCTGGAGGAAGCCCACTCATCGCTTGAACAGGAAGAGGCTAAAGCAACCAGACTCTCGCTTGAGCTTCTGCAAATACGTGCCGATATTGATAAACGCATGGCAGAGAAGGATGATGATTTTGAAAATACAAGGTAATTATTTTTATTAAAAAGGTTTATTGACTAAAGTCATTGAGGAAAGAATGGGTAGACAATATATCTCGGAGCATTTGTTTTTGTACTTCCTGCTTCGTTGCGGGACCAATTTCGGGATGTATTATCTCCTTATATATTATAATTGTAAATGATGGCAAAACTACATGACAGTAATATCAATCTATCTCCGTATTCAGACGCAACCACAAGAGGGCCATTGAGTCCATGCAGGCAAGTCTTGAAGCTGAAGCCAAGGGCAAGATGGAAGCTCTGAAGATCAAGAAGAAGCTGGAACAGGACATCAACGAGCTGGAGATTGCTCTGGATGCTGCCAACCGAGCTCGTTCAGAGTCGGAGATGGTTACCAAAAGATACCAAGTTGAAATAAGAGTTCGTATATGAATTTATAGAAATTTTAACTTCTTTGTATCTTTATTGTATAATCGCCCTATGATATATGTCCCTTTTCATATCCGACTTTGCTGCATGATAAAATTTAACGATTTCAGTAATCATTCGCAACCTTAACATATATAAAACAATTAAAGGATAAAGTACCGTGAAAACTGACATATGTCTAACTTCACCAAGGTGTAGATGGTAAACTGCAAAAAAATATTAAAAAAAACATATCAATAAATATGTTACCATATCTGAACCATTTACCAAATCTTGTTATATATGTGCATACTAGTGTATCATATCATAATATCAAATTTATATTAAATTTCATAGGAGATGCACATCAAGGTTGAGGAAATCCAAAGAACCCGGGAAGAATCTCACGAAAGCTACATGTACCTCGAGACGCGTTGCAACATGCTTAAGGCAGAAAGCGAGGAGATGCGATCATCACTGGAATCATCTGAGCGGGCTCGTAAATCTGCCGAGGCAGAGCTGTCCAGCATCTCTGTGAAGATAAACGAGTTGACCATCCAGATCACGTCCATCTCTGGACAGAAGCGAAAGATGGAAGGAGACATCACAGCGATGCAGGTAAATAGCAAAATTTGCACATAATAGGCCTACAATGTTAAGTTCAAAGATTGAAACTTATCAAAATACCTTCATCTCCTTAAATAACATCTGAAATTCATCCTTCATGATATTGCTACGGAACCAATTGGTGTTTTATAAAAACTATCGCGTTTCGAAATTGTAAATAAGGATGTTGAGGATATACATACGCTTTTTCTCAAACACTCGACAACACTTTTCAGTCTGACCTTGAGGAGATGAGCAGCCAACTGAAGACTTCCGAGGAGAACTACAAACATGCCCTGAACGATGTGACTCGTTTGTCCGATGAACTGAGGTCAGAGCAGGAGCACAGCAGACAGATGGACAGGATGAGGAAACAGTTTGAGACTCAGATGAAGGAGCTCCAGATCAGAGTTGAGGAGGCCGAGTCCATGGGACTCAAGGGAGGAAAGAAGGTCATCTACAAGCTTGAACAGACGGTTAGTTTTTCATACAAATTATTATACAGACCCATTGCCAATTGTTACAATTAGCAATACGCACAACTTGTTCAGGATCATGAATTCATGAATTGAGATAAACGTTATGCATAGTGAGTTGAAATAAAGAATGAATGTTCACAGAAATCACTTTATTCAGACCAACTTAATGATTTACTTATCTGGGTGGTGCTAATAATGGGTGTACCTATCGAAAGATATCTCGTTTGATTTTTGAAGTGAAACCAAATCAACCAATCCTCCTATTTGTCACTTCTGTCTGTTATAAATCTGGTATATACTTATTTCAGATCCGTACTCTTGAATCCGAGCTTGAGACTGAACAGCGTCGTTATGCCGAGCTCGTTAAGAGCAACCGTGTGACGGAACGTCGTCTTAAAGAGATCTCCTTCCAAGCTGAAGAAGACAAGAGGAGTGTCCAGATTCTCCAGGACGCTATGGATAAACAGAGCGCTAAACTGAAGGCATACAAGACTCAGGCTGAAGAAGCTGTAAGTACCCCGTCACTGAGGCCACAGACTTTACTTGTTGAAACCTTCAATATCCTGTTTTATATATATTCAGCTATTGCTACTGATGTCATCAAATAATAGGAGTATCTTTCAGTCATTGTCTGACGTAGTTCAAATAAAGATATTTCAAAATGTTATTTTTTAATCTCAATCTAAAAGATAAGTGATATTCATCAATTTCAAGATACCCTCTGGAGATTGTGTTTAACTATGTGTTTAAATCAAATTCAACTTCAATTGAATTAACTACTTTCGTTTCTACAACCCACCTAACCATAAACATTAATGTAATAAAGAAGTTGGTATCCAGAAAATCGTGCTGCCCTTACTTTCTTTAATTGCAATATCATTTTTATCATAAACTATACTTCTTTACAGGAGGAGATCGCCTCCCTCAACCAGGCCAAGGTTCGCAGGATGCACGCAGAGCTGGATAACGCTGTAGAGAGGGCTGACACAGCCGAGAACTCCCTCACCAGGTTCAGGATGAAGAACAGGAGCACAGTATCCACAGCGCACACTGCCTGCAGCAGCTTGGGACATAAAGGATCCTCCTTCCATGATACATCCAGCAGCAGCAGCAGCAGCAGCAGCAGCAAGCAGTCTGGGAGGATCGTCAAAACCAGAACCGTCAAGATTGTTAAGAGTGAAAGTAGCATGTGAAGGCGTAGAAGCGGCCATCTTATTTTAATTGAAGGTAGAAGCGTATTCCAAATTTTCGATGTCAATAATCTTAACCAGGACTGTTAAAAAGTGGTATGTCTACATATTTATATAAACCGAAGTTACACATTTTCAGTTACATGTTATCGTATTACAATATGTGTTATTGCGGCTACTTGGTAAATGCTTAAGTATGTTCTTACTATATACTTCCTTAAACAGTGTGAGAAACATCCCGATTTTCTATTTTGATGATGATTCATACGAGGAAACCATAGATATTGGATGGTCCATGATATAAGTTATGAGTCCAGGTATATATCTTTAACATATACATGTGCCAGTGATCAGGGATTGTACACGTGAAAGAGGAACACGCTGTTTAAGTTATTCATACGATCTTAACGTTGTTTAACTATGTACTGTCAGATTGTTTTATGTTCAGTTTGCAATTGTAAACTGCTCAACTAATATATGTCTTAACTTATTTGTATGATTTGAGAATGAAATTAAACAAGCTTATCTTTATATATATTTCGTTGCATCTTTTCTTTTGACATCCATAAACATAAATGTTATGTGTGATAGAAGGTAAAACATGTTTTACGAGGTTGGTGTTACTTACGTTAAGTTCATTGATGTCCTTCCAGACAGACATACATCTGAGTCTCAACCTATTAGTACATGCACAATATTTATTTATAGACTTGAAACATATAAAAATACTTAAATAAAATAACCAATAAAGGACATACAACACATTTTACATCACAAAGTTAAGAGTACAAAAGAGCTTGTTGCCTCTTTAGAATAAGATAACAGGTTTTTGCTGTGTAGTAAGACTATTGTGGATTGGACATTAAACAAAATCGTTTTATCAACATCATTAAAAGTCATAAAGTTATCATGAATTTGCTCACATTTTCTTAAAATGATACCTCTGTCACAAGAATACAGAGGACATTGTAGTAAAACATGGCGTTCATCTTCAACAAAATCTTATCAATAAAAACACTTTCTATCTTGTAGAGGAGTACAATTATTTCTTCCAGTTTCACCTCGTTTCAAAGGTAATAAAGCAAGTCTATAAGAACGAAGCATATGACACATAACAAAACATTCAGAATGGTATTCATCTTTAAGGATAACATGATTTCTTGGCGTATTACCTCCATGGCACTTTGGACCATCTACCCAAGATATAGATGCTTTCCAAAAATGAATAAACCGATCAAATACATTACGAGAAACTTCCGAAACAACGTATGATATATGATAATTAACATCAATGTTGTAAAATGTTGAACTATAAGACAATATAACGTAAATCTCTAAATTCCAATTCCATTTCTTTAAAACAGCATACATGTTACTCCAAATAAATATTTTACTTGTAATACGGAATGGGTTTAAACTATAAAGATGGTCTACAAATCTGGTAACACATCGCCATTGGTTAACATTTGCCGGACACCAGTCCATATCACCTCACACAACATGCGTATTAACGTAATCCAAGAAAAAACTCATTGCACGGTTATGCACATCTTCTATACATGAAAATGTATTTGTGCCCCACACAGATACGCTGCAATTAATGGTAGATTAAGAATATGAGCCCCACATAAATACGCCGCAATTAATGTTAGATTAAAAATATGATAATTAACATTTAAACTCAGATCATACCTTACCAACCAAGTAATTTGAAAAGTTTGATGAACACTACATATCTTATGATATATGAATAGAAAGGAAGATAACAAGTGCACTAAACCTATAAATTGTGCAATTTCACAACAGACCTATCATAACTCCGGTATTCAATTGTGATAATACAAATGATCTCCCCGCAATATGATTTCCACGCCATCTACTAACGAGTGGAGGGTCTTTGATCGTGTTGATTTGATTTGAATTGCAGTGACATCATTAATCATTGCATTATATAAGATATAACAAGGCCCAGGATATTGAGACATGCGTACGCGTAGTTTCCACATAAACTGAAGTTCGTGGAATAACCTGACAACCACCACTGGTACATAGTAGTCTTACATTGATTATAACATAGATGATTATAAACTTCGCAACATCATATTTAATGTGTTCATAAGTTTGTAAAGAAAACAAAAATAAATAACCGTATAGTTATGGTGTGAATACTTGTCGAACACTGTCAATTGTTCACTGTCCTATTGTCGCAATGAAGTGATTTTATATTATCTTTGTACTATACAAATAAGCATCAATCAGTACTTCTCGATAAATTGATAAAATTATTGACTATTCTTCCCATCTAATGTGCGCATTTGGCCTACTAAAATCAGAACTTGCAACATAGTCTGCCAATAGAAACAGGTAGGTGGTATAATGTTAGTAAAGAAGAAAGAAGTTGTACAGTCTGTAAAACTTTAATCGGAGACGAGGCTAACCATATTTTTTACATTCATTTTCAATGTTAGATTTTTATTTCTTCCAAACTATCATTGAAGTAATCCATCTTTAGATAAGTTTCTGTCACTGATAATCTGTAAGCATAAACCACTTCAGTGGAATTAAAGCAAGAATGTCAAAACATATGCCCCCATAATCAAACATGTTTATTTGTATTATACAAAGTTAACTCATTAGCAGTTAATCCAGAAAAATCCAAAATAGTGCATTTTCGGAATCAATCTGCACAAAAGTCAAACCAGGAATTCAGGATTGGTAATGATAAAATTGACACTGTACAATCTTATATGTATCTTGGCGTCCTCTTGACTGAACGCTTGGATTACCACGCTATGGGTAAGAATGCGGCCAAATCTGCAGGACGAGCCCTAGGATTGCTGATTTCCAAATCCAAAGCGATGGGTGGTATGCCATATAGTTCTTTTAGTAAGCTTTACGATAACATGGTATGGTCGACACTTAATTATGGAGCTTCGATCTGGGGAACCCACGATATATCGAACAGAACGGACGAAGGAGTATCTGAAGAAATGGACGACGACCTTACAAGCTGAAAGGGGTAGACATGGAAGAAACAAACTCAGGACCTACAGAATGTTTAAATCAGAATACCACAGTGAACCATATTTAACTAGACAAATGTCGAAATTACACAGATCAGCACTTGCTAAATTCCGGTGTGGAGTCGCCCCGATAAAGATCGAGACGGGAAGATATGAAAATATTCCTGCTGATTCCTGTTTTTGTTTTACATGCCCGGATCAGGTAGAAGATGAAGCTCATGTCCTATTGCAATGCCCCAACTATACTGATCTGCGGGAAAATGTTTTTTTATTGCAAATATGTGATTTTGAATTTTAGTGAATCAAGCGAAGATTTTATGTTGGGCACCATTTTACATAATGAAAATTTGGTTTTATATCTGCCAAAACCTGCCATAATAGCTAATAATAATTAGCTAGACGTAGAAATATTTTATATCGATAATTGTCTCTCATAATTCTTATACAATAATGGCACTGTATATATTAATATACATACATACATAAAACATTTGTAAATATCATTTTACATTAATTTGTTTTTTTACTTTGTATTTTTTTACAATGTTGTACAGTGGTGAGACATTAATAAAATATCTGTCTGTCTGTATTTTTCTCTATGTCATTTAAAAAAAATCTTAATGTAGTTCTCATTCATTCGGTATCATTGACAACGTTGAGCATTTGTGATTGCATCAAGTTACAGAGTGCCCCTCTAATTGTTGTGTTGTTATAAAACAGGCCTAAGTAGATATTGTGTTCAACGATGACACTACAGGTGATATCTTAGCTAATTGCGCGAATAATCGGTAAGTTGATTATGACAATTCACCAATAGATAAGGAACAATCGCTGTGTATTGTCGATTGTTGAATGAGCGTGTATGTCAATACATTTTAAAGATCTTAGCGAATTAATCGGAAAATAATAATTTCCACGAACGAATGTACGAAAGAAAAAGGGTCATTGTAAATAAGTCTCAGTATAAAACTCACAAAACAAATACTACTAAACGACGAAATGTGTGTTTTAAAGTGTGTTATGTTTGTTTTGTTTTTGTTTGAATAAAAGTTGAATGATTAATCGTTTATTATGACCAAATTGTGAATTGGTATGTTGTGTTTGTGATATCGTCAATCATTTCTGTGGTTAAAAGAGTAGGAAGATCAACCATTTCAATTAAATTAATTTAGGCATTGTCTGTTTAACCAACGTGTGGCCATTGAGTGGTGGTGAATTGTAGTAGTGTTTGTAGTCTGCAGTGGTGTCAAGTGGTCAATTTGTAGTGCTAAATGACTATGATCAACCTCAGATAAACCTAACAAAACTATTAGTTTTATTGTGTCATGTTATGTTTGTATGGTTGTCTCTAATAAGTTAATATGTATTGTTTGTTTACTCTCAATTAGTTTCTTACCGCTAACGTAACCCTGTTTCATTTCATTTCAATAGAATCAATTCTAAATAAAACAATTTTCACCTAAGACGAAAAGGGGACAAAACGAGTAAAAACTTTTATTCAGAATGACAAATTCACAACGGTGCCATCAGCCAAATCAAGTTTAATATTACTCTTCATCGTAGTATTCCATGACGTCAAGTAACTACGTATTCTGGTGTGTAAGTGGCCAGTCAACTTACTGTACATTGGATCTTTCCCTAAAACACTACGCTGAGACGCGCCTCCAACTCTTAAAGGGGGACTGAAATGGCCTATGTCCACTTCCGGGATTCATAAAAATAGGCTTTCAATTTGAATTAGAGTCAACTTTGAATTTTCGAAATCGGACGATAATCTGCCTAAATACGGTGTTCAAAATACACTGCCTACATGTAATTAGCCCCGGCGAACAGAATCTGTGGTCACTGAAGCGTGTCCTGAGCGTGTCTACCTTCTATGACGCAGCAGTAGGGGAGTAGTTTCACCTAATTATCATTTTTCAACGGGAAATGACACCCTTTTAATCGTTCATTTAACATACAAATATTCACAAAAAACACTCAATTTTTGTATATTCCGATAGCTTAGATATCCGACGACTCAATAACGATTTATTTAAGCCTATTATTATCGTATAAACATGTATAAATCCTTTTAATACTGCAACCGACCTTGAACGACTCTCTTTTATTTTAGCTTGCCCAAGTGTTTTAAGAATAAGTGCCAGAAGCTGCAAACTAATTTTAGAACAACGCCGCAAAGTTTTAGTAAAATAATGAAGTTCTACCTTTTTAATCAATTTATACCGTATTTATATGTTAATGTAAATTTACCCTTTTAATGCATAATATTTATGTTTTATAGCACATGTGCTCTTTTTAACTTTGTATAATAGTCTCTCATAACCTTTTTTAAGGGTGGCTCGTATATTTTTATGTTTTATGCCTTTTTGTATATATGTAAGAGGTGAGACTGAATAAACTATCTGTCTGTCTGTCTGTCATGTAATATCGTATATTTCAAAACCCTATCAAATGACGCAAAAAGGCGACTGCCTTGTTAAATTGGCGCCGTTGTGGCTAGACATGTCCGTTTAAAGTGATAATCTGATGGTCTGATGTTTGCTGAATCTTACATAACATACACTGACTATTATTTCCGACGGTGACAAATAACAAATCGTTTATAGACAGACAGACAGACAGATTGTTTATTAGCGTCTCACCATATGTACATCAATATATATATATATGAAAAATAAAAATAAAATCATAAATGGACATATGCCACGTCAAAGGGAGTTATGAGAGACGATTTATATATACACATGACATAAAAAAGGGCACGTAAATGAAATTAAAACAAATATTTGAGTTAAATAATATTGGTACATACATTAAATAAATAGTAGCATTAAAACAAAAGGTTAAAACGTGTGCATTAATATCACTTGTATAAAATTTGTTGGCGTCTTAAAAGTATTTTAAAGCAGTTTTTGGCACATATTTTTATAAGATCTTTAGAGCTTAAAAGGAGTGATAACTTCTCAGAATCCGTTAATAGAGTAAAACATGGAATAAAGCACTTCGATGATGTAAAAACTTCTTCTCTTATGTCATTGTAAAGTGGACACTCGAGTAAAACGTGATGTTCTGACTCAACTAGGTTTGGGAAATGAAAACATTTTCTATCTTGAAGTTCGAGTCCTTCATAGCGGCCGGTTTCGATACGCAGGGGGGCAGTACCAGTACCAGTACCAGTACCAGTCCTGAACCAAAGATTTTGGCATATGTGTTAAAAGGGTGTACGGACAAAACCCCACCCTGACAAAAGCCCACGCGGACAAAAGCCCATAGGACTAAAGCCCACCCTGACAAAATCCCACACCAATCCCACAGATACTAGGACAAAACCCCACACTTGTGTTTTAACAACTTTTGTTCCATAATAATACATTTTAACAAACATTTGAAACAATACAGCACTAAAATCATATCTCAAATCATACTTGGAGTTCACAGCACAATACAGCACTAAAAAAATGTTTTAAATATCTTTCTTAAAATATTAAAATAGATTAACTTACACTTAAGGATGTTTTCATAGACCCCCCTACTCTAAGTGACATTGAGTTGATACACTTACCTTTGAGTTAATTACTGCCAATTTATTAACAACACATTTCCTAAACTCAACCCAATCAATTAACAACTCACTTATCTTCAATCTATTCTGATTTTTCTAAACTAATTCATCCTTGTCAGTTATCAACACATACTCAACTACAAACAATACATTCTCTACTCTACTAATTAAGATTGGTGGGCTTTTGTCTCCATATGAGAAAATAGGTGTGGGGTTTTGTCAGGGTGGGCTTTAGTCCTATGGGCTTTTGTCCGTGTGGGGTTTTGTCAGGGTGGGGTTTTGTCCTACAATCGTTAAAAGATAGGCTTCTGTTTCGAAAGTCGACTTGTGATTTCTGTAGTGCCGAAGCTTGTTTTTTCCCGGACCTCTTTTAGCATTTTCCCTTTGTAATGATGTTTCCCATGATGTAATAAAATCTTGAAAGGACAATTCCTCACAGTCTCGTACAGTAATGGTGTTTGTTTATATTGTTATTTATATTTTCAGTGAACAAACCGACTACTATCTACAATCGAATACCTACAATGTTAATTTTTTGTGAGCTTATTGCAGTATGAAGATATATTTTTAGAGGCCATTAGACGGTGAATAATTTTACTTTGGTGGTTTGAAAGGAAAGGAAAAGTGTAAACGGTTTTATGATATTTATTATGATATTTTTTCTCTTATGAAAAGATAGATACCACAGTGGATAATCTATAATACGTTATGATCAATCTCCGTATTGTTACAACACATATCAATAATAAAATAATTAAACATTATTTACTAGTGTTTGATCTATTCATGATATATAAGGTTTCGATTCGTATCGAAAATGAAACAATGTTATATTTGGGATCACACTGTTTTGCATTTAACATTCCGCATATTGGTACACATCCATCAAAGCGATTCCGACAACAAAAGTTGTACACAGTATTTCTTAGATATTATGGTACTTGCTTCCTGCCTTTTTTATAAATCAGAATTTAACAAGAAGAAGAAGAAGAAGAAAAGTATTTTATTTATGTGTCACGTGGTACATGGTCTGATTCGGACGTTGTAAAAAACATGTTAAAAAAGGCGTACCACCCGGCAAAAAGGCCTATGAGACACAAGAATGTCTAAAATGAGTCACATTTATATATATATGATAATGTACATAACAATACAAACATATACAAGAGTTTTTGTGATTTATGTTATTTTATATTAAATGGTATTATTGAAGCAAATGGCATGCTTACGTCTATTATACATTTTTATTAATAGAGCGGCAAGAGGCTTAACAAACCTCTCATTACGTAATAAGAATACAAACTGAGCTGTTGAGGACAACTGTGTGAATAATGGATTGACGCAGGAAATATCCTGCCATACATTATACCTTAGATCAGAATAAAAGTCACAATCAACAAGAAAATGTATCTCATCTTCAATTACATTGTTTCTGCAAAACTTACAAATCCTATTTTCTAAAGGCGTTTTGGGGCGGGTATACCTGCCGATTCTATCTCCAATGGTAATGTGCCGCAGCGCAGCTTACTCAGTACACTACGTTGAGTTCTTGTTAACAAAGTAATAACATGAAATTCTGGTGTCAAAAGTTCTCAAATAATCTAAAGTACGTAATTTATTACCATTCTGTTGACCTTTATCGTTAAATAAATCATTGTACCAACGTTGGCTATCAAGGGACCTCATCCAAATTCTGATATGGGAAAAGTCAATTGCTGAAATATTATTTAGATCGAAAGGCAGATTAATATTATCAAAATGTTTCATGACTGTATTATTCCATGATTTTGGGTATTGGCCCGACCATCTAAATATCAAACTTCGTAATCTAGAACGATCCATTTTTTGAAGCCTGCTCCAAAACAACAAAATTTCGATTTTTTGATTTGTAAAAGGCAAAACCCAGCCCATCTCTCCACGTACAGCCAAATTTTGAGTTTTACAACCGACACCAAGGAAGAATCTACACGCCCGATTCTGGACAGAATTGATAATATTAAACTGCCTAGTACCCCATATTGCTGCCCCGTATGATAAGATAGGTAGAACCAAATTTTTATACAAAGTATTATTAACCTCGAAGGAGAATCCTCCGACAGCTTTAAATTTGCAAATAATACTACCCAGTGAACGACTTGCAGATTTAGCAATTTCTCTAGCTGTGAAAATTAAATCCAAAAATTCCTGAAACCAAACCCCCAAATATGTGTAAGCATGAGAGTATTCAATATTATTACTGCCAATATTAAATTAGATACTGAACGTTTAACAGAGGGGGCGATAATGGACTACCTTAGTTTTACTTATATTGACAGAGAGCTTCCATCGCTCGCACCAACGATCGACACAGTCAAGCATACATTGCAACGACAACTCATCTGGGGCAATTAGGGCGATGTCATCAGCGTACAACAATAAACTTAGCATAGAACCATCTATATCTATACCACAGTGCAAATGATTAATATCCATTGCAAGATCATTTACATAAATGGAAAACAAGGTTGGAGACATCACACAGCCCTGTCTTACCCCAGAATTAACACCAAATGTATCTGTGAAGCTATCGTTAACACGTACCCGAGCAAAGGTGCTTTCGTACATAGATTTAACTACATGTAGAAATCTACCCCTTATACCAAGCTGTTGCAGCTTATACCAAAGGCACTGACGATTAACTTTATCAAACGCCTTTAAAGCATCAATAAAACATACAAACGTTGATTTCTTTTTAGTCTTCCGATTATTAATGATAGAATATAAACTATATATATGATCTTGAGTGCTGCGCTTAGCCCGAAAACCGTTTTGTTCTTCAACTAAAACATCATGGGTCTCTAACCACTGACTTAGCCTGGAATTAAGGATATCAGAGTAAATCTTACAGGGAACTGAAAGCAATGAAATACCGCGGTATCCAAGAGGGTCGCGTGGATCGCTATCCGCTTTCTTAATTGGATTGATGTAATTAGTACGCCATAAATCAGGACAGATATTATGGTATTTGCTTCCTGCCTTTTTTATAAATCAGAATTTAACATATAAATCGTTTGGTTTGAAGAAGGTTGTCTCCAGACATTATGGTAGATACCCAAGTTGCGACAGGCCCGGGGGCGGGGCGTCACGCTCTAATGAGTTTTCAAAGCGTTCGCCTGTTAATTTCGGCGGCATTCTAAAAACAGGGTATAAAATGCTGATTAAAAGTCTAATGTATGTGTATTGTCTCAATTATATGCTCATTGCATTCTCATAGATAATGGTACTGGAGATATTGATCTATCATTCTTAGAAAAAAGACATCGCATAACCTCTTTAAGACGTTCTCTATAATCCTCTTTTACGTATCTGGTAAAAAATCGGCACCTTTAAGAACAAAACGTTAAAGGAAAGATTGATTTTGAAACAAAGGTATCCTCTTCAACATAATAGATTAATTCAAATTTCGAGTGGTTCCAAAATCAGATGCATGATTATACTTAAAGTATTGTATTTGGTCATAGCTGATATCAATCAACATGCCAGTTAATAATCTTCAAACTTTTTTGCATATTGATTATTCGTAATTATGTCCAAATCAATACTATGAAATGTTAAAGCAAACAAAACATACTGAAAACTATTGCATCATAAACAAGCAAAATAGATTAAGATTATGTTCGAACGTTGTCCAATAGTCGTCAGGGACTTTGCTTGAAGTTAGATATGGTCCTCAAAGTCTCCATTAGTTTGGCCTAAGACAAGCCCCTAGTGCAAAACTAATGGAGACTTTTCGGACCATATCTTACACAGAGATAACAAAATGTACATCAGCTGACATGAAGCCTAAGTAGCCCAAACAGCAAAGGCGCAGTTACAGAGACTTATGGTTAAAATTCAACTTTGTAAATAAATCTTGTATTTCTGAATATGTTAAAATTTGCAAATTCTACAATCAATTTTATTCCATCCATTTGCTTTCCTGATCAGGGAAAAGTAATAAATATTGTTAATCGAATATATGGTATATGTCCCGGGAGGCGATTCACATGCTTCAAGAACGACAAATCTAAAACCTCTCTACTTTGATAGCAAACATTTGAAGGACGTGAATCAATTATCCAACATTCAAACCCTCCGATTGTTAACCCAACGCTTTTATCAACTCAGCTATGGAGGCCATACATAACAAGAAAGTTTGTTTGTCAGTAGGAAACCTCTGTTAATTTTACGGATGAAGCGAAGAGTGCACGTGGAGAAAATGTCTAGAACGTGCAATGCAACCCCCCCTCCCCCCTAGAATCCGATTAATCAATGTTTTTTGGCTATGTCCATCAATATTAAACAAAACTGATATGAAAAAAAAAATCAATAACGTTACATTTTTTTGTCATAGATTGTACGTTTAGAGATAGTTTAGTAAAAAATATACATACATACTTTGATGTAAATATGAACATGTAATTAATGAACTGCCGTTAGCGGTTCTCTTTTATGAACGAATGTTTTTATCAAATTCATTATGAATGTATGTAACTCATAATATAACAATACATGTACAAATGTGATTTGTTGCTTATTCCTGGACCATAATTTTTGAACATGTATAAATATTAGATCTAAGATTTACTTAACGATCTTTCATGTGATTTTATCTTTATCAAATAAGAATGTTTTTCGTACAAATCAAATGATTGTAGATCATGGAATGGCGATTAGTATTCTTCTGAGTAATTGCCCACATCTATCAGGCGTAATTTGACGAGAAAGTGCAGAAACTTCAGTGCCACTGTAACTATAATTGCGGGGATTCAAATGCAAACAATATTATCCCAGTTCAGTTTCAGTATTGTTGTCTTAATATAGTTTTCAGTGGTCATGCATATACATAGGAAAGTTAGAAATCCAAATATCTCACAATTACACAATATTATCATGTCCAGGTTGTACAAGAGTTGATCAGCATTAACGGAAATTAAACTATCGTTGTATAAACCATATGCATGAACAATAATAACCCCCACCAAGCATCATTAGACTGTTAAATATCTGTAAAATATCAATGTTTCAATATCTACGACAATAAATGAACCTTTTTAGAATATAAACTTTTAAATTATCCTGTATTCTCTTTCACCCTAATAAAACGCGCTGTGAACATGATGTATTGCGCATGCTATGACCATGTGATGAAAACACGATGAAAACTTTGCATAATGTCTAATAACATAGCTTAAAATCAATTCACTGAGATCCAATATCATCATAAACATATGCAATATCACTCAGTTACAGCACATACGGTCTTTACTTCAACTATCACATTACGCTAACAACCCACCCTCCTTCTCACCACGGGGATCAGCGTGTGGCAGTAGCAGGTCGTCCTCACAGGGGGGACACCCGCTGTACATAGCGTAATATTGGAGATATTAGATTCCACCCGAGTACTTTTACTCGACCAATCAGAAGGGATATCGCTAAAGGTATTCAGTATAAATAGGGGTGTATATCTGAGAGACAGCAGAACAGCCTTTGGCAGTGAGTATTCCTGTGTGTCCTACAGACTGTTTTCATATCGTTCGTTGGTGCTTATCTGTTATCATTGCAACCTGGATCACATTTATACTAATCACGGAATGCTCGTGAATATCTAACAAAAATTAATGTCTATTGCTATTTGACGTTAGTATTAATGCTTGTTCATAGTATTGTATTTCATTGGATATTGAGAAATGACATTTTTTTTCTAATATGGCTTTATTATTCATTTTTCAGTTATTTCCTTCCTTGAATACGTATAATCAAACATTTCGATTACCATGGCCGCTTACAACCCCGCCGATCCCGATATGCAGTACCTTGCTATCGACCGCAAGAAGATCATGAAGGAACAGAAGAAAGGATTTGACGCCAAGAAGGCATGCTGGGTACCGGATGAGAAGCAAGGATTTGTGGCGGGACTGTTGAAGAGTACTAAGGGTGAAGAGGTCACAGTGGTCATCGCGGAAACAAACGAGGTGAGAAGACTATTTTGGATTGAAAACGAGGAAAATTGGAAAATGTTTACATTGTATTACCTGTATTTATAATTAGAGACCAATTCAAATGACTGTAAACATTAATTTATATAATTCTTTGAAAATTACTTCATAATACATGAAATTGAAAGTTGATGATGTCTGTTTGATGTCATGGTATTTTCTTTTTTTCGTGAAATCTTTCATTAAGCATCTTTTTTGGGGTTGGAAAAAAATGATATCAAAAGGAGTAGCATTATGATTTTAACATGACTTAATAAACTATATAAACATTTTTTTCTACAGACGAAAACCTTGAAAAAAGACGAGATCCAGTCGATGAACCCTCCCAAATACGAGAAATTCGAAGATATCGCTGAACTGACGTACCTGAACGAAGCCAGCGTTCTGTACAACCTGAGAGCCAGATACACGTCCGGGCTTATATATGTAAGTACACATGAAATGTGCCCATCAATAACATTCAAAATGAACATTTGCAAAAAAGCCAAACTGATGTAGATATACCAATTTACAATATCTATTCAAAATCATATTCTTTATAAGTAACTGTCTTATCAATATGTACCTTTTCATAAATATTTTTTCTTATTCTAGACTGTTTATTGTCATTTTCATACAACTTTTCTCTATCCAGACCTACTCTGGCCTGTTCTGTATCGCCATCAACCCGTACCGTCGTCTCCCCATCTACACCCCACAAATCGTGGGTAAATACCGGGGCAAGAGGAAGACTGAGATGCCCCCTCACTTGTTCTCTGTCTCAGACAACGCCTACCAGTTCATGGTGCAAGGTTCGTGCTCTTATCATGAATCAGTTCATACTTTAAAACATTGTTTAAAGAATCATAAAAAGTATCAATATGTGAATTGGCAAACTTTTCCCCGGAAAGCATATTGACTCACTGGCCACATTACTTTTCGCGACCACCAAGCTTGTCTGTACTATTCAGGTCCTTTCTATTAATCTTTAAATTTGAGAAACAATATACACGTTATCATTAAATAAATTCCGAATATGAAAATTTAAAAGTATGCTCCATTTTCCTCCCTTCATTCGTATAAACGTTACGCTAGAGTACACGTTTACACAAATGTATGCTTTTTGTAGAACGCATCAAGGTCATGTAAACGTCATGACTACTTTATTGTTCAACGCATAATTGCATTAACATAACATATTGTTTACACAAATATCGTTTTAAAATTGCCAAGATAAGCTCCGGCTTTTATACCTTTGAAACTGTTTTGATAATCTTAATGACTTAAATATAAGTTTGATATCTGACAACATAGAATTTAATTAAGCAAGCGGATTAAAAATATAAATGCTTACTAAAAGTAAAATATTTATGTAAGGGTTTATTGTGATAATTAAGAAAGATTCACTC
Source organism: Steromphala cineraria (assembly GCA_916613615.1). NCBI lineage: Eukaryota > Metazoa > Mollusca > Gastropoda > Trochida > Trochidae > Steromphala > Steromphala cineraria. Next base: position 78,683,222 of record OU744721.1, read on the forward strand.
ATCCAATGTTTCTATTTTCAGATCGCGAAAACCAGTCTATGCTTATCACGTAAGTCTATATTCTATACATATTGATCAAAATATATGACTGATATACATGTTAAGATTACATATGTTTTTCTTGAAAAAGGACAGAATGATCTTTTCAAAGTATTGGCAATTTTCTTAAGGGTCGTCACTTTTTACATATTTGATCTAATATGAAAATAATTTTGAGAATACATTAATCTTATCAAATCTTATTTCAGTCATAGAAACAAAACATGAGACTAATCACCAATATCAAAACATAAGAAAATGGAATTTCAGCATTGTATCAATCTTGTTTTTCTAATCCACAGTGGCGAGTCTGGAGCCGGCAAGACTGAGAACACCAAGAAGGTTATCGCCTACTTCGCCTACGTCGCCGCCGCCTCTAAGGGAGATGATGCAGAGAAGGATGAAAAGAAGGTAAACAAATAACCTGCCGTTTAGGATACAAACAAAAAGCAAACCCCAATAATGTTCAAATTGTAGTTAACTGAGATATGCTTTAAGTAGATACTATTATGTTTGACTTATAATAGTCAATGAGGTTGATGATAAGTTAATGATATCATAAGTATTTTGTAAAAATCACAAAGATTTGTTTAGTGGTTGTAATACTTAATTCTCACATTTCTCAAATTAGGATTCATTAGAAATTATCTATTTTCACAGGGTTCCCTTGAAGACCAGATTGTGCAGGCTAACCCTGTTCTTGAGGCCTACGGTAACGCCAAGACGTCCCGTAACAACAACTCCTCCAGATTCGTAAGTACACCATGCCAATATGAAACGATAACATCATAAATGCTTAAGCATACATAGTTAACAGACTATAAGTGTATTTTAATCCCACAAGGTATCTTTATTGGCTTAATTCGTCATGTTGACAACCAAATGCGTTAATGATATAATCAATATTCTTGCAGGGAAAGTTCGTCAGAATCCACTTTGCATCCTCTGGAAAGATTGCAGGAGCTGATATTGAGACATGTGAGTGTTCACTTTATGAAGGTTAAGAAATGAAAAAAATCATTGTATATTAAAAAGTTATTGGCAAAGGTTGATGTCAAATGATGATTATTATCCCTTTTGTGTTATCTTAGATCTGCTTGAGAAGTCCCGTGTGACCTACCAACAGTCCGTGGAGAGAAACTACCACATCTTCTACCAGATGCTGACTGGAGCTGTACCATCAGTCACTGGTGAGTTGTTATTTTAAAATTCATAACCTGAAAGATCATTGGTGATGATCAATATTTACTTTTCTAATATCCATACTGGTAACGATCACACAATGAAATCCTTATTGTCATCTGTATTCTTATTAAACTAAAACCTCATTTATTCTACTACACATATAAGTTTAATCAATATTGTTTCGTTCTACAGAAACAATCTTGGCCAACCCTGACGCCGGTATCTTCTCCTTCATCAACCAGGGAGTTCTCACTGTCAACGGTATTGATGATAACGAAGAAATGAAGATGACAGATGTAAGTCATATATTAGTATACAGCTAAAGTTCAATCTAAGTAAAGCCTTGAAACTATCAGTTTACGAAACTGAAACCCCAGAGATTTAAGTTTTACTGAAAGACAAAAGGGTACTTTAATGAAAAATATTAGCCGATCCATTTAAGTCCATGGTTGAAATGGTTTTTTTTGATTGCAAAAAAAGTGATTGCAAAACTTATATATTGAATAGAAATGCACAATTATTCATAAATAATGTTCTTTACATTTCAGGCTGCCTTCGACGTCCTTGGCTTCTCTCCTGACGAGAAGACCAGCGCCTACAAATGCACTGGTTCCATCCTCCACATGGGTGAGATGAAATTTAAACAGAAGGGTGAACAGGCTGAGCCAGATGGAACTGCTGAGGCTGAGAAGGTCTCCTTCCTTCTGGGTGTTAACAGTGGTGACTTCCTCAAGGCCTTGTGCAAACCCAAGATCAAGGTTGCTATGGACTACGTCACCCAGGGTCGTACCAAGGATCAGGTCGTGTACTCTGTTGGAGCTTTGGCCAAGTCTCTGTACGATCGTGTCTTCAACTGGCTGGTGAAAAGAGTCAACCACAGTCTTGACACCAAGAAACCAAGGCAGTTCTTCATTGGTGTGCTGGACATTGCTGGATTTGAAATCTTTGATGTAAGTTTGCTCCAGCAGCCTCATGACTTTATATCTTATGAGGGCTTATATGTTGTGTGAATATGTAGGTTTTACAAAATATAACATCTCTTATTTTGACTCAAAAGAGCAATATTAAAGCAATCTGTTACCTTGAAGCTTGTAAGTGATTCAGGCCGTATCATGAAGCATTGTTATCATATCTTAAATTTTCCAGTTCAACAGCTTCGAGCAACTGTGCATCAACTACACCAACGAACGTCTCCAGCAGTTCTTCAACCACCACATGTTTGTGCTGGAACAGGAAGAATACAAGAAGGAAGGAATCCAGTGGGAGTTCATTGACTTCGGCATGGATCTGCAGGCTTGCATTGAGTTGATTGAGAAGGTAAGATTTTAAGGAGAGCAGTAAACAGTCAATTGACTAACATAGATATTTTGATAATGATTACAATGAATGTTAACTTTTTTCAAAAGGGATTTCGGGCAATATGTACGTGTTAACCAAATTCTTTAGTACTAGAAAAGTACTAATACTAGTAAACTCCTATACATTTCAATTACATGTGAAACCTGAAAGTTAAAAATATTCACTAGTTGTATTCTTTTCCAGCCTCTAGGTATCCTGTCAATACTGGAAGAAGAGTGCATGTTCCCCAAGGCTTCTGACAAGACCTTTAAGGATAAACTAACCCAGAACCACATGGGCAAATCACCCAACTTCTTGAAACCTGGGAAGTCAATGAAAGGTGGACAGCATGGCGACTTTGCCCTGAAGCACTATGCTGGAACTGTTCCCTACAACATCGGAGGTTGGCTCGAGAAGAACAAGGATCCAGTCAACGAGACAATCGTTGACCTCATGAAACAATCCAAGGAACCACTTGTTGCTTTGCTCTTCTCTTCACCTGAAGGAGGTAGGAATACATATATACATATTGATTAACATTAAGATGGAACATCCTATTATGCTGTAATCTCCTTCTATTTATATATCAATCCAAAATCCACATTTAATCATCAATTTTCACATCTTTCAGAGGGTGCCGCTGCTGGCGGTGCTGGTGGAAAGAAGAAGAAGAAGAGTTCTGCCTTCCAGACCATCTCAGCTACTCACAGGGTGCGTAATAATCAATTTAACTGACTGTTTAATCATTTAATTTTTTAATAATAATGTGATTATCAATTAGGGAAAATTAACTTATAACAAGTTTATAACGTTTTTCTACAATAATTTCAGGAATCTCTGAACAAGCTGATGAAGAACCTGTACACAACTCATCCCCACTTTGTGCGTTGTCTCATCCCCAACGAGACCAAGACTCCAGGTCTGATTGATGCTGGCCTTGTGCTCCACCAGCTGCAGTGTAACGGTGTACTTGAGGGTATCCGTATCTGTAGGAAGGGCTTCCCGAGCAGAGTTGTGTACTCTGAATTCAAACAGAGGTATATATCACCTAGATGAAAAGATTAACAATATAAATGATTTTTTAAAATAATTGTATTTTACTTTATACGAATATCATCAAATAAAATATGCATATCATCTATCCCTTCATCGTTATATTTATCAATCAAATAACTTTTTATCATTACCTTTTATTCAACAGATACTCCATCCTCGCACCCAACTCTGTCCCCGCTGGATTTGCAGAGGGCAAAGTTGTCTCAGGGAAGATTCTTGAAGCTCTGAAATTGAATCAGGATGACTATCGCCTTGGTACAACAAAGGTCTTCTTTAAAGCTGGAATATTGGGTCACCTTGAGGAACTGCGCGATGAACGCCTGTCTGCAGTTGTTGCACTCTTCCAGTCTCACATCAGAGGTTACCTGATGCGCAAATACCTGAAGAATCTCCATGACAAGAGAGTTGCCCTTGAATTGATCCAGAAGAACATCCGCAAATGGCTGTCTGTAAGAAACTGGGTCTGGTTCAAATTTTACACAAAGATCAAGCCTCTTCTGAGCATTGTTGCTGCCGAAGATGAGATGAAACAGAAGGAAGAAGCTCTTGCTAAGTCAAAGGAAGAACTAGTGAAAATCTCAAGCAGATCCAAGGAACTTGAAGAACAGAATGTCACTCTGATGCAGGCCAAGAACGACCTGTTCCTGCAGGTTCAGACCCAACAGGACACCATTGATGACTGTGAGGAAAGAGTTGAACAGCTCTTGAAGGAGAAGCAGGACTTCCAGAGTCAACTGAAGGAACTTGAGGAACGTGTTCTGGATGAGGAAGATGCTAATGCCTCAGCAGATGAAAAGTTCAAGCACCTCGCAACCGAATGTGAAGAAATGAAGAAAGATATTGAGGAACTCGAAGGCTGTTTAGATAAGGTACGACTTAACTTTTCTTAACAAGGTCTATGTAATTCTTTAGAAATCAACATTTCAATCAAAAGTTTTTCATATTTTTCATTTTGTCATGACGTTTTATGTATCTTAACAGGCTGATCAGGATGTCAAGACCAGAGACAGTAAAATACGTGCCCTTGAAGACGAAATCGCTCAGAGGGACGATGTACTTGCAAAGATAAACAAAAGCAAAAAGGATATGGATTCGCACAATGAAAAGATATCTGAGGCTTTGAAGGCAGAAGAAGACAAGGTTAACCATTTAAACAAACTGAAGGCAAAACTTGAGCACAGTCTTGATGATATGGAAGATTCATTTGAAAGAGAAAAGAAAATCCGCGGCGATGTGGAGAAATCAAAGAGGAAGCTTGAACAGGATCTGAAGATGACTCAGGAGGTTGTTGAGGATCTGGAACGCATCAAGAGGGAGTTGGAAGAAACTATTAGGAAGTAAGCATCTATCAACCAATACCAACCCTTAATTTTCATAACGTTGTTTCCAAAAACACTATTTTGATAAAGTACTTGTGAAAACACTTCGTAATACAATTGAATTGCTTTTTAAGGAAGGACACGGAAATATCATCACTGTCAAGCAACGTCGAAGATGAACAAGGGCACGTCTGTCAGTTACAAAGGAAGATTAAAGAACTCCAGGTAACATATATACTATTCATAACTAAACTGGTCAACTCATGACAATAACACAAGTTCTCAAAACGCACTTTAGTTACTTAAATTAAAGAAGAGCGTCACAAACTATTTGCACTGATAACTATTTCAACATATGTTTTCCAATGTGTTTAAGGCTCGTATTGAAGAATACGAGGAGGAACTGGAAGCAGAGAGATTAGCTAGAAGTAAAGTAGAGAAGCAACGCATGGAGTTTGCTCGGGAGTTGGAGGATCTGTCTGAACGTCTTGATGAAGCCGGAAGTGCAACAACTGTTCAGGTTTGTATCCAAAAATTATAATATTAAAATAATATTCAAACTTAATAAACGTTAAAGTGTTTTTAAACTCAGTAACTACTCATCTGGCAACATGTGTACAGTTTCTGTTTCTAGAAGCCTTAACAGTGATCAAACTGCTTATCAAAATAGTTGACAAAGAATGTTAACGGTTAAAAAATAATGCATCTGTTTCCAAAAGAAATAATTAATGATGTGTTAAACCAATTGTAATTAAGATTAAGTTGTAAGTCAGTGTTCATGTAATTTGCCTTTAACAGTCATAGTCTCCCTTCAAAATAGGTTCATGTTCTTCAGCAATGATATAATCTCAAGTAATAATCAGTCGCTGATGTTTTCTTCTGTTGTGTTGTTAGGTTGAACTGAACAAGAAGAGAGAACAAGAGCTTCTGAAGCTCCGACACGACATCGAGGAGACAGTGATATACCACGAGACACAGATGACAACTCTCCGCAAGAAGCACCAGGAGTCCATCAGTGAACTCAGCGAGCAGGTCGAACAGCTCAACAAGGCCAAGATCAAGTGAGTCTGCTAAATGATCAGTCAGTAAAAACACAAAAACATAATCTTACAAAATATAGGAACAATTAGAAAACACAATTGCTGAATTCAATGACACTACGGGAAATATCACTAGACTTAAGATCGGATACGTTTGTCATATGAAACAACAAAGTGCTTGAACTCACGTTTTACATAAAGGTAAAGCTGCCCAGCCTACCTTAACAATATTGAATTAGCAAGACATGATTTACTTCACAGTTCAATGGTTTTGAAATTTGATGTGTATGATTATTGTTACTTTCAGGAATGAAAAGGAAAAACAAATGATGAGAAGCGAAATTGAAGATCTACTCTTACAAGTTGAAAGTGCCAAAAAGAACAAAGTAAGTGATGTTATTTCGATAAAAATAATCGATGCTTTTAAAGTTAATGCTTTACGTAGAACTAAGGACGTTCCCATTTGATTTCTGTGAATATGTAAAAAGTGTCATTCTGGTAACATTGAAGACGAATTCATGTATTGTTTGAAAGCTCAAAATATTCTCATCTTCGCGATAACTTAGCATTTGTTTCTATTGCTGTAAGAGATTAACGAATATCAGGTCTCGTAAATTCCAAAAAGATCAATTATCAAATCTATAGCAATGTATTAATACATGTTTTCTATCATCGAAATGTTATTACCAAGTGATACAATATCATCTGCTTCTGAACATGTACTAAAGGCCTAATGACCCGAAAAACTGAACACACTGAATCTGAATCCGAATAATCAACATCTGTTTTGTGTGTCCAGGGTTGTTCAGAGAAGATGACGAAGCAGTTCGAGAGCCAGATGTCAGAACTGAGCTTCCGGGTTGAGGAGGGAGTCCGCCAGGTCAGCGAGCTACAGACAGTGAAGACCAGGATGCACACAGAATGTACCGAGCTCACCACCAAGCTCGAGGAGTGTGAACTCATTGTCAGCCACTTGACAAAGGAAAAACACACCCTCTCAAGTAAACTCGAGGAGTCAGTCACTTCTCTTGAAGAAGAATCGAGGGTGAGTATCTTCAAAACAAAGCATGAATGATCCTTGTATTTTCCTTATACCGTGTAATAACAACTTTACCAATGTGACGAGATGAAATTAACCTGATATTTGGAAAAACTACATTAAATATTCTATTTATCATATGATTTTTATTGAAACATGTATCAAAACTACTTTAAATCTGCAAAGTTACCCCAATATGTTCAATTGCTGAAAGTAGTTCCGGCACCTGACCAGTGACGATATAATATATCGTCACCGGTCACAGCGAAAATATAGATATCGTCATTGTATCCTGATAGACGTTGTATTTCACTGATAAAACATAGTATTTTATTGTTGATCATACAATAATCATCTTTTGCTCTTTGCTTTAACTAATATATCGCCTTTTTATTTTTAGATGCGTATGAAACTACAATCCGAGGTGAAAACAATCTCTTGTGAAATGGAAAGCATTCAGGATCAGTGTGAAGAGGAACATGAGCGATACGCTTCACTTCAAAGACAGCTATCTAAATCAAACCAGGAAACTCAGCATTGGAAGTCCAAGTTTGAGTCTGAAGGAATTTCTAAGATGGAAGAAATCGAAGAATCAAGGTATTTGATGACAAAACCGATAAAAAAAACGTTGTTTCCGCATAGATTTTATTTAATGAAGTATAACTACCATTAATATCTTACACATGAATGATTGATATTCACCTGAAACGAACAATTATAAATTTCGTATTCAGCGATCTTTATACTCTAACGATTTTTTTTATCACAGACGCCGTCTTCAGTCAAAATTATCAGAAGCTGAACAAAACCTTGAAGCTGCGTACACTAAGTGCAACACACTGGAGAAAGCTAAACTGCGACTTCAGGGCGAGTTGGAAGATCTTATGGTCGATGTTGACAGGGTAAAATGACGATTCTTATAAAAAATCCTTTGATCATATATAAATTTCATATGAAATGTCTCCTATATCATGAACAACAACATTTTTTTATCAATCTCCATCCTGTTCAATATCATTATTTCACTGAATAATCTTTCAAATATGTAAACATGTGTAAGCAATGAAATATGTCATATTTCGAACAAATGCCTTGTTATCGTGGTATTGATTGATAAACTTTGTCATATTAGGCTAATGCAACAGCCAGTTGCTTAGAAAAGAAGCAGAGAACATTCGACAAAACCATCCAGGAGTGGCAGCTCAAGGTCACAACCCTGCAGACTGAACTTGAAGTTTCACAGAAGGAAAGCCGCAATTACTCCACTGAGCTCCTCCGTACAAGGAGTGTAACTGAAGAATTTCAGAGTCAAGTTGAGATCATGAAACGGGAAAACAAATCCCTCTCTGGTAAGTTCATTGTCTTTCTCTCCTGGAAATGTTCACACAGCTTTTATTGAAATGTTGCTAGCCCTACAAACTCTTTAAGTGCAATTCTAGTTATTGAAATGAGAAATTTAAAGGTGTGGGTTTCTTAAAACTCTGAAAATGATAAATGATTGGTTGATTCCTTAAACTTTAAAAACCCAAAATAGTGAAACGTTATTTATCAACATTGATAGCCATATAAACACATCGTAATAAGACGACATTTTTAGAAAAATACCAATGATCAATCAATCAAATAAGCCACTCGTACCCAAATGATTTTTTCAAACTCAGATTAAAATTAAACTTCTCTACATCCAACAGTTCAGGTGATTGACCTCACGACACAGATGAACGAGGGAGGACGAGGAGTCCACGAGGTGGAGAAGATGACCCGTCGTCTCACTGCTGAGAAGGAAGAACTTCAATCTGCCCTGGAGGAAGCCCACTCATCTCTTGAACAGGAAGAAGCCAAGGTGTCTAGGGTGACCATGGAGCTGACTCTCATCCGTACTGACATTGACAAGCGTATCGCTGAGAAGGAAGAGGACTTTGATAACACAAGGTATGTTCCTGAATCAAACCAATAAGCATAATGCATTGAAGAAATTTCTAGTAAGATGAAGTAGATGTGCTGTACGACAACTGTTTTCCGGAAATTATTCCATCAATAACTCAAGTATGGCGAAATCGAGGAATGAAATATCAACTATACATCGTATCATATCAGTGAAAAAAGCCATCGGAAGGTGAAATAATAATATCACTGTTATTTTGTTATAGGCGCAACCACCAGCGAGCTCTTGAATCCATGAGGGCAAGTCTTGAAAGTGAAGCCAAGGGCAAGATGGAAGCTTTGAAGATCAAGAAGAAGCTGGAACAGGACATCAACGAGCTGGAGATTGCTCTGGATGCTGCCAACCGAGCTCGTGTAGATGCAGAGTCCATCACTAAGAGATACATGGTTGAAATCAGGGTAAGTAAACCAAGATTAAATACATAAATTCAATTTCCTAATCCTAAACTTGCCTCAAAGGCACATCCTCACTATCCCGATATTTTTTAACGGAGTAATTTTATTTAAATGTTTTTGCAAGTAATAACTTGAACCTACTAATGTGGTATCTCCATGATATAGGAACTGCACATCAAGATCGAGGAGATTCATCACACTTATGCAGAGTCCAGTGAAAGCTATACATCTGTGGAGCGACAGTTGACAATGATGAAAAGTGAAACTGAAGAGTTGCGATCATCACTTGAAACATCAGAGAAAGCCCGTAAATCTGCCGAGTTCGAGCTGAGCAGTGTCACCGAAAGAGTGTCAGAACTGACCATGCAGATCACCTCGATCACAAGCCAGAAGAGGAATCTTGACAGCGACATCACAGCCATGCAGGTGAAGAAACTCTGTCAACTATATGTTCAGGAAAAAATAACATATTTAACTAAAAAATATGTTCAATAAATATTACTCTAAAGTTACACCATTATTCCACATTAAAAACAATAATGCTCTGATTATAAAATTATGATAACATTCTCTCTTTGCTTATTTCAGTCTGACCTTGACGAGATGAGCAGCCAACTGAGGGCTTCTGAGGAGAACTACAAACATGCCCTGAACGATGTGACTCGTTTGTCCGATGAACTGAGGTCAGAGCAGGAACACAGTAGACAGGTGGACAGGATGAGGAAACAGTTTGAGACTCAGATGAAGGAGCTCCAGGTCAGAGTTGAGGAGGCCGAGTCCATGGGACTCAAGGGAGGAAAGAAGGTCATCTACAAGCTCGAACAGAGGGTAAATTGTTTTATGCATATTTTCTGAAATTAACAAAATGAAGATATCAAGTATTTTATATTTTCCTGAATATCTTGATTGGTTACTGTCGACATCTTTATCTACCGATAGTACATAATGGTTAGATTTCGGGATGGTCGTTCATCGTAAAATATATAAGGTAAATCACTGATGTTTTAGAGAACGTCAAGATAGAAATGATGTTCAATCATATTATACATATCTGTTGATTTCAGATCCGTTCTCTTGAGTCTGAGCTGGAAGCAGAACAAAGACGTACTGCGGACTCTATAAAGAGCTCCCGACTGACTGAACGTCGTCTCAAAGAGATCACATTCCAAGCCGAGGAAGACAAGACGTGCATGATGCGTCTTCAGGAGACTGTTGACAAACTCAACGAAAAACTAAGGACATACAAAGTACAGGTGGAAGAGGCGGTAAGTTGACAAATATATGCTCTCAATAACTTCCTTGGAAAACATCTAGTATTGAAACATTGGAATACACTTAATGATGAAGTAACTCACAGGATAACCTTGTACTCAACATTTAACTTAAACCAACACTATGATATAAAAACCAACCCTTTCATTCATATCTTGATTTTAATGGAAAAAATCTCACATTTATTGTGTAAATTTTCAGGAGGAAATCGCTGCCCTGAACCTGACCAAGTACCGGAAGATCCAGACTGAGCTGGACGATGCTGAAGAGAGAGCTAACACAGCTGAAAACACTCTCACCAGGCTCCGGGCCAAGAACAGGAGTTCAGCTTCCATGGCTCACAGCAGCTGTAACGTCTCAGGACACAGCTGTATAGCAACTCACGGAGCCACCAGCAGCAGCAGCACAAGCACCAGCAGTAGTGGCAACACGTCTGAACGCATCGTTAAGACCAGGACTGTGAAGACCGTCGTCAAGAGCGAGAGTCGCATTTAAATGACATGATTTTATACAACATTCCGTGATTAATGTTTCAATTTGTAGCATAGTGGTAAAATTGAATGATTGTTTACATTTGTGACAAAGCTGTTCATTATTTATAAAGAGAGTACGGTTTTGGATTCATTTGATGAGTGTTTTAAGAAAGTAAGTTATTCAGTGTTCAAAAACATTGACCAAAGAATAGTTAGAACGAATAGCTGGTGTTGTAGGGTGAATGAAATGTGTATTTTAATTGTGTAATTTGTATTTGTAATTGTGTGATGTAAGGTAAGAATGATAATCAGACCATCAGAGTAAAGGTCATTAAAACGTAGTGTGGTGGTACCTGTATTAATGCCTATATGTTGTCTGTTGATGTGAAATAAATTGATTATCATATAAAACATCTCTGTCGTTTTATATAGAATGGTACTTTCGTGCAAACTGTTATTTGTTTAGCCAAAGATAAAACATACATGTGAACACTATTCAATGATAAAATAGTATTTAAAATGTTAGTTACAAAATTCGCCATTCACCCGTCATCATGCCATCGTAAAATAGAGTAAGGAAAGTTGAGAATACATTGGATATTCCCTTCCCCTAAGGAGATGATTTAATAATGTCTGTGTTCATTGGCATATAAACAGTTTGAAGTCAAATTGGTCACCTGCGTGAGCTTGAACATAGACCATCCATAAGCTTAAACTCTTTATGAAATCGTTTTAACGCTGAGAGAAATGAATTATTATCTATTGTCATTGAAAAATACAAAAAGATCGCAAAACACTTTCTAGCAAAACAACAACCTTTTTCTTTCTGATGACCTTTATTCTGCCCACAATGGTACCGTATTACTGACATGTAGCGTTATTAACACAAATACATATGGAAAAGATCGAAGAATTTGTAAAATTATATTCAATGAACTAATTTAAAGTAGGGTTTTGGATATTTTGGCTTATCTCAGCGCTTTTTTTAGAAGATGCACAATGATGCAAAAATATATTATGTAGACTAGTAAATTCAAAATGTAACATGTCATTCTCAACCATGCAGGTCTCGAAAAGACAAGTCCAAGAATGCAAAGTTTACATGTTCATCCTGTCACACCTCATTAACACCTGGACATGCTTCACGGCTCAACACCTGGGCCCCTTGTCAGCATAATAACTGCCCGCTCCAGCGACACTAATTAGCCCAAAGCACCCCTCATCTCCCGACAGGGTAGCTGTCTCTGTCTACCAGAAAGTTCTGATTGTTTTATTGTTTCATGGAGATCAGTCGGAAAATATACAGTTGTGAATAAAGATATTCAACAGAGAACACTGAGTGTAATCTTCATCATTGATGTTTTCAATTTCTGGGGACTTGTCTATCTATAGTATATTGACGTATGAATAAACACTCACTAGTTCATAGATCTGAAATTTCTTCACACGTAATGGGCGTGGTCTACATTTCTGTTGAGCAGGTCCTGTCACTTCGCAGCTTAGTCAGATAGACTTATTGTAGTAAAACCGATACCTTTTTGGCCATTTTGAATTCTGAAAATGATGTTAAATATATACTTTGTCTTAGTACTGTCAGTGTTCCCATGTGAGTCAAAAAGTAAAACGAAAATTAATTTCCTTTGACGAGTTGACATGTAAACGGATGAACACACAAACATCATTTTAACAAGTAAATAATCCCTATTTGTAAACTAAACAGTGAATATGTCATATGTAGAATGTCACATTTTACATTCGTAAGTTAAAAATACCCATCATTATGTTTTTTTACGACAATAAATACTTTAAATAATAATTTAAGAATGCACAAGTTCAAACAGCATTCAAACTTCACATGACATGAATAACACATGCAAAGTTGATATTGTGCAAAATCTGGAAATATTAAAAATAAACGCAAGCTTGGAGCATGGAATAGCCATTGTTTCAATAAGTAACAAACAAGGGCGTGGCTACATGAAGAATATTGTCCAATGAAAGCATTTGCACATGTTTGTTCTACAATTGCTTCGCTTCAAACCGTATGTACATGTGCCTCAATACAGATTGTTATTTCGAGGTCAATCTATTTGCTAATATAAACATTTAATCTAGAGCCTGATTAAATGTTTATTCGCCTGAGGATCAAAACCGTAGTTAATTCTAGATTCTGCTTTTATTGACGATTGGTAAAGAGAGACTAAATTCATTTGATAACGATTACTAATTAACGATTAATTACATCAAATTACATCACTGAATCGAATTAAAACAAGATAAGTAGCATGAGTACCTTGTTGTAATTAGCATGGTGTATGTTATGACAGAAGATCATTTCTGTGTAAACTTCTAACAACCCTTTATCTTAAAGATTTGTTTATTCACCAAACGTTTTATCAGCTTTTAAAACCGATCATTCATTCCTATCTAAACACATTGATTACTGTCTTTTATGAACACTAAAAGACACATCTTGCATAGGATATATACTTTTTTTTGTTGATTATTGACAAATATGTTCAAAAACGACTGAATTGCAGTATAAGTAGAAGCGACGCACATACGCGGCTCTTGCTGTGAGGAACTTCTAATTAAGCAACGCATATATTGGCTTTCGCGAGAAGGATCACGTGAAATTGCCACATATTTCGGCGGCAATGAGTTGATTAAACATTAAACATATATATAAATTAGAATATTGTTGTTTAGTTACACAGAAGGGAAATTGGGCAGTCTGATTACAATCGGCCTATTTCGAAGAAATAAAAGTGTAAAGATATAAACTCTACAGAGAATCTAACTTTATATTTCGATAGGTTTCCTCTCCACTAGGTCCTACCGAACTCCGTAGGTCGAATGTCCTTACGTTAACTCAGCTAACCAATCCCAAGCCGTCTACAAAAGACTTCGGTATCAAACTAGGGGCACGTAACTCCTGTTAACCATACTTTGAACATGATCACTGTTAGCGGTATTTTAGGCCTGACGATGTAATTGGTTGGCTAACGACTGGGTTGCAGATGCACTTAACTGGTTAAAAAACATGCGATGTACGATGGTGCGGTCAGACCTAATTTAGATGATTTCATATCTCTGTAGAGTTGACATTTTGAATATTGTATTCCTCGGAACTAGGCCGATTGTAATCAGACAGGAAAATTTAGCATCCTAATAATTATCGGGATGAATGAAATTTATTGACTATTTGAGATGGGAAAGTTGTGTTATAGAAGACCAAACAAACGTGTATGGTTGATATATATTATACAAGTAACAATCTATTCAAAACCGTTATAGCCTTACATCGTTTGAGTTCTGATATAGGTTTCTTTTGCAAAACATTTACCAGGTATGCATACAACTTTTAAAATTTTCCGGTTTTTCAAACGGTAAAAACTTTATTGAAATGTCAAGAATATTAAATAGTTAATGACATGCATGGGATAATGGCAGGGACACTTTGCCCTAGACAAAGTGTCCCTGTCGTTATTCTATGCATGCCATAAACTATGCTAGTAACTTACATCTCACATCCACAAAATTGATAGTTTTAAAATTTCAATTTTCAATAACCTTCCAAGGGCCCCTTCACCTTATGAATGAAATCTGTAGTACTATAAAGGGTGTAGGAGCCCGTGCTTCTTGCGTGTCAAAGCGCAAGGCACGAAGTAAATGTTTTGGGCTTGCAAAGTTCGTGCACTCCGTGAATATGAGCCTGCTTCAAGACAAAGTTCACAGGTTGTCCATTTCGTTTTTGATTTTGAAGGTCTAAGACGCGTTATTAGAGTCCCCATAGACAGTTGAGTTTTGACAGTGGTTTCTACTTAAGAAACGTTTCCCTTGGAATTCCAATAAAAAGGTACTTTAATCATTTCCATAACAAGTTTAGCCAACAATTGAAAGCTTATCTATGAAAATATTTACGTATCAGTATTAAATCATTTTGGATAGTTCTAAACTCTCTTTTCCTAACATAACAAAAGTTTTCGTGCAACATAAATCACATATTGTTTATTTCTTGGGTTTGTTTTTTTCTAGTGCAAACTAAAGTCTACAGTGTTATTAGGTGATTTTAATATTTTGATTCAAGGAAAACGTGTAAGTATTATGATTGTTTTCAAGCTTGTTTTATTTGATTATTTGAATACTTTCAGTTAACTTATATGTCTATGTTGTTGATTCATTGTTTTAAACCATGTTTAGGAAAGGTTTACAAAAGTGTCCTTGAATCAGATGTCCGGACTCTTTGGCCTAAGAGTTCCCGATATCGATTATGAACAGTGCACTTTTGTGACGTTACCCACGCAGGCTATGGCAGGTCAAAGTTATTCCGCTTCATCAAAATCTGTACAACCCATGTAGTGTGCGGTCTGATGTTATTCCTCATGATATTATGACTGATCAACACTGAAACAATTATTTCAACATGACAGGACTTAGCATGACAGTCAACTGATTATAACTAATCTCATCCGTAAAAAGAGGATGTTTGACATGATGCCTGCACCACTTCAATAGATTACGTCGATGACGATGAGTAAGATTTGAAAAAACTGCAGGTCTATCATCATCACCGAGTTCAAACGAAGGTTCTAATAATACACCTCCAAGTAAAGAATGGTTATTATTGCTATTGCGATATTTCAAATGTTATTACGTAAGCCGTATAATTTTTCATGAGCAGTGTTGTCAACTATTGGACGACCTGTCTACGACTGCCTGTTAACCTTGTCTGGCGGTAAAAAAAAATTAGAGGACTGCATCAGGGTTCGTTGACAATTAAACGCGATTGACCTTGGACCTGCTACAAGCAAACCCCTAGCTTAAATGCATCATGCACTTGAAAGTCGAGGCATATTGTCTTATCAAAGAGTCAGATTATGTTTGAATTAATCATTTGTATCTCTGTATTTGACTGTATCTCAGGCCTGTCATACATTTATTTTGATAATCGTTTATTCGTTTATGATTTGTTCAATATTAAGGCACTAAAACACTCATAGAGTTCATATTGTCTGTTTGGGCATATGAAGTCATTTCAACTAACCTATATTTCAATGCACAGTATTTGAAAACCAATTTGATTCGGCGAATTGCCCCATTCATCACATATATCTGATTATTCATATGCTAAAAATACCAATCATTTTCTTCCTTGTGAATTTTACAATTGCAAATATTTATGATTTAAAATTGCAATAACGATACTGCATGCATCGATTGAAATACGCCTTACACATTTTTCAAACAGGCTTCTATTTTAGTAACATGAGAGCATCGCAACAGTGAAGGAGCTCTAGTCTTCTCGACAATCATTGTGTGGAAAGATCGAATGCTTAGTATGAAACAATGTCACGTACATGCTGAACCAATATTTTTTAAACTAAATTTCCAAACTTTTAACAGAGATGATGTCGGAGACACTACCTAATTTAGCTCTCTACTGCACAGTTATATAGTGATATCAATAATAGAAGGATAACCATGCTTCCATAAGGAAACAAACCTAGTGCTCTAGTTCGTGTTAAATATCGCGAATATATTTCTTTAAAATGTTCATATGAAAATGACGCCATGTAGTTTTAACTCGACACGTGCTCCCTTTTCTTCCGGATACAGATACCCCTATTGAGTAATGAGAAGTATCCCCCTCAGAAGAATAAATGCTGTGCATAAAACTAATATGTCGTCAAAATGCCGGTATGGCTTTGTTGGCATTTTTTTCCTCACTTTTGAAGAGTTCTGAGTCGAGCATATTAGAAACAGTAGGAGCTTTGGAAGGTTTATGTAAGAATGAAATGACAAAAGGTTTAATTCCACGAGCAGAGTCATAGTAATATTCAGAAATATACAAAACAATCAGCTTGTAAGAAGAATAGTTTATTAAAACAGTTAAATACTAATAAATACATTTAATAATAAATACAATGAGACATTTATACCTTAAATAACATTTTACATGACCACTTAGAGGATATAAAACTATATACTTCAATTTGGAGTCAACTCTTCTAGGACATATCATCGTTTATTTTTGTGTGTTATCTATTCAAGCATAAAACCACAATAAATACTTATAGGCTCTTTTGAATTAAAACTAAACAACAATCAGCCCCTCAAAGCATCATTTCTGAGTCAATTAAAAGCAGTAATTAGTTCAAGAATAGATGATGACTATCGAATAAAGAAAACTATCGCATGAAAAAGACTAGAAAGTCAACTGCTTATAGGATCATTTATCATTGTCATAAAAGCAGCAGAACGCGTGAACCCTTAACGTATCAAGATTCCAAAATAGATTGAAACTACTGAATAAAGTAACTATCTTATGCAGATTAATAACGTATCAAATTAACCGGAAAGAAAACATTAAACATTTGCTGTTGTTTAAGAATCGAATCACATCCAATGAATATGAAGGAACTCTTAGCGAGCCATGGACACAGAGTTGCGGTTCTTGGCCCTGAGTTTGGAGAGGGAGTTTTCAGCAGTGTCAGCCCTTTCCTGAGCATCCTCCAGTTCCTGCTGCACTTTGCGGAACTTGCTCAGGTTCAATGCGGCGATCTCCTCCTGAAAATGTCAGAAACGAATTACATTCCTTATCATACATTACGACATCGTTGACAAGTATTGTAGCTATTATTCAGGAGCGGATCCAGGGTTTCGCTTCGGGAGGGTTCGCCCAATATGTGTGACCAGTGCAACTATTGAAACGATTTTTGTTATTTATCTCTCTCTGCGCACCCCCTCTGGATCCGCTAATGTTATTTCATTTACGATCAAAGACTTCATATCGTATAACAGCTTACACACATAACTTATTGAAGCTACTAAAAAGAGAGACATTTCTTAGTGTTCATTTGCCACTATGCTTAAAGCCGAGGCTGTTTTTGAACTAGTAACTCTTAAGGTTATGTGATGCTCGATATATTTCCGTCAAACGAAACGACTCGAAAATATTATTCAATGACATATAAGTTATTATCCGAAGCAAGCTGGTTAAAAAAATTGAATAAGTCACTCATGTAAGTCTGGTGTTCAATTTGCCGTTGAATATAACTATGAGAAATTACCTATCCTTTCAAACAAACCTGAGACCTTCTAATACGATTATATTTCAGTGTTATACTTACAGCCTCTTCCACCTGTGTCTTGTAGGTCTTGAGTTTGTTGTTGAGCTTATCGATGGTCTCCTGGAGTCTGCCCTGGTTCTTCCTGTCTTCATCAGCTTGGAATGCGATTTCCTTCAGACGGCGGTCGGTGAGTCGTGAGTTCTTCTGGGTCTCGGTGTGGCGATGTTGTTCATTCTCCAGCTCACACTCGAGTTCTCGGATCTTGATTGGATTACAGAAATATTAGTGAGCTAAATTTTTGAACTTAGGATATCATTACAGACCACTTTCTATAATAACAAATAACGAAGTGATTATTGAATGTTTTAGGATTATTTGAATTTGATAGTTTGTGTGAACAAATATTATCTTGTTATTTCAAACCAGTATGCCACTTATTATGACACCAAGGATGCCCAGTTTGGATGGTTTTCAAGATCGGTATATGACACAAACTGAAAACAAGTTTTAATGACACTAATGTTTGACAAATTTTGTATGTACGTATGTATCATACCCTTTGCTCCATCTTCTGCATCATCTTCTTGCCTCCCTTGGTGCCCATTGATTCAGCCTCGTCCACTCTAGCCTGGAGCTCCTTCACCTGGCCTTCCATCTGCTTCTTCAGCTTCTCCATCTGTCTGCTGTGGTTGCTCTCAGATCTCAGCTCGTCAGACAGGCGGGACACGTCAGCTGCAGCTCTCTTGCAGTTGTCCTCAGAGGCTCTCAGCTCAGCACTCATCTCCTCTATGTCGGACTGCATAGCAGCGATGTCACTTTCGACCTTCCTCTTCTGGCTGGTACAGGAAGCCATCTGGATCGTGAGCTCGTTGACCTTCTCTGAAGCATCAGTAAATTCAGCCTCGGCTGCTTTACGGGCACGTTCAGATGACTCTAGTGAAGTCCTCATCTCCTCAGCTTCTCCCTTCAGCAAGTTACAGCGACGTTCCATGGATATACAAGTTTCCTTGGCCTCATCTCTGGACTTGACCAAATCGTCAATCTTCATCAGGAGTTCCTAAAGAAACGGAAAATTGTTGCTCTTGAAAAAATGAATACATGAACAAAGACATCATCAGTGATCATTAATATGATTGTACAAAAATATGAAAGCGTTGAGATTCAATTCTGATTTCTTCAGTTCAACATTCTACAGTATATACAATACCACAAACTTACCTTAATTTCAAGCTGGTATTTCTTCGTGATCTTGTCAGTGTCGGCCAGGGCACGACTTGCACCGTCAGCGGAAGCTTCAAGCTCGTTGATGTCCTGTTCCAACTTCTTCTTCATCTTGATAGCTTCCATCTTGCCCTTGGTTTCAGCCTCGAGACTGGCCCTCATGGACTCCAGGGCTCTCTGATGGTTGCGTCTGTAATGAATAATGACATGATTAATTTGACTGTTGTTACACTTATCACACCATGTACCATTACTTGCGGCATTCAAGCTCATACTCTCACATCGTTGACCGCGTACACCAGGATTTGGCATGACTCCTATTATATGGGTAGTTATTAAAATACAAGTGAAATGTCTTTTTTAACTAAAGCACTTTATATTGATAATTCTTCAACTTCAATTCAGCTTTTGGTAACTCTAACAAACAACTCGCCGCTAATGGCTGCAATATTGCCCAAGCGGCGCTAAACAATAACTCACTAACAAACAAAATGAAACTTTATATGCCTTTTTCTTTACTTGTTGAAAACTATTTTCATAGGATAGCAGGGTCGCAGGATCGCAGGATCGCAGGATCGCAGGGTTGCAGGATCGCAGTTAACGTCTATTTCCATTACTAACCTTGTATTTTCGAAGTCCTCCTCCTTCTCTGCAACACGCCTATCAATATCGGCCCGGACCTGTGCAAGCTCCATGTTCAGTTTCGCGACCTTCGCCTCCTCCTGTTCCAGGGACCCCTCCGCCTCCTCCAGGGCTGTTTGCATCTCCTCCTTATCGGCCGTCAGACGGCGGCAGAGCTTCTCGATGTCGTGCACACTTCGGCCTCCGTCGCTCAGCTGGGCGGTCAGGTCTTGCATTTCAGCTGGAATGAAACAAAAAAATTGTTTTAACAATCGACATGTTATCTTTTACATTGTATGTAGATAATTAAGAATATCCTCATGATTACAGATTAAAAACTTTATACCAGGCATCTTTGTACATTAAAAGATATCAAAGAGTATTAAGTTTTTAAAATATACAAGAGAATGAAGACATATTGGACGATAAAAAGTATATTTTTCAAGATATATCATGTACAGAGAAAGAAAAAGCAATTACCAGACAGATTCTTGTTCTCTCTAGTGAAGGCTTCAATCTGACTCTCAAGGTCTTCCACGTGTCCCTTGACTTGAAGGAGTTCTGTGGCGTAGTTGCGAGATTCCTTCTGGGCCACCTCCAGATCAGATTGGATATTTGCTACCTTGCCCTGCCACTCCTGGACTGTCCTGTCGAACATTCGCTGCTTCTTGTCCAAGGTTGTAGACGCAGTGTTGGCCTGGAGGGAAGGATAAACTTATTGTAGTTACCATGTAGATTGAGAGATTAAAAATATTTGTATGCTTCTTTGCAATTCACAATTGTGATTGTAAGACGGTGACTGCTTGTTCTTATGTTTCAATGCTCTTTATCATTCTAAAAAAGCGTAAGAGTTTCATAATTCAGTAAAAATGTTAACAGACATATATAATTAATCTAAAAAATGACTTCTTATTTAACTTGAATTAGATTAAGATTGCTTTTAAATTATTGCATACGCGATATGAAACATGAGAACATTCAATATTTACAAAGTTTTTACTAATGATAGGATTGTAAAATGATTGTGAGAGAGTTTAAAGATAGTATTAATTACATAGTTCAACGTACCCTTTCAACATCCACCAGGAGGTCCTCCAGCTCGCCCTGCAGTCTGCACTTCACCTTCTCCAGAGCGTTGCATCGTCCGTGCGCTGCTTCCATGTTCTGTTCAGCCTCAGTAAGCTTGGCCTGGAGTCGGCGTCTGGCAACAAAATCAGTAAAAGTTTATTTAGATATAATCTTAAATCAATCAATCAAGTTGTCGATGAGAGTGAAGTTATGTTTGGCGATAATGAGATATCTAAATAAGATACGTTGCTTGTAAATTTAGTCTAAGGAACCTTTAAATCATGGCAAGACACGTTATTCAACGGTGTTTCTTCTTTAGATTATTTTTTGGTGGTATTTTGGACTTTTTTCATATTCTAGGAAATAACAACTGATGAAATGAATATTCGGACTACCTAGACTCCTCCAGCTCCTCTGTCCTAGCGATGCCCTCAGACTCATACTTGGACCTCCACTGCTGAGTCTCGTTGTTGGCCTTGGAGAGTTGTCTCTGTAGAGTGGCTATCTTGTCCTGTTCCTCATCCACCTGGTCTCTCAGTGTCTCCATGTCGGCGTTCAGGTTGCGCACCTCAGACTGCAGCTTCATGCGCACCTACATCACACAAAAATGAAGATGAAGACAGACTAATTTTGCTAATGTTGATTTCGTAGTGTGAGGAGAAATAGAAATTTGGAACCGGAATGATAACGAGAATGTATATCCTGTCTTTATGTTTCCTTCACATGTTATGTGTTACAATTAACCAGATTAAGATTTCTTAAAAAGATTTCACTTGTCTAAACAACCTGATCATTGTGTTGATTTAAACAGTTTAATGACCAAAAAGAGCTGTTCAGTCACCAGTTACAATAATCTCACCCCTGTTTTGCCTACAAGAGTTATAGAGGATACTTAATGTTGTGTGTCGAGTGTTCGAGTGTCATGAGTAAAGTTGATATTTCACGAGTGGCGCAGACACGAGTGAAATATCAACTTTACCCATGTCACGAGATGAAATAAACCTGGTATTTGGAAAACTACATTAAGTATTCTATTTATTATATGATTTGTTTAATGAAATATGTAATTAAAATGAGTTTAAGACTGGAAAGTTACCCCTTTTTGTTCACATGGCTGAAAGTAGTTCCGGCACCTGACCAGTGACGATATAATATATCATCACTGGTCACAGTGAAAATATAATATATCATCACTGTTGCCTGATAGACAGTTTATTTCACTGATAAAACCCAGTATTTCATCGCTGATCATATAATAAATGAATATGACTTTCCTTCCTTAAAAATTTATTCAAATATCACAATGTGAATCAGCTTTGTCCATTGCTTATAAGTTTGATTTGCTCTATAAAAACCTGATCATTTTGTCCAAACCAACATTACAGTAACATACATTTCTTCATGCAATAATGATTACAAGTATCCTCACCCTAGTTTCCTCTTCCAGAGACTGTCTTGATTCCTCCAACTGACTGGACAGACTAGACTTCTCCTTGCTCAACTGGCTGACATTGTGTTCAGCCTCTTCCAGTTGTTCAGTAAGATCGTTGCACTCGCTTTGCATCCTAGTCCTCACGGATTCGAACTCAGTAATCTGGCGAACACCTTCGTCTACTCTAGCATTCAACTCAACCATCTGACTCTCCATTTGTTTGGCCATTTTTTCGGAACAACCCTGAAATTGAAACATGATTTTGACGAGTCCTAATTCATTCAAGTCATGTTGACTGCCCAGTCTCTCTTAAATGGATATGCATTTTGATATTCAGGGCTACCCTTCATATATTTAAAGTTTTCTTGGTAATGATTTGTGTTCTCACAGATGAATGTATCAAATATTTGAGCCGATGTGTTGCATAAATTAGTATGGCAATGGTCGTGTTTTTTCCAGAAAAGGAGAGAGTTTTAATCAGTGCATACCTTGTTCTTCTTCACTTGTTCAAGTTGTGCTTCAAGTTCGTCAATATCTCCAGTCATTGTTTGCTTCTCCTTCTCGAGCCTGGTTAGCAGAGGAAAACGTGTTATTTTCATCTCTTTCTTGAATGGTTGTACTATTGTAGTTGACACCATTGTTACATCAAACCAAACAATCATAACGTCAAGCAAAGGCAGTCCGCATAACGATGATGAACGTAGTTACAATTATATAAAGTGACACTTACTTGATCTTAGCCTTGTTGAGCTGGTCCACCTGATCGTTGAGTTCGTTCATGGCCTCCTGGTTCTTCTTCCTGAGGCTGGTGATCTGAGCCTCGTACTGGGCCGTGTTGTCCTCCAGGTCACGTCGGAGCTTCATCACTTCCTGTTCTCGCTTCTTGTTCAGCTCAACCTACAAAACCATGAGGGGGATTTTATATTGCACATACTCTTGTATCTATGTATTTTGAAAATGTCTCTATAGCCTGTAAACAGTCATATCCTAATTGAGTGATGAAACAATGTTTTCAAAATTTGCAACTGTTTCATTAACACGCTAAATATATGGACAGGTAAAAGTTTTCATTTGAGTGAAAATTAGGAATATCCAAATATATTACAAAATCACGTTAATAATTTGGTAAATATGAACCTAACTTATACATTTGTATAGGGTCTAGCGTATTACCTCATCTCCTCGAAAAGAATGTTATTCCAAGTAAAGTTCCTAGATTTAATTGCCAATTTTATATCATAGCCATATACGTTTGATTTACATTTCACATAAAACTTCTTTCGGTGCAATAATGGAGTTGTAAATCCATATATTTATTAAACTATAGATAAAAGATAACACTATACCTGAGCAGCTGTAGCGCCTCCAGCCTCGTCCAGACGGTCAGCTAGGTCTTCAAGCTCGTTGGACAGATCTGCCTTTTGTTTGTCCACCTTGAACCTGGTCTGCTTCTCTGCCTCCAGCTCTTCCTCCAGCTCGTCAACTTGAGCCTGGAAACACGCAATGATAGCCATTGGAACTTATATGTACAATATCATCAATTCTGTTTAACTCTTGTTGCTGAAGTGAGTTGTTGTTATTTGTAAACGTAAAGCTGAATTATAACCATCATACTATTCAAATTGGCCAAAACCTTATCGTTTTTGTCCATTTCTTAAACCAAAACAATTTCAGTGATTATGGATGTCATTTTTAAAAATTTGATTATCGCCAAATGATTATAAACGTGATCATGTTCTTGTAATTTGTTCTGAATAGAAAACTACTCATGTACGACCATTTGTAGAACAAGAGAATTGTGGACCGTTAATATATTAAAAATGTAGATGATTAAGGGAACACGATCCCCGGCTACATCTTATTTCCGTTTTAAACAAGTAGTAAATATTCGAAAAATCCATGTCCTATACTATGGGCTGTAATGTACCTGAAGGTCCTTGATCTTCCTCTGGAACTGTGTGCCGTGACCGTGTTCATCTTCAAGCTGACTGTTTAGAGACGAGATGTCCCTCTCCTTCCTTTGATGGAAAGATGAATTAAAAACCACCATCACAACTCATATAGAACAACAAAATTAAAAATGTAACAGTGATACGATATTAAATAATGAAGTGTCGCAGATATATATATATATATATATATATATGATATGTGAGTAAGATAGAGGAAGCTTGTACTGTTGCTTTTACTGCATGTTTTCCCTTAATTCATTAGGATTATATTTATTGATCATAACTGCTCGCTTATTATACGTTTAGGCTACTAGTGGTTTCAAGTGTATGAATTGGTATGTTACTATCAAAACTAGCTATTTACTCACTTCTTCAAGGCCTCTTCAAGTTCCCTGCGGATTCGTTCAAGTTCTTCGACTGATTCTTGGGAAGCCTTCAGGTCCTGCTCCAGCTTCTTCTTGGCCTTCTCCACATCTCCTCTCATCTTCTTCTCTCGCTGCAGAGTCGACTCCATATCATCCAGAGTGTGCTCCAGCTTAGCCTTCGTCTTGTTGAGGTGGTTGACCTTGTCTTCCTCGGCTTGGAGAGCTTCTGCTGTTTTCTGGTTCTCAGCTTCCAGGTCTTTCTTTGTCTTGGTAAGTTTTGCGAAACTTTCATCTTTCTTTGCAATCTCATCTTCCAATGTGAGGATTTGATTTGCCTTTGTTTTGACTTCTTGTTCAGCCTGTGATAAGAGTACAACAAGAAGGTTTGATATCGTAAACAAATAAATCAGGTCAATCAACAAATTCATTAAAAATGTAATGATTCAGCATCTAAATATAAAACTAGTTACATATGTTCTACATGTTGATGTTTATAAACATACCGAAACTCTGGTTAAGAGGCTGAGTACAAATTCATTATTATAGTGAGAGCATATTACATTTGATTGTGTGTAAATATTCACCTTATCCAAGGAGCCTTCGAGTTCCTCTACGTCCTTCTTAAGTTCCTCGCATTCCTTTTCAACCTCCTTGCGCTTTTCACCAGCAGAGGCATTAGCATCTTCCTCGTCCAGAACACGTTCCTCAAGTTCCTTCAGTTGACTCTGGAAGTCCTGCTTCTCCTTCAAGAGCTGTTCAACTCTTTCCTCACAGTCATCAATGGTGTCCTGTTGGGTCTGAACCTGCAGGAACAGATCGTTCTTGGCCTGCATCAGAGTGACATTCTGTTCTTCAAGATCCTTGGACCTGCTTGAGATTTTCTCTAGTTCCTCTTTTGACTTAGCAAGAGCTTCTTCCTTTTGTTTCATTTCATCTTCGGCAGCAGCGATACTCAGAAGAGGCTTGATTTTGGTGTAGAACTTAAACCAGACCCAATTTCTAACAGCCAGCCATTTCCGGATGTTCTTTTGGATCATCTCAAGGGCAACTCTCTTGTCATGAAGATTCTTCAGGTATTTGCGCATCAGGTAACCACGAATATGAGCTTGGAAGAGACCAACAACCACTGAGAGACGTTCATCACGGAGCTCCTCAAGGTAACCAAGGATTCCAGCCTTGAAGAAGACCTTGGTGTTTCCAAGACGGTAATCTTCCTGGTTCATTTTCAGGTCTTCGAGGATCTTACCAGAGACAACTTTTCCCTCAACGAATCCAGTTGGGATTGCGTTAGGTGCCAGAATAGAATATCTGCAATGACAGGTTTAAAAATTAAATGAAAGTGATGGTGATAGCAATGTTGGAAACAGTAGTTACCGGGTGTAAGAAGAAGAACAGAAGTTTTAAAAAGAAAAATTGATTTGAATAATTATAAAATGAGTTTTAGATAACCATTTGCCTACAACTATCTGGCATATGAATTCTATCGATGCCCTTACCTCTGTTTGAACTCAGAGTAGACGACTCTGCTTGGGAAGCCCTTCCTACAGATACGGATACCCTCAAGTACACCGTTACACTGCAGCTGGTGGAGCACAAGGCCAGCATCAATCAGACCTGGAGTCTTGGTCTCGTTGGGGATGAGACAACGCACGAAGTGAGGGTGAGTTGTGTACAAGTTCTTCATCAGCTTGTTCAGAGATTCCTGAAATATTTGTAGAAAAACGTTTAAGCTTGATATCATAATCGACAACATTGGTACAAAGGGACAAAGGATTAAGTTAATATGTCTTCACATTGATCTATATTTACCCTGTGAGTGGAGGAGATGGTCTGGAAGGCAGAACTCTTCTTCTTCTTCTTGCCACCACCAGCAGCGGCACCCTCTGAAAGGTTTGATAATCATTCATTAAGATGTGAAAACATATTTTACTCAGATGAGTTTTATGATTTCAATGGAAATTTTATCGGATCCTTCATATCAAAGGTATAAATATATAAATAGAAGGAGCTTACAACATAACAGCATCTTCTTAATGTTAATCAATATGTATATATATTTTGCATACCTCCTTCAGGTGATGAGAAGAGCAAGGCAACAAGAGGTTCCTTGGACTGCTTCATGAGCTCAACGATTGTTTCGTTGACTGGATCCTTGTTCTTCTCGAGCCAGCCTCCGATGTTGTAGGGAACAGTTCCAGCATAGTGCTTCAGAGCAAAGTCACCATATTGACCTCCCTTCATGGACTTGGATGGTTTCAAGAAGTTTGGAGATTTGCCCATGTGGTTTTCTGTCAGCTTGTCCTTGAAGGTCTTGTCAGATGCCTTTGGGAACATGCATTCTTCCTCGAGGATGGACAGGATACCAAGTGGCTGGAAAGATTCAATTGACAATTATTGAGAAATAAGAATTATCAAAAACATCAGAATGACATCCTAACAATCTCATAAAAATTTACGCCATTGCTTGGTCATACTAACCTTTTCAATAAGCTCTATGCAAGCCTGGAGATCCATGCCGAAATCAATAAATTCCCATTGAATTCCTTCCTTTTTGTATTCTTCCTGTTCCAGCACAAACATGTGGTGGTTGAAGAACTGCTGGAGACGTTCGTTGGTGTAGTTGATGCACAGCTGCTCGAAGCTGTTGAACTGTAAATAATATCAAAAGGTAAATAGCCTTCAAAACGTTTAAAAATATTTCATTCATGCATTATATTTCAACTTCTATTCTAGCTTTTTATGTTTGCCTAGTTAATGTCTTTTAGAATTAAAGTCGAAAGCAATTGCACTTATTTTATAACATTATATATTTTTACAAATGAATAAATTTGTGCTTTTGCTCATAGGGACATTATGTTTCATACCGATTACATAAACAGACAAAAACTTACATCAAAGATTTCGAAGCCAGCAATATCAAGCACACCAATAAAGAACTGCCTTGGTTTCTTGGTGTCAAGACTGTGGTTGACTGTTTTCACCAGCCAGTTGAAGACACGATCGTACAAAGACTTGGCCAAAGCTCCAACAGAGTACACGACCTGATCCTTGGTACGACCCTGGGTGACGTAGTCCATAGCAACCTTGATCTTTGGTTTGCACAAGGCCTTGAGGAAGTCGCCACAGTTGACACCCAGAAGGAAGGATACCTTCTCAGCCTCAGCAGTTCCATCGGGCTCAGCCTGTTCACCCTTCTGTTTGAATTTCATCTCACCCATGTGGAGGATGGAACCAGTACATTTGTAGGCGCTGGTCTTCTCATCAGCAGTGAAGCCAAGGACGTCAAAGGCAGCCTGAAATGAACGAAGATTTTCTACTCCTTGTCTTAAAGAAACATGAAATAAGAATATAGATAGTTGAGACGGATTACTAGAAATTGATAGAATGACTTAATAGGTTTGTTTAACAATTGCGCATATATCAATCAAACTTACATCAGTCATCTTCATTTCTTCAACATCATCAATACCGTTGACAGTGAGAACTCCCTGGTTGATGAAGGAGAAGAGACCAGCGTCAGGGTTGGCCAAGATGGTCTCTGAAACATGTAAGTATTTATCATAATTTAAAAAGGTAATTGAACATAGTGATAAAAGCGAAGTACTCCTCAGGCCAATTGACATGCCTCATGTTGTTTCAACTTCATATGATTTACATATTGGATTTTCTTATGAATACTCAATCAACTCACCAGTGACTGATGGTACGGCTCCAGTCAGCATCTGGTAGAAGATGTGGTAGTTTCTCTCAACGGACTGTTGGTAGGTTACACGGGACTTCTCAAGCAGGTCTGAACACAATGATGAAATATGTTACAATTTTACTGACTATAAGTTTCTGATCACATGGCAGCTGACAGCATTTTTGATGATTTATGTTGTTTTCTTTGCAAGGAAGTTTGCATAATTTTTAACAAACACCATTTACTGAAAATGTCTTGTAAATGCATGTACGTAACTCACTTTGTTATTTTGAACTTACATGTCTCAATATCAGCTCCTGCAATTTTCCCAGAAGAGGCAAAATGGATTCTTACGAACTTTCCCTGTAACAAAAACATGTTTTGAAGTGAAAATGTATAACAAAATAATAAGATAATAGATTGTATTTATCATGTTATACAAAAACGCGGGTTGAAAATATGAATTAAATTCACTTACGAATCTGGAGGAGTTGTTGTTACGGGATGTCTTGGCGTTACCGTAGGCCTCAAGAACAGGATTAGCCTGCACAATCTGGTCTTCAAGGGATCCCTGGAATAGGTGAAATATGTCAATTAAACATCATGATCGAACTGTTAAAATATTAATGTCTTTTGTTTCAAATACTTTAAATCTGAGTTGATTAAAGGTGAATTATTCTGCGAAGCACTGACTAAATAATACCTTCTTTTCCTCCTTCTCTGCATCATCTCCCTTAGAGGCAGCGGCGACGTAGGCGAAGTAGGCGATAACCTTCTTGGTGTTCTCAGTCTTACCGGCTCCAGACTCGCCACTATGAAGAAAATAAATTTTGTTGATATAGGTTTGAAGTTTCTAAAAGGTTCTGTTGACATGATTCAATGTATATGATTGATTTTGGACCATATACATTGCCAAATTCTTTATCCTCGTTTAAAAAACGAATTTCAAACTATATCTAAGAAATGTTATAAAATATTGTTCCACAATATACATTATGCAATGTGAAACTTGTTCCAGTTAACTGTTTTACCTTTTATTTTTAAAATGTTTAACAATACCGTGAAGAGTTTATTCTTTATAGAACTAGAACACATGTTCATGAACTTTTCGTTTTACTTACGTGATAAGCATGGACTGATTTTCACGATCTGAAACCAAACAATTGATACTATTAATACGAGTGTAGAAGGACATAGAGGATATTAAACGACCATCCATTTAATACTTTTTTTTATTACACATAACTGTGACGCCATACTTCAATTGTGGTATTACACTTCTTTTATATTGCCCTATACATACCACATTGCGATATCTTACACGGGCAACATATGTTCTCATGATATGAGATATGACATATGACAACGATATTGATCTTTAATCATGCCAATAATTTCTAATTTACCTTGCACCATGAACTGGTAGGCGTTGTCTGAGACAGAGAACAAGTGAGGGGGCATCTCAGTCTTCCTCTTGCCCCGGTATTTACCCACGATTTGTGGGGTGTAGATGGGTAGACGACGGTACGGGTTGATGGCGATACAGAACAGGCCAGAGTAGGTCTGGATAGAGAAAAGTTTATTGAAATGAGAATGGACATAACATGTGTTATTTATTCGTCGGTAAAATTTAAACTATAAAGCTTAAGGAGTTTAAAACCCTGATATTATCATTTCGAATTAAATTAATATGATAGTCTATTTAAAGGTAACTCGTTGGATAAACTGTTTTAATAATCGATGTGCAGTGCAGGAATAAAACTTACATAGATAAGCCCAGACGTGTATCTGGCTCTCAGGTTATACAGAACGCTCGCTTCGTTCAGGTACGTCAGTTCAGCGATATCTTCGAACTTCTCGTACTTGGGAGGGTTCATCGACTGGATCAGGTCCTTCTTCAGGGTTTTGGTCTGTAAATGATGATTTTCATAAATAAATCAATTATGAAGATTTCAGGCAATATTGAGTATTATATTTGCCACGTTGCTGTTAGTATTCTTTCTTCATACTATCTTGTCGTCGATTTATTCGGCTCTTTTTACCATCAACAGAGCAATTTTCGGAATCTATGATTTTACCATAAATTGTTGAGGAAAGAAGAATACAGATTAGCCCGACACAATTTGTTGTAGAAGCTGTCTGAAAACTTTTATGTTCTCCGGTGTGATAATTGATAAAATTACGGATTTCATAGATCGAAACATGTAAAACCCGTCAAGAGCCCGCTTTTTTTTATTGCAGTCAGTAAAAACGTTATCATTCGTTCATTGTGTTAGTATGTGACCATATATTTACCTCGTTTGACGCCTCAATGAGGACAGTGACGTCATCCCCCTTGGTACTTTGCAGCATTCCTGCAACGAAACCTTGTTCTTCGTGGGGAACCCAGCACGCCTTCTTGGCATCAAATCCTTTCTTCTGTTCCTTCATGATCTTCTTGCGGTCGATAGCAAGGTACTGCATATCGGGATCGGCGGGATCGTAAGAGGCCATGGTTGTCCAAATAAATAGTTGATATCTTTAAATTCTGAAACTAGATGTTAAAAATGAAATGAATATTGAACTTTGGAATAAATCCTATGAAAAACAAGCTGGAATCCATTTCACAAAACGCATCTCGGAATTAGGATCTTCACACATCAAAACTGTTTTCACAGATGAAAGAAGTATTTGAATAAACTAACAAAATGTAACTACAATCAGAGCGTCAGCTAAGAATTATCTACGATTAACAGTCACAAGACATAACAGAATATATGACCAAACAAAAGTATGTCTAATAATCTGATATTGATGCCCAATAATCCATTTAGTGTAAACTAAATTCATTCACGATATCAATAAATCCTAATGAGTCTAACGTCCAGAACTTACGAACAGAGTTGATATGATCACCACTGACAAGAATCGTCTATATATACCTCAAGGATACAAATCTTTGGTCCCAGAAGATCTCTTTTCATTGGACAATCGAAGACCGAGGAACCAATAGTTTTCGCCGTTACATGACGATATGTAACGGGTATCGCATAGCAGTAACTGCGGGGAGTCTCTGCGTGTTCTTAGGAGATCATTTGAACAATCTCTGCAGGATACGCATTAATGGTCATTGCCTTCGTAACTTCATCTTACAGATTGTATTACCATTTACCTGTGCAATATAGGTTACTTGACCGATAGTATTATCTTTTACTAACATCACCACTTTGTTTGTTCTGTGAGTGTATCAATTGCAAACAAAGCTGACCAATAAACTTCTTTGAAATTAACTAAGGTAGGATTTGAAAATATATATGTTCTTCGATTGATAACTTAAGTAAGTGGGCTTCTGTAGACATGTAATCATGTTTCAGTCGTATATATCAGTCAATATCTCGTATTCTATATGGCCAAATTTCTCGCTCCTGAGTCGAAATATCTTTATTCTTCACTCATTGTTTGAAAATTTAAAGTTTCAATGACAGAGCAAGATATTATATCTGTAATCGAGTTATATTTTACTCATGCTTAATTCTAACGTTTTACGTGAAAATATCATGCACGACTATTTTCATAGCAAAAGAAAGGAAATTAGGTAAGGTACCTCATAAGATGGCAATATTCAATTCAAATAAAAATATGTAACAATTTAATCAGTTACATTCGAATTTGAATATGAATTTACTAGGTGAGACTATGTCGCCTCGACACCAAGTTATGTTTTTGCAATTATAAGATGTATATACGGCCCCATTGTAAATTGAATTAATTGAATAACGTGTATAGATTTAATCGATTGTAGTCGAATTTCCTAATTTATTGCTGTCAATGTGATATGCAATAAACACGTGCCACCCCCTGTGATACCCGCCCAAAGAGCTCAAGACACGTGGCCGAGAATGAGATTAGCTCTAGTTGCATAACACTGACCGCTTAATGTATTCGTCTGGTGTTCAGGATACATGAAAATATGTACAGAAATAGATAATTGCTTCTGTATTGGTAATATTACAGAGGCGGACATTTTATAAGTATGGATAGAGTGACCATCAGTGATCTTACCTTTGAAATTACACAAACCTCTACGGAATGCTTATTGTGTACCTTGTGTTGTTTTTAAATATCAATATATATCAGTATATCTGTACCTCCAATATTTCTTTCGTGTCAGGCTAAGAACTGTTCAGTTCCAAATGAGATACTGAGTATAAGCACATTAAAAATGACCAAAAAAATTAAAATATGACATCAAATCCTCAGTATTTATAATTGTTTTCAAGTATTTCATAAAATATTTAAAAGCGTTCCAGAGGAATCAATATGCAGAATAAATAAGAAATAATTGAAAATTTTTTTTTTCCAAACATTTATTCAAAATTAATTCAATATAAGTTTATAATAGCTTCCAAATCTCTCTGTTTCTCCTGCCTCCTTTTTACCTCGCCCTTTCTCCTTTCTTTAACGCGTTCTCTCTCCATCTCTTTCTATACCTTTAGATTTAGATATGCATTTCAACATTTATTTCAAATGTTAACACAGAAACCATATATGTGTATATGCAATATGAAACTTTACTTGTATATTTTAGTTTATTAGTATCAAGTGGCCGGGCAATGTTTTAAATTGTATGTTTCATTGTCTTAGTATACATGCATCGCTTGACACTTATATAATTTATTTTTCCTCTATCGTCTTCTTCTGTATCTAGTGCCTATGTCCCTACTTTTCTATTACGTTCGTCTTTCTCTCCCTATCTATAGCTCTCTCCCTCTCACTCCCCATTCTCTAATTACGTTCTGTCTCACTTTGAGAATAACAGGTAATTTAATCATTGCAATAGTTTTGCAATACACCACCTTTGACAGATTTGCAAGGTTGCGTGTCCCTCCTATTTGCGTATTAGCGTTCTCATGCAACATTTACACCACATTCACATTAATCATTTATTGGGTAGTATTTAATGAGTTACTTAGTTTATCTTATTGATAAAATTATATTTTGATACAATAATCTAAATATATATGCAATGTTCTATTGAATTATAATATGGCTGCTTCTAAACATTTCAGTTTAACACGAAACTTGTTAATGTATAGTTTATCAACATTTTACTGATGAAATAACGCGCTTACATGTAATCAATAACGGTATTATTTAGTATAAATTTCTGTAACCTGTATTCCACTAGTATTTGATCGGGTTTGTCAGTAACATCTCGTACATGATGAGCCTCCTAGTTAACGAAATACTCAATATATCTTTGAAGGTGAATATCATCCGAAAGTTGACTTAATGTGTCAAATTCCTCGTTTTTATTGACGTGCTTTATCACTTTTTAAATGTAGCGATGCTCTCTAAGAGTTGAAGGGATAGACTGCCATTTCATTCGGTAGTATTGTAAAAGCGTCATGTTAATCGTGGTCGGAGCGTGAGGGTGAATTTGATTGGTCTATCATATATCATAAAATGAAAACCGACATTGACAAACAATCACAAAACCCTTACATATGCCTCCTTTTTACAAATATACGATAAATAAAAGAAGTGTCATACACATATACGAGTACAATAGAGAGCAAGATACAGATGTATTATTATTAAATTAATTATTTATGTGCATGCCCGTAGTCGAACAGGCTTAGACTTTGCTTCCTGATTAGCGACGTTTCGGTATATATTCTCAAACAGAAAAAGGTGGTCATCCACAGAATTTTCTTGTCTCACTAACGCAACTAAATTTAAGAATGTCGTCTAACAGTGAATATATCAAATCAACGATGCACTTAAACTAAATTCGCTAACAAAAAATAACCAAAGATAAACGTGCACAATTAATGCATATTCAAACAATACACAAACAATTCAAAAACGCAATACAGGAAAACCACTAAATCAGCTGAATCAACATCCGGGTATCCAGTCAATCAAATATATTTTGGTTTCAATAACCTATTGTTACTTGTGAGTCGACCAATTCAGACATCAAGCAAGGGGGTACTCGACTTAACTGTATCATAGATTGGAGTCAGATTGACGATACACAAGATAATTAGCGTGACCGGTAGAGGTGACAATACACAGAAGGCAATTAGCACTACAGTGACATTTAATTACTCTATTACTGCTAGAAGCTTCCCAAGCTTCTTTTATTTCCAATCCCTGCTTATATTCGAGTTGATTTGAAAGCCAGATTCTTCTGAAGTGTCTATTTCTGTCAAATAAATTGAATGATATTATTTTTTCACTTTATGTTAGAGTTTGACCGGTAATTTTGGCAGTAGAGTAAGTTTCACAGTGTACTGAGACACAGTGTCAGGAGAAATCATGAAAAAACCTCCGGTTGTAACCAGCTGGGTCTCAAACACAATAGGTATTTCATTGGTTGTCACTTTCCTTTCCATGGATATTTCACTTGGACGACGCACATGCTTTTAACTTTTTGTATTGAAAATAATAATGGCGTATAATAGGCTCAAGTTCTTCTTCTTATTTCTTCTTCCCTTTCTTCGTTTCCTGTCCATGCCGATGGAGTCTTCATGACTATTCTATTTTCCTCAATCTTGTTAAAGTATCTATTTGCTACACTACGCTATAACCTCTGCAACGTGTAGCGAAGAAAATTATGAATTTGATTTAATGAGATTGTATTTTCCTGATCTTCTGGGACTCTTCTGAAAGTCGAGTGTCTGCCAGAACGCAGCAAGCATTCGCCAAAATGAATTAGAACAGTCGTTATTTAGCTCTCATGCTTTCTTCAGATAACATGGTGTTTCATGCTGCTCCATAAGGATTGTTTGCAATATGCCCTTTTTAAAGAAGCAGAATACATACTCGAACACATATCCAGGGAAGTTAGAAGTGCTTTCAAATGTCGATTAAACCATGTAATGTCCTTTTAAATCGCCGATAAAGAGGATTGAATTTATTTTATGATTTTCTGCTCGTTTACATTTATATATTGGTGTATTATCAACTTTCGTATTTTTTTCTTAAAACTTAATACTGGTAATTTGAAGAGAATTTATTGGTAATAAACTTATCATATTTCCCTCCCATAATACCTGTGGAGAGCTTCGTGTATATTGCTGTTTATCTCTCCATATAGAGTTTGCAGTCACTAACAGGATGTTTAGTGATATGGAATTGTCTATTCAATCAACAAGGCGATTGAGTGTGGGTTCAGCAATATGCCTTGATTGATTGGATAATCCCAGCAATTAGGGTTTAGATTAGTTATTTGTAATCGTCCTGTTGAATGTCCTGACTCTTGAAGCTGTTTGGTAATAACTTAGAGTCCTACTAATTGACCTTCAGTAGTTAAAACTACATAATAAGTAGCATAAACGTTTTTAGGCATGAAAACTACATTCTGAGGGAAATGACTTTAAGAACCAAAAATGTCTTAATATGCAATTGACATTAACGCATCTTCAAAGAGGGTTGTATTTCATTAAGGTCTACGAAGAAATCTTATTACGGTTCAGTAGAAAAAATGATGATAAACTTAAACGACCCCATTCTTTTTCTTTAAAAACCCCCGCAAAATGCAGAAGTGAGTAATAAGAAGTTGAAAGTGATTAGAATATGAAAAAGACAAACTCCATTTTCTTAAATTTCTTAGTAACGGTGTTAAAATACCATAACCAGATCAATTAACAATCAATTATTTATTATTAACTTGTATAAAGACCAAAGTGACTTTTAGCACGAAGTATAAGGTTGATAAATTGAAGTCTCTCCTTTTTTTTAGTATCGATAGTTATTGTATATATTGTTAAAATGTTACGAGTTTTAGATCCGCTAGGGTGTTTTTGTTTCCTTCATGCACTTCTCTCAAATGTTTTAGACTGTATGTAACGACATGTGTTTCAAATAGCAAAGTCTACATTTACACGGAATGAAATTTAGAAGCATTGATAATAAGAGCAATATTACCAATTTCGTTAGTTTACGAAACTAACAATTATAAATTTGTTCATACTGTTTAAATTTGGGAAAGTGACAAGTCCCAACACTGGATGTATTTTGTTTGCATTTCTAAAAACTTGTGAAAGCATATTGATAAATGTACATGTACGCTTATGTTAGCCCGTAGCAATTGAGTTTGTGATGATGTACAACTAAGTATTTTGAATGGATGCCTATGGAATATATAGATTGAATGTAATAAGAAGATCATGACATGCACTTTGATAGTTACATGAATTGGTAGGAAATGAAATTCCTCACAATATGTCTGCAATAGATTGTCAAAGGTAATATCTTTCTTTGAAACTATATATGTATCAGATGAACTGTTTTAAGTCGATCCGTGACAGAATCACTGATTGAAGACTTTGGTAATGCTTTACTCGTTCAGCTTTGAATCCCCTTTGTTTTTATCAAAACAAACATAATTTGAGTTTTGATGTTTTTTATTGACACACAAAGACATCGTACTAGTCACCAAACACCACAGAATAAATAGAGATAACTTAAAAGCAATTCAGCATATTTTATATATTACTTTTGCTGATGATCTTGTATATTTCAATCATAATAAGATCAATCAAAATATTCAGTGCTACTTAATGTCTACTTGTACTGCAAAGATTTGTAACACTCATTCAACACGGCCGTTCATACCCGTTTGCATTCAAAATTGAACAAACATCGTTCACTCAATGAAACGTTCAAATAGGGAAAAACGAAAGAAAACGGGTAACTTATGTACATGTAATGAATTCTAAATCAATAGCAGTAGCAAGTATTACAAATATATTAATTCTGAGTCGTTTTCAACATTTTTGAAATATATTATTTTTGAAAGTTTCTATTCAGACAAGAAATCTCTCAGTTGAGGTGGAACTGATCGGCCAGGTCGGTGTACATGGTGTAACTGCGAGTCTTCAGTCTGTAGGAGTCCAGGGAGTCTTCCACAGTGCTTGTTTGGATCTCGTCGAGTTCCTGGCGCACCTTGCGGTACTTGGTCATGTTCATAGAGGCCATCATCTCCTGCAAACAAATTGGATGATTATAAAAAGATGCAGGAAATAACTGTGATAATTTTATGGTGATAATAATAAATCATTGTAATTGAGTAAAACTTGTGGATGACGATAACTCTCGAAAACATATTCAAATAAGACTGGCTTTTGATATTTGAATTATGATATTAATGAAATAATGAATATTCAACTCAAAATATTTGATAACAATATGACAAAGGTAGCAATCCGTGAATAATCACCAGAATATGTAAAATTCTTTCAATGAGCATAAAAAAATGCTAGCACGTTAAGACAAAGCTATGGATATGGACTTACAGCTTCATCGGCTTGAGTCTTGAGGGACTTGATCTGAGAGTTCTGCCTGTCAATGATCTCCTGCAGCCTATCCATGGTCATCTTGTTCTCCTCCACCATGTAGCTCATTTCCTTCACACGGCGCTCCTGTTGGCGTCCTGACTTGGTCGTCTCGGCGTGTCGCATCTGTTCCTTCTCCAGCTCCACCTCAAGGTCTCGCATCTGAAGGGCACGGGGAAGGGTAGGAGTCATTTATTTTTGTACTATATTTGAATCTGTTCATTGATATCGAGGAAAGGATGATTATTGGAATTTCAAACGTGTTTGAGAAGCTGCACGATCTGCAACAGTGTATGCATGAGGCGAAATGTTCGTGTTGGGTAAGTAGCCAGTTAGGTCTGTTCGGGCTGTTTTGCACCGGAAATAGAACAAGACTTTGTACTAGTTTCTAATGTTAAGAAAACCTTTCATGATTATGTTTAGGGGTTTGGGTAACAACGTCATTAAGAATAGTAAATTCAACAATTAATTCTGTTGAATGGTTATGCTTAAATATAAAACTAACCATCCGTGTCTTGGTGGTTTCAAGGGAAGCTGCCTTGGCCATTGCAGATTCCAGGTTGTACTCAGTCTCAGTCAACTTGGTTTGCATACGGCGTCTGTAATACAATATATTTTCATAAGTAAGTTAACTCCTTTTTCCTCCCCAAACAACCAAGCATGTCGAGAAATGTAGAAAAAGCTTAAGAAAGTGTTAATAAGAAAGTGTAAACGAAAACCAGCGAAAATGACTTGATCATATTGAATGAAAAAAACATTAATGCAATCACTGCGACTACAAGTAAGAGTTTCGACTACAAGTAAGAGTTTCGGTAAATTTAGACCTACTTGACTTCCTCAAGCTCATCGACTCTGGTCATGCCTTCAGTCTCATATTTGCATCTCCACTGAAGCATCTCTTGGTTGGTCTTGGAGAGTTGGCGCTGTAGAGCTGCACGAGCCTCCTGCTCCTCCACAAGCTGTTCTTTGACTGCCTCGGAGTCTAGCTTCATGCTTCTTATCTCATTCTGCATTCTTTGACGGATCTGTGAGATAGGGAGCCAGTTTGTTAAAGATATGTTGTGTGTGAAAATGATATAGATGGATTTACCTCTGAATGAGATTGTATCCTTATTCAGTTTTCAGGTGTAAGGTGTCTTCACTATGTAACTGCTCATATAGAACCCTGTTACTTTTACATGTTAAGAATCTGTTGACACAGAAACGATTTGATGACAAAATACTCACTCTCTGTTCCTCATCACAGACACGTTTAGCCTCGTCCATCTGCATGTTCATAGACACCTTCTCCTTGTTCATTTTGTTGAGTTTGTGTTCAGCCTCCTCAAGATGACGGGCCAGATCAACAGACTCATTCATCAGTCTGTTTTTCTCAATCTGCAGCTCTCCGATCTGACGGGAGCTGTCGTCGATCTGAGCATTGAGGTCAGCCAGCTGAGACTGCATCTGCTTGGACATAGCGTCCGAACATCCGCCCTGCAGAACACATGAACATATGCAAATGAAGAATTGTAATGAAGGCATTATCAAAGCAACCACCTTTACTGAGGAAATTTCATTATAATTGGTATGTTAACTTTGGCATATATATTTTGATTTATCTCTTGTATCTAATATCTAAACTATTTAATAGACTATACAAATGAAATATTGATAGGATGACAATTAAGTTTAGTGTTTTAGAAGATTGAATGAAAATACGAACCTTGTTTTTCTTAGCGTGTTCAAGTTGGTCCTGGAGTTCGCAGACTTCTGAGCTCAACTGATTTTTCTCCTTTTCGATTCTGTATCAATTGAAAATGTATCGTTGAGATATAAATAATTGCTGACGAGGCTTCGTTTATGCGATTATTTTACCTGAGATATTTAACCACAATATTTTCTAGTGCCTGATAAATTTAACGATTTTTATGCTTTATAAAACATCTCACCTGGCCTTGACCTTCATGAGCTGCTCCATCTGTTCTGTCATCTCCTCCATGGCGTCCTTCTGCTTCTTACGGATTGAAGCCAACTGAGCGTCGTGGCTGGAGGAAGCTTCTTCCATCTCCTGCTTCAGCTTCTGACAGTCCATCTCTCG
This sequence comes from Steromphala cineraria, assembly GCA_916613615.1. Lineage (NCBI taxonomy): Eukaryota > Metazoa > Mollusca > Gastropoda > Trochida > Trochidae > Steromphala > Steromphala cineraria. Next base: position 78,723,140 of record OU744721.1, read on the forward strand.
CTTCTTCAGGCTGTCAGTCTGTGGAGCAAATATTTGATATGAATAAGTACAACAATGATTATTATATTCTAACAGCTGAGATTACCATATATAACAAAATGACATCCAAAATGCTTTTACGATAATGTTGATATGAGATCTGCATGTTTCCAAATGAAATCGTTCTAAATATACAACTAAAACGCTACGAAAGGACTCATTGGTTTGTTTTACTTTGACAGTTACTGTAATCTTTACTGTAACGATGTCAACTTTGAACTATATCAACTATGGTATGAGATATTTGTTTGCTCACCTGTGTTGTAATGGTGGATTTGGCCTCTTCTAGATTCTGTATGACATCATCCAGCTCATGTGACAATTGAGACCGTTGCTTCTCAACCTATAAGTGAATGAGTGCTGTGTTAACATTAACCCAGGATTTTGCAGAGAAAACTTTTTATTGAACTAAACAAATGTATACATACTTGACTTTTAGCAAATTAACCATATATTTAATCGATTTGCTGTACAGTGAGATTGATGAACATGATATATGACCGTACCTTTGATCTTGTTTGTTTTTCAGCTTCTAATTGTTCTTGGCACTCGTCAAAGTTAGCCTGAAACATATGATGTCAACATTATCATAAATGTTAAAACAACATTTGAAATTGTTATTCAACTTTTAGTAATTTTATTTACAAATGAGAAATCGGAAACTTTTTATGCAAATTAACTTCTTAAAATATTACAAAACAGATCCATATTCTACAATGTATTCTTTGATGTTCTTCTGTTGCTGGACTTTATTTACGAATGAGATATCCGAAACCTTTAATGCCAATTAACTAACTAAGACATTACAAAACAGGTTCATATCCTACCATGTATTCTTTGATCTTCTTCTGTTGCTGGACTCCGTGGTTCTCCAGTTCTTCCACCTGGTTCATCAGACCAACAATCTCCTTCTCCTTCCTGAATAACGAATCATTGACATTTACCTTTGTGTTTAACTTGAAGAAATTAAGAATTTTTTTTAATTTCGTACAGCGGGTATGTGACCTGAGACGTGTTCTTACATGTCTATTTGGACATGGATGAAATAAACTTAATGAATAATTTGACTACGTTGTTATCTTTTTTTCAATGCTGAAGTCTTTGAAGAAGACGGGTTCACTCTCAATCATGTACTCACTTCTTCATCGATTCCTCTAGGTCAATCTTTATACTCTCAAGATCATCACAGCTTGCTTGAGAAGATTTCAGATCCATTTCGAGCTTCTTCTTTGCCTTTTCAACATCTGATCGGTTCTTCTTCTCATGTTCAAGGTTGTCCTCCAACTGAAAGACATAGCAACAGTGAAGGATACAATAGGTGGAAATAATACTGCGGAAATCAAGCACCCATCCTGTCAGCTGCATTATAGCATTGCCGACGAAAAATGCAAATATATTCAAATATAGATGATTTTAGAGACTGGCCATGGTTTACATTTAAATCAATGAAGTCACAAATGTTTGTTGAAAATAAAAAAATATCTTTTTTCAGAACTTGAGTATACATCAGAACAATATTTAGTGGGGACCTCGCCCAATAAGTGATCTTGTGTCTACTATAAATATGACAGTTGACAAATTAAATGAAAACGTCCTTGAAATGTACCTCTACAATTGCTGCCTCAAGTTTCTGTCTCAGCTTGTTGAGGTTAGCACACTTGGCCTCCTCGTCCTGAAGACTCTTCTGAGTGTTTTGAAGATGGTCCTCCACGTCCTTCTTTGCTTTCGTAAGTTTAGTTACTGTATCTTCCAGCTGACTCTTTTCACCATTGAGTGTCTTAATTTGACCATCCTTGTGTTTGATTTCATGTTCACACTGAAACAAAAAAAACCCCATAAAATACAGTTGCTGTTATCTATTTTAATGAATGATTATATGGTTATTGCAAAATGAGTATGTTAACTGAAATAGTGAATTTAGATTTACATCATTGACAAATCACTTATAAACAAACTTGAAGTATTGAGTACCATAAACAATTACTTACTGAAGTAACAGTTGATTCAAGGTTTTCAATGTTGGTCTTGAGTGTACAGATTTCATTTTCAAGCTGCATTTGCTTCTGTGTGAGCTTTGCATTGGCATCTTCCGACTCAACAAGACGCTCATCAAGCTCCTTTATCTGGGCATCACTTTCAACCTTTTCAGCCAGCAGTTGTTCGATCCTCTCTTCATGTTCATAAATGGTATCTTGTTGGATCTGGACCTCAAGGGAGAGGTTGTTCTTTGCTTCTGACAAGGTAACATTGGCTTCTTCCAGTTCTTTGCATCTTTGCTGTACCTTTTCAAAGTTATCCTTAGATTTTGCAAGAGCTTCCTCCTTCTGCTTCATCTCGTCTTCTTCAGCAACAGCAGTCAGAAGAGGCTTGATCTTGGTGTAGAATCCCCACCAGACCCAGTTTCTCATGGCAAGCCATTTACGGATGTTCTTCTGGACAAGTTCAAGAGCAACCCTCTTGTCATGGAGATTCTTCAGGTATTTACGCATCAAGTAACCTCTGATGTGGGACTGGAAGAGAGAAACAACAACAGCCAGGCGTTCATCACGTAGTTCCTCAAGGTAACCCAAAACACCAGCCTTGAAGAAGACCTTTGTGTTTCCAAGACGATATTCTTCTTTGTTCATCTCAAGGGCTTCAAGAATCTTTTCAGCAACAACCTTGCCCTCCACAAATCCCTCTGGGATTGCATTTGGGGCCAGAATGGAGTATCTGCAAAAACAATATTGATTGATAAACAATGATGTAAATCAATATCATTAATCATAATCGGTAATCAAGAATTCAGCTTATATTAATGATACAATGCTGCACGAACCTCTGCTTGAATTCAGAGTACACCACCATTTCGGAAAAAAAGATTTAGTATTAATTACCTCCTCAATACTATGCTTGATTGCTTGCATGCATAGTTATTATGATTATCATAATTTTTACGTTTAATTATAAGAAGACACAAAGGGTAAATTGAGTATGACGTTCAAATATACCTCTGTTTGAACTCAGAGTAAACGACTCTGCTTGGGAAACCCTTCCTACAGATACGGATACCCTCAAGTACACCGTTACACTGCAGCTGGTGGAGCACAAGGCCAGCATCAATCAGACCTGGAGTCTTGGTCTCGTTGGGGATGAGACAACGCACAAAGTGAGGGTGAGTTGTGTACAGGTTCTTCATCAGCTTGTTTAGAGATTCCTGAAATATTTGTAAAACAATAGACGTTTATAAAATATCTTTATACTATAATGAATTACAATAAACACAAATAATATCACTGGGTGAAATGATGATGTGAATGTAATAAAATCCTTACAATGGTAAAGTGTCATTCTTATCCTTTGTGTTCATGATATAGGTCCTTCAAATCGACTTGTACTTACCCTGTGAGTAGCTGAGATGGTCTGGAAGGCAGAACTCTTCTTCTTCTTCTTTCCACCAGCACCACCAGCAGCGGCACCCTCTGAAAGTTTAAACATTTGATTTAACAAACAAAACAGTGCTTAAGTCTATTTTTGATCTCGAATGAATGTGTCTTTGGATACTTTTTGGACATGTTAAGAGTAGGGAAATAATTGTGCATACCTCCTTCAGGTGATGAGAAGAGCAAGGCAACAAGAGGTTCCTTGGATTGTTTCATGAGCTCAACTATTGTTTCGTTGACTGGATCCTTGTTCTTCTCGAGCCAGCCTCCGATGTTGTAGGGAACAGTTCCAGCATAGTGCTTCAGAGCAAAGTCACCATATTGACCTCCCTTCATCGACTTGGATGGTTTCAAGAAGTTGGGAGATTTGCCCATGTGGTTCTGGGTAAGTTTATCCTTGAAGGTCTTGTCAGAAGCCTTGGGGAACATGCACTCTTCCTCGAGGATGGACAGGATACCAAGGGGCTGAAGACATTATTTAACTTGAATTAAACTTTATCTTTTATGTTTGCTTTGGTAATAGAAATAGATTCGAGAGCAAGTATATATATTCAAAGACAATAAAGAGGCAACTCTACCTAATTGAATAATTTAACTAAGCTGGGTTGCCTTTTTGTACTGACTGTACTCAGAAGTTATTTTAGTAGATATTATTGCAAACAAACTACCTTCTCAATCAGCTCAATGCAGGCCTGCAGATCCATGCCGAAGTCAATGAACTCCCACTTGATTCCTTCCTTCTTGTATTCTTCCTGTTCCAGCACAAACATGTGGTGGTTGAAGAACTGCTGGAGACGTTCGTTGGTGTAGTTGATGCACAGTTGCTCGAAGCTGTTGAACTGAAAAGAAAATACAGAAGTTATTAGAATTTGTAAACAGAATACAATAATGAAAAAAATGCTTTGCTGACATATTTATCTCAACAGCTTTGAAGAAATTAGATCTCAATACCAACAATATAGATATCTGAACCGACATCACAAGAAATAGTGTTATATTGTTTGATAAAACATTGATAACATATAACGATAATATAAATATACTACACAATTTAAAGGGACAGTAGCATGTATTTTAATAATTTTATATTTCAATTTTTTTTCTGATAATTGTAAGTTAATGATAAATGTATTATTTTGACAGTGTCAAAATTCTCATAACACAAGTCAATCATCCATAGTCAGAGGACAAAGTACGACGATTCACATAAAATCCATTGACGGCCATTTTGTGTGAACACCTTAAATTCATTTTGTGTAAGAAAAATGAATCGCATGGCTAAACTTTACGTTATATATTTGAATTATTACTGCCCATTTAGTTTTGTTTAGTACATTGTCTTTCAATTGGAACCATTAATATTCATTTTTATAACATCAACTTATATTCCCCTCTAAAAAAGTGCTACTGCCCCTTTAAAAGACTTACTCAGGAATAAATGGTACTTACATCAAATATTTCGAAGCCAGCAATATCGAGCACACCAATGAAGAACTGCCTTGGTTTCTTGGTGTCAAGACTGTGGTTGACTCTCTTCACCAGCCAATTGAAGACACGATCGTACAGAGACTTGGCCAAAGCTCCAACAGAGTACACGACCTGATTCTTGGTACGACCCTGGGTGACGTAGTCCATAGCAACCTTGATCTTGGGTTTGCACAAGGCCTTGAGGAAGTCACCACAGTTGACACCCAGAAGGAATGAGACCTTCTCAGCCTCAGCAGTTCCATCGGGCTCAGCCTGTTCACCCTTCTGTTTGAATTTCATCTCACCCATATGGAGGATGGAACCAGTGCATTTGTAGGCGCTGGTCTTCTCATCACCAGTGAAGCCAAGGACGTCAAATGCAGCCTGGGAAGAAACCACTGATTAATAATAACCTTTCAAACAAAAACAAGCTCTAGCATTATTTCCATATATTCAAATATTTACTTACAGAAATCCAAAGTGGATGTACCAAAATGGAAATGATTAATGGTTGAATATATTAAAAACAACTTATTAGAAAAGAAAGGTACTTACATCTGTCATCTTCATTTCTTCGTTATCATCAATACCGTTGACAGTGAGAACTCCCTGGTTGATGAAAGTGAAGAGACCAGCGTCAGGGTTGGCCAAGATTGTTTCTGAAAGACAAAGATTTTAAGAATTATGATACATACTTTTATATTAAAGTATGATATTTGAATAGAACATATTTAAGCTCAAACCCTACTTTTCCCTTCATTTTAATGCATGACGCATTTAGTTATGATATATCATATTTAAGTGTAGTTTTACAAATAAACATAAAGCGTAAAGATGTTATAATACTTCAACTAGAAATCAGATATTCAGTTTTCAGATATCACAAATGTTGCTTACCAGTGACTGATGGTACAGCTCCGGTCAGCATCTGGTAGAAGATGTGGTAGTTTCTCTCCACGGACTGTTGGTAGGTCACACGGGACTTCTCAAGCAGGTCTGTAATATTGTTTTCATTACATTGTAGATGAATTAAACACTTGTACCTTTCAAACAATCAATTCCTGTTATAAATTGTGAAATATAAAATATGACCTCCTGTTACAAAAATAATATTTTTGGAACTAGACTGTTTATCAAATGATCATGGGATACTCACAAGTTTCAATATCAGCTCCAGCAATCTTTCCAGAGGAAGCAAAGTGGATCCTCACAAACTTTCCCTGTAACAGAGATACACATTTCAAACTTAAACTTTAAAATTGATCTTGTTATGTGAAAATTCCTATCAGTTTTCTTGCAGATACCCAATTTCATATTTAAATATGAGTAATTAAAATGTATATTAGTGGTTTATTCCTGCACATATTCATACTTGCAAGTGTAATGTATATGTTTGTTACTGATACATCAGTTTAAAGTAGCTAGATAAAATTCACTTACGAATCTGGAGGAGTTGTTATTACGGGACGTCTTGGCGTTACCGTAGGCCTCAAGAACAGGGTTAGCCTGCACAATCTGGTCTTCAAGGGAACCCTGGAAAGAAAGAACATGTAATTAAAATTTTATATAACTTCTTGAATGTATTCTTAAACAACCCCATTACCTCCTTTTTCTTTTAAATTTGAAAATATATACCATATTACTTTTTAATTTAAGTTAAGTCCTGTGCATCATTGTTTCTGTACACGCTAACGCCTCCAAAATGCACAGTTGAGAAGGATCTATTTTATCTATTCTATTTCCAATGTCTCATTGATATTATCATACCTTCTTCTCCTCCTTCTCTGCGCCATCATCAGCCTTAGAGGCGGCGGCGACGTAGGCGAAGTAGGCGATAACCTTCTTGGTGTTCTCAGTCTTACCGGCTCCAGACTCGCCACTGTGGACAAGATGTTTATGATATTTATCAATAAACAATACCTATCAATATTACAATAATCATATTTCTTTTCAGTGCATATATATTCATTGTTTGCTTTCATATCATCACTTTGAGCTATTCATATTGTCATTTTAAACTAGTGATACAAACGAGCAGACACAACAACTAATTTGAGATAATATCTTACTCATTTAGCACAGGCTTAACACAGAGTCATACTTACGTGATAAGCATGGACTGGTTTTCACGATCTGAAATAACACAATGAAAATTTAGAGAATGTTTTATTTGTATTTCAAGTTGTAATGAACAAGATAAGGTATTTTTATTTTATATTTTATCATAAGGTTTTCTTGTCATCGAATGATGTTAATCAAGTTGAATTGATTGAAGAAATATTATCTTTTGATTAGTTTAATATTTTCAAATGAGTTAATGCAAAGTAAGCACCAACCTTGCACCATGAACTGGTAGGCGTTGTCTGAGACGGAGAACAAGTGAGGGGGCATCTCAGTCTTCCTCTTGCCCCGGTATTTACCCACGATTTGTGGGGTGTAGATGGGGAGACGACGGTACGGGTTGATGGCGATACAGAACAGGCCTGAGTAGGTCTGTAATATGAACATAGAGAAAAAACTACAAACTGAATTATGAATTATAGAATATTGAGTTTAGTTATATATTTTTGATCTAAGCAAATGTTGTATTCTTGGATAATATATGTTACTTTTGCAATTTGTGAACGTAATCTAATGTAAAGGCAATATTACTGATAAGCATAATTGCTTAACGTACATAGATCATCCCTGAAGTGTATCTGGCTCTCAGGTTGTACAGAACGCTGGCTTCGTTCAGGTACGTCAGTTCAGCGATATCTTCGAACTTCTCGTACTTGGGAGGGTTCATCGACTGGATGTCATCTTTCTTAAGAGTTTTGGTCTGCAAAACAAATTCAACCTTAATTTCATAATTTTCCAGATTTGTAAACTTCATTTTGCGAAATATTGCCTTGGTCGTTAAACAATCGAAACGTTAAACTTGATACGTATTTTTAACATATTCATTTAATATATTATATAATCGCAATTGCATATGTTTGAATTCATGTCAGTAATATTCATTAATGAATGGTTTATTTTTCGCTCTCTACATACCTCATTTGTTTCTGTGATCAGAACCGTAACCTGATCACCGGAAGTATCCTTGATCTCGCCTGCGCGGAAACCCTGTTCCTCATCCGGTACCCAACATGCCGTCTTAGCGTCAAAGGCTTGAGTCTGTTCCTTCATCAGCTTCTTGCGGTCGATAGCAAGGTACTGCATGTCGGGATCGGCGGGATCGTAAGCGGCCATGTTGAGGTCTTAAGTTGATGCTTAGATGAAAACTAAGAAAGATGCCCAGGTCTGAAAATAATGAGATATATTAAGCCAATGTCTCGAACAAAACATTTCCATTATGTTGTCTTGCAGTTAAATAGGATATTCTAACCCCATGATTAATTTTTTTCAAAATATTTGTTTTAAAAGAATGTAATATTCGAGGCTATTTTGGTGCATATTCAAGCCATATTAATAAAATTTCACCGTAGGGACAATAATGACAAGATCTGCTCAACACGAATTTTTTTCACGACGAAATCGCATAATTCAATAACCAATGTATGAAATACGTTTGGTACTGTATAGCTGTCCCTAAACATATGCTGCTCAACATGTCCGATCTTCAACATAATGTAATTTTCTAGAAACTCCGATACAAGCTGCTAGTTCAAATGACCAATATGAAATGCGTATTGTACTGTATAACTATCCCTTAACATTTCAAGCTTAGCATAAACTTAAACGTAATGACAATTCCTAGGAATTCAGCGATAAGCTTCAGTACTTACGGCGAAAGCTGTTGTGATTCTGAAGCAGAGAAGGGCAGCTTATATACCCAAGGTACCCGACTATTATGCAAATGATTATCTGGTCCTCCCTCTACGGCTAGTTACGTAACATGCTATCAGGTTGTAGTATTGGTAGTATCGGCAGCCGCTCTCACAACGGGGTATAGTTTACTAATGGCTGTGTGATGTAATCATTATCTGTTTGTCATTACACTAGCTCGTGTATAAGCTTGACGTGATTTCCTTATTTGCGAATATATTAATTTTTATAGATTTTACGCCTAAAGAGTTATTCATTTATCTTTTATAAGATCAAACTTCAAACTGTAGCCGTAATCTTTTATTGTTAAAAATTCCGGAAAGTTATAATTGTCAATTTGTCTGTCAGTTTCCACAATGTGTGTGTTTGGATTAAACATGCACTCCCAACCAAGAAACAAAAATATAAGCAGTACATTGAAAAGGATGTAAAAATTATTAATGTGTATATTCAATCAGCACGATTTGTATTTCCATATTTGTTTGTTTATATAATTTTGACTCCCTAAATGTTATTTGTATCCTTTTGAACGTGTTTTAGGCATGGTATTTACCGTTTAAAGCTACATTTGTTCTCCTTTAGGTATATTTGTTTGTTAGAAATACTTTTCTCAGTCTATATATTTTGCAGGGCATATCACACAAAGCACATGTCATTTAAAAAATGAAAATATACGTATTAAAAGATTGTTAGAAACGGTGCAATGTCAGCAATAAACCAATACATTGCATCATTTGAATACAGCAGTTCTCAGTGAATGGTGAATTAAAAAAATGTATTCATAAATTATAAAACATTATCCTAATATGATTTTATATATGTTAATATTTATTTGCATAGTAGTACATGTACACTGTTCAATATCCTCTATTCGTGATTACATCGCATACGTATTTGTGGACGCTACTTTATTTTTGTAAGTTTCGGTAAATCTACATTTTTAAAAATAACTAGATATCTCCATGACCTTGAGTTAATTTGGATACATCAAATACCTTGAATAAAAACTAATTGCTTCTAAATTTTCACATTCTATAAATAGAACACGTGATTGTAATCTGGGCCCCAACAGGGAATCTGTCAGTATGTGAGGAGTCGTTAATTATTGATTGATGGGTGTGTCTAGACATACTCGGTTAGAGTTAAGTTTATAGAGAAGTTGAGTGATACGATTAATAAAGTCCTTTTCTGCCTACATTGCACTTCACCTCCAGCAATATTCGTGTAACAATGCGTACAATGGGAGAATGGGTATCGTAGCTTTCCTACAACAATCGGTAGTTACCGCGAAATACGTCACCAACGTTTGATTTATTTTTTCGTCATAGGCTTCGGGTTCAAATCCTACTTGACCGGCATAAAAGAAGCACATGACTTTGAAATATTTGAGATAATTGGATAGCAATATACATAGATGCTTTTTAGTAGGTACATGTGGATAGAGTTGATATTTTTGCTGTGTACAGTGGCAATGTAGGGTTTAATAAGAGTAAAAGGTTTATTATGAAACGTATTTTAAATCAGCAGGACAAGCCCTTCATTTTATCAATTTACATATATATAGTTTCCAAACATCGTCAGGATACGACAAATTGGATGGATCAGGAAAAAGTCCCAAAAAGAATTCCATACTGAGTTTCAAATAGCAATATACACATGTACCTACAATATCCTAAAACCTAAATGACCACTTTTAACTCAGAGAAACATTATTTATTCAAACATTTATCAAAAACTTGAGATGTACATGTTAAACAACATTGCATCTTTCCCGCTACTGTTCTCCCACACGAATAGCAAAGCGATGACATTACACGATACACCCCTCGTCATGATGCAATAGGTACTGCTAATTAACAGTAAGTAATTGACAGCGGGAAGCTCGCTAGAAATAGAAGCGTCTGGACATGGGCTCATGTCCCAAATAATGATAGGTAATAAAACAGCAGTGTAATTTGTCAAAGCAGGGACAAATTGTTTGCTTTTGTACTCATTCTAATACATGCAATGTCAAATATGTAAGGAAAAGTATGTCAACCAATTGCAAGATGACGAGTCACATTTTCCTTAATATCATTAACTTATTTAAGGAAAGATTGATAGACTGTGCAAGACAAAACTAGCATTCAGAACTTAAGGATAACGACTCTCTACAATGTTCTTCCAGTTTAAAACTATCATTTACCTGCAAAATCTATATATGTGAACTTAAAAATGCAAAAAAAGGAAAGCTTTGCTTATTTTAAGAAGCGGTTACTACCGTTAGAAAAGGTTTTTATAATTATGAAAGTTCTTATTCTTAATGTTCATAATGTTAGGTAACCGAAGATGCAATTCATATTGTAGATCATTATCCAATATATCAATCGCTTCGTATTGATGTATTTTGCAGTTCTCTATTAATAGAAATATAAATGGCTTGCCGTATTTATGAAATCAAATGCTTATATGTTCATGTAAGGGAAATTTGTATTATAATGTTTTCGTATACAAGGAGAAATCCTTTAACGCGTATGTGTGTTTTCATGTATTATGTATTAAATGTATAGATTATGGATCAAAAGGCCTTGCAACAATAAAACGATTGAAATTGAAATTGAATTAACGTAAAAGACCAGACAGTGTTATCCTTAAAACCTACACAAATAGATACTCCTTAGTTTAACTTTAAGATTAGGTTATTCTCGGGAAGCTCGCTAGAAATAGAAGCGTCTGGACATGGGCTCATGTCCCAAATAATGATAGGTAATAAAACAGCAGTGTAATTTGTCAAAGCAGGGACAAATTGTTTGCTTTTGTACTCATTCTAATACATGCAATGTCAAATATGTAAGGAAAAGTATGTCAACCAATTGCAAGATGACGAGTCACATTTTCCTTAATATCATTAACTTATTTAAGGAAAGATTGATAGACTGTGCAAGACAAAACTAGCATTCAGAACTTAAGGATAACGACTCTCTACAATGTTCTTCCAGTTTAAAACTATCATTTACCTGCAAAATCTATATATGTGAACTTAAAAATGCAAAAAAAGGAAAGCTTTGCTTATTTTAAGAAGCGGTTACTACCGTTAGAAAAGGTTTTTATAATTATGAAAGTTCTTATTCTTAATGTTCATAATGTTAGGTAACCGAAGATGCAATTCATATTGTAGATCATTATCCAATATATCAATCGCTTCGTATTGATGTATTTTGCAGTTCTCTATTAATAGAAATATAAATGGCTTGCCGTATTTATGAAATCAAATGCTTATATGTTCATGTAAGGGAAATTTAACGCGTATGTGTGTTTTCATGTATTATGTATTAAATGTATAGATTATGGATCAAAAGGCCTTGCAACAATAAAACGATTGAAATTGAAATTGAATTAACGTAAAAGACCAGACAGTGTTATCCTTAAAACCTACACAAATAGATACTCCTTAGTTTAACTTTAAGATTAGGTTATTCTCTATTAAATATTTTATTTGATATATACCTTTGTATTTGATATTTAATAGGGGAGTTTTTCACGTCGTCAAATCACACATGCAATTAAAATTTTAAATATTTAGAGCTTTACAATACAACAAACTGCCATGCCAAAATGGCAAGTTTACGTTTCAATGCAGACACATTTATTTTGACATCCCTTAATGAAAGTAAGCTGGGCAGAAATAAAAGTTTGTTTTATGGTATTGGTGGCTGCTGCTAATACTATGTCTTTTCAAATAAATTATTAACACAATCTTCATTGTGTCCATTGATTTTAGCAAATAATGACCTATGATAACCATACACAATAAGCGTGCATTCTAATAATAAATCTTTAAACACATCTTACTCTGTTCACAGTAATCAACTATAAAGAAACGCATTATTATTTTGCGTTCAATTACTGACTTCGAAATATTATTTGGTTAATTCATAAGCAGACAATCTTCATCCGCTTTCAATTGATTGCCAAAGACGGAATAATCGATATAAAACACATTCTAATGGAGGAAATGAACGTCGTTTATACATTTGAATCCAAATATACTGATTCGTCAACCTTATTGTTCGTCTAGAAGTGATTTACAATAGATTGATTTCATTATCAAGGTACAAGTTCTGTTCCTAACGCTTACTGGTGATCATTTGTGATCACAAATATTGGAGTTCAGTCTTTAAATTCTTCTATAATTAGTTTTGTCTAATATTGATGTTATATGGATACAAACAGAACCAAAATGAAATAAATTAATAACTTATTAATACATGATTCTCTCTCTTAAGTGAAATTATACATCTTCCCTAATTTGATATTACCAAAACACGTGTTACTCTCTCTTAGAATAAAGATTATATATAATCTATATTTCAAATGAAAACAGAAACAATCACCATCTCCAATGGCCCTAAGACTATGATTAAAATCTCCTCAGATGAAAAGGCACAAGATACTTTCTACCACAATATGTACTCCTCTGTTGGTTCTCCCTAGTATTTGTTTTCATTTGTCTCTGTAGGCTATATGATGATGTAAATGATTGACCACTGCAAAAGGACGATAGTTTGGTTAAAGTAAACATTTTGTTTATTGAAGTACATTGACGAAATCAATATACACGAATCCCTCGCTAGAAAGATGATACGTTACGAGTACGCGGTAAATTCTATGGGACCCCTACATGGAAACACGTGGCCCATGTATGATTATATCATTGTGGGTTTGGACCAATCATCAGAGACATTGACGCAACGGGTACTCTCTACTGGGTATATATAGAGGTACATCGCCGCCTATTAGCATAGAACATCACTGTTGTAAGTATCCCGTCAGCATAGTCTCTCACGTTTTCTTTGGTTGAGGTTATTGTTTATTCTTTTAAAAGGTTTGGCCAATTTGAACAAATTTGAACCAATAGTTGTAAATGTTTATATGCTTATACCAAGAATTGTTAATGTTTATGTGCTCATAATTCATAGTCTGTCTGTGAAACAATTCTATATCATTTGACGATCATCTTTAGATTTAGATATACAACATTTTCTATGCAATTTAGAAGTTGCCATAGTAGTAAAGTTGCATCTTAGGCCTCGTTTCAGTATAGTGAACTGTATGAGAAAATATACCAAATCGTCACCTCTAACGAAATGAAGGAGTTGAAATTTATAACGATGTTCCTTATTCTGCAGGTATTCATAAACACATTGTATAGATTAAAATTAAAGATGCGATTTTAACCATTAATTTATGTTTTATCGCTTTTCTTCCAGCTGATCGTCTCTCGTCTTTCTTGATTTCGACATTATACTACCGTTAACATGGCCGCCTACGATCCCGCCGATCCCGACATGCAGTACCTTGCTGTTGATCGCAAGAAGCTGTTGAAGGAACAAAACCAGGCATTTGATGCCAAGAAGGCATGCTGGGTACCGGATGAGGAACAGGGATTCCGCGCAGGCGAGATTAAGAGCTCTTCCGGTGATCAAATCACCGTACTCGTCACAGAAACTAACGAGGTACATCATTTGTTACGATTAAACACCTTAAGAGGTGGAAAGGAAAACTCTTTATCAATTTATACAATATAAAAAACATAACTCTAATATTTATTCTCTATGATATTAACGTTTCTTGGCAGCTCAAGTACAATATTACATGCATTGATTTAAAATATGACAAAATGAAAACATCACTAAATAAAAATATGCTTTGATTCAGACAAAAACTTTCAAGAAGGATGAACTCCAGTCGATGAATCCCCCCAAGTTCGAGAAGATTGAAGACATCGCCAACATGACTTTCCTGAACGAAGCCAGCGTTCTGTACAATCTGAGATCAAGATACACTTCAGGAATGATCTATGTACGTAGTTTGTGATGCTATTGATTGATATAAGTTATTGAGGTATTCTAGATTGAAAGGAAAAGTTCACCATGCAAAGAATGACTGGTATTCATACTGTGTTTGTAAAATTACAACCAAGTATAAATGAAGTATAAAAAGTGTTTGATAACAACATAAATTATCATACGGAGATTATAGATATAAACTTTAATACAGCGGTTGTTTTGTCAACCCTTTAGATTGCACTCAAATATTATCTTTGATGATTTCTTAAATGTAATGTTTCGATTCGTAGACCTACTCCGGCCTGTTCTGTATCGCCATCAACCCGTACCGTCGTCTCCCCATCTACACCCCACAAATCGTGGGTAAATACCGGGGCAAAAGGAAGACTGAGATGCCCCCTCACTTGTTCTCTGTCTCAGACAACGCCTACCAGTTCATGGTGCAAGGTTGGTGCTTACTTTGCATTAACTCATTTGAATATATTAAACTAGTCAAGATCAAGTCAAATCAATCAGTGTATATGGACTTCGTTTTTCATCATACATTTCAGACCAACTAGGTTAATGTCTTTATATCATTTAGAAATTCCATATTGATTAAAAGTTGGACGTTCATAAGCATTGAAGCAGTAATGATGACGATGACAATGACAAATTTATCTCATACAAAGCCTATCGTATGAATTCTCAAAATATTCACTTTTCATTCCAGATCGTGAAAACCAGTCTATGCTTATCACGTAAGTATTGCTTTGAATCCTTTGTGAAATAAGATGTTTGTATACGTTAATTTACAACTTATTTTAAGTCACATTTCTTTTTGGTTTCATTCACATATATATATCACATTGTGATTGATAAAAATGGATGTCTTTAACCACTTGTGTTTTGCTGACAGTGGCGAATCTGGAGCCGGTAAGACTGAGAACACCAAGAAGGTTATCGCCTACTTCGCCTACGTCGCCGCCGCCTCTAAGGGAGAAGATGCAGAGAAGGATGAAAAGAAGGTAAGATAAATATAAATTGATTAAAAGCTTTGAATTGTTCTGTACAATATATATTCTCTAAATTCGTATATACATTGTATATTTCATACGGTTTACTACAGTAATTGCAATATTTATGCTTACACAAGACTTTAAACTTATGGCCAAAAGTCTGAAATATATACTTTGTGGTTGCAGGGTTCCCTTGAAGACCAGATTGTGCAGGCTAACCCTGTTCTTGAGGCCTACGGTAACGCCAAGACGTCCCGTAACAACAACTCCTCCAGATTCGTAAGTGAATTTTATCTAGCTACTTTAAACTGATGTATCAGTAAATAACACATACATTACACTTGCAAGTATGAATATGTGCAGGAATAAAGCAACAACTCCTCCAGATTCGTAAGTAACTTTATCTAGCTACATTAACTTGATGTTTCAGTAACAAACATAAACTTTCCAGATTCGTAAGTTATTCAATCCCCCCAAAGTGAAAATCATAAAATGAACTCGATTTCAACTTTTATTCATTAACTTCATCAAACTATCATTAACGTTTATAAAAATTGTAATTCAATCATATTCCATCCAATACTAAAATGAAACGAATTTGCTTTGCTTTCAGGGAAAGTTTGTCAGAATACACTTTGCTTCCTCTGGAAAAATAGCTGGAGCTGACATTGAGACATGTGAGTTCAGGTTACTATATATGATAGGCATATAGAAAATTCCAATGCATATAACTGCTTTTAATTAATCAATTCAAAATCTGATAGACTCTGTAATAATTGTGAGTTCACATAAGAAGTTCAATTTGAAATTTATGCAGAGCTGGTCACTGCAAGGAATTTAATATGTGTGATAAAATTTGTTGGGGACACGTTTAATCCACACTCATCCTCTCACAATGATTTAACAACGAGGTGGACAAAAATTGATCACATATCTTTTTAATGAATTCCAGACCTGCTTGAGAAGTCCCGTGTGACCTACCAACAGTCCGTTGAGAGAAACTACCACATCTTCTACCAGATGCTGACTGGAGCTGTACCATCAGTCACTGGTTAGCAACATTTGTGACATCTGACAACAATTCTAGTATTATAACATATATATGCTTTATGTATAGTTAGTAAAATTACACTTGATATCTCATAGCTAACTGCATCATGCATTAAAATGAAGAAAAAAGTAGGGCTTGAGCTTAAATATGTTCTATTCAAATACCATATTTTAATATCAAAGTACTTATCATAGTATCATCCTTTGTCTTTCAGAAACAATCTTGGCCAACCCTGACGCTGGTCTCTTCACTTTCATCAACCAGGGAGTTCTCACTGTCAACGGTATTGATGATGTTGAAGAAATGAAGATGACAGATGTTAGTTCAAAATATTTTGTTTTTATATCTTGCAAAATGTAACTGGCAGTATTTCATTTCACCACTGAGCTATATTGTTAGCTTATCATACGGTACTCTGTGGTTTAAGGAGTAACACCATTTTGAAAGAACAATCCTTATAAGCCTTAAAGTATAATGATACTAAGAGAACGGTTATATGGATATATTCGAACTTTGAATAAAGTTTGAAGGTATTTGGAAGATGACAATGCTATTTTTTACATTCCAGACCGCCTTCGACGTCCTTGGCTTCTCTCCTGATGAGAAGACCAGCGCCTACAAATGTACTGGTTCCATCCTCCACATGGGTGAGATGAAATTCAAACAGAAGGGTGAACAGGCTGAGCCCGATGGAACTGCTGAGGCTGAGAAGGTCTCCTTCCTTCTGGGTGTTAACTGTGGTGACTTCCTCAAGGCCTTATGCAAACCCAAGATCAAGGTTGCTATGGACTACGTCACCCAGGGTCGTACCAAGAATCAGGTCGTGTACTCTGTTGGAGCTTTGGCCAAGTCTCTGTACGATCGTGTGTTCAACTGGCTGGTGAAGAGAGTCAACCACAGTCTTGACACCAAGAAACCAAGACAGTTCTTCATTGGTGTGCTGGATATTGCTGGATTTGAAATCTTTGATGTAAGTTTCTTTCATGTTCATTCGACCTAAATGCTTCAATATAAATACATAAATGTTCGTGCTCAAAATAAATTGTAATTACTGAATCGTTTACCTTGGGTTAAATTACACTCAGGGGCAAAAGAAACGATACCAATTAAAATGCGTAATAGATTTAGCTACGAGTGAAAGTTATTGCTGAAAGAGGGTTATTTCATGTCTTCAAGGACCAACCGAATTAAGTTTTAAATTTCAAAGCTATATCTGTCAAAGCTTTTGAAAAACACGCCTTTCAAAACGCCGTTTAAAAATCTGAATAACTAGACGAGATAGGATAGTGAAAAAGGCCCTATTGTTTGTTTTTAAACCAACTTTCCAACAAGATATATGAACAAATCAATTTCAATCAAGTTTTTTTGATATATTTATAACATATTTATCAAATGCATAAAGTTTATTATTCTTTTATTCCAATTCCAAAGATTATGACCAAAAATAACATTGAAAAAGCTGTTTTTTTTGTGATCCGAACAGTCATACAATTAAACGTATCATGCTTCTCTTGTTTGAAATTGTGAGTACCTCTTCATAACGTATTGGGCTAACATTAGGATTCGTACTCGCATTTCATTTATCAAAGGATTTTGTTTTTTCATCTTTTGAAAAGTTGGTATCGTTTCTTTCGCCCCTGAGTGTATGTTTCATTGTTGAATCTAATCCAACATAAATCAAAAGTCAAGGTCAAATGAATCTTAATAAATCTGAATTTTAAGAGCTTAATCATCATGACTTCTAAATTTTAATTCAACAGCAAAAATGTGCCTATGAGCTGACCAAAGACATATTCATTTGTATATATATTTATATATATATAACATTTAACAACATAAGTGCATATACTTTCGACTTAGATTCCAAAAGAAATGAAGAAGGCAATCATACATAGCCAGATTATGCAAAACTAAAACATTTTCTTTCAAAAACAAATCAGCAGGTTATCCTATAAATTATTTGCTCAAATATATATGCATATATAAAATACCTTTATTCCTTTTTAAAGTCTATAAACCATACTATATTATTTACAGTTCAACAGCTTCGAGCAACTGTGCATCAACTACACAAACGAACGTCTCCAGCAGTTCTTCAACCACCACATGTTTGTGCTGGAACAGGAAGAATACAAGAAGGAAGGAATCAAGTGGGAGTTCATTGACTTCGGCATGGATCTGCAAGCCTGCATTGAGTTGATTGAGAAGGTTGGCCTTTGATTTATTATGATATGATGATAATTTGGTGTTGAAATTCTTCAATTAAGTAAACATAACCAGGAAGTTATACAGTGTACTCCTTGTCACAGACACTTTTATTTTGTACAATGTTTTTCTGTTTAACCTGACTTTTTTGCGTATCTTTTTTTACCTGGACATTACTCTTTTTCAGCCTCTTGGTATCCTGTCTTTATAAGATTGTTAGGATGTCATTCTGATGTTTTTTATAATTCTTATTTCTCAATATGTGTCAATTGAATCTTTCCAGCCACTTGGTATCCTGTCCATCCTCGAGGAAGAGTGCATGTTCCCCAAGGCTTCTGACAAAACCTTCAAGGACAAACTCACCCAGAACCATATGGGCAAATCACCTAACTTCTTGAAACCATCCAAGTCTATGAAGGGAGGTGCACATGGTGACTTTGCTCTGAAGCACTATGCTGGAACTGTTCCCTACAACATCGGAGGCTGGCTCGAGAAGAACAAGGATCCAGTCAACGAGACAATCGTTGAGCTCATGAAACAATCCAAGGAACCTCTTGTTGCCTTGCTCTTCTCATCACCTGAAGGAGGTTTGCATTATACTTTTACTTTCTTTTAAAACATCAATTGACTAATAGTCTACTAATAGACTACTATGAAACTAGTTGAATATTACCAATAATAAGCTTAACTGTTTTGTGCAAATACTTCTAAATATAGTTTCTATTGCTTTTGATAAAAGTATTTTCTGCTAGCTTAACTAAGATTAAAATCAATGTGACGATCATGTTGCAGAGGGTGACGCAGCTTCTTCAGGTGGAAAGAAGAAGAAGAAGAGTTCTGCCTTCCAGACCATCTCAGCTACTCACAGGGTTAGTAGAATTTGTACCATCGAAAATAGTATATTTCTATCATTCTAAATTTGAAAAAAAAGCAAACCCTGAAAATCAGTTATTTATTTAATGTCTTCATCCTTACCAACTTCCAGGAATCTTTGAACAAGCTGATGAAAAATCTGTACACAACTCACCCTCACTTTGTGCGGTGTCTCATCCCCAACGAGACCAAGACTCCTGGTCTGATTGATGCTAGCCTTGTGCTCCACCAACTGCAGTGTAACGGTGTACTTGAGGGTATCCGTATCTGTAGGAAGGGCTTCCCAAGCAGGGTGGTTTACTCTGAATTCAAACAGAGGTACGTAACATTTGAGGAAAATCCTTTACTTGAACAACAGGTTTTATGCCTAAATTTGTCTTCTTGATGCACAACGCCATGAACGGGTTTTCTAAAGACCACTACTTTCATTTCAGGTACTCCATACTGGCACCGAATGCCATTCCTCAAGGATTTACTGAAGGCAAGGTTGTGGCTGAAAAAATCCTTGAAGCACTCCAGATGGACAAGGAAGAATATCGTCTTGGCAACACCAAAATCTTCTTCAAGGCTGGTGTCCTGGGTTACCTAGAGGAAATGCGCGATGAGCGTCTGTCTGTTATAGTGGCTCTCTTCCAGTCTCACATCAGAGGTTACCTGATGCGCAAATACCTGAAGAATCTCCATGATAAGAGAGTTGCCTTGGAACTTGTCCAGAAGAACATTCGTAAATGGCTAGCTGTGAGAAACTGGGTCTGGTTCAAATTCTACACCAAGATCAAGCCTCTTCTGAGCGTTGTTGCTGCTGAAGACGAGATGAAGCAGAAGGAGGAAGCTTTGGCAAAATCTAAGGATGAGTTTGAAAAAGTTAAACAGAGATGCAAGGAACTTGAAGAAGCCAATGTTACCTTATCGGAAGCAAAGAACAATCTCTCCCTTGAGGTCCAGACTCAGCAAGACACCATTGATGAGCATGAAGAAAGGATAGAACAGCTGCTGACTGAAAAAGAAGAGAGTGATGGAAAGATGAAGGAGCTTGATGAGCGTCTGGTTGAGGCAGAAGATACCAACGCCAAGCTGATTCAACAACAGACAGAAATGGAAACTGAAAACTGCACACTCAAGACCAATGTTGAAAACCTTGAGTCAACTGTCTCTAAGGTCTGTATATTAATCATTCGACCTTTACATGTAAAAGGGGTTTACTACAAAATAGAACATAGCTTACCTATGGAAAGTCTTTTGATATATACATAATCAAAATAAACCGATATGTAATAATTAATGTGCAAGAATTTTTAATTGCTTTGCAGTGTGAACATGACGTTAAACACAAAGACGGTCAACTCAAGAGTCTTAAGGAAGAGATAGCCGACTTAGACGAATCCGTTGCCAAGCTTACCAAGTGTAAGAAAGATGTAGAAGACAAACTGAATAAGGCAGAGACTTGTCTTCAAGAAGAGGAAACCAAATGCTCTAACCTCAACAAACTGCGACAAAAACTAGAGACAGCTATTGTTGAGGTAAATCATTTCACAAAACCCTTATTTCTAGTGTATTTGCCAATTAAGTTCTCAATAAGTTGTTTCCGAGTGATATCAATAATATATCATAATATATACCGGCTATATAATAATAATCAGTAATATAACAGTACAACTACATTTGATATATTATTTTTTATTCATATTCGCGTCAATGTTTCCACAAACACGACCAGAGAAACACTTAGCAGATTATGCACTAATGAGTGATCTACTTAAAAAACTCCGTTTAAACAAGAAACATAGTGAATTTTACCCCTAATCCCTGATACAGATTTAAAAAGACCCTCCCTTTTCTTACAGTTGGAGGATATGTTGGACCATGAGAAGAAAGTCAGAGGAGATGTTGAGAAGGCCAAGAAGAAGTTGGAAATGGATCTGAAAACTTCTCAGTCAAACTGTGGTGATCTGGAGCGGATGAAATATGATTTGGAGGAAACTTTGAAAAAGTATGTAGTTTTCATTAGATTTTGTAAGAGAAATTTTGTTATTCATGAAGTTTGAATTATTGTTGCAGCCTACGGACTGTAGTTTTGAACCTGGGAATAGAATTGGAATGGATCAACTTTGTTGATCTCCTGATACCAATCTTCATTTGTTTATATAACCTTGGAATAGTATTGAATGTTATCATTTTGTCATCTTCCAGGAAGGAGAAGGAGATTGTTGGTCTGATAAGCCAGGTGGAAGAACTGGAGAACCACGGAGTCCAGCAACAGAAGAAGATTAAAGAACTCACTGTGAGTTTTGAACCATATTTATAAATTCCTTTGACAAAGGAAAATAGTTTACATAAAAGGATTCGAATAGATATTCCAATTCCATCCAAAAATAAGGGGTTGCTGAAATAATTCACTCAATTGTTTTTTAAAAATCCATTGCTTCTCATCATTTTGAAATATGTGTTCACAATTGTAAATTTCATTGCAGCACAATCTTGAAGAATGCGAGGAACAATTGGAAGCTGAGAGACAGACAAGATCAAAGGTTTGTTGCAGCGACTTGTTATGTAATGATTTAATTCGATCCAATTAAACAGTGATACTTTAAAACACGAGTAAAAACTTTTCAATGGAAGTAAATAATGTAATTGTTCTGATCTCTATACAGGTGGAGAAGCAGAGGTCGCAGTTTGCTGACGATTTGGATGACATGGCCCAAGATCTAGAACAAGCAAACTCTACTATTGCCTCACAGGTAACTTGAAGCACATGTCAATCACTCCATTTGTCAATGTGAAATGTGAAGTGGAAGATCACATTTTCAAAGGCCAATCAACATGTTGAATTAATAGGGATAATGTCTGAAATAAAACTCAATATTATGAAGCTCATCATCGAACTTATAAGCAACTACCACCACCCAAATAATTCACAAGAACCACCAAACTTATCAAACTCCTTAATTGTCTTTTCATACAGGGTTTTTGCCTATGATACATATTTCTCACTTATCAAATATTTGCTCCACAGACTGACAGCCTGAAGAAGCGAGAGATGGATTGTCAGAAGCTGAAGCAGGAGATGGAAGAAGCTTCCTCCAGCCACGACGCTCAGTTGGCTGCAATCCGTAAGAAGCAGAAGGACGCCATGGAGGAGATGACAGAACAGATGGAGCAGCTCATGAAGGTCAAGGCTAGGTGAGTGACTAAATAACTCATCGCCCATATACTGTTTTCAACAATCGAAAGATATTTCATAATTGATAATACCAATAACCTTATAGAATTAGAGTTTACCAAAAGTTAAACCAAGTTTTACATTGTGAAATATTTTGTCTTTTTGTTTCAGACTTGAAAAAGAGAAGAAACAAATGAACAATGAAATGTGTGATCTTCAGGAAGAGATGCAACTTGCAAAGAAAAATAAGGTTTGTTAAGACGCCATCCTAAAGACAACTTCTATATTTGTGTAACTTACAGAGAATGTCATTAATCTAAAACCACTTAATCAAATTATTTTTTTTTATCTATGTTTCCAGGGCGGGTGTTCGGACGTTATGTCCAAGCAGATGCAGTCTCAGCTGGCTGACCTCAATGCTCAGATCGACGACAGCTCCCGTCAGATCGGAGAGCTGCAGATTGAGAAGAACAGACTGATGACTGAGTCTGTTGATCTGGCCCGTCAGCTTGAGGAGGCTGAACACAAACTCAACAAGATGAACAAGGAAAAATCAGCTGCCTGTGTGCAGATGGAGGAAATCAGCCGTTCCTGCGATGAGGAACAGAGAGTGAGTATTCTCAGAATTTAAGTTATGCATGGAAGTCTATTATAAACCAAAGTTACATTACCTATGACAATCTAGATAAAGTAGCCTCATGAAAGAATCTAACAAATGCATAATTCAAGGTATATAATTTATCAGACTAGTCCTTCAACAAGAATCGCAACTTCTATTTTAGATCCGGCAGAGATCTCAAACGGAGATGAGGAACATGAAGACTGACATGGACTCTCTCAAGGAGCAACTGATGGAGGAGCAGGAGGCTCGTGCAGCTCTACAGCGCCAACTCTCCAAGACCAACCAGGAGATGCTTCAGTGGAGATGCAAATATGAGACTGAAGGCATGACCAGAGTCGATGAGCTGGAGGAAGCAAAGTAAGTAACTGTCATAGATATATATATATATATATACATCTGTATAAACCCTAATGTCTTTATTTCTGTCTGCAAAATCATTTAAAATAGAGTTTTGAGGTGTCGAATAGAAGTATGTGACTAAACTGATGGATTTATAATAATAATAATAATAATAATAATTAGTTTATATAGCCCCTAATTCCAGCTAGGAGAAGCTGCTCAACGGTGCTTCACAGAAGTAGTGAGGGTTAAAAAAATTCTTTTTTTTTTTTAAATGGTTAAAATAAAAGTTATGTAAACATACAATGGACTGGTCAATATGTATAAAATCATATACAATCATTCATCTAGATTATTATACTTTGTTACAGACGTCGTCTCCAGATGAGATTGAGTGAAGCCGAGCAGAACCTTGCAACTGCATACACTAAATTCACCAGCCTGGAAACTTCCAAAGCAAAAATGGTAAAATGATTGCATCACATTTCCGAAAAATCTAATTTTCAAAATATTACAAATTTGTCAAATAATGATAATTTCGGTTTACCTCAAATCATTACTGTTCATCAGGTGATTACCGAATAAATAAATAATTCACTTCAGATCCACGACCTTGAGGTTGAGCTTGAGAGGGAACAGATGAGGAATGGGGATACTATCAAAATGAGTCGCCAACATGAACGCCGTGTGAAGGAGATGAGCTACCAGGTTGATGAGAACAAGAAGACGATTGACAGACTGCAGGACATCATCGACAAGCAGAACGCTCAGATGAAGACTTTGAAAACTCAGGCTGAGGATGCGGTAATAAGATAAATTAATATTAACTGCCACTTGCCACGATTTTTTCAGCCAATTCAGTACTGAACAAGAGAAAACTTTATGTCATACTAGCAAGTTTCTCATTAAAATTTCTGATACTATACATGTATAAGGACACCAGATAGTATGATTTCGAGTATTTCATGAAAGTTACATCATTATCTGTCCCATATACATACACATGTATAATTTTATTCAATTTTGACTCACACTTAATGTTTCTCGAGAACCCATGAATACACAAATCTCCTACCTTTTCATACACATTTTAAATTTAAATTTAAAATTTTTCACATTAGGAAAACAATGCTTCAATCAACATGTCCAAGTACCGCAAGATGAAGCAGGAACTGGATGAAGCTCAGAGCAGAGCTGATGAGACGGTGGACACCTGGAGGAGCAAGAGCAGAAGCATGTACACCAGCATGTACACTGATGGATCTTACTAGACTGAAGCTTTCAGTTGACATCAGATGGCGGAATTAGGACAAGGACATACATTGTACTGTTTCTGTAAATACACATTTTCTGAGGAACAGTTTCGAGTTTTTGACAAAACTCTAGTATAATTATTCTTATTTAAAGTATTTATTGAATCTCATTCTTCTTGTCTTGAATAAACCGATCTGCAAGCAACTGGTGTCTTTGTTGATGCATTTATCACTTTTTTCATTATTGTACACGAGTTAGAGCGATGGAATACAAATGAGAAATGGGTCAAGAAACATTTAATTGTTATGAACTGAAAACTGGCCTAATGCTTTGAACACTTTTTGGTTACAGCATTATGTAAACAAACCTGTACATTAACATTGTAAACAAAAGTAAAAAGGCTCAAATTCCACTCTATGCTTGACAATTCAAGAAATACTACAACCACATTCTCACTCTTAAAATTACTTTTCACTACAAAAAGTGATTTAAGGTGACTCATAATGAATGAATCAACAGTGTTTCTTATTGAGAAGTCACGACTTGAAAGTAACAGTGCCATGTTCAAGGCTTATACAAAAACAATCAACAACATGATTGAATAGAAGAATGATGTTAATCATAGCTATTAAGATAGAACGCAAAGATATCGATTATGCATGGCATATAAATTAGGTAATGTTTTAGCAGATACATCACCAACGGATGCAATTGAACTGTCTTGATACAGTTAATTAATGAGGTATAAAGTTATAAGGGTACTCTTTGCAGAAATGTAAATTATTGTTCTATTAACAACTGGTTTGGTACAAAATAAAGACTTTCATAAAAATCTTAGCGTTATGAAGAAGAATATACATTTTGTATGTCATGCAACGCAGTCCAATAACACATACAATATGATTTTGCGATTGACATCTTAATGAGATAAAAAAGATGAACATTTGGAATAGGCTTTTGAATTTTGTTTCTATTCAAAAACATGTCTTATATCTAACAAAAACAATGTTTTAAGATCAATATAGATCATTTGGTTTTGGAATGTATTACAAAGAGCAAACGTTGTTTACAGAGAAATGAATGCGATTATCCACAACCACCATACCTGAAAAGGCGGACATTCACCAGTTCAACTCTTGTTATATATATGTTGAAGTTCTTGTCTCTGTGATTTCATGTTCAAATATTCAACTCAAGCTAATGTGTGGTAAAAGTGAAACTAAATTCACAGGCATTGGTTTATATAAAAAATAGGAAATTTTGCATTACATTAACAGTAATAAAGACATTCAAATACAGAAAGGATTTTATCGTTTATATTCAGATTGAAGGCATTTGACCTCAGTCAAGTTATAAATCACAGTTTATTTCTATTCCTCTTTAAGAAAACAAATTACTTATATTTTTCTTTAACTCAGTCATGATATTTGTCAAAATACCACATTGCTCTTTAAGTACAAATTAACTCATTGGACTTGAATATTCATTAAACAAACTTTCACACAGAACCTAAAGATATTGAATCCCGACACAGTCAATACTGCTCCATAAGATGAAAATTAAACATCGTTCGGCAACAAAACGGAAAATTACAACTAAAATAATGCACACAATGCTTCGGCCCCAATGGATAAACATAGAATCATTGTGATTTTATGGTTGTTCATAATATGAATATATTTTTATCATACAATGGATAGTGTTCTCGGCATAATAAAGCCAACGGATATTTTCGATATCCGTTGGGGTCATATACGGATAGAGATGCAAATTACAAAGGTCAAGGTCGGAACTTCCTTCGAAAATTCCGATGACGTCAAAAGCGTTAATATTTTGAACGCCTTTGGTAAATGGGAGAGACATGAACATATAAATGAGACAATGCATAGAGATTAATTTAAGAAACATCAACAACACTGTATGGTTCTTCTATGTATGACTTAGCAGTGCAAAAACACTGCCATCGTGAGTAGAATGGACCGACCGAACAGTTTTTCTCACAGGTACCAAAGGCAGTTCAAGATTAATGTGAAACCACTTCATTTATCGTTCTTCAGTGTTCTTTATTTTAGGCTTGTTTAGTTTGGATTAGAGACTGCATAGCCTAACTTCTAGTTTAGCTCTCCGTTTATGCGGGTTGTAACGCAAGCTGCTATTGCAACTTAGCCGAAGGGAAGCAACTCTTGCCCCTAATTAAGTGAGATAGGCTCGCCCTCTTTGTTACTGGAAGGTGATAGAACGTGTGTTCGAATCCGCCAAAGACACGTTTAAATGTTTTTAATTTTAAAATCGTCGTTTTTTATAGTACTTTGAAATGTTAAAACGTTGGAGTTGTGACTTAATAACTTGCACGGTATTTAAAGGCATTCAAAAGGAGGAATTATATTTTGTCAATTCACTGTCGCAGCCATTACGCCGTTCATTTGCATATATCAATGCGCGCATCTTTTAAAAACGATGTCAACTATCAACATGGTATTTTCATGCATTTTTGTCGAATCAAATTTAAAATGCCATTGTATGATAAAGAAGTTGTCATGTTCGTGTGTTTTGGGATCGCCAAGGCTCGCAAAATACAATGTTTATTCCTAATGCAGGATATTTACGATCCCAAAACTCACTCTAATGATAACCTCTATATATATACACAGTAACTCAATGGCAAAAGAAACTTATCATCCGAATTAATTACCCTAATGAGAGAACAAAAGCCAAATCTTTAAGTGGTCTCCTGGTAAAATATGTTCATAAGACAATTTAGAGCATTGCCCATGACGTCATTTAGAGATTGTGTTCTTGGTGGTCTCAAGCTCACATTAGCCTTCATGCTGCAAAGAGGCAGTTTGTTGGGTTTTCTTTTCAGGTCGTCGACTATCCCCAACTCTGCTTTATTACAATATATTGTCAATGTAAATGCATTTATCATATAATGGAGGGTGTTATCGATGCAATAAAGCTATCTGATAAACTTGGTATCCGATTGGCCTGAAAATGTGATAAAGATGCAAATAAGGTCAAACCACGAACTATTTTCTCAAAACTCCATGCATTTCATGCGAGTCCTAAACCGGTCGCTAACCATTGATAACGTGATCGGGAGTTTTCAGGTCGTGTTTTTCTGTATTTTTTTTTTTATCGAATAAAAATTCGTAAACAAAATCCGTCAGTGTAAATTTATTTGTCACGTATTCCTATTTTAGGAATATCTTGGGTATCGAAGCATTTTAAGTTGTCTCATCGTGCGTTTACACCAACGAATATAACAATATCGGCCATCGAACAAATATGTGCATCAATTTCGAGCAGTAGGCCCAAACAGTTACCAACTTATCATACAAAAAAAATCATATTCTAGTGATAGTACACATTATCTAGTAGCATAGTAACAAACGTAACAAACCCACCTTAGCAAACAATCGGCGTTTAGTCTAAGGATACCGTAACTGAACTTTCGTAACTACAATGACAATGCAGCTTTACAAAATGCAGTTAGAGTTACTTCCCCTGTCGTAGCGACGTTGACAAGTGGTCCATATCAATTTGTGGTATATAGAGAAAAAAATTTGCTTGTGCACATGAAATCAGAAATAAAATGTTTATAGATTGTAGAAGACCTTTCTATCACTATGAAAAAATCCTTTCATGAAGGAATATTTGTAGACAGTTCACAACTGTATATCGCGGACAATATGACCTTTACCTTGGTGTGTTGTGAAAAAAATTACTCCGCAAAATCTAGGTCAAACGTATTTTTAGAAGGAATCATATTTTTGTTTAAGCCCTTTTATTTCAAAATGACATTATACGATAAAGAAATTAAATATAATAAATATTTGCATTGCAATACATAGAGATTATTAACCGAGTGTGTTTCCGTATCATTTATATCATATAATAGGAATAAAAGGCCAAAGGTTCGCAAAATAAATTGTTTGTTCCTATTATATGATATTAATGATACGGAAACACACTCGGTTAATAATCTCTATGTATTGCAATGCAAATATTTGTAAAGTATTAAAGCTCGACCTCTGAAGATGGTCGGAAGTGTTATTTATTGTATAAAAACAGCGATCACAGTGGTGATTTCATCTTTTTGTAACATACGAATTCATGCACTTTGTATTTACGTCAATGTTACTCCTATCATCCATATAAGTAATGTTATAATTTTATTACAAAAACACTATGCTTCCTTTGAGATCACGTCTTGGTTATTAGAAAATCAGTTAACTTCTGTATATGTTCATATCAATGTCGATTAAACTTGTATTTTTTCCTTAATTTCCCGCGAAATTTGCATGCGTCCGGTCAGCCAAAACGCCAACAAACGCCGCCAATTTGTAAATAGTGGGTGTACGCGTCCAATGTCGTCCAATGTCTTGAAAATAGATACAGCGTGGCGCTAATTTAGTCATCGTGACATTGCGCGTTGACGTCCAAAGACGATGCGACGATGAAGTATCTCTGTCACTTCTACATCTAACATGATTACTTCTTATTAACCAATTGAGAGGGAGATTAGAAGTAAAGTATGTTAACCCTTTAGTAAACTTTATTTTCTTTTGAATAATTGCCAATCACTGTAGATCCGAAAAATTCAGTTTTGGTAGAAAGATAAAAAATCATAAATTCAGTTTTTGCACTCGGTTATTCTAAGACGTTTCATATTTTGAAAAACAAATCTTGAGCGCTTTGAGCACATTGTGGAATGGAGAAATGCGCAATTCAAGTACTATATTGTTATTATTTATTATTGAACATAAAACAATGTGTGATACATGTAAAATTTACAAAGATCGTAGTTATATTTCCTCGAATTTTACCAATATCCCGCTATAAATAGAAATAATTTTTCACGGTCGATTTTCATCAGGTTGGAAGCGAAATTCAATTACGATTTAGATATTGTCACCAAATGATGAGACGTCCTTAGTCGAAAAATCAATGTTCAAAAATTAATTATGGTTAGGCGTACAGCATCATTAATCATATATGATTGAACATTACGGATCCAGTTGTGAATTCTTTACGTTGTGAACAAAATTTTTAACGGTATCAAATCGACACAGAAGACAGACAAGATGAATATTAAACATAGATTTAGTTTGTGATTTGAAATGATAAGTCCTCGCGGTCTGATGGAGCCGTCATGTATGGGAACCGATTTTGATATACAATAAGTATGAATCATATGATATGTTTCAAACTATACGTTTATTTACAGGTCCGATATTGAGAAGGAAATAGAGCCTCAAAATTAACCGCCAATCAACGAATGACAACTCATATTTACGTTTCATTTCAGAGGTGTTTGCTTTGGGCTCTACTTTATATATATTTTGTTAATAAACTTACATACGTTTACAATGTTCTGCCATCACCAAAATTATACATAATGGCATCAAACTGACTGTAATGTTTCCGTAGGTCAATGTATTAGTCAGTTATTTGCCATTGCGCCACCTGCATTTTTTCATACGGAGGCCGACAATTCCAGGTTTAAATGTTGTTTATCATTTTGACTAAATTATTCTATCGAAGTGAGCTTACCAATGCAAACAACTTTGAAGATGTTACTTACCAAAAACAAAAAGAATTATTAAATCATATTTTAGACTTTCGAAACCAGATTGCTGCGACACAGCAGATCTCAAACCCTTTGTCTGAAAGTGGCATTTGAATTAATCTACGTTTATGCCATATATGATTTACTCTTCGTAACTTTTAGAAAATGATAAAGAGATATATGAATTTTAACACTTAAGTATGCTAAGAAAATGTATTTCGTTTAGGCCATGAAATTAAAGCGCCCATGCAGTCGGTGCGCCGTTGTTGCATATAAATCAATCATAAAGTTTGCTAGACTTCAACGTCAAAGACTTCAAATTTGATCTTTTACCCATATTATACCCTGCACCCAGTACAAAAAGGAATAATTTAGTAGTTCATGCCATAACTATTTTTTATCTTTTGGACCGCATGTTAAGCGATATTTACGCTTATCAACATATATATTGTGGCGTGGTGGCCACGAACCCCGTAGAGGGTTATTAATAGCAGTATCGTTCTGTAAAGAGAAAACATCGCCCGACTTCTTTGAACGCCATTTTATTAACCAAGACCAAGGGCGCATAACTCTCGTTCCCACAAGGGAGGTAATTTAAGGTTAAGCAAGTTGAATTAACGGTTGTCTCCCTTAGACCAATAGAAATAGTGTAAATGTAAAATACATAGAATATGTCAAATATCTCTACGCCACATCACCCTCCACTTTTAAAAAGTGAGAACCACTCGAACGATAGAAATTGAGACAATTTTGCTGTTGATAAAAGAAATATGTTAAATATCAACATAGTATATTTACTCCAGGAAGAACAAAAAAAAATCTGTTTATATATAAATAAGAGTGAGAGGTGACATAGAAATTTACAGCATCATGTCATGATGTTCTGGGCATGAATCAGAATATCATCACATAATTAATGACAGTACCAAGCCATTCATATTTGACATTAAAATAAAATATTTTCTGATGAAACCAAGTGTTAAACATCAACACTTTAAACCACTAATACCAACATTGGTTATTTTGAAAAAGAAAACAACCTAGCTTATGCAAAAATGATTATTGAATATGCAATATATGTGTGCTTAGGCTAATATACTTTAGTACTTTGTGAAATATTGATAAGTCTCTAGAATAAATATCAATTTAAGTACATAAGATGTATTCCTGTGAAAATCCTAAAAATGCTTCACAACTTCATCATGTAATTTTAATACATGATATCAAACACCATTTCAAAAACTTTAAATTTTACAATATTGTGTGCCTTCATTAAAAGATTTAGGTGAACAAATTGTTAGTACCTGAGTAAATCTGAAAAATATATAATATTATCAGTTCAGTACAACAAAAATATACCTGTGAATATTCTTAAAATGTTCACACTCTTTCAAAAACATCTGAAATAAAACAGAACAGTGAAAACACCAAGTCTAACCACAACATGATGGTTACTTCATAAGATAGCATTTCTATTAAAAGATTTTGACAAATATATTGATGTGACTTATGTAAATTTTGATAATAATCATAGTTTAAGTACACCAATAATATTCCAGTGAATATTCTTCAAATATGAATACTTATACAGATGATCATCTCTTAAAGGTACAGTACCCTGTAAACACTTCAATTGTTGTGCACATCAATAATAACTAGAAACATCATTTATCAGTGTGTCATGAAAAACCTAACACTGAAACAAATATAATTGTCAACTCTAAAATTTAACTACAAAAACCTTAAACAAGTAAACTGGAACAATAAATTTACTTGCTAACAAGTAGACAATTTTATACTTTTCACATTCATTTTCTCTGACTTTGATTGTCAGTTGGAATCTTTGAGTGTGTATCTTGCACTAAAGTTTGACAAGTGGGAGTCAGGTCCTCAAAAGCAACCCATGAATTTTGCTTGCTTTCAAATTCAGCCATTTCACCCTATAAAACCACTTGTTCTGACAATATTTCTTTCTCAAAATTTTCTCAATGGAGTAGTATTGAGTCGGATGCTCATCTTGGGAGTCTGACTGGGTAGCATTATCTCCAGTTTGACTAGAATCATACTCAGGTGTGTCTATTTGTGGCGTGTCTGCCACTTCATCCTCATGGAGGACACAGGGCTCCAGACTGTCCTCATTCGGTGGCGGCGTTGGGTCATCAGGCTGGGTCGCTCTCAGATACCCATGCTTCAGTCGATTAATATGGACTCTGTTCCGAACTAACCGACCGTCTCTTTTTCTTCGTAATTTCATGTGAATGTTCGAAAGTTTTTCGACAATATAGTATGGCCCAGCCCAGGGTCTGGCAAGTTTTCTTGACTGACCTGAGACTAAAACAGGCTTGTACAGGAACACAGTGTCTCCAACACAGAAATTGACTTGATGTTCATGTACCTTAGATTTCTCACTCATGGCTTCCTTCCTATCAGACAGTGTTTGAATCACAACTTTTCGCGACATTTCGACAGCCTCCATTAAGGGAATCACATATGAAGCTGCAGTTTTGGGTACTTCAAGACTGGGAAGGTTAATGTCCATGAATGTTCTTGGGTGGCGGCCATGGCACCTTGAATTCTGATAACCACGTGACAGCATTCTCACAAGACATGGCATGAAATGTCTTTAATCTGACGCCTGCGGAAGCATTATTGTCAATTTGTGTTGCAATTTGTACCGGGGAACGTACTGCATCTCCACCATATGTGGCGTGGGGGCAACGAACCCCGTAGAGGGTTATTAATAGCAGTATCGTTCTGTAAAGAGAAAACATCGCCCGACTTCTTTGAACGCCATTTTATTAACCAAGACCAAGGGCGCATAACTCTCGTTCCCACAAGGGAGGTAATTTAAGGTTAAGCAAGTTGAATTAACGGTTGTCTCCCTTAGACCAATAGAAATAGTGTAAATGTAAAATACATAGAATATGTCAAATATCTCTACGCCACAATATATTCAATAATGCCCTGACGTTGATGATATAATAGCATACAAATAAATCGAATATCAGAAAACAAATTCCATTATATATATATATAAATATATGTAAAAAAACACTGAATTAAAACTATGTGTTAAAATATATCTTGGACATAAAAATTAATCATCATGAAGTTGATCGGAGGACGATAAGTTGTTTATTTGTGGCCCACTTGCTTGTCTTCTTGACATCGTGTCGGTACAATGGCATTGACAAACAATTCCGTACGAGAAAAATGTAGCCATTATGTTATTCGTAATACCAGATAAATTAACAACCTAAAATATTAATCGAGCAGAACAATGTTTATAATCTTGCCACCATATGAAATACACAACGCAAAATCTTTCATCCCCATGTATTATGTGAAAAGGATTGGTAATATTATTGGTGCATATAGTCCTATTTCAATGTTCTTTAATTTGGTCAATATGGCACAGAATGAAGGAGCAAGAACTTTTGGCCCAAGATACTAAAAAACTGTAACGTAAATGGTCATTGCGGCGCTGATACGCCCGTTAAGATGTTGTCTTTAAAACTCACTTAAGTGTCCATGTGAATCATTTACTCATCAATGTAAGTGGAAATGACAAAAGTGTTAAAACATATTGTTCCGTTTTCTGCAGGACATGTCAACTTTTAAATTCAACTGGGGATTAGTTGCCCTAATACCGCGGGAAAAACACGAGCAAATGTGGGATAATTGACAGAATGGGTGAGTGAGTTAGTGAGTTAGGGTTTAACGTGTTTCAGCAATTTTTCAGAACCATTCAAACATGGCGCGTCCGACGCTTTTACATCATGAACATTTTAAATTGAGGCAGCAGCTTTGATTATGTACGGAAGCGTATGAGTGTCACAGTGAAAAGAGTTTCTGTAGAATTATTAGAGATAGTATCTCCTACGTAGGATATATATTATCTACTACGTAGGACTTAATAACTCCTACGTAGGACTTAGTATCTCCTACGAAGGATTTAGTATCTCCTACCTATGACCTAATACTCAATACTTACTATCTAGATATTAAGTCATACGTAGGATATACTAAGTCCTACGTAGGAGATACTACCTCCTTTGTAGGAGATATCAAGTCCTACGTCTAAGTCTAAGTCCTAAGTCTACAAAATTGTTGTTCACCGTGACACTAATACGCTTCCGTAATTATGTTATCATTTTTGCAATTTTAATCTAGTTTTAGCACTGCCATTTTAATATCAACGACAATTTCAATCTTTTCGCCAGTTGGAAGTTCACATTTCTGACAAAATCCGCCATGATAGTAAACCATTGTCCGATATTGTCATATTCAGTCATATATGCCTAAACTTTAATTCATAATATGTGCCATTGTGTCTTTAAGAAAGAAGAAAGTTTTTAAAATCTGTGTTTTGACCAAATCAAATCATGGAAAGCTTTTTGTTATTAGATATATGTATACTATTTTGCAAATACGAACTTTTATCTAAAAAATCAATTGGATATGGTTGATATGAAATAATTAGCTCAACAGAAAGCACGTCATGCTAAAAATCGTACAAGTGATTGAGATAATGTTTCACATAGCCATTAGTAGCGAGACACCCCGGTGTGAGAGCGGCTGCCGATGCTTCCAACACAACAATATGACAGCATATTATGTAACTGAATGTATCGGGTGCATGGGTATTACATTACAGTCCAGCTAAAGATGGGTATATAAGCAACCCTTCCTTGCTACATATTCATAAACAATTTCGGGGTAAGTAAAGCAGTTTGAAAATGTGAAGCTCTTTGGAATCCTTGGTTGTGATAAAGATTTGGCAAATTGTGTCTGGAGATTTGTGCTTATGAAAATGTCATCAAACATATTTCATCTGATATCTTATAAGATTTTGCCTTTGCAATTTAAATACAAATGGAAAATGTTAACCAATAAATTAATTCATGTTTTGCTAGGTTCAATGTGGAAATATGTGGTTTTGTATTTTAGATTATGTCCTTCTTTGTTTTCAGAAGTAGACACTTATCTTATTTCCATCATTTTCTCAACAACTTCGCGTCGACATGGCCGCTTACGATCCCGCCGATCCCGACATGCAGTACCTTGCTATCGACCGCAAGAAGCTGATGAAGGAACAGACACAGGCTTTTGATGCGAAAAAGGCATGTTGGGTACCGGATGAGGAACAAGGTTTCCGGCCAGGCGAGATCCAAAGTACTTCCGGTGATCAAGTCACCGTCCTCGTAACAGAAACTAACGAGGTATATGACTTTTCAAAATAAAACACTACACGTTTTTCAACTACACCGATATCATTAAGAAAGACTGACATCACAAAGAGCCGAATGCCTCCGAATTAATTTGCCAGTTGACAAGTAAAAAACATTATTTCAAGAAAACTATTGTAACAACGAATTTCTCAAACTCAGCGACTTCGATTTCAGACCAAGACACTAAAACAGGACCTGATCCAGTCGATGAACCCTCCCAAATACGAGAAGTTCGAAGATATCGCTGAACTGACGTACCTGAACGAAGCCAGCGTTCTGTACAACCTGAGAGCCAGATACACCTCAGGGATGATCTATGTATGTGCATTCGGTTTGACATTTAATTGTGTATTTGAATTTGCATTTACTTTACTTCAAATAATTATACACAAAAAGAGTAAATATTTCTTTTCAAATTGACGACGAAAGACACTATTGCAGAGTCCATTTCTGAAGACAGCAGTCACTAGGGAATAATGAAAAAGCTTATATATAACAACAGTCTTTATGAACAGCATTTTCAAAACAATGCAGAAGTATATACTTTCAATCATTTCTTAAGCAATAATTAGTTGATAATAGATTCAGCTTTCATGTATTAATTTTGTATGATCTGACCCTAAGTAAAGACATACCAAAAATGCCTTGATCCTAGATAACAGCATGATATAAGTGTTTTTTTAAATATATAAAACAGACATACTCCGGGCTGTTCTGTATCGCCATCAACCCGTACCGTCGTCTCCCAATCTACACCCCACAAATCGTGGGTAAATACCGGGGCAAGAGGAAGACTGAGATGCCCCCTCACTTGTTCTCTGTCTCAGACAACGCCTACCAGTTCATGGTGCAAGGTGAGTGCTCTTATATGTAGATCTAATAGTTACTATGTAAAGCCATAGAATGCTGAAATAGAACACTAAATTTGAAGTGACTAAAAACATATTGTAATAAAGGATTCATTTATATAACTTTTCAAAGAGCTCTCTCAATTTGTTTGCAGATCGGGAGAACCAGTCTATGTTGATTACGTAAGTAACATTTACAATATAGGTTATTTAGACGTCATTCAAATTAAATGAATACTACTACCATTACAAGTTTGGAAGAGACGCAGGACATTCTCTGAATCAAGATAACACCTCTAAGTTTTATTGTATATCATTCATGTTTGTAATTTTGAATGGGCGATTACATCTGCAGGCCGTTACTGATAGATAACTTGTAATTGTAACCAGAAACTGTCATTGACGTTTTCATACATTCAATAAACGTAGGAAATTATGATTGAATCTACGCAAAACAATTTTTTTGTCGTTTCTATAAAAAAGTAAAGTTGGAAATCCAAAAATGAAAATACATCCGAAAAATGTGTCAAAATTTATTCAATTTAATTTTTGTTTAGTGATATCAATATGAATAAAAACTTCACGCAATTAACTAAGATGGATAGATATTTTCAACAAAATTAAAAGTTTACTTATTTGAAAAAGCTTATAGCAAGTCGTACATGACACCCAAAAACATAATAAGAATCAAAGCTTAGCTACTCGGGATTTGAGTGGAAAATTAAATAGTTTGACAAAGGATAACACCTTGTCAACCTCTTCTTGTATCAATCACTTAAAATTTATGCAAAGGCTTGGAAGTTATTATATTGTGAAGACAAGTATAGAAAGTGATCTAGATTTTCTATTTTCATTCATATTTTTGTTTATATATAGTGGCGAGTCTGGAGCCGGTAAGACTGAGAACACCAAGAAGGTTATCGCCTACTTCGCCTACGTCGCCGCCGCCTCTAAGGGAGATGATGCAGAGAAGGATGAAAAGAAGGTATGATAAATATAAATTAATTAAAACCTTTTCCCCCTGTAAATGTTTTTTCAGTTTTCATTTATTCTCATTTATTTGTATAATGTTGACAATACTATACGCAATAATAATACTTACACAAGACTTTACACTCATGCCAAAAAGTCATCAATGAGATGCTTTGCATTCTTTCACTTAAGATCTAAATATTATCTCAACGGCAATAGTTCTTCTTAAAAAATATATTTGAGAGAATAATGTGTACAATAATTATAACACTAGTACTGACATTTTCGAAAATATGATTGAAGAAGTTTTATTATAACATTGGTCTTTGTTTCCAGGGTTCCCTTGAAGACCAGATTGTGCAGGCTAACCCTGTTCTTGAGGCCTACGGTAATGCCAAGACGTCCCGTAACAACAACTCCTCCCGATTCGTAAGTGCTGATTGATATTAAGCTACACTCTCGATTTTCCAGCTGTATTAAAAATGCATTTATTTATATAACAATTCCTTTCTTTTAAGAGTAATATCATGCATCAATAAAATCATAGAAGGAACAATGTGCTTCACAGTTCACCTACGTAAACACTCTTAATATAACTTAATTCACCTCAAAGCATCAATTAACTTTAATTTAGTATTATTATTTCGATGTTTCAGGGTAAATTCGTACGAATTCACTTTGCTTCGTCAGGGAAGATTGCCGGTGCTGACATTGAAACATGTGAGTTATTTTTTTATGATTCTCATCCAACAAACAACATACATATTTAAATACCAAAATGAAAGTTTCATAATGTCAGTTAGTTCAATTGATCTTACACGTACCGTGAATTCCAGACCTGCTTGAGAAGTCTCGGGTAACCTACCAACAGTCCGTGGAGAGAAACTACCACATCTTCTACCAGATGCTGACTGGAGCTGTACCATCAGTAACTGGTGAGGCATTTAAATTTGATTTGATTTAAACATATTTATTCACGAGAAGGGATTGGGTATAAGT
The DNA here is from genome assembly GCA_916613615.1 of Steromphala cineraria. Taxonomy (NCBI): domain Eukaryota; kingdom Metazoa; phylum Mollusca; class Gastropoda; order Trochida; family Trochidae; genus Steromphala; species Steromphala cineraria. Next base: position 78,761,827 of record OU744721.1, read on the forward strand.
TATACCAACTTAATGAAACCTCTCCTGCATTTATATGAGCATTTTAATATTTTTTTTACAAACACTAGACATATTGGGTTCTTGAATATAGGCTTTTCCATTGAACTCTTTACAATATAACAAGATTTTAATCAAACAATACCTTTGTCTTTCAGAGACAATTTTGGCAAACCCTGATGCTGGTCTCTTCTCCTTCATCAACCAGGGAGTTCTCACTGTCAACGGTATTGATGATGTTGAAGAAATGAAGATGACTGATGTAAGTTGAAATATGTTGTGTTACTATCATACAAGATATATCTGGCGGTATTTCATTTTACCACAAATCTAAATGACTATACTTTAAAATTAGATGTAGCATTCTTATGAATGGATAGTGTGAATAATGATTTAAAGGGCATTAATCTTTTACATTCCAGACCGCCTTCGACGTCCTTGGCTTCTCTCCTGACGAGAAGACCAGCGCCTACAAATGCACTGGTTCCATCCTCCACATGGGTGAGATGAAATTTAAACAGAAGGGTGAACAGGCTGAGCCCGATGGAACTGCTGAGGCTGAGAAGGTCTCCTTCCTTCTTGGTGTCAACTGTGGTGACTTCCTCAAGGCCTTGTGCAAACCAAAGATCAAGGTTGCTATGGACTACGTGACCCAGGGTCGTACCAAGAATCAGGTCGTGTACTCTGTTGGAGCTTTGGCCAAGTCTCTGTACGATCGTGTCTTCAACTGGCTGGTGAAGAGAGTCAACCACAGTCTTGACACCAAGAAACCAAGGCAGTTCTTCATTGGTGTGTTGGATATTGCTGGCTTCGAGATTTTCGATGTAAGTACCTATTATTCCTGATTTCAACATTTAATTTATTTAGTCTTTCTTTATTATTATATTTCATAAATATTATTATCATCAAATGTGAGATGTAATGTAATGTTTGGTTAGATGTAAGTATTATTTGTATTTAGATCTGTATTCTTTCTTCCCCAGTTCAACAGCTTCGAGCAGTTGTGCATCAACTACACCAACGAACGTCTCCAGCAGTTCTTCAACCACCACATGTTTGTGCTGGAACAGGAAGAATACAAGAAGGAAGGAATCAAGTGGGAATTTATTGACTTCGGCATGGATCTCCAAGCCTGCATTGAGTTAATTGAAAAGGTTAGCCAATAAGTTAGAAAACGACGGACCTTATGAAAATTGAATATACAAAAATGTAAAGTTCAAAATGGCTAAGGATCGAATTCTTCCTCATGACAACCAATTCTCTCTATAACAAAACGTTCTGTTCATTGTGAAAATATCATAAGAAAACCTTGAAATGGCATTCATTCCTTTAATCTGTTATTATTTACTGCCTTCATTTTCCAGCCACTTGGTATCCTGTCAATTCTGGAAGAAGAGTGCATGTTCCCCAAGGCTTCTGACAAGACCTTCAAGGATAAACTCACCCAGAACCACATGGGCAAATCTCCAAACTTTTTGAAACCATCCAAGTCGATGAAGGGAGGTCAATATGGTGACTTTGCTCTGAAGCACTATGCTGGAACTGTTCCCTACAACATCGGAGGCTGGCTCGAGAAGAACAAGGATCCAGTCAACGAAACAATCGTTGAGCTCATGAAACAATCCAAGGAACCTCTAGTTGCCATGCTTTTCTCATCACCTGAAGGAGGTACGCATATATCTATTTCTTACGTACAAATGATATTTCACAACTTTTGGTCATCAAAAATACTCCTGCTAAACGTTCATACAATGCTTCCACTTATCATAAGGTGAAAGAGACCTCCCATATTCCACAGTTATCCTTCCTTAAGTTGTAACATGCTTTCGATAGTAAAGTGTCCAATAATATTCAACGGGTTTTACTTCCATGTCATAAATTCAATATCAAATTACATGTACTTATTGATTGAAACATTTCAGAGGGTGCTGCAGCATCTTCAGGAGGTGGAAAGAAGAAGAAGAAGAGCTCTGCCTTCCAGACTATCTCTGCTACACACAGAGTAAGCACTTCTCATGTCATGTTTTGAACACCTTCGTGTTGAAATAACTATTCATCGCAGTTCTAAGAATGTAACTTATAATTCTTTCAAAACACAATCCTGTTCCAGGAATCTCTGAACAAGCTGATGAAGAATCTGTACACAACTCACCCTCACTTTGTGCGTTGTCTCATCCCCAACGAGACCAAGACTCCAGGTCTGATTGATGCTGGCCTTGTGCTCCACCAGCTGCAGTGTAACGGTGTACTTGAGGGTATCCGTATCTGTAGGAAGGGCTTCCCAAGCAGAGTCGTCTACTCTGAGTTTAAACAAAGGTAAAGAAGTTTCTAATGATATTTACCAAGAGTGTAGCAGTCTGTCTAAAATTTTGACCCTGATCATAGGTGAAAGTAACAGGGATCAAGATTAAGAAAACCTTAATCTAAAGGTCAGGTTCATCATTCAGCACTTCATGGTCAGTAGTGAAAAGACATTGAATTTTTGTCTTATATTATTATTTTTAGAATGGGAAAATTGTTTGTCCTTTACATTAAAGTGTTTTATATTGTATATTTTTTATTTATTTTAGGTACTCTATTCTAGCACCAAATGCCATTCCTCAAGGCTTCGTTGAAGGAAAGCTTGTTGCTGAAAAAATCCTTGAAGCCCTAGAGATGGACAAAGAAGAATATCGTCTTGGAAACACAAAGGTATTCTTCAAAGCTGGTGTTCTTGGTTACCTGGAGGAACTCAGAGACGAACGTCTGTCCGTCATAGTTGCCCTTTTCCAATCTCATATCAGAGGGTACCTGATGCGTAAATACCTGAAGAATCTCCATGACAAGCGAGTTGCTTTGGAACTTGTCCAGAAGAACATCCGCAAATGGTTGGCCATGAGAAACTGGGTCTGGTGGGGATTCTACACCAAGATCAAGCCTCTTCTCACTGCTGTTGCTGAAGAAGACGAGATGAAACAAAAGGAAGAAGCTCTCGCCAAATCTAAAGACGAGTTTGAAAAGGTAAAGCAAAGGTGCACAGAACTTGAAGAAGCCAATGTTACCTTGTCAGAATCAAAGAACAACCTCTCACTTGAGGTCCAGACTCAACAAGACACCATTGATGAGCACGAAGAGAGAATAGAACAGCTGCTTGCTGAGAAGGTTGAAAGTGATGCCCAGATAAAGGAGCTTGATGAACGTCTTGTTGAATCTGAGGATACCATTACCACGCTCACTCAAAAGCAAATTGAGATGGATACCGAAATCTGTACACTGAAGTCCAACGTTGAAAACCTGGAAAAAACTGTTTCTAAGGTAAGTATTCCCTTCCTTGTAATTAATTCTGACACTGTAAGAATCCATTTTGATTAATTCAATTGATTCAATAGACTCGTTCGTGAAAAGCATATCATAATGCATTAAAGAGAAACTATCTTATTTTAGTGTGAAAATGACATCAAGCACAAGGACGGCCAAATAAAAACTCTCACTGGTGAAATGGCTCAGTTGGAAGAGTCTCTTGCTAAACTCATGAAGGCCAAAAAGGAAGTTGATGACAAACTCAACAAGACAGAAAATTGTCTTCAAGAAGAAGAAAACAAATGCTCTAACCTAAACAAACTGAGACAAAAACTTGAGACAGCTATTGTTGAGGTATGTGTATCCTCTTTAGTTAGTATAATTATCTTTCATAAAGGATGACATTTCTTAATTTTCCAAAATGCGATATTACATTTAGAACGAAGTTTAGTAATACATCTCATTCATGTAGAAATATACCACCATTGTAAATGAAAGCATTGATATTATTGAAATAACTATAAAAGTTGTTATAACATTTTACTCTCCAGTTTGAAGACATGCTTGACCATGAGAAGAAGGTCCGTGCTGATGTTGAGAAAGCCAAGAAGAAAGTTGAACAAGACCTGAAGACATCAAAAGATAACTCTGACGACTTGGAGCGAATGAAGAACGATCTCGAGGAAACTTTAAAGAAGTATGAACATTTAGTTGAAGCTAAAATATCGAATTCGTCGAATTAATGATTGTTCTGACTCATTATATACAAATTGAAAATACTTTATGTTCTATCTACCTCTGCTTCCAGGAAGGAGAAGGAGATTGTTGGTCTGATGAACCAGGTGGAAGAACTGGAGAACCACGGAGTCCAGCAAATGAAGAAGATCAAAGAAGTCACTGTGAGTTTGCGAGTTTGAATTCGTAATGATGTTTCGACTTAAATAAATCCTATACCGCTATCAACAGCTTTTTGTCATTTACCAATCAATTAAAATTACAAAAATGTTGTAATTTTATTCTGAATATAATCAAGTTTTAACATCTGTCTTTTCAGCACTACCTGGGTGAGTGTGAGGAACAGTTGGAGAATGAGCGACAAACAAGGTCTAAGGTAAGTTGAAAACTATGTACTGATTTTGTTGAACACAATAACAACTTATCAAAATATGAAAAATGATCCAAAAATAATGTATAAAGTGTGCTTTATTGAAATTGGGAAGATTCGACAACCTTTGTATTTATCTCTATGTCACATCTCTTATACTCTTATTCAGATAATTTGACATGTTAATTCATTTTACTCTTCAGGTTGAAAAGCAGAGATCACAGATGGCCAATGATCTTGATGATATGTCCCAAAATCTTGAAGAAGCAATGGCTACTATATCTTCTCAGGTAAACAATTGTACCAAAGATAAATACAAAGAGCGACCCAAAAGGGGAATATTGATATGAACACTCATAAGTTGAAACCCCTAACAAAAAAGATGAAACTTATATTAGCTATCTGTACTTTATTGTCAATGAACAAGCAAAAACATATTGAGATTGAAAAAAGTTGGATTTTAATAAGAATCTAATAGTATGTAACTGAAAAAATGCAATAAATGGTAACTTTTAACTATATGATACACAACCTCATAATGCTGAAGTTGTATTAGAAGATTACAAATAGTTTTACGAGAGTTCTATTGTTTGAGTAAAAATAAATTTAAACTATGAAGCATAGATTATACTATAGCCATTCGACATATGCCAATACAGTATATCTTCTTTGATGTTAAATATGTTATATCATATGCATATCTGCTTCACAGACTGACACCCTGAAGAAGCGAGAGATGGATTGTCAGAAGCTGAAGCAGGAGATGGAAGAAGCTTCCTCCAGCCACGACGCTCAGTTGGCTGCAATCCGTAAAAAGCAGAAGGACGCCATGGAGGAGATGACAGAACAGATGGAGCAGCTCATGAAGGTCAAGGCCAGGTGAGATAGAAAAAAACTAAGAAACTAAATCATGTGTAATAAATTCTCACTATTTGACTCTGTTCTACATGAGACATTAATTGTCAAAAAGGAAACGGTTTTAATATTTTGAATTTCAACGTTGCATTACAGGCTCGAGAAGGAGAAGAACCAGATGAAGGCTGAGATGTGTGACCTTCAGGACGAGATGGAACATGCAAAGAAAAATAAGGTGAAAGGAAATTCGACACCTCTTTCACTTTTTCAAAATAATTAAAACCTAATACTGTGTTAAAATACACAAATGGGAAGATGATATAAAAAATCCTTTTCCCTCTCTCCAGGGCGGTTGTTCGGACGCTATGTCCAAGCAGATGCAGTCTCAGCTGGCTGACCTCAATGCTCAGATCGACGACAGCTCCCGTCAGATCGGAGAGCTGCAGATTGAGAAGAACAGACTGATGACTGAGTCTGTTGAACTGGCCCGTCAGCTTGAGGAGGCTGAACACAAACTCAACAAGATGAACAAGGAGAAGTCAGCTGTCTGTATGCAGATGGAGGAAATCCGACGTGTCTGTGATGATGAACAGAGAGTAAGTTTCTCATAAATAAAATGTACCATTATCAAGATATATGCCAGAACTTCATATTTGACCACTTTGAATCTAATGATCTTCATCATTGTATGACAATTGCTAAAAATTAGCTACAGTATTGTTTTCAAATCGGGGTACGGGATAGCTCAGTCGGCAAGAGCGCCGGTCTCACGTTGCTGAAGTCCAGGGTTCGAATCTCATCCAGACCAAGGTGTAAAAACCTAGAGTTCACCTTTGTTAGAACTCTATAAGTGTCACCCCGGAGCCCTAGTGTGTAGTGCAACAAAAACTGCGCACTTAAAAGATCCCACGAATTCATGTCAGTGGCTGAATGGTGGATACATGAACACGTGCATACGCCGAGCTGTCGGTTATCAGCTTTCAGCAGTGTTGGACAAACTGTTGTGACTATGCGTCTCAGTTCACCCAGCTGTAAATGGGTACCCCGTGAGGCATAGAATGGTCCCTAACCTGAGCGCCACATATGGATGGCGGTTAAATACTCCCAAGGGAGTTGAAATGGAAAAATGATCGGACGGTGAAAGAATGCCATTGACCAGGGGGAAAATGTAAGCGCCTTGAGCAATCAAGAGTGGTTGGATATGCTATGTAAATATGCATATAATAATAATAATAATAATAATAAATCCCTTATTGTGACTTTATTTGTGGTTCTCGTGATTTAACACTCTTGTTTGTTAACGCTGTTTCCTTAAATAAATTTCTTCACATCTCACATATCCCTTAAACATATATCGCCACTGTTGTCTCATCTAATCATATCTACAATATCTTATTCAGATCCGGCAGAGATCTCAGACGGAGATGAGGAACATGAAGACTGACATGGACTCTCTCAAGGAGCAACTGATGGAGGAGCAGGAGGCTCGTGCGGCTCTACAGCGCCAACTCTCCAAGACCAATCAGGAGATGCTTCAGTGGAGATGCAAATATGAGACTGAAGGCATGACTAGAGTCGATGAGCTTGAGGAGGCCAAGTAAGCTTTGTTATTCTGTATTACAAGCTAATTCACTCATTGTACACTTACTGCCCTCTATGTAGAACTTTTCTACACATAACATAAAAGCATATCGCTGGCATCCCTGCAATAACAATTTAGACATAAAATTAATTTGTTTATAAACAAAGAAACAATCTCTTGTATCCGTCCTTTAACAATATGTATGTTTCTTACAGACGTCGTCTTCAAATGAGACTGAGCGAGGCTGAACATAACTGCGAGTCTGCTCAAGCCAAGGCCAGCAGCATTGAAATGTCCAAGGCTAAAATGGTAAGTGTCTTATTTTCAGAACTCAAAATAAACAAACTAAGTTCTGTATAGTATAAATGTGGCTTGAAACACTGAAAAACGGTTTTACTTTATATATAAAAATGATAATTTCACTTCAGATCCACGACCTTGAGGTTGAGCTTGAGAGGGAACAGGTGAGGAATGGAGACGCCATCAAGACAAGTCGTCAACATGAACGTCGTGTGAAGGAGATGAGCTACCAGGCTGATGAGAACAAGAAGACGATTGACAGACTGCAGGACATCATTGACAAGCAGAACGCTCAGATGAGGACTCTCAAGTCTCAGGCTGACGATGCGGTAAGAAATATTAACAATTGATGATTTAAAATGTAAAATAATTACATCACAATTTAAAAGTGGGATCCGAGTCAGTTCTCTATTGGTGTATATAACAAGACTTTATGAACCAATGAAACACTCGTTTAATTGCAATGCATTATTCCTAACTGTTTTGCGAACACATGTCAAAATATTGTTTCTCCTGCCTTCAGGAGAGCATGGCGGCCATCAACATGTCCAAGTACCGCAAGATGAAGCAGGAACTAGATGAAGCTCAGAGCAGAGCTGATGAGACGGTGGACACCTGGAGGAGCAAGAGCAGAAGCATGTATACCAGCATGTACACTGATGGGTCTTACTAGAAACAGTCGGTGAAGCTGGAAACAACTGGAGCATGAAACCTGTGCATTGGATTCTCAAAAGAATCAAATGAAATGAGCAAATCCCCTTCAGTCTTGAAGAAATTCATTGTACATAGCAATAATTTATTGTTTCCAACTCCCTCGGAACTTGAATAAAAAATCCTGAAAACATGTTTACTTATATTTACATTTCTAAAATATCTTTTTCATCTCTGAGGTAAAGCAAGTTTCAGTTAAGAGTAACTTCATCCGTTGTTTAGTAGTGTACAGTTAGGGTATATCGACGATCCCTAAAAGAGCTTCAAGAAGCAAATACACAAAACGTCCAAAGTAGATAGACAATCATGGCCAAGTTTGAACCGATGAAATAAGTTAATTACAGAGCTATTAAAAGATCATACAAAGATAACTTATTACTCATTCATTACGTTTAAATCTCACCAACTCTATTTCCAATATGTAAACGTGTATGTTGAAATGATTACATTGAACAAACTGATACAGATTTTATACTGATTTCATATGCAGTTCTATCACTGATTGGATAATACATTAATTGTATGTGCAGTACAACATTGGAAGTTCCGGCATTATTACATTAATTGAATTGGCAGTAGCAACTTTGCAAGATCAGATCGGTAATACAATGCAATAACAAGGAGTGTTTAGGCAAATAATACATTTATTGGGTTTGCGGTACAAACATTGAATGATTGGGATATTGATACATTGATTGGTTACACTGTATGAAAATGGAATGATTTGCCAATAATACACTGATTGGATTTTCTGTACAAACATGGAATGATTTGGCCCTTTATACATTGATTGGATTTTCTGTACGAAATTGGAATGACTTGGTCAATTATACATTGAATGGATATGCTGTACAAACACGGAATGATTTGGCCCTTTATACATTGATTGGATTTTCTGTACGGAAATGGAATGATTTGGTCAATTATACATTGAATGGATATGCTGTACAAACACGGAATGATAAGGCTATTTATACATTGATAGGATTTGTTGTACAATTATGGAATGATTTGGCGATTAATAAATTGATTGCATATGCTGTACAAATATGGAATGGTTGGTCTATTAATGCATTGATTGGATTTATGGTACAATTAAGGAATGATAGTACCTTTCAAATAGAGCTTATTCTCAAGCTGTTAACATGTATGTTTCGTTACCGAGTTCAAACTGGTACAAAGTTATCAATATTTACCAGGTACAGTAGTGTGAATAAGTAACTATATCATGAACGAGTGTGCCATGCGTTGCCCACCAGTGACCCACCGGTGAGCAACCAGTGACCAACGGGTGTGTCACTGGTGTGCCGTCTGGCTGGATAATTGAGGGTGCGCCACGGACTTGTCAAAGTGAAGAAAACATACATAAAATCGCTTGGCAATGAGCATAGTGTTGTAAGGATTACGTTGTGCTCTGTTGACTTGAAAGATCTTTGTACAATTTGATAAGTGTTCACGTTAACAGATATGTTGAACTTGTTGATTATGTTGATTTTGAACTTTCAAATTATCTTGACTTTGTAAAAAACTGACTTTGACGACATTAATATTTTGTAAAATGTAAACTATAAACAAACTTTGTGAACTATTCAGTTAGAAAGATATTTTGATTATAAGAAATATTGACTTTGAAAAAGTATTTTTATATAATTTGAAAAGTATTTTGATTTTGTGAAATATTGACTTTGAAACATTTCATGATTTTAAGAGATACTGAGTTTAAAAGACCTTTCCTTCTTTAGAAATATTGACTTTGAATATTTATTTTATTTTGTGCAATTTTGACTTTGAAAGACATTTGATTATGTTAAATATTTACTTTGAAGTGTACATTGGAATGTTGTGATTTGGTGGAATTTATACGTTTTGATTTAGTGATATATTGACTCTGTCACATACATGGATTGGATTGGAGTGGATTTTATAAATTATTTACTTTGAAAGATATTTCCATTTTTGGGAATTTTTATTTTTGGATAGATATTTCGATTTTTTGTTAAAACTTTTGATTGTATAAAATATCGACTTTGAAAAATATTTATGGTTTTCTTTAAAACATTGACTTTGATAAATCTGTAAAAAAGGAAATATACTGTAAAAGACATTTTGACTTTGTAGAGTATTGTCTTTAAAAGATTTTTGATTTCATTGGATACTGAGTCAAAAGTCATTTCGATATTCAGAAATGTTTACTTTGAAAGTGATATTTTCATTGACTGACATTTTGATTTTGTGGAATATTGATTTTAAAGGACATTTTGACTTTGCTTAATATTGAGTTTCTTATTATCTACTTTGAAAGTGTTCTTATTAATTTGAATATGGTTTTGGATTGTGTAAAATATTGACTTTGAGACATATTTTGATTTTGTGAAATATTGACTTTGAATGATATTTATTTTCTCAATTATTTTCATTTTAAAGGAATTATATTTTGTTAAATATTAACTTTGAAATGTGTTTTCTGTTACTGTCTCATTTAGATAGAATATCTATCAATAGCAGTAAAGTACTACGACCTATCAGTTAGTGAAGGGTCATTTGTGGTTACATTAATCAATTTAGGATTTAATTTGGAATAGGCGGATATCCTCTCATAAGCTGAATTACACTGCACCACTTGTCTTTGTACCTTGGTGGCGTGACCTAATATTACATAACCACGAGTCGCTCTGATCAAAAGACCTCTTAATTACGTGTAGCACCTCGTCAGAGAAATCACTAGACTAACTATATGTTTGAAGGCACTGGACATTGGTATAAACATTGATGACACATGTGTGAGTTCTTTCGCCTACGCCGACGACATAATTATTCTTGCTGAAAATGAAAACGACCTAAATATTCTTCTGGATTGTCTACATAATTGGTGCCTTAGAAACAAAATGACAGTGAATGCAAGCAAGTCTAAAGTCATCCATTTCCGACCCCAGTCCCAGAACCGAACCGATAAATCTTTCAAGTGTGGAGATACCAGTTTAGAAGTGACAGACTGCTATAACTATTTAGGCCTCTTACTAACGGAACACTTGGACTACAATAGAATGGGAATGGCTGTAGCGAGTTCGGCCAGTAGAGCGCTAGGTCTTCTTATATCAAAGAGCAAGATCCTAGGTGGGATACAGTACGCGACCTTCACCAAACTCTACGACACCATGGTATGGGCGACAATAGACTACGGCGCTTCCATCTGGGGGACTCACCATATACCTGCGATCAACGCTGTCCATAACCGAGCCATGCGGTACTTCATGGGAGTCAAGAAGTGTACACCAACCAATGCTGTCTACGGGGATATGGGATGGGAGCCACCGGTGAGTCGGCAGTGGCGCAGCGTAGTGAGACTCTACAAACGAATCAGTTGCATGGATCCCACAAGACTAACATCAAGAATTTTTAGATGGGCTGATAAACTAGCTGAGAAGAAAACTACAAACTGGAACCTCCGAATTCACAACAAACTGCGTAATCTTAATCTTAATCACTTCATCCCCATCGACAACAGTTTCCATATACAATTTATAGAAAGTGAAGTTGCAGTCAAAACTCAAGTACTTTTTATAGAGGCATGGAAAAGTGCAATACAACAGCCCCACAGTCGTCGAGGAAATGGTGGAAACAAACTACGACTATATCAGAAAATGAAGACGGCGTTTGGGGTCGAACCTTACGTGACAAACTATCTCCCCTGGACATACAGGAGCGCAATGGCACAGATTAGATGTGGGGTGGCGCCAATCCGATTAGAGACGGGAAGATATGAACAATTGCCCATTGAAGAACGAGTCTGTTTTAACTGCCACGTCGTCGAGGATGAAATACACTTTTTATTACACTGTCCGCTCTACGACAATATAAGGAAACCCCTGATAGAAACATGTGCTAAAAGCTGTGATACTTTTGAGCTTTTTAATGATGAAACAAAAATATGTTTTATCCTGTCCAACCCTAATATGTATTTTATTTGTGCCAAAATCTGCAAGCTTTTACTTGACCAAAGAAGAAACATTTTATACCGGTGATATTTATTTTTATGTACTTTTTACGTATACTTTTTTCCTCATATGCTTTTTATCTACATTCTTACCATGCTATAGTTGCTGTTGTACAGTGTATTTTTATGTATCTTAACTGTGTATATAACAGTCTCTCGTAACCCGCAATGGGTGGCTCGTAATTATGAGTTTTATTGTATTTTACCATGTATATATGCACGAGGTGAGACTTAAATAAACTATCTGTCTGTCTGTCTGTCTGTTTTACTAACGCCAGTCACGGAGTCCGATATCATGATATACTAGTACAAATTTCTACAACTTAAACCACAACTGTGACCGATCTCAAGAGTCAAATGTACGTCTTACGTCAACAAAACAAGGCACAAAACATACGTTTACTATTACTTAGATTGAGACTTATTACAGAGTGAAGAGAAACTAGCAGACAGACAGGCAGATTATTAATTAAAGTCTCACCTCATTTTTTACATAAATTACATACGAGTTTAAGGTACAATATACAAGTGTAAAAAGTGAGCCATCCAAAAAAGGGTTATGAGAGACTAGTAAACGTAAATACATCAATAATAAAATAGCACATTATTTCTTAAAAAGTCAACCAGTTCTTCTCTGTAAAATGAGCTTGCATCAACAGTACTGAGATGCCGCGAGACCCAAAAGGAAAACTCGGAATACTTTCATTACCGAGGGTCGATCCAAAAGTCTTTGATTAAATATTCTAGTTAAGAGTTTTTCAGATCAACTAATAAGAATTGTCCGACGATAATTCCCTGGAATATTGCTATCTCCTTCCTTGAATACTGGAATAATAACAGTAGATGGTCAACTTTGTCAAGAAAAACACCTGTTGATTAAATACAGTTCAAATTCCATGTAAAAGAGGCATATTTATCAAATTCAATTAAACTTTCATCTATTGTACAATCGGAGTGATTCATCACGCTTTTAACGACTAACATCCTGCTTATCTCAGCTGTCCTAATGTTTCATAAACTGTCTACCTTTCTAAGGCCATAAACATGTCAACGCACGGTCACCTGACTGCCTGTTGATTGCTAATTAAGTGGCTGATGATCACAAGTGTGATTGATCTAATTATGGCCTAATCCGTCGAAATATACAAATCTTTACGCTATGGTGGTTTTAGTGCTCTGTGGTCGGATGGGGATGGTGGGGGGGGGGGGGGTGGGAGGATGTGGACTATCAATGATTGTAATTTTTGTAATGGATTGAACGGAGTGTTCTTCTAGGGCGAATTTTGATTAAAGTGCAAAGATGATTCCACCCCCCCCCCCCCCCCCCCCCAATTCGAAAATAAACACACGAAGTTTGTCCTTTTTCGTGCCGCTATCAACCGAACAAGTGAAACAGGTCTTGTAAAAAGAATAATCTAGGATGTTGCTATTCTAAATATTTACAAGTAGTTCATAAAGTAGAAACAATCAACCTCAAACAGCCGCTTCTTAAATTACTCTGTTTACACTGACAATTACTGACATTCAGGTTTCACCCTCTTACTTATAGTATAGTTTTTAACACATAACGTAAAATACATGGAGACACTGGCAATAATGTTTTAGGTATTTCGTAAAAATGTTTCATTTCCATATTGAAATATCATTACGTTTCATTACTCCTTCAATAATTAAATTAAAAATGAATAAGAGTCCATCAACGGATATCTTATTTTTGGTAACTTTTTATGTTATGTAAGTCAATTATGTTTCAAGACCACAATACCAATCAGTCGAATTCTTTTTCCTTGATAATAAAGAGTTTATATTGCTTGACAGTTTTATCAGACTACATTTCACTTGTATTTTGATTTTCGGACTATAACCAACCTTCCAGTATGTCGAGTAGTTGAAATCTTCTTGTGTCATATGATCGTGTAAATCAATCTATTACCTAACATTTATCGCCGCTAGTGATGAACTTTATCTCACTCGTTCAGCCGGTATATATATATCATGTTATATGCTTTGAAACGGTATAAAAATCTATACCGAAACGTCGCAACTGTCAAATAAAGAAGTTGTTCATCCATAGAATAACTCTTGTCTTCCTTATAACGTGAACTTCTAGAATGCCACTCAAACAGCATATTTCATTGTACACACCAAACAATAAAATTCATGATCAGGCTTTGAAACGGGTATTTATCATCTTACATATAAAAAATCTTTTGCTTGTTTGCTTGTTTGCCAATCCCGTTTTCTTTTTTTGGAAATAAAAATATGTTTAAACCATATAAGAAATCTCGAAGTTCTTACTGAAGAACTATCTAAATGTGTATAGTCCTACCAATCCTACTGTATAGATATGAGACAGTAGGGTTTTCAAATATTTTAATATTTTAGAAAACATTTGAAATTATTCCCGCATGAATAATTGACACTGATTTACTTCTGCAGATTTTTGCCTTGTCTGATAGATTTATACAAACGTTGCAAGTCGATCTGACAAGGATAATTGTATATTCTGTCAAACCTTTCTGGGAAGAAATTCATATTAATTCCCCATACAAACTATTAGCGCTGCATTTTCTACCCATTGAGTTTGGTCTGTAGGTCAGATAATGTATACAATTACACCGTTTAAGCATGTCTTTAGACAAAGTTTGATATCCGTGTTATGTTATGCTGTGTTGTTCATATATGTATACCTTAATGCAAATATTTTAGTATTTTACATTATGATATCTCTTTTGAATTACATATTGCACCGTGCATCGTAATTAGTTTTAACATGTACATAGTCTCGCATAACCTTTCTGTACGGATGGCTCTTCATTTTATAAATTAGTTTTATTCTTGGATGAAATTTAAGCGAAATGTTGAGGTGAGATTCAGATAAAGAATCTGTCTGTTTAAGCGCACAGAGTATTTAACAGTGAATGCTGCACTTTATAAATGCAATATTATTAATATTACTGTTGCACTGCACGATTTACAAAGGTTTATTGAACCTGATAGCTATTGTAAATTACAGCAATATGTTCTGATTTTTTACTTTTTGTTGTTTTTTAGGCCCAAATATGCTTTTGTAAAGAAAACATATCTCACTCATGAACTATTATGGACGGTATAAGTGTCACAATTTACATTCTTTTTTAAAAAATCAAATGACACCTATATAGTTTCTTTAGTTGCAAGTAACAGAGACCAGGCGATACGCAATCTGGTTAGCACAGAGCACAACCTAACTTTATCTCGCTATAATTTTTGAAAGGTGTATTCAGGAATTGCTCAACGTGATGTTATCTATATTCACATTTTGAGTATTATTGTGTGATTAACTGTAAGAGCGAGACTTGAACAGAGTTTTGTGTGTATACTTGTTTTACTTGTATCAGTATTTCGGTACAATTTCTCCAGTCATTAGAAAACAGGGGATTTCTATAGCAATAAAATCAGTGACCGTGGCCATTGTCTGATGCTGTTAGGCGATGAATTGATCAAAGGCGCCGCCCCTTGTCAAGCTGCCCCTTTGCATTAGAGGTGTCACTTTTGATAAACGCTCATACCGAGATGTAGTAGTGTGTAGTACTCATGCGTGACCGTAACATATTAGCAATAAGGTACTTTACAGTATATACATGTATATTGTTATTTCTATGAAGTGATGTAATTCGATGTAATTATCACATAACCGTAAAATGAATTCAATCTCCTTTGAGAGATCCTCTTGCAAATAAACATTCAGTAAGATTCAGTGAGATCAAATAGTATATAAATTGTCCTTGAAATAACACCTTTCACATGATTCAAATGTACATGGTCTACCAATTGAAGCGTATCAATTGTGGAACAAGCATTTGCAGATGATTGCATTAGACAATATGCTTTAGCGACGCTATGTTCGGTAGTGTATGGGTATTTTCGACATTCACGTTCCATGGCCATGTCTATGTTTACAGCTAATAATCGCACTTTTTGAACAATACCCTCTTTGTACAAGTTCTTCTTGCCATGTGAATTTAAAATGCTTTTTGATATCAAGTGTAATCTCATTCAAAGCAAATGGAAAAGTATCATTATTTTATATTAAAGTCGTGTATGTTAAATGATACACTCTAGTTTGTTCGATCTAAAAACAATTAATATTCAATGTATGGTTTTGTTTGATAATTCTATATTTCAAAATGTTCACTGATAATTGTAAGTTAATGCTAAACGTATTATTTTGACAGTGTCAAAAATCTCATTACACAAGCCAATCATCCATAGTCAGAGAACAAAATATGAAGATTCACATAAAATCCATTGGCAGCCATTTCGTGTGAACACCTTTAATTCATTTTGTGTAAGAAACAGCAATTGCATGGCTAAACTTTATGTTATATATTTGAATTATTACTGCTCCATTTAGTTTCAATACATTGACTTTCAATTGGCCAATTAATTTTCATTTTCCTGACATCACCTTCTATTCCCCCTAAGAACATGCTACTGTCCCTTTAATGGACATCGTATGGCATTTGATAGTATGATTACAATAGACATATTTATATCATATCCAGAACTGATACAGGATGAAGTCATTACATCGATTGAACTTCAAAAAAACAATCTTTTTGGCAGTGAAGTGACGGAACTTGCTCACCAGAATAGGAGATCACGCTCATCACATATCACTTTTCCGTAACTGTTATCTGATGTATGAAGAAATGCAAATTCATGTATGTCAAATTATAATTGAAGATGTCATGCAACTTGTTGGTGTTGTTATATATCTTTCAAAGAGGTGAAACTATTCTGCAATTAGCAACCCTTTAGTGGTTCATCCAAAAAATGAGTACGAAGTCTATTGAATTTAGCATTTCAATAATTTTAATTTCTTAAAACTAAACTTTCAACAATTAAGAAAATGATCTTTTTCAAACTTCACATTTCATAAGTCCTGTTTCGTCAAAGATGATATTCCACCAAAATCTATTTCTTTCACAGACACGATATCATGTTTGAGTTGAAGTTACATGTATATCTTCCAAAATTGACCTTTTTCAGAAAGTTGAATTCAGTCAGCCCTGGATATGCTTCACGGCTCAACGACTGGGCCCCTTGTCGGCGTAACAGTCCACTCTAACGACACTAATTAGCTCACAGTACCCTCATACCCCGACTGGGATGAAAGGATTAAGCTGTCTAGTCTACCGTAAAGTTCAGATTGTTTTATTGTTTCATTGTGTTCAGTCGGGTGTGAACAGGTGTGAATAAGGATATTAAACAGAGAACACAGAGACGTTATTTGGTAAATAACACCATTGATGTTGTTAATTTCTGGGGACTTATCTATCTATAGTATATTGATGTATGAATACACATTCACTAATAACATGTATCTTGATTTGTTCACACGTGATGGGCGTGGTCTACTTTTCTGTTGAGCAAGTCCTGTCACTTCACAACTTAGTAAGATTGATTTATTGTAGTCAAATTGATATAATTTTGGGCCTTTTAAATTTTGAATATGATGTAAAATATTTATTTTGTGTTTCCATACGATGTGAGACAAAACGTAAAAAGAAGAAATCTCTTTGACCAGTTGATATATGATAACGGTTTGAACCAAAAAACATATGTAGCAAGAAAATAAACCATATTTGTAAACAAAACAGAATATGGCATATGTACATGTAAAATGTTACAATTATTAACATACGCAAGTTAAAATAACCATCATGATGATTTGTTTTAAATACTGAAATATATTTTGAATAATAATTTTAGATTGCAGTTGAAATAATAATAATAAACGCAAATGAGAAGCATGGAATAGCGGGTGATTCAATCAGTAATAAACAAGGGCATGGCTACATGAAAAATATTGGCCAATGGAAGCATTTACACATGTTTGGTCTTATTGCTACGCTGCTGCAGTCGGTAGCGTATGTACATGTGAATCATTAGATAGTGTTATTTCAAGGTCAATCTATTTGATAATGATTACAGTTCTAGAATCTGATTACTTGTTTATTTGCGTGAGGATCAAATCCGTAGGTAATTCTAGATTCTGCTTTTATTGACGATGGGTCAAGAGAGACTGAATTCATTTGATGACGATGTGATTATTACATCAAACTACATCACTGAATCGAATACACAGGATATTACTGTTAAGGGACATGAATGCCGTGTTGCTTAAATGAACGATGTGTATGTTATGACATAAGATCATTTCTGTGTAAACTTCAAACAACCCGTTATCTTAAAGATTTCTTTATTTTCCAAACCTTGTATCAGCCATTTCAACGGACCATTCATTCCTATCAAAGCCCACCGATTACTGCCTGACTCTCGTCGGTATTTAGCTAAATACATGTATATCTTTCAATGTCAACAATTTCAAAATCGAAAGATTGAATAAGTCGAAGACTATTTTTCACCATGAACACAAATCACAATTTCCCAAAGTCAACAAACCACAACAACACATGTTCAAAGTTCACAAAACCAAAACATAAAAAAAAAATCATAACAGCATAACGAAATTATTTCCTGTCTTTCTAACTTTGATATTTCAAATCATTAATGATTCAAACGTAACATATTAGCAAAATGTTTTTATATCCTTAGCTTTTCAAAGTCAATATTTCCCCAAAGCCGAATTCTAATCCAAGTTATGTTTCGCCAGATGTTAATACAATTATAAATAAATAATAGGTAATGAATTCACATCACAAACTTGATATACTTAACATTTCAAATGTACAATATTTCATAAAATTAACATATCATTAAAGTCAATAGATCTTCTTTATTCAACCTTTCACCAATATCAATATTTCCAAAGACAATATTTCATAAAAATAACAAATTACCAAAGTCATCATTTAACAAAAATAACATATCACCACATTATACCAAAATCTATAGATATTCTAAACTCAATATTTCACCAAATCAACATTTCACCAAAGTCAACATAAGCTACGTTTTACTAAAGTCTAAAGATTTTCCTAAGTCAACATTTAAAAAAAATATATTTCACCAAAGTCGACATGATTAACATATCACTAAAGTCAATAGATTTTTATTCAAACATACACCAAATCATTATTTCATCAAAACCATTATATCTTTTAACGTTAAAACGCGAACATTTCACAAAATAAAACCTAAGTCAATATTTAAAAGATCGACATATCGCTAAAGACACTCTTTCATAAAATGAACACATCACCAAAGTCAACATTTTACAAAAAAACATTTCACCAAAGTCAAAATTTCACCTAAGTTGCGAATTACCAAAGTCTATGGATCTTCCTAAGTCAATATTTCACCAAAGCTGACATAATCAAAGTATCACCAAAGTCCAAAGATCTTCCTAAATCAACATTTCACAAATTCAACTTGCAATCAATTTCAATATTTCACAAAACCAATATCTCTAAAGTCAATATTTCACAAAACCAACTTACCAAAGTCAATATTTCACAAAATTAACAAATCACCAAAGACAATATTTTATTAAATGAGTCGAACATATCACCAAAGTCAACATTTCACATAATTTACTTATCATCAAAGTCAATATATCTTCCTAAGTTAACATTTCATCAAATCAACATTTCACCAAAGTCAACATAATCAATTAATCCCACTACTCTACAGATCTTCCTAAGTCAACATTTCACCAAAGTTTATAGATCTTCTAAGTCAACTTTTCACAAAATCAACATATCACCAAAAACAATATTTCACAAAATTAACCTCTCATCAAAGTCAACATTTCACATAATCGACATGCCACCAATATCAAAAGATCTTCTTCAGTCAACATTTCACCAAATAATCATTTCACCAAAGTCAACATTTTTCTAAGTCAACAAAATCAATATATGTGAAGTCAACATTTTCCAAAACAACATATCACCAAAGTCAATATTTCACAAAATGAACATATCACCAAAATCATCATTGTCACCAAAGTCAACATTTAATAAAATCGTCATACTACCCATTGCATCATTTGATGTCAACATTTCGGGAGGGGATATTTCCACTATATCCAACTGACTAATAACTTCTCTTATTGAAGGGAAGTAACTCCTCACTTGGATGACCAGAGACTCGGTTATCCGTTAAGGTCGACCACGCGTGAGCCACTGGTGGCCAACCCGTCAGACACTGGTTGCTCACTGGTTACACACGCATCGTCTGGCATGGCCAACGCGTGAGTGACTGGTGTGACCACCCGTGTCACACGCGTGAGGGGTATAGGAACTATTTCACACTACTGTACCAATTTGCATGGCATTTTAAATAAAGTCATCTAAAACGGGTGATGCCAAAGGTCTCTCAACTCAGTATTCACTGACGAATAGGATATCCGTCCCCCTATAATATCAAACAAAAAATAGGTGAAAATTTGCACTGTGTAAAATCAAATAAAGCAATACATAGAGCTCTAATATCTGTCTTTTTGTGTGGCTAATGCCATATATGTAGTGAGGTTTAAAGTTTATATTTCCACGAGTTGCCCAGCAAGGTATCTGTCATGAATTGGCAGATATTCTAGTCATTTTATGATCAAATACATCTAATAATGTTAGAAATTTCATGGTCAGCAGCGGAAGAGCCCGTCGACGCGGTAACATTGTGACGTCATATGTGAAGTTGTTGAGTCAGACCATTGAAGTCTTGAACTTGACGTCGCTAAATGGTGATAAAGTTTAGCGCCACTGGGTTGAGTGACGATAAAGGTTATAACCACTGTAATCAGATAGAGGGTTTATTCACTGATTGAACAGAGTGCATACAGAGCAAACCACAACACAGAGACAGCAGTGTGGTTGATTACTTTAGAACTGAGATTGACACTGGTAAACTTGGTGCTCTTGATTTATCATCTGCTTTCAATACTGTCGACCATGACAAGTTACTGAGAGTTCTTGCCTATGGAATTGAGTAAGAGGGCAATAGCTCCGAGTCTATTTTCGTCCTATCTGGAAGGAAAATTCCAACCAGCTGTCATCGGCGATCACAGGTCAATTTCCTTACCCCTAACTTGTGGGGTCCCCAATGGCCTGTGCTCGGGCCAGTATTATTTGTCCTATATACCAACAGCGTCGCTCTGGTGGTACAACAACACAAAGTGGATGAACATTAAAATGAAGACGACACACAAATGTTATAAGTCTGTCTCTGTTTCTGTCTCTGTCTCTCTCTCTCTCACGCAGTCAAGCCCGAAAATACAATGTCTCTTGAAGCTTATCTAAATCGATACACATTTACTCCTTTCTTCTCATTTGCAACACACATATTGACACCATCAACACACAGACCATAAGGACTTTCTACACCATCTTTTGCTGTCAGGATGTTTCTGATGAACTCTCCCCTGCTACTGAGATGCACAACTTTGTGTGAATAGTAGTCAACTAACAGAATGTCTCCAGTACCTTTGGTGGACGTGATTCCTAGTGGTATACCAAGTTTTCTGTCTCCACTAGGTTTGTATATCCACTCAATATGTCCAGTCTGTGTTAGACAGATGACAGAGTTCAGACCCCAGTCTGAAACTAGGATAGTACCTCGTCTGGTCACGTTGATGAAGTCAGGATTTTTAAATGTCTTGTGAGGTTCTAGGAGTGTCTGCAGTGATCTCATCACATGTCCATTCATGTCCAGGATATCTATAGATGGTGGTTTTCTACAACTTGCTACAAATTTGGACTGATTCAGGACATCGATACCAAAGTATTCTTTGTCGGTTCGTATTGTAGAGTGAAGTTCCAGGTCAGGGTTAACGTTGACTGTAACAATAATTTTGGAACTGGGAACAGTCAGCATCACCTTGTTTTTATCTAGTATAGCTATAGACCGAGGACAATTATCTAATCGCAGAGTGCCGCATTGCCTTTTGCCATTAAGTTGATAAAAGGATTTGAGTATTTTCCCCTTAAAGTCAGTTACTACTGTTACCATAATGTTTTCTACGTTCAACATTGCAACATCATATAAGTCACTATTGACACCTTGCTCAATTTGAGTTACAACATCGCTCTGTAGTACAGGTTCAGCTGTCAGATCAACATCCATCTTCTCAACTTTCACATCCATCTTATCAATCTCTGCTTTCAGTTGTTCCAGATCTTCTGTAAAGCTGATGTTATCTACATCTCTCCTGTCCTCTCCCTGTGTCTCTGTGCCGTCTGATACAGTTCCTGATCCGGACGACAGATACATCTCAAACATTTGCGCCTCATCCTCCAACTCCAGGGCCTGCTGGATGAACTTGGACTTCTGCTGGTACGTCTGTAAATCAATCTTCTTCGTATTGACCCCTGACCTGAGTTGACCTGTCTGATCTTCTGATTGATCCTCTAGTTTCTTCATCAGCTGATGTTTCTTTTTCTGAAGATGTTTCATGATGATTTCAAATGTTTTAGCTATTTCAGATTTGACCATCAACTTGTGGTCAGTTCCCTTCTCAATCTGCTCCTCACAACACTTGATCTCAGTGATGCACTCCTCTATTTGTATCTGAAGTTTCCTTCGATGTTCCTGTAGTTGAACTTTGACCTTTGGCAACATGGCCTGGATGGTGACGACATCTTCACACTTCCGGTGACTGATGCTGCAACATACTGTACACAATGGTTTCTTACAGTCATTGCAATACAGTTTCATTGTCTTGTCATGTTCTCTGCAGATAAACTTTCGTTTGATCTTCTGAACTGAGGAGGCTTCTGTCAAGTTGCTGACAACGTGTTTACGTGATAGTGGCATTTTTCTGTGTAACTTGAGACAGGCGTCACAAAAACCTGCTTCACACTCAGAACACCAATGCGTAGCTGGAGTTGTCTCCCCTTCTTCTTTGCAGGACGAACACGTGACTCTCTCTGTTAACAAAACAACAAATGACTAGTTCATATGTACACTTTGGCTTTCATTGATAATGAACAAATGCAGCAATATAACAAACGTGTTTTGTCATTACAGCAAGTAAAGTTTGAGCATCTTTCTTGTAATCGAGTAAGTCAGGTTAACTGAATTTTCACTTACTAAATTTATTTAATATTGTTGATATTAATACCGTCTATGATAATTGCATTTACTTTTTAAGCGCCTTTCAAGATGACGATCTATTTCAAGGTAGCGAATTTAAAGATGCTGTATCATACTTGCAATATTTAAAATAGTATTTTTAATGTATTCGTTTTATTTAAGAAAAATTTAGCGACCAACGTTGAGAAAATCGGAACAGAATTCATTGAATAGGAGATAATTTGCCAAAAAATACCGAAACGGCATTAGGGCGACATAAGGGCGAATCAAGTGTGGCCATTTCACAACTTCCGGTTTCTAAATGTACGCTTGAAACCCGTCGCGCTCAACTAGATTTTGTTTTGTTTTTTTCTCCGAATTAGGCATTCGTTGCTGTCAAAGTTGATACCCATCGAACGCAATTACGGTAGTTGAGACACGGCGTAAATCCTACACGCATAATGATTACGTCACCGAAAGCGGGTTCGTTAAATGCTATTCCCTTTCTACAAGGGGTACTGTGCTTTGAGCGTCGAAATAAGTATGTTATTGTTGATTAAACAATCTAAATATGATATCAAATTTTTTTTCTACAAAGTGATGTTTTTCTTTTCTAAATAGCTAAATTTCATCCTGAAACGCTTGCAAGTATGAAACAGCATCTTTAAGCTTTTAATTTGTTGTTATTTTCTGTTTATAATACTGAAACATATTTATTCTTCTATCATTAATATGTATCTATCTTTACTGCCATTACCTTCAAAGATGAAAAACCAGTTATATACATTTTATATTTTGAGTTTTGACGACATCTCTATTGTCTCTGTAGTATTCAATGGTTTTGATAATATTAGTGATTTAGAAACATTTTAACTTTATTGTTGATACCTTCTAGGGAGTCCATGAGTCCAGTTAGAAGCAGTCCTGGTTTCAACTGCTCCGCCCAATCTTCCACAGGTCTGTCAGGGTGAGGCACTGGGGTCTCTTGTCTACACGTGGGGCAGGGGATGGACTTGTGTGTCACAGCTTCTTCTTTTGTCTGCAGATATTTCTCCAGACAGTTCTTACAGAAGGAGTGTTGACATGCGAGTGTAACTGGCTGCTGAAACACTTCAAAGCAGACACTGCAAGTCAGGTGGGTGTCCTTTAACTTGCCTGCTGTCGCCATAGCTCATCTGAAAATAATCAGTATAAAGATTTAACTTATAGCAATATTACTATTAAGAATTTTAGAACATTCTTCTCTCGTAGGGGTGAACTTTGTGAGAATAAATGCTTGCTTATCCATGTCAGCTAATAAGCAATGGATTAACAATAAGTTGTTCCTACTCGTTAGAATCTTTATAATAACAACTTGTGCCAATATCTAATTGTTTACCCCATTTATCAATCTGTCTCACACAACAACTCACTAGTTTACCAATGTAAGATGTTCAGCTTGTACTAACATATCATGTTGTTATTTGGACTTCTACTTACCGTACTCACGACAAAAACTTGTAAATGAATGTACAAATATGTACTTTGAATAATTCGAACCAATACATCAACCTGTATTACCACTTGTCAACTTGTATCTTGTATATATCTATCATCTGATATGTTGAATCATCTAATGAAAGTTACTGTATATTGCATATTACTTAAGCCTTAACATTTACTTCGCCATCGGATTGTACATATACTTGAGAAAAAAAACTACAAACTCATATCTCATAACTTTACTGTGACCGATATGTTATTGCATGTGTTGCTCATTTCATCAAAGAGCTCATATCAAAATAACATCCTGATCCGACTCTGATCTTACCACTTCCTGGTATAATGAGAGAAATGAAACCGAAAGTAGGGCTGATCTTGTTCGAAAGAGACACTGACTAATGTGTCACTTAGTACACTACCACTTTTCTGTTCATAGATAGGATGTGGACCCATCAAAACTACAATTTATCATCCTCACTAGTCAAGGAGTCTGTACGCAAGGTTTCAGCTTAATAGGCCTTATGCCTCTGGAGAGGAAGATGAAAATAGGTTTTAAGGGTGACCCCTGTGGCCCTTTTTAGGGGCCACAGAGCCACCAATGCTATCAACGGTTTATTTGAGGTAAACCGTTCACAAGATACGGCATGTCAATCGGTTAAGTTTAATCAAGTGTACTCAATGATGCTTTCGTTCCTCTCAGGTAATTTTCTTTACATTTCAAATATGGTCAGTGCGAAATCGTGTACAGATGTAATTCGTAACATTGCAATCAGACAGACAGACATACATGTTTATTCAGTATAAGAGGCTCAGTGGCCCAAAGTACAGTTGAGTTTTCAGTTATCGTAGTTGGTCACGTGACTTTAAAGATTTGACATAAGATTTCCTATTGTACATTAATTGTTTCACATAAGTTGCAACATTATAAATAACTTCATGATAAGTTGTATTTAGCAGATTGTACATCGTTTGTGGATTGACATTACTGTAAAATCATTTATTTTCGCTGGGCATTATTTTCGCGCATTTATCAAAAGTGACACATTCGCGCGGTGTATTTTTCGCGCAAATCATACCTACTGAATATTATTTTATATCTCATCCTCCGAAAATGCTGTCAAAATCATTAATCTCATTTATAAAGCGACCATTTCCAGCACGAGGAAGGAACCGCACATCAAAGGACATATGATTGTAATGAAAATAACATTCGTTTACTTACGGTGTTTTGTTAATTTTTTAATGCATTATCATTTTCATCACAGTAAAAGCGATATGGCAGTCAATCAATTTCCTTTTTATGTCATTTTGTCAAAAGTTGCTTCGTTTTAACCGATATACACATCATTTGCATCTAGATATCTAAACAAACGTTCAGTGAACGTAGCGGTAATGATGTTTTTGTTACAAGTCTTTCCATTGGCTCATTAGTTGAAATCGACCAACCAGTTAGTCGAGGACAAAAAGCTTATTGACAAAGCTGGAGATGACCTAACCGGTGTATAGAGAAATGGATGCCTACTTAAAAATGTAAAAGATGAGGTTAAAATAAATTATTTGTTCAGTTGAATTTTTTGGTAAGATACGCAGAAATTAATAAACCAATATCAAAATCAGTATTCACAGAAAATACTAAAATGAGTACTTCGTTGATAATTTCTTGTAATATTTCATTATGTAAAATTTATTACCCTTATGTCACGAGTTTCTTCTCGTATGACACCGTCACTAACAAACGCATATTATCGATCGATATTGCCAGCTAACACGTGTTGAATATTTTCTGTAGTCCGGTACATGAATACTTTTTATTGATACATTATTTTGCATTTTCCTTATCATTTCTCTCTATATTTTCATTAAAATGCAACATTTAGACTAAAGTACCACATTTCAAAAATTACTTCTACATGCAGAGAAGTCCTCACAAATTAAAAATTAAAAAAATATGAGCTTCATTCTCCGTTTCGCCTGAAGGGAATGAAGAGAAATTCTGAATTTACATAAACTACTTAAAAGAGACTTATTATTGAGGGCACTTTTGTATTTTTCAGGCCCAAATATTGATTTCCATTGGGAATGATGAGTAGGAGAAGTGGATGAGTCAAGTAAAAACCTTTGTATAAAAATATCTTTTAAACGCTGCTTAAACATTACCAGAAATAGATGTTTATCACCAACATCTTGATTTATACAGACATAAGAAATTCCACTGACAAACATATGATGGCCGAGAGGGGCCATTTTTATTTCGCGTTAAAGATCAACACGAAATCGCGAAATGGCGAAAACTAAACCTCGAAATTGCGAAATGGTGAAACGAACACAAAGCGAAATCACGAAAAAGGTACACGAAATTGCGAAACATGTAAACGAAATCGCGAAACATGTAAACGAAATTGCGAAAGGTGCGAGAAGCGAAAGTTACAACCATCATTTGTTTGCCGCGAAATGTCCACTTCTCACTTTTAGCAACAATACCTCCGTTTCTAAATACAACGATATTAGATGTTTCCGTGTTTAAATCCAAACCCCATTTGTCACAAAATGTTTCTAAGATATTCAATTGTCGCTGTAGGCCATGAACCATAAACGAAATCATAGCTATATCGTCCGCAAACAGTAGTAAGAGTAACTCTCTGATTTGAGGGGTAACCAAAACTCCATTGTTGCAAGATTCATACAATCGCAGGAATGCAACTCGTCCAAAACTCGAAATGCGAAAGTCGGTTTTGCAAAGCTGATTTTACAAATCTTCATGATTTTCTATTTGTAAAATGTAACCTTTAGCATTGCTAAAAGTGTATATTACTCTAATTACTCGACGTTTACATTTCTAAAACTACATTTCAACTCTGTAAAGTTGAGAACAACAAGTTGACATTTTCAGGATTGAAATGTTAGTTTTGCCAATCTGATCAAAATCAAATCATTGATTCGCTCCCTTATTTATATTATGTTGTTACTGGTCACTCATCTACGGACTGACGGAATCCCGTAGAGGTCCGTGTCCACCGGAAGTAAGATTTCAACCCGTCACAGTTGCGCTTTCAAAGTTGTGAAAGTAGATTAAAGGTTCAAACATCATCGCTTTTCTATGTAACGCGGAAAATGCCGAGGTTTTCTGAATGTTTGGGTACGCTTGATTTGCTACATCAACATGAAAGCAGTATGTTTGTTAACATCCTTGTCGTCAGAATTATTAAAATATGATCTAATTTCTTATTATCGGAAACTATATACGATATATCTGTAAATCTTATGCATATTATACGTGTTGTAAAATTAATAATCCTATGATACATTACAATCTAGACTATGATCGAAATCAAAGGATACACGATTGAGAAAAATTCATGAAATACCAAAACAAATTTCTTTGAAGTACAACCTTAATCTTTAATTAACTGATAATTATATTGTTTTCTCAAAACATCTTAGTCACACGTGAGATTTGCAGGATATGAAGATTAGTGTAAAGAAGAGTTTAAATTGAGTTCTTGAAAATACTACTCAAATTCAGGCCCTTAAAATGCATACAGCTATTATACAAAATTCACCATGAAATGCTGATCATTATGGATCTTGAGTTATATTCTATCTTTTCACGTACCTTATATACTAACTTGATTATCAACAATTTTTTATAGCATTGTAAAGAATTCAGAAGCGTTTAGTCAGTGTGGTTGACATATCCGCTTTTAAACATAATATATGTAATGACACTTTTATGGCTATTACATACTCGGTCATAAGTTATCAAACGGATTTTTTTCCAAAACAAAGGTTCTAGTTGGCTTGCAAATCAAGTAAGCCCCTTGCAATGCCGACGCGCTCATGCAGTCCTCGGTAGCTTATTGCTTGGTGCCCCAAAGGGCACCAAGTATTATGATTTGATTCTCCTAAAACTTTTCTGAATTTTCTCTTTATTACTTTTGATATTTTCAAAGGGAAGCCGCGCCAATCACATGTGTTGTATCCAAATCAAAAAACCAATGAACAGAGCTGTAGCAAAAAATGCATTACGTCACCATGTGGGTAATATAAAATATTTGGCACATTAAACTGTGGAATATGATTTCGCTTTAAATGTCATGTTAAAAGAGAAACAATATTTTCTATTAAAGACGCTGATAAATGTTAACAGACTCAATCAAAAACATCTTCATTTGATGAAGAGTCTGCATTTGTTCCAGATAAGAGCATTATTTCGCATTCAATAATCGCAGAATCCACTTTTTTATAACCAACGCGATTTAATTTCACGCTGGGCTCGCCTGGCGATTTAAAAGTAATGTTTGTGTAAGAACGATGGTGACATCGAAAAAAGACTTATGTTTACTAATAGGTAGATCACTTACGACCACGTGACAAGTCATACTTAACGATGTCACTAAATTTTTACGTTGAAAACATGTACTTATTATCAGAGCTACTGAAATTGACTCGTGCTATATTTAGAATATGACCTACATCGCTGGTTCCATACGGTTACTATATCTATAAGGCCGCGGCTTAGCTCAGCGAAGCTGGGTTGAAATCCCGTCAGATCATCGGAAAGTATTTTGTTTATTATCTGTAATACTACAGTTAATAATTAACCAGCATGACAAGGAGATATGGTTTTGGCAGTACGTTTTGCACAATTTCCTGTCATTGCCAAAGCTACATTGCAACCAATGCAGTGCCTTTACTTCAAGTAAAAACATCACAATGCCATAACATCATAAACTGTCACTGTAACATCACTGTCTTGAAAATCTAGTGTTGTTTTGTTCAGAGATTTAAATTTTTTTCTCTGAGATCTCAAAAAGAGTGAATTTGAATGATAAATAGAATATCACCCTCGTGTGTTTTTATTTGAAATATACCAACAATCGTTGATGAATGTAAAAAATATTCATAACTTTCAGCAATTCGTGTTGATAGAAATTAATTTTGTGAAATTAACTTTGAGTTATACTCGTGTTAATATTACTGCTGTTATCCAGTGTTGTATAAATTATCACCCAAATTGTTCAGTCTAAGTAAACCTAGCCTCACTATTATCCGTTACACTGCTATACTGTGTAACGGATAATAGTGAGGCTAGGTTTACTTAGACTGCCAAATTGTTCGACAAATCACAATCTCCTTCATCTGCCTATGTGGCACCAAGCATGCCTTTTTAAAGGCTTTTCTTGTTTCCATGGCTGCGTTCGTTTTGCTCAGAGTATGTCGCACGAGCGTTGAACTTCCTAATCGAACGACCATAGTGTCACTCTCGTGTGCACTCTAGAGTCACTCAATGTCCCTCCTGCCAAATCGGGGAGGGAGAGTGAGAGTAACGGAAGTACGTCAATTGACACGGTGTTTATAACATACCAAAGACTGGCTTACTTCAATATAAGTCTGTTTTAACACAATCGCAACAAACCGATGTTAGGTATAGATTTGGTTGAAGGGAAACAATATTATATCGTTGATTTTGAAGACTCTGTGTTGTTAGAATTTAACTGATAAAATATTTGTGAAAATTCAATTTTTCGGCCATATTGTTTTCAGCCAGGCAACCAAGTGCGACACTCAGTAGAGCATACAAGTTGTCGCTCTTAGTGGAATCCGAGCATGCGCGAGATTACACTCGAGTGAGTCAAAACGAACGCAGCCCATGTGTAGACACAGTGATTTACAATGGATAGCCAGACACACCAAAGCCTGTGCACCTATATTTGTAGGTTTTGTTATATGTATTTTTACAAAGCATCTATAGCGGGGTTGATTATTTTATCGATTCGCCGAAATGACAAGGGCATCTGATTGGTCGCATCAGGACCGACCCTACAAACTGATTGACTATGGATATCGGCAACATGACTTTATCCCTGCTGCTATACGCAGACGACATCGCCCTAATTGCCCCGGATGAAGAATCGCTACAGAAAATGTTAGACGTTTTACAGGAATGGTGCGTGAAGTGGAGATTGGAGGTGAATTTAGGGAAGACAAATGTGATTCACTTTCGTATACCATCAAGGCAGAGAAGCAGCTTCGTGTTTACTTGTGGAGACGAGACAGTGGAATATACTGACAGCTATCGATACCTTGGTTTATGGTTAAACGAACACCTTGATATGAGAAAAACTGTGAGAGAACTTTGCAAGTCTGCAAGTAGAGCGTTATCTTCTCTTTACACCAAGTTTAATAGAGCTGGAGGAATGTCATATGAAGTTTACACCAAGTTATATAAAAGTCTCGTTGAACCTGTGTTATTCTATGGAGCCGGAATCTGGGGAATTCATACGTACAGAGAGGTACAGACCGTACAGAACAGGGCCTGCAAGTACTTCCTGGGTACTGGAGCATAGCAACACGAGGAGATATGGGGTGCACGTATTGCGCAGTAAATCAGCGTACAGAGGTATGCAGACTCCTCACAAGACTCGACACTATGGAAACTAACAGAATCGTCAGTATCATACACGAATGGGGGAAAACACAACCGAAATCTTGGGAAAAGAGAGTGTTTAAGCTGCTGGAAAATCTTGATGCTACATATATACTTGGAGCAGATATTGCAAATAAGAGGAAAGTGAACGATTTTAAAGAAGTTTTTACTCAATGCAACCTCAACGATTGGACACGTGAACTTTGGAACGACAACAACAAACCAAATGGAAACAAACTCAGCACTTATAGAACATTCAAGAATGACCCGACTATCAGCTGTTATGTCCAAACAGTAAAATATCGAGATCAAAGACGCATATTATCGAAGTTTAGATGTGGTAACCTCCCCTTAGCAAGTGACATAGGAAGATACTACAAGCCTCCTACCCCACAAATAGATACAAGCCTCCTACCCCACTGAACGATAGAGTATGCCAGTTCTGCGCAGATACAAGTCCCACGGTGGAAGATGAAACGCATTTCCTTATTGATTGTAAATTTTACTCGGATTTGAGATACAAATTATTTACAGAAGCTGAACGTGACGTCCCAGGTTTTATATATATGGATAGTGCTTATAAACTTACTTATATTCTTAACCACAACCATTTACAACCACTTTTAGATTTTACCCTTTTACAAATGTTTAAAAGAAGAACGTTTTACGTATGATACAATTTACTTCTTACAAATATTTAATCTTAATTAAAGAGGGACTGAAATGCTATATGGCAACTATCGGGATTTATGAATTAGTGATAACAATTTCACATGGACTCAACTTTAAATTTCTGAAATCGACCTAGAAACGGCTTAATTACGACTGTATAAAGAACACCGCCTAATTAGGCCGGCGAACAGAATAAAATGCACTGAAGCGTGACTGCCTCGTGACGTGTTAGTAGGTGATGTGATACCCCCTTGTGTGCCCTCGTTATGTAAAACAACACAAGCTAACAGTACAGCTCGATGTTAAACCGTCGATTAAACACCCTAAACAACATCCAAACATCTCAAACCTTCAATAAATCGGTAGATTATTTATTCAACTGGCAATTTGTATTGATGAAAACATAAGACGCTGATTAAAAACGAAGTTGTGCGCATAATGCTACAGCATGTAGGCCTAGATGGTCTCGCTTTGCGCAATGTTGTCATAAGACTGCACGTGAGAACTCGGATGTATATATAAACAATTGCTCCCGTGTGAACTGTTTTATCTTCGTGCACAGTTGTTGGTTGTTATTGAATATTACTTTAGTAGCACAACAGAAAGGATGTTATTATACAATACTATTTTTTTTTACATTTAAACCATTTTTTTAGAATTGGCTTTGACTTTATTTTGTAACAGGATAAAAAAATATATACGTTTTTCTTAGTTATTTCATTTAGTGATGGACAAGATACAATTCTCAATGAAAGACATGTATTGGATGATCACTGATGTCTTGTTTAAAACATTATTTTAATAGGGCATTTCACTGAAAATCTTAATGTTTTCACTCTTGTACACAGAAGAGATATCTTCCACAACAATACCCGATTCATGGCCAAACAGAATGAAGATTTATTAAATGAACCTTATCCAAGATAATTATCAGATAGAGCAAAAACGGTATTCCTAATTTCAGGTTAATCGGTTATAATTTACCAATCGGAGAAAAAAGGGATGTTAAGGAATACAATTGCTATTTGATGTTACCTAATTAGCTGATGTCATAAAATAGCCAGGTGTTGATGATTGTGCATTATATAACCTACCTGCTATAGTCATCATTTGATATCATCTAATTAGGAAACAGACAGGAAATACGATAGACAGTAAAGTAATTGTGTAATAAGTGAGTATCTGATCTAAAGAAAGTAAGTAACACCTGCAGACCAATGTCATTGTTTTTTCAACCTTTTTACACAACGTTCAAATCTAAATGTGAGCATTGTATATTCGGATTATTACCATAAATCAGCCCAAAACTTTGTACTATGTTTTATATTTTACTAATCTCCCTTTTCTCTGCATGCCAAACTGTTCATTCAGTGAAAATGCGAGCTTGAAGCAGAAAATCGGTGTAGTGATCGGAACACGTGAGTTCGATGTAGATTGTCACATTGCTCTGTTTGACCTAACACAGCGGGTCAATTTGGCGTGAAACCATCAATATGATGGGAATTTGTCTACGGAGATATCAGGAGATATTCTAGGACAGTTGACAGCAACACAATGATATAACATACTGTTAATCGCTTTGAAAAGGCAGAACTGCGGATTTCGCCTATCATTTTCCATATAAGCAGACGAACGCTTCGCCTACTGCCACGTCACTTCCGGTATCCCCTGCCCGTGGCCTCTCAGCCTTGTTTTGGTTTGTCGCTGGACGGCGACAAGCAGACGCCTTGTTACGCAATGTTTACTTAGCTGTAGCTTCATTGAGAAACTGTGTATCGTTGCTGTTTTGGCCTAATATTTATGTTATATAGTTATTTGACCAATATCTTTTGAAAAATATATTTAAAAAAGGTTATGCAGCCCTTCTTTAACAACATATATAAATATCATTTCTTTACACTTTACCTATGCAATTATGTCTTATACCTATATTTTACGTGTCTCATAAGTCAATGTGGCTGGGCATTTACTCTTATTATGTGATTATATACTGTACCAATGTGATGAGTTTTATGCGTGACACGCAAATAAAATATTTATCTATCTCTATCAAATTCGGTGTCATTTCCTGTTCAAAGTTCACCTGGACATGGTTTGTCTACGGGATTCCGTCAGATCTTAGATTGGTGTCAAGTAACAACATAAAACAAGAGAGAGACTCTAAGCTTTGATTTCAATGAGATTGTAGTTTTGCATACTTGGACTTGTCTTTTTCAAGAATTGTATGGTTGAGAACATCTTGCAAGTTACGAGTCAACATGATTTCCTTTTTGGCACACATCCCCTTCCACAATTTTCATCCTCATAAGTCAACGAGTCTGTACACAAAGTTTCGGCTTTCTAGGCATTATGCCTATGGAAAAGAAGTCGAAAATGCACAAAGTTTACGACGGATGGACGGATGGACTTGCTATGCCATAAGCCCATCGGCCCTTACAGACCAGGGTCCAGATTTTAGAACTTCTCAATCAGCCACAATAGTCTTAGGCTATTGTTAAGATATGGTAATTGTGACTATCTTAGCCCTTAGAGAGCTTCGAAAATCTAAGCCCTGGTGAGCTGAATGAGTGACTAATTTACTAAATTAACGCAACATTACTGTATCCCGTAGTACACGTACCACTTCCTTGTTCATAGACAGAACTGAAACCGAAAGTAGGACTAAACGTGTAAGAAGAGGTCAATGAATATGATAAAATAGAACAATGGTAAATGTATTCATAACACATATAATACTATAACACAATATGATATCTAAACGATCTGAATGATATGACAAAAGAGCGAACATAAATAATGAATACCAACCTTCATATGCTTCACTCGTCAGCACAACACACCAACCAGTAGTGTGTTCATAAAGCGAGCGCCCGCGCTAGCAGCTCACGTGAGCGGCCGCGTGTATCCTGAACGAATGGGAGCGCTCGCTAGATACTTGATTTCCGGTAGTTTAAAATGAAAACTTGTTGGGATTACTGTAGGGCAGATTTTGAAAACTGATATGCTTGGACATGAGGAATGTGAATAAAATATCAGTAGTCATTGTCACATGCTGTGTATTGCATAACTTTGTCATCAACTGAGAGTCATATTCAACATAGTCAAGCAATTGGTAAAACAATTATGACAAGCCAAAGGAAGTGACCACTTAAACACATTAAAATAGTAGCCTTCGGCAGATCTAACAGATAGCAAAAAGTATTTGAACAGCTCAATAAAGAATTATAAAATCACCAAAGTGCTTAAAAAGAATTTAATGGTATGAAGAAGGTTAAAAACCATTACCAAAAACCAAAACAATGTTAACCATTATGAAGAAAAAAATATCGACATTCAAAAAGTAAAAATGCTTTTCAAAGAAATTTATCTTTATAAGTAACTACACATCAGCATCAATAATTAGTAATACATGTATTTTTTTTCCACAGATAAATGTAGACAGGGAAAATCAGGTATACATATTTTATGAACGCTTCAATTAAATGCAGAGGGTAAAAGCTTCTTACCTCTTATTCTACCTAGTTATCTATTTATTATTGCATTTGAAATATTAGACATGTTAGTTGAAATCCTGATAATAAGAGTATAAGTCTTGAAAAAAAAGGTTAAAATTGAAAACAACTTGTCCAAATATATTTATGATAATTTTTCTTAGATGGATATGTTAAGAATATACATTGAATGAACATTCTAACATGACACGAAAACTAGTTTGAAAATACTGCCTTCTGATTGGTTACTCATAAACATTTTGGAGTAATTATTTCGCCGATAATCACCTCTAATTATTTACGACCGCTTTACATTCCTCCGCGCACGCGTATACAATCTGCACTCAGCGACTTTCTGTTTGTAAACAATAAACATGTTGGCGACGACACTTCAAATTTCAATATCAGAAACTTGACGACATTTTGAGACACCTATAAAATTTTAATCGATTGACCAGGTTTTTGGTATTTGTTTGATAGTGTTTTTCTTACTGCTTCGCGATGTAAATAAATCACAGTACAACAAAATCAACGATCGCACGGCTTTCATTCAGCGATTCGTCAAGTGAACGGAAGCGACTTTTTTCCTTAATTTTGCAGTTCTATGCTGTCACTTCCCCTACCTCTAATTTACAAGTGACCACGTTTCCTGTCACAGTGTTCCCAACCATGACATAAAATATAACTTTCTTGGCAGCTTCCATTAAGTTTGAAACAGTTTGAAACCGACACGCAGAGAACAACTATTTTCAGAGTAACGTCCCTTGATTTGGCCAGTCCTTGTCGCTCTTGAAGGGGTGATAGGTCGACGCTTGTATTTAGGTAAAAAGTCGTTATTTTGACGACAGTGAAATCTGTTTTATATTTATAATATGCTCAATAGATTAAAGATAAGTCTATCTAAACACGTTTTTTCTGTATGTAACGACATTTTTATTGTTGTGTGTTCATTATGAAAGTGGACTGTACCGTTGTTTTGCAAGTGAATGGAACCGGTCTGCACCGGTTTGACCTAATCACATTGCTTTTGCGCAAGTCAAAATAGTTCCACCTTTTTTTACTAATTAGTCATGTTAGAATGGTCATAAATCCATTCTGTTTTTTATTTTGGGGTTGTATGTCGTGCATTCTTTACCCCTAAATAAACATTTCAAACCTCGCAAGCTCGGTTTGAAATTATATTTAGGGGTAAAGAATGCACGACATACAACCCCAAAATAAAAAACAGAACGGATTTATCCCCTAATTACATGGAATGTAGAGGCCATATGAACATAAGCAGAACAAAAGCCATATGGATTGGTACAACCCTAGGTAGTAAGAACACTTTACTTAATAATTTGTATTTAGACTGGCACGGTAGGAATACTGTGCAACACTTGGAATAACTCTAGTCTCTGGATTCTCATAATGATTAGTTCTTAGCACAAGCAAATACTTAATACATGTAATTTAGTCACTTCCTAGATGGCTAAGAGGATATATGACTAATTGGGAAAATCTCTGTTATTTAAACTTAAGCAAACTCTACCCTAATATACATCTCTTCTGCTCTTGCTACCCCACTAATTCATTCATTAATGAACTCAACAAAATATATTTTATAAATAATAAAATAGATAAAATAAAAAGGTAAATATGGAGGTCTTAAGATAATTGACAGTATTTTACATTGCCTAAATTTACATGTTAATTTTTCTTTGATGGATGTTTTATCAGCATAGAGGTTGTTTTATTTTTTTTATGAAAATGGTTTTCTCATAGTTGAAAAAAATGGTAGAAAAAGAAACATTTTTAGACATACCGGGGTTTTCCAAAAGCAGAACCTTTATTTAGAAGCCCACGGGCTACTATTCAGAAAAAAAATATTTCCAATTAGAAGCCCATTGGCTTCTATTTTAATCCAAAGTGTGTCAAATGAACGTGGCCTTCCCTTCCACAACACCAATAGTTAATGTTATAACGGTATCTCTTTGCGATGTCGAAAGTGTTATCCGCGGGGGGTTGCAAATACATGGAACATATAGACAGTTCGCCCAGGTGGTTCAATTGGACTTTTTTCAGGTCAAGAGTGTTATCAGTATTTAATATGGTCTATTCTAACTTCAGACAAAATTTAAAAGCATAGTAATAGCTTAGAAAGTGTTTCTTGATGTTTCATCTCCTACATGTTCATGACAGGCCCGTAGCACCAGTTTCGTGAGTGGGTAGGGGGGCAACTTTTCAATATTATGACTCAGTGGCGGGCAACTTTTAACATTCTCAGCTAAGTGTCATTTTCGCTTACATGTTTGAGTCTGTTGAGCTACGGGCCTGCATGAAACTGATAAGTTTCAAAGTGTTCTATTTGTCTTTTCCCAATCATGTGAATTCATTTGCTTTATCAACACTATATCCAAAATCCTTGCATACAAATATATTATTATGTTCAGTAATTCCATGGGTATAAATATAAAATTCGAGACAATCTGGATTACAATTTTTGGAAAACATTGTTCTAGTCTATATAGGTCAAACATAAATACTGAACTTCTAGACAAGATATAAGTTTTTACAAACCTTTGCTAATACTTTGTCTTATATATTCAAACCAGTTTCGCACATGCGTGCAAAATTAGTTTGAAATCAAATAATGTAATGATATGATTAAAATATTTGAACTTTCGAACCCTTGTTTCTCACACTGGACTCTCATGAGTTTGATGATGTCTCATTCATTTAATTCTTAAACGGTATAGTTTTTTCGTAAATCAAAATAATTAACGTGCTCTCCATTTGAAAGGATACTTTCAGGAAAAGCAAAGTTGATATGGAATGGATGATTTAGGAAGGTCATATAACTAGTATGCATGTAAATGTTTTTGAACTTTTTACGTTGTAACATTGATATGTCCTTTTTCATTATCATTAAATAAAGTTACACTCACAATTTGGTTTGCTTGGGATAAACATGCACGTTATGTGAGATGTTTTTAACTAGGAAAAATTAGCTTTTTCGATCTTTTTCAAACCACATAAATGAACCATTAATCATGCTCACTGATTCACTTTAATTCTGATAGTCGTGTTCATTGGTTAAAACAATTAGCATGTGTCATTTAATGTGGGTGCTACCGTTAATCATTTGATTTGATCATGTTTTGCATACATATTCACTCGGTTTTCTTAGATAATTCTTTAATCAGAATGTTTACAAAATGTAGTCAAGTTTCACTGCTGTTTGTTGCTTACACTATACGATGTCTTGCTTTTAATTGAATATTTTCCCGTCAAAACTGAAATCTAAAGGAATATCAACATATTCCTTACATTCAGTAAATAAAATACAATGGCCTGCTTGTGCTTTGAAACATTAGGGTAAACAAAGACCAAGATATTTTGATTGTTGTTGTTGCATTTACAGATATTAGCAAATATAGAATTCTATAATTTGTGTGACTCATAACGCTGCTACTTAAAGATAGATATTTCAGATAAATGAAAGAAATACTTATGTTCAGGAAATATTTTCTAAATATTGTTTTAGCTTTTGATTTTCTAGTTAAAATAACATTGAATTATGATTTTTATTATTTGTCACCAACCTATGTGTTATCTGCTACATCCAACAGCAACATGTAAGTATCGAAATAGTCCAATGCAACTGAATCTATATTTAAATATCTCAGTAAATCCACAGTGTTCTTAAAGAAGACTGTTTCTATTTTACAAATATCAAAAAGAGAATCTATCACACAAGTTTGTAGACATTAAATATCAATCTGGAACACTGTTTACAAGCTGCTACCCTTGTTTACCCTGGATTAACAAAATCTACAAGGGTTTATTTTCCCGTGTTTCAAAATAGAGATTAATTCATAGGCATAAGGTGAAACATGAAGGTAATGCATCCCCATAATAGCAAAATATTATAAGTTGTATGCTTCACACGAGGTTAATGCGGTCTGATGTACAATCTTTGTATAATTGTTGCCCGAGCCGTTAGGCGAGGACTGACATTTCTACAAAGATGGTACATCAGAACGTATTACCCGAGGCAGACGCATACAACGTATGTACCTACAGTGATGTCAGAAGAAAATATATTCATTTTTTGAACTGTCAATAACGGATGAGCTATTACCGCTTGGACGCATTGTAACCAATTGGCGTCATCCACCCCGACTGAAATGTTATGAGTTGTGTCACGTACATTTACTGGCCGAGACATGCTTAAAAACAATTTTATCTTAATTCTATAGCATGTTCAAGTAATGCAAAGCGGAGATTGTTTCCAAATATAATATAAATAGATGAGAATGCAAATCTATAATCATTAATCACCAAAATTCATGTAGAATGATTGTACAAGGTATAAACAAATGTATAGAATGCATTACATGACATATAAGTTTGAAACAATGACATACTTGACAGTCATACAAAGAGAACGAGCTATAGGGATAGTGCAGACGGGGTCGACTTACAATGATGTTGCCTCTGATGTCACCCTATTACGGGTTAAACACTTCTTCAGCGTTAAAGACAGATTGGAAGCACCATTGACAGACCAAGAAAGGAAGGTCCACGCGTCACAACCCAAACTGAAGATAGGTACCACCGTCAGGTACACCTGAGGAACAGATATCTACCGGCGTCGTCGTCGGTAAGGACTTCTCCTGGACGTCGAATTAGCTCAAATGCTGTGAGAAGCAGATTTCGGCTCTTTGTTTTCCAACTGGGACTGGAAGGTGTACAGCAGACTTGTACAGGTTACAGGTTAGCTTGGGCTCGTAACGTCCGACGCTAGCAGAATGGAAACTGCCGAACATTAGTGGAATTGTCCTGATCGAAAGGTTCGCATGCGACAAAAAAGCCCCAAATTCGTAAGGAACTTGTTAATATCTAGAGAGAATAATGGCGTTTGATACCAGCTGCCTTCATTATTCACAATTTCTGAGGAGACGTGTTCTAGGGTGTTTGAATGCCAATTGGGGTCTTACTATATATTGAAAAAACCCAATAAAATTATGAATTTAACACGTGTTTGTTATTGTTTTATGTTGATCGGAAACTAGACAATGTTGTTCATGTAATTCATATTGCGTTAGACCAAAAAACTATGATTGGGTATCAAATTATTGAATGACAATGTTATTCAGTAACATTTGGCTATCAAATGCAGCAGACGGTTGCACCATAACTTGAACACTTAAACAATAATTCGTAAATAAAAGGTTGGTAAGGTGTCTTTTGGCGTTTAGTTTAAACCCTAAAATGTTGGAACAAATATTTCTGACTGAAGTAAACTTTTGAAAGTCATAGAGTGAGCTATCATAAAGAGTAGAATATCAATCTTTATAAACGTATATATAGCTTGTTGTTATAATTTATTTAAGCCTTTTTATAAGATAACGAACAGTGAAAATACGGTTGAATTTCAATATTGAGGCATAAAATGCACGTTAAATGCATATGGAAACTGGTGTTTAAGGCAGGGGAAATATTAATGCAAGTTAATTATCTTTACAGGAGCAAACATATTTCCCCTGCAAAACTGAGTCTAAAACGTTAACAATTGACCTAAAATCTCCGTTCGGTTGGAACTTCCTTGAATTTATTTATCCAAATAATCCTTTGAAGAAATTGAAAGTAATTTCTTTGCAAAATAATAACTACATTTGCATGTATAATGAGTTATAAGGAGTAATAGTTTTGCTAAGAGGTTGATCAGATAAGTTCATCGTTCTTAATTGAAAATAGGGGAGACCAGGGCAAAGCGCGCCCCCGAGGCAAAGTGACCACGCGGTTTTTCTTCAAACCTATCGACAAATGGAGTAATTTGTCATTACCAACGAATGGAAGTAACCGCAATGATGCGTTGTGGCCAACGCTGGAATCATTTGCCTAAGTTGTGGACGCAGAATTTCAAATATTCGAAAAAACGCGATTTTAGTATAAGGAGCGGATATGTCTCAAATTCAAATATTTCATAAAAATACAAAACGGAACATTGAACTCTCGTGCACATGAAACATGAATTGGTATCATTAATTCATTGATTAATGAAATTTGTAATTACTTGCTTTAATGACTTTCTGTGATGTACTTAACAAATGCTAC
This sequence comes from Steromphala cineraria, assembly GCA_916613615.1. NCBI lineage: Eukaryota > Metazoa > Mollusca > Gastropoda > Trochida > Trochidae > Steromphala > Steromphala cineraria. The sequence goes on from OU744721.1 coordinate 78,802,843, forward strand.
CCTTGATGGGGCAAAACGCCCCGAGGGGAGCGCTTTGCCCCGTGTGTTATAAAATTATCTTTTTGGTTAACATATTGGTGTAAAAGTTATTATTTTACATTTCTTAAGCAAAAAGTGTAAAGGAGAACTATCATTTTCATATCAGCATTCTGCTTTATTTTATAAAAAATGAAATATACCATTTTACTTAAAGGGTTTTGTTTTGTTACAGAATGACGACAAGTGGCAGTTACAAAAACATATTTTTCTGTTGTTTTTTTAAATCATGAAAATATAATTCATTGTTTATTACTGTTCAACCCTAAACGATAAGCAATTTATGCCGTTCTGCCAAGTTCGACATAAAATAAATGATATGAATTCTTTAATTCATCAATATAACCAATTCAATTCTTCTTTTATTCTATTTATTACTGGTTTTGATATTCAATAACCTACATTATTAACACTTTCGTAGTTGAAAGAAATGTACATGTACCAACCGTAACGATATTTGGTCATTGAGAATGTTGAACATGTAGGTCCATGACATGTTAAGGAATATTTTGCGCACCCTTGCATATATTGCCAACTTCTATGTTAATTCTATCCTTTATATTGGTTCGATAGTTGCCTTGCATTATTAAGATGATAGCTTTTGATTTGTATTGGCTGATTATTGATGTGTAATATCTATTACATTCTGTGTTGGTTTTGAAATGGGGCAAAGCGCCCAGGGGATTGGGCACTTTGCCCCTAACTACAGGGCAAAGCGCGCCCCCTCAATCAAAATATATTTACGTAAATATATCCTTATGCCGAAATGGTAGATTAAAAAAGCATGTGCCATGTAACAGTCTATCTGATAAGTATTAGAGACAATGTGCAAGTTGCGTTCTGTATATGTCGAGGTGCCCACTAGACGCACTTATATGTTAGGGGGCGCGCTTTGCCCTGGTCTCCCCTAATCATCTTATATCTTAGATAATTTTTCTTATCAAATATTTGGAACGATATCATCAATAATTAAGCAGCAGGTTGATGACCTGGAACAAAAAGTATTGTACTTTATGGTGTCACAGCAATCACTTGTAAGTCAAGTATGTGATCGTACGTACAAGTTCTATTTTTAAACTATATATGCTTAGCGATATGGCTTCGTTGTTCCTTTAGAATATATAGGTTTGTGTATTGGAGAGAGATTTCCGTGATAAAAAATATTTATCTATTTGATCTTGTTGGTATGTTTTTTCGATTGCTAAGTCTCTTGTTTTTATATCTGTCCTGCAAACATTGTCCTAGACCTTAAAAGCCACATAGGTTTCATTACTGACTTTCTTTTCATAATTAGTTAAATATGAATGTACAATTTGTTTGAATGATTAACAAATGGATACGTTCCCGATAAATGGATCATAGTGAAACTAAACCCCATTACTATGTTAACCGAGAGAGAATTTTACTAGATGACCATTTGATGACACATGTTTTGGCGGGATAGGATTTATCACTGTCAAAGAATTTCGGATCAGTTATGAATGTGATTGTTAAATAGCTATTGCTGAAGCGCTCTATTTCCATTCCTCTATCATAGCAATTACAAAATGTTATTATAAATAAACAAAGGCAATTTGCGAGAAATCCCATTTTATTCTTCAGTTGGAGGAAATAAATATTGATAAATATTACTTGATTTACAAAAGGCATATGTACAATGTTTAGTGACATGCTCTTTGATCATAGGCATTGAATCCTCACAAAGTACAGAGATAATCATAAACAGAATTTGAAAAAAAGTTTGCCTCCTCGAAGGCCTCATCAGATAAAGTTGTAATCGTTGGTTAATCATGAACATCTTAAATCATGATTCATGATAAAGACAAAGGCTAGTAAGATCCATCGGTGTACATGCTGGTGTACATGCTTCTGCTCTTGCTCCTCCAGGTGTCCACCGTCTCATCAGCTCTGCTCTGAGCTTCATCCAGTTCCTGCTTCATCTTGCGGTACTTGGACATGTTGACGGCTGCCATGCTCTCCTGCAAAGCAGAATAATAAATTCTTGAATACAGCTAAGACTCTAATCTAAGGACTTTAATCACTAATGACTTTGGAACACATGTTTACTGACACGATCATTGATTATATAACAGTGAGCTGAACAATTGTTATTTCTTACCGCATCATCAGCCTGTGACTTGAGAGTCCTCATCTGAGCGTTCTGCTTGTCAATGATGTCCTGCAGTCTGTCAATCGTCTTCTTGTTCTCATCAACCTGGTAGCTCATCTCCTTCACACGGCGTTCATGTTGACGACTTGCCTTGATGGCGTCTCCATTCCTCATCTGTTCCCTCTCAAACTCAACCTCAAGGTCGTGGATCTGAAGTGGAAATATTATTCACATATGAAAAAGTAGAACAAAATTTAGTGAATACTGATTCACATGTTATAAGTACCTCATATTGAGTTAGCAGCTAAAACAAGTTAACACATTATACAGCTGACACCAGCATACATGTTTGGTCTTGCTACCTTTTCCCTCGTAATTACATTACTTACCATCTTAGCTTTGGAGGTTTCAATGCTGCTGGCCTTTGCTTGAGCAGACTCACAATTATGTTCAGCCTCGCTCAGTCTCATTTGCAGGCGGCGTCTGAAAAAAATTAAATCATATAAATGAAGGAAGCATATAAAACGCGTCTTTTCTTTGTTGAATTAAGAATGCAGGAACCATATGCGAAGTTTGGAAATCTTATCTGTTCTGCTGAATTGTGAATGCTGAATAAAACATAACTTACTTTGCCTCTTCAAGCTCATCGACTCTGGTCATGCCTTCAGTCTCATATTTGCATCTCCACTGAAGCATCTCCTGGTTGGTCTTGGAGAGTTGGCGCTGTAGAGCTGCACGAGCCTCCTGCTCCTCCATCAGTTGTTCCTTGAGAGAATCCATGTCAGTCTTCATGTTCCTCATCTCCGTCTGAGATCTCTGCCGGATCTTAACATGTTCAACATAGCAAAATGTCATTATTTCCCCCGAATGAATTTGTTTATGAATGGCTAACGAAAACATTCCAATATAAATTGAGATTTATTCAGAATTGCATTAACATGTTGTTCAACATTATATTTTTGTTGTTAGTTGAAGCTGATATGAGGCTATAGAGCATTGCTGAAAAACCTACCCTCTGTTCATCATCACAGACACGTCGGATTTCCTCCATCTGCACACAGACAGCTGACTTCTCCTTGTTCATCTTGTTGAGTTTGTGTTCAGCCTCCTCAAGTTGACGGGCCAGATCAACAGACTCGGTCACCAATCTGTTCTTCTCAATATGCAGCTCTCCGATCTGACGGGAGCTGTCGTCGATCTGAGCATTGAGGTCAGCCAGCTGAGACTGCATCTGCTTGGACATGGCGTCCGAACATCCGCCCTACAAAGCAGAATGAATTCACCTGAGATTTTTTCCACAAGTTTTAGAATATCTTTATTTTAATTTGTGTCCATGCTTATTAGTCTTTAAGATTATTATAAATATTGTTTTAATTTAACAATTAACTTACCTTATTTTTCTTTGCATGTTCCATCTCGTCCTGAAGATCACACATCTCAGCCTTCATCTGGTTCTTCTCCTTTTCAAGTCTGTCAACAAGATTTTTATGTAACATTAAATTAAGATCTATTGTCTTAGTCACATCGTAAATTAAGATATGTTTCTTAGTGTTATTCGATATTTATTTGTGAGGATGAACCGTGTCGTTGGATATCTCACCTGGCCTTGACCTTCATCAGCTGCTCCATCTGTTCTGTCATCTCCTCCATGGCGTCCTTCTGCTTCTTACGGATTGCAGCCAACTGAGCGTCGTGGCTGGAGGAAGCTTCTTCCATCTCCTGCTTCAGCTTCTGACAATCCATCTCTCGCTTCTTCAGGGTGTCAGTCTGTGGAGCAGATATGGATATAGAGTTAAAATTATATAAATGCCAAATCCATTTTAAAAAAAACCAACCCATTTTCTACCATATCATTTCTGCATATTAAAACTTAATAAACAATAAATAGTTAATCTGCAGTTGTCTATAGGATATATTCGTTAAAGTTCGGATGCTAATTTAAATACTGAAGTGTGTAATGTGCTGTTCTAATTACCATCGATGTGATGGTTGAGTTGGCCTCTTCAACATTCTGACACATATCATCAAGCTCGTTAGAGAGTTGAGTCCTCTGCTTCTCAACCTTAAAACAAGAAGAAAACATGATTAAAGCTCAAATACAATTGCTTTGATATAAAGTTAATTGACTCTCGTTGTCCAGAATATGAATGAATTTTGTTTTAATACAAACCTTGCTTCTAGTTTGCCTTTCAGCTTCAAGTTGTTCCTGACACTCATCAAGGTTAAGCTGGAAAAGAGAACAAACGAGGTGAAGTAATCATATCAGGTCACCTTACAGATATGCTGTGCTGGCTGAATTGATTCCTTGAGAATTGTTCAAAACATATTAGATATAGAAAAGTATCTAGAAGCAGATTTATACTGTATTAAGTGGATATTCCGAAATGTAGTAAGTAAAATTAGTCGTTTTGGCTGTTAACGAACTTGATGTGAAATTCGAACATTCAAACTCACAGTGAGTTCTTTGATCTTCTTCAGTTGCTGCACTCCGTGGTTCTCCAGTTCTTCCACCTGGTTCATCAGACCAACTATCTCCTTCTCCTTCCTGGCAAAAGATTAACGTAGCAAATGATGCATTGTTACTTTGTATTTAAATCATGACCCCAAGAGAAATCATTAATCATTTGCACTTATTATGAAAACAGAACACAATTTCTTTTCGCATGCGATTGGCTGTTTCATTCAGTTCAAATGTTTAGCTAATTTGATGATGTAGTTTTGCTCACTTCTTCAAAGTTTCCTCAAGATCGTTCTTCATTCGCTCCAAGTCGTCACAGTTATCTTTCGATGTCTTCAGATCATGTTCAACTTTCTTCTTGGCTTTCTCAACATCAGCACGGACCTTCTTCTCATGGTCAAGCATGTCTTCAAGCTGGAGTATACAAGATTATGACAGCATTATGTTTAACTTTTCATGCAGATGGTTTCAAATGCTTGATATTCAAAGCATAATTGTTCATAAGTAACAGAGTCTTTATGATGAACCTTTGGGTTAAGAAGTATAATAAAGACGATTTATTGGTGCAAATCATCTTACCTCAACAATAACTGCCTCAAGCTTTTGTCTCAGTTTGTTGAGGTTAGAGCATTTGGTTTCTTCTTCTTGGAGACACGTTTCTGTCTTGTTGAGTTTGTCATCCACTTCCTTCTTGGCCTTCGTGAGCTTGGCAAGAGACTCTTCCAACTGAGCCATTTCACCAGTTAGAGTTTTAATTTGACCATCCTTGTGCTTGATGTCATGTTCACACTGCAAACGAAAAACAGTCAAACTTAGATATATTGCCTGTGTGTTTCTGTAAATTACAATGAAATTCAGAAATCGGTTAAATATACGCTTAATATACAGAGTAAATGTTATGGATTAACAATTCTTTTCGGGATAATAATCATGAATTGGCAAAATCACTTGTAACAAATAGTAAATTTTCTGACCTTAGAAATCGTGGTCTCAAGATTTTCAACGTTTGTCTTCAGAGTACACATCTCAGAGTCCATTTGCATTTGTTTTTGTGTCAGGTTGGTAATGGTATCTTCAGACTCAACGAGTCGTTCATCAAGCTCCTTAATCTGGGCATCACTTTCAACCTTCTCGGCAAGCAGCTGTTCTATTCTCTCTTCGTGCTCATCAATGGTGTCTTGCTGAGTCTGGACCTCAAGGGAGAGGTTGTTCTTTGCTTCTGACAAGGTAACATTGGCTTCTTCAAGTTCCTTGCACCTTTGCTTTACCTTTTCAGACTCATCTTTAGATTTGGCGAGAGCTTCTTCCTTTTGTTTCATCTCGTCTTCTTCAGCAACAGCAGTGAGAAGAGGCTTGATCTTGGTGTAGAATCCCCACCAGACCCAGTTTCTCATGGCCAACCATTTGCGGATGTTCTTCTGGACAAGTTCCAGAGCAACCCTCTTGTCATGGAGATTCTTCAGGTATTTACGCATCAGGTACCCTCTGATATGAGATTGGAAAAGGGCAACTATGACGGACAGACGTTCGTCTCTGAGTTCCTCCAGGTAACCAAGAACACCAGCTTTGAAGAAAACTTTAGTGTTTCCAAGACGATATTCTTCCTTGTCCATCTCTAGGGCTTCAAGGATTTTTTCAGCAACAAGCTTTCCCTCAACGAAGCCTTGAGGAATAGCATTTGGGGCCAAGATAGAGTACCTTTAGAAAGAATAAAACATTAAATATGTATTGTTATGATGATATCTTTATAAAGTATGAAAAGGTTTAAAAGTAAGGAGGGAAATATTCACTACACCAAAATACCATAACAATATCTACATAAAGGTTGTAGACAGTAGACTGTTGGACTATGCTTTGAAGTTTATTTTTTGTCATCTATGGTAGTCATTATTTAAATTTGTTAACATAACGTTCCTACCTCTGTTTGAATTCAGAATAGATGACTCTGCTTGGGAAGCCCTTCCTACAGATACGGATACCCTCAAGTACACCGTTACACTGCAGCTGGTGGAGCACAAGGCTAGCATCAATCAGACCTGGAGTCTTGGTCTCGTTGGGGATGATACAACGCACGAAGTGAGGGTGAGTTGTGTACAAGTTCTTCATCAGCTTGTTTAGAGATTCCTGAAATAGATCCATAAAAAAATTTAGTTTTCAGATTGTGCACAGTACAGTGGTTTTTTTCCACTTGGTTTAGTTACTCGGAAACAGAATTGATAAACTAACAAAACAACACTAACCCTGTGAGTAGCTGAGATGGTCTGGAAGGCAGAACTCTTCTTCTTCTTCTTTCCACCACCAGCTGCATCACCCTCTGAAAATAGCGAGTGAAATGTTTAGTCAATCAATATACAATTTAGTGTTAATAAAGCATACTATGACATAATAAATAGAAAAAAAATCGCAACATGTTTATTGTCTTAGTGACTTAAATCTTAAACTGTTAATCTTGGCTGAAAAATGTTCATGCCTACCTCCTTCAGGTGATGAGAAGAGCAAGGCAACAAGAGGTTCCTTGGATTGTTTCATGAGGTCGACAATTGTCTCATTGACTGGATCCTTGTTCTTCTCGAGCCAGCCTCCGATGTTGTAGGGAACAGTTCCTGCATAGTGTTTCAGAGCAAAGTCACCATGTGCACCTCCCTTCATGGACTTGGATGGTTTCAAGAAGTTGGGAGATTTGCCCATGTGGTTCTGGGTAAGTTTATCCTTGAAGGTTTTGTCAGAAGCCTTGGGGAACATGCACTCTTCCTCGAGGATGGACAGGATACCCAGTGGCTGTCAAAGAGAGGTCATTCCAAGATAATTATCTCAAATTCACAATGTACATTTTTAAATTTAATCAAAAATTATGTTTTAGCTGATGTAGAAAGAATTTAAATGTATCTAAACCTTCAGAAAGAAAGAAAGTATAGTCATAACGATGTTCTGTAACATATGAAAATAAAACTAAAAAATATCGTGCTGGTGAGCTAGCATTCTTATGTAGTCAGACTTTATTACCTTTTCGATGAGTTCAATGCAAGCTTGCAGATCCATGCCAAAATCGATGAACTCCCACTTGATGCCTTCCTTCTTGTATTCTTCCTGCTCCAGCACAAACATGTGGTGGTTGAAGAACTGCTGGAGACGTTCATTGGTGTAGTTGATGCACAACTGCTCGAAGCTGTTGAACTGCAATGTATATATATGATAATAAATTAACAAAGTGTCCATAGGCTGTTGATAATGAACATATAGTCTTATACGTGTTATTTACACACTATGTCAAGAAAACATATAAAACATGATAAAACTTACATCAAAGATTTCAAAGCCAGCAATATCCAGCACACCAATGAAGAACTGCCTTGGTTTCTTGGTGTCAAGACTGTGGTTGACTCTTTTTACCAGCCAGTTGAAGACACGATCGTACAGAGACTTGGCCAAAGCTCCAACAGAGTACACGACCTGATTCTTGGTACGACCCTGGGTGACGTAGTCCATAGCAACCTTGATCTTTGGTTTGCACAAGGCCTTGAGGAAGTCACCATTATTGACACCCAGAAGGAAGGAAACCTTCTCAGCCTCAGCAGTTCCATCGGGCTCAGCCTGTTCACCCTTCTGTTTGAATTTCATCTCACCCATGTGGAGGATGGAACCAGTGCATTTGTAGGCGCTGGTCTTCTCATCAGCAGTGAAGCCAAGGACGTCGAAGGCAGCCTAAAGAAAGAAAGTTGTTCAATTTTAACTCTCCTAAACTTTAATAATTTTTTCTGCAACACAACCCTTTAAATCTTCAATGTGCTTTTATCAAATTAGGCTGTACCATTCACTTAAACAAATTTATGTATCAGATTTACGCATTTGGCAGCTGACGGCAAGGAAATATTCTTACGTCTGTCATCTTCATTTCTTCAACATCATCAATACCGTTGACAGTAAGTACTCCCTGGTTGATGAAAGTGAAAAGCCCAGCGTCGGGGTTTGCCAGGATTGTTTCTGAAATACAAATGTATTGTTTAGAATTGATATAATGTAATCAAATGACTAAGATTACTAATAAGACAACAAATATTGTTCGATTGTAACAAACACAACTTGACTGACATCATTTGACTCACCGGTGACTGATGGTACAGCTCCAGTCAGCATCTGGTAGAAGATGTGGTAGTTTCTCTCCACGGACTGTTGGTAGGTCACACGGGACTTCTCAAGCAAGTCTGAAAAGAAGAACAGTAATGAATGGTTTGCGAGAACGATTTAAGTATTTTAGAAATATTCTTTAGAAATAATTTGTGTTGAATATTATCAATACTTACAGGTTTCAATGTCAGCTCCTGCAATCTTGCCAGATGTTGCAAAATGGATTCGGACGAATTTTCCCTGAAACAAGAGTAAAATGCTGCAATGTCAACATTTCATAACCGATTTGTAATTGTCTTCGCATTAATCTTTTAGGATTTAACTTAGTTTTCGATCTTTTGGAAATAATGTTACTTACGAATCTGGAGGAGTTGTTGTTACGGGACGTCTTGGCGTTACCGTAGGCCTCAAGAACAGGGTTAGCCTGCACAATCTGGTCTTCAAGGGAACCCTGCAACAAAAAGGAACTCGCCTATCAACCACCAGAAAACGCAAATCAAAAAAAGTGCTGTCAAAAGCATACACTTTGAGGTTTGATGAAAAGTGTTTTGTATTCTATTAAGGTTTTAATCTTGAAATAACTTTAGTTTTAAATTCTACCTTCTTCTCCTCCTTCTCTGCGCCATCATCAGCCTTAGAGGCGGCGGCGACGTAGGCGAAGTAGGCGATAACCTTCTTGGTGTTCTCAGTCTTACCAGCTCCAGACTCGCCACTAGAATGTGTAAGAAATAACAATAAACTTGCCGTATCATTACTTAACACATCAAAATTTGATGAATATAATAAAATAAGGAAAAATGTACCAATATTTGTTTTCATGATCAGCGCTTAGAGATTTTTGTAAGTGAGAGTGTCATTAAAATTATCTAGATATTAAGTAAGCTAAGCAAAACCAAACTTACGTGATCAGCATAGATTGATTTTCACGATCTGTAAACCAAAACACAATTTTCAAAAGTAAACAAAAATATATTTTAACAGAATAATAAATTTACTGTTCAAACATTTAAGTATACAACTCCCTAAAAAGCAGTATCACAATTTCTTTGAAGTCTGATATGCATTTTATTAGAGGAAAGCCATGATCAAATATTTGTATGTGTTTCTTACCTTGCACCATGAACTGGTAGGCGTTGTCTGAGACAGAGAACAAGTGAGGGGGCATCTCAGTCTTCCTCTTGCCCCGGTATTTACCCACGATTTGTGGGGTGTAGATTGGTAGACGACGGTACGGGTTGATGGCGATACAGAACAGGCCGGAGTAGGTCTGTAAAATAGAGAACAATGTACGATCACAAATTATCACCATCGAGTGACATATGACTTTAAAAACCAGCGGCACAATCAATCACCAAAAACCTTAAAACCATTATGATATAGTTTTGTATTAAGATATCAAGGCATAAAACATCTGGTTATTTTTTCAAAATCATGGCCAATGTTATCTGGTGTTTCACTTTCACATTTTCTATTTTCTCACAGGGAAGTGACAAGGTTCATGCCAACCGCCAAAACCTATGCAGTTTGAATATAACTTATTTAAGGTCACCATTGTACATCATAACGCTTTTTCTCTGCACTTGAATAAGCATTGTTACAAACAAATTTGCTCAAATTAGACTATATGAAATTGCAAATAACGTACATAGATCATTCCTGAAGTGTATCTGGCTCTCAGGTTGTACAGAACGCTGGCTTCGTTCAGGTACGTCAGTTCAGCAATATCTTCGAACTTCTCGTATTTGGGAGGGTTCATCGACTGGATGTCATCTTTCTTCAGAGTTTTGGTCTGCATCATTTGAAAAATGTTACTCGATGTGAAATCAGATGAGCAATTACAAAATGGCTATTCATTTTTCATCATTAACTTATCAGAACACACAAAACTGTGATCAATCTTTTAATGTTTATTCAAAATTAAGACATGTAATAGATACTTTCGGTTCTCTGAAGGTATGTTTTGCCACATAATTGCCAATAAATCTTAAGCAATTACAAATGAAATTGATTCAAAACACTTCAAGATGTATTTTCATCGATATAATGATGCGAAGTACCTCGTTAGATTCCGTGATGAGAACGGTGACCTGATCACCGGAAGTGCTTTGGATCTCGCCTGCAACGAATCCCTGTTCATCATGCGGTACCCAGCATGCCTTTTTAGCATCAAAGGCTTTGTTTTGTTCTTTCAGAATCTTCTTGCGGTCGATAGCAAGGTACTGCATATCGGGATCGGCGGGATCGTAAGAGGCCATGTTGACTTTAGTGACAAAGACGTCGAAATCAAGAAAGATAACAGTCGATCAGCTGAAAGAAACATAGAGCCATGAAATCTTGTTGTCTTTCAACAAATATAAATAAATGAAGACAATTTTTTTAAATTGTAGTTTTTACCTACTTCAGGATTAAATGTTACGCTGATGTTGTGAATCCTTTAAGCATTCACGTGTACCCATTTCATATCACATTAGTGATATTTAGAGGATATTTGTCTTTTCTTGACAAATACCATGTTTATCTCATCGAGTGAGGAAGAAAGTTTATATTTTCACGAGTGGCGCAACTTTTCTGCCTTCTGTAAATCATATAATAAATTCATTTACTGTACATTTACATTTACTGTACATTTCTAACTCTTTTATACTCGATTTTCTTTCATGTCACAAAGTATGAGAAAATCGTAAAATGTGTGAATATAATTTATCAATACAATCGGTTAGAAAATGTTTTCGTAAATCGCAATTTTGATTTTGATATCATCATAACTATTTTTTTTAAATTATTTTTTCCTAAAAAAGGCATTTACTTTACTTTGTTATATTTAATCCCACATAATATGAAAAACTACAGAAGTATTACAGCTCTTTTTATCTAAAAAATAACTTAAAAAATTGATGCCATTTTTTGACATTTCTCACGTGGCCACAAATTTCAATTGTCTGTAACTCCAAAAATCGTTCGGTGACCCCCATTTTTTATTTCATATATGCATTCTACATATAATAAATAACCAATGTTAAAAAAAAGGAGAAAATTCTAAAATATTTAAGTTGTTCGTCCCATCTCTCCTTAAGCCAGCAGTCGTGCACTTTCAAAGACATTTCTACAATATGCAGCATAATACGAAAGGACTTATACCATTATCAGGGAAATAAATTAAGATAGTTCACAACAATAGCAAAGAATATAACATTGCTCTACAGCAGAAGAGGAGAGAAGTAATACTTACAACAGGACTTGTTCTGAGTTGGATGTAAAATCTACCCGTATATATACTACCGGGTATAATGTAGTGGTTACATCAAAGGCCTTCTGACTGGTCAACCTTGCTGTGTCGTAACAAACACTCCGAGCCTGCACCCCATGATGTCACACTGGTCATTCTATCTGGTGACCCAGCGTGAGTAGAAGGTACTGATGGGTGATTATGAGGAAGTGCACTTGGAAATAATACTATGGTTATATATATGCTGTGCTTATTCTTGTGTCGAATTTTTTAAAGAAATAATGAACATTTTATACTTTGTTTTTAGTTAAAATTATAAATTATAGTGGTCAAAATGTTCGCTTATGATGCAAATGCATAAACTTTACCCAAGACCTTTGAAATCAAATAATTTTGATTGGAATCTCAAATAACATCCATTTTATGAAGAAAAAAATTACATTAAATGCTTTTAATATACCTTGGTGACGATATGTTAAATATACATAGCCCCTTTGCAAATTAGAATGCGGTATTTTAATAAATTTCGATGAATATCTATAATTATACATGTTTGTTAAGGATGTAATGAATGAGGTTATGAGTTATGAGGTAAATTTGCAATGTTTCTATTTGTAACCAAAAAATGCAGGGTCTTCGTTTTTTAAATATCTGATAATTAGCCAGTTCATTACTTGTCATACAAGCCAAACCAGATAAAACAATACATAATTACACAAGATAAGTAAAGGCTTTACCACGTTCCTCTACACGGGCCATAACTATTTGAGATGTAAATGGAATGATTTAAGTTTTTGAAATGATAAAATACCGAAAAGGAACATTATGTCTTGTTCATAGTGTTTTTCAAGCATTTAAATGATAGAGGAGATTATGTTCTTTCTTTTAAAGTAATGTATAAAAGTTATACCCTATAAAAAGAAATCGGAGCTGTGTAAACGACTTTAATGTTCGTCACTCAATAAATATGAATATTACTATACATTGTACATCATAAATACTTTTCTTTTCATGCAAATTCTTTTATTAAAATGTTATTTGATTGTTATTAATGTATGTTATATGAACCCATTTCAAGCACTTTTTAAATGAAGTGTCCTTTCACCTACTCGATTTTGTACAATCATTTTCAATTATCCATTTTCCTTCTGAAAATTGAAAAAATACTTTTGTATTATGGTCTAATTCAAAACCCCGACACCCCCGCAGCGTTAACGATCCTACTTTATGCACAGTCTGCACTATTGTGTAATAGAGGCTGGTCTGCCTCTCCTGTAAAACCAGCGGCACGCGCATACCAGTGGGGCACGTGCATCTGGGTAAGCTATCAGATACATTGTGTAATTAGCTTCTGGTATCGGTATGCAGATCACACATGTCAGGTAGAAGAAACAATCATCATCTCGTTTGTAGGGACGTGCAGGTATGACAGGCAAACCTACATATTGTTTTATTATGGCACAATATGTCCTTTCTTAAAAATATTGTTAATGTCGGTTTTAGGCTTTGTATCATTTTGCTCGTACTTTGCATAAGTTATTACTTGATTCTTTAATTATTTTGCATGCCATTTACTTTTAAAGAAACGTTTAAATTACTCTACCCAGAGTTTTTAGGTTGCTCTGTTTAATAACATATATGGAAATATAGGTCTTTATTCATGCTGATTGCGTCGCGTTTTATCATATAGGTTGATAAATATTTCATATTTGTGATTCTTTGTTATGCGTACACTTTGTATTTCAGTGAACATGATTCATCAAAATATATGAATCAACGTCACCTACTTCAGAAACATATGTAGTCGTTTAAATGATGAAACATGTGAAACTTGATAATGTTTTTTCTAAAAAAGTTATGCGTAGTTTGCAGTTGATTCCCTCATTGTATGCTTATTTAATTGTTGTATAAAAGATGCCCGTTGAATAAACACACATGAATTATGTCCAAAGAACTAGCAATTCCTAAAGATTCGCTCCCAACAAATTAAAGTCATTTTATGTGCGGTCGTATCAGTTGCCGACAGTATCTAAACGCTAACCCCATTCCTCTATCTATCGTTTTTTGCTAACACAGCACCTTTTGCCGTGTAAATCATGCAATGTTTTAATGATTGTCTAGTGCTTCTTTGCAAAGTGTAAAACACATGCACATGCCTAATCACGTCAGTATGTATGGCTGTACAGCTGCACAACACGTCAGTGTCGACATCGCCTCCTCAGGTTTCATGTTCCTTGCTCATGTAAGTCATACTAAGATGGAAATAAGTCTTATTTATCATAATTTGACGTCGTGGTAAATATCGTTATATCTGTTGGAAATAATGAAAATACACAATACGTTTGTCGATTCTACAAGGGACGTTTCTTGTCGGTGAATTCAGTGGATAAAAGGCTTTAATCGATGAGTTCGGTTAAGAACCTATATGTTATCCATACGTGATTGTTACACTATCCTGTTGAACATAACTCTCACATATTCAATATCATAGTAATAATAATAATATTGTTTTTTCAAACACGATCAACTCGTGAAAAATTTAACTGCTTCAGTTGAGTTTCCAAATTTGCGTTTGATGTACTGATTTACGCTCGTCATTGTCCGGTTTTCGATCAGAATCGCGACTTTAAACTTCTAAACTAATGAAACGGTCGATAGGGGAGACCAGGGCAAAGCGCGCACCCTAACATAAAAGTGCGTCTAGTGGGCACCCCGACATGTACAGAATGCAACTTGCACACTATTTCTAATACTTATCAGATGGACTGTAACATGGCACATGCTTTTTTAATCTGCCATTTCGGCATAAGGATATATTTACGTAAATATATTTTGGTTAAGGGGGCGCGCTTTGCCCTGTAGTTTGGGGCAAAGTGCCCAATCCTCTGGGCGCTTTGCCCCATTCGAAAAACAACACAGAATGTAAAAGATATTACACACACATAATCAGCCAATACAAATCAAAAGCTATCATCTTGATAATGCAAGGCAACTATCGAACCCTTATGAAGAATAGAATTAACATAAAAGTTGACAATACATGCAAGAATGCGCAAAATATTCCTTAACATGTCATGGACCTACATGTTCAACATTCTCAATTACCAAATATCGTTATGGTTGGTACATGTACATTTCTTTCAACTACGAATGTGTTGATAATGTAGGTTATTGAATATCAAAACCAGTAAAATAATAAAATATAAGATGAATTGAATTGGTTATAAAGACGAATTAAAGAATTCATACAACTATTTTGTGTCGGACTTGGCAGAACGGCATAAATTGCTTATCGTTTAGGGTTGAACAGTAATATACGATGAATTATATATTCATGATTTAAAAAACAACAGAAAAATATGCTTTGGTAACTGTTTCTTGTCGTGATTCTTTAACAAAACAAAACCCTTTAAGTAAAAGGGTATATTTCATTTTAATATAACAAAAACAGAATGCTGATATGAGAAGAATAGTTCACCTTTACATTATTTGCTTAAGAAATGCAAAATAATAACTTTAACACCAATATGTTAACCAAAATGATATATTTTATAACACACGGGGCAAAGCGCTCCCCCCGGCACGCTTTGCCCCATCAAGGGTAGCATTTGTTGTGAACATCACAGAAAGTCATTAAAGCAAGTAATTACAAATTTCATTATTCAATGAATTAATGATACCAATTAATGTTACATGTGCACGAGAGTTCAATGTTCCGTTTTGTATTTTTATTGAATATTTGAATTTGAGACATATCCGTTCCATATAGTAAAATCGCGTGTTTTCGAATATTTGAAATTCTGCGTCCACAACCCAGGCAAATGATTCCAGCGTTGGTCACAAAGCTTCATTACGGTTACTTTCATTCGTTGGTAATGACAAATTACTCCATTTGTCGACAGGTTTGGAGAAATAACGCGTGGTCACTTTGCCCCGGGGGCGCGCTTTGCCCTGGTCTCCCCTACTTCTCGGTTACATGAGAACTCACGGAATTGCTCTTGACGGGATCAAGAACTGAATTGCAATTTGATAAATTAAATAATTGCTTATCTAAAATATGTTGATTATCATAATAAATGTTATATTCAATATTCATAATGATGTACATTCATCATCCGGCGGTTATACCATTTTACATCTATCTAATTTCATGAAAAAGGAAATGATCGATCCCACTTTCAACAAATAATAACCGCCACTTTAAGGGTTAATCATTAAAATTGGTTTTGTGAATGAGATTCAAATTCCTTATGTTACATTCCATGAATATGTATTTGACAATTTATGTCTTTAATAGGAGAAAAATATTTCTTTCATATATTTTGGCAGTCTTTAGCAAACGCACAAAAGTAATCTTTCATGCAACAGGAATGAACCTCTATAATATTATCTTATATCTTATTATCTTATCTTATCTTATTATAAGTCCCTCTCTGGGAATCATATCTTCTTGTAAGTAAATAACTAACACGTCAGGTTGTACAGGCAATACGATATCTGCTGATGTGGCACTGGTAAACTGTACGTACTTCAGTGAGAAGTGTTATTAGAAGCATATGGCAACTGCTAACTATAGAACAAGGTATCCAGTAGTACTAATGTTTGGTAATGAAAGCTGACAGTAACTGGTAAAGAAGTGTACCAGATGTCGGTGGCACACATTGCTTGCATATCTGTCTCATCAGAACAAGACTGCGGAGAGATGGAATCGGCTTATTTGAACATATGTGAGGACGAAGGTATAATATATCAGATGTGTGTATGTCTGCTTTCTATATGAAAGTTCATTGATGAAAATACTGGTTTGATTGACATTAAAGGAAATCTTACGATAATGTATTTCTTAGTTTTAAAATAATTGTTGTTATGCTTCAAACAGAATGACAGTCTTTCATTCAGGACAACTAACGAATTCAAACGAAAAAAACAGCTGAGTATCACCTTTACGTGTTTAGCTGCAATCACTACATAATATAGCTTCATTAGATCATTTGATTTAAGTCAATTTTTGGTTTTGTACAATAAAGACTGTATTTAAAATATGAAAAAATCCCTTAGATATGTTTTAATTCGTTTTATTTCAGTGGTAAAGTAAGGAATGAGGATATGTACATAAAACACACACACAACCTATAACCTGTACATTGGAACCTGATCACAGTTGTTTCACGCTCTTGTCCTACTTCATGTTAAACACACCTTCATTTAAAAGTGTTCCGAGGTTTAATGTTTCATACAATTACAGAATCTGAAACTTAAGGCTCGCATCACATGTCAGTTTTCTTCCCACAGCAATGTCATATAATATAACACGTGACACGGTATAGACCACACACCACGGCATCCGATAATTTAAGCAATTCTGTGAAAGAAAGGATATATTTTGCTGGAGGTGGGTCCTTTTTGTCATGGACACATGAACACATACGCCTATGGTCCAGATAGGGGTTGCACAATACGTTACATCAACTCTACGATTTTGCACCTTCAGACCCTTCCTTTGGTCATAGCTCATAAGTCTCTATCAATCTTATTACACATTTTTTGAAGATCACAGAAGGCAGCTTGCACAGAAACACATCAGCTAAAATAGCAATTGACATACAGGTGACCAGAATAAAGTAACGGGACTCTGTGCTATCATAATATAATAAAACCTCCATGAGGGTTATGCTTGGTAGAGCAAGCACTCTTAATCAAACCCATATGCGCCAATGAATCTACCCTTGCCTCGTATTCATAATCATGTACGATCAGCGTAAGGTTACAGGAATCATCTACAATGGACATCATGAGTCATCTTCTCAGAGGACAAAGCTCTGGCAATGGAAGTCCATTGAGCGTCAGGATCAGATCCCAAACAGTCCAGCCCCCAGCAGACCGGGGTCTAGGGGAGGATATGCACGTCTATGTGAGATTGGGTCCGTGTGGAGTGCAGTGCATTGGTCAGTGGACGGGTGGTGACCTCGGAGACGCTGTTCATCCCTCGAAAACTGTGGTGGTCACAGTGCGGCTTTTGGACCGGAATTTCTCCAGGTGACCCTCAGCGATATTAGCACGGGTCTGGGCGTCCTCTGACTCCTGCAGAATCTTCCGGTACTTGTTCATGTTGCTCGCAGCGATCTCCTCCTGGAATGCATGAATTACCAACGGTAATATTTTTGACTTTATTCATAAAGTTACTTATATATCAATTGTATTATATATCTTTGCATACAGTTGAAACATATTCAAAAGATTGATGTTAAAGTTTGATAAGCTTTCATGTTGTAACGAAAAACAGGAATTTGATAAAAGAATTGTTAATGAATGCCTTTATGTTTCATTTTTTTCTGATAAACATTGTCATACGAATCATAAGATTCCGAGGTGACACCAAGGTGAATTCAAGTGGCGAAAGTTGACTACAAAGTGAAACAAGGTAACTCAAGGCATGTCATTTCTAGGTAGGTCACAAATCTCCACAAATATATTGTTCTTATAACTGAAACAACATACAGTTGAGAGAGCGTTGTACGATACATATATATTATTCATACAAATAATTAAAGACTCTATTGAGCAGTACTATGTGAATCCTGTAACAGAGGGTGTAAACATCAGCTACTCACAGCCTCTTCAATCTGGGTCTTCATGGACCTCAGTTTGGAGTTTTGTTTGTCCACGATCTCCTGAAGTCTGTCCTGGTTCTTGTGTTCCTCCTCAATCTGGAAGGACAGTTCCTTCAGGCGTCGCTCGAAGTGGCGCGAGTTCTTGGACGTCTCAGCGTGGCGGTGCTGTTCAGATGACAACTCCGACTCAACGTCTCGCACCTGCAGTTTGAAGAGATCATTGTGAGTTAATTGGTTATTGAACTTGAAAAACAGTTCATTGTTCCTTTGTTATTTCTTAATTGACCGATGTGTGCTCATTTGACCTCTAATAAGCACAGTTCCACTTTTTTTTTATCCAAATAACAGTACACAATTTGCACCTCTTGTGAAGTAATCACCATTTCTTTCATCAACATTTCTTTGCAATTAAAAGTTGTTTATGAAAGAAAATCACCTGTCAATGAATGTGATATTGAAATTTACCCTATTTTCCAGCTTCTGTATCATGAGACTATCAGTCTTCATCCTGAGGGTATCAGCTCCGTCAATCTTAGCTTGTAGTTCTCGGATCTGAGCCTCAAGACTCTTCTTGGCTCTCTCGATGGCCCCGCTATGCTCCTGCTCAGCGTGCAGCTCATCGGAGATACGGGCAGCGTCGGCGACAGCCCGCTTGTAGTTGTCCTGGGCCTGGGTCAGCTCGGTGGTCACCTCGTCAAGGTCAGTCTGCGAAATGAAAATCACAAATATGTTCTTTTAATTGTGCATTGTGCAACTTAATTTTTTTCTTGACTCGGAGGGATAAGCTCGGTGATCGCTAGACCTTTCAATTGATTTCAAGACTTGATTGTATTATGATGTAAAGAGATATATCTATCTTTACATCTTTTATCGCTTTTGAATAAGACGTGCTCATTAGTATCCTGTGCGATTTGATTCGTTTTTTGTCAGCCTTACACACTATCAAATAACTTAGGACCCATGTCAGTTTAAACATCTTGTGGGTATCTTTTTAAAAAAATGTGCCCCTTGAGGCACGGTTGCCAATATCACTGACCTGCATAGCAGATATGTCGACATCCTGCTTCCTCTTCTGGGCGCTGATAGAGGACACCTGGGCAGAGAGTTCATTGACCCTGTCTGTGGCCTCCAGAAGTTCATTCTCAGCGGACTTCCTGGCTCTGTCGGTGGACTCGAGGGCGGACCTAATCTCCTCCAGTTCTCCCTTGACGGCGGTGCAGTGTCGCTCCATGGTCTGGTAGCTCTCTCTCGCCTCCTTCAGGTTGCGGCTGTCCTCGTCTCTCTGCATCTGCATCTCCTGCAGGAGGACACAAAGTTAAAATGGGTCAATTCTTAAAACAGTAATTATGTGCGTTATAGTCCGTATTGACCCTAGGGGATCTCGCTTACTCTCTAATAGGGATATCATCTGTCGGTTTTAACGTTATATTTCATATGTAAAACACAGTAGAACACAGATATAGCGAACTTGGATATAGCGAACAATTGGATACAGTGAACAAATTTTCAAGTCCCGTCCATATGTTATATCATTAAAATTATATGAATAAAGCGAACACCGGATATAGCAAACTAAATTCTTTGGTCCCTTGGAGAACGTTATATCCGTGTTCTACTGTATTTGAAATCGATATGTTGTGAAGGATCGAGCATCTACCGCATATAGTTTCAGATGATCACGTTCAACTAAAAGTGCTCTTTATTGAAAACTTTCAAATGAATATGTATGTGTACCTTGATTTGAACCTGGTAGCGCTTTGCAACATTTTCAGCTTCAGATCTTGCACGGTTGGCGTTACCGATAGTTATTTCAAGCTCGCTTATCTCCCCTTCCAGCTTCTTCCTGATGCGCAGAGACTCCATCTTGCCTCTAGATTCGGACTCCAAAGTTGCCTGGACAGACTCGATAGAACGTTGGTAGTTGCGTCTAGAAGAATGAACGGATTGCAAAGGCATTGTCCCATGTTAATATATATTTGATTGTTTCTTATCGTTTTCCGGTTTTCAATGTCAAACTTCAGGATTAAAAACTAGTAGGATATCTCTCATTATACAAAGGGACCTTTTATGGGTGAAGCTCCCATTAATGTTTGTAAAAACGGATCGCTTTTTCCATTCACTAAGCTCTTATCTGAATTAAACAAGATGTATCAAACATTCTATGTACTTCGGATAACGTAATTGACCAGAAATTATATTCAAATTTTTAAAAATGTATTTTCTATTTGTTCTAGTGTAACGAGACTTAAATATCCCTACTTCGAGTTCGGCATATTACCTAAACATGATGTGGCTATGCACTCTCAGGGATCTTCGGTCTATTAATCAAGGTCGAAACTACCGTCTAAGAAGCACTATCTAAACCTGGTTTCCACGGTCTATGGATCTCCATCTATACTTTATGTGTAACACTGTCTATCCCTTATATCTAATGTCCAGGGATCACTGTAGAGTTTTACCTGGTGCTCTCAAACTCCTCATCTTTTTCGGCCACACGCCTGTCGACCTCTGACTTGAGATGAGTGATCTCCTGCTGAGCCCGGACCACCTTAGCCTCCTCCTGCTCCAGGGCTGCCTCGGCCTCCACCAGGGCCGACTCCAGATCCTGTTTGTCCGACATGAGACGTCGGCTGTTCTTCTCGACGTCTCCAACAGACCTGGATACGTCACTCAGCTGGTTGTTCAGGCTGATGATTTCATCTAGAACAACAAAGAAATTCCATTACCTTTTTGTGCTATTCATTTTATGTGGACTTGTTGTATAGATGTGAGAAGACATATTCGGTTATATATTTGGATTTAACTTTAAATTGAACATCACTTTAAAGGAACATAAACCTCATTGGACTTACAGTTAACAGAGAATTAGGGGTGAATAATGACACGATCGGGACTAATATATATCTGTGTTGGTTTTTCAGATGTACAAAAATAACAGAATACAGACAGTGCAAATGACACAAAATGTAACAACTCAGGTTAGGCAAACTGGTCTAATAAATAATAAATGATACATGAGAAGCATTCAAAAGTTAATACCTTGTTCAAAAACCTATATATCCAGTAACTAAAACAGAGCAAAATTAGTTCAGACCTGAGAGGTTCTTGTTCTCCCTCTTGAGCGAATCGATGTGTCCCTCCAGCTCGTCCACCTTGCTCCTGGTCCTGTACAGCTCGGCCGAGTATCCCCGGGACTCCTTCTGACACACGTCTAGCTCAGTCTTCATGTCTGCGACCTTGCTCTGGTACTCGTTCACAACCCGGTCGAAGTTCCTCTGTTTCTTCTCCATGTTGCCGATAGTCACATTTGCCTGTAAAGGAGGATTATGAATGTTAGCCAGGCGTTCTTCTCTCCTTTATTTCATTTCGGAAGGATGACGCCTGTCAAGGCTACAAGGTGATGAGATATTTCATAGAAAATATTAAAAAATATTAAATTAAAAAAACAATACCCCAATTCAATAGTTTGTAATCAAAACAAATGGATTGAATTATCAAAAGTGCTAAAGGCAACCAATATGCTTAAATATTTGTTTGTACATCCAATATCAACTGACATAAATATTGATAAATGATGAAACTCGAAACAGGTATTTATAAAAACAGTGAGCAATCACCCTCTGGACTTCCACAACAAGGTCTTCCATCTCTCCCTGAACTCTGTTCTTAGTCTTCTCCACATTAGCAGTGCGGAGTCGTTCTGTGTCCAGGTTCTGTTCAGCCTCGTTGAGACGGGCCTGGAGGCGGCGTCTGGTATTACAAGGGTTGAATATTGATTCAACAATTAAATATGTTATTGTACACAATATAATCTATTTACTAGTATTGTTGAACATGACATGGAGTCGCATTTAGAAATGACGTTTGTTTCAAAGTATATACTTATTCCGTCATCTAGTCTTTATAAGAAAGTCTTGTTTTCCTCAATTTTGAAATGATGTTTTATAAAACGTTTGAAATTAAAATTCTTTTATGAAAATGATTGATGTCGTTGATTAAACAAACATGAACTTGTCATCTCTCGGTCAGAACAAGCATTTTCACGCAACCGATTACTTTCAACAAATATTTCGCACTCTCCAATCATTTAAATCACCTGACATCCTCGAGTTCCTCGACCTTTGCTGTTCCCTCGGTCTCATACTTGGACCTCCACTGGAGCATCTCCGAGTTTGACTTGGACAGCTGTCTCTCCAGACTGGACACCCGCTCCTGCTCCTCGGCCAGCTGGTCGCGCACTGCCGTCATCTCTCCACTCAGGTTGCGGAACTCCGCCTGCAGCTTCTGACGGATCTACAACAGGACCAACTACAGTTTTAGGTATCTAACTTTCAGTCATTTTATAGACTAAGGATTACAAGTTGAACCATGATTACTCTGCCAAATTAAAGATATTGCGTACATCAAGTACTACATAATACTAAATGTCATTATGTGCATTAATTTGATATGTTTGAGCGCCGCAGGTTTTAAATTCCGTACATGAATTAAATTATCACCAATGTGTATGCTTCCTAACATTAAACTGGTAAATTGAAGATTAAAATATCACATTTGCTAAGACCCTGAAACACGAGTTGAGAAACGTATGGTTTCAACTTGATTAAGAGACATTATTCAAAATGAGCCAATGTTCGCCAAACAGAAAATGGCTTCACGATAACTTTGTGTGTTGGTGGTGGCCTACAAGCGTCCAATGTGCTTGCAATGATATGTTAGCAATATTATTCCTATAGCGTCTAAAGCAACCACTGAGTTGATGAATGTGTGCGCTCTCTCGATGGACACATCAAAACCATCATCCCTACCCTCTGTTCATCGTCGCTGCTCCTCTTGGCCTCCTCCAGCTGGTTGACGAGAGCCGTCTTGTCCCGGGACAGCATCTGAGCGCGTCTCTCGGCGTCCTCCAGGACCCGGTTCACGTCCGACAGCTCGCTCTGCAACTTGTTCCTCTGGCTCTGCAGGTCGCTCGTGTTGTGGGCAGCGTCGTCCAGCTGGTTCGTCAGGTCAGCCAATTGGGTCTGCATCTGCTTGGCCACTGAATCGGACATGCTTCCCTGGAAGACAGTAAGGGTACATTTTAAAAGCCCTTTCCAAGATTTAGTGGATGTTCTTTTAACTGTTAAAGAAAATAGCAATTTTCATGGTCACTTTAGTTGATATGTTTTTATTAGAAACAACTTTAAAATGAGTCTTGCCGACTCATTCATGAGCGTCATATATTTCATTTTGTTCTCCTTTCCGTGTAAAATATTTACTTTGTTTGAGAATTGATCTATTTGGATATCAATTGAAAGTGTATAATAACCCATTCTTCAACTTCTCCGTCCCTTTGGAAGAATAAGGATATTACGTACATAAAGATCAATATGAGAGTCAAGGAAACGCAACACTTGATTGATGATAATGTACATCGCGGTATGTAAGTGTGTACCTTGTTCCTCCTGGCGGATTCGAGTTCCGAGTTGAGGTCGTCCAGCTCGCTCTTCATCTGACTCTTCTCCTTCTCCAGCCTGCAACAATCGTTAGGTGAGCATCGGGCATCAACAAAACAACACAAGAGACATTCAGTCGCCTCAGTACACAATCACACAAACAATGCATGTGGCTACTCTAGTAGGAAATCCACCTTATCAATCATTTGTTCCATTTCCATTCGAGAGAAATGACGCAACGGTTTGATCGCTGGTTACCTCGTACCATAACAAAAACACAGTTTTAATGACTATAATGTTTCAAAAATATTGTGAATATTTAGCTGAAAAAACAGATAAATATTGCTGCTTGTCACTGATGTGCGCGCTGCATGCAAAACGTAAAATTAAGAGATCTATGCTGAAATAAGCCGGCAAGTTCATCTCACCTGGACTTCTGTTTCTGAAGGGCGTCAAGCTGATCGTTGAGATCATTGACAGTGTCCTGGTTCTTCTTCCTGAGCGAGGAGACCTGGGCCTCGGACTGCATCTGTACCTCGTCCATGTCCTTCTTCACTCGGGCGATCTCAGCCTGCAGCTTCTTGTTCATCTCCAACTGTAGGACATGGCATTGACAGGTAATGTGTTTTTGGAGACACTGATACAGGTAAGTTGACATAAATGATATCTTTGTCTTCCTTATTTCATTTCAGTTTCGTTATTGTTTGAGTAGAAGGAAATGATTTTGAAAGGCTTCGTACAGTATCAAATTTTGTTCATCGTCGGACAGTTGGTTTTTGTATCATCTATTCGATGGTTAAATACAAAAAATTCATTACAAACATTATCAAGAAAATTCGATGTGTACCTGCGAAAATCAAGGCGAAGATTTGAACTTTGAAATAAATCAAGGCCCAATATAAGTAACACGTGAAAATGCCTTTAATTGAATATTCAGGATACCATTTCATACGCATTTCATTGTTAATGTTAATTCACATTGTCCTTTCATTCTCAACGCCTTTGGTTTTAAACTAAATTTGCGGGTGTTGAATAACAATGAATCCCGGAAATTTAACAAACGCAACTATTTATCTTCTAAATGTTACATATAAGGAATTGTTTTTAATCTCTCGTGTTCCTCACCTGTGCACTGTTGCTGCTGCCACATTCATCAAGCTGACTGGATAGCTCCTCAATATCTCTGGCCAGATCAAGTCGCTGTTTCTCAACCTGAATCACAATTTATTTTCTCATCAAGTTGAAATAACCACAAAAAGTACAAAAAAACATATAGTCTTTTTGACATCGATCGACTTTCACTCCATGTTTTCAGTACAGGATTACCTTATATTCATTAAACTTTCATACAAATACTTGGAAAAAGGATGCAAGATAATGAAAGGAATCTTTGCTGAATCTAAGTAAATATATATATATTGCCTTTGATAAAAGACATAATTTGTTAAAATAAATGTATTCAATATATGTCAATTGTATATATGTAACATATATATTTGTGTATGTTTATGGGCCCGTGGCCTTCACTCATGAATAAAGATTGATTGATTGATACCTTAAAAAAAGGCGAATTATGCGTTTTACAATATGGTCCCAAAACAGCTGTGTTTATCTTAGTGCAACGTTGAATGATAGGGTAAAAGAAACACCTTTGTAAAGATTTATGGAAATTAAACAAAAAAGTGATACCTTCGATTTGTTGGCTCTCTCAAGTTCCAGCTCGCCTGTACACTCGTCCAGAGAAGCCTGCAATATTTACCACATGTCATGAGAAATTTATCCATACATTTGAAAATGATTCACGAAAGAACGTATTTGTCATCCCTGGATTCTTTGAAAAATGTATTTCACAAGAAATTTAAGCAAACATTTCTGATATCTTTGTCAAAACCATTTGTTCTCTTCATTTCTTATCAAAATGTTACGCAATTGTCACTTCGAAATATGTTTTATCAAAAAAAAACTAATGATGTATCAGAAAAGAAAACTAAAGTTTATTATTTTCACCAAATACCTCTTCAAGTCTCATAAAAAATTGTATCAAATTATTATTTTCCAAAATAATAAAATATGAAATAGTCAGACAAACTTTAGTTCAGCAATTGTATAGGTCTTTACATTAATACAGAGCATCTATAGAGTAATATTGACCTACCATGGTTTCCTTGAGGCGCCTGTTGAGTTGGTTACCCTTGTTCTCGGAGTCCTCAAGTTGTCCATTCAGGCCTGAGACTTCCTTTTCCTTCCTGTTGGTGCACACAACTTTCAAATGAATGTAATTGTCCGAATAATGACATTTTAAGAGATCTTTTGTATGCATTTAAAGATCAGCCTGATCTTTGATATATCAATTTCTATAAACATAAAAAAATATCTATATATATGTTTAGGAATCGTAAAGGGACATTCCTATCGTTTTATTTGTTGAAACGAAATTCAAGATGGCTGTCCAGTTTATACATATGTATGAATATTACATGATCATTTCATACTCAATTCAACTATGTAAGCGATGCTTACAATTTAATTTTAAAATTTAAAAATTTATCAGTTTCTAAAGAGAAAAGAAAATCACTCAAAAACAAAAACATTGTGATATGAAGAAAATCGTCGGAGATACTACGCCTTACTACGGCATAACTATGTCAATTCTATAATTGTTTTAATTGAAATTATGCAAATATTATATTAAAAAATAGTTTTTTTGTATCTTCATTAATAAATAAATATCTATGTTTTCTCGCTATGCAAACAAATCAAGACGTCAGATAAACCCCATAAGAAGTCATCTTTAAACGGACAGGTAGAGGTATAAACTGATATTACATATAAGAAAGGGATAACGATGGTAGTATACAATACCTCTTAACTGTTTCCTCCAGATCCCTCTTGATCTGCTCCAGATCGCTGCAGCTGTCCTGGGAGAGTTTGAGGTCCTGCTCCAGCTTCTTCTTGGCCTTCTCCACGTCTCCTCTCACTCGCTTCTCCCGCTCAAGGTGAGACTCCAGCTTTACATGCAATCGAGTGGGACATTAGGAGTCAATATAAAGCAGTTTACATACACCTCATTTATGAGACCACAGTTTGATATCTGAGCAAGTAGCATGTTGGTCATTATCAGACTTCGTATGATGCCTTCTCATTTTATTGTGTGCAGCATTTGCTGATTACAAAATGCATTATATTTGGCAATCTAATTTCTTTTATACATATGTGATATCATTCATGTGCGTTGAATGTCTTTCGCATATATGGTCTTAAGTTAATCAGACTTCCTTAATTTACACATAAAATAGAATAAATAATAATATGTATGACTTATGTCCTTAAATGTTATAGGATAGAAGTTTTTCTACAAAGATTTAAACTGACCTCATCGAGTGTACTCTCGAGCTTCTGTTTGAGTTTGTTGAGCTGGTTGTTCTTGTCTATTTCACCCTGAAGGTCTCTCTCAGTTGCCTGGAGATGGTCCTCAAGATCCTTCTTGGACTTAGAGAGCTTAGCGATAGAGTCATCTTGCTTGGCCATATCATCTTGTAGGGTCTTGATCTGACTCTCTCTGGCCTTCACTTCCGCCTGAGTCTTAAAACGCATCAACAACCAAATTATCTTCATGCAGTGATTTGTGAAAAGACATTTTTGAGATTTTGAGGATATTTTCATACACCATAACATACATGATTGACCATACACCATTAACAGCCACAGAGCGAGAAGAATAACAAATTAGATTTAGCAAACTAAAATAGGACTGACCTTGTTCAAATTATCCTCAAGGTTTCCGATCTTGTTGTCCTTCTCGCCGATCTTGCCCTCAAGCTGCTTCTGTTTGTCAGACAGACGGATATTGTTTTCCTCCTCCTCTGCAAGACGATTGTCAAGGTCCTTCAACTCCTTCTTGTTCTCAACATTCTCCTTGAGAAGCTGCTCTATCCTCTCCTCGTGTTCATCAATGGTGTCTTGCTGAGTCTGAACCTCAACGGACAGGTTGTTCTTGGCTTCATGCAAATCAACATTGGCTTCTTCAAGCTCCTTGCATCTTTGATTGACCTTCTCCAACTCTTCCTTGGCTTTGGCCAGAGCTTCTTCCTTCAGTTTCATCTCGTCCTCAGCTGCGGCAATGCTGAGGAGAGGCTTGACCTTGGTGTAGAATCTCCACCAGAGCCAGTTCCTCATGGCCAGCCATTTACGGATGTTCTTCTGGATGAGCTCGAGAGCCACTCTAAACAATAACGTTTTAATGAAATCCTAAAACAATATCACCAAGAAGATGTCATCTAATAGTGCAACTATTATCGTTACAAAGCAATTATGAAACCTTTACAATCGAGTCATACCTCTTATCATGAAGATTCTTCAAGAACTTGCGCTTCAGATAACCTCTGATGTGGGCCTGGAAGAGAGCCACGACGACAGAGAGACGCTCGTCACGTAGTTCCTCCAGGTAACCAAGAACTCCAGCTTTGAAGAAAACCTTGGTGTTGCCAAGACGATATTCTTCAACATTCATTTCAAGAGCTTCGAGGATCTTTCCTGAAACAATCTTGCCTTCAACGAATCCCTCAGGAATTGCATTGGGGGCCAGGATAGAGTATCTGAAATGTTGAAGCAGATCATTTTGTGTTACTTGTTATGATGTTATAGTTCATACATTATAAGAGCTCAATCAATGCATCGAAGGGGTCTTTGAACTATTTTAACAGAGTTAACATTTTAGACACACTTTCACTCTCTTGGCAAATGTCATTATCTAAACCTTACCTCTGTTTGAACTCAGAGTAGATGACTCTGCTTGGGAAGCCCTTCCTACAGATACGGATACCCTCAAGTACACCGTTACACTGCAGCTGGTGGAGCACAAGGGCGGCATCAATGAGACCTGGAGTCTTTACCTCGTTGGGGATGATACAACGCACGAAGTGAGGGTGAGTTGTGTACAAGTTCTTCATCAGTTTGTTTAGAGATTCCTGGAACACGGTGAAATAATAATGAAGAAGACTGAGATGCGATGCCATGTGGATAGTCTTTGAAATGTCATTTATTCATCAAAATAATGTCATTTGGAGAAAACGTAAACTTACTCTGTGTGTGGCAGAGATGGTCTGGAAAGCAGAGCTCTTCTTCTTCTTCTTGCCGCCGCCTCCTTCAGCTATAAGTGTGATGAACATTTGATTAGGAATACTGTAACACATGCAGATTAATAGAAATATGAGATTTTACTTAATCGTATGTTAAGTATTGTACACGAATAAAAGGACTTTGTACTCACGTTCAGCTGGAGCAGCGAATAAGAGTTGAACAAGTGGTTCCTTGGATGTACTCAGAAGGTTGACAAGGGTCTCGTTGATTGGGTCCTTGTTCTTCTCGAGCCAGCCTCCGATGTTGTAGGGAACAGTTCCAGCATAGTGCTTCAGAGCAAAGTCACCATGTTGACCTCCCTTCATGGATTTGGTGGGTTTCAAGAAGTTGGGAGATTTGCCCATGTGGTTTTCTACAAGCTTGTCCTTGAAGGTCTTGTCAGAAGCCTTGGGGAACATGCATTCTTCCTCCAGGATGGAGAGCAGACCAAGTGGCTGTCAAAGAGAGGTCATATGTGTTTAATGATATAAATGCTCCCGACTGAAATCTATTTTGACATACTATCTTTAAAATGTTCCACCATCTTACCTTTTCAATCAGATCAATGCAAGCCTGCAGATCCATTCCAAAATTGATGAACTCCCACTTGATACCTTCCTTCTTGTATTCTTCCTGTTCCAGCACAAACATGTGGTGGTTGAAGAACTGCTGGAGACGTTCGTTGGTGAAGTTGATGCACAGTTGCTCGAAGCTGTTGAACTTAAATTGGAAAACAAGTTAATTAGATCCGGGAAAAAGATGTCATCTTACAACTCTTATCTTCAATGAACTTCAATATAAGAAGAAGAAATAGAATTTATATACGAAATTACCTCAAAGATTTCAAAGCCAGCGATATCCAGCACACCAATGAAGAACTGCCTTGGTTTCTTGGTATCAAGACTGTGGTTGACTCTCTTCACCAGCCAGTTGAAGACGCGATCAAACAAAGACTTGGCCATTGCAGCAACCGAGTACACAACCTTCATAAAGGGAAGATATCACATTTGAATCGCATTAAACTCTATATCCCACCACGTATTGAATCATTATTTGGATCTTTTGATGGTGATTTTATAAAAGACATTAGTTAAAACGAGGCGAAACAAAAATGTTCTCTCAGTTCATACAATACATGAATATAGTAACCTGATTCTTGGTACGACCCTGGGTGACGTAGTCCATAGCAACCTTGATCTTGGGTTTGCACAATGCCTTGATGAAGTCACCACAGTTGACACCCAGAAGGAAAGCGACCTTCTCAGCCTCAGCGGTTCCATCGGACTCAGCCTGTTCACCCTTCTGTTTGAATTTCATCTCACCCATATGAAGGATTGAACCAGTGCATTTATAGCAGCTAGTCTTTTCGTCAGGTGTGAATCCGAGGACGTCGAAGGCAGCCTATAGAAGGACAGGGTAATGTCAGAAGAATAACGCATCCAATACATGACTAGATTTATTTTCACGATATCTCAACAAGATTTTTGGGAGCACAGACTATAGATTGTATTTAAACATTTGTATATGTTTCACTTTTTTTAAATCAACGCATCCAAAAGAATTAACACAATGTTACAAGAGCACACAATGACTGCCTGTAGGTTTGCGAACTAGAGTTATCATTTATTATAGTAGATGAATGGAGGCAAAAGGAATTAACGTACATGAGTTGTCTTCATCTCATCCACATCGTCAATGCCCTGAACAGTGAGAACACCCTGGTTGATGAAGGAGTACAGTCCAGCGTCAGATGAGGCGACGATCTTCTCTATAGAGAGATAGGTAAGTTATAACTATATAAAGCAGGATTATTAATACCTTTTGTCCTTGTGTGCAAACACGGTGAAAGAAACCCACATTGTATTCGTCATTACAATGTTCCTAAACTTTAAACTGATGAATGGGAACTTTATCATATTCATTATACCATCGATCTTTGAGTGTAATATGTAAGAGTAATGTTAAACTATACCTATTCAAGATTCATTAAGCCATTCAATGTGTTCACATTATTCTGTGACATTGAAATTGTAAGGGTAGCATAAGATCGTTAAGTTCTTGTTTTTCCCCAGAGATTTAAAAGCTTTTAGAAAAAGATCCATGTTTGTTACATTGTATGTAAGTGACACAAATATTGTATTCTTAATATTCGTATACAAGATAAAGGTTTTCTATGTTAATTGAGTTCTGTACCAAAAGTGATACCAATTCTATTGGTGCCCATGATGTAGTAAGAAACAAGAATTGGCTTACCAATAATCTCAGGCACAGCTCCAGACAGCATCTGGTAGAAGATGTGGTAATTTCTCTCAACGGACTGTTGGAATGTAACTCGGGACTTTTCAAGAAGATCTAAAGCATAAAATTTAAATGTTGAAATGTCTCATGACCATAATCAATCAAAAGTTAAGACATATCTAAATGAATGATCTTGAATAGTTGATTTTCAAATTAAGATGTTAATAAGTCGACTTTTTCTTTTCGATAGGTAGGATTTCGATGTCACAGCCTGTATATAGGCTAAACGAAGTCAAATGATGTTTTTTAACTCACATGTTTCAATGTCTGCTCCTGCGATCTTTCCAGAGCTTGCAAAATGGATTCGGACGAACTTTCCCTGTTGACAAAATGACGAAGAAATATTTTCAAGATAGAAATATTAAATCCGGTGTTGTTTCAATTGAAATAGAACTAAAGGAATTCTGAAGATTTTAAACAACTTACGAATCTGGAGGAGTTGTTGTTACGGGACGTCTTGGCGTTACCGTAGGCCTCAAGAACAGGGTTAGCCTGCACAATCTGGTCTTCAAGGGAACCCTAGAATAATCACAGTTGTTAGGGATTTGACACAGTAAAATGGCAGTTTACTTTTGAAATAAAACATGATGATAGTTATCTTTAATGTGAGCCAACATTAGATGAATACAGCTGCGTACCATTGTTTACGTGGAAGCGCATCTTAGCGGGAAAATCATGTTAATTGTGTTAAGTTTTGACGTAAATTCAAAAATTTCCGCAGAACTGACAAACTATCACTTTCGATGCATGGATAAAATAACCATTTTCAAACTTTTTGTGGTGATCGTCTGGTCCCTCGTCCATAATCTTAAATGACCTGCTAAACTGTGGTAACGTTACAAAGGATCTTCACTACTGTGGTGGAATTTCAACTTTATTCGCTTTGTTTTCGCAATGCTTCGATGCTATCATTCAAAAAAGACACCGCGAAATATCAGCACATGGCTACACAGGTAGGTGAACAAACTTTCTGTATGCAGCTGTAGTGGTTCCTACCTTCTTCTCAGCAGCTTCATCCTTTTCCTTCTTGTCACCAGCAGCAACCAGAGCGAAGTAGGCGATAACCTTCTTGGTGTTCTCAGTCTTACCGGCTCCAGACTCGCCACTGTAAACAACGTGTTGTTTATGTAAAGGAAACGCCACACACTGGACATAATATAAAAGGGATATTTGATTCATATTGGTATATATTCTGTGATCCGCGGAATCGACTAAGCGTTTATTTCAGTTATTCTGAATCATGGCTGTCCAACATATACGTCTGCATTCCTCAACGACGTCTGATAGGAAAAGAAAAGTCTCTAGATAGTTACATGATCCCATGTTTAGCTTAGTTGAAAATGCAAATCTATACTGCTGTTGAATAACGTAAGATTTTTTAGTTCTTACGTGCTTCATTACAATTCATGCTGTAACCATTAGAATTGATGTTGTATCTATCGCCAAAACGTAATTTATGTCATGTAATTAACTTACGTGATCAACATAGACTGGTTCTCACGATCTAAAAGGATAGAGATAAAACATTTAAGCACAAATAACTATAATTAGCAAATATAGAATCTGTTGGCAAAGAATGAAAACCACAACTTCTTTTTATTGTAACTCGCTCTATTCAAACAGTATATAATGAACTTGTGGGATCCAGTTTGCATCTAATTATAGTTTTTTCAAAAGATTTATCATATTGATGTACTTTTTTTGAACTGACGAAAATGTAAAAATTTATAGAAAGCTGTCTCTTCACGAGTAGGTACTGATAATATGAGATTGACATTCAGTTACAAGTATACTGTAGACCTGGCACAAAACTGATTTTCTCAAGTACTCATACTATCATTAAATTAATGGCAATCTAATTTTACAAAATCAAATTCTGTCACAAAGTGCAAACTTGTCCAAAAAGTGGTATGATAATGTTATCATTGACATCCAATAAGTAAAGAAAGTGACAAACCTTGCACCATGAACTGGTAGGCATTATCAGCGATAGAGAACAAGTGAGGGGGCATCTCAGTCTTCCTCTTGCCTCTGTACTTGTCAACTACAGACTGAGTGTAGATTGGGAGACGACGGTACGGGTTGATGGCGATACAGAACAGGCCGGAGTAGGTCTAAAAGAATTATACAAGACCATTTTAACAAAACGTCTTGAAAGGAAAAAGCGGTAATGAATTGTAGTTTTTGTTTTATTATATAAAAAACAATTACTCAAACAGACCAATATAAGGATAAGTTCACCTCAAGAGATCAACAGGCATGTGTACAACGGGAGACTACTACATGATAAAACATAACCAAATCTTGTCTTACAAATCATTTTGTCATTAATTAATTTCCTCTCATCAAACATATTTTTGCCCTACAAAACACTGATTTGCAACAACACATACATTATCATAAACTACCAAAATTCAAAACATTTGCAAAAATAAGTAAGTAATACATAAGTAGATATTATATAAGGGATATTCTACTCACGTAGATGAGAGTGGCGGTGTACCTGGCCCTCAAGTTGTACAGCACGCTGGCCTCGTTCAGGTACGTGAGGTTAGCGATGTCCTCATATTTTTCAAACTTTGGAGGATTCATAGACTGAATCTCGTCCGCTTTGAAAGTTTTAACCTGTAATCAATGTACAAATGTCCGTAATAAATTTTTTTTCTAATTTTACAACTTTGGAAGGTCGCCCTTAAACATAAGTAGGGATTTAAGGAAGCATTGACGATTTTACGAACGGTTCCATCATCCGTTATTTTTATTAATGGATATTTTACGAGCACTTCTCATTTTTTACTGTAATGCTGATCGGATGTGAGTGGATTCTATTATATCACAACAACGGACAAATATATCGTAATTTGACAGTTTTATTGATTTACTTTTGTAAACACCTCTTTTCGATATTCACAATTAAAACTTCAATTACAGCAGTGTATAAAATAAATTGGAAACCTAGCTTGTCCTGAAAATTCATTGGTCAATTCCTTAGGGGAAAAAAAAGTTTTGAATTGTTACCAGTCCTGACCATAAAGTAACCAGTCCTGGCAAAAAGTATGCAGTTTAAGGGCTGGTGGACAGGCTATATTTTAAACACTGATTACAGGTTCGCATTTTGTTGCAAACAACAACCTTATATACAATATAATATATAAAACAAGGACTAATATATTCGACGCTCTATAAGAGCTAAGAAATTCGTAATATGTAAAGTATTAGGCCATCCTATAACTAAATAAAAGACTTTCGAAAATAAAAAAGGTCACTTTTTCAAAACGAACCTCATTACTGTCTGTTATCTTGACAGTAACGGATTCACCCGAGGTCTCCTGTATCTCGGCCTCTTTGAACCCCTGTTCCTCATCCGGGGCCCAGCAGGCCTTCTTGGCATCAAACGTTCCCTTTAATTCCTTCAGGAGTTTCTTGCGATCCACCGCAAGAAACTCCATGTCCGGATCTTTGGGGTCGTATGAGGACATCTTCACAGAGGCCGCGAACCAAAGATTGCCCGAAAGATGATGAGCAACTCAGTCCCTGAATGGAAAGATGAGGTGTTTTATTTGAAGAGAAACCGCACATTAAACACGCAACGTTACGATTTTTTATATGAAACACCTTTATGTATTGATTGACCTGTTGGCTTATATCAATGCAACTTCATTTATAATACGAAGATCGACAACTTATTTAGTACAATGTTTTCAGATTTGTGGGTTTATTTTGGTATCGTACCACCGTTTATATAAAATATTTTAGGTATTAGGAATGACAATTGTATAATAGAATATAAGTCGTCTCCATGACCCTTGTGTCAGTCCGTATCAATGTGCATATCAAGCTAGAAAAACTTAGATTTGTGGACATAAGTAAATGTATGACGTAAAGAGGGAAATACTATAAAAGTACAGTAAAGGTGAAAGCAGATTTAAACTGACATATTTGAACCTTCAAGCATACCCGCGTTCAGGTTTAACTTCTGGTTTATGTTATGAGAATCCGGTTTCAGAATCATTCACTTTGAGAGTTTTGTGATAACTTTTTAATAGATAAACATATAAAGTACTGTAATGCCTAGATAAAAACATAACTTTTATTAGTCATCAAAAGAAATAAATAACTCCAATGTTATTACAAATGTTTCAGTACTTCCCAATGGTGTCAGTATCCAGTAACGTCATACCGCAATTGAGTAGCAGTAACTTAATCAAGCGAATATCTACCAGCGATGTTGCCCACTTGGCTTGTTTCCAATAAGTTCAAAGACAGGTATAATTAGAGAGCGATAATGATGTCTTTGAAGAACGGTGCAGTAAAAATGGGGTATCTTCTAAGGAAATATACTTTAGGCTCCAAAAAAATGTTTCTGGTCTTTGCATACAGGCAAAAAATGATGCGATGACGCGGATTTTCCAAAACAAATTACTTTTTTTCCTATTTATCTAAATTAGGTTTATATGTTTCTATTTAACAGTTGGCATTATTCTTACAAACAAATAGCAAAGTTATATTTCATGTCATGATTAAAGTAATTTGTCATTGACAGATTTACATAAATGATAAACGAGTCTTTAACATATCTTCCTAACTGAACGAACACATCGTAATCATGAATTTCCTTGGAAAAAAAATTTATCTAGAAAATTCTTAAAGCTCGAATCTCAAACACTTCTCCAATACATTGTCTGCGAGTATTCAATTCGAATATGTTGTCCATCTTCAATAAGGTACATATCAACACAAGTAAGGAGTAACAACCTAACCAAATATTGTCTTTATATTCAAACCCTATAGTTACTTGACGACGTTAAAAAGTACAAAAACCAAACACTATGCACATTTCTATTTAGCAGTATCACATAGATAGGGAATTCAAGGTGACAGTATTGATCATGCATGGCCTTGGACTAAGTGCTAGAGAGGGGGGAGCTCGAGGGGAGGGGGGACCGAGCGGTGAGACGCTTCATATATGGCGAGAGAAACCCTACACCGGGGAGCAGGGACGGAGACATGCGGCCTACAGGGGAGATATATTAATGTATGCATTCATTATGACGCCGCCTGCACCGACGCGTTACCTGGATGAGGGGATTTGCACGTTAGATAAACTCACGCGCGTTTCTCGTTTTATCTTTCACATATAGATTATACTTAATGAAATGGCTCTTACTCGTATTAGATAAAGGAATTCGCATTGACCGCCTATATTTAAGTTTCTTGCTGTTTTCAACAGTAGCTTGATGGTGAAAAAGGACGGACGCGTTAAGTAATTATAAGATGAGGGGATGTACTAGGAAAATCGAAGGAAGTTTTTCGCAAATGCATTAGATATTCACAGTTTTTTTCTTTAAAACGCAAATTAAGGAAATTCTTTCTAAAATTGCATCGGGAAATCATAAAATATCCTTTTCACAAAAAAGAAAACTTACATCGAAAAAACGCAATTGTAACGGTAGATGTATGTTAAGCGAATCAAATTAAGAAATATATCAATGCAATAAATATCTGCTACGCTAGAAGTTCATATAATTATTGCGGATAACGGACGCAAGGAATATAAATTTACAGAGCAGTGATAACGTCATTTTGAAATAAGGGGGAATCATGTGAATCAAGAGATTAACATAAAAAGGACTATTCCTCAGTCGTACAATTCATTACCAAATAAAGCTTTTATTAAGTACTTCCTTTCCAGATATGGCATCCAGAGAAACTCCTCGATCCATCATAGACCATCAGGCACACTCCAACAACACTTTGTCTCTCCGTATCCACGTACAGTAATGTTCCATACTCCAGTCGCGCTTAGTTCTTAAATCTAAAAACGCTTAAAGCTAGAGGTGGGAAGTATAGGAGAACATATTAGAACTATATAAGTATATAGATGTATCTCAAGCTTACATCGGGATCAGATTGACAGGTGTAAAGACAGGAGTCTTTGTTATATTCCAGGGATTGATCAGAGAGATTTGAGATATGACCAGATGAAGAGGGTGGGGGGATACCGAGAGACAGGGTGTGTATTAAGTGGGTTGGTCTGGGAGGATCACATCCAGTGCACGGCACAAGGGGTGGTTTAATACTCACGTCCAGAGCGGGTCTGAGCTAAGATGCTACTCTGCAGCATATATACCACACTTAGGCTCTGTAATTATGCAAGAGAAGTCTGATTGGCTACTGAGCCCTCAAGGTTGGCAACTGGCAGTGGCTGCGTTCTGGAGAACTGAAAAACTAGTATGTTTTCGGCCTCCGGGAAAGGAACATATGAACTGTAAAGGAAACAAAGTAACAGAGAACTTACTCTTATAACCTGAACGGACCATGTTGTGGTCAAAGGATATGTTTATGTGATAACCCTGGTACGAGTCAACACTCCCCAGGCTCTTAGGAAACAGTAATTAAGAGGATGTATATTTGATGTGGCGCTGCCAGTAATTCGATTACTGTTAGAGTCTCCCGAGAGACACGGATCTTAACTCCCTGTTATTGCTGGTCCCCAGTGAGCGCTTCACATATGGTCCTCGTTAAATGTGTATTTGTTGCATATGGTTTCTCCGAGATGCTGTTTTGCTGACCAAGTATATTTGATTAATTTACATTAATTTTTATGGAAGAAGAGACATTTTCAAAGTATAATAGTTAATATGTTGTAATTAAGTGCACTGAGAAATATGACCTTGTAAATGTGCGAGATTTATAATATATGTGTTCATTTATCATATGTTTCGGTTGCGGAATTAACATTGCTTTGATATCACCTTCCATTTATCATTCAATAGTTTTCATTATAAAGGTCATAGGCAAAACTTAATAAAACAATTATTCCTCGGAACTAGGTCGATTTTAATTAAACTACGCAATGTTGGTACAAATGTTTCATAATTTCTGTAAGACAAATTACATTATGTTTGAAAATCATTGAAAAAATTCTTATAGAATCAGTAAATCGTGTCATAATTTTCGTAAATATAGCTTGACACAGACAGTCTAGAACGACTGGAAATATCATTATATTGTTTAATTGGTTTTACAAGGAAATTCAACATGTTGTTGTTGGTCGACTACTCTTTAGCCGATGTAATGCATTGCAAAACCTCGTTTAACTGTAAACAAATCACAAATAATTTTATCAGCAATTACAATCAATAGTTACAACTAGGAAGAATACAGATTCATTCTTATGACAGCTATTTCTATGATTAAAGTTATTAACTTATTTAAGTTCTATGAATTACAAGGTGTAAAAATCTATACATCATTAAATACATGATGTATAACATATTTGTCAGACATCATCATTTCTTTATCAATGTTTCCCCCCAAGAAAGCAGCTGTTCTTCCGTCATGTAATCTTGAGACAGACATTATAAAAGCATTTCTCCTGTATAAGGGAGGTTTTTGTAGACAACTGCGGTTTTACAATGATGTATTCGAAATGAAATGAGAAGAGAAGATGCACAGCACGCATTGGAATGGTTCCAGACTCTAGCAGCCGAGTGATGAGTATAAGACGAACCCTGTCACCCTTAATCGTTATACAGGATAACAAGTGTTACCTCACGCTACATTGTAGGTATGTGATACACTTACCTAACTCATGCCCAACATATACGATATACATTATACCATGAAATAGGATATATAATTTATATTAAAATGTTTCCAAAGGGTTGCTCTGATAATCATTAGACAAAAAACAAGGCATATTTTTGGTACGAAATAAATCACAAAACATGTATCTTTGATGGTTTTGGTAGCACCTGAGATTGATTGATGTTTATATTGCTTCTACATCAATGTTTCGTCGATAACATTTGTATAAATAATATGCATTTAATTATTGTAGCTATTTAAGCTGACTCCTTCGATAATGAAAACATGGCTTGTATCACTATACTTCTTTTAAACTTAACAACTTTATACAATTGAGTATTCGTTCACTATATCAGATAAATTTGAGATTTGCCAAGAAACCTCAAATACAATTGTCGAATATCGTGTAAAGAAAGAAATCTGGTTTAATAATGTATTGTATTCATGAAACAAGTGATCATGAATGGTTTGGTATTCATCAAACGAAGGCGAGTAAGATGACGATACTTATTATTAGAAGTGATCAACAATGAGAGTAATTAATGTATCAAATGCTAAATTCGGTTCATAACAATTGTTCAAAAGTTCAGACATGAACACTCTGACCACGTTACTTTGTGACGTCAAACTTATGATTGTGACGTCACGTAAATAATTCCTTATTGGACAATGTGTCGTAAAACATTGTAGATTTAAGAAATAGCGAAATCTTCAACATGCGAGTAATAACGCAGCAAACAAAATACTAATGAGGGAGTATTCATAATCACTGGCATTTAACATTAAGTGATATAAGAATGTGTATTTGCAAATATATATGCAATTAAGTGGATGATGAACACTATTATTGAGGTCAGTATGAGACATATGTAACATGGAAGACCCATATTGTGGGACCCTCATCACGTACAGACAAGCATGGTAAAGAAGAGTCATTAATCACTCAGCATGTGTTTTATCAACTGGAACCCTTCCAACACACAACTATAACTTATCATGCAATAGCTGTTATACGTACACTTACATATAGTCTCTGTATACATTGATAGAGGACTTGAACTTTATATAAATGTTTATTCAAAAGATGTATAAGAAGGAGGATATGACGATATTGGTCCGTCCCAGAGAAAGAATCTAGAATAGCCATTTATTGACAGCTCTAGTTGATTCGTCGATATGGATTCTGTTCCAGACTCCTGGTTAGTCTATTGCTGATGCAGCATATGCAGAGGCGTACATTTAGCACATTCTTGTATAACTCTGCTAAACTACACAATTCTGAAGACAAATCACTATACTTAAATATTTTCATAAAAGACATGATGCAAAATCTTATAATCATACTTTTTTCATCAAATTTTTAAAAATCTCAATAGTTTAATGATAAATAAGCTGCGGACATGTAAAGTTGTTGCAAAATGATAAATACTTCTAGTTTCTATACTTCTTTTAGGACGTATATATAAACACAACATTTTTATAACCAAACTTAAACCTAGAAATCGAACTATAAAGTAAAAGCGGTCCTCAGTCTATATAGATGACGTTGAAAAACGTTGTGGTTATAATTGGTGAAAGGGAATTCGCAGAAAAACGCATTTCTTCCAGGAATTCGTACTGAAAGAAACTCCTGTCCAAAACAAAACGGCGATCATCTATACATATTTCATTGATTTTCTTTGGTCACAAAATGATGAATTTAGAAACGTCTATTATGAGATTTGCATTATTTCACGGCGTAAATGGGACATGGTTTGTTCCCCAGTAAACTTATATTTTGGGGATGATTTTACAAATATTGCAGAAACAAATGTTACAATTTACAAGAGTTCAGAACCAAAACTTCAATAATCATGTTAACCTTAGAACTCTTAACAAGATTGTCACGCAAACTTCGACTAATTATTTAGATCTCCATTATCAGACGTTATTTTCAATTATCATTTACAACTAACTTTCAAAAGAAAGTTGAAATGATTTAATTTGCATATGTCCATTTAAGTTAATGAAGAATTCAATAAGATTTATCGCCTTTGAAGCATTCTCTCTCCACAGAGGTAGCTCAGTCGTACCTGAGTTAGTTAGTCTCTGTTCTATTATGGCTTATACCTGGGATAGAAAGGTAGAATTCTGATTGGAGGCAATCGAAGTTAGTTGTGCAATCAGCAACGCCGTTTCAAAGTGGTCATTCGCAAAAGCTCGGCTTTTCCCGTGTGTTTCGGCAAAGCTATTGTTGAAATTTAACATCCAGGGGGGTAACTCTTCCTTCTACAAAACATCGCTTTTTACCTTCTCATTAGTTTTTATTTGGTAAATTATCAAAATAAAGTTTATCAGAAAACAAATTTACACAATTTTGAAACAGTATATTTCTATTGAAAAAACTCTATCTATATCTGATTTTTCAAATATTTTCCCTCTCACACTGTTAATGAAAAACAAACCTAAGGGCATGATGCTTTCCGTGTCACTTTACGACCGTTAAGAATTCCCGAAGTCGTGGATATCCAAACGGTGTTTTCATTGACTGCAAAAAGGGAAATATCTCAAGTTACAACCTTTTGCCGCTTGGGCAATCTGCCGGAACCCCAGGATCTTAGCGTAATAGAACAGAGGCTACCTTGGGTATGACTGAGCTGCCTCTGTGGGGAGAGAATGCCTTTGAAGGGGCAGTAGCACGTTTATTGAACATTAAATATTTTCAATTTTTCACTGAGTAAATGCTTAATGTTTTATTTTGATAGTGTAAAAAGCTCATTTCACAAACCAATCATCCATAGTCAGAGAACAAATTATTGAGATTCACATAAAGGTCATTGGTAGCAGTTTTTTGTGTGGTCACTTTTAATTCATTTTGTGTAATAAAGGGAATCGTATGGCTGAACTTAAAATTATATATTTTATTTATTACTGCTTCATTCAGCTAATAAACATTGTCTTTAAATTGTAACCATTTATTTTTATTTTCCTGACATCAACTTATATTCCACCTAAAAACGTGCTACCTTTTCTTAAATACATGAACGTAGGATTTTCTAAATTTGGGTAATATAATCGACAAGAAAGCTTTTTGTAGTGTTTTATTTTCACCTCTAAGTAATATTCTTGGTGTCAATAGAGTCATGGTGTCATTTTTTCACAAATCTTTGACAAATTAAATGCGGAAAATACACCAAACATTTGATTTGTTTGGCAGTTGAAGATTATGAAGTAAACACATTTGATAGCATCGTGAACTCTAGGAAGCATGTAGTAACCCACAGGGACTT
The DNA here is from genome assembly GCA_916613615.1 of Steromphala cineraria. Classification (NCBI taxonomy): domain Eukaryota; kingdom Metazoa; phylum Mollusca; class Gastropoda; order Trochida; family Trochidae; genus Steromphala; species Steromphala cineraria. The sequence goes on from OU744721.1 coordinate 78,845,119, forward strand.
GTATTGCTAATAAAAACTGTTCCTAGTAAGCATACTTGAATACGATAATCGCCTATTACTAATTATTAGTAATAGGCGATTATCGTATTCAAGTATGCTTACTAGGAACAGTTTTTATTAGCAATACAAGTCCCTGTGTAGTAACCCACAATAAAAGTGGCAGTCAAATTCTTGTTATGTTGATAAGATCAACCAATGAATTGTCAAATATTCACTACACATTCCTTACGACGAGAAAAGCATGGGCAATGCTATTTATTTTGATGCACGTGCAGCATGCTTTTTTTAAGTTGTACATGTACAATCCACGTTTCTAACGACAGAAAACCAGTCGTGTCCCCTGTACATGCCGCAAGCTAGGTTCCTTTTCATTCACAGAAACATACAGGTAATAACACACTTCAATTTGATTAATTGATAAAATGATCAATTACAGCTTCTCATGAAATAAAATAGGTGTTTACAACCGTATGTCCTTGCGTGTTGTATCGTTTCGTCAAAACTAATTGGTATTCTAATTCATTGACTAATCAACAATCAAGATGCGCACGTGTGCCTTTTGAGATATAAGAATTTATACGACTTACTCCGTCGTTACCATGGAAACAACAATAATCATGTCATGAATGTTGTCTTTAAAACAAATGTGTTGCGTTCATGCAAAACTGTTTTGATGAAGATCAACACTTGCCTAATGTATAGCTTACATCATCTACATACAAGATATACACAGCCCTACGGTAGTCTGGAGCGACTTTGTGAACTGATTAACCCTCAACATTTATTCTTTATGTTGATCATGAACCTTTCCGAAACGTACACAGATAAGAACGAGCTTGAGAACACACCATGAACTTTTTTTAGTTACCAAGTTTTCAGAGGAGGATATTGGCGCCAAGCATCGGAATCTGTGTGATTTTATGTGCGCTTCCTGAAGTGCTCTGCTGTGTAGTTTAGTTTCTTCACTTGAAGTATGTAGGCAATAGACCCATGATACAGGATTTGAAATCATACATGTGTCACAGAAATGAGATTCCAAGTTACATGGCTTAAAGGGGCAGTAGCACGTTTTTTGATAATTTTATATTTAAAAATTTTCAGTAATAATTGTAAGTTAAAGTTAAATGTATTATTTTGACAGTGTCAAAAATGTCATTACACAAGTCAATCATCCATAGTCGGAGGACAAAGTATGAAGATTCACATAAAATACATAGGCCGCCATTTTTGTGTGAACACCTTTAATTCATTTTCTGTAAGAAAAAGGAATCGCATGGCTAAACTTTATGTTAAATATTTGAATTATTACTGCACCATTTAGTTTAAATACATTGTCTTTCAATTGAAACCATTAATTTCCATTTTCCTGACATCACCTTATATTCCCCCTAAAAACGTGCTACTGCCCCTTTAAACAATAAAAGTTGCAAACTGTTTAATGATGTATAGATTACAAGATGACATTAAAGCATAAATTGTTGTCATGCTTTGGAATTGCAAATATGTAATTTGTAATTAACTCAGTGCTTGAATTATCATAACATTTGCATATCAACATAAAATACAATTCATCTACAATATAATTACATTTACAAGTATTACATGTTCGTTCAATCCTTAGTGTCCTCTTACGCCTATCAGTTTCTATTCTTAAAATACAAACACAAACGAACCATTGCATATCTAAATTTGTCACATAACTAAGAAGTTATGTACAATTCTGTTGACAAACTGTGCTTATACATACACTATAAATAGATCTTAGGACTATCAGAATATTAGAATGTCTATCCTGTTCAGAAGAAATTTACGTCTATCTTACATTAGAAGCCCAATTACGTTTACAATTAATAAGAGCTTGTTGGCGATTTTACACCTAGAAACCGTTTACATGCTTACATATGCATAACCTCTATTTCGCAACAGATGTCTTTATTTCACCCAAATTCCGAAACCATAAAACAAAGGACGTACTTGAGAATCAAATATCTTGAAGAAAAGTTTACACGAAAATGCCTTAGATTGTGTAAAGAGGTAAAGATACCATATGAAACCTTATTGGCTAGAAGCACCGCATTATGTACATGACATTCTATATTCCTCACAAAACTACTTTAATATATCTATACGCCTTTGCAGACCAACAACAGTATCAGAAATGAGAATATCATCAGCAAATAATAGTAAAAATAATTTAAATACTTCTTGGTGCATGTTATCAATTTGTCTCTATTTCTTTAGCAAGCTCAATGATAAACATGGAACATAAAAGGGGACCTAAAAGACAACCTTGCCATAGGACAATCGAACGATAAAGAATAACCGGCCCTAGAACGAACAGATGCTTTAGCACATGCTTTAACTAGATTGACATGCCCTACTGAATTTGGAAGAAACCGGCGCCTTCACGTGATAAAATATGCCACAACTTCGATCTATCTACGAGTTAAAATCAACGCAAAACGCATAAACCGTACTTTTTTGGGGTCAAAACGCTGAATAAGAGATTGAAAAATATACATATTGTTCACCGTGCTATAACCGTAAGCGAAACCCTGCCCTGCGATTAACCTATCGTACTGTCTTACCAGAAGGAAAACATCTCAGTAAAGAAATATACAACTTGCTAACCACACTGAATTGAGAGATTCCTTTATAATTATCAGGGACATTAGCATCACCGTTTTACGCAGCGGAATGATAATGCCAGTACACCTGGCTGAAGGAAACATCGGTTTAAACAGTTCAAATTTGTCTCTCGGGTCTTCTCTAGAAAAAAACGATATGTTGAAACTTTGATGATTGTATTCACTAGTACTTTCAACCTTTCGGTATCTTCAGGTGAATGACGTTGAGTCAGCTGTAATGGTGACATTAAATACAATTATGACGTCACAGTGTAACATTTACAGGAGTACACATAAATCTCCGTACAAACACAAATGAAAACATTATGTACATGCACATCGGAATTGAAATTAATTAATTACATTTTAGAATTAAGCTTTGGCTTTAATTTGTTTATTAACAATAATTCTTTCTTCGACAAGCTATCAGGTTCATTGCTATTTGTATCTTCATTCTTTCCACATGTTTCTAAATGAGCACTTCGAGTGATTGTGCGATTATGTTTTAGTTTGATTTGTGAACGATGGCTATTCATTCTCCTTTTTAATTTCAGTTTTGTTTTCCCGATATATATTCCTTAACATCACAAACAATGACATAAATACAATTTTTGGAATCGCATGTCATATTTCTTTTCACAAAAATTATCATTTTCAGCGATCCTGACTGAAGTACCTTCAATTATTATGTTACATGTTGCGCATCGTTTGTCTCCACATTTGCTAACGTGTGGGGTATCAGTGTAAGAATCAAATTTTATATATAAATAAGTCCGGAACCTTTGAAAAATTTAGCATATTTGTCTTATCAAAGAGATACAATCGTGCTGGAGGCGTCATTTGAATAACTAAAACCAGAGATCTGAGAAAAATCCATCCGAACATGACCATTAGCGTGTATTCCCATGCATAATTATTGACCTGAAAACAAAGATGGACACTTTGAAAGATCAGGGGAATTAGCTCTGTTGGTAGAGCGTTCACTCTTCATCCGGGAGGTCGGGGTTCGATTCAACCTTCGATCAATGTGTTGGTCTACTACATGTTGAGTAAGGCTTCGCTCTGTGCTCCAGATGTATGCTGGAAGAAAGGTCGACTCTGTGGGTCCGGTATTTGCGGTCTTCCTGGTGATCCTGGGTAGCGGACATGCCTCATCTTTTGAAGGTAAGATTTATTCAGGAACCATTTAACGATACCATCATTCCATATCAACATATGCATGTTCTTTTGACGTAATACTAGAATAGCACGCAGCACAAAAAAGACCTATTGCAATGGTACACCTCTGAAGCTAGCAAAACCAGCATGGGTCGCAATTAACCCTGGATACCCAAACACCTAATTAGTTTTATTTTCTAGATCTACTTTTGACTTTTGTACCACAGAGCAATAATTTATAAAAGTATTTTTCTCGAATATTGTAGTGCGACTTGCTAACGGTAACAGCACATCTGGTCGAGTGGAAGTGAGGAAAGTAGGAACAGTAGAATGGGGAACCGTGTGTGATGACCGATGGGACGACAGAGATGCAACTGTGGTCTGTCGTATGCTGGGATTTGACAGTGGCGAGGTAAAATTATAGATTTATTCAGATGAAATAGAATCATTACCCCCAACCAAAACTTTATTTGGGAGATAGAAGTTACCACCCTATGTGGCGGTTTCTTTTCTGGACCATAACTGTATGCGGAGGGGTTCGCGAGACCAACAGCATGTCAAGTGGTGCCTTTACCAGGTTCGACGAGGTCTGCTGTACTGACCCGAGTCCCGAGGTGAAGCGATTGGCCATTGCAGCAGACCGAGGACCTTAACATGTGCATACACACACGTCAAAAGTCCGAAGCTATGGCTTTAAAGCTTTCAAGATACATAATGTATATGACGGCTATATAAAATAATTATGATGAAAATGAACTCTCTAATGTTGTGTTGCATATTGGCGGCATGTATAAACGTGTCCAACACTTGCACGTGAGATACAAAATTTTGTAACATTTTGAGATATAGTTGAACAACTCCGAGACGATGTAGATGCTGGTGAGTGTTTCCTCTTGGTGAATCTATAGAAAGGAGCATTGGCGAATCTCTTAAATCTTTAATGAAATATAAACGTTTTAAAATGATGTTTCTTGTTTACCTACCAAACAACAGTAAATACAAATGTGTACGATAAAGTTGTAACTAACGGTGTTTATTTTAGCATTAAATTAAATTTTGAAAATAATTTTGCGTGAATACGCTTAATAGTAAGATTGCATTAGAACATGAGCTTGTTCGGGGACTCATTCGGTTACAATATATAAGCTGTTTATGTGTCAGTTAAAGTTAAAAAGATGGTTCGCTAGTTCCAGCCGGTGATCACAAGTTTCACCGCAATGCATGGCCACAATGGTCTTGCGGGCTTTCTCCATGCAATAATACTAGAGGCCGCAATATAAGATAAATACTCTTGAAAGCGGCGTTAAACCCCATATCACCTCTCCTCACTTAAGTTAAAGTGACATTGGTATGTTGTTTGAATAATAATGCAGAGGAGTCTATGGATGAAAGTATATATGGATTGTTTGAACAATATACGCAAAACGTTAAACCTTTATTATATACTCATGTAATCTTATGATAGTAATACAAGGGTGCAATACGGAATACGTCTTCAAATTCCGTATTGCACTCCAGTATCCGTATTGCACCCCTGCCGGTTCTACTTTTTTTAAGCTTCGGCAATTCACGGAATTTTCCGTACGTAACAATCATTTTCCTAATTAGAACACCGGATTTGACGTATCTCAATGCATTGGTAACAAACCTACTTTTTAATATGACATTGAAGAATAATATAGTGAGAAACTAGTGTTATCGTTAGTAAAGAAACTGCAAAACACTATAAAAAAGGAAATCCTAAACAAAACTCAGAGAACATCGCCAGCGACACTTGGCCCTTATGACGTCATAGTCTACACTGATTATGACGTCATTTCCATGGTGACGTCGTTTGAAAGGATCCCGTCGCTCGGAATCCTGAACTTACGTTTATCATATTCAGACTTTATAAATAATAACTAAGGATAAACTTTTATCGCTGTATTTAGTTTTCACAATTGAGAAAGTTGCCTCTTACGTTTAACTACGCAAAGTAAAGAGAAAATAAACAGATAATTGAGGTATCAAGTCATCAGTCGAGCGTGTCATAGGTAATCGCCTTCTTTGCATTATGTATCAATGCGCAGTGCGACGTCTCAGATTATTTAAGCAATTCAAAATTACTTTTAAAAAGGTTACAAAGAGAGTATATAATAAATACAGAACGTCATACGTGTGCATTTGGGTCGTTTGTATTGAACTCGAAGATGTCATGGACGCGGAGAAACAACTCGTTCTTCGAACTCGTTGTTCCTCCGCGTCCATGACATCTACTCGTTCAATACAAACGACCCAAATGCACACGTATGACGTTCTGTATATGTATTAGTGTTCTTATTTCACTAAGTGCTGACAGTTGCTACAAACTATTCTAATGCTAATCATGCATCTTCATGCAAGAAAGCGTGAAATTAGATTCTCTCACTGTTGAAGGCTCATGCCAAAGCAGCCTTCGGTCAGGGTGTGGGGGAAATCTTCATGGACGAGGTCGGATGCTCTGGAGATGAAGAGAATCTAATTGACTGTAACAATCCTGGATGGGAGAACCATAACTGTCAACACAAGGAAGATGCTGGTGTCACGTGTAAACATGTAAAAGGTAGATGACGTGAAAAGTTTGTATCAAATAGAAAAGAAAATGAATGCTTAGCTTACGAATACAGATGTGCAAAAACTTCGTATCGAACTTTTCGTGTCTTTCATGATAGACAACATATTCACTACTCTATTTTAACATGTGGACCCTCATTTCCTTCTTTCAAGTGCTTCCACCGAATTGCATTAAATTGCTAAATGTGATTTTCTTTCCACCTAAACCAGAACCTAAGCTCCGACTTGTTAACGGTAACAGCACATCTGGTCGAGTGGAAGTTAAGAGGGGAGGAACAGTAGAATGGGGAACAGTGTGTGATGACATGTGGGACGACAAAGATGCAACTGTGGTCTGCCGTATGCTTGGATTTGATCGTGGCAAGGTTTGTGTACATAAACTGTAGAATATACGAAATAGAGGATGGTTGGTAGTACATTTATCTGCTGATAATGTACTGTTACGATTTCACTATCTATGATAGAGCACAATCATATGCCTGTGTCATTACACAAAAAGTTTTAATATATAAACTTTTTTATGAATTGTTGTCAAATGTCAGAAACAATGTCTTAAATACAGTAAAAATCGTTTCGATTACTCATTTTCATATACCGGTATACATTTTTAGATTTTCTTTTTGAATCCTACTGAGTGAATACTGTTATATTAAAAAATCTGCTTTACATTAAAATATTTCAGATGCATATAACTCTTTCAATTAAAAAATGAAATATTCTAAACAGCTAAAGCGACGTTGAACCTCAATCACCTGCATTATTCTTATATTTCTTTAAGTAAGTGAATCCCACGTTCATGAGATAGGGAAGGAACTATTAACAACAAGTTTCCTTTTGTAGCGAGAACACCTTGTTATTTCTTGTCGATCTATTAGTTTTATGAGCATTTACCTGAACACAACCCGACAACTGTACATCTATTGGCATGTTATAGCAATATTACATTCATATGATTAGACGAAAGCAATTGATAGTGCTCTGACTTGGTATATTTTGATGTAGACGAATGTTCATCTAAAGGTATTGGAATCTAGTGATTCTGTAGACATCAACCAAAACTGATGATTGTACCTTCTTTCGTATAGGCTCATTCCAACGCCACTTTCGGTGAGGGTATTGGTCCAATTTTGTTGGAAAATTTTCGATGTGCGGGGAATGAGCTCAACCTGTTTGACTGTAAAAAAGGTGGATGGGGTAACCACGACTGTATGCACAAAGAAGATGCTGGTGTCACTTGTCAACTCCAAGGTAAGTTAAACTACGAGACTTTATTTGTAATTCACAAGATTTCACCGTGGTTTTGTATCGTATATTGTATTGCTTCAATGCAAAGTTTAACGTAAATCGTATAGCTCATTATATCTCAAAATGGTTAATTGCGGATTAAAAAGGTATTTCATTGAAAATTTAAAAAAGTCATATCTGTTAGTGGAAGGTCCAATTTTCATGGATACTGGTTATATAAGATTTCAAACAGCACAGCAAACAGTAACTGTCACTCTGAATGCTTCCTATAAATTCTAAAAAAATACGTTTGACTCATTGACGCAGATCACTGTCCGGTTTTCGATCACAAAACATTCCAATTGTCAATTTACAACGCAAGTTAGCTTTAAAATGATATTTTCTTGCAATAGTCGATACTTCTCTATCAAATGACACTATTAATTAAGTTTGTCATAATTATGTGACGCCAGTCAACTCGCGTCGTTAATTTAATTTCGCTATTTAAAATGTTTAGAAGTCGTTATGACAAATTATGAAGAATGATGTTTGCTTATGTTGCGTGTAAACGTGTGAACGATATAAACTTGAATTGTTTGCATGGCAGTGTATAAGTGAAACTGAAAGTACATCATCAATTCATTTTTTTGAAAGATACATTGTAAGATTTGTTCTTCTCTCCAATCAGGACCTAAGCTCCGACTGGCTAACGGTAACAGCTCATCTGGTCGAGTGGAGGTTAGGAGAGGAGGAGAGGTAGAATGGGGAACAGTGTGTGATGACAGCTGGGACGACAAAGATGCAACTGTGGTCTGTCGTATGCTGGGATTTGATAGTGGCAAGGTTGGGGCACACTATTCTGTAATTCCACGTGGTGTGAATTAAATCATGCAAACAAATTTCTTAAATACTGTTCAAGCATCACTTAAAATATGAAACTGTATCAGAAGTTGTTTATACCCCTGGTACGTCTGTGTCCGACATCATTTCCGGAGCATAACTTGAAAACTATTAGTCAGAAACTCAGAAACTTCAAAATAGGTATTGATATTACCCATTTGGTGCAGAGGTTCTTCTTAGGTGTTTCAATTCCAGGGTTTCAATTTGAAACCTGTCAATTGTTTTATTTTGTTCAGTCCCTGAAGCATAAATTGAAAACTAAGAAACTCCATTTATCATTCAAAATTGTGTTCCACAGAGATATCGCTTGCGGAATATCAAGTGATATCTTCTTAGAGATAATCGCTTGGACACTAGATTTTGAACAATCCCCTGTAATCAGAAAATACGTGACATCACAAACGTTTCACATTATCATTAATGACATCACGATGATATGACGTCATAAACATATCACAATGCTATGACGTCACTTTAACGATGACGCCACAATGCTATGACATCACTGGTTGAGGAGTTTTAGGGCTATGCAGTGTTCAAAGATGTACATTTTCATGCTTATGTGATGAAAAATGATTTTGGATGATGAATAGAATCTCAGTAGAATAGAAGTAAAATATACTCGGCAAACCTCGGATATTTGTTATTTTTATCAACTTGTGTTGATATATTTGATATCAGAAGACACATGGATGAGCTCCTCTATATATCAAATGTAAGATTTTCATTTCCCACTGATGTTCCTTAAACGGATTTAAATCAAGATGCCCATAACATTTTAAAGTTTAACCAAAACTAATCAAACATCATGACTTATTTGTTTTAACCCCACCCTTAATTCATTGACATTATCATTCATTCACATGACTGAATATAAGTTTGATTTTATCGTTGTTATGTTATTGCGGTGGAATTACAGCAGGGGTATATGAGCCATGTTCACTTTAGCCATGTATTTGTTAGCATAGTTATTGTGATGGTTAAGAAATCGCCAAGAAATGGTTATTGTTTTACTTTTCATAGGACCAGGGCAGACAAATAAACTGATAATATTTGCAAAACATGATTTTACCTAATATAAATTGAAACCTAATACTTGATTTACAATTTGAATTATTATAGGCCCACAGTCGAGCAGCTTTCGGTGAAGGTGTTGGTCCAATTTTGCTGGATAATGTTGGATGTTCCGGGAGAGAGATTGATCTATTTGACTGCAACAATCCTGGGTGGGGAATCCACAACTGTGCACATAAAGAGGATGCTGGTGTGACATGTGTTCAAGGTAACTAAATAGACATTTCAATATAAAATAAATGTTCAAAAAATGACATTTTTATGTGAACTTATTCAATTAAGGAACCATTTGTTGAACAGTTATGATTCAACTATTATACTTATAGCGTTCATTAGGTCTGTCTGCTCATCCGTTTGTCCAGGAAATGTGTCCGGAGCATCTCTTCTATACTAGACATGCTAGCTTCCCACTTATCAACCATGACCCTTTTGCGGTTAAACCAATATTTTTTGCTGTTTCCATGGACAAATCACTAAAACAGGCACCCTATGTCTAAGTCCTTTGTTCATCTCCTAAACTAGGCATGCTAGTTTTAAGCTTCATTAGATTTTATAGTCATCCATGTTCCCAAAATGTGCCTTTTGAGGTTTAGACCAATGAATTATTTCATTTTTAAGGTTTCCAGATGGATTGAAACTTTTCACAGTAACAGTATGATAGCTTCACTTATCAATCATTTTCCGTACCCTTTTGTGGGTAAAATGTTACATGGAGTATACTTTTTGACTAGATGCAGCTTAAATATTAGTTTGATGGTCTCTTTCGAAACATGACTAACTTAGTAAGCTTAGATAAAGAAACTCTCTGAAAAATACCCTCTGTATATGTGGTAGCTGTTTGCAAAGACACCTTAAAATACAATAAACTAAGATATCTAACTGCATAAACTAATTTAGATGACTTCACCCAGATTTCAGTTTATTTAGTGAACAACCCTCTGAAAAGTTGATAGCAATGGCGAATATCAAATGCCACATAATCAGGATTGTACTGCTTTATCCATTGTTTAGTACTTTACATGGGTGTGTCCTTTGTTTTTTATATTTAAAAAAAACTAAACAGATCTTGTCTACACTACACTACCGTTTTTTTCAAATGAATGCATACATGAAAATGACTACTAAAATTTTGATCTTACTCAATTCAAAAAGAACCTAAGCTTCGACTTGCTAACGGTAACAGCACATCTGGTCGAGTGGAAGTTAAGAAAGGGGGAACGGACGAATGGGGAACAGTTTGTGATAACCGATGGGACGACAGAGAAGCAACTGTGGTCTGTCGTATGCTGGGATTTGATAGTGGAAAGGTTTGTGTACACTATTTCGTAGCCTCATATCAAATTTATCGATTGAGATGAAACTGTATCTAAAACTTTTATTGGACGTTATTGTAGATTTTATTTAGGGGTTACTGTCAAATCAAACCTTAAGTTGTATCTGTTTTGTTCGTTTTGGTGGTTTGTCATTGACATGTAAAGTTTTCATATCCACAAAATATCATTGTAAATAGAATAGACGCTCACTGATGAAATAAATAGTCCTAATTATTTTAGGCTCATTCCAACGCCACTTTCGGTGAGGGTGTTGGTCCGATTTTGTTGGAAAATGTTGGATGTTCGGGGGAAGAGATCAACCTGTTCGACTGTAAACATGGTGGCTGGGGTAACCACGACTGTATGCATAAAGAAGATGCCGGTGTCACATGTAAACGTGAAGGTAACTTTCAACTACAAGTCTATGTTCGTAATTGGGGCAAAAATCATAGGATTCATAGGATTGATGAACTAGCTTTGTCAAAAGTAAAAAGTATACTGAAACATTTGCTTAGGTTCCCTTTTGCTGTGCAATCATTTTACTGTGCAATATACTTTTTGTACTGAACAAAATTTATGTAACGTTTAAGGGATGAAGATGACATTCCTTGAAAATTGTTTGTACACATTTGGTAATGTTAAACGCATTTAAATAGGGAAAGTGTGAAAATAGAAAACATGGTCATGGAACAAGTTCTTTTCGTTGCTCTTATGGTATTATACCAACTTTTAAGGTTTTTTCTTTTCAAACAGATCTTCAGATCCGACTTGCTAACGGTAACAGCACATCTGGTCGAGTGGAAATTAGGAAAGGAAACATAGGAGAATGGGGAACAGTTTGTGATGACAGTTGGGATGACAATGACGCAACAGTGGTCTGTCGCATGCTTGGATTTAATAGTGGCAAGGTATTATGTTGAAATTGAATCCTCATGACAAAAACGATTTGCTTGGTAATTTGCTTTTTCTTTGCATTGCAATTTGGTTGATAACTACATTTCGGTTGTTTGTAGTAAACTTGCCAAAATAATCACTTTCTATTGAGAATAAGCATATAAAGTGCATCGTTTATATTTTGTCAATGAACGTAACCCAATCTACAAAATGGCTTGGTTAAAACCAAAAATCCATTCAGCATATGAATTATATTAAGGAGATAAATACACTGTGTATGGAAATCAGCGGCATATAATTATTATAGCTCTTAATTTATAGCGTGAGGCTTTAAATGGATAATTTAGACCTATGATAATTCCGTTATATGTTGCTCATTTTCAAACACAGTATGTTTATCATCATTCTACCATAATAACGATTTAAAATTGAACTATATATAAATTCGCATTGACTCAGGTGTGCTATGCCATGATGCCATGCACCATTTCCCCGGAGCGACATTCACAGTGTTGACAGATTTGGTTATTTCGAATGAAGTCATTACCGAGACATTACACAAATATCCGAATGCTGCAAAGGGATCTCACACTATTCAGTAGACGTTTTATTATTTTGTGACAGTTGAATGTATGCCGTATTATTCACAAACTTGACGTCAGTATAATTGCATTGATGTTGAAAATAAATTTAAGGTGGGGGAGACCAGGGCAAAGCGCGCCCCTAACATATACACGTGTTTTCTGGGCATATTATGATTTTTAGAATGCAACTTTCAGCATGTCTCTAATTCTCATCAAAAACTATTGTATGACAAATGCTTTTTTACCTACCATGCTTGCATAAAGAGATATTAACGAAAATGTATTTCGACAAAGGTGGTGCACTTTGTCCCGTAGTTTGGGGCAAAGTGTCCCATGCGAAACGACACACAATTGTGATATGTCAAACACCTATAATAAGCCATTACCATACAAAAAAGTTTTTAAAAAGTGTCATGCAGCTCACAGGCACCCTTATGAAAACGAAACAAATAAAAAAAATTTGAGCTCAGTATTCAAAGGAGGACTCAATATGTTTTTATATGTCATGGACCTAAATTTGCGAAGTTCTTATCCAAAAGCTTACATGATTACTATTTACGAATGTCTAATAACTATCGGAGTCTTGACTATTCAACTCATTTATTATCAGAAACCAGCAAATATATGAAAGAAATAAAGAAATTGATTGGTTTGAAAGACAAATTTAACATTTTACAAACATCTAATCTCTGTCGGACTTGGTCATACGGCCTATCTTCTTAAATGTTTAGGGATAAAACAAAATATATGATGAATATCAAACTTATTAAATAATCTAAGAAAATATATAATGATATATATTTTAAACTTCTATTAATAACAATTTAAAAAAATTATAGGAAAATAAAAGAATGAAAATAACAATTCTATTTAATATATTTGCTTATAAAATTAATTGATAACTCTGCAACTATAATTTGTTGATTATAAATAAATATTTAAGATCACTCGAGGCAAAGCGCTCCCCCGGCTCACTTAACCCCTTTGAGGGTAGCATTCGATTTTTGCATCTTAGAAAATAATTGAAGCAACGAATTGAAAATTTTCTTATTAAATGAATAGATGATATATTTTTGTGTAATAGGTGCCCTAGAGTTTAATATTGCGTTTTATGTTTGTGTGAAATATTGGAATTCGGACATATTCTTTCGTTAAAGAAAAATGCCGTTTTTTCAACTTTTTGCAATAGTAAGTCTCCAATTCACGCCAAAGATACAAACGTCGATCACAACGTTTCTTAGCGTTTGCTTTCATTGGTTGATAATGACAAACCACGCCATCTGTCGATTGTTAAGGAGAAATAACGCTTGGTCACTTTGCCCCGAGGGGCGCTTTGCCCTGGTCTCCCCAAAGTGTACATGTATTCCGCATTTCGATTCATATTCGTATGATAATCCATTCTCTCCCCATAGAGGCAGCTCAGTCATACCCGAGTTAGCCTCTGTTCTATTACGGCTAATACATGGGATAGAAAGGTAGAAATCTGATTGGAGGCAATTTAAAGTTAGTTGTGCAATCAGCGACGCCGTTTCAATAGTGGTCATTCGCAAAAGATCGGCTATTCCCGTGTGGTTCGGCAAAGCTATCGTTGAAATTTAACATCCAGGGGAGATAACTCTTCCTTCTACAAAACATCCCTTTTTACCTTCTCATTAGTCTTTATTTGGTAAATTATTAAAAAAAATTTATCATAAAACAAATAACAATTTACACAATTATAAAACAGTATGTTTCTAATGAAAAACCCTATCCATATTTGATTTTTAAACTTTTTCCTCTCACCCTGTTAATAAAAAATAAACCTAAAGGCATGAGGCTTTTGCAAGTCACTATTCGACCGTTGAGAATTCCCCAAGTCGTGGATATCCAAAAGGTGTTTTCATTGGCTGCAAATAAGGGAGATATCTCAAGTTACAACTTTTTGCCGCTAGGGCAATCTGCCGGAACCCCTGGATTTTGGCGTAATAGAACAGAGGCTAACTCGGGTATGACTGAGCTGCCTCTGTGGGGAGAGAATGATGATAATCTGGCCGGTAAACGTCGAGCCCGTTTTGGTCTAACGCTATAGAATGACAGTCCATGCCAACGGGAAATCTGAACATTGTCAATTTTGAATACATTTTATAAATAATGTACATACAACGCAATAATTTCATATTTTGTGAAAATTTCCGACACAACAGCAATATTTGAGAACTACTTGTTGCTGGGCAACAAATGAATTATTGCGCATTAGACGAAGTATAACCAAATTATACGACCTCTGATTTTTCACAGCAGCCAATCAGAAACGAGTTTTTGCACATTTATGGTAGAATATTCATTATGCATACTTTATCATAGATACTCGTTCTTAACTTGTTAATGCCACTAAATATATTACTATACATATGATCTGTGTTGCATAACTTTTTTATTTTAAAATATTGTTTATTTTTTGCATAATATAAACAATACGTAGCGGACGTTCATTTCAGAACTACTTTCATGATATGAACACATATTGCTTTGAAATTTGTAAAATTTGCTCACTTTAATTTGATATTCCCCTAAAAACAAGGTACTTAATTTTAACCATTCATGTCCAGAAGAAACGATTTAACTCTAGGAAATACTGAGCAACTGAAACATTAAACATGCAGATCTTAAAGGCCCAGGATGGCAATGCAAGATACAAAAAACATCCTTATATCCCCTTTTAGAATGTATCTCCGCTTTTCTGACCATGCGTCCGTCCGTTCGTGCGTCCGTCCATCAGAAAACTTAGTTTGTATGGATGTTTCCTAAATGGGGCAAATGTGCCTTTTGGGGATGAGAAATTCTGTTGAGATGTTGTCCCTTCAATGGCCAAATAGCTTGAAAGTTATTTCACTTATAGATGTCGTATTCACTGAATTCTCTTCATAACTTATCATAGCGAAGGCGCCGGGCCCAGCCGATTTTGGTGACCTTCACATTATTTTCAAGCTCACAACGAGGCATTGAAACCTGCATTTTAGGCTTGTCGGGATATCTCAAGAGCCGTTCATTGGATTCCCTTCATAACTTACACATACAATCTTATTGGGAAGGCGTCGGGCTCACTCGATTAGGGCCCACTCGATTAAGAACTATTCTCTAGATTCTCTTCATATTTTGCACAAAGCTTCTTATTTCGCAGATGCAGGGGCCAGTCGATTTGGATGGTCTAAATCATATCTAGTAGCATGACAAGTGTAGACAATAGATTCTCTACACTATTTCTGTTGTTATCATCAATTTTCAGCGTGGGATCTTGTCACCTTTGTGACAATTACTTGTTACATACGATTTTGATTATGATATAATGCATATTATGAATGTTATTGATGTACAAGTCTCTAAGAAAGTTATAGAATAAAAGCTTGAACGACAGTCAATGGCTTTGTCTCTTTCCAGAGTTTTGTCAATGCATCCTTCGGCGAGGGTGATGGCCCAATCCTATTGGATGATGTTCGCTGTGCAGGTGACGAGTCCACTCTGTTGGACTGCGCCAACAGAGGATGGGCCAATCATAACTGTCGTCACTGGGAAGATGCTGGTGTCGTTTGTGAACAAGATGAAGGTGACATTCCTTGATAATTGTTTTTACACATTTGATAATGTTTAACTCGTTTATTTAGACAATTTTGGAAATGATTTCATGCAAAGCTCTATAATATACATATAATAGTATAATTAGTTTTAAAGGTTTTCTGTTCAAACAGATTTCCAGATTCGACTTGCTGACGGCAACAGCACATCTGGTCGAGTGGAAGTTAGGAAAGGAAGAGGAGGAGAATGGGGAACTGTTTGTGATGACAGATGGGATGACAATGACGCAACAGTTGTCTGTCGCATGCTTGGATATGATAGTGGCAAGGTATTATATCCTCATAATAAAACGAATTGCTCAGAAAATAGCTTTTACTAAGCATTAAGTTCTTGTTTATACAACCAACATTTCGGTTGTTTGTAATAAAGTTGCCATAAGAATCTAAAATAATAGAATTCCATTAAACCTGAGCGTTTAAACAAGTACATCGTTTATATTGATATTAATGAATGTAACCATAACTACAACATGGTCTTCGTTTAGAAAAAAATCTATTTAGCACATGAATTGTTACCCAGATATCTTTATCATTAAATACTTAGATACTGCTGAAGAACTCTTACTTTGAATTGAGGTTTAAGGACATTTCTCATAGCAATTATAAGTAGTGCGTGGAATTGAATATAAATATTAGTCAGGGAGGTTGTTTTATAATAACCCAAGACAACGAACTAACGGTCAAGATTTATGTCTGAATGTCCGTCACACTTCAGTACTGATCACAACCCCAAAATTTATTTTTTAAACGTTATAAATTTGAAACACATACTCTATTTACCATACCCCCCCCACCCCCCCCCCCCCCCCCAACACCCACCCACCCGCCTACAAAGTAGTCGGGGAATTATAGAGGTCAGCATACTGGTATACTCACTTGATTTGTAGGTGTGCTCTTTGCCAGTTCAACTGCCTTATTTACATGATGTGTGCATTCTTAAAATTTTTCGGCATTTATTGTCCAAGCTTCTATTAAACTAATCTTATTTTAAGCGGGAACTTGTAAATCCATAAACAATGAGCGTGAAGTTGACCAGGACATTATGACGTACAATTTTGATATTTCGTTGCATATTATGAAGTGTTTAATATAGACATAGAATAAAAGATTGAACGACTCTGTCTGTTTCTAGAGTTTTGTCAATGCATCCTTCGGCGAGGGTGATGGCCCAATCCTATTGGACGAGGTTCGCTGTGCAGGTGACGAGTCCACTCTGTTGGACTGCGCCAACAGAGGATGGGCCAATCATAACTGTCGTCACTGGGAAGATGCTGGTGTCGTTTGTGGACAAGATGAAGGTGACACTCCTTGACAATTGTTTTTACACATTTGATAATGTTTAACGCGTTTATTTAGAAAACTATGGAAATAGAAAATATATTTTGGGCAAAGCTCTATAATATATCTAATAGTATAATACTAAGTTTTAAGGGGTTTTCTGTTCAAACAGATTTCCAAATCCGACTTGCTAACGGCAACAGCACATCTGGTCGAGTGGAAGTTAGGAAAGGAAGAGGAGGAGAATGGGGAACTGTTTGTGATGACAGATGGGATGACAATGACGCAACAGTTGTCTGTCGCATGCTTGGATATGATAGTGGCAAGGTATTAACTCATAATAAAACAAATTGCTCAGAAAATAGCTTTTAATATGCATTACGCTCTTGTTTATGAAACCTACAGTTCGGTTACTTTTAATAAAGTTGCCATAATAATCTAATAGAAAAGAATTCAATTAAACCTGAGTGTATAAACAAGTACACCGTTTATTAATGAATGTAACCATAACTTCAACATGTTCCTGGTGTAGAACAAAAGCACATTTAGCACATGAATTGTTTCCCAGAGATCTTTATCATTAGATACTAGTTCTTGACCTCTAAGTGCCACTAAAATATGTTACGGAGCATATGTCAATATATGATTGCATGTATAACCCAAGATGAATTGAAGTTTTAGATTGATGTTAATGCAAAAGTCATTATTGTTTAAAATATTACATATAATATAACATTTACAACAATATTCAAAGGCTATATTATTTTTGTATGGTTGTCCTTAATTTATTTTTTACATATTTTGTGTTTGCTTTTAAATGTTTAACAAAGACTTAACCTTTATAATATTTGATTCAAAGTTTCCTATGTAGGATCTGAACTACCCAGCGCTACTGGCTGATATATTGTTGAACATATAGTATTTGAAATTCCCCAGCAAAGCTTTCACGGGAGACCTAATGTTTTCTGTGCCTTGGTTCCCTGAATTCGTGCTTTGTTTCCTGGCCATAGCTCAAAAGCTGTTCAATATTTTTTGTATCAAATATGTTATGTTGTTAGAACTAGTGGTGGACTGATGCCTTGTGCTATTTTGGTCAGTCTTATTTTTGTATGCCTCAAGTGAGTTTGTTTATATACAATTTATTCATAAACGTTTTAGTGATATATTTTGCGGGTTTAACATGTCTTGATATCAATAAACATTTAGACAACTTACAATACCCCCCTGATAGGAATAACTTAAGAACTTCAATTCTGACATTAAAATTATTTTATTGCAATATTGGTATATATCTATAGCAAAAATTTAAATTCCAAACATGACATCAAAATGTACATCAAGTGACATAGATCCTCGGTAGCTCAACTGATAAAGGCACTGCTTGATGACATAGAGGTCTCTGGTTCGAGTCCCACTTTCTTGTTCATAAATCTGAACTTTCTTGTTTGATTAAAACTCCAACTGTCAAATCAAAGTCCAATTGATTGGTGGTTATGAGGTACCAACCTACACATATGGAGCTTAAGGCGTATAAAATTCAACTTTAATAAAGGCAATAACTCCCCAAGTTGTGTAAAGGGTAAACACCTATAGGACAGTATTTACGAGTTAAAACCAATTGAAAGAAGGCATATAAGCGCCCAAGGGGAGTAAATGAACATATAGTTTATTGAATTCATTGATAAGTAAAGATGGTCAAGTGGTGAAGTTTAATTTGCATTTATCAACTCATATTTATTTGAAACGCGTATTTTTACAAAAATATCTTCACTCATTGCCTAATTTGAAAATTATCCATTTTTTAATACATTTGTTGCGTATCCTTTGTTGTTTTCAAATATTTTTAATCTTTTGCCTTACATATTTCACATAGCATTTTAGAACACCTGTCATTGTTTGAATAACTTTCGCTTTTCAATTGGTAACAACATTTGCTAAACTTTTCCTGATATTCCCCTTAAAACAAGGTGCTAAATTTGAAACATTTATATCCAGAAGAAACTATTTATCTCTTGGATACACTATGCAAGTGAAGCAATAGACATCAGATGATCTTGAAGGCCAAGGATAAGCACTGCAAGATTTAAAACAATATCATTGTTGGTGAAATATCTTTGTAGTTTAGATGTGGTCTGGTTTTCTCGAATCTAGTTTGATAACTTGGGAAGAAGTTTCATTTCTGTTTTCATCAAATATTTGGACAAGACCTCAAAAACCATAAGACTTAACTAATTGAATTTGGTGAACAATCATCTTGTTAAGTAGTAGTGCCTTTGAGAGTTTAAACTTCTTCCTGCCTCTTTTTTAGCCGGCTCTATGAAAACGTAACTAAAAATGTACTTTCAGACCGGAATTGAAATGCTTCATGGCATTGCTCATTATAAATATATAGATCAATCATATGTAGATGTATCCTTCCGGGTTTTACCTTCTTTCTACTTTTATTTTTATGAAACCCCAACTTATAATTTCTATCCTGGACCAAAACTCAAAAACTGTAAGAATTTTGATTCAGCGCGAAGTTAGAAACCATAATGCTTAGCCCATTTAAATTTGAACATAAAACAATCATCCATGAAAATTCTTTCTACATAATTACTGTTCTGTATCATCACAACCGAGGTTGCATCCCAGTTTAAAGACAACGAAATTTGAGGATTATAGACATTTAAATTTTGTAGAATAAATTCGTTATTACAAACGCTCTGGTTTGTATAGTTTTAACATGATTTATAGTTTAGGATTATTAAAAGAATACAGAAACTATTGTTTAGAATGTTGACTGTTACTAACAAAGTTCTGTCTAACTTCTTTGAGAGGCATTTTAGAAGTTGGAATGACAATAATGCAGAGGAATATATGGATGACAACTTCTTTGTTCATTGTATGCGACGTTTCTCAACCAGAGGAAGTGTAATGATGTAGGGACATATATATATATAAGTAAAGAGTACAATACACAGTAAAAATAAGTTAATGAAAAGAGTAATGTAATTAAACAGGGATAAGTGGAAAGAAGCCAGTAATGTACAATGCAGGAGATGTTACATTTAATTAATGTACAGTGATGTACATGAGTGAAAACAGTTAATTAATTAAGAAGAAGATCATAGGCTGACGGGATGTAGTAACCTTGATCACCGTTAATTCATGGCTGTATCCTTTGGTTTCCAAAGCTTCTCTTGGTGACAAGGCATTTGATTTCTGACTATTGTATTTGATGATTATGGTGGGCTTTAATGTGGCTATGGCTGATTTGCTGTCCAAGTTGTTGACTGATGTTTGGTGTTCCTTTAGTCTTGTGTTGATAGGCCTAGATGTCTCACCTACGTAGTTATGTCCACAGTCACAGTTTATCTTGTAAACAACTCCTTTGGGATTGTTGGAAGCTTATTGGCTTTTTTTCATTAGCATGAAGTAAGTTCTGTAGGTTTTGCATTAAAGCTCTGTCTGTTTTTCAACTTGATTCAAACTCCTTGCTACATATTTCAGCAGCAGCAAGTTGGGCCTAGAGATTGGTTTCTTAGCCAAACATCAGTGTTGGTTCAGAAAGGAGGGTAATTGTTTACGAAATAAGCTGTTTGCCGAGAGTTATGGCATAATCTTTAGCTTTGATACATGCCAAACTACCATATGCTATACCATAACCACAACACTAACTATGAAAGTGAGGTTAAAGGACATTTTTCGATTTAATAAAATTTCAGTTGATTCGTCGAGTAGTTTGTGGTATGGAATATAAATATCAGTCTTGGAGGTTGTTTAATAATATGCCCAGGCTACGTCATCACTAACGGTCAACATATCCGTCCGTTCGTCCGTCACACTTCCATATCGATCACACCAATAACAATAAACAATAAATTTGTTATAAATTTGAAACATATATTCACTTCTATTTACCATACCCCCAACACAACAAAGTACCCGGGGAATTATAGAGGTCAGCGTGTGGGTATACTCACTTGATTTTTAGGTGTGCCCTTTGTTGGTCCCACTGCCTCATTTACATTAATTATACATTTTAAATTTATGAGCTTTTTAAAACTGATTTAATGGAAAGCGGGAGCTTAACGCTCACTTATGATCAAGTAAAACCATATACAATAAGGTAAAGTTCATTAAAGGACATTATGATGTAAAATTTTTATAATTCGTTGCATATTATGAATGTGTTTGATATAGACAAGAATAAAAGATTTAACGACTTTGTCTCTTTCTAGAGTTTTGTCAATGCATCCTTTGGCGAGGGTGATGGCCCAATCCTATTGGACGAGGTTCGCTGTGCTGGTGACGAGTCCACTCTGTTGGACTGCGCCAACAGAGGATGGGCCAATCATAACTGTCGTCACTGGGAAGATGCTGGTGTCGTTTGTGAAGGTGACACTCCTTGACAATTGTTTTACACATTTGATAATGTTTAACGCGTTTATTTAGAAAACTATGGAAATGATTTCATGCAAAGCTCTATAATATACATATAATAGTATAATTAGTTTTAAGTGATTTTCTGTCCAAACAGATTTCCAGATCCGACTTGCTAATGGCAACAGCACATCTGGTCGAGTGGAAGTTAGGAAAGGAAGAGGAGGAGAATGGGGAACAGTTTGTGATGACAGATGGGATGACAATGACGCAACAGTGGTCTGTCGCATGCTTGGATATGATAGTGGCAAGGTATTATCTTGAAATGGAATTCTCATTATGAAATAATTGCTCAGATTTAAGCTTTCACTATGAATTACGTTCCTGTTGATGAAACCAACATTTCGGTTTTTTTTATATAAAGTTGCCAAAAGAATCTTGTTCTATCAAAACTGAGCGAGTAGATTTCTGTAATCATTCGAACGTTTTTTATATGCAAGTGTTTTATATAGACATATAATGAAAGCTTGAACGACAGTCAATGACTTTGTCTCTTTCCAGAGTTTTGTCAATGCATCCTTCGGCGAGGGTGATGGCCCAATCCTATTGGACGAGGTTCGCTGTGCAGGGGACGAGTCCACTCTGTTAGACTGCGCCAACAGAGGATGGGCCAATCATAACTGTCGTCACTGGGAAGATGCTGGTGTCGTTTGTGAACAAGATGAAGGTGACATTCCTTGACAATTGTTTTTACACATTTGATAATGTTTAATGCTTTTATTTAGTAAGGTGTGGAAATAGAATATTTCTACCACCACTACCGAGTTGTTGGTGTTTATAGCGTATATATGTCCGTCCGTCACACTTTTTGTTCCGCTCATAACTCGGAGAAAATTAAATTCTGAATCCCTTAAACCTTGGTTTTACCTCAAACCAAAGACAACCCTTTGTATCCAAGTTTATCCAATCAGAAACGAAATGTAGACACTATGTGCGTAAACAACTCGGCTAATCAAGTAAGCGTTTTGCCGAGTCATTGCAAAGGTAGAAAATATGGTAAAGTTTTCCATAGCTTGTAGTGTAGATTTATCGGAACGAAAGCGCTGGATTATCGAGGATGATTGTTAATATGTGAAAACTGCAATTTCCCTGAAATTTATTATGACTTGATATTTTATATATTTATTCATTCATTATTGGTATCAAACTATTCAGGTTATTGTTTGACATGGTTTACATTCAAAATTACATTTGTCACTGTAAGAATAATAAAACATGGTAAATACAACATAGACTAAAATTTAGTCTATGAAATATATTATTTTTGAAATAATTACATGCTTTTCAACATTTGTATTTCTTGGTCACCTCATTTCGTAGCCTAGACTTGCTGAAGGAGAACCTAGACTGTATTAAAGGCTCCTTTTTATTTACAGTCCTGAAGCTGGACTAAATACAACATTGTATTGTCCAGTTCGCCCAAGGCTCATTTGATATTGTTAAACGCATTTATTAAGGAAAGTGTGGAAATAGAAAAGATGGTCATGGGACAAGTTCTTTTACGTTGCTCTAATGGTATTATACCAACTTTTAAGGTTTTTTCTTTTCAAACAGATCTTCAGATCCGTATTGCCAACGGTAACAGCACATCTGGTCGAGTGGAGGTGAGGCAAAGAGGAGATGTAGAATGGGGAACAGTGTGTGATGACATGTGGGACGACAAAGATGCAACTGTGGTCTGTCGTATGCTAGGATTTGATCATGGCAGGGTATTGTATTTTGTATTAACATCCCGCTACGTAGTCGGGGTTTTATAGCCCTCCGCGTCTCCGTGCGTCCCAAATCACTTCCTTGAAAACTATTTGACTTAGAAACTTCAACTTTGGTATAGATTTTACCAAAGTGGTGCAGATGTACCTATTTGGGGTAACAATTCCAGGGTACCAGATTTTTGGAAATTTGGGCCCCCAACTCCCTTATTGCTGACTTTGTTCAATTTCCGCCGCATAACTTGAAAACTATTGGACACAGAAACTTCACATTTGGTATGGCTGTTAATTATGTGGTGCAGCTGAGCCTTTAAGCTGAAAAATTCCAGGATACCCCAACATTTTGAACCCAAAGAAGCCAAATTCTAAAATTTGTCCATTTCCGGCACATAATTTGACATTATTTGACTAAGAAAATTCATATACCAAATGTGAAATTTCCATTTCCCGCCGATGAAGCCTTAAATGGATTTAGGGGGCAAAACATTTTCAAATATTGATCAAAACACGTCAACCCATCCGACTGTTTTATTTCTTTTAATTTTCAAAGCTATGACTTCTAGGTTTCTTCTTGAATTTGATTCTCACTAAAATTTCATACATAAGTCATAAGTATCGTATAGCAAAAATGTTAAGATGGTCAGAATAACTATCATCTTTTCAATAGCGCTCGAAGTAGACAATTCTTTCTGTCACAGGTTCACAGCTTGGGTTCATTCGGCCAAGGCACAGGTCCAGTATTAATGGGTGACATGAACTGTTATGGTAATGAGACCACTCTGCTTGATTGTCCGTCCTCGTTTGACGAGTTCAACCATGACTGTCTCCATGAGGACGATGCCGCCGTCGCCTGTGGACGTGACGGTAAATATACTAAACATAATGTGTCAGGGCATATTTCACCGATGAGACTGATATTCACCAACTGTAAGGAAATAATGAATAAATCAATGTTCACAATCTCAAACTTTTTATTCCGTACTTGTTTTGTTTAACCCTAACTAAACATGCACACACAGAAAAGAATGTTTCATCTTAGAACCGTAAACTGTACATATTGTATCCATTGTATCCACAAAGCTAATGTATTACAAGTTGTAAACAAAGTAACGTAAATACATTTATATGTTAGCATAATGTGTGCTTTTGGTATAATTAAATCATCATTCCATGACTGTAGATACGTGATATAACAGTGTATAAAATAGATTGGAAACTTAGCCTGTCCTGAAAATTAATTGGTCAATTCCTAAGGGGGAAAATAATGAAAAACATTGAAAAGTTACCAGTCCTCACCAAAAAGTTACCAGTCCTTGCAAAAAATAGCCAGTCAAGGACTGGCGGACGGGCTATATTTTCAACACTGGATATAATATATACAATGAAATGTAAAGTTTAATTCAAATGACACTCGTTGATAGTATGACTTTGTATTGTGTTTGGAGCCTGCTGCCTTTCCTTCCCACAAAATTATTAAAGAACTTGAATGTCTCATCCCCTTTTTCTGCAGTCTAAGTAAACCTAGCCTCAATATTACTCGCTACACTCCCGATATTGAGTCTAGCGCGAGACGTAGTAAGAGGTCGCGTCAGCCGACCTGTAGGCGACCTATGACCCTTCAACGTAATACTATATTGCCATTTGGTAAGCAGAGCCCTGATCAATTCGATAAGTCAACTGACGCGAGCCATTACTACGTCTCGCTAGACTCTATCGGGAGTGCAGCGAGTATTATTGAGGCTAGGTTAACTTAGACTGCCTTTTCTGCACTAGGGCGGCGAGGACTGATGGCGGTACTCGTGAATAAAGAGAGGAAAATATCGACCTGAGCTCAGATTCTCGGGACAGTTGCATTTATTTGGTAATATAATTGCTCTATTATTAGCTTACAAAAAATGGTCACACCCACCCACCCCAAAAAACAACGAAAAGAAACAAACTTAGTCCTATTTCCAATGTATATCTGTGTAAACGTTCCCCTCTTTCGAAAAACTTTGACATTTCAGATGAAACCGAAAGTAGATTTCAAATAGACCGAATAACGGTGCATCATTGTTTGTATGATACTTGATTACTCTATGATCTTGAATAATCTTATCTTACTTGACATCGTCATCGAGTTATTTATTGTAATTCATTGTTTATTTGTTTAGTGTATGGACACAGTTATGTATAAAAGTATACTAAAATGCAAAACTGATGTCTGTGAGTAAATTTCATCAATCATGGCCATAAACAAATTTAATGAATCACATTTATTTTTTTTCTTTCAGGCAAACATGAAAATGTAACATGAATTCTGTGGAGCAGACGTTGTAATGTTAAGTTTGTTGTTTCCTTTAAATAAATGTTACGTTTAGACAGAGTTGTTTGTATCATTTCAACAGAAAAACATCGAAGATAACACTCCTAGGTACAACTGGAAATAAAACGTAACTTGGATCAGATAAATCTATTCCATTTTACTTGCCATTAAAACAATATTTTTGAATATGATATCAAAGAGAACCATAACAGCATTGAATCAAAGGGTTAAATACTTCACAGAACAATAACAATAAATCGATTCACTTTTTGTTTACATGTACAAGTTCAATTTTGTAGAAGTAAAATTAACAAAAGCTTTCTACACATGAATGTTAATAGACTCAGTGCTACTGAGAATATTCATCTGCAATATAGCGAATTTTCCAAAAAAGGAACTATAGACGGTTTAATTATAATCAGCAAGATACCCCGCAAAATGAACACCAGTTTTCGTTATAAAACGGATGCATTGCACATGACCATTGTGAATGATGTTCAACTGTCCATCAACATAAACAGGGAGTTTGTACATGTATGCCTCTATTATTTGTAAATGTAGCATACATTTTAAAAGTTATAGTGGGAGATGGTTACCTAAGACAGTTTAAGTACCAGTATTCATGTGCTACATTGATAATGACACCTACATCAAAAACGAGTGAAAAAACTATGAAATATCCGAAAGTATGATACAAAAACAAATGAAAAGGCGAACGTTGTTTTGAACATGTCTTCATAGTCAAAATAATAGTAAGTCCTTCTTGCAGCGGTGGTGCTGTTGCTTGTTTCACAAGCTTATGACTTATCGTTTCACAAAGAACTCCATGACATTGACAACGTGCAGGATGAAAACGGTTTGTCTGTTGGCAGCAACGACAATAGAATGATTTTGCGATTCAAAATATGATTGAAAGGCTATGTTCCAACTTTGAGGTATGAACGTCCTGCTTTTACTATATTTCATTTGTGATGCATCAAATAAAGTACGGAAACAGTTTGGAAATATTTCAAAATATAAAGTAATCATTCATTATAAGTCATTCAAATCATAACTAGCATGGTCTGGTATTTGCTTATTGTAGTGATTCATGCGGATTCCTATTGTCGTAAACCTTACTTTGGCGTCTTTTTTAGTTAGACTTATGTTATACGTCTAACGAACAGTAAAAGGGTTTTTAGAGGTTACCAAACAAAACGATGGTATATTTAATGCTATTTGTCCCTGGAATGAGTGCAAGTGGCAAAAAAGCAATTAAGTTATCTTATTCATTTATCATAACTATAATTCATTACGTTCTGTGCTATGTTGTGGGAGAAAAGTGCTCCTAAGCAGGATCAAGCATCTATAAAGCCTTATTATCGAGTAGTTTAAAGGGGCAGTAGCACGTTTTTTTATAATTTCATATTTTAAATATTTCACTGATAATTGTAAGTTAATGCTTAATGTGTTATTTTGACAGTGTCAAAAATCTCATTACACAAACCAATCATCCATAGTCAGAAGACAAATTATGAAGATTCACATAAAATCCACTGGCGGCCATTTTGTGTGAACACCTTTAATCCATTTTGTGTAAGAAAAAGGAATCGCATGGCCAAACTTTACGTTATTTATTTGAATTATTACTGCCTCTTTAATGTCATATCAGACGTAACGGCGTTACCAACATTACGTACCAACTTTCATAATGATTAGAAAAATAACTTATAAGATAAAAGTATAGGGATTTAAAACAAGATAGATAAACTTTGCAGGAAGGAAAGACACCAACTTTTTATTTTGCCATCATGAGAATGGGCAATATAGTGGGTAAACTGATAGAAGAAAGAAAATGGAGAAAATATAACGGATGTAAAAACATTTTAAGGTTGACTTTTTTACTCAAAACTTGAGGGAACAAACCATGATGACAATAGTGCAGATAAATTACAGTATCGTCTAGAAACCTACACACGTATAATGCAATATATTGATACCTGGACAACGGATCTGGTCAAATGGGCCGAAGAAGAAATGGCCGATAAAAAAGTCAAAAGGGCCGAGTGAAAAAGTCAAAAGGGCCGAAGTAAAAAGTCATAAGGGCCGAGGAAAAGGGGCCGAAAATAAAATAAAAATTATATTTTCATCGTATTCAACCTACATTTGATAGTTGTAATATGTTTACATAGCCAAGTGATCCCAATCAATTCTAAAAGAAAAATATTTCGCATGGCTCAACTTTACGTTATATATTTGAATTATTACTGCTCCATTTAATTTAAATACATTGTCTTTCAATTGAAACCATTAAATTTCATTTTCCTGACATCACCTTATATTCCCCCTAAAAACGTGCTACTGCCCCTTCAAGCTCCTAAGATTTTTAGTTATTTCTTGGAAAAAAAACTAAATTCAACAATGGAAATATTTCACACATTTTACAAAATATCAAGACTAAACAATGAACATAGAAAAAACTAAGGTTAGTCTCTACATCTGGGAAAACACATAAGTCAGTGATCTCACCTTGACTGACACAAAGGGGACTTTAGGATTCAAATTGTCAAAGGGACAAATCAAGCGGAATACTTTTTGTGGAAACGAAATTCTGGAGGACTTTCCTGTTACAAATATTTATGATTTTTACATAATAACATCACACTGAATTTCAAAAATGTTCGTGATGTAAGAATTTTAGTTGTTCAAGATTTAACAATTTGACAAATAAAAAAGTGTATCACTCCAAAAAACAAACATCGTTAAATGAAGCCAATCACCGAAGCTACGATCGTGAGATGCATTACTACGACAAAATGCTGCCCTAACTGATAACTTTTATTATGAGTTATTTGTGAATACGCTCCTCTTCTATCAACCAAGTAGTCATTTTAATTTAGTTAACGAATTAGCATACTAGAGCACATTTGTTTTCTCGCAATGCTAACATTTCAAAATAGCTGATGAAAGCCGATCGATTGGTGCCTGAAAGTGATTGACACGTGAACACTGAGACCATATTAACAGATAACTTGACAATTGAAGCAGAAAAAATAACTCATTGAAAAAATAAAAAATGGTATTGATGGAGACCTTAGAATTGATTATGCTTATCAATTTTTAACATTATCTTGAGAAATATATCTCAAGAAATCTGAACACTTTAATTGAGACATTTTCCAGATTTGTTTGACGGATCATGATAATCCTTTTTGGAATGAAGCTTTTTGAGTGGAGGATATTATGATTTTTTTAAATTAAAAATCATTTTGATCAAATCCTCGCTTAACAACTTTGTCTTAATCATATGTCAGTGACTGAAAAAAAAGCAGCCTTTTTGTGACATTTTGCCAAACATACAAGATCGCGGACGAAAGTCGATATGACAGGCTTTTTAAGTCATCATTCAGTTAAAATTGGTAAAATCTCGGAATTAAAAGTGTATAATAGTATGTAAGAACATATGTGAGGAAAACGGCTTTCCTAGTTTTGAAAATGTCCAAAAGAGAAACAAAATTACAAGAACTTTGTTAGACTTTAAAGGGGCAGTAGCACGTACGTTTTTTGAAAATTGTATATTTCAAAATTTTCACTGATAATTGTAAGTTAATTCTAAATATAATATTTTGATAGTGTCGAAAATGCCATAACTCAAATCAATGTCCATAGTCAGAGGACAAAGTATAAAGATTCACATAAAATCCATTGGCGGCAATTTTGTGTGAACACCTTTAATTAAGTTTAAAATAAAAAAGGAATCGCATGGCTAAACTTTACATTATATATTTGAATTTTTACTGCATCAATTGGTTTAAATACATTGTCTTTCAATTGAAACCATTCATTTTCATTTCCCTGACATGACCTTTTATTCCACCGAAATACGTGCTACTGCCCCTTTAAACAGATGATTAACAATAATCCAACTAAAGTTATTGCTTCTTTTGTACAGACGAATCTGGAACACTTGAACAGCTCTTCTATGACTGAAGAAAGATTCAGAACTTAATCAGTTCAAGAAAAAACACTGGCGAAATAAAATATATCTAAATTTGCTTTTTTACTTGAAGTCACCGATGAAAGCGTTCTCTTAAATCGTTTGTTTTATGCTCAAATGTAAAATGAAATACAGTTATAGTTATTTTCCCAGTATTGATAAAACATACTAAGCAACTTCACGAAATTGAAACGTTTATTTCGGACCCTTCAAATACAACATTTGCTGATAAATGGTCGATACTGATGCAACATGCATTTATGACACTTCCAGCGACAATCAGCGATATTCAGCTCAGGAGGACTACCCACTACCCCTATCTCATCCTTATCTAATGATCCCTTTCTTTGTTGTAAAAATCAACTTCAAAATTCAAAGAGCAGTTAATCGTTACATTTGATTACATAAAAATAAATCCCGCATACGTATATGAATATGGATACGTAGGTCATGTAAGGGTAACTAACTCGTAGCTGAATTTCCTTTCGTAATAATAATAATTAAAAAAAAACCACACACACAAATTAACCTGCTTCCTGACACCAAACATTATTTTATGAATATAAACAAATGCTTACCATGGCTATAA
The DNA here is from genome assembly GCA_916613615.1 of Steromphala cineraria. Lineage (NCBI taxonomy): Eukaryota > Metazoa > Mollusca > Gastropoda > Trochida > Trochidae > Steromphala > Steromphala cineraria. The sequence goes on from OU744721.1 coordinate 78,875,378, forward strand.
TATTCATGACGAGTTTTTTTAGAGAATGATACAAAAAAACCAAGACATTAGAACATTGAAAATGTATATGTACATGCTCGAGATTGATTGGAATTTTTTTTATTTAAGTTACTATAGGAACTAGACTTCCAAAACAGATTTATTTCTAATGTATCGTCAAGTCATCTGTATTCAGTCATCATGTGTTTTCGGTCAGTCATTTTGACTCCCTTTTGTGAACATATCCAAAGGGATATTAAAGTATCTTGTGGATTATTTGCAGCAGAGGGTTCATAGGTGCATCTAGGAATAGTCATTTAAAATATAATTTGCTTAAGAAAAAATATTATGGCCAAAACATAAAAAACATCACATTTTAAAGCAAATTTTCTTATACCAATTTTCTATGGGAAAGAAAGTCTTTTTATTTTCAAACCTTGCTCTAATAACTGTCCACCTAATTTCCTTGTAATTCTTTATATAATGAGATGTCTTGATGTGATAATATTTATTGTCACTTGCCATTTTAAGAAAAAATATATTCATTGTTTTCAGTGTTTTTTCTTATCAAATTTATTTTCAAAACTTAAAATGTTATCTCAGTGGTTTTGAATGATTTTCCAATAGTACACAATACATTTAAAAAAAATATGGACAAACTCCAAGAGAAGCTTTTATCAAAGCACCGTAAACTATCAGAACTGATATTCCTGTCGGAGAAATAGTTAGGTCACCCTCTAAACCCAGTGTTTCATGTTTTTCGATTTTTCATTATGAAATATGATGAATCAAAGTTTTTTTTATTTAGAATAATATTTACTTAAAAAATATCAAATAAATATTTTTAGTCAGACTTTTGTCAACTTTCTGTGTCATTATGAAACATAAACTTTGAAAAAGTGTCCTGCATATTCTAAATAACAGAGGTTCAAAAAAGTGACTGAAAACACATGACACTACTTCCAAAGTCAGGATTTTTCAAAGTTATGTTAAAAGCATTCTATTTTGTACAAATGTTAAATATAATTGGTTTTCATAAATTTTCTATTAGATAACATGGCAATGAATGATTAAGAGTAATTTCTCATCAATACCTGTGGTAATTTTTCATATACAGGTCTTTATTCCTTATCTGACTGAAAACCCATTACAAAAGGATAAATACGAAAGTCTCTGGTTTAAAATAAAAACATTTTTGCATGAAGATCCAATTAAGATATATGTATTTAAGGTTTTGAACTTATAGAATTAAAAGCAACCATTTGGCATAGCATTATGTATATCATACCAAGAATAATTGAAACAAGAATCCTCTTTTCCTTTATGGTCCGCAACAGCTAGAGTAAATTTAAGAGTTAGCCCCCTTGACAAGTCCCGCGGACAAATCAAATCACACGTAGATAAGCACTTTGACCAACTTACTGCGTTTAACAGTTATTTAAAGATGTTTATTTTGTTTAACAGTAATGGATAATGTGTTGAGGTAAGGTTTATCATATTGTCTTCGTTTGAATAATTTTCGTTTTGTGACATGTCACGAAACAAGTGGTTTTCAGTCGGTGACAGATGTGGAACAACAAACAGGAAGTTGATGATGTTAAGAAAACAACAGTCTGAACAGAAACGAAAGCAACTTCTAGAGTCTGAACAATGAACATAGTTTTTGATTATCAGACTAACCAATAAAACTAGTTGACATGTGCAATAAAGAACACAAAAAAAGAAGACTAAAAGTGATTAAAAAATATTAATTAATATCTCAATAAAAAATCATTAAGAAATTTCTTTTACAGATACAATATTAAGGTCTTCAATGTACTGGAGAATTGAAGAAACCACTGGCTTGTTCAAAATATAATACTCTGACAAAATTTCGTTATTGTTTAGATAGCTAAAATAGATGGAATTTATTCTTTTGTAACAATTTTACTCTTTTACTGTTAGACTACATTTGTACATAGACAAAAACGGGGTCACTGGCAACACACACTATTACGTCACAATTAAGTGAAGGATACCTGGTCATCTGGCTGATATGAATCCATACGGAATGTCAGCTGTTGATGGAGAACACGGAAGCATTCTGTATCTTGCAACTATCAAATTGATGCAAAGACATGTTTAATGATGTAACTGAACATTTATAAGAATTAGGAAATTCTATGAACATTTTATCTATGAAAAGCTAGGCTACGCAAATTACGGTTACCATTGAATTCTAGTGGATGCAACTAAGAACGATAATATTTAAAAATTTGGTTCAATCCTCGAACTCTCTATATACGGCTGAATTGTCACATATGATTTTTAGAATGAAATAGCCTGAAGCTTACGGTAGTCTTTCTGTAAAAGAATAATGAAATTGGTTCAAAATATCTGAGTCAATATGCTTATGCGGTCGCCATTTTTGTAATGATTTTGAAACTAAATTGTAACGTGATGTCACATCGTCACATGGCTACACAGGGATATAAGCCCATTATCAGGGTTTAGTGGGCCATTATCATATGCAGCTGCCTGCTCATATACTAGTTTCTATGGAAAAAAACCTTTTGAATTTATCTAGCTATCAAAGAGGGCTAGCTAGGAACAGTATCTGTTGATTGCAGTTGACTTGTTATGTTGCATGCATGCATTCAACATTATTTACATCCATTTAATTCTTTTAAGCTCATCTGGCCTGTGACGCCCGATTGGCTCATGGCATGGTGTCCGCCTGTCCATCCGCCCTTCCGTCTATCAGTAAACTTCGTGCATTCTTAAAACCTATTTTCATCTTTTTCTCCAGAAGCAAAGGCCTAGAAAGCTGAAATTTTGTGTAAACTCCTTGACTAGTGAGGATCATTATTTATACCCGGTAACTTTGGTGGCCCTGTGGCTCCTAATAAAGGTCAAAGGGGCCACATTCTTAAAACCTATTTTCATCTTCTTCTCCAAAAGCATAATGCCTAGAAAGCTGAAACTTTGTGTACAGACTTTTTGATTACAAAGGATTATAATTTCTAGCTTTGGTGGCCCTGAGGCCGTATTAGGGGCAACACTCTAACAACCTAATATTAGTTTCATTTTCTTCCCCAGAAATGTAAGGCTTAGAAAGCTGAAACTTTGTGTACAGACTAGTGAGGGTTGTGATTTATAGCTTTGGTGGCTCTGTAGCAAGTAATAAGGAACACAGGTTCCAGGTCCTGTAAATCTTCTTTCCCATAAACAGGAAGCTTAGAATGTTGAAATGTTTTCTAGAGACTTCCTAAGTTTTGTTTTTGTACGTGTTGAAGCATTTGATTGTTCTTTTTTTGCCAGATGATCGCGAATAATATGAGTAATAGATTCTTCCTTAGATAGCTATTGAAGTAATTAGGTAAATTAACAGGTCATTTTTAGCTCACCTTTACAAAGTAAATGTGAGCTTATGTCATGGCGCTTCGTCCGTCGTCCGTCTGTCTGTCCGTCCGTCCGTCCGTCCGTCCGTCCGTCCGTGAACTTTCAGGAAAAAGACTACTCCTCCTAAACGAATCCAGATATCATTCTGAAATTGTAGTATGTTATACCCATGGTGATTCCTCACAGAAAGGTAGACATTTCAGTTTTGAGAATCCAAGATGGCCGCCAAGGCAGCCATATTGAATTTTCAATTAGATTTCACGAAAAAGACTACTCCTCCTAAACAAATCCAGATATCATTCTGAAATTGTAGTATGTTATACCCATGGTGATTCCTCACAGAAAGGTAGACGTTTCAGTTTTGAGAATCCAAGATGGCCGCCATGGCAGCCATATTGAATTTTCAATTAGATTTCACGAAAAAGACTACTCCTCCTAAACAAATCCAGATATCATTCTGAAATTGTAGTATGTTATACCAATGGTGATTCCTCACAGAAAGGTAGACGTTTCAGTTTTGAGAATCCAAGATGGCCGCCATGGCAGCCATATTGATTTTTCAATTAGATTTCACGAAAAAGACTACTCCTCTTAAACAAATGCAGATATCATTCTGAAATTGTAGTATGTTATACCCATGGTGATTCCTCACAGAAAGGTAGACGTTTCAGTTTTGAGAATCCAAGATGGCCGCTAAGGCAGCCATATTGAATTTTCAATTAGATTTCATTAAAAAGACTACTCCTTCTAAACGAATTCAGATATCATTCTGAAATCGTAGTATGTTATACCCATTGTGATTCCCCTCGGAACGGTAGACGTTTCAGTTTTGAGAATCCAAGATGGCCGCTATGGCAGCCATATTGAATTTTCAATTAGATTTCATGAAAAGACTACTCTTTCTAAACCAATCTAGATATCATTCTGAAATTGTATTATGTTATACCCATGGTGATTCCTCACAGAAAGGTAGATGTTTCAGTTTTGAGAATCCAAGATGGCCGCCATGACAGCCATATTGAATTTTCAATTAGATAACACATCATTATTACTAAATTTTAAGCTTTCATCAAGTGATCACTCGCACTATATAAATTCTCTAATTTGAACTTACTAATCATAATTTTATCTTGAATATAGAATATTTAAGATTGTCATGCAAGTTGTTCTATATTTTAAGTGTTTCTAAAACATTAAGATGAAAGACAAACATAATTAATTAATTTGTTTAAAATATTTATGGCAACTAGCTGCAAAAACCCAATGACATTAAACATCATGTTAGATTTTGAACAATGGTATCTCCCTTATATTCCTTTAAATACCACACATAAGGGGTCAACCAGAGTTCAGATATTTCTGTTGAGTCCACTATGCTGTCTAATACACATCCCAATACAGGCTGCTAGCATCATAGTGTCAGCTGCTAGTCTGTTGCATAATCAACCTGACCCAATTGATATGGTAGAGCATTATGCTATATGGCCATGTGTATGCAATAAGAGTTATGGAAATTAGACTTGTATTCTCATGACAGTGATATGTTCTTTCTAAGAATAACAACTTACACAAAACTTGTCACTTGTTTTGTGTTTAGCAATCTACATGATAAGTTGATGTGGAAAGAGTTATTTTGCATCAGGTTCCAGTTCCTGTGTTTTACTCATATTTGTACCATTTCTATATCTAACAGCAGTTCTTCTTGACACAAAATCAATTTAGGACATAACTAACTATATTTTGTGAAATTATATATATTTTTCACAACAATTCATGTTCTCTCCCGTCAAGTCTATTAATACCACACAAAAGGGCTTAGCCAGAGTTCAGGTTTACATGCTCAGCACACTAGGATGCTTCTCCAAATATACGTACACAAAGCCCAATACACAAATTGCTACACTCTCCTTAAGGATCTGGGGCTAGCAGCCCTGCCTGCTTGTATATTGCATAGTAATCCTGACTAATTGATTAATAGAACATTATGGACTTTATGGAAAGTATAAAAATTGTCTTTATGAAAAGTATACTTGTATTCTATCAATAGTAATACTTTTTACAAATAACAATTTAAACAAGTCAAGAATCAGCTTTTGTGTACAACAATCTGCACGATGAGTTAATATTAACAAGTCAAGAATCTGCTTTTATGTTCAGTTATCTACATGATAAGTTAATGATAGAGGTATTTTGTATCAGGTTCCAGTTCCAATACCATGTTTTTTATAAATACCTGTAAAAATAAATGATAATTGTATCATGCTGAAGGGGTTCTGGGAACAACATGTCGTCATAGAAGTCATTATTTTTCAATTAGATTTCAGGCCAAGTACTACTCCTACTAAATCAATTAAGATATCATTCTGAAAAGTGAGTATTTTTTTATATAGTGATTCCTGACAAAGACGCATTTATTTTATTATCAAGAATCCAAGATGGTCAATATGTCAATTATATTGAATTTTCAATTAGATTTCATGAAATTCATTGAAAAGAATACATTTCCTGATCAATCAAATCAATGTCATTATATTTGTATTGATATGCTTGTTGTAATATTTATCAACACTATAAATACAGTTACAAAAAACTGTATGAATCATCTTTATCTGCTAACAGCCTGAAGCATGACTGTTTTAATAAATCCTTTCCGTTTTACATAATTCCTGACACTTCATATATATGGCAAATAACATAGCCAGTGAGGGATAAATATACATTTTATAATCATCTATATCTGATTACTGTCTGAACAATGATTATCTAGATAATTATAATGATCATTCAATTCAAACAAATCCTTTTCAAAAGCATTTAAAATGATTAAATTTGTTCATTCCCAACACTAACTGTTAGGTTTTTTAGTCCATTGTTCCCATGCAATTAATTTATTCCAAATTGAAAATTTTGGTTAATGAATAACAAATTATCTTTTATTTTGTTTGTCATGCTAATAAAAGATATCATTTAATATTCATCTTCAAAACTAATTGAACAGCTGTCTGAACAATTCTTTTTTTAGAAAGTCTTTCTCACCAATTCTCTCTGTTTGTTAAGATACTTCAATAAACATATTACTGAGTTGACCTCCAGATTATTTCCATTGCAAACCTCTCTTCTACCCCCACCCCTTCTATCCCCCCTTTCCCTCCTCCCCTTTTTTCTCCTGTCCTTCCATTGCAAACCTATCCCACATTCCTTCTATCCCCCTCCCCCCCCAACCCCCCCAACCCCCCATCTATCCTTCCAGCCCCTCTCCTGCAACTCTCCTCTAAAGAGTATCTGTTTTGCATATTGAAATGAGGGGAGGACATTCACTATATGGAATAACAGTAACTTACATAAGAGGATAAGTTACATAAGCTACATGCAGGTGCAAGAGGTCATCATAGGTCATCATATCTAGTAATTAGCATAAACCCCCATGTTGCTAGCCTATTCTGACCAATCAGATTGCACTAACATAGGTCAAGATTTAAGATATTCAGAAATCTTCAGTTAGAATTACATGAGACATTGACCTGGACAGTTTACTTTGGCAATTGGACCTATCACTAGCTGAATTTGTGATTTGTGTCAAGAGGGATATATTCCAAATGTTTATGTGCATCATTTTTTTAGTTCTTTGGAAGTTGAGAGTGTGACTAAATGAATACTCCTAAACCAATCAAGATATCATAATGAAATTAATACAGATGCCCACATAAAAGTAGCATTTTGAAGATTAAAAAGTCCAAGATGGTCACCAATTTAGCCATAGATCAGTCTAAGTAAACTTAGCCTCACTATTATCCGTTACACTGCTATACTGAGTCTAGAAAGGTCTGGTTGAGGGTCGCGTCAACCGACCTTTCTCCGACCTATGACCCTCCAACGTTATACGTGCGAAGGCACAGTATTGTGGCTTGGTAAGATCAGTTCTGATTGGTCAACTTGGTCACGTGGGCTGACGCGACTCTATACCAAGCCTTTCTAGACTCCGTATAGCAGTGTAACGGATAATAGTGAGGCTAGGTTTACTTAGACTGGCCATAGATATACAAAAATGTTATACAAAAACCTACTGTTTGTTAACAAATCATGATTATATCATTCTTGTATTAATGTTTGTTCAAACTCTAGTGGTTTCCAACAGAAGAATAGCATTTTAAAAGATAAAAAAATCATGATGGCAGCCATAATCAATTATCATATAAAAGATGATTACACAATTCAACCATATTACCACATCATTCATTTTAAGGTGAGCTTCTGTACCCTCGGTACTTTTATTTTAAATTTTCAGACCATTTGCTACAAGACTCCCTGGCACAGTTCTGTCTTCAACCCAGCAGCTTGTATCCAGCAACCTAGCCCCAATCTTCTCCTTCTACACCAAGACTCAGCTGGATGCGGTTGTCCTGTTCCAGTCCTCGCATTATATCCAGCCAGTGTCCTCCCAGGTGCTGCTGCAGCGATGCATCGACTTTATTCTCGACAACCCAGATCAGCTGGAAGCTGTGGTCTCCCAAACAGGTACAGCTGGGGCAGGTGCTTGCAAGACTGCAGATGTGTCAGTGATCGATGTCTTCTCTGATGATGGTAAATGAGTATAAAATACATGTTAAATTGTTATGTTTAGGGGTGAACATAACGATAGATCAAACCATTGACTAATCGCGATAGTTGCTGTGCCGATAGTACTTTATCGATAGTCATTTTTATAAACGATAAATAGTATCGATAGCAAGTCTTACTATCGATAGTATCGACATTTTAGTCAATTCAGTCGATTAGTTCAATTTTTAAAGGAAAATTCACACAAAAAGACACATTTTTAAATTTTGAAAATATTGGATCACATTAAACAGGTTGCTGAGAGCTGAAAGTAGCATTCAAGCGATAAAACAGATAACCTTTTTCTTGTCCATTTAAGAGTACGACTTCTACAAGTTACACCGAGTTTGAAATAATGAAGAACAAAGCAGCAAACTCTGCCTTTCCTTTATTGATAAACTATCGCAATAGTACCCCGTAATAGACTATTGCTATTGTAATAGTTACTCACAATAGACTATCGCTATCGCAATAGTCCATTTTGTAGTCACCCCTAGTTATGTTGTAGTTGAAGTTGTATATAGAAGGAGTTACTACAAGAACGTGTGGTTTGAAAGTTTTTCATTAAGAAACCTTATGGTCTGGGATGGTTAGGGCTTGCCATGATGCTCAGATGACAGAGGAAAGTTAGTTTCTTTGAGTAACTGAATGAAAAATGATCAAATTTTTTTAGTACAATAATGTGAGAGTGAGTAGCTGAAAGTTATGTGAAGATTTTACCAAAAACAAACTGTTACTTGGTCTTTCTTGCCGTGTCCTTGGCAGGATTTAAACCACAGATCTCTTTGTCCGAAGCCCAACCCACTAACCACTGCACTGTCCCAGCCCTTTATTTCTAATCTGTCTTACCTTGTTGATGCATTTTGTCTGAAGTTAAGTGAGTCACAGTAATGATTGTTGCCATTTCTTGAAAGACATAAACATTGTTAACTGACTAAAATGGACCTCAAAAACAACATGTTCATGACATTATTTACATAGCAGGAAGTCAAAAGGACAATACAAATTTTAAGCCTTGGGCAAGAAGTGACTTAGGGTTGAGAAATAGTTCTCTTAGAGGCTTTTTTATGTCTTGATCATTCCTTCATATAACATTCAACTTCTGGGACTACCACAAGGAACTACTTAAGATTGAGAAATACCATTTTCTAAAAGGTTATTTTATGTTTTGTTCAACCTTTAGATGACATTGAACTTCTGGGAGCAGTCAGCAGCTTTGAGGACAATCTTCCTAAGAAGGATACAGACTTCAAAACACAATCAGACAGTGGAAATTTGGCTGGACCCTACACAGATGACCTTCCCATTCTCTCCTCTCGTCGTAAGAGACAGGAGAGCAGTGGTCGAGATGAAATCACCATCTCGGACTCTCCTACTCCAACTTCTAGTCAGAACTGTGTCAGTATTTCAAGCACTGAAGATGTAACTGCTTCTGGAGTGTCCAGTGAAAGCAACAACAACAAGCAAGATGAAAACTTTCATTTAGATTGTGAGCTACCTAGGAAAGCAGATGAGGATTTTGGCGATGATGAAGACAGTTTACCTGATTTGGACAGTCTCTTTGCAAAAATTGACAATAGTAAAGCTTGTGTGACTGATACTAAAACTTCTGTGGCTGATCGTAGTAAATCAAACTCATCTCCCATTTCTACTTTTGAAAACACAGGCTTCAAAAATGATGTACTGGATGGTGCTCTTGTGATAAAATCTGATAAGATTAAAACTGATGTGATTCAAACTTTAAAGCCAACACAAACAATCTCAGCCAGTTGTAGTAACCATGGTGCTAATTCTAAAGAGAAACCAGTAGTTAATTCCCCTGTTAAGGCAGTTACGGGCATCTTTGCTTCATTGAGGCCTGATGGAAATTCTAGTAAATCTGAACCACAAGCTGCTGTTAACATTGGAAGTGTACCTACAGTCAAGAAAGTGGAAAGTCTTTCAAGTAGCTCGGGTAGGTCAAAGATATTTGTAACTGCTACAATGAATTTGTGAAAACTACATTAAGGACGGGATAGACCTTCAACTTCTCTGCTTTATTTAATGTCCTTTTGTTACTAATAATTTCACTTATTGACTGCAACAATGCCTTATGAAGGCTTTCTACACTTTAAACCTCACAGTGCCGTCACTTCTTTTTCTGTATTATTAATCTATAGCAGTGTGCTTTTCATTGTCAAACTGTCTCATTGGAGCAACCAAAATATTACCCTCGATACTATATTTTAACAGTAAACTGTTATGATAAAGTATTTATGACATCAAGGTGTTATTCATAACTAACAGGTAAGTAATATTGTATTTAGTTTAGTATCCACAAATGCAAGAAACACTGTCAATGAACTGACACTTTTGTACAGCCTTTTGTTCTCATGGGTAATGGATAGGGTTACTTTTTATTTAGCCTACATCGTAACATGGATTATTATGTCCCCTGCAAAGCTTTGTCGGAGACATAATGTTTTTAGTTCCGTCCGTGGTTCCGTAATTCCATAATTCTGAAATGAACTTAGTGCATTTTGTTTGAAGGTCCATTTCCAAGCTATGGCTCAAAAACTGTTAAATATTTTGCCTTTCGTTTCTTTGGTTAATCTGAATTTTTGTTTCTGGTTTTAACGGAAACAATTTTAACTTTGTACAAATGGAGGGTAGGGTCATTTTCTGATTAAAATTTGGGACTTGGGGCATCACAGCTCATCATATGCATATATTAGGTTTACCTGAGTTACCCCTTGTACCCATGTGTTTTAAATTAAAATTAATGTTTCTGAATTTATAGTTAAAATGTTATTTACTGTGAATTACATTTCTAGGAACTGCAAAGTCTCCATTTAAACTCTTCCGAGATGAGATTGAAGATAGAGGCAAGAACTTCAAAGATGTAATTGTAACCTTTAAAGAAGATTGCAGCACCATGTTGAAACATGCTTTTGCAAGAGAGTCAAACCAGGGAACTAGTGTCAAAGCAGCCAGCACTGTCCAAGCTTCAAATGAGACTGGTAACAAAAACATACTTGCCTTGTCCAGGGATAGGGGAAGACATAATGACAATGGGCCAATTTCAGACTAATTAGTATTTTCTTTTTAGACACCGTTGTGACCCTGAGGTTCCAAAGACGGCCTTGGCTGATACTCTTAAAACAAATGTTGATCTTTTTCTAGAACCTATGGTTCTAGAAGGCTTATTCTTTATGTACAGGTACTTTAGCCAATAGGAATTATAAATTGAAGCCCCTGATAATGGTTTTCTTTGTTCTAGATCAAACAGTTGTAGAGGAAATTCTATAATCTAATTCTTTTTTCCTCTGTTTCAATAAGACGGTGCATCTGAAATATTGTCCAAAGAAACTTCATGCCCTATTGCAGGTGCACTCTCTGCCAGCAGTATAGAGGTGAAGGGTATGGTGTACTACAGTGCAATGAGGCAGAGCAGCCAGGGTTTCCTCCCTGGCAGACTGCGGCTAGAGTCTTTCGGGACACAATGGAAGGCCAGTGTATTCCTGGATGGAAAACAGGAAGCGGATCTAATGTTTATGGTGAGCACATGTTAAGGATCTTTCAGGTAATGATGCTGTATGTTTATGGGTAATGTTCAATCAGGCTGATTAAATTCAAATCAGCCAGGATTTCCTCTTTGTCTTGGTCTGACTGCACCCAAGTTTGTCAAATGTTTCTGTCTTGAGCTCAACTAGCATTGGTTTCATATGCGATGTTCTCCTAACCAAGTTAATTCAAGCTCATCTTTGTTTGGTAATCCTTAATACCCCCATTTCACTGAACTACGACTTTGAAAAATGTTCAAGACTCTTCTCGACTATTCCCGACTTTTCCACTACGACTTTGTTGGCATGAGTCGGTAGCAAATAGAGGTCAAATTATGAAATTTGATATTTCTACGAGTTACTAACGACACTCTTAAGAGTTACCTACGACATACACGACTGACATACGACACAATGAAGAGGAACTCCCGACAGACCTACGAGGCACCCCCGACAATAAACTGAGGAACTTACGCCTCATCCAAACTTAGATACGACTCAATACGACTGAGACCGACTCGTTCACGACTCACTGCCGAGTCTTTCACGACACCAAGTCACCACCACGACTCTGACAAAGACTCATTTCCGACTCTCTAACGACTCACTGTCGACCCACTCACGACCTGAACGACTTATTTACGACTCGTTCACGACAATGAAGACTCCTCACGACACAGAAACGTCTCACGTACGAGTCACAGACGATCCACGTATGATAAAATCGGCAATTTTAGACCAGAATCGGGCATATACAACGCCAACAACCGCCGACTTTTTTGTTATGATTAGTCAGGAACGGGTCGTCACTGGTCGTCTTTGAGTATTGGTTAGTCGTACATGTGTTTGCACTAGTTGGAAGTGAGTCGGCATGTACATTAGGGAAAAAACCATTCCCGACTCACACCCGACAACCACGTTCCAATCCAACTATGTACCACTTATTCACGATTCAATATGATTCCATACGACTCAATAAGGCTCAGATACGAGCAACATATGACTCAATACGACGTCAATGGAATTTCTTGAATTTCCGGTTGAAAAGTACGAACCTCGCCGGACTTAAAAAAAACCCACTCCCGACAAAATTTGACCTCCCGACTCTCCCAGACACATACAGACCCATACTGACTCAACTACGCTCAGAGGCGACTAAAGAGGACTCAGAGACCCTTAATTACGAGTCAATGACGACATTTGGCCTATTTTCAGTCGGCAACCGCTCGTAGCTCAGTGAAATGGGGGTATAAGAAGGGACTTATTGCTGTCTTGTTAACAGTAGTTTTGAGTGATATAATTTCCATCAATGATACATTTTAACTAAAATCTTTGGTGACCCATCCTGTTATAAAAGCAAATTAAGAAACATAAGAAAGAGTACGAAACTTTACCAACATTATATGAGTGAGTTATTGTTTTACTCCGCTTGGGCAATATTTCAGCCATTTAACGGCGTAACATTATGTGACCAAAGGGATATCTTCGTAACAGCCTGAAGGAATGCATTTTAACTCATTGAATTTGATCAAGAACACACATGAAGAAAGCAATAACACAGTATTATATCCCTCATGTTTTTCAACTTTTTTAAGACATCACAATGTCAGTCACAACTCAGAGGCACTTGTTCCTAAAAGGAATATACTAATATATGTTTTTTAGCTGGAACAGAGGTCTATCAAGAGTTTGATAGACTGGAACGAGGGTTTGGTGCTGGAACTGGAGAGTGGATCAATGGTAAAGCTGATCATTGATCCTCCACAGACCTTCCAGCTGAAGATTGTCAACAAGGTGCTCGCCAGGATCAAGGATGGAAAATATGGTGTGTATCAGCCTTGATTGTCAGTTGTATATGTACCTGTACTAAACAGTCATAGGAAACTCAACATCAATTCTAGCCATTCAATGCAGAGTTGTGTGGGTTACCATGGTGAGTTATTGTTTTACGCCGCTTGGGCAATATTTCAGCCATAAGCAGCCAGAGTTGTGTGTACTTCAAATGTAAAAGTTTTGAGTGATTGAGTAAATAAGTAGTTGTTTGCCATTGCTGTACAATATTAAAGCTGTGTAAAAGTGGTGTGTGAAAGTTTTATAACCTGAAAACTTTTAAAAGATCAATTCTTAATATCTTATGAACTGGAGAGCCAGTTTTTAAAGTGAAGATGATTTTTTAGTTAAAACGTAGCAAACAATTGTCAATGTGTGTCACAAGGAAGCTACTCACCTACAGGAGTATCTTGCAGCTTCTTAACCACATTGTCACTCTGTATTAGTTGATCTGATAGCTTGGATTACATCACCTTTGTTGTCTAGTGACTTGGCTTATTCAATCAGTACATGTCAGTCATAAAACTTTCTACCTGTGGTGTTTGTAACTAACAGTTGAATTTTCAGGATCTTTACCATGGTTGCCAATGTAAAAAGGGGTATTTAGCTTTTATTATTTTTTTTAATTTCAAAAGAATAGAAACCAATCTTAGGCTCCTATCAAGAATGAGTAATTTGTCTTGTACTCGTTAAGTGAGTTATTAAAACACGATGACTTTATGTATGTATTTTATGTTAATTCTTTTTTACTTTGACGAGCAGCTGCTAAGCAGAGTTCATCCAGCACTGCTACTAGTACAGGCCATACAGGCACTGAGGTGAAGCATATCACTGCTAACAGGTTGGTTCATGTTTAGTTTGTAGATAATCACGTCATTTTGTCCTCATGAAGGTACCCCATTTGTGAGTGGCTCTTGCCTTCAATGCAGTAGCTCTTGGCAAAGGAGTGTCAGAATGATAAACTACGATTGTTAACACTTACTGGCACAAGCTGACGTGGACACAAACTTGGATAGTAACTTCTTTATTGTTATGAATGCAATGAAGAGTAACATGGCATTGCCATTGAATGATAAGGAGTTTAAGGTACCAAGTGTTATCAAATTAGTATTCTGCATATATATGAATGCTTCCTGAACTTGCCCAGACTTGTAATATGATATGTTTTGATATAATGCAGGATATTGATCGTATATATATATAACACAATTTCTTCCAATACACTTTCTTGAAAATCTATATTTGTTTTTGTCAGTTTTTAATGTAGAAAGTGAGCAACTTTTTCATGTTTCAGTAATTGTAAAAATATGTATTTTTCTTCCTTTCCAGAAACTTATCCAATTCATTTGGTCTGAACTCTGGAGTCCAAGCACCAACACAACCACCTGTATATCCAGGAGTGACAAAACCTTCAACAAGTCAATTAGGCCAAATTGCTAATATCCCGCTCCCTCCTAAACCCCCTCTTGTAAATTACCCTCATCAACCACTACCAGTCATAAAATACCCTCACCCCCACCGTCCTGATGTAACAGTGAAACCAACAGTATTACCCCGTCCTAACCCCACTGTGGTGACATACCCAGCACCCCCTGTAAATAACCCTCCCCCACCAAACCCTCCTCCCCCTGCTAATAACCCTCAACCTCCAAAGCCTCCTCCTCTCCCTAACATTGATAACCCTCCTCCTCGCAACCCCCCTCCCCCTGTAATTAATTACCCACATCCTCCCCAATGTGTGGTTCATAACCCACCACCTCCCCCTCCTCCTGTGGCTAACCACCCACCACCTCCCCCACGTGTGGTTCTTAACCCACCACCTCCCCCTCCTGTGGTTAACTACCCCCCACCTCCCCCTCCCGCCACAGTGGTTACTATACCATCCTCACCCACCCCTCCTCCTGAACCGCCTGCCGTTAAAACTCCTGAACAGCAGCTTGAAGAATGGAAACTAGAAGTGGTATGGATAACTTCAGTTAATTTTCTTATATTTCAGCTCAAGATAATAATAATTGTGTGAAAAATATCAAATCGACATGTGTCACATCAAAACCTAATTATTGTCTCCTCGAAGATAATGCTGTTTTTAAGTGTAAAGAACGCTTAATTGTGTCTTTTGTAAAAGTTTATCAGTAAGATTTTTACCCTTTCAAAAAATGAAAAAATTGAGCCCAAAAAACATTTGTTTGTGGTTTTGTAGGGGCAAAGATTGATAAAAGTTACAAGAATTGGCAATCTCCTCTGTGTTCTAGCTGGACTTGTTCCCGCAAGTGGAGCTGGGATTCCTTGAGGGACGACTGCGTGCCCACTACGGCCGCTATGCTGTCAACAATGTCTGCAGTGAGCTCCTTGAGATGCCAGACTACCCCAAGTCTCATATTGAGGCAACTATAGCAGTTGAAAAACCTGTGAGTACACCCTTAAACCCTGTCTTCTTTGGGTTAAACCCTTAAAGTGTTTTTTTACTTATGTGGATTTGTGATTTTGGTTTTCAAAATAGTTTGTAACAATAATATTCAAAATTATGCTAAAACCATATTTTGATTTGGGGTATAGCTGATATCAGTTTTTCTCCCATCACAAAGTCTGTGTAATTTGTCTGCCCATTTGTCTGAGTTGGAAGCTTTTCCCAGTAATTAATTATAGAATAAAATATATCAACCTAGCGAGTTCCTTTTGGGTATCATACTCTTGATAGAGTTCAAGATCAGGAGGTGTGCAATTATTTTTCATAAGTTTTTGCTTTTGTGTCATTTTTACCAATCGGACGGGATATGTTGAGGACTGTCTTCTTGCTGCTGGTTGAAAGAAGTTAAGAAGTTGTCAGTTCAATAACAATGGATTTCCAACTTCAGAAAGCCAAAGAGAACTCAGTTGATTACTACAAGGATTACGAGAAGGTGACGTTAAGTACACAAGACACAACCTGTAGCCTGGGGCTTCTTAAGGAGGAGTTCAGAAGGGTGAGGTTCTTTCTATAGTTATACTTTGTATTCATTTGTAATCTGATAAAATTACCTATATCTCACTGATAATTTTATACCTGATGCATATCTGTTGGAAATCGATGTTAAACCCTTAAAATAATTTATATAAAATGGATGTGATAATGACATGATGATATTGGTAATGATGATGTATTTATTTCAAGAATTAAAGTGATGAATGTTTTTAATCAATTTGTTCACTCGACTCGTACTCACTCTCAAAACAAAATCTATTAATTGGATTATAATGAAAAATTATTAAATCTACAGACATTGAACAAATAAATTGTAAATTCAAGAAGCACCAGTGTGTGACTTTGGCTCATAAATGACACTTTTACTTTTTGATATTTTTTTTTTCAAAAATGAAATCACAAAAGAGGTTTTTGGAATTGATGAAAGATATGACTAAAATATAAAATTGCAAGAGAGTGCAAGCTTTTCTTGATATTAATCTTGTTCCTCCCATCACATTAAAAACTTATTTGAAGTAAAAGAAGTTGATTTCTGACAACCTGTACTCATTTCAGGTGAGCGCAAGAGACATCAGTGACGTGTGGTCGTTCTTTAGCGGTCACTACGCCCCAGCTTACAAGGCTCTGGAGGAAGCTATGTTTGATGCATATTCAAAAAAGGACCAAACCTCTTCTGGTACATCTGGTTTTCTGTTGAGAAAGTTACCCGTGTCTTTGAAAGGCATTTAGAAGTAGAATTTTCTTCATAACTTCTTTGTTCTTAAAATCACAACATCGCCAATATGGTTTCTCTGTAGGATGTTGGCTTAACAAATTTGGATATCTAAATGCATAGCCTATTGTTAATTGTGTTTCATTGATAAAACACAGACTCAGAACATGGGATATTGGTAATACAAGATAGTGTTAGGTAGCAAGTTGGTTGTTTTTAGGGCAAAAAAAGGAACCCACTCAGGAATTGTTTCAGGACTAACAATCTTAAATAATATAGGCATGCAAGAAATCAACATAATTGTCATTTTGGATGTTTTTACATATTTTCGTACTCCTTTCAGGTACATCAACATCCAGAATGCCATATTCAGTGAAACAGATCAAGGTTAGAATGAAGCATGGTAAGAAACAGTATTTGAGTTTGTTAATTGATTTATGATATTTAAGTGTAAAAACTTGAAGCCAATAAGACATTTTTAGCTCATCAGGACTGAAAGTCCAGATGGGCTTATGGCATGGCCCGTCGTCCGGCGTCCGTCCGTCGTCCGTCGTCCGTCCGTAAATAAACTTTTGACACTTTCGACTTCTCCTCATGAACCATACACGTTAGAGAGCTGAAATTTTGTGTACAAGTACCTTAGCATATGGAGATTCTAATTTGTAACTTTGGTGACCCTGTGACCCCAAATAGGGTCACAGGGGTCACAACTTTAAAAACCTATTTTCATCTTCTTCTCCAGTTCCAGAAGGACTAGAGAGTTAAAAATGATATGTGCAGACTCCTTGGCTAATGGGGATTCTAATTTGTAACTTTGGTGACCCTGTGACCCCAAATAGGGTCACAGGGGTCACAACCTTAAAAACCTATTTTCATCTTCTTCTCCAGTTCTAAAAGGACTAGAGAGTTGAAAGTGATATGTGCAGACTCCTTGGACAATGGGGATTCTAATTTGTAACTTTGGTGAACCTGTGACCCAAAATAGGGTCACAGGGGTCACAACCTTAAAAACCTATTTTCATCTTCTTCTCCAGTACTAAAAGGACTATAGAGTTGAAAATGATATGTGCAGACTCCTTGGCCAATCGGGATTCTTAATTGTAGATTTCGTGACCCCATGACCCCAAATAGGGTCACAGGGGTCACAACCTTAAAAAACTATTTTCATCTTCTTCTCAAGTTCCAAAAGGTCTAGAGAGCTGAAATTATATGTGCAGACTCCTTGGCCAATGGGGATTCTCAATTGGTGATTTCGTGACCCCATGACCCCAAATAGGGTCACAGGGGTCACAACCTTAAAAACTTATTTTCATCATCATCTTTAGCTCCTAAAGGTCTATTGAGCTGAAATACTGCATGTAGACTCCTTGGCCAATTGGGATTCTAAACTGTAGGTTTTGTGACCCGATGACCCCAAATAGGGTCACAGGGGTCACAATCTTTAAAACCTGTTTTTCTCCATTAGATGACAGAGTCTATGGCAAATTTATTTCTCCTTGGATATTTCCTTGGACTTCTTTCACTGTCTGTTATTGGCGATCTAGAAAGTGTTGAATAATAATACATTTGTTTTGTAATTTTGTTACAGGTTTTCTTGCAATAGGTAACATCAGTTTCATTTTTAGCTCATCTTGCCTGTATAAAGCAAACTTGATATGATGCCTGATGAGCTACAGAGCCAATGGCTCTATTTTTAACCCAAGCCGGGGCCTGTGGTCATATGAGTACAGGAATGGGGTGCTTGTCTTGCAAAATTAATTCAGAAGTTGATCAATATTCCCGAAACTTAGATGTCATGGCTTTACAAGCAGGTTTGGGTTTGCTTGGTCAATAACTACAAGGTTGATCTATCATCTTTTCACCTCCGCATTTCAGAATTTTCTATTGTCTTGAGAATGAGAAGGATCCACAATGAATTTGTCCAAACACTTTAACAATTGGCAGTAACTATTGATTTGTAATTATCCCTTGATACTTGACATGTCTCTCACTTGTCAAAAGATTCAGGCTCAGTAATTCCATCTTTTTACTTGACAATCAGATTCAAATGTTCAGTGATAGACTTTCACAATTGACGTGTGTATTGACTATCAAATGCTTTCATTAGTATCAGTATGAATTTTGTCACTTTTGCCATTCTGCAAGAAACGCAGAAGCCTTTGCTAAATATGAGACAAAATAATGATCTTGACATATGATATATAATAAATATGTATATTGTGAAAATTTAACTAGAAAAGTAGCCTTTTTATTTTCAAATGATGCTTCATGACATCTTGAAAAGGCCTTTTAGGAATATCAGCATGAGAATCTGCTTAACATACAGCAACAGGAGAAATAAGTTCTAATTGGTTATTAAATTTCAAATTATCCCTGAAGAGTCATGTTCTGTATTTTATTTCAATTTGTGTAATGTGTCTGATGGCAGGTAACAAAGAGAAAGTGATCGTGTCCCAGCTGCTGAAGTGTGGTAGACAGAAGAGAAGTCTTCCCTACATGTCTATACTAGTCAACAAGGAGGTGGAGTTTGTTAAGATGAGGAAAACTCAACAAAAGGAGGTAGGAGAGATTACTTTTCTAGACAGCTTAATTAAACCTGAGTGAGAGCCAAGATCAATGGATTTGCAATTTTTTGTGTGGAGAATGAGGTGTATCATTGTAGAAATTATAAAGTTTTGGTAATAAATGTAAGATTCTATGTCAAATATCCTGCTTTTGCAAAAAACAATAATTGTTTAAGTCTATAGAATTCATTTCTTATAATTCTAACTTCTAATTACTTCTTTGCAAAGCTACTAATTGTATGAAATTGAAGTAGGGATATAATAGATTGGAACTATATGGTATAGTCTCAAATCAAACCAAGAAAATACAAATAGGATAATCCCAACCCAAGAATAAGAAAACTACCAGTAAGTGTGTGTATGTACCAGCAGATTTACATAGTATAAAACTGATGTTATGAATGCACCTAAAGAAAGAGGACTACGAGATGGCGTGGAAGCTGAACGAGGAGCAGTATGAGGAGGATGGACAGACCATCGAGTGTGGCTGCTGCTTCTGTGAGTACCCGTTTGAGAGCATGGTCCAGTGTACCGAGGGCCACCTGTTCTGTACCACGTGTCTACTCAGCTACGCTAAGGAGGCTGTCTTCGGATCAGGGAAGGTATGCTTGATGTTTGTGCTATTCTCTGTTTATTGATAACTGTAACTCAGCAGACTATGATGTTCAAACAGATGTACTTGTTAAGATTGTTAATATATTTCATAAACTATTTGTGTTTCAAATCAATTTTAGAGTGATGTCTAAATGTCATGGTGCTACTATGTAATGAGGTGTTATGTGATAACTTTCTCAGATATTTCCAACCAATCACTATGGTTTAATGATATATGGAAGACCGTCTTTAGACAGCTGAAATTTAATGTATTTAAAATGTATTTTATTTTTTTTGCAAATAAAATCATAAAAAAAAAACCATTCCATGAAGCTGTACCCTGCATAAAATTTTGAAGGATATAGACTTTTTATGCAGTGTACATATTCTTGTCAGTTTGAATAAATAAAGAAATGTTGTATTCACATTTTCATTTCAGCTAAATCTATCATGCATGACAGATGGTTGTGAAGCATCTTACCCTCAAAGTAGGAATATTTCTTTATTTAGCCTAATTAAACATTTAAATATTTATAAATATATATTAATTTCATAATATTAAATATGTGATTTTATTGTTTTGTTATTCTTATGTATGATCCACTTAGATTTCAATGTATCTATCAATCAAATCCCTTGAATTATGTGCAGCAAGATCGAGACAAAACTATATTGTTTCCACTGCATGGCCATTATGTTATTCTCACTGTATCAAATTATATTCTATTATGAAATAGTTTTGAGATATCGCAAATAAACTTATTTATAAAACAATGGATAGTGGTTCACGACATAATAAAGCCAAGGCTTGCAAAATACAATGTTAATCCCTAATGCAGGATATTTATGATCCCAAAACACACTCGCATGCTAACCCCAATATGACACTGCTGAGTGTGTACGTTATTTCTGTTATGTTGCAGGTGAAATGAAGAGGGCAGTCCCCAGTGAGATTCTGTGTCAGTACGAGGATAGAGTGAGAGAAGAAAACCTTAATCTTGCTGATCTCTCAGATCTAGTCAGGTGAGCCTACATTCGTAACATTTGAAAAAAGATATTCATATATTTTATCTTTTACTTACAAATAAATTTACCGCCACTAATAGCTGAAATATTGCCCATTAAGTATTACCTCACTCACTCATAACAGATAAATGAATATATATGCATGTTTGATAAGCATTGAAAGACAAATACTGAGTTATATCACTAATTGTGTAATGCATTAAGCGTAAATATCTTTCATTTCATTAAAATCTAGTGTCATTAGAACCAGTATGAATGAAGAACCCTATGAAAGAATATAAAAAGACAAGAGTGCTTAGAATTAAAAAAATAAAGAAGTATTTCACCTTTTCATTTAGAAATTCAAAATTTCCATTTCGGAGAAAAATGTAGATGAAAGTTTGATTTAATAAATTGAAACTTTACACAGCTATCTTGATGTAAATGTATGAATATTCCATGTTCCTGTTGAAGGTGTCCCCACTGTAACTATGCAGCCATCATGGATGTGGAGGGGGACAAGGTCTTCCGCTGTCAGAACAAGGAGTGCATGAAGGTAATTCATTCTCACATATTGCATTGAGACAGTTTCAGGGAACTATTACAAGTGAAATAGAGGAATGACCCCTGTCATGTTTTTTGCATTAAAGGACAGTTTTGCCCTGAGTTCTATACTTGCTTTCCGTCTGAGTAGGATAAAGGTGATTTTGAAACATTGGCAACGTTTGCTAGACGTAGTCGGGGGTATATAGCGTTTCTGGAGCATAACTTGAGAACTGTTTGACTTAGAAACTTCAAATTTGTTATCGATGTTACCTTTGTGGTGCAGATGTGCCTTTTGGGGGTTTCAATTCCTGAGTATGAGTAGGAAGCTAATTCCACATTTATTAAGCCTTCAAAGAATTTAAAAGATCGTCCTTTGATTTCTAATTGTCAGGTTAGATATCAAATGGTATGTCATAGGATGTCAACATTGTGTCCATATTGCAGGAGACGTGTAGACTGTGCAAGGAGGACTGGACGGACCACATCGGACTGCCGTGTGAGAAGGTGGAGAAGAAGGACGAGACCAAGCTCAGGAAGGAATAGTAAGATCTGCTTCTTTCACTAGCTTTTGAGTATTTCAGACATAACATGATTTTTAATGATGTGAACTTTATCTGAAGCACTATGTCTGAGACATGAATTGTGAGGAATATTATTTTTAAATGACTTCTTCATTACTATTTTCTAAAGACAATGCTAAAGTGTAAACCTCATATCTAAGAGGAAAAAGTTTGCTATAAATATTGACATTCGCTCAAATGTTATCCTCATTCCAAAGGGATAACATTTTGTAATCAAAATTCTTATTGCAATAAGCCTTCACTACTATAAGGTCAGACTTTGTTGAATAAGTAAAGAGTGATTAACATTAAATCATACGGGTTATGCTTGTTGCAGTGAGGAGAAGATGACGGAGGCGAAGGTTCGAACGTGTCACCGGTGCAAGTCCAAGTACATGAAGGAGGAGGGATGCAACAAGATGACCTGCACCTGCCGGGCCTCCATGTGCTACATCTGCAGGGCTCCTAATGTGAGTCGTGTCTCCCTTTGTCCTCTTCTACTTGGTGATTCTTAAGATCATAAACAAAAATAAAAATTTGGATAAAAGGACATTTTTGAGAGATCTGGTTTTTTTTAGCAGCCCCGTCTAAGGACGGGGCTGCTATCAGTTTTTGTGAAGTTTCCATCACCGCCGCCGCCGCCGCCGCCGCACTCGTACTACTGGCTATAACTTTTTTCCACTAAGCTTTCCAGAACTCTTATTCATACCTTACTACTCATACCTCGGGGGAACGATTTTGACACGTTCACTTTCAAGGTCAAAGGTCAAGGTCACGAGATATGTATTCACTCTAAGAATTCCTTGTAAACGCGATAACTTGAAAAGTTTTTGTGCTATGAAGCTCTAACTTGGTATATATCATCCTTGGAAAAGTAAAATTTTTTGAAAAGGTTTTGGCTACAATCCGTCAAAGGTCAAGGTCACAGCAAGGTCATGACGTAAGCATGTTTTAGCGAAAATGCTTTATTTTAACTATAAACACTTTTAATCAATACAATATTGTTATACTCAATAAAAAGTGTTCAATGATTGTGTGACCTTAAAGGTCAAAGGTCAAGGTCATGAGATATGAGTTGTTACAAAATGCACTAAATTTGGGTATAACTTTATCCCATTTAGCTTTTCAGAACTCATGAACATGTCTAAATGTTAATACTTCCAGGGAATCATTATGACATGTTCACTTTCAAGTTCAAAGGTCAAGGTCACGAGTTATAAAATCACCTCAAAATTCTTTGTAAACACGGTAGCTTGAAAAGTTTTTGTGCTATGAAGCTCTTACTTGGTATATATCATCCTTGGAAATGTAAAAATTTTTGAAAAGGTTTCGGCTACAATCCGTCAAAGGTCAAGGTCACAGCAAGGTCATGACTTAAGCATGGTTTAGCGAAACTGCTTAATTTTAACTATGATCACTTTTAATCAATACATGATTGTTATACTCAATAAAAAGTGTTCAATTATTGTGTGACCTTGAAGGTCAAAGGTCAAGGTCATGAGATATGAGTTATTGCAATTCCTTGTAAACACAATAACTTGAAAAGTTTTTGTGTTTTGAAGTTTAGATTTTGTACATATTATCTCTTGAGAAGTACAAAATTTTCAAAAAGTTTTGGGTACGAACTGTAGAAAGTCAAGGTCACAGTAAGGTCAACATATATGGAGAAAATGGATTAATTTAATTTTTAACACTTTATTTCATTACAATAATGTTATACTCAATGAAATGTGTTTATTGATTGTGTGACCTTGAGTGTCAAAGGTCAAGTTCCGGGGCTGCTCTGCTTTTGCGGTATCCCGCAAACGCTTATCTAGTTTTTCAAGATGATTGACATTTTCCTTATTGCATTTATTAGCACAGCTAGATTAAATGAGGTTTTAAATGTTGAAGTCAAATTTTGTTGTCTGTATTTTAAGGGAAAATTGAGTGTCTACTTGATTTTGAGGTATTATTTTATGCTGTGAGATAATCGAAATATGTGAAATATCAACAAGGTCAACATTTTGATAATAAGATAATTATGGTATTTATGTATTATATTTGTCTTACATTAATAATGTATGTTGCAGATTGACTACAACCATTTCTGCCGACACCCACGGGACCCGGGTAAACTGTGCACTGAGTGTAAAGCCTGCTCCCTCTGGACCAACCCTGATGTGAGTCCATGTCACTTTGTAAACTGACATAAGCCAAGAGTGAAACTGACAATCTATCATGGATAGACACACCGACCCTTCTGGAAGTTCTTCCTCAAGATATTATATAAGATAATTTGAATGTAACAGTTCCCACCTTTTTAGTCATAGCTCCATTGACAGTTCAATTATATTTTTCAGGAGGATGACAAAAGAGCTATAGAGGAGATCAGGAAGGAAGGTCAAGAGAAAAGGAAAGAGAAGGGTGAGCATGAGATGGTTTGCAAATTATAAATGTTCAATTATTTATAGCTGCCCTTTGAATTTAACTATCTACTTTCCAATGTATATTTCAATACAATAGAAGATATAATTTTCACAATAAAATTACCAATTTTTGATAATCTTTAACTATTTTTGAGTATTTTATGTCAGCTGCTTGTTTGTAATAAATTGCAGCTTCATTGTGCCATTACCAGTATATTACTTTCAAATGTTTTTATGCCCCCGAATCGGAGATTCCGGGAGTATATTGTTTTTCACCTGTCCGTCTGTCCGTCCGTCTGTCCGTTTGTCCACAAAAACTTTAACCTTGGTCATAACTTTTGATTGGTCAGAGCTAGGTCTTTGATACTTGACATATGGATCCCTTGTGATGAGACCTTTCAGATGACACCATGACATTTGACCTTGTGACCTTGACCTTGACACAGCGAGCAGGATGCATCCGGGGGCATTCATGTTTCACAAACACATCTTGTTAATTGTGCAGATGACAAATGATGTTCACTAATTGTTTCAGGATTTGAGGATGACAAGACAATTGGTGCTCCAACTGAACCTCCAGCCAAGAAGCACAGGAGGAGGTGACATCCCGGCATTTACCTCTATCGTCTTTCCTTGTAAATACAGTGTATTCATGTCAGCTTACGGGTCTCACTCTTAGCACCTGTTGAATAAATGTTTTACTATTATAAATGATAAAACTCTGTGTTGTTTCTTATTCATCATTACGTCATTTTATCTTATGTGGTTGAAGAAGAAAGGCTGTGGTGTATATATGGTTGAAGGAAGGTTGGGTGTCTATATTATTTAAGGAAGGCTGAGGTGTCTATATGGTTAAAGGCTGAAACATCTATATGGTTTAAGGAAGGCTGAGGCCTCTATATGGTTTAAGGAAGTCGTAGGCATCTATATGATTGAAGGAAGGCTGATGCCTCTATATGGTTTAAGGAAGTCGTAGGCAATCTAGGCATCTATATGATTGAAGGAAGGCTGATGCCTCTATTTGATTGAAGGAAGGCTGATGCCTCTATTTGATTGAAGGAAGGCTGATGCCTCTATTTGATTGAAGGAAGGCTGATGCCTCTATATGATTGAAGGAAGGCTGATGCCTCTATTTGGTTGATGGAAGTCGTAGGCATCTATATGATTGAAGGAAGGCTGATGCCTCTATATGGTTTAAGGAAGTCGTAGGCATCTATATGATTGAAGGAAGGCTGATGCCTCTATTTGATTGAAGGAAGGCTGATGCCTCTATTTGGTTGAAGGAAGTCGTAGGCATCTATATGATTGAAGGAAGGCTGAGGCCTCTATATGGTTTAAGGAAGTCGTAGGCATCTATATGATTGAAGGAAGGCTGATGCCTCTATTTGATTGAAGGAAGGCTGATGCCTCTATTTGGTTGAAGGAAGTCGTAGGCATCTATATGATTGAAGGAAGGCTGATGCCTCTATATGGTTGAAGGAAGTCGTAGGCATCTATATGATTGAAGGAAGGCTGAGGCCTCTATATGGTTTAAGGAAGTCGTAGGCATCTATATGATTGAAGGAAGGCTGATGCCTCTATTTGATTAAAGGAAGGCTGATGCCTCTATTTGGTTGAAGGAAGTCGTAGGCATCTATATGATTGAAGGAAGGCTGATGCCTCTATTTGATTGAAGGAAGGCTGATGCCTCTATTTGGTTGAAGGAAGTCGTAGGCATCTATATGATTGAAGGAAGGCTGATGCCTCTATTTGATTGAAGAAAGGCTGATGCCTCTATTTGGTTGAAGGAAGTCGTAGGCATCTATATGATTGAAGGAAGGCTGATGCCTCTATTTGGTTGAAGGAAGTTGTAGGCATCTATATGATTGAAGGAAGGCTGATGCCTCTATTTGGTTGAAGGAAGTCGTAGGCATCTATATGATTGAAGGAAGGCTGATGCCTCTATTTGATTGAAGGAAGGCTGAGGCCTCTATATGATTGAAGGATGGCTTAGGCATCTATATGATTGAAGGAAGGCTGATGCCTCTATTTGATTGAAGGAAGGCTGATGCCTCTATTTGGTTGAAGGAAGTCGTAGGCATCTATATGATTGAAGGAAGGCTGATGCCTCTATATGGTTTAAGGAAGTCGTAGGCATCTATATGATTGAAGGAAGGCTGATGCATCTATATGATTGAAGGAAGGCTGATGCCTCTATATGGTTGAAGGAAGGCTGATGCCTCTATATGGTTTCAGGAAGTCGTAGGCATCTATATGATTGAAGGAAGGCTGAGGCCTCTATATGGTTGAAGGAAGTCGTAGGCATCTATATGATTGAAGGAAGGCTGAGGCCTCTATTTGATTGAAGGAAGGCTGATGCCTCTATATGATTGAAGGAAGGCTGATGCATCTATATGATTGAAGGAAGGCTGATGCCTCTATATGATTTAAGGATGGCTGATGCCTCTATATGGTTTAAGGAAGTCGTAGGCATCTATATGATTGAAGGAAGGCTGATGCCTCTATTTGATTGAAGGAAGGCTGATGCCTCTATTTGGTTGAAGGAAGTCGTAGGCATCTATATGATTGAAGGAAGGCTGAGGCCTCTATATGGTTTAAGGAAGTCGTAGGCATCTATATGATTGAAGGAAGGCTGATGCCTCTATTTGATTGAAGGAAGGCTGATGCCTCTATTTGGTTGAAGGAAGTCGTAGGCATCTATATGATTGAAGGAAGGCTGATGCCTCTATTTGATTGAAGGAAGGCTGATGCCTCTATTTGGTTGATGGAAGTCGTAGGCAATCTAGGCATCTATATGATTGAAGGAAGGCTGATGCCTCTATATGATTGAAGGAAGGCTGATGCCTCTATATGATTGAAGGAAGGCTGATGCATCTATATGATTGAAGGAAGGCTGATGCCTCTATTTGGTTGATGGAAGTCGTAGGCATCTATATGATTGAAGGAAGGCTGATGCCTCTATATGGTTTAAGGAAGTCGTAGGCATCTATATGATTGAAGGAAGGCTGATGCCTCTATTTGATTGAAGGAAGGCTGATGCCTCTATTTGGTTGAAGGAAGTCGTAGGCATCTATATGATTGAAGGAAGGCTGAGGCCTCTATATGGTTTAAGGAAGTCGTAGGCATCTATATGATTGAAGGAAGGCTGATGCCTCTATTTGATTGAAGGAAGGCTGATGCCTCTATTTGGTTGAAGGAAGTCGTAGGCATCTATATGATTGAAGGAAGGCTGATGCCTCTATATGGTTGAAGGAAGTCGTAGGCATCTATATGATTGAAGGAAGGCTGAGGCCTCTATATGGTTTAAGGAAGTCGTAGGCATCTATATGATTGAAGGAAGGCTGATGCCTCTATTTGATTAAAGGAAGGCTGATGCCTCTATTTGGTTGAAGGAAGTCGTAGGCATCTATATGATTGAAGGAAGGCTGATGCCTCTATTTGATTGAAGGAAGGCTGATGCCTCTATTTGGTTGAAGGAAGTCGTAGGCATCTATATGATTGAAGGAAGGCTGATGCCTCTATTTGATTGAAGAAAGGCTGATGCCTCTATTTGGTTGAAGGAAGTCGTAGGCATCTATATGATTGAAGGAAGGCTGATGCCTCTATTTGGTTGAAGGAAGTTGTAGGCATCTATATGATTGAAGGAAGGCTGATGCCTCTATTTGGTTGAAGGAAGTCGTAGGCATCTATATGATTGAAGGAAGGCTGATGCCTCTATTTGATTGAAGGAAGGCTGAGGCCTCTATATGATTGAAGGATGGCTTAGGCATCTATATGATTGAAGGAAGGCTGATGCCTCTATTTGATTGAAGGAAGGCTGATGCCTCTATTTGGTTGAAGGAAGTCGTAGGCATCTATATGATTGAAGGAAGGCTGATGCCTCTATATGGTTTAAGGAAGTCGTAGGCATCTATATGATTGAAGGAAGGCTGATGCATCTATATGATTGAAGGAAGGCTGATGCCTCTATATGGTTGAAGGAAGGCTGATGCCTCTATATGGTTTCAGGAAGTCGTAGGCATCTATATGATTGAAGGAAGGCTGAGGCCTCTATATGGTTGAAGGAAGTCGTAGGCATCTATATGATTGAAGGAAGGCTGAGGCCTCTATATGGTTTAAGGAAGTCGTAGGCATCTATATGATTGAAGGAAGGCTGATGCCTCTATTTGGTTGAAGGAAGTCGTAGGCAACTATATGATTGAAGGAAGGCTGATGCCTCTATTTGATTGAAGGAAGGCTGATGCCTCTATTTGGTTAAAGGAAGTCGTAGGCATCTATATGATTGAAGGAAGGCTGATGCCTCTATATGGTTGAAGGAAGTCGTAGGCATCTATATGATTGAAGGAAGGCTGATGCCTCTATTTGGTTGAAGGAAGTCGTAGGCATCTATATGATTGAAGGAAGGCTGATGCCTCTATATGGTTGAAGGAAGTCGTAGGCATCTATATGATTGAAGGAAGGCTGATGCCTCTATTTGATTGAAGGAAGTGAGGCCTCTATATGATTTAAGGATGGCTTAGGCATCTATATGATTTAAGGAAGGCTGAGGCCTCTATATGATTTAAGGAAGGCTGAGGCCTCTATATGGTTGAAGGAAGGCTGAGACATCTACATGGTTGAAGGAAGGCTTAGACACCTATATTATTTAAGGAAGGCTGAGGCATCTACATGGTCTAGAGGCACCACTCAAGCGGCTTTCATCCGCCATTTTGAAAGGTTAGCATTGCGAGAAAACAAATGTGCTGTAATATGCTTATTCATGAACAAAATTAAGTAATAACTACTTGATTGATAGAAGAGGGTCATATTTACAAATAATTCATAATAAAAGTTATCAGTTGCTACAACATTTTGTCATAGTAATGCATCCCACAATCGTATCTTCGATGTTTTTATTTTTTGAGCGATACACTTTATTTTTTGTCAAATTGTCAAATCTTTAACAACTAATTTGCTTATCTCACAAACATATATGAAATTAAGTGTGAAATTATGTAAAAATCATATATAATAATATAACAGGAAAGTCCTCCTGAATTTCGTTTCCACAAAAAATACCCCGCTCTGAAAGCTGAGGCATCTATATGGTTGAAGTAAGGCTAAGGCATCTATATTGTTGAAGAAAGAAGACATGTGTGTCACTGTCACACAAAATCCTTGTCAGATGAAGCTTTGTAAGTGGCATAATATGTCACTATTGCTTCTGAATTGAATCAGTTGATTTCCGCTTCAGTTTGGAATTGTGTCGCATGAAAAACATTCGTCAATAATATAAAATGGCAAAGGAGTTCGAGATCCCTTATAGAATATGACTGTGTCTTTGCATATGTGGCAGTCAGGAGGTATTTGATAAACTGTTTGAATAGACATGAATCAACTTGCACATAACAATCGTCCGATAAATATGCTTTGTCCGTGATACACCAGAGCAGGCTCCTGTTTTTTCGGAGGACGGGTAAAGGGAAGTAACTGTTGATGCCTTAATGCCAGTTTTAACCACAAGAAGTCAAGAATATTGAACAAAACTCATTAGTGTCATCGAGAGCACACATTCGACACAAAACATTTCCCCATGCTTCCCTTAGTGTAATATGCAATGGGTCCATCGATGATATTCTTCATTAATTATAACAGCCCCAAGACAAGCAATCATCCAGGAATAAAATTCCATTTTGTGAAAGGTTTTTCAAGTTGAATTACTAAGCCAATCCTTTCTTTGAATATTGACTTTATTTCAAAATCAACGTACATGTAGTTTATAGTACCTACATAAGTTTAACGGCGCCTTTTGTTTTTTAGACTTCATTTCCATATAAACATGTTTTTGCATTTGGTTTCTTGAAGAGAACTCAAAAACAGTAAATCTTGATATATTGCTCAATCATAAGGTTTTAGATTAGCTTTCAGCCGATAAGAAAGACGCACCATGTATATTAAGTTATTGCCAAAGATAACAACAAGTTTAAGATAAAACATGATTTATTAAGGATTGGTTAGCTTAATGATCATTGTTTTATGTATCCTTCACTTTTCATACCATCGGCCCATAATACAATGTAATTATTATACAGCCACCAAGAGGCTTCTGCGTAGCATATTTGATTGGTAAACATACAAAGCCAAATTCCGTAATACATGTATGTTATCGACAGACATCAAATTATTAAATTTATACATTGAGGGATGTGTGTGATAATTACGAGGAATATATAATATAATATCATTGTTATGCTTTTGGAGATAAAACTTTGCCAATTGAAAAGATGGATAAACTGTTCATTTGTATTTGTAATACACGGTTTTGACTCGTAACCATAGATTTGTCTACGACTCTACCGGATTCCGTGTCTACGAGCCGGTTTTGTCTACGACTTTACCGCATCTCCATATGCCAATATAGCAGATATATAGGAAATAGTGCATATGTACATTTGAAAGAATCTCGTAACGAAACGAAAATAATTTCCATGAAGATACCAGCATAAGTGTTGAATATCCCAATGGTTATACCAGACTTTCCAATGTTATGACAAAAGGTGTCGGTGCTTTGAAATGTACATTTGAACAACATAGAAAAAAGAAAAACTCACTCCAAAAAGGGTGAAAGAATTTGAAGAAAAAAAAAACAATCAATTTTTTAAAATCGATTGAAGAAAAGTGAAATCCAAAAGATTCTCTGTTGGACACCAAACAGCACCTGAAAGGTAAAAATGTGAGACACATCAATATCCACTCGAGCGCCTCTGACATTTGTAAAGTTTTTTTTACTAATACGGGTTATTTTCCATATTGTTAGCCTCAAATCTTGTCCCTGTAGCGTATTTATTTCCTACTGATGTAAAAATCTCAAGAACTTGAAAAAAACCTTCACATCTCACGAGACTTGTCCAACACCATCAACTAGAACATTTCACCTGGTTAACATCACACGTTGCTTGAATTGACTGGAATCAAACAGAACTAGCTCGAGAGATTGGTACTGTACTGATCGAGTAGTTAAGCGATCTCGTTAGCTTGAGGAATAATGAGTTCTTTATGCAAATACAATTTGATAATGAAAATTTATTCTCAAGCAAGGACCAGGAATCAGGGGGTCGTTCCTTGATTTAATTCTGAGACAAAGCTTGCTTTTCCTGTTTTACAGAAATTGTACTTTGAACATTTTAGTGCAACTACTTTGCACTTTACATGTAGTGCATTTAAAATAACAGTTACGAGTTGAACAGATCTAGATTTACACAAATAATACTCATCCATTCAATACCCTTTCATTTCGTACCTCATTTTCATATCAGAGATTAACGAATATCTGCAAACTGTCAAGATACTTATCAAACTGTCTGATTATACAACGATAACAACGTATCTAAATTGGACATGTGCACACACGATTGATTCGTAGGTCAATATCATATCCAATGAACCTTTATCTCCAATATGCTACTCACATCAATGAAAGCTGGGTGATACTGTGTGCAACATTTAGTAAAGAATCTGTCCGAAGGCGGAAATGATGAGATATCTAGTGGTAGCAGAAACTCGCTACAAGTGGAACAATAACCCAAACAACGATATGAAAAAGAACAAGTTATGAATATAGTCATTCACATGATTTTCTATCTAGACAAACAGAACATGTTAATCCTCAATTATAAACTTGTGGTACATTAGAATATAAATTATACAAATGTTGCCATTTTTTGTACCTCGAGCTGTCAACTGCTTGTCCCTTTAATAGCTAGGGACTGGACCCGTGACCCTAGAATGAGACTGTAAAACGCATCGACTTATAAGGCATGACTTATTAAACATTCAATGTTTTAAACCAAAGTATTGTTTGTTTTTAATAATGTGTAACCTTCACATAATCTATATGTATGGTGCTAACAAATATTCCACAATGTGACTTTAATATTTTTAACATGAAACTTATTTTCTATAAATTAATTATGAAACTATTACATATCGATTGTTACGTTTGCCAAAATGACAATAACATTTAAAGGGGCAGTAGCACGTTTATATGGGGTATATAAGGTGATGTCAGGAAAATGAAAATAAACGGTTCCAATTAAAAGACAATGTATTTAAACTAAATGGAGCAGTAATAATTCAAAAGTTTAGCCATGCGATTTCTTTTTCTTACAGAAAGTGAATTAAAGGTGTTCACACAAAAATGGCCGCCAATGGATTTTATGCGAATCTTCATACTTTGTCCTCTGACTATGGCTAATTGGCTTGTGTTATGAGATTTATGACACTATCAAAGTAATACATTCAGCACTAACATACAAATATCAGTGAAAATTTTAAAATATAAAATTATCAAAAAACGTGCTACTGCCCCTTTAAGACGCCAAGTGCAGACAATGTTTTCGTAATCATAAGTTATTCATATTCATATTCAAACTTTAACTTAGAGTCCTCTTTTTGCTTCGTACAAACCCATTTGTCATCAATAGTGTTGAATATGACATTTGAGTTTCCAGGTTGCCTAAAGGTGTACAAATGTACAAAAGAAAATTCATACTTTTATCATCACAAATAACTAGAACTCACTCTAAAATATGTCTCACGTTTTGTAAAAGTTACAGTACTTGAAAACTTCAAATTGTAAAAAGAACATAGTTGAGTTCAAGAAACTGAAAATCAAAAGAATATTCCGTCCCATATAGTAAATAACGCTAGAGCGAGATCGTGTTGTAGAGATGTGGAAGACATAAATAATCCACTCAAGCACGTAGGAGTAGTCTTTTTTGACACATGCTGGTTAAAGTTCCACATTGGTAACCTCAAGTCACCTCCCCTGAAGCAGATTTGTTTCATTCTTTTGTGAAAAACACAGGAACTCAAAAACACTTCAAATCTCTGGAGACCAGTCTGACGAAATAAGCGTGAAAAGGGCATTGGAATAACCAGGAATCATCTCTGAATGTTAGATCATGCCACCTTCGTAACGATATTGTGTAAATCAACTTCGCTTCCATGAATGACCAAGAAGTGGAACATATTTTGATTGAAGAACGGTAGATATCTGAACAGATTAGCCGTCATGTGAACACAAGACAGTACCGGAGGGGGGAAAATGATGTAGAGGTTATGTGACACATGCATCACTCTAGCATGCATGACAAATCTGTTTGGACATATCTAAGTTTTCTCCAGTGTTAAGCACATGTTCGTGTTCCCCGGAGCATATTTATTCAATGAAGACCTAGGAACTAAAAGAACTTCAAATGCCAAGAGACAAATGTGAGGAGAGCACTCAGAACCTGCCAGGTGGTTTACATCACACGTTGTTGGACTTGACAGAAGTAGAAACATACAGAATGACGTTTTTAACACAGTTGTTATCATTATTGTGCATTTAGTAAAGCACCTGGAACATCCAAGATTGATAAAGGAAAGATATTTGTTTTGTTTTTGGCGGGTACGAATCAGTCGATTAGCTTTAATTTACATTGTAAATCTGAGGAATGAGTTATTCACATAGTCAGACAGTGAAAATGTAATGTGACATGTTAATGTTTCTCGAGCGGTAGAACTGTTGCTGTTGTGATTGACGGACGATCAACCAATAAATATCAGATATATTAGCTTGCCTTTGAGACTTTCCACCAATTATATTTTACCATTTTGACTTTACCATGCATTTTATATACAAGGGTTTTTGAATGCCAGTCGCTGCTGAAAAAAATCAATCACTTCAAATACAATTCGATCCCTTTTCAAGTTCTATTTTTCTCCAAATTGTAAACATGTCAATTACATTCGAACATGAAACAAAATATACCAGCCTTACTGGAACTCCAGACTGCAGGATAATATAAGGAATTTACATTAACAATTAACCCTACAAAATAATTGTGTCATTGCATATCTACTGTAGGACTTGTCTGTTGACTGTCGTTCTTCACATTACTATACCTCTGGCATTGTGTTACCAATTGAAACATATTTATTCCTGAGATTGTTACAAAATAATGTTTCAATCTAGTTATTTCTCTCTTTTCATCTTTTCCTATCTTTTCAGGACAATTATCATTGTTGCACAATTGTCGTATATATATTGGCAACCTTATGTAACATTAACTAACTTTCCACAAACAAAGGCAAATTGAAGACGCGAGATACATACTAATTTACAATGTTACCATCTAAAGACTATCAATTAGGATTATGACCGCGATAATCTATTAAAAAATCGTTACTTTGCTCAATTATTTGGACGCCGAATTAACAATTTGATAATGTCTATTGCAGAATATAATCAAATCGTGACAATCGTGATTCAAAGTTACCACATCATAAACACAAAATAAAAATGATGTGGTACTCTAGATAATATTATTATCTATATTATCTAAACTATCCGCACACTGCCAAATTAAACCAAAACTTGTCAAAATGTGAGAATGTATAACACAAACTCTGGACTCTGCTAAAATGATGACAAAGCGTCAATCATTCAACGAATTAGTGAAACATTGCTTGTTATATGATGATTTCATTATGATTCCAAATCTTTTGTTAGATTTTTATTGTGAAAATGTAATGTACATGTAAGCATAACTTCACCAAGCTGAAGTTTCAGCTTCAAGCGGAAAGGTTTTACTTTGGTGGGATAATCATGCGACTGAGGTTATGAAACAGTTTTTCATAAAAAAATGCTCCAGCCTCGGGTTAATGCATGTCAGCAAACGAATACAGATTGCCTTAAGTGCTGTAAAGTGTTGGGTTAGGGATTGTAATATCATGTTTCCGTTCGTCGTTTTCCCTGGACTTGATGAGTCTTTATTATAGAGGAAACATACATCACACATATGAATTCAAATGAATGAATTCTTGATATGACGGACGATCATAAATAAAGGCCAATTGGGTTGACACCGCATATGGCTGAAATATTGCCCAAGCGGCTTAAAATAATAACTCACTCACACGATTTGGTTAATTTGGCACGTTCAACATAAGACTATTATTATGTGATAACAGAAAGGAGGTCTCAAGTTGTCTTTCAACTAATTATAAAAAAACAGACTCGTCTGTCTTTCTTTCTTTTATATCTGTCTGCCTGTTTTATAGCTGGGCCATTTAAGTGTTTGGACCTCTCTTAACTGGACACCGTGACTATGACAGTCAGTTTACAAAACATTATGAAAAATTCAATGTCGAACAAATTGTTAAAGAATCCTTTTAGAGGCAGGGGGAAAACCTTTATGTTTTTTTTGACATTTTGATTTCAATGACATAGAACAAAATCCCTGCAAAGCAATTATGAAACTATACCTATCAATTGTTTCCATCACACTGATCTAATCAAAAGTGATTATTTAGACAGGTTCTGTTAAGAGAAGTTAATTGAGTAGTATGAAAAAGTGTTTGGGCTAAGACTAGACGTCTCCCTTACATTTTGTATATAACCCAATTGCAATCTACCAATGATGTAAATGCATTGACGCAATCAGGTACTTTGAATGGACCAAAATGCTTTCAATGGTTCTAGCTGCTGAGCAAATGGTTGACTCACAGACAGTTGGAACGGTGGTCATGACACAGGGGTTCCCGGTCACCACTCTCTAGTGTGCAAACATATGAAAGCTTTTTACCCATCAATACCCCGCCTCGTCGTATGATATGGAAATTGACTAGTGTCACAGAGATCAATGTAATTCATTGATAAAAACGTTTTGATAATTGATATATTGTGCACTTTAAATCACTGAAACAGTTAGAAAATTTGCGACCATATTTTTTTATGAAACATCAAAGTAATTAGAGATTATGAACGATGTTACCATCAATATACAAAATGTTCATTGAACAGTGAAAGCCTACTATCATCTATAACATAATCTATTAACAAATCATTTTCCCGATTTGATCTGTCTTTTAAGTTTTCGTTTAATGGATTTGTATTTGGAACATTTTGTAAATTTTTCAAGAAATTACACTCAAATATGATAGCATAATGGCACACTCATCTGTTTTAATATGAAGAATTCTTCTTATTCAGATATGTTATACAATCATTCAGCTTATCATCTTTCACTTTGAACTAATTCAGCCATTATGATAATTATTGTAAATTATCAAGCTGACTAGCATTTCATTGCAAGCAATTTCATCAGACTTCAGTAGGAAAAAAGAAAGATAATGCTAAAACGGAGCTTGTCTAAGTCTCTAAATTTAAGTTACCATGTTGCAAAAATCAATCATTGTAAAATTTTTGAACATGTTATAAATGTGTCATTTTTCGATGACACTACTCTTTAAAACAAATGATGAAAACAAGTTAAATGAAGTAGTGTATTGATCATGTGATGCAAAATGATTGGATTGATACTGACAAAGCTGCTGATGATATCACATTATCTGCACTTTATATCAGGGTAAGGACATATATAAGTATAAGTAAGTATTCTCACAAACAATTTATGATCTTACGTAAAATGTTATGGGGAAGCTTTCAGAAAGGGACACATTAAGTTATAAGGATAAAATTTAGTTGTGATAGTGAAGTTTTGTTTAATTAATTGTATAAAAAGGTCACATAACAATGTGTCTTTTTATCAATCAGCAAGTGGAGGGTTACACAGACAATTTCATAAATTGTATCAACTTAGCATTTTTGTTGGTTCAGTATAGCTTTTGATATGCCAGATCTCTCCGAGTTCATATCATATAATGTGTAATTCAATTTATAATATCTAATTTTGATTTGCTGTTTACAATATTTAATTATCACTTTCAATTTCAATGGAAAAGAATATCAAGAATACAAAAAAGACTCACTGTGATATTCTCTAGAAGCAAACAAATAAAGACACGTCAATAATACAAAACAAATTTTATGGATAACAACTTCTTTATTTGTTATCCAACACATTTTGGTTTCTATTCAAAAGACGTCTGTTCAAAACGTTTGTATTGACAGTCGAAGTCGATATGTGTACAAAATACAAAGTATCTAAGTAATATGTAAACTGAAAATTATTTTAAACCCTTAAACATAAACATAAAGTTTCTGATAATTTCGAATAACCAAACTCTTTAAACATCATGCTTGTAAAAAAGACAAAACATTCTTAAAACAAAAGTCTTCTATAGTATGTGGGAACTGTATCCACTATCCAAACAAAGCGAACATTTTGGGTTTCTTCATGAAGCAAGTGTGACAATACTAAATGGACATTTTATGTCCATAAAGGCTCTGATATAATAACCCCTGTAATATGATTGTACTCAAATGGAAAAAAAACCCCAAAACGATACCAACTTTAAAATTGGATTAATCAGAGTATGATACTTTAATTAATTTGTCTCTACAACGTTATGGTGTGACCTGCAACATTCAACTCACACAAATGTGCTTAAACGATTGTTCAGAGGAGATGAGAAGCAAATCGGTACATCAACAATGTCAATGAATATCACTTGTCTAAGATGATTGACCGTAACAGATAATTTTTCTTAGAAAACACAATCAAATTATCTTATCACAAAGTATCCTATAACATAAAATCCACGTCTTTAGCACTTGCCTAAGATGATGGACCGACTGAGGTAGGTTTTCTTTATGAGGCAACATTCAAATTGTCCATCTGGTAACGAATTCCAATGTTATCTATCAAAACTTATCATAGAACATAAAGCGATGCTCTGATAATAGAAGACTTGTTACAATACAGCTACAAACATTTGCCTCAGTCATAACCTACGTCTGTTTAGTCCCAAGAAACCGAACTGATAGAAGCAGCCAGCGAACATTGCATTAGACACGCTTGTAGGAGGATCAACATGAACAGAGAGCAGAGAATATTATTTCAGGAAACTCATTTCCGACACCTGCAGTCCCATCTTTATGGAAATATCATTTTGGAAATGGAATCAATATGTGTTTCTGTTCGAGGTTATGTGTAATTATGAAGTGACAATCACTCCTTTGTTATGCTCGTTTTCGGGTCGTATTGTTGATATTTTGGATATACATGATATGTTATCACAGCTAAATGGCCTGTTATAAAATCATTCTTGGAAATTTCATTTGTTCATAAGAGGTATTCAATTGTTATTCTTAACACCATTTGTACAAATATGTACAATGCTTACAATAAGCTATTCTATCTTTCTCTGTATACAGTTCCTGATAGTGTCAGAAGAGATAGAATATGATAGATTCTTTAGAATTAACTTAGCAAGCTGTTTGACCATCGAGATCAAAGGGAATTTGTACAGTCCTCTTTTCTGTTCATTGTCACTTCAATGGATTCTACTCATTTTGTATATTGTCTGTGGGAGTAGTGGGTCAAGACGTCGCAGAGTTATACAAACATTTCTTACTGAAATTAAAAGTTATTTGATAAGAAGGTGTATAACGTTCCTAGCACGATTTATTTAGACATGAGAGTGCCATTTAACCATTTTGTATAATCAATTTCGTAATTATTTTGCGGGAAAATTGGAAAACTACATATTACAAGCTAATTATGTGGTCAAAACATGTATGAAATCTTAAACCTGTTTCAAAAATGTGTTTTTGGGTAAAAACCTACGAAGATTCTTAACTTTCAATAGTGAAAATGCATGGTCAAGTTTAATTACTTTATGATTATAGATATTTGAAGACAATTTGCCTGACGTATAATAATTGGAAACTCAAATCAAAGTAGTAGTTGAATAAGATTATCATGATTAGTCTTGAATTACACTCATCTTGAATTAATTTAATTGTGTCCATATCATTTGAAACTGGCATAGCCTATATCAGATATTTAATCTTACACTAATATAGATTGAAAATCGTGTTGCAAGATTGAATGAGAAATGTTAAAAGATATGATTAAGGAGCATATATGAAACTTCAACAATGACTTTAAATTAAATCCCTCGTTTGATACAAGACCTGCCCCTGCTGATCTAAGCACTGTCGGCCCTTGTAATCATGTAAACACATTTCAATGGTCTCAATATAAAGGAAGAGGGTTGTAGAGAAATGACACTTCAGTTAATGAGTACTTAATGTTTCAACAAGTGGCGAGGGCAGGCCACTAACTCTGTGAACCAAATATACTAGTTTTCCTTGCATTGTTGATGATATCCTATCCTATTCTATTGTCATGAAATCGTAAACTTGTATTATGGCTTTGTGTAGCTGGTAACATAAATCCAGTCAGAATGTAAATTCTCTATGACATTCTTTATAACTTAGAGTTACAAAACTTGATATGTACACACTGGTAAAGGACACAATCTCTAAGCTGTTTGTGTATTTAAACAATGCACTTTTAAGAGAAGGGCGTTATGAAATATTCAACCATGTTTTATGTTCTACAGCAGTTATGTAATTTCTTGGAACGCAAGGTAGGGGGGCAAAGATACGATCTAGCTAAGGTTCCAGGAGAACGGAAACCACTAAAACAAGTTTCTCCATAATGGTTTTCACTTTTACAACTTTCTCTATGATATTTTCTTACTGTTGTACAAACTATAGCTGTTTCTACTTTCTTCTGAAACATTCACCAAGGGACTGTTTGTGTATTCGAACTAATATCTTCCGAAAACTTCTTTGTGAC
Organism: Steromphala cineraria; assembly: GCA_916613615.1. NCBI lineage: Eukaryota > Metazoa > Mollusca > Gastropoda > Trochida > Trochidae > Steromphala > Steromphala cineraria. The sequence continues at coordinate 78,915,632 of OU744721.1, forward strand.
AAGGTTAGTAATTATTTCGTTCATGGCATGGTTCGTTGTATTGAAATTATGTTTTCTTATATGTATCATTTACCTAAGCATACCTAACCTAAAGTACCAAAACATATCTCTTTGTTACAATCGAGTTGAGAGTTAGTATAGATTCTGCTGTCTTGATCTATATCTCAGAGTGATTGTTTGTGTCAAGAGACAGATGTAGACACAGACAGACAGATTCCATTATCTTCACAGTTGGAGTTCACACTCCAAACAATTTTCAGTTGTGAATGTGCAAGATAAACATGTGGAGAGCAGAATGACTACAGTCATCAGTTGACTTGTCTACGTACTTACAACGTTCATGATATAGTCGTTGTCAGGTAATAACTAACAACAATGAGCATATGTGTTGTGATGCAAACATAGGAAACTTCCATTGAGCAAAAGTTTAATTTCAACTTCTTCTAGACATCTGAATCACATTTATTGATAACTATCAGCCTGGTCGAAAACTGGACAATTTGGATCTTCATAAGCAAGATGCATTTTGCCACAATCTCAATCCATCAGGAATTTGAAATGTGTTACCAACATAAAGCTACGTTTTGCAGCTTTCCTTTGAACCATTCATTTGTTACATATCTTTTATACTTAAAATGTTATTTCAAAATAAGAGGAGTAACGTTTCACGAATGCGTAAAAGGAGCTGAGGGCAATTCTGAGATTAAATTACACTTGTTGTACTGATGCAGACACGGCTCTTTGTGCAGCATTCACAGGTAGTTTGGGTTGATTCCTATAATGAACATTGGTTCTGTAGAAGTTGATTAACAATATCTATGTCTAGACGTCAACAATAAGTCATTTGGTATCAATACCAATAAACCGTAAAGAGCTGAACAATCACAAATCATCATCTACAGAGCAGATCACCTAGAGATCATATAATGACGACATTCTAGCTTAGTTGATAGGATTATCGAGTGTTGCCTGGTCTTACACAAAAGATTAAGAGGTACAAACACAGTTCGTTAATGTCTTACGATCATAAGCACAAATGCAAATTACAATTGAACCTCAGAGTGCCGATACTTCTAAATATTCAACAACAAGAAAATTTCTCAACGTTAGCATATTTAGCCTGTTGATAAGCAAAAGTTTCCTCTCAGACGGTTAAAGCGATGGTCACGACACAAGGGCATCATGTCTGTCCACTTTAGCATTCAAACAAGTAATTTCTTTCTGCTACCAATAAAGTGTCTCGACTGTATATTATGGACTTTGTGAGGTATCCTGTAAGATCAATGAATTTCATCAATACAAATTTTTATTGCTTCAGACTGGACATTTACAAGTTTAAGACAACCGAAAACTGTATATCAATACCAAGGGCAGCAAGTGCAGAAGGATTAAGAAGGATTAGTGATATCAGTGTTTCTACTGTAAAGGGCAGCAAGTGCAGAAGGATTAAGAAGGATTAGTGATATCAGTGTTTCTACTGTAAAGACACATTCTAAGATTCCCACTTAACTTCATATCAAGATAAATGAGAAATACACTTTTTCACAAAATTGTGTTTATGTGTTTGTAGGTATTACATTGTTATCATTGTTTGTATTACATCTATTATTGTGATTATCATAACTGATTTTATCCCTTGTTCTGGTGATTACTTTATATAGAAATATTTATTTGTTGAGTTATATATGAAATACTTAACTCATGGTCATGTAATAAGATCGTAACCAACTGATGGAAAGAAGTGAGTATCAGACTCCTTTATGTATATGATACTAACGTCTATGTACTCGTTGCTTAAAATGCTTTAACACTACCAGTCGTTTAGTATTCTTTATTCACATTTTAAATGTTTTTGATGTTTTAAAGGTTATTAATAATGTAAAATATTTGAAATAACATATCGAAATTAAAGTCTTCAATACGAAATTATTCTTTGAACATGTCTATCAGGAATGGAATTTAGTCGTACAAAGAACAAGAACAGGCCAATGATTAATTTAATTGAATAAGGGTTAAACACAGGTCTTAGGTCAGGACAATAATACCGTTAAAACTATGATGCCGATGAATTTGCACATAGGAAATTTCTACATATGTTAATCATAAAAGTAATTTGAAGACATATCCACATTCAACCGATAATGGCAAAAATTGACAATGATAGAACAAATTATTTGGATGAAAGTTTTTGAATTCAAGGTTTGAGAACAATGTTTTACATTACCATTTGGTGAGAGACGATTTTGAAGGTTTATCGGTATTGTTAATATGAATTACAGCTCTTCATCTTCATTTTTAATCTGATACAAATTCAAAGAAGAAATATAAAATAAATAGTGCTTTAAAACTTTGTTACACACTATTACAACTTCTACATAAGCTCATGACGTCTTTTAAGATCACGTGTTGTGTTCATAATTGACTCTGGAAATGGAAATTGTTTGGTATGTAATTTTACTCTTTATGCAAATCACGTATCATTTGATATACAGAATTTTCTGCAACGCCAAAGAACAATTGGCATATTTCTCTGTATCAATCCATAATTCAACTACTTGGTAATCACTACTTAGCGTGTGCTTATGAAAATGGCATTCACATTCCAGAAAAAAGTATTCCATAATACTTTTCTTAAGAAATACAATCTGTGATGTCTTTAGACTTCGATCAAATTATTTTCATTGATAATGAAATGACAGACAGACAGACAGACATTTTATTCAGTAACAGGCCTCCGGCCTAACATACATTTACATCTATACTTGCATAATATATATGCGCATCTTAATACACTTTATATATAGATCTGTGTTTCTTGTCAACATAATATAAAAAAAGACACACATCCTTAATGATATTTACATTTTGACTCTGTAAAATTAAGACAAAGTTAATAATAGTCGGGCAATTGCTAAGATATTTTGTTATATACTTATTTCTTATTTCTGAGTATGCATCATAAAATACATGCCATTCGTCTTCAACTACACAAAAACCATTGGATTTACAAAATAAACTAATGAAATGAAATAACAAGCAAAGTTACATTTTGGGTTAGTCATCTAGTATATTAGCACATCAAGCATAAGAAATTCCTTCGAGATCTCAGCTGAAATCTTTTCATCAGTATTCTTCTGTCAGGCAACATATAGGGCTTTTGATAGAAAGCAACTGCCAATCATCTCTCTTTTCAACCATCCTTCCTGGTTGTTATCACCCTAATCTACATATTTCATATCTTAAGACTATATTTGTCAAACATATTAATCATGATAAATTTTCCTCGCAGTCTGTGTATCAAGTGAAGGAATTTGATAAATATAATTAAATGAGTTTGATAGTTGGTATATCGATAACAAAATGATACGTATATGTTGTTTAATATCATATCAATCAAAGGCAAATATGTACTAATGATCCTGAAAGATACACTTTGAGAAGTGGTCTTGTGTGTTACCAAGCGATGTGAGAACCATTTTAAATCTTATTTTCCTTTGTTATAAAATTTTTTTAAACTTTTCTCATAATACTTTTTTCTATGATAGTCTTTATTACTTTTCGTGACCATTTTCGAATCATATTAAGTATATGTATTCATGGTTACACCTTTAGTATGAGGAAACTAATAGCATTAATTAATCAGAATTTGCTCTTGTATAACTTTTATAGCAGATCAAATTTGTTATCCAACAATTGAGTTGTGACAACAAAGTTATATGTAGTATATCTCTGGACTTGAGTCTACCTTTATTCAAAAGAGGCTAGACATGAAACTGATTGGAGAGAGAATTTGCCTGTTTGCACATTTCGAGGTGTGATACTGTTGACTTCTGCCTTCTGCTTCTTTCTACTATTTGATTGCACTCATGTTTTAATTAACACTGGAGAGGTGAGGGATTATATGGTTGGTCATATCTGGCCACATTCTTATTGCAGATTTTATCCTTTTTAGCCAATATGATTTTGGTAAAAATGAGAATTCGTCCATTCTTTCCGTCTCCATTTAATCACTTAAATGGATGGTGGAATGGGTAGAACGGTTTTGAGAGTAAAGTGTTATTCGTATTATACATGTTTGTTTGGAGATGATGGTTCCAAGTTGGGGAATGAGTCATATCAATTACAAAAGAAATTATTTACAGATTAGTTATAAATATTGGTGTTTTTCAAAACATACTAATCATCAACAAAAAGTCATTCGGGATAATGTAGAACATCAAATAAAATTACAGCTTTAATTTTAACCTGACTGTTTCTCCAACCTATCCGGGTTAAAGATTACTCTGTCGAGGAGTCCTAGTCTTACAAAACAGCACCTGAAAGGATGTAAAAGTGGGTGACACATCAATATCCACACGAGCACCTGTATTTTTGTTACGTCTTTTTACATACAGTGGTCAGTTTTTCACTTTGTTAACCACAAATCCTCTCCCTGGAGCGTATTTATTTCATACTGATGTAAAATGCGCAGGAACTTTAAAAAAACTTCAAATCTCCCGAGAGTTGTCCCACAGCATCACAAAGAACAGTTCCCCTGGTTTACACCACAAGTCGTTTGAATTGACTGAAATCAAACAGAACGAGACAGAATGTAAGTACCTGGTACAATATTGTTCAATAAATCACCTTCAACAGGCAAGAATGATCAAGATTTGGGTTTGAGATTCGTACTAATCAAGTTGCTTAGCAATCACGTTAGTTTGAGGAATAATGAAATCTTTATTCAAATACAATTTGAAAATGAAAATGGTACCGACTGTTATTGGGATGGTCCGGGGGTCGCATTCATTGATTTAATTCTAAGATAAGCTTGTTTTTCCTATTTTCAAGGACTTGTATTTGGAATTTTTGTAATGCAACAACAATGAATTTTAAACAAACCTTCAGAGTGAAACAAAAATTAACTCACTGATTTCCTTTCAATCCCTTTTCACTTCGTTTATTTTTTTCATACCAGAGATTAAAGACTATCTGCGAACTGTCAGTGTAGAACAAGATACAAAAAAACATGGTTTAAATGCCATCATTTGTCTAAGAGAAAATATGGCATTATATCCAGGTTGGCATTAGACCCAAGTAAGGCATTAAGAAACATGTTGGCAAAAAAGCCACTTCTTAAAGAAGTGATGAATTTTGTCAATCAGTTTGAGGCAAGTAGAATGTCACTCAAGTAATTAATGCCTAATTACCACAAATGAAAGTATCTATGCAACCTAGTATCAATTGATTTGAGCAATGCCAATTAGCCTCGATAAGTTAAAACAATATCCTAAGCAGTGTGTTTTCATTGGCATTATAGTCAGGGAAAACTGACTTTTGTTTTTGTACCTGTCAAACTGTCAGATTATACAACGATAATAACGTATCTGATTTGGACATGTGCATACAAGATTGATTCATGGGTCAATATGATATCCAATGAACCGTTATCTCCAATATGAATTCACATCAATGAAAGCTGGGTGATACTATGTGCAACATTTATTTAAGAATCTATCTGAAATGATAAGATAGATCACAAGATTCAGTGGTAGCAGAAACTTGCAATAAGTGGAACTATAACCCTTATATCATTGATCAGATTGCATCGATATGACACATGCTACATGTTATGTATTATGCACATGCTTAACTACAATTAGGAATCGCCTGCAAGCATTAATAAAATTGATGAAACGATTGCATGTCATATAAGACGATTCCTGTCTCTTTTTTCAATTTCATATATCTTTTATGGCAATTTAACGTTTGTCTACGTATCGTGTATGCACATAGCTTAACCTTAAGTCTTTTGAGTCTTTCTAGAGTTCGTAAAAGATAGGGTTGACAAAACATAAAGTGTATACCGTAAAGTGAAATAATCCAAGAGCTTAGAATTAGATGTCATTCTGAAACTTACGGAATCATTTGAGATGTAGTTTAAGATTGAGGAAGAACTGTCTTGCTGTCGTATTCAGAATGCATGGTACTATCAAATATTCCGTAATGTCTCTAAAGCGACCACATTAAATTGAAAGGAACAAGTAATGTTCTTTTTTAAGTATATTTTTAACGAGAAACATATTTTCTACAAATCAATAATGCAACTCTTGTAATAAATGACAATAACATTTAAGACAAAAGCGCAGACAATTATTTCGTAATTATAAGTTATTCATATATCTTGCAAATTGAGGTTAATGCTATATATCAAATCTTAAGAAAAATACTATATGAATGCGGGGCAAATATATGAACGGTTTTACATATAATAAGTTTAATAAAATAAATTCAAAAGATCAAATTCAGTTATTCAAATTTCAATTAATATTGGCTTATTGCTTTATACAAACCCATCTGTCAACTATCTGTTGAATATGACGATGGAGTTTCCAGATGGTCTAAATGTGTACAGATATACAAAAGAAAACTTCAACACTTTTATCATCACAAATAACGAGAACTCAATGTAAGTGTGTCTCACATTTTGTAAAAGTTTAAGAACTTGTAAACTTCAAGAACTTGAAAGAACATAGTTAAACGATTGAGGTTGAAAAAATGAAAAACAAAAGGATATTCCGTCACATATAGTAGATAGCGCTAGAGGGAGATCGTGTTGTAGAGATGTGTAACACATAAAGAATCCACTCAAGCACGTAGGAGTAGTTTTTTTCGACACATGCTGGTTAAAGTTCCACATTGGTAACCTCAAGTCACCTCCCCTGAAGCAGATTTGTTTCATTGTGTTGTAAAAACAAAGGAACTCAAACACATTTCAAATCTCTCGAGAGCAGTCTGACGAAATAAGCTTGAAAAGGTCATCGAACTTGGCAGGAATCATCTCTAAATGTTAGATCATGCCACCTTCGTAATCATATTGTGTAAATCATCTTCACTTTCATGAATGATCATGGAAGTGGAACATATTTTGTGAACGGATTAGCCGTCATGTGAAGACAAGAAAACACCAAAAGGGAAATAATGTTTTAGAGAATATGTGACTCATATACATTGGCATTGGCAGGAATCATCTCTGAATGTTAGATCATGCCACCTTCGTAATCATATTGTGTAAGTCATCTTCACTTCCATTAATGATCAAGTGGAACATATTGTGAGTTAAGAGATATCTGAACAGATTAGCCGTCATGTGAACACAAGACAGTACCGGAGGGGGAAAAATGATGTAGATGTTATGTGACACATACATCACTCAAGCATGCATGAAAACCTCTTTGGAAATAAACAAGTTTCCACATGTTCATGTTCCCCGGAGCATCTTTATTTAATAAAGAACTAGGAACTAAACAAACTTGAAATGTGACGAGACAAATGTGAGTAGAGCACTCAGAACCTGTCAAGTGGTTTACATCACACGTTGTCGGACTTGACGGAAGTAGAAACATACAGAATAACGGTTTTAGAAGAGTAGTCAACATTACTGTGCAACACATGAAGCACCTGCAACATGCAAGAATGATTAAGGAAGTGTAATCTTTTGTCTTTGATGGGTACGAATCAGAGTCGATTTGCATTGTAAGTCTGAGGAATGAGTTATTCTCATACTCAGACAGTGAAAATGTAATGTGCCACATTAATGTTTCTTCAGCGTTAGAACTTTCACCGGTTGTTGTTGTTGTGATTAACGGACAATCAACCAATAAATATTAGATATATGAGCTTGCCGTTGTAATTTTCAACAACAAATGTTTTACCATTTTTGATAAAATTACCATGCATTTTATATACAAGTGTTTTCGAATGCTAGGCGCTGCAGAACTCAATCACTTCAAATACAATTCGATCCCTTTTCACTTCTTAATTTTTTCCAAATTGTAAACATGTCAAAGACATTCGAAGGTGAAAGAAAATATACCAGCCTAATTGGAACTCCAGACTGAAGTATAAGATAAGGATTTACATTAACAATTAGCCCCACAAAATAATCGGGTCATTGCAGATCTACTGTAGGACTTCATTCTTCACATTACTATACCTCTGGTTTTGGGTTACCAATTGAAACATATTCATTAATGAGATTGTTTAATAATACAAACAAAATAATGCTCCAATCTAGTTATTTCTCTCTTTTCATCTTTTCAGGACAATTAACATTATGGCACAATTGTCATTATATTAGCAACCTTGTGTAACATTAACAAACCTTTCAAAAAAGTAATAATAATACAAACAAAATAATGCTCCAATCTAGTTATTTCTCTCTTCTCATCTTTTCAGGACAATTAACATTATGGCACAATTGTCATTATATTAGCAACCTTGTGTAACATTAACAAACCTTTCAAAAAAGACGCGCGATACATACTAATTTAGAATGTTGCCGTCTAAAAACTATCAAAATAGGATTATGACCACGATCATGTAATAAGAAATCATTAAATTGCATAATAATTTGATGCTGAATTAACAATTTAATAATGTGCATTTTATAAAATAGTCAAATCGTGACGATCGTGATTCAGAGTTACCATAGCATAAACACGAAATAAACGCGATGCGCTACACTAGATATTAAACCAGATACTTGTCAAAATGTCAGAATATATAACGAAAGCAACTTGTATGAGTTGAACATGTAGATACAAGACACCCAGTGAGCCTTTATCTGCAATATGCTATTCACATTAATGAAATTTTGATGATATCGCGTGCAACATTTAACAAGAAATTTGTCTAAAGTAAGAAGCAAGGAATAAATCAACTTTTTGGCATAATTCAGTGGTAATTTGACACTTTCGAAGATATTGAAATATCCTTATAACGCTGGTCAGATTATATCGATATGGTAATTGCACCGTGGTATGAATAAAATCAGAGAAGTGAGTTACACATGGTGAGACACTGATGGCAATTACGTACAAATTCTGGACTTATTGAGCTAAAATGATGACCAAGCATCAACCATTTAACCAATTAGTAATAAACATTGCTTGTTATATGAGGATTACATAATGATTCCAATTTGTTTGTTAGATTTCTGTTGTGAAAATTTAATGTTAGCATAACTTCACCAAGCTGAAGTTACAGCTTCAAGCGGAAAGGTTTTGCTTTGGTGGGATAATCATGCGACTGAGGTTATGAAACAGTTTTTCATGAAATGTGCTCCAGCCTCGGGATAATGCATGTCAGCAAACGAATACAGATTGCCTTAATTAAGTGCTGTAAAGTGTTGGGTTAGGGATTGCAATATCATGTTTCCGTTCATCGTTTTCCCTGGACTTGTTGAGTCTTTAATATAGAGGAAACATACATCACACATATGAATCCAAACCAAGCACCATATTTATCATAAGGTATAATGGAGGTTGAAAAATCAAAAGAAATGCGAAAAGTTTATTTTTGAGTTTATAACAGTTGTAAAACGTTCATATCAAGAATAAGGTTAAGATTGGCGTAGGCCTATTTGGTTGACACCGTATATGGCTGAAATATTGCCAAAGCGGCGTAAAAAAATAACTCAATCACTCAATTTGTTTCAACATGTAAGACCATCATTATGTGATAACTAGAAGGAGGTCTCAAGTTGTCTTACAACCGTATATAAAAAACAGACTCGTCTGTCTTTCTTTCTTTGATATCTGTCTGCCTGTTTTATAGCTGGGCCATTAAGGTTTTTGGACCTCTCTTAACTGGACACCGTGACTGTGACTGTAAGAATCAATTTACAAAACATAAACTTATGAAAAATTCATTGTCGAAGAAATTGTTAAAGAATCCCTTTAGAGGCAGGGGGAAACCTTTATGTTTTTGTTGTTGACATTTTGATTTTGATGACCTAAAATATACTCCCTGCAAAGCAATTATGAAACTATACATATCCATTGTTTCAATCACACAGATCTAATCAAAAGGGATTATTGTAGACAGGTTCTGTTAAAAGAGGTTAAATTAGTAGTATTAAAACGAGTTTGGGCTAAGGCAAGACGTCTCCCTTACATTTTGTATATAACCCAATTGCAATCAGCCAATGATATTTGGGCATTGACGCAATCAGGTACTTTGAATAGAATATTTAAAATGCTTTCAATGGTTCAAGTTGCTTGCTGAGGAAATGGTTGACTCACAGACAGTTGGAACGATGTTCATGACACAGGGGTTTCAGGTCTCCACTCTCTGGTGTGCAAACATGTGAAAGCCTTTTACACATCAATACCATGCCTCGTCGTATGATATGGAAATTGACTAGTGTCATCGAGATCAATGTAATTCATTGATGAAAACATTTTCCCTGATAAATCCAAAATCTGTTAATAAAGTGTATTGTGCACTTTAATTCACTGAAACATTTAGAAAAATTGTGATCATCATTTTTTTATGAAACATCAAAGTAATTAGAGATTATGAACGATGTAACCATCAATATACAAAATGTTCATTGAAAAGTGAAAGCCTACTTTCATCTATAACATAATCTATCTACATAATCTACAAATCATTTTCCCGAATTGATCTGTCTTTTAAGATTTTCTTTTAATGGATTTGTATTTGGAACTTCTTGTAAATCTTTCAAGAAATGACACTAAAATATATGGCACAATCATCTATTTTAATATGAAGAATACTTTTTGTTCAGATTATGGTTACCTTTCTTTCAGCTTTTCAACTTTCGCTTTGAACTAATTATTGTAAATTATCAAGCTGAATAGCATTTCATTGCAAGCGATTTCTTCACATAAGTAGATAAACGTGTAATTTTTCGATGACACTACTATATTTAAAACAAATGATTAAAACAAATTAAATGAGGTACATGTAGTGTATTGACCCTGTGATGCAAAATGATTGGATTGCTATTGACAAAGCTGCTGATGATATCACATTATCTGCACTTAATATCAGTGTAGGGACATGAATATAAGTAAGTATTTTCACAAACAATTTATGATCTTACATAAAATGTTATGGGAAAGCTTTCTGAAAGGGACACATTAAGTTATAAGGATAACATTTAGTTGTGATGGTGAAATTTTGTTTAAATAATTGTATAAAAGGTCACATAACAACGTGTCTCTTTATCAATCAGCAAGTGGAGGGTTACAAATAAACTTTCATAAATTGTATCAACTTAGCATTATTGTTGGTTCAGTATAACTTTTGATATGCCAGATCCCTCCGACTTCATATTATACAGTGGGTAATTCGATTTATAATATCTAATTTTGATTTTCCATTTATAATATTTTATTTTCACCTCAATTTCAATGGAAAAGAATATAAAGAATAAGCTAAGAGTCAGTTTAGTACCAAGAAACCGAAGGTAAAAACCAGTGTACATGGCATGAGACACGCTTATAGGAGGATCAACATGAAAAGAGAGCAAGAATATTGTTTAAGGAAATTCATTTCTGACACCTGCAGTCCCATCTTTATGGAAAGATCATTCATATGTTCATAAGAGGTATCCAATTGTTATTCTTAACACCATTTGTACAAATATGTCATGCTTCTTTTCCAGAATCAAGCTATTCCATTCTATTTCTCTCTGTATACAGTTCCTGATAGCGTCAGAAGAGATAAAAATATGATAGATTCTTTAGAATAAACTTTGCATGCTGTTTAACCATCGAGATCAAAGGGAATTTGTGCAGTCCTCTTTTCTGTTCATTGTCACTTCAATGGATTCTACTCATTTTGTATATTGTCTGTGGGAGTAGTGGGTCAAGACGTCGCAGAGTTATACAAACATTTCATACAGAAATTATAAGATATTTGATAAGAAGGTGTATAACGTTCCTAGCACGATTTATTTAGACATCAGAGTGCCATTTAACCATTTTGTATATTCAATTTTGTAATTATTTTGCGAAAAAATCGGAAAACTACATATTACAAGCACATTATGTGGTCAAAGCATGTATGATTTCAGAAACCCATTTCAAAAATGTTTATTTGTGTAAAAACCTCCGAGGATTCTTGACTTTCAGTGGTGAAAATGCATGGTCGACTTTATAAGTAGTTTCAGAACCTTTGCTATGGTGGATGAATAAACTGCACCTCTACCCGTATCCCTTTCATTACTACAACACTTTCGTTTCACTTTGTTCCGTCTGTTATTAAATTCTCTTGACGAAAGCATTTGATTATTTTTATTTATAGTAACCATTCTAGCATGGATGTCAAATGTCAATATCAAATATCTTTAAAATAAATATAATTACTTTATGATTATAGATATTTGAAGACAATTTGCCTGACATATAATAATTGGAAACTCAAATCGAAGAAGTAGTTGAATAAGATTATTATGATCTGTCTTGAATTACACAATAAATTTAATTGTATCCATATCATTTGAAACTGGCATAGCCTACATGTATATCAGATATTTAATCTTACACTAATAAAGATTGAAAATCGTGTTGCAAGATTGAATGAGGAATGTTAAAAGATATGATTAAGGAGCGTTATAGGAAACTTCAACAATGAGTTTACAATTAAATCCCTCGTTTGATGCAAGATACAAGGTACAAGACCTGCCCCTGCTGATCAAAGCACTGTTGGCCCTTGTAATCATGTAACACATTTCAACAGTCTCAATATATAAGGGAGAGGGTTGTAGAGTTAATGAGTACTTAATGTTTCAACAAGTGGCGAGGGCTGACCACTAACTCTGTTAGTCAGATATACTAGTTTTCCTTGCATTGTTGATGATATCCTGTCCTATTCTATTGTCATGAAATCGTAAACTTGTATTATGGCTTTGTGTAGCTGGTAACATAAATCCAGTCAGAATGTAAATTCTCTAAGACACATTCTTTATTACTTAGAGTTACGAAACTTGCTATGTACACACCGGCAAAGGACACAATCTCTAAGCTGTTTGTATATTTTGAACAATGCGCTTTTAAAAGAAGGGGGTTATGAAATATTCAAACATGTTTTATGTCCTACAGCAGTTGGTTAATACCCTGGAACGCAACGATAGATAAGGATGGAAGATACGATCTAGATAAGATTCTAGGAGAGCGGAAACCACTAAAACAAATTTCTCGATAATGGGGTTTTTCACCTATACAACTTTCTCTAAGATATTTTCCTGCTGTTGTACAAATTATAGCGCTTTCTACTTTCTTCTGAAACATTAACAAAGGGCCAAGGGACTGTTTGTGTATTCGAACTAATATCTTCTTTAATTGTGACAAGGTTAGTATTTATTTCGTTTATGGCATGGTTCGTTGTATTGAAATTATATTTGCTTATATGTATCACTTACCTAAGCATTGGTAAAGCATTCCTAAAGTACCAAATCACATCTCTTTGTTACAATCGAGTTGAGAGTTAGTATAGATTCTGCTGTCATGATCTATATCTCAGAGTGGTTGTTTATGTCCAGAAAAAGATGTAGACACAGACAGACAGATTCCATTATCTTCACAGTTGGAGTTCACACTCCAAACAATTCAGATGTGTATGTGCAAGATCAACATGTGGAGAGCAGAATGACTACGGTCATCAGTTGACACGACTACGTACTTACAATGTTCATGATATAGTCGTTGTCAGGTTATAATTAACAACAATGAGCATATGTGTTGTGATGCAAACATAGGAAACCTCCATTGTGTAAAAGTTTAATTTCAACTTCTTCTTGACATCTGAATCACATTTATTGATAACTATCAACCTGGTCGAAAACTGGACAATTTGGATCTTCATAAGTAAGATGTATTTTGCCACAATCTGTATCCATCAGGAATTTGAAATGTGTTATCAGCATAAAGCTACGTTTTTCAGCTTACTTTTTAACCATTCATTCGTGACAGGTCTGTAATACTTAAAAAGTTATTTAGAAAAGAATAGGAGTAACGTTTAGTGTATTTTAGATGATGTATTTAAACGACATATTTTCAAAGGCTTCTTTAAAAAGACACGAACGTGTAATCGGAGCTGAGGGCAATTCTGAGATCCAATTACTCTTGTTGTACTGTTGCAGACACGTTTTGATTCCTATAATGAACATTGGTTCTGGAGAAGTTGATAAATAATATCTATGTCTAGACGTCAACAATAAGTCATTTGATATCAATACCAATAAACCACAAAGTGCTGAACAATCACAAATCATCATCTACTTGAGCAGATAACCAAGAGATCATAGAATGACGACATTCTTGCATAGTTTATAGGATTATCGAGTGTTGTCTGGTCTAACACAGAAGAAAAAGAGGTAAAAGCACAGTTCTGTATTGTCTTACGATCATAGTAACAAAAGCATATTACAATTGAACCTCAGAGTGCCGCTACTTCTCAATATTCTATAACAAGAAAAGTTTGCTCTCAGACGGTTAAAGCGATGGTCACGACACAAGGGCATCATGTCTGTCCACTCTAGCATTCAAACAAGCAATTTCTTTCTCCTATTTTCTTTCTCCTTAATAAAGTGTCTCGGCTGTATGTTATGGGCAATGTGAGGTATCCAGTAAGATCAATGAAGTTCATCAATAAAAACGTTTCGTTGCTTCAGACTGGACATTTACGAGTTTGAGACAACCTAAAACTGTACATCAATGCAAGAGCAGCAAGTGCAGAAGGATGAAGAAGAATTAGTGATATCAGTGTTTCTACTGTAAAGACACATACAAAGATTCCCGCTTAACTTCATCTCCAGATAGGTTAAATACACTATTTCACATAATTGTTTTTATCTGTTAGTAGTCGTATTACATCTAAAAATTAAAGCGTGATATATCTTAACTGATTTTAACTCTTGTTCTGGTGATTATTTTAAATAAAGGTATCTATTTACATATGAAATAGTTAACTTGTGGTTATGTGATAAGATTTTAACCAACTCGTTGAAAGAATTGAGAGATTTCCTTTTGTTCGACTGATACTTAAGTGTACGATGTATGCACTCGTTGCTTAAAATGTTATCACACTAGCATTCGTTTAGTATTCCTTATTTATCATATTGAACGTACATGTATGCTATGTACACATTGTAAACGTTTAACATGTTCATTTTTTAACAGGTTTTAATGTCTTTCACGTTATAAATAAAGCAAAATATTTGATATAAAAAATCGAAATGAAATCCCACCGTGAATTCGGCGTTCTCCTGTTTTCAGCGATCTATAATCTCGCGTTATTTTATGAGAACGAGCGGGAGGTCAGAGGTCAACATGCAAATTTGACGCCATGGGGTCATGTCGCCTCGGTCAGTGAAAAAAGTTTTCAACTATGGAAATCAGGAAGGTAAGAATACCGAAATATATATTGCAAAGATAAAATACCATTGATTTTCTTAATACTTTTTTTCGTTTCACCATAAAGTTGAAAAAAGACACGTGATTTGTCACTTAAGTCGCCGCTCGATTAAAATAATACTCGATTAAAATAATACGGAAGCATTTTAGGGTCATGCTTATGCAATAATGAATAACTAACAGCAAATCATACAATGTCTTCTATTATTCTTTCAGATAAATTCGACCGTGCGCGGTCCGTACAGGTCAGGTACATATTCGAGTAATGGGAGAAATTGGATACTGATATACTCGCCAGGAGACTATAAATCTTGCAAGCGACTATGCTGTTCACCTTTGATACAGAGATCGTCAGCACCCATTGAGTCTGCGATGGTTATACAGCTTCCTTGACAGATGGCCTGAACTTAAAGTACAAAAACCTCGTAAGCTTGAGGCAGCACTAGCGAGATCAGCGAAAAAAAAACATTTCTAGATATTTTGAAGAATTGTCAAATGTCTTTCAGAGACATAATTTACAGAATTCCCCGCATGCAATTTTCAATATAGATGAAAAGGGACTGTTTACAGATGGTCACCCCTCCGAAAATCGATACTGGAACTTATTGCAAGCCACAGACGGTGACCTCTGGAAAGTCACAAACAGTCACCATGATTTCCAGGTCAACGTATGAGAGATGAACTGCTTTTAGATGCCACACCCGGATCAAGTGGAACTGTTTCTGAAACAGGATGGTCCAATACGTAGAACCGATTCTCCAGTTCTCATACTGTATGACGGACACAAGAGTCTTGGACTGATCGAGTGGGCAAGTGAAAATCACATCGTTTTGTTTGTTCTTCCTCCGCATACTAGCCATCTTCTGAAACCACTGGACATCGGATGTTATGGGCCTTTTGAGTCAAATTGGATACGGTCCTGTCATTCTTTCTTGAGAGAAAACGCTGGAAAAGTGATCGGAAAGCATGACATGTGTGGTATTGCTTGTAGAGTTTTTAACTCAATTTTGACTCCAACGAACGTCCAATCATCTTTCAGAAAGTCTGGAATTTTCCCTTTCAACCCAGAAGTGATTGATGACTTAGTTGTAATGCCGTCACGATCATTTACAAGACAACCACCTGCCGAATCAAGTTCTACAGTTGCGCATGTCACTGACTCACAGAAAGAAACAGAAGGAAATTCAGCACATAATTTTTTGGAATAAAGGGGTGGGGAAGTCCTGAAGAATGTCAAAGCCTACAAGCCAAGAAACACACTGAGCAAAATAGTTGGCGGGAAAGCAATAACTGACCAAACAGTGGTTGATAAAATTACTGAACATAAGAAACAACACCCGGAGAAAGTAAATAAAGCCAACAACGTGAAAAAGAGGAAATCAAATGCTTCGCCATCTAAATCATCGAAAGGAAATTCTTGCCCAAACAAATCGAAAGGAAAGAGACTTTCACATGGAAGAAGGAAACAAAAGACTACGCCCCCAGTGACAACGTTTACTGACAGTGCCACAGACGATGATGAGCTGTGTTGTGTGTGGGAAATTCACACCAGAAGCTCTTCACCGCAGTGACTCAATTACTTTTGTAAAATGGGCACAGTGTGACCGATGTGGTCACTGGGTTCATCTTGTGTTCTGCACCACTTTATCAGTTGTTCGGACACATACTGCATTTTTCTGTCCACATTGTGAGCAGAGCCCAATTGAAGAATAGCGTGATTCATAACTTCAAAAGAGATGTAAATAGCAAGTTGAACATTTATTCGTTAAAAATGTTATTACATTTAAAATTTTTTATGAACTCTGACATTGATGAAGTAACAAGCCTATGCATTTTCGACACGAAGGATACTGGTGACAACGGAACTCCGTACTTATTCAGTATGTAACGTCATCGCTGAAAACAGGTGACGTAGTGCACAGGTTGCCAAATATGGACTGTTCTTGAAATGGCGGATTTGCTCGGCCGATGATGACGATAGAATCGTAAAAATGTAGGTGAAAATTCTCTGACTGACATAATTTGACTTGAATGAAATGTCTTTGTTGTTGTAACACAAACAAATGTCTACCACGAATCGCGCTTACGTCGCCGAAAACAGGTGAAACTGGGATACCCTTAAAACTATGATGCCGATGAAGTTGTACAAAGGAAATTTCTACATGTGGTAATCATATAAGTAATTTGAAGACTTATCCTCATACTCACGGGCAACAGATAATGGTAGCATGGTCAACAAACAGTGTTTTCAACAAAACAAATCAATCAATCACTTTATTCAGAATTGAAGGCCATATGGCCAAGAATACAACAGAAGTTATATACATAAATGATATGGTGTGTAGAGTATATGAAATAGTAATTATGTTAACGTAGGCTCAGCTTTAGAAATATACACATCTTCTTAAGAACAGTTGTATTTTGTACCCTCATAAGAGCTTGGAATTTAACAGTAGAAGGAGGGCTGTAGTAAAAGGCTGGAATATATTTAGATCTGTATTGTTTATAGAATGGACAAATAAGTAAAAGATGATATTCATCATCACACAGTCCCAAAGCACATTTTTGACAAACCAGTTCATTATAAGGAACAATTGCTTTTGAAAAACGCTGTTTTTGTATATTCAAGTTATGTGATTGACATCGAAATTTAACTAACATTCGCATTAAGTCTTTACTTAAGGTACCACTATAAATATATTTTTCCGGCTCTAGAAGTGACTTGAAGGTACTATAATTTACAAGAAATGATGAATTACTGATTTTACTATTCCAGTGTTGTATATCGATATCTATACAACGTTGTTTGAAAGCTAACATAAAATGATTAATATCGCCACAGTCTTGGGCTATCCATACATAAGAAAAACCTGTAGTAAACAAAAGCATTCTAACGTGCGAAACCCAGTTATTTCCACAATTTTCATCATAAATTTTTAACAGCTTATAGCTTGCATTTGGGTATCTATTTCGGTCCATGCGGACAATTCGACACCAATATTTAATACACTTTGAATAATAATGCACACACAAATTACATCTGCCAATTTCTCCAAGTACAGCACATGATGCTGTTTTTTTACTAATACATAGGAACCTTTTAAAATATTCACTCTGAACCTTTTCAATACATGTTCTAAAAGTGTAGCCCCAAATTTCGCTACCGTACGTTACAATTGGCAGTATTTTACTGACAAATATACTTTGAGCAATAGACAAAGATAAATCCTGGTATCTTGCGAAAAGTTGAAACACTGGAAAGCATGCCCTTTTAGCTTGTAAAGACAGAGTTTCACAGGCTTTAGACCATATTAAGCGAGATGAAAATACAATTCCTAAATATTTATAGTAAGGTGTTACTTTTACAGGTATTTTTCTATAAAACCACTTTTCACACTTCTTAACACATCCACCATTTCTAAATACAACCACCCTTGACTTATCAAGATTCACTTCAAACCCCCATCTGTTACAAAACTCATCAAGTATATCTAATTTCCTTTGCAAATCAACAATGCTATCTGCTAGAAGTGCAACATCATCCGCAAACAATAATATTTTGATAATTTCAATGTATTCATTTACAAATATGCCATGGGTATTGCTATGCTGAAGATCTTCTGCAAGTTTATTAATAAATATGATAAAGAGCAGTGGGCTCAACATACAACCCTGTCGAACACCGTTACTAGTTGTAAAGAAATCTGTTCTGGATTTACCAAATCTTACAGAGGCACATATATTTGAGTACATATTTCTTATGATATTATACATCTTACCATGTACACCCTTTTCCAATAAAATATATAACAGTTTCTTCCTATCAACAAGGTCGAAGGCCTTGCGGAAATCGATAAAAGCTACATAAAAACGATGTTTTGCTTTACGTAAGTACTTGTGGGCTAATGCATATAGTGAAAACATATTATCTACAGTGGAATAATTATTTCTGAAGCCAGCTTGACCCTCACATAGTAAGTCATTGAATTCGGCCCAATTCCGCAGTCTCCTTTCAATGACACAGGTAAATATTTTGCCAGTAGCACTTAACATAGATATTCCTCGATAGTTATTCGGATCAGACTTACTTCCCTGTTTAAAAATAGGTACCAATAAACCGACATTCCACTCTGAGGGGAAAATTCCTGAATCTAATATGACATTAAACAATGAGTATAGGAGATTAACAAGGAAAGGAGCATTCTTTATGAATTCTTGAGGAATACCATCTATTCCAGGTGCTTTACCAGATTTGATATCAGAGATAGCATGTGTAATTTCCTCGTGACTAATAGTATCTGATAACATATCGATGTTCATGCATTTTCCACATGTAAAGGTATCATGGTCTTTAAGAAATTGTCTAACTTCTTGATTAAATTCAGTTTCGGAAACAGATGGTTCAACAGATCCTTAAAATATGTAAACCACTCAGTAGGTGTAATGTCACTTTCATCATTTTTGCTAGAAATAAGACATTTCAATTGCTTCCAGAACTGTTTACAGTCTTTATTTTCTGCTGCATGTGACAGATTTTCCAAGGTTTCTGAAATGTAGTTTGCCTTTTTATCTTTACAAAGGTTACCGAATTTACGTTTGGCATCCAAGTACATGTTAATATTGGAATGGGTTCTGCTTATTCTTAGTTTTTCTAATGCATTATATTTATTACGTTTTAGAGAAAGACATTCCTCATCAAACCAATTTGGTTGTTTCTTCGTAAATTTCTTAGAAATTACAGGGTTTGATGTTAAGTGCTCCCCGGCAAAGGAAAAAAGTTGACCTAATTTTTCTACAGCACCGTTTACATCAGTTTTGTCGAGCAGGGATGTGAATTCCGATATTAATTCTTTAGCTCTAAAACTTTCAAAACTAGAAATGAATAGATGTTTCCCTTCCTCATTCCATTGAAACGTAGGTATACTGACCAATGGAATAGTGTCTGGCTTCATACTACCAGGAAGGATTGGTCCAAGGTTCAAACTACATGAAATCGGTAAATGATCTGATATCGTGGAGGAATGTACTCTCATATCTGTTATTAACGGGAACAAATTAGTTGATGCTAGAAAATAATCTACCAAACTAGTACCATTATTTCCAACAAAAGTAAATGTACCCCTGTTATCTGCCGGCTTTCTACCATTTACTATATGAAAACCCCAAACTTTACACAGTGAAAGTAAAGATTTTCCAAAATTATTGACTTTTTCGTCCATCGACCTTCTAAGTTGACAAAATGGATCAACATGATACAAAGAACCAAGATTAAGATAACTGATATCATCATCATCTTCCAGTATAAAATCGTCAAGATGCCCGGTTCGGGCGTTAAAGTCTCCCATTAACATGACATCATGCTTTTCCAAGTCATGATCTGCTGCAACCACTGATAAATTGCTTTCTAGACAATCAATGCCATCCTCATCTTGCTTTTCATATATCGGACTTTTTTCCGGTGGGATGTAAACGCCAAAGAGTAATAACTGACTGAAAGCTAACGTTAATTTAAGCACAACAACGTTATGGAATTCTGGGTACAATCGAGTACAGATATGCTGTAGACTCTTATGCACATACACTGCTACCCCTCCCGAAAAGCGTCCATATCGACTAAACCTTATAGCAGACACTGCAAAACATACATAATCTGAAAACAAATTTTTCAGTTTGTCTGTATCGCATACCATTGTTTCAACCAAACAGAAGAGTTTAAATTGTTCCATAGACGATACAAAATCTCCATCATCCACCTTGGATAGAAGTCCGTGTATATTCCATACACAAAAATCACCTATCTCACACTGTGAGCTGTTCTCGTCTTCACTGTTGGGGCCACGGCCGGTGTCCTATCCAGATTCACCTGATGCGGGGGGAGAAGTCTGTACTGTAGACTGACCATCTGCAGCTGCTTGGCGACCTGTGGAAGATAACTGCGAGGTAGAGCTCTGACTGACCCTGGCCCCCGAGTTACTCCCGGAGCCAGGGCCAGTCAAAGCACCACTTCTAAAATTATTACGTCTGGTCGCTACTTGCCTGATATTGGAACCATCGTTGATGTCGTCCAAGACGTACACCTTGCCGTCAACCACCAGCTTGTCATAGGAGAGGTAGGCTTCTCTTCCAGCTGCACGTTCCTGGACCATCCTCGGGATGAGAGTCGACCTGATCTTCCTCACCCTCTCTGTATAGTCGTCACTTACTCGGAGCTCTGTGTTACCCTTCAGTCGTGACCTGGCAGTCTCCTGTACACGTCGCTTGTCTTTGTATAGGGAGAACTTCACAATTAGTGGCCTCACCTTTGCCTTCGAGTAGAGACGGTGAGACAATTGAAATAGTCTCAGCATTGTCCAGGTTCAGTTCATCCCTCAAAAAGTCCCGCACGAGTCTCTCAGATTGGTCCCATGTTTCCCCAACTTTACCAGCAAGACCATGAATAATTAGGTTCGACCGCCGGCTCTGTGCCTCTGCATTGTCGATCCTGATTTCTAAATCGTTTAGTTTGCCCTTCAGTTCAATATTTTCCTGCTTTAGCAGCTCATGTTCTCGTGTCATTTCAGTAGCAACCTTGTCAAATTTCTTATTCAAATTCATCATGTCTTTCTTTATTTCCTTAAACATCATAAGCACATCGTTATCACTAGGCTCGAACTCACCCTCCGAATCATAATCACCACTAAAAGTCAGTTTCGCTTGCTTAGATTTATCTCTCACCTGGCGCTTCGGGGGTCCTGGGTTCAGCTCAATATCAGAGCATAGTTGCAGTAGACGCGGGATGAAAGGGTTAGACGTAGAGTCCCCACAGGTTGAGGGTGTGAGTCCTTGCTTACACATAGTGGCAGAGTCCGGTAGTGTGCTCGGGACGGGTGGGATACGTCCCGTGAGGTAGGTAGCCAAAGTCAATAATAAAATTACCTTCAATTGTCTCTCAATTAAACCCCCTCTGATTGTGATTGATTTAGTAAAGTTTACTTGTTTACAGCGTGTGGGATGAAAACACCCCACGCGCACTCGCCAGCATGTAGTCGACACAGTCATGCTAAGTCCGTGCTTAGCCTGCTCACGGGAATAGTGTGGACTCACTGCACTGAGTTTCAAACATGTTGTTACGAAACTCTTTAATAAAGTACTTTTTGAAATATTTTTATCGATGAGTAGGTTCTATTAACTTACTATAATGCCGGCTGTAAATTTCAACACTATTTGTAGTTTGAATGTTGAGATAATTACATGAGAACACAGAGCGTTGAAAACGTGACTCCTCGCTGCGAGCTCCGCACACCACTCAAAACAAAACAAAGTTGACAATGATAGAAAAATGATTTTAATTGACATTAACATTTGATAAGCTATATTTGAAAGACGAGTTTGTAGATTTATCAGTATTGTCAGATATGATTTACAGCTCTTTATCTTCACGTGCTAATCATATACAAACTTAAAGAAGAAAACATTATGTTTTGTCTGTCGCCTGAAACCAAACCAAAAGCTTCAGAGAAAAAATAATATTTAAAATATTTTAACAATTTTTTACACACTATGACAACTTCTACATCATTTGCTCATATCGTCTTATAAGGTTGCTTGTTCATAATTGACTTAGGAAATGGAATTTTCTCTGTATGTAATTTTGCTCTTAATGCAAAACACATCTCATTTGATATACATATGATTCACTGGCATTTGGATTTTCTTAAACGCCAAAGAGAAATTTGCATATTTCTCTTTATCAATCCATAATTCGTACTTGGCAATCACTACTTAGCGTGCGCTCATGGAAATGCATTTCATTTGAAATCTTTTCATCAGTATTCTTCTCTCAGGCACTATGATTATGAGGCTTTTGATAGAAAGCAGCTGCCAATTATTTCTCTTTTCAACCATCATTTCTCGTTGTTATCTACGTATTTCATATCTTAAGACTATATTTTTAGACATATCATTCGTGATATATCACTGAAGGAATTGAAATCAGTAATTTAATGATAATAATTGGTATGTCAATAGCAATGTTGTTTAATATCATGCCAATCAAGAAGAGGCCGTTATGTCTAAGAAAAGCGATTGGAGAACCTGTTTAAATCTTATTTCTCCTTTTTCAAAACCATTTTCTCTATTATAGTCACTTTTCTTAACGATTTTTCGAATCATATTAAGTTTCTAATTCATGGTGACATTATCACATTTCGTATGAGGATATGTCTCAAATTACTGATATGATTAATAATTTAGAATTTCTCTTGTACAATTTTTATGGCAGATCAAAATTCATATCCCAAGATTGATTTCGTCAACAACAAAGTTATTTGTGGTATCATGTCTCTGGACTTACGTCTACCTTTATTCAAAAGAGGCTAGACATGAAAATGATTGGAGAGAGAATTTGCTTGTTTGCACATTTCGAGATTTGACACTGTGCACTTCTGTCTTCCACTTCTTTCTTCTAGTTGATTGCACTCATGTTTTAATTAACACTTAGGGATTGTATCTGGCCTCATTCTTATAACAGATTTGAAACTTTTTTGCCAATATGACTTTGGTAAAGAGGGGAATTGGTCTGCTCTTTCCTTCTTCTTTTAATCACTTAAATGGATAGTGGAGTGGGTAGGACTGTGTTGAAAGAAAAGTGTTATTCGTATTGTACATGTTTGTCTGGAGATGATGGTTGAGGGATGAGGGATGAGTCATATCACATTATATAAAAAAGAAATGAATTAAGATAATTGATTATAACAAAAAAAACAACATATCGTTTCAATAAACCGTCTCACTTTATCCAGTTGAATAAGTGTGTTTATTACTCATAGGTTTGAAAATAAGTAGTGACATATTTTCAATATGAGCACTAGTGCACATATCACTTTTGCCTAGCAACGATTGTTGTAGCGCGGGTTCCAATATTTTTTTATTTCGCTCTTGCTCGGGCAATACAAAAATTCACACTCGTTTCGTAAAAATCATATGACACACTTACTCGGGTAATAATCTCTATTTATTACCTACGAGAGCAGTCATATCGAGGTACATATTTTTCATGTGTTGCCTTAGGGCAAAATATCACTTTTGCATCATCACGTAATAAACAAAGCTTTGACGTCACGCTTCACCTATGACGTCATAATCAATACGGGCCAGCGGCGGCTAGTCCGCCTATGCTGAGAAGTAATGTTTGAGTATTTTCCAAAATTTTGGGACTACGGTAATAAACTTAATATTATATTAGTGCCCATGACATTCTATGTTTAAGACACTTGTGCCTAAATATCAGTATATCCCTCGCACTCGCTCGGGAATTAATAATATTTAGCCACTCGTGTC
This sequence comes from Steromphala cineraria, assembly GCA_916613615.1. Taxonomy (NCBI): domain Eukaryota; kingdom Metazoa; phylum Mollusca; class Gastropoda; order Trochida; family Trochidae; genus Steromphala; species Steromphala cineraria. The sequence goes on from OU744721.1 coordinate 78,940,156, forward strand.
GTAAACATAGTATGTCATGGACACTCATATAATATCCTTTATAGATTTTGCTAGACTCTTTAATTTTCCAATTTTCAGTTGCTTGTATTAACTTAACAAATTCCTTTTATGAATAATAAAACGGAAAGTGATGATGTACGGCATAACTCACTTCATCGATAGATATAAATTGTCAATCGATCACTGGGTAAAAGTTTCGATGAATTTTTCTGTAGATAACTCACACTTTCAACCAGAGTAGGTTTTCAAGTAAGAAAAACATCCCTCTTGAGAGACATGAGCAGAGACCATGTTGGGTATCGAAGTCGTTACTAGTTTGAATAAAGCATTTATAGATGACTCTGGCTCTATGTGCTAAAACAGTCATGATAAATTCATAAGGATGCAAAGTTCCTGTGAATGCTAACACTGCAGATTTAAATGCCTCTCTGCTTGCTTGAATATTTCACAACAACAACGATCTCTTAAAAGCGCAGTTGTAAAAATACAATCATAAATAGAACCGATAGCCTTAGCGATGGTAAACAACAACCTTAGGTTAGATTAGGTGTTACAGATCGTTCTCGAAGAATGCATATGTTCATCTTGCTAGTCTCAGTCACATACATCCTAACGTAAGTCCATGATACATTGGGTGTTAGAAGGGTTTATTTATTTTTTAAAACATGAGGGAAAAATGAGTTTCGTTTGCAGTGTTAATCGTCTAAAAAGGGAAATGACTGCCAGAGTTATCTGTGTATACAATAACTATTCGTCATCCGAGGCATAAACTCTCTCTATATCTCCTCATCTTTCTCACGAGGAATTCCATTGTCGTTGTTGAACTTAGATATCATGCTGCATTATAATATTATATCTCAGTTCAAATTCATTCTTACAAACGGGATTTCATTACTGCCCAAAATTATAACAATTTTATGTACATCTGTTTCAAATGACATTGCAAATATTACACTCAGTCTAGATGATTGTATTTCGTAGCAGTCTCTTGTTCTCTATATCAAGTCCAAATGCTAATCTCATTTAGATACTGATATAGACTTGAATTTCGTATTCCAATTATCCAAGCAATGACTTTATGGCATATGTTGGGTAAAGTTTCTTCAATTACATGTATTGTCATTTCAACAAAATCAGATTTCAATCAGATAGCATGAACATACAGCTTAACATTATGATTTGAGGTTCGAATTTACAACAATAAAGGTTCCTCAGCGAAGCAAGGCAAAGCACATATACAAAAACACATCATTATTCGAAATTACACATTTATTACATTAAGAAGCTTAAGGTTAATGTTGATAAAAAACTGCTTGATAAACTACGAAGAGGAAATATCATGTCATTGTATTTATCTTTTAATAAAGACCTGTATTCAAAAATTGTTGTGTAAAGTGGTATATCGATTACTCTTTGAATAAAAAATGTTTGTGGAAAGAATTGACCACATTTCTTAAGTCATTCTCTCATAATTTAACAGTCTCAGGACACGAGTGTTTGTGGAAAGAATCGACCATATTCTTTAAGACATTGTCTCATCTTTTACCAGTCTAAGAACATGAGTGTCTGGGGAAAGTTTGACCATATTTCTTAAGTCATTTCCTCATCTCAGGACTATCATTTCTCAAATTGAGGTCTGGAACTTCATGAGTATTTCGTGTTACGAGTTGCATTGGCCTCTTGGTCACGCCAAAGCAACGAGTGTTGGTAGAATGCTTACTGAATAATCTTCACATTTAAAAGTGATTTCGTCCGATTCTCAAATGCACTGCTATCTATATTCATCTGAAGAAACTGACGTAAACAGTCGTCAACATAACCCTTTGATAAAACGAGACGAACTAATTGTATTGCATGTGTCGTTTTTATTCGAGAGGAAAAAAATCAGATATCAGAAAAAATAGTGTTATTAAGTTTTTACTTCCAGGACAGTAAATGAATAGTATCTTCTGAAAGAAAATATATAATAATATATAGCATAAAGGAGGTCTGTACAAAATTTCCCGTTATTGTTGAAAGCAATCCAGATTTATTGTAATGTAGCAATCATTTAGTTTTCTCTCTATCTAACACTACAAAACAAAAATACTTTTGCAGTCTTAAAGGGGCAGTAGCACGTTTTTAGGGGGAATATAATTTGATGTCAGGAAAATGAAAATTAATGGTTCCAATTGAAAGACAATGTATTTAAGCTAAATGGAGTAATAATAATTCAAATATATAACGTAAAATTTAACCATGCGATTCCTCTTTCTTACACAAAATGAATTAAAGGTGTTTAAAAAAAATGGCCGCCAATGGATTTTATATGAATCTTCATACTTTGTCGTCTGACTATGGATGATTGGCTTGTGTAATGAGATTTTTGAGACTGCCAAAATAATACAATTAACATTAACTTTTAGCAATTTTTAACAATTATCAGTGAAAAATTTGAAATATAAAATTATCAAAAAACATGCAAATACCCCTTTAAACCATTTTTTTGGATTGTCGTCGAAATAGAAACCAGATGTTTTTGTGAATTGAAAGATTAAGATTGTAAGTAAATCGCAACAGAAAGGAAGAACGAACATTATTTGATCTAGTTAAATTATGATTTATTGTCATTAGATGACAACGCACGTGTAAATGCACCCTTTTGTGGAACACGCTTTGCATGTTTCTCGGCCATTTCTGATAGTGACGTAAATTATAATATGTTTCTGAATGTTTTGCGAAAATGCAAATTTTTGTCATTTTTAACTCTAAAGAGACAATAATATTTTTATGTGATTCATCCGAAAGGCCTATTTTTAGGAATATTTACATTCGTCGATTAATGCAGAAATATACACCAAAAAGCATTTTATTTCGAATTTTGTGAATACTTTAGAAATAGTGACGTTGTTGATGTATTTGCTTTGAAACTTTATCTAATCTCTTAACTTATAGTTCAGTCACATGAGTGAAAATGTATTAGTTATACACTGATAACATCATGTTATCACCACCTGTATGCAATATCTGTTTACACACATAACTATATAGATAAGGACATTTTGCTTAAAGCCTTTAGTGAGTGACGGCACCACAGTGTTCCCGATTTGATGTTGTATCTCTTGCGATAATCATGACAGAAAATCTATGCAACCATCGTTTCATTACACAAGTAAAAGAGTTTATTTTTGAAAATGACAATCAGCGAAATCTAGACGTGAAATCTTCCGACGTTTGCACCGTTTCCTGTCTCTTGATATAAGTTGTCTAGATGAATAGATATGTTATAACGCCAGCTCTCTCATACTCGTAACTGATCTCACACTGTGTTTGCACTCGAACTACAAACTACAAACACGCAGTGAACGAATTGTCACGGAATATGGCATTACAGTACAGTACTTTAATTTCTCTTTTATACAAGAGCTTTGATTATTGAAGGCATAAAATCTTGATAGTTTGAATGATTGTTCCTACGTTAACAGGAAAGAAATGAAGAATATACTACGGCTTTTCCTATATTTAAAGAACGATTTTTATATTTAAAGAACGATTTCTTGTTGAAACTAAAATCCTTAATGACGCCCAAGACAGTGGATGAAAGCATGTTATACAAACAAGGTAACTTGTATATTTCTCTGCTAATTACAAACAATATACTTTAAATGTCTTTCTTCCTTCATTGAAATTTGCAACTGCAATATATCACTCTATACATTGGATGTAAAATTTAATATCTATCAATATGCTACTGCGTGTCGGTGACTTTTCGTTGATTTCTCTAGAATTTGGGCACTAATTTTTCGCATTTTCGATATGAAATCAAAGATCAACGAAAGGTCAAGTACTCTTGAAACATTGATTACAATAAATGTAGGAGCTTAATCAAGTTACCAAAATGAAATATACCTTTTGTATATCTTCGCAATGAATTTTTGACGCGATGTTATGGGAATTAAATGTATATGTGTTATGAAGTTTGAGATTGGATTTTTAAATATTAGGCAATTTCTCAAGATTATATCCTTGCATGTGAAATATTGAAACAGTAATTCCTGAGGCAATTTATCATAATTACTGTACTTACTGTTGTTCACATACCTTCTCATTGTTCTTCATCCATCATTCTCAGGATGTATTGGAGAATCAGTTTTCATTAATTTCAAATAATGTATCAGGAATATCTATAATCAGACGTTTCAACAGTCAGTTCTCTGTTGTCAATTATAGTCTTGGTGTGTTGATCACTCACCTATTAATTTACTTGAGCAGAAAGCCAAAGGATTATACAATGGTAGCAGAATCACTTACTTATCAGCTTTTTAAAATTGTTTTCTGCTCTAAAACAGAAGTAACAAGGGTCCACAACAAAGTTCTTAAGAGTATTACGAATAAGATACAGAAGCCAATTACAATCAGTCCAAAGTGAAAAATGCATGAATCAAGTTTTCAAGGTTTACAGATTTAGCCAGTTGCTCGGCAAAGTGTACTATCAAACGATTAAAAAGATTGTCACGACACAAGGGCATCATTTCTGTCAACTCTAGCATTCGAAGAAGCAGATCCGTATATTATGAACATTGAATACCTATTAAAATCAATGTTATCTACGACAAATGTCATTTACCAAGCAATCAAAATAAATTTAGACCAACAGGTTTTATATTGGGTCATACTTTATGTACAATATAACCCAATATAAAACATGTTGATCTAAATTTATTTAGATTGTTTACCAAGATACCAAACCTTTTTGGTGCTATACTGGATGGAAACCATTGAAAGAAAACTGTAAATTGTACATCGATACCAAGGACAGCGAGTGCAGAAGAATAAAGAAAGAATAGTAATATCGATAAAACAGGATTGGTTGATTGATTGTAATATAAATCCAACTTAAACCTCATAAGCAACGATGGGAAACAACACAGAAGGTCAATCACATTGTTTTTTGCGATGATAAAAAATCGAATTCCTTATATAAAATGACTTTCACATGTGGAAGCACATTATCCAGTGGAAATATTCATATTGAATCACTTTTATCTGTTTGCATAAGGCAAGTAATCCTCCCGAAATAGGATATCAGACATTTGAACAGTTTGTTAATAACACAAATAGAAATTGTCAACATTATTTCCCAGATGGAATTAGGAGATTAACATACCCTGTTTTCAAATCAGCGGCATACATGTATAACGGAATTATTATACCACTAAATTCAACTTTAAGTCAAGCGCGTTGCTTGTATGATATTCTTTCCGGTTACCTTTTCGGGACAGTTTTGGCCTAATAACGGCCCCAACAGGTAATCTGAACTGTTGTCAAATTCGTTTATTTTGCAGGGCAGCATTCAACCCTTTAGATTTTGTAAATTTTGATTAGATTTGATAACTAATGTGCATAATCAACATCATGGCTTTTTTGTTGTTGTAAATTTACGACACAACCGCAAAATTTGAGAACCACTGTTGCTAGTGAAATCTTGCGCATTAGAACCGAACCGCATGTAAATATCATAATGGAGCTTGTACTGTTTTGCACAGGTAACTTTTTCCCTTGCACCGCCTGTTGCGGGTACATTTTTGTGGTAGCACCTTTCTCGTGCCTCTTGTTTCGGAACTTCGTTTAGAAAACACGCATGGCCAGGACTCTCTCCCTTTTTCGGGCTTCAAACCCACAAAGTGTATGTATTTTCATATTTATTACTTCATGCATTGTTGTAAACATGCTCAATATCACATTTAGGCATTTTTGTGTGTTTTTAGGCAATATTTTCTGTAACTTTGCAATGTTGAGGTTTTTTAGTTCATGTACCGGAACAGAACATTTGTAATGTTTTGAATTGTTATTTTCACTATTTGTAATAGTATTTTGGAATATTTCATCATGTTTAGAATAATCAAATTGTATTTTCTGCAGTTTTTTCATAATATAGGAGCTAGGTTTTCTTTGGCCAGAAAAGCTCTGCTGTCAAATTTCTTCAAATGAACCGTTCATAAAATATCTTCACATTGCCAGTATACCTTTTCAAACAATCACTACTGAGTTGCCTCCCTTGTATCTGGTGTTCTCATAGTGTTTATATTTTCATCTAATATTATAACAAACTCGGTATTTTTTCATTATTCATTTATTTGTTAATAATTAGGAACTTATTCAAGATTTGTTGTACTTTCATGTACCTTTTGGAAACATACATTGTTAGGCAATTTAGGAATATCTTTGTGAACTTTTGGAATTTGTACTTATGATTGTATTTCTGTATATTTCAGTTTTACCCTATCTTCCTGTATGAAGAGATCCAATAAACATAATAGACTGGATTCCCGAATTCGATGTTTGTTGGAAAGGGTGAATGCTAGGACAGCATAGTAAAAACTTTGGATCAAAGCAGAAGCTTGCCGCATTACGTAGTGAAGTGAGGGAGCCTGGCCGACGGACAGCAGCCATCAATCATGGAGGGATGCCCGGGAGGATCAAGAGGACCCTGGGACACGACATAGGACCCTTACGTTAAAGGGACAGGAACTCTTTCAGTCTAATTGTGCCAAATATGAAGCTAAAATTCAGAAACTCAATTCTTTGTGTCAAAAATGCTTTGAACAGGACTTAAGTGATGATAAAGACAATTTAATTAGTATTGAGAAACAGCTGACAGATGTTCATTCTCAATACCAGTCTGTTTTTGAAGAATTCCAGGAATTCCTTAGAAGATCTGGTGCTGTAGAGGCAAACCAAATTCTAAAACAGCACATTGAACTTTTTCACAAAACAGGTGCATCAATATTTGAGTTAAGGACATTAATTCAAAGAAAACTGCAACCCTCTGTTTCAAAATCTGTAAAGAACAGTTTGTCCAAGACTAAAAGTACCTCTTCTTCAGTGGCCTTTAGAGCAAAAGCAGAGGCAGCTCGGAAAGCAGCTGAGTATGCTAGACACGAAAACTCTTTGAAGAAGAAGCAGGCACAGATAATGAGGGAGAGTATGGAACTTACAGCCGACCTCGAACTTCTTGAGAAGGAGAAGGAAGCAGCAGTCGCCGACGCAGAGGCCCTGGTATATGAAGGTGACAACACTTCACAGAAAGCTGATCTCCCCTTGCACTTGACCCAGGCAACATCTAAACACATACAGGACTATGTGGATCAGTGTGCAGACAACACTTCACCTTCCAAGAGGCCACCACCTGCGCCTAGTGGTCTACAGTCTGGACCACACGTACAGCCAGAGCTACAACAACAAGAAGTCCGACAACCAAGACTACCTACCCAGTCAACGGTGTGGAAGGATCAACATCGGTACTTGGACCCTGCTGTGCAACCTTTCTTCCCTAGAGAATTTAGTCAGATATTCCTTAATAAAGAACTTGTTATGGCTAGGTTAAAAGTTTATGATGATAAACCAGAAAATGATGTAGTGTGGAAGTCTTGCTTTCAAGGTGTTATTGCAGAACTCAATATTTCTGATGTGGAACAGCTTGATCTTCTGATCAAGTTCCTTGGGCCAACTTCGTCCAAGCATGCCGTGAGTCTGAGGGCTGCAAACGTCAACACACCTTCAAGAGGATTACAGCTACTGTGGCAACGTTTGGATGAACGATATGGTGCCCCGGAACTTGTAGAAAGTGCTCTGAGGAGTAGACTAGAACACTTTCCGAGAATCACTGCTAAGAACCAGTATATGCTATATGAACTTTCTGATCTTTTGTCTGAAATAGAATCAGTAAAGCTGAATCCCATGTATAGTCAGCTTCTAGCTTACTTTGATTCTTCTGTAGGTATTAACCCTATTGTCAGTAAACTCCCCTATGGAGTTCAGGATAAGTGGACAAATCAAGCTTTCCGCTACAAGGAGCAATATAAAACTCCATACCCACCTTTTTCATTCTTTGTCACTTTTATTCATGATTTGAGTAAGATTAGGAATGATCCAAGGTTTTTGTATGACTCAATCATTTCTTCCAGGCCTTCTGTTTCTAGCAGCACACGGGTATCAGCGAGAAAGACTGACGTCTCACAACAGTCGCACCTCACCAGACGGAATGAGAGCAACACAGTCAAGTGCCCTTACCATTCAACTGGACATTCTTTGAATCAGTGTCGTGCATTCAGAAATAGTACGTATGAAGAGCGTAAGGAATTTCTCAAGAAACAAGGTTATTGCTTCCGATGTTGTTCAACTAATTCTCACTTAGCTAAAGATTGTATGGAAGATGTTTCATGTTCTTTATGTCACAGCAAGAGACATCCAACATTCTTTCACATGGAGAAACAGCAGTTGCCTTCAACCCGAACGACAGCTGAAAACTCAGCAGCCCATGGCGGGGAGAAGAGAAGTTTGTCTGATGCCATATCGTCAAGATACTCAAGTATGCGGAAATAGGAATGGAGGCAAGTCATGTGCTAAAATAATACCTGTCAGGGTTTTCTCCAAATCAAGACCAGAACTTTCAGTAAAATTATACGCCATGTTTGATGACCAGAGTAATGTGTCACTTGGTAAATCGGAACTATTTGACAGTCTTTGCTCAAGTGGAAGGAGGATTCCATATACCATTACATCATGCTCAGGAGTTTCTGATTCAGATGGAAGAAGAGCTAGTGACCTTGTTATAGAATCTCTAGATGGTAATTGTCAGCTCGACATACCCAATCTTATAGAGTGCAACCAAGTACCAGATTTGCGAGAAGAAATTCCCACTCCAGATGTGGCCAAGTACCATAATCATCTTCATGACATGTCAGATTTTGTAGCTCCCCTGGACGCTGATATGAAGATTCTGTTACTTATTGGAAGAAATGTCATCGACGCACATCATGTGTTGGATCAGCGCATTGGACCCAGAGGAGCCCCATACGCACAGAGACTACCACTCGGATGGGTAATTATTGGAGAAACGTGCCTTGGCAAGATACATCAGCCTGATTCTGTAAATGTCAACAAAACCATTGTATGGAATAATGGACGAACGTCTTTATTTACACCTTGCCCTAATAATTTCCATGTCAAGGAGATTGATCCAGTTTTCAACCTCACTCAGGATGATGACAAACCTGGCCTGTCAGTAGAAGACAGACAGTTCAGCAATATTATGGATGAAGAGATGTATATGGGACCAGAAGGAAACTGGACGGCACCTCTCCCGTTCAAACACAATAGACCTGCTCTACCAGATAACAGACATCTAGCATTGAAAAGAGCCCACACTCTTGTTAGATTCTGTCAAGATGGAACACTTCCTCCAGTTCATGACTAAGATATTTGACAAGAAGCATGCTGAAATTGCACCTCCTTTAGAACCAAATGAAGAACACTGGTATTTGCCAATATTTGGTGTTTATCACCCTAAAAAACACGGACAAATCAGAGCTGTATTTGATTCTTCTGCAACTTTACACGGCATATCTCTCAACAATGTACTGCTATAGGGACCAAACCTAACCAACAGTCTACTTGGTGTTCTACTTCGCTTCAGGAAAGAAAAAGTTGCTTTCATGGCAGATATTGAAAGTATGTTCCACTGTTTTCTAGTCCGAGATGACCACCGCAATTATCTCAGATTTTTCTGGTTTGAAGAAAATGATCCCAACAAGAATCTTACAGAATACAGAATGCGAGTGCATGTCTTTGGAAATAGTCCATCCCCAGCAGTTGCAACTTATGGTCTGCGTAAGGCAGCCAGAGAAGGTGAGAAACATTTTGGACAAGACACAAAATTATTTGTAGAAAGAGACTTTTATGTGGATGATGGATTGAAATCATGTACTACAACTGAAGAGGCTGTAAGCTTACTCAAACGAACACAGAAATCACTCTTTGAAAATGGAAATTTGAGGCTCCACAAGATTGTTTCAAACAACACTGACTTGATGCAATCATTTCCCCACGAGGACTTGGCAAAGGACCTAAAAGATTTAAATTTGATGAAAGATTCTCTCCCCCTTCAAAGAAGTCTGGGCATGCTTTGGAACCTAGAAGATGATGTCTTCACCTTCAAAGTCTCACCGGAGGAGAAGCCGTATACAAGACGTGGTATGTTATCAACTGTCAATAGCATATTTGATTCTATGGGATTCATTGCCCCTGTCTCAGTCCATGGAAAACTGCTTCTACGAAGTGCGATGGTTGGGAAATCAAGCTGGGATGAACCTCTGGATCGACAACTCGAACAAGAATGGGACCAATGGAAAAGTTCTCTGCAGGTACTGCATAACCTAAAAATCCCAAGAATGTTTGTTCCATCCTCTTTTGATCTCTCCAGGAAAGAAGTACTTGTTTTCTGTGATGCCTCAGAGCAAGCCATACCAGCAGTTGCATACCTACGGATCACAGATAACACAGAAGAGACACATACAGGTTTTGTACATGGAAAAGCTAAAGTCGCACCAACTCATGGACACACGATACCTCGACTCGAGCTGTGTGGAGCAGTATTGGCTGTTGAGATAGCGGAATCTGTGACATCTCACCTTGAATTGCCGCTTGACTCTGTGAAGTACTTCACAGACAGCAAGATTGTCTTAGGATACATCAAGAACTCAACAAGAAGATTTTCTGTTTACATCTCAAATAGAGTGCAGAAGATAAGGAACCTTTCAAGTTCAGAACAGTGGTCCTAAGTTTCATCAAGCAAGAACCCTGCAGATTCAGCCACAAGACCTCTGGAAACTACCCGGTTAAAAGGACCAACCTTTGGATCTCATGAAGTAAATGACCAAGAGCTGACTGAAGACATAATGTCTCAGGAATCTCAAGATGAATTGGAATCAAATGAACATTTTTCTATTTTGACAACTAAAGCAATACAGAACGAAGGAATTGGATGTGAAAGATTTCAGCGTTTTTCGGAATGGAAAAAACTTGTTCGAGCAATTGCTTTCTTGAAGCGGTTTGCTAGAAGGTATAGGAAGGATGAAAATCTTGAAAGCACTGTAGATCTCCTACTGGAATCAGAAAAGTTTATCATACAACAAGTTCAACTGGACGAGTTCTGTTCAGAAATCAAGTCACTTAAGGACAAATCATCTTTATCCAAGGACAGTCGCCTACTTTGCCTGAATCCATTTCTTGATGAATCTGGTCTTCTTCGTGTAGGCGGAAGGATACTACACGCAGACATTGCCACGTGTGAGAAGAATCCCTTAATTCTGCACGGAAGTCACTACATCGCTACACTCCTGGTACGACATTTTCATGCAGCGATACATCATCAAGGACGTCACTTCACAGAGGGTGCTGTAAGAAGTGCCGGTTACTGGATAGTAGGAGGTAAAAGATTGATTTCTTCTCTTATCTACAAGTGTATCAAATGCAGGAAAGTGAGAGGGAAACTGCAAACTCAGAAGATGGCAGACTTGCCACCAGACCGTCTGATTTCTTCACCACCCTTTACATTTGTTGGAGTCGACACCTTTGGACCGTGGAATATCTCTTCAAGAAGAACGCGTGGTGGTTTAGCACAAAGTAAGAGATGGGCCCTACTCTTCACTTGTCTTGTGTGCAGAGCGATTCACATTGAAGTGGTTGAAGACTTGAGTTCTTCGTCTTTTGTCAACGCAGTCCGCCGTTTCATCTCGATACGCGGAAAAGTTAAAGAATTTCGATCGGACAGAGGGACAAATTTTGTAGGTGCTGTGGAAAATGAGCAAATGAGAAACTTTTTATTAGACAACCAGTCAGAATGGAAATTCAATCCGCCACACTCTTCACACATGGGAGGTGTGTGGGAGCGTATGATTGGTGTGGTTCGCAGAATCCTTGATAACATGTTGGTTAATCAATCAACAAGGAGCTTAACTCATGATGTGTTATGTACTTTCATGGCGGAAGTGTCTGCGATAGTAAATGGAAGACCAATTACACCTGTTTCAAGTGACCCGGAATCACCATTTATTTTGACCCCACAAATTCTGTTGACACAGAAGTCTAGTCAAACAGTGGACTGTCCTTTTGTTGAAACTGTCAATCTTGGAGATTTGTATAAATCGCAGTGGAAACAGGCATTATCGGAATCTTTCTGGAACAGATGGCGTCGTGATTATCTTCACACCTTGCAATTTAGGAGAAAATGGCAGGAAGGTCAACGTGACCTTAACACAGGAGACTTTGTACTAGTTTGTGAGAAAAATCTACATCGAAATGAGTGGCCTGTAGGAGTAATAACTGAACCCATCAAAAGTAGCGATGGACATATCAGAAAAGCTTCTGTGAAAATGTTTCGGAACAACAAGGTTTCATGTCTCACCCGTCCGATCACAGACATGGTCCTTTTGATGTCAGCCTAGTCCTTCCAGGTACCCAGTTTATGTGATGTGTAAAAATAGGTTTACTGCTGCTGTTGTTATGTGACATATTGGAATGTCTCATTACGAAACGATATCTATAGTATATTTTTCCAGCTATTTTGCCATTGTATGTAATTTTTGGAATTGTTTGGTATGTGGGTATATTTGTATTTTTTATAGCTCTATTTTTGTAATATCTGAATTACAGATATTAGGCGGGGATTGTACTGTTTTGCACAGGTAACTTTTTCCCTTGCACCGCCTGTTGCGGGTACATTTTTGTGGTAGCACCTTTCTCGTGCCTCTTGTTTCGGAACTTCGTTTAGAAAACACGCATGGCCAGGACTCTCTCCCTTTTTCGGGCTTCAAACCCACAAAGTGTATGTATTTTCATATTTATTACTTCATGCATTGTTGTAAACATGCTCAATATCACATTTAGGCATTTTTGTGTGTTTTTAGGCAATATTTTCTGTAACTTTGCAATGTTGAGGTTTTTTAGTTCATGTACCGGAACAGAACATTTGTAATGTTTTGAATTGTTATTTTCACTATTTGTAATAGTATTTTGGAATATTTCATCATGTTTAGAATAATCAAATTGTATTTTCTGCAGTTTTTTCATAATATAGGAGCTAGGTTTTCTTTGGCCAGAAAAGCTCTGCTGTCAAATTTCTTCAAATGAACCGTTCATAAAATATCTTCACATTGCCAGTATACCTTTTCAAACCATCACTACTGAGTTGCCTCCCTTGTATCTGGTGTTCTCATAGTGTTTATATTTTCATCTAATATTATAACAAACTCAGTATTTTTTCATTATTCATTTATTTGTTAATAATTAGGAACTTATTCAGGATTTGTTGTACTTTCATGTACCTTTTGGAAACATACATTGTTAGGCAATTTAGGAATATATTTGTGAACTTTTGGAATTTGTACTTATGATTGTATTTCTGTATATTTCAGTTTTACCCTATCTTCCTGTATGAAGAGATCCAATAAACATAATAGACTGGATTCCCGAATTCGTCGTTTGTTGGAAAGGGTGAATGCTAGGACAGCATAGAGCTTTAAGATTGGCGTAGGTCATGGGTTGGCACGTTCAACATAAGACCATCATTTATAGGGTCTTTCAACCATTTATGAAAAAACAGACTCATCTGTCTGTCTGTCTTTTTTTTATGAATGTCTTCCTGTTTTATAGCTTGGCCATTCAAGTGTTCGGGCCTCTCTTAACTGGACACCAAGACTGTGACTGCTAGTTTTGAAAAAAACTCATAAACTTAGGAAACATTCAATGTTGAACAAATTGCTTAAGAATCTTTTTAGATGCAGGGTGAACACCGTTATCACATAGAACATACTCCCTGTAAAGTGATTTTGGAACTATTGCATGTCCATTGTATCCAACACATTTGATCTAATCAAAAGTTATCATTTTAGATAGATTTTGTTAAGAGAGGTTAAATGGGTAGTATGAAAAAGTGTTTGGGCTAAGACTAGACATATCCCTTACATTTTGTATATAACCCAATTGCAATCAACCGATGATATAAGGCATTGACACAATCAGGTACATTGAATGGACCGGAAAGCTTTCAATGGTTCAAGTTGCTTGCTGAGCAAATGGTTGACTCACAGACAGTTGGAACGGTGGTCATGACACAGGGGTTTCAGGTCTCTACTCTCTGGTATGCAAACATGTGAAAGCCTTTTACACATCAATACCCCGCCTCGTCGTATGATATGGAAATTGACTAGTGTCACCGAGATCAATGTAATTCATTGATGAAAACGTTTTGACTGATAAATCCAAAATCTGTTAATTAAGTATATTGTGCACTTAAATAACTGACATTAGAAACTGAAACATTTAGAAAATTTGCCACCATATTTTTTTTATGAAACATCAAAGTAATTAGAGATTATGAAAGTAACCATCAATATACAAAATGTTTATTGAAAAGTGAAAGCCTACTTTTATCTGTAACATAATCTATAAACAAATCATTTTCCCGATTTGATCTGTCTTTTAAGATCTTGGTTTAATGGATTTGTATTTGGAACTTATTGTAAATCTTTCAAAAAATGACACTGAAATATAATAGAATTAATGGCACAATCATCTTTTTAATAGGAAGGATACTTCTTATTCAGATTATGTTATCCAATCATTCAGCTTATCATCTTTCGCTTTGGACTAATTCAGTCATTATGATAATTATTGTAAGTTATCAAGCTGACTAGCATTTCAGTGCAAGCGATTTCATCAGACAAAAATAGAAAAAAAAGAGAAAAGAAAACGCTAAAACAGAGCTTGTCTAAGTCTCTAAGTTTTAATTACCATGTTTCAAAATCAAACATTGTGCAATTTTCATAAACGTGTCATTTTTCGATGACACTACTATTTAAAACAAATGATGAAAACAAGTTAAATGAAGTAGTGTATTGATCATGTGATGCAAAATGAATGGATTGATACCAACAAAGCTGCTGATGATATCACATTATCTGCACTTAATATCAGTGTAGGGACATGAAAATAAGTATAAGTAAGTATTTTCACAAACAATTTATGATCTTATGTAAAATTTTATGGGAAAGCTTTCAGAAAGGGACACATTAAGTTATAAGGATAACATTTAGTTGCGATGGTGAAATTTTGTTTAATTAATTGTATAAAAGGTCACATAACAATGTGTCTTTTTATCAATCAACAAGTGTAGGGTAACAAATAAAATTTCATAAATTGTATCAACTTAGCATTGTTTTTGGTTCAGTATAGCTTTTGATATGCCAGATCCCTCCGACTTTATATCATATAATGTGTAATTCAATTTATAATATTGATTTTGATTTTCCATTTACAATATTTAATTTTCACATTCAATTTCAATGGAAAAGAATATAAAGAATAAACTAAGAGTCAGTTAAGTACCAACAAACCAAAGGTAAAAACCAGTTTACATCGCATTAGACACGCTTATAGGAGGATCAACATGAAAAGAGAGCAAGAATAATTTTGTATTGTTTCAGGAAATTCATTTCTGACACCTGCAGTCCCATCTTTATAGAAAAATCATTCTTGGAATATTCATATGTTCATAAGAGGTATCCAATTGTTATTCTTAACAAATCTGTACAAATGTGCCATGCTTCTTTTCCAGAATCAAGCTATTCCATTCTATTTTTCTCTGTATACAGTTCCTGATGGCGTCGGAAGAGATAGAATATATGAGATTCTTTAGAATTGACTTAACAAGCTGTTTGACCATCGAGATCAAAGGAAATTTGTACAGTCCTCTTTTCTGTTCCTTGTCACTTCAATGGATTCTACTCATTTTGTATATTGTCTGTGGGAGTAATGGGTCATGAAGTTGCGGAGTTATACAAACTTTTCTTACAGAAATTATTAGTTATTTGAAAAGAAGGTGTATAACGTTCCTAGCACGATTTATTAAGACATGAGAGTGCAATTTAACCATTTTGTATAATCAATTTCGTAATTATTTTGCGGGAAAATTGGAAAACTACATATTACAAGCAAATTATGTGGTCAGAACATGTATGAATTCAGAAACCCGTTTCAAAAATGTCTTTTTGTGTAAAAACCTCTGAAGATTCTTGACTTTCAATAGTGAAAATGCATGGTCGAGTTTTTAAGTATTGTCAGAACTTTTGCTATGGTGGATGAATAAACTGCACGTTTACCCTTATCCCTTTCATTACTACAACACTTTCGTTTCACTTAGTTGCGCCTTGTTATTAAATTCTCTTGACGAAAGCATTTGATTATTTTTATTTATAGTAACCATTCTAGCATGGATGTCAAATGTCAATATCAAATATCTTTGAAATAAATCTAATTACTTTATGATTATAGATATTTGAAGACAATTTGCTTGACGTTTAATAATTGGAAACTCAAATCGAAGTAGTATTTGAATAAAATTATCATGATTTGTCTTGAACTACACTCATCTTAAATAAATTTAATTGTGTCCATATCATTTGAAACTGGCATAGCCTATATCAGATATTTAATTTTGCACTAATATAGATTGAAAATCGTGTTGCAAGATTGAATGACAATTTTTAAATGATATGACTAAGGAGCATTATATGAAATTTCAACAATGAGTGTACAATGAAATCCCTCGTTTGATACAAGATACAAGGTACAAGACCTGCCCCTGCTGATCTAAGCACTGTCGGCCCTTGTAATCATGTAACACATTTCAACAGTCTCAATATAAAAGGGAGAGGGTTGTAGACAAATGACACTTCAGTTAACGAGTACTAAATGTTTCAACAAGTGGTGAGGGCAGACCACTAACTCTGTTAACCAGATATACTAGTTTTCCTTGCATTGTTGTTGATCCTATTCTATTGTCATGAAACTTGCATTATGGCTTTGTGTAGCCGGTAACAAAAATCCAGTCAGTATGTAAATTCTCTATGACACATTCTTTATTACTTAGAGTTACGAAACTTGTTCTGTACACACCGGCAAAGTACACAATCTCTAAGCTGTTTGTATATTTTGAACAATGCGCTTTTAAAAGAAGGGGGTTATGAAATATTCAAACATGTTTTATGTCCTACAGCAGTTGGTAATTACCCTGGAACGCAACGATAGATAAGGATGGAAGATACGATCTAGATAAGATTCTAGGAGAGCGGGAACCACTAAAACAAATTCCTCGATAATGGGTTTTTTCACCTTTACAACTTTCTCTAAGATATTTTCCTGCTGTTGTACAAATTAAAGCGCTTTCTACTTTCTTCTGAAACATTAACCAAGGGCCAAGGGACTGTTTGTGTATTCGAACTAATATCTTCTGAAAACGTAACAAGGTTAGTATTTATTTCGTTTATGGCATAGTTCTTAGTATTGAAATAATATTTCCTTATATGTATCATTTACCTAAGCATTGCTAAAGCATTCCTAAAGTACCAAAACACATCTCTTTGTTACAATCGAGTTGAGCGTTAGTATAGATTCTGCTGTCATGATCTATATCTCAGAGTGGTTGTTTGTGTCCAGAGAAAGATGTAGACACAGACAGACAGATTCCATTATCTTCACAGTAGGAGTTCACACTCCAAACAATTTTCAGTTGTGTATGTGCAAGATAAACATGTGGAGAGCAGAATGACTACGGTCATCAGTTGACATGTCTACGTACTTACAACGTTCATGAAATAGTCTTTGTCAGGGTATAATTAACAACAATGATCATGAGTAAAAGTTTAATTTCAACTTCTTCTGGACATCTGAACATTTATTGATTACTACCAGCCTGGTGGAAAACCGGACAATTTGGATCTTCATAAGCAAGATGCATTTTGCCACAATCTCTATCCATCAGGAAATTGAAATTGGTTATCAGCATATAGCTACGTTTTTCAACTTTCTCCTGAACCATTCATTTGTTACATATCTTTTATACTTAAAATGTTATTTTAAAATAAGAGGAGTAACGTTTCTTTGGCGTTTAGTGTGTTTAAGATGATTTTCAACCAACATATTTTCAAAGATTTCTTTTTAAAAAACACGAACGCGTAATTGGAGCTGAGGGCAATTCGGAGATTAAATTACACTTGTTGTACTGTTGCAGACACGACTCTTTGTGCAGCATTCACAGGCAGTGAGGGTTGATTCCTATAATGAACATAGGTTCTGGAGAAGTTGATTAACAATAGCTATGTCTAGACGTCAACAATAAGTCATTTGATATCAATACCATGCTGAACAATCACAAATCATCATCTACTTGAGCAGATAACCAAGAGATCATATAATGACGACATTCTTGTTTAGTTGATAGGATTATCGAGTGTTGTCTGGTATTACACAGAAGATAAAGAGGTCTTACGATCATAAGCACAAATGCAAATTACAATTGAACCTCAGAGTGCCGATACTTCTAAATATTCCATAACAAGAAAAGTTCTCAACGTTAGCATATTTAGCCTGTTGATTGGCAAAAGTTTGCCCTCAGACGGTTAAAACGATGGTCATGCACAAGGGCATCATGTCTGTCCACTCTGCATTCAAACAAGTAATTTCTTTCTCCTATTTTCTTTCTCCTCAATAAAGTGTCTCGACTGTATATTATGGACTTTGTGAGGTATCCTGTAAGATCAATGGATTTCATCAATACAAATTTTTATTGCTTCAGACTGGACATTTACGAGTTTAAGACAACCGAAAACTGTACATCAATACCAAGGGCAGAGAGTGCAGAGGGATGAAGAAGGATTAGTGATATAAGTGTTTCTACTGTAAAGACACATACAAAGATTCCCGCTTAACTTCATCTCCAGATTGAAAAATACACTATATCTGTTTGTAGTCGTATTATATCTAAAAATTAAAGCGTGATATATCTTAACTGATTTTAACTCTTGTTCTGGTGATTATTTTAAATAAAGGTATCTATTTGTATATGAAATAGTTAACTTATGGTTATGTGATTTTAACCAACTCGTGGAAAGAAATGAAAGATTTTCTTTTGTTCAAATGATACTTAAGTGTATGCACTCGTTCCTTAAAATGTTATCACACTAGCATTCGTTTAGTATTCCTTATTTATCAAATTGAACGTATGGTATGAACACATTGTAAACGTTTTACATGTTTATTTCTTAACAGGCAATAATGTCTTACACGTAATAAATAAAGCAAAATATTTGATATAACAAATCGAAATGAAATTTCTTAATCAAAAACATTCTTTGAACATGTCGAATAGGAATGGAAGTTAGTCGTACAAAGAACAAGAACAGGCCAATGATTAATTCAATCGAATAAGACTTAAAGCAGGTCTTATGTCAGAGCAATAATATCCTTAAAACTATGATGCCGATGAAGTTGTACAAAGGAAGTATGGTAATCATATAAGTAATTTGAAGACTTATCCTCATACACAAGGGCAACAGATAATGGTAGCATGGTCAACAAACAGTGTTTTCAACAAAACAAAGTTGACAATGATAGAAAAATGATTTTAATTGACATTAACATTTGATAAGCTATATTTGAAAGACGAGTTTGTAGATTTATCAGTATTGTCAGATATGATTTACAGCTCTTTATTTTCACGTGCTAATCTTATACAAACTTAAAGAAGAAAACATTATATTTTGTCTGTCGCCTGAAACCAAACCAAAAGCTTCAAGAAAAAATAATATTTAAAATATTTTAACACTTTTTTTACACTATGACAACTTCTACATTATTTGCTCATGTCGTCTTATAAGGTCGGATGTATATAATTGACTTAGGAAATGGAAATTTCTCTGTATGTAATTTTGCTCTTTATGCAAAACACATATCATTTGATATACATATGATTCACTGGCATTTGGATTTTCTTCAACGCCAAAGAGAAATTTGCATATTTCTCTTTATCAATCCATAATTCGTACTTGGCAATCACTTCTTAGCGTGCGCTCATGAAAATGGCATTTCAGTTGAAATCTTTTCATCAGTATTCTTCTCTCAGGCACTCTGATTATGAGGCTTTTGATAGAAAGCAGCTGCCAATTATTTCTCTTTTCAACCATCATTTTTCGTTGTTATCACCCTTATCTACGTATTTCATATCTTAAGACTATATTTTTAGACATATCAATCGTGATATATCACTGAAGGAATTGAAATCAATAATTTAATGATAATAATTGGTATGATAATAGCAATGTTGTTTAATATCATGCCAATCAAGAAGAGGCCGTTATGTGTAAGAAAAGCGATTGGAGAACCCGTTTAAATCTTATTTCTCCTTTTTCAAAACCATTTTCTCTATTATAGTCACTTTTCTTGACGATTTTGCGAATCATATTAAGTTTGTATATTCATGGTGACATTATCGCATTTCGTATGAGGATATGTCTCAAATTACTGATATGATTAATTATTTAGAATTTCCTCTTGTACAATTTTTATGGCAGATCAAAATTCATATCCCAAGATTGATTTCGTCAACAACAAAGTTATTTGTGGTATCATGTCTCTGGACTCGCGTCTACCTTTATTCAAAAGAGGCTAGACATGAAAATGATTGGAGAGAGAATTTGCTTGTTTGCACATTTCGAGATTTGACACTGTGCACTTCTGTCTTCCACTTCTTTTTTCTAGTTGATTGCACTCATGTTTCAATTAACACTTAGGGATTGTATCTGGCCTCATTCTTATAACAGATTTGAAACTTTTTTGCCAATATGACTTTGGTAAAGAGGGGAATTGGTCTGCTCTTTCCGTCTTCTTTTAATCACTTAAATGGATAGTGGAGTGGGTAGGACTGTGTTGAAAGAAAAGTGTTATTCGTATTGTACATGTTTGTCTGGAGATGATGGTTCCAGGGTGAGGGATGAGTCATATCACATTATATAAAAAAGAAATGAATTAAGATAATTGATTTTAACAACAAATAAAACATATCGTTTCAATAAACCGTCTCACTTTATCCAGTTGAATAAGTGTGTTTATTACTCATAGGTTTGAAAATAAGTATGTGCACTAGTGCACATATCACTTTTGCCTAGCAACGATTGTTGTAGCGCGGGTTCCAATATTTTTTTATTTCGCTCTTGCTCGGGCAATACAAAAATTCACACTCGTTTCGTAAAAATCATATGACACACTTACTCGGGTAATAATCTCTATTTATTACCTACGAGAGCAGTCATATCGAGGTACATATTTTTCATGTGTTGCCTTAGGGCAAAATATCACTTTTGCATCGTCACGTAATAAACAAAGCTTTGACGTCACGCTTCACCTATGACGTCATAATCAATACGGGCCAGCGGCGGCTAGTCCGCCTATGCTGAGAAGTAATGTTTGAGTATTTTCCTAAATTTTGGGACTACGGTAATAAACATAATATTATATTAGTGCCCATGACATTCTATGTTTAAGACACTTGTGCCTAAATATCAGTATATCCCTCGCACTCGCTCGGGAATTACTAATATTTAGCCAAGAGTGTCGTAAACATAGTATGTCATGGACACTCATATAATATCCTTTATATATTTTGCTAGACTCTTTAATTTTCCAATTTTCAGTTGCTTGTATTAACTTAACAAATTCCTTTTATGAATAATAAAACGGAAAGTGATGACGTACGGCATAACTCACTTCATCCATAGATATAAATTGTCAATCGATCACTGGGTAAAAGTTTCGAGGAATTTTTCTGTAGATAACTCACACTTTCAACCAGAGTAGGTTTTCAAGTAAGAAAAACATCCCTCTTGAGAGACATGAGCAGAGACCATGTTGGGTATCGAAGTCGTTACTAGTTTGAATAAAGCATTTATAGATGACTCTGGCTCTATGTGCTAAAACAGTCATGATAAATTCATAAGGATACAAAGTTCCTGTGAATGCTAACACTGCAGATTTAAATGCCTCTCTGCTTGCTTAAATATTTCACAACAACAACGATCTCTTAAAAGCGCATTTGTAAAAATACAATCATAAATAGAATCGATAGCCTTAGCGATGGTAAACAACAACCTTAGGTAAGATTAGGTGTTACAGATCGTTCTCGAAGAATGCACATGTTCATGTTGCTAATCTCAATCACATACATCCCAAACGTAAGTCATGGGATGTTAGAAGGGTTTGTTTATTTTCTAAAACATGCGGGGAAAATTAGTTTCGTTTGCAGTGTTAATCGTCTATAAAGAGAATTGGCTGCCAAAGTTATCTGTGTATACAATAAGTATTCGTCATCCGAGGCATTAACTCTCTATATCTTCCTCACTGACACGAGGAATTCCATTGTCCTTGTTGAAATATATATATCATGCTGCATTATAATATCATATCTCAGTTCAAATTTATTCTTGCAACCTGAATTTCATTATTTGCCCGAAATTGTAACAATAACAATACGTCTGTTTCATATGACAGTGCAAATATTACACTCAGTCTAGATAATTGTATTTCGTAGCAGTCTCTTCTTTATATCAAGTCCAAATGCTAATCTCATTTAGATACTGATATAGACTTGAATTTCGTATTCAAATTATCCAAGCAATGACTTTATGGCATGTGTTGGGTAAAGTTTCTTTAATTATTTTCCTTTCACCGAAATTAGATTTCGATCAGACAGCATGAACATACAGCTGATCGTTATGATTTCAGATTCGAATTTACAACAATAAAGGTTCCTCCGCGAAGCAAGAAAAAGCTCATATACAAAAACACATCATTATTCGAAACTACACATTTATTAAACTAAGAGGATTAATGAAGATAAAAAACCTGCTTAAAAACTACGAAGAGGGGAGATCATGTAATTGTTTTTATTACTCTCCCGTTGAAGGTATTGCTGTTTAATAAATGAACCATGTTATTACACTATGTGTCATAACATCGCGCGCTGACCGAATGACGTGACGTAATGATGACCTCACAATTGTTAACTACATGTATGACGTCATAATGTCAGCGGGCCGGCCGCGACAGTCATGTTGGCGACTTTCTTTGTATTTTTACGATGTTATTAAGCAAGTAATAAATAAAATATTAAACTCGGTCCCGTTTCATAACATTTTTATGGATCTCGTGAATGGTATACATGTAAGTATTTAACTCGCTTTCGCTCGTTAAATACCAACCCATTCACTCGTTTCATAAATATGTTATGAAACGGGACGTCGTTTAGTATTCTCTATATATCTTTAAATAAAGACCTGTATTCAAACATTTTTGTTTAAAGTGGTATATCGATTACTCTGTGAAACAAAAATGTCTGTGGAAAGAATTGACCACATTTCTAAAGTCATTCTCTCATATTTTAACAGTCTCAGGACACGAGTGTTTGTGGAAAGAATCGACCATATTCTTTAAGTCATTGTCTCATCTTTTACCAGTCTAAGAACATGAGTGTCTGGGCAAAGTTGGACCATTTTTTTAAAGTCATTTCCTCATCTCAGGACTATCATTTCTCAAATTGGGGTCTGGAACTTCATGAGTATTTCGTGTTACGAGTTGCATTGGACTCAAAGCAACGAGTGTTGGTAGAATGCTTTACTGATTAATCTTCACTTTTAAAATTGATTTCGTCCGATTGTCAAATGCACTGCTATCTTTATTCATCTAAAGAAACTGACTTAAACAATCATCAACATAACCCTTTGATAAAACGAGACGAAGTAATTGTATTGCATGTGTCGTTTTTATGCGAGAGGATAAAACCTCAGGTATCAGAAAAAAATAGTATTATCAAACACCATTGTTTTTAAAGATTCATGTGATCTACATTTGCATTTATATCAAAAAGTTTTTACTCTCTGGACAAGAAATGAATAGTATCTTCTAAAAGAAAACATATAATAATATATAGCCAACAGGAGGTCTGTACAATATTTCCCGTTTTTGTTGAAACAATGAAAGCAATCCAGATTTATTGTATTATTTACATGTAGTTTTCTTTCTATCTAAATCTGATAATACTTTTGCAGTCTAAAAAACATTTCTTTGGATGGTCGTCGAAATAGAAAACAGACGTTTCTGTGAATTGTAAGATTAAGATTGTAAGTAAATCGCCACAGAAAGGAAGAACAAACATTATTTGAATTAGTTCAATTATAATTTATTGTCATTAGATAGCGTCCCTGGCAACGCACGTGTAAATGCACCTTCTTGTGGAACACGCTTTGCATGTTTCTCGGACATTGCTGATAGTGACGCAAGTTATAATATGTTTCTGAGTGTTTTGCGAATATGCAAATTTTTGTCATTTCTAACTCTAAAGAGACAATAGTTTTTTTATGTGATTCATCCAAAAGGCCTAGTTTTGAAAAGCTTAGATATTTCGATATTTTAGGAATATTTACATTCGTCGATTAATGCAGAAATATACGCAAAAAAAAAGCATTTTATTTCGAATTTTGTGAATACTAGAAATAGTGACGTTTTTTATGTATTTGCTTTGAAACTTTATCTAATCACCTTATGATGTAATTTGACAAAAAACTTTCAGTTCAGTCACATGAGTGAAAATGTATTAGTTATACACTAATAACATTATGTTATCACCACCTGTATGCAATATCTGTTCCCACACATAACTATATAGATAAAGGACATTAGTTCAAGCTTTGAGTGAGTGACGGCACCACAGTGTTCCCGATACGATGTTGTATCTCTTGCGATAATCATGACAGAAAATCTATGCAATCATGGTTTCATTTCACAAGTAAAAGAGTTTATTTTTGAAAATGACAATCAGCGCAATCTAGACATGAAATCTGCCGACGTTTGCACCCTGTTTCCTGCCTCTTGATATAAGTTGTCTAGATGTATCGATGTGGTATAACCCCAGATATCTCACAATCTTAACAGTGTATTTGCACTCAAACTAAAAACGACATACACGCAGTGAAGCAACTGTCACGGAATCTGGCAGAACTTCACTCGCTCTTTTATGCAAGAGTTTAGATAATTAAAAACACAAAATATTGATAGGTAGAATAAGTGTTCCTCTGTTTTCGGGAGGGACACGAAGAAAGTACTAAGGCTATTCCTATATCATAGTTTTTTTAAAAGAGCGATTTCTTGTTGAAACTAAAATCCTTAAAGACCCCCTAGACAGTGGATGAAAGCATGTTATACAAAACAGATAACTTGTATATTTCTCAGCTAATTACAAGCATAATACTTTAAAATGTCTTTCTCCCTTCATTGAAATTTGCAACTGCAAAATGGTTGAAATAATGACCTACAGCCGAGTAGGTATCGGATAAAACCTTCAGGCGACAGGTTATATCCGAAAGCCAAGAGGATGTGGTCATTATCTCACATACACCACATGGCTTTACCAATTTGCATTTTAACAAAAGTAGAACATCAACCAAATATTTTGATTTATGGCAAATAATATTCTTCCATCTTCATATTAGTCCATCAAATATTTCCCTCTTTATGAAGCAAAAGGTTTTGCTGCACGGACGTTGTCAATTCAATCTTTTGATGCACGGATTTTAAATGAATATCATATGGCACGAGCTGTGTACAATCGAAAGCACATTGAAAGTGGAGACGAAAATGAAGTGGTCTCATGATTTTGAAACAAATTAATGGCCGCGTTTCAAGGTCTTTTCAGGAGGAAGTAAAGGTGAGTTGAACTTTTAAGTATATTCATGTATTTGTTGTTGAATGTTATTTATGCATGGATCTACGAAAATGCTGTAGTATGCTACAGAGGGTTTACACCGTATAAAACAAGCTGTCAACAACCAAGTTAATATTTATGCATTTTGCGGTTGAAAAATGATTCTTAATGTAATTATTATTTTCAATATCATTTAGTAATGTATATAGCATTGTGTACATAATATTGATAAATAATGTAACAAGCTGCTTATAAGCTTATGACTCTGAAACTGTAATTATCTTAGCATGTTTCTTTCTTACAATTAATAACATCATTTGAGATTCATCTTTAAATATGATTGGTCCATAAAAAAGAATACTCGAACATTATTCGAAGGTCAGATTCAAAATGTTTTGAAAATAAATTAGCAAAAATATTCATACCTAGAGAGAGATCAACACTAAAGGGGCAGTAGCACGTTTTTGGATGATTTTATATTTTAAATATTTCACTGATAATTGTAAGGTAATGCTAAATGTATTATTTTGACAGTCAAAATCTCATTACAGAAGCAAGCCTTGGTGAGCTTATTATAAAGTGTTTATTCCTAATACAGGATATTTACCATCCAAAACACACGAGAATGAGAACTTCTTTATCATACAATGACATTATTCGACCTTTTCATCTTGACCCTTGTTCCTTGAAAACGTCATTCTTTAACCTGTGCTGAATGCCATCGTGATAAATTTCTGCTGGCTTATTTCTTATCTGTTTTCTGTTCCGTTCATAAATGATAGTCCCAGTTAAACACTGACATTGAATTAAATTCGTATTCCATTTATCAGAATTATGCCTGTATTTCATAAGTTGGATATACCGTAACTTCCTTCATTGTCTTTTCACTAAAAGGTAGGAGACGAATTGATAAACATCATTTATATTCTTAAAGAAAAGGTTTGATATATCAATAAACAAAGTGTTCTTAAAGGGGCAGTAACACGTTGTTTGAAATCTATATTTTCCTTTTTTCACTGATATTTGTACTTTAATGCAAAATATATTATTTTGATAGTGTCAAAAATTCAATACACAAATCAATCATCCATAGTCAGAGGATAAAGTATGAAGATTCACATGAAATCCATTGGCGGCCATTTTGTGTGAACACCTTTAATTCATTTTCTGTAAAAAGGAAAAAGGAAAAAGGAATCGCATGGCTAAACTTAACGTTATATATTTGAATTATTACTGCTTCATTTTGATTAAATACATTGTCTTTCAAATGGAATCATTAATTTTCATTTTCCTGACATCACCTTATATTCCATCTAGAAACGCGCTACTGCCCCTTTAAGCAATAACGCCAAACATCGATAAGCAATTTAGAAAGATCACCCGTGTTTAATTTAAACAACTGACGTTACACTTTTTAGGGACTACATATGGACATTTGATTGACTATCATTCATTGATTATTCAACAAAGACCATATGAATGGAACAGAGTTAAGCTTGTCAAAGGATTGAGAACATTGTTCACTTGAATTCTGTGTCCTACTTGCTCAAACGTTTCAGCTAATCGAGAACGACGTGAATTTGTGTGTGAGTGTTATGATGAAAGTACTAGAAGACCTTGAGGTCTGCATTCATCATTGATAAGCACAAAGCGCAAAATGATATCACCATGTGATGCATTTTATATAAAAATAAGTTATAAATGTGTAAATAAACTACGTTTCAAAATTGTTTTGATATCATGTATTCTTTCGTCTTTGATACTGAGTCAGCATTTCAAGGTGTTGCGTACCTTTGCGTACCCTAAAACAAAGTGGTTGTAAGTTCTTTCAAGGTGCGATACCAAAAAGAAGGGAGGCGGAGCCGAACTTGTTTGTGGTATCGAACCGAGAACACATCGGACAAATGTGATGAGGTAAAGTTATACAATATAACCATCGCACGCCTGGTTATACGAAAAAGGTTACCTCTGACGTGGTGTATATCACTCTATACATTGAATGTAAAGTTTAAAATCTATCAAGATGCTTCTGCGTGTTGGTGACTTTTAATTAATTTCTCAGTGTTTGGGCACTAAGTTTACGCATTTTCAATATGAAATCAAAGATCAACGAAAGGACAAGTACTCTTGAAACATTGAATTCAATAAAATGTAGGAACGTAATAAAGTTACCAAAAGGAAATATACCTTTTGTATATCTTTGCAAAGTATTTTTGACGCGTTTTTATGGGAATTAAATGTATATGTTATGAAGTTTGTCATTCGATTTTTGAAATATTAGGCAATTTCTCAAGATTCACCTTGAAAATTCTTGCATGTGAAACATTGAACCAGTAATTTCTGAGGCAATTGAACATACTTACTGTACTTACTGTTGTTCACAGACCTTCTCATTGTTCATCCATCATTCTCAGGATGTATTGGAGAATCAGTTTTCTTAAATTTAAAATGTTGTATCAGGAATATCTATGATCAGACGTTTCAACAGTCAATTATCTGTTGTCAATTACAGTCAGTTGACCACCGACCTATTGATTTACTTGAGCAAAAAGCCTAAGGATTATACTGGTAGCAGAAACGCTTACGTCAGTGTTTTCTGCTCTAAAACAGAAGTAACAAGGGTCCACAACGAAGTTGTTAAGAGTATTACGAATAAGGCACAGAAGCCAAATACAATCAGTTCAAAGTAGGAAATGCATGAATCATTCAATCTTTATATCATGCAAAGTTTTCAAGGTTTACAGATTTAGCTAGTTGATCGGCAAAGTGTGCTATCAGACGATTAAATAGATTGTCACGACACAAGGGCATCATGTCTGTCTACTCTACCATTCAAACAAACAGATCCGTATAATATGAACATTGAATACCTGTTAAAATCACAAATGTCACTTGCCAAGAGGTTTCTATGTATAAGTAACAAAACAGCATCATGTGCTGTACTTGGAGAAATTGGCAGATGTAATTTGTGTGTGCATTATTATTCAAAGTGCATGAAATTTTGGTGTCGAATTGTCCGTATGGACCGAAATAGATACCCAAATGCAAGCTGTAAGATGTTAATAATGTATGATGAAAACGGTGGAAATAATGAGTTTCGCACGTTAGAACGCTTTTGTTTACTACAGGTTTTTCTTATGTACGGATAGCCCAATACTGTGGCGATATAAATCATTTTATTTTAGCTTTAAAACAACCTTTTATAGATATCGATAAACAACACTGGAATAGTAAAGTTAGTAACTCATCATTTCCTGTTAATTATAGTACCTTCAAGTCAATTTTAGAACCGGAAAAATATATTTCTAGTGATATATTAGTTATTGACTAAATGCGAATATTAATTAAATTTTGATGTCAATCACATAACTTGAATATACATAAATAAAAGCAATTGTTCCTTATAATGAACTTGTTTGTAAAAATGTGCTTTGGGGCTGTGTGACGATGAATATCATCTTTTGCTTATATGTCCATTTTATAAAAGATACAGATCTGAATGTATTCCAGCCTTTTATTACAGCCCTCCTTCTACTGTCAAATTCCAAGCTCTCATGAGGGTACAAAATACAACTGTTCTCAAGAAGATATGTATATTTCTAAAGCTGAGCCTACGTTAATATAATTATTATTTCATATACTCTACACACCATATCATTTATATATATGATATCTGGCCATATGGCCTTCAATTCTGAATGAAGGGATTTAAATGCAATTTTAAGTCAAGCGCGTTGCATATTGCAATTGATATGGCACCCTATAACCAAATTTTACGCTCTCTGATTTTTCACAGTAGCCAATCACAAACGGATAATTTGAACTTTAGGAAAGAATGTTGATTTAATGAGACATGTTTGATTTCCACATATGCATATTCAAGTCAGAAACTGAGGAGACATACGATTTGAAGTGATCATTTCCCTACCAATAATTTGACCTCAGCTGAATCTTTATACCATCTAAACCATTATATCCTGACATTTTCTATTTGTGGTGCTATTTTGGCTCGCAACATTTTGCTCTACACTTAATGATTAATTATATGAAATAACAACAATCTCACATTTTGTCTTCTTAACTCAAATGTTAGGGTTGGTAGTCATTAAAATTTACAAAATGAAAACAGCGATAAGGTTATCTTTTATAGTCAATCTTCTGATAATACTAACATTTAAATACATTTGTATGGGCTGTTAAGTGAACAGGCAAATTCAATGGCGTTTCCCATTGCTATTCATTTTGACCATAACAAAACATGAACATTTCAAAACAAAGGGGACAAATCAACAACTTCCCATTTCAGACCAACAGTGCATAACGAGTAGGATGGAAATTGAATTTCTGAATCATTCCCGATACCTTGTTGGTATATCAATACATATAAAGAACGTCATTTAATTATTCGTTTCTTATTTAGTTTGTCAGTGATAGGACTCAACTTAAAATAATTATCTCCAAACGTAATCTTTTTTAAAATCAAAACTTTATTTACAAAACAGCACTCATCCTCTCAATTTGTATAACGAGATTACGTTACTAAGAAAGGAGCAGACAGACTTTCTTCTTTTCAAAAGCCAAATTAGATAAATAGCCTTAAAAACCAAGAAAGTTTTAGACAATATACACCAAACCAGTAGATATAAAAAGCATTGATATAGTCCCTCGTTTCTTCAATGATCTCAGGTTTGATGAAAAATCCAGACAAGAGTGCATTCAAATAGAAGAAAGGAGTCAAAGACACAAGGACAAAGTGCCACGCCCCCTGTGTGTAAACATGTCTATTCTCTCTCCAATCATGTTCCTGTCTGCACTTATTTAGGGTAAACACATGGTATCACCAAAATTTGTCTTGCTGGCAACACATGACATGAACAAATTCGAAGTCAAGCCAAAGCCTAACCAAGGTGATTGTACCATGGAGACACAGGAAACTGACAATTATCAATATTTTAAAGGATACAGAATAATAGATAACAATACCCCTCCCCTATACAATAGGCAAAAGGACGGTCAGCCGCCCCCTCTCAATTTTTGGCTTATGTTTTAAATTCTTAAACTGTCATCTGTTGTAACCTACTGGAAATTATATAAAAGCTTTCCTACATATGGAATACGGATAAAGCTTCCCGGGAATACAAACATTTGCAAGTTTATGGTCGAAAAGACAAGGTTCTGAGCTTTAAAAAAACAATTTGACAAATCAGAGTCACTTCCGTCTTGGAGGTTCTGTCTTCCCGGAAATTGGACAACTAGGTGATTCTCTGTCCTAAAGGCTATATAAGAGGGGGAGTCAATTGTTTTCTTAACACGTTTTACATGGAGACAGCGAACTAATACAGGTAATGCATGTATTAGTCTTCACCTACCTGGATTGCCATATGTGCTGACGGGTCTGTCTTTCCTTCTAACATTTGTGATATCAACAAAGTTTGTTAAGCCATTTATCATTTATTTATTATTCCATGACTGCAAACGTTACGCCTTTAGTTCCCCGTTGATGTGAAACCTTCATATCTAGGCTAAATAGCGTGAAAAACTATGTCTGACATTTAAGTACCACATGTGTGTATGAACAAACACAAATTCCAAAGCGTCTTACCTAAATAATGAAATCGTGCATACATCCCTTGAAGCCAAATACCCATCAAATATATACAAAAGCGCCCCTGGGAAAGTAAATTAGTTAAATATTGAAATCTTAGTAGCATTTCTTTAGGACAGTTGTCTATAAGGCCGGATATGATGTAAATAACCAATATCCCTTATTTACTTAAAATGGGATAGCTTCAGTTATCTGGTAATGGATTTTCAAATTGGAACGTGTATATTTATCATAACTTTAATCAGCAATGATTATTTCTTTGATTACGAATTCTGATAAGATTTTATAAAACGAACTATAGGTATGGGGACAGTGAAATAAAAGCTTTCATAGCCGTCATTAGAAATTGGATATTGCTACCCTTGTAGAAATAGAAACTATTCAGAAACAATTTTTTCAAGATGATTTTATTTATATTTTTGTGTGATTATTTGGAAACAAATGACTTCTAACATACAGACGTGTTTTGATATGGTTTCAATCTGGACTATCCTACAATATCAAACACAGATTTATGATATACGAGATGCAATTTCTTCGTATATTCAGTACATTCACTAATACTGTAATATCCTACCCTAAAACAAAGTGGTTGTAAGTTCTTTCAAGGTGCGATACCAAAAAGAAGGGAGGCGGAGCCGAACTTGTTTGTGGTATCGAACCGAGAACACATCGGACAAATGTGATGAGGTAAAGTTATACAATATAACCATCGCACGCCTGGTTATACGAAAAAGGTTACCTCTGACGTGGTGTATATCACTCTATACATTGAATGTAAAGTTTAAAATCTATCAAGATGCTTCTGCGTGTTGGTGACTTTTAATTAATTTCTCAGTGTTTGGGCACTAAGTTTACGCATTTTCAATATGAAATCAAAGATCAACGAAAGGACAAGTACTCTTGAAACATTGAATTCAATAAAATGTAGGAACGTAATAAAGTTACCAAAAGGAAATATACCTTTTGTATATCTTTGCAAAGTATTTTTGACGCGATTTTATGGGAATTAAATGTATATGTTATGAAGTTTGTCATTCGATTTTTGAAATATTAGGCAATTTCTCAAGATTCACCTTGAAAATTCTTGCATGTGAAACATTGAACCAGTAATTTCTGAGGCAATTGAACATACTTACTGTACTTACTGTTGTTCACAGACCTTCTCATTGTTCATCCATCATTCTCAGGATGTATTGGAGAATCAGTTTTCTTAAATTTAAAATGTTGTATCAGGAATATCTATGATCAGACGTTTCAACAGTCAATTATCTGTTGTCAATTACAGTCAGTTGACCACCGACCTATTGATTTACTTGAGCAAAAAGCCTAAGGATTATACTGGTAGCAGAAACGCTTACGTCAGTGTTTTCTGCTCTAAAACAGAAGTAACAAGGGTCCACAACGAAGTTGTTAAGAGTATTACGAATAAGGCACAGAAGCCAAATACAATCAGTTCAAAGTAGGAAATGCATGAATCATTCAATCTTTATATCATGCAAAGTTTTCAAGGTTTACAGATTTAGCTAGTTGATCGGCAAAGTGTGCTATCAGACGATTAAATAGATTGTCACGACACAAGGGCATCATGTCTGTCTACTCTACCATTCAAACAAACAGATCCGTATAATATGAACATTGAATACCTGTTAAAATCACAAATGTCACTTGCCAAGAGGTTTCTATGTATAAGTAACAAAACAGCATCATGTGCTGTACTTGGAGAAATTGGCAGATGTAATTTGTGTGTGCATTATTATTCAAAGTGCATGAAATTTTGGTGTCGAATTGTCCGTATGGACCGAAATAGATACCCAAATGCAAGCTGTAAGATGTTAATAATGTATGATGAAAACGGTGGAAATAATGAGTTTCGCACGTTAGAACGCTTTTGTTTACTACAGGTTTTTCTTATGTACGGATAGCCCAATACTGTGGCGATATAAATCATTTTATTTTAGCTTTAAAACAACCTTTTATAGATATCGATAAACAACACTGGAATAGTAAAGTTAGTAACTCATCATTTCCTGTTAATTATAGTACCTTCAAGTCAATTTTAGAACCGGAAAAATATATTTCTAGTGATATATTAGTTATTGACTAAATGCGAATATTAATTAAATTTTGATGTCAATCACATAACTTGAATATACATAAATAAAAGCAATTGTTCCTTATAATGAACTTGTTTGTAAAAATGTGCTTTGGGGCTGTGTGACGATGAATATCATCTTTTGCTTATATGTCCATTTTATAAAAGATACAGATCTGAATGTATTCCAGCCTTTTATTACAGCCCTCCTTCTACTGTCAAATTCCAAGCTCTCATGAGGGTACAAAATACAACTGTTCTCAAGAAGATATGTATATTTCTAAAGCTGAGCCTACGTTAATATAATTATTATTTCATATACTCTACACACCATATCATTTATATATATGATATCTGGCCATATGGCCTTCAATTCTGAATGAAGGGATTTAAATGCAATTTTAAGTCAAGCGCGTTGCATATTGCAATTGATATGGCACCCTATAACCAAATTTTACGCTCTCTGATTTTTCACAGTAGCCAATCACAAACGGATAATTTGAACTTTAGGAAAGAATGTTGATTTAATGAGACATGTTTGATTTCCACATATGCATATTCAAGTCAGAAACTGAGGAGACATACGATTTGAAGTGATCATTTCCCTACCAATAATTTGACCTCAGCTGAATCTTTATACCATCTAAACCATTATATCCTGACATTTTCTATTTGTGGTGCTATTTTGGCTCGCAACATTTTGCTCTACACTTAATGATTAATTATATGAAATAACAACAATCTCACATTTTGTCTTCTTAACTCAAATGTTAGGGTTGGTAGTCATTAAAATTTACAAAATGAAAACAGCGATAAGGTTATCTTTTATAGTCAATCTTCTGATAATACTAACATTTAAATACATTTGTATGGGCTGTTAAGTGAACAGGCAAATTCAATGGCGTTTCCCATTGCTATTCATTTTGACCATAACAAAACATGAACATTTCAAAACAAAGGGGACAAATCAACAACTTCCCATTTCAGACCAACAGTGCATAACGAGTAGGATGGAAATTGAATTTCTGAATCATTCCTGATACCTTGTTGGTATATCAATACATATAAAAAACGTCATTTAATTATTCGTTTCTTATTTAGTTTGTCAGTGATAGGACTCAACTTAAAATAATTATCTCCAAACGTAATCTTTTTTAAAATCAAAACTTTATTTACAAAACAGCACTCATCCTCTCAATTTGTATAACGAGATTACGTTACTAAGAAAGGAGCAGACAGACTTTCTTCTTTTCAAAAGCCAAATTAGATAAATAGCCTTAAAAACCAAGAAATTTTTAGACAATATACACCAAACCAGTAGATATAAAAAGCATTGATATAGTCCCTCGTTTCTTCAATGATCTCAGGTTTGATGAAAAATCCAGACAAGAGTGCATTCAAATAGAAGAAAGGAGTCAAAGACACAAGGACAAAGTGCCACGCCCCCTGTGTGTAAACATGTCTATTCTCTCTCCAATCATGTTCCTGTCTGCACTTATTTAGGGTAAACACATGGTATCACCAAAATTTGTCTTGCTGGCAACACATGACATGAACAAATTCGAAGTCAAGCCAAAGCCTAACCAAGGTGATTGTACCATGGAGACACAGGAAACTGACAATTATCAATATTTTAAAGGATACAGAATAATAGATAACAATACCCCTCCCCTATACAATAGGCAAAAGGACGGTCAGCCGCCCCCTCTCAATTTTTGGCTTATGTTTTAAATTCTTAAACTGTCATCTGTTGTAACCTACTGGAAATTATATAAAAGCTTTCCTACATATGGAATACGGATAAAGCTTCCCGGGAATACAAACATTTGCAAGTTTATGGTCGAAAAGACAAGGTTCTGAGCTTTAAAAAAACAATTTGACAAATCAGAGTCACTTCCGTCTTGGAGGTTCTGTCTTCCCGGAAATTGGACAACTAGGTGATTCTCTGTCCTAAAGGCTATATAAGAGGGGGAGTCAATTGCTTTCTTAACACGTTTTACATGGAGACAGCGAACTAATACAGGTAATGCATGTATTAGTCTTCACCTACCTGGATTGCCATATGTGCTGACGGGTCTGTCTTTCCTTCTAACATTTGTGATATCAACAAAGTTTGTTAAGCCATTTATCATTTATTTATTATTCCATGACTGCAAACGTTACGCCTTTAGTTCCCCGTTGATGTGAAACCTTCATATCTAGGCTAAATAGCGTGAAAAACTATGTCTGACATTTAAGTACCACATGTGTGTATGAACAAACACAAATTCCAAAGCGTCTTACCTAAATAATGAAATCGTGCATACATCCCTTGAAGCCAAATACCCATCAAATATATACAAAAGCGCCCCTGGGAAAGTAAATTAGTTAAATATTGAAATCTTAGTAGCATTTCTTTAGGACAGTTGTCTATAAGGCCGGATATGATGTAAATAACCAATATCCCTTATTTACTTAAAATGGGATAGCTTCAGTTATCTGGTAATGGATTTTCAAATTGGAACGTGTATATTTATCATAACTTTAATCAGCAATGATTATTTCTTTGATTACGAATTCTGATAAGATTTTATAAAACTAACTATAGGTATGGGGACAGTGAAATAAAAGCTTTCATAGCCGTCATTAGAAATTGGATATTGCTACCCTTGTAGAAATAGAAACTATTCAGAAACAATTTATTTCAAGATGATTTTATTTATATTTTTGTGTGATTATTTGGAAACAAATGACTTCTAACATACAGACGTGTTTTGATATGGTTTCAATCTGGACTATCCTACAATATCAAACACAGATTTATGATATACGAGATGCAATTTCTTCGTATATTCAGTACATTCACTAATACTGTAATATCCTACCTAACGTCAGATTTTACAGAGTCCGTCCGTCCGTCTGTCCGTTTGTCCACAAAAACTTTAACCTTGGTCATAACTTTTGATTGGTCAGAGCTAGGTCTTTGATACTTGACATATGGATCCCTTGTGATGACACCTTTCAGATGACACCATGACATTTGACCTTGTGACCTTGACCTTGACACAGCGAGCAGGATGCATCCGGGGGCATTCGTGTTTCACAAACACATCTTGTTATTATGTCAGTGTTTCAATTCCCATTCATCAAATGCTCATAAAAATAATGTTAATCACTTTTAAGGACCAAAACAGGAATTGTTGACGTACAACATAGGTTAAGTGATAAAGCACAAATCAATTGCACATAAAGACAAATGAAGTACCTTTCTTAAGTCCCTGCCTTTCTGAGTTTATCATCTGAAAAAGACATCAAATTGCAATCTGTAACTTTGTTGATTTTCGATATTGCATAGTGGCACCAAGTGCTTGATATGTATAATTTTGTTTAAACCAGAGTATATATTCGCGTAAGATAAAAGTATAAATCACGCGGGGTTTCTAAGTCATTAGTAGTTTAAAGCAAAATTTCAACCCTTCCCACCGATGTCTAGAATCATTTATAGATGATCGCTGTATCGTGTGCTGAAAACAATCATGATCACTTCATGCACGCGGCCCAGTGTCCAACGAATTCGCGCCGACGTTTGCACCCTCTTTCCTGCCTCTTGATATAAGTTGTCTAGATGTATCGATGTGGTATAACCCCAGATATCTCACAATCTTAACAGTGTATTTGCACTCAAACTAAAAACGACATACACGCAGTGAATCTGGCAGAACTTCACTCGCTCTTTTATGCAAGAGTTTAGATAATTAAAAACACAAAATATTGATAGGTAGAATAAGTGTTCCTCTGTTTTCGGGAGGGACACGAAGAAAGTACTAAGGCTATTCTTATATCATAGTTTTTTTAAAAGAGCGATTTCTTGTTGAAACTAAAATCCTTAAAGACCCCCTAGACAGTGGATGAAAGCATGTTATACAAAACAGATAACTTGTATATTTCTCAGCTAATTACAAGCATAATACTTTAAAATGTCTTTCTCCCTTCATTGAAATTTGCAACTGCAAAATGGTTGAAATAATGACCTACAGCCGAGTAGGTATCGGATAAAACCTTCAGGCGACAGGTTATATCCGAAAGCCAAGAGGATGTGGTCATTATCTCACATACACCACATGGCTTTACCAATTTGCATTTTAACAAAAGTAGAACATCAACCAAATATTTTGATTTATGGCAAATAATATTCTTCCATCTTCATATTAGTCCATCAAATATTTCCCTCTTTATGAAGCAAAAGGTTTTGCTGCACGGACGTTGTCAATTCAATCTTTTGATGCACGGATTTTAAATGAATATCATATGGCACGAGCTGTGTACAATCGAAAGCACATTGAAAGTGGAGACGAAAATGAAGTGGTCTCATGATTTTGAAACAAATTAATGGCCGCGTTTCAAGGTCTTTTCAGGAGGAAGTAAAGGTGAGTTGAACTTTTAAGTATATTCATGTATTTGTTGTTGAATGTTATTAATGCATGGATCTACGAAAATGCTGTAGTATGCTACAGAGGGTTTACACCGTATAAAACAAGCTGTCAACAACCAAGTTAATATTTATGCATTT
This sequence comes from Steromphala cineraria, assembly GCA_916613615.1. Taxonomy (NCBI): domain Eukaryota; kingdom Metazoa; phylum Mollusca; class Gastropoda; order Trochida; family Trochidae; genus Steromphala; species Steromphala cineraria. The sequence goes on from OU744721.1 coordinate 78,977,813, forward strand.
TGCGGTTGAAAAATGATTCTTAATGTAATTATTATTTTCAATATCATTTAGTAATGTATATAGCATTGTGTACATAATATTGATAAATAATGTAACAAGCTGCTTATAAGCTTATGACTCTGAAACTGTAATTATCTTAGCATGTTTCTTTCTTACAATTAATCACATCATTTGAGATTCATCTTTAAATATGATTGGTCCATAAAAAAGAATACTCGAACATTATTCGAAGGTCAGATTCAAAATGTTTTGAAAATAAATTAGCAAAAATATTCATACCTAGAGAGTGATCAACACTAAAGGGGCAGTAGCACGTTTTTGGATGATTTTATATTTTAAATATTTCACTGATAATTGTAAGGTAATGCTAAATGTATTATTTTGACAGTCAAAATCTCATTACAGAAGCAAGCCTTGGTGAGCTTATTATAAAGTGTTTATTCCTAATACAGGATATTTACCATCCAAAACACACGAGAATGAGAACTTCTTTATCATACAATGACATTATTCGACCTTTTCATCTTGACCCTTGTTCCTTGAAAACGTCATTCTTTAACCTGTGCTGAATGCCATCGTGATAAATTTCTGCTGGCTTATTTCTTATCTGTTTTCTGTTCCGTTCATAAATGATAGTCCCAGTTAAACACTGACATTGAATTAAATTCGTATTCCATTTATCAGAATTATGCCTGTATTTCATAAGTTGGATATACCGTAACTTCCTTCATTGTCTTTTCACTAAAAGGTAGGAGACGAATTGATAAACATTTATATTCTTAAAGAAATGGTTTGATATATCAATAAACAAAGTGTTCTTAAAGGGGCAGTAACACGTTGTTTGAAATCTATATTTTCCTTTTTTCACTGATATTTGTACTTTAATGCAAAATATATTATTTTGATAGTGTCAAAAATTCAATACACAAATCAATCATCCATAGTCAGAGGATAAAGTATGAAGATTCACATGAAATCCATTGGCGGCCATTTTGTTTGAACACCTTTAATTCATTTTCTGTAAAAAGGAAAAAGGAAAAAGGAATCGCATGGCTAAACTTAACGTTATATATTTGAATTATTACTGCTTCATTTTGATTAAATACATTGTCTTTCAAATGGAATCATTAATTTTCATTTTCCTGACATCACCTTATATTCCATCTAGAAACGCGCTACTGCCCCTTTAAGCAATAACGCCAAACATCGATAAGCAATTTAGAAAGATCACCCGTGTTTAATTTAAACAACTGACGTTACACTTTTTAGGGACTACATATGGACATTTGATTGACTATCATTCATTGATTATTCAACAAAGACCATATGAATGGAACAGAGTTAAGCTTGTCAAAGGATTGAGAACATTGTTCACTTGAATTCTGTGTCCTACTTGCTCAAACGTTTCAGCTAATCGAGAACGACGTGAATTTGTGTGTGAGTGTTATGATGAAAGTACTAGAAGACCTTGAGGTCTGCATTCATCATTGATAAGCACAAAGCGCAAAATGATATCACCATGTGATGCATTTTATATAAAAATAAGTTATAAATGTGTAAATAAACTACGTTTCAAAATTGTTTTGATATCATGTATTCTTTCGTCTTTGATACTGAGTCAGCATTTCAAGGTGTTGCGTACCTTTGCGTACCCTAAAACAAAGTGGTTGTAAGTTCTTTCGAGGTGCGATACCAAAAAGAAGGGAGGCGGAGCCGAACTTGTTTGTGGTATCGAACCGAGAACACATCGGCCAAATGTGATGAGGTAAAGTTATACAATATAATCATCGCACGCCTGGTTATACGAAAAAGGTTACCTCTGACGTGGTGTATATCACTCTATACATTTAATGTAAAGTTTAAAATCTATCAAGATGCTTCTGCGTGTTGGTGACTTTTAATTAATTTCTCAGTGTTTGGGCACTAAGTTTACGCATTTTCAATATGAAATCAAAGATCAACGAAAGGACAAGTACTCTTGAAACATTGAATTCAATAAAATGTAGGAACGTAATAAAGTTACCAAAAGGAAATATACCTTTTGTATATCTTTGCAAAGTATTTTTGACGCGATTTTATGGGAATTAAATGTATATGTTATGAAGTTTGTCATTCGATGTTTGAAATATTAGGCAATTTCTCAAGATTCACCTTGAAAATTCTTGCATGTGAAACATTGAACCAGTAATTTCTGAGGCAATTGAACATACTTACTGTACTTACTGTTGTTCACAGACCTTCTCATTGTTCATCCATCATTCTCAGGATGTATTGGAGAATCAGTTTTCTTAAATTTAAAATGTTGTATCAGGAATATCTATGATCAGACGTTTCAACAGTCAATTATCTGTTGTCAATTACAGTCAGTTGACCACCGACCTATTGATTTACTTGAGCAAAAAGCCTAAGGATTATACTGGTAGCAGAAACGCTTACGTCAGTGTTTTCTGCTCTAAAACAGAAGTAACAAGGGTCCACAACGAAGTTGTTAAGAGTATTACGAATAAGGCACAGAAGCCAAATACAATCAGTTCAAAGTAGGAAATGCATGAATCATTCAATCTTTATATCATGCAAAGTTTTCAAGGTTTACAGATTTAGCTAGTTGATCGGCAAAGTGTGCTATCAGACGATTAAATAGATTGTCACGACACAAGGGCATCATGTCTGTCTACTCTACCATTCAAACAAACAGATCCGTATAATATGAACATTGAATACCTGTTAAAATCACAAATGTCACTTGCCAAGAGGTTTCTATGTATAAGTAACAAAACAGCATCATGTGCTGTACTTGGAGAAATTGGCAGATGTAATTTGTGTGTGCATTATTATTCAAAGTGCATGAAATTTTGGTGTCGAATTGTCCGTATGGACCGAAATAGATACCCAAATGCAAGCTGTAAGATGTTAATAATGTATGATGAAAACGGTGGAAATAATGAGTTTCGCACGCTAGAACGCTTTTGTTTACTACAGGTTTTTCTTATGTACGGATAGCCCAATACTGTGGCGATATAAATCATTTTATTTTAGCTTTAAAACAACCTTTTATAGATATCGATAAACAACACTGGAATAGTAAAGTTAGTAACTCATCATTTCCTGTTAATTATAGTACCTTCAAGTCAATTTTAGAACCGGAAAAATATATTTCTAGTGATATATTAGTTATTGACTAAATGCGAATATTAATTAAATTTTGATGTCAATCACATAACTTGAATATACATAAATAAAAGCAATTGTTCCTTATAATGAACTTGTTTGTAAAAATGTGCTTTGGGGCTGTGTGACGATGAATATCATCTTTTGCTTATATGTCCATTTTATAAAAGATACAGATCTTAATGTATTCCAGCCTTTTATTACAGCCCTCCTTCTACTGTCAAATTCCAAGCTCTCATGAGGGTACAAAATACAACTGTTCTCAAGAAGATATGTATATTTCTAAAGCTGAGCCTACGTTAATATAATTATTATTTCATATACTCTACACACCATATCATTTATATATATGATATATGTTGTATTCTTGGCCATATGGCCTTCAATTCTGAATGAAGGGATTTAAATGCAATTTTAAGTCAAGCGCGTTGCATATTGCAATTGATATGGCACCCTATAACCAAATTTTACGCTCTCTGATTTTTCACAGTAGCCAATCACAAACGGATAATTTGAACTTTAGGAAAGAATGTTGATTTAATGAGACATGTTTGATTTCCACATATGCATATTCAAGTCAGAAACTGAGGAGACATACGATTTGAAGTGATCATTTCCCTACCAATAATTTGACCTCAGCTGAATCTTTATACCATCTAAACCATTATATCCTGACATTTTCTATTTGTGGTGCTATTTTGGCTCGCAACATTTTGCTCTACACTTAATGATTAATTATATGAAATAACAACAATCTCACATTTTGTCTTCTTAACTCAAATGTTAGGGTTGGTAGTCATTAAAATTTACAAAATGAAAACAGCGATAAGGTTATCTTTTATAGTCAATCTTCTGATAATACTAACATTTAAATACATTTGTATGGGCTGTTAAGTGAACAGGCAAATTCAATGGCGTTTCCCATTGCTATTCATTTTGACCATAACAAAACATGAACATTTCAAAACAAAGGGGACAAATCAACAACTTCCCATTTCAGACCAACAGTGCATAACGAGTAGGATGGAAATTGAATTTCTGAATCATTCCCGATACCTTGTTGGTATATCAATACATATAAAGAACGTCATTTAATAATTCGTTTCTTATTTAGTTTGTCAGTGATAGGACTCAACTTAAAATAATTATCTCCAAACGTAACCTTTTTTAAAATCAAAACTTTATTTACAAAACAGCACTCATCCTCTCAATTTGTATAACGAGATTACGTTACTAAGAAAGGAGCAGACAGACTTTCTTCTTTTCAAAAGCCAAATTAGATAAATAGCCTTAAAAACCAAGAAAGTTTTAGACAATATACACCAAACCAGTAGATATAAAAAGCATTGATATAGTCCCTCGTTTCTTCAATGATCTCAGGTTTGATGAAAAATCCAGACAAGAGTGCATTCAAATAGAAGAAAGGAGTCAAAGACACAAGGACAAAGTGCCACGCCCCCTGTGTGTAAACATGTCTATTCTCTCTCCAATCATGTTCCTGTCTGCACTTATTTAGGGTAAACACATGGTATCACCAAAATTTGTCTTGCTGGCAACACATGACATGAACAAATTCGAAGTCAAGCCAAAGCCTAACCAAGGTGATTGTACCATGGAGACACAGGAAACTGACAATTATCAATATTTTAAAGGATACAGAATAATAGATAACAATACCCCTCCCCTATACAATAGGCAAAAGGACGGTCAGCCGCCCCCTCTCAATTTTTGGCTTATGTTTTAAATTCTTAAACTGTCATCTGTTGTAACCTACTGGAAATTATATAAAAGCTTTCCTACATATGGAATACGGATAAAGCTTCCCGGGAATACAAACATTTGCAAGTTTATGGTCGAAAAGACAAGGTTCTGAGCTTTAAAAAAACAATTTGACAAATCAGAGTCACTTCCGTCTTGGAGGTTCTGTCTTCCCGGAAATTGGACAACTAGGTGATTCTCTGTCCTAAAGGCTATATAAGAGGGGGAGTCAATTGCTTTCTTAACACGTTTTACATGGAGACAGCGAACTAATACAGGTAATGCATGTATTAGTCTTCACCTACCTGGATTGCCATATGTGCTGACGGGTCTGTCTTTCCTTCTAACATTTGTGATATCAACAAAGTTTGTTAAGCCATTTATCATTTATTTATTATTCCATGACTGCAAACTTTACGCCTTTAGTTCCCCGTTGATGTGAAACCTTCATATCTAGGCTAAATAGCGTGAAAAACTATGTCTGACATTTAAGTACCACATGTGTGTATGAACAAACACAAATTCCAAAGCGTCTTACCTAAATAATGAAATCGTGCATACATCCCTTGAAGCCAAATACCCATCAAATATATACAAAAGCGCCCCTGGGAAAGTAAATTAGTTAAATATTGAAATCTTAGTAGCATTTCTTTAGGACAGTTGTCTATAAGGCCGGATATGATGTAAATAACCAATATCCCTTATTTACTTAAAATGGGATAGCTTCAGTTATCTGGTAATGGATTTTCAAATTGGAACGTGTATATTTATCATAACTTTAATCAGCAATGATTATTTCTTTGATTACGAATTCTGATAAGATTTTATAAAACGAACTATAGGTATGGGGACAGTGAAATAAAAGCTTTCATAGCCGTCATTAGAAATTGGATATTGCTACCCTTGTAGAAATAGAAACTATTCAGAAACAATTTATTTCAAGATGATTTTATTTATATTTTTGTGTGATTATTTGGAAACAAATGACTTCTAACATACAGACGTGTTTTGATATGGTTTCAATCTGGACTATCCTACAATATCAAACACAGATTTATGATATACGAGATGCAATTTCTTCGTATATTCAGTACATTCACTAATACTGTAATATCCTACCTAACGTCAGATTTTACAGAGTCCGTCCGTCCGTCTGTCCGTTTGTCCACAAAAACTTTAACCTTGGTCATAACTTTTGATTGGTCAGAGCTAGGTCTTTGATACTTGACATATGGATCCCTTGTGATGACACCTTTCAGATGACACCATGACATTTGACCTTGTGACCTTGACCTTGACACAGCGAGCAGGATGCATCCGGGGGCATTCGTGTTTCACAAACACATCTTGTTATTATGTCAGTGTTTCAATTCCCATTCATCAAATGCTCATAAAAATAATGTTAATCACTTTTAAGGACCAAAACAGGAATTGTTGACGTACAACATAGGTTAAGTGATAAAGCACAAATCAATTGCACATCAAGACAAATGAAGTACCTTTCTTAAGTCCCTGCCTTTCTGAGTTTATCATTTGAAAAAGACATCAAATTGCAATCTGTAACTTTGTTGATTTTCGATAATGCATAGTGGCACCAAGTGCTTGATATGTATAATTTTGTTTAAACCAGAGTATATATTCGCGTAAGATAAAAGTATAAATCACGCGGGGTTTCTAAGTCATTAGTAGTTTAAAGCAAAATTTCAACCCTTCCCACCGATGTCTAGAATCATTTATAGATGATCGCTGTATCGTGTGCTGAAAACAATCATGATCACTTCATGCACGCGGCCCAGTGTCCAACGAATTCGCGCCATTGCTTTATCACGTTTTTTTCTGAATGTGTAATATTTCAGTACATCCAGCACATTGTTACCGATGCAAAATTATAAATCGATATTATTTTATGTGTTTATTTTCTGTTTTATGTCTCTGCTGAACCGATTTATATGTAGGTAGTACACACAAAACAGCTGTAGGACACAGGAGGGGAAGGTTTTGTATCAAACTAAAAAATCAATTATAAATAATTCATTGAGATGTTTTATCATGCTGGGTGATAATATTTCTTGCAGTTAAAATGTCTCACAGGGGTTCGAGTTTCGGAGTGGACAATATGATAAAAAAGTAAAATTTCAAAACTTTTGCACTCATATACCGTTAACATATGCTAATGTTGAGATAAAACCTACAATTCAAACTTGATCTAAATCGGTCAAGAAATAAAGGTTTTAGCGTAATTCAAGATCTATTATATAGAAAACACAAGGGGGAGACTCCAGTAGCTATAACATGATCGAAAACAGGACACATCGACTATTTTAACGTGCGTTGCAGTTAATACTAAATTTGATCGCAAAACAATGCATTGAAATCGTAGATCAATCTTTTCACTTGCTGAACATCGAGCCCAATTTTTCGAATTCAATCCAACTTTTGACCACTGACCCTCGCATTAACATCATCCCCTCTTTGAACAAATGCCTGGCCGACTGCGGGAAAATATCGGCAATGTGCGTAATTCAAACACGCTGCCATGAATTAAACGGAAATAGAAAACGCCTTTGACGTCAATGCTTTGACGTCAAGGTTCACTAATGACGTCACAATCTATACGGGCCGGCGGCGGCTAGCCCGCTTATGCTTAGAAGTAGGTTTTGAGTATTTTTTTTTGGGAGTATATTTATAATTTTGGGACAACGGTAAAACAACAGAAAATGATATGAGTGTCCAAGACATACTTTGTTTACGTCACTCGTGCCTAAAAATCAGTATATATCATACTAATATTTAGCCACTCGTGTCGTAAACATATTACGTCATGGACACTCATATAATATCTTCAATCTATCAATGAAAATAAACCGTGTTATCAGTTACTAATGACAAAACAATGGAACATGTTATTAGTCACTAGTGACTGATAACAACAATAGCCTGATGTCATCGAACAATCCTCTGACGCAATGACACTCTCATGACGTCATGTTGTCGCTTGGGGGACGGGCTCTCTTTGGAAATGACTCTACGTTTATGCCCTTCAATTTAGTAAGAAGTAAAATTATTAGATCATAAGATTTAGAACAATTGTCTTTTCTTGACAAATACCGGTACCATGTTTTTCTTATCTCGTCAGACAGCAAAGTTTAAAATCATTATAACAATTTATTTCTATATATTTCTATTACAGTCAAAAATGAGACATGAAGGCATTTATAGCCATAGTTCGGACAAGATTTGTTCATTTTGCAAAATGACTTTGGTTTAAAATTTATGTAAACAATGTTCTTTTGAATGGTAAAAGTTAACAATGGTTCGCACATTGTCAGAAAAAGGCAGAATGGAAGAACAAGTTATTTCATCAATAATGCTTGGGTGTAAACCGTGAGAAATAGTCAAACACTTGAAATGAACGTATTGTTTTTAATTTGCTTATTATACTTTGTGTTTTGTGTCATTAGCAAATGCTGTCAAATACTGTATTATATCGACGTTTTCCAGAAAGTATAATTGCCACCTCACTGCTACGAATAAACTGCCGGTTTACAATAGAAAAAATGGCCCAACAGGATCTTCAGCACCTTCGCGTGATTGCTGCCGTATTGTTAGTTCATATTATGTTCCTGAGGAGTTGACAGCTCAAACCGGTATCCTGATTTGATGGAAATATTTTATCTATTGTTCTCATGGATTAAAGCTTGTACATACTTAATAATATTGGATGTTTTCCTAAAAAGAAATATTAGCAGTGTCATTGTGTTTCGCTAGTATAATGTATCGTATTCTTATCTTATGATATAATTGAGACAAAAAATTCCGGTGCTCGAGAAAAAAAGTTATATTAATGTTTCTACTTCTACACTGATAACTTAATTTTATCACCGCCTGTATAGATTAATCGTTCATACCCACGAACTAGATATAAGGCTTTGAATAAAATGACAGACAACCCAATGGCTTATGCCACTTATTATGATAAAATCTTGACAGAAAATCTATTCCGTCGTAGTTCTATTACACAAGTGAAAGAGTTTACATTTGAATATTAGTGTCAGAGCAATCTAGATATGAAATTTCCCAACCTTTTCACCTTGATCCTCGTCCCTTGATATAAGTGATCCTCACCAGATGTAAATGTTTCATAAGGTCCTCTCTCTCCTGACCAGTTTCAACTGTATCCACTCACGCGTTCTTATAGAATGAAGCAAAATGTTCATCTTGGGCAATTTCATATTACATTTCGATTTTTATATAACTTTATCACAATTTGAAAAAAGCAATAGTTCGATCACCATTATATCTGTTTTACCTTAGAGCTTGTAAAGAACGATAATAACTTGAGAAAGTGAACGTTTTGTTCCTTTGGTAAGAGTGCAGAATCTGTTGATAATATTTTGACTAATCACTTATCGTGTTCATTTCTATCATCTTGTATTATTCTTTTTAATACAAATAGATTTCCTATAAACAATGGTAACGTAATATAAGTGCATGGACAATGACATAATGATGGTAGATTCCTTTGTTAAGAATTTACGGATATTACCAATATTCCTCAACTGCATCAAACACACTTTTTACTATTTGAGTGATCTGACTGTCCAACGAGAGATCTGCATCCACAATGACACCCAAGTTTTTGACGTCTTCTGACAAAGGAACTTCAGTATCTTCATACAACAAGGTAGTGAGTCCACACTCTAAACGCTTTGCTTTCGGCCCAGTGAAAATGCACTCAGTGTTTTCAGCATTTCAACTTAAGTCTATTGATTGACATCCATTTCTGTATTTCTTTACAGCATCTTGTCATATCTTGAGCTGCTCGATGTGCATCAGATTGATACGGCCTGAAGAGTGATGCCAGCTGAGTATCATCTGCATAGAGATGCCTGACTGGATGACTGAACCAAGTGCCTTGATGTACAAAGTGAATATGACTGGACCTAAAACCGATCTCTGTGGCACTCCACTTGAGAGATTCACTGGAACTGAATATGAACCATCAATATACACAGACTGAAATCGGCTTGATATATGGGATTCAAACCAGGCCCATTCGATACCACTGAAAAGGAAGTCATCTTTGAGGCGATTGAGTAAGATCTTGTGGTCTATAGTATCAATCTAATAGAACTAGGAGGCCAACATCACCACTATCAATGCCACACCGAAGGTCATTGAAAACTTTCAATAAGGCTGTTTCCGTACTGTGTTTTGGACGGTATGCCGATTGGAATGGCTCATGCAACTTGTGACGGTCATGGTCAAATGCTTATGCAATGACCACAAAACAACAGTATTGCCCGAAACCTTAAAATTCGGCTAATGATACATCAAAGGAAGCTTTGTTGAGTATCGTGACGCTCCCACTTATCTGATTCTGATAAAGTCAACCATGGCTTTTCTCTGTTTATTTATTATGATGGGTAATTGAAAGAAGTCACGAAGCTATAGATCAAAGTAATTGACTCTTGACTCTTCGTGAACAAATACATTTCGAATTTCAAGAACAATGGTAATTTTAAAATGGAAGATATGGATGTTTAGAATCAGTAAGAAATACACTTTGCAGTTATTCAAGAGATACTTTCAATTATATTGATTAAAAGGTAGGCAGGGATCAGGAAATATTTTTGACCATGGGTAATTTTTAGACTATTATACTGTAGTAATTTTCCTCGATTTTGACTTGGCCATTGCCCTTGTATCAACAGAAAACTTTTAAATCATAATGGTCCAGTTTTTCATCCAATGGTAGAGTGTATTATCCCAATGCTTGTCATAAGTTTTATTTCATTAGGTTTTATTGAATATTTGTCGTCTGATATCAAAGGTTAACTACTTGAATTTAAGTTTTACTTCAGATAAGAAACATTGAGGAAACCGACAAATCTAAAATAAAAAAAGACAGATTTGTGAATTGCCTTTAAATGAAAGGTACAACTTGTTAAAAATATTATCTTTAAAACCAGTTTTGTAAAATTATGTTTGATTACTGTCTTGTGTTATTGTATTATGAGCCATACAACTGATGATGTATGTTAGAAGTACCAGTGCATCAATGGGGCAGATTTTCAAACAGCCACAACTTTTTCTGCCCAAGGTTGATTTTGTTTTTTCCCCCCACAGCATAACAGGAAGCCATAGATCATTTTATGAAACAAATTTGCTTGATATACTAAATGTCCGGGTCAAGTAAATTTCACGTCGATTTCTACTTGACTACAGTAGTTTGTTGCACGCGTTTTAAAAGCATGTCAACTAAAAGGAAACCTCAAACTTGTTCATGTTATTTAATGAGGTTTAATATTATTTAATGTATATATAGTAGAGAACATAAGATATATAAATATTGTACATAATACAAAGCGTTTATCGGACTGAGATAACAGCTCTTTTACATGCTTTTATACACTTTGAAATAATTTGGGGACGCGAAAATTACGCGTTTTCTTCTCTCCTGTAATCTTGTATATGAATACCGTGTGAAAGAAAAGTTGGGAAAAACATGGTGAATGAATATTGAGAATAAAATTTTTAAGCTTTTTTCAAATAGGAAAATAATCGTCAAAAATCGATTTATTTCCGTGATTACTGTTATAGAAAAGAAAGTTGTCACTATTGCATTGAAATCATGATATGTGAATATTGACAGTAAACATCGCTTTCGGTTTGGTGGTCTGATTGTTGATGGTTTGCAGGTGTTTTTTCTACAGTGGTGATTATCGTGATCAATTATGTATATATTTTGGACATTGTTAACGTTGCCATGTGACTTTGCACTAATGAAAAAGTCACGTAATTTTCACCAATTTGATTTTTCCTATAATGCGTCAAGTCAAGTCAAGTTCTTTACAAGTCAAAATACACACATTTAGGGATAATGAGTTTTTAATGCAATGTTAACTGTCAATCTTATATTTATATTGAAAAGTGCAAGAATGCTTATGAAAATATTATGTTTACTAAGCATTTTCGATTGATAAAAAAGTCACATTGCGATGCTACTAACCTGAGATTTCAATTACAGGCGCTATAGACTGATTGGATGAAAATAGAAAAAACTGCTGACAACGCGTCGTACACTGCGCACAATAATGATACAGGGATATTGATATACTGAGCTGGTTTCAGTGGCAATGAGGTTATTTCCAAGCAGATTACACAATCAAAATAGAATACACAACGATGTCCTCGATGTAATGAGCTTGTTGTGGGTCAAAACGCAGTCATCATTATTCCTGACATGAAAATGTCCGTTTATGGCCTATTGACAAAAACATTAGGACCCTTTTGCTTCTGGTGCGCTATTGTCATCGACCACTAGACTCATATTATGTAATGGAAATTGCATGGAGTTCTGTCAATTCTTAAGAGAGAGAGAGACCATATTTATAGCCGAACTACGATACATCGGATGTGAAGTTTTGAAGATGCAATTGAAGACTTATGGGTGTTTACATCTTATAGAATATGAATTTCTGAAACGCAGTTTTCATAATAATCTAACCTAATTAAAAAGTAGAAAACAAAGCTTTAATAAATGAATTTTTCCATGATACCATGATAAACAATAAATGGATAAGCGAGACAACAAGACGCAATTTGAATTACATGTGAATCAAACAAGTTTTTTGTTATTCGGTTAATTCTAAATACCATACTACACTGATATCGACTTATGGAATAATGAAAGTTGTTTACATTTATGGTAACCATTGTAAGTCAACTTAAATTAATTCTAAATAACTGCGCCAGATTATTGTTCATATTGCTTTAATGTTCTGTTCAGAATAAAAGAATTTCCAATTAGAGTTTTCGTTGCTCTCGTAACGGCTCATCTACAATGATGTTTTGCTTTGATGACCCATTTTGAGTTTTTAGTAATCAATCATCTCAAATGAAGAACTTATTGACCCTACAAATACCACTCCACGTAATTATTTAACGTTGTTTATGTTTTATCGGAAATGTATCACCATGTTATGAAGTGGATGAATTTGCATTTGACCTTATCAACTTATTCGACAGAAATATAACATGTATTAAAATGGAAGGGTAAAGCAAAATAAAGAACATTACCAAAAATTTTCAGATTTTAATGCATAGATTTCTTCAATTTCAAGAAATTATGAAAAAAAACCTTATCATCATTGATACTATAGTGAAACGGTTAATATTCATGGCATCCTGCGCATTGGTGCTGTGTAAACACATCACCTACTGAATATCTATATGTTACTAGCTATCTGCTGCTTTTACTGATGTGCCATATTCTCTACGAGATGTTTTGGTTATAATTGTGTGCCATGTATATGTGAGGCCGTTTTGATGCAAAAGAATTTCCTCCGGGATAATAAAGTTGCATCTTATCTTATCTTAACTTATCTTGAATCTGAGTTACACTAGCCACTGCCTGTGCAGTTTACACAATAAAAAGTAGTTTGTCCTCGTCACGCAGTGCTGGATATCAACCAACCATAAGTCATTAAACTAATTTAATTTCCTATGCTCTTCATGATACGAAGGTGTCCAGGAGCATTATTTATAAATTTCCTATGTTCGCATTTTAACACATATGCTTGTTGTTGATCATTATCAGTGTATAAGATAAGCCTGAAAAGAAATCAGCCCAAAAAGTGGGGCATTTTGTATTTTGTAATGGTGAAATTTAAGAAAAATCCGAAGTTACCAGCTCTGAACAAAAGTAACCAGGTACCGGGCTGTCGGACGGGCCTATTTCACACACTGTCAATATACCCTGATAAAGACTATTTCATGAACATTGTAAGTACGTAGACATGTCAACTGATGACCATAGTCATTCTGCTCTCCACATGTTTATCTTGCACATACACAACTGAAAATTGTTTGGAGTGTGAACTCCTACTGTGAAGATAATTGAATCTGTTTGTCTGTGTCTACATCTTTCTCTTGACACAAACAATCACACAGAGATATAGATCATGACAGCAGAATCTATACTAACTCTCAGCTTGTTTGTAACAAAGAGATGTGTTTGGTACATTCCGTTGGCAATGCTTAACCAATGTAAAATGAACATATAAGTAAGTACAATTTCAATACAACAAACTATGCAATAAACGACATAATTAGTAACCTTGTTATAAAGACGTTTTCTAAATATATAACTTCGAATACAGAAACAGTTATGTGATTCCTTGGTTAATGTTAAAGAAAGTAGAAACCGCTATGCTTTATACAACAGTAGGAAAATATCATAGAATAAATTGTTAAAGTGAAGACCACTATTTGTTTAATTTGTTTAAATGGTTTTCGTTCTCCTGGAACTTTACGTACATCGTAGCTTCTATCCCCCTACCTTGTGTTCCAGGGAATTAAACAACTGCAGTAGGACATAAAACATGTTTGAATATTTCATAACCCCCTTCTCTTAAAAGCGCATTGTTCAAAATACACCAACACCTTAGAGAGGTACATAGCAAGTTTCGCAACTCAAAGTAGTATAAAATGTTCTACATTCTGACTGTACTTATATTACCATTATCAGCTACACAAAGCCATATTACATGTTTACGACTTCATGAAAATAGCATAAGATAGGATATCATCAACAATGCATGGAAAATTAGTATATTTGGTTTACAGTGGTTAGTGGCCTGCCCTCGCATGTTGCTGAAATAGTAAGTATTCATTAGCTGTCATTTCTTTACAACCCTCTCCCTTTTATATTGAGACTGTTGAATATGTTCACATGATAACAAGGGCCGACAGTGCTTAGATCATCAGGGGCAGGTCTTGTATCAAACGAGGGATTTCATTGTAAACTCATTGTTGAAGTTTCATGTAATGCTCCTGAATCATATCTTTTAACATTTCTCATTCAATCGATTTCAAATCTATATTAGTGTAAGATTGAATATTTGATATAGGCTATGCCAGTTTCAAATGATATGAACACTATTGGATTTATTCACGATCATTGTAGTTCAAGACAAGTCATGATAATTTTCTTCAAATACTAGTTCGACTTGAGTTTCTTATTATGAAATTGAAATATTCAATACGTCAGGCAAATTGTCTTCAAATATCTATAATCATAAAGTAATTAGATTTATTTCAAAGATATTTGACATTTGACATCCATGCTAGAATGGTTACTATAAACATAAAGAATTAATTGCTTTCGTCACGAGAATTTAATAAAAAGGCGCCACTAAGTGAAACGAAAGTGTCACAGTAGTATAAGGGTAAACGGTAAACGTGCAGTTTATTCATCTACCAAAGCAAAAGTTCTGTCGAAGAAACTACACAATCATTGAAAGTCAAGAATTCTCCGAGGCTTTACACAAATGTCAATTTTTGAAGTGTTGAAACGTTTGAAACGTTTCCAAATTCATACTTGTTTTGATCACATAGTTTGCTTTTGATATATATTTTTTCCGATGTATTCGGAATGTACATTAAGAAAGTGATTATCCAAAAGGATACGTTATAGGTCCCTTTCTTTCTGAATGCATCTTGTGAGGAACGTTATACCTCTTCTAATCAAGTAACTTTTAATTTCTGTAAGAAATATTCTGTATAGCTCTGCAACCTTTTGACCAATTATTCCCACAGACAATATACAAAATGAACAGAATCCATTGAAGTGACAATGAACAGAAAAGAGGACGGTACAAATTCCCTTTGATCACGATGGTCAAACAGCGTGCAAAGTTTATTCTAAAGAATCTCTTATGTTCTATCGCCGCCCGATGCTATCAGGAACTAGCTGTATACAGAGAGAAAAGAGAATAAAATATCTCGTTCCTGAAATAGAAGCATGACATATTTTATGTTGTTAAGAATAACAATAGAATACCTCATATGAACATATGAATATTCCAAGAAGGATTTTTATAACTATCCTGTTAGCTTTGATAACATATTAACAAAACGTTGCAAATATATCAACAATACGACCCGAAAACGAGCATAACAAAGGAGTGATTGTCACTTCATAATTACACATAACCTCGAACAAAGACTCTTCACGACTCATTTCCAAACTGATATTTTCATAAAGATGAAACTGCAGGTGTCGGAAATGAATTTCCTGAAATAATATTCCTTGCTCTCTTTTCATGTTGATCCTCCTACAAGCGTGTCTACTGCCATGTACACTGATTGCTACCTTCGGTTTCTTGGAACTTAACAGACTCTTAGCTTATGACTGATGCCAGTGTTTGTAGCTTAATTGAAACACATCTTCTATTATCAGAGCATCGCTTTATGTTTTATGATATGTATTGATAAGATAACATTGGAATTCGTTACCAGATAGAAGATTTGAATGTTGCCTCATAAGAAAAACTATCTCAGTCGGTCCATCATCTTAGGCAAGTGATATTCATTGACAATGTTGATGTACCGATTTCCTGTTCAATCTCCTCTGAAAAATCAATTAAGCAGATTTGTGTGAGTTAGATGTAGCAGCTCACACATTGACAGTGTGTTAGCCGAATCTGTAAAAATGTCGAATGAAATTAAGGTCGACAACTTCATTGTTCCGACGGTAACCAATACAAAGTCACGTTATTGAAACACGACTTTCTTACAGTTTCTAAGGTTCTAATTCTGGATTTTACAAGACCACCATATTATGTAGTTTGGAGTCAGACCATCACGGTCGAATAACAACTTCATGTAAGATCTTTTCATCATCAAAGCGGGGATATGTTTAATGTTATCTATGGGTGTGACATGATGATGTTTCAAGATTGTGACCCGGATGTAAAGACTGGGCTTTAATGGCATTTTTGGATGCACACTGCTTGGGTTCTTTTAAAAACACATTCGTCAACATGACCCAAAAGGCAGTGATATGGTGCTCTGATGAACATTCTAATCCTAGTCAACTAGCCAATCCGACGTACTACAAGGTTTCCATTTTCGACACGATCTCGTTGCAAATAGATACAAAGATCAAAACAACGTTTCCCTCTGTGTTTTATTGGCTTTACATATTCTTGAGCTTACTCTTACGTGAATTTGTTTTACTTATATGTATCTAATGATAATTTTTCCCGATGACGTCTTTCAATTCTTTTAAACTCAAAAAGAAGGTTAAGTATTGTCCCACTTGTGCTCTAAATCTGTAAATTATCATTCAACAATCACATTTTGAAGGAATCATTGTTTTGTGTTAACACTAGTCTAAAATTTTCAAAATCATCTACACTAAACCCCAAAAGAAACTATCCATTTTAAGAATTCAAAT
This sequence comes from Steromphala cineraria, assembly GCA_916613615.1. NCBI lineage: Eukaryota > Metazoa > Mollusca > Gastropoda > Trochida > Trochidae > Steromphala > Steromphala cineraria. The sequence goes on from OU744721.1 coordinate 78,994,983, forward strand.
ATATTCTTAATTTACTTTAGCTAAATGTTAAGTTTTATGGAAACAGGTCGCCAAAACGTAACATTTCAGTTGTTCATCTCAGAAATTGATTAGGTAAGTGATTTCCATGACTTTTGTTGAAAACTGAGGACACACGTTTTTCTTTGAGCATTGTTTCCCACATTCATTATTGAAAGTGAGTTAGCAAGCGATAAATTCACATGTGAGCCAGGTCATATAAAACAAATTTTAAAATGCCTAGATTGACCCCAGAATGGGTATGAAGGACATGGGTGCTTCAAATGTTCTTATTGCAAGAACATTCGGCTGTCATCGAAAAACAATCGACAATTTTATGAAACGTTATAGGGAGACGAGAACAACATTAGATAGATCGCGTACAGGTAAACCACGTGTGATGTCACGTCGGGAAGACCGATACTTAAGAACTCTCCATCTCCGTAATTGATTCCTTGTAGTTGCAGAATCGGCGTCTACGGCTCTCGGGAGGTAGCTTAGTCAATTAACCGTCAGAAGGAGGTTAAGAGCAGCAGGGATTCGGGCCCGTCGACCTTATTGTGGCCCAACGTTGACACGTCAACATCGACATAACCGATTAATCTGGACAAGACGTGTACGAAGGTGGCAGCTTCGTGATTGGCGAAATGTTATGTTCACCGATGAAAGTAGGTTTTGTTTATATAAGCATGATGGCAGAGCCCGCGTTTATCGCTGTCAGGGTGAAAGAAACGCTCCAAATTGTGTTGCAGAGGTCCAGGCACACAGTGTGGGAAGTGTGATGGTTTTGGGCGGTATCCGAGGAGAAAACAAGTCGCCTTTGGTGATCGTTATGGGTAACATGACTGCACAAATATACATTGAACAAGTTCTTCGTCCTGTTGTGTTGCCATTTCTTCAGAATCACCCGGGAACTTTGTTTCAACATGATAACGCGCTTGCACATTCAGCAAGAGCAGTGTCAACATTCCTGGACAACAATAACGTCAACGTCTTGCCGTGGCCGTCACGTTCTCCTGATCTCTCTCCAATTGAACACAGGTGAGACTGCCTAGGGAGGCGAATTAGGAATAGAGCAAACCCTCCAGTCAACCTGAGGCAGCTGGAACAAGCCCTACAGGATGAATGGGGGAACATCCCTAACGCCACCGTCAGACGTCTCACGACATCAATGAGACGTCGAGTGTTTGCCTGCATAACAGCTGAAGGTGAACATAGGAAGTATTGATGACTATGGACTCCATATTCCATAAATTCATTAACATGTGATCAGAAACTTTGATTTTTGAAAAATGGAAATTAACATCACACAAGTGTTAATAAAACGTTTCCTGGCTGTAAGATAAACGAGTTATTGCAAAACAAATGAAGTTAGAAGATGTGCACATGATTCAGTATTAGATAAAATGTTGTTAGGATAGAAAACCGTGTCTTGTTATTTTTCAATGAAAATTTGAATGAGTGGATAGTTTCTTTTTGGGTTTAGTGAATGGGTTTGTTTCTGAGGTAAGAATATAATGGTGACCCTTTTTCAAAATTTCTTGTATGATCTATATATAAGATTTCATCTTGCATAATACAGTTACTGACAGCCCAATGATGTTTCCTATTTGGTGCTGTATCACACTGTCATCTCCTGATAATATCTTGACAGAAAATCTATTCAATTGTAGTTCAATTACACAAATGAAAGAGTTTTAAATTTTGAATATGAGAACCAGGCCAATCTAGACATGAAATTTTCTGAACTTCCCCTGCCTGTTCCCTGATGAAAACTGATCCTGGCCAGATGTTATGATGTAATTACACCAACGTGCTACTGCCCCTTTAAAATACGTACATAATCACAGGATGTTCTTAAGGGCCTGCAAAACTCCTATTGCAAACAGGACACAATGTGTTACTGACTGCATGGTTGACACAATATCTCTATTACGAACTCTGTAAAGTATTAACTCATAGTTTGTCGGGAAAGAAATAACCTCTAGTCGGAGAATGTAAGCTCCTTTGATGAATGAAAATAATATTCATTTGAAGGAAATGTTTTAACTATTCATATGACCAATTTTATAAAATTTGTCTAGAAATGTTGTCATTGACAAGCTTGACTACGATTCCAGTGCTTATCGGTATTAATCTTGTATTTTAGGATCAATGATTATTTTGATCAATTTCGACTTTCCACCAAAATCAACCAGTTGAATTGCTCAGTGGTTTATTAGTAGATTATCATACACGTCTTGTAAATTGTTTACGAGCAGATTACTGAATTTTATCAATGAAAACCTGTGCAAAAAACCCCAGAGAATGTCATTATATCAATATTTGAGATTTAACTGAACCTTAATATAATATTCTCGAAATATAAAGAGCCGCCAATCACTTACAAACCATTATCATTAATCCGTATGGCCTCTTTGTGATGTCAAAATATCGTTAAATTCCCATATCCTTTCTTTAAGCATTAAGTTTCATCTGGTGACATTGTTTTACGTGTGGTAACGTTGTGCTATATATTTGTGTTATAAATCATGTGACATGCAATTCAATTAAACAGCATCATGTAGGTCATAGAGTCCCATTTCGTGGCATTTATCAAGTTGTAAAACATTGAATTAGAAGATGAATAGTTGCGTTTGTAAAATTTCCGGGATTCATTATCATTCAACACCCGCAATTTAAGTTTAAAACAAGCGTTAGCCAGGTCTTTTATTGATATGATACCGTTTAAGTTTGATTGGATAATTCATTGCTCATTTATCACGGATTTGTTATAAATTGAAAGAGTAAATATGATGCGAGAGCAGATCCATCAAAAACATTGTTATCCTGGTATTTTGTCCCTAATCAATGTTGATTTTGCTTTCAAGCGAAATCTTGCTCAAAGGTTGTTTTTAATTTAAATGATAGGAGTACTATTGACTTTGAAAATGTATGAGGAAATAAGACAAAAATATATAAAGGACAAACAATGTAAGCATAGCTTTCCAATATTGCGAGGAACTTTGCCTAATTGTTAATCTTTATCTAGAAAGGGTCAGGGTGACTTGTAGGATTTGAAAACTAATCTCAAAATTGAATTGTAAGGTCATGACAACGAATGACATTTGCATGATGATTTGAACGACGTTCCTTTTTGTCACAATTGACGTCAATGTGCAATTCAGATTGTTGACTGGCTGTCTAAGAAGTCTGAATAGCAGCCGTTCTTGGGTGTCAATCAGTTAATTACTGTAATTCAAAATTGCAAGTCCAGACAGGACAGAATGTTATCAGAGAAACTGGTGATAAGCTCAACAGTGTGGTAGATTCTAATACCTCCCTAATAACACCGCTCTTCTCCACCCACAGTGTGAGTGAAATCACCTGCCCAAGGTTGTCCTATACATTTAGAATGCATAAATGCTAAACAAATATCTTATGTCTTATATCCAGGCACGTTCTTCTCGATTGCCTCGGGTTTCGGTAACGCTATACCATCGATTCCCTTGTAGTTTACGAAATTTGTTATTCAATTGATGTACACTGAATACAAATTGTTTATATTTTATAACACACTTCTTTGAAAGAAACTGATACGCATTTGAGCTGATTATTGAATTTTAAGTTTAAGACAATTTCTATGGGATAAATTAAATCCAATTGAAACTAGTTTTATCACTTGAAATTGTATTCAACAGGGTCATTGCTTTGTTTTAGATCAATCAATGTTTAATGACACTACAATTGTCCAATTATTGACAGAGCTTTTTTCATCATGCTGAAATCGAAATATTATGATGTGATGAGCATCATGAAGTGTCCATGCAATTAACTATAACATTATATTTCCACAGATACCAAATGAAGGATGATTGATATTATTGTTATTTTTTTTTTTTATTCTATTATCCTCAAGGGGGGAAATGAGTTCAAATATATATCTTTTGTCCCAAGATTGATCACTTTACACATAAACCTGAATAAAGATGCATCAATTTACAAAAGTAAAATTAGGAAATTGCATTATCAACTACAGAACATTTTTTTGCATAACTACAATTCTTGTACATTTCATTATATGTAGATTAATTGAGATTTTTCACACAATTGTTTCAAACATAATAAGCAAATTCAGGAATATTGAGAATGTTTGAAATATGTTCTTGCCAAATTGAATCACACACTACCACAGTACTCCGAATATCCCCTGTTATGATCCTTATGAGATCCAGACATCTCTTCCAGGTGCTGATTCAGGATTTACTACAGGGAGAAGTTTCTCTACATGCTAACACATGGACTCTGTGGACCAACAGCTTTTCTGAATTAGCATCAATTGAGATCATAAACCTGTCTCTTGGATTGTGACAAATCGGAACAGAAAAATAGGTTTAAATAGTTCATTTAATTAGCTGCATGCAACTTACTTGCACTCAGACATTCAGAACAAGACTTTCAATTCTTTTAAGAAATGCATGCCATAATAATAATAATAATAATAATAATAGCTTTTTTATACCGCGCATATATCCATGACAAAGCATGCTCAAAGCGCCATGAGTATTATTACCCTGGAGGGATAGTATTTTCGGTGCCGCCGATTAACAAGCACTTCGCGCGACCGTATAGGTCCATACTTCCCCCTTGTTCAGGTACCCATTTGTACAGCTGGGTGAACTGAGTGCAATGTGGATGAAGTGTCTTGCCCAGGGACACAACACAGAATGAGACCCAAGTCACAAATTGTTGGTGTCTCCACCGGGATTCGAACCCGGGTCTCTGGCGTGAGAGGCGAGCATGCTAACCACTACACCACTGTGCTCCACAGTCCTGTACCATGTTTTCAATATTCTGAGTCACACAAGTTGCCTCATTCTGATGATATAGATTTGATTCCTATGAAAAGGATTCAAACGATTTTTGCACGATCTAAAGGTCGAACATGAAATGAATGTTATATTTCTTTTTTTCTAACAACTTGTGATAAATAACTGTCATCCTTCCTTGAACAATAGTAAAGTCGTGGTATCATTTGCACATCTATCCTAAATAGAATTTGCTCATAAGCAAGCTTCAAGAATTATTCCTCTTATAGGTTATTTTGACTCCACAAGATTAACCAGGTGTAACTCTCCTATTGACGCTAATGAAGTATTTCTAATTTGTACAGAATGGGCGTCAGCTCGTGTATAAATCTCCGCAATTAAAGAAGTGAGTCAGCGGAAAGTGCTGACACAATGCAGGAGGCTTTGTACGCTACATTTGATTGCCATCTTGACACTAAAATTAGCAGTGGCACACAAACAATGGTGTTCTCTTACAAAGAACTTTATTATTCGACATTAAAACACCTAAATTATCAATTAATGTTTGATGTTCAATCTTTAGATCCATTTTTGGCAAGTAATTTTCAAGTTATAGGGCGAGGCAAATTAGTATATCTTAATGTCTATAACATTCAGTCAGAATGGGTTGTGTGAGAAGTAAAGGAAGACCCGAAATCAATCTCCGAAGGATGCAGAGGTTTGTTAATGGAGCACATTCAATTGTCATTAGTGATCAACTAACCCTTTACTTCATAGTCGTTAGATAAGCTGGTTATGGAAATGATAACATAGTTGCAATTAGTTCTTTATAATACTTCCGAATAGCTGATAAACAAAGGATACAGTACAAAAGATACACATTCATATGACCTAGTATTTGAGGACACACTAATGGTGATCAAGTAAATGAGCAACATCTACACATTAACAAAGTGAATTACTTCGTACTCATTATGATGTGTTGACCAGTTCTTATATATGGTCTGCAGATTAACATGCCTTTCGGAATGAAAGATGAATATGACAATATATGCTTCGAGCATTGTCCAGAGAAGGGAAGAGGCAGAATAATAGCTTTAAAGTAATACTGCCGAACATTACTACACTTGCTTAAAGGACAAACAGACCTACTAAAACAGGATTCCAACTCGTTTGACCTCTTTTAACATTGGATCGGTATCTGACATAAATATATCAGCCTTATCTACGGGTACATTGCTCAGTTGGCAAGAGCGCCGGTCTAACGTTGCTGAGGGATTTTGTTCGAATCCCGTCCAGGCGTTAGATGTAAAAATTCTAGAGTTCACCTCTGTTAGAACTCTATAAGTGTCACCCTGGAGCCCAGGTATGTAGTGCAACAAAAATTGCGCACATGAAAGATCCCACGAATTCATGTCAGTGGCTAAATGGTGGATACATGAACACGTGCATACGCCGAGCTGTCGATGATCAGCGTTCAGCAGTGTTGGACAAACTGCTGTGACTATGTGTCTCAGTTCACCCAGCGGTTAGTGGGTACCCTGTGAGGCATAGAATGGTTTGTAGCCTGAGCGCTACATATGGATGCTGGTTGAATACTCCCAAGAGAGTTGAATTGGAAAAAATGATCGGACGGTAAAAGAATCATTGATCCGGGGAAACAACAAGCAACTTGAGCAACCACGAGTAGATGGATATGCGCGCTATGTAAATATTCACATAATTAAAAACAATTTTCAAATGGCTCTGATCAGTTTTAGGGTTCAACAATTTATACATGTCTAGTGACAGACACCTATTATTCTCGCCAACATCAACAATTCTATTATCTCTGCTGCTATATAGACGATACTTTGGCAAGGTTCATTCCAGATAATATTTATAATTTTCAAGAAGTAGTAAACCAATTAAATCAAAAACATTTTGTCATAAATGGACTTATATCGACAACCAATCTCAATCATATCGTTTGATTATTCTACATGATTTCACAAACACTTTGTAACCTTATTTGACACAATTTTTTTATCTGAAAGTGAAAATCACACAAGCCATTTCAAATCTCTTTGAAAACTGATTACTCGTGGTAGTGAATAAATCAAACATGGAACACAATATGACTTAGGAGATTTTCCTCTTTAGTACATAAAAAGTTAACGAGCATTCACTGAAATTTCCCCTTGATGTTTAAGATTATTAGCACCATTATTTTGTTACAAGAATAATCTCGTTTGTCAAAACAATTATTTCCTTAATCCTTTTTAAATATATATGAAAATAATCTAAATTTTAACTTTTCCTCAATCATTTTGTTTGGAAGTTTAAAAGCCTAAAAGAGCAAAAACATGATCATTTGATCATCAATTGGAATAAAATTCGAATTAGATATTAAAATCCACCTTATTGGTTTGGTTATTGCACAAGAACAGCCCGAGAGAATTTCTGTAATTTTATGGATAGAATTTATTGGTAGAATATGTGACATAAACCTCTTCATTCCACAACCCCAACATTGCCTTGTTATCAACATACATCTCTCATTTTTCTTATCAACTGCCTTTGATGTGCATCTTATTCATTGGTTAAACATTTTGTTGGAAAAAAAGATGATTGAAAATTTTCAGATACCATGATATCACATGAACATTTATGTATATAGTTTATAAGTTGCTTGAAGGTTACATAAGATCCTTTGTGCTTGTCGTACCAGGATGAATTTCTTAAATCATTGTTTATTTCCTGAACTTAAAAAGCATATATCAATAAATCGTTTGAAATATACAATCTTCAATGAATATGTTTTGATGATGCAATTGAATTTATAATTATACAAGTGTTATTTTTTCTAATAGATTTTTTTAAAGCAAAACGATTATTCAACTACGAGTTGGAAATTCATATCATTTTTGCAAAGATTTTAAAAAGGGAAATACATGTAGAATTTTTGATTAAATAGCATTTTCTTATTTCATGAATACTTTATTGTCACTTACTTACAACTACCTTTCACCCCTGAAAGTGAAGTTGACTCACCTTCTTAGAATTGGTAGAGGAATGTTGTTGTCCGATGTTGATTGCTGTGATTGCAAGAGTTATCTCACTTGTTTGTAAATTTTATCAACACATAATATGTGTTTGTTCGAAATGTAAAGATTAAACATATGTCTACAACTCATAGTATAAATCTAGTTTATTGCAAAGTGTGGAAATATGAGTGTACAGATAACTGGCAAATGTAATGTTTTTTTTACAAATGCGTCAGTAGTTTCAGCACCCTTGACCTTGTATCGCAATGCTGGATATCAATTGGCCAACCGTAAGCAATTAAACTAGTTTTATTTCCTATGCTCTTCACGATAAGGATGTGTCCAGGAGCAATCTTTGGAACTTTCCTATGTTCGTATCACACCACATAAGTTAATTGTTGTTGAGTATATCCCGTCAATGACTATTACATGAACGTTGTAAGTACGTAGACATGTCAACTGATGACCGTAGTCATTCTGCTCTCCACATGTTTATCTTGCACATTCACAACTGAATTGTTTGGAGTGTGAACTCCAACTGTGAAGAAAATGGAATCTGTCTGTCTGTGTCTACATCTGTCTCTTGACACAAACAATCATTCAGAGATATAGATCATGACAGCAGAATCTATACTAACTCTCAACTCGATTGTAACAAAGAGATGTGTTTTGGTACTTTAGGAATGCTTTACCAATGCTTAGGTAAATCACAGATGCACATAAACATGCTGTAGCACATAAAACATGTTTGAATATTTCATAACCCCATCTCTTAAAAGCGCATTGTTCAAAATACACAAACACCTTAGAGAAAGTGTCCTTTGCCAGATTTTATATAACAAGATTTGTAACTGTAAGTAATATAGAATGTGCAACAGGGAATTCACATTCTGACTGTAATAATGTCACCATCAGCTCCATAAAGCTATATTACAAGTTTACGATTTCATGAAAATAGAATTAGATAAGAAATCACCAAAAAAGAAAGGAAAATAGTATGTTTGATTAACAAGTTTAATGGTTTGCTGTCGCCACATGTTGAAACATTAAGTACTCATTAACTGAAGTGTTTTTTCTCTACAACCCTCTTCCGACAGGGCCGACAGTGCTTAGATCAACAGGGGCAGGTCTTGTATCAAACAAGGGATTTCATTGTAAACCTATTGTTAAAATTTCATATAATGCTCCTTAATCATATCTTATTCATCTACCAAAACAGATGTCGAAACAATCATTGAAAGTCAAGAATTCTCCAAGCTTTACACAAATATCAATTTTAGAAGTGTTGAAACGTTTGAAACGTTTCCGAATTCATACTTGTTTTGATCACATAGTTTGCTTTTGATATATATTTTTTCGATGTATTCGGAAGGTACATTTAGAAAGGGATTATCCAAAATGATTTAACGTTATAGGTCACTTTCTTTCTAAATGCATCTTTATACATCAACATTATACATCTTCTTATCAAGTAACTTTTAATTTCTGTAAGAAATATACTGTCTACCTCTGCAACTTATTCCCACAGACAATATACAAAATGAACAGAATCCATTGAAGTGAAAATTAACAGAAAAGAGGACGGTACAAATTCCCTTTGATCACGATGGTCAATCAGCCTGCAAAGTTTATTCTAAAGAATCTCTTATGTTCTATCACTGCCCAATGCTATCAGGAACTAGCTGTATACAGAGAGAAAAGAGAATAAAATATCTCGTTCCTGGAATAGAAGCATGACATATTTTATGTTGTTAAGAATAACAATAGAATACCTCATATGAACATATGAATTTTCCAAGAAGGATTTTTATAACTATCCTGTTAGCTGTGATAACATATTAACAAATCATTGCAAATATATTCACAAGGAGACCCGACAACGAGCATAACAAAGGAGTGATTGTCTCAATTACATGTAACCTCGAACAAAGACTCATCGCGACTCATTTCCAAACTGATATTTTCATAAAGATGGGACTGCAGGTGTCGATATGAATTTCCTGAAATCATATTCCTTGCTCTCCGTTCATGTTGATCCTCCTACAAGCGTGTCTACTGCTATATGCACTGGTTGCTACTCTCAGTTTGGTTTCTTCGGACTCTTAGGTTATGACTGGGCCTAATGTTTGCAGCAATATTAAAACAGGTCTTTCAAAAATTTGACCATTGAGCTTTTGCTAAACACCTGGATTTTATGTTCTAGGATATGTATTGATAAAAAATCATTGGAATTCGTTACCAGATAAAAATTTGAATGTTGCCTCATACGGAAAACCTCCTCAGTCGGTCCATTATCTGAGGAAAGTTATGTCATTGACAATGTTGATGTACCAATTTGCTTTTAAATCTCCTCTGAACAATCAATTAAGCAGATTTGCGTGAGCTGAATGTTGCAGTTCACACGTACACTGTGTTAGCCGAATGTAATTTTTTGGAATGAAATTAAGGTTGACATCTTCATTTGTCCGACAGTAACCAATACTTTCTTAGAGTTTCTCAAGTTCTAATTCTCGATTTTACAATACCACTTTATTATGTAGTTCGGACACAGGAACCCGATATTGTAAATAAAATGTAGGTAAAACGTGGGTAAGAAAGACCCGTCCCCTCTATAAATAGAGTAAAGGAATAAAGGCATCCATGTTGCCGATCTCGACTCGCTTCCGAGTTTTGTCAAAATTATCGCTTCAAATTGGTGACATCTCATACACATACACAAGAACCTCTCAGTTATACATTTCTCTGCAAAACTTGGCTTATTTCCAACACATGTCACCCTTCAAATAACTTTTATATTTATTTAAATTCGCAAAACGACCGCAAAAACCTCTGGGGTGAACGTTACTCCGCACCAAATGCCCCTCGAGCGATCTGATAGGTCCGTTAAACGTAAGGGCGATTTTCTCTAGATAATTTCTAAAAGTCGCGCAAAATTTAAAAGGCGATTTTTATTGATGTTTCACCATTTTCAAGCCAGGTTTTGACAATGGAGTCAAAAGATTTTTTATTTTGGTATTTGGAATCATCTTTGCACTAGGGGATTGTCACGTCACGTTCTTGTCGTCACACACTGTAGAATTATTAAATGGAAATTCCCATTTCATTATCTAAAAAAGAGAGGTTCAAAATGTGTTTATCTCATGTGTATAATTACAAGAATTAATAAATATCTAAATAATTCATAATACAAACTTTTACATATCAGTAAATCTAAATTGATGTATTATTACCAATATATCAGTGAATTATTTCAAGTGAATAAAGCACAACCAAAAGATTTAGTTATACAAAAGTGTATCAAACACTATTAACACAATCTGTGAAATGATAACTTTTTTCTGAAAATTGTGATTTGATGGTTCTTACCAGTTACGTTATGTAAAAGATAGTTTAAGCATATGTTTTATTAATGTCAATTTGGCATCAAAGAAATACTCTTTTATACCAAAACTGTAAATGCATATTTTTGTTAACATAATGAACAAAATGCTGGCAATCATAAATATACTTTCAGACAGATTTGTTTTGTAAATGTTAATTTAACATTATTTCAGAATAAACAGCCGATTGATAAACGTATTGAATTTTTTTTGATGTTTGGGGATGTTGTTGTACATGACACTGAAAACTGAAAAGCACAAATATCAGAATAAAACATCAGAAATTAATAACTAGATATATGACATTAATATTTAGATAAATAACTGTGGAAAATCACTCTTATGTTTCTTCTCATCACTGGACAGAAAGTTTGACATATTCATTGATACTTTCTTTCAATTTTTACGTAAACAAACAAGACAGTATAACAGGTGCCTGCCCAATGATAACAACAGAATGTGTAATTTCTACTAAAGATAAAGCACTCTTCTGATCAGAAATTGATAGCGAAATCATTCCCGAAACATTGCACTGTCCAAACCATGCCGTTTTGTTTGTTATGCAATGCTTAAAATAAATTCGCCTAACGGACCAATCAGATAGCCCTAGAGGCATTTGGTGCGGAGTAACGTTCACACCAGAGGTTTCTGCGGTCGTTTTGCGAATTTAAATAGATATAAACGTTATTTGAAGGGTGACATGTGTTGGAAATAAGACAAGTTTTGCGGAGAAATGTATAACTGATGGGTAATTGTGTATGTGTATGAGATGTCACCAATTTGAAGCGATTATTTTGACTAAACTCGGAAGCGAGTCGAGATCGGCAACATGGATGCCTTTATTCCTTTACTCTATTTATAGAGGGGACGGGTCTTTCCTACCCACGTTTTACCTACATTTTATTTACAATATCGGGTTCCTGTGAGTTCGGAGTCAGACCTTCACGGTCGAATAACAACTTCACATTCGACCAACTTTACGCAAGATATTTTCATCATCAAAGCAGGGATGTGTTTTATGGTCTCTATTGGTGTGACATGATGATGTTTCAAGATAGTGACCCTGATGTAGAAACTAGGCGTCAATGGCAATGTTGGTTGCACACTTCTCGCGTTCTTTTTAAAAAGAATTCGTCAACATGACCCAAAAGGCAGTGATATGGTGCTATGGTGAACATTCTAATACCAGTCAACTGCAAACTGTGAATTAACATTTTCAATCCGACGTACTACAACGTTTCCATTTTCAAAACTCGTTGCAAATTATGACCTTGAAAAATTAAATACAAAGTTCAAAACAACGTTTCCCTTTGTGTTTTATTGGCTTTACATAGTCTTAATCTAACGCTAACGTCTTCCAAAGCTTCTTAAAGTTAAAAAGAAGGTATGATTTTGTCTTGCTACTGCTTTGAATCTGTAAATTATCATTAAACGATCACGTTTTGAAGGAATCATTGTTTTGTGTTTACACTAATCTCAAATTTTCAAAATCACGTGCGTGTCTTTTACTTGTACTCGTGATCTTTTCACGTCTATGTGAAATTTCATCTTATAGAATAGAGTGACAGACAACCAATGGTGTTTCCTATTTAGTGCTGAATCACATTGTCAACTCATGATATTATCTTGTATCATGTTTGTTATGTATAATTGTATTAAGTTAAACAAATGTCCTGAAATGTTCATAATCTTAATCCGCTGAAGCTGACATTAAGCAACTTCTGATGCCCGAATATGTTATCATCAACCGTCTAAGGCAAATAATACCTTAATTAACAGACCTAGCTCAATGGACCGAGGAAAGTAAATAACTTATCATTTGAAGCATTTTGAGGTTTTTCAGCATCTTTGAATTTTTAGTTTTGTCCCTTTAGTTTGATATAAGAAAGTGTAATACTTAAAGGATACTTTTTGTAAAATTTACAAAACCTGATTAATCACGTAAATAATATTCTTACCCAAGCGGGCAAGGATATGCCGAGTATTAAAGTTTGCATAATGGTCATGGAAATTAAAGTTTTTCTAAAAATAACTCGCATTTTGATTGGTTGACGGAACTTTTTGCATCCATTTATGATTCGCATGGATCTTCTATTTCAGTTGAGAGATATAGCTGAAAAATCTTATATTTAAATTGCGAAAGTCACACATTACTAAAACATTTTTAATGCGAAATCAAGACCTTCTGACGTTTTCTTTGCCGTAAATACAAGTTTAAATCTTCAAGGCAGCGCAAGGTGGGAGAGTCGCCGGCCGAACTGTCGTTAGGTCATAACTCTATGACGTCATTAAACATGACGTCAACAGTGACGTCATACATTCCTCACTAGGCTTGTCAAACCTAACGAAAGCTAACGACGTCTTACTTTTTCTTTTCGGTTGTGCGCGGTCAATAAAAGCGATTTTTTATGATATGAGACGATGTTGTTTTTGATATAATGTGACATCAATATAATAAACTATTTCAAATAAGATCTTGAATTGCGAACTTCTTAGAGACGCCCATCTTGAAGTAGTGAGCAAATTTATGAATGGCGTATGATAACAATTTGTACTTTACCGGCCGAGCGCAGTTTTTTAATGTTTCTCTTTTCCCCCCGTTTTTACGCATCAAAGTTATCTTCGGTAAGAAAAAGAATAACCAACTCGATGCTCGGAATTATGGATTATCTGTCCCTCGTGAATTATTGTGTCAAACTCCTCGCTGAAGCTCGGAGTTTATCACAATAATTAACTCAGGACATATAATCCGTAATTCCTCGCAACTCGTTGATTATTCTTATAATAATAATAATAATAATAATAATAATAGAGATGATGGAGCCGGGCAAACTTTTATTCTTAGCAAAGAAGTAAATAGCGACCAATGGATGAAATGACAAAGTGACTTTTGATAAAGTAAGCAATGCAAGCATAGCTGTCCTACATTTCGAGAATCTTTGCCTAATTGTTAAACTTCATCTAGAATTATGTCAGGATGAATTGTATGATTTGAAAAGCAATCTCACAATTGAATTTCAAGGTCATGACAACGAATGACATTTGTATGATGATTTGAACGACGTACCTTTTGTCACAATTGACGTCAATGTGCAATTCAGATTGTTGACTGGCTGTCTAAGAAGTCTGTATAGCAGCCGTTCTTGGTCTCCATCAGTTAATTACTGTAATTCAAAATTGCAAGTCCAGACAGGAGAGGTTATCAGAAAAACTTGTGATAAGCTCAACAATGTGGTAGATTCTACAATAGGAATCAATAGCTCACGCTCCTCTACAACCACAGTGTGACATCTGCATGAGTGCAATCCCCTGCCCCAAATTATTCCAGATACATTTGGCATGCATAAATGATGAACAAATATCTGTATTTACTGCAGGGAGAAAAGTTTACTGCAGGGAGAAGATTCTCTACATGCTTACAAATGGATTCTGTGGACCAAGAGCTTTTCCAAATTTCCATAAAATGAGTTCGTAAACCTGCCTTTTGGATTGCAACAAATCGGAACATCCCTGGAAATACACATATTCATCCTAAACAATAATTATCATATTCAAATCTCGTGCACATGCAACTTACTTGTACTCAGACATTTAAATCAAGACTTTCCATTATTTAAAAAAAATGTTTGTAAATATTCTAGGTCACACAAGTTTTGGCTAATTCTGATGATAAAGATTTGATTCACATGGAAATGATTCAAACAATTTCTACACTATCTAAAGGTCAAAATGAGATGTATGATATTTTTCTTCTTTCTAAACATCTCATGATAAATAACTGCACATCCTTTCTTGAACATAGTAAAATCGGGACATCATTTGCACATCTATCCCAAATAGACTTTACAATTCCCTTGAGCACGCTTTAAGAATTATTCCTCTAATGAGTCCTTTTGAGTCCACAGGATAGACCAGGAGTAACTCTCTACGCTAATGTATATTTCTTATTTGTACAGAATGCTCACCAGCTCGTGTATTAGACTCAGTATTAAAGTGAATGAGCGGAAAATGCTGATACAATGAAGGCTTTGTATGCTATCAGCGGAAAATGCTGATACAATGAAGGCTTTGTATGCTACATTTGATTGCTATCTCCACACTAAAATGAGCTGGGGCACATAAACAATGGCCTTCTTTTACAAAGAACTTTTCGCTATCATTCAACATTAATACACCTGAATTATCAATTATTGTTTAATGTTGAATTTTTAAATCTTTTTTTATTGGCAAGTAGTTGTCCAGAAATAGGGCGAGGCATAAAGTATGTCTTAGTGACAATAACTGTCAGTCTAGCAGTGTCACAGAATGGCTGAGTGAGCAGTAGAGGGAGAGACAACTAATCTAATGATACGATTTAGTCAAAAGATTTAGTCAAAAGATTTAGTCAAAAGACCGGAAATCAATCTCTGAAGGATGCAGAGGTATGTTAATGGAGCACATTCAATTGGCATTAGTGCAAGTGATCAACATTGCCTTTACTTCATAGTCGTTTAATAAGCTGATTATGGAAATGATAACATAGTTGCAATTAGTTCTTTATAAAACTTTCAATTAGCTGATAAACAAACGATAAAGTACAAAAGATAGTCATCCATATGACCTAGTATTTAAGGACACACTAATGGTGATCAATTCAATGGGCAACATCTACACATTAACAAAGTGAACTACTTCTTACTCATTAATCTAGTGTTGTTGACCAGTTCTTATATTTGATTTTTGGTCTGCAGATTAACATCCTTTTGGAATGAAATGTGGATGTGGCAATATTTGTAGGCTTCGAGCATTGTCCAGAGAAAATGCAGAATAATAGCTTTAAAATAACGCGGACGAACATTACTATTCCTGTTAACAGGACCTACTAAACAGGATTCCAACTCGTTTGACCTCTTTTAGCATTGGAGCTTTATCGGACATAAATATATCAGCCTTCTGAACATATTTCAAAATGCTCTGTTCAGTTTTAGGGTTCAACAATTTATCTATTTATACATGTCTAGTGACAGACACCATTTATTCTTGCCAACATCAACATATCAATTAACTCTACTGCTTTACATAGGATACCTTGAAAATGTTCATTCCATATAGTATTTTGAACTTGTATGAAGTATTAAAAAAACTAAATTTGTCAAAAATGGACTTGATAACCGTTCTAAACCTTATTGTTTGATAAGTCTTCATGATTTCACAAACACTTTGTCCCCTAATGCGACACAAAACTTTTATCTAAAAGTGCAAATCACACCATCGCTTTTAAAACTGATTACTCGTGCTAGTGAATAATTCAAACATCTAACACGATATGGCGTAGTGGATTTTTCCATTCAGGACACAAAAAGGTAATGGGCATTCACTGAAATTTCCCTTTGATGTTGAGGATTATTAGCACCATTATTTGATTATCAGATCAATCTGATTTGGCTAAACAAGTATTTCCAAAAACGTTTTGAAATATCTATGGAAAAGAAATCTAATCTAAAATTCAACTTCTCCTTTATAATTTCCTTTGGAATTAAGAAAGCCTAAAACAGTGAAAACAAGAGCATTTGATAATCAGTTGGATTCATATTGGAATCAGATATATAGATCCACATAATTGGTTTGCCTAACCTACCCTTATTGCACAAGAACAGCCCTAGAGATTTTATGTAATTTTGTGGATGGTAGAATGTGTGACATAAACGTTTCATTTCACAATCTCTTGTTATCAATATGCATCTCTCATTTTCCTTATCAACTGCCTTTGAAGTGCATCCAATTCTTGAAGAATACATAACTTTCTGGAAATCAGAAGTCTGTATAGATGATTTACAAACCATTTTCAGTTATCACAATATCACCATGAACATTGTTGAAGTTTATCACTTGCTTAAAGCAGTGTTGCTTAAAGATTACATCAGTATCTAGAAAGTCGAAAGTTTTTATTACCAGCATGAATTTCCTTAATCATTCTACATCTCCTGAACGCTGATCAAGAACACTCTTGCAATCTGTTTCAAGGGATCTTTGATTTCTGGCAATTTTGTGATAATGCAATGGAATTTTTAGGTCCTATCTTGTCGTATACATTTCTTTTAAAGCAGAACAATTCTTAAGATATGAGTGAAAATTTCAGTCACTTGAATTCATTTGATTTACATCACCAGGAATGATTTAGTTTCACTGTTTGTTTATCATTTCATTCGTTTACGATGTCATCAGGAAATCTCTGATTTGATCTTAAGTCTCCATAAGTAAAAATATAACAAGTATGAAAAGGGTCCTACGTAGTGTTCAATTTAAATAGATTTAGATCAACAGGTTTTCTATTATGACAAACAGTATGATCTAACATAAAACCTGTTATCTTAATTTATCTAGATTGACATATTGTTCGGATTAAACCAAACAACACTGGTATCATGCAAAGAAATAAATATAATTGTGTGACAAATGGATTAAAAACTTTACATGCATTGTTTACCAAGTGTCCAGACGCACTTTGCCTTGTCATTATAACCTTTATCTTCTCTTTTAGTTAAAATACTGTCACAGAAACAGGGTGATTTCTTTTCACTTATTTTCTGCTTCGATTGAATCTGATGTGAAAGTGTGAAAGCGATCATTTTTGCCAAGTTGCATAATCAAATTATGAGCCACTCCCTCAATTACTGTCATTTAAACTCTCTTTATTTGATTGACGACATGGTGGATGAATAGTATCAAATTTTATTACCATTAGGCTAATGTCAAATATCTTACCTGTAAGATAAAACCTTCAGACACATGTTTTATATTAATGCAGTCACTGTAGTTTACTTCCAGAAAAAGAAATAAAATGCTTTTTGTATTTCTCGACCAATGAAATTCAATTCCTAAAAATGTTACGATTACTTGGGTTTTATGATATCTTAATGCATGACATGAATATGAAGTATTTTGTCTATTAAGATAAAAGTGTCAAAAATGTGCATTATTGCATTAAATTTAAATAAACATGCTATAAGTTACGTCACAATGACACATGGATGATACACAACGCAAGCTATGAGTGAATTGGTAGGAATAGTAGTCTGCAACACGTGTTTATTACGGCCCAGTCACTGGAACACAACACATCTTTTCATAAAAAAACATGTATGTTTTTATCATCTAATGTACAACAAGTAAAGCAAATAGAAAAGAGTGTTTACTGTACATAAAATATAACAAGTTCCCTGACCCTTTTGAGATTAAAGCTTATATTCATACATGTACTTGAGCTTGCATCAGAAACATATTTTGACTTTGAGTTATTTCTAGGTGTAAAATTGATATGTTTTGATCTCATGTAAACTCCTACAAAGTGATATACATGCATATATATTTTTTAGCTAAAATCTTATTTCTTGAATACTTTGTCAGTTTCTTACAACTACCTTTCACCTCTGAAAGTGAAGTAAACTCACCTTCTGATAATTGGTAGAGGAATGTTATTGCCCGATGTTGATTGCAATGATTACAAGTTTTATATCATTTTCTCTTATTAACAGAAAATCTTTTTTTGTCCCAAATGTAAAGAGTAAAACTATTTCTGCAACTTCAGAGTATAAATCTAGGTCATTGTGAAATTTTGAAATATGAGTGTACAGATTATTAGTAAATTTAGTGTTTCTTTTACGAACGCGTCAGTTTGTTTGAGAGTTGCATTGTTTGATGTTTTTGACCCAAAGTATTTTCCTTTGTTTCAGAATTGTTCTTCAAGCTTTATGTACCTCTGTTGTAAAATCGATCAACTTGTTCAACTTAAAAGTAATACATGATTAGAAGAAATCCAAGTTTCAGTTGTTTTTTTCTATTCACTCAAATGCCGGGAGCATGAGAGCTTTCTTGCCGTTTGTGTATCGTTCAAAAGTGACATTTTCATTTTAATTGAAATCGTAAATAACCGTAAAGACGCATTTGAAATGTTGAATTCTTGTTAAAAAGTTATTCCGATCATTGAAATGAAGATGTACGTCTCTAAATTGTTGGTCACATATTTAACAGGATGGCTGAAACGAAACGAAACCTGCGATATGCAGGAATGTGTTGGTTAAGTCAAGCTCTGGTCAAACCTGATATTAAACTACATTGTATGTCAATGAAATGATTAAAGGAAGCTGTAACAATTTGAAGCAGATTTAAACTGTTGTCAAAAAGATCCAACAGAGTTAAGAGTATGCTGTATGAGCAACTGTATTCTAGGTTCGATTTTTTTGTACAAGTTGTGATTAATTGCATATGCCTTAATCTATTGGCAGTGTACTACCGAACATATGCATATGCATGTGCTATTGAGATATTTTTTTTAGGTTGAGTTTCTGTACTGATAGAAAAACTAACCAAGTGACCTAAAGTAACTGATGTGAGTATGCAAATGCATGATATATCGTCTATACAGTTTTACAGGTTATAAGGAACAATATGGTCATGCGTATTTTCGTATTTAGGTTTAATGTTGTGTGCTGAATATGTTTTGATTATTCCTATATAAGCAAGTGATGCTCGGGTGATTGATATAACTTTATCATCTGTTAATTTCAGACTTCATAACATTGATAAAAACAGGTAAGTAATTACTTTTGTTTTGTCAATAGAATCGGGAATTGTAAGCCAAATATTTTCACTAAAAGTCGGAGTTTAAAGAATTAGTTTATTCGGTGATGATAATGTTTGGTACTTCAAATAACTATAAAAATGTATATTGTGTTTCATTTTTGTCAAATATTATCTTCCCCTGCACTTATTGACAGTGTAATACCTTTAGGTCATAGACAATTGTCTCGTGTAGATTCCGTCAGATTTGGCTTAACTTGACAATGGTAAAAGGTCATTAAAAACTATTGCCATTTTAAACATATTTTATAGAGAGTGTAAGCGAACTACTATAAAGTAAAGAAAACTGTAGCCAATTGAAATGAAATAATGACAAATTTGAAAAGCTCATGCAAGCAGTCATTGGATGTTTCGATGACCAATCCTAATCTAGAATGTTGGAACTATTCTATTTCTGATCGTTTTTAATTAAATGATTTGTTGCGCAACAAAATACTGGAATAAGTATTGAATAAGTATTGAATAGCGTGAGGATACGTTTAAATAATCGGTTTGCTACTATTTGTTGCAATAGTGATTCAATATTTAACATTCAACCTTGTAGGCTATGAGGACAATCTATTCACGAGACCCATACCATCTTACATGAAAAGAAAGAAAATGTTACCAAATAATCAGTTTGAATAAATTGTAATCCTTCTTTCTGTAAAATTAATGCTTCATTCGTAGTGCCACAAAAAGAACTTTTGTATCTGACGATATCAGCTAGTCCCCATATGAGAAGAGTTAATCATACTCAGCATCAGAAATTTCATTGTTTCCTACAAAATCCATTGCATAAAATACTGACCATTTTATTCTGAAATGCTTAAATATTGTATTGATATACTGGTTTTCTGTTGTACAGAGAAGTCCACTTTATGTACGTGTACATCAATAACAATTAGATCTGCACTGAAAGATTAAATGATGTCACCACTGTGATTGATCTTCATCTTCACTTTCATCAGAAACTACATTCTAAATAGAATTATTCTATGTGAGAAACAACCGTACATATATGTTGCCGTTGTTATGTACATAGGAGAACATTAAGGCATGAGGCATTTACTGATTATTCCGTTTGTGATCAAGTTTTCTGACAAATTATACTTCCATTTAAAACGAATAATCAAAAAGAACTAAAAACAACAAAAGTACAACAAAGTTAATAGAATTCTATAAAAAAAAAAGGCTATTGTAACTAGATAAATAAGCAACAGTTTTAAAATCATTAAGAAATAAATTTCCAGGGAGTGATGACAAAAAAGGTTTGCATCCTGAATACTATTTCCATCCTTATTGTTATTGCGTAATGTTATTTACATTGTTACATGATTCGTACAGATTTATCTAAAGCAGATTGTCCCTTGGTTAGATCAATAAGGTGCTTCGCTCCTTCTCAGTCAAAGACTCTTAACTAGTAAGTCCCTTTATTTTTGGTAACAGTCACATTATTCCTCCCTCGAAAAAACTATTAGTGTCCATTTCAAAGACTTTCACTGTAGCAACAGATTCAACCAATAATCAAGAATCTGAACAAGGTCGACCATGGATGTTTTCCCCCCAGATAAAAGACAGTGATACAATTCTACCCTGAGGCAATGTCCCTACTGGGAATTACAATAAATATTTCCGTTTACATCAAGGCCGACCTTTGATAAAAGAATGTGGGTTCAACTTTTATCAGTAAGGCAGTGATAATGAGGTTACAACCTATGTGGTCGTATGAATAAATTATGTGTCTAAATAACTTCCGGTTTATGAGCCAACGTTATGACAAATACAGGAGTGGCTTACAGTTTGTGTTTTGTCACCTAGTAATTGGTTATTGTATGAATTGTATATTACATACTTATGTTTCTGGTTATACAGCTGTAGGGAGTTTGGTCCTGAACACACTGTCCTGTAGTCAGGTCTGTTTTTAAGGAAGTACAGGGTTTAGTAACCTTGAATGAAAACACATTTACACGCAATGGTTTGACTGGTGAAGTCCAGAAGAGAAGTAGTTCTTTGAAAGTACGATGAAAATGTCGATCGGCAAAACATATCCTATTCGGTAAGTTTGTCAAATTACTACTCAAAGATTGAACAAGTTTTACCATATAGCATGTTTCCGTTTAAATTATCATCAACAGATTTTCGAAGCCTTTGTAATTTTTTACGGGAAGAAGATTAAGTACACTTACAAACAAACAACCCTTTATTCTTCTACTCTCAATTGTTTGGAAATCAGTAAATGGTGAGAATACCAACTGTGAAGGAAATGTGTTACGTCTGAATATCCCTCGATCTATATCTTTCATTTGACATAAGCAATCAGACAGATATACATAGAACATAGACTAATCAAAACACAAGGGGAAACATCTCAAATAGATAGCAGATTACACAGTAACTTGTTTCCTACAAAAAGGTGATAATGCCTAGCGAGTGGCTTGGTTGAAATAACAAATTGATACATTTAACCATGCCTAATATATCATTTATTAAGTTCAATCATAAAGACATGCTTGACTGACACCGTCTTAATTTTCATGAAGAAGGAAGATATCGAAGTCGATTTCTGACAGCAGTAGTTATGTATCTGAATTCCATGAAGTCTGAAATCTAGGAGTAGGAAAACTCATTTCATATTTGTGCTTTCATCCTCCTGGAACTTTTGATGTTGTATTTAGTTCCCGACACATCTATACCTGTTCTCCAGGAAAATCACTCCATGCTGCCAGATTTGATCTAAGAACCTTTTCTCATATAAGCACACTTTCAGTATGCATACAGAACCAATCAAGAGTGGTCCTAAAACAACTTTGTAATAGGGGGAATATAGAAAGTAGCATTATGTATGAGTATACTAATCACAGTTATGTATAGCGCTGTTGTAACCTTACAATTTCACGACAAAAAAGTAATATGATATTTACATCATCAATGCAAGTATGACTGTTTGCTTAACAGGTGTTATGATTTGATTGATTTGACTGTCAGAGAGTAGGATATCCCCCCTAGACAAATGTCCCCCCAGAAAACAGGCTATATAGCAAAATTTCCCCCGGAAAATGGCTATATAGCAAAATTTCCCCCGAAAAATGGCTATATAGCTATGCTTTCCCCGGAAAACACACTATATAACCATGCTTCCCCCGGAAAACACGCTATATAGTAATATTTCCCACCAGGAAAATCCACTATATAGCCAATTGTTCGCTTTATAGTCAGATTTCCCCCATGTAAATTGAAGACTAAGGGTTAAAGTCAACCACTGTCCTTGTACATGTTGTAATGCCACACGATTTTAAACTCATGGCTCAGTGATTCCGTCTCTGTTCATTTACAAACACAAATCTCCGAGTTTTGTGTCTTATTTACTAATTCATTTATTTACAATTGTTAACTTTTCGATCAAACGCTAAAAAAGTAGCACATTGCACAGGTACAATTATTTTAACTTAAATGATTTACTCCATGATTTTTTAAAGCTATACATTTTGTATAGCCTTCTAATGTGTTGTCATGTTATTGGTTGTATTGCTTTGGGAGATTTAAAGGATGTCTATGTACTTGTGATGTTCCAAAGGCATTAATTGGAAAGGTTATATAAGAAATCAGCACAACTATATTTCTGAAGTCGGTTTCTTTCACAGCGGTTGTTCCCCTTATGATCAGTATTCATTTCACTTTGTTCATAATTGAATAATTACATATTCATACTTACTTTTGGATAAACTAAATGTTTTAACAAGCTTACCATTAAATCAGATTACACGTGTCATTGTGGTTATTTATGCGAGAAAGCGTTTCATTTGAGTGTCATTTATATGATGAACACAGAAAGACAATCTTCAACCTTTTAAAATACATATACCACTAACTTAGATTACGTGTAACTAATAGCAAGAATCCACGAAATAGTTTGGTAAAATCAGTCAATATATTAAGCAGTTGAGCAATTTATGTTAAACAGCGAACGTTTTATCTGCTTTATTTGCTCTGTAGATATATTCTACCATTTCTGTATTATATTGATAATATTACTTGAAATCCATGTAACATGTATATTGTTTTAACCCTTCCAATCTGTATTTTGTACGTGGTAAAAGGTTATCCTAATTAGGTAACTTGTTCCATAACCCATTCTTAATCGAATGAAACATGTTTAAATAATTACTAACTTAAAAGTTATAACCTGCACTGAGAACTTTAAAAGTAACCTTAGGACATGTACATATTTTTAATGTTTGTTCTTAGTTATTATGACGCTGTCGGAATTCGAACCTGTGACCATTTTCTCTTCAGTCGGAGTCGGAGTCTTTCTGTAGAGGGGGGAAAACTGACTCTAAAGCGGAAAACGGGCTATATAGCCATATTTCTCCAGGGGAAATTTGGCGATATAGCCAATTTTCCGGGGGGAAATTTGTCTAGGGGGGTATTCCTACTCTATGACACCTGTTGAATAACTGAATGATATATTTGAATAGATATACATTGAAACCATGTAAGAATAAGGATTGAATACTACTATGAACATTTTCCTATAGAAGCATTTTACATATTTTGTTGATGATCTGCTCGTTTGCTGTCCTACCATATTAACACAAGATTGGAAATATTTCAAGGAAGAGACACGAAAGCAGCACCAAGTACTGACAAAATAGTGAATGTCATTTCTTAATTACACTTAATCTTGTCCAAAGACTCATCGTGAATAAAAGAACATTATCAAACAGTAGGCCTGTGGGTGTCGAAACGAACTATCTGAAAGTCTATTCACTGATCTCTTTACAAGTTCATCCTCCTACAAGGTTGTCACCTCCTGTCATTAATGATTACTCGTTTGGACTAAGATTGTAACGTTATGACTAGTTTCAACAATGTGAGCAGTATGGAAACACGTCTTTTATCATCAGAATCAGTTCTTGGATATGTGTTGATAAGATGACATGGTAATTCATTACCATATAGATTGAAATTGAATATTGCTTTCGAAAATGTTGTCACTATTTGCAACAACAATTTTAGTATGCATGATGCAAATGTCCAGTAATGAGTTTTAAGGGGGCAGTAGCACGTTTTTTGATAACTTTATATTTCAAATGTTTCACTGATAATTGTAAGTTAATGCTTAATGTATTATTTTGACATTGTCAAAAATCTCATTACACAAACCAATCATCGACAGTTAGAGGACAAAGCATGAAGATTAATGTAACATTAAACTTAAAACATTCTGCAGATTTGAAACAAAAGGTTTATTTGACTTTGCACAATTTGTTTTCAGAACCTACAGAAGATTTGAAAAAAATCGATATTTAAGCGAATTTCACAGTGTACATCGTGAAATAGTAAACTGATTGAGTTTCGGCTTATTTCAAACAATTTGTATTTAAGTTATATAAATCTATTCCGAATTTCTTAAGTTTATGTCAAATATTTGATAAATACGGCTATTCTAAAATCGTTTCATCTGTGTTGCTCTGGGGTATATTTTCTATAGATTGTGATATTTAAGAATATCAATGAGAATTAAATGTGTGTCAAGGCATACTTGGATTATATTTCTGGAAAGCCAGCTAAATCTATTGTTGAGCTGATGTTGATTTATTTATTTCCACAAAATCTTGAATCTGTTTGATAGAAACTTAACGTTGATTCATCTAAACCATTTACAATATTTTCACGATTTCATGAAGGTACTTTCTGTTCAGACATACGGCTAATTCAATAGGGTATTTTATCTTATAGAAGGAAGTTACAGACAGCCCCATGGTGATTCTAATTTGATGCCGTAATCTCATGATATCATCTTGACAGGAAATCTATTCAATCGTAGTTCCATTACACAAGTGACAGAGTTTACATTTGAATATGAGAACCTCAGTAATCTAGACATGAAATCTTCTTAACTTTTCACCCTGCTCCCTGTCCCCTGATTTAGTGATTCTTGCTAGATGAACTGATATATAATCACATAAACTCTTAACTGTACTCTCTGTGTGTCGCTGTTAGCATATTGTTCAAGAATAATCATCTTCATTGCCTTTGAAGGAGCACATTTTGTTACGTTAACTAGACATCTTATATTTTAGAAATTGCAAGAAATATTTCAAAATGAAAAATAGTAGTTTTAAAACGATTTTACCATACTTGGTAATGCTATGTGAAAACATTCAATTCCCTACCTAAAATTGTTCACACTGAAATGACACCAGGAGGTTTTTGCTAGAAACTTGCATATTTTCGAAACGATCATGATTGAGGATGATATATTTGGCCTGAACTATTAATCTTTGTTAGGAAATAAAAAATTAATAACAAACATGTGTTTCTTCTTTTCTTATATACGCACATTATCAAACGGTGTTCGTAAGGGCCGATTTAGGTCACATAACAAACAATTCATAATGTTAAACTGACTGCAGGGTCGGTACAATAACTTCAACTCGGAGAATGGTAGTTGCTCCGATGACAGACAGTGACCGTTATCATTTTCGTTGAAAAAAAAGTGAAACGTGAAGCTATGTTTCCTTTGAACAACTAGATTGTTTTTAATGCTAATCAATCCTGTTGAATTATGATGAATAACGTTGAATGTTTCAAAATGACAAAGTGACTTTCAACAAGTGAACACTGTAAATGAAGCTTTTCTGTATTGAAAGGAACTCTACTTCTTGCAATTGATGAAGAAAAAGTATGTCAGGATGAATAGTAGGACTTGTAAAAAACTAATCTCACAATTGAACTGCAAGGTCATTACACTGAATGACATTTGCATTATGATTTGAACGACGTTTCTTTTGTCGCACTTGACGTCAATGTGCAATTCAGATTGTTGACTGGCTGTCTAAGACCTCTGTACAGCAGCCGTTCTTGGGTGTCCATCAGTTAATTACTGTAATTCAAAATTGCAAGTCCAGACAGGAGAGAAGGTTATCAGAGAAACTGGTGATAAGCTTGACAATGTTCTGCTCTGCGGTAGAATCTAATAACCTCCCTCTAACTATGGTGGGAATCAATAGCCCACGCTCTTGTCATCTCTCTTTCCACCCACAGTGTGCCATGTGAATGAGTGACATCACCTGCCCGTTCACCATTCTGGAATGCATAACCACTTAACAAATATCTCATGTTTTGTATCCAGGCACGTCTTAAGCCATTGGCTATGATTTCCAAATGGTAATTATATACTATCAATTATCTTGCAATTTCCAAATTTGTATTTCTATTGATGTACACTGAAAATGAATTGTGATTATTGTAGGACACAAAATGCATCTTATCCTAAACACTTCTTGGAGAGTAATTGAAACGCAATTGAGCTGATCGTTCAGTCTTAAGCTTCCATTGGAATATATTGAATCTCTTTAGAAATATTTTTAACACTCAAAACAGAAGATGTGTTGGATCAAGCGATTTCTACTTGGTAACGTGACAGTACATTGCACAATACCCTATCATTGTCCAATTATTGACAGAGCTTTAACATGATGAAGTGATGACATATCATGATAAGTTAAGCATCACGAAGAATCAATGCTATTAAATTCTCAACTTCAAAATATAATGCAAAATTTTTCACAGAAACGTAAAGAAGAACGATTCCTATTATGCAATTTGTGTAGTGTAGCACTCGTATTATGGGATTCTCTATTCATTGACAAGCACATTGTGACGTTGAAGTCTTCTACCAATGGGTGATCTAAAGTAATGAGACGTTTTATACTTGTCTTTGCTGTCGCTTCTGTTATTCCTCATCGGGGCAAAATAGTTCAAATATGTCTCATTTCACAAGCTTGATCAAGTCACATGTAATCGTGAATGAAGATGCATCTATTTGCAAAAGTAATGTTGAACAAATGCATTACAAAATACATTAAATATCTTGTACATTAAATGCTAATAAAGATTAATTTTCACATCCTGGACAAGTAATATCAAGAATGATGGAAATATGTTCTTACCAAATTGAATCACACACTGACACAAGGCCCTGAATGTCTTCTTTTATCACCCTGATTAGATAGCAGGTTCAGGTTTCTCTATATGCTTACAAATAGGTTTCTATTAAGCGACATATTTGCCAAATGGCAAAGGATGAGTTCATAACGTTGTTTTCTTTAAGAAATGCGTATTGATTCTCTATCCTTTGGGATTATATAGTTTATATATTTATCTTCTATATCAGTGCACCACGAGAACAGGGCTGTTAATTCGACCTTAACAGGATTATTAATTGGCGTGACTAATTTTACGGAAGTATTGATAGAATGTTTAACAACAACACAAGACTGCACACCAGCATTTGACCTGTTTTACAATATGTAAATATTAAATATCAAACTTGTACAAAGGCTTTAGCGACCTTTCTTTGTCTATAACTCCAAGTATTCTTTAAATATCTGAAGTCAAATAACTCAGGAAAACATCAAACTATCTGCCCTTTTTTAAAAATAACAAGTAATTTGATAATCATCTTATATTTGTTTTACAGATTAGACATTCCATTGAGTAGGTCACATGCTTTTACATTTATAACATTCACTTTTAAATTGTATCCATGTTTAACTGGTTCATTTGGTATTCAATATTCCTTGTATACGTTTTCTTAAGATGTGTCACTGGCTTTTTGCCAAAAAGTAAGAACAATAGTTTTGAAATTAAAATGATACAAGACTAACATTTCAATCTTATCTGATATCACATGGCGTAAAAACATCAAATCTGTTGCTTTCATTCGTGAATGAAGAGATGAATACGTGATCATCATTACGAGATCAAAGTAGAGAAACGGGAACGTCGAGATTAAAAATATCGAATCAGCAAAAATAAAAAGGTTTATCGTGAACTTGTGTTTTCTTGAAAACATCGCTAGCCTTTGTTAAATGCAAACAACGCATATTGATTTCAAGATAGAGCATGGACTAACTACAACAAAGAACGATATATCTATGGAAATAACATCACATATACTCTCACTAAAAGACAATTTTGGAAAGTCGAAAAAAGGAACTGATTTTATAAAAGTGCATGCCTTACATTGTAAGTAAGTGAACACATGTAACATGTTTTCGATAGTCTCAATTTTCCTTATACTGTTGATATAGATTATGTTCCTATCAAAAAGGTTTTAACAGCACCTAAACGTGGTAATTGAGATGTATGTTATACTTCGAATGTAATAATGTTTTCAATATTCTGGGTCACACACATTGCCTCATGCTGATGATGTAGATAGTTTAATGGACCTTTACACTATTTGAACGTCGTTAATTAGATGTATGTAATATTTAGGGGATAAATCCATTCTGTTTTTTATTTTGAGGTTGTATGTCGTGCATTCTTTACCCCTAAATATAATTTCAAACCGAGCTTGCGAGGTTTGAAATGTTTATTTAGGGGTAAAGAATGCACGACATACAACCTCAAAATAAAAAACAGAATGGATTTATCACCATTCTAACATGACTAATTAGTAAAAAAAGGTGGAACTATTTTGACTTGCGCAAAAGCAATGTGATTAGGTCAAACCGGTGCAGACCGGTTCCACTCACTGGCAAAACAACGGTACAGTCCACTTTCATAAAGAACACATAATAATTAAAATGTCGTTACATACAGAAAAAAACGTGTTTAAATAGACTCATCTGTAATCTATTGAGCATATTATCAATAGAAAACACATTTCAATGTCGTCAAAGTTTCGATTTTTTACCTAAGTACATGGGTCGACCCATCACCCCTACAAGAGCGACAAGGACTGACCAAATCAAGGGACGTTACTCTGAAAAGTTGTTCACTGCGGTGAACGGTTTCAAACATAGTGGAAGCTGTCAAGAAAGTTGTATTTTGTGTCATGGTTGGGGAAACTATGACAGGAGAAGTGGTCACTTGTAAATTAGAGGTAGGGGCAGTGACAGCATTCTGCGAAATTAAAGAATAAAGTCTCTTCCGTTCATTTGACGAATTCAGGAATTGCTGTATGAGAGGTGTGCGATCGTTGATTTTGTTTATAGATCTGTGGACTGTGATTAATTTACATCGCGAAGCAGTAAGAAACACTTCAAACAGAAACCAAAAACCTGGTTATTCGATTAAAATTTGTAGGTGTTTCAAAATGTCGACAAGTTTCTGATATTGAAATTTAAATTGTCGTCGCCAACATGTCTATTGTAAACAGAAAGTCGCTGAGTGCAGATTGTATACGCGTGCGCGGAGGAATGTGAAGCGGTCGTAAATATTTAGAGGTGATTATCGGCGAAATAATTACTCCAAAATGTTTATGAGTAACCAATCAGAACGCAGTATTTTCAAACTAGTTTTCGTGTCATGTTAGAATTCTGCTTTCTAATCAACTAATAGTAATAAACTTACATTCTTCCTTGAACAATAGCAAAATGGGACACCAAATGCACTACTTTCCTAAATAGATCTCCGAATTCCCATGAGCAAGCTGAATGAATTAACCTAATAAGCAACACTTTGAAAGACCAGAAGTAACTCTCTTGCTCATTGACGCTAATTAAGTAGTTTTTATTTGTACAGAATGCTCATAAGCTCATGTATTAGCCTCAGCAGTTCAAGAAGTAAGTTAATGGAAAGTGCTGATACATGCCGGCCTGTACGCAATATTTGATTGCCTTCTAGTCACTTATTTTTATTTTCTAATTGTTTAACCAATTTCTATTTTTTTATAATGACTTTGAAGATTTAGTGAAATGCCGGAAATATCAATCTCTTATAGAAGCAGGAGGATGTTAATGGAACACTTTCAGTTGTCATTAGTGAGCAACCAATCCTTTTCTTCATAATGGTTAGATAAGCTGATTAGCCCTTTTTGAACATAGATGCAATTAGTTCTTTATAATACTGAAAATAGCTGATAAACAAACGTTTCCATACACAATATAGACATTCTTATTCTGAATTATTATGTAAGCGTTGTAACTGAAAAACTGTTTAAGATGAATTTCATTTCATTATTCTGAACAACGGATGCTAGTGTGATTGATATAACTTAATCATCGGTGAATTTCAAACTTCTAAACCAGCATATGCAAATGAGAGAGACGTCATCTTTTAAATACTTTGTAATTAATTAACTCAGGATACCTTGATGGCAGCATCGATAGTTTGTGTTATTCTGTAGGAGCATTGTGACAAGGCTTTAAACAAATCTGGTAATAAAATACCTGGAAAAGATTAAACATTGCACAATTCTAATTCAAAGTGTTAATTAACCCAAGCTTAGTAACTTACGTCATAAACCATGATGTACCAAGGAAGAGGATAATTCGATGTCTTGTACATCCGAAAAAATGTAAAAAGAGTTTATTTACTTTGTCAATAGAATCTGTAATTGTAAGCATAATATTTTCCGTAGTTTTCTTTGGTTATCTGGTTGTGATGAGCTTTGTTACCTTAAATAACTGAATATGCTTCATGTTGGTTTAATTATGTATTATGTATTATGTATTGTGTAATATATATTATCTGCCCCTGCACTTATTGATAATTGATCTAAGACAATTCATATAAAATCATTGCAATCTAAAACATAATCATCAAAGAATATCATGTGAGCATATCCAGAGAGGGCATTGAGAAACTACTACAAGGTAACAAAAGCAGTAGCCTACAATTTCGTGATATTCTTGCAAGCTATCCTAACATATTTCTATGACAATTCCTTATCAACTAACATATGTTCATATGCTAATGTCAAGGGTAGTTTCGTAACAATGATTTGTATTATTTGTGTAAAGCAAAAAGGGTGGATAAAATTATGGATTTACAAAATGAACCCTTGTACAAATTATTTCCTTTGTACAAATTCTTCATATAAGTGTCGTTGTGAACTTTAATTGTTTCCAAAAATAAATAAAAATTAATGCTTAGATGATTGTTTATTACCACCTTATATAGATAAATACACTCCTACATATATTTTTCATGATTGCTGTCAAAATAGAAAGACAAAGATCTCCTTTATCACGTCTATAAACACGTATCAACTTGGATTTTCACAATTGAATTTCGGGGTCTTCTCAGACTAATGACATTTCACTATGATTTGATTGATTCTGGATGTTATAAATCTAAGCGTACATCATAAACTAAATGCATTCAAAATTGCAAGTCTAGTCAGATGACCTTCTCACAAATCCTGACAATGAAATCGACAATATGAAGAATTTAGAACCCTCCATTAATTGCTTTAAACAGTTTAAAGATTAAAAGTAGGACTTGAAAACCACTCTCACAATTGAATTTCAGGGTCTGTGAATAACACTTGTATTATGATTTGACTTAACATTGAGTGATTTTTGTCACAGTTGGGGACAACAAGAAATTCAATTCGTTGTCTGACTGTCTATATAGCGTCTACTTGGGCGTCCATCAGTTAATTACTGTAATTATAATTATAAGTCGCGACATGGGAGAAGGATACAGGAGATTCCTATGGACTTAATACCTTCGATTGCCTGGATAGTCACACGAGAAGGTAATGTTTACAGAACTTAAGCTGTATTCTCATGTTTCATACTGATAAGCGTTAGGCCGACCTTTTCTCTTGTGTTTTTCATCTCCCGTCGAACCTGATTTACCCTCCCGATGGAAAATAAAAAAGTGTTTTTATTTGTCATTTAAACGCCGTCAAATTCAACACCATCCCTTGATAAAAAGGGGTGACATTTATGACATTTCCATTTAAATTTCTCCATTATCTCAACCCGGAATTCTCTTTTCCCATTTGGCTTTTCAATTTACATTGTCCTTATCATTTTATCACACTCTACACTCTTGTTCAATCCTAATAAAATAATTTACTTTGCAAAAAAAAAAAAAAAAATGAGGATAAATAGAATAGAATCATTGGGTGACATAGAACTCGGAACGCCTCCTGTAATGATCCTTATAAGATCCGGACGTCGTTTCCAGGTGCTCATTCAAGATTTACTGCCGGATAGAGGAGTTTCTCAACATGCTTACAAATGGGATTCTTGGATTAGCAGCTTGTCCGAATTCGTAAATATGAGGTTAGAAATCTGGCTTTCAGATCATGTTACCTCTTATTGTGTCAGCAATACATTAAGATTCTCTTTCTACATGTATGTACACATGTGTACATATAAAAACAACAAACAATATCAATTATTAAATATTCTATATAAGTACACTATTCATTTGCATATTCAAATGCGCAAATTGTAGACCTATACCGAACAAAAATTGTTAATGACATTGTATGATAAAGAAGTTATAATGTTTTTGTTATGTTTTTGGATGGTAAATATCCTGCATTAGCTGTGTCAATACGTCAAATTCAAGTTTGGCTTTTATAAACAAAAGAAAATCAACATTTATTTCTGAATACTGTGCACTATTTTAAATTATGTTTGCATTGTTTTCAAATACACTGCAAACAATCTTTATAATTTAAAAATAATGTTGTCTGATAAATGATTTTAATATCGTCCAAATTTCTTTTGCATTTATTATAATTTCTTCATTTCAATAAATATAAACGACATCTAAGATATCAATCAATGTTTAAAGGCATCCAATTGCACGGTAGTTGATATAGTTAGCATTGAATAATATGCAATGGAATTGTTTATATGTTTATTGTTGTGGGACTACACAAATACAATGTAGTAATGTAGATACATAGCAATGTTAGAGAATGACAGAGAGGACAATTAAACCAGTTAAACCAGCAATATATAACAAACAATTGTCATCAACTCAATACTAGAAAAGTTTTTACGGTTACAATATCAAGCTAATACAAGTGATGATAAAATCCCAAATGAGTCACACTATTAGCTAGCTGAACAAATTGATATATTAATTGACAGACAGACAGACAGACAGACAGACAGACAGATTTATTCAGTAAAAGGCCACTTTGATGTTAAATCAGTTCAGTCATAAAATGATAAAGGGATCCGACTTGTAATGGGATCCCAAATCTTGGCACAAATTCAACAGTAAGAGACAAGACGCTCTATAACCCTAGAGCCGGACCTTTTACAGGTAAGATGACTTGTAGAATGTTTTTCAAAGTTTTACACCAAACTCCAACCAGTAGGAGTTAATGTCTTGTATTGAAGAACTAATTTGATTATTCTAGACTCAACTAGTTTACATAATCAAAACATGTTTATGTGTGACCCACTAAACAATATATTGTTTTACAATGTTAAACCAATTAATTATTACATATTTCTTACAATGAGGTAACGTTTTCAGTTGTAGGAATGATTCTGATCTTTTCGTTGCTTTTTTAAATGTTCCTTTATCTTGGTCTTTTTCATGGTCTGTGGAAATACATGACTTGTGCTGTGATTGAAAGAAGGAATTGACGAGAGAAATGATGAGACAGAAATCACACACTGTCCCCTTCGATTGACCGAGGTCGTGAGATCATAGGACGTACATAAGGCTCATCCTTTAGAAAGTGGTAGCATCATTATCTAAACAAAACAAAACCCAACATTAATCATTGGTTCTTTACGTTTAATGCTTTCTTTAAGTTTGTCCAGACTTTCATAACTTTTTTCTGTGGAACATCTGTAATATATGCTTATGTTCGGAGTAAACATCAAAGGTTCATTACATGATCACTGGTCATATCACTATTTATAAAGACTGCAAGATAGCGACGCCATTAAGCAAGAGATGAATTGAGAATCTTAACATTTATGTTTTATATGGATACACCAAACTCTTTCAGATTGTTTGATAAAGATACACGACTTCACTGAATCTTATCATATTAAGTGATACAACAGGTGTATATATGGTGTGTAATTTGGGGTGATTATAAATATTAACTTTTATCTTAGGTGCGAATTAAACCTACCTTTCAACTCTATTTGAAACTAAAGTAGCTTTATAGCGAATCGTCTGATACATGAAACCATCTTAAATCTCCCTTTGGTTATCAAAATATTGATAAGTTTTGGTTGAATTTGTTCTATGGTGTGGAAAATTCACATGCAGCACCAGTTAATTCTAAGATAGACGTGATATATAGTATATTGCAACTCAAATCATGTCCCATCTTAAGTACAACTTTACGGTCACGTTACGCTCTTAGAGTGTCTCCAACAGCTTTATGTCAAATTATAATTTAAAATTTATAATTGGAAATTTATTATTGCAAAAGGAAGCTATACTATCTTAATTTAGTATGATCAATATTACATCCTTGTACGTTGAAATACGTTTCCGGAGAATTAGTGTTAAGCAATTGAGGAAAAAAAAACTACAATCAGATTTGGACATTGCATTGAAGGAAAATCATTAAAATACTATTTTGAAATTTGAATTCAACACTTCTATCAAAAATACATTGAGGATTGACAACTATTCTTGAACTTATCGGAAACATTTGATTAAATTGAGTGACAGTCTAAAATCTTAAAATGAAATGAGTTTTCCTTCTATTCTGAGGCTCTCTATTTTCGGTTCGATGTCAATGATTCTATTTTAGATAGATGATCACTGTTAATGAAAACTGTAGATATCTCAATTGTTGACTTCATCAACACTTTTGGACGACTCAATTGCTATTTTTAGCCTTCTACATATAGTTTGCGTTGTTACTGAATAATAACTTGGCAATCAAATACTCAATATCTTGAAAAGATTTATCATTATAAGGATGCACAATTCTAAGTCAAAGTGAGAAATGACGTTTAGTTAGCAGCTTTCATGTTTCAAGTAGATTATCTTGACGTCTCAAAATTGCTTCTTTCAAAATTTTAAATATAAATTATAAAATATATACTAATGATGAAGATTCCACTTCATCCTATATCATTGGCCACATACATGTAAGCAATGACTGAAACCTAGAAAAATATGTGTATTGTAATCAAAGCTGGTTGATAGGCTTTTTCATGAGTAAAGTAAAACGTGTTCAAATGAGTGAACGTTAAAATGTTGACGCTGCCGGGAATTGAACATGTTCCATCAGGGAACCTCCATCTCCCCATGGTCTGAATGCAGTAATATATAGCTTGGTCACATAGATTAAAACGTTATGTTGTGATCTAAATCTAATGACGGGAAGTGTATTTGGCCTATTCATGGAATCCTTTACAAACATTAAACACAATAATTGAACCCTTCAGAATATAGATAGTTGTGAGGTCATTTGTATCCTTTTTAGCGCAAGAAAATGCAGATAATGTAATAATGTATATCATGTACATTAACAGACATTAGACTAAAATGTGATTTTTTAAAAGATGATCAGTTCCAAATAAGGAGGTAGTATTCACTGTGAAATGTCATCTCAAAAGACAAAATAAAATACCTTTGATACAAGTATGAAAGGTTTCATTCCATTAGAAATTATCTGACAAACAAACGTAAAATATTGAATTACTTATGGTATGAATTTATGTCAGTCTCAGAAATGCCATGATCGGTGACAAAGCCTGTAAAAGAAATTGCGTATAGTATCCATTAGACGAGGAACAGAGTAGATACCTAGTTGGATGAACTTGTCTTGAATAATAGGACATATATGCTTGGATGCAGGTTTCTGTGCAAGCTGTATTAAAACGGGTGTATTAAATAAGGAGCAATAGCATGTTTTAGGTGGAATATAAAGTGATGGCAGGGGAAAAAATTGTTCCAATTGATAGACAAATTATTTAATGTAAATGAAGCCGTAATAAATCAAATATATAATGTAAAGTTCAGCCATGCGATTCCCTTTTCTTACACAAAACAAAATATAGGTGTTGAAATATGGCCGCCAATGAACTTTATAGACTTCATGTGAATCTTTCCTCTGACTATGGATGATTCGTTTATGTAATGAAGTATCTGACACTATACAATTAACATTAACGAACAATTATCAGTGAAAATCTTTAAATATACAATTTAAAAAAACGTGCTTGTTCCCTTTAATAGATATGTTTTATATTTGTCATGAAACACGTGCATAGTATTAAGTGATAAAGATATAGTATTTCAGAGGCTCTTGCTTTGTATGTGAATTCATATATCATAATATTATGTATTTCTACATTGCAATTGGACAAACGAAACTCAATAGTGAAAACAAAACTCATTATTGAAAACAAAATTCATTAGTGAAAACATTCCTTCATATTAAGCGAACAAATTGTTGTATGATTGCTGCGAATACTTCAACTGACCTAGCACATACATACATACTCGCTACTCATTGCTGCAGCTAACCTACCGTATAAATGTAATCTATCCTTTTTCGACCAAACAATATAATTCATGTACAAAAACACTCTTCACACAGCCAATGTACACCTCAGAACAGGACTTTAAAAGCGTAAGATACAAGCCTACCCAACACTCGGTTTGAATGATGTCATGTTTGAACTCTTTAAAGGCTTACAATCCGTGTTACTTCGTCACGGTTCTTCTGCCCAATTCTCACGTTCAAATCACACAAGGAAAATTACCGTTTTTACTAAACACAAAACAATTAATATGTCATTAAAAGATTACAAAATCATACAAACATTTGTTTCCAATGAAGTCAAATCAAATCTCATAAACCTATTTAAGGGAATCCTTTTTATATGAAAAGTTTGTGTCCGATATAGGTTTTCCACAAAATCAATAAATTCCTTTCTTTTCTTGACAGTTCAATGTCCATCTTCGCAGTGAAACGAAGTATCATATGATAGAAGTTGTTGATCTGATGTGAATCATTTTCATATTCAATAAAATGCAAGATAGATGCTTTTTTTCATGAATATATTGGATAATTTCTTTGATTTAAGGATGTCAAGATGAATGGTTTCACCTATTTTCAATTTAAGATGCTACTTCAAAAGTTACAAATAAAATAGAAATAAAGTTTTAAAAATCGCCCGTTCTTGATTTAGTTGCATTCAAGAATCTGTTAACGTCGAGAAAAACACAAAATGAGCCATACGAGGCAATTGTGAAACAACATTTGGAATAACTTTTTAAGCAAAGTAGCTTTTGCGTCCATTTGAGGTAAAAAAGAAATGTTTTAAATCATTCAGGTTTCCATAAAGTATTGATAACAAACACGAATACAAAGCGGTATCAATATAAAACAGGCTAATTTTGCCTTTAGTTTAAGATAATATTGTTTTGTTGTGATATTCCTTTCTTCGTCAAGGTCATGCTATAACTATGTCATTCTCCAAACTAGTTAGATAACGACAAGGAATCATCAATAAGATATAAAGGAGTTAATTAAAAACAGTTTCACTGAAGCATCGGTTTCAATCATTACCAAACCCAACTAACCGTCTTGACTAGGTCATCGCAGAATTTTATGCCCACAGATACAGACACAGATACTGCTTTTATCCCGATGTTATGTTGCTCCTGGGAATAACCATGAATATTTCCCTTTACTTCAAGCCCAAACTTTGATCAAAGCACAAAAGTCCATCAAAGTGCTAAGTCTAAAGCTTATAAGAAAATGTTTACAGCGTGCAATTTTGCCAAAAGTAATGCTTCTACACGATTGAGCTCTGGGTGGGTATATGAATAAAATATGACATAACGCTAGTGTTTGCCAAAAAGCCGCAAAGCATCTGGCCCTAAAGACACGATGGTGTATGGTGAGCGTTAAATATATATGTTTTTGAGTTACTGATTGGTGAACTCACATCAAGAATGTATTGACTAAAGAAGTTCTAAATAGTGTCGTGATGTTAGATACTGAAATTATATTCATAAAGTATGAATTAAAATAAATCAAGAAATAATTCAATAAAATACTCTGAGATTGAATGAATTTCATAGAATATGGTTATCTGTATCTCATAGCTTATTGATCGATACATTTGCCACTGACATTATTTGTGTTTTACATACGTATCGACTCAAGCAATACCTGATTAGGTATGGTTATGTTCATTAACCATTTCATGTTATATAACAGAACAAACACTATAGAAATAACCACATCAGAAGTTTAATTTCCATTTCCATTACATGTCAAACCGAGCTCAAATCATAAAGTTAATCTAAATGCAAATATTGCCTGATCGATTCGATGTACACTAGAATTTGTAAATGTAGTATCGATATACTAAAGGCTAATATTAACTAATGCCCTCTGAACTGGTTTTCCATGATGTTTTGCTGCGAAAGCACGAAAGTGATGTCACAATCTTCAGATATATATATTGTAATTGATTGATTGATTATCGACTAAAACTATAATCCCAGATAAGTTAGCAATGATTAACTTTCAACAAGCATTCTGAAATCGTTACTGATATTTAAGTTGATCAATGATTGATTAGTATCTTTGTTTGAAGAGTTGTCAGAACCAGAAACCTGCTTTCATCACACAATGCTAAAAGATCAGCAATTCATGGGGTAAAACTTCAACTAGAATGACAATCTCATAACAAATATTTCCCAAGTTTAATTGCAATGATATTTGCATTATAATATGGTTGATGTCACAACACTCAGGTGTCCATCGGTTTATTACAGAAGTCTAGACATAAGAGAAAGTAGTCAGCGATGCTGGCAAAAAATCAACAATGAGTTAAAATCCAAATACCTTCCTAAATAACTCCAAAGGGTACGCCATGATTTAAAGTAGGATTTGACAACCATCTTGATAGGGTCTTGATATTGATCGATAATTGCAATATGATTGGAATGAAGTTCTCTTGCCACGGTTAACGTCAACCTGCAATTCATTTTGATGTCTGGCAGAAATTACCAAATCTACTTTGCCCGGACATTCAAGTTTATAAGGATATGGTGTTATTCAATTTTCATATCTAGGACCTCTCAATATGATATTTATATCGTACACATTGTTCCATCACACACTTGTTTGAATCCAAATCAAGATATCTCATCCAGGAACATCGAGAATGATGGAAAGATATTCTTGCCAAATTGAATCACAGGCTACCACAGGACTCTGTAATGATCCTTATGAGATCCAGACATCTCGTCCAGGTGCTGTTTCAGGATTTACTGCAAAGAGAAGTTTCTCTACATGCTTACAAATGGGTTTCTGTGGACCAGCAGCGTGTCCAAATAGGCATAAAGTGATGTCATAAACCTTCCTTTCGGTTCATGTAACCACTGGTTATAGGCAATACTTAATGATTTTACTTTTTTTTAGAAACAACGATCTTGACCGAAATTAGTTTCTCCTTTTTTTACTTGAAGATGTTTTGCAACTTGTGAACTAGTAAACTATTACGCAGAATAGTTTCAAAGTAACCAGTCATTTAAATGCCAGCATAATTATAAGTATGTTAATGTTAACAGATAGATGTACATTATAGTTCTTTATGTTAATTATGCTTAAATATGTCATTGCATTAGTCTACATGACCTTCCTATATTAATAAGAAGTATCAATTAACAACAATCCAGTGATTGTTCGATGATTGCATTTGATTATTAGTGCTTTAGTGATTGTTAATACGAAACTGAAGACATAGATAATAAATACGTCAATATTGATAAGGTCATTATTTGGTTGTTACATACATCCTTGCGACATTCAGCATTGGTAGAATTAAAGCAAAAATGTTAAGATAACAACGGACAAACGATACAGTTTATCAATATCCACACGAGCTCTTAACTCGCGACTGATACGTTTTAGGAAATATTGGTAACATCCAATATTGTAAAGTTAGACTGCAAGAAGTTTAAATGATAAATGGATTTTAAGTCGTGTTGACCTTATGTTATGTAATACCACTTAGTTCTCAGATATGTTGTTTTGGCCTGCTTTGTAATCATATAAGTCTACAGTTGCATACCTTCAGTTTGTTCACTTTGTTTGGACGTCCATCAAAAACCTCTAGCAGCCCTGACAAATGATCACCAATTGTCTATGTGTGAAATAGCCATTCTCAAACCATATTTTGGGATCGTTTGGTCAGTGCCATGGTTTACAAGACAGATGGGGTTCTAGTTTTGAAATTCCGATTTTCTTTAATTTCGATTAACATATTCAATAAAGACTCCGTAAAACAATCCACACAATGACATTGACTAAAGGTAAACGGTAAAAATACTAAGGTAAATGGCTGTTGATCACTTTTGGAGGATTTTACAGAAAAAATAAGAACAGTGTTTTCGAATTTTGTTTCATCCAAAGTGAAGTATTCAACACTGATAACGAGTGATATGAAAGGGATGTTACAGCATCAGTGAGGCACAGGGATGCAGCTGTCTTCTCTTAAATGCTGACTACATGTACGTCCTAGTCTATCGGTACAGAGTTTGTGAGAAAAAAAATAACATCCGGGGTAACATTGAATTCCTTGAAGTTACTCTCTCAGTGGAATGTATTAAGTTATGATGAGAGTAATGACGACCTGTTTGTACTATTGATGTTTCCATGTCCTGTTTTTCTTTAAAAGGTATAGAATAGCATAGCTTGTGGCATGAACTAGGGTCGATGTGACATTTGTCCGGGATCTAGACACAATGAAAGCATTAACATGATGAAGTGGAACACTACACATTGTCCCCTTTGCTTGACCAGGAGCGTGAGTGTGTTTTTATCAAAAATAACACTTAAATGTAATCCCAACTCTCCCATTAATCAATTTCATATACAAAAACGATAATTGTGTTCTTAATAAGTTTGTTACCATCTTTGAAATCTTGCGATATGGTTTGTGTTTTGCATTTCTAGTTATCATCAAATGTTTATAAAACATCACACTATTGATATAACAAAGATAAAACTATTATATTTCCCTGTTGAGAAAAAAATGATTGACAAGGACAGTTTGGATCCAAATCTTACATTTTCACATGTGTTCACATTACATTAATATTACATCATATTATACATGTATCACTTGTCACATCAGGGATATAGCACTTAGGATAGGGTATGAGGTTATTGATTTTTATTTGGTAAAATTGTGATAAACATTTATCTCATATCTCATATGCAAATCAAATAAGGGTTTTAAACTCTCTAATAACATCGACCAAACATCAAACACTGGGTTTACAAAAAACAATTCCGCAAAATCATTTTCATGAGTTGTCGTTTGATGTTTATATCTGTTAGCAGAAGCAGATTATTCTCAGATAAATTTCATTTAACAAAACTTGCATTTCAATCTTTTAAAACAATATTTTAATCAATAAATCTCCAATTTGTTTTTGGAATCTTGTACAAATCGTCAATCTCAATCAAATTTAAAGTTGCTCTCTAACAGAATCCCTTTAAAGTTCAGTTGAACTGTTTCTATTGAAACTACAGGTTTCCTACAACCGTTTGTAAACATTTTAGCCTGAATAAGTAAAAACACGAATTCAGCACTTAGCCAATCTATAAATGATATTTAATTTATGTTTTGTTATTAGCCGAAAAACATATGTGGTGAGAGGTGAATATATATCTTAAGCTAGTTAGTTAACAAATATATTTACTGCATTGACTTGGCATTGCATATAAATGGTCTCAAGATCAATGCATTTTGATACAAACATACTCACGGAAATTAACATAATATTTACAAATGGCTTTATTTGTCATAATTTTGTTATTATGAATTTAATATGACAAAAAAGATGTTACCGGAGCCTGAGCTAACTTTAAATTTCACTTACAGTTTCAACTGAGCTAAAATCGTAAAGTTAAAATCGATGTAACCTTGTCCTGATCGAGTTGTGGGATTTTGTAAAGTAGAAGTAGCTCAAGGCATAGATTTTCTTAAAACATGTACACCACAAATGCAATCAAATTAGGAGATAAACCTTCTGTGTTTTTTAATGTTCGTGGTCTAACGTAGATTCGATACCTGTTGATGTCATTCGGAGCCGAATGCGTAAGCGTGAGGCTTCGAGTGTCACATCAACGGTATCGAATCTACGTTAGACCACGAAAATTAAAAAACACAGTAGATTTATCTCCATTCTACCATGACGAGTTTTTTAACGTTTTAAATGTGATTTCTTTTCTACCGCGTAACGTCAGTTGTGCTTCGGTCAACACTGTGACGTCATAATGTCTTGTGCTTATGACGTCAAAGGTTGACGTCCCTGTTGACATCACTGAACCAAAACCGGTTGCGGTAGCTTCTTTATCTAAATTCAGCCTTTCGCTTAAAATTACACTATTTCTTGGACATAAACATGCATGATATTGATGCGAATCAAACTTTACTTATATAAAAGGACGGGTAGTACAATGATAAAACACTTTTAGTTAGTATTCAGACGCAGCAACTCCCGAAGCGTTGGGTGACTTTACGCATGTCGACTCGGGTCATGAAGTTCGTTTCTATGGCAGTGTGTATCAAACCGCTGTGAATCTCCCGTCATAAAAATCGTGTTCGAACGTAGGTTCGACCATAGAAATAAACCAATGAAATTCGAGGATTTTGAAATGTCATGGTAGAATATTGTTTTCCTGATGTGTTGCTGAAACAGTATGAAGGCACTATTCATTCTTATCACACATGTCATACGATTATGACTTAAACTATTAAAAATATGTCATGATGAAAAGTTTGAGATTGAAAGTGTTTTTAATATTGAATTCCGAGATCGTTTTAGGGAAGTGCATAGTGGTTTGATAGACGTTTATGTCACATTTTTCAGGTGTCCATCATCGACTAACCCTAATCAAAGTTGCAGGTCTAGACAGGAGATAATAGTATCAGAATAACTGTTGCTGATGATCGACAGTGTGAAAAGTCTGAAATCCTCTCCTATCTTTAAAAAGTTTTCATGATGAATAGAAAGACTTGAAAACTACGCTCACAATTGAATTGCAGGGTTTTGTCGATGGATGGCATTTGTATTGGTATTTTATTCTAACAGTTGTCGTCAACCTGCAATTCATTTTGATGACTTGCTGTCTACGTAGTCTGTATAAGTCTTTTCAGCAACCGATTGTGGGTGTCCATCAGTTAATTACTGTAATTCAAACCTGCAAGTCTACGTTATCAGAGATTCTGGCAAATCTAATGCCTTCCATATATTGATTGGTATTCAATTGAGAAGGATATGTTTATACTTTTGTTCAGTGTTCATTTTAATAGACATTGCACATGATACTTGTATAATACATTTTACAAACTGTTGTATCATAGCCTTGCTTGAATCCTAACAAAAGAAATTTACATTTCAGGAATATAGAGAATGATGCAAAATTAAATCACAAACTGACACAGAGCCTCGGAATGTCTTCTGTAATTTACCCATATTAGATCCGGACGTCTCCTCCAGTTGCCGATTCAGGATTTACTGCAGAGTGAAGTCTCTCTATATGCTTACAAATGGAATTCTGTGAACCAGCAGTGTTGCCAAATGGCCATAAAATGAGGTTGTAAACCTGCCTCTACAATCTCTGGATCTATTAGCAATAGTTATTGATCTTCAAGGAACTCTCTATAGAGACCTTACTTTTGACCAAAATATATGTTCTTCTTTATTAGTAACTGTATAACTGTATTTATTATAAATGTGACCAATCATTGAGTTGTAAAAAATACATTTTAAATGTTATTCATAAATAAAATGACTACCAGTCATTTCAATGTCAAATGGTTATTTAGTATATGTTTTTGTGTATAGATACTTGTACAAACTATTCCAAATATCATACTTGAATATATCCTTCCTTTAGTCTCAATGACATCATCATATCAAAGACATTAATCAAACTCAATTTTTGAGCTTGGTTAACAGTGATTGAAGA
This sequence comes from Steromphala cineraria, assembly GCA_916613615.1. Taxonomy (NCBI): domain Eukaryota; kingdom Metazoa; phylum Mollusca; class Gastropoda; order Trochida; family Trochidae; genus Steromphala; species Steromphala cineraria. Next base: position 79,039,474 of record OU744721.1, read on the forward strand.
TTAGGTTCTTCGGATTTGTAATAATCTTGTGAAAACATGAAAATATTATGCCTAATAGGCTAACAAATGATAAGTTACTATATGGTTGCGGACACCAATGGATTTCTCACTTCCAAACGTTATCAACGTTTTGATTTTTGTATCGTAGAATATGAATAGTATAGTCTTTTTGTAACTTTCTCCATAGTTAGGATCTGAAACAAGAGCGTACCCTTTTTAACATAGCATGAATCATTGAATCGTAATGGAACATGTTGTGTTAAAATTCGGCGGTTGATGTTTGTGTTCTGCCAAATGTACAGATATGATTTTGTTGATTTAAAAAAAATGAATTTGATATTCTGCCAGTATGAATCAGCAGATGCACTCTGTATCGGAAGTACACGCCGACAACTCCAATCCAATGAGATATCTATTCTCATATGGAAGTGGTCCAATCAAACCAGGTTTGATTCACTTGCGAGTTAGGAGAAACACACGTTGTGAACTCACGAAATCAAAGGTAGTAAGATGGAAGCATCTTGATTCAACATTAATAAGATCAAGGAAAACAAACGGTTTATCCTGAATTTATCGTGATACTTTCTTTGTATGATTCCAACAACACTTCACACGATACCGCACGGATCCACTACATTAACAGTTTTTTAGTTCTGGTATAAACATTGATGTTTTCTAATTTTAGATAACATGTTTCTTTTGAAGTCAAGACGTTGAAGATGTAATTTATATACTAGCATGTTGTTTACTTTAATTTTCCCCAAATAATACATTGCTTAATAGTGGTTAATCTAGAAGCACATGCACGTGATGTGCAATGACCTAGGAAGGTCATGTCCGAGGCTCCAGGATGGCGAAACAGACGATTTCGTTAGCTGTTGGTATGATCATTGCTGGCGGTGTTGCCTGACCCCGAGGGTGTTGGTTCGAATCTCACATGGGACTCGGCCCGCAAAAGTACAAGAATCTGTACTATATCAAGATAGCGTGATCCCAAATATAACATTGTTACATTTGTTCACGATCTAAATGGCATTTATCTCATGAATATTGGTCTTCTCATACAACCCAAATTTTGACAGTGTAGACTTGAAAGCACTAAAACAATATCGATGAATTTTCCTAATGCATCCTTTAATAGACAGTGTAACAGTTATTTCAGAGTAATATACAGAGACAATTATTACCGGGTTATGTCTGTGAGACATAGGTATAATTTTAGCAGTGTCACAATATGGCTGAGAGAGCACCAAATTGAGAGACAACTAATCCAATTTAAGCTATTAGTCAACAGAGCGGAAATCAATTAAGTTGCTGGGGAATGTTAATGGAATCATTTCCGTCCACATCAGTGAGCAACGAACCATTCACTTCATGGTTGTTAGATTGGCTTATTAGCAATGGGAATATAGTAACAATTCTTTCTGCTGAATAACTTCAATTACCTGATAAACAAATGATAAAGTACAAAAGACTGTCCACTCAACTAAGTAGTTCAGCTCCAAATACGACCATGGCATATCTATTTATATTACCCTGAACACGTCTCTGAATTCAAAATTAAACTCCAAATGATACCAATCACTTCAAATTTCAACACGCACACAACAAGGAACTTCCTTGGAAGCCTAAAACGGTGAAAATCCCTTCGACCTATAAGACAGGACAAACTCGTCCTAAACTTCTTGGCCGCTTTCTTCTGAGGATCTAATACAAAACCTCATGAAAACATATTTCTCCAAGCGCAAAGCATACAAAAAAAAAATCGCATACCTCATACATACCTCTCCCAGGCTGATATATCTTTAACAGGTAATGACATCACAACTTACTTCATTCCACAACTACCCTAACCTCACATCCACTCCATCTTACAAAAGTTTTAAACAAGCAAACACATACATATGAAAGACCACCACACTTCGATATGTACTGGACACATCATCTTCCTTCAAGCCTCAAATGTCAGTTTTATGCCTTTCTGCCGAACCTTGATTTTTCTGTGCTTGCTCTCTAGGTTACTATGAGAGAAAGCAATAGTCCATTCAGAAAGTAACTGGAGGTTGCTAACAATCGCCTGGAGGGTCGCCGATATCAGCACAATAAAGTCAAGGGTCGGAAGCAAGGCATAAAACTGACAGTTCGGAAACTGGCGCTTTTGCGTAGGAAAATGGTGCCACCAAAATCTTTATTCTTTCAGACACAAATGTTCTGTGTTTCCTTTTTTCTGTAGCTTTGAAATGTAAGGAAACTACATTATTCACAAAATCTATACTCAATAATCCATTACGTGAATTTTGAATATACAATATAAACCAAACAAAATAGATAAGGCAAAAACTATAGTTCAAACTGGTCACACCAAACAAAATTATCCAAAATACATTAATTCACATCCACTAAATCACATAATTTAAACCCAATCAATCCATTTTCCTTTTTGCCAGAATCTAAAAAAAATGTTATATAATATACAAGGGCACCCCCTTTTCCCCCTCTTCTTTCTCCTTAATTCTACCCATTTTAATTTTCAATTTTCAAAACCACACCACACGCTCAGGGAAGTGTTATGAGTGAGAAAACAGAATGAAAGTATGAAGATGATACTAACTCTACTACTTACACTTGCTTGGAGAACTTAGATGTTTCGATAAAAATATTAAAAACTTAAATGAGAGCTGTGTGAATGGAATGCGAGTTTATGAACTTTTTTAGTGAAATTTTGCAAATCAAGCCATCGCTCTTAAAAATCTAAATTCGTGGTAGCGCATCAAATGAAACAGCTCACAAATTATGTCTAAAGAGATATTTTCTCTGCACAGTAAAAACGTTTGTGAGTTTTCACTGATATTGTCCTTTGATGTTGATATTTATTTGCGGCAGCATTTGATTATCTGATAAATCTGATTTATCAAAGCTCGCATTTCCATAACCATTTTAAAAGCTCTCTTTCAATTTCAGGGGTTTGAAATAGCATCTAAAATTAAAATTCCCTTAAACATACTATGTTTAAATTGAACGCTCGAAACAACAACTACATTGATCAACGTTACATTGGAATTACATAAATATTAGGTACTCATTTATTTCCAATTTCTGACCTGCCTCTGGTAAACAAAGAGGTTTTTAAAGCATATCAAGTATCTCAATCAAAATTCTAAAGAAACAACACAACTTGATTGATGGTTGAAGAAATGAATGACCCATTTAAAAGACATTAATTAGAACAAGACACCAAACTCTCTTCATTTACAGCCTGATAATTTCTTTAGCCTTTTAAAGTGAATCTAATTTATTGAAGGTTTGCAATCGTATATTCATTCATTATAATTAATGACTTGTTTGAAAACGACATTGGTATTGTATTCATGTCAAAAGTCGATATATTGTCTTAACTCGAAACGATTATTAATCACTCTACTTATTGTTAAAGGTCATGGTCACAAACAAGTTTTTGGGCAACAAGAAAAGAAGATCGTCAATAACGTGATATGTTATCAATAACTAATTTCCTATTCGTTTTTGATGATTTTATGAACACACAACACTTGTTTTAATACTTGACATCATTGTCTCTTTTGCACTGTGTCAGGTTTTCCAGATAGACAAATCAACTTGAACAATTCTCTGTTGCAAAAAGCATAAATATAAGAATAATATATGTCATTCTCGTTTTGATTTGCCCAGAAAGCGGTAAACGCATATACAAAATTCAAAAATCCAAAAGTCATGATTTATAAAGTGACTGTCGTCTTTTATGTGCAAATGTCACATACACATACACACTCAGTTAAAATTGAGTTTCTCTAGATATCATTAATTTAACCATTGATAAAACGAACTCTTGACTGGTTTAATCTTGTACAATTAATGGCATCTCTTTTGTCCTTTTTAATTCATCACCAGGTGTTACCCATACCCAACGTATAATGAGAAGATCCTGCAGATAAATATTTAATTGAAAAGGACAATCTGAGTTCAGATTTTTTTAATCACAATTTTTAACCTTACAATCCAGTATTGATATTTTAGAAAAAATACAAGAATGAGAACTTCTTTTCTTTCAATGCTATCATAAAACAAGTATGTATGTTAAAGGGGCAGTAGCACGTGGGGGAATATAAGGTGATGTCAGGAAAATGAAAATTAATGGTTCCAATTGAAAGAAAACGTATTTAAACTAAATGGAGCAGTACTAATTCAAATATATAATGCAAAGTTTAGCCATGCGAATCCTTTTTCTTACACCAAATGAATTAAAGGTGTTCACACAAAATGGCCGCCAATGGATTTTATGTGAATCTTCATACTTTGTCCTCTGACTATGGATGATTGGCTAGTGTAATGAGATTTATGACGCTGTCAAAATAATACATTAAGCATTAACATACAATTATCAGTGAAAATTTTAAAATATAAAATTATCAAAAAACGTGCTACTGCCCCTTTTCATTCAAAACTTACATAATATCACTTTATAATTCAGCCATACAACATCAGTTTGCAGAATATGATATTTCATAGTGAAATTGCTATGATCAGATTTCATCTCAAAGTCGAAATCAAACCAGCGTCTTAAACTCCCATTGGAAGTAAGATCACCTGACAGCGCATCGGATGAAAAGAAATAATCTTTTTTGGGATATAAATGTGAAGAGTCTATGGCAAATTGTCCTTTGATGTTTATATGTATGAGCAGCACCACTTTATTCTAAGATAAATTTGAATTGACTTTAACCTTTCATTTTATTTAAATCTTTAAGCTATAAATCTGGTTAAGGGAAAACCTGTTCCAAAAAGGTTATTCTGTTTCAGGTACATAAAATGCAAACAATACGTCCTTGTAACTGACTTAAGAACTACTAGTATACTGAATGAGCGTCATTTAAAAACAAGTATTGGATAACTCAAAAGTTACACCTTTTATAGAATGCTTTATGAGCATCAGAAATTACCACTTTGTTCCAAGGAAACACGCATATGAACATGGCTTGAAATTATAGTTTGATGTCTTCATTTGAAATAAAGTGGCTCTCATTTAAAGGACAGTTTAAAAAAAATATAGGTTCTATTCGATTCATAAATTGGCATTAAAACGAGAATAGAAACTCCAAGAATAGAATATTTTGTATTAAAAAGATTCCAGACTGTCAATAACTTCAAATGTTAATCATTTCCGATGTTGTCCTATAGAAACGGTTCCACACAATTCCAAATTAGAAAGTTGTTTTGACGTGTTTCCTTCAACAGTTTCAAAGTTTTAAGATACTTTTTAAGATATGATTTCCTTCAATGTGTCAAATTTGACTTACTCTTAAATTTTTCAGAACAGAACAAGCTGTCTATGAAAGGCTGTCATACTTGATTCAAAGAATAGATGATTAAATATGCTGATTTCACATCACACCTTTCATAATCCCTATAAACAAGGGATTGTGACTAACTGTTGATGAATGATAATACAAAACTTTCCAATATTTAATTACAATCATACTACTGAACACATTTCTCTCAACATATGGTCAAGAGTCCCTTACTTGATTGTATTTGTTACACTCTAACACATGTGTATAAATTATAGTTTGTAAGCATTCATTGTTATGTTACCTTCATATGCACATCATGTCAAGATATGTGTGTATACTTAGTGACCCTGCGTAATGTAATTTTTTTTACTATGACATCGAGATCTAAACGTATCAATAATTAGGCAATAACTTACGAGTGACGGGGAATGACAGATTATCTTTCCCAAGTTATATTATATTCGTAATTCTCGAGCCTTGGCGAGAGAAGTACATAATAAATATAACGAGGGAAAGATAATCTGTCATTCCCCGTCACGAGTTGGTTATTGTTTATATTACCCATAACATTTTATAATGTAAAAACCAATATTTTTTAAAAGCAGTTTTGACAAAGAGGATTTTACAAGGAGTCAACTTCAAACGCGTTTACCGTCGCTTTACTCCCGATTTGCCTAAGTGTACAAGTTTGCTAAGTGTAATACAAAATTAATCTTAAATGTAATTGGTGTTTAAAGTTTCTTTTTTCTTTTTTAACTAGCGGTCATTGCAGGTTGTGTATTGATTTGAAGTGACTGGCGAAGTCCTACGGTATCAAAATACAAATCGGCGCAAACTGAAATTCCTATGATGTCACACAGTGACATCATAGCCTTTCATGTTTTGACGTCATTACAATCGAACTTAAACCGTCGCATTCTACGCAAACGAAAGCTTTACGTCACGACAAATGATTATTTTTAAAGGATTTCTATACTTTAGGACAATTTGACTGACTCGTCAAACATCATTGGCATCGGCACATGTGTAAATTTGCAGTTAGAAACAACATGGAATAATTTAAACTTGTTTAGACTTAGAATCAGGGAAAACAACTTGTCAGTCGAATACAATTTTGAAAGATGAATGAAATAGTCCCTGCGCAACGTTTAATGTGATTGGTTCAAAACAACTAATCAAAGACAGGAAAGGGTGTAACTCCCTAAGGCAAAAATACTAACCTGTGTACGTCCTCCCTTATGGGTAATAATGTGTCTTAATGAACTTATTACATATATATTTTCTACAATGTATGCCGTCTGTGTAGTATAAAATCCGATAATTTTGAGTACCACAGAAAAAGTTCTACACGGATCTAAGACTCAACCGCTCAGTTGAATCTAATAACATAAATGAACAACTCAATTCTTGGCAGATATTTAGTGAAGCTTCATTATTGCAAACATCGTAAAATGAACCCATTACAAGCTCCACTGCAACTGAACACCGCTACAATCGATGGCGTGTAGAGAGAACTGCTGCATCTAGGTTTCTTAAAATACATATCCTGTGTATGCAGATTTCTTGGTTCGATAAGATCTCTTGTCTTTGGATAAGATACACACAGTCAAAACCTAACCCTATATTCAAAACTTAACTGCGATGATGTTATAATGCTAGGATGATTTAGTCAATCATTCTAACCATGGTAAACGTACATGTAGAATCTATGGCTTATTTCGTTAAACATTTGAACGGATTACGACTGAAGTTTAAATAAAAAACTGTTGCTATTTTTAAAATAATGTGATGAACCTTTGGTTTCAGTTGTTAAAGATGTTGTTACAAGATTGACGTTCACAGATCAAAGCAATTTTTATCATACCTAATACATGTACAGAATAAACCGATTGTTGGCATTGTGTCCTTTTCTCAACAATTGATTATTGACAAATGATTATGATCATACAATTTAGGAAAAATAATTGGTCTGTGTTGGGTTTATTTCATAACTTTAAGACCTCTCCTTGAATTAACATATATAGTCAATTCTAGGCAACATTTAATTAATTGCAAGGTTCATCAATGCTGTAACAAGAAGCTTTTGTTGAAACGTTATTTGTAAACGTATGATTTGTCGTTTTGGCAGACAAGAATTACTCACATCATAACAAACACTCTGAATATCATTTTTAAGAAGTACTCAACAAAGTTTTCGGAACTAATACCAGGATCTGTAAATGAAAATATCCGACGTATTGAAATCATAGAATTTCCCTCGTGAAACTATTTGAAATAATTTCATGATGATTTTAGAAAATCTTCTTAAAATTTATGTATAGTCACATTCTACAGTTTCATAGAAAATTACAATAATCTGCCTGACGAACATGCAATGAACTTCTTGTGTTGTTGGAAAGTCCGACAAATGAAATGAATTCTATTTAGTTATTAACAGCAACTATATCATCCATTACCTTGGGGATGGAACTTATTTTTAGATACAGACCGAGTTGTTCAGATTATAACCTACCTGAGGGATCTTGTCTTGTATAATAGGACATGCATCATATGTTGGGCTGGAGATTTATGTGAAAGTTGTAATATATCACATATGTGTTTAATAGGGCCTTGGACGATTACCACAGAACATGTCAATGTGTGATTAAGATATGATATTTTGAGGTTATCAAAATCTGGTTTTGCTTTGTTCTAATAAAGACAACCTGAACAAAGGAATATAGCTAGTCGACATGTTTTATTCTATTTTTATATAAAGAGCATTATTACTACAGTATTAACTTTATCACAAAAATAGATTAATAGTGGATACACTACCTCCATCATAAGCACTATCAGAATAAGGGGCGTAGTGTCAGTCTGAATACAGACATTGATATTAGGTAAACCAATTTTACGTAAAAAGAATTCATTTGATGTTTGTTAATGTGTATACTTCACATAACACAATTCAATCAAATAGGCTCCAAGCAGTACTAAGGTTGAAGATTTTGTCATGTTTTTTGGGGGATCATGGGGATGCTAAATTCAATGACACCACAGAGTGAACAGTACAGATATTAGTTATTTAGAGATGCCGTTTAGGGTTTATATTATTTAATATATAATTTTATAATATTATTTATTAGTAATAAGATAATCCAAATACTCTTACATTTAAATAAAGTTCAAACAAAATATTTTCTGCATGTTTATTCTTTTACAAAATATCTTAAAATCAATATTTGACCACTATATTATCGTGAAATTAAAAAAAAGACATAATTCCTTAATAGCACTTTTCTTGAAATGAGAAACTTGTTTATAGAACATATAGTAACATGTAGCATGAAACTTAAGTGTTGATGAATAGAATTATGTTTTATTTTATTTCTAAGAACTTTTTTTTCAGAACCAATTAGTGAGGACTCGGAGGAAAGTTATAACAATCAGTCACCATATGAAGACAAAATTGAACAGGCGCTACACAGAAGGAACAGGTAGGTACTTTATAATACATTTTAATGGGTTGACATTACATTTCATCACATTAACCTAATGACTGATTCAAAGATAAATATCTCGTTTTCCTTGCAATGAAATGGTCACAGTATTTATAATCATGACTCAATTTTCCTGTTCTTCCCCAAAGCCAATCAGCGATGACTATCCTACTGCAAATATGCTGGATATTCTAATGCTGTTGTGACAGGCAACTGATTAACACTTAGATAAGGCACACTTTATGACTGGATAATCCTAAACCTGTCAAATGTTCACCTTATATAAAATGTATTCAAACTGTTGTACAACGGTCAGTGTAATGTCTACATCACGGTATTCACCTTTAATTGCATACCAGTCGTTTAACCGGGAAATCATACTGACTGTTTATAGTCATTTGCAGACAATCAGGTGGGAGCAATTCTGGAAGCAGTTGATATCGAACATGATGGACGCAGGGGGTCATTGTCAAGATGGAATGAGGAAACCGATGAAACGAAAAGGAATGTGTCTTTCAAACTTTGTAAAAGATAACTTCCTCCCTAAGTACAGTAATTAATTTGAATATATGGATTACAACTTCTTTATTCATGGTATGCGACGTTTCGACACAGGTTTTTGTGTCGTTGTCCAGCAGAGGTAATGGGTAGTAAGGTATGATCATATGTACATGGTGGTGTTCATACCTTACTACTCCTTACTTCTTTATAAGTATTTATATTATTTATATTTAAGATTTATAAGTCAAAGTGGGAGTGAGTTCTTTATTTTAGTTTTTGTTGAAGAATTATTATTGTATAAGCCATGGTGTTAAAACATTGATTCCTAAACCTTTTCACTTAGAATTAAATACAACTATTTATGCAAGTAGATCATTGAATTTGTTTTGCATAAATAAATCATCAATATTCGATCTGGCACTCGTCAAGCCGTGTATAATAAATAATTGCTTGAACATGCTTGAACATTCAGTACATGTACTCAATGAGTACCTTTTATGACAGAGTAAGAAAGGTTTACCAATTGATTGTAACTCATAATATATTGTTATGATTACAAATACATCTCAGCCATCATTTACTTATGCTAGTCCACTAGATGTTGCTTCAACAACTAGTAAGGATAGGTAATGGTGCAATCGTACCTTATATCTCATATTTTATCTATTTCTAATAAAAATAATATTTACTTTTTCTAAAAATATATCATTATATTCATAAAGATCATCATTATCACTTTATTCTTTCATAACAACATTTTGCTTAGGACTATAGTTTTGTGTCCATATACATTTTAAACTGCAAAGCAAAGCCTCTTTTACTTGTCATCTTTTATGTTCATTTTCAGAAAAATGAAGATGTTTTGCTCATGTCACAGAGGTGGAACGGAGTGAATGGAAGAAGCCCTTTGTGCCCTTTGTGTCCTACACTATATTCAAAGTAGGAGCGAATTTGTTCAAAATGAAGAAAACAGTCGTGTCAATAAGAAAGAAGTATATGATCCTCTATCTGATCGTTTCAGCTACTGAACTGTAAACCTTACTTCCGGCTTTTGTGATAGCTTTGAGAAAAGAATATGGCAGTGAGTACATGTACAAGAGGGAAAGTGCGCTATCTATAATGTGTTGTAAACATCACTATGTCAACTCCTTTGGATACAAGATGGATTTCTTTGACAATGACAGGTTCAACACACTAAAGGTAGCTTGATAGATTTACAACGATGGCCACAGGTGGAACTTGGAGTACAAAGAATCTGTCGCCAAGACCTACTGTGGTGGCCTGAAGCACAGGAATACTGACCCCCCACACAGCACGTGCCTACCTGGACAATGCTAATCAATTTAAGTGCCCAGTTTCAATACTGGGTATAATACGTCAGACGTCTCCCGCAAAACAGGAACACAGATTCGTTCTATTCCGCCCTCTTCAAAAACTCAAATCAGATATTTGAATTACTTGTTCTCATGTTGGTCATAATAATTGTCAAGAGATTGATGAAGCAGGTCGGAATAGAAGGCTACGTCACTCGCTGAGCAAGCAGTGCAGTGGAAGCCTATAAGAGAACATGGGATAAGCAGAAGCGCGAAGTTGTCCAGAACGAAAATGTTTCAAAGCGGACAAGAGTACAGCAAGAACACGTGGATAGTGGTAGCTCAGTAGATTCAGGTCCAGCCACGTATTTGCAATGTCAATATTTTCCATTAACAACTTCTACGAGACGTTAATGCAATTAAATTGAAATCCGTACATGCTAAGAGCGTTTCCATTGAATATGTTCACATTGTCTTCTCTTTGTCATTTCTTTACTAGTTTCTGTAAACATGTCGAAATGGTAAACTGCTGAAAGCGTTGGTTTCAATATTGGAAAATGATCAGGTGCGCCTTAACTTCGTTTGTCTAGGTTTTCATTGAATGAACCACTCGAAAGTAAGTTAAGTGAACCACGAAGATTTTATAATTAAGCTAGAGTGTAAGGTTAAGGACGACTCTCTGTTTTTCATCCAATACACCTACTCTTTCATATCCATTTAAAATCAAGAGTTTTTATGAAATGGGAATTAAATACTGGTCCTGACGTTCGTGGAATGATCAAATGAAAACAAGTGTGAACACTGAGGTAACATAGCAATCGGGCTTGTGATGTTGAATGTTAGTTGCATTAAGTTGTCGTTTAATATTAGGTTAAATATTAGAAATGATAAACATAATTTTAGTAATTATCAAGGTCAATTAATTGTCATTCCTGCACATTTGACAAATAAGATACCAACTCACACAAGAATACGTTAAAAACCCTGAGATAAAGGAAGTCGCAAGTGACTGCTAGTGTAACCTCGCTTATCAGCTACGATCACAAAAAAACCTATTTCGTCTCGAATGGAAACGCTATTGATATAAAGTAACATTTTGGTAATATGTTTGTTTTGGAAACTGTTTATTCGGCCTACTCAATAACATCCTTGCTTTTCCTGACAGTCCAATTTCCATCTTTGAAGTATTGGTAGATAGAGGTAGTTGATCTGACATGGTTGAAATTCATCTTCTGGGAAATGCAAGATATATACTTCATTGCATTAGGGTTTTGGAGATGGGGAAATTGTGTTTGAAGAAAATTAAAGATGCGTGTTTATACAACTTTTTCTGTTTGTGGTATAGTGTTTTCAAAACTAGAATTTTGTTGTTAATTACGTTAATTTTGCAATGGTTGTCATATCATCATTGTTTGTTTTGAGGTTCTCTCACATACCATCGTTCCACAGAACATTAATAGATATTGCAAAAAAAAAGCATCAGGAAAGCCACTATGAATGGTTCGAACAGCTTGCGATAACACTAACATCTTTAAGAAGAAATTAAATTAAGTGATGCACTACTGTATTAGTTGAATTTAACGAACGTCCCCTATTTTCAAAGATAAAATGTGATATACTATAATAATGAAATAATATGGGAATTTTATGATATTTGGACATTGATCAACATAAGATGTTAACATATTCATTGACGAATCTTTGAGGTATTTCTGCAAAGAAAAACATGTCACATGTTGACAGTAGAATGACTGACAACAGAGGTTGAATTACACTGATTTTATGTAATAACCAAAAACTATTTCTCTTGTGTCAAAACAATGAAATAAGCCTTGTTTGCAGAGATCAACCCAAGTTGAAATTCAAGGATAAAAACATCTTTAATCATGCCTTTTAAGGAACCATCAGATTGATTGAATTTCATCATTTATTGGAAAAAACACATCTCTTTGATTTAGAGTGATAAAACCTAGTCAACATCAACTTACTGAAAAGTCTTTTTCGAAAAAGAGACTTAGTGAAGGTTCATACTGTGTGTAAAGTTACATAAGTATGATAAGTTCACGACGTTTTCTCGTTACAGCAAACGAACTTGACATTCTTTTTTAGCAGATCTTGATAAATGCAGTTATCCACAAGTAGTGACACTTATTGGATGAACCTTCCCCAATTGACACTGTTAGATCAAATATGTTATCATTTAGTACACTATAGTTTTCGTATCTGTTTTCTTATCAGGCAAGTTTTGTGGGTAAACTGTTCGCAGGGGTGCTGAGCATTGCGTTGTGGTGGCTTTGTATAAGAATCACGTGGTTAATCTGTGTGTTCTGATCACAACATGTTGATTTTTGTGTATGTGCTGAAATTAAAAGTTCTGAAGATTGAGAAATTGATGCCAGGGCACTCATGAGTTGGTCTGTTAAAATGTGTTCATTCGTTCCAATAAACAAAAGACATTACGGGCCGGTAGAAAGTGTACATTGATTTATGCTAAAGGTGAATGGTGCAGATTAGATTTTCAGAAATTGTTAACTCAAAGTTTTCAAACGGATTAGTCTCGGACCAACTCTTCAATCAATTATGCTGGACATAATCAAATGCCAATGATGATTCTATTTGAAGGATTTGTATTGCTTGCTGTACTGTAAAGGGGTTGAATAAAAAAATATAGATGTTCATGTACATACCTTACAATCAATATGTCATTGTAAAAAATCAATATTCCGAGATATGTTTTGCTGGTTGTTCAATATAAAAACAATTCATCTCGAGGTAAGTCATACAATAATATATTCATGCGATTCATGCATGTGAGTTGACAAACAAGAAAGAAATTATTACCAATTCATCGGTTTTAATTTCCCTATTCCCATTTTCTTGTAGAATTCATGCTTCATTCATACACTGCAATCTGAACCCCTTTATGAGTATGTCGATATCAATTAATTCCTTTGTGAAGGAAGTTATAAATAATCAGCTTCAATTAAGTGTCTTGATGAAATTCTGTCGTTTCATACAAACTCCCTTGTATCCAATACTGAGAGTTGTATACGTGAATGATTAGTTTTACAGATAGACTAGTGCTCGTCATGTACACATAAACAATACTTCATGTACGTCGATAAACAAGAGCGACCTTGCACAGGAAGATGAAAAGATGTCACTGGTGTGATTGTTAATATTTAAAACGGAACTACAGCTGCTGAATGCAAGTTTTTTTTACACTGTTTGAACTTTTATTTTCGGAAATTCTGCAATTTGCACCAACTTGTAATGCTTTTTTTTCTATCAATGTGTTATGGGTCATATGTAGAGTATATAAACAAGAAACAAACGTATGGTATGATATAGAGAAATCTTACATTTTCTGATGGAGGCATATGGACCAAAATCCATATTTTCGATATATTCATATTCCTACATTAAATCTTTGAATGAAAACATTTTCCAAGCATACGTTTTAGAAAAAAATAGTTTATATTAATAATATATGTGAATGATTAGTGTTACAGATAAGACTAGTGCTCGTTCGGTACACATAAACAATACTCTATGTACGTCATTAAACAAGTGTGGCCCTGCACAGTAAGTTGAAAAGATGTCAATGGTGTGATTGTTGACATTTTTAACGGAACAACAGGTACTGAATGAAAGTTGTTTCACTGTTTGAACTTACTGAATCATCATTTTTGAAAATTTTGAAATTTACATCAACTTGTATTGCTTTTCTACAGACAAAGTTTTCGATCAACATTTTAAGGGTTCATACGTAGAGTATATATAGAATAAACAAACATATGCTATGCCGGAGACAAATCTTAAATTTTCTGATGGAAGCATCGGGTCCAAATTCCATATTTTCCATATCTTTATATTCCTTCATAAAAACTTTGAATGTAAACATTTTTTCAGCAAAATTTATTAATATTCGTTCATATATGATTAATTGATCGTTATGTTTGTAATGTCTACCAACATTTCATGATGGTATTGTTTTAAACATTTTGAAAGTATTAATTAATCTTAGCTTTATAACGAGCAACACTTGCTGAACGTTCATATATAATATGTATCTGGGAATGTTCTCAATGCACTACATGTATATCAATTTTAAGACTATTTGAAAAAATATGTAATGATATATACATGTATTTTTGGACGTTTCCTTTGCTCGCAAGTCTATTGATTCTGTATATCGAGCTACAAACAACGTTATTTCGTGCTACGTTGACTAAGCATCATCAGTCAGAATAGAATGTTCATCATTTGAAAATATTTCACTATGGAAATGTTTTGTCTGGACAAGGTCATCGCTTGATATTACCATTACAGACATAGACTGTGATACTACTTTTATCCTGAAGCAATGTCCCTACTGGGAATAACCATAAATATTTCCCTTTACTTCAAGTCGACCTTTGATCAAAGCACGAGGGTTCATTTAGGTACCTTTAAAAGTAGTGCAGTGATATAAGGGGTAACAACCTATTAGTATAAATACTCTTTTGAATAAAATATATGTCTAATTTACTCTTTCACCCAAGATCAGGAGGGGCTTACAGCGCTTAATTTGTAATGACATCATTCTGAAAGAATCGACCACTTCGTTGATACATGCATTGGACATGGTTAAATGGTTTCATTGGTTGCTAGTTGTTAGATGCGAAGGTTTGTTGCGAAGTTATTTTATTTTAGAGTCAATGATCAAGTCAAACTGTAAGACACAAGAAATTTTAATCCTGATAAACTGATAAAAATATGACAGTAACCAGCGTTCAAAGAATATCATTTAGTCTTTTAAGATTTTGAAAAAAAAGGAAATTTATGTTAATATATAAACTTAAATAATTTTGATATAACACAAATGTCAAACAACAAAGATGATGTTTCATTCAGAAATGAATAATTCAAATATTTTAACTATTTTTCAGTTCTGAACATCAATGTGTTGCATAGACAACATGTCAATGTACCCAATTTGATCACTAGCTAGAAATTTAATCTTGGTGAAATGTCACCCATACATAATTGATACATTAATTTACCTCAATTTCTATTACCTGAAATAAAATTAGTTGAAATGCAATTTTAATAGAATGACATTTTCAAGATGTGATGGGTTTAATCATATTTGTTCACGATTTAATAAAGGAATTGCTACATACAGTTTGACGCCAAACGTCTACACTTACAATACATTATCTATATTTATTT
This sequence comes from Steromphala cineraria, assembly GCA_916613615.1. NCBI lineage: Eukaryota > Metazoa > Mollusca > Gastropoda > Trochida > Trochidae > Steromphala > Steromphala cineraria. The sequence continues at coordinate 79,055,290 of OU744721.1, forward strand.
AATAAATCATCAATAATTCTATGATTTCGATTACGTTATTGTTTTTTGGCAACCAGCCCAACATTAAGAATAATACATCTCTTGCAATCATCTAAATAAGAGTAAAAAGTCTATACATATTGCATAAAAAGAAAATCTTAAATCCTGTATAACATATCTCTGATTTTATAACACACTAGGTTATCTCCATTCTACCATTCTATCAATCGTGAACTCTTTGTCTAAGCGAAATTAAATGAAATTTCCTAACCTCTGGCAACAAGAATGAACTCGAATAAATTCTAACTGTGTCAGGGGTTTTGCTCCTTGGTATTTGAAATAAATTTAGCCGTGAGGAAAGGTAAATCTATCATTGCGTGTCCATCAAACATATTTATCACTTTCTTCAACACACCTATATGTATTAATATTGTACCGTTTAAAACGTGTGATTCCATTACTTGTTGACAATATAGACTGAGACCTCAATATCAATCAAATACCCGTGAAATATCAATAATGTTATGAATTGCGCCCCTCATAAAAAACCATTTTAGTTTAGAATAAAAGAGATATTGTCTTCATGGAAACGTCTTTGAGTCATCGCTATACCTGTAGCAGTGTCACAGGATGGCTGAGTGAGCACCAAATGGCGAGACAACTAATCCAATTGAAGGTCCAGAACTTAGTCAACAGAGCGGAAATTAATTGAGTGTCTGGAAAATGTTAATGGAATCCTTTCAATCCTCATCAGTTCACTTCATAGTTGTTAGATTAGCTGATTAGCAATGGGAATGTAGTAACAATTCTTTCTTCTCAATAACCCCAATTAGCCAATAAACAAACCATGAGTTTAAAATATATCCATACAACTTTGTATTCAAAATATATCCATTCAACTAGGTACTTAAGGAATGACATTATATTGAAGACATATATAGGCAACTTCCACGGTCAAACATTCGGAATATAGTGACGTTTTCCTGTAAGTAGTTTAAATAAAATACAGGTGGTAAATATAAATAGAATATGGTAGACATCTAGGTCTTAAAAGGGGGATCACACTTGTCGGCTTTGTATCGTACCTAATATTGAAAAGGATTATCACTTTTGTTTAGAATGCTCTTTTTACCAGAAATGAAGATGTGACATTCTTCCTCTATACCATTTATATCCATTGGAATTAAAACTAGCCTTATTATTCGAATCACAGAAGACTTTTGTTATAAATTCCCTCGCAAAATACCTATTTTTTGCATTTAAAAAAAAATACATTCTCAACTGTGTAACCACTACCGACTTACAGTGATGTATGAATTATGTACCATGGTGTTCATGTATGTTTGCAATATGTGTAAAATCTGATGTATAATGGGTCTGTGGCCCTTTTACTGAAATAGACACCCGTTCTCTCACAAACTTTGAATTTCCAATGATAGCTGAATGAATGAAATGTTATTTATTGAAATTGTTGAGTAAAACTTTGCAAATCCAACCATCTCTCTGAAAATTTCTAAAATCGTGTTAGCGCACCAAATTAAAGAGCTCACAAATCATGCCTAAAGAGATATTTGCTTTGCACAATTTAAAAGTTTGTGAGTTTTCACTGATATTGTCCTTTGATGTTGATATTTATTTGTGGCAGCCATTGATTATCGGGAAAATCTGATTTATCAAAGCTCGTATTTCCATAATCATTTTACAATCTCTTTAACAACATTAGGGTTTGAAAGAATATAGAAACAACATCAAAAACTAGAATTCCCTTAAACTTTGCATATTTAATTTTGAAAGCTCAAAACAGCAATCACATAGATCAAAGTTACATTAGAAGTAGATCACTATTAGGTTTTCATAATTGTTAACCTTCCTTAGATACACAAACGGTTTTTAAAGCATATCAATTATTTCAAGAAAAACTCAAATAACGCAACTTGATCGATGGTTGAAAGAAATGAATGACCCATTTAAAAGACAAGACACAAGACCATTAGAACAAGACACACAAATTTCTTCATTTCAGAGCCTGATCATTTCTTTAGACTTAAAGTGAATCTAATTTCTTGAAGGTTTGCAATCATATATTCATTCATTATAGTATCGTTTATGACTTGTTTGAAAACGACAATGGTATTGTATGTATGTCAAAATCGCACATTACAAGACAAATGAAGCTGTACATGTGTACATACATGTACTTACAGATAATAATGAATATTTATTGTTTGTCACCAAACCAACGACTTGATTCTCATGAAACAATAGTCTTTAGACTAAACTCATGGACAAAAGAAATGCTGGGTATTTTCAAACGAAGGATAAACAAATTATGTATGCCATGTAAATTCGATTTCGAATGTGTTTGATAAAAAAATATTTGGAGAATTATTGTTCATAATTTTAACCATGATGGCATGGAACGTTTTGTACTGTGGTTGTCTAAAGACTGTTGGGGTGCTAACATTGCTGTTTTCAGGTACTTTTTTGTTAATAATTATTTTGAAATTAAGTTAAAATTTCGGAAATGTATATCAGAAATTTATTTGAGATACTGTTAATGAAAAACATCCACTTTGACTTTTCTGCATTGATATGTCTTCGCGTTATAACGTCTATAAATATGTACAAATTGACCAAATTGGCTCTCCAATCTCGCTTATTTAAGGAGATAGCAAATTAATGATTTTTTGACACGCGTTTTCTAAGGCGCCATGCAAAAAAATCAACACAAAATGATTCAAACAAGGCAAACATAGTTGAGTTGACTTCTAAGGAAACTTTGGCACTCTGCTTCATTCACATTTATCTTACATGGAATAAAATATCCTGACATTTATGTTACCAGCGTTTCTTTTGCCTGTGAGTTTATTAATTTGTTTTTTCCTCAATTACAGGCAATTTATCTTGTCAAAGTCTTATATAAACTGAAGCATTATCTAAAAGAAGATATCAGCATACGTTTTCATGCATTTATGAATTGTGTTAAAGATTATTTTGAAAGCTTACAGATTTTGAAAAAAAATGATCGTAAGTCGATATATACTCATGGTAATAATGGTTGACACCCCTATACAGGAAAGTGATTTGAGCTTTATAAATGCAAGGATTAATAACATTGATCAAATTTCTGGTATTTTCGACATCCAATTACATTAACACATCATGCAAACTATAAAGTACATGCATTTTATATTTTATTATCGAATAAGGCTCCGCGAAAGGTATTGTGTAAAAATTGGGTTCAGTACCAAAAATTCTTCAGATACAATTATCCATTATTTAACAGAACCAAAATGAGCACACTGATGACCTGTATCAATGTACCAATATCAGGATCTCAAGATGTCGGATAATCACATTTTTTAAACTAAATTAGTGTTTTTCTTTTATTCACCTTTATCGATTATGTTTATTATTAGTTGCACAATAGCACATGTGCAAGGACATTATTCACAAGAGTACAAACTATACTAACATATATTACAAAAAAAAAAATCGAAAATGACACGAAAAAGTTGTATATATAACTTTTCTTTCCTATACTTATTAGGGGTGTCAACCATTATTACCATGAGTATATATTGTCTAAACTCGAAAAGATCAATTCAGTTTTATGTGTTTATTAATCATTCTACTTATTGTTAAAGCTCATGGTCACAAGAAATGAAGATCGTCATTAACTTATTATATTATCAATAACTCAATCCCTATTCTATTTTGGTGTAAAGTTTACATTTCATGAACGTGTGACACTTTTTTTTATAGATAGACACATTAACTTGAAAAATTGCAGAATTCTCTGTCGCAAAAAGAATAACTAAAAGAATGATTTAGGTCATTTTCGTTTTGATTCACCCAGAAAACGGAAAGCGCAAAAATAATATATACAAAATTCGAAAATCCAATAGTCATTTTTCTCAAGTGACTGTCGTCTTTTATGTGCAAAAAACATGTTTTTATCAACATTCAGTTTCTCTAGACATCATCAATTAATTAGTGCGTTCCTCTCCCCCAAATTCCCGGTCCCAAAACCATTTTTTTGTCATTATACTCATCAAAAAATAAAGTTAGTAGTTAGGCTTTGCTTGATGACTGGTTTTGTCTAAGCTGTCAATTGTTACAGAGACGTTGTGGAAAAAAACACAATTTAAACACCGAGTATAAATGTATACATGTATATCTTCTTGAATTTGCACTTTCAGCGGAAGGATTTGGTTGTGACATCATAAATGGTCATAAGATTTTTCGAGTTGAGTTCACAGAAAGAATGTAAGACTGAACGCAATGAAGTGGGACACTGCATCTGTTTGCCCTCAATTGAGGAGAGTCTAAGTGTGTTTTAACTCTAGGTCATACGACAAACATGTAGACTTAGTTCTATCATCATTTGTTCCCGATTTATATACAAGATGACCAAATTTGTTTTGAATTGTACAATCTTGTACAATTGTTGGCATCTCTTATGTATGTTTTATTCATCACCAGGTGTTACCATTACCATTGTAAAATGAGAAAATCCTGCAGATAGATATTTGATTGATCAGGACAATCGAAGTCCGGAATGTGTTTATCACAATGTTAAATTTTACAAGGCAGTGTGGATTTTTTAAGGAAAACTAAAATGACACCTTCTTTTTTTGGTGTACACATTAATATTATCATAATTGTGTATTTTATATTCACAAGTTACATCACATCACGTATTACTTTGTGAAATTGCTTAGATCAGATTTTATCTCAAAGTTCAGATAAAACCAGTTTCTTACACTCCCATTGGAAGTAAGGTCTCCTCATAACGCATCAGATGAAAAGAAATAATCCTTTTTGTGTCATATTTGTGTAAAGTCTACGGAAAATTGTCATTTGATGTTTATGTGTATCAACACTAGTCGATTCTAGTCTAGATAAATTGATTTTACTTTAACTTTTAAATTTATTTAACTTTTAGATCTAGTTTAGGGATTTTATTAACACGGCGCAATATTATTCAAAGCTACAAAATAGAATGACCAGTATTTTTGCATTTAAGTTAAGCTGTCTGTCTCCATTACGCAAAAAGAATTCACAACCACTGCTTATTTTAGTCCCAGATGTAATTTGTCAGTTTGAGCAGATAACTTGTAAGAGTGCTTAGACATTATTTTTTATGTCAAATTCGAAAGATGCATTGACGTTTTTTCTTCAACAGTTTCGAAGTTTTAAAATATGATTTCCTTCAATGTGTCAAATTTGACATACTCTTTGATTTACCAGGACAGAATAATTTAAGCTGATATACATGTATAAGGTTGTCATACTTGATTCGATGGTTAAGGATAGATGATAAAATGTGTTGATTTCACATCACACAATTCATAATCCTGATAACCAAGGGATTGTGACAAACTGTTGATGAATGACAAAAAAGGACTTACCAATGATAAATTACAATCATACTAATGAACACATTTCAATTCTCTCAACACATGGTCAAGAGTTCCTCACTTGATTGCATTTATTACTGTGTAGCACATTTGTATAAATTATAGTAAGTATTTATTATTATCCTACTTTTTCACAGTCTCTCAAATGCACATGGTGTAAGTTATCTGTGTATAAAAATAATCTGTTATTTATTTTAAAATATACCATCTTTAGTATACAAACAGATAATTTTGAGTGCCTCAGAAAAGAATCTGCAAGGGTCTTAGATTCGTGCATAAACTTTCAGTGTGAGACTTATAACATACATGAAGAACTCAATTCTTGGCAAATATCCTAAAAGCATTCTTTGGTGGAGCTTCATTATTTCAAACATCGTAAAATGAACCCATTACAAGCTCCACTGCAACTGAACACCGCTACAATCGATGGCCTATATCATCTAGGTTTCTGGACATAAATATCATGTGTATGCAGATTTCTTGTCTTTAGATAAGATTAACACAAAACGTAACCCTGTATTCAAAACTTAACTGCAATGATATGATAATGCTATGATAATTTAATCAATCATCCAAAACATGTTAAACGTACATGTAGAATCTATGGTATATTTATTTGACACTTGAATAAATTACAACTGACGTTATAAATAAAAAATGGTTGTTATCCTGTCAAAATAATGTGATTCACCTTTAGTTTCAGCTTTTAAAGGTCAAAGATCACAAAATTTCTTTCATACGTAATACATATACAGAAGCAACCGATTGTTGACATTGTGTCCTTTTCTCAACAACTAATTATTAACATAGTATTACGATCATACGATTAAGGAATGTAATTGGTCTGTTTTGGATTCATTTCGTATTAGAGTTAATATAGACGTCAATACTCTAATACAAATTCTGTCACTAGGCAACATTTAATTAATTGTATGAAAATGAGCTGTTTGAGTGGCTTTCTAGAAGTTGATGGCATACTGAAGACGAGAGTAATTCTATGGATGAGCAACTTCCTTATTTGACAGCAGCGACGTTTCGGTATAGATCCCTATAACGTTTTTAAGCATATGGTGAAACAACGAGAAAACAATAACAGTTTCTTATTATCATACCACACTGTATAGGTTGCTGTACTCATCATTGTTTTACTATATGATAAAAAATTTAGAAGGATCAATACGTCGCTATTGTCAAATAATGAAGTTGTTCATCAATGGAATCAGGATCTGTAAATGACAATATCCAGTCGAAGTGAATTGTTATTTTAGAATTTCCCTCGTTAAACTAGTTGAAACAATTTCATGATGATTTTGGAAATTATGTTGAAACTAGCGGCGAAACCGCATTAGCGGTGGTTGGGGACTTTCTAAGGGAAGTAACTCTGATTGAACCTATGGAAGCTATGCCACTTAGTTCCGTATTCACAATTAAATAATTGATTACAAGTAAATTAAGACATGCTAGTACTAAGTACGTTTATCATGTTTTCTTATTTAGTAATAGTGACTTTATCAGCAAAGTTCCCTCATCTTCTGGGTAATCGTAAATGTGGGCCCACTTGAACTGGTTCCTATATAGAGCCGAGATACGTGGGCCCACATTTGTTATCATCACGGTCTACCGACGATTTCGCATATTTGACAAGCGTGTAACAGTAGAAAAAGTAACTTATTTGGAGGGGAAACATTCTAGAAACAGTACTCTTATGTTCTCATACGAAATAAACATTACCAATGAATATTATTCTTGTTTTTTTCCCATCAGAAACGACATTAAAATTCTCCGCGAAAAGAAGACACAGCTCATGCATATTAATGAGTGATGTCCTGTCATTGGTCACATCAAAGGTCAGGACCTAGGTCAAGGGTCGTGACATTGATTATCGACCATGTTAGAGATATTGATCACCAAATAATGTCATTCGGTAAATGTGGGCCCACTCGTTTGGTCTCTTATAGGGAGCGGCCGAAGTGGGCCCACATTTTAGATTATTGATCTTGATGGGAAATATCATCTAGAATGTTGAACCTTTTCCATCAAAACTAATTAAATTTGTTTAGTCAAAATTTAACCACTTCGGGAGCTCCTTATAAAGGTCGAAACGAATGGGCCCACATTTACCAAAATACTTTATTTTATGATCAATTTCTCTGAAATGTTCTAGTGATGTTGATGAAACTTTTCCATCAAAGTTTATTGATGGAAAATATCATAGAATAACATGAACCTTAATTTTCCATCAAAACTATTTGAATTTGCCTCGTCAGTATTTAATCATAAATATTTTAGAATGTTGAACCTTTTCAATCAAAATTACATGATGGAAAATATCATAGAATGATATGAACCTTTTCCATCAAAACTATTTGAAATTGCCTCGTCGGTATTTAATCATAAATATTTTAGAATGTTGAATCTTTTCCACCAATACTATTTGAATTAGTCACGTTAATATTTCATCAGAAATATTGCATATCGGTGAACCTTTTCCATCAAAATTACTTGATGGGAAATATATAGAATGTCAATATATCACAAGTATAACAGAATCGTTGAACCTCTCGAAAAATTCGAATTCTGTAATTGTGGTCCCACTGTAGACTGAGCATAAGGGGAATGAAAATCAGTGGGCCCACATTTGAAACAATCATTCTGCAGTTAGGAATTGTCACACGAACTATCCCAAAACATACTCATAATCTTAGGAAAACTACTCACCCTAAATCACATTTATTGTCGACTGTAAGTGCCATTTTACCAAGGAATCAAGGAAAATGTAACGGAGATAGGATACAGACACGCCATTAGTATCCATTGCGCGCGTGACTACGTCAACAACGGCCGTAGCTCCGCATGAAAGTGGGAAAACAGAGTTACTTCCCTTAGAAAAGGCCCAACCACCGATAATGCGGTTTCGCCAAACTAGCCATTGTTTGCAGGTTTATACATCACTTGTAACTTATTCTTAGCAATAGAATTGATTACATCTCACGAATGTTTCCTCTTAGGGGTTAAGTAGTCCAATTTAAGCAATAAGTAATCACTTGTTTTCTCAAAAGACATATACAATGCCCTTGTGAGCCAAGTGTGAAGGGTTTTATTCTGTCAGTGTATAGTCACATTTTGCACTTTCATAGAAAATAACAATAATCTGACAGACGAACAGGAAATGTTGAATTTCTTGTGTTGTTGGAAAATCCAATAACATGTAACGAATTTTATATAGCCATATCATCCATTAGCATGAGAAGAGAACCTAAACTTATTTTTAAATAAGACCGGGCTGTTCAGATTATAACCTACCTGAGTGATCTTGTCTTGTATAATAGGACATGCATCATATGTTGGGCTGGAGATTTATGTGAAAGTTGTAATATATCACATATGTGTTTAATAGGGCCTTGGACGATTACCACAGAACATGTGTTTGTGTGATTAAGATATGGTGTTTTGAGGTTAGCAAAATCTGGTTTTGTTTGTTCCTTTCATTATATGTCTAATATAGTCAAAATGAACAAAGGAATATCGCTAGTGGACATGTTTTATTCTACTATTATATAAAGAGCAGTATTTCTACAGTAATACTTTTATGACAAAAATAGAATTATATCGGACACAATGCCTCCATCATAATCACTATCGGTATAAGGGGCGTAGCACAGTCTAAATAGAGACATTGATATTACCTAAACCAATTTTACGTAAATAGAATTCGTTTGATGTTTGTTAATGGGTATACTCTCTCTTACACAGTTCGATCAAATAGGCTCGAAGCAGTAGTAAGGTTGAAGCTTTTGTTATGCTATTTTGGGGGATAATTGGGATGCTAAATTCCATGACAGGGCAGTACAGATATTAGTTATTCAGATATGCTATTTGGGGTGTATATTATTTACTTACCGAGGATAAAGTGTTAATTTTCAATGAACCACCACAGAACGCACGAGAAATTTGACACTTTATGTGAGGTTGGTGAACTATTCAAACTCCTGCATGGGTGGTTCATTTAAGACCGAAAGCGCCATCATAATTTACTTCGCACAATTAGCTTTGAAATGGAGGATGGTTTCACCACTGACTGACGATGTTTTTTAGTCAGGCGTTGGATTATTGTGAGGGGCAACATGTTCAAGCTTCATCACATACAACATATTCTGCTGAAACAGGTAATTAATCTTTTTTATCATTATTAATATTCATTTAAACTATTGAAAACAAGTTGATTATATCTGGTGTTGACTCACACACGATCTATATTATTAGTGGACGATACGGATACCATATTAATACAGTCAGAGTAAACCTAGCCTCAATATTAGCCGTTTCCCTCCGATATTGAGTCTAGAAAGGTCTAGTGGAGGGTCACGTCAGGCCACGTATCGAATTGACCAATCAGAACTCATCTTACCAAGCCATAACAGTTTGCTTCCTCACGTTTAACGTTAGAGGGTCATAGGTCGCAAGAAGGTCGGCTGACGCGACCCTGTACTAGACCTTTCTAGACTCAATATCATGGTGAAATGTGTAATATTGAGACTAGGTTTACCTATACTGCTTATTGATACTAATAAGATTATATTAATACTTTCACATTTAAATACAGTTCAAACAAATTATGTGCTTGAACATTCAGTACATGTACTCTCAAGGTATGACAGAGTATGAAATGTTTAACAATTGATTGTAACACATTATTTATTGTTATTATTACAGAGGAAACACAGTCAGCATTTTCTATTTTCATGTTACGTCAACAACTGGTAAGCTTAGCTAACGGCTCAGTCTTACCTTATATCTTATATATCATCTTTTTCTTATGAAAAGAGTACTCGCTTTTTCTAAAAATATATCGTTGACATTAAAATCATCATTATCCCTTTCTTCCTTCATAACTACATTTTGCTTAGGACTAAAGCAAAACCTCTTTTCCTTGTCATCTTTAACGTTAATTTTGAAAAAAAGGAAGATGTTTTGCTAATGTCACCGAAGTCGAACTGATTGAAAGGAATAATCCCTTTGTTCAAAAATATACACTCAAGAAAAACAAGTGGTCTTAAACTATATTCAAAGAAGGAGCGAATCTATTCAAAATGAAGGAGACAGTCGTGGCGATAAGAGATAAATAAATGATCTTCTATCATGATCTGCAGGAGTTTGCAGCTACTGCACTGAATACCTTACTTCCGGCTTTTTTGATAAAAGAAAATGGTAGTGAGTACAAGGGGGGAAGTGTGCTTTCTATAATGTGTTGTAAACATCGCTATGTCAACTCATTTAAATACATGATGGATTTCTTTAACGATGACAGGTTCAACACACTAAAGGTAAGTGCAGTGGAAACCTACAAGAGAACATCAGATAAGCAGAAGCGAAGTTCAGAATGAAATGTTTCAAAGCGAACAAGAGTGCAACAATAACCCATGAATATTAGTAGCTCAGTAGATTCAGGTCCAGCCACGTATTTGCAATGTCAATATTTTCCATTAACAACTTCTACAAAACATGAATGCAATTAAATTGAAATACGTACATGCTAAGAGCGTTTCCATTAAATATGTTCACATTGTCTTCTCTTTGTCAGTTCTTTCCTAGTTTCTGTAAACATGTAGAAAGGGTAAGCTGATGAAAGCGTTGGTTTCAATATCGGTAAATGAGCATGTGCATCTTAACTTCGTTTGCCTAGGTTTTCATTGAATGAACCACTCGAAAGTAAGTTAAGTGAATCACGCAGATTTTATAACTAAGCTAGAGTGTAAGGTTAAAATGCGACTCTGTGTTTTTCATCCAATACACCTACTCTTTCATGTCCATTTAAGATCAAGAGTCTTTTTGAAAGGGGAATTTAATATTGGACCTGAGGTTCATGGGATGATCAAATGAAAACATCCTGTTTAAATACTGAGGTAACATATTACTCGAGCTTGTATTGTTGAATATTAAATCCATTAAGTTGTCCTGAGGTTTAATATTACAAATGAAAGAAAGAATTTTAGTAATTATTAAATTCAATTAATTGTCATTCCTGCAGGTTTGACAAATAAGATACTAACTCACACAAGAATACGTATAAATCCTGAGATAAAGTAAGTCGCAAGTGACTGCTAGTGTAACGTCGCTTATCAAATAGTATCACAAAAAACCTATTTCGCCTGGGATGGAAACGCTATTGAGATAAAGTAACATTTTGGTAATATGTTTGTTTTGGAAACTGTTTATTCGGCCTAATCAATATCATCCTTGCTTTTCCTGACAGTCCAATTTCCATCCTTGAAGTATTGGTAGATAGAGGTAGTTGACCTGACATGATTGAAATTCATCTTCTGGAAAATTAAAGATATATACTACCTTCCATTAAAGGGGCAGTAGCACGGTTTTAGAGGGAATATGAGTGGATGTCAGGAAAATGAAAATTAATGGTCCCAATTGAAAGACAACGTAGTTTAACTAAATGGAGCAGTAATAAGTCAAATATTTAATGCAAAGTTTAGCCTTGCGATTCCTTTTTCTTACACAATATGAATTAAAGGTGTTCACACAAAATGGCAGCCAATGGATTTTATGTGAATCTCCATACTTTGTCCTCTGACTATGGATGATTGGCTTGTGTAAAGTGATTTTAGACACTATCAAATTAATACATTTAGCATTAACTTAGATTTATCAGTGAAATATTTGAAAAATAAAATTATCAAAAAACGTGCTACTGCCCCTTTAAATAGCGGAGCAATTATAGAAATGTTAAATACACTGGGTCAGTTCATGTTTGTAACTCCAAGTTTCATGCACACACTAGTGCATTTAACATTAACTAACACAGTAACAAAAGAAATTGGGAACCGGTAGATATTGTACATCGATTTACACTATGGTGTAATACTACTGAGGTTTTTTTTCCGAAATTGTTAACTTAAAGTTTTCAAACGGATTAGTCACCTTTAGAGAGTTGAGATATCTGTGTGTAGGTCGCGTTATTGTATTGTTCATACCTTAGTGCAACAGGGCACATTTACGCCAATAGAATCTAAAGAAATTTCTGTCACAGAATTATTTATACTGTCTTATGTTCATGAATTTCTCATCCTTATATATGCAGAAGAAATTCATCATCGTTTTCATGACTTGAAGTTTTTAATGTTTATGTACATGTAATATAAGCAAAGTTAAATTATATAAAGACACTTTGGCAAGCTGCCAATGCATGTTTCTAAGACCATCTCTTCAATCAATTATGCTTGACATAATAAAATATCACTGACGATTCTATTTGAATGATTTGTATAGATTGCTGTACTGCAAAGGAGTTGAAACAAAGTATAAATTTATGACAACATGTACATACCTTACAATCAATATTTCATTGCAAAAAAATCAATATTCCGAGATGTTTTGCTAGTTGTTCAATATAAAAACAATTCATCTCGAGGTAAGTCATACCATAATATATTCATGCGATTCATGCCAAGTTATATGTGAGTTGACAAAGAAGAAAGAAATTATTACCACTTCATCGGTTTTAATTTCCCTGTTCCCATTTTCTTGTTGCGTTCATGCTTCACTCAAACACTGCAATCTGAACCCCTGTATGAATATGTCGATATCAATTAATCCCTTTGTGAAGGATGTTATAAATAATCAGCTTCAATTAAGTGTCTTGATGAAATTCCGTCATTTCATACAAACTCCCTTGTATGACAGTACTGAGAGTTGTATACTTGAATGATTAGTTTTACAGATAGACTAGTGCTCGTCATGTACACATAAACAATACTTCATGTACGTCGATAAACAAGAGCGACCTTGCACAGGAAAATGGTGCGAATGTCACCTACACATAAACGTCTGTTTACTGAGAAAGTGCTGACGCGGTTGTAAAGAATGTACATTGCTGCTTACGTTATAGTGAGGGCCTGACTTCTCTCGAGTTAAGTTCCTTACACATGCATCATCTTCTGTTGGAAAATGACTCTGTATTGGACTTTCGTTGATTCATTTGCTGTCATGGCATAACCTGACGCTCGTTATTCTAGCACTGAAATGGTTCAACTGATAACTTCAATTTTCAGGGTAAACTTTGTTCAGTTTTCAAAGAACAATTGATTATTCATGTGTTCAATACTCTTCTTTCTTATGTGGTCAGATCGAACGTTATACCAACGTTTCATGAGGGCATTGTTTTAAAATTTCGGTTGTTATAGAGAAATTAAAGTTAGCGTATATAACGAGCAACACTTGCTGAACCTTCATATAGAACTTGGAAGGTTCTCAGGGCACTTCATCTATATTTTTGTTTTAATTATTTGAAGAATAATATAATGATATCTATTTTTGGACGTTTCTTTTGCTCGTGAGTCTATTGAAATAGTTTTATTCTGTATTCTTAAAGATACATTATCATACTTGCATGCAGTTCGGACGAAATTTAGCTATTGAGAATATTAATACATCGCTCTGTAGAAAATCTTTCGTCGATATCACATTTTGACGCCAAGAGCACAGAACCCCCCGTAAAAAGGGCATAGCATTATGCGTGTAGGATTTACATTGTAAAGACCGTAAAGACGGTTTTTAAGCGTATATTTAGAAACCGGAAGTTGTGAGATGGCCACACTTGGTTCGCCTTTATGTCGGCTGCCGTTTCGGTAATTTTGGTAAATTATCTCCTATCTAATGAATTTTGGTCCGATTTTCCCTAAGTTGTTCTCCAAATTTTACAAAAAATACAAGGAAAACAGTAAAATTACTTTTTAAATATTGAACTCTGATAATGTATCCTTAAGGTTATTTTCTTACTGCATGAAAACATGACTAAGCATCATCAGTAAGAATAGAATGTGTAATCATTTTTAAATGTCACACTATAGAAATGTTTAGTCTGGACAAGGTCATCGCTTGATGTTACCATTACAGACATAGACTGCGATACTACTTCTATCCTGAAGCAATGTCCCTCCTGGGAATAACCATAAATATTTCCCTTTACTTCAAGTCGACCTTTGATCAAAGAACGAGAGTTCATTTAGGTACCTTTATCAGTAGGGCAGTGATATAAGGGGTAACAACCTATTGGTATAAATACCCTTTTGAATAAAATATATGTCTAATTTACTCCCGGTGTATCACCCAAGATCAGGAAAGGCTTACCGCGCTTTCTTTTTTAATGACATGATACTACAAGAATAGACCACTTCATTGATACCAGCATTGTACATGGTTGAATGGTTTCGTTGGTTGTTGGTTGCTAGATGCGAAGGTCTGTTGCTAGGTTATTGTTCTTTTAGAATCAATGATCAAGTCAAACTGTCAGACGAAAGAAAGTAAATCCTTTCATTTATATTAAACATATGTAAAAGTTTCATTTCAATTGATATTGTTTTCTTAAACTGATAAGAAATATGAAATAAACCATCGTTCAAAAGATTACCATTTAGTGTTTAGTGAAAAAAAGAAATAAATGGATGTTGATATATAAACGTAAGTAATTTTGATATACCACAATTTCAAACAACAAAGATGACGTTTCATTTAGAAATAAATAATTCAAATTTTCAGATGATGGAAATAAATATTTTTACTAGATTTCAGTTCATGTATCTGACCATCAATGTGTTGCATAGATAACATAACAACTCTTATTGTACCCAATTTTATTACTAGCTAGAAATTATAATCTTGGTGAAATGTCATCCATTCATAATTGATACTGAAATTTACCTCAATTTCTATTACCTGAAATAAAATTAGTTGCAATGCAAGTTTAATAGAATGACATTTTCAAGATGGGTTTAATCATATTTGTTCACGACTATTAAAGGGGCAGTAGCCCGTTTTAGGGGGAATATAGGTTGAGGTCAGAAAAAATAAAATTAATGGTTCTAATTCAGAGACAATGTATTTGACTAAATGGATCAGTAATAATTCAAATATATAACGTAAAGTTTAGCCATGTGATTCCTTTTTCTTACACAAAATGAATTAAAGGTGTTCACACAAAATGGCCGCCAATAGCTTTTAAGTGAATCTTCATACTTTGTCCTCCGACTATGGATGATTCGCTTGTGTAATGAGAGTTTTGATACTGTCAAAATAATACATTTAGCATTAACTTACAATTATCAGGAAAATATTTAATATATAAAATTGTCAAAAAACGTGCTACTGCCCCTTTAAAAAAGGTATTGTTACATGCAGTTTGACGCCAAATGTCTACACTTACAATGTATCATCTATATTCATTACATTAATCATCGAAGTAATTGTATGATTTCGATTACATTACGTATTCTGGCAACCGGTCCAAATAAAACCAAATACACCAGCAGTTTAGACTAAAGTCTATCTCGACTCCAATATGAAATAATCAAGTTAAACATCTCTTGCAATAATCCAAATCAGAGTAAAAAGTCAATAGATATTGCGTAAAAAGAAAATCTTAATTTGACTATGACATATCTAACTTAGTATGTTTAAAGGGACAGTCCTACAGTCTAATATTGAAACAAAATTGTGCTTGATACTGAGACAACGAAACTACCTCCCATGTTACTCAAGACATAACACCTCTTTTGATATGCATGTATTCTGTCATTACTTAACTCAATCAAGCATATGAATTATAAGAACCACTTTAGATCAACGACAGTACTCCTATAAGCCCCCGTGAAGATTATTTATCTGTCAAAAAGTCATATTTAGAAAAACAAAAAAAGGTTTTTACTTTGCAACAACCAAAAACCAAAACGACTGAAAGTCATTGTATTCAATCGTGATCTTCTCTTTATTCAGATGATGCTGTAAACCAAGATTTTATCAAAATTATCCAATTTGTATTCCAACAACGGTTCACTTGATAAACGTGTCTCACAACCGTTAAAATAAGCATGTTCTGTCAATAGCAGTGAAAGATTGCAATAGGTAAGATTACATTCGTTGGATTAAAGAAGCAGTCAACCACCATTGTTTGAGTCAGCATTGGATCGCAATATTGATTGCGTTTGGGATCTTATTTCAATTCATTCCTATATAAGTCTGACTATACATATACTACATGCATACTAAATTGTTTAAATATTCTGCCTCACAGAAACTCTCGTTTGTCATCAGTCTCACTTATCTTTCACCAATTCGCTATTGTTGATCTTATCCAGAACATTTTACCTTAATTAAATCCCCAATCAGGAAAATTGTATGTCACTTATTGATAAGCTAGTGATATGGTCCATGCCTAAACCAGACACCTTCGTTTTTTATCAAATTGAGTACAACCATGGTAAGAGGAAGATTGGTATACATGTATATTTCGCTTCAACAGTGATCTGGAGAATTCCCATTAATATGCAGACATAGTGAGTCTACATGGCACTAGATTCTAAATCAGCATTCGATGAGACGACTTGGTGTTATCAGGTCAATTAACTGGAGACATAACTTAACTTCTATTCAAGTCATGTTGAATTATCTCCATATATTAACTGATATAGACACTTATAAGAGTATTGTCAACACCAATTCAAAGGATAGCTTATCATGACGTTTTGTGTTTCTATGATCTATTATGGACAGATAGATATGAGATAAAGTTACATGTAAACCATTATCCGTTTGTGTCGCAATAAATTAAAGATAAAGATAATAAATTTTCGCTATCTCAGAGAATAGGATCGAATGTTTCATGAACTGAGGCTTTGTTTGAATCTCATGATCTGACACTTTCCCCACACTGTAACAATAGTAATAAGGGTAACTTAATACTGTATTGATATTTAATATAAAATCTGGGTTAAAAGTCTTCATATGATCAACTCGGATACGCAAATCATATTTTCAAATCAAATCGATTTGATATAAGTTATAACTTAGGTTACACTAGTTGAAATGTGAAGGCTAATATGAAACTTTATATATAGGTAAACTTTAAATAAAAATGATTTTAGTACCTACTAGCTAGGTTGAAAGGAAATATTGATATCAAATTCTACCAAATGAAGCAGGAAATGGATGATTAAGATATATGCATCAACATTTGTTCATTTTATTTGTCTAACTGTATGAACAAATTTAATTTAGAGAGTTTGTATGCGTTACTATAGTCATTGATTTTCAGTGACACAAACAAAGTTATTGACAGATATGACTTTAATATTGGTTTTTAATCTAGCAAACCTCTTCTACTATATATTATTTGATTAAACGTTCAAAAAATGAAGGCAATATCAACAATTGAAGCTGCTAGCTTAGACCTGAGGTGATCTCTTACTTACTAATTTCCGGTTTGTTCGCTGTTCGATTAGTCATCTTTATTTGGTGTTCATCCAACCCTTGGCGCTATCAACTTCTTAAATAGGGTCGGTTTAGTTATTGACATTAATATTTACTGCGGTATGAGACCCGTATTGAGGTAACTGTGGTACTACATGAAAAGTCCTTAGGTTGATTAATCTTTAGAAAGAAAATTATAATCTCTTTTTATTCAAAAAGATATATGCCATAGTCAACAGTAAATGTATAGATGTATAATATAATATCAGCAAATAATTTATAATGACTTGAACGGAACACTATTAATATGGCAATAGGGGGAATATAAGGTGATGTAAGGAAAATGAAAATTAATGGTTCCAATTTAAAAAAAAAATGAATGGAGCAGTAATAATTCAAATATATAACCTAAAGTTTCGCCATGCAATTCCTTTTTCTTACACAAAATGAATTAAAGGTGTTCCCACAAAATGGCCGCCAATGGATTGTATGTGAAAATTTATACTTTGTACTCTGTCTATGGATAATTGGTTTGTGTATTGAAATTTTTGACACTGTCAAAATAGTACATTTAGCATTAACTTACAATTATCAGTGAAATATTTGAAATATAAAATTATCAAAAAACGTACTACTGCCCCTTAAATAACAAAGCACGCATTTAGGTTACGATTTGAATGTGTATTTTTACAATTACTGCATAAACGTTTGTGGCTATATGAAACTTAAAATCATCCCATAAGTGCTAAACCATTTACATAATTTCAAGCAAGTGCAAATACGTCAACAAAACCTTAAAACTCTATGCTTTGCTGTTTGCATCAAAGTATTCACCAAAATTAATACACTGTTGATAATTACATGTGGTATACAGATGCAATTGTATCTGCCAATGGAAGTTCCGTTTGACCTATCTGCTCTCGCAAATAGTTTTCTAGTGAAAGAGAGAGTGAGTTAATGCTTAACCCCGCTTGGGCAATATTTTAGCCATTAGCGGCGAATCATAGTTTTTGATAAAGGGATGCTACAAGAAAGAGGTAGGAGTGATTTGACATCGAAGCACGTTTACGCGTTATTGCCTATGACCATCATCGACTACAAGAATAGAAGTAGGGCAAACTAACCCCCGTTCGGACACCACCCAAAGTTGCCAGAACTTCGGACACTTTTTATTATTAAATGACGGAAGTATGTGCGTAATGCCATTTGTGTTAATATGTTTCTTATAAATCTGTTTTGATATCTATTTCTTTTGATAAACGTTTCATTTTTTTCTAACGAACATTTTCGCACATGAACGATTTACCGTTTCATGACAGAAATTGGCGAAATATTTGTTTTCATGTAAATGTTGGAAGCGCCAAAACATCATTGATTGTATTTATTTCCAGAAATTTAATACTTTCTGATCAAACTCTTCATCAGAAACAATGATGCTAGAGAGAAAATGGATAATTTTCGTTGATTAATGATTCCTTTGTTATATATTGAATAAACTGGAAAGGAGGTTGCTATCTATTCCAAATGAATACATTAGGTAATGTTATACAACAAATGTATAAACAACAAGTATATGGCATTCTTATTGCAGAACTTGCCAGTTATTCAATAGTAAAGCCAACACATGTTTTTCGTAAGGCAATTTATCATCAGGTATATCTTGTTTGACGTAACTCTATAACGTCACTTTGTCGTTGTGACTCTCCATTGGTCATTCTGAATGACACATTATCTGATTTAATCATATTAATGAAATCTACTATGTAATAAAATAAATATCCATAATACTTGATGAACAAAAGATGGGAGACTAATGAAATCATCAACCCTATCCTACAAGATGAGATAAACATGGTATAATAAAGAAAAGTCAGATTCCATCTACACATGGCGTTTCCTTAAATATTTATGGCACCACACAGGTGGCTTGATAGACTTAATCATATCCAGTTGACGATAGATCATCATGGGTTTGTTTATTATGTCCGTTGGTATCTGTGACTAATGCAGTAGACAGTAGTGGCTACTTTTCTGATTTACTGCTATCCAGGCCACTGTTTTTTTTAATTAGTTGACTCCTATCATTTCTAAAGTTCTAATTCATTACACTAGGTTTGTACCACGTTTACTAAAGTAATCACAGGAATAGAAATAAAATGTTTTTTTAGCGATTACGATGTTCAAAGAGTTTGATATCTTTTTAAAAAAGAAATCTAAGTTAACAGGATATCAAAAGTTCTCTCACAATTTTACCAAATAATTTATATGTTTTGATTTAATCTATAGTTAATTTATAATTAATTATATAATTATAGCTATAAATGAGCTGACATTCTATACGATCATTGTATATGCTATATTTATTCTTGTGTTTCTTACTTGTTACACCTAAGTTGATACTAAAATATGTAGATTCAAAATCATTTTGTCTTACAATGTGTATACAAATAAAGAACATTTTAAAGCCTAATATCCAGTGCAAGCACTGCTCATTGGCTGTACATTATTTCCCTGAAGAAGGACTTTCAAAGCCGCTACTAAGCGCTTCGCGAGACCACATAGATCCGTTCTTCCCGTACTCAGGTACCCAATTGTACAGCTGGGTAGACTGAGTGCAATGTGGATGAAGTGCCTTGCCCAAGGACACAACACGGTGTAAAGCCCAGGTCACAAATCTTTGGTGTCTCAACCGGGATTCGAACCCGGGTCTTTGGCCAACACGCCTACCACTACACCACCGCGCTCCGCTCCGTACACGTGTGCAACCTGAACCTTTCCGCGTGAATATCTTGTTGACTGATACCAAAAATGTAACATGTTTCAGGTTTGGATCCTTTTGCCTATGATAATAGTATTTATGCAATGAACTAACAAGGTCTAGTTGGGGAAAATCTATTAATTTCAACTTTATAGGAATTAAACGTATTAGTCGAGTAATACAAAATGCATTCTATTCCTGTTCAAGTGATGCTGTATGTTTATCTCACGCATCCGTTATTCGTGTATTATCACCTTTCTACCTGAAAATGAGATGAACTTGGTATAACCAGGCTTGAACGAATAAATTCTTTATATATCAGGAATCATCGTCTAAACAATTTGTGGTACCACGCAGATGTTTTGAGATGCATGAGACAGGATGTCATATTCTGTTGATTTTCAATCATACTGTAGTTTGCTTGTAATCACCACTGGTCCCGTTGACTGGTTTAGTAAACAACATATAGGTCGTTCTCTTGATTAAGTACCATATCCAGACAATAAATTGAAGAAGTCAGAGACTTTTCATTCTCTCTTCATTCTTCATTCTCTTGGGTACACTCAAGTTAGCTCCGTATGCCATCAATATTTGTTGTCATTTGCTTTTTTGTTTGATCTTTAAAAAATTGGTATGCTGTTGTATCGCATTAGTTATCTTGAATTTGGAACCTTTTATGACAGTGTTTCAGAAACGATTTCCTCGTTCAAAATAATATTTGTTAAACTGACGGACTGAACAAGGATTTTAAAAGAAACCGAATTTACCAACAAAAACATAATTGCTCTTTCAGTTGAAAACTTAGGAATTATATTCAGACGCAACCAAATCTTTTATCCTAGAAAAGAAAATTTTTGCCCAGTAAAATAACTTTCCTGATCCAATTCTGATTCATTCATTATTGTATTCAGACATTTTGGATTTCCCAAAGAAACATACCTTTAAAAAACAAATCAGTTTCAAAGGATGATTATGTGTAACCGCAGCTATCTGATTTCATTAAATGAATTGAATGTCCATATAATTATATATATATTTCTAGAAGAAATCTACATAATGTTGAGGCTTCACAATACACATGTAACACGACATTTGATTATGCAATTCATACTTGAAATTAAGTAACTAAGTGTAATGTGAACAAACAAAAATAATATACACTCGTGCACGTCAATATTCCTTTTGAATATTTAGCTTGTTGCACTATATATATAAAGTATTACAAGAAGAAAGGAAAGACGTGTCATTCATGTAAATAAACTCTTTCTCAGAGTCAGTTTACTGAAACACGGTCGGATTATGTGGCCTCACTATCAATAAACTAATCATGGACCTCTGCAATCAAAAACTATTTTTCTTCAATGTTGCAGTTACATTTTTCTGGAGCATATGTTGCGTGACTTAAGAACTCATTTAATACAATGACTGTGTTTTGTCTGTCTGATTTCAAAGAACTATGGTTAGTGAATAAGACACCAAGGAAGAATATCAAATGTCATGTGTTACATTGTATCTGTTTGTGTCTTAAATATAAAACTAGATATTTGTACAACAGAAAACAAGAATAGTATGTTACACATAAATAGTGCTGTTTTTGTGACATTATGCCAATGTAATAACCGAGCTGGTCCATAGAATTCAAGCAGTTAATAGACTTTTAACTCGGAATTCCAATAAAATGCTAAATCAACAGATAAGACAGATGAGACACCCGATTCTTAGAAGAATGTTTCAAATCATATCCTCGAAGGTTTTAAAGGGGCAGTAGCACGTTTTAAGGGGGGAAATAAGGTGATGTCAGGAAAATGAAAATTAATGGTTCCAATTGAAAGACAATGTATTTAAACTAAATGGAGCAGTAATAGTTCAAATATATAACATAAAGTTTAGCCATGAAATTCCTTTTTCTTACACAAAATGAATTAAAGGTGTTCACACAAAACGGCCGCCAATGGATTTTATGTGAATTTTCATACTTTTTCCTTTGGCTATGGATGATTGTCTTGTGTCATAAGATTTTTGACACTGTCAAAATAAGACATTTTACTTTAACTTACAATTATCAGTGAAAATTTTGAAATATAAAATTATCAAAAAACGTGCTACTGCTCCTTTAATGGATCAATCACCATCAGCTGCTCTATACTTTTTAAGCACCGTAACTTAGAACGTTTAACTCTTACTAGCTGTACTGTAAATGACCACAATTTACCAATGAAATTGGCTTGACTGTTAGTGACTTTGTCCACTCCGTAGTTTGGGTCCATTTTAATTCATTCATACTGTTATACATATTTACATACATAAATACATATTTGATATTCACATATAAACTGTTATAAAAGAACGTTTCTCCTTATTCCTTTAAAACATTGTTCGGATTTGTTTGAGTTAATTGCCTTACTCGAAAATGCAGATCACAAAGGTTTATTGGATATGGATACATACTGAATACAGGATGTACAGACCTACTTGGTTGCGCTTAGCGCATGCATGCTGCTTTGAAAGTACAATTTCTTCAAGGTAATGATGTAGGTAGCGCTTTAAACAGGTTATTAGTTCAATTAAAATTCGCAATATAAATATCCTGTTTATTGACGAATGCATTTATAAATTCTATTCTGTTCACATTGACACACAGATTGGCAGTCCTAGTGGTCCTTTATTCAAGTTCCTGCATTATTTTAACTGTGTCATATATCAGTTTATATTGAAATTTACACCAACATGAACTGTGTTTACTTTCACAAGTGAATATTTTGCAATCAAATCATAATAGAAGGGAATCATTTGTCAAAGCAAAGTGAATAATCATCTTTTATATCACATGTATATAACATGCTTACCAACCATAACCATTTACATTAAACAACATTATTCTTTTCATTCGTCAAATGTGGTTCACACTACATGATATAAGCATGTTCTATCAAGAAAATAAAGGAGATGCATATTTCATAAAGACAGATCATGTCCTTAAAACAAGACCAAAATTCATTGTAGTAATCATATATTGGAACTGAACTCAAAAGACTGCATTATCTAACATTTCTTTAAGTTGCAATCAACCTGAACCGTTTGCGCCAAAATCAGATTGCGATGTTGTTTATGTTAGTATTGATCTAGAGATATCACATTCTACATATGGTTTTCAAAAGTGATAAAATAGGTATTCTAAATTCATTCTGTCTTGGAAAATACTTGCTTAACAACAGTCTCACCAATTGTACAATTGTACATACATCCTTTGCAAACAGAAATGATTCATTTATTAAGATAATTCAATTTAACAGCCAGTAAATACAATGATAAATTTATTTATTAGCAGTAAGCACAACACTGGGTCCGTTGGGAGTTATCCCCCTTATTGACTATAAAAGGCATAATGGCGTTGCGCACTTCCTTTTCAACTCGTTTCTCAACGATGTAACATCTCTCATCAATTGTCTATAGTATATGACAGTCAGTATTTTGCGACATGCCGAGAACTAAGAAGGCAGTAAAGGACAGTAGGTCGTCTGGAAAACGTCCAAGGACGTCAGAACCAACGAACGCGGACGGATCTTTGGCCCAACAGGTTAACGCGAGACGCAGTAAGAGAACCAAAATGGCGGACGGGGGAATGCCGACACGATCGGGTGATAGTTTTTCTACTTCGATTCCATCTCTCAATTTCGATCAATCCTCTCAAATAGGTTTAGATGTTACCCACTCTAACCACCCTCAAAACAATATTTCTGTAGATATTCACACACAGAATCAGCCTGAAACCGTACGAAGTTATCGAGGATAATCACATGGGAATTATGGCAATCAATAACAGGGGCGGAATAGAGATGGTCCGTAAAACTGGTCTCGTTAACACTGTTGAAGATTGGGCAACTTGTTTCCTCGTGTATATGAGTGTTTACCTCGAAAAATTCCCTGACAGGCACCAATAAATTATCCAGTACATGTATACTATCAGGTGGGCAGCCACAAAATATGGAGGTTTCGGTTGGAGGGCATATGACCAACACTTTAGAATAAGACAGGCTCGTAATCCTCAGTATTTGTGGTCTAGAATCTACCCGGATTACTGGTTAATGTTTATGCAAACACCCACCGTAACTCCACAACCACAACCGACCAGATTTTCAAAATCAGATTAACAAAGGCAATAAGAGAAGATAATACTGGCGCCAAAGAACCCTATGGCGTGCTGCAATAAGCGGCGCTGCAATTGAGCGGAAGAGGAAACGAGTTAACCAGTATGCTCTGGTCACTTGCAACAGAGGTGGCTCTCTCATCAAGCATCATATCTCAACAAAAGATGTGAGCCACTACAGGGATCCAGTGGCAGACGGGACCCACTTGTCCGAAACGGGTAATGATCTTTTCTTGCATACATTAGCTAATGCTTTGGAAGCTCTTCTTTAAATTTCTTCTGTTTCCCATTGATGCTATTTTGGGCAAATTCTTGTATAGACAATAACTTTTGGCATGGAGTCTTGGGGCCAAATGCATCTCTGGTAGTATATTTTAATCCTTCCCCTAACTTACATTAAATTTAAAGGAGCTCCACATCCACATCCTTAACACACTTGGTAATGATGGCCTCGGAGGTCGGTGCTCATTGGTTGCTTATGCTTAAGTCGGGCCTAGCGATGTAACTTCCTCGTAGGTCCTTGTTTGAGTCCGACCTTTCGATGTGATGGCCTCGGAGGTCGGTGCTCATTGGTTGCTTATGCTTTAGTCGGGCCTAGCGATGTGACTTCCTCGTAGGTCCTTGTTTGAACATTTTGCTTTAGGGCTGCCATGGCGACCTTATGGTCGGTAACCCTATACTTAAATTGTGTGTCGCCCTCAGACTTCAATTCTTTACCTTCTATTTTCAAAAATAAACTGCGCTCATTACTTCCAAATATTTTTTCATCTTATTCTTTTATTATATTATCTACTAATAATAGGGCATTTCATATTCAAATGAGTACAATCGTTGCAAAGACTGTATGAATTGAGAATCGGATTTTAAATCTTGCTTTATGCACAACAGTGATCTGTAGAGCCCTGTTAGTATGCAGACAAAGTAAGTCAAGACTGCACAAGATAACACCTAGTCGTGCCAGGTCCATTAACTGTAGGCGTCACTTCATTTATACTCAACTCGGGTCGCCTTCATTCTTTACATTAACAACTATAGATATTGTTAAGATATCCTTTTAACAAGAAAAATTATTTTGATTTTTAATACAAAAATACTTGTGTCATGTTAACAAGATCATAGGATAACCTTGATATCAGAATCCTACCATACATGTAGGTGAACAGGAGTTTATTTTAGATGACCCCTTAACCTGATGTGGTGACAACAAAAGTAAGGATATTCCTGAATTTTGAAGGTTGAAAGATTTCTTTTCTGATTGTGAACATATACATATTTCTAAGTAATTGAAGAAGATATGTAATTGTAATGTAATTGCTACGTGAAATAAGTATATTAACATCATAGCTGATAAGGGTTGCTATTTTCTTAGCTGATCATGACGAAACAGCCATACAATTTGGTCTTGGATCGGGGTTTCATAAAATGAAGTCTATATTAAGACCATTTGCAGATGTAAGCTGAGGCCTAAAAGGAAAAGTTTGATCGCTGGAGGATTGGCGAGCTAACAAATTTCCGGTTTGTTCTCTGTGAATTAGTAAGCTTTATATTTAGTGTTCACCCAACCATTGGCACAACTATCAATGCAGGTTGGCATTTTGTTTAAGTACTAATCATTTCTATATAAACCACATCTGTAAGAAACATATTCCTAGTAAATCCAAATGCATAAAAGTACAACGTTTTCGAATCAAAGCATCTTACAAATGTCAACATTATTCTATTGAAATCTTCTAAAGAATGTGCAAAACATTACTATCCTTCAAGTTTGTTTTAAGCTATTGAAGTTGAGCTATGTATGTTTCAGAATAATTTCAAATCTATTTGCGATGCAATGGGACTACAATATTGTTATTCTATGTTTTGGACTTTATGATAAAAAAGTGGTAACATCTGTTGTAATTTCTTTAAGAATAAATGAAATATGTCCTTCGCTGTTAATGCATATGCCATGATGTATCTAAAATTTATCATATAATGGCAGCCGTTATCGATGCAATAAATTATCGGATAAAATGAATATCTAAATAGGATAATGATTAATATGCATTTGCATCAAAACACGAACCATTTTCTCAATACCCCAATCGTTTCATGCGAATCCTAAGCCGGTTACCAATCAACATCATCGGGAATTTACGGGGCATTTTACAATCAAATATATATTCGTCAACACCATCTAGAAGGGTAAATCTATCACACAATACAATAATCTTGGTATTCGAAGCATTGTCAAGTTGTTGTCATCGATATGCAGCTAGCAATATCGACTATCGGACATGAACCGAATGTGCTTCAATTTTCATGCATATGAATCGCTTTGACACACAGTGACCCACGTGATGGTACACGTTATCGTAGTAACAAACGTAACAACCAATTCTTCGCAAATAATCGCGGTTAAATCTAAGGAAACCTCATGGCTGGCGTACGACAATGACAATGCAGCTGCAGTTAGAGTTTCTTCCCCTGCTGTAGCGGCGTTGGCAAGATGTTCATAAACATTTCGTGTTATTAGAAAACCATGAATACTAAAGTGTTTCCTCATTCCCTTTATATATCAGATATATGGTGTCGATAGATTTTAGGAAAAGTGTGGATCATTTTCAAAAAGAATTTCATAAATGAATATTTCTAGTCTGTTCACAACCGTACATCGCCGACAATATGATCTACCTTCACCTTTCAAATTTTATTCTTTATACATTGTATATGTTATAAATGATACTGAAACACACTCGGTTAGTAATCCGTATATTCGGCATCTGAAAAATATATTAGCTGGTGACTAAAATGATCATTCACACACTGTGAAGTTTTAATCTTCTCCATTTTTAGGCAGCCAATTGATGATGATGTTTGTATAGATTTTAACAATTATTTTCACTTCACACATACGGTTTGGTCATGTGATAACAGGTTGTCACATAATCTCATCGACGCCAAAATGTTAATAAATTTCCAAATAAATATAGATTAACTATTTTCTGATTATGTCTTTATAAACTCAATGTGTACATTTGTAACAATTCAGACTATAGTAACACTTGCTGCATACAAATACAATTGAATACAGCAATAAAATCTTAACCTATTTGCACCAGCTAATAGTCTTTGATAAAGACGTGCTGCTGCTGAACATCTTAGCACGTTATTGCAATTTATGACCACTGAAAGAAATCAAATATGTATATTGTATTACTAACAGTGATAGGCATAGCAGCAGCATCCTTCTTCTATACAATTTTGGAGGGCAAAAAGAGTAATCTGATTTTATACTCATTTGTGAATGTTTGCGTCATACTTGATATCATGAGTTGATCAATCTGCTTCCTATCCCAGACAGCTTTGACCAATTTGAACTTGGAATGCTTTGTCACTTAAACATATTCATTAAAGAAACTGCAGAAAATGCACTCAACTGTATTCAGTTCATTTATATGTATCCTCAAAATAGGTACCTTGAATTGCATAGTATATAGCATAAGGGTTTTTCAATTGTTCAATCTTTTATGAAAATACTGTATTCAAAATGAAACAATGCTTTGAACATTATTGTGCGAAGTACTCCATGTAATTAATTCAATATCCTGACAAACGTGAGGTGAAAGATGATGGGATAAACATGGTATTACCAACGAAGAGATTAAATATTTATGACACCACATATGGGGTACTATAAAGCAATCACATTGTGCTTATTTATCATTGGGTTTGTGTTTCTGTCAGCATAATCATTGTGTCTATATATGTGTCTGTGAGGAGTCAGGAGACAGCGTCGGAGCCACGTTCATAAATAAGAGCATTCATCAATTTTTTACCGTGCCAGGTTATATAAACACAGTATTAATCAGGTTAAAAGACATAAATTCTTAGTCATTGTCTATACTGTCTATGGCACCAAGCAGCTGTTCTGAGACGAGCAGTCATATTCTGTTGATGTTTAATCATACTGCAGTTTGTTTGTAAGCAACATTCGTCCCGCTGACTGGTTTAGGAGACAGAAGATGAGTTGTCCGCATGATTTAATACCACATCCAGACCATAACTTGAATAAGTCAGTACGATATTGCATTCTCCTCTGTGAATGCATGAGATAGCTTTGTATACTCATGAGTCTACCCTACCAAGGCTTTCATTTGCTTTCTATTCTGTTTGTTCCCCTGTCACTGTCACTTCACCACTTTCATTATCATGAGTGTTGAAACCACCAATGGCATTTTTATTTCAAAAATCGTTTTTTTTATGTTGAAATGATATTCACTTTTGGACATTCAAATAGAGTTTCAGTTATATCAAATTTACAAACGTAAATCCTTGTGCTCCTTCAATAGAAAACTAAATAACCCTTAATCAGAAGCAACACTATCTATTTCTGTCAAACGGTAGATTTGTAACACAGCAAAATGAGACTTCTATAACACAATCCTTAGCTATATATATTATTCTTTCATACCTTTGAAAACCCATATCTGTTTAAAAGATAATCAAAGGAGAACTTTTTTGGTTTTCTGACATCGCTGTATGAATCAAACTCACTTAAAATAAAGATGAAGATATGTGTTGTCCTTTGGAGAGAATTGTAGGTACACAAAAAGTAACCTATTGAAAGGTTACTATGATATTTGAAACCACCATTTTTCAAAACACTGCAATGGATCTCACTAGTTTTTAGGATAAAAATGCTTTACAATTGTTCTTGTCAATATCCTTTTAAGATATTATATATTGGTTACATTGTACAGAAAGGTTTTCTTGAAGAATGAAAAGAGGATTCATTAAGATAAGTGAATTCTGCCTCACTTGTACTTGTGGAAACCCTCTGATCGTGTGTCCTCATTCAATCTCAGTAACAGGGACCAGTTTTCTGCCAATCCTCTGCTGTGTAGATATTTATCCCGAGCATGTTGCGTGACTTGAATACTTAACTGCAAAATATACTGTTTTGTGTTTGTAAAATTTATCAACGAGAACTATATTTAGTAAATAAGATCTACAACAGGGAATATCAACTGCCGCATGTAATCAGTTTACCGTTTAGCGTCTTGAGAATTAATTAACATTTCATGACTTCATACCAATTCATTAACCCACTTACATTTAGTCTACATATCAGTGAAACATCTCAACAATGCAGTTTACTCCGCAATCAGTTAACATCCTATTTAAACAAATAAGACGATGGATATTTAAGATAAAGTACTTTTAATAAATCCACTATTTCTTAAAACAATCAACTATTTGATAATAATAATGGTCCATTTAGATACTACAACACATAGGATATCAAAATGTAAGGATATTGCCATGATAGTCAGTTAAGTCAAAGAGTTGGCGACATATTATAAAACTTTGACTTAAATTAAATTATGCGAGAAGGATAGTTGTTTAGCTCTTGTACTTTCTTGAAATGTTTATGGTTTCGACCAAAGAGGACGGTATCATGATAATCCATTCGGGACATCACTAGTTCATGCACGTAATTGTGTGCACATTCAATTGTAATGTATTTTCGCAGACTTTCAATAACCGTCTCAAAGTAATACCTGGTCTTACATATGGCAATCACTTGTGCACTCAGACAGATCACTGTCAGTGAAGATCTTTTACTCAAGTAGAGGTCGGAGTGACAGCTTATCTAATATGAACATCTTTAACAGCAGCCTCCGTGATCTGTTTCCGACTTCCACATATGGTGATCTCAATCTTATCACCATTTAGTTTCAACATTGTAGCTGTCATCCACTGTTTCACAACAGAGTCGGTAGTGCAGAAGGAGAAGTAGGTTTAATGTCTTGAGTGTCGTGTGCATATGAGGACGCGTCTGCTCTACACTGAATACCAAAAGAAACTTTGCAATTTTAAAACTGAAATTTCAAAAACGATCTCATATTTACATTTTCATTTAAGTTGGCAATGACATAGTTGAAACCCACACTTTCAAGTTTAAAACTTTTAATTGAGCAATATTCATGCATTTGTGCAGAAATGGCAAAAATGTTATAATCACGTGACGTTTCCGCTGGAACTTAGTCACGTGACGAAAAAGTTTAATAACTGTCCATAATGAATCTTTGTCACTGCAATAGTGGAAATTACACCTTAAAACCAGTAAACGGTATAGCAAAAATGTCGCATACCCCTCTGAAAATTGACAACATTGATCACAAACAGCCCTTTTTACAAGAATCGGTAGTGTTCCTTCATTTATAATGGTAACTTGATCCGGCTATACAGAGAGGTTGTGAGGATTGCTGACAACCCTGAAACACAAAACACAGTTGTTTTTTACACTGCATGAGAGCCGATATCTGTGACGTTAGACCACCGCCAACGTTGTCTCTTAGTGACGTCAGAGATAGCAAACATCAAAGGTCGGCATGTTTTTATGATCTTGTACACTTTATGAACTTGGACAGATCTAATCAAAGCTCATCGACTGCTAAGTTGATAGCTATTGGTTACTAAACATCGACACGTGGCAATTTCATTAGAGGTTATAACGTCAGAATTGGCATGCAATAACACGATTTAATTGCGATTGTTGAGCTCTTAAGGCTGGTTACCATTTGTACGACTCAAAGATGTGTCAATATGACAAGTAAGACTTGTGTCCACACATTCCCATTAATGGAAAAGCTTCGATGCAGACGAAATGTGAAGTTGAGTCTGCTGACAGAAGACGTAATTTAACGTTTGACCTTTTTTGTTACTCATGACAGATTTGGAAGTTATAACATTCCGGCTGCTCAAACCTGGTACTAATGTATCACATTTTAGTACTTTAACGAAATTAGTGCGAGAACATCATTTCAACGAACGTCTGAACAAGTTAAATTTTGACCTCTGGGCACTTCAGATCTAATAAGTGCAAAACTGGGTTTCCCACCTTTAATTTGGATTCGCTTGTCGTTTACACAAATGATTGATCAATAAGAGGTACTTTGTTTTAAATTTCTATCGTTTTTCATTCTTCAATCAGAATCATTACAAAATGGTGCAAAGTTTCTTTTGGAAGTCAGTGTAAGTCCTTATGTACATTTGGTGGAATAACTAAGTGTTCAGGGGTCGAGATATGAGCTTTCCAGGCGTTTGCTTTAACAGTTCTTCTCAGAAAAAGTATTTGATTGTGTTACTAGCAGCAAGGACCTTCATAGCACACGTGCTATGAAGGTCCTTGCTAGCAGGCATGAGTAACTTATTTCGTGTACTTAAACCTCCAAGACAATAACTACATAGTTACATATAGTTTGGAATTTCAATACGTGCTATGTGGTTTTTTTTTTACATTTCACCAGATTTGTTAAAATCCATTTTTCTGATTCATGACTTTAAATCAAAACAAAGACGATTATGGCTTCCTAACAATCTAGTATGAACACCAGTTTATTTCAAACTGCTTTAAAAGAAAACTGCATCTTCAAGTGTGTTATATTAATTCAGTTTCCTTTAGACAAATAATATGGATTTTTGTCAATTAATATGCGGGTGCACATGTATGTATATGTATGCTGTGATCCAAAAAGTAGAAAGTAGTTGTCACTTCAATATGACTGGCAGATTTAAGACTGTGTTGAAGTCCCTCGTTTTTATTTTGATATTAATATATATATAGAAACCTCATGAACTTGTTGTCTGTAAATTGTTGAAAGTAATTCCCCTTATGCTTTCATCAATATCTAATCGAGTCGATAATATCAGGTAAGACACAGTGACACAGCTGACAGTGATTATACCATTTTATTTAGCTTTAGTGACTCCGCAATCCCAAGAACTGCCTGTCTGTAGATAGAACATGTACAGTTTCTCAGTCGCAAATTCTACCAAATGTGACCATGTTATCACTTTTGTCATTATTTTGTGTCTGATGATACGTCAGTGTCATACAAATTCTGTACACAAGTTGTACTTTTAACACGAGTGTTACTCAAACCAATCATTTATAACCGTTGGAATATTTCTAAGGAATAACTACTCACTCTTATACTGGACATTTATGTGTTTGCTACGAAACACACCAAAATAGTAGACCCTGGATACTATATAAAAGCTAAAATTTAAATATAATACCCTGTGTGAAATGTAGACCTCCTAGCACATAATCAACTCGCATGCTTTATGCTGATAGGAAACTTGTTTTATAGCATTTATCGTAAAGATATGCAGTAGTTGTGGTCAAACACTAGTGAACAACTATCAAAGAACTATCTTCAGAAGCTTACATTGTTTTAGTCTCGCTCCCTATCACTATAGCATTTGAGCCAAAAGGAATCGTTACTTGACAGACAGTTGATCGTTCGTTTATTTTTGTTTGTAGAGGAGAAGTACGGGATCGAGGTTCGTGATGTTGACGAAGTATGTGAGCTTAATGTCTTTTGCAGATTCTAGAAGCTAAGTTATATCCTGTAATGGGTGAATTGCTAGTATTAACAAACTTTTTAAGTTTTAAGCTCAATTCTACCACCAATTTTATTACATCTGTTAGACATTGCAAAAGAGCAAGGCGACCATTCTGATTCTTCAAACATATATTCCAAGATTGTTTTTGACGATTTCTTTTTTTTTTCAAATTAAGTTAGAAGTATAAACACAAACATGCACAGTGATGCACAATCACGCACACAACACCATTGTAGAGAAACACTCCCAACTATTTGTTCAAGCAACGAATTGAGCAGATTTACTGAAGTTTTCCGCTCGACGACTGGTATTGTCAGTCGGTGCTTTAAGTTTGTTTTTGTAACAACTTCAGCGTTAACGATATTGTCTTCATCATATTCATTTAAACGCGCATTCAAGTCAGTCAATCACGCATATTATCTTCTGCAGTTTTGTCTTCAAATCTAGCATCGCCACGTTTTCAGGCTTTGTTATCAGTATGGCAGGTATTTGGACAGAATTTTCTCAAGTATGGTCGGAAAATATTGCTAAACATACAACGAATACAGTTAAAATATATTTTTGAGATATTAAAATTCACCACAAGTTGAATATAGATCTCTAAATCAGCTTATTTTAATCATTTTATTTTGCCACAGATCTGATAAGAATTGATTGTAACGTACTCTAAAGCTTAGTTGAACGTATGATAATCGGCATTAAAAAGTTTGCAATTTGCGACTTTCTTGTTTGTTTTCAGTAAGCATCAGCATGTAAGGAACGAGTTTATCTTCACAGAGATGCAGTGATCTATCTGTCGAGTGTGGATAATGGAAGACTCAGATACAGTCGGCTGGTAAAATTTTAATTAACTAGATTTATAAGCACGTGTTTTGACGTTCCCGTCAGACAGTAGTCATGCTATTTGCCCTGTGCTTGTTAAACGAGATCTTAATCCCCTTGTGCATATTCACCTTCTAAATGGCGTCGAAGAACAGATGATTAAAACCACAATGATGATTGTCGTCTCTTGAGACTTGATAGAAAAACTTATACAAGTGACTTGAATAGACGTTGAGGTGTTGCAACAAGTGCTCAACATAGGTCCCCATTACAATTGGGCCGCTGACTTTTTTCAAACAATGTTTTTGTTTTCAGTTTGTTTATTTCTGTTATCCTCATGTTATGTACAATTTTAGTTGTGTTCTGTAAATTAAGATTACACATAATATGAAACAAAAAACATCTTCGACGTACAACAAAATGTGAACAAAAGGAACGCGTCGTCTATTTCGCAAATACAATGGATGCAGCTCATATATCATCGCTGAAATGTAGGATGTATAGTGAGAAGCAGGATTATTAATTGACATTTGTAAATGTGATCTTACTTTGAAATATAAGCCTTTACCTTTGTGAAACATAAGAAACGTCGTTTGATTTAATGTCAGTTTGTCAGAAAGAACCATGGTACTAATTTAATAACATTCAAACATAATTTTTATATAATATAAAAAGAAAAGTTTTGTAATTGGAATTTGAATTGCTTTGAAGTTAGAATAGATGATGTTATATTATACCATTAACCTTGTTATTTACGTTTAAGATGCTGTTGTTTATTTTTCTTGGAGAAACAAGATACATTGATGAAGAAATACAATCTATTGTCATAAGTATTTCTATAGGAAATGTCAGGATAAAGACTAATTTCATCGTGAAGTAAATGGTACCAAGAAACTAGCTTTTGTCAACACCATTCGTGATTCTCAGGTATTAATTATAATTATTTAATATTGCGCAATAAAACTGAAAGAAACCACCGAGGTTCAATTAAGTTGTTACCGATCAACTTAATCAGAAAACAACCGACAAGAGATACGTCGAATATATGATTAGTTTCATCGGTGATAGTTGCAAGTTGTGACATAGCTACGTTAAGATGTTTTACCCACTTATATTTCCTTACTAAAACCATTTATTCGTTCCTCTATCCCTGGCTGACACAAATAGCATCAACTATTCGTGAAAGGACAATTCCCTTGTGTTTACTTCTTTACGGGGGCTCAGGAAGTCGGCCAAAAATACTTGAGTATTTATCTCTAGGGACTGAGAGCACCATGAAGTAGGAAATCTATACTTCAACTTTATCATGTAGTAAAGAAGCTTGTTCTGTCTCTAAGACTCATTGTGTTCAATGGTACTCTTAACTAAAAGTTCTCTTTGGTTTCAACACTCATGATATGGGGTATCAAATCTTTTATTTCGATACTGTGAGGCCACAGGCCTATTAGTACAAAAGACACCACATTGGTGCAGACAGAAACATGTTGTACAATCTTTAAACATAAATATAAATATATATTGGGTAATAACTGTCCTTTTCCATGCCAGAACTCAAACGCCAAAAGGTTTTTGCTCACTGAAACTTGGTATATTGTATAACATGTACATTTGTGCCTGACTGCATTTTCAACTTTCTTCTACCTTTATTGTTGGCCGTTTCTATGGAAACGCAACTTAAAATGGTTTTACTTCGGCCTCGCTCATTGCAACTTGATATAGTGGTAGTTAGTTACTTAGGGTATTTCCACCTAAAACATTTGAGATGATTAAAGGGGCAGTAGCACGTTTTTAGGGGGAATATAAGGTGATGTCAGGAAAATGAAAATAAATGGTTCCAATCTTTAGACAATGTATAAAAACTAAATGGAGCAGTAATAAATCAAATATACAATGTAAAGTTAAGCCATGCGATTCCTTTTCTTACACAAAATGAATTAAAGGTGTTCACACAAAAATAGCTGCCAATGGATTTTATGTGAATCCTCATACTTTGTTCTCTGACTACGGATGATTGGTTTGTGTTATGAGATTTATGATACTATCAAAGTAATACATTTAGCATTAACTTATAGTTATCAGTGAAAAATTGAAAATATAAAATTGTCAAAAAACGTGCTACTGCCCCTTTAAAGAATACAGTTGTCATATATCATTAGGTGGAGGATATATTGTCAATATGTCTGCTTGGTCTCCTGTAAATCTCTTGATACATGTAAAGGCAGTCTATAACAAATTAAATTCTGCATCAAACTCCAATTACTAAACGTTAACTTACGATTTACTATAGGAGTAAAATGATAAAAAAAATATAAGGAGACACACACAAATTTGACATGGTGACCTTTTTATTAACAAACTAAACAATTAATTACAAAGGACTGAGAAGCTAATCTAACAATAAGATGTCAATAGCCAAAGAATTTCATCCAATAATGCAGTAAATACAAGCTTTTTATGTTTAGATGGCAAAATATTATAACATAGACATAAACTATTATTCAAGAATTCTATAATCTCCTCTTTTACTCTAATTTTGCCTTTTGTTTTTCATTCCTCAATCTTTCGATTCATTTTTCCTGATCTGTCCACACTATTTGCGATTATCTTATTCCACCTGTTAAACGACTGAAATATTGTTGAAGTCCCTTTACTCACTCATTCATAATTAAGGATTCAGCCATAAGGCGTGTTTCTTTTTTTTTTTATTATTCCACGATTTTTGTGAACAGGATTCAGACCAAACGGCTGATGCTATCGAAGCCAAATTTCACAGGCTGGTAGACCTTGTTGAGGAAAGGCGACAATAAGCTTTTGGGACAATTCAGCCCATACATTAAAGGTCCAGTTCGATTCCAAAATTCAAAATTTAACATTGATTTTTTTTTCAAAATGTACTTAGAGACCTGAATTTTTTTTTAAAAGATGCGCAATAAAAAATAATGGAAAAAACGAAATCATGACGAATTCGTAGGTCACGTGGTTTGGCCGCCATCTTGGTTTTAAGCACTTTTTACAAAAGTCCGACCCCATACATACTTGGCGATTCACCACTCGGTAACTACTGATACCTGGAAGCTGTAATTTACATACAGTGTAGCCAAGACCCTGGCCTATAACAAGTTTGTTTTAAAATTTGAAAGTTCAAAATACTTTGTGTGTAGTAACCTTTCAAAATTTGACAATTTTCAAAAATATCAATTTTCAAGGGCACCCACCCAGACGAATTTGATGATTTTTGCATGAGAGCTAGACATTGGCAAGGTCTTCAAGATAAAAGAATAAAATCGCTCGCGAACAGTCATTTCCGGTCAGGGTCAGAGGTCAAACTTTGCATTTTGGAAATGTGGTGTTTTGGTGGGTATGTTTAACGTATCGTAACGCATCAACGACGTACGCTAACGACTAGTTCTATACATCATATGAAAGCCAAAGGTCTATAGACTTTTTTAAATTTGACAGTAAATTTCTATATTTGTTTTACATTGAGTTACGGCCCTTTGAATATTGTCAATTCTGCTTTCGTTTTGAATGCATAGGATACAGGTATGTTAAAAAAGTTGTTAGTCATCAGTGATAGACAACAAATCATTGTTCCATATATCATTAGAAAGCCAAAAGAAAACAAAATCTTTTAAAAATTATCAATAAATTCAGTTACTACATTTACATTGAGTTACGGACCTTCGAATATTGTCAACCCTGCATGCGTTTTAAATGCATTTGATAACTGTTTGTTTGCAAATTGCGTTAATCATCAACAAAAGATTATAACCCATAAGCTTTTGACTGAAATAATTACCTTTGTGCATTACATTTAACACCATACAGCGCTGAATCCGTTTGTCGTCGCTTGCGACTATATTTCAAATTTCTCATTTCTTAAATGCATTTTCATTACATAAAACTTTTCAAAAATATATGTTATGATTCATCAAATATTGTTCCATGTACATGTATGTAACCATTGATTTCCAACCTGCTCAATGCAATCTGCGAAATAACCTCTACATGAGATTTTTAGTCAGCTATCAGTCGCAGTGATAGTTTAATGCAGAGAGTCACCTGTATCTGTATTGAATTTGTATAGACTATTGTAAATGCATACATAATCTAGCAAGAGTCTTCTTCGACTACTTGGTGGTAAATTGTACAATACAATGATGAAACTATATGCATGTTATGTGTATCTTTTAATTGCAGATTTAACAGTTGTGTATGTGTTTGATTAATATAAACATAAATGGCTTTTTTGTCATTTAAAAAGCATATTGAGTTATCTTAGGTGAATGTCCTATTATGGCGGTCCTTTATATGGAGCGGCTTAGATGATAATTGCCAATCCGCTCTCAAAATATATCAAGGCTTTTAAACCCAGCATGGCTATCAGGAATTTAGTCTAAATGGAGACACCATCGATAAGTGTTCTTCACAAGCTGAGTGAAAGAGGAGCTTCATTTGCTTCTTTACAGCTGATGTCCTGCAGATCTGGAGATCACGTCTTCCTCCCTGGGGAGAATTACAGCTTCACCTTCTGTCAAGGATATTACACCCTCCTAGAGAAACTGTCTATCCTTCCCACATCTTGTCGATCTTCTTTCTATCAGGTCGGTCTTCACTTCTTTGGATGGCAGCACCCACGTGTTAAATAGCTGAAATGTTGCTTATGAAATTTTGCTTATAACACGTTTATTCCCAACTCACTCACAAGTCTTTGATTAAATAAATCAGTTGGAACATATTATGGTCAGGTTGTTTGCTGCACGTTACCGTCGTCTCTAGTTTCTCCTTATATTGTGTGACACGATAGGTCAATAAACATTTACAAAACAATAGCATCTACCAGTGCAATAGTTTTTGACTTCGGCATGGGTTAAAACTATCTCATCACTCACTTGTAGTTATCTGAAATGTTGTTCTTCGTTATAATACCACTTTGGAAAGCTTTTTAAACATCAGTTTCGTTATCCAGCCGTCATAAAAATAAAAGTTAAGTCTTTAGATTATGATATAAAGGGGCTGAATTCATGTTGTTATTTTTATAATCTTACTCCTAGTCATGTGCTATACTAATCAATAGATTTGTCAGGAAGATGTATTGTTTTAATGTTTCCCCAACTCATAAAAATAATTATTGCAACAATAGATCAGTCTTCTGTAAAGTGTTAAGCGTGTGAAATCGATGAACTCATCATCAAATCAACAAATTATTTTAAGTAGTCGCTCCAGAATTTTAAGCCTAAGTTGTCGACAGAATATTGTGTCTGTGGCTGTCAGGTTAATGTTATTGGCGGCACTCGATCTTTTCATACCAGACAAACTGAAGATACCAAGATGCATGGTGGCTAAATTCAGCCATTCGCGGTATATGTGTCAAAGGCGAAATAGCGATTCAAAATATCGATGCGAAGTTTTTTCGCTTTTTCGCTATTTTGCTTTTTCGCATTGCTAATTCACTACTTCGCTATTTCGTCCTATTATTGTAGACGTGAATGACAGAAGTCAGATGCCTCAGTTTGAATAGTCTTTACCAAGGTTAACAAACCCAATACAGTACTGAACAAAAGCAAACATATCTCTGCGTGACCCAACTTCAATTCCCATGTTCATGTTGAACTTTAACATGCAGCATACCGATGATAATACGTTCTTCACCAAAATGTTAATCACCATTTTCGTCAGTACAACAAGTCCTTTCTCTGACTCTGATATATACAAGTATGCATGAATTTTTCTCGAAAAATCTCAAATATTTAAAGGTTGTTTTGATTAAAATATTTATGACATCTCATAAACTTTCGATTTTGTGACACTTTATTTAACAGGCTATATTTTTTATGCCCAACTTCCTTTACAAATCTATCAATAATTAAATGAGAAGGTGCCTAACATGACATGCAAACTATACATGAATTCGTTTTATATCTTTTCTAACCAGGAAATTACCTACTGAAGTGCTGAATAACAGACAGGACAAAATAAAGCTTTTTATAATATTAATAAAATTGTAGTTAATGATAAGAAAGAAAAAAAATTCGTCAACTTGACTGAGTCTTCAATTATGTTTTCGATTCATAAATCTATGTGTGAATTTAACATTTTAGTGCCTGGTGTACTTGGATTGTATGTAAATGTGTTACTATCGTTTATGACAATATACATATTATTTCTTTTTAAATCCAAAACATAATGGTTGTGTTTGTCGAAGAGTTGCATCAACTGTTACTTGTGTAGCAATGAAATAAGACAATATAACGAGTGATGATGATCATATAACACATGTTATTATGAAAGTAGGCCGATGTAAAGATTAAAAATGTCACCGGTTATCCATCATTGTCATTAATTGAGAACAAAACCGATTCAGCATCCAGAATCCTTTTCCATATATATATATATATCAATTGTATTTTATAAGCCAGAAACTTAGCCACAATATTTTCTTATAATGTACAATTTGGTTTGTAAGCTCTTCTTTTACTTTTATGTATGTTTCGTTCCGTCATTGTATCCATTCGAAACATTCTATTGCTTGTTGGGTTCCATCTTTAACATATTTAGGGAGAATGCTTCACCTGTATAATTAAATACAATCGATACTCACAACACAGGATCTATTCAGTTCCTAATAGGTCAAGTCAAACCTTCATAATAAATATTGGTATTGTATCAGTTGCTTTCGTTGACATACTTTAAATTACTTGATTGTTTCCGAAGCAATTAATACACTCAAAATTAAGCTAATCAGTTTATTTTAATGTAGTTACAGGATCCATGTCAAGAAAATAAAACCATTGCATTACCTCCTTTTGACAATCGTTTTGGAAACATAGTAGCAATTTACTTTAGAAATCTACTGCATTACACCTATCAGGTCGTTTAAGGATATTTATGCTTGTATGTAAACAAACCACTTGATTGAAGCGCAATGAAAACTATAACTGTCGTTTTTATGAACAGTACTGTAAGTAATGTCTAACTGTTTATGAAAGTAGTTTCACACATTTGAAATAGTATTGATCTAGGATAATGATAGAGAAGTTAGTATTATAGTCACCGGAGGTTGATTTAGTTCTTGAAGTGATGTCAAAGATGGTTTACAGTAGAATAAAGTCAACAGAAAATATGAACCGACTGAAGTTTTTGTTTTCATGTTTAACGAATCTGCAAATTTCGAAATTAAGATATGCACGGTTTACCAGTGGAAGAGTGACAATTACAGTATGGAACAGCGTCGGCGCATTATGTCTTTCTTTGCTAAAAACAAAAATATTCACTAACAATGAAAATCTCCCTGAGGATAAATATGAAACGTGTAGGACGAAATCATCGTTGTTATTTTACACTCATTTTGAATATATTCACTGTACACATGAAGACCCTAATTTCAAGTATACATATATATTTTTGTGTTCTCCTTAAAAATTGCTTAATGTACTAGTGACATCCTAATGACACGAACGGGCTGAATGCGGGTCATCTCGAGGTTCATGTTTTTCGTTACCTCCCCATTTCTATTAGTGTTCTCTGCATTTCCTGTCAAACAGAAGTGATATCTATGTCTTGTGCTTGTAAACTGAAATATTCCCCTCGTGCAAAATCGTCTTCAGTCTGTGAAATGTGAACTCATGCGAACAACTTACAAGGAATTGTAAGGAATTTAAAGCAATAATACATGACTATCATGAATAAAATAGACTATAAGTGAATACAGATATTTTAAAGCCTTTTAGTGACCGTCAAACGCCTCATATTCAGAAAACAATGTATAAACAACCTGAATAACTTACAACGGGTGTGATGATAATGATGTAGTTTCTACACAATAATTGACATCTCTACCAATATGCATGAATGTTTCATCCACTTACGCTTTCACTCTTCAAATATTTGGTCTTCCTTCCTGTAACACACAGTTACATCTTCATTTTTTCTTGAATAAAAACTCTCCTGTGAACACTTCAGGAGCTCAGCCATGAATAGTCGTGTTTGATATCCCTTGGTAAAATTATGTAAGCTACATCTAAAAGAGTGTGCTCAGAGTGTTCCTCGCACATGATTGTTACTGATTATTGTTGGTCAAAATTACATGAGAATGAAATTACGGAAATTGGTCACAAGAGATTATCAGCAAAAGACAAGAGTTAAAAAACAAAGATAAATACATGATAAAATAATTTTATGACATTTCTTATTCTTTTGTTTGAAGCTTTCGTCAACAATTTTCTTTATTTTATACAACAAATGCATTAGCATACCGACTCACTTTGTACCCAACAGCGTTTGAAGAAGTTAGTATCGATGTAATTAGCAGCATCTGAAGTTCTTTATTAGGAAAGAGTGAAAGAGTAGCGTGCATCGGCTTCATTACAGATGATGATCAGTTTATCTAAGGGTCGCCCCTTACTCTCTCAGTCTTCCTTTGGTCCTATTTTCTTTGCGTTCTCCTTCTTATCTAACAGCTTTATATCAGGATTTCAAACAGTACAAAATAAAATCCTAATCCAGGAATCTACTGTGTACCAGGAAGTTTTACCATCTGAAAAGATTGAGGATATTGTTCATTAACGTCTCTTCAATACTTCTCAATTACCGTCTAGGTTAATTAAAAATTTTTTAATCAACTGAGTATTCGGTATATTAAAGAAAAGCAATTAAAAGAGTCTATTAAAAGTTTCGATACAATCTAATTAGTTGGTCGTATTTAATTATTGGCTCAGTCATAAATGTTTTTTAATTACTAATATTGTGTTTGAAGTGTACTGTTTCTGGTTTAATTGAATTTGAAACAAACTCATTTCTTATCCTGGGATATGAATTTAATATCAATACCACGATCACAGGAAATAATCAATATGTAAAATGATAAACAACATAGATACAAATACCCCTCCCCTAAAGGACGGACAGCCGCCATATTGTAAAATTCTATATAATGCCATCTGCCGTAAAGTACTGCCGATAATGTATATGGTTTCACACTATTCCTATACCAGTAAAGATTTTTGTAAATACACACACTTTTGCCAAAACCCTCGACGATACATCGATTCAACGTGAACTTATGACCAGTAACATCGTCAGACAGAATCCCTAGATGTAACTCAGCAGATAATTGAAATTCTATCTCTTTATGCAGGTCGATTGTTGAAATACAATGTAGACATGTCTTTGAACTCGCTGTTTAAAATTTGGCTAACCAACTTCCGTCTAGGGTTTCTGTCTGGCGGACGATGTGGCGCTTGTCTGTCCTTAAGGCTATTTTAGAGGGAGGGATATTTTACATGTTGAAATACGGATTTGTTTCAAGTTCCTGTGGCCACGATCTAGTTGGATCAGTAGAAGAACAAGAGAATTTTATTCTTGTGTTACATACTGTTTATATATATAAACAGTATGTAACGTTTCATTCTCCCTGAAGATTAAAAATGAAACCGGTAGGAGAAAAATCCGGCATTATGTTTTTATTTAATATTCATTAGACGAAGTTGGACCATACACCTGGACAATTAACTTTTTGTGAATATATATATATAACGTGCGCTAGCCCACTGTGAAATACGGTTTGAGCACTCTATGCAAATGAGTTGAACTTTCTTAAACTGCTTTGCCTCGTTGATAACGTTGCATTGCTGAAAGTTCAACCATGTT
Source organism: Steromphala cineraria (assembly GCA_916613615.1). Lineage (NCBI taxonomy): Eukaryota > Metazoa > Mollusca > Gastropoda > Trochida > Trochidae > Steromphala > Steromphala cineraria. The sequence continues at coordinate 79,098,719 of OU744721.1, forward strand.
CCACACACACCATGCTGATGAGGTCCGAAAGACCGAAACAGCTGGCTGTTCATGGTTATATATATATATATATATATATATATATATATATATATATATATTACAGTATAAAAAGTTGTTGAAAGTCAGCACCAATCCATAAGGCTTACGAGACACAAACATACAATAACAATTCCATAACAAATACAACAATGCGTTTTAATTCGCCAGATTTCGTACCCCCTTTCACCACATTACCCACCCTTACCCCACCTCACATACACCCTCAATACATTACTGCACACATTAGTTTATTGAAGAATTGCATCAACTCTATTAGTTTGGTTTGAAACAAATGCGAGTCAACAGGATGCTAAACTACATTCAGTTGACTAAAGTTGAAACTTGAAGCGACCTTTTCTATACAAATGCTTATTACATGATGAAACCACATGTTGTACCCTTTGTATATTCTTTTGTCTCGTTTCCCAAATCCGTTGAAAAGTCAGTCAACAACATGGTATCTTCAAGACAATATTACCAAGACTCCGGGTCTTTCTCCATACTATGTCACTTCCACACTACTGAGTGGTTTCTTGGTTCAGTTGCAGCGATTGTAGGGTACACTACAAACGTTATAATTAAATCTACTTAAAACTTCTTTTCCTGAAATAAGTGTTCACAAAAACAATAGCTAATCGGTTCCTTAAATGTAGTAACGGCATCCAGGTCAGTAGATACAGCTAAAAAGGGAATCATTGAAGAGTATCCCTTATATTCGTTAATCAACTTGAACTCCTTTAGAAACATCCTTTGATTGAATGAATTGTCAATTTCATTCCTCACATTGTCTGGTCCGAGGAAAGCAAGGTATGCAAGTGTGAATAGCTTTTGTAATCGTTCAATTTAAAACAGCTGATCAGTTTCGTGTAATGTAGTTACAACATCCAGGTCAATAAGTTTACAAGAGGAGACCCGTAACAATTGCATTAGCTCAGTTTCATTTAGAAAACATAACACGTATTCAAAATCTATTGACGTACTCCCATCTCCTAGTCCAAGAATAGTCAGGATCATAATCGGTCAGTCCCCAAACTACTTGTTAGTAGATAGTACAATGTAAGGTTCCTTAGCGGCAAATCGGCAATTGCTTTATTACCATGATGGTTGTCCTCATTGAAACTTTCATATACAGTTGATAAAATAAACCGCTTAAAGGGGCAGTTACACGTTTTTTGAAAATTTATATTTCAAAATTTTCACTTGAAATTGCCAAATGCATTATTTTGATAGTGTCAAAAATCTCATAACCCAAATCAATCATTCCTAGTCAGAGAAGAAAGTATAAAGATATATAGAACATACAATCCATTGGCGGTCATTTTGTGTGAACACCTTTAATTCATTTTGAAAAAGGAATCGCATGGCGAAACTTTACATTACATATTTGAAATATTGCTGCTTCATTTAGTTTAAATACATTGTCTCTCAATTGGAACCATTAATTTCATTTTCCTGACACCACCTTATATTCCCCCTAAAAACGTGCTACTGCCGCTTTACACATGAAAACAATAAATGAGTTACCTCAAATTATTCGATCATTCATATTCATTATTCAAACAATTTAAGGCAAACATCAGTAACTGATCAAAACGGAGAACAGTTAATTTGTTTTGGTAAAATTAAAATTTAGCTGATAAGATAATTATTCAAGTTGTTGCCTACATAGAAACTCTCTTGACATTTTAAGCAAACAGACTCATTTCACGATGCCCTTTTAGTGTATGCTTCCAGGAAATTTCCAAATGATAAGGTCTTCACAGTTTTCGTATTCAAATATTCATAATTATAGTCAGGACACTTTTCATTTACATAGACTATTGGCAACCTGAATTTCTGACAGCTATTTTTAATTTCAGACATGCTGCGTATTACTATAACATTACGTCATTTAACTGTTTTCAGCAAAACATAGGTCGTTTCAGGTCATCACAGTGTTCGTGGTTCATTCCACCTTCTTTTTACCATTAACAATTTTACCAATTTTTCTTTGATAGTTTCTTCTCTCCAAAAGTTTGGCTATTTATTTGATAAAATATCGAAAACATCAAAGATGATTTGAAAAATGTGAACAGTGAAAACGAGTCATATCACTTGGAATAGCAATCAGTAGGTATCTCCGCCATCGCTGAAAATTAATATACGATAAACAGTGGGAAAGTTAACGCATTGTTATTAGATGAAACTTATTTATGTCAAGGAAAATCTTGTAAAATACTTTATAAACTTGTATTTTGTGCGATTGTGTAATTTACGTACCATAGCTTTTAAGCATAGGTGAATTTAACTAATTCCTGAGTTTATAATCAGAAGGATATACAAAGCCTTTGTAATCCAGTCAGGCCCTCAGGAAGTCAGCCTGATTTGAAACACTAGTGATCACCGGATTCTCCAGCAGAAAGAGGAGCTTCATTGGCTTCATTACTGCTGATGTACCGCTGATCAGAAGATCACACCTTACCCCCAGGGGAGATGTTGAATTTCACCTTCTGTCAAGGATAATTGCCACACTATTGAGAAACTGGAAATCCTTTCCAAGGTCAGGGTCTTTGATTCCATGAAACAATACCAGATCATCTAGGCCAGCGTGATCTGTTGTCACGTTGCCAGGGTTTACATTACCTTGCACGCTAAGTCATTGTTCGCTTTACCAAAATATGGTTCAAAACAAAATGTATGAAATTATGTTTGGGATCATGAATTCAAATTCTATACCTGTTTTATCTTGTTGTCTACGGGATTATATGATATATTCGAATTTGTTACTGCATTATGTTTTTTTATCAGATATCACTTGGAAAAGCTTCTAAAACGTCAGTTCCGTTTAGCCTCGTATATCCGAAACCTCCTTAAGATAAAGTAAGTAACGGAATCCAAACGTCTTCCGTTGTTATCTTTAAGTATTACTCAATGGGAGTCTCCTGAAATGAGCTGAATAATGGAATATTTTAAAGGTGCCTATGGGGAGTTCAGGACACATATCACCAGCCTGTAAATTCTGAGTATAAGATGATCCTCTGCATTTTTCAAAATGTTTCTTGTCAATATTGATATCGTTACATTACATAAACATGCTACTAGCTTGCATTGCTGTCGTAAAAAAATGTAGAACCATAACATTTTAATGGAAGTATTTTAATAAAAAATATAATAAGTTTTCTATTGAAATAGGTTAGCAAATTTATATTATTGTGAAAATATGTAATATTGGTCTTGTGAACTGTTAGCATTAGTTTTATGCATATACATGTATGTATGACGAGATGATAAGATTAACCTAGTGGTCAACCTAGTAAAAAATTAAATGTCAGATTATCATGCCATTAGTTATCCAAATGTAACTTCAGTTATGTTCAATTGAGTTCCGGCCGTGTCAACGTTGCAAATGTTATATTTGGGATCACATTATCTGCAATAGTACAGATTGGTGTATTCATTTTTCGGGCCGAGTCCCATGCGGGATTCGAATCTACACCACCAGAGTCAGGAAACACCGCCAGAAATGACCATACCAGCAGCTAACCAACTCGCCCGTTTCGCCATCCACAAAAATGGAGGTCCCACAAGCGGTAGTTAAGCATTTTGTTACGTCCATTACCCCTCTGATAGATGTTTATTGGCACAGCTCCCAACGCTGAATGTATTAGAGATAAATGCCATTTAGATGGCGAACAAATGTAACATTGTTTTATTTAAGATCACACTATCTTCACTTGTCAAGAATTCTCGAGATGCAAAAAGATTTTCAAAACTGTTGTATATCATCGCTTTGATTAGTTGCAGATAAATAAAGAATAATACAATGGCGTATCAATAAAATTACAAATTCAAACTGAAAATAATTACTAAAAAAACCCATTTAAAGCCATTTAACAACGCATTGCAAAGAATCTGAAATATTCCCTCCCACGTTGAGAAAATAAAACGGTATGTCTGCACATCATGTATATTAGAGCACCGTTATGAATCTGTGAAGCTGAAACGAAACCTAAAGGCTAACGCCTCAACTACAAAAGAAATAATGGTTTATTGCATTTCATAGAAATGTATGAAGCCTGGAAGCAGACAGGAACGGAGGTCAATGCATAAAGTCTTTCCCCAGGGCACGTCCGGGGAAGCTCTTATTGGTACTTTAATTCAGTCTTCAGTTCAGAGAGTTGGCCCGTCGGGAGACTAGTACTGGCTTTCCTTACATCACAGAGTCAGTGCCACACTGGCCTGGTATACGTTAAGGCTTATTTACATCTGTATACACGAGGCGATGACAAAACGATTTTGATGACGACGACAATTATGATGGTGATGATGAACATGATAGATTTTGAACCTACCGAATATTTTTTCGTTTATATAATTATTTCCTTAGAATTTTAACAGCACCTGACATCCAACGGTGTTTGTGTTTGATGTAACCTTATTTAGTAATTATTCCTGTGGCCTTTTCATTTTGTGCGTATCAAAGCAATTAACTCTCTAGCATAAGTGTCGCACAAGGGTTACTAACAATTCATCTTCATTCTTCCTTTGAGAATACATTGTTTCACCAGTGTTGTAAAATCAAAATCATAAACACGCGTGGCCATGTTTTATGTCAGACTATAGAAGTTCCCATATAACATTTTGTTATTTAGGATTAAGTTCTGTTTTAGCATAAGTAATGTTAAACACCAATGGCTATATATTAGATAAATATATTTTTATTTCCGGCTATACTCAGAAACATTTTACCTTATTGTTGTCTGTTTCTTCTACCAGCTTATAGTATCATAATGTACCACAGTTTGATGTTTGATGCAGTCCCATGTACAAACGTTATGGTTGTTCCTTTATCGAGAAGTGATGACTTTTGCACATATTATCCTTTTGTTGCTCATCAGTCTCGTTGAGTAACAATAGACCTCGATTTATTTTGGAGAACGCATAGGAGAGTATTGGTTGGTGCGCGCCAGTTGGTCAAACGTTATCTTGGAAACTTTCATCCCAGTGGTTTATAGAATTAAATGTGATATACCTATATTTATTTTTTTATTTGCTTTCATTGCCACGCAGAAATCAGAAAAAATTAAGAATATATTTTTTTACAAGGAAAATTAAATGCCATAATAAACTGCATCCGGGCGGGTTTCTCTTTTATTAGGGAGAAACAAAACTTGCGAATCGTCATGAATGCATGACACATAATATAAGTACCATGAAGAGTCATACCAATATACTGGCCAGACTGGCAATTTGTTGTTGAAAATCTTCATGTCGCTCTCATTATTTGAACCAACGAAACACATCAAATGTAAAACGCATGAATGTAAATAGCATGCATTAAAAAATCGATGTTTTCTCTCACAAAATCTGGCACAAGTACTTTTCTGACGTCATATTATGTATATGGGTAATTATGGGCTGATAAGACTGTTTACTTTACTGATATGACTCCCCAGGCCACTCCGACATGGATGTAAGCTGCCTAATGAAGGGGAGGCCGATAACATGCTCAAATGCAAGCTATTTGTGTCTTTAAGAGGATGACGGCACCAATACTTTTTAGAAGCATGCAAACAGAAAAAGAAGATTTTGAAAACAGAAGAAGACTAAATACAGTGATCTAGTTTGTGTATTTAGTAAATGATAATTTTCAACAAAATGATAAGTGCTTACATAAATGTAAGTCTCTTTCATACTGATTTAACCTTTGAGAAGATTTTATTCACCATTTTTGCCTTATGGTCCATGACGTACAACAATAAATACAAGCATTCATTCACCTGATTCGGTAAGTCGAGATTTCAAATGGAACAATCCCATATTTGAAGTATGATTTATAGTGTATCGGAGAAAACACACCCTTTGCGACCCAATGTAGACAAGTGCAGACCTTGCGATGCCGACGATGCTGTTAACAAGGTCGGCGATTGGTAGGCATTCTGCACAACTAGCTATTATACGGCGATTGCGACTTACCCACTGTGACCGTCTCGTTGAATACTGAGCATGCTACTGCATCTGACGAATACCATACTTGACAAAGACCTTGTGTCTTGTCATATATCTTAATGAATATTATCAGTTAGTTTCCAGATAGATCAATCATCGTTCGCTCCCTTCATCTTTGAACAGGGTTTGATGCATAAAACATTTTCTCTCTCTGAATGCAACAGTTTATGAATCACAAAATATGTATTTTAGTAGATGGATATCATTTTCCTTTAGGGAAAGAAAACCTTAAGAAAGAAAACATTATTGTACAAGGAAGGAATAAATATGTGTATGTAATGATACAAACATAATAACGCATATAACGTTTCTTTGTTGTTAGGCAGTGATTACGATACATCTCAAGACATTATAGTAAAAATTAGAGTATCATTGTTCCAGTATCTTGACTTGATGAAGAACAAAACCCTACCGATAAGCTATCAACGTGAACTAAATCAGCGAAAATATTTCCTCTGTCTGTCTGACTCTTTAACTCTCGCTTTCACTACTTTTTCTCTCGTTAACTCCGTTACTAAAGAGTGAGTAAGAAAGAGACAGACAGTGGGGAAATAGATAGATATCTAGAAGAGAGAAAAGGATAAAAAAACCCTTGGCTGAATGCCACCCTCGTTTCACTGACTTCCTCAGTTGACGAGATCTCCAACGCTCACTGCCCAGTGATTAGAGACCCGGCACTTCAACAATGACAGCTGAACACTTCACAAATCTGTACACCTCCTCTGGGAGAAGTTCCAGCATGCCGAACAGGTGTCTGCAGATTCATGTGACACCCGTTATCTCCCTTTGAAGCCTCTCTCAAGTCAAAACAGTTTCTATTAAACAGGGGGTTATTCAAGCTACTCATTAGTGATGGATGTATCGACTTCATCAACGTCTTCACCTCCGCCAAAACCTCAACCACAAGAGGTGTCCATTCGCCCTGTATCAAGTCAGACACCTTGAAATGCAATTACCATTAGTAATCTCTGATTGGCCACTTCACGCGTGTGAGGTATTTAAAGTCCTTGCATCCAACACTGTGAGTGAGGACGCCAGTGGTGCTACAGTCGATATGGCACATCTCGCGTCTCCTCCCCTGTGACTGGACGTCGATTGATTGCCCGTCATTGGATGGTGTATCGGTGCGGTCCCGCCCGCTCGTGTAGTGTGGGCCCATTGATCATTGCATGTGGGTTCCGGGGACGGCAGGTGCTCGCCAGGCGGATAGCGCTACTAACCCACCGGGATTTCTTACACAAACTCAAATGTAAAACAAGCAGACAAACATGTGATGTGTTGAGTTGTTTTGTAAAAGTGTTTTGGAATTTCTCCGTGTTAACTTGTGTGTTGACAGAGGTATTTGTTGTATCGATCGCTAAGTGGGAGGATTACTGCAGGGAATAGTGCGGAGCACATGGACAGGACGGGGACGAGCTAGCGGCGGAAATATGGATGAACACGAAGGAAAGTGGTACGTTGATGTAATTTCCTCTTGTTAAAGCATAAATGTTGTGTGTAATGTGTCCAAATGCTTTAAGTATCATACATGTCTAAATTGTCATGTACATGTTAGCATCATACGACATAAATCTGCAATTCCCATTATATATTGATGATAATAAGAGTATCTTTAAAACTTGGAAAAGAATAATCAAATCCCTTGAACGAAACTGTTATGGAATATATAGTTCTAAAGACGATGAGGTTCTTCCGAAACGTTTTGTACCTAACCGATATAGATTTCATTAACTAACTTTCTTGGATCTTTTATAACCAATTTTCATTTGATAATTGAGCATAACTTAATCACGTAATTCTGCGATACAGTATGATTATCGCCTATCTTCACGTAAAAGAATGACATGCGGTCCTATATTTGTGAAACAAATAAACCATATACATCCCTGAACTGATCAATACATTGTTAAACTTATTTAGAATTATAGACTTATGGTCATATAATGTTATTCCGTTTCGAAATGAAGGTATTTTGGTCTTTGATAAGATTTCAATGGTTATTCCTCTTCAATGTTCAGGTTTCTATTTTTCCATCACTGTTGCATTTTCTTGGTCGGAGTTTATTGTGCTGTTGCTGTTGTTTAATTCATACAGTATCGTTTCTGCAAACAGCAGTAGGGTTACACAATGGGTATATGGAAAGTCGTGATTATGTTACTTGAAATAAGAATGTGTGAAATTACATTAGGGACGCCGAACGGTTATATTCAGGCACGAGAATTGAATATCTAAATGTCAATATTGTATAATTTACATTGAAACGTTAACTCGCCCGTGCTGGTATGAACACATCAGTCAACCATTGTTTGTTCTGCAAGTTACAGTGGTAGTATAGTTGTTTCCAAGGTAATGATATGGTCTGAAAACAAAAATGTAACGATAGCATTTCGTATTTTCCGAAAATAATAATCAGTGATTCAGACCACATCAGCCTAGATGGAAAATAACTACATGGAGATTTATAGCTTCATTAAGTCTAAATTGTAATGGTGTGTCATTTTACAGGACACATGGTACGCCAATTGTTTCATGAAATAAATACATATATGTTACTGCTCTAAATTACAAATGAAATGGAAATAGTTTTACCGAATGCTCAGTGCTGTATTTCAATACTGTATACGTTAAAATAGTATTTGCACAAATGGCTCTATATTTGCTGTAGTAAACATTACCACGATTTATATAAAGAAAATATTCAAAATTCAAATGTCCCTTTGAAAATATCAAATACAACCTCATTATAGTAATATTTATCATAATATCAGTCTCTCTTTATCCTACATTGAGAAGAAACATCACATTTAAAAGTTGGTAAAATACATGTCAAGCATTGGCAACAACAATAAGCAGCATCAATCGAGATGACACAAAATACCAGCGCATGCTTACAATTCATACAGAGACACGACTTTGTCTTAACATGGATTGCGTCTGTAACAATTCTGTTTAATTCAGTTCAGAGGCTTCTGGCCAATTTTGAATATTTTCTTCATGCGCACCTTAAAGACAATGTAGCACGAATGTACCGAACTAGATGCATCTTGTGAAAAGGTAACCAATTGACAATCGGTTTTAATCAATGAAAGAAGCTCTTAAACGAAACATAAAACTCAGTAACTCTACAAATCATTTTCCTTGATCTGAGAGGTTCAAAGGAGCTCATACTTTAACTTGACACCTTATAATAAGATTACTGAAAATCGAGTTGAGTAGTAGTAGTATTTTACCTTCTGAGAATGTACTTTGCATCATCTAATGTAATTAGCTTAATTAGAAGTTTGAAACTGATGATACAACTCAAAACGAACATATGTACTAGAATCATAATTCATAAAAATACTATCCTGTTAAGTTAAGATAGATAATGCTTTATTACTCGAAAGGTAATTTTGTGTACATCAGGGTTAAGAACATGTAGACAACATTTAAGACATGAGTAACAACAGCGATATTCTATACATTATAGCAATATATTGATAAAAGTTGTAGATGGTAGATATGATTTAAAAAATACAGTTTAATGCTTGTTTAAAAATGAAATACTAACAGGTATAAAAGAGCTTTTACTTCTATTAGATTTGACATTCGGTAAAAGATACCTGCGGCCATGCTTCTTCTGGCGATGTCATTGCTTAGGAGTACAATAATGGACTTATTAGATGTTAATTTCTAAGATGACCTCTACTATTTATCAATGTCCTTCTTCGATGTAAGGACGACCTCCTCATTAACTGTTGATATATAATGGACGGAGAGTTACTTGTAATAGGTGTTCATTAGGTGTATACAGTACGACCAGTCAATCGAAGAGAGTAACCTTAATGCCAATCATCTAATGAACGTCTCTGAAAGGTACCACAGTGCTTGGTTAAGGTTGACATATAATTACTTAACTGGTGTCAATGCATCTTACGTGCATCTTAGTTGGGTAATGTGTTCTTAATGAGAGCTGTTGACTATTACGAGTCTCATTAATTAATTGTACAAGTCTTAATGAGGAGATAATGACGGATTGATTCAGACTCACTTTCAAGAACTGATGTAAATTATATATAGGCATGCTGTGTATTGGGAATACGAATAGCTTAAGATATATGGCTGATAAATTCATTGCATTCAGCTAATTTCTAAAGATCCGAATCGTTCCGTCTATGCACCAATACAGCAGACGTTATAAGCAAAGCATCACACAATGATGTCTGGTTTGACCGTAGACTTATTAAGCATAGAAGACTTCACAAGTTTTGTGCTTGACAGGCAAGAAGACAGCAACACTCAAGAGAGCGATTTATGTCGGGAAGGATGATGGGCGCGGCAGCACGGAATACATGGTTACTTTTTAATGCGTTCTTTAGGGATATTCTGGTGCATACAACGTACGAAAACGCTTTAATTGAAGTGAAATGTATCGTTTTTATGTTCGAGAGATTTAAAATATCTTAAAGTTTCATTGCTTTTCTGATTAGGGTTTGGAATGCTTGGGGAATGCTTTATTTGAATTTTTACGGGAATCGTTAAAGCTATAGCCTATAAACCTATATATGTAGAATCATTTTGATATCAAATAACACACTAAAGCATACGATAAACCAAATATAAATTAACGTAGATGAATATAAATAGTTACAGTGCAGAGAGATCGGCGAATGTTATAGCTAAGTATAATATACTTTCAGAATTTATGTCATTGACATGACATTACCCAAGATCCGTTTGATCCGTTTGCGCACTTCTATGTGGCCAACATGCAACTTTGTGTGGTCTAAATGCACAGTTATTAATCACCTCAGAGATGTGTATACCTCTGGACTGCTTTATAAGTGAGACATTTACCCAGATAATACCATGATTTGCGGACTTGTTGATATAGGACAGACACTTCAAATTCAAGTATCAATCTGCCTACCTAAAGATCTGACTGCTGCTCATTTGATTAATTTGTCATACCACTGTACCACGATGGAGTCTGTTCGTCCTTTAAACATACGACTTAAATTGAGTAAAGACGACTCTAATTCCCTTTGGAAAGCTAGGCAGGTTAGCTGATACCTCTAATTATTTTTGGTACATTATAAAGAAAATGGCCTCTTCCTCGCCCTGCCTTCGACGTTGTTAACGCCACCATCCTCCCCTCCCCCTCAAACAAACGCCATGCAATTTGGTGGCAACGTCCTTGGAACCGATGGATAAAACCTCTATGTTACAAAGCGAGTATGAAATAAGCGGGTCTATAAAATAGAAACAATTCCATAAACACGTTTTCCACGGTTAAGCAGTCCGTATCGGTATTTGAACATTATAACTTGCTTATCTCGCTTTTCCCAATGTAGTATGTGAAGGAGTAATTGCTTACATGTACATGTATCTCTGTGGGTAACTGACATCACGCGAGGAGGCAGACATGCCGCCCATATTTACATATAAGCAGTGTTCTAAGTGACTGACGTCCCTGGTGCAGGTTGAGCAAAGAGGGAAGTAACTGACGTCCCTGGAATGAGCTGAAGATGGGAGGAGATAGCTGTGCATTGAGAGATACCGTCTGTCAGCCTCGTCCTGAGGTGCAGGGAGGATGCCGACCTGATTGATGTCTCATTGCAATCACATAGCTGGAAATAACCTATCAACTAGAAGTTCAATAGGTTAGGGCACGTTTGTCAGAAATTGTTACAAGTATCAGCACCCGGTCCTGACCGGCTGGCGCAAAGCGTTGCAGGAATGCCACATTACTCTGCTCTGCCGCGTTGTGTTCTGTTTATGCTGATATTACATATAAACCACCTACGTTAGACATTTATGACCTCTAAATCACTACAGAGCCTTTGACATGAGAGTTCCTATGACATGCCGACAGAACGTTATCCCTCCAATAACAACCTTCCATACATTTTTCCGAAAGACGATTCTGGTTTTACATATATACTAGTCCACTATAGAACGTCAACCGAGTTCCTGTACAACGAGTTCTGAATTATTTTCGACTTAAGTATATATGAATGTTCTAAGTTTGTCGTTTCATAAAGTGTTTTATGTACATGTATTTGAATCAAACCTGCCGTACTATTTGCTAGACTTAGAGTCATTCCAATTAATTTTGCGGACATGCCCTGATATTTTAATGGAAGAAGTTGAACATCAAATATCTAAAAGGGTCTAAGTCTCAAATTAGTTTCAGGTACTACATTAACATACTACTAAGTCATTAACTTCCAGGCCTTTGAAATGCGGTCGATTTTCCTTATTTGTGACAATTTACTACTTTCATGTCTTATGTCAGAGTCCAATATAAAATAATATGAACTTTGTTAACAATATTAACACAAGTGTTCCCTGTTTGGTATCATTTTTCGTCTTTAGAGAAGTTGATCATCTTGTTAACATTTTATCATGATATTTGCTTCCATTCTGCTGTAAAATGAAGAGCTTGAAATGTTTCCTCACAATGTAGACAAATAGCCAAATATACAGTTTCCATATAACATTTCAATAAAGTATCTCGAAGTGAAATTCAATCTAGTCAGTACCATAAGCGAAAATACCCCAAACAATGTATATGTATTGAACTACATGAATGTTTAATATCGAGTTTTTCACAAATTATATTTTCTATCTGAATCTAGTGACACAATATCTTCTATGAGACGTAACTATTGGACACATGAAAGACCTAACTGGTCACTGAAGTTTCCTTCATTTTATATGGTTTTGGAATGTTTTGCAAAATTATCCGCTGTGACTGCCTCGTACATATGACTTTAATAAGTGTGAAACCAGGAGTGATCAAAGAGAAGAGTCATCAGAACGTACATGATATCTACATTAACGCATTATGCATATTCACAAAACCTGATTAAGAGATCTTTACATGCCGAATGTTCGCGACTCTATCATCAACGAGTCGCAGACATCACTCATCGATTTGGGATGGATATAAAGATTCGTTTTTTCGATTTTTCTTCAGATTTCACTCATTTATATAAAGGCAATGTATTGTATTTAATACCAAGACCAAAATGAGTCGAATATTTATATTGCTACACTAAATTCTTACAGATTTGCTTTTATTAGTTCCGTGCAGATCGGTTATGCTTCCTTTGCGCCAATTACCTACATGCTACGCTGCTACGATTCATGGTTAATGCCACATTTGCTGTTTTATCGCATTTCCAATAGCGCCGACTTGAATCAAATGGAACTAAGTGAAAATCTACGATAATTTTGATATAAAAATTGTTTAATCAAGGTTGATACTTTTTAACTTTTTAAGGAATTGAAACGGACATTGTTAAAACGAATATGGTACCAATAAAGTGAATATAGTAAGTTGGAGTTACAGCTTTTATAAATAAGTGCATTTTGCTTCTGCCTGCAACATATGTGTACTACTTACTTTGTTTTTATGTACAAGGCACACTTATTTTGGCATAAAAGTGTCCAATGCTTGCATGACGTTCCCACATAAAGCTTTAAAAAGCATTTTCTAAGGAACGTATCCTGGCATCATTATGGACGGATTTATAACCCATCTATATATATCAGAGATGGCTGTGTAATGTAACCTGACTGCCATAAAGTCCAGGTCGTTTACATATGGCTATCAGAGCGGATTTAATCTACTCACAAACTGTATCGATTAGGAACTGTAGAACTGATGCAGTGACACTCGAGTAGGGTTTTTTAAAATAACATGTTATAATTTGGAAATCTGTTACTCCTGAATCTACAACATAACGGTAAAACAATAGTGTTGAAGTTTTATACTTACTCCAACATTTTTGTCTACAAAAAACCCTTCACAAATAACAATTCATGTTTTGCAATAAACCATGGGATAAATCTTCATGCTTAATTCAAACTGACTAATTTCTTAACAAAGCATACATGGATTATTAAGGAGAACACTTTTTGAAACAGAGAAGTCAGTCTCATGCGTTAAGTATCCCGACCAACCAGTAAGTAATGCGAAGTCTTCATTCTGCGAATCTGTTGACCAGTAAGTACTCTGACTACTTATCGAATGGACGGATAGTCTGCAGATGAGTAGTGACAGTCCGGTAATTAAATGACAATACCGCTAACGTATGTTATGGCGTTTTTCTATTTCTCTACCTATTTTTTCCTGTGTTAATCCTTCTAGATGAAATAAACCCATTTGTCTAAATTGATTCAAGTAACGCTTGGAATGGCACCACCACAGTTCGTTATATATGGTACTGAGATACATGTCACTTAGCAAGGTCCATTTGTCAGGAGACCTATTATCACCGATCGTAGGCTGTATGTTTGTATTAATAATGTCATTATTTAGGGATAGCTTAAAGGTTACTGCACTGTAAGCATCGAATGTATATATCATTTGGTTATCTGATCATTTGTAGTAATAAAACGAATTCATTTTTTTGAAATAACTCCTGATTGCAAATTTTTTTTTCTTTTGCAATGTATAAAGTATATTAAATATACCAAATATCGAAGGAAAAGATATATATTGTATATATTGAACCAGTACCAATGATGCACTCACTAGCCTCTTCTATCTCTCTCCACAGACTACCAGACCTGAGGTAGAACCGGCCTGAAAATGGGAACTCAGGACCTAAACCTAACGTTACTCCCGACAACGGAAGTGGTCTCGAACACTTCCGGCGCGCCGGAGGGTGACGGCGGTGTGAGTCTGACGGTGACGATCATCCTCGTGCTCATGTATACTCTCATCATCCTCGTCGCCATCAGCGGCAACGTCGCCGTGTGTTACATCGTCCTCTCAGACCAGCGCATGCGCAGCGTCACCAACCTCTTTCTGCTAAACCTGGCCATAAGTGACATCATAAAGGCCGTCATTTGCAACCCGTTCTCAGTGTTCGCCAACCTCATGCGGTACTGGCCCTTTGGTGGGGTCGTGTGTCCCATTTGGCTCTACCTGCAAGTAGTTGCAGTCTACGTCAGTTCCGGAACGCTGGTCGCCATGAGCTTAGACAGATTCGTAGCCATTTTGTTTCCATTACGTCCACGGATGACAAGACGTTGCCTGTTTGTGATAATATTAGTGATTCTTTTTGTGTCCTGTGCCGTGCCTTTACCGACTGCTGTGACATCGACAGTGACCTTCCCTCCCCCCAGTTACCCGGGCGACCCGTCTTCTAAGGGTCTTTGTGTGGAGGTGTGGACTAACCCCTTCCACAAGTACGTGTACAGCATGATCATCATGGTCACCCAGTACTTCCTGCCCCTCTCCGTCCTCGCCTTCACCAACGGCTGCATCGGCTACGTCGTGTGGATCAAGGAGACACCGGGGGAGGCCGACTCGGGCCGGGACAACAGGCTGGCCGCCTCTAAACGAAGGGTAAGGCTTTGGTATATATATTACGATAATAATTAATAACCTTTAAGATATTTCAATTTGTATGAGATAAAAAAAAGTGATATCGTCCAAATGTTGGGAAAACTAAGGTGCTTGAAGGTGCTTGAAGCTGTGTAAATTGAGCAACATGGTCAAGTAAGAATAAACAAATATTATAAATTTTGTGATTAATATTTAATCTACGCTGAAAAATATACGAACGAGAAACGAGAATAAAGATTAGTTTTATAAGTAAACAAAGGTGCTCAAACACGTTTTATTTAAATGCTATATTGCAACAACTTTTATGGATTCTGAAATAAAAAACGATCTTAATCTTATATGAATTAGTGATATAGTTCAAAATCAAATATCAAGATTTATGAAGGTTGACCAAAACGCTTGAAGACATGTAACATGTAAACTATTTGAACTTGAAAGTTATAGCAAGAAAAGACACATTTCCAATAAATCTTATGATTAAATCGTTGTATTTCGTTTAGTGAAGGCATGGTAAATGAAAATTTAATAATGTTAACATTTGAGAAGATTATCCTGAGATGAACACAACAGAGTTTTATATTTATACATAGATGAGGCTTGCCAGACGTATTGCGAAAGAAATGTTTTCCTCATGTCTTTGTAAAAATGACAAACGAGGGTGAAATGATATTCGCTTTCTAACGCGAGATTTCATATAGGACATATATGTAAAACATATTCAATCGATTGCCATAAGCATGTCAATATCTTCTAAGTCGACATATTATGTAAAACGCATAACGCCTATTCAATAGTTGATAAAATGGTTAGACTGTCGATAAAAAGTGATTTGGTTGTTATGAATATTTCAGTCATGAAACGTCAATTTCGTAGGAACCTAAACGTATTCCTACAATTTTTACCGAGTGTATATATATATATAGTCAAGTTAGTCAAAAGTACAATAGGAGAATGCAAATGTATTCAATTTTGGTTTGAAATATAGATAAACTGATTTCCTACTATTCTAATTGTGCAAACTACTGGTTTATGGTCCGCTTATTTGAAAAATCAATTTTTTAATTTGGTTTTAGAGTGCTATGTTTACACGTTCAGGAAGAATTCACTTGATGCCTAGCAACAGCATTGGTCAATAACTGCTGTACTCAACGTTTTCACACAAACAAGTATTGTTTGTGTTTTTGTTCACAATATGTATCAACTTGAATAAGACATTTGATACGCTAAACAGCTGAATGCTGTCACAACCGACAAGATACACTGGCAACAGTTCAGTTGTTCCGTTGGCAAGGTCCATCATCCAGTAACATAACGCGTTAGACCGACACGTTCTCAAAAAACATAACATCATATAAATTAAAATCGAAATACGTTTGTCTACAACACTAATGCCATGATATTGATCATATTCTAAACGCCGATAATCTAAATGAAACGCTGACTACGGTCGCAAAATACTATAACGTCTATTGAAAGGAGTGAGCTCCCTTTCGAGCATTTGGATATTGTCAGTCATGTCGGAGGCCTTCTGCAACTAACGTCATTCGAGATTCCCTAATAGGTCGATATTGTTTGAAGTCGGTCCGTGGATATCGCCCGGCACGGGCATCACGACAAAACACAGCACAGTCAATTATTTTAAAGAATATAGTAAATCTTTAATCGTTGTCGATGTAGAATGGCTTTTAACGTAGTGTTTGGACGTCATCGGCAAATAACGGAAGTATTATAAACTATATACCTAAAAATATATAATAATTACGCTTTATGTGCAGTATTTTATTTCTTAAATCAACAATCTTATGATATAAGGAAATGTTCCTCATAAGAAACTCTTACTTTCCCTTTTAATATGACTTGCCGAGCCTTCCCTGCATGCAGTAAAATTATGTATTAACCGTTTACGAATGAAAAATCCGAACAGGATCTCCTTCTCTCAGAGGAACGATGCTTGGTATTTTCGATGCCAAAACAAGCTGTTACTCAGTAAAACCGTTTATATTTCATTAAAACTTCTTTGACCCATGTCTTGATTAATATGTAACTTTTGGTATCTTCGTATGCTTTTGTACCCCGTAGAGGTGATATGAATGAATAATAGAATCTGAATCTGAATCTGAATCTGCATATGTTTCAACGTGGAAAAATAGTATGAGTGACAATAATAGATACACTCAAGTCAGTGCGTTGTAGGAACGAAATGAGTTTTGTGTATTGAGCTCGGTTTGAATATATGAATATAAACATGTCCCTTCTTGAAATCACGTGTTGAAATCGATATTCATTTACGGTTATAATTATGTTGAATTACACATTTAAAATAAGAACCAAACATTATTGCTAAATATTTAGTAATTTATAAAAAATGAAATATATTTCGTCTATAACCATTATTTTATTTTTATTGATCCCACAGCATAAGTGACAAATGTTTAGGAATCATTCCAGCGATTAAGCAACAGTAGTGATATTTTAAAATATTTAATCAAATTTATACCACAACCGATCGGTTTACAATAATTTAGCCGACTTCTTTTTCTAACAAACTTGTACAAGATGTTTGTGAACGATACTCTCGGAAAAACAACATAAAATCTTGATACTAACCACACTTACCGATGTCACCATTGTTCGTTTATCCCTGTAATAACGTTATGTAATGATTTTCCATTCGTTATTTTGTCAGTAATAAGTAATCGTATTAAATGAAGACAATGCATTACGAATTTCGTTATCGTTAGGGAGTTGTACTCAATTGCACAATCTCTTTCATCACATTTGCTCAAGGTTAACACTTATCTGGTGTTGGAGAAACGCATCACATCAGAATTTGCCTTAAGACGACACTTTCTCTTTTATTGGCTTCAATCAAAGATCAATTTGATGAAACACTTATCTCTCTGGTGGAGGAGGAAGAAGAAAACAGCCATGTATTGATACCATCTCTCAGAAGATCGCCTCCCGTTCAGCTGTTTGTGCCTGATCGATTGCGCCCCGGGAGCCGGAAGATGTATCCTGATTCATATCGAGATGTCCTGTTTCATAAAGAGACATTCAGTGCCGCACATACTTTAGAGGCTAGTTAGTTTGTGTCCTACGGAAATCCATCTGCTATTGAAATGCGGCGTAAGCGACAAAACATTTTTGAAGAAATGTGTTTAATCTTTTATTCTTAAGGGCTTATTCAACTGTTTGCCAGGGAAAGACTCTTAAAAGGTTTGGAGAGGGAACGTATTTGCCAAGCGTTTTAAGGTAGAACTATTAGAACGGTAATGGACTCACTAAAAACAGCAGAAACGTCAGCAAGTATCAATCAGCTCATCCCAAGTCATCATCACTTCACTGTACAGCTGCGTACCTTAAGTTTGTTCACTTGCATGTGTATCTAGTGCAAGTGTCATGTAAAACGGGTTTCATTTGAAGGTTAATAAATTACCCCCAGCAGCAATGACAAGGGCACACCAATTATCCATGCATAAAATAACCGTTCTCAAACCATATTTTGGCATCGTCTGGTCAGTGGTCAAGGGTTTCGGAATTTGGCATGGTAAGATAGACAGATGGGGTCATATTTTTGAAATTTAAATTTTCGTAAATTTCAATTGAAATAATCCATATAGTCTCTGAGTAAAAAAATCAAAATTACCTAATGCAAAGGAACAAATATGACTTAGACTTAGGGTTTTTAAAGAGAAAAATAAAAAATAGTGATTTCGAAATTTCAACCCTTGGCCACTTTAATGGCCTGCCAAAATTGTTAGGGACATCTTTTAGGTATGGCACACGGATATGTTAATGCAAAATGAATCTTTACTTATGTAGTGAAATTCCAACATTATCAGTTACGTTTTCGCAATGGTAGGATGCCTCAAAAACTTTCCAATTTACATGATGTTTGCACTAGAATGCGCAGGTAAGTGACGAACTTAAGGTAGGCATCTGTATGCTATTTTGAAAGATATCATTTCAGAGAAAATTCGTACATATTACACGGAGCTGTAAAGATACACCTACTTCTTATCATTATCTCATTTGAGTTATCTCAAATGCGTTACATCATATTCGATTGGTCCTCTTATGTTATCCATTCTGTTAACTATCCATTATGTATTTTAAAAGCTTTATGATTTACATAATAATAAATGGGTACTTGTGCGCTGTACAATCCAATAAGTCAACCAATCCAAAGCAGGTTCAGAGCGCTACAAATGAATAAATGATAATCACGATGCCAAGAACGTAGGTAAGTCAGATTAAAATGCGAAGTTGAATTAGCAAGCACTACAAAGATGGTTTTTCATGTTGCCTCATGGTTGGACAAGGATTCAGATGAACACTGAATAAAATCTTGATATCCGAAACCGGTACTGATATATCTGAACAATTGATTCTTTTCGGACGCTGGGATGTGTCGATTAACATAGCCTCAGTCTTTTCTCCATTGAGCTTTAGCTCATTAGCCAACATCCAAGAACTGACTACATGAATGAGTGCTTTTCGATACTTAACTTTACCTCTTCCTGATCAGCTATAGTAGCAAATCAAGAGAGTAAAATATGTAATATTCCTGCAAGTACAAAAAGTGTGTCCATGCGTGATGCTATTTGAATTAAAAGGTTTTATGAGAAATAATGAATATGTTAAAAGAAATCATAAATGCAAATTTTAAGGGAGAGTAAATATATCAAATTACCTTTATCATGTAATGTGGAGTGCTTTAATGTCAGTAACAAACAAGAAAAGAAGTATATTTTCGAAACTGTTAATGTGAAAAGCTATGAAATAAATGCAGTAATATTGAGTAATGATATTAATTCTAAATGCACAAATAACATATTTGTTTGCGTAGGGGAAAAACATTCCATGTATTTTTGAACAATTATTTGTTCTCACGAATGTCATACACATGGATGTTTTCTAACACTGGTATAAATTTCCCTGCACAACAAAAACATATAAATAATGTCTCTATAAACGCTCCACATTGTGAATTGTAATCAGAAATATATTTGAATAACTTCATAATTTTCTACACGATGAACCTTTACATTTAAGATTTAGTTTATGGCTTGAAAATAAACTAAAGGGAAAGAAATGTCATTTAGATACACTTTAAATTTAGCAGTGAAGTGTTTGTATTCTTGCGAAATAATATGTTGGCATAGAAAAGCCTTTAGAATGTTTCCCACCGACAATTAGCTTTGGAAATTTACTGGGCGGAAGTTAAAAACAAGCTTAACGGCTATTAGCTTGTCACTTTACTAAAACCGACATAGTGACTTTTAAAAAAAGGTTTATGTTAACAAGCCATTTATTTCCGTTAAGTTTCTTTCTTAGACAAACTAAATTATGTTTCCAACAAAAGGATGATTAGAAGGGGAATGTGCAACGCGTGACTCTGATAATTTCATTTCTAGAAGTAAGGCTTTAAAATCAGATTACTTCCCCTAATCGTAGAATAGTTCCTTCAGAAAGGTAATTTGTCATGCACTTTTTCATGTTCAGGAAGAAAATTAAATTTTATACAAATTGAACGGGCTTATTCAACAGCTGCGTGACACTGTTGTTTCTGAATAAATAGAATACTTGCAAGAATGATAATTTATCAGGAACAGATAACAATGACTTGAAATACATTTGACGTAAAAACTCCTACGGGACTATTTCCGCAATTCGGAAATGAAACAGAAATCGCTCTTTTAATGATTGATTAAACTTGTAAACGTTTTCGAGATTCTGAAATCATTAGCAATTTTGTAAAAACATCGCTTTAGGATAAATTAGATTTGAAAATACAAGATATGCAGTTTATGACACCGAATGTACTCGTACAGTGTATGCTGCTTGGACACGAACATTTGGTCTCTCATTTTCAATTATATAAATCTTTGCTTTGAGTTGATGATGTTTTAGTATAATCCTTCCAGTGAATGATTGTGCCCGTTATTTGTATATGATTTTACTGGGTGTGTGCCTATGACTGCAGATTATGAACTGATCAGTCAGGACACATTCATACCACGATATTTGTCACTCAAACGTGTATATATTATTTGTGTATATTACGTTCAACCACTGTAGGAGTGATAAGCGGGTGTGTACACCAATAACAAATCAATACTTTGCATTATGATCATTAACTCTGATCGAACTGCGCCCTAACCATACCCGCTTGGCACTTGGTACAAAGGGTGTACGCTTGTGCCCGTCACATAATGCCATATTATTCTTACCCCTTATCGTGTATGCTAGTACCAGCAGTTTTTCTATTATCCTAATGGTGTATTCTTGCTTCCGCAGATGGTGAAGATGATAATCGTGGTTGTGCTGATCTACGCGGTGTGCTGGCTGCCCCTGCACGTGCTGACACTGGTGGGGGACCGGAACCCCGACATCTACAACCACACCTACATGAACATCGTCTACCTTGCTATACAGTGGCTGGCTATGAGTCACTCCTGCTACAACCCCTTCGTCTACTTCTGGATGAACCCCAAGTTCAGGAACGGCTTCAAGCGAGTGCTGCGATTCTTCCACCTGATGAAGGTGAACGAAAAGTCGTCCAATGTTCCCTTCCATGCAGACCACTACGACAGGGATGCCTCGAGTCACTTCGAGTCGTGTGCCAGTAGGTATACACACAATGCTCGTCTAGACAACCAGCTGTAGGTGTCATATCAGTAAGATTATTGTCGGTGTGTGCAAAGTGCGCGTTAACAGAGTGATCCAATCAAATGGTTTGATGTGAACAATCCTGTGTTATGGACAATCAAATTTCATTTTCAATATGAAAGACAATCAAAGGTTACGGACAATCAAAAGATGATGATATTAGATATATGAAACACATATGAAGGTATGGATATAATTACATGGCGTACATTATCCAAGTATGGCGTATCATATTTATGCGTTGTGAAACCCATCTTCTCCATGTGAAACAGTCTTGAAAACAATGTGAGGGGGCGTTATATAGCACGAACTACGTGGATAGGTGTAAACATATGGCTCCCGGACAGCGATGGATAACAGTGTATTCGAAGGAGATATATAACTGAACTGTATAACTCTAATTCAGATGCGTCTTATATTTCCCCCTTGTTGTGGGACTCGGTGACACTATATATAATGTCTAATCAGAAGCACTGACATGATAATCTTAATTTGCAACATACAACGATGAGTTATTCTATGTTCAAATGTGTTGTTCCAATTAACAAAACCTGTCTCTCAACTCATTGCTGCCTAATAATGATAATATCAGCTTATTGACTTCTGAACAATAACCACAAAGAAAATTTCTCATCCCCAACTGTTTTTTCTTTAGCTAGTGTCACATGACTTTGGCTATCTTGGACACTTTTTGAGGGGTCATAAAAGTTGAACCAAGGTTTTCAAAGTCTGTTGTGCAGCTCTGTTACTTTCGACATTACCAACCGTATTCAATATATCAATAGGTTCCAAAAATAACAAACACGTGTTTACCATGAGTTCAGAGGATAATTATGTTTTGAGAATTACGTTATTGAGCTGTTATGTTGTTAACATGGAGTAAGATGTATTTTACTGTGATAATGTTATACAAAATGGTTAACCTTGTAATGAATTCCTAACAAAAGGATAACACGCAAATCAGTTTCACTGTAAAGTGTGATATTGCATTTGTAAAGATTTTATGCTTATGGTATTTTCTCTTAAAAAGACAAATATATTTATTTCTTGCTGAAGCTTGAACATCTGTAACACAAGATCTTCTCTAGAACCTTTATCCTGTTGAAAGGTTTGTGAGTAAACTATCTTCCCTATTCTAATATATAAACTTATATATCTAATGATCACTGAAACGAATTGAAAATATTGCTTTATTGCTAAACATAAATGCTCGAGGGACAAATGGCGTTCCAGATTTAATGTTTTGTTCTTAATGTGCTTGAGAATCGTGTTTGTCGCATATTGGTTGTTACAATTTTGGAATAAATGTTATTTGACCTTCAGTATCATCGTTTTTCCTTCGAAGGTTCAACCAAAAAAGTGATTCACGCTGTATATATCTTATCCGTGTCTAATAGTACAGATGCTGTGAGAATATGATAGACATTGACTTTTAAAATGGGTACTGTCTGTCTGTCCGTCCGTCCGTCTGTTAGACATTGTGTCCGGGTCATAATTTACTAATAATTTGTTCATGTTTGCCATATTAATGCCGAAATATCTATCAATGCGTCGTGAGAGAAACTTATTAGAATGTCGTTAATACATTTTGGGATAATGGGTTAAAAATGTCCGGCTAACAACTGCTCAGCTAGTTATCTCATTTCATCACATTTGATATTGAGACCCATGTGAAGGCGTATCATGTTAAAAAGTGATATATAACATATATGTTAGCTTGATATGATGAAATCTTCAATGGCAATGCAGTGATAGAAATAAACTGCCTCGATTGAAAGGATATGTGAATTTGATTATTGCGTCATTTTCGAGGTAAAAATTCCATCATGTTAACTGCTTGTTGTATTTCATAACGATCTCAAAACACGAGACCAGACCATTAAACTGTTCATTGACATTGATTGGTATAAGTCATTACTTCCGTTGAAAATTGTAACATTTTGTATAGCATTTTCATTTGACGTTATAATGTCACTCTGTTAATTCAGCATACTACCCGAACTTGATATGAGTTCAAACACCTTCACAGTGTCCATATTTCTATACAATAGTGCTGACACTTTCTCGATATCCGTCCGCCTAAAATATTCAAAATTGCACCCCAGAAATGATAACGTTTCCTAACCTTTGTCAACAACGTAAAATGAAACCAATTTAAGCTTTTATGGATTTATGATAACCAACATTACTTGTATTCATACTTGTGCACACTTCAACCAAGATTTATGTTGTTTATGCCTAGTTAGATTTCTAAACATATTGTTTCGGATCCATTTAATATACCTGTTGTGTATATACAATGGTTTGCAAAACAAAAGTTTATCTAGATACCATTTGGTATTTTGATATACTTGTGTATCTGGTATTCGGGCGCAACTCAACGTGATCATACATGAAACGTTATATAGAATAATTTATAATTCGGTTTCGATACAGAGATACGTGAGTAGTATAAATGATCAAATATCAGATGACATGCAATCATTAATCATCTGGGTTTTATCTGAAGATGTGAATATTTTTATTCATAACGCTTTTGCCATCAATAGTGGTTTATGGACACGATTTAGACCTTCAATTTCTAATGTCAGTTGGACATTAAACTCGTTTTGCGCTAAGTACGGTTTCTCAAATTAAAGGTTAAGGAGTCATTGTTTGTGAGAAATACCATCTAATTAGAACTATTAATGTTCATATTGAGATTAAATACCGCTTTTTATGTGGATATGTATCGATGTCGGTCCAAAGATACGACAAGGAAGATATCAGATAATGTTACAAATAGGATAAATAATGTACGAACTGTCAGTGTATCAAAACGGTTTCTCCATTATATTTGACTTTCACAAACGACTCTTATAATACTAAAAATACATAATTCATTCGAAAGTTACATGAAAAGGATTAAGATAATATTCGAACTAGATCAGATATAAGCTATGTGTAAAACACTTTAAGCGTATGGGAACGTCTAGCTTTATTACATTGATCTCTTGTTATGTGTGGAACATGTACTGAAAGGGATAAAGAAAGTACCAAAGTTGACATAGTATCAAGCTCTGTGTATAAACTGTTAGTTAATCGGAACGTCTGTCTCCTTTACAGTGAACCGTGTTGAATACAGAATTCCATCTCTTGCAAACCGTTTATTCATCTAGTCAATCCACAGAGCTGGCAGAGAGCTCTCCAATTGGGGAAACTCGTGATGCTTATCCGCCTAATACACGTTTCAGGATGAAATTCCATGCCTTCTGTATCTGTGGAATGTTTGAATGCAGATTGGCAAGACCAATCTTATCCAGTTCTGCCAACTCGATGAATATTGTCAACCAGTTGAGACGCTCCTGACCAAGTGTCAGCAGTTTACTTAATTAACGACGTCTAATCAGAAATTGCAATGTTCAAGTTTTCATATGGATATGAACATGAATCATGAATACAAATGAGTACCAACTTTTTACATTCTATGCGAAATCGACCTAATCTTACGTCCCACATCTATCAGTCCAGTTATAGATAGAATACGATATGTTGTAAACAAATCAATAAATCTTATCATCCTATTTTAGGATATATACTTCCGCTATACCAAATGTTTTGGGCTAATATGACATACTCTGCTTATTGTTCATGCCATTAAATCGTTTGTACTCAGTTTACAATACATTAAGGCTGAACTTTGTCAACATTTGTAATGACATAAGCTGGCTAACTTTTGGTTCCTTGGTGTCAGTGGGAAGTTTTTAGTATATCAATTAATCTTTACGATGATTTGTGAATGCTTGTGACAGGGAAGTGTTCAGGTTCAGCACACACACGATATGTTTCAAGACAGCACTTACCGAGGATGTGGTTATCAGAATATGTCAACTAACGACTGACCTATCAGAAAGTTGGGGGATGGAACAAGAATACATCAGAACCAATATATGAGCGTTAAAATTTCTCACTACTACAGTGATTGGCACATCAATACATTCTATCACCTATTGATTGATTTACGTTTTCACTTTAGGTAAGAGTCAAGGACACGTGTACTGTAATCGCTAGACGTGCTATATGATATTATGGGCTGTAAATATAATGATATTTCAGACATTCAATTCTTACTTAAATCGCTTGAAGTAAACATAAATGAAAAGTAATGACAGCGTACTGATTCACGTCTTGATAATAAATGTTACGAGGGTAGATGAAGTTTATTCAAATATAAATATAATATAATGCAATACTTATACAAGGACTACAATTGTTTGGATAAACAATGTTAAGTTATTAAAAAATAATGGATTTCTCCCATTGTCAAAACTCTTATTCTAAATCTAATGCATGTTTAGCATGCAATGCTAAAATTGAAAACCTCAATGTTAATATAAAATGTTGTTACATTTTCTGATGAGACGACGAATTGCTTGCCATTTCCATTGTTGCATCTAAATGTTTATGCTTTGTATAAGGTGCAACGCTTTTTATTTCTAGTTGAACTAACTTTGGTAAAATAACTAAATAGCGCTACAAATGTTTAAAAAGTATTGATATAGACATTGTTTCATTAAGAGTAATTAGTTTGTTATGAATGATGAACTTTTTACCTAATTTATAAACTTATAAAACGTCATTACCACTGTGGCACTTATCAGACAAGACAAATCTTTTACACAAACATAAATGTTTTCATCATTCAAAATATCGACAATAAACTCACACAGGATAGTACCACAATCAATAAGCTCCGAATTTATGCCTAGGAGAATACAAATAGATACGACTCTTTTATTTCAGAAAAAAGACATGAATTTTCATCTTACGACAATCAATATTTATTGTAAAAGTCAAATTATCTATTATGTAACGTTAATTGGCAAGCTATCACCAACGTGCACATGGCACGTAAAGACTCTGTGAGTCAAAAATTATTTTTGAAAAATGGTTCTTGTAAGAACTTTAAAAAACCAAACCACCTTAATCAAACCTTTTTGTTTTTAAAAAACCAAGTTACATAATGATATCAAGAAGCGTTTGTATTCATTTGGCATTAATTTGATTGATCTGTCATAATTTCCTTGAAGTGAAGCGTCATCATACAGGATTTGTGTGCTAGAATTACAAGATGGCTTCTTCTGATCGGAAGTTATTGAATCGAGTCAGGTTATTTGATAAAAAAATTCTTCATCCTTATCAAGAACAAAGTTTAAAAGATATCATTTTTATAGTAACAAGCTTTTGTCATTCATCAATTTTATTGAATAAGCCACGTCACTCTAAACTCTAAAACGTTTCTGATCTCTTTGTGCAAAATCAAAATATTTAATTGGATATTTCACTTATATACTATAGAAGTTTATTTTTTTATGAATTTTGTAGCTTTTGTCGAATACAGGAATATTGATGGTTAACAAGATACTAAATCTTGTCTGTTGGAGATGCCATTGATTTCGTCAACAGTGGCATGGTAAAACCCTGTAAAAAGAAAACTTATCATAAATCCTTTGACCTATACTTTCAGGAGGGGAAAACTCGGCAGGATGTATTTGCAGACATCATTCCTTATATACAGAGGCAATAGATGTAGCTTTGTCAGACTCGACCTGATAATGACTTTCATCTATCTCTATTTATGTTAAGTTCAACGTTTATGCCATTATTTAATACATGATACGTGATTAACATGAAATGAAATGAATTGAAATGATGTAACAGGGGGAACGGGTTTTTAAATAATTGATAACATTTAATCTTTTCTCTTCAAAAGACCATAAAAATGATTGTCAAAAATGCTAGACAAACTTCTATCTGATCATAACGGTTCTCAAAATCATTTCTTCACACATAACCTTTTTGGGGGAGTTGAATTTATATCTGATTACTATTAGTAGAATGTCAACAGACACATTACAAAGTTATAGTCCCATCATTTCTCTCTTTCAGTTTGTTTATAATAAAGCGATTTCACCCGGTAACATGCACGTTTTGATGCTGTAAAATCAATGCATTCTAGAAACGGCTCGATTCGGAGAATTTAAGAGAATCAAGTGAGTTTTTATCGCAATTTACTGTTGAGAAGTTAAACATGCACTCTCATTGTAACTTTAAAATAATCATAAACCAACCTGATTCTGAGTGCTCAGATTGAAAAACGTGAAAAGTATTGAAGTATTGTATAATAATTTTGACCTTTACATGAAGGTTGGGTAATGTACCTGAAATAGCTGTCAATGAATACAATAATGTTAAGAATCAATTATCATCATTTATTGCAGAGAGATAAACAATGTATACGATGCAAATGTCATTACTGAGCGGCTTTCTTATTGCTTTAAAACAAAAGTCGAAATTGTACCAAACATGCAATATCGTAGGTTGAACAATTTAAGCTTATGGCAATATATACTGATGAAAATGAATAAAGGAACGCAAGAATTGATGGTGAAATTTGTTTTATTGTCATGGGTTTTTGATCAAGTATATTTCATTAAGTATGTACACCACAGGTGAAATTTCAGTATCTGGTGTGTCCTCCCTGTTTCCTGATCACTTCTTCACACTTCCGGATGACAGCCCGAGGAACTGCGCGCCACTCTTCTTGGAGAGCCTGGAACATGGCATCAAGTGTCTGGGGTAGAACATCACGATCCCTCACCCGACGTCCAAGAACTTCCCAGAGGTGTTCAATTGGATTAATGTCTGGGCTCTTGGACGGCCATGGTAACACTCTGACGTCGTTTCGGGGCGTTGTCTTACGTTTTGGACCACGACCTGGTCTAATCTTTACGTTCCCTGTCTGACGGTAGCGGTTCCACAGTCGCGAAATCACACTTTTAGACTTGTTAAATTGTCTGGCTGTCTGGCATATTGATTGACCGCTGTTTAAGCACCCGATAGCCTACCATTTCTCATTATCAGAAAGGTATGCTCTTGGCATGATTCTAAAGGTAAAGGTACACTGACATTCGTTGACTCCTTGAAGGTTAAATGGACGTTGCCATGCATGAAGTTCATGGAAATCAATTTTCACGTCCACGGTACCTTTTTCAGTGAAAGTAACCTTCAACATTTTCAGTTTATAATGGCCCTACGCAGCCTCGAACAAACGGAACATGCCAGACATAAGTTAACAGTAATTAAGCGTTCCCTTATTCGTTTCAATAAGTATATTTCAATGTAATGCCAGGGCACCGTGTTTGCAAGACATTGAAATTGCTTGTAGCAAGGTTAAGACAGATGATGCTTCTCGACTTGTGACACAAAATGAAAAGAAATGTGTCTAGCGTTCAATTGTATAGGCAGATTAGGATATTTTTTCTATTTTGGAAAACAAACATGCTCGATTGGTACTTTAGTATTAGGTTTTAAAACAATTGCTATTTCCGGAACAATTTCAAGCTTTTTAACGATTTAATCTGCGACATTGTATTCTCTTTGGTTTACTCACATTATGAGTAAAGAACGAATATATTTGACCAATTTATTAATTTTCTCAATCACAACAATCTCAATATGGAACTAGTCATCTAGCGTACTAGCAAACCATGGGTGGTACTGCGAAGGCATTTAGTGTATCATTGCACCCAATCCCTTCTTAGTGTAGAACAATTCTCTACTGCAGACAAAGTTGCAAAAAAACTCAGTCCGGATTCGAACCCTGGACAAATCGTAAGCCAAAAGCCTCTACTATAGACAAATGATGAAATTCAATCAAGAGTGCAGGTCACACGATGTTGCTAGAGTGTCCAGGGCTTCATGTCGTAGAAATCAAATCTTTTTTGTAATCAGACGAACCTTAATGAAAACCCAGATTCGAAATAATACAATCAAGCTTTAACAATAAAATAAACACACAAAAATCAAACGATCGATCAATTTACATGTTTTAAAAATGTCACGTTCCACACCACAATCTTTTTGTCTTCCAATCACTTATTTATTGGATGAATTTTGTAATTTAAGATACAAAGAAGTCTATCATTCATGTACAAAATATCGCTTAAAATTGTTATGGCTTTAAGGTCATTGTACTTAGGGAAAACAAGAGTAATTCTATGGATGAAAAACCTCGTAGAGACGTTTAGGTAAAGATTCTTATAGCGTTTTCAAGTATATCTCATAGAATTACTCTTGTCTTCCTTATACCATCAACTTCTATAATGCCACTCAAACAGGTCATAGTACTTGATGCAAAGTTAGTTGTGAAATAAGTACAACCAAACATTATTCAAACATTACGTATCTTTAGCGTCTTTTCAAAAGTCTCATTTTATAGCATCAGCCAAAGCTAATTTTTTTTAGTTGCTCCAAACAGAAAACTTAAGTCTAGCAATATGTTTACATTTCTCAGTTACAAAACTGTTGGTCTAAAAGCCAGTGTGCATGGTAGATATATCCGGCTATAGAAAACTAGATGATTCCCCATAAAATCCTTGTGCATATGGAAGTTCTTGCTATCAGAATCAAAACAAAACAAAAACTGCTTTTTAACTGTGCATATCTTACTTCTCTGGCAGATGATATTGTGGAAACAAAACAGTCCTACTCTTTTACTTTTCTACTTCCAGACAACATTTTCAAACTTTGATGATGTTTATCAAATATACTTTGGTCCTAAGATATACATGTACCCCCCCCCCCCCCCCCTCCTATCATACATGTAGTTGGCAAAGGAAGCCAACAGTTTCATTATATCTTTATAACAGAAACTTTTTGAAGATTTATGCAAATTGAACAAGCAAGTGCCAGTCCTCTTTGACTACTCGTAACAAACATGCAGATAATGGCAGGATTCCGTAGGTTAAAATAAGAAAAATTCAGACTATGAAATTCAAGCGATATGCTGTGACCAGTATACATTTCACTTAACCCTAAAGTGGTGGTTACACAACATAAACGTTACATTATGTTGGTTATGGGAATCGTGCCTGCTGATTGGACAAAACAAGGTCACGTGGGCATATACAATAGTTCAAAATGAAGCATTGCAAACTGATGAAGCCACTGTAACACATTGTTTCACAAATATCTTTTTGAAACTGTTTAGATAAAACTAGATATTCATTCTTGAGTTTAATAATTTACAAGAATGAATCATTAGAAATACAAAAAAGACAATGTATCATTAAGAACGATATACTTTTGCTATTTCAAGGTAAGAACTAAGTATCATTATGAAAAGAAACAAGCCACTCAATCTGTATTATGACAACATATTGAAAACACGGATGCAAACTGATAAAACATTGAAAATACCAACAGGTTGCTATTATTTCATTTCATTTCTATCATATTACATTACTCAATTTTATATATTTTTTTATTTATATTTTATAGTCCCATCAATAATAATTCATGTAAATACATGAATTTATGAGAGTCATCTTAAATTTATTTGATTTGATAAAAAAAAGTAATGCCTACCAATGTCAAATACATCCATAATGTAAATTTCTACCAATTCAAAAATCGTAAAGGGACGTTATGTTGTTATCATGTAGTACGATGTAAGATGTATTTTACATGGTAAAATGGTAAACGTTGTAATGGATTCCAAACAAGAGGATAACACACAAATCAGTTTAGTCGTAAACCTATTTGGAAAGTGTGAGATTGCATTTGTAAAATGATTATGGTATTTTCCCTTAAAAATACATATCTATTCATTTCTTGCTGAAGCTGGAACATCTTTAATACAATATCTTCTCTAGAACCTTTTCCTTGTAAAATGGTTTGTGAGTAATCCATCTTCCCTATTCTAATATACATGTATAATCTATATATCTAATGATCACTGAAAAGAATTGAAAATATTGCTTTATTGTTTAACATAATTGCTCGAGGGACAAATGGCGTTCCAGATTTAATGTTTTGTTCTTAATGTGCTTGAGAATCGTGTTTGTTGCATATTGGTTGTTACAATTTTGGAATAAATGTTATTTGACCTTCAGTATCATCGTTTTTCCTTCGAAGGTTCCAAAACAGTGATTCCCTTTCTAATAGGACCCACAGATGCTGTGAGAATATGATAGACATTGACTTTTAAAATGTATGTCTGTCCGTCTGTCTGTTAGACATTGTTTCCGGGTCGTAATTTACTAATCAGCCGAAATTTCTATCAATGTGTTGTGAGAGAAAAAATTTAGAATATCGATTATACATTTTGGGATAAGGGGTTTATCTAGTTCATCTAGTTATTGCAGTTGATCACATTTGATATTGAGATCCATAATTATATGAAGGCGTATCATGCTAAACAGTTTAAACAAACATTTTTGCTAATGTAATGAATGGAAATTGTCTTCTTTTTTTCAACCAAAAGTGTTAGCACAGTTTGATATGATGAAATCTTCAATGGCAATGTAGTGATTGGATTAAAAGGATAGGTGAATATGATTATTGTTAAATTTTCGAGGAAAAAACTCCATCATGTTAGGTGCTTGTTGTATTTCATAAAGATCTCAAAACCCGAAACCAGTCCATTAAACTGTTCATTGACAATGGTTAATATAAGTCATTACTTCCGTTGAAAATTGTAATATTTTGTATAGCATTTTCATTTGACGTTATAATGTCACTCTGTTAATTCAGCGTCCTTCCCGAACTTGCTTTGAGGTCAAACACCTCAATAGTGTCCATATTTCTGTATAATATTGTTGACACTCTCTCGATATCCGTCCGCCTAAAATATTCAAAACTACCCCCCAGAAATGACGACGTTTCCTTACCTTTGTAAACAACGTAAAATGAAACCAATTTTAACTTTTATGAATTTATGATAACCAACATTACTTGTATTCATACTTGTGCACACTTCAACCAAGATTTATGTTGTTTATGCCTAGTTAGATTTCTGAACATATTGTTAATATACCTGTTGTGTATATAAAATGTTTTGCAAAACAAAAGTTTATCTAGATACCATTTGGTATTTTGATTAACTTGTGTATCTGGTATTCGGGCGCCAACTCAACGTGATCATACATGAAATGTAATATATAATCATTTATAATTCGATATACGTGAGCAATAGTATAAATGATCAAATATCAGATGATATGCAATCAATAAACATCTGGGTTTTATCTGAAGATGTGAATATTTTTATTCATAACGCTTTTGCCATCAACCATCAACAGTGGTTGATGGACACGATTTAGACCTTCAATTTCTAATGTCAGTTGGACATTAAACTCGTTTTGCGCGAAGTACGGTTTCTCAAATTAAAGGTTAAGGAGTCATTGTTTGTGAGAAATACCATCTAATTAGAACTATTAATGTTCATATTGAGATTAAATACCGCTTTTTATGTGGATATGTATCGATGTCGGTCCAAAGATACGACAAGGAAGATATCAGATAATTTTACAAATAGGATAAATAATGTGCGAACTATCAGTGTATCAAAACGGTTTCTCCATTATATTTGACTTTCACAAACGACTCTTATAATACTAAAAATACATAATTCATTCGAAAGCTACATGAAAAGGATTAAGATAATATTCGAACTAGATCAGATATAAGCTACACGTATGTGTAAAACACTAGCATATGGGAACGTCTAGCTTTATTACATTGATCTCTTGTTATGTGTGGAACATGTACTGAAAAGGATAAAGAAAGTACCAAAGTTGACATAGTATCAAGCTCTGTGTATAAACTGTTAGTTAATCGGAACGTCTGTCTCCTTTACAGTGAACCGTGTTGAATACAGAATTCCATCTCTTGCAAACCGTTTATTCATCTAGTCAATCCACAGAGCTGGCAGAGAGCTCTCCCATTGGGGAAACTCGTGATGCTTATCCGCCTAATACACGTTTCAGGATGAAATTCCATGCCTTCTGTATCTGCAGAATGTTTGAATGCAGATTGGCAAGACCAATCTTATCCAGTTCTGCCAACTCGATGAATAATGTCAACCAGTTGAGACGCTCCTGCCTAAGTGTCAGCAGTTTACTTAATTAACGACGTCCAATCAGAAATTGCAATGTTCAAGTTTTCATATGGATATGAACATGAATCATGAATACAAATGAGTACCAACTTTTCACATTCTATGCGAAATCGATCTAATCTTACGTCCCACATCTATCAGTCCAGTTATAGATAGAATACGAAATGTTGTAAACAAATCGATTAATCTTATCATCCTATTTCTGGATACATACCTCCGCTATACCAAATGTTTTGGGCTAATATGACATTCTCTGATTATTGTTCATGCCATAAAGTCGTTTGTGCTCAGTTTACAATACATTAACGCTGAACTTTGTAAACATTTGTAATGACATCAGTTAACTTTTAGTTCCTTTGGTGCCAGTGGGAAGTGTTAAGTACATCACCTCACATGTATATCAATTAATCTCTACGATGATTTTTGAATGCTTGTGACAGGGAAGTGTTCAGGTTAAGCACAAAAACGATATGTTTCAAGACAACGTTTACAGAGGACAAGTCTGGGAAATCAGAAGTGGTTATCAGAATATGTCAACTAACGACTGACGTATGTGAAAGTTGGGGGATGGAACATCAAAAATACATGTCAATCAGTCCTGATATATGAGCTATAAATGTAGTAATACAGTGATTGGCACACCAATACATATCAACGCCTATTGATTGATTAACGTTTTCACTTTAGGTAAGAGTCAAGGACAGTGTGTACTGTCATCGCTAGACATGCTGTATGATATAGTTATGGACTGTAGATATTCTGATATTATAGTCATTTAATTCTTACTTAAATAGCTTGAATTAAACATAAATGAAAAGTAATGACAGCGTACTGATTGACGTCTTGATAATAAATGTTACTAGAGTAGATAAAGTTTATCAAATATCAATTTAAAATAATGCAATACTTATACAAGACGACAATTGTTGGGATGGAAAATTTTTCATTTGATTCTAAAAAATAATGGATTTCAAATCCCATTGTAAAAACTTCTTATTCTAAAACTAATCAGAAGATGTCATCAGAAACAGCTGACGTATCAGAAAGTTGGGGGATGGAACATCAAGAATACATCAGTCTCAATGAGCGATAAATTACAGAAATTTGCACATCAATACATCTCAATACTTTAGATAAGGGTCGATGTCTCGGACAACGTGTTCTTTGAATTCTAGACTTGCTACAGAATATAGACTTGTTATGGACTAGAAGCCAAAGAATTTATGGATTATCAACTTCTTTATTGTACATTTTAGCGACGTTTCGTTATAGATTCTTATACCGTTTTCAAGCTTGGATATTTTTCGTATATCCTATGTGATAGGTTGATGTTTTTTTGAAATAATAATATGTTGCTTTTGTCGAACACAATTATGCTGATTGTAAACAAGATACTAAGATACTAAATCTTGTTTGTTGTCTATTCTAAAGTATCTATTTCTGAGATGTCATTTATTTCATCCCCATCATCACCCTGTAAAAAGAAACTTTATGCCAGATCCTTTCACATACACATTAAGGCAGGAGAAACTCGGCAGGATGTATTTGCAGAGATCTGGAGAGGGAATAGTTTTGTAGTTTTGTCAGACCCGACTTTATAATCATGTTCATCCATCTTTATATGTTATGTATAAAGTTCAACTTTCATGTCATTATTTAATGCTTGATACTGGATTTATCATGAAAAATCAGGCCTAATTACACGTCTTTGACAAACATCAACTCACATCACACTAGTGCAACTTCAAGTTGAGTGATAGGAACGCATGGTTACACAGGAACACTGTGTTGATATGATGTTTTTCTTTCAAATATATGTTTTCAAATTGACCAGATTTTCGAATAAGATAAGATTCCATCTTTTCTCTCACAAAGACCAAAAGATTGATAGTCACAAAACGAAAGACAAACTTCTAGCTAACCAATACAATTACAAAATCATTTCTTTACACACAACCTCTGAGAGCCTTGCAGTCACAATTTATAGAGTTGCTGAATTGACATGGTTACCACCGCTTTATTTGATAAATAGAGATAGTTATTTTTTTTAAATTTGCAAAACCATCTCAGGAACCACATTAACATGCTCCATTTTATATCATAGAACATCCTTGTGAGACAAGCTGCATAAAATCTTTAACAGATCAACTGTTAAGGACAGTTATAGATGCATGAAAAACGTCCAACAGACAATCAAGGCACACAATCAAACAGTACTAAAAACAGCAAGCCAAACGCCTTACAAACAGAAATGTAACTGCAGACAAAAGGCAAGCTGCCCACTCAAAGGAAAATGCCTGATTGATGACGTCATCTACAAAGCTACGGTAACATCCCCAACAGACACAGTGTCATACATTGGACTAGCAGGCGGCTCCTTCAAACTCAGATATAATAATCACACTAAATCCTTTAGAAACCAACGTTATGAAAAAGAGACTGAATTATCAAAATACATCTGGCAACTCACAAGAAAGCATCAAGACTATGATATAAAATGGAGCATCCTCAAGCAATCAAACAGAAGCAAACGAGACTCGGGATTGTCTAATCTCTGCATTGAAGAGAAGCTGGAAATCGTCAGCCACAAAGACATGACACTCAACAAAAGGAGTGAACTCTTGTCAACCTGTCGACATGGAAAGCACCCAAGCCATGTGCGAAAAAAGAACTCTAAGTAGCTAGACTATAGTTTGTCTGATGATTGCCACACAGAGCACAAGTGTGTGCATGAAACTCGGAGGTACAAACATGAACTGACCCAGTGTATTTAACATTTCTATAATTGCTCCGCTATTTAAAGTGTAGAGCACTCTTAACTGGAAAAGTTCAACAAATTTGTACATATATATATGGAGTAACCATCAACATTGTTTAATTACACAAATGCGCTTTTGGTACAACCATTCCTTGAAATTGACATTCAGTTACCAAATCAAATATTTGACTATCAAATTAATCATTGTTTGTATTAGTCATTGTTACTCAGAAAAGCAAACTTATTTGAGAAACACTACCTATAATATGTTCAGATAGAGTTTGGTAAAAAATAATACTAATTCAAGTTCATACAATTTCTAATGTCACAAGGACATTCAACCTGTAGTGTACAATTCCATAAATGAAATGTTAAAGAGTCATTGTTTGAAGAAATACGATCTTTTATATCTGGATAGAAATATCAATAGTTCATATTTAGATTAAAGACCACTTTTATCTTAATATTTATTGATTTCATTCCAACAATATGACTAGAGAGAGATTTATTACAAATAGGCCAGGCATTGAAGTGTATCAGAACGGCTGTCTCAATGATATAAAATATTCAATTATCACTTAAAATATGGTGATGTATTAAATTCATTCAAAAAGGAAAACATTAAGGAAGAATTAAAACTCGGTCAGGTATAAACTTTGCGAAAGAATTTGAATTAGATCAGAATTTTTTTCTCTATTACACTGACTGACTGACTGACTGCGGAAATCTCATCTCTTGTAAACCATTAATTCATCTAAACTAGGCTGTTGGAGAACTCGCCTAATGAGGAATCCTGTGATGCTTATCCGCCACATTCACGTTTCAGGATGAAATTCCATGCCTTCTGTATCTGCTGAATGTTTGACCGAAGTTAGGCAAGACCAATCTTATCCAGTTCTGCAAACTGAATATTGTCAACCAGTTGAGACGCTCCTGCCCAAGTGTCAGCAGTTTACTTCATTAACGACGTCTAATCAGAAATTGCAATGTTCAAGTTTTCATATGGATATGAACATGAATCGTGAATACATATGAGTACCAACTTTTCACATTCTATGCGAAATGGATCTTATCATACGTCCCACATATATCAGTCCAGTTATAGATAGAATACGTAATGTTGTAAACAAATCAATAAATCTTATCATCCCATTTCCGGATACATACCTCTCCTGTACCAAATGTTTTGGGCTAATATGACAAACTTAAAATTGTATGTACTCAGTTTACAATACATTAACGCTGAACTTTGTTAACATTTGTAATGACATAAGTTAACTTTTAGTTCCTTTGGTGTCAGTTGTCAGTGGGAAGTTTTTAGTATATCAAATAATCTTTACGATGATTTTCGAATGCTTGTGACAGGGAAGTGATCAGGTTCAGCACACACACGATATGTTTCAAGACAGCGCTTACCGAGGACAAGTCTGGGAAATCAGAAGAGGTTATCAGAATATGTCAGCTAACGGCTGACGTATCAGAAAGTTTGGGGATGGAACATCAAGAATACATTTGTCCCAATATATGAGCGATAAATGTCGCAAATGAAATTTCTCACTACTACAGTGATTGGCACATCAATACATCTCATCGCCTATTGATTGATCAACGTTTTCACTTTAGATAATTATAAGAGTCGGGGTGTCAGACAACGTGTACTTTGAATTCTAGACTTGCTACATAATAAAGACTTGTTACGGACTAGAAGACAAGGAGTTTATGAATTATCAACTTGTAGAATGTAACAACGTTTCGGTATAGATTTTTATACCCTTTTCAAGCTTGGACATTTCTCTTATATACTATGTCATAGGTAAATGCTTTGTTTAGTATCATATGTTGCTTTTGTCGAACACAATAATACTGATAAACCATCAATAGCATGATAAAACCCTGTAAAACAAACGTTATCCCAGATCCTTTCACATACACATTAAGGCAGGAGAAACTCGGCAGGATGTATTTGCAGAGATCAGTCATTATCTAGAAAGGGAAAAGAGGTACTTTTATCAGACCCGACCTTATAACGATGTTCATCGATCTTTATATGTTATGTATAAAGTTCATTATTTAATGCTTGATACTGGATTCATGATGAAAAATCATACCTAACCAAGGGCGGATCCAGGATTTTTGAAAGGGGGGGGGGGGGGGTCCCAAAATAATTGTTCTCCACTCAGTGGATTTGAAAGGGGGCGGGTGTTGAAAAGGGGGGGGGGGGGGGGGGGGGTCAGGACCCCCTGGACCCCCCCCCCCCCCCCCCCCTGGATCCGCTAGTGCTAACTACACATTTTCAAACATCAACCCAGCACATATTACTGCTGACAACATCAAGTTGAGAGATAGGGAAACATTGTGACACAGGACATTTTCTTGATATGATGTTTTTCTTTCAAAATTATCTTTTCACAGATTGAACAGATTGTCGAATAAGATAAGATGCCATCTTTTCTCCTACCAAGACCAAAAAAATGATTGTCACAAAATGCAGGACAAACTTCTATTCAACCATTACAGTTACAACATTTTTTTTACACACAATCTCTGAGAGCCTTGCAGTCAAAATGTTATAAAATTGCTGAAGTGATATGATTACCACCGCTTTTTAAAAATAAATAGAGACACAAACACAATGGAACGTAAATATGATCAACCATTTATTAAGATTCAAGAGTACAGATCACAGGATGAACATTGCTGGAGTGTTCAGGGCTTCATGTTGTCGAGACACGTCTGTCTTGAAATCAGGCACATACTGAGAATACAATCAAAGTCCTACACAGAAATAATCAAGGAAGAAAATCAAACGTTTGCATATTTATGATATTGCAGAAATGTCACTGGGTACGATTTCAAGACAACTTAATTTTTCTAATCACTAATATATTTGATGTATTTTATTCTTTTGAATTTGAAGATACAACCGAGTGTATCACTCATTTCAAAAATCTCGCTGAACATTGCTCTGGTTTTATAGTCATAGTACTTGATACAAAATAAGACAATGACAGCAGAAAGATCAAACACATGCTAGTGACTATTATTCAAAATACACATTGTTAGCTTATTATAATAGCCTCAGTTGATGGAATCACCAACAGCTAATTTAGTATGGATATGAAAAAAACATACAAGCCATTCAATCTGTAACGTGATAACATATGACAAAAACACAATAACAACATGTTGGTTATATTTCGTTTCTGTCATATTACTCAAACACGTTCTATAGCCCCATTAATGATAATGTCTTTAAATAAATTTATTGGATTTATCAAAAATAGTA
Source organism: Steromphala cineraria (assembly GCA_916613615.1). Taxonomy (NCBI): domain Eukaryota; kingdom Metazoa; phylum Mollusca; class Gastropoda; order Trochida; family Trochidae; genus Steromphala; species Steromphala cineraria. The sequence continues at coordinate 79,138,749 of OU744721.1, forward strand.
ATTCATACCAATGTCAAATACTTCAACAGTGTAGTTCTAACCAACCTTAATCTTAAAGCGGAAGAAACTAGTTTTTTAAGGTGAAAAAGGAACATATTTCCATTTGAATCATAAAGTTTAATTCTCGCTCGTTCCAAAGTTGTTCCAAAGTTAGTACATGAAAATTAACATCGCGTGCTTACCCATGACATGATGTCATAATCGTTGGGTATGCGGTCACAATGTTCGTAATAAATAGAACACAAAACTCGCTCATTAAATACCAAACCCTTCACTCGTTTTATAAAAATGTCATTAAACAGGACGTCGTTTGTATTTTCTATTTCTCAAATAGGATGAAGTTGTGTTCACACAAAAACGGCCGCCTGCAGATTTTGTTTGTAACTTGATAATGTTTTCTACTACTAGACATCAGCGGTTGGGCTGTTGAGTTATGTTATGTTTCACCCTTTGAAGAGATTTCATTTGGCAGATACTAAAAATTATCGGGGAAACTTTGAAGAAATATAGCTTAAACGTGATACTGTCCTTGAAAACAGTCTGTCATGACAAATATCGATGAATGTAGTAACCATCAACATTGTTTTGTTAATGAAATGCGCTATTGGTACAACCATGCCTTGAAATTGACATTCAGTTACCACATTCATCCTGTATTGTACAATTCCATAAATAATAGGTTTAAGAGTCACTGTTTCAAGAAATGCAATCTTTATATCTGGTTAGAAATATCAATAGTTCATTTTTAGATTAAATACCACTTTTATCTTTACATGTATTGATAGCATTCCAACAATATGACAATAGAGAGATTTAATTACACAAAAGAATAGATATTGAAGTGTATAAGAACAGCTGTCTCAATAATACCAAAATTTATAATTAGCACTTAAGACTCAAGCACTCAAAAAGGAAAACGTTAAGATAGAATTAAAACTCGGTCCGGTATAAGCTTTGTGAATTCATTTAAATCCAATCAGAACTTTACCTTTATTACACTTAACTGTCTTGACTACGGCAATCTCTTCTCTTGTAAACCATTTATTCATCTAGTCAACCAACAGAGCTGTTAGAGAGCTCTCCTGTAGGGGAAACTCGTGATGCTTATCAACGAAATTCATTTAGGGTGAAATTCCATGCCTTTTGTATGTGCGGAAGACCAATCTTATCCAGTACTGCACACTTGCCGAACATCATCAAACAAATGAGATGCTCCTGTCAAAGTGTATGGAGATGACAAACGGTCAGCAGTGTGCTTTATCAACGACGTCCAATTAGAAATTGCAATGTTAGAGTTATGAACATGAACCATGAATACAAATGAATGACAACTTTTGATGCCAAATCGATCTGTTCTTACGTCCCACATCAATCAGTCGAGTTACATGTATAGGTAGCATATGAAATGTTGTAAACAATTCAATAAATCTCATCTTCCAATTACCGGATAATACCCCCCCCCCCCCCTCCCCCCTATACCAAATGTATAAGTTTGGGCTGATATGACATGATATGATTATTGTTCATGCTTCAACTTGTGTGTACTCAGTTTACAATAAATTAACACTGAACCTTGTTAACGTTTGTTATGGCATAAGTCAGCTAAGTTTTAGTTTCTATCGTGCTGGGGAACACTTTTGTATCAATTAATCTCTCTGATGATTCTTGAGAGCTTATGAAGGGGAAGTGTATAAGTGCTGTACACACTATATGCTACAAGACAGCGTTTTCCGACAACAAATCTGGGAAATCAGATGAGATCATGTAAACTTGCCGAATATTATCAAAAAATGAGACGCTCCTGTCAAAGTGTGTGGAGATGATAAACGGTCAGCAGTTTGCTTTATCAACGACGTCCAATCAGATATTGCAATGTTAGAGTTTTGATATAGATATGAACATGAATTATGAATACAAATGAGTGACAAGTTTTTACATTCAATGTGAAATCGATATTTTCCTACGTCCCACATCTATCAGTCAAGTTATAGCTACATGGAGCATACGAATGTTGTAAACAAATGAATAAATCTCATCATCCAAATCCCAGATACATACTTCCCCTAAACCAAAAGTTGTGGGCTTATTTATTATATTGTGACTATTGTTCGTGCTTTAACATTGTGTGTACTCATTTTACAATAAATTAATGCTAAACCTTGTTGAACTTTGTAATGACATACGTTAGCTAACTATTAGTTTCTATGCTGCCGGGGGAAGACTTTAGTACTTGTATATCCATTAATCACTCTTATGATGTTTGAGTGCTTGTGACAGGAAAGTGCAAGTTCAGTACACATACGATATGCTTCACGACAGCGTTTTCCGAGAACATGTCTGGAAAATCGGAAGAGGTCATCAGAATATGTCAAAAAACGACTGACGAATCAGAAAGTTGGGGGATGAAACATCAAGAATACATCAGTCTCGATATATGAGCGATAAAATGTCGCACATGAAATTTCTAACTACTACAGTGATTGGCACATCAACACACCTCATCGCCTATTGATTGATCAACGTTTTCACTTTAGATAATTATAAGAGTTGAGGTCTCGGACAACGTAAACTGTGACCACTAGACTTGCTATATAATATAGACTTGGTATGGACTGTAAATATACACGATATTATAGACATTTAATTCTTTACTTAAATCGCTTGAATCAAACATTATATATCTAAATAAAAAGTAATGACAGCGTACTGATTCACGTCTTGACAATAATTGTTACAAGCATAGATAAACTTCTATTCAAATCTTGTAAAATAACCCAATACTAGGCAGGCCGAAGGAAGTGAATGAAACTTCTAAACATTTAAAATCTATGAGAAACTTGTACAAAGATGACAGTTATTGTGATGAAAAAGGATTCAAGTGAATTGAAATTAATGGATTACTTATTCCATTTTCAAAACTCATTCTTCTAAAATTATTCATGTTTAACATGCAATGCTACAATTGAAAACCTCAATGTAAATAGGAAATGTTGTTAAATATTCTGAAGAGACGACGAATTTCATGCCATTGCAATGGTTGCATATCTATGTTTATGCTTAGTATAAGGTACAAAGGTTCCTATTTCTAGTAGAACTAATATTTGTATAAATTTCTAAATGGCGATAACATCATTAAGATGTATTAAAAGGATTGAAATATTAATTGTTTAAAAGAATATATATTGTAATGAATGATTGGAGGCAAAGTTCAACTTATCAGGTTTGAAAACGTCACTACCAATGTGGCTCTTATCGCATCAAAGAAGACAAATCTTCTTCATCAACATACATGTTTACATCAGTCAAAGTATCTGCAATAAACCTACACAAGACAGAATCACAAGGAATCCTTGAAGTAAAGCGTCATCAGACAGGATTTGTGTGCTAGAATTACAAGATGGCGTCTTCTGATCTGAAATTATTGCATCCAGTCAGGCTATTTGCATAAACTTTGACGGCACATAATCTTCATCATTATCAGGTACAAAGTTTGATATGCTAGTTCATATGTTCATGTTTATTTAGTAATTATATGTTGCTTTTGTAGAACATAATAATAATGATTGTAAACATGGTACTAAATCTTGTTTGTTGTCTCTTCTATAGTATCTATTTCAGAGGTGCCATTGATTTCATCATCAATGACATGGTAAAACCCCGTAAATAGAAACGTTTACCCAGATTCTTTCAACTATACTCAAGGCAGGAAAAACTTGGTAAGATGTATTTTCAGAGATCAGCCATTAGCTGATAGATGTAGTTTTGTTACACCCGACCTTATAATGAATTTCGATCTTAATATGTTATGTATAAAGTTCAACTTTCATGTCTTTAATTAATGCTTGATACTAGATTTATCATAAAAAATCACGCCTAATGACACTTCATTGACAAACATCATCTCTGCACATATTACTGCTGACAACTTAAAGTTGAGTGATAGTAAAGCACTTTGGACACCGCGGTGATATGATTTTCTTTCAAAGTTATATTTTCAGATGGAACAGATTTTCGAGCAATAGAGAAGATTCAATCTTTTCTCTCAACAAGACCAAAACAATGAATGTCAAGAATTGCAAAACAAAATTTTATCCGCTGGTGCAATATTAAGACAATGGACGTAAATAATATCAATCTTTTATTTAGACCAAAGATGAAATTCAAGAGTACAGGTCACATCATGTTGCTAGAGCGTTCAGGGCGTAATGTCTTTGAGACAAGTATTTCTTGAAATCAGACACGCCCTCATGAAGACCAAATCAAAGTGAATACAATCAAACACTGAACAATACGACAAGAACAAAATCAACCTTTCAAATAATTATGATGTGTCAAAAATCTCACATGGTAGGATTTGAAGACACAACTGATTTTGTCATCTTTCAATCGCTTATTTGATGTATTATATTCTCTCCTATTTTTAGATACAACCAAGTGTATTATTCATCTAAAAAATCGCGCTGAACATGTTTATGGCTTCGTGATCATAGCACTTGATACAAAATAAGGCAGTGACAGTAGTACAATCAAACACATGCTAGTAACAATTATTCAAAATAAACATTATTAGCTCATTTTAAAATCCTCATTTGATAGTATGGTCAAAAGCTAATTTCTTAATTACTCCTTACAGAAAACTAAAGTGTAGCGGGTTGTTTCTCAGTTACAACTCTATTGTTCAAAATGTCATGGTGAAAAGTGAGTATTTACAGCAATACGAAAAAATAATGGTTTTATATAATAACACCCTCTATCACATCTGTTGCAAGTGGATTATTGCCATCAAAATTAAAACAATAACAAAACTAAAATGCTTTTCAAATGTACATATTGGTACATATTGTTATATTGTGTAAACATAAAAGTAAAGATCTTTGTCATCCACAAGATAACTTCTTATAATGTTTATTAACACCACCCTGGTCCTGAGCTGTACATGTTCCAACCATTAAAGGGACAGTAGCACATTTTTTGAGAATTTTAGATTTTAAATTGTTCACTGATAATTGTAAGTAAATGATAAATGTATTACTTTAATAGCGTCAAAAATCTCATAATAGAAACCAATCATCCATAGTCAGAGAACGAAATATAAAGATTGACATAAAGTCCATTGGCCGCCATTTTTGTGTGAACACCTTTTATTCATTTTTATAAGAAAAAGGAATCGCATGGTTTAACTTTACATTTTATATTGGATATATTATTGCGTCGTTTAGTTTGATAACTTTACCTTTCAATTGGAATCATTTATTTTTATAGCTAAAATGGATGGAATTGTCATGAAACGCCCTCATGTTATCAGAAATGAGCGGGCCGCTGCAAATGATAATCGCCCGCTAAACCTTGACGACGGGCCAATATCACTTCGTAGTCAAGTGACGTCACATTAGAATTTAGTTTTGAAGTCTTGAACAAATATGGCGACCGTATAAGCGTATCGACTCGAATATTTTGAACCAATTTAATTACTTTCTTTTACCTTAGGACACGAACTTTCGGCATATATCATCCTAAATATCATGTGACAATAGAACGGCATTAACATATCGAGAATTTAAACAAATTTTAAAAGGATTATCATTCTTAGTTGCAACCACTAGGTTTAATGGTAAATTTGCGTAGCCTAATATGTTTTATCCAACATTTGTCATAAAAAATTCAAAGTTCTTATATTCAGTTTAATTATTAAACATATCTTTGCATCAATTAGAGAGTTTCATAATACAGAATGCTTCAGTTTTCTCATTCAACGGCTATATTCCGTATGGGTTCGAATCAGCCAGATGACGATCGCGATTATGACGTCATCCTTCACTTGTGACGTGTGTGTCGGCTGTGACCCAATGCTTATTTTGTCAAAAACAAACAAACCATTAAATAAGTATCGTGACTAAATAGGAAAACACATAAATTTGGAAACGTACATCAATAATATCATCAGGTAGATTTTATTTCATTCCTGTCATATTATTCAATTACATTTTAAATCCTCATTAATAAATCGATATAAATACATCAATTTATAAAAGTCATCTTGAATTTTATTTATTTATTCAAAAAAGTAATTTACACCAACGTCAAAATACATGAATTTCATAAATTCTAATCAACCTTAAAATGTTAAGAGTAAGAAGCAAGGTTTTTAAGGTAAAAAGGAGGACATGTTTCCATTTCCATAACCATGGTTATTACTCGCCCATTGAAGATATCGCTGTTAAATAAATCTACAAAGTTGTTCAATGGTTATCGTTATTACCAATGACATGACATCATACTTGTTCGGTATGTTGTCACAAAGTTAGCGGCAGGCCACAATGTTCATGTCGGCGGAATTCTTTGTATTGTTGACAATATAATTAAGCCAGGAATGAATAACATACTTAGCTTTGACCCCTTTAATAAATTGTTTATGAAACTTGTGAATGGTACTCGTACTAAACTTGTTTTGCTCTTAAATACCCTTCATTCAATTAATAAAAATATTATCAAAAGGGGACGATGTGTGTATTCTTTATTTCTCAAATCGGATGATGTTGTGTTCACACAGAAATGGCCGCCTGCAGTTTTTGCTTGTAACTTGATATTGTCTTCTTCTACTACACATCATCGGTTGAGCTGACGAGTTATGTCATATTTCCCCCTTTTAAAGATATTTAATTTTGCAGAAAGTAATATTCATTAGTGAAACTTTGAAGAAATATAGCTGAAACGTTATACTGCCCTCAAACGAAACTGTATGTCTTGATAATGTCTTTGATACAACCATTCCTTTAAATTGATATTCAGTTACCACTGCAAGAACCTGACTATCAAATTTATTATTATTTTATTAGTATACTTATTCAGAAAAGCAGACTTAATTGAGAATTACCTATAATATGATCAATTAGAGGTTTGTTTCGACATTGAAATGGGATTCATTTGATTTATATCGTAGTTTATGACGTAAAAAAATAATACTAGTTCATACAATTTCTATTGTCACTGGGACATTCAATCTGTAGTGTACAATTCCATAAATGAAAGGTTAAAGAGTCATTGTTTGCAGAAATACAATCTGTTATATATGATTAAAATATCAATAGTTCATATTTAGATTAAATACCACTTTTATCTTTTTATGTATTGATTTCATGCCAACAATATGACAAGGGAGAGGTTAATTCCAAATAGGTCAGGTAGAGTATCAGAACGTCTGTCTCAATAACAATAACTTTCTAAATTATCATTTTAAATATGGAAATGTATTAAATTCATTCAAAAACGAAAACATTAAGGAATAATTAAAACTAGACCAGGTATAAGCTTTGTGATTGAGTTTAAACCATTTTATTCATCTAGTTAACCAACAGAGCTGTAAGAGAGCTCTCCTATTGGGAAAACTTTTGATGCTTCTCCGCTTCTCGTTTCAGTATGAAATTCCATGCCTTCTGTATCTGCTGAATGTTTTCACAGCAGATTGGCAAACCAATTTTATCCAGTGCTGCAAACTTGATGAATATTATCAACCACATGATACGCTTCTTTTCAAGTGTCAGCAGTTTACTTGACTAACGATGTCAAATCAGAAATATGGATATGAACATGAATCATGAATTCAAATGAATGACAACTTTTGATGCGAATTCGATCTGTTCTTACGTCCCATATCTATCAGTCAAATTTTAGGTAGCATATGAAATGTTGTAAACAAATCAATCAATCTCATCATCCAATTAACGGATACATACTTCCCCTATACCAAATGTATAAGTTTGGGCTTATATGACAAGCTATGATTATTGTTCATGCTTTAAAATTGTGTGTTCTCAGTTTACAATAAATTAACGCTGAACCTTGTTAACATTTGTTATGGCATCAGTAAGCTAAGTTTTAGTTTCTATGGTGCTGATGATTCTTGAGAGCTTGTGAAGGGAAAGTATGTAAGTGCAATACACACCCGATATGCTTTAAGACAGCGTTTTCCGAGGACAAGTCTGGGAAATCAGAAGAGGTTATCAGAATATGTCATCTAACGACTAACGTATAAGAAAGTAAGGGATACTGTAAAATCTGATTAGTAGTAGAATGTCAACAGACACATTACAAAGTTATAGTCCCCTCATTTCTTCCTTTCTGTCTGTTTATAATAAGGCAAGTTTACCCTGTAACATGCAGGTTTCGTTGCTGTAAAATCAATGCTTTGTAAAATCGACTTGATTAAAAACATTTAAGAGAATCAAGTGAGTTTGTCTTGCAATATACTGTTGAGCAGTTAAACATGCACTCTCATTGGGACCTTGAAATATTCATAAACCATCCGGATTCTCAGCGCTCTTTATCTAGATTCAAAAGCGTTGCTTAAAGTACTTAAGTATCAATTAAACAATTTGTTTGTTATATAAGTAAATAATGCCAAAATCTTGTTTTGACCTTGACATGAAGGTTGGGGGTAATGTATTAAAATAGATGTCAATGAATACAATAAACAATTTCTAATGTCAAGAATCGATTATCATCATTTATCGCAGAGAGATAAACAGTGTATATGATGCAAATGTCATTACTGAGCGGCTATCTTATCGTTTGAAACAAAAGTCAAAATTGCACCAAACAAGCAATATCGTAGGTTGAAACATTTCAGCTTACCGCAATATATTTCTATGTTATGCCATTGCCCCGTGTTTGCAAGACATTGAAACTGCTTTTAGCCAGGTTAAGACAGATGACGCTTCTCGACCTGTGACACAAAATGAAAAGAAATGTGTCTAGAGAGCACTTGTAAAAGCAGATTAGGATTTGTTTTCAATTTTGGAAAACAAACATGCTCGATTGGTACTATAGTATTTAGCTATAAAAAAATAACAATTTCAAGCTTTTTAACGATTTAATCTGTGACATTGTATTCCCTTTGCTTTACTGTTATCATGCGTAAAGGAGAAAGTGTTTGACCAATTTATTTCATTTTCTCAATCACAACAATTCTCCTATGTTCTTATTTAGTTTATAAAATATGATAACATACTACTTTTCGTTTTAGCTGTGAATATTTACACTGTAAAAAATAATGACTAGGGATATCAGTAGCTATTTAAACAATCTAAGGAATCTCGGTTAAATATCAACATGATGAGATACAAACAAGTGTATCATTCATGTAAAACATCTCGCTTAAATTTGTTATGGCTTTATGGCCATAGTACTTGCTGCAAAGTAAGGTATGAAAGAAGTATAACCAAACACTTTTGTTTATCAAATGCCCTCAATCAGTATTCAAACATTACGCATCTTTAGCGCCTTTTCAAAAGTCTCATTATATAGTATCAATCAAAGCTAATTTTGTTAGTTGCCCCAAACAGAAAACTAGAGTGTAGCAATATGTTTATATTTCCAAGTTCTCTTTTGGTCTACCAGTTAGCGTGAATGGTAGATATATCCGGCAATACAAAGATCAAAACATGGTTTGATACAATGTTGATTCATCATAAAATCCTATATCACATGCTGGTGCATATGTAATGACATATATCACGATTTAAAAAACTTCTTTTCAACTGTACATATCTTACTTCTCTGGCAGCTGATATTGTGAAACAAAACAGTCAAAATATTTTAATTTTCCACTTCCAAACAACCATAAATTTATGTACCTCAAAGTAGTTGGCAAAGCACGCCATTATTTTGAAGACATTTGAAAAACAGAGAGACTCTTATTTTAGATTAATGCAAATCCAAAAATCAGAGTGTCCTCTTTGACTACTCGTCAAATGCATGTAAGGGTAGGATTAACATAAGAATAATTCAGACTATACAATTCAAGAGATATGCTCCCTTCTGATCGGATGAAGGTCATGTGACCGATATACATTTCAATTAACCTTTAAGTGGCGATTACACAACATAAACGTAACATTATGAAGGTTATGCGAATCTTGCCTGTTGATTGGACAAAACAAGGTCATGTGAACATATTTATTTGAAAATGGAGCATTGCACAGTGATGAAGCCACTGTAACACACTGTTTCACAAATATCTTTTGAAAGTGTTTAGATAAAACTAGATATTCATTCTGGTGTTTAATAATTTACCAAAAGGATTCACAGAAGATACAAGTGAACTATTGACCTTTTCCGTAAGTTCAAATTAGAGTAAAATACAGATTATTTAAATATTATAATGGTTATGTATTTGGTCAAATTCAGAAATAATTATGTTGATTTAAAGGGGCAGTAGCAAGTTTTTAGGGGGAATATAAAATGAAGTCAGGAAAATTAAAATTAAGGGTTCCAATGAAAGACAATGTATTTAAACTAAAAGGAGCAGTAATAAATCAAATATATAATGTAAAGTTTAGCCATGCGATTCCTTTTTCTTACACCAAATGAATTAAAGGTGTTCACACAAAATGGCCGCCAACGGATATTATATTAATCTTCATACTTTGTCCTCTGACTATGGATGCTTTGTGTAATGAGATTTTGGGAACTGTCAAAATAATACATCAATTATCAGTAAAAATTTGAAATATAAAATTATCAAAAACGTGCTAATGCCCATTTAAAGAGAATCTGTAAGCAACAGATATTATAGCAATTAATTTTTTAAAATTGCATGTATTGTTTAGAAAATAGACGATGTATTATTAATAATAATTAAATAATAAATTATTTAGATATGCTTTTGTTATTTCAAGGTAAGTACTAACTATGGTTATGAAACACAAACAAGCCACTCAAACTGTATTGTGACAATGGAAAACACGGATACATGCATTGATAATAACAACAGATTGCTGTTATTTCATATTATTTCTATCATATACATTCCACAAATACATTTTTTAATTCGTAACAGACAGACAGAAATTTATAAAAGTCCTCTTGAGTGTATTTGATTTGATCAAAATAGTATGCATACTAATGTCAAATACAACAATAATGTAAATTTATATCAATTCAAAAATCTTAATGGTTCGGTAGCACGGTTTTTACGGTAAACAAGAGGACATCACTTTAACAAATGTTTCAATTGCAAGACAATGTTTCTGAACCAAAAGAGGCATTAATGGAAGGAGTTGGGTTAAGCTACACGAATCAATTTTCATTTCTCAGTCCTTTTAAGCTCTGAGGATCTTATACATAATTGTGCCAAAAACTGCTTTAAAATACTTTTAAGACGCCAGCAAATATTATACAAATAGTTTTAATACGCTTGTTTAATTATATTTATACCGCCTCTTACTGCAATGCAACATGTGTTTACTCATGTCTTTTACTCCCAATTGTCCTTTTAATTACACTATATATCTCCTTTATTGTCATGTAATATATTTTAATCGTCTCTCATAACTCCTTTGGAGTGGCATATGTTCAATTATAATTTATCTGTATAGTTTTTATGTATTATGTCTTTTAATGTACATATGGTGAGACGTAAATAAACAATCTGTCTGTCTGTCTGTCTCAAATTGGATGAAGTTTTGTTCAATCACAAATAGCCGCCCTCTGTCTTTGCTTGTTAATTGCCAATTTCTTCTACTTCTATAGATCATCGTTAAAGCGTTTGAGTTCTGTGATGTTTCACCTGTTGAATATATTTCATTTGGCAGAAACTCACATTAATCAGGGAAACTTGCTACCGCCCTTAAGTGAAAACTAAACAATCTGTCATAACAAATTATGATTGAGTGATAATCGATGATATTTTCAACAAACATTTGTTTTCACAACTTTTCTTTGAAATAGATAAACACATACCACTGCAAACACTATATGCGAATAAATTGCATAAGCTATTTGTGTTAAACAATTTGCAGACAATTTTAACAATTGTAAATATCTTGATCAAATAGTGATTATCAATAGAAACTGAACTGAGTTTAAACAAATAAAAGAATAACATCTGCAAGTATCATCGTTATACACATAGTAATCCCATTATTGTTCCAACAAATTAGGATGCAATAAATGATTCATCCATGCATCTTTTCAAACTCATAATTCAGATCCTATTTTCATATTTAGTTTACGAAAATGAAAGCAATGGAATCACATTGGAAATATATTTGTGACATAGGAAAAAGGTTTATTGCAAGCAATAGCTTGCACTTTTGTCTTTATAGACATCATAGACTTAACTTATTATTGTTCTTTTAATTAGTCATCTTACTTAAGACCATCAATAGTGACAGGCAGATTTATTTGAGATACAATACTTATGATATGATCAGATACATTTTCAGTTTCGACATGAAATGTAATTCATTTAATTCGTATCAGTTTCATGCCCAACTGACATAATATAAAAGTTCATACAATTTCTAATATCATTCATTCAACTCAGGTTACGTACAATTTCGTAAATTAAAGGTTCAAGAATCACTTTCTTTAGAGAAATACATATACAATATAGACAAACAATAGCTCATATCTTAATTAAATACCACTTTATCTTAATGTGTTCATAACTTATTCAAACAATCGGTCAAAAGAGAGAGAGAGAGAGAGAGGGAGAGAGGGAGAGAAGGAGAGAGAGAGAGAGAAAGAGAGAGAGTTACAAATAGGCCAGGTTTTGAGGTGTGTGACCAAACTCCCACTGTATCAAAGCAGCTATCTCAGTTACAATAAACAATTAATTACAATACACTTTCTAAATCATCGACTTTTATGTGGCATATATGTTGTTCATTCACAATCGACAAGAAAAGTATTAAGATGAATTAAAACTGGGTTAGGTATATAAAGCTATGTATATAAACTGCTTGTCAATCGTAAAATCTGTCTCCATTGCACTGAACTGTCTTAAATACAATTTTCGCATCTTGTACAGTCAGGCATCTACTCAAGGGTCCGAGCCGGTAGAAAGCACTCCTTTAGAGGAAAACCATACTGCGTATCTTTCTAATAAACCTTCCAGTATGAACATCCATGCTTTCGGTATGTGATGAATGATTGACTGCAGCTAGGCAAGACCAATCTTATCAAATAGTTCAAACTTGATGAATATAACCAACAAAAAGAGACACTCCTGTCAGGTTTGTGGAAATGAAAAACGGTCATTGGTTTACTTAATCAATGATGTCCACTCAGAAATTATATATTCAGGTTTCGCATGGGGAGGAACATGAACCATTAATACAAGTGGATGAGTTCTAGGGAGCATACAAAATGTTATAAACTAATCAATACATCTCACCATCCCATTCACAGATACATGTACTTTCCCACCGAATAATCGCTGCAATTAAAGGAGCAGTAGCACGTTTTTTGATAATTTTATATTTTAAATTTTTAACTGATAATTGTAAGTTAATGTTAAGTGTATTATGTTGACAATGTCAAAAATCTCATTACACAAGCCAATCATCCATAGACAGAGGACAAAGTATGAAGATTAATACAAAATCCATTGGCGGCCATTTTTTTGTGAACACCTTTAATTCTTTTTTTGTAAGAAAAAGGAATCGCATGGCTAAACGTTATGTTATATATTTGAATTATTACTTCTCCATTCAGTTTAAATACACTGTCTTTCAATTGGAACCATTAATTTTTATTTCCCTGACATCACCTTATATTCCCCCTAAAAACGTGCTACTGCCCCTTTAATGTGTAACCATGCGGAAATGTGACACATCCATGGAAAATACAGTGAAGTGAAGGAAAGTGGAGTTTTGGCCCTTATATAAAATGATATTGTCCTGTTTGTTGTTTCGATTTCTTTAATAGTTTGTACTCAGCTTTTGACTATGTTCTACAACACACCTTTCATCATATTAAAAGAACTAACTCGACTCTTCATTCGGAACTATTTGCCTTGTAACATTAAGCTACTTTTGCTACATTCGTCCCTGTAAGATATCACAGGGAAATGTGCAAGTTCAGTACACACGATATGCTCCAAGACAGCATTTACCGAGGACAAGTCTGGGAACTCATGAGAGGTTATCAGAATATGTCAACTAACGACTGACGTATCAGAAAGTTGGGGATGGAACAACACGAATACATCAGTCCCGATAAATGAGCGATAACTGTCGCAGTTGCAATTTCGTAGTAATACAATGATTGGCAAATCAATATCTCAACGCCCACTGATTGATTAACGTTTTCACTTTAGATAAGAAACGACGTGTAACTGTGATCGCTAGAAAAGAGAACTGTAAATAGTCCATTATTACAGTCAATTCTAAATTAGTGTTGACGATATAATTTTCAAGACCTGAGAACCACCCATAATTTGATACTGAATGAATTATAATAAATCTTGCCTGACTCAATGTTAGGTCTTCTCACATTCCTTGACATACATTAGATTTCCGATAAATAAGACATTATAGAATTCGAAGGTACAAAATAGGTTGAATTCTAACATTGATTTGAATATTTTTATTTCGATTAATATTATGTATCACTAGGTGCTTGTTCGAAATAAAATAAAATAGATAAAATTAAATCAAGACGAAGTTAGACTTTTAAATCGAACATATAACTGCATATTTCATATGCATGTTATTTCTAACTTAACTGCATCTCAGCATGCTTAATTGTTTTAAAAACAATATCCTCCCAGATAAAGGCTCAATTAACTTTGTTTGATACATAACTTTTACAAAGCGGTGTTGAATAAGCTTTGAGCGAGAAAATGAGGAATCCATCAATTGTTATTGCTTGAATCCACATTAATAACCAAATGGAACGTTATGACGATGGAGTGATTCTTCTTTGGATATGGCAGTGTTGTTATTATTATTGTTATTGACATCCATGACAACAAAGAATCTATACGTATATGAAAATATACGCAGCAAATAAAGCAAAGAAGCAATAACAGAATGCATGAATAGCCAATTCGAAAGTATATATAGTGGAGCACAGTGATGTAGTGATTAGCATGCTTGCCTCTCGTACCAGAGACCCGGGTTCGAATCCAGTGGAGACACCCAGCCATTTGTTTCTTGGGTCTCTACATATGTTGTGTCCCTGGACAAGGCACTTCAACCACATTGCACTAAGTCACCCAGGTGTTGAAATGGTTACCTGAAAACTGGATGTGCTGACCTACGTGGTCGTGATTAGCGCTTAGTAGCAGCTGTGAAAGTACACTTATTCAGGGTAATAATGTAGCGCTTTGAAAAGGCGCTATATAAGTTTGCACATCATTATTATTGAACATAAATACGAGCGTCTCAAATTAACGAGAAACTTGTTCTGGTATACAGAGACAACAATTGAGATAACTCTGAAATATCGGATTACCATTCCAATTGAGAAAACCAATTCTACTAAAAGGAAAAATTACTTTGATGCCTGCAATTCTTAAATTGAAAGCTTCGATGAGTGAAATGAAAATTTTGTTGAAAATTCTCAGTAGCCAAATGGTTCCGTGCCGTTTCCGTGGTATATGCCAGTGCTCATGCTCAGTACTAGGTGCAAACGTTCCACTTTTAACTATAATACTTTGAAATTGATTTTTATGGAGGCGGCAATACATCCATTGTTTTTTTATCATATTGGATACCTTAAACTGATGTAAATTTTCACTACTCTCTCCACTGTTATATACAAAATGTCACTATTACTTTGACAGTTGCATAAGACGAAAACAAATCTTCTTCATCTACCGTTCGGCAATCAAAATGGAACAGTTTTTTAATAGACGTTTAAACATTTAAGTATGACAACATAAAAATCAACTCACACATACATGTAAAAAGTATTTAGTTCCTGACTTATGTCAAGGAGAGAAAACCCATTCTGAAATGAATATATGTATCTATATTAAGCCAACTCCTTTTGCAGTACCAATGAAGTACCAACCCTTTTTAATTTCGAAAACAACCAATTATTTTTTAAAAGGGAAATAATCTAATAAGTAGCGTTTATTCGTAAGCTAGCATCCACAAGATGCAAGCCATGAGTCTGTTACTCGTAAATCATATTTGAGAAAAATCTTGTAAGAATTAATAAATCCTAAGCAGTTAACAGCTGTTTGCTAGAATTACAAGATAGCTTCATCTGATCTAAACATCCATGTAAATGAAGATAGTGAGGCTATTTGATACACACAATCTTCATCATGTTCACACTGTGAACAGATACAATGATTAATAACTTTAAACTGATATTGTTTGGTGAAATAAATATTTTAGTGCATAAGATGTTCAACGGTTTTCTTAATTTATAAGATTTAAGCGTATTGATTAATCGTATAAGTAGACCTAGCCTCAATATTAATCTTTTCACTCCTATACGGAGTCTAAAAAGGTCTAGTAGAGGGTCGCGTCAGCCGACCTTTCTGCAACCTATGACCTTCCAACGTTATACGTGCGAAGGCAGACTATTGTGGCTTAGAAAGCTGAGTTCTGATTGGTCAATTCCATACTTGGGCTGACGCGACCCTCTACTAGGCCTTTTTAGACTCAGTATAGAAGTGAAACGGATAATATTGAGGCTAGATTTACTTTGACTGTTGATTAATGAGAAACTTGTACAGGTATACAAAGATGACATAGGTGATATGAGTTATAATTATTTGATGTCAACCAAATTACACTTATACTTTCCTATTTCGATGTCTATCACAGATGCTTTGGATGTAATATTCCGATAAAGCACTTTAATATCTGTCTTCATTTATGAATTTATGAATTTGTTTATTTCAGGGAAGTTTTTCTGGAAATATACATTGCTTTAGTTGAATGTGTTTACGAAGTAGGTCAGTTAATGGTAAACAAGACACTAAATCTTGTTTGGTGTCTATTCCGAAGTATCTATTACAGAGATGCCATTAATAATATCATCAATGACACTATAAGCCCTGTAAAAAGAAACTTTATCCCAGACTTTTTTATCTATACTACAAGGCAGAACTGACTCGGTAGTATGTATTTGCAGAGATGAGCCCTTATCCACAGACATCATAGCCGGCTTTTTGTCAGACCAGACGTGATAAAGTTATTCATCAATCTTAATGTTTGGTAGTTTATAAAGCTCAGTTTTCACGTTATTGATAAACTATTACTTTATATTGTTTAAATGTGTAGGTGTTACTCATAATACATATCAAGAGAGTTTATGCTGCAGCTATAATTATTGAGATTTATTCAAAGTCATTATTGCTGTTTTCTTTCAATTAGAGCATGAGTACTTTGATCAATTATAAATCAATAATCAATAATTTATCCACGAGTATTAATATACAAGTTTTTGAAAAGAGGGACATTTTTCAACAACCATTCATTATTACATTTAATTCAAAACATAAATTCTGAACACATTACTTCTGTTCTTTTTTTTAGAAAATTTAGTGAAAGCACCATGATGGCATTGTCATGAGTTGACAATGAAAATTCTTTTAAAATGATATATCCTTTCGACCAAACTTCCAAGTAATAACTAGTCCATGAGGACAAGACTGTACCAAAGTTACAAACACCCTTTTTCCAGTCGCAGATATTACTCATTTAATCATTTCCACACATGTAACCATTGTATCTTTATTTCATTGGTCTTGCAAAGACCCACTGCAGTCTGACTTCTGTCATGTAAGAAATATGCACGTATCACAGAAGTATCTTGAAACAAGGTGGCCAAAAGCTTAGTATAACAACATTATGTGCAACCAGTAAGATTTTTTTTTGCTGATTGATTTGGTACATCGGTTTACTGGGACGATATGACTTGACACACTCTGAAAATGTGATATCATAAGAAGTCATTCTCAAATGTGTTTTGAACATCCGTCATTATCCATTATATTTAATGACGATCCTCTAAACCTCTAAAAGCTTTGTTCCTATATGTTATCGCGATTATGAACAGAATGTAAAGGTGAATGGACTGTCATGTTTAAGTTGTATTCATTATGTGGACAGATGTTGGATGATCATGTTCTCATTTGAGAAAGATAACTCCGTGTTCTTCCTGTAGATAGAGATGTGCTTCTGCTTAAAACATGTCAAATTCCTCAAGAGGGAGAGGATTGTGTTCAAATGTTGTAAGATTGACTTGTGGATAAAGACAGTATCGGTCGGTGTTCCTCCTGTAGAAAGTTATTACTTGTTATTCCTTCTTCACTGCATATGCTGGTGACTGCCAGGTAGACGGACAAGGTTTGTGTTTAACCAATAAATAGAAAAGGAGTAAAGGTTTACCCAGAAGACAGACGAGGTTGACAGACCACAGGCCCCTGGGTCATTAAAGATCCCAAATCGTTCCCGGTTACACACATAAAAATAGTTGCACGACCCCTTTTAGTCAACGCCTTAATTACAAAGTATAGATAGCGATGATAAGCAAGGGGAGATAGTCCCAAGGACAGCTCTCCTCGGAAGCCTAAATACTTGAGCAGAAATCGAGGGCAAAACAGGTGGTTTAAGTTCTCTTGTGCCGTTGCCTCTTACTACAAAAAAATAAATTCAACTTACTACCATATAGTCCTGGGGCTGAGGGGGGTCCTGTGTGCAAAAATATGTCCCCGAAGTTTGACTCTTGATTCCTGTAGGACACCCTTAGAAGATCGAAAAAAACTTGGGTAGACATTCCAAATCTGGGGCAGGAAGCTGTAATTCAAGATGGCGTCCAAGATGGCCGCAGTATCCTTATAAACCATATAAATCAATCTGGATCTGTTCTAGAGTTTTGAAATTGGTGTCTATACCTAGGTTTTCGGGGTCAAGGAATTCAATGAAATCATTTTGAAGGTACAAAAAGTAACATATAATGGTGAATTCCAAGATGGCCGTCAAAAAGCGCCAAATGCTTTAGGCTAGCATATAGTGGTTCCTAACTGCCATAGGAGAGTAAACTTAGTGTCCTTTCTGGGGTTTTAGGGGTCAGTGATTACGGTCAGACCATTCACTAAATGGATAATTGTTTAATTCAATACAGAGCATCTATTTTATCAGTATATTGATGTAGACGTGCCTAGAATGCATACATTTTCACCAAGAATGGTTTATCTGAACACTTTTTGTTTATCTTAGTATCCTTGCAAGGTATGTTGAATTACCCTTAAAACATGTTTACATTGAAAAGTAATCAAATAACATCGCGACCACTACTTTACACACTTTAATTTGTACCTGTAGTACATTGCAAGGCTTCATAATAAAATGTGATGTTGACCAATTCAGTTTGATTACTAGACTAGTTGTAAAATTTGGTGTTTATCATCTTTAACATCTTGAAAAGGCAATAGTTTGGCTGAAACGACGAAAATTGCTGGAACCTAATTTGATTCTTTATCGAAGAACATTAAATTTATTTCAGGGTCCTAACTAACATATGTTCGTTAGTTACATGAGCACATTGCCCTTTTTCCAGTAACGATGTCTACTCTCTGTGATGATTTCAGTCATGATAAGTTCCTATCAGTCAAGTTTCCATGTCCTTTTGCAAGTATTAAGGGAATATGGCACAGCTATCATGTATAATAATCCGTTGAATGTCAGGAGGAATGAAGATGTATCACAGCCAAACAACTATGTTCCTTTCCCTTGAGGTGTGTGAAGATCCCATCCTTCGCCTTTCCTGTAGTGCATTTCTGTACTTCACCTCAAACAAGTCAATCATAGCATAAATGTAGTTGAATGAAGTTTAATGCTTCAAGCTTGTTTTCAGAAGCAGTTTTGCAGAGTATTGCATGTTCTCTTTAAGGGACTTTATCTCCATCAACCATATCGCCTGAATACGCCTTAGAGCGTGTATTGGTCTTGTTGATCATGTTCAGCGTAGTGTACGTGTCTAAGTAAGATAATTTCACAATCAAATTTCATCACCTTTTCGGCCTTTGCTTTCATAGACATCACTTCACAATTCAGTTGACAATCCGTTGATGTGCGCTATATTGGTGTCTTCAATCATTAATCAAAGCCATTGCTTCCCGTCTTTGAGTATCCAGAGGATATATGCTGGACAACCATTTGCAATAGTACATCTATCACATAGAATAAATTAACTAGCTGATTAAACAGCTTTGGAAAGGCGTAGACATATATTTGTAAATTTGTAATCCTCCATCCTTAAAATGACTGGAAGAAATTAGTCTAGTGGAATTAGATCACCATTGTAGAGCTTTAACTACTTCACAAGTACTCTGTTGTTAGGGTGTAAATTGATTAAGGAATAAATTCATGGTTGCCTTTACTTGTGCTTACATCATCATCATCGTCGGCAGTCCTGTTGGTATGCCGGCATGCTTCTTCTCGGTTAGAATTAAGCTGCTACATTATAGATAAACACATGTTCTTCTGGTCTTAAACCACCTCCAAATAATCTGATAATATTCTTGGTTCTTTGGCAATCCTATTCCAATTTTATTGTGCTTTCCTCTTTTGTACTGAACTGTCACATTAACTTTAACCCATCTTTAAATCAGTCTCATACAAGCTCGTCTGTCAGAGATATTTGCTTTATCTTCAATTGGTGTATTAAATCATCTACAAAACTTTACTCAGTAAGTATTCTGCATCCTTGAACTGTCCATCTTGATCGCTGGAGCGGATGTAATGTAGACTTTGCTTTTCTGTCTATGGAATCCACCATAAGATTTGATAAAATTGATGTTCCATGGATTCCAAGTGTATTAAATTGAACATCTCATACATCGTCCTTCTCATGCCATCTCAGTACGAGACCGACCATGATGCAACCAAGTAGCAACCGTGCCTTTTAGTAAATCCCTTCGTAAAATTATATTTTAACTAAAACCATCCTGCTACATCAGCGTATAAGTCTCACATCGATGGGGTGTAGCACAACACAGAGACTTATACACTGATGTAGCAGGATGAACTAGAACTAGTATTGACTGTAAATAGTAATTCTGAAATGGTTGATTTCAACGATGTCCTCAATATCTTTGGTGTTCAGAGTTTTTTTAGACTTTGAGGTCCTTCATGAGCCTTCGTTTAAAGTTTGTGGTACGAAATAGATATATGCAAATATAGAATGTCGGAGAATGTCGGACATTTGTGTTGACTGTCGATGCCACTAGAGTTTTTCACCTGTGTGGTACATCAACATAGTTATAGGCTACTCAACTGGAGGGACTGTACAGAAATGAACTTTGATATCTGGTAAAGCGAATGTTCAGACAAAATGTTTGAGCCCAAACTCCCCATAAAAGCCACCAAGGGTACTCTCATAGCTCAACTATGATCCTTGATGTCAAACAGAATGGGTCATTATCACATTGTAATGTGTAGGCTGGCGATGTGGTACTAGGTGCGGATGTACTTTTGTAAAGAAGCATTTCTCAGCAATGATCTTGTTGTAATTTTATTACTATTGCATGTAAAACATATTTGAAAAGTAATTTTACATAAATTGCAGGGATACTAAAGGCAAAAAGTGTTCAGATACACCATTGCTGGTGAAAATGTATGCATTCTTATCACCTCTACATACCAATATACTGATAAAAATGGTACTTTGTATTGAATTAAACAATTAGGCATTAAGTGAATGGTCTGACCGTAATTACTGACCCCTAAAACCCCAGAAAGGACACTAAGATTACTCTCCTATGTCAGTTAGGAACCATGATATGCTGGCCGAAAGGAATTGGCGCTTTTTTGACGGCCATCTTGGAATTTACCATTATCTATTACTTTGTGTACCTTCATAATGGTTCCATTGGATTCCTTGACCCCAAAAACCTAGGAATAGACACCAAATTCCACATTCTAGGACAGATTCAGATTGATTTATATGGTTTATAAGGATACGGTGGCCATCTTGAACGCCATCTTGAATTACAGCTTCCTGCCCCAGATTTGGAATGTCTACCCAAGTTTTTTTCGATCTCCTAAGGGTGTTCTACAGGAATCAAGCGTCAAACTTCGGGGACATATTTTTGCACACAGGACCCCCCTCAGCCCCAGGACTAATAGAAAAAATGGCACACAGGGATACACGGTCGGCGGTATTCGTGAGCCACGCTCACTTTTTAGCTTGTTTTCATCTATTTTATAAACATAAACAAATGCAAATGTCATTACTGAGAAGTATTCATAATGGCTTGATTCAAATTTCAAAACGGCATCACAAACAACAAGCAAAAGCAGGATTTGAAACCTTTTCGCAATCGGCAATATATTTCAATAAGGACAGGGCACCGTGTTTAAAAGACATTGAAACTGCTTAACACTACATTTGTAGGTGAAGATACATGAGGATTCTAAACTTGCGACACAAAATGAGATGAATGTGTCTAGAGAACGCTTGTAGAAGCATATAAAGCTTCAACTCTTTATCCTTAAACAAAATGTACATGGTCCAAAACTACATGGTCATAAATAACTGTTTCTAAGACAATTAAAAGCGTATTCAATTACTCTTATCAAGAATAAACGTCACCACTCTATCAACGTTATTTCTTTTACAAGTAGAAAACAAAGTTTTCAACAATAATTGGAAAGATTCCTTTGTTCTTAGTTAATTAAAGGTGATAGGGTATTTCTGTATTATTGTTTTAACAATTTAAGATGTAAGCCCACAATGACGAAGTATTAGAAAGGATAAGTGAGGCAGTTTTAAAGCCAGCTAAACATCAAAGGCATCCCTGTGAGTATGAGTCATGAAAACACTAAGAGAGCAAATGATATCAACCACAATTAAAGAGAAATGGTTTAAATTAAGCAGGTTAAAGGTCAAATGATGATATTGCCAGAGTGTCCAGAGATTCTTTGAGATACGTCTGCTATAAATTCTATTTTGTCAAGAGTTGACATGAGATCACGTACCAGTAAGCCAATAATCCTTGTGTCAGACAGATTTCTATTTCGACAAAAGTGGATTTCCCATCTGAACAGGCACGTCTTCAAGAAGACCAAGATTAAACAGATTTATTCTGGCTCCCTTCCTCTTTAGTAGACTGAATACAATAATCAAAGCACTCACACTCAGGTAATTATAGAAGTAATCAAACGATCTTTAAGAGGATTTAGATACAGTTTCAAGTCGCAGTTATCACTTAGCTTCGTCTTACAAAAGCTATATAATACGTTTAAATTACATTCTTTTATCAGTATATTTTATAGATATTAGTAAGTGTTAATTTAAATTGACAGATCATCATTGTCATTCTATATGCATCATTTCAGGAAGTATCCATTTATCCCAGTATTGAAGGAAAAACGTTCCGCTGAGGGGAGAGCTTTGTGATTTTCGAATAACTTTTGTTTATTTGATATAGATGTACAGATATAAAGTCTTTTTTAACAAAACCCCTTTCAATACTCTCGCCCATGTTGGCGTTGTTGAACTTGAAATGTTAGTAACTGTAACCTTGTAAAGAAATTAACGGTTAGTGGTTACTTCTACATCCCTGTTACAATTGTATAATTAAGATACTTTAGTGTAGACATGCACACACACTTATAAGTGAAAGTCAGGTAGGTGTTGCATTGAGTCAATGAGATTATTTGTTTTCTAACATTTCTTCCTATTTCTGGACAGGAGACTTACAGGACAGATGAAAGCAAATAATATCGTAGTTACTTTCACCGTGCACAGCAACACTTCCTACTGGAGCAGGAATGCACAAACTACATCCATAGGTCGTCTCTTACAAGTTCAGTCTTGGCAGCTTTCTGCCTTATCAAGTATAACGTAAATGTGTCCGCAAAGTATCTTCTTTTTCCCACAAAGATATGCCACTCCGGGCAAACGTAGAACGCCGGTGTTGGCATGCTCTTTGCATTCACATGATCATGGCCTATAACATCAAAATTCATCTTGCCCATCAATATTTTTTCTCGTCATTCATGTTCAGGGTATTGTAGAAAGAGATTTTTACAAGTGTGACTTAATTGACTTGGCCAGTCTCTCCCGAGATGATGCCAAGCAGGGATTGTTTCCTGTTGTGACAACAGAAATCACTTCATTTGTCACACGTTTGTCTGCAATATAAAACAAACTAAAGAAAGGAAGATAACTTTCTTAAACTAAGGAATTGTTTCTTTATCAAATTGGTGATTGTGAAAGAAGAAAGTATTAATCAACCAATTGCTTGTGTTAACAATGTGTCGCCACTCTTAACACAATGATTTTAAGAAATGTACAAAGTAAAACAAGTGATAATCAACTCTTCTTAAAGTTTTCAAAACATTACATTATTTTTTATAGTTTGTTATCCTTATATGAATGTGTTTCGTTGCTGTAATGTTTTAAAAAACGATATCTCAATAGGGTCTGCAAACGCCAGGGATATGTTTTCATGTCAAAGTGCTTTTAGGAATGAATGAAAACAGGAGAATGCCTACCATCTCTAATTGACACGTTATGCTGTTTGAGGTAATATTTCAAATTTACTAAGATTACCATGTAAAAGGCAGTTATCAGTTCCTTCTTGACTGTGATATTCTAAAATTCTCGTTCAGTATTGCTTATATCTTTTGTGTCAAAGTATTCAATACAAATGAAGTTGAGGTATTTCACTATAACTTTTGTTTAAAACAATTATTAAAATGTATATCATCATCAGTTCTTTATTCGTTTTTAAGATAGAGGCACGAATCAAAAGATAACGTTGTGAGAAAAGTAATGTGCCGCAATATTCTTTTTAGATTAACAATCTGATAGTTCAAACGTCAGTGAGAAAGGTAAAAATCTTCCTGACAATACACTAAAAATCAATGGAAAACTCAATTTGTATTTGTGATAAATATGATTCTCAAAACGGTTATCAACCCAAGAAATTTGTAATGATAAATTAAATTTGCTTGTGCCCTTAACATCCTCTTAGCATCTTGTCTTGTGAGATGACACATGACATGTTTTAGTCTTGAATTTAAATCCTTATATACCACGTGGGTTTATTATCAGGTTAAAATCATGGGTTAGAATATTTTGTGAACCACCTCTCAAGAGGTTGGTCATCATATAACCCCAAAGGACGATTGGTTATCATATAACCCCCAAGGGCGGTTATCATATAACCACCAAGGGCGGTTATCGAACTATCTCTCGGTGCGATACCGAGACCAAGGCTCGGCTTCGCCTCGCCTTGATCCCGGAATCGCACCTCGAGAAAAACGTTTCCCTTTGCATGTCGGGTTAGGAAACCCTGTGCCTCTACTTGAATGGTTTCGTTCCTCAAACGTCTTCAATAAAAAAAAGTCAGAAATTCAAACACTTTATTATTCACAATATATGCACATCGCAGTTAATGAACTCGATGCCTTGATTTTCCCCTCCTTTTCCACGCTCTTCTGGATCGCTGTAATTAGGGGCCACAGGGCCACCAAAGCTACAATTTATAATCCTCGCTAGTCAAGGAGTCTGTACACCAAGTCTAAGCTTTCTAGGCCTTATGTTTCTGGAGAAGAAGATGAAAATAGGTTTTAAGGGCTTGGCCCCAGTGGCCCTTATTAGGGGCCACTGGGCCACCAAAGCTATAATTCTTTCTAGGCCTTATGGTTCTGGAGAAGAAGTCAAAATTCCACAAAGTTTACGGATGGACGGATGGACGGACGGACGGACGGACGGACGGACGCCGGACACCATGCCATGCCATAAGCCCATCGGGCCTTACAGGCCAGATGAGCTAAAAAGTACATACAAGATGTGTCCTCAGAGGATCCATCCGGATTTGAAGGTGTGGCTTCTGCTTTGCACCACGTTTCGGTTCTGGGCTTCTTAGTCAAGATGTCGCTTACCATCTTCATCTGTTCCTCATTTTCCCGCTTGTATGATCGCACGCCTACAAAGGTAACAATCAATGATACTATAAGTAAACATGGGATTTACAGCAATCCGATTGAGATAGTTATACGCCAATGCTTTGAACACTTTAAGAGATCTGTGCAAATCATGTCTGTATAAGTAGGGCAGTGTGAGATATGTAAATACATGCAAGTGTATTTATGAGTGCCATTACCTGAAGAGACAAAGAGGATACTAAAAATATACTAAAAGTATTTCTAACTTATACCATTTATATTTAACTATTTTTTACTTTTGTTTGAAACGAGCGGAAGCGAGAATAGGAGTTTTTCACAGATTTAATTGGGAACGTACCAAAACATGTTTCTGTAGAAATGGTAGGGAGGGCAGGGTACTTACCAGATACAGAGCGATGAACAGTTTGGTTCATTATCAGCTGCTCGTCCACGCCGGCCCGGAACAGAGTTGTGGCAGAAGTGGAGCGCAGCGAGTTGTTGGTTTAATGTCCTCGCATACCAGCAGCCTTGGCAATGTCAGGAAGCATCCTCTGTAAGGTGTTGTGGCCCACAGCCTGGCGACTATACCAGACTTGTTGCTGGGGTTTCTGGAGAGGAGTCAGGTAGAACACACCGTCTCTCCCTTCAACAACATATCAAGACAGCTGATTATTGTCCATGATAGCAAGTGAATAGCATTTCATTTTCTTATAATCATATTAAATTCAGAAACTCAGAAATATGTATTTGAAATGGAAGACAATCTAATTTGGTAGTGATATGTAGGTCGTTATATAGTAAAGTTTATATTTTTATATGCCAAGTTTAGGCATTGAATTTCTTCACTAACACACCTCTTGTATCACAATACGTTGTATTGCATTATAGAAAAACTTAGAGAAACATTTATTTTCATAAGAATTATGTCAAATATACAGCCCGTACATTTATATGTACAAGAATACTTACCACTATGTGGGCTCATCTTCATATATATACAGCTTGAAGAGACGAATGTGGCATCTCTCATGATCCTCGCATTGATAGATTCTGACGCATTTTGGTTTAACTCGAAAATGTTTGAGACCACCCTGGTTAGTTTTGGACATATCTTCTTTGTATTCTAGATACTCCTCACCGTCGTTCTGGTGAAGTGTGATTTGGCAGTTGCTGTATCTCGTATCACCATTTCTCAGAGCAAAATGTTTTCCGTTTAAGAAGAGCATCGTTCTCAGCAAGGTTGGAGCATTGTGGTCCCCCAAAATCTTCTTTGTCCATAGTGTATCTTTTTCTTCAGGGGTGAATGGTTGAGCTTGACGGGCTGTTGATCCAACACCTTGACGAGTCACACCTTTCATCTTACCATCGAGTATCTGTTGGAAATTCTCAAAATCGGGGCTTCGCAGTATGTTGAGGTTGACCTTGTTGTTCAGCCTGAGATGACCTAGTATTCCCATACGTATACTTAGTAAGGATCTCGGGGGGTATTCACTGCCGTCCTGTTTCAGGATTTCACACACAAACTTAGAAAGCCAGTGGTTCAGCTGTTTGGTTGACATTATCTCAAGGGCTGGAATCACCTCTTTATTTCCAGTAGAATGCTGGTTGTTCCGTCGTATTGACCATGCATTAAATGCATTTACTGCCCATTTGTTGCGTTTCAGTGTGTTCTTAGGCTCTGCAGAAAGCGCCATCTCTTGAAGGTATGAATCACTTACTGGTTCACGTAAACGCTTGGTTGTTTTCTCCCTCTGCAATGACATAAGATAAGGACTGAGAATATGTTTAACGTAACATCAGCTATTTCAGCTATTCAACACGTAAGATAAGATATGATAAGATACGCTTAGATAAGATAAGATAAGATATGCTAAGATAAGATAAAATAAAATACGCACAGAGAAGATGAGATATGATACGCTAAGATAAGATAAAATACGCTTAGATAAGATAAGCGAAAATGGAATTCTTCTGACATGTCAATTTATATCAATTTACATAGATAACAAGATTAAATATGGACAGATATTTTACATATATATGCATCGTTTACCTTTACGACGTTTTCATTCGAATCATTTCTCGTCAACTGGGAAGATTGACTTGCAACGGCTTCCTCAATCTCCAACATGTCTTCAACTTCTTGTGAAGCTAGAAGAACCTCTTCGTCCGAATTCATATTCTCATATCAATCACGTGATTATACATTGCACGTGCTTATTGTTCCCATTGCACGCAAAACAGGGGCAGGAATGCATTTCGCACACTTACTTCGCGTAAACATTAATTACCTTGTTATAGCATTGTCAATTTCAAATTCAACATGACGTTTGTTAAAGTTATGATATTATAGACTCCAATAAGGATATTATTTTGTTTCACTTTTAATTGTTGATTTATCAGTGGTTGGTAATGTAAAAGTACCACAGTTATGTGCAAATGTTCCGTAAATGAAATGATATATATTTGTTGGGTTACACTTGCTTTGCTTTCAACATGGAATATGCCGGTGATTTTGGTTTTTCCCAAAACACCGTATTGTTCAATTTGTCAATGCTTATTATTATTATTTATGTCCTAAAATGATATATATATAATGTACAACAAGTCGTCCAGAAGAAAAATGCCTTTGACCGTGTGGTATATGCGAAATAATAACCTTAAGCTCGGGGTTCACTGTGACAACCACCTCTCGCTACGCTCCAGGTTGGTTATCACAGCGAACCCCTCGCTTGGCGGTTATTATTTCACCCTTAACCATCTTACAACATGTATTTAGGACGGCTATAAAATTTCAGACAAACATTTCATATTTCAAAATATTTCAGTCGAACCTCGTTATACGGACGTATTGGTTGCACAAATCGCCCGGAAAGCGAGTCATCGGGTTATCTGAATCCAAAGGTTATTGTGCTTGTTATTTATATATAATGAAAGTTTATTCCACCACTAAAAGATATACTCACTTTCAATGTCAATAAATTAATAAAAGTCAATATTAGAGGGTTATTTGGTAAACTATCACATTAACACGCACATACAGAGACTCTGCTATCACAAGTTTCTGTTTGAAATGTAGATGCTTCTTTTATAGTATATAAGTACTCAGCAGTTATATGTCTTTACAACGGACAAGATATGAGCTCCCGTCTTAATCGCCAAGTGGCAAGCTTGAAATGACACGGGTGGATTGGGCTAATTGTTTTTAATCAAGCGTAATACGATTGCCGGATGGGGTTAACAATTAACAATGCGAGTACGAAATCATTTTTTTATGGTGGGTATGCTATTTTGCGATCGGACCGTCCGGTTATCTGGATGAATGAATGAATGATGATTACAGTACCAATATACAGACATACGCTCAAACCGTCTGGATATCCGAATCAGAATTCAGTACAAATATACAGACATGGATTGAAAAAATAGCGTCCAGTTCCGGAAGCACAAGGTCCGGATAAGTGATTAGATTTTCAAAGGGAAATATTCGTTCCACTCTAACATCGTCTGGAAAGCGAGGTTTCCGGATATCCGAGGTACGCGTAAGCAAGGTTCAACTGTATGCAAGTACATTCCAATCATTTATAAGAAAAACTAGACAGCTGGCCCTGGCTCCCTCATTAGTGATTGAAACGGCGTCTTTTGTAATTTGTTTGTAATTTATGTTTATGTTTATATACGTTATATTTGATTTGATGTTTAATGTGTTTATCAATAACTTCTTATATCAGTAAACATAAATGATGCTTGAAAATAACGTGAACTCGTAAATGCATTCGTTTTGATTCTTCACAATGTTCAGAGAAAACAGGCAAATATTGATGCTAGAGGAGGAATGGCAATATTATTAAAAAGTCATGATCACGTTAAAGAAACGAAAACTGTCATGATTTTCCTCTCAAGCTAATAATGGGTATTTTTGGTAAACATTATCTACTTTTACCGAAGAATTGATCACGTATCATAAAACCTCAACTAATTCCTATTGGACGACACTTACATTTTAATCTTCATTGGCACGTCCTTAATAAAAATCAGACTAAACAGACCTATTCAAACTCTTTTCTCTTTAATGTTCTGAAAATAACTATGAACTCTCATGAGACAACATTAGTTGCAAAGCATTATTCAAATCATCCAATTGCTTTATGGTTTCTGGTTTGCATTCCAAAAAAATATTCGATTACACAATACAAATTGGCTAATGTAGAACTTGGGAGATCTTTGATTTGTGATTTTTTTTAACAAAGCAAATAAAACTAATCGAAAAGATTATAATTCTAGGATTCATAATGTAACGACTACATATAAGTTTCACGACTCTTCTGATTAGCTAGCTAATTAAAAGGACAAACATTTTTCTCTTTCGGTGTTGTTACAAGTCTCTTTATATATTTTCTATTTCATCTTAAACATAAAACAAGAACAAAAGTAATGTTTTGTATTTCTCCTTCATGTTTGACGTTAGACAACAGCTTCAATAAAAGGAAAACGTTTCAGATCTGAACACACAATAATAGTTTGATATCCCGTAGGACTCGACAAATAAAGATGTATTAAGGTTTTAAGATTTTCAAATAGAATCAATGATTTAACTTATATGCATAGTCATAATGGTTACAAGATCACACATTTCTATAATAGATTTTTTGTCTATCATCCCAGAAACCACTTAAATCAAGGTTCACCAATATAGCAAAACCAAATTGAGAGGAAGATAATCAAGTATAATCAAGAATAATATTACACTACATTCCTTCCTATTTCTAGTGTAATGAATTCAACATGCTTTAGCATTTGAATACAAGTTTTCTAAAATTGTTGATATTCTTGTTTTACCATTATAAGATGTATTAGATAATAATTGGTAGAAAAAATTCTGTTTTATGTTTTCTCATTATGATGCATGTATAAAATGGTGCAATAAAGATACATGCAATGTTCAATTACCCTATATGTATTTAAGCAATGCCAGTTGTTGCGTCACGTATGACAGTGTTGTTGAAAGGAAAAATATGTTCAAGTATTTCATTATAATCAATAATAACATGAATATGAGAAGAGTTTTATGCGGTTTTATGGTTTTATAAATTCATTATTGCATTATAGCGAGGTGTCGGTGTGGACATTCATCAAATCATCTGCTTGATAGCGATCTTAGTATAACTACCGAAGCGTTGTACTCCTGCTAAAGAGAAGTTACAAATCATTTCCTTATACAATGTACTTTATTGTTACATGGCTACTCATCCTGACTATTTGTAGTGTGGGTCAACGCCATATGCCCTACAGTTTCAATGCAAGTTTTCATAAATGTTAAAATACACAAATTTAAATGTATTCATAAGTTTTCGTAAGTTTTCAGAGAACAACATTTTATCATATTGTTTATATATGTATATTAAATCTCGTTGCATTCTGAGAAAATAAGAAATATCTAAGCAATTCAAGTAGCCGAAAGATCGAATATGTGTTAGAGTATTGGAATGAATGGCGTGAATTTCACCTTTATTTCCTAATGTTCTAACTTAAATAACTTTAAGGGTAAAGGTGATATCTTTAAAAATAATAATGGATGAAGTCATGACCTTTAACCTTAGATTACCAGCAAAACCTGTTAACAGCATAGAATCGTTAGTTATATGCAGCAAATAATCAGTCAAACGCTGGATGCTGCTATTTTCAATAGCGTGAAGCTTTGGCATGTTTATCACTAGCAACGCATCATGAAAACAGACAGGCCACTGTGTTAACACAACGCCTTGGCTTGCCACAAGTGAAGACTGATGACTTTGAGATAATTGAGATAAATATGTCTAGGAAATTCTTAAGTGGTTGTTGTACTGAAAACAAATCCATCCCTTTGCTTTACTCGCTTTAAGTTTTAATCTAAAAGTCTCCCTTGTAACATATTCGGCATGAAAATATTTGTAAGAGTACACATCATTCGAAAGTAAGTTATATGAAATATGTATCATACCTTCATTTATTTGGACTGACTTTTAGAGAGAAAGAAGTTTGGTTTTTGGTCTGTTTGTTTTCCTTTGTCAACAACTTAAATAAATTTAGGAATGAAACATCATTATTGATTAAATCAAAATAATGAAATCTGTTAATGACGCTATGAAATCTGTGTCTTAAACGAGAACAACTTTCTCAACAAACACTCAGGGGCAAAAGAAACGATACCAACTTTCCAAAAGAGTACAGAACAAAATTCTGTTGTAAATGAAATGCGACTACGAACCCTTGTGATAGACAAATTAGTTGTGAAGAAGTACAAAGAATTTCAAACATATAAGTATGATATTTATAACTCTGTGACTGTTCAAATACACGAGGGATCAGAAAACAGCTTTTTCAATGTTATTTCTGGTCATAATCTTTTAAATTGGAATACAAAAATTATGAAATGTAACAATCTTATAAATATAAGATGTTATCAATATAAAAAACCCGGGTAGAAGTTAATTTGTTCACGAATTTTGCCTGTATGTTGGTTTAAAAACAAGAAAAAGGGTCATTTTCTCATTCCTATCTCGTCTAGTTAAGGAGATTTTAAAACGGTGTTTTTTGAAAGGCCTGTATTTCAACAATATTTCAAAAGCGTTAGCAGATATAGCTTTGAAATTAAAAACTTAGTTCAGTTAGCTCTTGAAGAAACAAATAAACCCAGTTTCAGCCGTAACTATCACTCGTAGCTTGACCTATCATGCATTTTATATGGTATCGTTTCTTTTGCCCCTGAGTGTATATACTTTACCTTATCTCTGAAAATCCAAAATCATCATAAGTTTAAACGAGAGAACAATGTTAAAAGTAAAGTTGTAAATTACAACTCTTGTCTACTCGTATTTTTTCTATTGAATGTGTGTAGATAAGGTCAAGTAAAGCTAGAAGTAATTAATCAAGTTATGATAGATGAAAATATAATAGATGTAAATTAACTTGTTGAAATAACGGAAATTGTGTTGAGTGATGTCTGTACATGAACCAATTTTGTTAAAAGTGTTGTGGAACAAAATGAAGAAATCCTCATCTTAAAGTATAGATCCCTCAATCAAGCCTATCTTGATTAAAACTTGACCACCAATTCAATTTGTCAAGTTTGGCAGGTTCATTTCTACTGCAGCAAATATATTGATTTCATATATGTGTTGCCTTTAAAATGTGCATCTATTTATTAAGATAAAACATAGAATAATTCACATAATTGTCAAATATCGCAGAAATGTCAATCTAAAAACTAAACTGACCTATCTGAAAAAGACTTTAACATCCCGGCCATAAGAATATTTCTTGATGATCGAATTACTGCTTCTAGGAACCTAAATACTTTTATCTCACACCTTTAAGCTTTAAAAAAACTAGACTTCTAAAGGTTTGTTTTCTCTAAAACTCTGTGAGAGATCACATGCGTGTTATAAGGAATGTAGATGGCATTACACACATACGTTGTTATTTACTGAATGATAATGACTAAAACTCGCAACCTGCTAGTTGAATTTAAACCACAGATGTGAAACAAAATGCCGTTTATTTGATATGTTAGCTATGAAACAAGCAGAGACGTGTTTTGAGTGAAAGACATTGCAAATGTCGAATCCAACGCCAGACAACGTTTGTTTGCTCACGCTAATTGACCTTCCTTATGCTCTGGCAACTGACAAAGCCCTAGAAATTTAGAACCGGTTTTAAAGTGATCCATCAGTCAAACAATGTGTCCTATAACAATAACAACTTCTACATCAAATCAAAAAGAACTTGAACAAACTAGGTTACATTTGAGGTAATAACAACTGAAGTTGATTAGAGATGGTCGAATGTGCATTAGTGATTTTGGACATTAATATGTATAAATCATTATCTATTTCGAAACAAATCCAATCGAAATTAATGCATTCAATGAATTTTTTAAATCTTTTATTTTCAGTCAATAATTGCGAAAGAGAGGGAGGTAGTAAAATAGCAAATCCTTTTCTTTGCAACTAATGTATGGTTGCCCATTGATGTTTCATATGACATCAGTAACTCCTAGTAAATCATTGTTATTGCAAGATATTCATTGAAAGTATGTGTTTGTAAGCCAGAAGAGGGTTAGTTTCAAACATTTAAGGCGTTTAAAACGTAGAAAATGAAAGTGTTTGGAATAATGCCAGCATAATACAGAGGAAATATGATATAAACAGAAATAATTGAATTATTTTTCGATCAGTTAATTATGAATGAGATTCAAGATTACAATCAAATAAAGTGGCTTCACATATTTAAACTTGCTGGCAGATAATTATTCAATCTATTTCAATAAAGGTATGTTTACTTTACTGTTGCCTTAATAAAAATATGTTTATGTTAGTGGATTCCTCTGGGAACAATGGGACACCTCCGGACAATTTGATATCTCTGTATAGTTCTATGTATTTTGAAACGATTATGATACTTCAAATACTTGTTAATGGGTTTGTTTCAGTTAATGCTCTTATTTGCTACATTTTATTTTCTTTCTGCAACTTCATTTCAAACAGACAAACACTTCTGCAGAAGTTAATATTCAGAGCACCATATGACATTCCTGAAATCCACAGTGAGAGCAAATATTAATGATTCGTATTAAACGATTTTGACACACACGCCTTTTAAAAACGCCGTTTAAAAATGGCCCTTTTGCTTATTGAATACATTTACAGACAAAGTGCATGAACAAATTAATTTCTATCAAGGTTTTGTATATTGATAACATCTTTTAATTTTCATAAACTTTTTTATTCAAATTCCAAAGATTATGACCAAAGATAACATTGAAAAAGCTGTTTTAGGACCCGTCGTGTATTTGAACAGTCAAACAATTATCAGTATCATACTTTGATGTTTGAAATTGTGAGTACTTCTTTTGTTTTGTACTCTTTTGAAAAGTTGGTATCCTTTCTTTTGCCCCTGAGTATATTTTTTTCAACATGAGAAGTGGAAACATGTTGAAAACTCATTTGTGTCATAAGCAATGATATTTGAATGAATATAAATATGTTTGATATGCTACCACTCTCCGAGGTATATATATTGTTCTTCAGTCCCTGTAAGACATAAACATTTTTGTTTGTATCATTGATTAAAAGAGAGGTTTTATGAATACCAGTTCCGGCTAGCAATTCTTCAAAATACGTTAAGCATTTAATCACAAGACACTAAGACAGCCATGAAACGCTTATTTTCATATTAGAGTCCAGAATGACCTCGTTGACTTTGCAATAAGATGATGTCATGAGCCTAAACTTCTATCGAATTATTGTTTGATGGCAAAATAATTTTTTTGAGTTTTTAGTCACTTGCGACTTATATCATATTTCAAACATATGTTCAGCTGTGACTAACACTAAAAATTCAATTATTCAAAACTTGTGCAAATATTTGTCCAACATTTGGTCTGGAATGGTAAATAAAATTCAAACTTGTTTCATGCAATTCATATGACACACTTTCTCGTGTAATGATATCTTTTTGTCATCCAGTTTGTCGGCATGTAATGATACCCAAAAATGATATTTTGCATCTTCCCCATTACAAATATGATGTATTTTAAAGACATAAAAATCATGGAATGTAATCGTGGATCTTCTATCTCACGTCCATAATTAATAGTGTTTACAAATAACCACCATAGTACTTTTTGTCTTTCGTTGATCGTTTGTAAATGTAGTCAAGTATAGTTAGACCTAATCGATTAGCTTGTAAGATAAGAATAAAGAAAAATAAATTTATTGTGTGTTATTACGCATATCATGTTTTTAGGATAAATTAAATTTGAAAATACAAGATATGCAGTTTATGACACCGAATGTACTCGTACAGTGTATGCTGCTTGGACACGAACATTTGGTCTCTCATTTTCAATTATATAAATCTTGCTTGGAGTTGATGATGTTTTAGTATAATCCTTTCAGTGAATGATTGTGCCCGTTATTTGTATATGATTTTGATGGGTGTGTGCCTAGGACTGCAGATGATGAACTGATTGGTCAGGACACATTCATACCACGGTATTTGTCACTCGAACGTGTATATATTATTTGTGTATATTACGTTCAACAGGAGTGCTAAGCGGGTGTGTACGCCAATAAAAACTGAATACTTTGCATCATGATAATTAACTGTGATCGAGCTGCGCCCTAATCATACCCTCTTGGCACGTATTCATTACAAATGGTGTACCCGCACATTATTGCATATACATTGTAATCCTTATCCCTTATCCTGTATGCTTGTGCCCGCAGTTTTTCTATTTTACTAAGTGTGTGACCTTGCTTCCGCAGATGGTGAAGATGATAATCGTGGTTGTGCTGATTTACGCGGTGTGCTGGCTGCCCCTGCACGTGTTGACACTGGTGGGGGACCGGAACCCCGACATCTACAACCACACCTACATGAACATCGTCTACCTTGCTATACAGTGGCTGGCTATGAGTCACTCCTGCTACAACCCCTTCGTCTACTTCTGGATGAATCCCAAGTTTAGGAACGGCTTCAAGCGAGTGCTGAGATTCTTCCACCTGATGAAGGTGAACGAAAAGTCATCCAATGTTCCCTTCCATGCAGACCACTACGACAGGGATGCCTCGAGTCACTTCGAGTCGTGTGCCAGTAGGTATACACACAATGCTCGTCTCGACAGCCAGCTGTAGGTGTCATATCAGTAAGCTTATTGTCGGTGTGTGCAAAGTGCGCGTTTACAGAGTGATCCAATCAAATGGTTTGATGTGAACAATCCTGTGTTATGGACAATCAAATTTCATTTTCAATATAAAAGACAATCAAAATATACGGACAATCATAAGATGATGGTATTAGATATATGAACACATATGAACATATGGACACATATATACATGGCGTACAGTGCCCAGGTATGGCGTATCATATTTATGCGTTGTGAACCCCATCATCTCCGTGTGAAACAATCTTGAAAACAATGTGAGGTGGCGTTATATAGCACAAACTACGTGGACAGGTGTAAACATATGGCTCCCGGACAGCGATGGATAACAGTGTATTCGAAGGAGATATATAACTGAACTGTATAACTCTAATTAAGATGCGTCTCATATTTCCCCCTTGTTGTGGGACTCGGTGACACTATATATGATATATATGTCTAATCAGAACCACTGACATGATAACCTTAATCTTGCAACATACAACGATGAGTTATTCTATGTTCAAAGGTGTTGTTCCAATTAACAAAACCTGTCTCTCAACTCATTGCTGCCTAATAGTGACAATATCAGCTTTCTGACTTCTGAACAATAACCACAAAATTGCTCATCCCCAACTGTTTTTTCTTTAGCTAGTGTCACATGACTTTGGCTATCTTGGACACTTTTTGAGGGGTCATAAAAGTTGGACCAAGGTTTTCAAAGTCTGTTGTGCAGCTCTGTTACTTTCGACATTACCAACCGTATTCAATATATCAATAGGTTCCAATTATAACAAACAAATGTTTACCATCAGTTCAGAGGATAATTATGTTTTGAGAATTACGTTATTGAGCTGTTATGTTGTTAACATGGAGTAAGATGTATGTTACTGTGATAATGTTATACAAAATGATAAACCTTGTAATGAATTCCTAACAAAAGGATAACGCACAAATCAGTTTCACTGTAAAGTGTGATATTGCATTTGTAAAGATTTTATGTTTATGGTATTTTCCCTTAAAAAGACAAATATATTTATTTCTTTATATATATCTTCTCTAGAACCTTTATCCTGTTGAAAGGTTTGTGAGTAAACTATCTTCCCTATTCTAATATATAAACTTATATATCTAATGATCACTGAAACGAATTGAAAATATTGCTTTATTGTTAAACATAAATGCTCGAGGGACAAATGGCGTTCCAGACTTAATGTTTTGTTCTTAATGTGCTTGAGAATCGTGTTTGTCGCATATTGGTTGTTACAATTTTGGAATAAATGTTATTTGACCTTCAGTATCATCGTTTTTCCTTCGACGGTTCAACCAAAACAGTGATTCACGCTGTATATATCTTATCCGTGTCTAATAGGACTCACAGATGCTGTGAGATTATGATAGACATTGACTTTTAAAATGGGTACTGTCTGTCTGTCCGCCCGTCCGTCTGTTAGACATTGTGTCCGGGTCATAATTTACTAATCAGTTGTTCAGGTTTGCCATAGTAATGCCGAAATATCTATCAATGCGTCGTGAGAGAAAATTATTAGAATATCGTTAATACATTTTGGGATAATGGGTTAAAAATGTCCGGCTAACAACTGCTCAGCTAGTTATCTCATTTCATCACATTTGATATTGAGATCCATGTGAAGGCGTATCATGTTAAAAAGTTATATATTACATATATGTTAGCTTGATATGATGAAATCTTTAATGGCAATGCAGTGATAGAAATAAACTGCCTCGATTGAAAGGATATGTGAATGTGATTATTGCTTCATTTTCGAGGTAAAAATTCCATCATGTTAACTGCTTGTTGTATTTCATAACGATCTCAAAACCCGAGACCAGACCATTAAACTGTTCATTGACATTTAATGGTATAAGTCATTACTTCCGTTGAAAATTGTAACATTTTGTATAGCATTTTTATTTGACGTTATAATGTCACTCTGTTAATTCAGCATACTACCCGAACTTGGTATGAGGCCAAACACCTTCACAGTGTCCATATTTCTGTACAATATTGCTGACACTCTCTTGATATCCGTCTGCCTAAAATATTCAAAATTGCCCCC
This sequence comes from Steromphala cineraria, assembly GCA_916613615.1. Classification (NCBI taxonomy): domain Eukaryota; kingdom Metazoa; phylum Mollusca; class Gastropoda; order Trochida; family Trochidae; genus Steromphala; species Steromphala cineraria. Next base: position 79,177,166 of record OU744721.1, read on the forward strand.
CAGAAATGATAGCGTTTCCTAACCTTTGTCAACAACGTAAAATGAAACCAATTTAAGCTTTTATGGATTTATGATAACCAACATTACTTGTATTCATACTTGTGCATACTTCAACCAAGATTTATGTTGTTTATGCCTAGTTAGATTTCTGAACATATTGTTTCGGATCCATTTAATATACCTGTTGTGTAGATAAAATGTTTTGCAAAACAAAAGTTTATCTAGATACCATTTGGTATTTTGATTTACTTGTGTATCTGGTATTCGGGCGCAACTCAACGTGATCATACATGAAACGTTATATAGAATCATTCATAATTCGGTTTCGATACAGAGATACGTGAGTAGTATAAATGATCAAATATCAGACGATATGCAATCATTAATCATCTGGGTTTTATCTGAAGATGTGAATATTTTTATTCATAACGCTTTTGCCATCAATAGTGGTTGATGGACACGACTTAGACCTTCAATTTCTAATGTCAGTTGGACATTAAACTCGTTTTGCGCGAAGTACGGTTTCTCAAATTAAAGGTTAAGGAGTCATTGTTTGTGAGAAATACCATCTAATTAGAACTATTAATGTTCATATTGAGATTAAATACCGCTTTTTATGTGGATATGTATCGATGTCGTTCCAAAGATACGACAAGGAAGATATCAGATAATGTTACAAATAGGATAAATAATGTACGAACTGTCAGTGTATCAAAACGGTTTCTCCATTATATTTGACTTTCACAAACGACTCTTATAATACTAAAAATACATAATTCATTTGAAAGCTACATGAAAAGGATTAAGATAATATTCGAACTACGTGTAGATGAGATATAAGCTATGTGTAAAACACTTTAAGCGTATGGGAACGTCTAGCTTTATTACATTGATCTCTTGATATGTGTGGAACGTGTACTGAAAAGGATAAAGAAAGTACCAAAGTTGACATAGTATCAAGCTCTGTGCATCAACTGTTAGTTGATCGGAACGTTGTCTCCTTTACAGTGAACCGTGTCGAATACAGAATTCCATCTCTTGCAAACCTTTTATTCATCTAGTCAATCAACAGAGCTGGCAGAGAGCTCTCCAATTGGGGAAACTCGTGATGCTTATCCGCCTAATACACGTTTCAGGATGAAATTCCATGCCTTTTGTATCTGCGGAATGTTTGAAGGCAGATTGGCAAGGCCAATCTTATCCAGTTCTGCCAACTCGGTGAATATTGTCAACCAGTAGAGAGGCTCCTGCCTAAGTGTCAGCAGTTTACTTAATTAACGACGTCCAATCAGAAATTGCAATGTTCAAGTTTTCATATGGTTATGAACATGAATCATGAATACAAATGAGTACCAACATTTCACATTCTATGCGAAATCGATATAATCTTACGTCCCACATCTATCAGTCCAGTTATAGATAGAATACGAAATGTTGTAAACAAATCAATAAATCTTATCATCCCATTTCAGGATACATACTTCCGCTACACCAAATGTTTTGGGCTACTATGACATACTTAAAATCGTTTGTACTCAGTTTACTATACATTAACGCTGAACTTTGTTAACATTTGTAATGACATAAGTTAGCTAACTTTTAATGCCTTTGGTGCTGGTGGGAAGTTTTTAGTTTTTCAATTAATCCCTACGATGATTTTTGAATGCTTGTGACAGGGAAGTGTTCAGGCTCAGCACACACACGAAATGTTTCAAGACAACGTTTACAGAGGACAAGTCTGGGAAATCAGAAGTGGTTATCAGAATATGTCAACTCACGACTGACCTATCAGAAAGTTAGGGGATGGAACATCAAGAATACATCAGTCCCAATATATGAACGATAAATGTCGCAAATGAAATTTCTCACTACTACAGTGATTGGCACATCAATACATCTCATCGCCTATTGATTGATTAACGTTTTCACTTTAGATAATTATAAGAGTCGAGGTGTCGGACAACGTGTACTTTGAATTCTAGACTTGCTACATAATAAAGACTTGTTGCGGACTAGAAGACAAGGAGTTAATGAATTATCAACTTGTAGAATGTAACATCGTTTCAGTATAGATTTTTATACCATTTTTAAGCTTGGACATTTCTCTTATATACTATGTCATAGGTTAATGCTTTTTAATCATATGTTGCTTTTGTCGGACACAATAATACTGATTGTAAACAAGATACTAAGATACTAAATCATGTGTGTTGTCTATTCTAAAGTATCTATTTCGGAGATGCCATTGATTTCACCATCAATAGCATGATAAAACCCTGTCAAAGAAAGTTATCCCAGATCCCTTCACATACACATTAAGGCAGGAGAAACTCGGCAGGATGTGTTTGCAGAGATCAGTCATCATCTAGAAAGGGAAAAGAGATAAAACGTACTTTTATCAGACCCGAACTTAAAACGATGTTCATCGATCTTTATATGTTATGTATAAAGTTCAACTTTCATGTCATTATTTAATGCTTGATACTGGATTCATGATGAAAAATCATACCTAATTACACATTTTAAAACATCAACCCAGCACATATTACTGCTGTTAACATCAAGTTGAAAGATAGGAAAACATTGTGACACAGGACACTTTGTTGATATGATGTTTTTCTTTCAAAATTATCTTTTCACAGATTGAACAGATTGTCGAACAAGATTTAGATGCCATCTTTTCTCCCACCAAGACCAAAAAAATGATTGTCACAAAATGCAAGACAAACTTCTATTCAACCATTACAGTTACACAATTTTATTTATACACAATCTCTAAGAGCCTTGCAGTCAAAATGTTATAGAAATGCTGAAGTGACATGGTTACCACCGCTTCTTAAATATAAATAGATACATCAGTAGTTATTTTTAGAAACACAAAAAACACAAACACAATAAACGTAAATAGGATCAACCTTTTATTAAGACCCATGATGAAATTCAAGAGTACAGACCACATGATGAACATTGCTGGAGTGTTCAGGGCTTCATGTTGTCGAGACAAGTCTGTCTTGAAATCAGGCACATCCTGATTAAGACCAAATCAATGAGAATACAAGCAAAGTCATACACTGAAATAAACAAGGAAGAAAATCAAACTTTTGCATATTTATGACATTGCAGAAATGTCACTTGGTACGATTTCAAGACAACTTATTTTTTCTAATCACTAATATATTTGATGTATTTTATTCTTTTGAATTTGAAGATACAACCGAGTGTCACTCATTTCAAAAATCTCGCTGAACATGGCTATGGCTTTATAGTCATAGTACTTGATACAAAATAAGACAATGACAGCAGAAAAATCAAACACATGCTAGTGACTATTATTCAAAATACACATTATAAGCTTATTAAAATAGCCTCAGTTGGAATCACCAACAGCTAATTTATTATGGATATGAAAAAACATTCAAGCCATTCAATCTGCAACGTGATAACATATGACAAAAACACAATAACAACATGTTGGTTTTATTTCGTTTCTGTCATATTACTCAAACACGTTCTATAGCCCCATTAATGATAATGTATACAACATGAATTTATAATGGTCAATTTGAATTTATTGGATTTATTAAAAATAGTAATTCATACCAATGTCAAATACTTCAACAGTGTAATTCAAACCAACCTTAATCTTAAAGTGGAAGAAACTAGTTTTTAAGGTGAAAAAGGGACATATTTCCATTTGAATCACAAGGTTTAATTCTCGCTCCTTCAAAGTTGTTTCAAAGTTAGTACATGTAAATTAACATCTCGTGCTTACCCATGATTACCCATGACATGATGTCATAATCGTTGGGTATGCGGTCACAATGTTAGTTATAAATAGAACACAAAACTCGCTCATTAAATACCAAACCCTTCACTCGTTTAATAAAAATGTCATTAAACGGGACGTCGTTTGTATTCTCTATTTCTCAAATAGGATGAAGGTGTGTTCACACAAAAAAGGCCGCCTGCAAATTTTGTTTGTAACTTGATATTTTTTTCTACTACTAAACATCAGCGGTTGAGATATTGAGTTATGTTATGTTTCACCCTTTGAAGATATTTCATTTGGCAGATACTAAAAATTATCAGGGAAACTTTGAAGAAATATAGCTAAAACGTGCTACTGTTCTTGAAAACAGTCTGTCATGACACATATTAATGAATGTAGTAACCATCAACATTGTTTTGTTAAAGAAATGCACTATTGGTACAAATATTCCTTGAAATTGACATTCAGTTACAACATCAAAAACTTTACTTTTAATCAAATTGATTATTTTTTTTTATTAGTCATCGTTACACAGAAAAGCAAACTTATTTGAGAAACAATACCTATAATATGACCAAATAGAGTTTTGGTTCGTCATTAAAATGGGATTCATTTAATTTATATCGAAGTTGATGCCTAACTGACATAAGAAAATAATACTAATAAAAGTTCATACATTTTCGAATGTCACTAGAACATTCATCCTGTAGTGTACAATTCCATAAATGAAAGGTTTAAAAGTCACTGATTCAAGAAATACAATCTTTATATCTGGTTCGAAATATCAATAGTTCATTTTTAGATTAAATACCACTTTTATCAAAACAAAAGATATTCTGTTTATTATATGCCTCCGTGGTCGAAAATTTGGTTATTTATGTCAAAAAGGCTTTGACTCGAGAGTTTTCTGGCGACGTCATGCCATTGTTTGGCGTAACTTATCGACGGCGATGACGTCGCGTTGATTGTAGAAGTGACGTCAAACCATTGTACACATGACGTCATCCCCTCTGTGATATTTTCACTGACTTGAAAAAGTGATATCACACTCAGTGGCGAGAACACTTTTCTAAAACTGAGAAAACTCAGTCTCTCACCGCTTAGCATATAATACAATCTTAATATCTGGTTCGAAATATCAATAGTTCATTTTTAGATTTAATACCACTTTAATCTTTATATGTATTGATAGCATTTCAACAATATGACAAGAGAGAGATAGAGAATACTTAAATAAACGACGTCCCGTTTCATAACATATTTATGAAACGAGTGAATGGGTTGGTATTTAACGAGTGAAAGCGAGTTAAATACCTATACCATTCACGAGTTTCATAAAAATGTTATGAAACGGGACCGAGTTTAGTATTTTATTTATTACTTGCTTAATAACATCGTAAAAAAACAATGAAAGTCGCCAACATGACTGTCGCGGCCGGCCCGCTTACATTTTGACGTCATACTTAACAATTGTGACGTCATCATTACGTCACGTCATTCGGTCAGCGCGCGATGTTATTACACAATGTGTAATAACATTGTAGATATATTAAACAGCAATATCTTCAACGGGAGTGTAATAAATTTAATTACGAAATAGGATAGATATTGAAGTGTATCAGAACAGCTGTCTCAATAATACCAAACTTTATAAATAGCACTTAAGAAATGGAAATATTTTAAAATTCATTCAAAAATGAAAACGTTAAGATAGAATTAGAACTCGGTCCGGTATAAGCTTTGTGAATGCATTTATATCCAATCAGAACTTTACCTTTATTACACTTAACTGTCTTGACTACGGCAATCTCATCTCTTGTAAACCGTTTATTCATCGGGTTAACCGACAATGCTGTTAGAGAGCTCTCCTTTTGGAGAAACTCGTGATGCTTATCCACCAAAATCATATATCAGGATGAAATTCCATGCCCTCTGTATCTGCTGAATGTTTGACCGAAGTTCGGCAAGACCAATCTTATCTAGTACTGTAAACTTGATGAATATTATCAACCAGTTGAGACGCTCCTGTCCAAGTGTCAGCAGTTTACTTAATTAACGACGTCCAATCAGAAATTGCAAAAGTTTAAGTTTTCATATGGATAAGAACATGAATCATGAATACAAATGAATGACAACTTTTGATGCAAAATCGATCTGTTCTTATGTCCCACATCTATCAGTCGAGTTACATGTATAGGTAGCATATGAAATGTTGAAAACAATTCAATAAATCTCATCATCCAATTACCGGATACATACTCCCCCTATTGCAAATGTACAAGTTTGGGCTCATATGACATGCTATGATTATTGTTCATGCTTTAAAATTGTGTGTTCTCAGTTTACAATAAATTAACACTGAACCTTTTTTACATTTGTTATGGCATAAGTCAGCTAAGTTTTTGTTTCTATCGTGCAGGGGAACACTTTTATATCATTTAATCTCTCTGATGATTCTTGAGAGCTTGTGAAGGGGAAGTGTATAAGTGCTGTACACACTATATATATGCTTCAAGACGACAAATCTGGGAAATCAGATGAGGTCATGTAAACTTGATGAGTATTATCAAACAAATGTGACGCTCCTGTCAAAGTGTATGGAGATGATAAACGGTCAGCACTTTGCTTTATCAACGACGTCCAACCAGAAATTGCAATGTTAGAGTTTTGATATGGATATGAACACGAATTATGAATACAAACGAGTGACAAGTTTTTACATTCAATGTGAAATCGATATTTTCCTACGGCCCACATCTATCAGTCAAGTTATAGCTACATGGAGCATACGAATGTTGCATACAAATGAATAAATCTCATCATCCAAATCCCAGATACATACTTCCCCTAAACCAAAAGTTGTGGGCTTATTTATTATATTGTGACTATTGTTCATGCTTTAACATTGTGTGTACTCATTTTACAATAAATTAATGCTAAACCTTGTTGAACTTTGTAATGACATACCTTAGCTAACTATTAGTTTCTATGGTTTCTATGGGGAAGACTTAAGTACATGTATATCCATTAATCTCTCTTATGATTTTTGAGTGCTTGTGACAGGAAAGTGCAAGTTCAGTACACATACGATATGCTTCAAGACAGCGTTTTCCGAGAACATGTCTGGAAAATCGGACGAGGTCATCAGAATATGTCAAAAAACGACTGACGAATCAGAAAGTTGGGGGATGAAACATTAAGAATACATCAGTCTCGATATATGAGCGATAAAATGTCGCAAATGAAATTTCTCACTACTACAGTGATTGGCACATCAACACATCTCATCGCCTATTGATTGATCAACGTTTTCACTTTAGATGATTATAAGAGTCGAGGTCTCGGACACCGTAAACTGTGACCACTAGACTTGCTATATAATATAGACTTGGTATGGACTGTAAATATATACGATATTATAGACATTCAATTCTTTACTTAAATCGCTTGAATCAAACATTATACATCTAAATAAAAAGTAATGACAGCCTACTGATTCACGTCTTGATAATAAATGTTACAAGCATAGATAACAGGCCGAAGGTAGTGAATGAAACTTCTTAACATCTAAAATATATGAGAAACTTGTATTGTGATGAAAAAGGATTCAAGTGAATTGAAAATAATGGATTACTCATTCCATTTTAAAACTTATTCTTCTAAAATTATTCATGTTTAGCATGCAATGCTAAAAATGAAAACCTCAATGTAAATATGAAATGTTGTTAAATATTCTGAAGAGACGACGAATTTCATGCCATTGCAATAAATGCATATCTATGTTTATGCTGAGTATAAGGTACAAAGGTTCTTATTTTTAGTAGAACTAATATTTGTATAAATTTCTAAATGGCGATGACATCATTAAGATGTATAAAAAGCATTGATATAGAAATTGTTTAAAAGTATTTATATTGTTATGAATGATCGGAGGCAAATTTCAACTTGACTTATCAGGTTCGAAAACGTCATTACCAATGTGGCTCTCATCACATCAAACAAGACAAATCTTCTTCAGCATACATGTTTGCTAGAATTACCAGATGGCGTCTTCTGATCTAAATTCATTGAATCTAGTCAGGCTATTTGCATAAACTTTGACTGCCATTATCTTCATCATTATCAGGTACAAAGTTTGATATGCTAGGTCGTAGGTTTATGTTTATTTAGTAATTATATGTTGCTTTTGTAGATCATAATAATACTGATTGTAAACAAGGTACTAAATCTTGTTTGTTGTCTCTTCTATAGTATCTATTTCAGAGGTGCCATTGATTTCACCATCAATGACATGGTAAAACCCCGTAACAAGAAACGTTATCCCAGATTCTTTCAACTATACTCAAGGCAGGAAAAACTTGGTAAGATGTATTTGCAGAGATCAGCCATTATCTGATAGATGTAGTTTTGTTACACCCGACCTTAAAATGAATTTCGATCTTTATATGTTATGTATAAAGTTCAACTTTCATGTCTTTAATTAATGCTTGATACTAGATTTATCATAACAAATCACGCCTAATGACACTTCATTGACAAACATCATCTCTGCACATATTCCTGCTGACAACTTAAAGTTGAGTGATAGTAAGCACTTTGGACACCGCGGTGATATGATTTTCTTTCAAAGTTATGTTTTCAGATTGAACATATTTTCGAGCAATAGAGAAGATTCACTCTTTTCTCTCAACAAGACCAAAACAATGAATGTCAAGAATTGCAAAACAAAATTTTATCCGCTGGTGCAATATTAAGACAATGGACGTAAATAATATCAATCTTTTATTTAGACCAAAGATGAAATTCAAGAGTACAGGTCACATCATGTTGCTAGAGCGTCCAGGGCATCATGTCTTTGAGACAAGTCTTTCTTGAAATCAGACACGCCCTCATGAAGACCAAATCAAAGTGAATACAATCAAACACTGAACAATACAACAAAAACAAAATCAACCTTTCAAATAATTATGATGTGTCACAAATCTCACATGGTAGGATTTGAAGACACAACTGATTTTGTCATCTTTCAATCGCTTATTTGATGTATTATATTCTCTCCTATTTTAAGATACAACCAAGTGTATTATTCATCTAAAAAATCGCGCTGAACATGTTTATGGCTTCATGATCATAGCACTTGATACAAAATAAGGCAGTGACAGTATTACAATCAAACACATGCTTGTAACAATTATTCAAAATAAACATTATTAGCTCATTTTAAAATCCTCATTTGATAGTATGGTCAAAAGCTAATTTCTTAATTACTCCTTACAGAAAACTAAAGTGTAGCAGGTTGTTTCTCAGTTACAACCCTATTGTTTGAAATGTCATGGTGAAAAGTGAGTATATACAGCAATACAAAAAAAATAATGGTTTTATATAATAACACTCTCTATCACATCTGTTGCAAGTGGATTATTGCCATCAAAATTAAAACAATAACAAACAAAAATGCCTTTCAAATGTACATATTGGTACATATTGTCATATTGTGTAAACATAAAAGTAAAGATCTTTGTAACCCACAAGATAACTTCTTATAATGTTTATTAAAACCACCCTGGTCCTGAGCTGTACATGTTCCAACCATTAAAGGGACAGTAGCACGTTTTTTGAGAATTTTAGATTTTAAATTGTACACAGATAATTGTAAGTAAATGATAAATGTATTACTTTGATAGCGTCAAAAATCTCATAATACAAACCCATCATCCATAGTCAGAGAACGAAATATAAAGATTGACATAAAGTCCATTGGCCGCCATTTTTGTGTGAACACCTTTTATTCATTTTTATAAGAAAACGGAATCGCATGGTTTAACTTAAAATTTTTATATTGGATATATTATTGCGTCGTTTAGTTTGATAACTTTACCTTTCAATTGGAATCATTTATTTTTATAGCTAAAATGGATGGAATTATCATGAAAACGCCCTCATGTTATCAGAAATGAGCGGGCCGCTGCAAATGATAATGGCCCGCTAAACCTTGACGACGGGCAAATATCACTTCGTAGTCAAGTGACGTCACATTAGAATTTAGTTTTGAAGTCTTGAACAAATATGGCGACCGTATAAGCGTATCGACTCGAATATTTTGAACCAATTTAATTACTTTCTCTTACCTTAGGACACTAACTTTCGGCATATATCATCCTAAATATCATGTGACAATAGAACGGCATTCACTTATTGAGAATTTAAACAAATTTTAAAAGGATTATCATTCTTAGTTGCAACCACTAGGTTTAATGGTAAATTTGCGTAGCCTAATTTGTTTTATCCAACATTTGTCATAAAAAATTCAAAGTTCTTATATTCAGTTTATTTATTAAACATATCTTTGCATCAATTAGAGAGTTTCATAATACAGAATGCTTCAGTTTTCTCATTCAACGGCTACAATCCGTATGGGTTCGAATCAGCCAGATGACGATCGCGATTATGACGTAATACTTCACTTGTGACGTCATAGTGTGTGTCGGCTGTGATCCAATGCTCATGTTGTTAAAAACAAACAAACCATTAAATAAGTATCGTGACTAAATAGGAAAACACACATGTTTGGAAACGTACATCAATAATATTATCAGGTAGATTTTATTTCATTTCTGTCATATTATTCAATTACATTTTAAATCTTCATTAATAAATCGATATAAATACATCAATTTATAAGAGTCATCTTGAATTTTATTTATTTATTCAAAAAAGTAATTTATACCAATGTCAAAATACATGAATTTCGTAAATTCTAATCAACCTTAAAATGTTAAGAATTAGAAACAAGGTTTTTAAGGTAAAAAAGAGGACATGTTTCGATTTCCATATTCATGGTTATTACTCGCCCATTGAAGAAATCGCTGTTAAATAAATCTACAAAGTTATTACATGGTTATCGTTACTACCAATGACATGACATCATACTTGTTTAGTATGTTCTCACAAAGTTTGCATCAGGCCACAATGTTCATGTCGGCAGATTACTTTGTATTTTTGACAATATAATCAAGCCAGGAATGAATAACATACTTAGTTTTGACCCCTTTAATAAACTTGTTATGAAACTTGTGAATGGTACTCGTACTAAACTTGCTTTTGCTTTTAAATACCCTTCATTCAATTAATTAAAATATTATCAAAAGGGGACGACGTGTGTATTCTTAATTTCTCAAATCGGATGATGTTGTGTTCACACAGAAACGGCCGCCTGCAGTGTTTGCTTGTAACTTGATATTGTCTTCTAGATCTTCTACTACACATCATCGGTTGAGCTGACGAGTTATGTCATATTTCCCCCTTTTAAAGATATTAAATTTTGCAGAAAGTAATATTCATTAGTAAAATTTTGAAGAAATATAGCTGAAACGTTCTACTGCCCTCAAACGTAACTGTATGTCTTGATAATGTCTTTGATACAACCATTCCTTTAAATTGATATTCAGTTACCACTGCAAGAACCTGACTATCAAATTTATGATTATTTTATTAGTATACTTATTCAAAACTGCAGACTGATTTGAGAATGACGTATAATATGACCAATTAGAGGTTTGTTTCGACATTAAAATGGGATTCATGTGATTTATATCGTAGTTAATGACGAAAGAAAATAATACTAGCTCATACAATTTCTATTGTCACTGGGACATTCAACCTGTAGTGTACAATTCAATACATGAAAGGTTAAAGAGTCATTGTTTTAAGAAATACAATCTGTTTTATCTGATTAAAAAATTCAATAGTTCATATTTAGATTAAATACCACTTTTATCTTTTTATAACAATATATCATAACACTATGACAAGGGAGAGATTAAATAGGTCAGGTATTGAAGAGTATCAGAAAGTCTGTCTCAATAACATTTAACTTTCTGAATTATCACTTTAAATATGGAAATGTATTAAATTCATTCAAAAACAAAAACATTAAAGGGGCAGTAGCACGTTTTTTGATAACTTTATTTTTTAAAATTTTCACTGATAATTGTAAGTTAATGTTAAATGTATTATATTGACAGTGTCAAAAATCTCATTAAACAAGTCATTCATCCATAGTCAGAGGACAAAGTTTGAAGATTCACATGAAATCCATTGGCGGCCATTTTTGTGTGAACACCTTTAATTCATTTTGAGTAAGAAAAAGGAATCGCATGGCTAAACTTTACAATATATATTTGAATTATTACTGCTCCATTTAGTTTAAATACATTGTCTTTCAATTGGAACCATTAATTTTCATTTTCCTGACAACACCTTATATTCCCCCTAAAAACGTGCTACTGCCCCTTTAAGGACTAATTAAAACTAGGCCAGGTATAAGCTTTGTGATTGAGTTTAAACCATTTTTGTCATCTAGTTAACCAACAGAGCTGTTAGAGAGCTCTCCTATTGGGAAAACTTTTGATGCTTATCCGTCAAATTCTCGTTTCAGTATGAAATTCCATGCCTTCTGTATTTGCTGAATGTTTGACCGAAGATTGGCAAACCAATTTTATCCAGTGCTGCAAACTTGATGAATATTATCAACCAATTGATACGCTCCTTTTCAAGTGTCAGCAGTTTACTTGATTAACGATGTCCAATCAGAAATATGGATATGAACATGAATCACGAATTCAAATGAATGACAACTTTTGATGCGAAATCGATGTGTTCTTACGTCCCACATCTATCAGTCAAGTTTCAGGTAGTATATGAAATGTTGTAAACAAATCAATCAATCTCATCATCCAATTAACGGATACATACTTCCCCTATACCAAATGTATAAGTTTGGGCTTATATGACATGCTATGATTATTGTTCATGCTTTAAAATCGTGTGTTCCAGGTTTACAGTAAATTAACGCTGAATCTTGTTAACATTTGTTATGGCATAGGTAAGCTAAGTTTTAGTTTCTATGGTGCTGATGATACTTGAGAGCTGTACACACACGATATGCTTTAAGACAGCGTTTTCCGAGGACAAGTCTGTGAAATCAGAAAAGGTTATCAGACTATGTCAACTAACGACTGACGTATAAGAAAGTATGGGATACTGTAAAATCTGATTAGTAGTAGAATGTCAACAGACACATAACAAAGTTATAGTTCCCTCATTTCTTCCTTTCTGTCTGTTTATTATAAGGCAAGTTTACCCGGTAACATGCAGGTTTAGTTGCTGTAAAATCAATGCTTTGTAAAATCGACTTGATTAAAAACATTTTAAGAGAATCAAGTGAGTTTGTCTTGCAATATACTGTTGAGCAGTTAAACATGCACTCTCATTGGGACCTTGAAATATTCATAAACCATCCTGATTCTCAGCGCTCTTTATCTAGATTCAAAAGCGTTGTTTAAAGTACTAAAGTATCAATTGAACAATTTGTTTGTTATATAATTTACAAAGGTAAATAATGCTAAAATCTTGTTTTGACCTTGACATGAAGGTTGGGGGTAATGTATCAAAATAGCTGTCAATGAATACAATAAAACAATTTCTAATGTCAAGAATCGATTATCATCATTTATCGCAGAGAGATATGAGTGTATATGATGCAAATGTCATTACTGAGCGGCTCTCTTATTGCTTTGAAACAAGAGTAAAAATTGCACAAAACAAGCAATATCGTAGGTTGAAACATTTCAGCTTACCGTAATAGATTTCGATGTTATGCCATGGCCCCGTGTTTGCAAGACATTGAAACTGCTTTTAGCCAGGTAAAGACAGATGACGCTTCTCGACCTGTGACACAAAATGAAAAGAAATGTGTCTAGAGAGCACTTGTAAAAGCAGATTAGGATTTGTTTTCAATTTTGGAAAACAAACATGCTCGATTGGTACTATAGTATTTAGTTATAAATAACAATTTCAAGCTTTTTAACGATTTAATCTGTGACCTTGTATTCTCTTTTGTTTACTCTCATCATCAGTAAATGAGAAATGTATTTGACCAATTTATTTCATTTTCTCAATCACAACGATTTCCATATGTTCTTATTTAGTTTTTAAAATATGATAACATACTCCTTTTCGTTTTAGCTGTGAATATTTACACTGTAAAAAATAATGACTAGGGATATCAGTAGCTATTTAAACAATCTAAGGAATATGTGAAATATCAACATGATGAGTGCAATTATACTCTTTTGTATTTTTAGATACAAACAAGTGTATCATTCATGTAAAACATCTCGCTTAAAATTGTTATGGCTTTATGGCCATAGTATTTGATGCAAAGTAAGGTATGAAAGAAATACAACCAAACACTTTTGTTTATCAAATGCCCTCAATCATTATTCAAACATTACGCACCTTTCGCTTCTTTTCAAAAGTCTCATTATATAGTATCAACCAAAGCTGAGTTTGTTAGTTGCTCCAAACAACAACTAAAGTGTAGCAATATGTTTATTTTTCCCAGTTCTCTTTTGGTCTACAAGTTAGTGTGAATGTTAGATATATCCGGCAATACAAAGATCAAAACATGGTTTGATACAATGTTGATTCACCATAAAATCCTATATCACATACTGGTGCATATGGAATATCTTGCTATCATGATTTAAAACACTGCTTTTCAACTGTACATATCTTACATGTACTTCTCTGGCAGCTGATATTGTGAAACAAAACAGTCAAAATATTTTAATTTCCCACTTCCAGACAACCATAAATTTATGTACCCCAAAGTAGTTGGCAAAGCACGCCATTATTTTGAAGACATTTGAAAAACAGAGAGACTCTTATTTTAGATTAATGCAAATCCAAAAATCAGAGTGTCCTCTTAGACTACTCGTCAAATGCATGTAAGGGTAGGATTAAAATAAGAATAATTCAGACTATACAATTCAAGAGATATGCTCCCTTCTGATTGGATGAAGGTCATGTGACCGATATACATTTCAATTAACCTTTAAGTGGCGATTACACAACATAAACGTAACATTATGAAGGTTATGCGAATCTTGCCTGTTGATTGGACAAAACAAGGTCATGTGAACATATTTATTTTAAAATGAAGCATTGCACAGTGATGAAGCCACTGTAACACACTGTTTCACAATTATCTTTTGAAAGTGTTTAGATAAAACTAGATATTCATTCTGGTGTTTGATAATTTACCAAACGGATTCACAGAAGATACAAGTGAACTATTGACCTTTTCCGTAGGTTCAAATTAGAGTAAAATACAGATTATTAATATATTATAATGGTTATGTATTTGGTCAAATTCAGAAATAATTATGTTGGTTTAAAGGCCTAGTAGCACGTTTTTAGTGGGAATATAAAATGATGTCAGGAAAATTAAAATTAAGGGTTCCAATGGAAAGACAATGTATTTAATCTAAAAGGAGCAGTAATAAATCAAACATATAATGTAAAGTTTAGCCATGCGATTCCTTTTTCTTACACCAAATGAATAAAAGGTGTTCACACAAAATTGCCGCCAATGGATATTATATTAATCTTCATACTTTGTCCTCTGACTATGGATGCTTTGTGTAATGAGATTTTGGGAACTGTCAAAATAATACATCAATTATCAGTAAAAAGTTGAAATATAAAATTATCAAAAACGTGCTAATGCCCCTTTAAAGAGAATCTGTAAGCAACAGATATTATAGCAATTAATTTTTTAAAATTGCATGTATTGTTTAGAAAATAGACGATGTATTATTAATAATAATTAAATAATAAATTATTTAGATATGCTTTTGTTATTTCAAGGTAAGTACTAACTATGGCTATGAAACACAAACAAGCCACTCAAACTGTATTGTGACAATGGAAAACACGGATACATGCATTGATAATAACAACAGATTGCTGTTATTTCATATTATTTCTATCATATACATTCCACAAATACATTTTTTAATTCGTAACAGACAGACAGAAATTTATAAAAGTCCTCTTGAGTGTATTTGGTTTGATCAAAATAGTAATGCATACTAATGTCAAATACAACAATAATGTAAATTTATATCAATTCAAAAATCTTAATGGTTCGGTAGCACGGTTTTGACGGTAAACAAGAGGACATCACTTTAACAAATGTTTCAATTGCAAGACAATGTTTCTGAACCAAAAGAGGCATTAATGGAAGGAGTTGGGTTAAGCTACACGAATCAATTTTCATTTCTCAGTCCTTTTAAGCTCTGAGGATCTTATACATAATTGTGCCAAAAACTGCTTTAAAATACTTTTAAGACGCCAGCAAATATTATACAAATAGTTTTAATACGCTTGTTTAATGATATTTATACCGCCTCTTACTGCAATGCAACATGTGTTTACTCATGTCTTTTACTCCCAATTGTCCTTTTAATTACACTATATATCTCCTTTATTGTCATGTAATATATTTTAATCGTCTCTCATAACTCCTTTGGAGTGGCATATGTTCAATTATAATTTATCTGTATAGTTTTTATGTATTATGTCTTTTAATGTACATATGGTGAGACGTAAATAAACAATCTGTCTGTCTGTCTGTCTCAAATTGGATGAAGTTTTGTTCAATCACAAATAGCCGCCCTCTGTCTTTGCTTGTTAATTGCCAATTTCTTCTACTTCTATAGATCATCGTTAAAGCGTTTGAGTTCTGTGATGTTTCACCTGTTGAATATATTTCATTTGGCAGAAACTCACATTAATCAGGGAAACTTGCTACCGCCCTTAAGTGAAAACTAAACAATCTGTCATAACAAATTATGATTGAGTGATAATCGATGATATTTTCAACAAACATTTGTTTTCACAACTTTTCTTTGAAATAGATAAACACATACCACTGCAATCACTATATGCGAATAAATTGCATAAGCTATTTGTGTTAAACAATTTGCAGACAATTTTAACAATTGTAAATATCTTGATCAAATAGTGATTATCAATAGAAACTGAACTGAGTTTAAACAAATAAAAGAATAACATCTGCAAGTATCATCGTTATACACATAGTTATCCCATTATTGTTCCAACAAATTAGGATGCAATAAATGATTTATCCATGCATCTTTTCAAACTCATAATTCAGATCCTTTTTTCATATTTAGTTTACGAAAATGAAAGCAATGGAATCACATTGGAAATATATTTGTGACATAGGAAAAAGGTTTATTGCAAGCAATAGCTTGCACTTTTGTCTTTATAGACATCATAGACTTAACTTATTATTGTTCTTTTAATTAGTCATCTTACTTAAGACCATCAATAGTGACAGGCAGATTTATTTGAGATACAATACTTATGATATGATCAGATACATTTTCAGTTTCGACATGAAATGTAATTCATTTAATTCGTATCAGTTTCATGCCCAACTGACATAATATAAAAGTTCACACAATTTCTAATATCATTCATTCAACTCAGGTTACGTACAATTTCGTAAATTAAAGGTTCAAGAATCACTTTCTTTAGAGAAATACAATATACAATATAGACAAACAATAGCTCATATCTTAATTAAATACCACTTTATCTTAATGTGTTCATAACTTATTCAAACAATCGGTCAAAAGAGAGAGAGAGAGAGAGAGAGAGAGAGAGGGAGAGAGAGAGGGAGAGAGAGAGAGAGAGAGAGAGAGAGAGAGAGAGAGAGAGAGAGAGAGAGAGAGAGAGAGAGAGAGAGAGAGAGAGAGAGAGAGAGAGAGAGAGAGAGAGAGAGAGAGAGAGAGAGAGAGAGAGAAGAGAGAGAGAGAGAGAAAGAGAGAGAGTTACAAATAGGCCAGGTTTTGAGGTGTGTGACCAAACTCCCACTGTATCAAAGCAGCTTTCTCAGTTACAATAAACAATTAATTACAATACACTTTCTAAATCATCGACTTTTATGTGGCATATATGTTGTTCATTCACAATCGACAAGAAAAGTATTAAGATGAATTAAAACTGGGTTAGGTATATAAAGCTATGTATATAAACTGCTAGTCAATCGTAAAATCTGTCTCCATTGCACTGAACTGTCTTGAATATAAAATTCGCATCTTGTACAGTCAGGCATCTACTCAAGGGTCCGAGCCGGTAGAAAGCTCTCCTTTAGAGGAAAACCATACTGCGTATCTTTCTAATAAACCTTCCAGTATGAACATCCATGCTTTCGGTATGTGATGAATGATTGACTGCAGCTAGGCAAGACCAATCTTATCAAATAGTTCAAACTTGATGAATATAACCAACAAAAAGAGACACTCCTGTCAGGTTTGTGGAAATGAAAAACGGTCATTGGTTTACTTAATCAATGATGTCCACTCAAAAATTATATATTCAGGTTTAGCATGGGGAGGAACATGAACCATTAATACAAGTGGATGAGTTCTAGGGAGCATACAAAATGTTATAAACTAATCAATACATCTCACCATTCCATTCACAGATACATGTACTTTCCCACCGAATAATCGCTGCAATTAAAGGGGCAGTAGCACGTTTTTTGATAATTTTATATTTTAAATTTTTAACTGATAATTGTAAGTTAATGTTAAGTGTATTATGTTGACAGTGTCAAAAATCTCATTACACAAGCCAATCATCCATAGACAGAGGACAAAGTATGAAGATTAATACAAAATCCATTGGCGGCCATTTTTGTGTGAACACCTTTAATTCATTTTTTGTAAGAAAAAGGAATCGCATGGCTAAACGTTATGTTATATATTTGAATTATTACTGCTCCATTCAGTTTAAATACATTGTCTTTCAATTGGAACCATTAATTTTTATTTCCCTGACATCACCTTATATTCCCCCTAAAAACGTGCTACTGCCCCTTTAATGTGTAACCATGCGGAAATGTGACACATCCATGGAAAATACAGTGAAGTGAAGGAAAGTGGAGTTTTGGCCCTTATATAAAATGATATTGTCCTGTTTGTTGTTTCGATTTCTTTAATAGTTTGTACTCAGCTTTTGACTATGTTCTACAACACACCTTTCATCATATTAAAAGAACTAACTCGACTCTTCATTCGGAACTATTTGCCTTGTAACATTAAGCTACCTTTGCTACATTCGTCCCTGTAAGATATCACAGGGAAATGTGCAAGTTCAGTACACACGATATGCTCCAAGACAGCGTTTACCGAGGACAAGTCTGGGAACTCATGAGAGGTTATCAGAATATGTCAACTAACGACTGACGTATCAGAAAGTTGGGGATGGAACAACACGAATACATCAGTCCCGATAAATGAGCGATAACTGTCGCAGTTGCAATTTCGTAGTAATACAGTGATTGGCAAATCAATATCTCAACGCCCACTGATTGATTAACGTTTTCACTTTAGATAAGAAACAAAGGTCGCAGGCGACGTGTACTGTGATCGCTAGAGAAGAGAACCGTAAATAGTCTAATATTACAGTCAATTCTAAATCAGAGTTGACGATATAATTTTCAATACCTAAGAACTTTTTATATTTTTATTTGATACTTAATGAATTGTAACAAATCTTGCATGACTCAATGTTAGGTCTTCGTCACATACACTTTCCTTGACATACACTAGATTTTCGAAAGACATATTAGAATTCGAAGGTACAAAATAGGATGCATTTAGTTTCATTTCGATTAATATCATGTATCCCTAAGAGCTTGTTGGTAATAAAACGAAGACGAAGTAATACTTTTAAATCTAACATACATTTTGTAACTGCATATGTTTATATGCATTTTATTGGAGACTTAACTGCATCTCAGCATTACATGCTTAATTGTTATCAAATTATCCTCCCAGACATACATGACTTTTACCAAACCAAAGTGGTCGGGTTTTGAAAAAGCTTTGAGGAATCCATCAATTGCTATTGCTTGAATCCACATTAATAATCAAATGGAACGTTATGACGATGGAGTGATTCTTCTTTTGTTATGGCAGTGTTGTTTTTTTGTATTGTTATTTACATCCATGACAACAACGAATCTATACGTAGATGAAAATATACGCAGCAAATAAAGCAAAGAAGCAATAACAGAATACATGAATAGCCAAGTCGAAAGTATTTATAGTGGAGCACAGTGATGAAGTGATTAGCATGCAGGCCTCTCGTGCAAAAGATCCGGGTTCGAATCCAGTGGAGACACCAACCATTTGTATCTTAGGTCTCATCCTGTGTTGTGTCCCTGGACAAGGCACTACAACCACATTGCACTAAGCCCACCTAACTGTTTAAATGGTTACCTGGAAACTGGATGTACTGACCTACGTTCTCGTGATTAGCGCCTTGAAGCAGCTATGAAAGTACACTCCTTCAGGATAACAACGTAGCGCTCTGAGCATGCCTAAGGACGTGGAAAAGGCGCTATTTAAGTTTGCACATCATTATTATTCAACATAAATATTAGCGTCTCAAATTGACGAGAAACTTGTACTGGTTTACAGAGGCGACAGTTGAAGTAACTCTGAAATATTGGATTACCATTCCAATTGAGAAGACCAATTCTACTAAAAGGAAAACTTGGTGTCTGCAATGGAACTCCTCCAAGTTTCGATGATTGAAATGAAAAGTTTGTTGAAAATTCTAAGTAGACCACTGGTTCCGTGCAGTTTCCGTGGTTAATGTCGGTGTTCATGCTTTGTACTAGGTGCAAACGTTTCACCTTTTAGGATAATACTTTGAAATATGAAATTGATTTTATCAATAATAAAATTATTATTAACCAAAGACGACATTTCATCCATTGTTTTTTATTATATTGGATACTATAAATTGATGTAAGTTTTCACTTCTCTCTCTACTGTCATATAAAAAATGTCACTGTCACTTTGACACTTGCACAAGACAAAGATAAATCCTCTTCGTCATCAGCGAAATTCAACTCACACGAAATAACTTCACAAACACAGTTCGTGATATGTCTCAAGGAGAGAAAATAAATTACCCTTTTATTTCAAAATAAATTGTATCCGACTTTTGCCAAGTTCCTTTGAAGGACCAATTAAGGTCCCCCTTTTTAATTTCGAAAACAACCAATTAATTTGTAAAAGGGAAATAATCTATAAAGTAGCGTTTATTCGTAAGCTAGCATCCACAAGATACATGGCAAGACTCTGTGACTCGTAAATCATATTTGAAAAAAATCTTGTAAGAATTAATAAATCCTAAGCAGTTATCAGATTTGATTTGTTTGCTAGAATTACAAGATGGCGTCATCTGATCGGAACATAAATGAAGATAGTAAGGCTATTTGACAACTTTGACCGCACCCAATCCTCATCATTATCACACTGTAAACAGATACAATGATTAAAAACTTGTTTTAACTGATAATGTTTTGTAATTTATAAATCGTTGTGGATAAGATGTTTTGTAAAGTTTATTTCAGTGTATTGGTTGATAAGAAAATAGTACTGATTTACAAAGAAGATATGGGCGATATTAGTCATAATTTTTTGATGTCCAAGAAACAAATTACATCCGTTTTTCTTGCATCACGTACTGATGTCAGTACAATTATATCTTTAATTTGAGATTCATTAAGAAATAAGCAAATGATTTCAATTTTTTAAATCATTTCATCAGAAATAATGTATACTAAATGTTGCATATTTACCTGTCAAAAATTACGCCTTGTTAAAATCAATTGTTCTATTTAGTTCAACAAGATAATGTACGGTGTGAAAAGGGACAGACAGTTCAGTATACTAAGTGGCTATTACAATTACGTCATTTAGACCGACATTGTTGACAGAAGAAATAATGTAAATATATTGGCAATATTACTAGGAAACCTTCTAACATACCCAGCAACTAGCAAACGATGGTGCCTACAGAAATGATGGAATATAAAACATAACAAAGGAAGTTTGTATAGCGCTATATCAACGTTCAAATTATGCTCAAGCGCTTGAGGCAGGTATAGGAGAGAGTTCTGAGGGTAGGCCCCCCTGAAGAGAAGATTTTCTAAAATTGAGAAAGTGTTGCATGTTTTCAGATTTCTTGCAGTCAGTTCCATTGAACTGCTGCAATGTAAGAGAGACTGTTCTCCATAGGCTATTGATGATGTTCTAGGGACTTGCAGCAAGCTCTTGGTCTGGGATCTCAGTGATCGTGATGGGATATGGCTTTAGAAGTTCTTGCAGGTAAATTGGTACTGTACCATGGATGCACTGGAACGTGATAGACATAGTTTTGTAGGTGATTCTCTGTTGTAGATCTTTCAATAGTGTGATAACGTGATCTCGTTGGAACAACAAGTATTACCCCTTAACATAACCACATGCATTAATGTCCTCAATAGATAGAATGTTTAAAGCTCCGTGCGGGCTTCCAATTACAAGACCTGAACATTACAAGGTATAGGACGCTAAACAGCATTCTTTCCAACATGACTGAGCGGTTTTCATTTCTTTGATCTTGGCCTACATGTTTGAATTTGCAACAATGTTGAACTTTCTCAAGGTCGTCGGCCAGATATTGCTAACTCCTCCCTCAAGCTGCCTTTCTCCTTCATGATTGTCAAATCAGTACGTCGGAAATAACTGTGGTAATATTTTCGTGACGTAATAGATATTAGCTTGAGTTTTCTTGGTACATGATTTACCATTGCGAAAAGATCAAAGGAAAATATGCCGCCCATTGGATAATTAACAGGTATGTCAGTAAATAAGTTTTTCGATCCTAGCTTAGGATTATAATCAGGAAAATAATCAAAGAGGTAAATCAAGAAACATACCAATCAGAATTTCTGATTTTAATTTAATACATAAATGAGATATTCAAATACTTTCTCCAAGGTTACAAACCATTATACTTTCCTATTTCGTTGTCTATCGCAGATGCTTTGGATGAAATATTCCGATAAAGCATTTTGATATCTGTCTTCATTTGTGAATTTATGAATTTGTTTAGTTCAGGGAAGTTTTTCTGGAAATATACATTGCTTTTGTTGAATGTGTTTACGAAGTCGGTCAAGTAATGGTAAACAAGACACTAAATCTTGTTTGGTGTCTATTCCGAAGTATCTATTTCAGAGATGCCATTTATAATATCATCAATGACACTATAAAGCCCTGTAAAAAGAAACTTTATCCCAGACTTTTTTATCTATACTACAAGGCAGGACTGACTCGGTAGTATGTATTTGCAGAGATCAGCCCTTATCCACAGACAGCATAGCCGGCTTTTTGTCAGACCAGACATGATAAAGTTATTCATCAATCTTAATGTTTGGTATTTTATAAAGCTCAGTTTTCATGTTATGGATAAACTATCACTTTATATTGTTTAAATGTGTAGGTGATACTCATAATACATATCAAGAGAGTTTATGCTGCAGCTATAATTATTGAGATTTATTCAACGTCATTATTGCTGTTTTCTTTCAATTAGACCATGAGTACTTTGATCAATTATTAATCAATAATCAATAATTTATCCACGAGTATTGATATACAAGTTTTTGAAAAGAGGGACATTTTTCAACATCTAACAACCATTCATTATTAAATTTAATTCAAAACATAAATTCTGAACACATTACTTCTGTTCTTTTTTTTAGAAAATTTAGTAAAGTGAAAGCATCATGATGGCATTGTCATGAGTTGACAATGAAAATTCTTGTAAAATGTAAAATCCTTTCGACCACACTTTCAAGTTATAACTAGTCCATGAGGACAAGACTTACCAAAGTTACAAACACCCTTTTTCCAGTCGCAGATATTACTCATTTAATTTCCGCACATGTAACCAGTGTATCTTTATTTCATTGGTCTTGCAAAGACCCACTGCGGTCTGACTTCTGTCATGTGAGAAATATGCACGTATCACAGAATGTACGTACTCGAAACAAGGTGGCCAAAAGCTTAGTATAACAACATTATGTGCGACCAGTAAGATTCTTTTTTGCTGATTGATTTGGTACATCGGTTTACTGGGACGATATGACTTGACACACTTTTCTGAAAATGTGATATCATAAGAAGTCATTCTCAAATGTGTTTTGAACATCCGTCATTATCCGTTATATTTGATGACGATCAAAAGCAGGCTTAACCTCTAAAAGCTTTGTTCCTATAACCATATGTTATCGCGATTGTGAACAGAATGTAAAGGTGAGTGGACTGTCATGTTTAAGTTGTATTCCTTATTTGGGCAGATGTTGGATGATCATGTTCTCTTTTGAGAAAGATAAGTCCATCATCTTCTTGTAGATAGAGATGCACTTCTGCTTAAAAAAATCTTATACCTCAAGAGGGAGAGGATTGTGTTCAAATGTTGTAAGATTGACTTGTGGATAAAGACAGTATCGGTCGGTGTTCCTCCTGTAGAAAGTTATTACTTGTTATTCCTTCTTCACTGCATATGCTGGTGACTGCCAGGTAGACGGACAAGGTTTGTGTTTAACCAATAAATAGAAAAGGAGTAAAGGTTTACCCAGAAGACAGACGAGGTTGACAGACCACAGGCCCCTGGGTCATTAAAAATCCCAAATCGTTCCCGGTTACACACATAAAAATAGTTGCACGACTCCTTTTAGTCAACGCCTTAATTACAAAGTATAGATAGCGATGATAAGCAAGGGGAGATAGTCCCAAGGACAGCTCTCCTCGGAAGCCTAAATACTTGAGCAGAAATCGAGGGCAAAACAGGTGGTTTAAGTTCTCTTGTGCCGTTGCCTCTTACTACAAAAAAATAAATTCAACTTACTACCATATAGTCCTGGGGCTGAGGGGGGTCCTGTGTGCAAAAATATGTCCCCGAAGTTTGACTCTTGATTCCTGTAGGACACCCTTAGAAGATCGAAAAAAACTTGGGTAGACATTCCAAATCTGGGGCAGGAAGCTGTAATTCAAGATGGCGTCCAAGATGGCCGCCGTATCCTTATAAACCATATAAATCAATCTGCATCTGTCCTAGAGTTTTGAAATTGGTGTCTATACCTAGGTTTTCGGGGTCAAGGAATTCAATGAAATCATTTTGAAGGTACAAAAAGTAACATATAATGGTGAATTCCAAGATGGCCGTCAAAAAGCGCCAAATGCTTTAGGCTAGCATATAGTGGTTCCTAACTGCCATAGGAGAGTAAACTTAGTGTCCTTTCTGGGGTTTTAGGGGTCAGTGATTACGGTCAGACCATTCACTAAATGGATAATTGTTTAATTCAATACAGAGCATCTATTTTATCAGTATATTGACGTAGATGTGCCTAGAATGCATACATTTTCACCAAGAATGGTTTATCTGAACACTTTTTGTTTATCTTAGTATCCTTGCAAGGTATGTTGAATTACCCTTAAAACATGTTTACATTGAAAAGTAATCAAATAACATCGCGACCACTACTTTACACACTTTAATTTGTACCTGTAGTACATTGCAAGGCTTCATAATAAAATGTGATGTTGACCAATTCAGTTTGATTACTAGACTAGTTGTAAAATTTGGTGTTTATCATCTTTAACATCTTGAAAAGGCAATAGTTTGGCTGAAACGACGCAAATTGCTGGAACCTAATTTGATTCTTTATCGAAGAACATTAAATTTATTTCAGGGTCCTAACTAACATATGTTCGTTAGTTACATGAGCACATTGCCCTTTTTCCAGTAACGATGTCTACTCTCTGTGATGATTTCAGTCATGATAAGTTCCTATCAGTCAAGTTTCCATGTCCTTTTGCAAGTATTAAGGGAATATGGCACAGCTATCATGTATAATAATCCGTTGAATGTCAGGAGGAATGAAGATGTATCACAGCCAAACAACTATGTTCCTTTCCCTTGAGGTGTGTGAAGATCCCATCCTTCGCCTTTCCTGTAGTACATGTCTGTACTTCACCTCAAACAAGTCAATCATAGCATAAATGTAGTTGAATGAAGTTTAATGCTTCAAGCTTGTTTTCAGAAGCAGTTTTGCAGAGTATTGCATGTTCTCTTTAAGGGACTTTATCTCCATCAACCATATCGCCTGAATACGCCTTAGACCGTGTATTGGTCTTGTTGATCATGTTCAGCGTAGTGTACGTGTCTAAGTAAGATAATTTCACAATCAAATTTCATCACCTTTTCGGCCTTTGCTTTCATAGACATCACTTCACAATTCAGTTGACAATCCGTTGATGTGCGCTATATTGGTGTCTTCAATCATTAATCAAAGCCATTGCTTCCCGTCTTTGAGTATCCAGAGGATATATGCTGGACAACCATTTGCAATAGTACATCATTCACATAGAATAAATTAACTAGCTGATTAAACAGCTTTGGAAAGGCGTAGACATATATTTGTAAATTTGTAATCCTCCATCCTTAAAATGACTGGAAGAAATTAGTCTAGTGGAATTAGATCACCATTGTAGAGCTTTAACTACTTCACAAGTACTCTGTTGTTAGGGTGTAAATTGATTAAGGAATAAATTCCTGCTTACATCATCATCATCGTCGGCAGTCCTGTTGGTATGCCGGCATGCTTCTTCTCGGTTAGAATTAAGCTGCTACATTATAGATAAACACATGTTCTTCTGGTCTTAAACCACCTCCAAATAATCTGATAATATTCTTGGTTCTTTGGCAATCCTATTCCAATTTTATTGTGCTTTCCTCTTTTGTACTGAACTGTCACATTCACTTTAACCCATCTTTAAATCAGTCTCATACAAGCTCGTCTGTCAGAGATATTTGCTTTATCTTCAATTGGTGTATTAAATCATCTACAAAACTTTACTCAGTAAGTATTCTGCATCCTTGAACTGTCCATCTTGATCGCTGGAGCGGATGTAATGTAGACTTTGCTTTTCTGTCTATGGAATCCACCATAAGATTTGATAAAATTGATGTTCCATGGATTCCAAGTGTATTAAATTGAACATCTCATACATCGTCCTTCTCATGCCATCTCAATACGAGACCGACCATGATGCAACCAAGTAGCAACCGTGCCTTTTAGTAAATCCCTTCGTAAAATTATATTTTAACTAAAACCATCCTGCTACATCAGCGTATAAGTCTCACATCGATGTGGTGCAGCATAACACAGAGACTTATACGCTGATGTAGCAGGATGAACTAGAACTAGTATTGACTGTAAATAGTAATTCTGAAATGGTTGATTTCAACGATGTCCTCAATATCTTTGGTGTTCAGAGTTTTTTTAGACTTTGAGGTCCTTCATGAGCCTTCGTTTAAAGTTTGTGGTACGAAATAGATATATGCAAATATAGAATGTCGGAGAATGTCGGACATTTGTGTTGACTGTCGATGCCACTAGAGTTTTTCACCTGTGTGGTACATCAACATAGTTATAGGCTACTCAACTGGAGGGACTGTACAGAAATGAACTTTGATATCTGGTAAAGCGAATGTTCAGACAAAATGTTTGAGCCCAAACTCCCCATAAAAGCCACCAAGAGTACTCTCATAGCTCAAATATGATCCTTGATGTCAAACAGACTGGGTCATTATCACATTGTAATGTGTAGGCTGGCGATGTGGTACTAGGTGCGGATGTACTTTTGTAAAGAAGCATTTCTCAGCAATGATCTTGTTGTAATTTTATTACTATTGCATGTAAAACATATTTGAAAAATAATTTTACATAAATTGCAGGGATACTAAAGGCAAAAAGTGTTCAGATACACCATTGCTGGTGAAAATGTATGCATTCTTGGCACGTCTACATACCAATATACTGATAAAAATGGTACTTTGTATTGAATTAAACAATTAGGCCTTAAGTGAATGGTCTGACCGTAATTACTGACCCCTAAAACCCCAGAAAGGTCACTAAGATTACTCTCCTATGTCAGTTAGGAACCATGATATGCTGGCCGAAAGGAATTGGCGCTTTTTTGACGGCCATCTTGGAATTTACCATTTTCTATTACTTTGTGTACCTTCATAATGGTTCCATTGGATTCCTTGACCCCAAAACCCTAGGTATAGACACCAAATTCCACATTCTGGGACAGATTCAGATTGATTTATATGGTTTATAAGGATACGGTGGCCATCTTGAACGCCATCTTGAATTACAGCTTCCTGCCCCAGATTTGGAATGTCTACCCAAGTTTTTTTCGATCTCCTAAGGGTGTTCTACAGGAATCAAGCGTCAAACTTCGGGGACATATTTTTGCACACAGGACCCCCCTCAGCCCCAGGACTAATAGAAAAAATGGCACACAGGGATACACGGTCGGCGGTATTCGTGAGCCACGCTCACTTTTTAGCTTGTTTTCATCTATTTTATAAACATAAACAAATGCAAATGTCATTACTGAGAAGTATTCATAATGGCTTGATTCAAATTTCAAAACGGCATCACAAACAACAAGCAAAAGCAGGATTTGAAACCTTTTCGCAATCGGCAATATATTTCAATAAGGACAGGGCACCGTGTTTAAAAGACATTGAAACTGCTTAACACTACATTTGTAGGTGAAGATACATGAGGATTCTAAACTTGCGACACAAAATGAGATGAATGTGTCTAGAGAACGCTTGTAGAAGCATATAAAGCTTCAACTCTTTATCCTTAAACAAAATGTACATGGTCCAAAACTACATGGTCATAAATAACTGTTTCTAGGACAATTAAAAGCGTATTCAATTACTCTTATCAAGAATAAACGTTACCACTCTATCAACGTTATTTCTTTTACAAGTAGAAAACAAAGTTTTCAACAATAATTGGAAATATTCCTTTGTTCTTAGTTAATTAAAGGTGATAGGGTATTTCTGTATTATTGTTTTAACAATTTAAGATGTAAGCCCACAATGAAGAAGTATTAGAAAGGATAAGTGAGGCAGTTTTAAAGCCAGCTAAACATCAAAGGCATCCCTGTGAGTATGAGTCATGAAAACACTAAGAGAGCAAATGATATCAACCACAATTAAAGAGAAATGGTTTAAATTAAGCAGGTTAAAGGTCAAATGATGATATTGCCAGAGTGTCCAGAGATTCTTTGAGATACGTCTGCTATAAATTCTATTTTGTCAAGAGTTGACATGAGATCACGTACCATTAAGCCAATAATCCCTGTGTCAGACAGATTTCTATTTCGACAAAAGTGGATTTCCCATCTGAACAGGCACGTCTTCAAGAAGACCCAGATTAAACAGATTTATTCTGGCTCCCTTCCTCTTTAGTAGACTGAATACAATAATCAAAGCACTCACACTCAGGTAATTATAGAAGTAATCAAACGATCTTTAAGAGGATTTAGATACAGTTTCAAGTCGCAGTTATCACTTAGCTTCGTCTTACAAAAGCTATATAATACGTTTAAATTACATTCTTTTATCAGTATATTTTATAGATATTAGCAAGTGTTAATTTAAATTGACAGATCATCATTGTCATTCTATATGCATCATTTCAGGAAGTATCCATTTATCCCAGTATTGAAGGAAAAATGTCCGCTGAGGGGAGAGCTTTGTGATTTTCGAATAACTTTTGTTTATTTGATATAGATGTACAGCTATAAAGTCTTTTTTAACAAAACCCCTTTCAATACTCTCGCCCATGCTGGCGTTGTTGAACTTGAAATGTTAGTAACTGTAACCTTGTAAAGAAATTAACGGTTAGTGGTTACTTCTACATCCCTATTACAATTGTATAATTAAGATACTTTAGTGTAGACATGCACACACACTTATAAGTGAAAGTCAGGTAGGTCTTGCATTGAGTCAATGAGATTATTTGTTTTCTAACATTTCTTCCTATTTCTGGACAGGAGACTTACAGGACAGATGAAAGCAAATAATATCGTAGTTGCTTTCACCGTGCACAGCAACACTTCCTACTGGAGCAGGAATGCACAAACTACATCCATAGGTCGTCTCTTACAAGTTCAGTCTTGGCAGCTTTCTGCCTTATCAAGTATAACGTAAATGTGTCCGCAAAGTATCTTCTTTTTCCCACAAAGATATGCCACTCCGGGCAAACGTAGAACGCCGGTGTTGGCATGCTCTTTGCATTCACATGATCATGGCCTATAACATCAAAATTCATCTTGCCCATCAATATTTTTTCTCGTCATTCATGTTCAGGGTATTGTAGAAAGAGATTTTTACAAGTGTGACTTAATTGACTTGGCCAGTCTCTCCCGAGATGATGCCAAGCAGGGATTGTTTCCTGTTGTGACAACAGAAATCACTTCATTTGTCACACGTTTGTCTGCAATATAAAACAAACTAAAGAAAGGAAGATAACTTTCTTAAACTAAGGAATTGTTTCTTTATCAAATTGGTGATTGTGAAAGAAGAAAGTATTAATCAACCAATTGCTTGTGTTAACAATGTGTCGCCACTCTTAACACAATGATTTTAAGAAATGTACAAAGTAAAACAAGTGATAATCAACTCTTCTTAAAGTTTTCAAAACATTACATTATTTTTTATAGTTTGTTATCCTTATATGAATGTGTTTCGTTGCTGTAATGTTTTAAAAACGATATCTCAATAGGGTCTGCAAACGCCAGGGATATGTTTTCATGTCAAAGTGCTTTTAGGAATGAATGAAAACAGGAGAATGCTTACCATCTCTAATTGACACGTTATGCTGTTTGAGGTAATATTTCAAATTTACTTAGATTACCACGTAAAAGGCAGTTATCAGTTCCTTCTTGGCTGTGATATTCTAAAATTCTCGTTCAGTATTGCTTATATCTTTTGTGTCAAAGTATTCAATACAAATGAAGTTGAGGTATTTCACTATAACTTTTGTTTAAAACAATTATTAAAATGTATATCATCATCAGTTCTTTATTCGTTTTTAAGATAGAGGCACGAATCAAAAGATAACGTTGTGAGAAAAGTAATGTGCCGCAATATTCTTTTTAGATTAACAATCTGATAGTTCAAACGTCAGTGAGAAAGGTAAAAATCTTCCTGACAATACACTAAAAATCAATAGCAAACTCAATTTGTATTTGTGATAAATATGATTCTCAAAACGGTTATCAACCCAAGAAATTTGTAATGATAAATTAAATTTGCTTGTGCCCTTAACATCCTCTTAGCATCTTGTCTTGTGAGATGACACATGACATGTTTTAGTCTTGAATTTAAATCCTTATATACCACGTGGGTTTATTATCAGGTTAAAATCATGGGTTAGAATATTTTGTGAACCACCTCTCAAGAGGTTGGTCATCATATAACCCCAAAGGACGATTGGTTATCATATAACCCCCAAGGGCGGTTATCATATAACCACCAAGGGCGGTTATCGAACTATCTCTCGGTGCGATACCGAGACCAAGGCTCGGCTTCGCCTCGCCTTGATCCCGGAATCGCACCTCGAGAAAAACGTTTCCCTTTGCATGTCGGGTTAGGAAACCCTGTGCCTTTACTTGAATGGTTTCGTTCCTCAAACGTCTTCAATAAAAAAAAGTCAGAAATTCAAACACTTTATTATTCATAATATATGCACATCGCAGTTAATGAACTCGATGCCTTGATTGTCCCCTCCTTTTCCACGCTCTTCTGGATCGCTGTATTTAGGGGCCACAGGGCCACCAAAGCTACAATTTATAATCCTCGCTAGTCAAGGAGTCTGTACACCAAGTCTAAGCTTTCTAGGCCTTATGTTTCTGGAGAAGAAGATGAAAATAGGTTTTAAGGGCTTGGCCCCAGTGGCCCTTATTAGGGGCCACAGGGCCACCAAAGCTATAATTCTTTCTAGGCCTTATGGTTCTGGAGAAGAATTAAAATTCCACAAAGTTTACGGACGGACGGATGGACGGACGGACGGACGCCGGACACCATGCCATGCCATAAGCCCATCGGGCCTTACAGGCCAGATGAGCTAAAAAGTACATACAAGATGTGTCCTCAGAGGATCCATCCGGATTTGAAGGTGTGGCTTCTGCTTTGCACCACGTTTCGGTTCTGGGCTTCTTAGTCAAGATGTCGCTTACCATCTTCATCTGTTCCTCATTTTCCCGCTTGTATGATCGCACGCCTACAAAGGTAACAATCAATGATACTATAAGTAAACATGGGATTTACAGCAATCTGATTGAGATAGTTATACGCCAATGCTTTGAACACTTTAAGAGAGCTGTGCAAATCATGTCTGTATAAGTAGGGCAGTGTGAGATATGTAAATACATGCAAGTGTATTTATGAGTGCCATTACCTGAAGAGACAAAGAGGATACTAAAAATATACTAAAAGTATTTCTAACTTATACCATTTATATTTAACTATTTTTTACTTTTGTTTGAAACGAGCGGAAGCGAGAATAGGGTTTTTTCACAGATTTAATTGGGAACGTACCAAAACATGATATTGTAGAAATGGTAGGGAGGGCAGGGTACTTACCAGATACAGAGCGATGAACAGTTTGGTTCATTATCAGCTGCTCGTCCACGCCGGCCCGGAACAGAGTTGTGGCAGAAGTGGAGCGCAGCGAGTGGTTGGTTTAATGTCCTCGCATACCAGCAGCCTTGGCAATGTCAGGAAGCATCCTCTGTAAGGTGTTGTGGCCCACAGCCAGACTTGTTGCTTGGGTTTCTGGAGAGGAGTCAGGTAGAACACACCGTCTCTCCCTTCAACAACATATCAAGACAGCTGATTATTGTCCATGATAACAAGTGAATAGCATTTCATTTTCTTATAATCATATTAAATTCAGAAACTCAGAAATATGTATTTGAAATGGAAGACAATCTAATTTGGTAGTGATATGTAGGTCGTTATATAGTAAAGTTTATATTTTTATATGCCAAGTTTAGGCATTGAATTTCTTCACTAACACACCTCTTGTATCACAATACGTTGTATTGCATTATAGAAAAACTTAGAGAAACATTTATTTTCATAAGAATTATGTCAAATATACAGCCCGTACATTTATATGTACAAGAATACTTACCACTATGTGGGCTCATCTTCATATATATACAGCTTGAAGAGACGAATGTGGCATCTCTCATGATCCTCGCATTGATAGATTTTGACGCATTTTGGTTTAACTCGAAAATGTTTGAGACCACCCTGGTTAGTTTTGGACATATCTTCTTTGTATTCTAGATACTCCTCAACGTCGTTCCGGTGAAGTGTGATTTGGAAGTTGCTGTATCTCGATGCTCTATGCTCGTCACCATTTCTCAGAGCAAAATGTTTTCCGTTTAAGAAGAGCATCGTTCTCAGCAAGGTTGGAGCATTGTGGTCCCCCAATATCTTCTTTGTCCATAGTGTATCTTCTTCTTGAGGGGTGAATGGTTGAGCTTTACGGGCTGTTGAGCCCACACCTTGACGAGTCACACCTTTCATCTTACCATCGAGTATCTGTCGGAAATTCTCAAAATCGGGGCTTCGCAGTATGTTGAGGTTGACCTTGTTGTTCAACCTGAGATGACCTTGTATTCCCATACATATACTTAGTAAGGATTCGGGGGGGGGGGGGAGGGGGGGAGGGGGGTATTCACTGCCGTCCTGTTTCAGGATTGCACACACAAACTTAGAAAGCCACTGGTTCAGCTGTTTGGTTGACATTATTTCAAGGGCTGGAATCACCCCTTTATCTCCAGTAGTATGCTGGTTGTTCCGTCGTATTGCCCATGCATTAAATGCATTTACTGCCCATTTGTTGCGTTTCAGTGTGTTCTTAGGCTCTGCAGAACGCGCCATCTCTTGAAGGTATGAATCACTTACTGGTTCACGAAAACGCTTGGTTGTTTTCTCCCTCTGCAATGACATAAGATAAGGGAGTGAGAATATGTTTAACGTAATATCAGCTATTTCAGCTATTCAACACGTAAGATAAGAAATGATAAGATACGCTTAGATAAGATAAGATATGCTAAGATAAGATAAAATAAAATACGCACAGATAAGATGAGATATGATACGCTAAGATAAGATAAAATACGCTAAGATAAGATAAGCGAAAATTGAATTCTTCTAAAATGTCAATTTATATCAATTTACATAGATAACAAGATTAAATATGGACAGATATTTTACATATATATGCATCGTTTACCTCTACGACGTTTTCATTCGAATCATTTCTCGTCAACTGGGAAGAGATTGACTTGCAACGGCTTCCTCAATCTCCAACATGTCTTCAACTTCTTGTGAAGCTAGAACCTCTTCGTCCGAATTCATATTCTCATATCAATCACGTGATTATTGATTGTTCCCATTGCACGCAAAACAGGGGCAGGAATGCATTTCGCACACTTACTTCGCGTAAACATTGATTCCCTTGTTATAGCATTGTCAATTTCAAATTCAACATGACGTTTGTTGAAGTTATAATATTATAGACTCCAATAAGGACATTATTTTGTTTCACTTTTAATTGTTGATTTATCAGTGGTTGGTAATGTAAAAGTATCACAGTTATGTGCAAATGTTCCGTAAATGAAATGATATATATTTGTTGGGTTACACTTTCTTTGCTCTCAACATGGAATATGCCGGTGATTTTTGTTTTTCCCAGGCACCGTATTTGGATAAAACATACACACAGCGTTATACAATTATTTCATGTATTGTTTCTTATTTAGATAATAGCCAGTACGAATAATTGGTTATTGAATTCAGTTTGTTATTTGTCAATTATTGTTCAATTTGTCAATGCTTATTATTATTATTTATGTCCTAAAATGATATATATATATATAATGTACAACAAATCGTCCAGAAGAAAAATGCCTTTGACCGTGTGGTATATGCGAAATAATAACCTTAAGCTCGGGGTTCACTGTGACAACCACCTCTCGCTACGCTCCAGGTTGGTTATCACAGCGAACCCCTCGCTTGGCGGTTATTATTTCACCCTTCACCATCTTACAACATGTATTTAGGACGGCTATAAAATTTCAGACAAACATTTCATATTTCAAAATATTTCAGTCGAACCTAGTTATACGGACGTATTGGTTGCACAAATCGCCCGGAAAGCGAGTCATCGGGTTATCTGAATCAAAAGGTTATTGTGCTTGGTATTTATATATAATGAAAGTTTATTCCACCACTAGAAGATATACTCACTTTCAATGTCAATACATTAATAAAATTCAATATTTGAGGGTTATTTGATAAACTATCACATTAACACGCACTTACAGAGACTCTGCTATCACAAGCTTCTGTTCGAAATGTAGATGCTTCTTCTGTAGTATATAAGTACTCAGCAGTTATATGTCTTTACAACGGACAGGATATGAGCTCCCGTCTTAATCGCCAAGTAGCAAGCTTGAAGTGACACGGGTGGATTGGGCTAATTGTTTTTAATCAAGCGTAATACGATTGCCGGATGGATTAACAATTAACAATGCGAGTACGAAATCATTTTTTTATGATGGGTATGCTATTTTGCGATCGGACCGTCCGGTTATCTGGATGAATGAATGAATGATGATTACAGTACCAATATACAGACATACGCTCAAACCGTCTTGATATCCGAATCAGAATTCAGTACAAATATACAGACATGGATTGAAAAATTAGCGTCCAGTTCAAGAAGCACAAGGTCCGGATAAGTGATTAGATTTTAGGGAAATATTCGTTCCAATCTAACAACGTCTGGAAAGCGAGGTTTCCGGATATCCGAGGTCCGCGTAAGCAAGGTTCAACTGTATGCAAGTACATTCCAATCATTTATAAGAAAAACTAGACAGCTGGCCCTGGCTCCCTCATTAGTGATTGAAACGGCTTCTTTTGTAATTTGTTTGTAATTTAAGTTTATGTTTATATACGTTATATTTGATTTGATGTTTAATGTGTTTATCAATAACTTCTTATATCAGTAAACATAAAAGATGCTTGAAAATAACGTGAACTCGTAACTGCATTTGTTTTGTTTCTTCACAATGTTCAGAGAAAACAGGCAAATATTGATGCTAGAGGAGGAATGGCAATATTATTAAAAAGTCATGATCACGTTAAAGAAACGAAAACTGTCATGATTTTCCTCTCAAGCTAATAATGGGTATTTTTGGTTAACATTATCTACTTTTACCGAAGAATTGATGACGTATCATAAAACCTCAACTAATTCCTATTGGACGACACTTACATTTTAATCATTGGCACGTCCTTAATAAAAATCAGACTAAACAGACCTATTCAAACTCTTTTCTCTTTAATGTTCTGAAAATAACTATGAACTCTCATGAGACAACATTAGTTGCAAAGCATTAATCAAATCATCCAATTGCTTTATGATTTCTGGTTTGCATTCCAAAAAAATATTCGATTACACAATACAAATTGGCTACTGTAGAACTTGGGAGATCTTTGATTTGTGATTTTTTTTACAAAACAAATGAAACTAATCGAAAAGATTACAATTCTAGGATTCATAATGTAACGACTACATATGAGTTTCACGACTCTTCTGATTATCTAGCTAATTAAAAGGACAAATATTTTCCTCTTTCAGTGTTGTTACAAGTCTTTTTATATTGTCTATTTCATCTTAAACATAAAACAAGAACAAAAGTAATGTTTTGCATTTCTCCTTCATGTTTGACGTTAGACAACAGCCTCAATAAAAGGAAAACGTTTCAGATCTGAACACACAATAATAGTTTGATATCCCGTAGGACTCGACAAATAAAGATGTATTAAGGTTTTTAGATTTTCAAATAGAATCAATGATGTAACTTATATGCATAGTCATAATGGTTACAAGATCACACATTTCTAAAATAGATTATTTGTCTATCATCCCAGAAACCACTTAAAGGGGCAGTAGCACGTTTTTTGATAATTTTATATTTTAAAATGTTCAGTGATAATTGTAAGTTAATGTTAAATGTATTATGTTGACAGTGTCAAAAATGTCATTACACAAGTCAATCATCCATAGTCGGAGGACAAAGTATGAAGATTCACATAAAATACATAGGCCGCCATTTTTGTGTGAACACCTTTAATTCATTTTCTGTAAGAAAAAGGAATCGCATGGCTAAACTTTATGTTAAATATTTGAATTATTACTGCTCCATTTAGTTTAAATACATTGTCTTTCAATTGGAACCATTAATTTTCATTTTCCTGACATCACCTCATATTCCCCCTAAAAACGTGCTACTGCCCCTTTAAATCAAGTTTCACCAATATAGCAAAAGCAAATTGAAAGGAAGATAATCAATTCAAGTATATTGGTTGAAAAATATTACATTCCTTCCTATTTGTAGTGTAATGAATTCAACATGCATTAGCTTTTGAATACAAGTTTTATAAAATTGTTGATATTCTTGTTTTACCATTATAAGATGTATTAGATAATCATTTGTAGAAAAAAGTCTGATTTTTTTCTCATTATGATGCATGTATAAAATTGTGCAATAAAGATACATGCAATGTTCAATTACCCTATATGTATTTAAGCAATGCCAGTTGTTGCGTCACGTTTGACAGTGTTGTTGAAAGGAAAAGTATTTTCAAGTATTTCATTATAATCAATAATAACATGAGTATGAGAAGAGATTTATGGGTTTTTATGGTTTTATAACTTCATCTTTGCATTAGTGCGAAGTGTCGGTGTGGACATTCATAAAATCATCTGCTTGAAACGTTATACTCCTACTCAAGAGAAGTTACAAATCATTTACTTATACAATGTACTTTGTTGTTACACGGATTCTCATCCTGACTATTTGTAGTGTGGGTCAACGCCATATGCGTACAGTCTCAATGCAAGTTTTCATAAATGTTAAAATACACGAATTTAAATGTATTCATATTTTTTCGTTAGTAAGAACAACATTTTATCGTATTGTTTAAAATGTATATTCAATCTCGTTGTATTCTGAGAAAAAAAGAAATATCTAAGCAATTCAAGTAGCCGAAAGATCGAATATGTGTTGGAGTATTGGAATGAATGGCGTGAATTGCACCTTTATTTCGTAATGTTCTAACTTAAATAACTTTTAGGGGAAAGGTGATATCTTTTAAAATAATAAATCACGAAGTCATGACCTTTAGCCTGAGATTGTCAGCAAAACCTGTTACGAGCATAGAATCGTTAGCTATATGCAGCAAATAATCAGTCAAACGTTGGATGCTGCTATTTTCAATAGCGTGAAGCTTTGGCATGTTTATCACTAGCAACGCATCATGAAAACAGACAGGCCACTGTGTTAACACAACGCCTTGACTTGCCACAAGTGAAGACTGATGACTTTTCTCTTCTCAGTGTAGTGGAATTGAGATAAATATGTCTAGGAAAATCTTAAGTGGTTGTTGTACTGAAAACAAATCCATCCCTTTGCTTTACTCGCTTTAAGTTTTAATCTAAAAGTCTCCCTTGTAACATATTCGCCATGAAAATATTTGTAAGAGCACACATCATTCGAAAGTAAGTGATATGAAATATATATTACACCTTCATATATTTGGACTGACTTTTAGAGAGAAAGAAGTTTGGTTTTTGGTCTGTTTGCTTTCCTTTGTCAACAACTTAAATAAATTTAGGAATAAAACATCATTATTGATTAAATCATAATAATGAAATCTGTTAATGACGCTAAGTATAATCTACTCTAGACAGCAAACGGCGGTGCTTGCAGAAACAATGACGGTTAACAAAACCTGCACCATACAGTGAATGCAACATAACGATTAGAAAAACAATGTGAACAATGTGAAATCTGTGTCTTAAGCGAGAACAACTTTCTCAACATACACTCAAAGCCATTAAAAACGCAATGCCTAATTCTAGAAATACTTTTGGTAAAACGTTTTCTTGGGCTTTACTATCTTATGGCATACAGATGAAACTTGAAATGGATCATTTTGGTTGAGTTCTAGGTTTGAACCCATTATCAGTTCTCGGTAATGAACTTTGTTCGTGCAAACGCAAAATTTGTCTTTTTTAACGATTTTAAGCAGTCCCATGTCACACGTTTTGCACGTACATTCCCTGCACTCTGGCCCTTTAAATACAGATCAAATTTAACATTCGTCACTTGGGAAAAATGCCACGCATTACGCAAGAAATGAGGAACCGAGTTATTGGCATGCTGCATCAGGGCATCATGACAACGCTCGACCCCACACCGCCAGGTTGACAAGGGACTTCCTGAACAATAATCATGTTGCTGTCATGGATTGGCCTGCTTTGCCTCCCGACATGAATCCGATCGAGCACATTTGGGATGAACTTGGACGGCGGGTTCGAACCCAAGCCGTGCCACTACTGTTGCTGAGTTGGCACATGCACTCCAAAATCAGTGGCAAGGAATCCCACAGCGTGTACTGAGACATCTGTGTTGGTCCATGCCAAGACGACTCCAGGCATGTGTGAGAGCTCGGGGAGGACATACCCGATATTGACTTCAGTTGACCCCTGCTTTGTGTAAAAGTTCTCTGACGTTTAGGATTTGTGCATTTGCAATGAATTATTCAATGAAATTAACAACAGATGTTTGTTATCTCGATTGTGTAAATTTTTATTTACATTTGTTAAAAATTGTTCCAGTAAATACACTTTGAATTTGAAGTTGCGTTTTCAATGGCTTTGAGTGTATATATTTTACCATATCTCTAAAAATCCAAAATCATCATAAGTTTAAACGAGAGAACAATGTTAAAAGTAGAATTGTAAATTACAACTCTTGTCTACTCGTATATTTTCTATTGATTGTGTGTACATCTAGTCAAGTAAAGCTAGAAGTAATCGATCAAGTTATGATAGATGAAAATATAATAGATGTAAATTAACTTGTTGAAATAACGCAAATTGTGTTGAGTGATGTCTGTACATGAACCACTTTTGTTAAAAGTGTTGTGGAACAAAATGAAAAAAATCCTCATCTTAAAGTATAGATCCCTCAATCAAGCCTATCTTGATTTCAAACTTGACCACCAATTCAATTTGTCAAGTTTGGAAGGTTCATTTCTACTGCAGCAAATATATTGATTTCATATATGTGTTGCCTTTAAAATGTGCATCTATTTATCATGATAAAACATAGAATTATCAAATATAGCAGAAATGTCAATCTAAAAACTAAACTGACCTATCTGAAAAAGACTTTAACATCCCGGCCATAAGAATATTTCTTGATGATCGAATTACTGCTTTTAGGAACCTAAATACTTTTATATCACACATTTAAGCTTTAAAAAAACTAGACTTCTAAAGGTTTGTTTTCTCTAAAACTCTGTGAGAGATCACATGCGTGTTATAAGGAATGTAAATGAGCATTACATAGGTTGTTATTTACTGAATAATAATGAGTAAAACTCGCAACCTGCTGGTTGAATTTAAACCACAGATGTTGTACATAATGCCGTTTGTTTGATATGTTAGCTGTGAAACACGCAGAGACGTGTTTTGAGAGGAAAACATTGCAAATGTCGAATCCAATACCAGACAACGTTTGTTTGCTCACGCTAATTGACCTTCCTTATGCTCTGGTAACTGACAAAGCCCTAGGAATTTAGAACCGGGTTTAAAGTGTTCTATAACAATAACAACTTCTACATCATATCAAAAAGATCTTGAACAAACTAGGTTACATTTGAGGTAATAACAACTGAAGTTGATTAGAGATGGTCGAATGTGCATTAGTTATTTTGGACATTAATATGTTTAAATCATCATCTATTTCGAAACAAATCCAATCAAAATTAATGCATTCAATGATTTTTTAGATCTTTCATTTCCGGTCAATAATTGTGAGGAGAAGGAGGAAGTACAATTGCAAATCCTTTCCTTTGTCACTAATGTATGGTTGCCCATTATCGTTTCACATGACATCAGTAACTCCCAGTAAATCATTGTTATTGCAAGATATTTATTGAAATTATGTGTTTGTAAGCAAGAAGAGGGTTAGTCTCAAACATTTAAGGCGTTAAAACGTAGAAAATGAAAGTGATTTGAATAGTTGACATTGGAATAGTGCCAGCATAATACAGAGGAAGTCTGGTATAAACGGAAATAATTGAATTATTTTTCCATCAATTAATTATGAATGCGATTCACGATTACAATCAAGTAAAGTGGCTTCATATTTTTAAACTTGCTGACAGATTATTATTCAATCTATTTCAATAAAGGTAGGTTTTACTTGACTGTTGCCTTAATAAAAATATGTTTATGTTAGTGGATTCCTCTGGGAACAATGAGACACCTCCGGACAATTTGATAT
Source organism: Steromphala cineraria (assembly GCA_916613615.1). Taxonomy (NCBI): domain Eukaryota; kingdom Metazoa; phylum Mollusca; class Gastropoda; order Trochida; family Trochidae; genus Steromphala; species Steromphala cineraria. The sequence continues at coordinate 79,217,975 of OU744721.1, forward strand.
CTCTGTATAGTTCTATTCATTTCGAAACGATTATGATACTTCAAATACTTTTTAATGTTTTTTTTTCAGTTAATGCTCTTATTTGCTACATTTTATTTTCTTTCTGCAACTTCATTTCGAGCGGACAAGTGCAGTTGAAACAAACACTTCTGCAGAAGTTAATATTCAGAGCACCATATGACATTCCTGAAATCCACAGTGAGAAAAAATATTAATGATTCGTATTAAAAGATTTTGATACACACTCCTTTTAAAAACGCCGTTTAAAAATTGCCCTTTTGCTTGTTGAATACATTTGCATTTTTTTATTCAAATTCCAAAGATTATGATCAAAAATAACAAAGAACAAGCTGTTTTAGGACCATTTGTGTATTTGAAAAGTCAAACAATTATCATACTTTGATGTTTGAAATTGTGAGTACTTCTTTTGTTTTGTACTCTTTTGAAAAGTTGGTATCCTTTCTTTTGTCCCTGAGTATATGTTTTTCAACATGAGAATGTTAAGACACTTCTCAAAGTGGAAACATGTTGAAAACTCATGGGTGTCATAAGCAATGATATTTGAATGAATATAAATATGTTTGATATGCTACCACTCTCCGAATGATATATATTGTTTCCTCAGAACATGTAAGACATGACATGTACATATGTTTGTATCATTGATTAAAAGGGAGGTTTCATGAATACATGTTCCGGCTAGCAATTCTTCAAAATACGTTAAGCATTTAATCAAAAGACTTTAAGACAAGCATGAAACGTTTATGTTCATACATTATTAGAGGCCAGAATGACCTCGCTGACTTGGCAATAAGATGGTGCCATGAGTCTAACTTCTATCGGATTATTGTTTGATGACAAAATTTGTTTTGGGTTTTCAGTCATTTGCGACTAATATCAAATTCGAAACATATGTTCAGCTGTGACTATCACTAAAATTCATTTATTCAAAACTTGTGCAAATATTTGTCCAACATTTGGTTTCGAATGGTAAATAACATTCAAACTTGTTTCATGCAATTCCTATGACACACTTTCTCGTGTAATGACATATTTTTGTCATCCAGTTTGTCGGCATGTAATGAAACCCAAAAATGATATCTTGCATCTTCCCCGATACAAATATGATGTATTTTAAAGACATAAAAATCATGGAATGTAATCGTGGATCTTTTATCTCACGTCCATAGTTAATAGTGTTTACAAATAACCACCATAGTACTTTTTGTCTTTCATTGATCGTTTGTAAATGTAGTCAAGTATAGTTAGACCTAATCGATTAGCTTGTAAGAGATAAGAATAAAGAAAATAAATTTACTGTGTGTTATTACGCATATCATGTTTTATCATGACTGAAATTTTTTTTTCAGAAACGCTGTTTTATTAAATGAGGAAATCGCTATTTTAAAGTAGAAATCCCTAAAATAAAAATTAGTTTTAGATTTCCAAACTGAAGACAAATCCCAAAGGTGAACATTTAAATCAAGGCAATTCAGTGATAAAACCTTGTAGACAGGTCCGACAGGTGAACAACTCTACCAAGCGCACTTTTAGCAAATGAGGAAATTTCGTTTTCTCAGTTGTTAAAGTTGATTTTTCATGATTACATGTCAGTGATGGTGTTAAACTGTCAATATAAGTTGTTGTCTAAAGTTTGTACAGGAAAAGAAGGTTAACCAATATTTCAGTAATTACTTTCATTAAGAAATTACTTTCAAAAGACTTTACAGACCTCTCTTTTAGTCAGCCACTATGTATATGGTTTGGGTAGCCAAAAATAATTTCGTCAAACCCTTAAATACCAGTGTCAATTTGCTATACAAGATGACATAAAGAAATGCATTTTAAAGAATCTATATCCTTAATTTCAACCTTAAAATTTCAGAACTGACAATATTTTTAATAATTCAATTTTTGTGTGATACAGAATCACAAAGTATCAATAGTATGTTCTTCTACAGGAAATCTTACTATTTAATGATAGTAGAAAGGTAACAATAGGTGATGATGTCGCAACATATACACCTAGTTATTATAGTATGAGTCATACGAAGATGGCAATCAGACTTGAATTTGGTTTTAAGAAACAAGTGCTTTCAGTGCCGATTTTATCAAATGTTGGTGTAGGAATGTATTTCCTGATTCTAAAAACTGAAAAACTGATATTTCTTATATGGAAATTATGAACATAAACTTTGTCCTTTTTGAGAAAAACTGGCAACAACTGTTTTTGGAAGGTATTAAAATATCAAAGAATTTGAAATTGTATAATAACCTTACCTTTTTCGTCTTCGTATTAAGATGAAAATTTCGTTGTGTACATGAAAAAGAAATGAATTCTTGGAAACAAGGTTTTGACAATAATTCAATAGAAGTTTTTCGTTTGGCAGGTGGAATAAATTGTGTTTACGTTGTCACTTGTATTCATTTTCATTTATGTACAAATCGATGCTAGAATCTTTGAAAATCTATTCATTATCAACTGAAAAACACTTAAGTTACTTAAACTCGCCCCCTGGTTAGTGGAATTTAGATCATTGGAGAGGATAAACATTATGCTGTTTGTTTGATGTGTAGGCTGTTGAACAAGCAGGGACGTTTCTTGTGTAAGAAACAATGAAAATGTAAGTTCAAACACCAGACACCCAGGTAAGTAGAATTTAGATCACTGTTTACAGAGGATAAACATTATGCTGTTTGTTTGATGTGTGGACTGTTGAACAAGCAGAGACTTCTCTTGTGTAAGAAACATTGAAAATGTCAAATCAAACACCAGACAAAGTTTGTATCCTCACGCTAAATGACCTGCCGTATGCTCTGCTAATTAAAATGCCTTTAGAATTCAGAAAGTGATCTATCAACCCGAGAACGGTTCTTAGTTACAACATTTAGAAACAGATCTGTATTACCTTTGTGTTTCATTTGTTTACTGTATGCAATGATATCAGACATAATAACTCGTTGCTTACAGGTATGATTTCATTTTAATTAGGAGCAGACAAGGCGCGGATTGTAGTTATATTGTACGACAAATAGTTAATATAATATATTGATATCAGAATTTTGTTTACAGGTTGTCATCATTTGCCAATTTCTTTTGGTATATGATTGACGAGTGATCTGTTCCTGATTGGTCGAGGATGGTGGCCATCGACAATGATCAAACCTTATGTTGATCGCGGGAAACGTCACGCGAGGTCAATGACCTGAAGCTATAAATAAATCGCCGTAAAGAGTAGCTTCAAAAAAACTTAAAATAATTGAATAGTTTTCAAAATGATTGAAACTTTCATAAATCATATAATAAAACAGTTGTTGACTTTAGTTATCGGTGAATCCAATAGTTTAGTGACCTCGGAAACTTATGTTCATCTCGGCTGTCACCTAAGTGAACATAACTATTCCGAGGTCAATAAACCATTGGATTCACCCCAACTGAAATCAATAAGTGTATAATATTATTTAAGTTTGGTAATGTTACTCAGAAATCAAAATTACATTATCACATAGCCATCATTCGGACTTGTTATGCGTTAACACTGGTGGGGATAATAAAGGGAGATGTTTACAAAATGAATTTTTGATACTCTTCGTCATCAAAGAGCAAAACATTATTTTTCATATTTTGGTTTGTTTCAGTCAATGTGACAGGGCTTAGAGAAAGTGTCTCATACTCGTGTATGTGTCCTCAGTAATGTTTCAAATGAAAAGACCATGCCTCTCATTGAAATCATTGCAATTTTTAAAAAAATAAAAAAAATAGGTGATTAGGAAGTGTGAAGATTCAATATTCAATGGCTATAATTCTATCCAAAATAGATCTTAAGTAACTTTTTTCAGTGGCGTTTTAGAAGTACATTAGATGAAGAAATACAAATATATGGATTTACAACTTCTTAATTGCAAAGAATTTGTATCATTAATAAAACAGAGGATATATGAAAAAGAGTTAAGTATGACTTCATGACAAATGCAGATTTACAGAGATAAAACCTCGATTTTTACCAAAGGTGGGAAAGTGGGTCCATAACAAACAAAACTATTTAACACTGTTTACATACTTCAGGAATCTGAATGGTTTCACTTTGTCATCATTAAGCATTGTGGATAATGTACGTTTTAAGTGGATAGGGAAGCGTGAGTACATGAAAGTGACCGCCGATTGTCTAGGCATTTTGATGCAGACGAATGTCTAGCTGAGTTAACCAATGACATCCTAGAACATAAGTCCGACCAATGAAATAGAAATAATGCATGACAGTTTTTTATATGACTCAGCATTATCAATATTTCGTAGGACGTCTTGGTGTAGTACGTCAACCGAATCAGCGGATCATATATTGATGCTGTAAACAGGTTTGTTATTTTTTATTATTGAACACAACAGAGATCGTATAATCAAAATAATGGTTACAAACTATAGTTTCCAAAATTATTGATTTAAAAAAATGTCAAAGTAAGAATGTAATTATATCAGACAGCGAAATCCAAATAAGTTTTGCAAAAGTCATCCCTTAACTGTCCTTTTTATGAAGGAGCCTAATCATGGAAGACTACACAAAGTAATTTATGAAGGTTTGTTTGAGCAAATAAGCTTTGAATAGGTTTTTTTCAACAACCCCCAATAAAGGTCCAGCTGGTGGTATTATTATCAATATAAAAAGAAATTATTGCTGAATGGTTTGACTTAAACACAACTCAACTCTGCCAGTCAAAAATTAAGGTTGCAGGCCCTCTTTAAGACTGAACAATTTAACAACTTGGTGTAACTAGATAACTGAAATCCTAGGAGCACCGTATCCTATTAAAACGTTATTATTTTAAATGCTCAATTTTGACAAGGTGTCAACGTATTCATACAGCTATATTTATCACAATTCATTCTAATTTTATGATTACCATTTTCATATGGTAATTATGATATCCGTCAAATATGTCGTTGCCATAAACTGCGGAACTATTATTCTATTATTGAATACATGTACAATTGGCACTTACATTTTCCCATTCAAATGTTTATTGTCTTGAGATTTGCTTTGGTTGAGTATTATATATAACATGACATTTTAGGGGTATTAGATGTAACATGTTTATGCGTTTTAAGCATGATATACAACAAGAAAAGGCGCCATACAAATGGACTTTTATTATTATCAAATGTTGTTAACGTTATGTGAGCTATGAATATATACTTTGATGACAATTTCAGATAAACGGCTATTTACATAATTTATAGCTTCGCTTAAGGAGCTGCATTTAAAACATATAACAATGGATAACAAAGACGTTACAGACTTTCTCTGTTCTTCGGTTTATGCCATGTATGGTTGGTCAAATTACTTTTATCATTGCACTGCAACATATTTCTAATCATTTATCGCAGATTTTGAAAGTATAGAACATATCATATATAATTCAAATATGTTTTAAGTTATAATTATTTGCATAACTAAGATATCAGATGTGAAATGTGCACATAATTCTATCAAATGTTGAAGTACAATGTAAATCTGTATTTTGTTTAATATGTGATTACTTTGGACAGAGCTGTATCTGATAATTCCACTAGTCAGTGTCTGTCTTTTGGATTAGATTCTCGAAGAAAAAGCACGTTGTATTGAATCTTTTCCCTAAGGTCAAAACGGGAGAAAGGTGATTCAAGTATGATTTAAGTATAAGTAATATGTCTGAGCAAACATTATTCAGGTCGACTTGCTCTAACTGTTGAATATTTTTGCATAGTAAAAAGTTCAAGCACTCATAATTCTGTCATCAGAAAGTCTTTTCGGGGAAAAGAATAATTAATATCATGGACGAAAACAGTCCCGATGCTGATAATGGAAAAAGATATTTTATGAATGATTGCCACGGACAACGAGATCCAAGTGGTACGTAAATTTAAAGACAAAACTAGAATACTTTATCACTCCTGTTAGCTATAATAATTATATACATGTACATGTACGTACATGATGTCAGATGAGTTGTCAGAGTTCCGAACGTGTTTGCAGTTCTAACGAAGAAACGAGTACAGGAGTAAGTCAATACAGGCAGTTTGCAAGCAGTACGTATCAGTATGTCCATGTCGGTTTCAGCACCGTGTTCATGCATTTTCAAAACATGATTTATAACATATTTCATAACTTAAGGATTGTGGCTTTGTAACCGGTCGGAGATTTTTAAAAAGGCATGTGATTGAGATCAATTGATGTCATTAAAGTATGTTGCCGGTGACCCAATTACCATGGCAAAACCATTCGAATCCTCGATGTTGATCAAAAATATTCATATAAGCAAAGAACATTATAAACGAATAAACGAAATGCAGAGGAATCTTAAGGATATTTTCGGCATTTATGAGAAGGATATTAAAGGTTTAATTCACAGAGTACTTTTTATGTATGCATTATATGATCAAGACGTACAAAAGATGAAAAGCGTTGTCATGTCTGTCATTGTGTTCATATGATTGAGATTAAGTCAAATTCATTTCAAAACAAAACGTGTTGCAGCAGAGGGATAACTGGATTCAACCATAAAGTGTGGTTTAGTAGTTTCTGCATCACTTTCACTGTGAAAACATGGCAAGCAGTTCATTCTCTGGTAAAATAATATAACTAATGTTGTGACGAGGATGCGTTAATTGTGGTGAATTAAGATGCTACTTGTATAGTTAGGTGCTATGTGAATATTCATTTCTTGCCAAGTACTTATAAGAAAGTATATAATGAATTGTAGAGATAAACATTGATGTAATTGTCCATTGGCGATTATGATCATTTTATCAAGGCACCAAGTATAAGATGAAATTATTATATAAAGCAGTGAAAGCAGTCATGAATAGTTTAGAGTTTAACATTTAAGATTTCAGACGTATAAGAGACAAGAGGAGACAGAAGAGGATATTGATATGCGTATGAGTCACTCAACGGACTTGAATTGTTGACGTAACCAATGAATTATTCAAACTATGCCCTTATTCGTCTTACAAAAGATGCAATAAATGCAATGCAAGGCCAAGTCTTAAACAATTTCACAATTTTCCTGTTAATCACTTCATACATTATATGTCAAAGACCTTTTCATTGTGGTATTGGTTTCATGAGATGTTTTAGATCGACTCCCTGAAAATCATTTTCAAATATTGAGTGTATATCATGCTAATACAATTGCTGATTATTTGGATAAATACAAAAACATCGATGAAAGATTTCAATTAAAATTATTTTCTTTGACTAAAGGAATGACGACATCATTCTTTGTTTCTATTTATAAGATGAAAATGCACTTATGGCTGAGCAAAACTCTCAAGCATAATTCAGTGTTCTTACTGATTCTGCATATCCAGTAATATTACATGACTGTGTCCTTGTTTGTCTAGAAATAGACACTTGCAAGAAATGGAGAGTATAACGACATTGACAATATCACACTAAATGTCAACTGTTGTGCTTGTGAGAATGATATCCGATTTTGTGCAAGGTGCCATAATTCTCCAGTAATGCATTTCCTGCACTTCCACTTGAACAGCTGAGGAAAAACTTTAATTGAGACATTTTTTACCATCAACATTGCAAAGCTAAGTTGGTTTGATTTATTGATTGTTAATGTTTTGCATCATTATAGAATTCTTAATGGATGCTAAAAACGTTGATGAAGGTTTTCAAACCGATATGAGGTAACACTAATTGGTGTTTTGAACATCTTGGCATTTTTACAGAAAGTATGATGAATAGTTATCAAAGTTGAAATGCTTAGAAATACATAAAATGTTTATAACGCTGAAATGAACAACTATACTGAAATTAACAACTATACGTCAAACTGAACGAAGTTCGAACGGCGTATTTATTCATTGAGCAGGCAAAACTAAACTCACTTTTTTTAAACTAACTTAGTCATGTTTTTGATTGCATGTTTCTCTATGTTTCCTTAGTATTTGTCATGCATTTCTTATAAAGCTTTTTTTTATCCCAATTTGTCCAAAACAACATCATTTTATATACTAATTACAGCTAACAAATGACACCAACTTTGATACTTCAACTTCAACTTAATCCTCTAGTCAGTGAAATGCATCTTTGAATCCCTGCGAGAGGCACATGTGTTGTGAAGTACTCACAATTTCATCCAAAGAGTACGATATTTTATCATTATGTAGGTTCAAATAGACAAGGGGCCGTCAAATGACTCTTAAAAATGCTCTTAGACCAGTATGTTTTGAATTAGAATATATATACTTGCAAGATTCAAGGTCAAGGTCATTTAATAATCAATATATTTTGCCACTTCAATTAGGGAATGTTTCGCGTTTCTAATATAATGCCTTGAAATGTTCTTTTGTTCTTCGGAGATTCCCCCTAGCATGTTACATAAGCAAACAAGACAAAATATTGTATCCCAGATGGATGTGGTAATCAAAATATTCTGTACCAAGAAAAATCAACTGTTGCTAAATGTTGTTCTAACCAATCAAAAACCTTCTGAAGGGACAATGGTACACATTAGATATCCTTGCAATCCTTGGTTGTACTTGCCACTTCAGAAATGGCTGATGGCATTTTTCTGTTGAACTTTAGTTAATCGAGGCGTACGACACGCTCGAACCACCAGAACCCTTGGGTTTAATTGAAATTGTTAAAATTTTGATTATTTTATAATCTGACCCAGACAAGTAAACCATTCCTAGCAAACCGATTTGCTACTGATACATGCATTAATGCTCATTACCGTTGATTTTGTAATTATACATACACAACTGGTTTCATGTTAAGGATCGGTCTTACATTTATGTTGCAGTTTTTATTGTCCGAAATATACATGTATGGTTAATTCTTGGCTTAGTCGAAAAGAGTTTGATTTACTGATGTAGCTTGTCAATTCTGAGTCACAATGTCAAGAATAAACTCATACATCTATTCTAGGGTGGTCAAACCCTTCTATGAAATGAAACTACGGGGTCAAAGTACATAATATACGAACACTGAGAGAAATAAAGATTGATATATGATGACTAAATGGATTTTGGATTTTTTATGTCATTTGGAACTCAGCAACTAGTACCAATACTCTTAACCTCAAAACACCAGTTGCAAACCTAATGTTTAAACGTTATTTTGACTAAAATGTAACGATAATGAAACACATTCATCAGGTTAAAAGTCAATATGAAATTACCAACCAGTGGTTGCGAGTTTCGAAGAATCAAGTGCAAGTTATATCAAGTTGATAAATGATTGCAATTTTCTTATCATCACCATCGGCGAGTCGCATACTTTAATCTATTGACCTATTGCATCACAAGCTAGTCTCATACCACTTTCAAGTTATATAACCATTAATCTGTTAAAGTATTACACACTTTATAGATATACGCAGTTTAGACACACTACAACGATACTGGCTACCGTAAAAATATCATATCATTAATTTTACATATCATACATTAATCATTTTTCTTGATAAAAATTAATACTTAGATACTTAGTAAGAGAATGTCTTTATTCAAAATTTCGTATTTTGTGTCAAAATTAGATTTTGAAGTATGTGAAGTGCAGTATTTACTCCGTTGTTTATATTATCATATGATACTTATTCAACTATATCGTGTTCTGTTTTGTTCTAAGGAAATGTGCACTGAATCATAAACAGAAAGCTTACTTTTTGACGTTCAGTAAAAGCAGAAGTATTTCATGTATCGAAGTAATGATCCTATGTGAAGTCATAAGAAGATTCACTAATCAGTTTGGAATGAACTGTAGTGTAGAGAAAGAGAACGCATTTATTTTTACAAATCTATGACAAAAATCATTCTGAATCCCACATTCCATTATTACAGTCGCCTACATGTCGCACAAAACTGTTGAAACAAGCGAGGAATTCAGAAAAAAATAGTTTATTACTCCTTTCATCCGTTCTGATTTAACTGAATTCAACATTGAAGGAGATTAAAATATCTGCTTTAGCATCATGAACCAGGTTACATTGGCTTTATCTGATCTGAACGCAACATGTTATCTTTAGATATTTGATTTAAAATCTTTATTCAGCTATATTTTGTGTGTGTAGAGATCTTCTTAAAAAGCTATTATTATTGTTAATGTTTTCCTTGGTCATTGTCTGATAAAGGATTTCAACATAAACATACAGTGTACATGTTATTATTTTTTAAAGATTGTTGTAAATTTTGTTGTTTCAATTATCACCATTGCCGAGATAATTCATCAACATGTTACTTGTAAGGACATATAAAACTTCAACAGAAACAATTAATATTTTGATATTTTTTTCAAACTACGAAAGAATTGCCATTGAACATTTTGAGATTGGTGTGTTACACTTTTCTAATACAAATCACTTTGTAAAGAAACACTTTTCGTATTTGAAATCAAAATTTACAATTTAGATCAACTTAAGAATTGCCAAATTATGGGAATGTCAAGGTCACCATGAAGGTAAAAAATTGTTCTACCACACAATGGTATCGAATCCTTATGCCTCCAAGAACAACTTTGATATCTCAGAAAATATTTTAGAGCTACATGCACACTACCAACAAATGTTAACGATGTGATTATGAATCAAAAAGTATTGTACAAAATATGTTGAGAGCTTTATGCAAATGGCATCGTCTTTATCGTTGTTTATCGATAGTATGATGAATGAATGAGTAGAATGAATTTGAACAGTTAACCCGAATTTTAGGTCAATTCAGATGTTGCAGACTCCTGACCATACAATAAAAGTCTACAGACTTTGTAAAACACTGTACACCAATACCTTAAAGAGGCAGTAGCACGTTTCTAGAGGTAATATAAGAGAAAAATGAAGGAAAATGAAAATAACTGTTTCCAATTGAAAGAAAGTAATAAATCAAATATAGAATGTAAATTTCAACCACGCAGTTTCTTTTTCTTACATAAATGAAATAATGGAGAAAAACTTGCTACTGTCCCTTTAAAGGATAAAACGGTGATTAGTTTAAACTGACGTTTTTGATGATAATGAACATGACTACATGGACATAACGTGAAGTAAACCATTTATTGTCATCATATGAATTTTAAACATATGCGCTTCTTTGTAAAATATTCTATATCAACATAATGGATGCATGTTTCTTAATATCTATGCATTTCTTTTTTAAGTGAGAATATATGTTGTTTCGTTTGTGATTTGTTTTCTCTCCTCTTCTGTCTTCCATAGTAATATTTCATTCGATGACATGAGGACAAATATAGGAAATCAGAGGATAGGGAAAGCATTCACAGAAAATGACAGCGTATTTGTAAGTTCTGTCAGCATGTTCGAGTGTTTGTAACTGGACAGTATTTCCTACTTCTGGATACTTAAGGAGTGCGACCAGTCGGCACGTGTTACTCTTGACCACTTGAGTTGTGGTAGCCTAATTTATTCTGTCAATTCAATTATATCCGGTACTAAAAGGCCATGGTCCTGACAACATCACGTTGAACATTCAATGTCCATACAAGTGTTATAAGCATGAACATGACAACAACATGTAACCAATGTTGAGTTTGAGATATTCAATTTTAATGATGAACAATGCGAGAACATACAATCGATGCAAATAATTTGTATGTACAAGTTTCTAAAGGTTTCATAAACATATAAGGTTAAACAGATACAGTAGCGTTCATTCGTTATTTATGAAAAATTACAAACTTAATAAAATTTGTGGTATATTTTGACTAATTCAAGTATTCAACCTTCAAAAAATGAACAACATCCCTATCTTCTTCATAACTTAAGTAATTGCATGTTTAGTGTTTCAAGGCGTATTTTATCTTTAAAAACATCATCATAATAAGATATTCATACATTCAAGCACTGTTTCCATGCAAACCGCCCATTTTGAGTGCACAGATCATACTTGCAAAACTATGTCTAAATCTACCCAATGGAAAAGGTATCTTTCGAGCCATGATACTGATATATCCATGTACAATTGGGTTGTTGACATTCCTGAAGTATTCTAACATTGTTCTCAAATATGTTTTTCCATAAACATAAATTTCTTAGTCCTGCATAGACCCACAAGACTACGATCCAAGTATTTATGATAAAGAACCTAATCTGCTGTGAAACAAAGATTCATCTGTTATCGACAGTGTGTCCATCAAATGGGTCACTGTCCTGATTGAGATTGTTTGCTGTAGTGTTTATACCAAGGGCAATCTACAGACCTCTGTGAATGTGACACTTGAGTCATCAATAGAATCAATATTTGTTATTGAGGTAGATTCATCCGAATTTTGGGCTTAGGTTCCCTTGTGTTAAAATGCTATAAACCTTCTATGCAAACTTACTCAAATTAAACAAACTATCTCATTTAGCTCATTATATCCATTTTGGTTTGTTTTTAAGTTTGCTGGAATACACCAAACGTTATATGAAACGTACAGTGAACATATCCTAAGGTGTCATAATCAGAATTATCTTGAATGTCATTCTCTGTTTGTAAAGATAGCCTGATGCCAATAGAGCGTGAAAACAACTCAACTGAATGTAAATGAACCGCCAGGAAATAGAAAGTACAAACCACAGTTTGTTTACATTTACTTAATATGTCAGAGACATGTTACGTATTATATTATGGCACGTTTATAATATCACATACACTCAGGGGCAAAAGAAACGAAACCAACTTTTCAAAAGAGTACAGAACAAAATCCTGTTGTAAATGAATGCGACTACGAACCTTTGTGATAGGCACATTAGTTGTGAAGAATTACTCACAATTTCAAACATCAAAGTATGATATTTATAACTGTATGACTGTTCAAATACACGAGGGGTCAGAAAACAGCTTTTTCAATTTTATTTTTTGTCATTATCTTTTGATTTGAAAAAAAAATATATGAAATGTAAAAATCTTATAAATATAAGATGTTATCAATATAAATAACTCAGGTAGAAGTTAATTTGTTCACGCATTTTGCCTACATGTTGGTTTAAAAACACACAAAATGGTCATTTTCGCTTTCCTATCTCGTCAAGTTAAGGAGATTTTTAAACAGCGTTTTTTGAAAGGCCTATATTTCAAAAGCGTTAACAGATAAAGCTTAGAAATTAAAAACTTAGTTCAGTTAGCTCTTGAAGACACAAATTAACCCAATTTCAGTCGTAACTATCACTCATAGCTTAACCTATCATGTATTTTATATGGTATCGTTTCTTTTCCCCTGAGTGTACACATAATGTAAACACATATTTGCAGTAGTTTGAAAACATAAATTGGTGTCTGGTTAAAGTTTTCTTAAAATATATTTGTACAATGTAGACATGGGTAAGAAATAGGATTTACACTACCATTACCCCATCCACGTTTAAAATGTTGTCAATATGTGAAAAAATGGCAAATTTATTGATTTTACCACGTTATATTAAAATTGGAACAACATAACATTTCATTTTGAAAAAACAATTCAAACATTTTAAAGTATTCTGTGAACGATTCTAATCAGTTTGAAAATACGACATCAAAATCTCGAAATATTTGTAATTAAAATCTTACATATAATGAATTCAACTGTACTTTGTACTTTCGTTAGCCTGGCAGTCTAATAAGTTTGACTAGGCTTAGAACATTTCCATTAAATATCATTTTTAGATTTTTCATTGATAGTTTACTTACTAAACAGCGAAAGCTAATTTGACAGATGTAAATTGATCATTACATGTGTTTTCATTCTTTTCAAAAGTAAGACCAAATTTTTCACAACTTATTTAAAAGATCAGAAAGTGAAAAGCAATGCGACATATTCTGAACATTATGACAGTTACTGTAGACAGTGTAAGATGTTCACTTAATGCAATAAAGTGCTTATTACATATACAAAACATTTTGGAAAGAAGTATATAAACGCATATAGGCTTAAATTTTAGGCTTAAACAATAATTACGCTACGTACGATAAAGGGATCTCGTTTTTAACCCTTTCTTTAACAGAGAGTTTGATACATCAACTATAACTTTTTAAGAAATAAGAAGTACTACAGGGTGTTGTATGCAAAAAAGATTAATCTTTAGTCAATAAGTCTGAAACATGCATATTGCATTGCATTACTCTGTCATCTTAAACTAGAGGGAATGATGAATCAATAATATATTGCACCCACCATAAACGCATTCGACATTTGTGAAACATACATGTGGATTGAATTCAGCTTGTAGGTTCAAGATTTCACTGAAATCACTTGACCAAGTAGGCTTACTTGATCAAGGTCAATATTGATTATAATTAGATCACGTCTTGACTGGTAAGATTGGGTGTCATTTTGTCTTGACATTGAGTTAACTCTGGGACGGAATGAACTGATAGTTTTATTGATATTCAATCCTTGTACAAGTGGTGTTGCATCGTGATGTCTAGTATATGGATATAAGGTGCTTATACATGTATGGGTAGTTGAAGTATATAGTTTTGGCTAGCCAACAAATGCGTTGGAAAGGAAAAACTTTGCTTAAGTATCTAATTTCATGATCAGGCTTTTGTTCATGTAGGGAATACCACAGGCTAATGTGAATAAGACAACATAATGTGGTTAATGTGTGTGAAAGGTTATATTACTAGATATCCGATGAATTGTGTGATCTCAGCTCAGATATATACTTAAGGGTGGTCTGTTAAAGTATAAACTAGTTATTGTCATATAGTAGGCAGTTAGGTGTGTTTTTGTGAGATTAAATTGAAAATGATAATGATAGTATTACCTTTACTGAAAATGGATAGAGTTGTATTCTATCTGTAGGTCCAAAGGGATTAACACCCTTTTTTAATGTTGATTTATCTACTTTCCTTGTCACTCGCATACATGTATGTTAAAACACTGTCTCCCATAGGGAAACATGTTCTTATTTAGAATATGTTTTTGAGAATATACCAACATATTTGTACATGTAATAGAACAATAACCTACTCGTGATTGGGAATTGGCTCCAAAATTATAAACATAATTAAGCTTTTTTTTACTTTTGGGACAAAGAGATATTTGAATAACATGTGTCCTCTCTAAAAAAGTTCTTTTCCTGCTTAAAGGTTATTATCGAAATCACAACAGATGATTCAGAATTTTAAATGTTTTTAAAAGTCAAATTTACTGTGTTTGATTAATCCGGGATTTAATTGGATATTTTGTTCCATGGGATATCTTTGTAATGTAGAAGTTAAAAATGTTTCAACAAAACATATCTGTAGAGATATTCGAAACGAGGCTGAATATGATCACTGAATAAAGTCAATTTATTTATGTGAGAGAGCAATTGAATAGAATATGAAACATTCAATTTTAACTTTGACTATTTAATGCTAGTTTTTTTTAAATCATAAATGATTTGGTACTAAACTCTCTTTCTCTAGTATGATACTAAATCATTAACTTGTTGGATAATAAAGTACTTTTAAGCGTCCTATATGTAAAGATTCAAGTGCTAGATATACTACCTCTGGGAGGTATTTTTGGTAATATTGCCTCATAGGGAGTTGCTTGACCAGTTCAAGAAAGGTGCACTTGCAGAATAAACGACTTGAGTAGACTAAGGACATAGTGTATGCAATGAGTGGGTCAACAAAAACACAACAAGAGCCGTAAGGAGAGCGTTATCAGTTTTAACATATATTTTGATATACTGATTGTGTGAATAATGTTGTATGCAAACATGCACCTAATTTGTTTGACTTTTAAAAACAATCATAAGTTTATGCTTAACTGCATCTAGGTCCTTTTAATTAGTAAATGTTTATTTTATGCCATTGTCAAGTTCCTCATGTTAATGTGAAGAGAGAGGAAAACAACCCTCCTGTTTGAACGGATATGATGTTTAATTAAAACATCTTCATTACTTGGTGAGACACGGATGAGAAATTAATGGTAATGAAGAATAATGGATAGAAGAATGTCATTGAGTTTAAACTTCCTGCAATTTGAAAACACCAAAAGGCACATTTGTAAACAGTTTCATTGACACCATTAACATGGCAATACCAACCAAATGTCGTTAAGGGTACCAATGGATTGATAGGTTCTTCCCCTTAAAAGGCAGAATGATGATGTAGAGTTATCTGGAAGTCATGTTATCGAAGATAGCAGAAGAATGACAGTCAAAACATTTAATACCAGATATAAGGTATTAGACAAAATGGATTTTGAAACATTTAAATCCTTTGATACGCATGAACTATTGAGTTAAATATAACAAAGTTATACATATTCATGCCAAGTAATCTGTAAATCAAAACGTGGTGGGAAATCCCGTCTTGCTTATATTCCCTATATATAAATGATTTAACCCCTCAAAGTCACTAATGTTGTTTGTGAACTAAACATGAACATGCGCAAAATGTTCCTGATTTATGTTGCAAGACTAGTGTTATTCGTGAAGAAGATGATGTACTGCTGTTGCTTGTCATGGAGTTTCGAGTCACGAGGACATGAATATACTCATATTGCTATTTGTTGGATGATCAATCCTGAGAATGCTTCCATAACTTTGAAATAAGGAGGTCAAAGTAAACACCAAGAAGAATAGATAGCTTAATACATGATTGCAAAATGGATTTTGGTTGGATAATGTCAATGAGTACTTCCCACTACATTTAACTTCCATGATGTTGCTTAAAACCTAAAGATGATGTAACACATTCAATAGGTTAAAAGTCAATTGAAAAGTAATATCAAATAAAAATAAGTACTTAGGAGTTCACATTAAATGTCCCAAAAAAATTATTTTGTAAACTAAATCGACATCGGGTGTCTCATGCTACAATCTTATTGACTGAGTGCATAAAATATTAGTCACTGAACACAGAGGTTACAAGTAATATATATCATGCATAAGAGAGTTTTAGTAGGTGAGAGGTTTTTAGGTTTATAAACCCTGTTCGTTTACAAATATATCCATATTTCATTAGTTGATTTTGTGTAGCAAGTAAATCATCAAAGCATTGAATTTTGATTTAATGTCACTTGCTGTATAAATGCATTTGAAGAAACAGGTACCGAGTAACTTGATTTTAGTTCACATCAGAATTCCGCCTTCTTAAATCTTCAAGACTATTTTTCGATTATCCAATGCTACATGGAAGGGATCAGTCTGTAACTATAAGGATATCTTATCATATTATCCAGCACACATGTTGTATCATTATGTATATATCATATCATAAATCAATAAAGAACTTGATGAAAATGGATGAAGATACCAGAGTGCGGTATAACTTTATCTAAATTCAAATTTGTACGTGATAAAATTACTTATGTATGTGAAGTATGATGGTAACATAGTTATTAAACTTTTTAAATAATGCTTTTTGTATATGAATGTTTTGGTGTTGGAAGAGAGGCCATGAGCATTGATCTTGAACAAAAAGCTTTTCCTTTTGATAGTTGCATGTTTGTGTATCTTTATGAATTATCCCTATACGTTCCACATTAATAAACACTGATCTGTCCGGAAGATGTTCTAGCATATGCAAATAGGAAAATCATTCATCTAAGTCTGAAACGAATTCGCTCAAACGTTTACATTATATTATTACAAAGAACTCCAAGTCGTCCATGACGTTCCACAAACTGTCTTCCAATTTCTGACAAAACAACTTAATTCCTTTATTTAATTACGCGTTTTAGATGATTCATTTGATTCGTTAACTTCCGATAATAGTTTGATATTTCTTTCGTGTTGAAGTCATGAACAATGTCTTCTTTCGCATGAATTATGAAATATGAAATCTTATGATTAAATCTTGAAATATCCAACACAAATCCTATTCATCTATTCTCATAGCTGCAGACTAACATGCGAGATGCTGCCTACCCTATATTCAGACAATTGGACAGAAAACACTAAAATAATCACTTGATGAAATATCTGCATTATTAGTGAGTGAGTTATTGTTTTACGCTGGTTGGTCAATATTTCAGCCATTAGCGGGGTCACGCATTATTAGTAGATTGATTCTTGTTTTTCACATGTATATGTTCACAGGAGGCACAAAGGATGATATATTTAGGGTTAAAGTAATGCTTGTTCAGACAAAGCCTGGCATGAAATGAAATGACTTTTTATTTGATTTTAAATTGTGCCTGAAAAGAGTCAAGTTGAACTAGAAGAAATTGATCAGATCATGACTGACAAGAATATCGACTGGTTGAATAGACTGGTTGCCATAACGCACAATTGTGTTCATTGAAACCTTAGTTGAATAAATTTTCTGTGATGAGCTACACACTAGCTATCTAAAACTCTGTCTCAACATGCCCAATCACAAACCTCAAATTGTGAACAATCCTTTAGATTTGTTATAATCTTCCTGGAGTACAAGATGTCAGATATAACAAATTCTAACTATGTCTAAATACAAATGGAATTATCATAGCAATGTATATCTATATATTGAGTGGCGATAGAAGGTATTTATGGTGTGAACGTTTGTCAATTAAGGGGATAAGAATGGAATATGGAAAAAAATCCTTTCAATATTGGTTTCAAAATGTTTCGCATGACACTGTCTTGAATAAATCAAAATTTATTGAATATATTTCGAAAAAGACCCATATTCTGCTAAAATTACATATCCTTAGAAGACATGAGAGATTGAAAGTGATTGAGTTGTTTCCTCTCTGATGATTGTCGGCACTGTCTCAGATTTTTAGAACTGTCCAACAGAAATCAGCTTTTTAAAATCAACAACAAAGATGATATTTGCATAAAGTATTGTTATGATGATAATAATGAAGTGATCCTTACCATATTGTGAGAGACCTCTTTCTGCATCAAAAGCCATTCCTAGCTATTTCTTCCTATCCTGTTCAATAATTGATTGTACAATTACCAACTCCTGTGACTGCTGTGTAGGAACATGTATTACAGAAACATTTTGGAGTTAAAGTAACTGACACCTCTTTGCTAGAAATTGGTAGGAAACCATCAAGTAGGTAAATGTTAAAACTCTTAAAGCTCCATTATCATAGTTTACTTGCATGTCGTTCGTAATGAAATTTAGATTGAGAATATAAATACATCACTTTGTAGAAAAATCTTCTGTCAAAATTTGGATATCACATTTACATTTTATTTATCAACAATAACATACTTATTTCGACGACAAGAGCACAGTACCCTCTGTAAAAAGGGCATAGCATTTAACGAACCCGCTTTCGGTGACATAATCATCATGTGTGTAGGATTTACACCGTGTCTCAACTACCGTGATTGCGTTCGTTGGGTAGCAACTTTGGCAGCAACGAATACCTAATTCGGAGAAAAATAAAATAAAATCTAGTCGTACGTGATAAAGACGGTTTCAAGCTTATATTTAGCAACTGGAAGTTGTGAGATGGCCACACTTGATTCGCCTTTATGTCAGTTGCCGTTTCGATGATTGAGGTCCCATTTTCCCTAGGTTGGTCGAAAAAATTTGCGAAATATACAAGTAAAATAGTAAGATTACTTTTTAAAACATTGAACTCTGATAATGGATCTTTAAGATCTTTGGTTGTTTTACCCGTACTCATACACAAGATAATCAGCACAGAGGGATTGCATGAAGAAATCCTGATGAACTTACTCTGAATATGATAAGTTACTTAAATAAAAACGAAACACTCTACATCATGATATCAGTTTACCAATAACAAAACATATTCCACTTTATATCACATATGATAAAGGTGCAGTCTGTTGTATTATTATCAAGATTAGACTGTCTCATATAGAGCTGTGTCTGACTTTTTCCATGTGTGTTGATGAATAACAGAGCAACACATAATGAGGGAAACGGTGAAGATTTAGCAATTTGATCCAATACCGCAACTAGTGATTGTTGAATAAACATTTGAAAAATCATGCCAGAGACGTAGCTTCAATCAAATGTTGACAATATTATTTTTGGGTATGAAATAGTTTCAAGGACACATTGATTTCCATATTAAGTTAATTTATTAACTTCCCTGTTATTAATTAATTCGTGTATAGAGAAGTTGGCCAATCAGATAGAACATTTACAATTACATGGATAGTGATATGAACTTACTATTGAACACATTTGCAAAATGCATGATTATTGTTGTGTAGACATATCGCCGAGCCAATTGTACTTCAAATTAAGTGTGTTATTCAATGATTTGGTTTCAACAATCAAAACCTGAAATGCAATTTGATTCCAAATTACGCAAGAGAGGTAACTGGCGACATTATCCTTAATATCTAAACAACTATTGAATGCAACTTATTTTGTGTTTTAAGAAATCATAGATTGTTTTCACAGTTTTGAGCCATGAATAGATAACAAGAATATCTTGATTCCTAAGATCAGAAGAAAAACTCCTTTAATTTCAGATCATTTGACATATACATTCGCAAAATAAATCATTTGCTATGAATGAAGAATAAGGCTCCAGTTGTTTGATCATAAATCCTTGTAAATGACATCCTTTGGGCGAGTGTTTAATGTTATCTGATTTTAATTGGCATGAGGACTAAGCGCAAGGAGTCCTTGCAGGTATCATAATTCACCAGTAATACATTTCCTTCACTTCCGCTTCAACAGCTGATGAAAATAACAGTAAATCAGGCAATAATTCCATCAAGTGGCTCCTGGAAATGCTGGATTGATTTATTGTTCTGGGTGTTTTGCATCATTTACGAATACTTTGAATGAATAAAATGAATGAAAAAAAATCTTTGGAAAAGGGTTAAACGTGACGTAGGCCCATGGCAATGAAAACCCTGATGATATTTCTAATGCAAGCCAATCCATAATGAAATGACATGTTTTGAAAATACTTAGTGTTGTATTTCCAATTTGGAATAACAATGAATGAATTTCTATTGGAAAAGGTGATTTCAATAGCAATTCCAAATACATTCAGTTCTAATACTCTTTATAGAAATAATGGATGTGCATGACATCTAAATGGTAAACGATGCTTGAGATGTGTGGCGTTTGACAGCACAATAGAAACTTCTCTTAATCATATGTAATTTCACAAGGAAATGTGTAAGAGTGGGAACTTGATTCATGAGCCGAGTATTCAAATACTTAGGATCTATACAATAATCGATACTGATCTACAAAAATACTGCTTGATAAAATTTGATTGCACTAGCTGTTGTACAAATTCTTTTGCATAAATAATTTGCACAGATTGGTCCTAAAACACCGTTAGTAGATGAATGCCTCAGTTTGTCATAGCGTAAATAACATCTTTCATTGTTAACACAAATGGTGGCAATGCTTTCATACTAAATTTCCAAAAAACATTCCTTAAAACTTTGCTACCAGCAAAAGAGTAATTTCAATACATTTCGGGAGTTTTATAAACCTCATTTACTCTCATAAACGTCTTCATTAAAATTGCATTATCTTCTGGTTCTGTATGAATAGAGAATAGAACGGATTTATTTACATACAATCGCATTTGGACAAAGAACAAATCCATTTAATATCGTATTGAGGTGTGAGTTGACAGTTTGCTGACTGAGTAATCAAGACTATAATATGATTCAAAGATGGTTATTTGATGTTTCAATGAAGACATCACAGTGAACAAAATCAGGCTGGAGGCGCTAGTCAGTTGGTCAACTAACTGTCCGGAAATGCGATCTTGACCGGTCAACAAGTAATAAACTGTGACTGGTGGTCAGTCCCTGTGTGTAAGATTTTAGGAAATGTGTTGATCCGGTTCCATTAACACCAAAACGTATTATGAGACATTTTAAATAGTAATCAATGCAGTATAATATGATATGATAATAGTTGATGTAAAAAAAACTATGATGGCGTTTATTTGATAACTTGACAGTCAGTAAACATACAATCCTGGGGTTTCTCTATGTCACACTTACCATTATTAAGATTTTGAATTGTGAAGACTTTCACTTGAAAGGCACTCAAATTCAAAATATCATATTGCACTTGTCGACAGTTTGTTACCATCTACATTGTAGTGCTATCTGTTGCTTCTAATTATCACTGTGGTCCAACATAAACCAATATTTATATCAAAACCATTTGATCATCCTTGAAATTTTATTTGAAGTATTACAACACGATAAAACCTGTATTCAACCAAATTCAGAAGTTGATTTTAACTCAATGGACACAATTAGGGCATTCCCTCTTAAAGTAACACAATTTCTAAAACCATACATGCTACAGTTACATGGATGGGGATGACAGATCGAAAACTTATATGGCAACATTCGTTCCAATAAGATTTTGTTTTAAGCATGAACATTTTAATCTAGAAAAATTTTCATAAAATAATTCTAACTTATTTGCCACTTTTGCCACCTCTCGAATTCATTCAATCGTAAACTTATAATAATCATAGGTTCTATTTTCCATGGCTGTGTACATTTCTGCTGAACCAATGTGTGATAAGGTTCGAAATGATGTACATGGTTTCTCGGGCATTACTTTTCAAAAACATAATTGTAATACATGTACATCCTAATAACCTGTAGTTCGGCTAATACGGTAAAATACTTTCCCGTTACATTGACTCTTTTTTAATGATATTTTCAGTTCAATGTTTGCTTTACAAAGTTTGTCTAAGCTACCTACAAACAGCACATATATCACCTGACTTGACAATACTAATTCATATTCAACAATTTGGCCAAAGTAGGTCATCTCCAAAGAAGATCAAATAATTATCAACTGTTCACCCCGTTAATTTGTAAATAATGCCCAAACATTTGAGAACTTTACTCAAACAAACCGATGTCTCAATTCATTCAACAGTAATTGGTATTCAATTCATATAGCTGAAGGCAATATTGGTTTCGTATGTGTTTTTTATCAAAATTGTTCTCAACGATCGTATATAATAGGATCCAATAACAGTTACTTAAGATAGACATATTTCCACAATTTCCACAAATCACCTAATGAGTGTCCCGCATACTGAATCAAAATACAACATTGAACAGATGCTCAGGCCACGATGGATGATATACTTAATATTTAGCATATTTATGAATTCGGGGTAGTTTATCCAATTTATAACTAACAGGATGGAAAATCAAATAAAGGTTAACCAATTTCGGTCCTTTTTTGAACTGTATTTAATCCAATGTAATGAAAGAATACTTTTCTTGGACGAGTAATGCTAAAGAAATTGAATTTGAGCTCAACATCAGCATCCTGTAAGACATGAATTTGAGACTTGGATGGCATACTTATTACCTTATTATGCATTTTTTTCCTATGTTCATTGTTTCTTGTTAAAGAATATGTTTGCCTAAAATCAAAAGGATACACTGCAAATGTTTTAATGTGCTAAAAGAATATTTGTGTTACATCTCTTCCGATAAGGTAATGGTTCTTTGTCATATATTATCGAACAGAACACATGTGTAACACAGATTCCGAGTTCAGTATATTTATGAACATTGCATATAGTAATGCAATCAAGGACAACAATAATTGAGATTTGCCTAAAACTAATCAGAGTTTAGTATTTGTGTTTATTTCAGCCTTCAATCAATAAATAATGCGTTCAAGTGCAACTTCTGTGTCTTAGAAAGCTTAATGTTTGTCAATAATAATAAAATTGTATACTCATGTATTCTAGCATAAATGAGCATGAAATTTGTACCAAGGGGTCTTCTTAAATTATGACACTACGACTACGATGATACTATCCAAAATTTCTTAATTTCGGTGAAATTTTATCGAGACGTTGGCGACAAAATGATTTGATTGCCTATATTCCAAGTCGGGCCGCTCGAGTGAATCTAGCTTCTGAGCCAAGGGTAAAGATTAGTGGAGTTAGCGTAACGTTCGTACCCTGAAACAGGATGAGAGCCCTTTAAAGGAACATGTTTTGGTATGGTTGACAGTTTCATCATTATGCCAATATATATGAGATCCTGTTGAGTGCAATACATTACACTGACATGCCACAGCAGAGATAATGCCTACTCAAACCACAGAATGCACTGAACTATAAATGCATTTTCATGTAAAATGTGCTGTTTATTGGAATTATGTCGACAAATGTTAACTTGTATATATCAATAATACATATTAACGTTCCAATGAGATTGCTTATACTTTCGGCTTCTTGCTATTTAAAGCAATGTCCACTCGCTGAAAACAACTTTAAATAGAAAATTATAATTATATCTCAGGTCTTCATGTTTTTCCAATGGTGCTTGCCATGTTTCCATTTTCTGCTTGATCACAGAGTCTACAGAACTATAGTCTGTTCCCTCGTAATTTATAATTCAAATATCTCTTTCCAACGTTATTCAACTATATTTCTTTGCAATAAGTTTAAGGAACTAATGGGTACTGTTCTGATCGTCCTTGAAATAACCAAATACCGTTAATTGCAGGGTCATTGTCTGAACTCCTAAAGAGCACTCGGTTGTAGGGTCAGGCCATTAAGTGCAGTTACATAGTGCACTCAACTCAAGAGTAAGGATATTCATGCCCAACTAACCCTCAAATGTGGGGAGAGCAGACCAAGCATAATAATCACACAGTTGGTACTCTGCCAGATTAGTAACGCGTCCTGTTTCATATTTACAAAATCAATTATTGAGTAATGAGTAATATTTCATTCTTAGTAACAAAACACTTTAAAACTACAAATATGAAAAGTTTGTATTTCAGTTTACTTCTTGATGTTAAGAATTTATGAAAAAGAAATACTTTTAAACAGGTTGTATGTGCTATTGCAGAGCTATTGTTTATGTTTTCTGTAAGAGGTTCCTCAAATTTTTACATAAATATATATATTCCAGTAGAAACCTTTTATATCTTGAAACGTACGATCAGAGAAAAAATTGAATTTAAATTTATTTCAGGTCATTTGATAATTACATTTTTGAAAAAAATCAAAATGAAAAATTTAAGCTTGCTGGATCATAAATCGCTGTAAATTACTTCCCTTGGGTGAGTGTTTAATGTAATCTGATTTTAATTGGCATGAGGACCTAGGGTAATTTGATCCTGACATGTTACATAATTCACCAGCAATACATTTCCTTCACTTCCGTGTGAACAGCTGATGAAAATACCAGTAAAATCAGGAAAAATTTCCATCAAGCGGCTCCTGGAAATTGTGGATTGATTTATTGATTGGTGATGCTTTTGATCATTTTTGAATACTTTGAATGAATCTTAGAAAAAAAGGTAACATTGTACAAACCAATTCGAGACGTAGCCCCATTGCAGTGTTAATCCCTGGTGGTATTTGTAATGCAAGGCAATCCATAACAAAATGACATGTTTGAAACTACTTAGTGTTGTATTTTAGAATAACAATGATTGAATTTAAATGGGAAAAGGTGATGAAAAATTAAAATTTAGCAGTTCCAGATACATTAAATTTTAATACTTTTCATAGAAATGATAAATTTGCATGAAATCATAATTGTAAACGAAGCTCTGAGTGCGTGACCTTTAACATCACAAGAGGAGCATCTGTTAAATATAAATATCTTCCAGAGGGAATGCGTTAGAGTACGAATTATAAGAGTTCAAAATTTAGGTTCTGACTACAATAGTATGAAATGGTGATACAAATCTGCAAATACTGATGGTTAATAACATTTATTGCATTGGCTGTTGTACGAATTCTTTTGAATAAATAACGCCTGGATCCAGAGCTTGAGAGTGGTCATAAAACACTGTTAGTAGTTAAATGCTTCAGTCTGTCATAACATATACAACATGAAATTGTTGATAAAAGTGTCATGTACTTTGATACCACCATAAGGGTAAATGGATTTCATTTCGCGGAACAGATTTAATTACATACAATCGCCTGTGGATAAAGAAAAAATATATCGTATTCAAGGAATGAGTTGATATCGTGCTGACTCAGTACTCAAGACCATAACATTATTTAAAGTTGGTTATTGAATATTTCAATGAAGACTTCACAGTGTACACAATCAGGCTGGATACGCTAGCCAGTTGGTCAACAAACTGTCCGGAAATGCGATCTTGACCGGTCAACAAGTAATGGACTGTGACTTGTGGTCAGTCCTTGTGTCTCAGATTCAACACTTTCTTGATCCGGTGCCATTAACCCGATATACACTGTTTGTCTACCAATGCCAAAACCTTATTATGATATATAATGAACAGTAATGAATGCAGTAAACAGTTGATACAAGAAAATCTTTGAAGTTGATTGGACACCTTGGCAGTCAGTAAGTAGACTTCTTCAATGTATTCTTCAACATTTCTCTGTACATCGAATAAAATACTGAATGAATGTCTCTTGATAGGCACACAAATTCAAATTATCATTCTGTCGACAGTTGCTAGATAGCCTTGTCTGATAGTTCTAATTATTACTGTGGACCAACTAACACCATAGTCATATGAACTTCGATCATCCTTCAAATTGAATTTTACGACACGATAAAACTTGTATACAACCAAATAAAGAAACTTAATTGTCACGATTAGGTGATTCAAAATTAAAAAAAACACTCCGCACTTTGAAAATTGACAAACTATATTTGCTACATGGACGCAAATGACAGATCGAAAACATGTATGGAAACATTTATTTCATACGATTTAGTTTTAAACATGAACAGTTTTAATCAAAGATAATACTGTAAGTAATTTGTCACTTCTCGAATTCAGTCAGTCGTAATTCATGCCTGTGTAAGTCAATTGCCCTTTGTCAAATATAATCATTTAAAAGGGGGACCAAGATGTTACACAGAATCCGAGTTCAGACTTGAGTCCTGTTTCAATCATTTAAGTCAACTTAGGTATTACCATACAATGATCATGGTATATACTAATGCAATCGAGGACAAAAAATGACTGGATAATTGACCATTTTCCAGTTTTGACGTTTAGAGTTATCTGCCCTTGACCGCGGGCAACGTCACGCTTGGCGTCAATGGGATCTAGTGCAGTAGCTTGCATTTTGGTGTTGTAAAATTGTATTTGAAAGCGTTTGATTTGAAAGAAATTAGACAATAATGAATAATGATTATTAAAGGGTGATCCTAAATTTTAATCTGTCTTTTTATGTCATAGGCCATCGTGCGACTGTCTGTATTAGTCTATATAGATATATAGCCTAGACTATGTAACTCAATTTATGTTTGATTGTCGTCGCATCAATAATTTTCATGATATAACTGTTAAACTAGGCAATCAAATTGATTTAAAATCTATTTTACCAGTTAGGATTAAATCATTCACGTGTAAATGATTCTTTGAAAAGAAAGTTTATATGAATCCTTTCAGATTTATTAAATTTACCCGCAAAATAATAATAACTAGAAAGTGTTTTTACCCGTAAAAACAGATGTCTACCCCTTCCTCAAATGCTCCAAACCTCTAAACAATACTATCATAAAGCACCATTAATGTTCTCTGTATAATTCAACTTGAATAAATAACCTATCAACTCCACAATTGTAGCAAACAAAATATTCAAAATTCGAAATGATTTGATGCTGAAACCCTTGAAAAAGACTAAGTCCAAATTGTTGCCATGGGAATAAAAAAAAATAAATTTCAAAAAATCTATAACCTCCAAAAGGCACATCTACGTGATATGGAGAGACAGTATCCCAAGTTTGGTGAAGATTGGTCAAGTAGTTTTAGATATCTGCTCCGGAAACGAACACTACCCTTGAAAAAGACTAAGTCCAATTTGTTGCCATGGAAATAAACAAAAACCAAAAAATTTAAAAATCTATAACCTCCAAAAAGCACATCTTCATGATATGGAGAGACAGTATAGCAAGTTTGGTGATGATCGGTCACATAGTTTTAGAGATATGCTCCGGAAACGAAATGGAAACGCCTACGCCGACGCCGACGGGAACTCAGCTAAAACCAATATGTCTCCCGACCCTTCGGGGGCAGACATAATAACTCTTTATTGTCCGCAATACAATATACATTGGAAATTCATTTTTGTGCATTTTGCACCCGGCAGCCACGGTGCAGCGCCAGTTAATGCGTTGTTCTGCCTTTACAATGCCGAGTGTCAAACACGGCAGCAACAACTCCCATCTTTTATCGTCTTTTGGTACGACGTGACCGGGAATGGAACCCCGGTCTACCGGGTGACAAGCGGACACTCTACCACTGAGCTACGTCACCCGGTGATTGTCGACTTTTCACTTGTCATGAAATTAGTTTTCTAATAAACTTATGTAAAAGATATATTTAAGTTGACGTACCATCGGAGAATATTGTATTAATAATTTGTAAACTGAGTTATTCATCTTAAACTCTAAATAAAACATAATTATGTTTGTATTTCTACGTTGTATACATCATAACAGGTAGGCCTATCATACTTAAGGCTATGAAATAAATTGTAGACTTATTCTAGGCTTATTTCGCGAATATCATGAAAGTTATTTGTCTCTTCATCTACGCGTCATTTTGTCATTAAAAATATACCGAGGTGTCATATTTTGTCTCATTTTACGTTAATTTAATAGAATGTTATTCCGGTTTTGCTTAGATAATTTCTTATGCGATGAATTATGTATATATTTTTGTCAAACTTAGTATATTTGAAATCATCTCAGTTTGAAATACATAAATATTAAAACTAAATAATTCGATGACTATCAGTCTCCCATTACCCTTCATGTAAAATTATATGCATCAATGAACATAATATGATGATGAAATTTATGCTATTCGAAATGAAAGAAAACAAACATGGTACAAATTTAAAGAATAATGTAACCGTAGCTATGGCGATTCCTCACAAAGTTACTTAGTTTATAAGGAATCTAGCAGCATTCATTTCATGAAAATCTATTGGAATATAATATGGTATACTTTTGGCACACCGCTGTAAATTGCTAGAAATTAATCTTTGAAAAACTTTCAACACATGATCTTCAATTAACCCCGCTGTCGGTTAATAATTTTCATAGCTCACGTTTGCATTGGTATATCGGCCGGTATTCGATCAAAATCAAGATTCTATGCCGTTATTTTGTCGCTCAACTGAACCTATTAGCCCACAATTTGTACTTTTAAGCAACAATCAGTAACACCATTGATATGTACCGTTAATCCCTGTCACTATTCGCGATTAACAATGTTAGAAACCATTTCGATCTGGCGTTTATTCTAGGCTGTTTCCAAAGCCATGACATTAATGTTCAATTTTGATAACTCTATGCAATTCAATTCAATGATTAAGGCTTGATTTTGTTATATCAGTTATTGCATATCGATAAATATTGTAAACATTTTTGTGCCCGACATATTCACGAATCAGGGCATGAAGGCGGCTTAAACCCGACGACTTTTTAATGCCGGTGATTATTCACATATTTACGGTTTAATACTCAGGGCCAAAAGAAACGATAACATAAGAGATGCAAGAAAGTTTAAGATTGACATTTACGACGGAAACACGGTTACTTCATGTCTTCAGCAGCCAACTGAACTAAGTTATGAATCTAAGAGCAATATTTGACCAAGGTTATTTGGATTTTACGCCTTTCAAGAAATGTTTTAATATCTCCTAGAGCTAGGAAAGTGAAAACTGGCTTTTTTGCTTGTTTTCTAGCGTCATTCAGTTTATATTCGTAAACAAATCATATTTCCATGAAGATTATTTATACTTGTTTATTTTGTTTGATTATGTCCAAAAAGCATCTTGAAAAGGCTGTTTTAGGGCTCCAAGTATATTTATACAGTCATTACAATAAAAGTATGAATGAAATTGTGAGTACTTATTCATAGCTATAGTAGGTTGTCGTTGTCGCATTTCACTAGTCACAGCACTGTGTTATTCACCCTCTTGTTGGATTTCTGTGCATTTTCCGTACGTTATGTTTGTTTCTTTATTGAAATTGAATTCATTTTCCTTACTTATAACCGTTGTATCAATGTTTCTTCAGTTTGTCACGTGAATATTCTTGACAAACTGAAGGACACTAGCTAATACATTCTACTTTATAGGCCTTACATGAAAAAAACCTCATATCTTTATGTATCTTATCTGAAGTTTTCCGACGTTAAAGCCTGTTTAAGAAGTAATAAAATGATATAAAAGATATGGTAGAATAAATCAATGGAAACTGCTTGGTACGCCGTCAAAGATCATCTCTGATGTATTGTAGCTCATAAGTTTCTTGATTTCTTTTATATCAGCGTGTATATCTTTCATAAATCAAAAAGGTGTAATTAATGTTTGCTCTTGATTCTAACATTATTAATTCAAATGAAAAATTAAATTGATTACAAAATATTGGCTACTTATTCTATTCTTTTCTAAAATATGGAGAAACTACGGGAAGAGAAGCAGTAGAAACTGTTAACTTTCAAATGTGGGACAGTTGTTTTGTTGTTGTCCGGGATTTTTAATTCATCTTCAAACGTGTTTCAATAACGTGATGGTTCTGTTTTAAGTAACATTGCTTACTTTGAAAAAAAAAACTTATTTCAAATTGAGAATTTTTTAAATGATTTAATTCAACATTTTAAGTTCTCATTATTCCTGTTGTGCAGCCTAATCCAACGGTTCAATAAAGTGGGTCATGGAATACTTCTGAAGGCCTTAGTCGTCTTTAATGACTCTTTAAAATAGGTCTAAACAATGTACAGTCGTTTAAGACCTTCAATTGTTTTATAGGAAACAAATTAAGGTCTAGGCGAGCATGACAAGTTGACTAAAATACCGTTCAACTCAACGTAAACTTTGACGGCTTGCCCGCGGTCACGTGACTTTTCAAAGGGACGTCACTCTAAATCGACTCGTTTCGCGAAACTGGAAAATGGTCAAATTGACCATTTTCCAGTTTTGACGTTTAGAGTTATCTGCCCTTGACCGCGGGCAACGTCACGCTTGGCGTCAATGGGATCTAGTGCAGTAGCTTGCATTTTGGTGTTGTAAAATTGTATTTGAAAGCGTTTGATTTGAAAGAAATTAGACAATAATGAATAATGATTATTAAAGGGTGATCCTAAATTTTAATCTGTCTTTTTATGTCATAGGCCATCGTGCGACTGTCTGTATTAGTCTATATAGATATATAGCCTAGATTATGTAACTCAATTTATGTTTGATTGTCGTCGCATCAATAATTTTCATGATATAACTGTTAAACTAGGCAATCAAATTGATTTAAAATCTATTTTACCAGTTAGGATTAAATCATTCACGTGTAAATGATTCTTTGAAAAGAAAGTTTATATGAATCCTTTCAGATTTATTAAATTTACCCGCAAAATAATAATAACTAGAAAGTGTTTTTACCCGTAAAAACAGATGTCTACCCCTTCCTCAAATGCTCCAAACCTCTAAACAATACTATCATAAAGCACCATTAATGTTCTCTGTATAATTCAACTTGAATAAATAACCTATCAACTCCACAATTGTAGCAAACAAAATATTCAAAATTCGAAATGATTTGATGCTGAAACCCTTGAAAAAGACTAAGTCCAATTTGTTGCCATGGAAATAAACAAAAACCAAAAAATTTAAAAATCTATAACCTCCAAAAAGCACATCTTCATGATATGGAGAGACAGTATAGCAAGTTTGGTGAAGATTGGTCAAGTAGTTTTAGATATCTGCTCCGGAAACGAACACTACCCTTGAAAAAGACTAAGTCCAATTTGTTGCCATGGAAATAAACAAAAACCAAAAAATTTAAAAATCTATAACCTCCAAAAAGCACATCTTCATGATATGGAGAGACAGTATAGCAAGTTTGGTGATGATCGGTCACATAGTTTTAGAAATATGCTCCGGAAACGAAATGGAAACGCCTACGCCGACGCCGACGGGAACTCAGCTAAAACCAATATGTCTCCCGACCCTTCGGGGGCAGACATAATAACTCTTTATTGTCCGCAATACAATATACATTGGAAATTCATTTTTGTGCATTTTGCACCCGGCAGCCACGGTGCAGCGCCAGTTAATGCGTTGTTCTGCCTTTACAATGCCGAGTGTCAAACACGGCAGCAACAACTCCCATCTTTTATCGTCTTTTGGTACGACGTGACCGGGAATGGAACCCCGGTCTACCGGGTGACAAGCGGACACTCTACCACTGAGCTACGTCACCCGGTGATTGTCGACTTTTCACTTGTCATGAAATTAGTTTTCTAATAAACTTATGTAAAAGATATATTTAAGTTGACGTACCATCGGAGAATATTGTATTAATAATTTGTAAACTGAGTTATTCATCTTAAACTCTAAATAAAACATAATTATGTTTGTATTTCTACGTTGTATACATCATAACAGGTAGGCCTATCATACTTAAGGCTATGAAATAAATTGTAGACTTATTCTAGGCTTATTTCGCGAATATCATGAAAGTTATTTGTCTCTTCATCTACGCGTCATTTTGTCATTAAAAATATACCGAGGTGTCATATTTTGTCTCATTTTACGTTAATTTAATAGAATGTTATTCCGGTTTTGCTTAGATAATTTCTTATGCGATGAATTATGTATATATTTTTGTCAAACTTAGTATATTTGAAATCATCTCAGTTTGAAATACATAAATATTAAAACTAAATAATTCGATGACTATCAGTCTCCCATTACCCTTCATGTAAAATTATATGCATCAATGAACATAATATGATGATGAAATTTATGCTATTCGAAATGAAAGAAAACAAACATGGTACAAATTTAAAGAATAATGTAACCGTAGCTATGGCGATTCCTCACAAAGTTACTTAGTTTATAAGGAATCTAGCAGCATTCATTTCATGAAAATCTATTGGAATATAATATGGTATACTTTTGGCACACCGCTGTAAATTGCTAGAAATTAATCTTTGAAAAACTTTCAACACATGATCTTCAATTAACCCCGCTGTCGGTTAATAATTTTCATAGCTCACGTTTGCATTGGTATATCGGCCGGTATTCGATCAAAATCAAGATTCTATGCCGTTATTTTGTCGCTCAACTGAACCTATTAGCCCACAATTTGTACTTTTAAGCAACAATCAGTAACACCATTGATATGTACCGTTAATCCCTGTCACTATTCGCGATTAACAATGTTAGAAACCATTTCGATCTGGCGTTTATTCTAGGCTGTTTCCAAAGCCATGACATTAATGTTCAATTTTGATAACTCTATGCAATTCAATTCAATGATTAAGGCTTGATTTTGTTATATCAGTTATTGCATATCGATAAATATTGTAAACATTTTTGTGCCCGACATATTCACGAATCAGGGCATGAAGGCGGCTTAAACCCGACGACTTTTTAATGCCGGTGATTATTCACATATTTACGGTTTAATACTCAGGGCCAAAAGAAACGATAACATAAGAGATGCAAGAAAGTTTAAGATTGACATTTACGACGGAAACACGGTTACTTCATGTCTTCAGCAGCCAACTGAACTAAGTTATGAATCTAAGAGCAATATTTGACCAAGGTTATTTGGATTTTACGCCTTTCAAGAAATGTTTTAATATCTCCTAGAGCTAGGAAAGTGAAAACTGGCTTTTTTGCTTGTTTTCTAGCGTCATTCAGTTTATATTCGTAAACAAATCATATTTCCATGAAGATTATTTATACTTGTTTATTTTGTTTGATTATGTCCAAAAAGCATCTTGAAAAGGCTGTTTTAGGGCTCCAAGTATATTTATACAGTCATTACAATAAAAGTATGAATGAAATTGTGAGTACTTATTCATAGCTATAGTAGGTTGTCGTTGTCGCATTTCACTAGTCACAGCACTGTGTTATTCACCCTCTTGTTGGATTTCTGTGCATTTTCCGTACGTTATGTTTGTTTCTTTATTGAAATTGAATTCATTTTCCTTACTTATAACCGTTGTATCAATGTTTCTTCAGTTTGTCACGTGAATATTCTTGACAAACTGAAGGACACTAGCTAATACATTCTACTTTATAGGCCTTACATGAAAAAAACCTCATATCTTTATGTATCTTATCTGAAGTTTTCCGACGTTAAAGCCTGTTTAAGAAGTAATAAAATGATATAAAAGATATGGTAGAATAAATCAATGGAAACTGCTTGGTACGCCGTCAAAGATCATCTCTGATGTATTGTAGCTCATAAGTTTCTTGATTTCTTTTATATCAGCGTGTATATCTTTCATAAATCAAAAAGGTGTAATTAATGTTTGCTCTTGATTCTAACATTATTAATTCAAATGAAAAATTAAATTGATTACAAAATATTGGCTACTTATTCTATTCTTTTCTAAAATATGGAGAAACTACGGGAAGAGAAGCAGTAGAAACTGTTAACTTTCAAATGTGGGACAGTTGTTTTGTTGTTGTCCGGGATTTTTAATTCATCTTCAAACGTGTTTCAATAACGTGATGGTTCTGTTTTAAGTAACATTGCTTACTTTGAAAAAAAAAACTTATTTCAAATTGAGAATTTTTTAAATGATTTAATTCAACATTTTAAGTTCTCATTATTCCTGTTGTGCAGCCTAATCCAACGGTTCAATAAAGTGGGTCATGGAATACTTCTGAAGGCCTTAGTCGTCTTTAATGACTCTTTAAAATAGGTCTAAACAATGTACAGTCGTTTAAGACCTTCAATTGTTTTATAGGAAACAAATTAAGGTCTAGGCGAGCATGACAAGTTGACTAAAATACCGTTCAACTCAACGTAAACTTTGACGGCTTGCCCGCGGTCACGTGACTTTTCAAAGGGACGTCACTCTAAATCGACTCGTTTCGCGAAACTGGAAAATGGTCAAATTGACCATTTTCCAGTTTTGACGTTTAGAGTTATCTGCCCTTGACCGCGGGCAACGTCACGCTTGGCGTCAATGGGATCTAGTGCAGTAGCTTGCATTTTGGTGTTGTAAAATTGTATTTGAAAGCGTTTGATTTGAAAGAAATTAGACAATAATGAATAATGATTATTAAAGGGTGATCCTAAATTTTAATCTGTCTTTTTATGTCATAGGCCATCGTGCGACTGTCTGTATTAGTCTATATAGATATATAGCCTAGATTATGTAACTCAATTTATGTTTGATTGTCGTCGCATCAATAATTTTCATGATATAACTGTTAAACTAGGCAATCAAATTGATTTAAAATCTATTTTACCAGTTAGGATTAAATCATTCACGTGTAAATGATTCTTTGAAAAGAAAGTTTATATGAATCCTTTCAGATTTATTAAATTTACCCGCAAAATAATAATAACTAGAAAGTGTTTTTACCCGTAAAAACAGATGTCTACCCCTTCCTCAAATGCTCCAAACCTCTAAACAATACTATCATAAAGCACCATTAATGTTCTCTGTATAATTCAACTTGAATAAATAACCTATCAACTCCACAATTGTAGCAAACAAAATATTCAAAATTCGAAATGATTTGATGCTGAAACCCTTGAAAAAGACTAAGTCCAATTTGTTGCCATGGAAATAAACAAAAACCAAAAAATTTAAAAATCTATAACCTCCAAAAAGCACATCTTCATGATATGGAGAGACAGTATAGCAAGTTTGGTGAAGATTGGTCAAGTAGTTTTAGATATCTGCTCCGGAAACGAACACTACCCTTGAAAAAGACTAAGTCCAATTTGTTGCCATGGAAATAAACAAAAACCAAAAAATTTAAAAATCTATAACCTCCAAAAAGCACATCTTCATGATATGGAGAGACAGTATAGCAAGTTTGGTGATGATCGGTCACATAGTTTTAGAAATATGCTCCGGAAACGAAATGGAAACGCCTACGCCGACGCCGACGGGAACTCAGCTAAAACCAATATGTCTCCCGACCCTTCGGGGGCAGACATAATAACTCTTTATTGTCCGCAATACAATATACATTGGAAATTCATTTTTGTGCATTTTGCACCCGGCAGCCACGGTGCAGCGCCAGTTAATGCGTTGTTCTGCCTTTACAATGCCGAGTGTCAAACACGGCAGCAACAACTCCCATCTTTTATCGTCTTTTGGTACGACGTGACCGGGAATGGAACCCCGGTCTACCGGGTGACAAGCGGACACTCTACCACTGAGCTACGTCACCCGGTGATTGTCGACTTTTCACTTGTCATGAAATTAGTTTTCTAATAAACTTATGTAAAAGATATATTTAAGTTGACGTACCATCGGAGAATATTGTATTAATAATTTGTAAACTGAGTTATTCATCTTAAACTCTAAATAAAACATAATTATGTTTGTATTTCTACGTTGTATACATCATAACAGGTAGGCCTATCATACTTAAGGCTATGAAATAAATTGTAGACTTATTCTAGGCTTATTTCGCGAATATCATGAAAGTTATTTGTCTCTTCATCTACGCGTCATTTTGTCATTAAAAATATACCGAGGTGTCATATTTTGTCTCATTTTACGTTAATTTAATAGAATGGTATTCCGGTTTTGCTTAGATAATTTCTTATGCGATGAATTATGTATATATTTTTGTCAAACTTAGTATATTTGAAATCATCTCAGTTTGAAATACATAAATATTAAAACTAAATAATTCGATGACTATCAGTCTCCCATTACCCTTCATGTAAAATTATATGCATCAATGAACATAATATGATGATGAAATTTATGCTATTCGAAATGAAAGAAAACAAACATGGTACAAATTTAAAGAATAATGTAACCGTAGCTATGGCGATTCCTCACAAAGTTACTTAGTTTATAAGGAATCTAGCAGCATTCATTTCATGAAAATCTATTGGAATATAATATGGTATACTTTTGGCACACCGCTGTAAATTGCTAGAAATTAATCTTTGAAAAACTTTCAACACATGATCTTCAATTAACCCCGCTGTCGGTTAATAATTTTCAAAGCTCACGTTTGCATTGGTATATCGGCCGGTATTCGATCAAAATCAAGATTCTATGCCGTTATTATGTCGCTCAACTGAACCTATTAGCCCACAATTTGTACTTTTAAGCAACAATCAGTAACACCATTGATATGTACCGTTAATCCCTGTCACTATTCGCGATTAACAATGTTAGAAACCATTTTGATCTGGCGTTTATTCTAGGCTGTTTCCAAAGCCATGACATTAATGTTCAATTTTGATAACTCTATGCAATTCAATTCAATGATTAAGGCTTGATTTTGTTATATCAGTTATTGCATATCGATAAATATTGTAAACATTTTTGTGCCCGACATATTCACGAATCAGGGCATGAAGGCGGCTTAAACCCGACGACTTTTTAATGCCGGTGATTATTCACATATTTACGGTTTAATACTCAGGGCCAAAAGAAACGATAACATAAGAGATGCAAGAAAGTTTAAGATTGACATTTACGACGGAAACACGGTTACTTCATGTCTTCAGCAGCCAACTGAACTAAGTTATGAATCTAAGAGCAATATTTGACCAAGGTATTTGGATTTTACGCCTTTCAAGAAATGTTTTAATATCTCCTAGAGCTAGGAAAGTGAAAACTGGCTTTTTTGCTTGTTTTCTAGCGTCATTCAGTTTATATTCGTAAACAAATTATATTTCCATGAAGATTATTTATACTTGTTTATTTTGTTTGATTATGTCCAAAAAGCATCTTGAAAAGGCTGTTTTAGGGCTCCAAGTATATTTATACAGTCATTACAATAAAAGTATGAATGAAATTGTGAGTACTTATTCATAGCTATAGTAGGTTGTCGTTGTCGCATTTCACTAGTCACAGCACTGTGTTATTCACCCTCTTGTTGGATTTCTGTGCATTTTCCGTACGTTATGTTTGTTTCTTTATTGAAATTGAATTCATTTTCCTTACTTATAACCGTTGTATCAATGTTTCTTCAGTTTGTCACGTGAATATTCTTGACAAACTGAAGGACACTAGCTAATACATTCTACTTTATAGGCCTTACATGAAAAAAACCTCATATCTTTATGTATCTTATCTGAAGTTTTCCGACGTTAAAGCCTGTTTAAGAAGTAATAAAATGATATAAAAAATATGGTAGAATAAATCAATGGAAACTGCTTGGTACGCCGTCAAAGATCATCTCTGATGTATTGTAGCTCATAAGTTTCTTGATTTCTTTTATATCAGCGTGTATATCTTTCATAAATCAAAAAGGTGTAATTAATGTTTGCTCTTGATTCTAACATTATTAATTCAAATGAAAAATTAAATTGATTACAAAATATTGGCTACTTATTCTATTCTTTTCTAAAATATGGAGAAACTACGGGAAGAGAAGCAGTAGAAACTGTTAACTTTCAAATGTGGGACAGTTGTTTTGTTGTTGTCCGGGATTTTTAATTCATCTTCAAACGTGTTTCAATAACGTGATGGTTCTGTTTTAAGTAACATTGCTTACTTTGAAAAAAAAAACTTATTTCAAATTGAGAATTTTTTAAATGATTTAATTCAACATTTTAAGTTCTCATTATTCCTGTTGTGCAGCCTAATCCAACGGTTCAATAAAGTGGGTCATGGAATACTTCTGAAGGCCTTGGTCGTCTTTAATGACTCTTTAAAATAGGTCTAAACAATGTACAGTCGTTTAAGACCTTCAATTGTTTTATAGGAAACAAATTAAGGTCTAGGCGAGCATGACAAGTTGACTAAAATACCGTTCAACTCAACGTAAACTTTGACGGCTTGCCCGCGGTCACGTGACTTTTCAAAGGGACGTCACTCTAAATCGACTCGTTTCGCGAAAATGGAAAATGGTCAATTGTCTGAAATTGGAATTTAAAAAGCCTGATTTGAGTATTTGTTGCCTTCAATCAATAAAACAATGCTTTCATGTGCAACTTCTGTTGTGAGAATAATTCAACCTTGATTTTATCTCTGTGAAAAGTCGGTTATAAAATTGTATACTTGCAAAACTGAACCTTGCAATTTGAGTTGATTTGTCTATGTCTACTTGAACTGAATGACCCTACAATTACACTTATGCTATCCAACATTTCTCACACCAATATCTTGAAAAGAAAGTAATAATTTGCAACCTTTCTAGCACATCCCAACAGATAGGATAGCGATAAATTCATTCAGACGTGATTACCTTAGAAAGGCTGCGGTCTTCTGATACTAATAATGTTTGTTAATCGCTTCCCACTGGTCAATTCCGACTGGTAATAGAATAACATTCTTGTTATTGTGAGAGTTTTGGGCGCAAATCAAAGCAACCACTGTGCTACTGTCAATCACCAATGGCATTGATATGATCGCTCGCTATGCCTGGTTGTATAAAACTATCTGTCATATGCATAATAATGCTCCACAATTGCTATACATTCTTTGATTTATCTTTTATCACAAACATGAATAAATAAATATTAGTTTGAACCTGAAGACGAGAAAGCTTGAAACTCCATTAACCATTACTACCAAGTAACTACAACGTTTGCCTGTACATTAAAATTAAAACTAATAACAGACTTACTTGGCCGCAGAAGCCACATATCTATAGAACAACACAATGTATAACATTACATAGCTTAATGAATCAATTAATAAGAATTGTACATACAATTACAAATTAAGGTAAATTATGAAGTGCATTAATATTCAGATGTGTACATCCATTACCTACAGAAGCAACACCTACAATTGTATTTCCTTCAAACAATAAACACAATGGTAGCAAAATATACAAACAATGGCAACATGGACACCATAGACATAGAATCTCACACACGTGTCTTCCACACAAATTGATAAAAGAAATAGATATCTGATGCTTGCCGATTTATCCTCCCAAATCTTTTTTCATCACGTATGCATGAAAAACGTACATCTCAAAACACAGCATTAAACTAAATCTCAAAGTGGTGATGTCATAACATTGTGAAGTCAGTATGTTTATGACGTCATAATATTGGACGTCGTAATGATTAAGGCATCATACCAGTTTTACGGCATAACTTGATGATACCAATGGTTTGTGATGTAATTTATTTGGCGATTCCCGGGCATTGTTCAAACTCTACTGCCACAACGATACCCCTAGGAGATATCCCTAGTCTTTAACAAACATCTCCTGTGGAGCAAATTTTTGATGATGAATAAGAATACGCACATACAAAACATTATAAATTCACAATTCCAACACACAAAGGCTTATGTATTTCACCAGCTTGCACTGCCTTACACAAATTTTATCTTATCAATGAATGTCAGGTTTAATGATATGATTGATGACGCTTTTAAAACGTATATCATTTAATTGAGTTTATCTAAATCGTCTCAGTTAGACAGAACAATAAGATAAACAAGCCCTGCGGTCTGGCTGCCGCAACTCAAATTGTGTACTGTTGGAACGACAGAAACAAACATATTCTTCTCCTCAACTAAACAAATCAAAATTTGTGATAGTTTATGACGTTTGAACATAGGTGTATAACCCATACCATCTCTCAGTTCATTAGCATTTATCATGTAATATTAAAAATGAACATGCTCTAAACAAACATAAGCATCAATCACTTAATATCTTATTACGATAATCTCTGTAACCATTCAACAGATACGGATTCAGCTGACAATAGTCTCAGTAACTTGAAGACTAATAAGTTTCTCTATTGGCAGTATGATGTAAATTCATTGGCAAAAGAATTTTATCCCTATTTGACTGAAATCATGAGAGATATCAATTATGAATAATTAAACAAAACATTGCACTTACAGCGCCTTATCCCAAGAACGTTTTTTTAAGTTGTAATTTGAATAAATTCAAAGCATTTTGGAACATACATGTATTGCTAAATGGTGAAATCACGTGACATTACTTTAAGGGAAAGTCAAACAACTCGGTTCTTATAATCCATCACAATTATTACCTTTGTGGAAAGAAAAATCTTAAAATTAGTAAAAGTAGGACCAAAAAACCGCGGTAACCCCGGAAAATTGTCCACAGATACCAACTTCAAAGAAATCGCTATAGTTCTGCTTTTGACAATGTGTTTTCAATAAACAGACCCAAATATGTAACAGTTCTTTTGTCATTTTAATCATTGAAGTTGAATGTCTGAAGCACAAAACCGGTTATGTCAAATACAACTTTCAGTTCTGTGCTTTGGAGATATACCTACTATTATTCAAATTCCTACTGCTTTTCTCTATTTTCTAAGAGTCATTGCAATTGGAAATTACTTTTGCAGATGTGTTTACGTTTTTGCTTTTGTTATATACACAAAGAACTTAATAAAGCACCCCCCTATTTTGAAAAATGAATTTGGATGCTCTTGGACTATTTGGATTCATTTGAAGTATTGATCACTCCACATATAACAATTGCTTTGTTATTGACTATTTAATTGAACTTAAAATCTTTAATGTGCAAAAATAATGAAAATATGAGAAAAATTGTGAGACTACTGAAATTTTGCCAAATATAACTATTGTCATAGGGGGAAAACTACACATTAAACTTTGGATGTCATGAATTAAAAATAACATTTCTGATCCCTAGTTGACAATTATACACAAGAACCCTTATTATCATGCTTGATAAGAGAAAAGGAAGACATTGAATTTTCAGCACTTTTTTCATCAAAAATTGATAAAATGCCTACAATCTTAACATTTGTGAGTAAATTTGAGATTCCATGAGTGGAATTTGTTGATCAAACACTTCATCTTCCTTTAGATAAGCCATTATCTTTGACAGTGACCAAATAATGTCTTTGTGCAGTTTTCTTTAAATTCGATATTTGATAATTTTGTGATTTCGAAGGTTCATACCGCTTTAACGATTGACTTTTGCTATGGGGTTATTTACTAAAAAGTAATCAATTCACTCAAGAGAATGATAATAATCACATTGAAACAAAAAATATTGACTTTCATTTTCAATTTCAAGGTAACTTGGATTTTGACTTAAAAATATATAATTTTTTGTAAAGCCAGATATTCAGTGACAGTGAATCATAAACTGTATGAAGTATTTGTTTCCACGCTGTTATATTATCGTTCTTTTAAAACATCCTTATTGTGTGCCTGTACATTTGTTTTGTTTATCATTAGCAGTGTTTTTCTGTTTGAAAAAGTAGGGAGTGCTTAATTAAGTTATTTGTGTATATTATATTTTAATAGAAACTTGATGCTCAAAATTCCCATAGTTGTATTGTTTCCCAATTGCATATGACCAAGAAGCTGGTATTCAGTGACAGATGTGTTTGATTCAAACAAGACATTACGCTGTACATCGTTTCTTATCACCATAAAACTTTGATAATGATAAAATATGTAGTGTTGCCTGGATGCTCCAGTCGCTCAATCTATGACCTCCTCACTCTATACTTGCCCTATACTCCCAATCCAACATGTCACTTATTCTCGTTTCTCATGTAAATTGCTTGATCAGACTGATTTACCAACTGCTATAACAGGCAACGTGTAAATATCATGGTGTTCTGACAATCTTCGCATGTAGATCAGACGTCAAGGATTTCTAGGAAGGAAATCAGCATACCATGGACTGCGAAACAACTGTCATGTTCATAGCCATAAGTTTGAATTACGAAAATTATTAATTGAAGCATTTAGAATGTTGATGGATATGCAAATTCATTATTGAGAGTTGGCGACATTTCGACTTTGACACTATTGTTGAAGTAATGAAGTAATGAAGACAACATTAGTATCATTGTTGAAACGTAGCCAACACTGAATAAAGAAGTTGTATATCCCTAGTATTGTATTCATCATTCTTTATCACCAAATTCTAGAATGGTCATCAAAGAAGACATATGGGCATTTGTTTTGATTGGTGATTTCTATCTGCTGTAAGTCATTATGTATAAGACGTCTTGGAAATGTAATCAGAACAAAAAGTTATGCCCCATCAGAATTTAGGCTAAAGTTAAATATATACTCGTAACTTTCCAGATTATAGAGCGGTAAAAGGGGTTTGTCGACTTGACAAAATTTACAACAATAAGTAGATGGTTTTACATTTTACTGACTCTGAAGACTAAATTCCAAACAGTGTGTTTTTCAGCAATCGTCCAATGAAAACAACTAGTGTCCTAGCTGTCATATCGGTCGATAAAACAGAATGAGACTGTCTCAAAAAGTAACATTGCGGCCTTATAATGTAAATCAGTGTTACGTCAATAGAGAGTGAATGACCCTTGTGCATTGATGACTTGATTGATCTTCTAGGCATGGTACGTATCAGTCTCTGTAGGACTTGTTGAGGTATGCTGTCACTCCTGATGCAATGCTGCATCCAACTCTGCGACAGTTTGAACAGGAGGGTCTCTTCTATACATGTATGTATGCAGAAGGAAAAGGGAACGTTTATAATCATCAAAAGAGAAGACAGACTTTGTAGATGTTTTAACAGTTATATCGTAAAAGACTAATATAATTGCCTCCTAGTATATTCAGCTTATGACGCTATAGCAAAAAGTACATAAAAGAATACTATTTTGTTGATATAAATTTGATAAGTTTTCTTAATTATTGAATATTAAATGATCATGTTATAAAAAATATTTCAGTGTGTCCAAGCAATGATGTTAAAAAGTTGTATATAGGGA
Organism: Steromphala cineraria; assembly: GCA_916613615.1. Taxonomy (NCBI): domain Eukaryota; kingdom Metazoa; phylum Mollusca; class Gastropoda; order Trochida; family Trochidae; genus Steromphala; species Steromphala cineraria. The sequence continues at coordinate 79,261,472 of OU744721.1, forward strand.
CTTCACAGTATTGAAATAATGATTGACTGATTGATTATTTTCTTTAAGGTATATGACTTTATTGGTTGGTTAAAAAGGGAATATTAAGAAACAATGCTGTCAAAGGAAACTTTTTTTTCTGTGAACTATGTTTGTCTAGGATAACTTATTTGGGAAACGGAAAAAAAAAATTCTTTTTGTCACTTCAAGGCATTTATATGAGAACATTCCTGATTTTTATTACCCGGGGAACTAGATGATGATACATTTTTTCTGAGGAATATTGACTTCACTTCCACTCGTCTGATCAAATTGCTCTATTCTTAGGACCAAATGTTTAACCTTGGCTTAGCTTTTACAGAAATAGAAAAAAACACCCACATGTTAAACAATACATCGAAAGTATAAATAAATGCTGTTATATCTCATTTATCAATTATAAATGGCAAAAGTCACACTTGATATTCATTACAAGAGATATAAATGTTTGTTTCAGCCATTAGGAAGGTGTTATTGTAAGAGGAGACAGGCTTCTTGCGACATCCTGCATCAAGTACAATACAAAGTTATTCCTGATCCATGTTGACAACCTATTATCAGATTCTATGATAGACTCTAACAAGCTGAAACAAGTTCTCACAGGGCCAAACAAGCTATCAAGTTTCCTCACTGTGAAGCTTATTGCAAAATGTTAATGTCTGTGCAGTATGTGCTTTTAAGTGATTCGCTATAAAATTGAATTATTTTCTTTGTATTCTTGTACTTCATTGCATGAAGTTACTTAAAGAATGTATGCTGACTAAATTAGTAGTGGTCAGAAGGAATATTCTAACGTAGATGGATTTTGTGAAACACAAAAGAAAGGATTGTCGAATTCAAGTTATATGTATGTTTGTTCTTGATACATAACACACTATATGTCATAAACTCCAACCCAACCAAGTAAGGGATGACAGAGGTACCATATTCAAAGTGATGTAAACCTTTTTGAGAGAAAAAAACTGGGCCGGAGTTTAACATATTGTCATTTCGGTTTTGAAATACGTGGATGCTGCCTTCTAAAAAGTAAGATAGATGAGTGGTAATAGAGAGAGAAAAAAGCATAGTGAGAGCAAGACAGCGAACTATTTAAATAAGAGGTGTCACATCAAAGGTGATGCATTCAGGAGAGTGTGTGTTGAAATTCCATTGAATCCAGGGGAAAGATGAGGATTATATCTGTACAGCATGAAAAATGACTGTCAGAATTCTGCCTTTGTTTCATCTTTGATAAACTCAAGCTTGATTATTTTAATGAACTAATAAAAAAATACAACTATTCACTGTGTGAATCACATGTTATTTTATGCTTTATGTCACCAAGAGGAATCACATTGGTAGGAGACTGAAGACAGGTAGTCGACTTTTACAGTCGTCAAATATTTTTACAACCTAAGAATGATTTTGGCCAAGACATACACACACATATATTTATAGGATATCTAACGAGCTTCCACTTTCATATCACGTTTATGTCTCAAGTGAAATAATTTTGCTTTGTCACGAGCCTTGGCGAGTGACAAAACAAAATTATTTCACGAGGGACATAAACTTGATATGAAAGGGGAACGTGTTATGTATCCTATTTATTACCAACTCGCATTTAAGATAATTTATTGCTTTTTTAAACAAGTTTTTATGGTGCCTATATAGCGACAAAACGGCGGATGAATATCCAACACGTCACAGCCTCAAAGATTATAATGTTACGACATTAAATACTTCAATTTCTGAATTCTATCCTACGTCAATTCATAGTGTAAGGTAAAATGTAAGATAAAAGCACTATGGTTATGAACAAAGCGTACGTCAAAATAAAATCTCTCTGCACGAGAGCAGGTCAGAGTTATCTTTCTTTGATCAACGGCATGTCATGGCGGACGCCATTTGCCTGTATATTTTCGTCAAACTATGTAAACAACCGCCTAAAAAGTAGGTTTATGATGCTTACTATTGTTGAAACGTGCTTCATTTTGTTTTAAATGTTGTCTAAAGAGCATTCAGTTGTCTTTATTTCCTATAGATAACAAGAAATGCTTTCTGTTTTTCTTCTATTTTTTCATTAAAAATATAATACTTACTAAGTTCAATTTTAGTTTTGTCCTCATCTTCTACTTGAGGTAACTAAGACTGTACTTTATAACCTCTTTGGTTTCTTTCAACTCAGATCAAAGACTCTTTGATGATTGTGTAAGAACAAATGGAAAAACCAATTCCCTTTTGCTACAACCAAAGCTCTTATTTAAGTGTCAGATAATTGCCTTACTGGCAGAATGTGTGTGTTTAATTGCTTGTAGAATAATGCCACATTTAAAGTATTATCTAACATCATTACTCTTGATTTGCTTTTCAAGGCCATTACATGACTAAATAAAGGCACAATTGCAAAGTTTTACATATAATATTATATTTTGATTAAAACGAAAACCTTATCTAAATGAGAAATTCCTCAACACTAGTAGAATCAATTAGCTTGTATGCAAGGCTGTTGAAGCTTATCATTATAATTCATTTATATTAGATAGTCCCTTGGTCGATTAGGTTATTGTCCGATATTTGCCCTTAGCGGCAATAAAACATTCTTATTAGATTTTCATTTACCTTATTAGTCACGATCAATTTGAGTTGACATGAGTCTCTCATTGGAATTCTTGTCAGTAACAATCATTTGACAGACGACGTTTCTTCAACTAACCAAAGAAACTTCATATGCATTAATGAAATTACTAAGGATGATATAGTTATAACAGTTTAATGTCATACCCTAACCCTAAAATGGGATTATGAGTCCGAAACCCCTAAGTCAATAGTAGATGCTATACATGTATTGTGAGTAATTCCTTTCTTTCAAGTTAATTGATAAACTTTTAGTTTTTAAACAGCAAATCTGAGAAACATTCCCTACTGAAAAATCAGGCCTGCATTAACCGAACTGATCAAAGCCGTTATAATATCAGAATAATGGAGTTCTGGAAAACTGGTTAATGAAGACAATATATATTTTTATTCCACTAATGCAGTGCTGTTAAAACAATGGCGGTCTGAGAATACATTTTGTGATATTGCAAGCTAATCACAAACTCTTTCTGCAAAATGAATGCAGTTACCAAATGTTAATTAAATCATTTTTTACGTGTCGCATTGTTAAATAATTACTGTAAATTATTTAAGTTCCTATGCCTATTGATTAATGTTCATTATTGCTTACAATGATCTTCAATGTTGATACATTTGCACTGTTTGATAGTATTAAGTGGACCGACCTTTTTTGGCAATATATTTGAGAGCTATCTAATGTAATCAGAAGATTATGAAATTATCTTTGATATTTGAATTGAAAGAACTAATTCATAATCCCAAAATTCAAACATGTCTGAACAATCCTACGAGTTATAGCATATGAATAAGTTCCGGTATAACACTATCAGATAAGTAATAGTTATAGCATAGTTATCAATTTGTATAGAGGAATGCAAGGACAGTCTGTCCATGTGGACAACCAAACGGACAGACTGTCATGCAATTCAAGATACATATTGATAACTATACTAATAACTTACATATCACTTGGCCCGAATAAAATAAAATCCCAAAATTAAAGATGTATGAACATGTTTATTTTTCACAACCCTTCCTGTGCCCCTTTAAAAATGTGAATAAAGGTTGTGGTGCTATGGATGTGTCACCTGATCCTTCAAAGCAAAAATCGGGTATTAAGCACAGGTTTTGACAGATTTGGACGTCTGAGTTGTGGTCTAATACGACAGAAAAGTTACGATCTTTCAGATTTTAACATTTAGGTAACCATAACATTATTGGTATTCGTTTAAACTTACTTGTTAAGATATTTGTTTGAAATATATAAATTTGAATAATGTTCAATTAATTGTAGCTGTTTGCGATAGTTTGTATCAATAGACAATCTATGTTTCTTTGATGGTTCCCTTGCAATTCTCTGTGCAATTCGCAAACTTAATGTGTTGAATGAAATATGCGTTTGTCGACAGCATCGATGAATTCAATTAAGTCATAATCAATGTTTGCTTAATCATGAACACAGTCAATTACATTTACATGATTTCGTCAAAACTGACATAAGCTGATGTACATGTACTGAATCTAGGTATATATGGGCCAGTGGCGTTCATTCATGAATAAAGATTGATTCATTGATACGGACAAAAGCTGATGTATTTGTCTTTCATATATTTTATTTTGTGTAGTTTAAAAGACAATTTCATAGGAGTCCTGGCATTCGAAAGCAGGACTTTTCTGACGAAAACAATTCTGATACCGATAATGAACAAGGTCTTTAATGAATGGTTGCCACGGACAACGAGGTTCAAGTGGTATGTAAATCTGTATGTATGTATATCTATCAGTAGTAATTTCCCTAAACTATTTGTCAAATAAATGATATATTAATGTTTAGTATGAAACCATGAGATCTTAGGAACAACAATGTACGTACATGTATCCTTTTTTCTAGCAACATGTTAACTCTTATATCTTTTTAAAAAACTTATATGTCGGATATTGCCATCTCTTAAACAGTTTATGCAGTCTATCTCATGAATAAACATGAATATTGATACAAGAACGTTCATGTACATGTTTATGAGAGCAGTTATTTGTCATTTGGCGATACAATCTAATCATTTCTTATTTCGATACCTAATATGAATTCATGGAACACGTTGTTTTGTTTTATCTTAATGTGATGTATTACAGTTGTCAAATTTACTCTGTTAAACTCATCCGTTAAGCAAAGGTATGCATATGTATGAATTTATCTTCAAATATGTGATAAAGTATAACAGCTAAATATCCCATAACAGTGTTTGACACACTCACAGTCCCTTGCAAGCTCCTTCATGCTTCTCAATACCAGTAATTGCAAATTTGCTAGAAAATAATGTGTTAACATTCACCTTACATGCTAGCAGTACCAGAATAGAATATCTTCTTCTAGACAACTTTAACATGGGCACATGAAATAATGATGTGACATTTCCGAATTCGCAGAGAGCTATGCAAAGAGAATCTCTTCCGAGGAGATTTATCCTTCAAACGTCTCCTGTATCTGTTTATTCAAGAAATCAGCTACCTCCGACATGCATCATTAAGTGTATAATACATTCGTTTTCTGGGTTTTTTTCACACATTTGCGATCATATGTCAATTGATTGATTGATACAAAATGTTCCCAAAGGGAAAAATGTGAATCTCATTCAAATTTCGTTATCATAAACAATGCAAAGGTAAGCATTTTCTCATTAGACTCATGCAAACAAACTCACGCAGATTGTTATTGTAGATCATCTCGTTGTACTTTTTGGAACTTAGAGTGACGTCATGCATACATCAATATGCATGTACATTCATGCTCAATGGAAATGAAGCGATTTTAAATGCAGAATCGTTAAAGCCGCTAATTATTATTACGACTGAAAGCGGGTATCTTCATGTCTTTAGCAGGCAATCGAACAAAAATATGAATTTCAAAACACTATCTGTTTGAAAAAAAACATGTTTTTGTCGGTTAAACACACCTTAACAAAACGAGATAGAATAGTAGAAACGTGATTTTCTTCTTTCTAGCATCCCGCAGTAGATAAATGTGAACAAATAAAATTCCAATCAACGTTATGTGTATCAATAACATATTTTATGTGTAATATTTGTACATTTCATATCCTTCCAATTCCAAACGGATATATTAGGATTCCAATTGTATTAGAACAGTTATAAAGAATAACAGTGTCACACTTTGATGAATACAATTTTGACAACTAACATATGTTCCTTTGGAAGGGTTTGTATTTGCGATTCACTAACCACTAGAGTTTGTCTACCCAGTTGAGTCCAAATTTAGGACGAAACCGGTCACTAATCCCAAAGGCTAATCTCTCAGTGCTGTCCCCCCCCCCCCCCCAGTCCCCAGTGGGACCACCCGTCTACACTTACCCTTTTAAAAAGTTTGCATCGTTTCTGAAGACCCTGATTCTATATAGACGTGATAATATAATATAATATAATATAATATAATATAATATAATATAATATAATATAATATAATATAATATAATATAATATAATATAATATAATATAATATAATATAATATAATATAATATAATATACGTTGTTATTATCGTTTCTCATCTGAGAAGCGCGGGTTAATCTAATTGCATTGTCTGAGCCCCACGAACAAAATTACCTAGTTATAATGATTTTATCACAGTTGCCCTTTCAGTTAATGCCTCCCAGGAAGCTGATAACGGTATACTTTGGACTCAATATATTATGATCATGTTCTGCTATTGTAACATGTTTAACATTATAGGTGTCAATGAGTTTTGCTTTAAAATTTCCTTTTTTCCATGTTCATGTATGATACATAAAGAATAGCTCCCAAGGGTCTTCTGTTATCAAATCAACACAAGTTGCAATTGATAAAAGTATCAATTATCAGAGGCTAGCCGAGTATTGATATACATGGGTAATTGACGTTTTATCGTACAAAACTATAGGCTAAAAACATTTCACATATACTGTCTTATAGAATAACTTTGTCATTGGTACACACCTAAAGAATGCAATATCATGAGATGGGGAAGTCTATAGGAAATATAAGTTCACAGCTGAAAGAAGAATAACAAGAATATCGTATTGAGGGGCCTTTAGAAGTAACATGCATTAAACAGCAAGACATTTTTTTCAATGTTCAAACTGATATCAAGTACTTTACTTAGATTCAACATGACAAAACAACACATTTCTCAGAGATTTACAGAATGTTGTTACCCTGACAAATTTGTTTGTACTAGGGTCACATATTAGCCAACATTTATATCATATAATATAATGTATTATTATATACATTATATTTAAGTATTCGTAGACAACTTGACTTGAATCCCACTTATAACTCTGCTTGAATATTTCATCTGCATTTTGAACACAATGTCATTGAATAAAGATAATTCAAATATATAAAGTTACTTTCACTATTGTGCCCTTATATAGATTTATGAGGGTAATAACAAAAATAGCTGTACTTTTAAAAGCAAACACATGCTTTATTATTGGTTAGCAGTTTAACTATTAACTATCAATTCTGAATGGGTAGATGTTTCTTATACTATTTATGAAACAGATAATTTTTTTGCCACCAGTGCGATCTCTATCCTACCGATAAGTACAGTAATGATATATAACATTATTAAACTTACCTATTCCAAATATAAAGCCGGATTACGCTGAAATGAATATTTTTAAATGTAACTTTCATTTATGCAGTGTTAATGCACCGTCCTCTCCTCGTGAATATTTACAATCAGGTTTTGGTAGCAGGGATTTTGATGTAAACATCCTTGTGATTTGAAACTTTTGATTACTCACAGAATCTTTAAACGTCTTATATATGCTTTTGACACAAACTAAGTGGATTTGAATAATTCAGAAATTAAAATAAGTGAAAACTTTATCTAAACATTGTTGTTATCTATCCAAACAACAATTTGACAACGTTGTCTTTATAAAACAATCTTACTTCCCATTACACTTCTTCTTCAAATCTCCTCTCATTCTAGTTATCATTAAAGCAAATTCATTGATTTAAATTCATTGACTATTTGATTAAAAGTTAAAATCATTTAATGACTTTAATTGGACGTTATTGGTGGAATAAAGATGAAGCACTAATTCACGATTAAGCTAATTTCTCCTCTTGAAAGTACAAGTCACTGGACTAACTAAACACAAATATTACATTAAATTTTGTTACAATCTTTTATAGACGTTCTTTTTCATTCAGGATACTTTCTTGTAACGTCCTAACCATATACCAGATTGTTGTCTTTCTATCTTATCCCGGTAAAAGCAATGCACTGAGTTCAGTGGCGGTCACTCTGCACACAAGGGAAATTAGCTCCGACCTTGCCATCAATTGGGTAAATATATCGGTAAATGGTCATATCACAAACAACGACCTTGGTAAATAAATCACACATGTTTGGTATACAAGGTTAGATGAGAATGAATATCCTTCCTAATGATTATCTCAGAGTGGTATATCGGTCTGGGTTTATCATCTTCAGCTGTCTTCATTTCTAATCAAAAATTAAGAAATTGAATAACCTAATAAATGTTGCTTCTTTAAAGCAAGCAATCCTTCTTATTTGGTTTTACAACATTATGCAATTGATGTGATAGATATACATTATCTATGGTGATGGGAGCTACATATTATACATTCCGAGAATGGTCTTAATGAAGACATTGCAACTCTATCATCATAGAAATACCATTTCTGTTGGTACCCACATTCTCACCCTACAGATGTGATCAAGTCATCAAATGTTGATACTACCTCTGTTCTAACTAGAACGAATCCGTGGTTTCCGACAGTTTCCCCTGATGAAAAAGAATTGCACCACAATCAACTTGAATGTCTTTAGCAAAGACAACGCTTCCCACATGGAAAGGGAGGTTCATATCACAACGCCTTTGCCATGATTCAGTTGCAAAAAATGACGTTAGCTGATTGCGCAACCAACTTTCATTGCATACGATTAGGCACCTCACATTCTAGCCCACAAACTCGGCGAATGGAATAGAGGCTCGATCAACATTTCATGCCTTGAATTGTCTAAATGTTTACCCCTTCATATGTGATTTATCTAGTCTTGTGTTAACATGACAACAAAAGTGGCAACTTGGGTTTTACCTTTTCTTCTGTATGGTTCAAAATGTCACAAATGTGGGAGGGATATTCATTTAGGCTGGCGCATATGTTATATATATGTCGACAGATTTGTAGTAGAATTTCTTCCGGAGTCGATGAATTTCCCAAGTGAGGAATCATATTTGTGCAGTAGACAAAGGAGATTGATAGAATAATATTGGACTCAATTGACTTCAGTCAGAAATCGAGCAATAAAGGTCAGTCAATGTGCCACAAATTTCTTGTATGAAAATCCTAGCAGTTCAAGTCCTTTTGTAAGAATACTCTTCGTAGCTTATAATAAACGGAATTACTGTCATATATAAGTTCTGTAGTTTCTGTAACGCCGGAGTAGTCTGGGAATTGTTTAGTAGGCATAATCAGTCATTTTTTAATAATCAACCAAAATTAACCAAACTTGGTGTGTGGGTAGAACAAGGTTTCAATAATAACGAGCAGTTTCGATTTTCAAAATAAAAATTTTCGTTAAAAAGATATTTGATTTCAAAGACACCCACCCTCGAAAAAAATATATAAAAATTATTTTTCATCGATATTTTTTGGGTTAGGGTCTTATAAAATTTATTTCTACTCATCCTAAAAATACTGTTGAGTGTTTAATGTCTTCGTTGTTCTCTTGTCTATCAATTATGACTATTCAAAAAAATTAGTTGCCACATTTGGTACAAACTTCTGACCCTCCAAGGGGAGTACCCTCATCACGTTTTTTTTAACATGTCTTATTTTTTTCTTGAATATTGTCAATAATTATTTAAATATTCCACAAACTATGTTGTTATGGTCACGGTCATTGTCATCTGAGTCCGTCTAGCCAAAAAATGTGAAATTAAAGTTAACACAGAATATTTTACAACCGATTTAAGATGAGACTCAACTTTGCAGTTTAAAGGTCTCAAGATAAATGTACATATCGAGCAAAATCTCAAATTTAATAAGCTTAAACAAAACAGGAGTATCATGTATTGCCAAATTTAAGTACAAGTTATCGAAATACCTTCTTAAAACTTTAAAAATACATATATATGTATAAAATATTGAAGGATTAAATAAGAAATTTCAGATATATATAAAATGCCTAGAAAATAGATTTTTTTAAAGAATTTAATTAACTTAATTTAATGTATGTGATTTATGAAACAGAGCAAGTTAAAATTCGCATTTGTACACTTAAAAAACAAATACTGTTGGGGAAAAAAGTTCTAAAACAGTTTGTTATTGTGTCATATGTTGGTTACATAAATCTTTACTCATCCTTTATTATATCTGAGTAGTTGTAAATTATAAGTTAAAACTAGTAAAGCCTTATTCTAAGTTTTGATCCATCTATCTACTCAACAAAGAGCACATTAGATTCGAGAAAGGTGTTCCTAACCATATACTTAGTCGTAAAAACGAAGATTACAAACACAATCTTAGCCCACCCTCGTGACAGCCAATGAAAGCGGGCGATTGCATGTAGGAGTTACTCTGATTGAGACGCTTTGGTCGTTCTTGTATTTAATTTGATGTGAGTACGTTGTGATAAAAATCCGATAGATAGTGCAAATTGTAGCTGAGTAATTATTCTACATCATGAATTTTTTTTAGACATGTGCGCTTTGCGAAAATACGTTTTTTACATTTCTGAAGTTTTTCTCCTTACAAAGTCAACATCTGACGTCATATAAATGAAAATCTAAAAATAAGTGTGTCTGGATTTGTTATCCTTTTTTCTTTTGTAGTATTTCGATTTTTTGTGCAATAAGAAGCAACGGTACGAAAAAACGTAAAACCACCCCCCTGTTTTGACCCCGATTTCTAACCAACTTTTAGGCCTGCGAGGTAGGTAGGTAGGTAGGTGAAATTAAGGGCGAAGTTTGGGCCAAATATGACCTACATGCGCCCGGCACTTGGAGTGATTATTGAGAGTTAAAAACATTTAAAAGTTAAAATTGAGTATTAAATGTTATATAAGGTCATATTTGCCAGTGTTCTTGACAAAATTTAAAACTGATCTTTGGATTTCACCAAACATCAAATTTTCACCAAGAATAGATCTTAGTGAGAAAATATTTGATTTGGAGATAACAACCTCTCTGAGTTCTTCACGATGATCTTTATGCCCTTCACATTCAATATGATAATGACTGACAGTCTCTGGACAATTATTAAAACAATGAACACACGAAGGAGATGAATCATTGTCTAAAACGTGCTTGTAAGCATTTAGTCCACAATGGCCAAATCTTAAACGAGTGAGGATCACTTCGTCTCTCCGGTTTTGTCGCCGAATCTTGGTGTGCTTAACAACTTAAGGGCATGAGCTATGCATATGTCTGGCAGTGTTGCCCCTATCCCAGTCGTTTTGCCACTGTTTATAGATTGATGTATTCACAGAAGCATAGAAATCCTTTGGCACTGGATATATATCCTCAAAATCCACGTTGGGTTTGGATAAAGATGATTAGGCCTGCGAGAAGAGTTGTCCTGGTTATCTCCCCTGTCTGGTTATCGCTATGTTTAGTTAACCTAACCTAAATGAATAATTCTTGTTTAGAGTAATATTTGAATTAGAAGTTAAATACAATTGCACCAACATGTTACTTTTCTAAAAACATTATTGGCGTGTTATCATTTTAACGAATTACTACAGTTCTATTAACTTTCTTTACTTGAAAGAAAAAAGTTAGAACATGCTTCATCAATTACAAACCAACAAATAATGAACGACTGCTAAATAATCACATGAGCTGACAGAGAGACACGTGAAGAAAGATGTACTTTTTAAGGTAAATAAATATTAGCAGCTGTAGAACATCATGTGCACGCTGAACGGGATAAAGATAAAGAAATTTACATAATCAAACTTAAACATTCATAGGCACATGTAATAGATAATATGTAAATGTAAGAGTTATCAGATACATTTCAAAATTAACTTCATTGTAATTTAGTCCTTGACCACTTACTTATTAAGGCTTACAAAATCGTGATTCTTTGCACACAAACAACTTATTGATACAATGGGATCAATTCGCCTTTCAGAAATTGGAGTTGTATAACCGATGAAGGATGATGGAATGGCTTGAAGGCAGATTCAAAATCAATTTAAGTTCAATAAGGAGAGTGTGTCTCTGTATTGTCAATACTTGGAAGTATTAGCCGACCATCAGATTACTCTAAATCAAAGCTCAATGCAAATAATTGTGAACAGTTAATGAGCTGTTGAATGCTTGATAAATTTTAGTTCTACTTTCACTCTGCAACTTTCATCTCTTATTTTGTTTTATGCTTTCAGTTATGGAACGTTTGTGGTAAACTATGGACAGGTCTATATGTGTAAGCAGTTATTTGAATCTGTATGAGTCGCTGCCTTTCTGGTTAAAACTCATTTGGCGGCAATGAAAGGGAGGAATATGAGTATTTTGTTAGGTCTACTTAGGGAACTATCAACGGTAAAATACAGTTGGAAATTCTATGCATCTGATGATAACTATCTAATACCAGAAACCAAACACTCGATGTTTTATAAGTGAGGAGATCTTCAACTTTTGTTTTTTTAGCTTTGGTAAATCTGTATTATTTAGATCAGATCAGATTAATTATCTTCACTGTTATTAAACCTCCTAGGTAGTATTGATTTTAGACTCAAAGGCAATTTGGATGTTGAATAGGGATCAACCTCTGGAAACCTGTTGGAAATTGAGATTTTAAATGGCTTTTCAGATATTCACTTTTGTAGATTGTCGGACCTATTTCATACCTTCTAAAACAAAGTAAAACCTCTTTTCTGTGTTAAGTAGCCTGATATATTAACACATTATAATTAATTATAGGAAACAACATTCAAATTAGCTACCTCATCTAAGTGTTCAAATTGATTGTAAGTCATGCCTGCAAAGGCACGTGTGAACTTGAAGTTGGACAGCCGCCAGTTGCTCTCTTTCGATAGGATCTATTAAGAAACGATTGATTATTAATAATTGGTGTTTTCACATGTCACTTATCATCCAAAGATAAATGTTTTAAGTTGCCGATTGCATATTCTCTCTCGCCTGTGTTTATTATTGGATAGAGCAATCTGTATATCAAATTCTGTACAACACTTATTTGCTCAAACTAGTTGATTCATAAATCTATAATACAAATTGCTTTATCGAAGAGTTTTTGGGGTGTCATAATTTGACTTTGAATTATCTACATGCAATTGATCTATTAGGTATGTCAAATACTGTGGAGATGAATGACTGAGTTCAATAAGTGATCTAAAATGCGTAAAATGAAATTAATTATCTAAAATCTGTAGACTCTGACTAATTAAGGAGTATCGATTGGTTTTCCATTGAGATATGTCAAACCTCGCTGACCAAAATATGTGTCAATCGTTTTGAAAGAACAATGCAGATCAAAGGCATAAGAAGAATTGACGGCTTCGCTGATTGCACAACTAACTTTAATTGCCGCCAATCAAGTATCTCCCATTCTACTAAATAAACTCGGTGAATTAGAACAGAGGCTAGATCAACATTTCATGACTTGGTCTGCCTCTGTGGGGAGAGACTGACACAAACATTGCTTACTTGAACAAGAACATTGCTGAGTTGTTGAAACGTTATTCCTATGTTTTGTTCAGCATAAGCTTCAATACATCTTGATCAAATGACACAGAGGATACAACTAATCATGCACGGCTTCTGTGTATTTCTCTAGGATATTTCTTTCTTACAACAATGAAAGGTTTTTATTATTTTAAGTGTATGAAAACACTTAATCAATGTAAGATTAAATAGTACACTAAATCGATAGATGTTATGTTGGTTTCAGATTGCCTAAACAGTGTGTTAGTGAATTGAAAGAATAAATATTATAATAATAAATATATTATGCTTTAATAAAAACACTTAGTCCTTTCATTTTTGTATTTAAAACTATCAATATTTTCGTTTCATTCTTTACACATAAAACCATCGTAACTATGGTCTGGTCATGTTTTACAAATACCCTTAGTTTTATTGCAAGATTAACGTGTGGAATAATCAAAATAATGCTGAAAAGACGTTAAATCAATTGCGAAAGTTCCTCTCTTTATTGCAATTCATTAATTTCATTTCAAAATTCACAAAATGTTTAGAATTAAAAGATTTGTTGAATTATTTTGTATTTGAATGTGACCAATTTAGTAAACTCTTGTCGTCATAGCATGACAACATTATAATCAAATATCACTGAATTACAATGGTGTTCGTAACCCGACAGTCAGGGCATTTCTTAAAAGTAAACGAAGATTAAACCTTCAAAACGTCTAACCTATTTTATGTATGTAATATAATAATTTAAAAGTGTTGTTTTAAACAATTTGTAGTATTTTATTATTTTCAAATGTACTTTGGAAGATCTCAGGGCAAAATAAATTAACAAAATTTATTATTCTAAAACAAATGAAAATCTTTAGATTTACCATTGTTTTCTTTTTTAAAAACTCGTCGGAAGATAAGAAAGTTTCAAGAAAGAGGTGCTTTTGAGTAAGTAAGTCTGAAGAATTGGGATTAAAAGCCATTTTGTACAGGAGAGTCTTAATTTGAGTTTTAAAGTATGTTTCACAGGTGATGAGTTTGAGTTCTGGTGGCAAATTAAAAAAAGTTTAGGTGCAGCAACTGAGAAAACTCTTGTACTCAACATGCTGGTGTACATAGAGATTACAAAACAAGTGAGTGTTGAATATCGAAAATATTTCAACGAGATATGTTCAAACAATGCGTGACATAATTGCGTAATGATACACTTGTGTGGTACCTCTGTGTTCGCAATAGCAAAAACATAGTCCCGTTTTTCGTTAGCTTCATCTTCATCTCTAATTTAAATCCTACTTTTAAACAATCAATTGTGTACAGTTTATCAACAGAGTTATCCAAAACCAAAATATAAGCACATACTTTTACAATAAAAAACGACGCTATTGTCGATACTGAGTAGAGAGATCGCCTAGCTTGATGACAGTGACGTTGATTTTGAACGGTTCATCTGGTCCTTGCTAAACGTTTCTAGACGAGTTCGGATAATTCAGTATTTTGCTTGATTATGTAAAGAGGTGTTGGTATTATACATGAAACTGCAACTTATCACAACCGTTTCTAAACTAGATCTATCAACTTTCACTCGAACTTTCAAAAGCGACAAAGCTCCGTTGTAGACAAAACACGTCCGTTGACAAAAGGGAGATAACTCTTTCCAAACTAATTAAGGCAAGATTTTTTTAAAATTTAGTGATGAAATAGCCGAGATCGGAACGCGAATATTGCTTTGATAATTTTGCAGATATAATTTTGATGTGATGCAAATTTATTTTGAGGGGAAATACGAAAATTTAAAAAAATATGACGAATTTAAAATTTGAAGCGTCGGGGGTTCGGTTGCACCCGATCAGCTGATTGCAAAAGTAGTACGGCATTATGACGTCACTATCGTTGAATAACCTGCTTTGGTTACACAACACTCGTTGAATAACTTTCAACTTGTTACACAACACTTGTTTCAAATAACCAAAATTATCTCATGAAGATATTCAGAACACCAATGTAATAAACTGGTAGACACAACATGGTGATTCTAGCAGGTGATTAGAAGAGCGTAGAGGTCTAGATTGTTGATAGATGCTTATGAACTGTTTCAGGCAGAGAGGACTGCTTTCATTGTACAAGGCCTTGTGGGTCAAAAAAGAAGAATTTTGAATGCAACACGCTGTTGTATATAGGTAAAAGCAATGAAGAGCTTGCAGGACTGGATGTGGTCTGTGCCTTGTATACTGGTGATCAATCTGGATGCCGAGTTCTGGAGTTTTTGAAGACGTGGCAGCAGCTTTTCGGCCTTTGTTGGCCTTTGTTAACGCTGTACCAATAGCAAGACAATGTATAAAATACCCTGATGATCACTATGTTGTGAAACCGGTTGGTAATGAACTTATATGAAAACAAATCTTCAGTTTGTTATTTTTAAATAATTTTTAATACATAAACCATGAACATTTAACTTTTACATCTATATATATTTTGCTAATCTTAGTGCCTACCAACAGATTAAATCACCAAATCATAGATATATACCTCACATATAGATAAATGAGCAAAGAATTGTAATCCCCAGTTCACAATCTATAAATGTGCACAGAGAATGAAAACCTGAGGAAATAAAAGAACGATTCCAAACATCAATATATCATTTTACTTCAATCAATACTTAGTTGAACATGATGAAAATAACACCGTTTTAACTCTTTGTAACTCTGCTCAGTTGTTTATCGTTTGTTTGATGGTTTGATCCCTTCACAGGAACTGAAAAAATAAAGTATATATTATTTGTATTGATAAAGATTCAACAAGACCAAATATATTTATTAATGACAAAAATAAGCGTAAAGTTTATTCAGTTGAAAACGTTCATGTCAAAAGATAAGGTGCATATCGAAATGTTTGTGCTAAACCTGCAGGTGTTACAGATTTTCGAAATGCAATCAAAGAAACTTTAAATTCTTATTAACAAAAATGTACTTTACACTAACTTACAGTGACAAGACTAATGCCAATTATGAAAAAATAATAAATCTTTCAATTATTTAAGAACCAAGATAGATTTCTGCAGGTGTGTGCAGGGCATTAATCTACTCTAAAGAGGCGACAAGACGTGGTCATTCATTCTATATTTGAAGTATGTTTTTAGACTTTTATAGCCTTCATAAATTATATCTTAAATGATGCCATATTTTAAGACTTGATATTTATATGATGCAAAGTGTCAGTTATAACCTCTATATGGACTACATTATGTTATGTTTATGATATATGTTAAGACTTTATCAATCCCACCTGCGGATTTGTCACGTTCCTTGGCAATTCTCTTTCAATTTTAATTGCCCAAAGTAATGATAGAATAACCAGAATTACATCTGAATATTTACATGATTGAGTAATGTAGCTTATCATATTGTCTCAGGACTGCTTTTAATTGATACTTCTTGTTAAATAACATACATCTATGAGAAAAGAATTTCCTCTTTTGCTTCATGTCGAATATGAAATCAGAAAGTGACAGGGTTCCTATCTCTGGGGGAGGAATATTGTAGTGTCTACACCAGTTTATACAAATTTCACTTTAATTCTCTAAATTATATGGCTAGAATTATGTGATATTGGGGATTTGGGGATAAGTAAGCCTGGCAATAGTTAAAGGCTGTTATAAGCTTATATTTAAGCTCTCATTACAACATTTTCTTACGATTGTTCTAAATCTACCTTGGTCAAGCTTAAGATTTTTATGGTGGTATCAACTTTTTAACATATATAGCATTTTAACACAACTGATTATTTTTGTAAAATATAAAGATAGAAAAGTACAATTGATTACATAGGAATTAACTTATGTGAAATTTAAATGATAATAAGAATACTTTAGAACCTATCTTAAGCGCGCTATTACCATGCTAAAAACACACATATTCTATACATGTTCTAAATAAACAGCCACTTTGATTGCAATAAAGCACTTCCCTCGACGATATGGGTGCATACATTCCTATTTTTGGGTACCCATTTATACAGCTGGGGGACTAAGTGCAATTGTGCTTGCTCGTATGATTGAGATAAAGTCCAATTCATTACAATTCAAAACGTGTTGGAGCAGAGGGATAACTGAATCCAACCATAAAGTTTGGTTTAGTAGTCTTCACCACTTTCACTGTGAAAACATCGTACTGACATTAAATATTTTCTACGCAAGCAGTTCATTCTTTGGTAAATTATAACTGATTTTGTGACAAAGATGCGTGAAGTGAGGTTTAATTGTATAGTAAGGTGCTATTTGAAGATTCGTTTCTTACCAAACACTTAAGAAAGTAAATGAATTGATGTTCACTTCCTACAGTTATGTTTTAAGAATTAAGGAACTTCTTTTTGGGGTATTAATTTCTATGAGATGGTTTGGATATCAAAATTCCTGCAAATCATTTTTAAATATTGATTGTATATGATTTTTATACAATTGATGATGATTTGAATAAATACAAACACATTGTTGAAATATTTCAATTGAACTTCTTTTTTTGACTAAAGGTATGATGACATCATTCTTTGGGTTTTTTGTGTGGATAAAATGAAGAGGCAGTTATGGCAAAACGAAACTCTCAAGCATAATTCAGTGTTCTTGCTGATTAAGCACATCCAGTAGTATTACATGACTGTGTCCTTGTTTGTCAAAGACACAGCATTCTTAACAGTTAAAAGTGAAATAGAAATAGACACTTGCAAGAAATGGAGAGTATAACAACATTGACAATATTACATAAATGTAAAGAATGATATCCGATTTTGTGCAAGAAATCTCGGCAGGTGCCATAATTCTTCAGTAATGCATTTCCTGCACTTCCACTTGAACAGCTGAGGAAAAACTTTAATTGAGACATTTTTACCATCAACATTGCAAAGCTAAGTTGGTTTGATTTATTGATTATTAATGTTTTGCATCATTATGGAATTCGTAATGGATGCTGAAAACGTTGATGAAGGTTTTCAAACCGATATGAGGTAACACTATGGGTGATTTGAACATCTTGGCATTTTACAGAAAGTATGATGAATAGTTATCAAAGTTGAAGTGCTAAGAAATACATAAAATGTTTATAACTCTGAAATGAACAACTATACTGAAATGAACAACTATACGTCAAACTGAACGAGAACGGCTTATTTATTCATTGAGCATGCAAAACTAAACTCACTTTTTTAAAGTAACTTAGTCATGTTTTTGATTGCATGTTTCTTTATGTTTCATTAGTATTTGTCATGCATTTCTTATAAAGCTTTTTTTATCCCAACTTGTCCAAAACAACATCATTTTTATATACTAATTACAGCTAAGAAATGACACCAACTTCGATACTCAAACTTAATCCTGTTGTCAGTGAAATGCATCTTTGAATCCCTGCCAGAGGCACATGTGTTGTGAAGTACTCACAGTTTCATTCAAAGAGTACAATATTTTTATCATTATGCCTGTTCAAATACACTAGGGGCCCTGAAATAACTCTTCATAATGTTCTTAGACCAGAAAGTTTTGAATTAGAATCTATACACAAAGAACTTAATTAAGCACCACCCATTTTGTAAAATGAAATTGGGAGTTTTTTTAATATTGTGATATGTTTGATGTATTGACAACTCTTGATATAACAATTGCCGTCTTATGTACTAGTTAATTGACGTAAGAATCCTTATAATACAAAATAATTGACAATATGAGAAAAAATGTGAGACCACTGAAATTTGGCAAAATATAAGTATTGTCTTTGGTGAGAAACCACGCATGAAACCTTGGATTTTTTCAATCAAAAATAACATTTTTGATCCCTAGTTGACCTTCAATTAGAGAAACCTTTTTTATCATGCACGATAAAAGCCTAGCAGGACATTGAATGTTCAGTACTTTTTTCAACCATAATAGAGAAAATTTCGAAATTTTTGAAATCTGTGAGTAAATTTGAGATTCTTTGAGTTGGACTTGTGGGTCAAACACTTCTTCTCCCTTTAGATAAGCCATTATCTTAAAGAATCGCAAGTTTTTTCTTAGGGAAGCTTTTTTGAAATTTGATATTTGATAATTTTGTGATTTTGAAGGCTCATACTGCTCTAACGACGAACATTTCCTTACTTAGGTCCTTACTGAAAATTATCAATTCAGTCAAGAGGATAATTATTATCATATTGCAGCAAAAAATATTTACTTTCATTTTCAGTTATAACTAAACTTGGATTTTCAATAATACCAAGTCGGGGGAAATAAGTTATCAAGAGACAGTGAATCGTAAATTGAGTGAAGTTTTCATTTCTAAATGATCATTCTATCGAAAAACCCTAATTGTTTTTCTGGAACTTTGTATGGTTTATTAGCAGAAGCTTTTTTCTGAAAACATAGGGGAGTGCTTAACTAAGTTCTTTGTGTATATATACTTGCAGTTGCAAGATTCAAGGTCAAGGTCATTTATAATCAATATATTTTGCCATCTCCATTAGGAAATGTTTCGCGTTTCTTATATGACGTCTTGAAATGTTCTGTTATTCTTCCGAGGTTCCCCCTAGCATGTTACATAAGCAACCAAGACAAAATGTTGTATCTCAGATGGATGTGGTAATAAAAATATTCTGTACCCAGAAAAATCAAGCGTTGCTAAATGTTGTTCTAACCAATCGAAAACCGTCTGAAGGGATGATGGTACACATTAGATATCCTTGCAATCCTTGGTTGTACTTGCCACTTCAGAAATGGTTGATGGCATTTTTCTGTTGAAATTCAATTAATCGAGGCATAACTTTACTTTAAAAATCCCAAATGACAGAAAACGCTCGAACAACCAGAACCCTGGAGTTTAATTGAAAATGTTAAAATTTTGATTATTTTATAATCTTACCCAGACAAGTAAACCATTTCAAGCAAACCGATTTGCTACTGATACATGCATGAATGCTCATTACCGTTGATTTTGTAATTATACATACACAACTGGTTTCATGTTAAGGATCGGTCTTAAATTTATGATGCAAAACAGACAAAAACACAGACACAGACAGATCAGGTTTTATTGCCCGGAATATACAGGTATGGTTAATTCTTGACTTATTCGAAAAGAGTTTGATTTACTGATGTAGCTTGTCAATTCTGAGTCACAATGTCAAGAATAAACTCCTACCTCTATTCTAGGGTGGTCTAACCCTTCAATGATATGAAACTACGGGGTCAAATTACATAATATGCAAACACCGAGCGAAATAAAGATTGATATATGATGACTAAATGGATTTTGGATAATTTATGTCAGCAATTACTACCAATACATTTAATCGCAAAACACCAGTCGCAAACCTAATGTGATTTTGACTAAGAACTAACGATGATCAAACACATTCATTAGGTTAAAAGTCAATATGAAATTACCAACTAGTGGTTGCAAGTTTCGAAGAAGCAAGTGCAAGTTTTAAATTTCGTTTTTTTGTGTCAAATTAACTATTTTTAGTATTGAAGTGTAGTGTTTTTCCCTTGTTTTTATTCATATATGATGCTTATTCAACTATATACATGTACCAAGTGTTTTGTATTGACAAAGGCAATGCGCACTGAATCGTGAACAGAAAGCTTAATTTTTGATGTTCAGTATTAGCAGAATCGTTTTATATATCAATGTGCAGTTTTAAAGGGGCAGTAGCACGTTTTTTGATAATTTTATATTCTTACATTTTCCTGATAATTGTAAGTTTATGTTTAATGTATTATTTTGACAGTGTCAAAAATCTCATTACACAAGCCAATCATCCATAGTCAGAATACAAAGTATGAAGATTTACATAAAATCCATTGGCGGCCATTTTGTGTGAACACCTTTAATTCATTTTGTGTAAGAAAAAGGAATCCCATGACTAAACTTTACGTTATGTAATTGAATTATGACTGCTCCATTTAGTTTAAATACATTGTCTTTCAATTGGAACTATTAATTTTCATTTTTCTGACATCACCTTATATTTCCCCTAAAAACGTGCTACTGCCCCTTTAAGAGGATACACTAATCAGTTTGGAAAGAAGTGTAGTGTAGAGAAAGAGTGCATTTAGTTTTACACATCTTTGACAAAAATCCTTCCGAGTCTCATTATTACAGTCGCCTACATGTCGTGCGAGTCTATTGCAACACAAGTAATAAAATCAGAGAAAATTGTGTGTTAATACTCCTTTTATCCATTCTGGTTTCTGTAACACAACATTAAAAAAGATTGAAGTCTCTGCTTAAATATCATGAGCCAGGTTTATTGGCCTTATCTCATCGCATCATGATATCTTTAGATACAAATTATTATTTTAAATCTTTATTTGTCGATATTTTAGTTTTGTACATACATGTATCTTCATAAAAAGTGAGTGTTATTGTTAATGTTCTCTTTGATATGATGCTGGATTTCGACATAGAATTAATATAGATCATACTTTAGTTTCTTAAGATTGTTGTAGTTGTTTTCATTATCATCAATGCGGAGATAAAGCATCGACGTGTTAATTGGAATGCCATAAAAACTTTAACAAGTTCATATATTGATATTTTTTTCAAAATACGAAAGAATTGCCAATTATTATTTAGAAATCGATATGTTACATTTTTTGAGCAAATGACTTTTTGTAAAGAAACATTTTTCGTATTTGAAATCAAAATGTACAATTGTAGGAAATACCAAATTATGAGAAGGTTAACATCACCATGAAGGTAAAGAATTGTTTAAGCACACCTTGGTATCGATTCCCTATACCTCTTTGAACAACTTTCATCTCGGAAAATATTGCAGAGCACACTAACAACAAAGATTATGAATCATTAACTATTGTACAAAATGAAGTTATGTTAAGATAGCTTTATGCCAATGACATCGTCATTTTATCCTTGTTAATCGATAGTATGATGGCTAGAATAAATTTGAACAACTAACCCGAATTTTAGGTCAGTTATAATGTTGCAGACTACTGGCAGTACAATGATAGTCTACAGACTTTGTAAACGCAATAAACCAATACATTAATGTATTGTCAACAATAAGTGTTTTAATGGTAATGAACATGAGTACAAAGACAACAGGAAGTAAACCATTTACTATCATCATGTTAATTTGACACATACGCGCTTCTTTTTCAAAATAGTCTATATCCAAATAAGAATGCATGTTTCTAAATACCTGTTTCCTTTTTGAGTGAGTATATATGTTGTCTCGCTTGTGAAATGATTTTCTCTTCTCTTTTGTTTTGACTAGTAATATTTCATTCAAAGTCATGAAGACAAATATGGGAAATCAGAGGATAGGGAAAGCATGCACATAAAGATGACAGCTTATTTGTAAGTCCTGTCAGTATGTTTGAGTGGTTGTTACTAGACAATATTTGCTGCTTCGCGGTACTTGAGGTGTGCGACCAGTCGGCACATGTTACTCTTGACCACTTGAGCTGTGGTAGCCTGATTTACTCTGTCAATTCAATTATATCCGGTACTAAAAGGCCATGGTCCTTGCAACATCATAGTTGACCACCAATGTCCATGCAAGTGTAATGGGCATGCACATGAACACAATTAAGTTTAATCTATACTGTGTTTTAAGATATTAAACTTTAATGATTAACAAAGTGAGAACATACAATCGATGCAAATAATTTGTATGTACAAGTTTTTAAAGGCATCATAAACATATAATTAAGGATTAAATATTCTTGAAGTATTCTCACATTGTTTTTGAATATGTTTTTCAATAAGAGTCAAATGATGTATTAAATTATGGCACAATTATAATATTACATACACATCAATATAAACACATATTTGCAGTAGTTTGAATAAATTAATTTACACTATCATTACCCCTGCTTGTTTAATATGTTGATAATCTATGAAAACAGGCAAGTTTATTGTTTTCACATGTTATATTAAAATAATTTTTGGACATTTTATCATCGTAAAATTTCTTTTAAAAAAACACACACTTTTACAGACACAGTATTCTGTGGACGATAATTAAACTCTTGTTCTTATCGTTTTGAAATAAAAAGGACATCAAAATTTCGAAGTATTTGTAAATAAAATCTTACATACATGTATGATGAATTCAAATGAAGTATGTTCTTTCTTTAGCCTGGCAGTCTAGTAAGTTGATTCGGCTTAGAACATTTCCATTAAATATCATTTTGAAATTTTTCATTGATTGTCTACTTACTAACCAAGGCTAATTTGACAGATGTAAATTAAATCAAATGATGTGTATTAACCCTTTTTAAAAAAGTTTGACCAAATTCATATTAACTTATTTAGAATAAAAAAAAATAAACAATGCCAATACATATTAATTATGACATATTCTCAACATTATGACATTGTAACAGTGTAAGATGTTTACTTAATGTAAGAAAGTTCTTAATACATATATAAAACTTTTGGAAAAAAGTATGTAAACACAAATATTCGGAAATTTATTAGCTTTATTTTCGCTTCAAATTGAATTTATAAACAAGTAAAGATATATAAAGAATGCCAAGTACATGCAAAATGAATGTCGTTTTTAGTCCTGTCCTTAATAGCGAGTTCGGTACATCAACTATAAAGTTCAAGAAAGAAGAAGTACTATGTTGTATTGTATGCACACAAAAAAAAGATCTTTAGTCAATTAATCTGAAAAATGCATATTGCATTGCATTACTCTGTCATCTTTAACTAGAGGGAATGATGAATCAATAATGTATTGCACCCACCATAAACGCTTTCGACATTTGTGAAACATACATGTAGATTGAATTCAGCTTGTAGGTTCCAGATTTCCCTGAAATCACTTGACGAAGTAGGCTTACTTGATCAAGGTCAATATTGATTATCATTAGATCACGTCTTGACTGGTAAGATTGGGTGTCATTTTGTCTTGACATTCAGTTAACTCTTGGACGGAATGAATTGATAGTTTTATTGATATTCAATCCTTGTAGGAGTGGTCTTACGTCGTAATGTCTATGATATGGATATAAGGTGCTTATAAGGATAGTCGAAGTATAAAGTTCTGTTTAGGCAACTTATACGTTGCAAAGGAAAAACTTGGTATTTAATTTCATGATGAGTGTTCTGTTAATGTAGGGGCACAACAGGCTAATGTGGATAAGACAACATGTGGTTAATGTGTATGAAAGGTTATATTACTAGAATTCCAGTGAATTGTAGGTGTGATCTCAGCTCAGATACATATTAAGGGTGGTCTGTTTTAATTAAAACTAGTTATTGCCATATAGTAAGTAGTAACGTGTGTTTTTGTGAGATTTTGTATGTGTTTTCATACCTTTAAAATCACGGAATGTTACATTGACTCGGTGTAATAAGATCAGCTTCCGTTTAAATTGAGGAAATTTAGATTGTTGTTTTAGGTGTTCTATCTGTAAGAATATATCAAGGAAAGAACTAATTAGCCAAACATGTCAATTTACAATAGGAATGGGAAAAGAATGGCAAAACATTAGTTTGACGTAATTTGATTTTTGTAAGGGCAGAACGGTTTGGCCTTCAAGTGTTAACTGATATCACATCATGAGTTCAGTCAATAATCTTGCTATTTCTACACAGCTAACTGCTGCGTCACTTTCTGGACTCACTGAGTTGTAGTGTCAGGCTATTTACTTCAGTTACAAACCATTCACTGTTTTTACAGTGTGCACTCAACTCATGAGAAGGGATATTCACGCTCAACTAAACCATAAATGTCGGGAGAGCAGACCAACCACACTAATCAGAGTGTTGATATTCTTCCAGACAAGTGACGCGTCTCTTCTAATATTTACAGAATAATCTATTAATTCATACAACTTCTTTCAGATGAACATTTTGTACTTATTAACATATCCCTTTAACACTTTAAGTATAAACATTTTGTACTGAATAAAAAATTCTTTTTGATGCTAGATAGGCATTATTCCTTCAAACAGGGTGAAATGATATAACCGATCATTTGCTTATGTTTTCTTTGAGCGACTCCTTATTATTTTTGCATAAATAGATATATTCAAGGATCGAACTGTTGTATCTTGATTCCTGCCTAGAATACAAAGTAGTAGTTAGGCTCATTGGGAATGTCAAATTCTACTGGATAATTGTATTTATGAAATAAAGCACTTGCAGTGAATGAAGAATTTAGTTTCTGCTGGCGGATCATAAATCGTTGCAAACATCAACCTTTTAGCAAGTGCAAAATGATATTCGATTTTAATTGGCTTGAGGACTTAGGGCAAGTATTTCTGACACGTTTCATAATTCACCAGTAATACATTTCCTCCACTTCCGCTTACATAGCTGATGAATACAAGCATAAATTCACTCATTTATGACCATCCTGTGTATTGATAAATTGATTGTGCGTGTTTTCAACATTTTGGAATGTTGCAAGTAAATACTAGGTGTTGATGAAAAAGGGTACAAAGAATTTCGAGAAGGAGCACCATGGCAGTGTAGTATCTGGTGATACTGTTTACAGGAAGGCTAGCCAAAACGAAATGACATTTTTATACTATTGATCATGAGCGTTCTATTTCGCTTTTATAAAAACACATAAAGTCGTATTAAAGGTATAAGTTGACTTCTAACTGACTGAGTGATGAGGACTATAACATGATTATACATTCGGTTATTTGATATTTAAGTAAAGACATCAAATATTCAAATTAGAGCCGCTAGCCAGTTGGTCAGTGTTCAGAAATGCAAACTTGACTGGTCCAGTAGACTGGAATGACTATGACGTGTGGTCATTCTCAGAGTTCATGTATTTTCCTGTTCCACTACCATTAACTTGATATACACGGTTTGTCTATCAACACAAAAACGTTATTACAGATACGGTCCATAATGAATTATGCTTGTGTTAGAACTCAGTCCAAATGTTGTCCTCCACAGTTCCTAATTGTCATAACTAAAATCGAAGTGTTTAGGGTGTCACTTGAAAGCAATCAAATTCAAAGTTAACATTTTGCATCTGACAAATGTTTGTAGCAAGTTAGCTTTTGTTCATATCATCACTCAACTAAGGTCAATATTTATATCAACCATCAATCTAATATTGTAAAACATGAACCGGTAAGATGTACAAAAATTTAGAAAAGTTGTAATGCTAAGATAGAAAAGAAAATGAACTTTGAAAGTGAAAGAATGTCTTAGATTTACACAGAATACATTCTTATAAAAATTTGATTAGATTGAGGACAAAGTGCAGCTTGTAAATCTCCATCCATCCTTACTAAAGTCCTAGATTCACTGTATACCAAATACAGTAGGAAATATGTAGATGCCAATTAAACTTATTTATTTATTTAAACTTTTTAGTTCACAAATAATGAACATTTATTATCATGTGATGCGTGTGTGTTTTTATTCAAAACCCTAAGTGGTTTGGACACACGGATCATCAACGTGAAGTATTTTTTTTTATCAGAAACAAGTGAGTTATTTGTCAAGAAATAGAATATTGATGAGATTCAAGTCTAAATGAACCCATGCAGTGGCGAAACAAACTTAGAATGTTGATGTTTGATCACAGCTTAATAGCAGACTTTTTATCTCTTTAAAAGGGATAGGCATTTAACATTAAATAAAAATGACCTTTACTGAAAAATGGACAGGAAGTCGAATTTTATCTGCAGGTCCAAAGGGATTAGCGCATTTTGCTGAACGTTGATTTATCTACTTTCCATTTCAAGGGCATATGTTCATACACTGTCTCCAATACGGAAACATGTTCTTATTTAGAATATGTTTTTTAGAATATATCAACATATTTGTACATGTAATAGAACAATAACCAACTCACTATTGGAAATTGGCTCCAAAATTATAAACATAATGTGGAACAAAGATATAATTGCTGAACATATGTCTTCTCTGCAAAAGTTATTTCCTGTTAAAGGCTATCTCGCAACCACAACAGATGATTCAGAATTGTAGATGTTTTTAAATGTCAAAGTTAGCGTGTTTGATGAATCCGGGTTTTAATTGGATATTTTGTTCCATGCAATATCTTTATAAATGTTAGTTAAAATCATTTCAACAAAACATCACTGTAGAGATACTCGAAACGAGGCTGAATATGTTCACTGATTAAAGTCCATTTTTCTGTTTATTATATTCATATAAAATAAAATATGAAACATTTCATTTTAACTTTTACTTTCTAATGCTAGTTTTATTAAAATCAAAACTCTCTTTCTCTAGTATGATACTTAATCATTTACTTGTTAGATAATAAAGCACTTTAAAGCATCCTATATGTAAAGATTCAAGTGCTAGATATACTACCTCGGGGAGGTCTTTTTGGTATTATTGTCTCATAGGGAGTTGCTTGACCAGTTCAAGAAAGGTGCACTTGCAGAATAAACAACTTGAGTAGACTGAGGACATACAAATGTAGTGTATGCAATGAGAAGGTCAACAAATACACAATAAGAGCCATCAGAAGAGATGGCTTAATCTCTGGCCCGACTGAAGTTTAATGATCAGTTTTAACATATATTTTGATATACTGATTGTGTCAATAATGTTGTATGCACACATGCACCTAATTTTGTTTGACTTTTAATAAAAATCATAAGTTTATGATTACCGCTTTAAGTTCTTTCTAAATAGTAAATGCTGATGTTATGCCATCGTCAAGTTCCTCATGTTAATGTGAAGAGAGAGGAAAACAACCATCCTGTTTGAATAGATATATGCTGTTTAATTAAAACATCTTCATTCCTTGGTGAGACACAGTTTAGCAATTAATGGTAATGTTGGAATGAGGAATGTCATTGAGTTTAAACTCGCCGCAATTTGAAAACATCAAAAGGCACATATGTAAACAGTTTCATTGAGCTATATGAAATATCGATATGCAAGGGACATATACATGTAGAGATACCATACAGTTAGCAATACCAACCAAATGTCGTTAAGGGTACCAATGGATTGATAGGTTCTTCCTGTTAAAAGGCACATTTGTAAAAAGTTTCATTGATACCATATACATAGCAATACCAACCAAATGTCGTTAAGGGTACCAGGTTCTTCCTGTTATAATGCAGATGATGGTATAGGGTTATCTGAAAGTCATGTTATCGAAGGTGGCAGAGGAATGACAGTCAATAAATATAACCGAGTGTTTGCTTAACACCATTAATTACATAATTCTGAACAATAACAATCTAACCCAGATAACTAATGATTTTCCTACTCATATATGCTTAAATAATTCAGGTAACCTTTAAATATTGACATATTGATATGATTGATGTCCCTATTAAAGAATTTAATCATAAGAGTCACTAATGTTGTTTCTGTAACTATACATTTGCAAATTATTCCTGATTTACATTGAAAAACATGTATGCCTAGTCGATCAGAATTATTGCGACAAACAAACATAAGTCTAGCGTCAGTGGAGAGGAGGATGATGTACTGCTGTAGCTTGTCATGGAGTTTGGGGTCATAAGGGCATGACTATACCGATACATGCAGATATATTTTTGGGATGGTCAATTCTAAAGATGCTTCCATAAATTGTTTTAAAAAGATGTCAAAGAAAACACAGAGGAAATATATAGTTTGATTCATGATCCAAAATGGATTTTAAAATGTAGTTACAAAATGTCAATCACTACATACTACTACATTTAACCTCCATGATTTTACTTAAAACCCACTAATGATGAAACACATTCAGTTCGTGAAACTTCAATAATATAACTCACCGAAAACAGAGGTTACAAGTATAATAAATTATGCATGAAGAGAGTTTTATGACGTGAGAGGTTTTTAGGTTTATAAACCCTGTACGTTTACAAAGAAATGTATATTTCAATAGCTGTCCTTGTGCAGCAAGTAAATCATCAAAGCATTGCATTTGATGTAATTACTTTCTGCATAAATGAATGAATATAAAAACATCGTATCATAAATTAATAGAGAACTTTATGAATATGGATGAAGATACCAGAATGCAGTTAATTTTATCTTAATTCAAAATTTTACGTGATAACATTATTTATGTTTGTGAAGTATCCTGGTAACACAGTTATTAAAATTTTCAAATAATGCTATTTGTATATGAATGTTTTGATGTTGGAAGAGAGGCCATGTGCATTGATCTTGAACAAAAAGCTTTTCCTTTTGATAGTAGCTTGTTTGTGTATCTCTTTATGTATTATCCCTATAAGTTCCACATTAATAAACACTGATCTCTCCGTAAGATGTTTTAGCATATACAAAAATGGAATACATTTATTAGTCTGAAACCAAATCCCTCATTATGTTGTTACAAACACCTCAAAGTCGTCCATGACAGTCCACATGCCTGCTCTGTATCTAGAGAATTGGACAGAAAACACTAACATGAGCCATTGGTATTCATATTTGAAATATTGGAATATTGATTCTTGTTATGTATTCTTGGTCATTTGCACAGGATTAAAAAATGATGATATTTTTTGGGGTTTAAGTAATTGCGTGTTCAGAAAACGCCTGGCATGAAATGCAATGACTTTTTCAATTTGTCTATAAATTGTGTATGAAAAGAACCATGTTGAAGTAGAAGAAATTGATCAAATCATGATCGATGAGAACATAAAGGTTGAATTAACTGGTTCTAATAACGCACAATTGTGTTCATTGGAGCCTAAGATGAACCCATTTTCTTTGATGAGCAACACACTAGCTATCTAAAACTCCGTTGCTACATGCCCAATCACAAACTTCAAATTGAGAAAAATAATTTAGATGAAAACTTATCTTCCTGTAGAACAAGATGTCAGATACATGTATAACAAATTCTTACTACATGTATGTCTTAATACAAACGGAATTATCATAGCAAAATATATATTGAGAGGCAATGAAAGGAATATGAGTGTGAACATTTGTCAATTATGGGGATTAGAATGGAATATGAAAAATTTCAATATTGGATTCAAATTGTCTCAAATGTCACTATCTTGAATAAATCAAAATTCGTTGAATATACTTTTAAAAAGACCCATATATTGCAAATATACATATCCTTTTAAGACGTGAGAGATTGAATGTGTTTGATTTCTTTCATCTCTGATGATTGACGGTATTCTCTCAGATTTTAGAGAACTGTGCAACAGAAATCAGCTTTTTAAAATCAATAACAAAGCTGATATTTGCATAAAGTATTGGTATGATAAATAATAAAGTGCCCCTTACCTTATTCTGAGACCTATTCTGAGTTATTCCTAGCTATTTCTGCCTATCCTGTTCAATATTTAACTGAACAATCAACCACTTCTGTGACTGCTCTGTAGGAACATGTATTACAGAAACATTTTGGAATTAAAATAACTGACACCTTTTTGCTAGAAACTAGTATGAAAGGAGGAAGTCGGTAAAGATAAGATGATGAAACTTGGGCTGTTTTACCCGTACTCAGACTCGTGATCAACACATAGTGATTGCATGGAGAGATCCTGATGAATTTGTTCATAATATGATAAGTAACTTAAACAACTTAACACTCTACATCATAATGTCAGTTTATCAATAACAAATTTGCACAATTTGCAAAATGCATGATTACTGTTTTGTAGACATATCGCGGAGCCAATCGTACTTCAAATTAAGTGTGTTATTTAATGATTTGGTTTCAACAATAAAAACCTGAAATGCAATTTGATTCCAAATTACGTAAGAGAGTCAACAGGCGACATTATCCTTAAACACTAAACAACTATTGAATGCAACATACTTTGTGTTTTAAGATATCATCATTTTTTCTACAGTTTTTACAGTTTTGAGGCATGAATAGATACAAAACATATCTTGATTCCTACGAGCAGAAGAAGAATTCATTTAATTTCAGGTCATTTGACATACTCATATTAAAAATAAATCATTCGCAATGAATGAACAATAAAGCTCCAGTTGTATGATCATAAATCGTTGTAAATGACATCCTTCGGGTGAGTGTTTAATGTTATCTTATTTTAATTGGCATGAGGACTTAGCGCAAGGAGTCCTTGCAGGTTTCATAATTCACCAGTAATACATTTCATTCACTTCCGCTTCAATAGCTGATGAAAATAACTGTGTATTCAGGCAATAATTCCATCAAGTGGCTCCTGGAAATTGTGGATTGATTTATTGATTGTCGGTGTTTTGCATCATTTACGAATACTTTGAATGAATCGTTTAATCTTTGGAAAAAGGTTAAACGTGACGTAGCCCCATGGCAGTGTTAATCCCGGATGATATTCTAATGCAAGCCAATCCATAACGAAATGACATGTTTTGAAACTACTAAGTGCTGTATTTTCAATTTGGAATAACAATGAATGAATTTCTAAAAAAGGAAAAGGTGATGAAAAATTTACATTTATCAATTCCAAATACAGTCAGTTCAAATACTCTTTATAGAAATAATGGATTTGCATGACATCTTAATGGTATACGATGCTTGAGATGTGTGGCGTTTGACAGCACAATAGAAACATCTCTTAATCATAGGTAATTTCACAAGGAAATGTGAAAGAGTGGGAACTTGATTCATGAACCGAGTATTCAAATACTTAAGATCTATACAATAATCGATACTGATCTACAAAAATACTGTTTGATAAAATTTGATTGCACTAGTTGTTGTAAAAATTCTTTTGAATAAATAATTTGCACAGATTGTTAGTAGATGAATGCCTCAGTTTGGCATAGCGTAAATACAATCTTTCATTGTTAACAAAAATGGTGGCAATGATTTCATACTAAATTTCCAAAAAACATTCCTGAAAACTTTGCTACCAGCAAAAGAGTAATTTTAATACATTTCGGAAGTTTTATAAACCTCATTTACTCTTGTAAACGTCTTCATTTAAATTGCATTATCTTCTGGTTCTGTATGAATAGAGAATAGAACAAATTTATTACATGCAATCGCATTTGGACAAAGAACAAATGCATTTAATATCGTATGACTGAGTAATCAAGACGATAAGATGATTTAAAGATGGTTATTTGATGTTTCAATTAATACATCACCGTGTACACAATCAGGCTGGAGGCGCTAGTCAGTTGGTCATTTTTTGCGATCTTGACCGGTCAACAAGTAATAAAAAGATTTTAGGAAATGTGTTGATCCGGTGCCATTAACACCAAAACGTATTATGAGACATTTTAAATAGTAATCAATGCAGTATAATATAATATGATAATAGTTGATGTAAAAAAATCTATGATGGCGTTTATTTGATACCTTGACAGTCAGTAAATATACAATCCTGGGGTTTCACTATGCCACACTTACCATTATTAAGATTTTGAATTGTGAAGACTTTCACTTGAAAGGCACTCAAATTCAAAATATCATATTGCACTTGTCGACAGTTTGTTACCATCAGGTGCTATCTGTTGCTTCTATTTATCACTGTGGTCCAACATAAACCAATATTTATATCAAAACCATTTGACCATCCTTGAAATTTTATTTGAAGTATTACAACACAATAAAACCTCTATTCAACCAAATTCAGAAGTTGAGTTTAACTCAATGGACAAAATTAGGGCATTCCCTCTTAACATAACACAATTTCTAAAACCATACATGCTAAATTTACATGGATGGAGATGACAGATCGAAAACTTATATGGCAAAATTCGTTCCAATAAGATTTTGTTTTAAGCATGAACATTTTAATCTAGAAAAATTTTCATAAAATAATTCTAACTTATTTGCCAGTTTTGCCACCTCTCGAATTCATTCAATCATAAACTTATAATAATCATAGGTTCTATTTTCCATGGCTGTGTACATTTCTGCTGAACCAATTTGTGATAAGGTTCGAAATGATGTACATGGTTTCTCGGGCATTACTTTTCAAAAACATAATTGTAATACATGTACATTCTAATAACCTGTAGTTTGGCTAATACGGTAAAATACTTTCCTGTTACATTGACTCTGTTTTAATGATATTTTCAGTTCAATGTTTGCTTTACAAAGTTTGTCGAAGCTACCTACAAACAGCACATATATCACCTGACTTGACAATACTAATTCATATTCAACAATTAGGCCAAAGTAGGTCATCTCCAAAGAAGATAAAATAATCATCAACTGTTCACCCCGTTAATTTGTAAATAATGCCCAAACATTTGAAAACTTTACTCCAACAAACCGATGTCTAAATTCTTTCAACAGTAATTGGTATTCAATTCATATAGCTGAATATTGGTTTCATATGTGTTTTTTATCAGATATTGTTCTCAACGATCGTATATAATAGGATCCAATAACAGTTACTTAAGATAGACATATTTCCACAATTTCCACAAATCACCTAATGAGTGTCCCGCATACTGAATCAAAATACAACATTGAACAGATGCTCAGGCCACGATGGATGATATACTTAATATTTAGCATATTTATGAATACGGGGTAGTTTATCCAATGTATAACTAACAGGATGGAAAATCAAATAAAGGTTAACCAATTTCGGTCCTTTTTTAAACTGTATTTTATCCAATGTAATGAAAGAATACTTTTCTTGGACGAGTAATGCTAAAGAGCTTGAATTTGAGCTCAGCATCAGCATCCTGTAAGACATGAATTTAAGACTTGGATGGCATACTTATTACCTTATTAAGCATTTTTTTCTTATGTTCATTGTTTCTTGTTAAAGAAAATGTTTGCCTAAACTCAAAAGGATATACTGCAAATGTTTAATGTGCTAAACGAATATTTGTGTTACATCTCTTCCGATAAGGTAATGGTTCTTTGTCATATATTATCGAACAGAACAGAGATGTAACACAGATTCCGAGTTCAGTATATTTATGAACATTGCATATAGTAATGCAATCAAAGACAACAATAATTGAGATTTGCCTAAAACTGATCAGAGTTTAGTATTTGTGTTTATTTCAGCCTTCAATCAATAAATAATGCGTTCAAGTGCAACTTCTGTCTCTTAGAAAGCTTAATGTTTGTCAATAATAATAAAATTGTACACTCATGTATTCTAGCATAAATGAGCATGAAATGTGTACCAACGGGTCTTCTTAAATTATGACACTACGACTACGATGATACTATCCAAAATTTCTTAATTTCGGTGAAATTTTATCGAGATGTTGGCGAGAAAATGATTTGATTGCCTATATTCCAAGTCGGGCCGCGCGAGTGAATCTAGCTTCTGAGCCAAGGGTAAAGATTAGTGGAGTTAGCGTAACGTTCGTACCCTGAAACAGGATGAGAGCCCTTTAAAGGAACATGTTGTGGTATGGTTGACAGGTTCATCATTATGCCAATATATATGAGATCCTGTTGAGTGCAATACATTACACTGACATGCCACAGCAGAGATAATGCCTACTCAAACCACAGAATGCACTGAACTATAAATGCATTTTCATGTAAAATGTGCTGTTTATTGGAATGTTGTCGACAAATGTTAACTTGTATATATCAATAATACATATTAACGTTCCATTGCTTATACTTTAAGCTTCTTGCTATTTAAAGTGACGTCCAATCGAGGAAAACAACTTTAAATAGAAAATTATAATTATATCTCAGGTCTTCATGTTTTTTCAATGGTGCTTGCCATGTTTCCATTTTCTGCTTGATCACAGAGTCTACAGAACTATAGTCAGTTTTCTCGTAATTTGTAATTCAAAAATCTCTTTCCAACGTTATTCAACTATATTTCTTTGCAATAAGTTTAAAGAACTAATGGGTACTGTTCTCATCGTCCTTGCAACAACCAAATACCGTTAATCACTGGGTAATTGTCTGAACTCACTGAGAGCACACAGTTGTATGGTCAGGCCATTTAGTGCAGTTACAGAGTGCACTCAACTCAAGAGTAAGGATATTCACGCTCAACTTACCGTTAAGTGTGGGGAGAGCAGACCAACCACAATAACCACACAGTTGGTATTCTGCCAGATTAGTATAGCGTCTCGTTTCATATTTACAAAATCAATTATTGATTTAAAATTCAGCAAGAGTAAAATTTCAATCTTTGTAACAAAACACTTTGCCACTACAAATATGAACAGTTTGTATTTCATTTTACTTCTCGATGCTAAGAATTAATGAACAGGTTGTATGTGATATTGCAGAGCTATTGTTTATGTTTTCTGTAAGAGGTTCCTCAAATTTTTAAATGAATATATATATATATTCCAGGATGAAACCTTTTATATCTTGTACGTATGATCAGAGGAAAAATAGAATTTAAATTTATTTCAGGTCATTGGATAAATGCATTTTTGAAAAAGATCAAAATTAAAACTTTAAGCTTGTTGGATCATAAATCGCTGTAAATAACATCCTGTGGTTGAGTGTTTAATGTTATCTGATTTTAATTGGCATGAGGACCTAGGGTAATTTGATCCTGACATGTTACATAATTCACCAGTAATACATTTCCTTCACTTCCATGTGATCAGCTGATGAAAAACCAGTAAAATCAGGAAACATTTCCATCAAGCGGCTCCTGGAAGTTGTGGATTGATTTATTGATTGGTGATGCTTTTGATCATTTTTGAAAACTTTGAATAAATCATTTAATCTTAGAAAAAAAGGTTACATTGTACAAACCAAATCGAGACGTAGCCCCATTGCATTGTTAATCCCTGGTGGTGTTTGTAATGCAAGACAATCCATAACAAAATGACATGTTTGAAACTACTTAGTGCTGTATTTTCAATTTAGAATAACAATGACTGAATTTAATTTGGAAAAGGTGATGACAAATTTAAATTTAGCAATTCCAAATACATTAACTTGTAATACTTTTCATAGAAATGATAAATTTGCATGACATCTTAATTGTAAACGAAGCTCTGAGTGTGTGACCTTTAACATTACAAGAGTAGCATCTGTTAAATATAAATATCTTCCAGAGGGAATGCGTTAGAGTACGAATTATATGAGTCCAAAACTTAGGTTTTTACTACAATAGTATGAAGTGGTGATACAAATCTGCAAATACTGTTGGTTAATAGCATTTTATTACATTGGCTGTACGAATTCTTTTAAAAAAGTAATGCCCGAATCCAGAGCTCGAGAGTGGTCATCACTGTTATTAGTTAAATGCCTCAGTTGGTCATAACATATATACATGCAAAATGAAATTGTTAACAAAAAGGTGACAATACATTTGAGAGATGAAATCCTTCAAACGTGTACTTTGATACCAAGGGTAATTGGATTACATTTAAACACTTCACCATAATTATCCTCTTGTCAACGTCTTCATTCAAATGCATAAGCTTCCGGCTGTGTATTATTAGAGAACAGAAAAGATTTAATTACATACAATCGTCTGTGGATAAAGAACAAATAATATCTTATTTAAGTTTAAGTTGGTTATTGAATATTTTAATGAAGACTTCACAGTTTACACAATCAGGCCAAAGGCGCTAGCCAGTTGGTCAACAAACTGTCCAGAAATGCGATCTTGACCGGTCAACAAGTAATGGACTGTGAGTTGCGGTCAGTCCTTGTGTCTCAGATTTTAACAATTATCTTGATCCGGTGCCATTAACCCGATATACACTGTTTGTCTACCAATGCCAAAACCTTATTATGATATATAATGAACAGTAATCAATGCAGTAAACAGTTGATGCAAGAAATCAATGATGATGTTGATTGGACACCTTGGCAGTCAGTTGATAAATTTTTTGTTGGTTTTCTTCAACATTTCTCTGTGCATCGACTAAAATACTGAATTGTAAAGAGTTTCACTTAATTTTCACAATAAGGGGATTTACTCATAAAGAAACACTCTAATCTTTGAAAAATTCACCACCATATATGCTACATGGATGCAGATGACAGATAGAAAACATGTATGGAAGCATTCATTTCATAAGATTTAGTTTTAAACATGAACTAATTTGTCACTTCTCGAATTAATTCAATTGTAATTCATGCCTGTGTAAGTTAATGGCGCTTTGTCAAGTATTATAATTTAGAAGGGGACCAAGATTTTATACAGATTCCGAGTTCAGTTTGACCTTATAAAACCTATAGCTTGAGTCTTGTTTTAATCATAACGTCTACTTAAGGTCCATTCTCACGGTGCTACTGGTAGTAACTACTTGTAGTTTCGACCCGAGATGCAACGTGAGAACACCCTAGTCGTACCAACTTTTACAAGGTCTCAACTTGTAGAAAGTGAGTTGAGCGAAATAGAAACTTCCCTATTTCAGTCAACTCGTCGCATGAAATTGACCAATGACAGGCGTCGAAATAGGAAAACAAGAGTTCTCTCCCTTTTGTAAACGCGGAAGCGAAGAAACAGGAACCGCACAGCAAGGCTGAAACTGAATTGTTTATTAATTATTACCTCAGCCAGGAATGCTTGTGGAATGTAAGCCACAAGCATTACTCAAAGCGTGACCTCCGACGAGCTGCCTTGTCCATGATCGCCCTGCAGATGCAGGAGAACTGTGGCCGCTCGATGACAGGTGAGTGAACTCGGAACATTTCTACTCGCTAGCAGACGACGGCTGAAACTAAATTTGTAAACAAACTCTTTTTATCATGTCTGATAAACGCTGACATTGCTGTGTTAGATAAACAAAACACAAAATATCGCTAGAATAGATCATAATTCATTGATCTACTGATATTTATTTTTAACCGTAGCATTAGGCCTATATGCATTGTTATTTATAACTGGATGTGATCTGTGATTTCAGATTGAAACGATTTCCATTTAACACTATTATGCTTATTTGATGGGTTTTTTTTGGCTGTGATGTACAATGTTATTAATTCACTGTTTGTGAAAGTCACCCTGGGTATTTTTTTAGTGGGGGGATTTTTAAATTTTAAGGGTGAATCCCCCAATCCCCCCCTCCCGGATTGGACACTGGTCGGTTTCGATAGTTCAAGTTAAATTTATCGGATTTTTATTTCCCTTTTCTTGTCGTCATATACACGTATTGCACAACACAATTAATATCAACAAATCTTTACCCATTATTGTCAGGGGTAGAAACTAACATTTTGATTTTCACTAGCCAAATAAAAACTTCCCTAGCCTGTATCTCCTAATGAGCTAACAAGTATAACATTGTAAGTTTTTATTACAATTGCAAATATTTTCAATAATCTCTACAAATACTATTATTTCATAATGATTCAGGAAGTCCCACCAGGCTAGAATCTAACATTTGCTAGCCCTATTTCATCATTTTTACTCTACCATTATTTTCTAATATCCTCAAAATACAAAAATCTTCAACATATATGACAAGAAATTTATTCAAGATATATAAAAGGTGTTTCAGGGTTTATTTTATATACAATGGTGGAAATGAAAATATCCATAGATATCTATAACATGTCATGACAAATAAGTATAAATGCCAGTATTTATTAAACATGTCATGAAGGTCAATTTAGTCAATTGATAAAATCATTACATAGCTATTTCATAAGTATCTCTTTAATGTTACAGCTGATCAGGTGTCTGCCAAGATTGCAAGCATCCGCACCTACTATGGGAGGGAGCTCCGCAAGGTGACAGGATCCCAGAAGAGCGGAGCTTCCTCCTCGGACCTCTACGTGTCCCAGTGGGAGTACTTCAGCCTGCTGGACCCTCTGCTCCGGGGTCAGGTCCAGAAAAGGCCATCAGTCAGCAATATGGTACAAATAATAGCTTCTGTTTTTCAGATTATTTAAAATATGATTAATGTGTTTGACAGGAAAATTTCAGTTAATAGTGTAAACTCACAGAGAGGAAAATAATGACATATTTAAAAATGTAAATATCAGGGAAATCAGTTTCACTGATTGACATGTATGATGTTTGCCAACAATAATAATGCTTTCATCACAGGGAAGTTACCTAGTGAGATACAGAGGTGTATTAAAATGTCTTTAAAGGTTTAAGAGACCAGACCAAAGTCAGTTTGCTTGAAGTTGACATAAATTTTGACCCCAAATTACACACAGGCGATTGTAATTCTGTAATTTAAGTAAACTTTTTTCTGGTCACTGGTGAAAAGAGAAATTGGTTAAAAGTACTGTATACATCACCTGAAACAGTACAGGTCAGTGTTTATTTTGTTACAACTTAACTAAAGTCTAATTTTCTTTTACAGTTGCTGACTGAAAAGGACACACCAGAGCCTGTATCAACTGCAACAGAGCATGCCATACCAGATCTACCAACATCTGAGAGTGCAACACCAGAGTGCAGCAATGCTGATCTACCAACAAAGGTGATAGCATGTATGCTAGTATACTGAACCTCAAAAGAAATGTCAATTTCCAGAAATATTATCAATATGTTACAAGTCTCTATCACACCACTGATATTGAGGTAATACAACAATATATAATAACTATTAACATTATTGACAATAAAAGTAACTGATTAGTATGAAAACAATCATAGTAGTCACTTTATTTTTGTGATATAATGAAATAAAGACCATCTACTGGTTAAACAGTCCTATATAAATAAAAAGTGTGTTCATCCTTTGTGTATGTTTGCAAATTCACAACTTCCTTAAAACCAGAAGTGACACTGCAAATTCAAATTTTACACCATATCCCAATGCCATTCTACAATGCCATTGGTAATGAAATAGTCTGCAAGTTCATCTCTCACTTGTCTAGCGCATGCTGCATTGTGATTGCCTCCTTGTTGTTGGAACACATCCATCCTTCTTTCCCCCAGCTATGTCTCACCTGGACAATGATATACAGTGTCACTTCTAGTTTTAAGGAAGTTGTGAATTGCAATGCTTGCCAAAACAATTGACACAGCCGTATCTGGTGAAACCTGAATTGGTCTCTAGAAAATAGGAAACCTATTTGTGAGAATGCCAAAAGCATTTTCAGAGACCCAACGTACTCTAGACAGGCGGTAATTGAAAATTCTCTTTTCAAATGACAAATCTTTCAAGGGGTAAGGTTTCATGAGATAGGGCTTCAGCATGAAGGCATCATCACCAACAACCACACTTGGAACTGGCTCTTGTCTCCCAGGGAGACATTTAGGTTTTGGAATGTTTAATGTGTTATTCTCCAAAGCCATGGAGAGATCTGAGTTGGCGTAAACGCCTGCGTCACCAGCTCGACCATTTGCCCCGACATCCACAAAGATAAATTTACAGTTTGCATCGACTAAAGCAAGAAAGATGATGCTGAAATTTTTTTTGTAGTTGAAAAATACTGATCCGCTATTGTTAGGTGCCTTAAGGGCAATGTGTTTGCCGTCCAGAGCACCGACACAATTTGGGAACTGCCACTTTGTCAGAAAGTCATGTTCAATTTGTTCCCATTCTTCCTCTGAATTTGGTACCTGAAATGTAAAACAAATAATATAATATTGACAATGACATATTTCATTATTTGACTTAAGAGTTAAGTCAGTCAGTAATATTCATGGTTTCATTTTACTTTTCAGTCTGTCACTCAAGAAAGACTTTTTACTTCACCTGCACCAAAGAAAAGGAAAGAGAGTAATGAGAGTGAAGTGAGTGAGTTGGTGTTTTACGTGTTTTGAACAATATTTCAGTTATTAAACACGTGGATGTCGCCATCTAAAAGAGAGTAGACAGATCAGAGAGAAAGGGATCGACAGGATGAGGGAAAAGACGGAAAGAAAGGCATAGTAAGAGATAGAAAGCAGGTTTTAGAAGGACTCACATTTGGTCTGGCTTCTACTCGTCGACCTGTCCAGCTTGGGTGACCCTACCAGGAGCATGTAAGCTCCATCTGGCATAGCTCTCGGGGTCGCAGAAGCACACAAACCACCACACCACGATATGGTAATGAGTCCAGTGGTGGCACACAAGCTGATGATTCAGACGCTAACTGACATTAGTGAAAGAAAAAATGAGAGAATCACTTCAGACTATGATTGTGATATGTTAAGTGGTAAACAAGTTGGCCTGGAATTGAGGAGGCTACCAAATGCAAGGAAACGCTTTGAACTAAAGATTAAAATTCAAACTTTAATTTTAGAAATGAATTAGTAAGCTTACTAAATGAATGAGTAAGCTTACTAAATGGACCGAATTAGTAAGCTTACTAAATGAATTAGTAAGCTTACTAAATTAGACGAGATTATCGCGAGATTGTAAAACGTATCGAATGTAGTATGAAGTAATATATACGATTTTGTTATCTACAGGTTGATACTACAAGTAGATACTACAGGTAGTTACTACAAGTAGCACCGTGAGAACGGGCCTTTAGGAATTACCATACAATGAACATGGTACAAATGTATATACTAATGTAATCAAGGACAAAAAATGAATATTGTCTGAAACAGGAATTTAAAAGCCTGATTAGAGTATTTTTGTTTTATTCGGCCTTCAATCAATAAAACAATGCTTCTATGTGCAGTTTCTGTTGTGAGAATAATTCAACCTTAATTTTGTCTCTGTGAAAAGTCGATTATAAATTGGATACTTGCAAAGCTGAACCTTGCAATTTGAGCTTATTTGTCTACTTGAACAATGACGCTTATGGTATATAACATTTCTCACTCAATCTTGGATAGAAAATTATAATTTGCAACATTCCCAGCACATCCCAACAGATAGGATAGCGATAAATTCATTCAGACGTGATTACCTTAGAAAGGCTGTGGTCTTCTGATACTAATAAAGTTTGTTAATCGCTTCCCACTGGGCAATTCCGACTGGTAATAGAATAACATTCTTCTTATAGGAGAGTTTTGGGCGCAAATCAAAGCAACCACTGTCCTACCGTCAATCACAGAAGGCATTCCTTTGACTGGTTGAATAAAACTATCTCTTATATACGTAGTGATGCTCCATAATTGCTATACCTTCTTTGATTTATTTTTTATCATGAAGATGAATAAATCAATATTAGTTTGAACCTGAAGACGAATAAACTTGAAAATCATTACTACCAAGTAACTTCAACGTTTGACTGTAAATTAAAAGTAATACTTATAACAGACTTACTTGGCAGCAGAAGCCACATATCTATATTACAACACAATGTATTACATTACTCAGCTTAATGAATCAAGTAATCAGAATTGTACATACATAGTACTTACAAATTAAGGTAGATTATGAAGTGCATTAACATTCAGATGTATACACCCATTACCTACAGAAGCAATACCTATAATTGTATTTCCTTCAAACAATAAATGGTAACAAAATATACAAACAATGCCAACATGGATACAAAATACATAGAATCTCACACACGCGTCTTCCTATATCAAATATATTAACACAAATTGATAAGAGAAATAAACTGAATTCAAAAAGAAACTTTGCAATTATAAAACTGAAATTTCGAAAACGATCGCATATTTACATTTTAATTAATTTTGCAATGACATAGTTGAAACCCACACTTTCAAGTTAAAAATTGAGCAATATTCATGCATTTTTGCAGAAATGGCAAAAATGTCATAATCGCGTGACGTTTCAGCTGGAACTTAGTCACGTGACGAAAAAGTTTGATAACTGTCCATAATAATTGTTTGTCACTCCAATACTGAAAAAAACACATTAAAAGTATTACACAGTATAGCAAAAATGTCGCAAATTGATCAAAAACAGCCCTTTTTACAAGAATCGGTAGTGTTCTTCATTTCAAATGGTAACTTGATCCGGCTATACAGAGAGGTTGTGATGATTGCTCACAACCCTAAAACACAAAAAACAGTTGTTTTTTACTGCATGAGAGCCGATATATGTGATATTAGACCACCGCCAACGTTGTCTCTTAGTGACGTCAGAAATAGCAAACATCAAAGGTCGGCATGTTGTTAGGTTCTTGTGCACTTTATGAACTTTGACAGATCTAATCAGAGCTCATCGACTGCTAAGTTGATAGCTATTGGTCACTAAACAACGAAACATGGCAATTTCATTCGAAGTTATAACGTCAGAATTGGCATGGAATAACAAGATATAATTGCGATTGTTGAGCTCTTATGGCTGGTTACCATTTGTACGACTCAAAGATGTGTCAATATGACAAGTAAGACTTGTGTCCACACATTCCCATTTATAGAAAAGCTTCAATGCAGACGAAATGTGTAGTTGAATCTGCTGACAGAAGACTAATTTAACGTTTGACATTTTTTTTTACTCATGGCAGATTTGGAAGTTATAACACTCGGGCTGCTCAAACCTGGTACTAAAGTATCACATTTTAGTACTTTAACGAAATTATTGCGAAAACATCATTTCAACGAACGTCTGAACAACCAAAATTTTTACCCCTGCCCACTTCAGATTAAATAAGTGCAAAACTGGGTTTTCCACTGTTAATTTTGAGTCGCTGGTTGTTTAAACAAATGATTGATTAATAAGGGCTTTGTATTAAATTTCTATCGTTTTTCATTCTTCAATCAGAATCAATACAAAATGGTGCAAAGTTTCTTTTGGAAGTCAGTGTAGATATCTGATGCCTGCCGATTTATCCTCCCAAATCTTTTTTCATCACGTTTGCATGAAAAACGTACATCTCAGAACACAGCATTAAACTAAAACTCAAAAGGGTGATGTCATAACATTGTGAAGTCAGTATGTTTATGACGTCGTAATATTGGACGTCGTAATGATTAAGGCATCATACCAGTATAACGGCATAACTTGATGATACCAATGGTTTGTGATGTAATTTATTTGGCGATTGCCGGCATTGTTCAAACTCTACTGCCACAACGATACCCCTAGGAGATATCCCTAGGTCTTCCACAATCATCTCCTGTGGAGCATTTTTGATAATGAATAAGTATACGCACATACAAAACATTATACATTCACAATTCCAACACACAAAAGGCTTTTGCATTTCACCACCTTGCACTGCCTCACACAAATTTTATCTTATCAACGAATGTCAGGTTTAATGAAATGATTGATGATGCTTTTAAAACGCATATCATTTAATTGAGTTAATCTAAATCGTCTCAGTTAAACAGAACAATAAGATAAACAAGCCCTAAGGTCTGGCTGCCGAAACTCGAATAACGTACTGTTGGAACGACAGAAAAAAACATATTATGCTACCCCTCAAATAAACAAATCAAATTTTGTGATAGTTAATGACCTGTGGACATAGCTGTATTACTCTTGCGTAAGAAAACACCCTCTCAGTTCATTAGCTTTAATCATGTAATGTTTCAAATGGAAATGCTCTAAATAAAAATAAGCATCAATCACTTAATATCTTATAACGATAATCTCTATTAGACATTCAAAGTAATATTAAGACAAAAGAAGGAATCAGATAACAACAGTCTCATTAATTTGAAGAAATATCAAGACTATTGTCAGTATGATGTAAACTCAAAACGTAATCAGGAAAGATATCATAAATGAATAATTATACAAAG
Source organism: Steromphala cineraria (assembly GCA_916613615.1). Classification (NCBI taxonomy): domain Eukaryota; kingdom Metazoa; phylum Mollusca; class Gastropoda; order Trochida; family Trochidae; genus Steromphala; species Steromphala cineraria. Next base: position 79,306,163 of record OU744721.1, read on the forward strand.
CATCGCACTTAAAGGGCCTAATGCCTAAAAAGTTTTTATAAGTTGTAATTTAAGAAATTTCGAAGCATTTTTGAAAATATTGCTAAATTGTTAAAATCACGTGACTTTGCCTTCAGAGAAAATAAAGCAACTCAGTATTCATAAGCCATCACAGTCATCACCAATGTGGACAGAAAAACCTTAAAATCAGTAAAAGTAGGACCAATAAACCGTTGGGCCCCAGAAAATTGATAAAAATGTCCAGGGATACCAACTTCAGAGCAATCGCTATAGTTCTGCTTTAGACAACGTGTTTTCAATAAACAGACCCAACTAATAACAGTTCTTTTGTACCGCATGAACAATTATAATCGACTGAATTAGAGCAACATCAGCGGTATCTGAGGAGTGGATTGAACGAAAAGAACTAGTCCGAATGGAGTCACAGCTATTCGATATCTAAATGGTCATACACTGTACATAGGCTACTAAACAGGAATACCCATAATCTTTTTTAAAATACGACAATTGTAAAATTGATTTGGCTTGTCATTGATTGAAGAACGCTTAGTCATTCAAAATGACAATCTTGAATTCATTTGATTTATGAACAAGCTTCAATTGAGGTTTAACAAATATAGTTCAACAGCCATCAAATGCCGTAAGGAAAAGCCTTCTAATTACATTCAGGTAAGGGCTCTTCATGTGTTTACAATCGTCTTGAGTATATAGTGGTTTAATGTTTAATCTTTGATATTATTTCTCATCTTAATGAGAGTTTGAAATTTTAATCTTTGAATTTGAATATCTGAAGCATACAAGCAGTTAGGAAAATACCATTTCAGTTTTTCTGTGATTTGTTGATTGGTTGTTATAATAGGCCTACCTTATCGTAAACTTCTATCACTTTTTTCTTTAATTAAATTAAATTTTACCTTTGCTGATGCCTTTATGTTTTTGGTAATATGTTATTAAATGTTATTAAATAGTCAATAAAAAATAAAATTTCCATACATGTAGTTCTACTGTTTCCTAATTGCAAATGATCCAGTAGCTGGTATTCACTTACAGATGTGTTTGATTCAAACAAGAATGACAATCAATAGATCTAAATATAGTTAAGTTTTCTGTCAATCTTTTGACAGGTACACTGTTTTACGAGACATTACGCTGTGAATCGTTTATTATCACCATAAAGATAAGATAATATAAATATTGATGTTGTTGCATCCTCACTGTATACTTGCTCTATACTAACAGATAGACAGACAGATTTATTCAATAAAGGGCCAGAGAGCCATAATACAAGAATTACACGGTGAATGGGAACATTTCTAATACATTGAAGTACATGATAAAGAAAATAACATGTATCATTTATAATATGGTCATTGTCAGATTTGAAAATATTTATGAAGTTTACAATGGGATCAAGATCCTTCATATATTTCTGTTAATATTGTATATATAATAATCAATTCTGAGAAACGCCCACACTTCAAGAAAACATGCTCTATACTATAAACTCCCAATCCAACGTGTCACTCATTCTCGTTTCTCATGTAAATTGCTTGGTCAGAGGGACTGCTGTTACAGGCAACGTGTTAATATCAACATTTTATGACTTGATCTGCCTCTGTGGGGAGAGAATGAACAGAAGACAGAACATGTAAATGTTGTATTTGTAATATTCTATAAGACAAATAGTATTGCCTCCCAGTATGTTCAGCTTATGATGCTATACATAAAGAGTACATAAGAGAATATTATATATTTTGTCGACTTAAAACTTTTTGTTTTCTTTGCTATTGAATTTTCTAAATAAACATGTTTTTCAAAAAATTGCAGTGTATAACCACCAAGCAATGATGTTAAAAAAGTTGTATATATGGACTTCACAGTATTGAAATAATGATCGACTGATTGATTAATATATTTACGGTATATGACTTCATTGGTTGGTTAAAAAGGGAACATTAAGAAACAATGCTGAAAAAAACCTTTTTCTGTGAATTATGTCTGTCTCCTCTTCAAGGCTATTTTATTTGGGAACGGAAAAATAAACCGTTATTTTCTTATTGTCAATTAAAGGCAAGGCATTCATATGTTTCAGAGAACATTCCTGATATTTATTACCCGGGAAACTAGATGATAATACATTTTGTCTGATGAATATTGAATTCATGTCCTCTCGTCATATCAAATTGCATTATTCTTGGGAACAAATGTTTAACTGTGGCTTAGCTTTTACAGAAATGGAGAAAAAACACCCACATGTTAAACAATACATTGAAAGCAGAAATAAATGCTGTTGTATCTCATTATCAACTATAAATGGCACAAGGCACACTTGATATTCTTTACAAGAGATATAAATGTTTGTTTCAGCCACTAAGAAGGTGTCATTGTAAGAATAGACAAGATTCTTGCGACATCCTGCATCAAGTACAATTACGAAGTTATTCCTGATCCATAATGACAACCTATTATCAGATTCTATAAACAAGCTGAAACAAGATCTCACAGGGCCAAACAAGCTATCACAAGATTCGTCTCCGTGAAGTTTATTGCAAATTGTTAATGTCAGTGCAGTATGTGCTTTTTAGTGATTCGCAATGAAATTGAAATATTTCCTTTGTATTCTTGTACTTCATTGCATGAAGCTACCTAAAGAATGTACACTGACTAAATTAGAAGTGGTGAGAAGGAATATTCTAAACATAAAAGAAAGGATTGTCGAATTCATATTATATATATATTATTCATCTTCATTGCTTTTCAATGCCATTATTTCACAAGACTAAATAAAGGCAACATTGCAAACTTTTAGATATAATATTACTATTTTTAAAGGAAAACTTTGTCCAAATGAACAATTCCTCAACACTTGTAGAATCAATTAGCTTGTACGCAAGGCTGTTGTAGCTTGTCAATAAAATTCATTTGTATTAGATAGTCCCTTTGTCGATTAGGTTATTGTCAGATATTTGCCCTTAGCGGCAATAACACATTCTTATTAGATTTTCCTTAACCTTATTAGACACGGTCAATGTGAGTTGACACGAGTCTCTCATTTGAATTCTTGTTAGTAACAATCATTTGACAGACAATGTTTCTTCAACCAACCAAAGAAACTTTACAACTTCATATGCATTAATGGAATTACGTGATATGATATCAGACGGTGTTTATAGTTAATACAGCTTAATGTCATACTGCTACCCTCGAAAATTGGAATTATATGTCCAAACCCCTAGGTCAACATTGGATGTTAAAATGTGAGTAATTCCATTCTTTCAAGTTAACTGATAAACCTTAACTATCAGATTTTGTAACAGTAAATTCGAAAAATATTTCCTACTGCCTTAATCAGGCCTTCGTAACCGAACTCGTAGGAATCTCAGAATAATTCCAAAATCATTTGATTATAACCTTCTTCTCATTAACTATCATTAAACCAAATTTAAAGGTTAATTTTCTTATCTTGCTTATTGAAAGACATTATGATCAGTGATGCATTGTCAAATCCATCTATTCTTTTAATACACGAAAAGGGACCTATTACTTTCTGCTTACTGTTTGACACAGCGGAGTATTCTTGTTTTAAGTCAAGTTTTCTATTAAGATGGTTTGCATTAAAGTCATAATAGGGTAGAGTCTGTGTGTAGATACATATATTGTCTGTGTGTGTTTTAATATTGGAGTTCTGGACAACAGATATGTTTACTCCACTAATGTTGTGCTGTAAAGACAACGGTGGTTTTAGCAATGTGATATTTCAAGCAAATCAAATACTCTTTCTGCAAAATGAATGCAATTACGAAATATCAATTAAATAATTTTTTAAATGTCACATTGTAAAATAACTATTAAGTTTGAGTAATGTTAATCATTACTTAACATGATCTCCAATGTTGATACAGTTGAACTGACAGTATAAAGTGGACTGACCTGTTTGGCAATGAAATATATGAGAGCTATCGAACATAATCAGAAGATTATGAAATCACTTCTTTGATATTTGAATTGAAAGAAATAAGACAAATTCAAAATGCTATAAATGTCTGAAATAAATATAAATGTCATAAATATCTGAACAATCCTACGAGTGATAGCATTTAGTTAACGGAAGACATTATCAGATATAAATATTTATCAGTGGTAATTGCATTAAAACTATTTGTCTAATGAATGGTAAATTAAATTCTAGTAATGTTTTGTGAGGAAATTCGAAAAACATTTGTAAAATTCTATTGATATAACGATCAACATGACAAATCATTACGAAACCATGAAAGATTTATGCAATCTATCCCATGAATAAACATTGATATTGATAAAAGGACATACATGTAGATGGTTATGAGAGTAGTTATTTGTCATTTAGCGATAATATCTATTCATTTCTTATTTCCATACCTAATATGAATTTATGGAGCACGTTTTTTTGCTTTATCTTACTGTGATGTATTACATATGTCAAATTGACTCGGTTGATCTCATCAGTCAAGCAAATGCATTCACATGTATATATTTTCTGCAAATATGTTATTAATTATTATGTCAGTTCAGTTATTTTATCTCCCTTTCTAGTTTTAGTTTATGTATTACAATTCAATCATGGTGTTGAAAAATAAAGGATTTTAACTTTTACTTGATTTAGTTTTTACATTAAGTTTATTTTATTTGAATGCCATAATACCATGGAAAGCACTATTTATCGGATATGATGTTGCAATCATTGATGATTACCACTAATCAACCCTTTTAATGTTTACAGCACAGTGTTTGACACACTCACAATCCCTTCCAGGCTCCTTGGTGCTTTCTCAATACCGGTAATTGCAAGTTTCCTTCAAAGCAGATGTTGACAGTAACCATACTGCTAGTAGTACCAGAATAGAATATGTTCTTCGAGACAAGCTTTACATGGGCTCATTAAATAATGATGTGACATGTCCAATTTCGTAGAGAGCTATGCAGAGAAAATCTGTTTCGAGCACAATAATCGCACTCAGTATTAAAAACCGTTTGATTACTTTACGATTACGATTGAATTTCTAGGACATTTAAACATTAAAAATGGGTTTGTATTTAACATGAAGTAAAGCATTTTTTACCTACATGTATCTTACAAACGTCATCTGATCTGTTTCATAAAGAAATAAGCTACCTCCGACATGAACTATCTACAAGTTTAACATTAAGTGCATAATAATTTCATTTTCTTTTATATTTTTATCTTTCACATATTTGCCATTTTTATTCGATTATTATTCCGTTTTCCTATTATTGGTCCTACAGCAGACAAGATAAAATAACCTTAATTAATCTGGCACATGTGTGTTACAAATTAATTTACTAGGAAAGAATATCTAACATATCGTTGTAAGAAAAATTGTTATTAACGTTAAACTAAAACGTTACACGTTGTTATCATGAATATGGAAATATTCAATGTTTGATTAAGGGTTAACACTACATGTATGTCTAATGAAAAATTTCTTGATGCAAATCATCTTGTATATCGTGATGTCTCAAATCCTGTACAAACTTAGTCAAAGAACTAAAAAAACGATTGATTGATAAAAAATGTTCCCAAAGAGCATAACGTGAATGTCATTCAACCTTGTTACCGGAATAAAAAAAAGCAAAATTGAGCATTTGCTAATGAGACTCATGCAAAACAACTCGACAATGTTATTGTAGATCAAGACCTTGTTGTGACGTCATGCATACATTTATATACATGTACATTCACCCTCAATGGAAACGATATTAATTGCAAAATTATTTAAGCCACTAATGTTAATAACATTTCATATGTATAATATTTCAAATTGCATAACCTCCCAATTCCAAATGCTCTTGCCCAAAAATCATTGAAACAGAAAGTTGTCACAACTTACACATGCGTATTATAGTCTCTCATCTGAGAAGCGCTGGTTAACCTAATTGCATTGTCTGAGCCCCAGGAACAAAATTACCAAGTTATAATGATTTTATCACAGTTGCCCTTTCAGCTAATGCCTCTCAGAAAGCTGATAACGGTATACTTTGGTCTCAATATATTATGCTCACTTTATGCTATTGTACCACTTTTAACGCTATCAGTGTCAATGAGTTTCCCAGACAAAAAACCTTTTGTTCCATGTTCATTTATGATGCATAAAGAAAAGCACCCAAGGGTTTTCTAATATCAAATCTATCAACACAAGTTTATAAAAGTAACAATTATCAGAGGCTTGCTAATTTTAGTTCTTTCAAAAACTAAGTTATTGATTAAAAGCTAAATCATTTACTAACTATAATGGGGGTGATTAGCTAAATGAAGATGAAGCACTACTTCATGATTAAGCTAATTGGCCCTCTTCAAGGTACAAGTCATCGGACATGTAACTCAACACAATTATTACATAGTTAAGACGATTTATAGACGTTGTTTTTCATTCAGTATAGTTTGTTGTAACATCCGAACCATATATCACAATTATCACATCAAGCTTTGCTTTTTGTTAAGATCTGTTTTGACGTTCTTTTTCATTATTGTAAGTTTGTTGTTACATCCTAACCATATATCAGATTACCTGGCCTTACCTTATGCCGGTAAAACCAATGCACTGAGTTTACTGGAGGTCTCGCTGCACACAAGGGAAACACGCCCCGGCCTTGCTATCAATTGGATAACCATATTGGTAAATGGTTATATCACAAGCAATGACCTTGGTCAATCAATCAGCCATGTTTGGTGTACAAGGTTAGATGAGAGTGAATATCTCAGCCTCGTATATCGGTCTGGGTTTATCATCTTCACCTGTCTTCATTTCTAATCAAGAATTTATAAATTGAATAACCTAATAAATGTTGCTTCTTTAAAGCAAGCAATCCTTCTTATTTGGTTTTACAACATTATTCAATGTGATGGATATACATTATCAATGGTGATGGTAGCTACGTATTATACATTCCGAGAATGGGCTCAATGAAGACATTGCAACTCTATCTGAGAATCATCAGAGAAATACCAGTTCTGTTGGTATCCACATTCTCACCCTACAGATGTGATCAAGTCATCAAATGTTGATACTACCTCTGTTCTAACTAGAACTAATCCGTGGTTTCCCCTGATGAAAAGGAATTGCACCACAATCAATTTAAATGTCTTAAGCAAAGACAACGCTTCTCACATGGAAAGGGAGGTTCATATCACAACACCTTTGCCATGATTCAGTTGCAAAAAATGACGTTTAGCTGATTGTGCAACCAACTTTCATTGCATACGATTAGGCACCTCACATTCTAGCCCACAAACTCGGCGAACATCAACATTTCATGCCTTGAATTGTCTAAATGTTTACCCCTTCATATGTGATTTATCTAATCTCGTGCTAACATGACAACAAAAGTGGCAACTTGGGTTTTACCTTTTCTTCTGTATGGTTCAAAACGTCACAAATGTGGGAGGGATATTCATTTAGGCTGGCGCATATGTTATATATATGTCGACAGATTTGTAGTAGAATATCTTCCGGAGTCGATGAATTTCCCAAGTGAGGAATCATATTTGTGCAGTAGACAAAGGAGATTGATAGAATAAGATTGGACTCAATTGACTTCAGTCAGAAATCGAGCAATAAAGGTCAGTCATTGTGCCACAAACTTCTTGTATGAAGAATCCTAGCAGTTCAAGTCCTTTTGTAAAAATACATTTCGTCATATTAATGAATTAATGTCATATATTAGTTCTGTAGTTTCTGTAACGCCGGAGTAGGCTGGGAATTGATTATTTAACCTAACCAAAATGAATAATTCTTGTTTAGAGTAATATTTGAATTAGAAGTTAAATACAAATGCACCAACATGTTACTTTTCTAAAAACATTATTGGCGTGTTATCATTTTAACGAATTACTACAGTTCTATTAACTTTCTTTACTTGAAAGAAAAAAGTTAGAACATGCTTCATCACTTACAAACCAACCAATAACGAACGACTGCTAAATAATCACTTGAGCTGACAGAGAGACACGTGAAGAAAGATGTACTTTTTAAGGTAAATAAATATTAGCAGCTGTATAACATCATGTGCACGCTGAACGGGATAAAGATAAAGAAATTTACATAATCAAACATAAACATTCTTAGGCACATGTAATAGATAATATGTAAATGTAAGAGTTATCAGATACATTTCAAAATTAACTTCCTTGGAATGTAGTCCTTGACCACTTACTTATTAAGGCTTACAAAATCGTGATTATTTGCACACAAACAACTTATTGATACAATGGGATCAATTCGTCTTTCAGAAATTGGAGTTGTATAACTGATGAACGATCATGGAATGGCTTGAAGGCAGATTCAAAATCAATTTAAGCTCAATAAGGAGAGTGTGTCTCTGTAGTGTCAATACCCTGGATATTTGGAAGCATTAGTCGACCATCAGATTACTCTAAATCAAAGCTCAATGCAAATAATTGTGAACAGTTAATGAGCTGTTGAATGCTTGATAAATTTTAGTTCTACTTTCACTCTGCAACTTTCATCTCTTATTTTGTTTTATGCTTTTACTTATTGAACGTTTGTGGTAAACTATTGACAGGTTCATGTGTGTTAACAGTTATTTGAATCCGTATAAGTCGCTGCGTTTCTGGTTAAAACTCCTATGGCGGCAATGAAAGCGAAGTATATGAGTATTTTGTTAGGTCTACTTAGGGAACTATCAATGGTAAAATACAGTTGGAAAATCTATACATCTGATAATAACTATCTAATACCAGAAACCAAGGACTCAATGTTTTATAAGTGAAGAGATCCTCAACTTTTGTTTTTTTAGCTTTGGTAACACTGTATTATTTAGATCAGATCAGATTAATTATCTTCACTGTTATTAAACCTCCTAGGTAGTATTGATTTTAGACTCGAAGGCAATTTTGATGTTGAATAGGGATCAACCTCTGGAAACCTCGATGCCCTGTTGGAAATTGGGATTTTAAATGGCTTTTCAGATATATTGTAGATTTCGGAGCTGTTTAAATTGATTATCTAAAATACCTTCTAAAAGAAAGTAAAACCACTATTCTTTGTCAAGTAGCCTAATGTATTAACACAAGCTTAAGTATAAGATTCATCGAATGAGTATGACACAAAAATGACAAAATCCTCAAAGTTGAAATTGGATTAGATCCGTTTTGAAAAATAATAGTGGAAATAATATTTTCCGTGTAAAACTAAATGTTTAGATTATAGGAAACAACATTCAAATGAGCTACCTCATCTAAGTGATCAAATTGACTGAAATTCATACCTACAAAGACACCTGATAACTTGTGAAGTTGGACAGCCGGCAGTTGCTCACTTATGTTTTGGTTCTCTTGGTTATGGGATCTTTACTTCAGAAACGTTTGAATATTAAACTGATTGGTGTTGTCACATGTCACTTATCATCCAAAGATAAATGTTTTAAGCCGTGTATTTCATATTCTCTCTTATCCGTGTTTATTATTGGATAGAGCAATTTATATATGAAATTCTGTACAACACTTATTTGCTCAAACTAGTTGATTCATTAATCTATAATATAAATTGCTTTATCGAATAGTTTTTGGGGTGTCATTATTTGACTTTGAATTATCTACATGCAATTGATCTAGTAGGAATGTTAAAGACTGGAGATGAATGACTGAGTTCAGTTAGTGATCTAAAATGCGTATAATGAAATTGATTATCTAAAATCTGTAGACTCTAGCTAATTAAGGAGCAACGATTGGTTTTCCATTGAGATATGTCAAACCTGGCTGACCAAAATAAATATCGTTTTAAAAGAACAATGCAGTTTAAAGGCATAAGAACAATTGACGGCGTCGCTGATTGCACAACTAACTTTAATTACCGCCAATCAAGTATCTCCCATTCTACTAAATAAACTCCGCAAATTGGAACAGAGGCTAGTTCAACATTTCATGACTTGGTCTGCCTCTGTGGGGAGAGACTGACACAAACATTGCTTTCAATATTCAATAGTTTGGAAATGTATTTAACGAAAATAATTTGAAACCACATTCAGAATAGTCAATAAACAGCAAAGGATCCTTTTTATTAGATCAGGTTTTAGAAAAAGAAAATTGTGAAAAACAAACTCATTTGTGATGGCCAATCAAAAGTAGAGAGACATTAAATACGGACTCAAGTTAAAGCCCTGGATTAGATTTGGAATCGTTGATGGAAAACTTTACAGTTCAATTTTCGTTATAATGTCCAATCCCAACAGAACATAGCTGAGTGGTTGAAACGTTATTCCTTTCCTGAGTTTGTTCAGCATAAGCTCCAATACATCTTTATCAAATGTGACACAAACAAGTTACTGGGAAGATACAACTAATCATCCAGGGCTACTGTGTATTTCTCTCGGATATTTCTTTCTTACAACAATGAAAGGTTTTTATTATTTTAAGTGTATGAAACCACTTAATCAATGTTAGATTAAATAGTACACTTAATCGATAGATGTTATGTTGGTTTCAGATAGCCTAAACAGATAGTGTGTTAGTGAATTGAAAGAATAAATAATTTTAAAAAAACCACTCAATCCTTTCATTTTTGTAATTTAAAACTATCAATAGTTTCGTTTCATTCTTTACACATAAAACCATCGTATGGTCATGGTCATGTTTTACAAATACCCTTAGTTTTATTGCAAGATTAACGTGTGGAATAATCCAAATAATGCTGAAAAGACGTTAAATCAATTGCGAAAGTCCCTCTCTTTACATTCAGTAATTTCATTTCAAAATTCATTAAATGTTTAAAATAAAAAGATTTGTTGAATTATTTTGTATTTGGATTTGACCAATTTTGTAAACTCTTGTCGTCATAGCATGACAACATTATAATCAAATGTCACTGAATTACAATGGTGTTCGTAACCCGACAGTCAGGGCATTTCTTAAACGTGAACGAAGATTAAACCTTCAAAACGTCTAACCTATTTTATGTATGTAATATAATAACACTTGTTTCAAATAACCAAAATTATCTCATGAAGATATTCAGAACACGTGTGTAATAAACTGGTAGACACAACATGGTATTTCTAGCAGGTGATTAGAGGAGCGTAGAGGTCCAGATGGTTGATAGATGCTTATGAACTGTTTCAGGTAGAGAGGACTGCTTTCATTGTACAAGGCCTTGTTGGTAAAAAAAGACGAATTTTGAATGCAACACGCAGGACTGGAGAGCTTGAAGACACGCAATGAAGAGCTTGCAGGACCGGATGTGGTCTGTGCCTTGTATACTGTTGATCAATCATGATGCCGAGTTCTGGAGTTTTTGAAGACGTGGCAGCAGCTTTTCGGCCTTTGTTGGCCTTTGTTAACGCTGTACCAATAACAAGACAATGTATAAAATACCCTGATGATCACTATGTTGTGAAACCGGTTGGTAATGAACTTATATGAAAACAAATCTTCAGTTTGTTATTTATAAATAATATTTAATACATAAACCATGAACATTTAACTTTTACATCTATATATATTTTGCTAATCCGAGTGCCTAAACAACAGATTAAATCACCAAATCATAGATCTATACCTCTAAGCGCACATATAGATAAATGAGCAAAGAATTGTAATCACAATCTATAAATGCACACAGAGAATGAAAACCTGAGGAAATAAAAGAACGATTCCAAACATCAATATATCATTTTACTTCAATTAATACTTAGTTGAACATGATGAAAATAACACCGTTTTAACTCTTTGTAACTCTGCTCAGTTTATTTTCGTTTGTTTGATGGTTTGATCCCTTCACAGGAACTGAAAAAATAAAGTATATATTATTTGTTTTAATAAAGATTCAATAAGACCAAATTTATTTATTAATGACAAAAATGTATTTAAAAAGTTTATTCAGTTGAAAACGTTCATGTCAAAAGATACGGTGCATATCGAAATGTTTGTGCTAAACCTGCAGGTGTTACAGATTTTCGAAATGCAATCAAAGAAACTTTAAATTCTTATTAACAAAAATGTACTTTACATTAACTTACAGTGACAAGACTAATGCCAATTATGAAAATATAATAAATCTTTCAATTCTTTAAGAACCAAGTTAGATTTCTGCAGGTGCGTGCAGGGCATTAATCTACTCTAAAGAGGTGACAAGACGTGGTCGTTCATTCTATATTTGAAGTATGTTTTTAGACTTTTATACCCTTCATAAATTATATCTTAAATGATGCCATATTTTAAGACTTGATATTTATATGATGCAAAGTGTCAGTTAGAACCTCTATATGGACTACATTATGTTATGTTTATGATATGTGTTAAGACTTTATCAATCCCACCTGCATATTTGTCACGTTCCTTGGCAATTCTCTTTCAATTTTAATTGCCCAAAGTAATGATAGAATAACCAGAATTACATCTGAAAATTTACATGATTGAGTAATGTAGCTTATTATATTGTCTCAGGACTGCTTTTAATTAAAACTTCTTGTTAAATAATATACATCTGTGAGAAAAGAATTTCCTCTTTTGCTTCATGTCGAATATGAAATCAGAAAGTGACAGGGTTCCTATCTCTGTGGGAGGAATATTGTAGTGTCTACACCAGTTTATACAAATTTCACTTTAATTCACTAAATTATATGGCTAGAATTACGTGATATTGGGGATTTGGGGATAAGTAAGCCTGGCAATAGCTAAAGGCTGTTATAAGCTTATGCTTAAGCTCTCATTACAACATTTTCTTACGATTGTTCTCAATCTACCTTGGTCAAGCTTAAGATTTTTATGGTGGTTTAAACTTACATCAAAATAACATCTTAACACACCTGATTATTTTTGTAAAATATAAAGATAGAAAAGTACACTTGATTACATAAGAATTAACTTATGTGAAATTTGAATGATAATTAGATTAATTTAGAATCTATCTAAAACGCGCTATTCCCATACTCAAAACACACAGATTCTATACATGTTCTACATAAACAGCCACTTTGATGCAATAAAGCACTTCCATCGACGATATGGGTGCATACATTCCTATTTTTGGGTACCTATTTGTACAGCTGGGGGACTAAGTGCAATTGTGCTCGTATGATTGAGATAAAGTCCAATTCATTACAATTCAAAACGTGTTGGAGCAGAGGGATAACTGAATCCAACCATAAAGTGTGGTTTAGTAGTCTTCACCACTTTCACTGTGAAAACATCGTCCTGACATTAAATATTTTCTATGCAAGCAGTTCATTCTTTGGTAAGTTATAACTGATTTTGTGACAAAGATGCGTGAAGTGAGATTTAATTGTATAGTTAGGTGCTATTTGAAGATTCGATTCTTATCCAAACACTTAAGAAAGTAAATGAATTGAGAGAGAAAAGAGATAAATCTTGATTCCATTCTCATCTAATTACATGACCATTGTGATCATTTCTATCAAGGCGCCATGTTTAGATCGCAATATCATATAAAAGTGGCATGCTAGTGATTTCCAAATAGAATTGATTCTTTATATGTTTCATCGTGGTCATGAATAGTCTAGAGTTTCGCATTTAACATTTCAGATGTATTAAGAGACAAGGGGAGACAGAAGAGGATATTCATATGCTTATGAGTCACTCAAAAGACTTGAATTGGTGACTGGATAAATGGATTATTCAAAATGTGCCCTAATTCGTCTTACAAAAACTGCATGATTTGAATAAATACAAACACATTGTTGAAAGATTTCAATTTTCAATTAAAGGTATGATGACACCATTCTTTGTTTTTTTGGATAAAATGAAAAGGCAGTTATGGCAAAACGAAACTCTCAAGCATAATTGTTCTTGCTGATTAAGTACATCCAGTAGTATTACATGACTGTGTCCTTGTTTGTCAAAGACACAGCATTCATAATAGTTAAAAGTAAAATAGAAATAGACACTTTCTAGAAATAGACACTTGCGAGAAATGGAGAGTATAACAACATTGACAATATCACACTAAATGTAACGAATGATATCCGATTTTGTGCAAGGTGCCATAATTCTCCAGTAATGCATTTCCTGCACTTCCACTTGAACAGCTGAGGAAAAACTTTAATTGAGACATTTTTACCATCAACATTGCAAAGCTAAGTTGGTTTGATTTTTTGATTGTTAATGTTTTGCATCATTATAGATTTCGTAATTGATGCTGAAAACGTTGATGAAGGTTTTCAACCGATATGATGTAACACTAATTGGTGTTGTAAACATCAGGGCATTTTTACAGAAAATCTTATAAATAGTTATCAAAGTTGAAATGTTAAGAATACATAAGATGTTTATAACACTGAAATGAACAACTATACATCACACTGAACGAAGTTCGAACGGCGTATTTATTCATTGAGCAGGCAAAACTAAAAATCACTTTTTAAAAGTAACTTAGTCATGTTTGTTGGTTGCATTTTTCTTTATGTCTCCTTAGTATTTGTCATGCATTTCTTATAACACTTTTCTATCCCAATTTGTAAAAAACAACGTTATTTTTATATACTAATTACAGCTAAAGAAATAACACCAATTTCGATACTCAAACTTAATCCTGTAGTCAGTGAAATGCATTTTTGAATTCCTGCCATAGGCACATGTGTTGTGAAGTACTCACAATTTCATTCAAAGAGTATGCTATTTCTATTATTATGCCTGTTCAAATAGACTAGGGGCCCTCAAATAGCTATTTCAAAATTTTCTTAGACCAGAATCATTTGAATAAGAAGATAAATACTTGCGTTTGCAAGGTCAAGGTTACTTAACAGTCAATATCTTTTGCGACCTCCATAAGGGACTTTTTCGCCTTGAAACGTTCTTTAATTATTCCAAGAAGCTCCCTAGCATGTTACATAAGCAATAAAGACAGAATGTCGTATCCTACATAGGTTTGGTTATCCAAATCTTCTGTACCATGAAAAATCAAGCGTTGCCAAAATGGTTGATTGTATTTTTCTGTTGAACTTCAGTTAATCGAGGCATGACTTTGATTTAAAAATCACAAAGAAGACGATCGTACATGTACCACCAGAACCCTAGGGTTTAATTGATATTGTTCTTTTGAATGTGTATACAAATGAAGTTGCTGTGTTACTTTCCAATTTGCGACAGGCGCTACTATAGAGAACACACTTTTACAAGCACTCTCTCTCTCTAACAGTTTGTACTAAGAAAACATATATAACTCTAAATAAATGTAGATTTCTCAGTACCTACGGAATGTTTTAAATACTTACGGGGAACAACATACATATATAATTTATGATATAATTTATTCTGCTTATGCCAAAAACTATGATTAAAACTTACTAATATTCAGACGATGAAAATTAGATATGCAAGGAGCATTAAAAATGCTACAACGTAAACAAAGTGAAAGGAATCAAATAATGTTAATAGTTACAGAGGAATGTTGTAGCCTTATGCATTAACACATTGATGAAACGGACTCCCTGATATATCGGAGTCATTGCTCCCCTCGAATGGTCGCGAAACATATTTATCTTGGCCGACTTCCCGTCTATATGGGTGTTGGCTTTCCCATGCGTTTTCTGAGCGTAACTCTGTTAATACTTTACCAATCTTCATTAAATTGGGTAAAAATCCTTGCCTTATCACGTAAAT
This sequence comes from Steromphala cineraria, assembly GCA_916613615.1. Classification (NCBI taxonomy): domain Eukaryota; kingdom Metazoa; phylum Mollusca; class Gastropoda; order Trochida; family Trochidae; genus Steromphala; species Steromphala cineraria. The sequence continues at coordinate 79,321,794 of OU744721.1, forward strand.
ACATGTATAGATGTGCCTTTTAAGAGTTAAGAGTTTTTTTTTTCCCTTTATACTTTTGGGTTTCCATGGCAACAGCTTGGCCTTTGTTATTTTGAAGACAAGGGTTAGTTTCCTAGATATAGGGGACATCTGTTTTAACAAGTAAAATTACTTTCTAGTTCACACTTGACAGTCAAAGGGTCAGATGCAAGAATCAGAGCATCAAATTGCTAAAAAAAATGATAACTCGTCAAACTTAATGTTAACAAGCACACAATTTGCTTGTGAAAGAGACAAATCATATTTGATTAAGTATTCGATGCTTAATAATCTGACCCAGACAAGTAAACCATTTCTAGCAAACCGATTTGCTACTGATACATGCATTAATGTTGAATTTATCGTTGTCAATACTGTTGCTTTTGTAATTATAGATACACAACTGGTTTCCTGTTAAGGATCTGTCTTAAATTAATGTTGCAAAACAACTAGACACAGACATGTTGATTGGGTTTTACTGCAAGAAATATACATGTATGGTTAATTCTTGGCGTAGTAGAAAAAAAGTTTGATTTACTGTTATACCTTGATAGTTCTGAGTCACAATGTCAAAGAAAACTCGTATTTCTATTCTAGGGTGGTCAAACCTGGACATACTTCTATAATATGAAACTACAAGGTGAAAGTACATAATATGCAAACACCCAGCGAAATATACAAATGTAGATGTTAAATTTACTATTCTAAGAATATGAAGTGCAGTGTTTACTTCCTTGTTCAAATTCTTATATGAGGCTTGTTCAACTATATATTGTTTTGTTTTGAAAAGGCAATGTGCACTATATCGTGAACAGAAAGCTTCTTTTTGAGGTTCAGTATAAGCAGAATTGTTTTATGTATTGATGTGAAGTAATGATCATATTTGAAGTTTCGAAAATATACACTAATCAGTTTGGAAAGAAGTGTACTGTAGAGAAAGAGAGCGCATTTATTTCAGTCGCCAACATGTCTAGCAAGGCTGTTGAGACACAAGTCAGGAAATCTGAGAAAATGAGTCATTTTACTCTTTTTATCCTTCTGATTCAATGTAATACAACACTGAAAAAGATTGAAATATATGATTTGTTTAACATCACGAACCAGGTTTCATTGGCTTTAGCTGTTCTGAGCGCAACATGGTATCTTTAAATATTTAATTTAAAATCTTTATTCGTCGCTATCTCATTTTTGTACAAATTTCATTATCACCAATGCGAAGATCAACGTGTTAATTGTTATGCCATATAAAACTTTAATAAATTCATATTTTGATATTTTGCTCAAATCTACAAAATAATTGCTAATGAACAATTTGAGATTGATAAGTTCCATTTTTCTAATGCAAATCACTTTTAGTAAAGAAACACTTTTCGTATTTGAAATAAAAATCTACACTTCAATTCAACTTAAGAAATGCCGAATTATAAGAAGGTTACCATAAAGGTAAATAAATGTTCTAGCACACAATGGTATCGAATTCTTATGCCTCTTAGAACAACATTTATCTCAGAAAATATTACAGAGCTACGGACACACTACCAACAAAGGTTAACGATGTGATTATGAATAAAAAAGTATTGTTCAAGATATGTTGAGAGCTTTATGCAAATGGCATCGTCTTTATCGTTGTTTATCGAAAGTATGATGAATGAATGATAAGAATGAATTTGAACAGCTAACCCGAATTTTAGGTCAGTTCAGATGTTGCAGACTCCTAACAATACAATGAAAGTCTACAGACCTATACCTTAAAGGGGCAGTAGCAAGTTTCTGGAGGGAATATAAGAGAAAAATGAAGGAAAATGTAAATCACTGTTTCCAATTGAAAGAAAGTATTAAATCAAATATATAATGTAAATTTCAGCCACGCAGATTCTTTTTCTTACATAAATGAAATAATGGACTTTATAATCTGTTCTCTAACTATGGATGACTTGTTTGTGTAATGAGATTGTTTACACTTTCAAAATAATACATTTAGCATTAACGTACAATTATCAGTGAAAATTAAATGATGATATTGAACATGACTACATGGACATAACTTGAAGTAAACCATTTACTGCCATCATATGAATTTTATACAAATGCGCTTCTTTATAAAAACATTCTATATCTAAACAAGAAAAGCCTTTAAAAAGGCAAGCTTTGGGGCACCCGGTTATGTATCACTATATAGAACCAGGAGATTTAGGTTAGGGGGGACGGGGACGGGGACGGGGACGGGGTCTTTTACTTGAATAAATTGTTCAAATCGGAGACGCATATTTTTTGCTCTTTGTTGTGATAGTTATCAGTACACTATGTACATAGTACAACATCTCGTTTGTTCCGCTTAAATTCCACCCAATGATAGATACGTCTCCTATCTCAATTATGATATAAATTGTTATGATATAAAATTTCTAAACATTAATATGGCAATTCAAATCTATGTTGCTTTAAGTTTAAAAGATAGCTGACGGTGAGTTTAATACAAGAGTCAGTGATTAATTATACCCCCGTTACGAAGTAAGCGGGGGTATATAGCGGTCATTCCGTCCGTCCGTCCTTCCGTCCTTCCGTCCGTCCGTCCTTCCGTCCGGTCACATATCTCCAAAACTACTTGGTCTACATCAACCAAACTTTGCAGAATTGTTAAACATGTCATTCTCATCAATTCTTGACCATCTGTAGCATTCTGGAATTTTAATTTTGGGCTGTTTCCATGGAAACATCACTTTTTGGACTTAGTTTAATAGGGTTCAATAGGGACTAGTTTTCTCAGAAACTATTGGACCTAGATGAGTGAAATTTTGGTTATTGGTGCTCCTGATGATACTCTTGATCGAGTTCGAAAGCCATTTCTGAAATTTTATTTTTGACAGAGTTATGGCCCTTGTTTCTGAAATTGGACTTGGAGCGATTAACATTCTGATGCTCCAATGGGGACAGATTTTCTCACAAACTATAACACCTAGGTGTATGAGATTTTGGTTATAGATACACCTGATGATACTCTTGATCGAGTTCGAAAGTCATTTCCGAAATTTGATATTTGACAGAGTTATGGCCCTTGTTTCTGAAATTGGACTTGGAGTGATTAACATTCTGATGCTCCAATAGGGACAGATTTTCTCACAAACTATAACACCTAAGTTTATGAAATTTTGGTTATAGATACACCTGATGATACTCTTGATCGAGTTCGAAAGTCATTTCCGAAATTTTATTTTTGACAGAGTTATGGCTCTTGTTTCTGAAATTGGACTTGAGGCCAGGAACAGACCTGATGCTCCAATGGGGACAATTTGCTCAGAAACTTTAACACCTAGATGAGTGAAATTTTGGTTATCGGTGCTTCTGAGGATACTCTTGATCGAGTTCGAAAACCATTTCAGAAATTTTATTTTTGACAGAGTTATGGCCCTTGTTTCTGAAATCGGGACTTGGAGGGATTAACATTCTGATGCTCCAATGGGGACTGATTTTCTCACAAACTATAACACCTACATGAGTGAAATTTTGGTTATACATACACCTGATGATACTCTTGATCGAGTTCGAAAGCCATTTCCGAAATATTATTTTTGACAGAGTTATGGCCCTTGATTGCGCAATTTGATTTGGAGTGAGTAACAGGTCTGATTTTGCAATGGGGACAGATTTGCTCAGAAACTATAACACCTAGGTAAATGAAATTTTGTTTATGGGTACACCTGATGATACTCTTCAGCGACTTTGAAAGAAATTCCTGAAATATTATTTTTCACAGAGTTATGGCTCTTGATTCTGCAATTTGACTGAAAATGGATCCACCTGATGATACTTTTCATTGAGTTTGAAAGTTGTTACCAAATTCGCTCTTGGGTTTGTGTTTGGTGCAAATGACTAGTCTGATGCTCCAATTTTGACACGTTTTATCTGAACTTTTACAGTTAGGTAGATTAAATTGGGTTTTTGTTTCACCTGATGATGCTCTTGCGTTGACTCTTGCAAAGGACCACAGATATGCCCAAATGGGTTTGGAAAGCGGTAGAAGAAATCAGACGGGATACGGGGGTATGTGAGCCATGCTCACTTTTTTCTTGTTAATAGAGAAATTGTTGCGCTAGTAAACTTTTCGGGATACATTGTTTTCCAATACCCGCAAATTTAGTTTAAACCGGACGAATTTCCCATTGACTTTCAGGTTAATTACATGTTGCAAGAATAATTTTCCTTAAGTGAGTGTTGATCGTATTACAGCCGAAAGTTGCTAAAATATTTAGAAAAGATCTCAGCTACAAGATCATTATTTTCATTATATTATAGGATGACATTAAAGAATATATAGAGAATCTCACCCATGTGTCTTCTGATATCAAATATATCAACACAAGTTGATAAAAGTAACAAATATCCGAGGTTTGTTTTTCTTTTTTGGCAATGGGATAATTTTGATGTTTTCCAAAGAGTGGGAACATGATGGAAACTTAATGATAGTTGACAAAACGTTTGGAAAATATCAGCCAGTTGCAACTTGCACTCTGCACTCTTTTAGAACTACACCTAGCAAATTATCAGGTCCACAGGCTTTATATGAATTTATCTTAGCAAAAGACGTTAACACATAATCTTTAGAAATATCTAACACCTCACATGGTGGGAGTGATTCAAGTACAATGTTTCTTTCTTCTGAAAAATTACAACTTTCAAAGCGATATCTCCTCTGAAACACAGTTTTGGGTGATAATTTATCATATTTTAGACCCTGTCGAAAGTGTCGATACTTTCTTCGAAAGACACCTTTAATCGTAAATAAATCACCCATAACGTTATTTTTTTAAATTGCATTGAGTGAACGATCAGTCATTGACAAGGCGGGACATTTAGCATTAGCGTAAAATTGAAGGAACCGAATTCCTAGTTGATACAAAAATGGAATGTCGTTTCCGAATGTGGAATGCAAAAAAATACACCGAATAACTACAAAACAGCTCACATGCACATGCAAAATTGATATTTTTTAAGGGTGTAAACGCTCATCCATATATTTTTGAAAATTTACGATATATTTTACATCATAACATTATTATAATAATCAGTTTCCGAATTAAAGCTTGCCAATTATTTCGTACCACCCACATGGTCACGTGGGTATAAATTTGCAACAGCTCTGTCCATTGGTCGTCGAAATACCAGAATATGCTTAAGACAAATATCATTGGCTGAAACTTCTCTTTGAAGTTTCCAAGAGTATTATAGAGAGAACCTTCTGCCATTAGTTTTCAATATCAAATGTTACATAACTTTGGGGTCTCTGGACCCCAAAGCAATAATGGATGCATGTTTCTTAATATCTGTGCATTTCCTTTAAGTGAACATATATGTTGTTTCGTTTGTGATTTTTTTCTCTCCTCTTCTGTCTTCCATACTAATATTTTATTCGATGACATGAGGACAAATATAGGAAATCAGAGGATAGGGAAAGCATGCACAGAAAATGACAACGTATTTGTAAGTTCTGTCAGCATGTTCGAGTGTTTGTAACTGGACAGTATTTCCTACTTCTGGATACTTAAGAAGTGCGACCAGTCAGCACGTGTTACTCTTGACCACTTGAGTTGTGGTAGCCTAATTTATTCTGTCAATTCAATTTCATCCGGTACTAAAAGGCCATGGTCCTGACAACATCACGTTGAACATTCAATGTCCATACAAGTGTTATAATCATGCACATGACAACAAACAGATGCAATCCATATTGTGTTTTAAAATTTTCAATTTTAATGATTAAGAGTGTGAGAACATACAATCGATGCAAATTTTGCAATGTCCCTCAAGGTAGCACAAGGTATAAGGTTTGTAAGATAGCGTTCATCCTCTATTCAGTGAAAACTAAAATCGTAATTACTTTGGTTTTATCTATTGATTAATTTGAATGTTCAACTTGCAAGCTAGATAATTGCATGTTTATTGCAAAGTCAAATATATTATACAAATGAAATGACTGGGTACAAGTAATCCAATTCAGTGAAACCCTCTCCTACAGGTGTAAAAGTATTAAATCTTTCCAAAATTAGTATAGTAAGCAATGTTTTCCATGAAGATAATATGCACTTAAAAGCACCGAACGTACTTGCGGAAATATGTCTAAATCCACCCTATGGAAAATGGAAAGAGTTTTATTGGAGCCATCAAATCCATGCAAAACCAAAACCATGATTATTAACGGAGTCATGACTATTCGTTTTCATCCTTTCCAATGACATTATAATTTATCAGAAGATATCGTCAATCCAAACAATTATTTATAATTTTGATATTTGGAATTGCTGTCAACATTCTTAAAGTGTTCTCACATTTTTTGCTTCTCAATTATGTCTTTCAATCCATAAATTTCTTAGTCCTGCATAGACTCACAAGACTCCGACTACGATCCAAGTATTTATGATAAAGAACCTAATCTGCTTTGAAACATAGATTCATCTGTTATCGACAGTGTGTCCATCAAAGGGGTCACTGTCCTGATTGAGATTGTTTGCTGCAGTGTTTATACCAAGGGCAATCTACAAACCTTTGTGAATGTGACACTTGAGGCATCATTACCATCAATATTTGTGATTGAGGTAGATTCGTCAGAAATTTGGACTTCGGTTCCTTTGTGTTAAAATGCTATAAACCTTCTATGCCAACTTACTCAAATTAAACAACTACAGTGTTTATCTCATTTAACTCATTATATCCGTTTTGTTTGTTTTTAAGTTTGCTGGAATACACCCAACAAAAACTTTATATGAAAGGTACAGTGAACATGTCCTATGATGTCATAATCAGAGTTATTTTGAATGTCATTCTCTGTTTGTAAAGATAGCCTGATGCCAATAGAGCGTAAAAACAACTTAACTGAATGTAAATGAACCGCCAGGCAATAGAAAGTTAGTACAAACCGCAGTTTGTTTAAATTTACTTAATATGTCAGAGACCTGTTATGTATTAGTTTATGGCACGTTTATAATATCACAAACCCAGATTGTAATCACATATTTGCAGTAGTTTGAAAACATTAATTGGTGTCTGGTTAAAGTTTTCTTGAAATATCTTTGTACAATGTAGACACCGGTAAGAAATAGGATTTAAACTACCATTACCCCTACCACGTTTACAATTTTGTCAATATGTGATATATATAAAAATAATTTTGGAACAACATAAAATTACATTTTGAAAAAACAATTTAAACATTTAAAAGTATTCTGTGAACGATTCTAATCAGTTTGAAAATACGACTTTAAAATCTCGAAATATTTGTAATTAAAATCTTACATATAATGAATTCAACTGCACTTTGTACTTTCGTTAGCCTGGCAGTCTAATAAGTTTGACTAGGCTTAGAACATTTCCATTAAATATAATCTTTAGATTTTTCATTTATAGCTTGCTTACTAACCAGCGAAAGCTAATTTGACAGATGTATATTGATCATTTCATGTGTTTTCATTATTTTCAAAAGTAAGACCAAATTTTTCACAACTTATTTTAAAAGATCAGAAAATGAAAAGCAATGCAACATATTCTGAACATTATGACAGTAGACAGTGTAAAATGTTCACTTAATGTAATTAGGTGCTTAATACATATACAAAACATTTGGGAAAGAAAGTATATAAGCGCATATAGTCTTAAATTATAGGCTTTAACAATAATTACGCTACGTACGATAACGGGATCACATCCGGCATTTTGTTTTCCGTATTTCGCTTCAAGTGTAGACAAGTGAAGATATACAAAGAATGCCAAGTAAATGTAAAATGAATCTGGTTTTTAGTCCTTTCTTTAACAGAGAGTTGATACATCAACTATAATGTTCAAGAAATAAGAAGTACTACGGGGTGTTGTATGCAAACAAGATTAATCTTTAGTCAATAAGTCTGAAACATGCATATTGCATTGCATAACTCTGTCATCTTAAACTAGAGGGAATGATGAATCAATACTATATTGCACCCACCATGAACGCTTTCGACATTTGTGAAACATACATCTAGAATGAATTCAGCTTGTAGGTTCAAGATTTCCTTAAAAATAACTTGACAAAGTAGGCTTTCTTGATCGAGGTCAATATTGATTATAATTAGATCACGTCTTGACTGGTAAGATTGGGTGTCACTTTGTCTTGACATTGAGTTAACTCTGGGACGGAATGAATTGATAGTTTTATTGATATTCAATCCTTGTAGTAGTGTTACATCGAAGTGTCTATGATATGGATATAAGGTGCTTATAAGGATAGTCGAAGTATAAAGTTCTGACTAGGCAACATATACGTTGCAAAGGAAAAACTTGGTATTTAATTTCATGATGAGTGTTCTGTTAATGTAGGGACTACCACAGGCTAATGTGAATAAGACAACATAATGTGGTTAATGTTTATATATAATGAAAGGTTATATTACTAGAATTCCGATGAGTTGTAGGTGTGATCTCAGCTCACATATATACTTAAGGGTGGTCTGTTTTAATTAAAACTAGTTATTGCCATATAGTAAGTAGTAACGTGTGTTTTTGTGAGATTTTGTGTGTGTTTTCGTACCTTTTAAATCACGGAATGTTACATTGACTCGGCTGGATAAGATCAGCTTCCGTTTAAATTGAAGAAATTTAGATTGTTGTTTTAAGTGTTCTATCTGTAAGAATATATCAAGGAAAGAACTCATTAGCCAAACATGTCAATTTACAATAGGAATGGGAAAAGAATGGCAAAACATTACTTTGACGTAATATGATTTTTGTAAGGGCAGAACGGTTTGGCCATCAAGAGTTAACTGATATCACATCATGAGATCAGTCAATAATCTTGCTATTTCTACACCGTTAACTGCTGCGTCACATTCTGAACTCACTGAGTTGTAGTGTCAGGCTATTTACTTCAGTTACAAGCCATTCACTGCTGTTACAGTGTGCACTCAACTCATGAGAAGGGATATTCAGGCTCAACTAAACCTTAAATGTTGGGAGAGCAGACCAACCACACTAATCAGAGTGTTGGTATTCTTCCAGACAAGTGACGCGTCTCGTTTTATATTTACAGAACAATCTATTAATTCATACACATTAATTCAGATGAACATTTTGTACTTATTAACATATCCAACACTTTAAGTATAAACATTTTGTACTGAATAAAAATTTATTTTTGATTCTAGATAGGCATTATTACTCAAACTAGATTGTGAATGATAACCGAACTATTCTTTATGTTTTCTGCCAGAGACTCCTTATTTTTTGCAAAAATAGATATATCCAAGGATGGAACTTTTGTATCTTGATTCCTGCCTTGAAAGTAATAGTTCAGCTCATTGACAATAAAATTCTACTGGATATTCTTATTCTTGAAATAAAGCATTTGCAATGAATGAGGAATTTAGTTTCTTCTGTTGGATCATAAATCACTGCAAATGACAACTTATTGTAATATTATTTGTTTTAAATAGGCTTGAGGACTAAGGGCAAGTATTCCTGACACGTTTCATAATTCACCAGTGATACATTTCCTCCACTTCCGCTTAAATAGCTGATGCATTCAATGCATAAATCCACGCATCTATGACCATCCTGTGTATTGATTATTTGACAGTGCGTGTTTCCAAAAATTTTGAATCTTTTAAATGAATAGTTTAGTGTTGATGAAAAGGGGTACAAAGAATTTCAAGAAAGAGCACCATGGCGTGTATTATCTGGTGTTACTGTTTAAAGGAAGGCTAGCAATAACATCATGTCATTTGGTATACTACTGATCATTAGTGTTGTATTTCGCATTTTCAATAACACAAAGTCGTATCTAAGGTATAAGTTGACTTTCAGCTGAGTGATAACGAGTATAACATTATTATATACAGTTGGTTGTTTGATATTTAAGTGAAGACATCACAATGTACACATTCAGATTAGTGTAAAAGTGTCGAAAAATGCAATCTTGACCGGTAAAGTAGACTGGAATGAGTGTTATTTGTGGTCATTCTCAGAGTTCATCTATTTTCCTGTTCCACTACCGTTAACTTGATATACACTGTTTGTCTATCAACACAAAAATGTTATTACATGTACGGTCCATAATGAATGATGCTTGTGTTAGAACTCAGTCAAAATGTTGTCCTGCACAGTTCTTATTTGTCATAACTAAAATCGAAGTATTTAGGGTGTCACTAAAAGGCACTCGAATTCAACGATAACATTGTGCATCTGTCAAATGTTTGTAGCACGTTAGCTGTGGTTCTTATCATTACTCAACTCAGATCAATATTTCTTTCAACTGTCAATCTAATATTGTAAAACATGAATCGGTTAGTTGGACAAAAAATAAGAAAAGTTGAAATTTTTGAATGGAGAATAATATGGACTTTCAAATGTCTTAGAATTATGAAGAATATGTATAAAAAATATGATTCGATGGAGGACAAAGTGCCATTTGTAGATTTCCACTTATCCTTACTAAAATCTTAGACCTACTGAATACGAAATACATTAGGAAATATGAAAATGTTAATTGTCTTGAAATATATATTTATACTTATTTATTTATTTAAAATATTTTTTTCAGAAATAATGAACATTTATTATCATGTGATGCGTGTGTGTTTTTATTCCAAACTCGTAAGTGTTTTGGACTCATAGATCATCAATGTGAAGTAGGTTTCTTTATCAGAAACAAGTGAGTTATTTGTCGAGTCAAACGATTGAATATTGATGAGATTCAAGTCTAAACGAAACCATGAACTGGCGACACTAACCTAAATATGTTGATGTTTAATCAAATCTTATTAGCACCCTTTCTATCTCTTTGAAAGAAATAGGCATTTAACACTAAATGAAAATGGTAATGATAGTATTACCTTTACCGAAAATGGACAGAGAGTCGTATTTTATCTGTAGGTCCAAAGGGATTAACGCCTTTTTTTTAATGTTGATTAATCTACTTTCCTTGTCACGCGCATATGTTAAACACTGTATCCCATAGGAAAACATGTTCTTATTTAGAATATGTTTAGAGAATATATCAACATATTTGTACATGTAATAGAACAATAACCAACGCGTGATTGGGAATTGGCTCCAAAATTATGAACATAATTAAGTTTTTATTACTTTTGGGACAAAGAGATATTTGTATAACATTTGTCCTCTCTAAAAAAGTTCTTTTCCTGTTTAAAGGTTATTATCGCAATCACAACAGATGATTCAGAATTTTAAATGTTTTCAAAAGTCAAAGTTAGCGTGTTTTATGAATCCGGGATTTAATTGGATATTTTGTTCCATGCAATATCTTTATAAATTTAGAAGTTAAAAATGTCACAACAAAACATCTGTAGAGATATTCGAAACGAAGCTGAATATGATCACTGATTAAAGTCCATTTATTTATTTATGTGAGAGAGCAATTGAATAGAATATAAAACATTCAATTTTAACTTTCACTATTTAACGCTAGTTTTATTAAAATCATACTAAAGTCTCTTTTTCTAAATCATACTCAAGATAAAGATACTAATCATAAACGTGTCAGATAAAAAAGTACTTTTAAGCATCCTATAAGTAAAGATTCAAGTGCTAGATATACTACCTCTCTGTGAGGTCTTTTTGGTATTATTGCCTCATAGGGAGATGAATGACCAGTTCAAGAAAGGTGCACTTGCAGAAACAACAACTTGAGTAGACTGAGGACATAGTGTATGCAATGAGTAGGTCAACAAATACACAATAAGAGCCATCAGGAGAGATGGCTTAATCCCCGGACCGACTGAAGTTGAATGATCAGTTTAACATATATTTTTATATACTGATTGTGTGAATAATGTTGTATGCACACATGCACCTAATTTTGATTGACTTTTAATAACAACCATAAGTTTATGATTAAATGCATCTAGGTCTTCTTAATTAGTTAATGCTGCTGTTATGCCATCGTCAAGTTCCTCATGTTAATGTGAAGAGAGAGGAAAACAATAAATATGCTGTTTAATTATAACATCTTCATTACTTGGTGAGACAAAGTTTAACAATTAATGGTAATGTTGGAATGAGGAATGTCATTGAGACAACTCCCTGCGATTTGAAAACACCAAAAGGCACATTTGTAAACAGTTTCATTGATACCATACACATGGCAATACCAACCAAATGTCGTTAAGGTACCAATGGATTGATAGGTTCTTCCTCTTAAAAGGCAGAATGATGGCGTAGGGTTACCTGAAAGTCATGTTATCGAAGGTGACAAATGAATGACAGTCAAAACGTTAAATACCAGTTATAAGATATTAGAAAATAGCCTTGGAAAGATTCAAATCTTTTCATGCACTGTTGAGATAAAAATACGTGAGTGTTTGCTAAACACCCCTAAGTTATGCATATTTACGCTAAGTAGTCTGTAATTATCCCTTTTAAATTCTTAAATTAAGTCATTAATGTTGTTTTTTAACTAAACTTGTACATGAGCAAATTGTTCCTGATTTACGTTGCAAAACTAGTTAGTCGAGAAGAAGATGATGTACTGCTGTAGCTTGTCATGGAGTTTCGAGTCACGAGGACATGAATATACTCATACTGCTATTTGTTGGATGATCAATCCTGAGAATGCTTCCATAACTTTGAAAGAAGGAGGTCAAAGTAAACACCAAGAGGAATAAATAGCTTGATACATGATTCCAAAAGAGATTTTGGTTTGATAATGGCAATCAGTACTTCCCACTAAATTTAACCTCCGTGATCTTGCTTGAAACCTAACGATGATGAAATATATTAAATAGGTTAAACGTCAATTGGAAATTATTATCCAATGATAACAAGAAGTTACAAGTTCAAATAAAAAGTCAAATAGGTGCGTAAAATATTAGTCACTAAAAACAGAGGTTACAAGTAACATAAATCATGCATGAAGAGAGTTCTATGACGTAATGTGACGTTTTATTAGGTTTTTAGGTTTATAAACCCTTAACGTTTACAAAGAAATGCATTTTTCAATAGCTGTCTTTGTGTAGCAAGTAAATCATCAAAGATTTGCATTTGATTTAATCACTTTCTGCATAAATGAATTTGAAGAAACAGGTACATAGTTAATTGAGTTTTTGTCAACAAAGGCATTCTGCCTTTTTAAATTTTCAACACTGTTTTTGAATTTTCAGTGAATATTCGATACCATTGAAGGAATCGGTCTGTTACTATAAAGATATGTTATTATATTTTCCAGCACACATTTGTATCATGATATATAAAAACGTCATATTATGAATTAATAGAGAACTTGATGAATATGGATGAAGATACCAGAGTGCAGTATAACTTTATTTAAATTCAAATTTGTATGTGATAAAATTACTTATGTATGTGAAGTATGATGGTAACATAGTTATTAAACTTTTTAAATAATGCTATTTGTATATGAATGTTTTGATGTTGGATGTTTGATGTGCAATGATTTTGAACAAAAAGCTTCCCTTTTTTAAAGTAGCACGTTTATGTATTGTTTAATGAAGTATCCCTATAGGTTCAACATCAATAAACACTGATCTGCACGTAAAGTTGTAGCATATACAAGGAGGGAATACATTCATCTTAGTCTGAAACCAAATCCCTCAATTGTTACAAATACCTCCATGTCATCCATGACAAAAACCGTCAGTCAATGTATGAAAAAAAATGTCTTTTGTTTAATAACGCATTCTTATATGATTTATTTGTCTCGTTAATTTTCCATAACAGTTTGATATTTCTTTCCTGTTTAAGGTCATGGACATTTCCTCTTCGGCATGAATTACTATATGACATCTTGAAATCTTGAATTACCCAACACAAATCCTGTACAGGTATCTTTCAGCAGCATACTATCATGCGAGATGCTGCCTGCCCTGTATCTCGAGAATTGGACAGAACACACTTATATGAGCCATTGGTATGAAGGGATCAAATTTGTAAATGTTAAAACTCTTATGAACTTTGGCTGTTTTACGCGTACTCAGATTCTAGATTAACAGCACAGTGTGTCTGACTTGAACACCATAAGATTGTCTCGTATAGAGATGTGTCTGACTTGAACACCAGTCCTTGTCTGCAGTTGATCGATTCTGATGAAAAGTAGCAGTTGGTTTAAGAAGTCTTCTATAAGGTAAAGATAATGTTTGGGTGGTGAAAATCTAAGTCGTTTGTATATCATTCACACTCTTGAATCAACCCAACTTTAGATGAAATAATATCAGAAGAATAGGGTGTATTCCATTACCAGAACATGTCCATGTCAGCTCATGAACAACAGAGCACCACATAATGATGGAAACGGTAAAGAATAAGCAGATTGATCAACTACCAAAACTAGTGATTGTTGAATACACATTTGAAAATTCATGCCCAAGACGGAGCTTCAATCCAAAACTCAGAACATTTTTTCGGTATGAAATGGTTTCCAGGACACATTTATTTCGATATTAAGTTAATTTACTAACTTTCGTGATATTAAATAATTTGTTTATAGAGAAGTTGACCCATCAGATAGTATATTTACAATTGCATGGATAGTGATTAGTATTGAACATATTTGCAAAATGCATGATCACTTTTGTGCAGACATATCGCGGAGCCAATTGCTCTTCAAATTAAATGTGTTATTCAACGATTTAGTTTAAACAATCAAAACCTGAAAGGCAATTTGATTCCAAATTACACAAGAGAGTCAACTGGGAACATAATCCTGAATATCTAAGAAACTGTTGAATGCAACCTCTTTGTCTTTTAAGATATCATAATTTGTTTCTTACAGTTTTTACAGTTTTGAAGCATGGATAGATACAAAGAATATCTTGATTCCTACGATCAAAAGAAACACTCATTTAATTTCAGGTCATTTGACATATCAATTCCCAAAATTTGCAATGAATGAAGAATAAAGCTCTGGTTGTATATCATAAATTGTTGTAAATGACATCCTCCTGGTGAGTGTTAAATGTTATCTGATTTGAATTGGCATGAGGGCTTAGCGCAAGGAGTCCTTGCAGGTATCATAATTCACCAGTAATACATTTCCTTCACTTCCGCTTCAATAGCTGGTGATAATAACAGTAAATGCAGGCAATAATTCCATCGAGTGGCTCCTGGAAATGCTGGATTGATTTATTGATTCTGGGTGTTTTGCATCATTTACGAATACTATGAATGAATCATTTAATCTTAGCAAAAAGGTCCAACGTGACGTAGCCCCAAGGCAGTGTGAATCCCTGTTGATAATTTATTTCTAATGCAATCCAATCCATAACGAAATGTTTTGAAACTACTTAGTGCTGTATTTTCAATTTGGAATAACAATGAATGAATTTCTATAGGAAATTGTTCACAATGAACAATGAACCTGTGCGGTTCACAGTCAGTTTTATGCTTCATTTTAGTGCGGTAGATCTGCATAATTAAAGTTCACACCAAGAGTGAAGAAGACAAACTAACCAAGGTCTGAGGCAGTGTGTTATTTGTTATAGTAGTACATAGAAAAGTGTGAGAAAGCAAAAATACTTAATAAAACTAGTATAATATAGTAGCCTATTAGCTAGTTAGCACGTCAACATCAATTGTTTGGATCAAAATTTACAAATTATATTCGTTTGCGATTTATTAAAACTAGCTCTCAGGCGTAGGAGTGGTTCAAAAATTGGGGGGGGGTGGGCAGAATTTTGCAAGCGCCTTAATGTATTGGGGCCATATCATACCATTCCAACTCCCCGGACAGTATAACTGTTATTATATGTAACTCCCCATAGCTTCGAACGGGCAGTCACTTGAAATGGGCAAGTATAACAAGAATTGAAACATTATCGTAATTATGCCTTTAAAAACCGTATGTAGAGAAATACTTAAAAGTTTCATATTTTACACGTTTCGACTCTCAGAAGGTGAATATTACAAGAACTAACCGTGAACGTGGAGTCGGGGTTGTTTTGTTTTCACTATACAGTGAGGAATTGGACGTTGTAGAGGTGCAACTTCCGCTTTACCTGTACAGTCGAGTACCCCCTGTTAAAGCAACCATGGCACTACCATCGATCACTGATGGCATTGAGATGCTCGCACTGACTGATCTAGAAAAATATCTGTCCTATGCACAGTGATTGATTAATTGCTATACTCTCTTGGATTTATCTTTTAACATGAACATCAATAAACATGTAACAAGTTGCTGGACATCGTTTGACTTATAAAGTATTACGGCGTTACTTGGTAGCAGAAGCCACAGTCTCATCTCACAAGTGTGAAATTTTTTTCATGACTTCATGTATCAATCAGAATTGTACATACATTTTGTATTGTATTGAATTGTACTACTTATAATTTAGGGTTAATAATGAAGTGCATTAATACTTCCATGTAAACAAGACACAATACCTTCAAATGTATGTCCTAAAAACAATAACCAGAATGGTTACACAATATAGTGAATACACAATCAATGCCTACATGTATGCATTTCACCAGCTTGCAGTGCCTCACAAAGATTTGATCTTATCAACGAGTGTCAGTGTTTTTACGATTGATTATGGTTTTAAAACGCATATCATTGAATGGAGTTTGACTAAATCGTCTCAGTTAGACATAACAATTCGACAAAAAATCCCTGTGGTCTGGCTGCCGAAATATTATGTTTGGAGGACAGAAACAAACATATTCTTTCCCCTCAAATTAACAAATCAAATAATGTGATTGTTTATGACCCATGAAAATATGTACGAAAACTTGCTTTGACTTAATTAACTGTTATCATGTTGATAATGCAGATCCTTTAAAATCATAAGCATCAATCCCTTTATCTTAAAAAGATAATCTTTATTAGACATCTAAAACAATGACATGACATGAAAATTGAAAATAACCTTTTCTCTATTGTCAGGTTAGTGTTTGGTCAAGAGGAAAGGTTTCGATTTATATGTGATTATAATTGTTTGTTAATTACACGGGCTGTTTTTATAAAAAAAATTATTTTAGTGGACATCCTTAACCCTATACTGCTTATATACGCGATTCTACGCTTCTGCCCTTTACTGCTTTTCTACGCGATTCTACGCTTCTGCCCTTTACTGCTTTTCTACGCGATTCTACGCCTTTTCTAACCACCGGAAAAGATGCAATATTTCAAAGTTATCCTGCTGATATATTCTCAAATTGTGTTTGAAATTCATACTTCAGGGTATGTTTTGTTAATCCTGTCCATATTCAATATTTAACGACAATTTTAAAATAATGAAAATCTTGAGATAAAAATCTTGTCGGCAAAATCGGCGATTACCGGAAAACAAAGTTTTAGGTCATTCAGTGACAAGCGATCGCCAACTGACGAGTTGGTCACGTTGGCCCTGAAATTTTATTTCGTCCAGGTTGAGTAATTTACATTTCCCACTGAGGAATAGTTTCATAAGGTGACCGAAAACGTTTCTAAATTAAATAAATTTGTATTTATTTTGGCCACTAAAATAAGTGACAGTCATATTGTTGACGGTGTGAGCGACCCGGAAGTGGACCCGGTTTGTTTACATCGAAAACGAGAATCATGCCGTCGCTGTCAACAGGACAATCAAATCGACACTAGCCATCAGAAATAACACTTCAGTTGGTGACAGTGAGTATCAACCCTTTTGTAACATATTTAATTGTCCCTGTTATACAGTCGAATGAAGGGAAGTTAATTTATCCCTGTAAAAATATCAACAAATTTTGAGTCATTCGAGTCATGCATGCATTTGATGCGTCAGTTTTAGAATCTAGTCAATGATGTGTGATTACGTCATAAGTCGCATTTTCATTCACTGCCCAAACAGAATTAAATGTGAGTTGACAGAATAAAATTATTCTTCTCAGACCAATGACCCTATAGATTTTCTTCACCTGTCATTCATTTTTGTGAAAGAATTGTAACTGATTCATTTGCAACAAGTTATGTTATATAACATTGATTTTTTATTTATATTCAAGGAGATCATTAAAAAGTGTACTGTAATTGCTAATCGCTGTGATATCATTGCCCTTATAATAGTTTGAGTTTTGAATGTTCAGAATATCAAAATCAAATTATTTTATTTAACACATTTAACATTGTAATATGAATCTACAACTGATTAGGCCTACCAAAAACAAAATTAATGAAAGAAAACTATGAAGTTTTCTTAAAAAGAAAAAGCAAAATGTGCATGTTTTTAAAGTGAAAGATTGTTGTGATAAATTATTTCTTTCATGAAACTCTTTTTCATTTTATCAAATTTGTGAATATTTTTGCAAGGAGGGCACAAGCTGAGCCAGTATTATTTTCATTAATTTAATACCCATGATTGTTCAAATGCATGTTAAACTCCAAAGCTTTAAAATATCATATGTATATTTATATTGTGTATGAATTTATATTGATATCTTATATTTTTTGCAGTGAATAAATTTCCAAAGGGAGGATCAACCAAACTGCCTGTTCTGCAATTTGATTGTTCAAGCAAAACAAAGGTGAAGTTTGTGCTTGTTCAATTCTGTTGTTCTGTAAGTTTCTTTTGTGTCAGTAAAAATTCACAAACATATATATGTATTTATATTGCTGTCATTGTGATTTTATTAGCTGAATCTAACTAAGGATAAGAGTGTGATAAATACAACAAAATCTTTACAAATACTTGCAATATTTCTCAGGAGTTATAACTCACTCTAATATTGAACACTGTTTGATGCATGGAGGGCCAACTGTCCAATTTAAAGATAGCAATTATTTGATGAGAAAAAACGGAAATTTCACAGTTGCACTAGAGAAATTTCATGAACTTAATTCACCAATTATCTTTCATAATTGGATTGGAATCACATTTTTCCTGTAAGTATTAATGGGTGCAGACATTTGTTGTAGAATTTTGTGAATAAATCAAACAAAACTCTTTATCATGATAATAGATATATGTTATAAAATGAGTTCGCACCAAACAGTTATAAAGAAAATTGTTAGTCATTTGCTGACAAAAAACAATTGTTGTATCCCAATATGCATGCCATACTATTGTTACAAAAGTGATTTTGAGACCACCTCCACCGGGATTCGAACCTGGGACCTCCGGGTTGAGAGTCCTGCACTCTACCTGGATTGAATTAGATCAATTAGTACAAAGCCTAATGTATTAATATATCAGTCAGTTGGAATTTGATTGTTTATTGAATCTGATTATTATTCATTATTTGTGTTGAGCAGTCAATATCATTTATTAATACTTTCTATTGCAGGATCTATTCAGAGTGGAAGCATATCCAGGATGGGAAGTTAGTGACCACTGCTAGAGTTTGAAACAGTCTTTGATATTCCACATCCAGTCCAGTGCTGAGTTATCTAACTCAAAAGATTTATGGAGTCAACTTAGGAAAAGAAAAACCCAAAGAAAAACAAAACTGATCACACCTGTTTGATTCAGGCATTATGTGAACAATATGGAGCCATCAAAATCTTTGATACAATTTAACAACAATTTATGCTATTGTTGGTTTTATTAATATTTGTGATTGAGTTTTGTAAATGCAAATTCATCTTCAAGTCAGTTGATAGTTCATAGTTATGACTTTTAGGAATTTGCAAGATTATGATCCATTAATAAAATACAGTATACTTTTGCTTGTAGTATAAAATAGGTATAAATACCCTGATGGCATGGATGGTGAAAGTTTTTTTTACCAGAGCACAGTGGATTAAATTTGAAAAGTTTATATTCCATGTCTATGATTACTAATGTTATGATCCAGTTTTTAAGTTAATTTAAGGCAACAATTTGTTATTTGAAAGTAAATGTGTTGACCGGTCCTTATTTGTATCACTAGTGTAAACAGATAACATAGGTTGAGTCTGTAACAGAATCTGCCAATAACACATATACCAGTACATTTACAATCATAATGAGCTCTCATCATATGCCAGTAAAGGGATTTTGTTCCATTGGATTTGTTAAAGTTCATATTTTGGTTATTTGTGAGCATTTGAATAAGGAAATCAGGTTCAATTCTGGTTGACTTTCAATTCTTTTATTACATAGATGAGATCTACAGATTTCATTGCCAAGGGAGATAATGCTGGAAAATTTTGAATTTTGAGATAGAATTGTCAAATAAAGACAAGTTGTTGAATGATTTTCACTAAATTGGAGGTTTGTAAGTTTGTTTCAATTTGACTTGAAATATTTCTTGATAGTGTCATAGATATCATGATTTTTTGCTTACAATGAAAAAATGAAACACTGGTTATTTTCATTTTCAAAGACATTATTTAACACATTCACCATTGACATCACCAATGCAGAAGACTTTTGAATTTGGTGAAATTGATGATATAGCATTGTATATATTATAAATGTGCCTAACATTATTGTTATGTTATCTTTCATATTGTGATTTACTTTGAGAAAACTGAAGATCACCTTCTGATTGAACTTGTTGATTTTAGCCGAACAGGATTATCTCCCCTCAATTATTGGTTAAACATCATATTCATCCTAATAAGTGTAATTTTCTTCAGGAATATATGTGGAATTTTAGTGACAGTATTGATAAAATTCATCAAAGAGATTAATTAAAATCATTATAAATGTATTACCTATGGTTTATTCTTTTTTATGGCTGATTTATGTTTTTCCGCTTTGCGATATTGTACCTTTTAATTAATGAATAATAATGAGCAATTGAATATCAAAATTGCACAAACATAGCTCTTAATTGACAAAAGAGTCATTCAAGGGCATGCAAATTTCTTAAACAGTTGAATTAATTGAAATTTATTTTTTTAATTTTTGCAAGCAGTAAGGGGCAGGGCAGGTGCTTGCCAGGCAAGCAGGAAAGGGGTTGAGGCATGGCGATATTGCAAGCAGTAAAGAGTTAAAGAACCTCACTTGTATCAATCACTGATCTATCATATTTAATGAAGATATTATCTGTAAGACATAAACAACAAAGAAAATGTTAATAGTTACTGCTTCAGATTTATATCCAGTATGATAGTTTATTCTTCACCAAACAAAAAGTATCTTTAATAGGAATTTTAAATAGGGTCCTGTTGGTTAATGCCCTTTAGTTTAGTGAGTAAACTCAACGGTAAAGGAAAGATAATTCTTCAGAAACAACACACCTTTTTCTAAGTATTCCATGGTAGCATACTATTCATACAGATATCAGATATACAGATACAATCATTTCCTCGGTGAAATTTTATCGAGATGTTGGCGAGAAAATGATTTGATTGCCTATATTCAAAGTTGGGCCGTGCGAGTGAATCTAGCTTCTCAGCCCAGGGTACAGATTAGTGGAGTTAGCGTAACGTTCGTACCCTGAGATAGGATGAGAGCCCTTTAAAGGAACATGTTGTGGTATGGTTGACAGTTTCATCAGTATGCCAATATATATGAGATCCTGTTGAGTGCAATACATTACACTGACGTGCCACAGCAGAGATAAGGCCTACTTAAACCACAGGATGCACTGAACTATAAATGCATTTTCATGTAAAATGTGCTGTTTATTGGAATTATATCGACAAATGTTAACTTGTATATACCAATAATAATATTAACGTTCCAATGAGATTGCTTATACTTTCAACTTCTTGCTATTTAAAGCAATGTCCACTCGCGGAAAACAACTTTAGATAGAAAATTATAATTATATCTCAGGTCTTCATGTTTTTTCAATGGTGCTTGCCATGTTTCCATTTTCTGCTTGATCACAGAGTCTACAGAACTATAGTCAGTTTTCTCGTAATTTATAATTCAAATATCTCTTTCCAACGTTATTCAACTATATTTCTTTGCAATAAGTTTAAGGAACTAATGGGTACCGTTCTGATCGTCCTTGCAACAAACAAATACAGTTAATTTCTGGGTCATTGTCTGAACTCACTGAGAGCACTCAGTTCTAGGGTCCGGTCATTAAGTGCAGTTACAGAGTGGACTCAACTCAAGAGTAAGGATATTCACGCTCGAATAACCCTCAAGTGTGGGGAGAGCAGATCAAGCACAATAATCACACAGTTGGTATTCTGCCAGATTAGTATAGCGCTTCGTTTCATATTTCGATACAAATCATTCATTTCACTATGATAATTCGGCCATCGACGTTTGTGACTCATATACCTATCTAGGAGTAACTTTGCACAAGAATGGAACTTTTAAAATCGCCATTGAAAGTCTTAAAGGGAAGGCGATGCGCGCCTGGTTCAAGATCAGATACAGCTTATCTTCATCAACTCAATTCCGCCCTGATGTTCTTCTCCGTCTCTATCGTTGTCTTGTTGTTCCAATCGCCACCTATGGTGCAGAAGTGTGGGGCAGCGATATGTTTAAATCTTCATTGGATCTCTTCCAAAATTGGAGTAAGTTGACTTGTAATATTATAACCATAAAGATTGCCAAGTCAATCCTAGAAGTACCAAAGCGCACCTGTAACATTGGATGTCTTAGCGAGCTTGGACTTTACCCTATATCAATAACCATACTCTCAAGCATGTTTAACTACTACAGAAGATTGATAAGGATGGACCATAACCGACTCGAATATGCTGCTTTACAAGAAGATAGACTTCTATCAAAATCATCTTGGGTCTCAACTATTGAGCAAATTCTTCAAAACGCTTTCCCTACTTCAAATATTGTCAACATATCCTCACTCCAATTTACAGAATTTATAAAGTCTCAATTTGTTAACTTGTATCTACAGGAAATAAATCAGCTTCCGTCTGATAAAGGAAAAAAACTTCGCCTGCTTGGGCACATTGGAGATTCATTTCAATATAAGGACTATCTATCGTCAATTAAGAACAAGGAGCATCGTAAAGTTTTAAGTAAATTACGACTTAGTGCTCATCAACTAGAGATAGAGAGGGGTCGATACAACAATATCCCAGCTGATAGTCGTATTTGCAAGCAATGCAACCTAACGGAAGTTGAAACAGAGGAACATTTTATATTGTCATGTCCTAAATTCCATAATCAACGTTCAGACCTCATCTGTTCAACAGGTCTGACGAATGCGGGGTTGCCAAAGAAAGATCTCCTAACTGCCATATTAAACCCTAAGAGTCACCATGCCTCCAAATCCACCAAATTGTTGTATGAATTATATCAATACAGATTAGGTTAAATGGCATGCAGTGTCATTGTGTATAATAGCATATCTCTGTTATTTGTTATGTATATATTATGTATGTCATGAAATTTGTTTATTCTCGTTTTGTACACTGCCCAAGAAGGGTGTTCTCTGTGCAAATAAATTATCTTATCTTATCTTATCTTATCTTATTTACAAAATCAATTATTGATTATTGAGTTATATTTCATTCTTAGTAACAAAACACTTTAAAAACTACAAATATGAAAAGTTTGTATATCAGTTAACTTCTTGATGTTAAGAATTTATGAAAAAGAAATACTTTTAAACAGGTTGTATGTGATATTGCAGAGCTATTGTTTATGTTTTCTGTAAGAGGTTCCTCAAATTTTTAAATGAATATAAATATATATTCCAGGATGAAACCTTTTATATCTTGAAACGTACGATCAGAGGAAAAATAGAATTTAAATTTATTTCAGGTCATTGGATAATTGCATTTTTGAAAAAGATCAAAATGAAAACTTTAAGCTTGTTGGATCATAAATCGCTGTAAATAACATCCTGTGGTTGAGTGTTTAATGTTATCTGATTTTAATTGGCATGAGGACCTAGGGTAATTTGATCCTGACATGTTACATAATTCACCAGTAATACATTTCCTTCACTTCCGTGTGAACAGCTGATGAAAAGAACAGTAAAATCAGGAAAAATTTCTATCAAGCGGCTCCTGGAAATTGTGGATTGATTTATTGATTGGTGATGCTTTTGATCATTTTTGAAAATTTTGAATGAATCATTTAATCCTAGAAAAAAGGGTTACATTGTACAAACCAAGTCGAGACGTAGCCCCATTGCAGTGTTAATCCCTTGTGGTATTTGTAATGCAAGGCAATCCATAACAAAATGACATGTTTTGAAACTACTTAGTGCTGTATTTTAGAATAACAATGACTGAATTTAAATGGGAAAAGGTGATGAAAAATTTAAATTTAGCAATTACAAATACATTAAGTTGTAATAATTTTCATAGAAATGATAAATTTGCATGAAATCTTAATTGTAAACGAAGCTCTGAGTGTGTGACCTTTAACATCACAAGGGTAGCATCTGTTAAGTTTAAATATCTTCCAGAGGGAATGCGTTAGAGTACGAATTATATGAGTCCAAAACTTAGGTTCTGACTACAATAGTATGAAGTTGTGATACAAATCTGCAAATACTGTTAGTTAATAACATGTATTGCATTGGCTGTTGTACGAATTCTTTTGCATAAATAACACCCGGATCCAGAGCTTGTTAGTAGTTAAATGTCTCAGTCTGTCATAACATATACAACATGAAATTGTTGATAAAAGTGTCATGTACTTTTATACCACCATAGGGGTAATTGGATTTCATTTCACGGAACAGATTTAATTACATACAATTGCCTGTGGATAAAGAAAAAAAATATTGTATTCAAGGAATGAGTTGATATCGTGCTGACTCAGTACTCAAGACCATAACATTATTTAAAGTTGGTTATTGAATATTTCAATGAAGACATCACAGTGTACACAATCAGGCTGGAAAACGCTAGCCAGTTGGTCAACAAACTGTCCGGAAATGCGATCTTGACCGGTCAACAAGTAATGGACTGTGACTTGTGGTCAGTCCTTGTGTCTCAGATTCAACACTTTCTTGATCCGGTGCCATTTACCCGATATACACTGTTTGTCTACCAATGCCAAAACCTTATTATGATATATAATGAACAGTAATCAATGCAGTAAACAGTTGATGCAAGGAATCATTGAAGTTGATTGGACACCTTGGCAGTCAGTAAATAGACTTCTTCGATGTATTCTTCAACATTTCTCTGTACATCGAATAAAATACTGAATTGTAAAGAGTGTCTCTTGATAGGCACACAAATTCAAATTATCATTCTGTCGACAGTTGCTAGCTGGCCTTGTCTGATGGTTCTAATTATTACTGTAGACCAACTAACACCATAGTCATATGAACTTCGATCATCCTTCAAATTGAATTTTACGACACGATAAAACTTGTATACAACCAAATAAAGAAACTTAATTGTCACGATTAGGTGATTCAATCTTAAAGAAACACTCCGCACTTTGAAAATTGACAAACCATATTTGCTACATGGACGCAAATGACAGTTTGAAAATATGTATGGAAACATTTATTTCGTACGATTTAGTTTTAAACATGAACAGTTTTAATCAAAGATAATACTGTAAGTAATTTGTCACTTCTTGAATTCAGTCAGTCGTAATTCATGCCTGTGTAAGTTAATGGCCCTTTTGTCAAATATAATCATTTAGAAGGGGACCAAGATGTTACACAGAATCCGAGTTCAGACTTGAGTCCTGTTTCAATCATATAAGTCAACTTAGGTATTACCATACAATGATCATGGTATATACTAATGCAATCGAGGACAACAAATGACTGGATAATTGTCTGAAATTGGAATTTAAAAAGCCTGATTTGAGTATTTGTGGCCTTCAATCAATAAAACAATGCTTTCATGTGCAACTTCTGTTGTTAGAATAATTCAACCTTGATTTTATCTCTGTGAAAAGTCGGTTATAAAAGTGTATACTTGCAAAACTGAACCTTGCAATTTGAGTTTATTTGTCTATGTCTACTTGAACTGAATGACACTACAATAACACTTATGCTATCCAACATTTCTCACACCAATATCTTGAAAAGAAAGTGATAATTTGCAACCTTTCTAGCACATCCCAACAGATAGGATAGCGATAAATTCATTCAGACGTGATTACCTTAGAAAGGCTGCGGTCTTCTGATACTAATAATGTTTGTTAATCGCTTCCCACTGGGCAGTTCCGACTGGTAATAGAATAACATTCTTGTTATGAGGAGAGTTTTGGACGCAAATCAAAGCAACCACTGTGCTACCGTTAATCACAGAAGGCATTGATATGCTCGCTATGACTGGTTGTATAAAACTATCTGTCATATGCATAATAATGCTCCACAATTGCTATACTTTCTATAATTTATCTTTTATCATGAACATGAATAAATAATTATTAGTTTGAATCTGAAGATGGGAAAGCTTGAAACCTCCATTAATCATTACTACCAAGTAACTAAAACGTTTTACTTACTTGGCACCAAAAGCCACATTTATATATTACAACATATTGTATTACATTATATAGCTGAATGTATCAATTAATCAGAATCGTATATACATTCTACTTACTAATGAAGGTAGATTATGAAGTGCATTAATACTTCGATGTATACGCCCATCAGCTACATGCAATAGATACAATTGTATTTTCTACAAACAATAAAGACAATGGTTACACATTATACAAACAATGCTTACATAGACACTTCATATAGAGGATTTCACCAATGCTTCTTCTGATATCAAATATATCAACACAAGTGGATAAAAGTAACAGATATTCCAGGCTTGATGATTCATCATCCAAAATCATTTTTCATTCCGTTTGCATGAAAATGTACTAGTGTTAACCTTAAACCCTTAAAGCGGTGATGTCATAAAACTGTGACGTCATTGTGTTAATGACATCAAAATATTGTGACGTTGAATATTGTGTTTATGACATTATACCATATATATACCAGATGATGCAAATGTTTGTGTTGTCATTTCTTGTAAGTGTTGCCGGACATTGTTCAAACTCTACTGCCACAATGATATCTAGGGATATCGCTTGGTTTACCACAATCATCTCCTGTGGAGCACAGTTTTGTATATGTGTATATGTCTATATATTTTGTATATATACAAAACAATTATATAGTGACAATGCCAACACACAAACGACCTTGTTTTCATCAGCATGCACTGCCTCACACAGATTTTATCTTATTAACGAATGTCAGGTTTAATGATATGATTGATGACGCTTTTAAAACACATATCATGTAATTGAGTTTATCTAAATCGTCTCAGTTAGACAGAACAATAAGATAAACAAGCGCTGTGTTCTGGCTGCCAAAACTCGAATTACGTTGGAACAGAAACAAATATATTCTTCCCCTCAACTTAACAAATCAAATTTTGTGATACTTTATGACCTATGAACATAGCTGTATTACTAATGCTTAGGAAAACACTCTCTCAGTTCATTAGCTTTTACCAAAGTTTGAAATGGACATGCTCTAAACAAGCATAAGCATCAATCACTTAATATCTTGATAATGATAATGATAATCTATATAAGACATTCAAAATAATATACAGACATAGTAACAAATACGGATTCAGCTTACAATAGTCTCAGTAACTTGAAGACATAACAAGTCGCTGTTGTCAGTATGATGTAAACTCAAAATGTAATCAGGAAAGATATCATTTATGAATAATTATACAAAACATCACACTTAAAGGGGCAGTAGCACGTTTTTAGGGGGAATATGAGGTGATGTCAGGAAAATTAAAATTAATGGTTCCAATTGAAAGACAATGTATTTAAACTAAATGGAGCAGTAATAATTCAAATATATAACATAAAGTTTAGCCATGCGATTCCTTTTTCTTACAGAAAATGAATAAAAGGTGTTCACACAAAAATGGCGGCCTATGTATTTTATGTGAATCTTCATACTTTGTCCTCCGACTATGGATGATTGACTTGTGTAATGACATTTTTGACACTGTCTAAATAATACATTTAACATTAACTTATAATTATCACTGAACATTTTAAAATATAAAATTATCAAAAAACGTGCTACTGCCCCTTTAAACGGCCTAAAAAGATTTTATAAGTTGTAATTTAAGAAATTTTGATGCTTTTTTGAAAATGTTACTTAATTGTGAAAATCATGTGACTTTGCTTTGAGTGAAAGTCTAACAACTCAGTATTTATAAGCCACCACAGGCATCACCAATGTGGAAAGAAATACCTTAAAATCAGTAAAAGTAAGACCACAAAACCATGGGGCAACCTAAAAATTGATAAAAATATGTCCATGGATACCAACTTCAGAGTAATCACTATACATGTAGTTCTGCTTTTGACTATGTGTTTGCATGAAACAGACCCAAATAAGTAACAAATCTTTTGTGACATATAAAAAATGAGAATCAACTGAATTATAGCAACGTCAGCGCTATCTTAAAGTTATCTCAGTGAGTGAGTTATTGTTTTACGCCATTTGGGCAATATTTCAAGTTTACATACAAGTTAATATTGAATGTTGGCGATGTTCGACTTATAGATCCAGTATCCAGTGGTAAAAAGGGTGTGTTGGCTTGACAGAATTGACAAGAATAAGTTAATGGCTTTACATTTTACTGACTCTGTAGACTTAATTCCAAACAGTGTGCATGACTTGTTGAGGAAGCTACAGCCCCTCCTGATGTAAAGCTGCATCCAACTCTGAACAGGAGGGTCTCTTCTTTGTATATGGCGAAGGCAAAGGGAAACTTTATCAATATCAAAAGAGAAGACAGAATATGTAAATGTTGTAATAGGAATATTGCAAAAAACAAATATCATTGCCTCCCAGTTATCTTCAGGTTATGACACTATACGTAGAAAGTACATAAGAGAATACTATTTATACCCCCGTTACCATCTGTAGCATTCTGGAATTTTAATTTTTGGCCGTTTCCATGGAAACGTCACTTTTTTTACTTAGTTAAATAGGGTTCAATGGAGACTAATTTTCTCAGAAACTGTTGGACCTAGATGAATAAAATTTTGGTTATAGATGCTTCTGATGATACTCTTGATTGAGTTCGAAAGCCGATTCCGTAAAATTAATTTTTGCGGAGTTATCACTCTTGAATCTCCAATTTGACTTGGTACAGACAGCGGACTTGGTGCTTCAATTGGGACAAGTTCTCTCAGAAACTATTGTACCTAGATGAATAACATTTTTGTTATGGATGCTCCTGATGATTGTCTTGATCGAGTTCGAAAGCCATTTCCGAAGTTTTAGTTATGGCCCTTGTTTCTGAAATTGGACTTGGGGCAGGTAACAGGTCTAATGCTCCAATGGGGACATCATTTTTCAGAAACTATAACACCTAGATGAATGAAATTTTGTTATTGGTGCTCTTGATCGAGTTCGAAAGCCATTTCCGAAATTTTATTTTTGACAGAGTTATGGCCCTTGTTTCTGAAATTGGACTTGAAGCGAGTAACAGGTCTAATGCTCCAATGGGGACAGAATTTTTCAGAATTTATGACACCTAGATGAATGAAATTTGTTATTGGTGCTCTTGAGGATACTCTTGATCGAGTTCGAAAGTCATTTCCCAAATTTTATTTTTGACAGAGTTATGGCCCTTGTTTCTATAATTGGACTTGAAGCGATTAACTAGTCTAATGGTCCAATGGGGACAGATTTTCTCAGAAACTATAACACCTAGGTAAATGAAATGCTGGTTGTAGATACACCTGATGATACTCTTGATCTAGTTTGAAAGAAATTTCCGAAGTATAATTTTTCACAAAGTATGGCCCTTGATTATACAATTTGACTGGAAATAGATCCACCTGATGATACTTTTCATTGAGTTTGAAAGCTGTTACCATATTCGACCTTGGGTTTGGGTTTGAACCTGGTAAAAATGACTAGTCTGATGCTCCAATTTGGAAACGTCTTATCTGAACTTTTACAGTAAGGTAGATCTATGAAATTGTGTTTTTTCTCACCTGATGATACTCTTGCAAAGGACCACAGATACGCCCAAATGGGTTTGGAAAGAGGTAGAAGAAATCAGACAGGATGCGGGGGTATGTGAGCCATGCTCACTTTTTTCTTGTTTGTTGATATAAAACTTGATACGTTTTCTATATTATTTTATTTTTGATTTCTAAATGAACATGTTATTCAAAATATTGCAGTGTGTAGTTGTTTCCACCAAGCAATGATGATCAGAAAGTTGTATAAAGGGACTTCAGTATTGAAATGATGATTTTATTGGTTGGTTAATAAGGAAACAAGAAAGAATGCTGTCAAAAGAAACTTTTTTCTGTGAATTATGTCTGTCTGATCCTCAACGCTACTTATTTGGGAAACGGAAAAAAATAAACCGTAATTATTTTGTTTTGTCAGTTCTAGCATTTATACGTTTTAGAGAACATTCCTGATATTTATTACCTTGGGAACTAATAATACATTTCTTTAGATCAAATTGCATTATTCTTTGGAACAAATGTTTACCTATGGCTTAACTTTTACAGAAATAGAAAAAACACATGCTAAACAAAACATGGAAAGCATAAATAAATACTGTTATATCTCATTTATCAATTATAAATGGCAAAAGTCACACTTGATATTCATTACAAGAGATATAAATGTTTGTTTCAGCCATTAGGAAGGTGTTATTGTAAGAGGAGACAGGCTTCTTGCGACATCCTGCATCAAGTACAATACAAAGTTATTCCTGATCCATGTTGACAACCTATTATCAGATTCTATGATAGACTCTAACAAGCTGAAACAAGTTCTCACAGGGCCAAACAAGCTATCAAGTTTCCTCACTGTGAAGCTTATTGCAAAATGTTAATGTCTGTGCAGTATGTGCTTTTAAGTGATTCGCTATAAAATTGAATTATTTTCTTTGTATTCTTGTACTTCATTGCATGAAGTTACTTAAAGAATGTATGCTGACTAAATTAGTAGTGGTCAGAAGGAATATTCTAACGTAGATGGATTTTGTGAAACACAAAAGAAAGGATTGTCGAATTCAAGTTATATGTATGTTTGTTCTTGATACATAACACACTATATGTCATAAACTCCAACCCAACCAAGTAAGGGATGACAGAGGTACCATATTCAAAGTGATGTAAACCTTTTTGAGAGAAAAAAACTGGGCCGGAGTTTAACATATTGTCATTTCGGTTTTGAAATACGTGGATGCTGCCTTCTAAAAAGTAAGATAGATGAGTGGTAATAGAGAGAGAAAAAAGCATAGTGAGAGCAAGACAGCGAACTATTTAAATAAGAGGTGTCACATCAAAGGTGATGCATTCAGGAGAGTGTGTGTTGAAATTCCATTGAATCCAGGGGAAAGATGAGGATTATATCTGTACAGCATGAAAAATGACTGTCAGAATTCTGCCTTTGTTTCATCTTTGATAAACTCAAGCTTGATTATTTTAATGAACTAATAAAAAAATACAACTATTCACTGTGTGAATCACATGTTATTTTATGCTTTATGTCACCAAGAGGAATCACATTGGTAGGAGACTGAAGACAGGTAGTCGACTTTTACAGTCGTCAAATATTTTTACAACCTAAGAATGATTTTGGCCAAGACATACACACACATATACTTATAGGATATCTAACGAGCTTCCACTTTCATATCACGTTTATGTCTCAAGTGAAATAATTTTGCTTTGTCACGAGCCTTGGCGAGTGACAAAACAAAATTATTTCACGAGGGACATAAACTTGATATGAAAGGGGAACGTGTTATGTATCCTATTTATTACCAACTCGCATTTAAGATAATTTATTGCTTTTTTAAACAAGTTTTTATGGTGCCTATATAGCGACAAAACGGCGGATGAATATCCAACACGTCACAGCCTCAAAGATTATAATGTTACGACATTAAATACTTCAATTTCTGAATTCTATCCTACGTCAATTCATAGTGTAAGGTAAAATGTAAGATAAAAGCACTATGGTTATGAACAAAGTGTACGTCAAAATAAAATCTCTCTGCACGAGAGCAGGTCAGAGTTATCTTTCTTTGATCAACGGCATGTCATGGCGGACGCCATTTGCCTGTATATTTTCGTCAAACTATGTAAACAACCGCCTAAAAAGTAGGTTTATGATGCTTACTATTGTTGAAACGTGCTTCATTTTGTTTTAAATGTTGTCTAAAGAGCATTCAGTTGTCTTTATTTCCTATAGATAACAAGAAATGCTTTCTGTTTTTCTTCTATTTTTTCATTAAAAATATAATACTTACTAAGTTCAATTTTAGTTTTGTCCTCATCTTCTACTTGAGGTAACTAAGACTGTACTTTATAACCTCTTTTGTTTCTTTCAACTCAGATCAAAGACTCTTTGATGATTGTGTAAGAACAAATGGAAAAACCAATTCCCTTTTGCTACAACCAAAGCTCTTATTTAAGTGTCAGATAATTGCCTTACTGGCAGAATGTGTGTGTTTAATTGCTTGTAGAATAATGCCACATTTAAAGTATTATCTAACATCATTACTCTTGATTTGCTTTTCAAGGCCATTACATGACTAAATAAAGGCACAATTGCAAAGTTTTACATATAATATTATATTTTGATTAAAACGAAAACCTTATCTAAATGAGAAATTCCTCAACACTAGTAGAATCAATTAGCTTGTATGCAAGGCTGTTGAAGCTTATCATTATAATTCATTTATATTAGATAGTCCCTTGGTCGATTAGGTTATTGTCCGATATTTGCCCTCTGCGGCAATAAAACATTCTTATTAGATTTTCATTAACCTTATTAGACACGGTCAATGTGAGTTGACACGAGTCTCTCATTGGAATTCTTGTTAGTAACAATCATTTGACAGACGACGTTTCTTCAACTAACCAAAGAAACTTCATATGCATTAATGAAATTACTAAGGATGATATAGTTATAACAGTTTAATGTCATACCCTAACCCTAAAATGGGATTATGAGTCCGAAACCCCTAAGTCAATAGTAGATGCTATACATGTATTGTGAGTAATTCCTTTCTTTCAAGTTAATTGATAAACTTTTAGTTTTTAAACAGCAAATCTGAGAAACATTCCCTACTGAAAAATCAGGCCTGCATTAACCGAACTGATCAAAGCCGTTATAATATCAGAATAATGGAGTTCTGGAAAACTGGTTAATGAAGACAATATATATTTTTATTCCACTAATGCAGTGCTGTTAAAACAATGGCGGTCTGAGAATACATTTTGTGATATTGCAAGCTAATCACAAACTCTTTCTGCAAAATGAATGCAGTTACCAAATGTTAATTAAATCATTTTTTACGTGTCGCATTGTTAAATAATTACTGTAAATTATTTAAGTTCCTATGCCTATTGATTAATGTTCATTATTGCTTACAATGATCTTCAATGTTGATACATTTGCACTGTTTGATAGTATTAAGTGGACCGACCTTTTTTGGCAATATATTTGAGAGCTATCTAATGTAATCAGAAGATTATGAAATTATCTTTGATATTTGAATTGAAAGAACTAATTCATAATCCCAAAATTCAAACATGTCTGAACAATCCTACGAGTTATAGCATATGAATAAGTTCCGGTATAACACTATCAGATAAGTAATAGTTATAGCATAGTTATCAATTTGTATAGAGGAATGCAAGGACAGTCTGTCCATGTGGACAACCAAACGGACAGACTGTCATGCAATTCAAGATACATATTGATAACTATACTAATAACTTACATATCACTTGGCCCGAATAAAATAAAATCCCAAAATTAAAGATGTATGAACATGTTTATTTTTCACAACCCTTCCTGTGCCCCTTTAAAAATGTGAATAAAGGTTGTGGTGCTATGGATGTGTCACCTGATCCTTCAAAGCAAAAATCGGGTATTAAGCACAGGTTTTGACAGATTTGGACGTCTGAGTTGTGGTCTAATACGACAGAAAAGTTACGATCTTTCAGATTTTAACATTTAGGTAACCATAACATTATTGGTATTCGTTTAAACTTACTTGTTAAGATATTTGTTTGAAATATATAAATTTGAATAATGTTCAATTAATTGTAGCTGTTTGCGATAGTTTGTATCAATAGACAATCTATGTTTCTTTGATGGTTCCCTTGCAATTCTCTGTGCAATTCGCAAACTTAATGTGTTGAATGAAATATGCGTTTGTCGACAGCATCGATGAATTCAATTAAGTCATAATCAATGTTTGCTTAATCATGAACACAGTCAATTACATTTACATGATTTCGTCAAAACTGACATAAGCTGATGTACATGTACTGAATCTAGGTATATATGGGCCAGTGGCGTTCATTCATGAATAAAGATTGATTCATTGATACGGACAAAAGCTGATGTATTTGTCTTTCATATATTTTATTTTGTGTAGTTTAAAAGACAATTTCATAGGAGTCCTGGCATTCGAAAGCAGGACTTTTCTGACGAAAACAATTCTGATACCGATAATGAACAAGGTCTTTAATGAATGGTTGCCACGGACAACGAGGTTCAAGTGGTATGTAAATCTGTATGTATGTATATCTATCAGTAGTAATTTCCCTAAACTATTTGTCAAATAAATGATATATTAATGTTTAGTATGAAACCATGAGATCTTAGGAACAACAATGTATGTACATGTATCCTTTTTTCTAGCAACATGTTAACTCTTATATCTTTTTAAAAAACTTATATGTCGGATATTGCCATCTCTTAAACAGTTTATGCAGTCTATCTCATGAATAAACATGAATATTGATACAAGAACGTTCATGTACATGTTTATGAGAGCAGTTATTTGTCATTTGGCGATACAATCTAATCATTTCTTATTTCGATACCTAATATGAATTCATGGAACACGTTGTTTTGTTTTATCTTAATGTGATGTATTACAGTTGTCAAATTTACTCTGTTAAACTCATCCGTTAAGCAAAGGTATGCATATGTATGAATTTATCTTCAAATATGTGATAAAGTATAACAGCTAAATGTCCCATAACAG
This sequence comes from Steromphala cineraria, assembly GCA_916613615.1. Lineage (NCBI taxonomy): Eukaryota > Metazoa > Mollusca > Gastropoda > Trochida > Trochidae > Steromphala > Steromphala cineraria. The sequence goes on from OU744721.1 coordinate 79,356,634, forward strand.
TGTTTGACACACTCACAGTCCCTTGCAAGCTCCTTCATGCTTCTCAATACCAGTAATTGCAAATTTACTAGAAAATAATGTGTTAACATTCACCTTACATGCTAGCAGTACCAGAATAGAATATCTTCTTCTAGACAACTTTAACATGGGCACATGAAATAATGATGTGACATTTCCGAATTCGCAGAGAGCTATGCAAAGAGAATCTCTTCCGAGGAGATTTATCCTTCAAACGTCTCCTGTATCTGTTTCTTCAAGAAATCAGCTACCTCCGACATGCATCATTAAGTGTATAATACATTCGTTTTCTGGGTTTTTTTCACACATTTGCGATCATATGTCAATTGATTGATTGATACAAAATGTTCCCAAAGGGAAAAATGTGAATCTCATTCAAATTTCGTTATCATAAACAATGCAAAGGTAAGCATTTTCTCATTAGACTCATGCAAACAAACTCACGCAGATTGTTATTGTAGATCATCTCGTTGTACTTTTTGGAACTTAGAGTGACGTCATGCATACATCAATATGCATGTACATTCATGCTCAATGGAAATGAAGCGATTTTAAATGCAGAATCGTTAAAGCCGCTAATTATTATTACGACTGAAAGCGGGTATCTTCATGTCTTTAGCAGGCAATCGAACAAAAATATGAATTTCAAAACACTATCTGTTTGAAAAAAAACATGTTTTTGTCGGTTAAACACACCTTAACAAAACGAGATAGAATAGTAGAAACGTGATTTTCTTCTTTCTAGCATCCCGCAGTAGATAAATGTGAACAAATAAAATTCCAATCAACGTTATGTGTATCAATAACATATTTTATGTGTAATATTTGTACATTTCATATCCTTCCAATTCCAAACGGATATATTAGGATTCCAATTGTATTAGAACAGTTATAAAGAATAACAGTGTCACACTTTGATGAATACAATTTTGACAACTAACATATGTTCCTTTGGAAGGGTTTGTATTTGCGATTCACTAACCACTAGAGTTTGTCTACCCAGTTGAGTCCAAATTTAGGACGAAACCGGTCACTAATCCCAAAGGCTAATCTCTCAGTGCTGTCCCCCCCCCCCCCCAGTCCCCAGTGGGACCACCCGTCTACACTTACCCTTTTAAAAAGTTTGCATCGTTTCTGAAGACCCTGATTCTATATAGACGTGATAATATAATAAATATAATATAATATAATATAATATAATATAATATAATATAATATAATATAATATAATATAATATAATATAATATAATATAATATAATATAATATAATATAATATAATATAATATACGTTGTTATTATCGTTTCTCATCTGAGAAGCGCGGGTTAATCTAATTGCATTGTCTGAGCCCCACGAACAAAATTACCTAGTTATAATGATTTTATCACAGTTGCCCTTTCAGTTAATGCCTCCCAGGAAGCTGATAACGGTATACTTTGGACTCAATATATTATGATCATGTTCTGCTATTGTAACATGTTTAACATTATAGGTGTCAATGAGTTTTGCTTTAAAATTTCCTTTTTTCCATGTTCATGTATGATACATAAAGAATAGCTCCCAAGGGTCTTCTGTTATCAAATCAACACAAGTTGCAATTGATAAAAGTATCAATTATCAGAGGCTAGCCGAGTATTGATATACATGGGTAATTGACGTTTTATCGTACAAAACTATAGGCTAAAAACATTTCACATATACTGTCTTATAGAATAACTTTGTCATTGGTACACACCTAAAGAATGCAATATCATGAGATGGGGAAGTCTATAGGAAATATAAGTTCACAGCTGAAAGAAGAATAACAAGAATATCGTATTGAGGGGCCTTTAGAAGTAACATGCATTAAACAGCAAGACATTTTTTTCAATGTTCAAACTGATATCAAGTACTTTACTTAGATTCAACATGACAAAACAACACATTTCTCAGAGATTTACAGAATGTTGTTACCCTGACAAATTTGTTTGTACTAGGGTCACATATTAGCCAACATTTATATCATATAATATAATGTATTATTATATACATTATATTTAAGTATTCGTAGACAACTTGACTTGAATCCCACTTATAACTCTGCTTGAATATTTCATCTGCATTTTGAACACAATGTCATTGAATAAAGATAATTCAAATATATAAAGTTACTTTCACTATTGTGCCCTTATATAGATTTATGAGGGTAATAACAAAAATAGCTGTACTTTTAAAAGCAAACACATGCTTTATTATTGGTTAGCAGTTTAACTATTAACTATCAATTCTGAATGGGTAGATGTTTCTTATACTATTTATGAAACAGATAATTTTGCCACCAGTGTGATCTCTATCCTACCGATAAGTACAGTAATGATATATAACATTATTAAACTTACCTATTCCAAATATAAAGCCGGATTACGCTGAAATGAATATTTTTAAATGTAACTTTCATTTATGCAGTGTTAATGCACCGTCCTCTCCTCGTGAATATTTACAATCAGGTTTTGGTAGCAGGGATTTTGATGTAAACATCCTTGTGATTTGAAACTTTTGATTACTCACAGAATCTTTAAACGTCTTATATATGCTTTTGACACAAACTAAGTGGATTTGAATAATTCAGAAATTAAAATAAGTGAAAACTTTATCTAAACATTGTTGTTATCTATCCAAACAACAATTTGACAACGTTGTCTTTATAAAACAATCTTACTTCCCATTACACTTCTTCTTCAAATCTCCTCTCATTCTAGTTATCATTAAAGCAAATTCATTGATTTAAATTCATTGACTATTTGATTAAAAGTTAAAATCATTTAATGACTTTAATTGGACGTTATTGGTGGAATAAAGATGAAGCACTAATTCACGATTAAGCTAATTGCTCCTCTTGAAAGTACAAGTCACTGGACTAACTAAACACAAATATTACATTAAATTTTGTTACAATCTTTTATAGACGTTCTTTTTCATTCAGGATACTTTCTTGTAACGTCCTAACCATATACCAGATTGTTGTCTTTCTATCTTATCCCGGTAAAAGCAATGCACTGAGTTCAGTGGCGGTCACTCTGCACACAAGGGAAATTAGCTCCGACCTTGCCATCAATTGGGTAAATATATCGGTAAATGGTCATATCACAAACAACGACCTTGGTAAATAAATCACACATGTTTGGTATACAAGGTTAGATGAGAATGAATATCCTTCCTAATGATTATCTCAGAGTGGTATATCGGTCTGGGTTTATCATCTTCAGCTGTCTTCATTTCTAATCAAAAATTAAGAAATTGAATAACCTAATAAATGTTGCTTCTTTAAAGCAAGCAATCCTTCTTATTTGGTTTTACAACATTATGCAATTAATGTGATAGATATACATTATCTATGGTGATGGGAGCTACATATTATACATTCCGAGAATGGTCTTAATGAAGACATTGCAACTCTATCATCATAGAAATACCATTTCTGTTGGTACCCACATTCTCACCCTACAGATGTGATCAAGTCATCAAATGTTGATACTACCTCTGTTCTAACTAGAACGAATCCGTGGTTTCCGACAGTTTCCCCTGATGAAAAAGAATTGCACCACAATCAACTTGAATGTCTTTAGCAAAGACAACGCTTCCCACATGGAAAGGGAGGTTCATATCACAACGCCTTTGCCATGATTCAGTTGCAAAAAATTACGTTAGCTGATTGCGCAACCAACTTTCATTGCATACGATTAGGCACCTCACATTCTAGTCCACAAACTCGGCGAATGGAATAGAGGCTCGATCAACATTTCATGCCTTGAATTGTCTAAATGTTTACCCCTTCATATGTGATTTATCTAGTCTTGTGTTAACATGACAACAAAAGTGGCAACTTGGGTTTTACCTTTTCTTCTGTATGGTTCAAAATGTCACAAATGTGGGAGGGATATTCATTTAGGCTGGCGCATATGTTATATATATGTCGACAGATTTGTAGTAGAATTTCTTCCGGAGTCGATGAATTTCCCAAGTGAGGAATCATATTTGTGCAGTAGACAAAGGAGATTGATAGAATAATATTGGACTCAATTGACTTCAGTCAGAAATCGAGCAATAAAGGTCAGTCAATGTGCCACAAATTTCTTGTATGAAAATCCTAGCAGTTCAAGTCCTTTTGTAAGAATACTCTTCGTAGCTTATAATAAACGGAATTACTGTCATATATAAGTTCTGTAGTTTCTGTAACGCCGGAGTAGTCTGGGAATTGTTTAGTAGGCATAATCAGTCATTTTTTAATAATCAACCAAAATTAACCAAACTTGGTGTGTGGGTAGAACAAGGTTTCAATAATAACGAGCAGTTTCGATTTTCAAAATAAAAATGTTCGTTAAAAAGATATTTGATTTCAAAGACACCAACCCTCGAAAAAAATATATAAAAATTATTTTTCATCGATATTTTTTGGGTTAGGGTCTTATAAAATGTATTTCTACTCATCCTAAAAATACTGTTGAGTGTTTAATGTCTTCGTTGTTCTCTTGTCTATCAATTATGACTATTCAAAAAAATTAGTTGCCACATTTGGTACAAACTTCTGACCCTCCAAGGGGAGTACCCTCATCACGTTTTTTTAACATGTCTTATTTTTTTCTTGAATATTGTCAATAATTATTTAAATATTCCACAAACTATGTTGTTATGGTCACGGTCATTGTCATCTGAGTCCGTCTAGCCAAAAAATGTGAAATTAAAGTTAACACAGAATATTTTACAACCGATTTAAGATGAGACTCAACTTTGCAGTTTAAAGGTCTCAAGATAAATGTACATATCGAGCAAAATCTCAAATTTAATAAGCTTAAACAAAACAGGAGTATCATGTATTGCCAAATTTAAGTACAAGTTATCGAAATACCTTCTTAAAACTTTAAAAATACATATATATGTATAAAATATTGAAGGATTAAATAAGAAATTTCAGATATATATAAAATGCCTAGAAAATAGATTTTTTTAAAGAATTTAATTAACTTAATTTAATGTATGTGATTTATGAAACAGAGCAAGTTAAAATTCGCATTTGTACACTTAAAAAACAAATACTGTTGGGGAAAAAAGTTCTAAAACAGTTTGTTATTGTGTCATATGTTGGTTACATAAATCTTTACTCATCCTTTATTATATCTGAGTAGTTGTAAATTATAAGTTAAAACTAGTAAAGCCTTATTCTAAGTTTTGATCCATCTATCTACTCAACAAAGAGCACATTAGATTCGAGAAAGGTGTTCCTAACCATATACTTAGTCGTAAAAACGAAGATTACAAACACAATCTTAGCCCACCCTCGTGACAGCCAATGAAAGCGGGCGATTGCATGTAGGAGTTACTCTGATTGAGACGCTTTGGTCGTTCTTGTATTTAATTTGATGTGAGTACGTTGTGATAAAAATCCGATAGATAGTGCAAATTGTAGCTGAGTAATTATTCTACATCATGAATTTTTTTTAGACATGTGCGCTTTGCGAAAATACGTTTTTTACATTTCTGAAGTTTTTCTCCTTACAAAGTCAACATCTGACGTCATATAAATGAAAATCTAAAAATAAGTGTGTCTGGATTTGTTATCCTTTTTTCTTTTGTAGTATTTCGATTTTTTGTGCAATAAGAAGCAACGGTACGAAAAAACGTAAAACCACCCCCCTGTTTTGACCCCGATTTCTAACCAACTTTTAGGCCTGCGAGGTAGGTAGGTAGGTAGGTGAAATTAAGGGCGAAGTTTGGGCCAAATATGACCTACATGCGCCCGGCACTTGGAGTGATTATTGAGAGTTAAAAACATTTAAAAGTTAAAATTGAGTATTAAATGTTATATAAGGTCATATTTGCCAGTGTTCTTGACAAAATTTAAAACTGATCTTTGGATTTCACCAAACATCAAATTTTCACCAAGAATAGATCTTAGTGAGAAAATATTTGATTTGGAGATAACAACCTCTCTGAGTTCTTCACGATGATCTTTATGCCCTTCACATTCAATAAGATAATGACTGACAGTCTCTGGACAATTATTAAAACAATGAACACACGAAGGAGATGAATCATTGTCTAAAACGTGCTTGTAAGCATTTAGTCCACAATGGCCAAATCTTAAACGAGTGAGGATCACTTCGTCTCTCCGGTTTTGTCGCCGAATCTTGGTGTGCTTAACAACTTAAGGGCATGAGCTATGCATATGTCTGGCAGTGTTGCCCCTATCCCAGTCGTTTTGCCACTGTTTATAGATTGATGTATTCACAGAAGCATAGAAATCCTTTGGCACTGGATATATATCCTCAAAATCCACGTTGGGTTTGGATAAAGATGATTAGGCCTGCGAGAAGAGTTGTCCTGGTTATCTCCCCTGTCTGGTTATCGCTATGTTTAGTTAACCTAACCTAAATGAATAATTCTTGTTTAGAGTAATATTTGAATTAGAAGTTAAATACAATTGCACCAACATGTTACTTTTCTAAAAACATTATTGGCGTGTTATCATTTTAACGAATTACTACAGTTCTATTAACTTTCTTTACTTGAAAGAAAAAAGTTAGAACATACTTCATCAATTACAAACCAACAAATAACGAACGACTGCTAAATAATCACATGAGCTGACAGAGAGACACGTGAAGAAAGATGTACTTTTTAAGGTAAATAAATATTAGCAGCTGTAGAACATCATGTGCACGCTGAACGGGATAAAGATAAAGAAATTTACATAATCAAACTTAAACATTCATAGGCACATGTAATAGATAATATGTAAATGTAAGAGTTATCAGATACATTTCAAAATTAACTTCATTGTAATTTAGTCCTTGACCACTTACTTATTAAGGCTTACAAAATCGTGATTCTTTGCACACAAACAACTTATTGATACAATGGGATCAATTCGCCTTTCAGAAATTGGAGTTGTATAACCGATGAAGGATGATGGAATGGCTTGAAGGCAGATTCAAAATCAATTTAAGTTCAATAAGGAGAGTGTGTCTCTGTATTGTCAATACTTGGAAGTATTAGCCGACCATCAGATTACTCTAAATCAAAGCTCAATGCAAATAATTGTGAACAGTTAATGAGCTGTTGAATGCTTGATAAATTTTAGTTCTACTTTCACTCTGCAACTTTCATCTCTTATTTTGTTTTATGCTTTCAGTTATGGAACGTTTGTGGTAAACTATGGACAGGTCTATATGTGTAAGCAGTTATTTGAATCTGTATGAGTCGCTGCCTTTCTGGTTAAAACTCATTTGGCGGCAATGAAAGGGAGGAATATGAGTATTTTGTTAGGTCTACTTAGGGAACTATCAACGGTAAAATACAGTTGGAAATTCTATGCATCTGCTGATAACTATCTAATACCAGAAACCAAACACTCGATGTTTTATAAGTGAGGAGATCTTCAACTTTTGTTTTTTTAGCTTTGGTAAATCTGTATTATTTAGATCAGATCAGATTAATTATCTTCACTGTTATTAAACCTCCTAGGTAGTATTGATTTTAGACTCAAAGGCAATTTGGATGTTGAATAGGGATCAACCTCTGGAAACCTGTTGGAAATTGAGATTTTAAATGGCTTTTCAGATATTCACTTTTGTAGATTGTCGGACCTATTTCATACCTTCTAAAACAAAGTAAAACCTCTATTCTGTGTTAAGTAGCCTGATATATTAACACATTATAATTAATTATAGGAAACAACATTCAAATTAGCTACCTCATCTAAGTGTTCAAATTGATTGTAAGTCATGCCTGCAAAGGCACGTGTGAACTTGAAGTTGGACAGCCGCCAGTTGCTCTCTTTCGATAGGATCTATTAAGAAACGATTGATTATTAATAATTGGTGTTTTCACATGTCACTTATCATCCAAAGATAAATGTTTTAAGTTGCCGATTGCATATTCTCTCTCGCCTGTGTTTATTATTGGATAGAGCAATCTGTATATCAAATTCTGTACAACACTTATTTGCTCAAACTAGTTGATTCATAAATCTATAATACAAATTGCTTTATCGAAGAGTTTTTGGGGTGTCATAATTTGACTTTGAATTATCTACATGCAATTGATCTATTAGGTATGTCAAATACTGTGGAGATGAATGACTGAGTTCAATAAGTGATCTAAAATGCGTAAAATGAAATTAATTATCTAAAATCTGTAGACTCTGACTAATTAAGGAGTATCGATTGGTTTTCCATTGAGATATGTCAAACCTCGCTGACCAAAATATGTGTCAATCGTTTTGAAAGAACAATGCAGATCAAAGGCATAAGAAGAATTGACGGCTTCGCTGATTGCACAACTAACTTTAATTGCCGCCAATCAAGTATCTCCCATTCTACTAAATAAACTCGGTGAATTAGAACAGAGGCTAGATCAACATTTCATGACTTGGTCTGCCTCTGTGGGGAGAGACTGACACAAACATTGCTTACTTGAACAAGAACATTGCTGAGTTGTTGAAACGTTATTCCTATGTTTTGTTCAGCATAAGCTTCAATACATCTTGATCAAATGACACAGAGGATACAACTAATCATGCACGGCTTCTGTGTATTTCTCTAGGATATTTCTTTCTTACAACAATGAAAGGTTTTTATTATTTTAAGTGTATGAAAACACTTAATCAATGTAAGATTAAATAGTACACTAAATCGATAGATGTTATGTTGGTTTCAGATTGCCTAAACAGTGTGTTAGTGAATTGAAAGAATAAATATTATAATAATAAATATATTATGCTTTAATAAAAACACTTAGTCCTTTCATTTTTGTATTTAAAACTATCAATATTTTCGTTTCATTCTTTACACATAAAACCATCGTAACTATGGTCTGGTCATGCTTTACAAATACCCTTAGTTTTATTGCAAGATTAACGTGTGGAATAATCAAAATAATGCTGAAAAGACGTTAAATCAATTGCGAAAGTTCCTCTCTTTATTGCAATTCATTAATTTCATTTCAAAATTCACAAAATGTTTAGAATTAAAAGATTTGTTGAATTATTTTGTATTTGAATGTGACCAATTTAGTAAACTCTTGTCGTCATAGCATGACAACATTATAATCAAATATCACTGAATTACAATGGTGTTCGTAACCCGACAGTCAGGGCATTTCTTAAAAGTAAACGAAGATTAAACCTTCAAAACGTCTAACCTATTTTATGTATGTAATATAATAATTTAAAAGTGTTGTTTTAAACAATTTGTAGTATTTTATTATTTTCAAATGTACTTTGGAAGATCTCAGGGCAAAATAAATTAACAAAATTTATTATTCTAAAACAAATGAAAATCTTTAGATTTACCATTGTTTTCTTTTTTAAAAACTCGTCGGAAGATAAGAAAGTTTCAAGAAAGAGGTGCTTTTGAGTAAGTAAGTCTGAAGAATTGGGATTAAAAGCCATTTTGTACAGGAGAGTCTTAATTTGAGTTTTAAAGTATGTTTCACAGGTGATGAGTTTGAGTTCTGGTGGCAAATTAAAAAAAGTTTAGGTGCAGCAACTGAGAAATTTCTTGTACTCAACATGCTGGTGTACATAGAGATTACAAAACAAGTGAGTGTTGAATATCGAAAATATTTCAACGAGATATGTTCAAACAATGCGTGACATAATTGCGTAATGATACACTTGTGTGGTACCTCTGTGTTCGCAATAGCAAAAACATAGTCCCGTTTTTCGTTAGCTTCATCTTCATCTCTAATTTAAATCCTACTTTTAAACAATCAATTGTGTACAGTTTATCAACAGAGTTATCCAAAACCAAAATATAAGCACATACTTTTACAATAAAAAACGACGCTATTGTCGATACTGAGTAGAGAGATCGCCTAGCTTGATGACAGTGACGTTGATTTTGAACGGTTCATCTGGTCCTTGCTAAACGTTTCTAGACGAGTTCGGATAATTCAGTATTTTGCTTGATTATGTAAAGAGGTGTTGGTATTATACATGAAACTGCAACTTATCACAACCGTTTCTAAACTAGATCTATCAACTTTCACTCGAACTTTCAAAAGCGACAAAGCTCCGTTGTAGACAAAACACGTCCGTTGACAAAAGGGAGATAACTCTTTCCAAACTAATTAAGGCAAGATTTTTTTTAAATTTAGTGATGAAATAGCCGAGATCGGAACGCGAATATTGCTTTGATAATTTTGCAGATATAATTTTGATGTGATGCAAATTTATTTTGAGGGGAAATACGAAAATTTAAAAAAATATGACGAATTTAAAATTTGAAGCGTCGGGGGTTCGGTTGCACCCGATCAGCTGATTGCAAAAGTAGTACGGCATTATGACGTCACTATCGTTGAATAAATTCAGACTTTGAAATGTAAACGATATGCTCGATTCTGATTGGATCTTACAAGGTCATGTGATCGGTATACATTTCAATGAACCCTAAATCGCAGGTTATACAAAATAACTTTCAGTAAATGAAGTTTATACGATATCGTGCCGGAACTACATTTCTCGGGGATTCCCCCGATCTTACAGCAAATATTAGTTTTCTGTTTATTAGCAACACTCGCCCTAATAATCTGTTTTTTATGTTTGAAGAATAAACATTAAGTTGTAAATAAATAAAGTTGTACATGTTCATCTCCAGTCACAGAAATGAGGATAGTGGGCAAAGTTAAACAATGTAATGTACATCATTTCAAAAGCATGAGTTGAGCTCCATTCTGAATGACCTGACTTGCGACAACACAGTTTCAAGGCACCCGATTCCATACACAACAAATTAATAGTGTCGTGGCGCGCTCTCTACAGACAGTTTCGATCAAAACGATGTTGCCGTGTTTGAAAACATGTACTCGTCATTGTCAATGACAGTGTCTAGCATAGGCGGGCCTGCAATTGGCATTATTTCTCGAGGGACTTTAAATAACTTTATGTTTATACATTCATTGTCAAACAAACAACCCAACTTTCCCAAGCACGTCGAGCTTTTAGAGCTGATACTCTACACTCGATACAGGACAGTATCAATACGCGAGTGCAAATTGTTAATTTTGGAATATTGAAATCAAACTTTACATATTTTTTAGTTTTCCCCAAAACATTATTATTAATATGATACCCATAAAGGATTATTTGTGGGATAAAGAAGTGCATCTTTTCCTTTTTTGTTATGAACTATTTTTGCATGCGCTTGAACCCGGTAGAGACCCGCCTGGGTCTAACTGATATCTATGTCAGTGCTACAAGCAGCTTAGAAGTTACTACAGAATCGCATTTCGAATGATATAAAAACAACTTCTGGCTTTAAATACAAAGTGTGAATTTATAAGAAATGAATTTCATAATATAGTTGTCCACACGGTTATAACCTGTTTGAAACTCGTAATATAAACTTTTGCATAATTGGCTCGGCAAGCTCGCCAATTATACAAGTTTATATTACAAGTTTCAAACAGGTTATAACCGTGTGGACAACTATATTGTGAAATTCATTTCTTAAATAACCTGCTTTGGTTACACAACACTCGTTGAATAACTTTCAACTTGTTACACAACACTTGTTTCAAATAACCAAAATTATCTCATGAAGATATTCAGAACACCAATGTAATAAACTGGTAGACACAACATGGTGATTCTAGCAGGTGATTAGAAGAGCGTAGAGGTCTAGATTGTTGATAGATGCTTATGAACTGTTTCAGGCAGAGAGGACTGCTTTCATTGTACAAGGCCTTGTGGGTCAAAAAAGAAGAATTTTGAATGCAACACGCTGTTGTATATAGGTAAAAGCAATGAAGAGCTTGCAGGACTGGATGTGGTCTGTGCCTTGTATACTGGTGATCAATCTGGATGCCGAGTTCTGGAGTTTTTGAAGACGTGGCAGCAGCTTTTCGGCCTTTGGTGGCCTTTGTTAACGCTGTACCAATAGCAAGACAATGTATAAAATACCCTGATGATCACTATGTTGTGAAACCGGTTGGTAATGAACTTATATGAAAACAAATCTTCAGTTTGTTATTTTTAAATAATATTTAATACATAAACCATGAACATTTAACTTTTACATCTATATATATTTTGCTAATCTTAGTGCCTACCAACAGATTAAATCACCAAATCATAGATATATACCTCACATATAGATAAATGAGCAAAGAATTGTAATCCCCAGTTCACAATCTATAAATGCGCACAGAGAATGAAAACCTGAGGAAATAAAAGAACGATTCCAAACATCAATATATCATTTTACTTCAATCAATACTTAGTTGAACATGATGAAAATAACACCGTTTTAACTCTTTGTAACTCTGCTCAGTTGTTTATCGTTTGTTTGATGGTTTGATCCCTTCACAGGAACTGAAAAAATAAAGTATATATTTTTGTATTGATAAAGATTCAACAAGACCAAATATATTTATTAATGACAAAAATAAGCGTAAAGTTTATTCAGTTGAAAACGTTCATGTCAAAAGATAAGGTGCATATCGAAATGTTTGTGCTAAACCTGCAGGTGTTACAGATTTTCGAAATGCAATCAAAGAAACTTTAAATTCTTATTAACAAAAATGTACTTTACACTAACTTACAGTGACAAGACTAATGCCAATTATGAAAAAATAATAAATCTTTCAATTATTTAAGAACCAAGATGTGTGCAGGGCATTAATCTACTCTAAAGAGGCGACAAGACGTGGTCATTCATTCTATATTTGAAGTATGTTTTTAGACTTTTATAGCCTTCATAAATTATATCTTAAATGATGCCATATTTTAAGACTTGATATTTATATGATGCAAAGTGTCAGTTATAACCTCTATATGGACTACATTATGTTATGTTTATGATATATGTTAAGACTTTATCAATCCCACCTGCGGATTTGTCACGTTCCTTGGCAATTCTCTTTCAATTTTAATTGCCCAAAGTAATGATAGAATAACCAGAATTACATCTGAATATTTACATGATTGAGTAATGTAGCTTATCATATTGTCTCAGGACTGCTTTTAATTGATACTTCTTGTTAAATAACATACATCTATGAGAAAAGAATTTCCTCTTTTGCTTCATGTCGAATATGAAATCAGAAAGTGACAGGGTTCCTATCTCTGGGGGAGGAATATTGTAGTGTCTACACCAGTTTATACAAATTTCACTTTAATTCTCTAAATTATATGGCTAGAATTATGTGATATTGGGGATTTGGGGATAAGTAAGCCTGGCAATAGTTAAAGGCTGTTATAAGCTTATATTTAAGCTCTCATTACAACATTTTCTTACGATTGTTCTAAATCTACCTTGGTCAAGCTTAAGATTTTTATGGTGGTATCAACTTTTTAACATATATAGCATTTTAACACAACTGATTATTTTTGTAAAATATAAAGATAGAAAAGTAAAATTGATTACATAGGAATTAACTTATGTGAAATTTAAATGATAATAAGAATACTTTAGAACCTATCTTAAGCGCGCTATTACCATGCTAAAAACACACATATTCTATACATGTTCTAAATAAACAGCCACTTTGATTGCAATAAAGCACTTCCCTCGACGATATGGGTGCATACAATCCTATTTTTGGGTACCCATTTGTACAGCTGGGGGACTAAGTGCAATTGTGCTCGTATGATTGAGATAAAGTCCAATTCATTACAATTCAAAACGTGTTGGAGCAGAGGGATAACTGAATCCAACCATAAAGTTTGGTTTAGTAGTCTTCACCACTTTCACTGTGAAAACATCGTACTGACATTAAATATTTTCTACGCAAGCAGTTCATTCTTTGGTAAATTATAACTGATTTTGTGACAAAGATGCGTGAAGTGAGGTTTAATTGTATAGTAAGGTGCTATTTGAAGATTCGTTTCTTACCAAACACTTAAGAAAGTAAATGAATTGATGTTCACTTCCTACAGTTATGTTTTAAGAATTAAGGAACTTCTTTTTGGGGTATTAATTTCTATGAGATGGTTTAGATATCAAAATTCCTGCAAATCATTTTTAAATATTGATTGTATATGATTTTTATACAATTGATGATGATTTGAATAAATACAAACATATTGTTGAAATATTTCAATTGAACTTTTTTTTTGACTAAAGGTATGATGTCATCATTCTTTAGTTTTTTTGTGGATAAAATGAAGAGGCAGTTATGGCAAAACGAAACTCTCAAGCATAATTTCAGTGTTCTTGCTGATTAAGCACATCCAGTAGTATTACATGACTGTGTCCTTGTTTGTCAAAGACACAGCATTCTTAACAGTTAAAAGTGAAATAGAAATAGACACTTGCAAGAAATGGAGAGTATAACAACATTGACAATATTACACTAAATGTAAAGAATGATATCCGATTTTGTGCAAGAAATCTCGGCAGGTGCCATAATTCTCCAGTAATGCATTTCCTGCACTTCCACTTGAACAGCTGAGGAAAAACTTTAATTGAGACATTTTTACCATCAACATTGCAAAGCTAAGTTGGTTTGATTTATTGATTATTAATGTTTTGCATCATTATGGAATTCGTAATGGATGCTGAAAACGTTGATGAAGGTTTTCAAACCGATATGAGGTAACACTATGGGTGTTTTGAACATCTTGGCATTTTACAGAAAGTATGATGAATAGTTTTCAAAGTTGAAGTGCTAAGAAATACATAAAATGTTTATAACGCTGAAATGAACAACTATACTGAAATGAACAACTATACGTCAAACTGAACGAGAACGGCTTATTTATTCATTGAGCATGCAAAACTAAACTCACTTTTTTAAAGTAACTTAGTCATGTTTTTGATTGCATGTTTCTTTATGTTTCATTAGTATTTGTCATGCATTTCTTATAAAGCTTTTTTGATCCCAACTTGTCCAAAACAACATCATTTTTATATACTAATTACAGCTAAGAAATGACACCAACTTCGATACTCAAACTTAATCCTGTTGTCAGTGAAATGCATCTTTGAATCCCTGCGAGAGGCACATGTGTTGTGAAGTACTCACAGTTTCATTCAAAGAGTACAATATTTTTATCATTATGCCTGTTCAAATACACTAGGGGCCCTGAAATAACTCTTCATAATGTTCTTAGACCAGAAAGTTTTGAATTAGAATCTATACACAAAGAACTTAATTAAGCACCGCCCATTTTGTAAAATGAAATTGGGAGTTTTTTTAATATTGTGATATGTTTGATGTATTGACAACTCTTGATATAACAATTGCCGTTTTATGTACTAGTTAATTGACGTAAGAATCCTTATAATACAAAATAATTGACAATATGAGAAAAAATGTGAGACCACTGAAATTTGGCAAAATATAAGTATTGTCTTTGTCAATCAAAAATAACATGTTTGATCCCTAGTTGACTTTCAATTAGAGAAACCTTTTTTATCATGCACGATAAAAGCCTAGCAGGACATTGAATGTTCAGTACTTTTTTCAACCATAATAGAGAAAATTTCGAAATTTTTGAAATCTGTGAGTAAATTTGAGATTCTTTGAGTTGGACTTGTGGGTCAAACACTTCTTCTCCCTTTAGATAAACCATTATCTTAAAGAATCGCAAGTTTTTTCTTAGGAAAGCTTTTTTGAAATTTGATATTTGATAATTTTGTGATTTTGAAGGCTCATACTGCTCTAACGACGAACATTTCCTTAGAGGTCCTTACTGAAAATTATCAATTCAGTCAAGAGGATAATTATTATCATATTGCAGCAAAAAATATTTACTTTCATTTTCAGTTATAACTAAACTTGGATTTTCAATAATACCAAGTCGGGGGAAATAAGTTATCAAGAGACAGTGAATCGTAAATTGAGTGAAGTTTTCATTTCTAAATGATCATTCTATCGAAAAACCCTAATTGTTTTTCTGGAACTTTGTATGGTTTATTAGCAGAAGCTTTTTTCTGAAAACATAGGGGAGTGCTTAACTAAGTTCTTTGTGTATATATACTTGCAGTTGCAAGATTCAAGGTCAAGGTCATTTATAATCAATATATTTTGCCATCTCCATTAGGAAATGTTTCGCGTTTCTTATATGACGTCTTGAAATGTTCTGTTATTCTTCCGAGGTTCCCCCTAGCATGTTACATAAGCAACCAAGACAAAATGTTGTATCTCAGATGGATGTGGTAATAAAAATATTCTGTACCCAGAAAAATCAAGCGTTGCTAAATGTTGTTCTAACCAATCGAAAACCATCTGAAGGGATGATGGTACACATTAGATATCCTTGCAATCCTTGGTTGTACTTGCCACTTAAGAAATGGTTGATGGCATTTTTCTGTTGAAATTCAATTAATCGAGGCATAACTTTACTTTAAAAATCCCAAATGACAGAAAACGCTCGAACAACCAGAACCCTGGAGTTTAATTGAAAATGTTAAAATTTTGATTATTTTATAATCTTACCCAGACAAGTAAACCATTTCAAGCAAACCGATTTGCTACTGATACATGCATGAATGCTCATTACCGTTGATTTTGTAATTATACATACACAACTGGTTTCATGTTAAGGATCGGTCTTAAATTTATGATGCAAAACAGACAAAAACACAGACACAGACAGATCAGGTTTTATTGCCCGGAATATACAGGTATGGTTAATTCTTGGCTTATTCGAAAAGAGTTTGATTTACTGATGTAGCTTGTCAATTCTGAGTCACAATGTCAAGAATAAACTCCTACCTCTATTCTAGGGTGGTCTAACCCTTCAATGATATGAAACTACGGGGTCAAATTACATAATATGCAAACACCGAGCGAAATAAAGATTGATATATGATGACTAAATGGATTTTGGATAATTTATGTCAGCAATTACTACCAATACATTTAATCGCAAAACACCAGTCGCAAACCTAATGTGATTTTGACTAAGAACTAACGATGATCAAACACATTCATTAGGTTAAAAGTCAATATGAAATTACCAACTAGTGGTTGCAAGTTTCGAAGAAGCAAGTGTAAGTTTTAAATTTCGTTTTTTTGTGTCAAATTAACTATTTTTAGTATTGAAGTGTAGTGTTTTTCCCTTGTTTTTATTCATATATGATGCTTATTCAACTATATACCAAGTGTTTTGTATTGACAAAGGCAATGCGCACTGAATCGTGAACAGAAAGCTTAATTTTTGATGTTCAGTATTAGCAGAATCGTTTTATATATCAATGTGCAGTTTTAAAGGGGCAGTAGCACGTTTTATGATAATTTTATATTCTTAAATTTTCCTGATAATTGTAAGTTAATGTTTAATGTATTATTTTGACAGTGTCAAAAATCTCATTACACAAGCCAATCTTCCATGGTCAGAATACAAAGTATGAAGATTTACATAAAATCCATTGGCGGCCATTTTGTGTGAACACCTTTAATTCATTTTGTGTAAGAAAAAGGAATCGCATGACTAAACTTTACGTTATGTAATTGAATTATGACTGCTCCATTTAGTTTAAATACATTGTCTTTCAATTGGAACTATTAATTTTCATTTTTCTGACATCACCTTATATTTCCCCTAAAAACGTGCTACTGCCCCTTTAAGAGGATACGTTAATCAGTTTGGAAAGAAGTGTAGTGTAGAGAAAGAGTGCATTTAGTTTTACACATCTTTGACAAAAATCCTTCCGAGTCTCATTATTACAGTCGCCTACATGTCGTGCGAGTCTATTGCAACACAAGTAATAAAATCAGAGAAAATTGTGTGTTAATACTCCTTTTATCCATTCTGGTTTCTGTAACACAACATTAAAAAAGATTGAAGTCTCTGCTTAAATATCATGAGCCAGGTTTATTGGCCTTATCTCATCGCAACATGATATCTTTAGATACAAATTATTATTTTAAATCTTTATTTGTCGATATTTTAGTTTTGTACATACATGTATCTTCATAAAAAGTGAGTGTTATTGTTAATGTTCTCTTTGATATGATGCTGGATTTCGACATAGAATTAATATAGATCATACTTTAGTTTCTTAAGATTGTTGTAGTTGTTTTCATTATCATCAATGCGGAGATAAAGCATCGACGTGTTAATTGGAATGCCATAAAAACTTTAACAAGTTCATATATTGATATTTTTTTCAAAATACGAAAGAATTGCCAATTAATATTTAGAAATCGATATGTTACATGTTTTGAGCAAATGACTTTTTGTAAAGAAACATTTTTCGTATTTGAAATCAAAATGTACAATTGTAGGAAATACCAAATTATGAGAAGGTAAACATCACCATGAAGGTAAAGAATTGTTTAAGCACACCTTGGTATCGATTCCCTATACCTCTTTGAACAACTTTCATCTCGGAAAATATTGCAGAGCACACTAACAACAAAGATTATGAATCATTAACTATTGTACAAAATGAAGTTATGTTAAGATAGCTTTATGCCAATGACATCGTCATTTTATCCTTGTTAATCGATAGTATGATGGCTAGAATAAATTTGAACAACTAACCCGAATTTTAGGTCAGTTATAATGTTGCAGACTCCTGGCAGTACAATGATAGTCTACAGACTTTGTAAACGCAATAAACCAATACATTAATGTATTGTCAACAATAAGTGTTTTAATGGTAATGAACATGAGTACAAAGACAACAGGAAGTAAACCATTTACTATCATCATGTTAATTTGACACATACGCGCTTCTTTTTCAAAATAGTCTATATCCAAATAAGAATGCATGTTTCTAAATACCTGTGCGTTTCCTTTTTGAGTGAGTACAGTAGTGTGAATAAGTAACTATATCATGAACGAGTGTGCCATGCGTTGCCCACTAGTGACCCACCGGTGGGCAACGGGTGAGCCACGGGAGACCACTCGTTGCTCACTGGTGAGCAACCAGTGACCAACGGGTGTGTCACTGGTGCGTCGTCTGGCTGGATAATTGAGGGTGCGCCACGGACTTGTCAAAGTGAAGAAAACATACATAAAATCGCTTGACAATGAGTATGGTGTTATAAGGATTACGTTAAGAAGTATGACATATTGAATATCTGGAATGGTGCTCTCTTGACTTGAAAGATATTTGTACAATTTGATAAGTGTTCACGTTAAAAGATATGTTGAACTTGTTGATTATATTGATTTTCAAGTTTCAAATTATCTTGACTTTGGTAAAAACTGACTTTGACGACATTAATATTTTGTAATATGTAGACTATAAACAAACTTTGTGAAATATTCAGTTAGGAAGATATTTTGATTTTATGAAATGTTGACTTTGAAACAGTATTTTTATTTAATTTGAAAAGTATTTTGATTTTGTGAAATATTGACTTTGAAAGATGTCATGATTTTAAGAGATACTGAGTTTAAAAGACCTTAGCTTCTTAAGAAATATTGACTTTGAATATTTATTTTATTTTGTGCAATTTTCACTTTGAAAGACATTTGATTCTTTCAAATATTTACTTTGTGTACAGTGAAATTTTGTGATTTGGTGGAATTCATATTTTAAAGGACGTTTTCCTTTAGTAGTATATTGACTTTGTCACATACTTGGATTGGATTTTATAAATGCTTTACTTTGAAAGATATTTTCATTTTTGGGAATTTTTTTGGATAGATGTTTCGATATTTTGTTAAATATTTTAATTGTATAAAATATCGTCTTTGAAAAATATTTATGGATTTCTTTAAAACATTGACTTTGATAAATCTGGAAAAAATGAAATATACTGTGTAAGAAATTTTGACTTTGTGGAGTATTGTCTTTAAAAGGTTTCATGATTTCATGGGGTACTGAGTCAAAAGTCATTTCGATATTCAGAAATGTTTACTTTGAAAGTGATATTGTCATTGACTGACATTTTGATTTTGTGGAATATTGATTTTAAAGGACATTTCGACTTTGTTTGATATTGATTTTCTTATTATCTACTTTGAAAGTGTTCTTATTCATTTAAATTTGGTTTTGGATTGTGTAAAATATTGACTTTGAGACATATTTTGATTTTGTGAAATATTGACTTTGAATGATGTATTTAATTTCTCAATTATTTTCATTATAAAGGTATTTTGATTTTGTTAAATATTAACTTTGAAATGTGTTTTGATTTTTGGAAATATTGACTTTAAAACATGTTAATTTTATAAAAATTGACTTTGAAATAAGGTTAACTTTAGTTAGATACACTTTAATTAAATTCAGCATGTCAACAATAAAAATAAATTTGGATTTGTTGGGATGTTTACTTTGAAAGATTTGGGTATAAACATATTCTTATTCCCAGAGAAATCTTGTTTGACAAACAAGCAAACTCTACTCCTATTCAGAACTGAACGGAACAAATGAAGATCTAAGACCTATTCATATTTTAGCCAATCTACATGAGTGTTTTTAGACATATTCCTAGGCAGTTTCATTCACTTTTGATTAAATTATCAACGCGTTAAAAGATTGTATTTTCACACATATCTTGACTTTTAAAAGAAATTTTTAAAAAGATATTTTCTAACAAAAAAAGATTATGACTTATTTTTTTCAAATTACTGTTTGTGTGTAATTATGGATCCTTTTTTACTTTATTGAGATATGATTTTTACTTTGTATACATTGACTCTTGTGAAATGTTGACTTATTTAAAGAAGGTCCCATTTTTATGGTCGTTAAGAATTATTGTATCCAATGCATTCCATATTGACTGTATTACATTTAGTTTGTAAATATTTTTTAACATGTATAGTCTCTCATAACTCCACATGGAGTGTCTCAAATTTTATCAAGACGCTGTATTTTATTTTGTAATTATGAGGTGAGACTAAAATAAAAATATCTGTCTGTCTGTCTGTGAAAGTGCTACATGTAATTAAGAGGTCTTTTGATCAGAGCGACTCGTTGTTGTGTAATATTAGGTCACGCCACGAAGGTACAAAGGGGAAGTGGTGCAGTGTATTCAGCTTATGACAGGACATCCGCCTATTCAAATCCTAAATTGATTAATGTAACCACAAATGACCCTTCACTAAGTGATAGGTCGTAGAAGTTTACTGCTATCGATAGATATTCTATCTAAGTGAGACAGTAACAGATCTCAAAGACTCATTCAAAAATAGAATTATATCTCTCTTTGTTCTGCCCTAGTTACTTCATGTTGAGAATTTATAATTATTTTAATAGACTTGTTCTTTAATCATATTAAGGATCCATTCTTGAAACGGATTGGAAAAAAATCAAGCCATCACATTGCTGTATAAACTCATCCATTTGTCAAATATAGCATGTTCTTTTGTTATCCAACCCTCTTTATAATTATTGTCAATATCTTTTTACTCATTATATTTCATGCAACGTTTTGTTCTTTCATTATAATTACACCTAAGATAATGTAAATATATTTTCTCATGAAAACCCTTTTAAAGTAATATTCTGCTATATGTGTTTAGAAAACAATCTCGTTTTAGATATACATAACATTGAATACGCAGCACATAAACCTATACATACAACTAAACTAAGGCAAAATACAAGGCACAAACAATGTTTCCGTCATTCATTTCTTTGAATTCAATGTGGTTTTTTTGTGTTGTAAAGATATATTTGGTCATTAAAAGTTGTGTTTGTTTGAACAACTGAATGATTCTTATGTTAATTTTCGATTTATATCCAATTGCGACAACTTAAACCACAACTTTGACCGATCTCAAGAGTCAAATGTTCGTTTTACGTCAACAAAGGCACAAAACATACGTACTACTACTTAGATTGAGACTTATTACAGAGTGAAGGGAAAACATAGCATCAACAGTACTGAGATGCCGCGAAACCCAAAGGGAAAATTCGGAATACTTTCATTAACGAGAGTCAATCCAAAAGTCTTTGATTAAATATTCTAGTTAAGAGTTTTTCAAATCAACTAATAAGAATTATCCGACGATAAATCCCTGGAATATTGCTATCTCCTTCTTTGAATACTGGAATAATAACAGCAGATGGCCAACTTTGTTGAGAAAACACCTGTTGATTAAAAACAGTGCAAATTCCATGTAAAAGAGGCGTAACATATTTATCAAATTCAATTAAACGTTTATCTATTGTACAATCGAAGTGATTCATCACGCTTTTAACGACTAACAACCTGCTTAATCTCAGCTGTCGTAATGTTTCATAAACTGTCTACCTTTCTAAGGCCATAAACATGCCAACGCACGGTCACCTGACTGTCTGTTGATTGCTAATTAAGTGGCTGATGATCACAAGTGTGATGTTAATTGATCTGATTATGGCCTAATCCGTCGAAATATACAAAACTTCACGCTATGGTGGCTTTAGTGCTCTGTGGTCTAAGTATGTCCGCGGAAGGGAGTGTGGTTGGTGGTTAAGGGGGGAGGAGGAGGGGGAGGGGGGGGTGTGGTAGGGCGTGGGAGTATCAATGATTGTAATGTTTGTAATGGATTGAACGGAATGTTCTTCTAGGACGAATTTTGATTATATGCAAAGATGATTCCTCCTCCTCCTCCCCCCCCCCCCCGCTCCCAAATCGAAACTAAACACGTTTGTCCCTTTTCGTGGCGATATCAACTGAACAAGTGAAATAGGTCTTGTAAAAAGGACAATCTAGGACGTTGCTATTCTAAATATTTACAAATATTTCAGAAAGTGGAGACAATCAACCTTAAACAGCCGCTTATTAAATGGATTTCTTTCAAAACATTACTCTGTTTACACTGACAATTACTGACTTTACATTCAGGTTTCAACCTCTTACTTGTAAACATTTATAAAAATGATTAACTGCAGTATAGTTTTTAACACATAACGTAAAATACATGGAGACACTGGCAATAATCTTTTAGGTATTTCGTTAAAACGTTTCATTTTCATATTGCAATATCATTACGTTTCAAATGAAATAACTCCTTCAGTAATTAAATTAAAAATGAATACGAGTCCATCAACGGATATCTTATTTTTGGTAACTTTTTATGTTATGTAAGTCAATTATCTTTCAAGACCACAATATCAATCAGTCGAATTCTTTTTCCTTGATTATAAAGAATTTATATTGGTTGATAATTTTATCAGACTACATTTCATTTGTATTTTGATTTTCGGACTATATAACCAACCTTCCAGTATGTCGAGTAGTTGAAATCTTCTTGTGTCATATCATCGTGTAAATCAATCTATTGCCTAACATTTATCGCCGTTAGTGACGGTGTTGAACTTTATCTCACTCGACCAGCCGGTATATATCATGTTATACGCTTTGAAACGGTATAAGAATCTATACCGAAACGTCGCAACTGTCTAATAAAGACGTTGTTCATCCATAGAATAACTCTTGTCTTCCTTATATCATCAACTTCTAGAATGCCATTCAAACAGCATATTTCAATGTACACACCAAACAATAAAATTCATGATCAGGCTTTGAAACGGGTATTTATCATCTTACATATAAGAAATCTCCAAGTTCTTACTGAAGAACTATCTAAATGTTTACTGCATAGTCCTACCAACCCACTGTATAGATATGAGACAGTAGGGTTTTCAAATATTTTAATATTTTATTCCCGCATGAATAATTGACACTGATTTACTTCTGCAGATTTTTGCCTTGTCTGATAGATTTATACAAACGTTGCAGATCGATATGACAACATTTTTTTCAAAACATGGATAATTGTATAATCTGTCAAAACTTTTTGGGAGGAAATTCTTATTAATTCCCCATACAAACTATTAGCGCTGCATTTTTTACCCACTGAGGCTGGTTTGTAGGTCAGATAATGTATGCAATTACACCGTTTAAGCATGTGTAAAGACAAAGTATGATATCCTTGTTATTTCATGCTGTGTTGTACATATATGTAGTTTTCCTCTTAGATACCGTAAAGCAATTATTTTAGTATTTTACATTATGATATCTCTTTTGAATTACATATTGCACCGTGCATCGTATTTGGTTTTAACATGTACATAGTCTCTCATAACCTTTCTGTACGGATGGCTCTTCATTTTATAAATTAGTTTTATTCTTGGATTAAATTTAAGCGAAATGTTGAGGTGAGACTCAGATAAAGAATCTGTTTGTTCAAGGGCACAGATTATTTAACAGTGAATGTTGCACTTTATATATGCAATGTTATCAATATTATCGTTGCACTGTGCGATTTACAAGGGTTTATTGAACCTGATAGCTATTGTAAGTTACAGCAACATGTTCTGATTTTTTTATTTTTTGTTGTTTTTTTTAGGCCCAAATATGTTTTTGTAAAGAAAACATATCTCACTCATGAACTATTATAGATGATATAAATGTCACAATTTACATTCTTTTTTAAAAATCAAATGACACCTGTATAGTTTCTTTAGTTGCAAGTAACAGTGACCAGGCGATACCCAATCTGGTTAGCACACACTAGAGCACAACCTAACTTTATCTCGCTGTAGGCTTTGAAATGTGTATTCAGGAATTGCTCAACGTTGTGTTATCTATTTTCACATTTTGAGTATTATTGTGTGATTAACTTTAAGAGCGAGACTTGTTTTGTGTGTATGTTTGTTTTACTTGTATCATTATTTCGGTATAATTTCTCCAGTCATTAGTAAACAGGGTATTTCTATGGCAATAATATCAGTGACCATGACCATAACTGCTCAGTGGCCATTGCCTGATGCAGTTAGGCGATGAATTGATCAAAGGCGCCGCCTTTTGTGAAGCTCCCTCCTTACATCAGAGGTGACACCTTTGGTAAACGCTCATACCGAGATGTTGTTAGTGTGTAGTACTCACGATGTCCGTAACATACTAGCAATAAGGTACTTTACAGTATATACATGTATATTGTTATTTATATGAAGCGATGTAATTCGATGTAATTATCACTTACCCGTCAAATGAATTCAATCTCCTTTGAGAGATTCTCTTGCAATTAAATATTCAGTAAGATTCAGTGAGTTCAAATAGTATATAAATTGTCCTTGAAATAACACATTTCACATTATTCAAATGTACATGGTCTACCAATTGAAGCGTATCAATTGTGGAACAAGCATGTGCAAATGATTTCATTAGACAATATGCTTTAGCGACGCCATGTTCGGTAGTGTATGGGTATTTTCGACATTCACGTTCCATGTCTGTGTTTACAACCAATATTTGCACTTTTTGAACAATACCCTCTTTATACAAGTTCTTCTTGCCATGTGAATTTTGAATGCTTTTTTATATCAAGTTTAATCTCATTCAAAGAAAATTGAAAATTATTATTATTTATGTTAAATTCGTGTATGTTAAATGATACACTTTAGTTTATAATTGAAGATATTATGCAATTTGTTGGTGTTGTTATATATCTTTCAAAGAGGTGAAACCATTTTACAACCCTTTAGTGGTTCATCCAAAAAAATGAGTACGATATATATATATACTCTAGCAATCAATCAATCAATCAATATTTTATTCTAAGAAACCACCATTTGTGGTACAGTAACAATACAAACAACACACTATCATAAGTGAACAATATATAGTGATCACTTGGTAACAGCAAACATTGTATCATGTTATGTATATATGTATCTGCTCATGGTGGTATTGATAAATCTAATGAAACGTGACAAGTTCTTTACAACTGAATTGTTATTCACAGAAAACAGCTGCTTAAATTTTAAGAGAGTCGGCCATTGTCTGTAATATGTCGGAAAATATAATGACATTGTATCATCAAAATATGGACATTTTAATAAGTAATGGTACTCATCGGCTATCGCCGGTGAGTTACAAAGATTACAATTTCTGCTCAATCTCGGTATATTTTTCCAGCGGTCAGTCTCTACTGGTAAATGATGGTTAGATGTCCGAAATGACATTATTGGTCTAGAGAAATAGACTGGTAGCAGGAAGTATTTTTCAAAGAATTGCAGATCTTAGTATAGCTTATAATAGTTACCCTTTGAACTTTTATTCATATCATCTCTCCATTGTTGAATAAAATGATCTTTTAGGGTTGATTCTACCATAGAGACTAGCCACTGCTTACAGACACAGCCAGGATTATCAAATACATATGTAAAACCAAAAGTATTCAGAATACTTTTTTATGTGAGATAACCATACGTTATTACTATGTTGATGTAGGGTATTGTCTAATTTTAGCAATTGAAGCACACGCGATAATAGCTTAGTTGACGAGGTAGCGGTTTCTAATTTAAATCAAAATGTGATCATCCTTTTAGCTATCATTATGTTAACAGGAAAACGACCCAATTCCCCATAAACCATGAAGTTAGGAGTAGATAATCGTAAACAAGTAGTAAACTTAAGGAATTTGAGTTAAAATTGTTCAATATTTGCTGTATTTTCAAATCCCCAAATTTCGCTCCCATCTATATTGAATATAACATTAAAACACAAACAGGATTAAAGATATGTTTTACTAATTGGTGTATATCCATACGCCAATAAACTATATGTTGACAACTCAAGTTATGCATATGTCAATTAATCGTATATTGACAGAAAAATCAATACCGCCAATTATTACCAGAAGGGGCAGATAACATCTGTCTTGTTCATTATCCACATTAACACTGATTGATTGATCTCGATAAAACAGTAACACATACAAACTTGATGGTACTTTACAAGACTATAAAGTTTGCGTCAATCCCGCCTAGGGAGAAGAGCATTGTTCAGCGCTAAATAGTGTCGCCTGACCGGGCATTTACGCTTGGGCCGTGAAGCAGACAGACAGATTGTTTATTTAAGTCTCATAAAAAGCATGTCGAGGGATTAAGCAGGACATATGCATTGACCAGCAGGCCTGTGACACAATTCCCTGCCCGTTCTTCAAACATCAATAAACTGTACATCATAAAAGGGCTTATTAGACTATGAAGCGCAAACGTATCTAACACTACATTATCGTGAACATAAAACAATTTTTTAACTTTGTACATTAGGCATGGTTTCTCAAAGGTTAGAATTTCATAAAACATATTATCTTCCGAAGGTAATATTCCACGAAAATATCATGTATTCAAAGTGATTATTTTGCTGAAGTCTATTCAATTAAGCATTTCAATAATTTTTATTTCTTAAAAGTAAACTTTCAACAATAAAAAAAATGATATTTTTCAAACTTCACATTTCATAAGTCCTGTGTTGTCAAAAATGATATTCCACCAAAATCTATTTCTTTCATACCACGATATAATGTTTGAGTTGAAGTTATGTCTTGCGAAATTGACCTTTTTCAGAAAGTTGAATTCAGTCAGCCCTGGATATGCTTCACGGCTCAACGCCTAGGCCCCTTGTCGGCGTAACAGTCCAATCTAACGACACTAATTAGCTCACAGTACCCTCATACCCAGACGGGGATGAAAGGATTCAGCTGTCTAGTCTACCGTTAAGTTCAGATTGTTTTATTGTTTCATTGTGATCAGTCGGGTGTGAACAGGTGTGAATAAGGATATTAAACAGAGAACACAGAGACGTTATTTGGTAAATTGCACCATTGATGTTGTTAATTTCTGGGGACTTGTCTATCTATAGTATATTGATGTATGCATTCACATTCACTTATAACATGTATCTTGATTTGTTCACACGTGATGGGCGTGGTCTACTTTTCTGTTGAGCAAGTCCTGTCACTTCACAACTTAGTCAGATTGATATATTGTAGTCAAATCGATATAATTTTGGGCCTTTTGAATTTTGAATATCATGTTAAATACATATTTTGTGTTTCCATACGATGTGAGACAAAAAGTAAAAGGAAAAAGATATCTCTTTGACCAGTTGATATATGATAACGGTTCGAACATACAAACATAATATTATGTACCAAGAAAATAAACCATATTTGTAAACAAAACAGAATATGTCCAATGTACATGTAAAATGTTACAATCTACATACGTATGTTGAAAATAACCATCATGATGATTTGTTTTACGTACTGAAATATATTTTGAATAATAATTTTAGATTCAAACTTCACATGACATGAATAACACATGAAAAGTTGATATTGTGCAAACAGTGGAAATAATAATAATAAACGCAAACGAGGAGCATGGAATAGCGGGTGATTCAATAAGTAAAAAACAAGGGCGTGGCTACATGAAGAATATTGGCCAATGGAAGCATTTACACATGTTTGGTCTAATTGCTACGCTTCAGTCGATAGCGTATGTACATGTGAATCATTAGATAGTGTTATTTCAAGTCAATCTTTTTGATAATGATTACAGTTCTATAATCTGATTGATTGTTTATTGCGTGAGGATCAAATCCGTAGGTAATTCTAGATTCTGCTTTTATAGCCGATTGGTCAAGAGAGACCTAATTCATTTGATGACGATGTGATTATTACATCAAACTACATCACTGAATCGAATAAAAAGGATATTACTGTTAAGGGACATGAATACCTTGTTGCTAAAATGAATGATGTGTATGTTATGACATAAGATCATTTCTGTGTAAACTTCAAACAACTCGTTATTTTAAAGATTTCTTTATTGTCCAAACCTTGTATCAGCCATTTCAACGGACCATTCATTCATATCAAAGCCCATCAATTACTGCCTGTTATGAACACCGCCGGTAATTAATTAAATTTATCTTTCAATGTCAACAATTTAAAAATCACAATTTCCAAAAGTCAACAAACAACATTAACAAATGCTCAAAGTACTTAGTTCACAAAACCAAAATTTTACAAAAGGAATCATAACAGAATAGTCAGCATGTCAACAAATAACACAATTATTTCCTGTCTTTCTAACTTTGATATTTTTCAATCATTAATGATTCAAACGTAACATATTAGCAAAATGTATTTATATGCATAGCTTTTCAAAGTCAATATTTCCCCAAAGTCGAATTCTAATCCAAGTTATGTTTCACCAGATGTTAATACAATTATAAAGACATAAAATATAAGGGATTAAATTCACAAAACAAATTTATCACAAAACTGAATTACTCAAGTGATATTCTTAACATTTCAAATGTACAATATTTCATAAAATTAACATATCATTAAAGTCAATAGATCTGCGTTATTCAACCTTTCACCAAATCAATATTTCCAAAGACAATATTTCGTAAAATTAACAAATTACCAAAGTCATCATTTAACTAAAATAACATATCACCAAAGTCAAGATTTCACCTAAGTTACATTATACCAATATCTATAGATCTTCTTAACTCAATATTTCACCAATTCAACATTTCACCAAAGTCAACATAAGTTACGTTTTACTAAAGTCTAAAGATCTTCCTAAGTCAACATTTCAACAAATAAATATTTCACCAAAGTCGACATAATTAATGTATCACTTAAGTCAATAGATCTTTATTAATACATTCACCAAATCATTATTTCACCAAAATCATTATATCTTTCAACGTTAACATTTCACAAAATAAACTTAAGTCAATATTTAGAAGATCGACATATCGCTAAAAACAATATTTCATAAAATGAACACATCGCCAAAGTCAACATTTTACAAAAAAACATTTCACCAAAGTCAACATTTCACCTAAGCTACGAATTAACAACCAAAGCTGCATAATCAAAGTATCACCAAAGTCTAAAGATCTTCCTAAATCAACATTTCACAAATTGAACGTGCAATTAAATTCAATATTTCACAAAACCAACCTCTCTCCAAAGTCAATATCTCACAAAACAAACTTATCACCAAAGTCAATATTTCACAAAATTAACAAATCGCCAAAGACAATATTTTATTAAATGAACATATCACCGAAGTTAACATTTCACATAATTTACTTATCATCAAAGTCAATATATGTTCTTAAATTACCATTTCATGAAATCAACATTTCACCAAAGTCAACATAATCAATTAATCACACTACTCTACGGATCTTCCTAAGTCAACTTTTCACAAAATCAACATATCACCAAAAACAATATTTCACAAAATTAGCCTCTCATCAAATTCAACATTTCACAAAATCGACATGCCACCAAAATCAAAAGATCTTCTTCAGTCAACATTTCACCAAAGTCAACATTTTTCTTAATCAACAAAATCCATATATGTGAAGTCAACATTTTCCAAAACAACATATCACCAAAGTCAATATTTCACATAATGAACATATCACCAAAGTCAACATTTCACAAAATCATACATGTCACCAAAGTCAACATTTAATAAAATCGTCATACTACCCATTGCATCATTTGATGTCAACATTTCGGGAGGGGGGTTTCCACTTTGTCCAACTGACTAATAACTTCTCTTATTGAAGGGAAGTAACTCCTCACTTGGATGACCAGAGACTCGGTTATCCGTTAAGGTCGACCACGCGTGAGCCACTGGTGGCCAACCCGTAGGACACTGGTTGATCACTGGTTACACACGCATAGTCTGGCATGGCCAACGCGTGAGTGACTGGTGTGACCACCCGTTGGCAACGCGTGAGGGGTATAGGAACTATTTCACACTACTGTATATATGTTGTCTCGCTTGTGAAATGATTTTCTCTTCTCTTTTGTTTTGACTAGTAATATTTCATTCAAAGTCATGAAGACAAATATGGGAAATCAGAGGATAGGGAAAGCATGCACATAAAGATGACAGCTTATTTGTAAGTCCTGTCAGTATGTTTGAGTGGTTGTTACTAGACAATATTTGCTGCTTCGCGGTACTTGAGGTGTGCGACCAGTCGGCACGTGTTACTCTTGACCACTTGAGCTGTGGTAGCCTGATTTACTCTGCCAATTCAATTATATCCGGTACTAAAAGGCCATGGTCCTTGCAAGATCATATTTGACCACCAATGTCCATGCAAGTGTAATGGGCATGCACATGAACACAATTAAGTTTAATCTATACTATGTTTTAAGATATTAAACTTTAATGATTAACAAAGTGAGAACATATAATCGATGCAAATAATTTGTATGTACAAGTTTTTAAAGGCATCATAAACATATAATTAAGGTTTAAAATATTCTTGAAGTATTCTCACATTGTTTTTGAATATGTTTTTCAATAAGAGTCAAATGATGTATAAAATTATGGCACAATTATAATATTACATACACATCAATATAAACACATATTTGCAGTAGTTTGAATAAATTAATTTACACTATCATTACCCCTGCTTGTTTAATATGTTGATAATCTATGAAAACAGGCAAGTTTATTGTTTTCACATGTTATATTAAAATAATTTTTGGACATTTTATCACCATAAAATTTCTTTTTTTAAAAAAACACTCACTTTTACACATTTAAAAGTATTCTGTGGACGATAATTAAACTCTTGTTCTTATCATTTTGAAATAAAAAGGACATCAAAATTTCGAAGTATTTGTAAATAAAATCTTACATATGATGAATTCAACTGAAGTATGTACTTTCTTTAGCCTGGCAGTCCAGTAAGTTTGACTCGGCTTTCCATTTCCATTAAATATCATTTTGAAATTTTTCATTGATTGTTTACTTACTAACCAAGTCCAATTTGACAGATGTAAATTAATCATTTGATGTGTATTAATCCTTTCAAAAAGTTTGACCAAATTCATATTAACTTATTTAAAATAAAAAAAAATAAACAATGCTAATACATATTAATTATGACATATTCTCAACATTATGACATTGTAACAGTGTAAGATGTTTACTTAATGTAAGAAAGTTCTTAATACATATATAAAACTTTTGGAAAAAAGTATGTAAACAAAAATATTCGAAAATTTATTAGCTTGAAAATAAGTTATGATAAGTTCCGTTTTTCGCTTCAAATGGAATCTATAAACCAGTAAAGATATATAAAGAATGCCAAGTACATATAAAATGAATGTCGATTTTGGTCCTGTCCTTAACAGCGAGTTCGATACATCAACTAGAAAGTTCAAGAAAGAAGAAGTACTATGTTGTGTTGTATGCACACACAAAAAGATCTTTAGTCAGTAAGTCTGAAACATGCATATTGCATTGCATTACTCTGTCATCTTAAACTAGAGGGAATGATGAATCAATAATATATTGCACCCACCATAAACGCTTTCGACATTTGTGAAACATACATGTAGATGTAATTCAGCTTGTAGGTTCAAGATTTCCCTGAAATCACTTGACGAAGTAGGCTTACTTGACCAAGGTCAATATTGATTATAATTAGATCACGTCTTGACTGGTAAGATTGGGTGTCATTTTGTCTTGACATTGAGTTAACTCTGGGACGGAATGAATTGATAGTTTTATTGATATCAATCCTTGTAGTAGTGTTACATCGTAGTGTCTATGATATGGATATGAGGTGCTTATAAGGATAGTTGAAGTATAAAGTTCTGGTTAGGCAACACATACGTTGCAAAGGAAAAACTTGGCTTTGGTATTTAATTTCATGATATGTGTTCTGTAAATGAAAACCACAGGCTAATGTGAATAAGACAACATAATGTGGTTTATATGTATGAAAGGTTATATTACTAGAATATCCAATGAATTGTAGATGTGATCGCAGCTCAGATACATACTTAAGGGTGGTCTGTTTTAATTAAACTAGTTATTGCCATATAGTAAGTAGTAAAGTGTGTTTTTGTGAGATTTTGTATGTGTTTTCATACCTTTAAAATCACGGAATGTTACATTGACTCGGCTTAATAAGATCAGATTCCGTTTAAATTGAGGAAATTTAGATTGTTGTTTTTGGTGATCTATCTGTAAGAATATATCAAGGAAAGAACTCACTAGTCAAACATGTCAATTTACAATAGGGATAGGAAAAGAATGGCAAAAATTTATTTTCACGTAATTTGATTTTTGTAAGGGCAGAACGGTTTGGCCATCAAGAGTTAACTGATATCACATCATGAGTTCAGTCAATAAGAGCTATTTCTACACAGTTAACTGCTGCGTCACTTTCTGGACTCACTGAGTTGTAGTTTCAGGCTATTTACTTCAGTTACAAGCCATTCACTGCTTTTACAGTGTGCACTCAACTCATGAGAAGGGATATTCACGCTCAACTAAACCTTAAATGTGGGGAGAGAAGACCAACCACACTAATCAGAGTGTTGATATTCTTCCAGACAAGTGACGCGTCTCGTTTGATATTTACAGAATAATCTATTAATTCATACAAATTCTTTCAGATGAACATTTTGTACTTATTAACATATCCCTTTAACACTTTAAGTATAAACATTTTGTACTGAATAAAAAAATCTTTTTGATGCTAGATAGGCATTATTCCTTCAAACAGAGTGAAATGATATAACTGATCATTTGCTAATGTTTTCTTTGAGCGACTCCTTATTATTTTTGCATAAATAGATATATTCAAGGATCGAACTGTTGTATCTTGATTCCTGCCTAGAATACAAAGTAGTAGTTAGGCTCATTGGGAATGTCAAATTCTACTGGATAATTGTATTCATGAAATACAGCACTTGCAGTGAATGAAGAATTTAGTTTCTGCTGGCGGATCATAAATCGTTGCAAACATCAACCTTTTAGCAAGTGCAAAATGATATTCGATTTTAATTGGCTTGAGGACTTAGGGCAAGTATTCCTGACACGTTTCATAATTCACCAGTAATACATTTCCTCCACTTCCGCTTGTAAACATAGCTGATGAATACAAGCATAAATTCACTCATTTATGACCATCCTGTGTATTGATAAATTGATTGTGCGTGTTTTCAACATTTTGGAATGTTGTAAGTAAATACTAGGTGTTGATGGAAAAGGGTACAAAGAATTTCAAGAAGGAGCACCATGGCAGTGTAGTATCTGGTGATACTGTTTACAGGAAGGCTAGCCAAAACGAAATGACATTTTTATACTATTGATCATGAGCGTTCTATTTCGCTTCTATAAAAACACATAAAGTCGTATTAAAGGTATAAGTTGACTTCTAGCTGACTGAGTGATGAGAACTATAACATTATTATACAGTCGGTTATTTGATATTTAAGTGAAGACATCACATTTTCAGATTAGAGCCGCTAGCCAGTTGGTCAGTGTTCAGAAATGCAAACTTGACTGGTCAAGTAGACTGGAATGACTATGACTTGTGGTCATTTTCAGAGTTCATGTATTTTCCTGTTCCACTACCATTAACTTGATATACCCGGTTTGTCTATCAACACAAAAAAGTTATTACAGATACGGTCCATAATGAATTATGCTTGTGTTCGAAACTCAGTCAAAATGTTGTCCTCCACAGTTCCTAATTGTCATAACTAAAATCGAAGTGTTTAGGGTGTCACTTGAAGGCAATCAAATTCAAAGTTAAAATTTTGCATCTGACAAATGTTTGTAGCAAGTTAGCTTTTGTTCATATCATCATTCAACTAAGGTCAATATTTATATCAACCATCAATCTAATATTGTAAAACATGAACCTGTAAGATGTACAAAAAAATAGAAAAGTTGAGTTTGAAAAGAAAATGAACTTTGAAAGTGAAGGAATGTCTTAGATTTACACAGAATACATTCTTATAAAAAATATGATTAGATTGGGGACAAAGTGCAGCTTGTAATTCTCCATCCATCGTTACTAAAGTCCTAGATCCACTGTATACCAAATACAGTAGGAAATATGTAGATGCCAATTAAACTTATTTATTTATTTAAACTTTTGTGTTCAAAAATAATGAACATTTATTATCATGTGATGCGTGTGTGTTTTTATTCAAAACCCTAAGTGGTTTGGACACAGTGATCATCAATGTGAAGTTGTTTTTTTTATCAGAAACAAGTGAGTTATTTGTCAAGAATTTGAATATTGATGAGATGCATGTCTAAATGAACCCATGCAGTGGCGAAACAAACTTAGTATGTTGATGTTTGATCAAAGCTTAATAGCAAACTTTTTATCTCTTTAAAAGGGATAGGCATTTAACATTAAATAACAATGATAATGATAGTATTACCTTTACTGAAAAATGGACAGGAAGTCGTATTTTATCTGCAGGTCCAAAGGGATTAGCGCATTTTGCTGAACGTTGATTTATTTACTTTCCATTTCAAGGGCATATGTTCATACCCTGTCTCCCATACGGAAACATGTTCTTATTTAGAATATGTTTTTTTAGAATATATCAACATATTTGTACATGTTATAGAACAATAACCAACTCACTATTGGGAATTGGCTCCAAAATTATAAACATAATTTGGAACAAAGATATAATTGCTGATCATATGTCTTCTCTGCAAAAGTTATTTTCCTGTTTAAAGGTTATTCTCGCAACCACAACAGATGATTCAGAATTTTAAATGTTTTTAAA
This sequence comes from Steromphala cineraria, assembly GCA_916613615.1. NCBI lineage: Eukaryota > Metazoa > Mollusca > Gastropoda > Trochida > Trochidae > Steromphala > Steromphala cineraria. The sequence goes on from OU744721.1 coordinate 79,391,921, forward strand.
TGTCCAAGTTAGCGTGTTTGATGAATCCGGGTTTTAATTGGATATTTTGTTCCATGCAATATCTTTATAAATGTTAGTTAAAATCATTTCAACAAAACATCACTGTAGAGATATTCGAAACGAGGCTGAATATGTTCACTGATTAAAGTCCATATTTCTGTTTACTATATTCATATAAAATAAAATATGAAACATTTCATTTTAACTTTTACTTTCTAATGCTAGTTTTATTAAAATCAAAACTCTCTTTCTCTAGTATGATACTTAATCATTTACTTGTTAGATAATAAAGCACTTTAAAGCATCCTATATGTAAAGATTCAAGTGCTAGATATACTACCTCGCGGAGGTCTTTTTGGTATTATTGTCTCATTGGGAGTTGCTTGACCAGTTCAAGAAAGGTGCACTTGCAGAATAAACAACTTGAGTAGACTGAGGACATACATGTAGTTTATGCAATGAGAAGGTCAACAAATACACAATAAGAGCCATCAGGAGAGATGGCTTAATCTCTGGCCCGACTGAAGTTTAATGATCAGTTTTAACATATATTTTGATATACTGATTGTGTCAATAATGTTGTATGCACACATGCACCTAATTTTGTTTGACTTTTAATAACAGTCATAAGTTTATGATTAACCGCTTTCAGGTCTTTTTAAATAGTAAATGCTGATGTTATGCCGTCGTCAAGTTCCTCATGTTAATGTGAAGAGAGAGGAAAACAACCATCCTGTTTGAATAGATATGCTGTTTAATTTAAACATCTTCATTACTTGGTGAGACACAGTTTAGCAATTAATGGTAATGTTGGAATGAGGAATGTCATTGAGTTTAAACTCGCCGCAATTTGAAAACATCAAAAGGCACATATGTAAACAGTTTCATTGAGCTATATAAAATATCGATATGTTAGGGACATATACATGTAGAGATACCATACAGTTAGCAAAACCAACCAAATGTCGTTAAGGGTACCAATGAATTGATAGATTCTTCCTGTTAAAAGGCACATTTGTAAAAAGTTTCATTGATACCATACACATAGCAATACCAACCAAATGTCTTTAAGGGTACCAGGTTCTTCCTGTTAAAAGGCAGATGATGGTATAGGGTTATCTGAAAGTCATGTTATCGAAGGTGGAAGAGGAATGACAGTCAATAAATATAACCGAGTGTTTGCTAAACACCATTAATTACATAATTCTGAACAATAACAATCTAACCCAGATAACTAATGATTTTCCTACTCATATATGCTTAAATGATTCAGGTAACCTTTAAATATTGACATATTGATATGATAAATATCCCTAATAAAGAATTTCATCATTAGAGTCACTAATGTTGTTTCTGTAACTATACATTTGCAAAATATTCCTGATTTACATTGAAAAACATGTATGCCTAGTTACAAAATGTCAATTACTTCTTTCTATTACATTTAACCTCTATGATTTTGCTTAAAACGTCAATAATATTGTAAAACGTCAATAATATAAGTCACCGAAAACAGAGGTTACAAGTAATATAAATCATGCATGAAGAGAGTTTCATGACGTGACAGATTTTTAGGTTTATAAACCCTGTATGTATAGAACGAAATGTATATTACAATAGCTGTCCTTGTGTAGCAAGTAAATCATCAAAGCATTGCATTTGATTTAATCACCTTCTGCATAAATGAATTTGAAGAAACAGGTATCAAGTTAATTGATTTTTAGTTCACAGCGGCATTCCGCCTTCTTAAATTTTCAACACTGAATATGAATATTCGATACCATGGAAGGGATCGGTCTGCAACTTAAAGGATATTTTATATTTTCAAGAACTCATTTTTTATCATGATATATAAATACATCATATTATAAATTAATAGAGAACTTGATGAATATGGATGAAAATACCAGAGTGCATTATAACTTTATCTAAATTCAAATGTGTACGTGATAAAAAGTATTATGGTAACATAGTTATTAAAAATGTTAAATAATGCTATTTGTATATTATGTTTTGATGTTGGAAGAGAGGCCATGTGCATTGATCTTGAACAAAAAGCTTTTCCTTTTGATAGTAGCTTGTTTGTGTATCTCTTTATGTATTATCCCTATAAGTTCCACATTAATAAATACTGATCTGTTCGTAAGATGTTATAGCATATACACAAAGGGAATACATTTATTAGTCTTAAACCAAATCCCTCAAACGTCAACATTATGATGTTACAAACACCTCAATGTCGCCCATGACAGTCCACATGCCTGCCCTGTATCTAGAGAATTGGACAGAAAACACGAACATGAGCCATTGGTATCCATATTTGAAATATTGGAATATTGATTCTTGTTATGTATTCTTGGTCATTTGCACAGGATTAAAAAGGATGATATTTTTAGGGTTTAAGTAATTGCTTGTTCAGACAAAGCCTGGCATGAAATGCAATGACTTTTTCAATTTGTCTATAAACTGTGCATGAAAAGAACCATGTTGAAGTAGAAGAAATTGATCAAATCATGATCGATGAGAATATAAAGGTTGAATTAACTGGTTCTAATAACGCACAATTGTGTTCATTGAAGCCTAAGATGAACCCATTTTCTTTGATGAGCTACACACTAGCTATCTAAAACTCCGTTGCAACATGCCCAATCACAAACTTCAAATTGAGAAAAATAATTTAGATGAAAACTTATCTTCCTGTAGAACAAGATTTCAGATACATGTATAAAATATTCTTACTACATGTACGTCTTAATACAAACGGAATTATCATAGCAAAATATATATTGAGAGGCAATGAAAGGAATATGAGTGTGAACATTTGTCAATTATGGGGATTAGAATGGAATATGAAAAATTTCAATGTTGGATTCAAATTGTCTCAAATGTCACTATCTTGAATAAATCAAAATTCGTTGAATATACTTTTAAAAAGACCCATATATTGCAAAAATACATATCCTTTTAAGACGTGAGAGATTGAAAGTGTTTAATTTCTTTCCTCTCTGATGATTGACGGTATTCTCTCAGATTTTAGAGAACTGTGCAGCAGAAATCAGCTTTTTAAAATCAATAACAAAGCTTATATTTGCATAAAGTATTGGTATGATAAATGATAAAGTGCCCCTTACCTTATTCTGAGACCTATTCTGAGTTATTCCTAGCTATTTCTGCCTATCCTGTTCAATATTTAACTGAACAATCAACCACTTCTGTGACTGCTCTGTAGGAACATGTATTACAGAAACATTTTGAAATTAAAATAACTGACACCTTTTTGCTAGAAACGAAGGAGGAAGTCGGTAAAGATAAGATGATGAAACTTGGGCTGTTTTACCCTTACTCAGACTCGTGATCAACACATAGTGATTGCATAGAGAGATCCTGATGAATTTATTCATAATATGATAAGTAACTTAAACAACTAAACACTCTACATCATAATGTCAGTTTATCAATAACAAATTTGCACAATTTGCAAAATGCATGATTACTGTTTTGTAGACATATCGCGGAGCCAATCGTACTTCAAATTAAGTGTGTTATTTAATGATTTGGTTTCAACAATAAAAACCTGAAATGCAATTTGATTCCAAATTACGTAAGAGAGTCAACAGGCGACATTATCCTTAATATCTAAACAACTATTGAATGCAACATACTTTGAGTTTTAAGATATCATAATTTTTTCTACAGTTTTTACAGTTTTGAGGCATGAATAGATACAAAAAATATCTTGATTCCTACGAGCAGAAGAAGAATTCATTTAATTTCAGGTCATTTGACATACTCATATTAAAAATAAATCATTTGCAATGAATGAACAATAAAGCTCCAGTTGTATGATCATAAATCGTTGTAAATGACATCCTTCGGGCGAGTGTTTAATGTTATCTTATTCTAATTTGCATGAGGACTTGGCAAGGAATCCTTGCAGGTTTCATAATTCACCAGTAATACATTTCCTTCACTTCCGCTTCAATAGCTGATTCAAATAACTGTGTATTCAGGCAATAATTCCATCAAGTGGCTCCTGGAAATTGTGGATTGATTTATTGATTGTCGGTGTTTTGCATCATTTACGAATACTTTGAATGAATCGTTTAATCTTTGGAAAAAGGTGAAACGTGACGTAGCCCCATGGCAGTGTAAATCCCTGATGATATTTCTAATGCAAACCAATCTATAACAAAATGACATGTTTTGAAAATACTTAGTGTTGTATTTTCAATTTAGAATAACAATGAATGAATTTCTAAAAAAGGAAAAGGTGATGAAAAATTTACATTTATCAATTCCAAATACAGTCAGTTCAAATACTCTTTATAGAAATAATGGATTTGCATGACATCTAAATGGTATACGATGCTTGAGATGCGTTTGACAACACAATAGGAACATCTCTTAATCATAGGTAATTTTACAAAGGAATGTGTTAAAGTGGGAACCTTATTCATGAACCTAGTATTCAAATACTTAAATCTATACAATAATCGATACTGATCTACACAAATGCTGATAAAATTGTATTGCATAAGTTGTTGTACAAAATCTTTTGAATAATTATTGTGCACATTGGTCCTAAAACACTCTTAGTAGGTAATTCCTCAGTCTGTCATAACGTGTATAAAATATTTCATTGTTAACAAAAATGGTGGGAATGCTTTCACAGTTGAATTTCATAAAACATTCCTTAAAACTTTGCGACCACCATAATAGTAATTTCAATACAATTCGGAAGTTTTATAAAAAATCATATACTCTTGTAAACGACTTCATTCAAATGCATTATCTTCCGTTTGTGTATGAATAGAGAAAAGAACATATTTAATTACATGCAATTGCATTTGGACAAAGAACAACAGGGACACTTTTTCTGAGAGGCCAGTACGAGGCGGAGCCGAGTACTGGCTCGAGGACAAAGTGTCCCTGCCGTTATCCGATGCATACAATTTACTATGCTAGTAACTGACTTACATCTCACTTATTCCGAGTACAATCAACCACAAAATTAATAGTTTCAAATAAAATTTCAATTTTCGATAACCTTCCAAGGGCCCCTTCACTGTTTTATGAATGAAGTTTGTAGTACTATGAATGGTGTACGAGCACGTGCTTCTTGCTTGTCAAAGCGCGAGCCACGTGCTTCTTGCGTGTCAAAGCGCAAGGCACGAAGTAAATGTTTTGGGCTTGCAGACTTCGTGCACTCCATGAATATGAGCCTGTTTCAAGACAAAGTTTCACAGGTTGTCCATTTCTGTTTCGATTTTGAAGGTAGAAGACGCGTTATTAGAGTCCTCGTAGACAGCTAAATTTTGACAGTGGTTTCTACTTATGAAAGGTTTCTCTTGATTTTCTAATAAAAAGGTACTTTAACCATTTCCATAACAAATTTGGCCCTAAAGAATATTATCTTATCTACGAAATAAATTAACAACGTATCATTATCAAATTATTTGGATATTTCTAGACTTATTTTCCTAACAAAACAAAAGTTTTGCTGCAACACAAATCATATGATGTTTATTTCTTGGTATCGTTTTGATCTAGTGCAAACAAAAGTTACAGTGTTATTAGGTGATTTTAATATTTTGATTCACGCTAAATGTGTAAGTATTATGATTGTTTTCCAGCTTGTTTTATTTGATTTTTGATACGTTCAGTTCACTTCTATGTCTATGTTGTTGATTGATTGTTTTAAACCTTCTGTAGGAAAGGTTTACAAAAGTGTCCTTGCATCAGATGGCAGGACTCTTTGGCCTAAGAGTTCCCGATATCGATAATGAACAGGAGACTTTTATGAATGGTTGCCATGGACGACGAGGTCTAAGTGGGATGTAACAAAATCGTATTATAATATATAATGAACAGTAATAATGCAGTTAACAGATGATACAAAAAATCAATTATGATGATGCTTGGATAAATGGGCAGTCGGTTAATAGACTTTTTCGTGGTTTTCTTCAACATTTCTCTGTTCATCGACTAAAATACTGAATTGTCACTTGATAGGCACTCAAATTCAAATTATCATTTGCATCTGTCGACAGCTAGCCTTGTCTGTTGGTTCTAATTATTGCTGTGGACCAACTAATGCCAATATTTATATGAACCTTGATCATCCTTCAAATTGAAATTAACGACAGGATAAATCTCGTATACAAGCACAAAAAGAAACTTAATTGTCACAATAAGGGGATTTACTCTTAAAGAAACACTCTAAACTCACCAACCATATATGCTACATGGATGCGGATGACAGATCGAAAACAAGTGTGGAAACATTTATTTCATAAGATTTAGTTTTTAACATGAACATTTTTAATCAAAGTAAATACTGTAACTAATTTGACACCTCTCGAATTCATTCAATCGTAATTGATGCCTGTGTAAGTTTGTCAAGTATTATCATTTAGAAGGGGACCAAGATGTTACACATATTCCGAGTTCAGTTTGACCTTACAAGCCTTATAGCTTGAGTCTTGTTTCAATCATATACGTCAACTTACATGTAGGTATATCCATACAATGATCATGGCATATAATAATGCAATCAAGGCAAAAAATGACTGAGTAATTGTCCGAAACTTGAATTTAAAGGGGCAGTAGCACGTGTTTTGATAATTTTATATGTCGCCGGATGTATTTAATGATACATTTCGTATTTTGCTTCATTTCTCTTTGCTTTGTTACGAGCTCTCTTCTTTTCACACTCTTACTATGGTCGTAACACTATTAGTATCTCGTGCAGTACCTGTTCCGTGACGTAGGGATTTTCAAATTCGCCACTTCATGTCACGCCATGGCCGAGGTGAGTTGTCATACCCCTCGGCCACACATCATCTTTTACTGATGTATATTTTATATTTTACAGGTATGTACCTTTTCTATATAACCCTTCTTTCATAAGAATCGTGTAATTGATCAGGTTCGCGATCGTAATATTTATAATGTTTATCATAAATCTATTATAAATATATTCTAAAGTATCACGCTGCACTAGTCTACTAATTCATAATACTAGTAAATTAAAAACTATTTGAAATGAAGTTATAACCAGGAAAAGGTGATTTCTCCTGTTGTAATAAACTGTTATGCTTATAAGGTAACGTTCATACATCCTTTAATCTGATACTTGCCGTTCGAAATGTTTTCATCATAAACACTGGCTATAATACCGAACTCGTGTATTAATGATTACTTTACCGTTTGCGACATCAGGGTAGATCATGGGGACAAATGGCAAAACATCTTTTATAATTCGAGACATATTAAACCTTTTAGATTACAAATCTAAAAAAAAAAAAATAGGGAGCAGTAGAATACTTGATAGATGACATATTTCTCTTGTGAGTTTACTGTTGAGTTTAAAGGGGGAGTGTGATGTTTTTCCACTTTCTTCATGCATTGTTTATGTTTGTTTGTAATAGTCAATACATATTTCAGATCAAAGAAGTAACGTGCGAAACACTTCAGGTTGCAAATTTTCTATTGAGTTGAATTTATTAAATCATATCAAAGAGATAAAATGCACGATGCTGCAATTGCGAGGTTGAAACTGATCAACCAATTTATAGCTTATTCCATTTATCATTGTTGGCTTGCAGTACTTGTACTCCTCACAAAAAATGAGCAAAACCAATATTTTTCAGGAAAATATTTAATCATATAGGTAGCCATAGATTTGAAAATAGTAACCTTTAGGATAAATAACCCTATTTCAGATAATTGATGCCATTGGATGAACAAAACCTTCCTTACAAATTTACAAAATGAGTTACAAATTTCACATGGTTACTTTTTTTCTGGAGGAGTATGTATCAAAGGGAATTCATAATGTCATGTAAGATGCCCTTAAGGCTTCATAGATTATCAAAACGTTGACGCAACATTCTCATTAAGACTAATAACTTAGTCTAGTAACTAAATCCCTTAGGCATCAAACATTGGAACAACTGTTCGAACGATTACATATTGTTTTAGTTTAAGAATGCATATTTTCCAAACACTCATTTTAAGAAAACCATGACGCGATTCAAGAAAATACATTTAAATGATTTGAATATTATCAACATTACCCTTACCAGAAGGTTTATTATTACCATCGTTTATCCTTAAATTCTCATTTTAAATACTAAAGCAATTGATGATAAGAGTGTGTTAATGATTGACTGAAGACAAATATGTTGTTACATGATAGTGACCTTCTCTTGTTTAACTATATTTCTGCACCAAAGGCAGTGCACCTTAACAAAGTTACAATCTGCATCTGTACCCTTATTGTTAGATTCTTTTGGGCGCCAAGTGTTCAGACAGATATTTAATATATATAATATAATATTCATATATATGTAGATAGTCTTTAGTCTGAATTGGCTCCTTCGTACGTATATTGCATATCTGATCTGGACACATCCTCCACTAGTGAATACCTGATTTCCCATAAGAGGAATCACATAAAAACTAGAAGAGCTTAAGCTGATTGAAAGAGCACTGAGTTTTTGGTCGTGAGCCTTCCAGCGCTAGCTTTGGGAGGGACTAGGGGAGCCCGCCAATGATTAATATTTCAGAAATTTGATTATTTAAATGTGAAATACATGCAAAAAGCAAATTAGAAAGGAAATCTTTAAGGGGGAAAACTGAAGATTTTTAGCAAATGTTCATTTTGTTGTGCTCGTCAGATGGGTTTATGTGATCAGTTATTGACATGTTGGTCGACATGTGATATGTTAGGTGCTATATACAAATGATCCAAATAATATAACGAATGTCAAATTATCCTGTGTACTCTTGGCATCAAGGTCTCCACAGTGAAGCACCAGTTAAAATATGTTCTGACTATAATATATTATATTGCAAAGCACGCAAACATTAATTATTTACATTTGTCGGCCGGGAATTGAACCCCCTTAATGAGCGGACAGGTTCACACAACTGATCGACAATCCCGGTCTCATAGGCCACATATAGGTTTTCATAAAAAGCACAACATAAGAAATTAAACAACTTCCAATAAAACATCCACTTTACCCGCCAAAAACGGCAACAGCAATGATATGTTGTTTTACCCCGATACCCAATTGATGTGTCCGTGCATGTACTTGAACCGTAGTAAGGGATTACCATTGAAGCGAAAGTCGTGAAGGGAACTGATAACAGTGCGATACATATGTATGGTTACAGGACACGTCCGTCAGAATTGAGTATTATGTTAGAGATAGTGTGTACATGTAGATAAGGAACCAGGGAAATGAACTTGGAAATCTAGAGTGCTTCGTTAACAGTAATCATATACAATAAAACACAAAGTCTTTGTATGAAAGTTTATGTTGAACATAGTTATGAACAGTGAAAATGCAATGCCGAATGACAATTTTGTAAAGATCTTTCAAATCAGTGTCAAATTATTTGTGCGACAAGACTTTTTGCTATCACAAATTGCAAAGGTTGTTTTTAGTCTGATTAGCCATTCTGCACAACAGTCCTTAGTGTAAATGTTTATTCTGTGCCATCACTGAAGCTTACGTTTGTACAGGTGTTTTTTCAATATATAAATATGATAAATCTACAATGCTTTAACCTTTCATTCGGTAGATATTTGGCCATTAGCTTTGAGTCAGAGGAAAACTTGAATGTCGCGAATAAAAAAATACCCATTCACCGTTGGTTTCTGAATTTGATATGCATGACTTTCGTGATTCTTGATACGTCCAGGTCAATCTAAAATAGGTCAGTAGGGCTTGTGACTTCTCAGAACCAATCAACACTCTTTAATCAATCTACAAATTGCAGATAACCAATTCATTAGAGGCTTTTTAGATTGACCGAGATAAGCCAAGAACTAAGTCATCAAATTACTAATGTCTAACTTGTGTCTGCTGCCAGAGTTGCTGCACAGTGTATACTATTATTGCTGGATGAAAATGAAGTTAATATGTAGATACAAATTTGAAAGCTGCTTCTTCTTGCAAAGACTATAGTTTAGCACTATCATTTCAACTATTAATCTTTGAAAATAAGTCAATCAATAATGTTCTTGTCATGGTAAGCATTTCAAAAGGAATCTCCGTTATTTTGTTGGTAGTAACTTTTGCTGAAATATTCCTCTTTGTGGCTGAAATCTTAGGATGTATGATAAGAAATAATGAAAAAATTAAAGGTATTGTAATTGATGATATGGAATATAAATTAGGTCAATACGCTGATGATACACAATTATTTTTAGATGGTTCTGAAGGTAGTCTATATGCAGCTATTGAAACTATAAATGCTTTCTATAAAATGTCAGGTTTGAAAATTAATATTGACAAGACCAAAGCGATCTGGATTGGCTCAAAGGCAGGCAGTGAACAAACTTTGTGTACTGATTTACATATAGAATGGTATAAAGAAGAGTTTGAAGTATTAGGAATAAAATTTACTCCAAATCTAAATGACTTATGGGTGATCAATACAAGGAAAAAGCTTGAAGAAATAAACAGATTATTGTCAATATGGAGAAAAAGAAGCTTAACATTGATTGGGAAAATTACTGTCATTAAAACATTAGCCCTTTCTAAATTAGTGCATATTTTCAGCTCTTTGCCCAACCCTCCATATGACTTCATCAAATCTCTTAAACAAATCTTTTTCAAATTCATATGGAATGATACAAATGATAAGATTAAAAGAAGCACTTTGAAAAGATTAAAGACTGAAGGAGGATTGGGTATGGTAGATGTCCAAACATTTATTGAAGCTTTGAAATTATCTTCTCTCAGATTTTACTGTAAAAATAATTCAATTTATAACCCTGCAAATATTCCATACCATAATATTCTTCAATATGGATCAAATATCAATAAGATACTAAATATTGAAAACCCATTTTGGAAAGATGTCTTAAAAGCATGGAATAAATATTGTAAAACTTTTAGTCTTGAACAGTATAAACTTGATGATTTTCTTGCAGAACCACTATGGCTTAACCATAATAATAAAAATCCCTATTTTATTATCAGAAATTGGGCCAAAATGGGCCTTATGACAGTAAAGGACTTATGCGATGAAAATGGTTTTATGCCCTTTGATAAATTACAATTGAAATATAAGATTAGAGGTACAGTTTTAGATTATAACTATTTACTTCATATCTTGCCCCACTGTTTAAAATCTTTAATCAAAAGCACCAAATTAATTCCTACATATAATTTGTATTTCAGTATTTACCAAAGAAATATTTTGAGGTATACAAAAGGATCAAGATTTTTTTATGATAAGTTTATTTCCAATAATGTTAAACTTGAGCTTTTTAAAAAATGGGAAGTGATATTTAATGATTATTACTTGGACTGGAATAACATTTTCAATTCATACAGACATGGCTTGAAAGATGTAAAACTCCTTGATTTTCAATATAGATTTTTGCAAAGAGTTATATATACCAAAAAAGAATTGTTGAAGATGCATCTTGTTGACAATGATCTGTGTACTTTCTGCAAGGAGACTCCTGAGAGTATCTGTCATGTATATTGGGATTGCAGTGTAACCAAAACATTTTGGAATGAACTTGAAATTTGGATAAAAAGGCACTTACAATCCAAAATAACTATTTCGAAAAACTTGATTTGGTTTCTTGAAATAAATAATATTTTGATGAATCAAATCCTTCTCTCTGCCAAAAAATATATAAATTTATGTAACATAAAAAATTTAATTCCAAAACTGAGTAACTATCAAAACATTCTTCAAGAAATATATTATGTTGAAAAATATATTTCCAAAAAAAACAATGAAATGACTGCATTCAACAGCAAATGGAAATCACTAATCCCAATATTCAAGAAATGATATTATATGGCTTTAAAAAGAGCCTTTTCAGCTCATATTATTTATTATGTTTGTTGTAAAATTTCAAATATTTCATGTATAATATACTTTTTATATGCTGTATAACCCTTGGGAACCAATAAAAAAAAAAAAAAAAAAAAAAAAAAAACTTTTGCTGAAATATTTTTTTTAAATGCGCTATTATTCAGTGATGATATAAAAAGATAAATCTTTATTTATCACGAAATTGGTTGCATAGATGACCTCTATTTTCATTTCTTAAAACGACTCTTGTTCTTGACTCAAATTGAGATATTATGATTGACATTTACATTTTTTTATACAAAATAAAGAACATTCTTTCCCTCTCATTTATAAACCAAAACTTTGAATATCACTTTCGTTTGCAATCAGGTGATGAATGACTTCGAGTGTCCGTACAATATAGCCATGTAAATCACACAAGCTTTTTTGCATTGCATGTCTGTTCAGAACTGAAAAAAACAAGATAAGCAGAGATGATGGATGAAACTACGAGCACTTTGTTTGAATCTGTGAAGCAGCAATTCATGTTCCAAATGGAATCCTATTCATCATTTTTAAGGAATGGTAAGAACAATCTGATTATATGAAAAGCACAACTCAAAGCATACAAGTAATTAATTTTTTTATTATCGTTCGCTCTTGTCCCTCTGTGTGTTTTGCATCGAAACTTTCTCCAAATTATGATTTGTGTCATTTTGTTTTTAATAATGCAATATTTTAAATTTCAGCATCATCGAGTATGGATCAAGAAGATGAAAACGCATAACACATTGACACTAAATTTGTCCTAAGCAAGAACATATTTATTTCCTTATAAAGGAGAAGGTGAGATATTGAGAGTTAAGGAAATTCGATCGTATCCCTACTCGCGGTTAATGTATTTTGTTATCTGCTATAACTGTGTGGCAATTCTTCGTTTAACCTTTCTCTGGCAAGATGAACCCGATCTCATTGTTTTCCCTTAGTAAACTGCAATTCCAAAGACGCCAGAAAATACAACCGTAGAACTAAAGACTTTAAGAGAGTTTATGAGTTTACCGCTTAGGACAATTCTAAATGTTTTATTTGTTTCCAAAGAAAGATTGATCTTTTATAACCTACTACAGGGTTTCTACATGTGAAATCCTTTGTCAAACTTGGTCTACTAGTCGTAAATTAATAACATCAACAAATTTTGAATTAGATGGGACTGAAATCAATTTGAAACTTTAATATCAAAATTTTATTCCGCACTACAAATTTTTTCAATTATGTCTTAAAATGTTTGCTTCAAGTGGAAAATCTGACAAAGGTCTATTCACATATATAGTCCTTAGTCCTTTCTTACTCAGTTTCAAATGATTTAAAACTACAGGCATTATCCAAACTGAAATTACAACAGATTGTTTATGATTTTATAAGTCAAATGTCAGACATCTGATATCACATGTAAAGATCGTTTAGCATATGCATGTTGAGATCCAATAAACATACATGCAACAACTCCAGAGCCAATTAATGGACATATGGACAGCTTATGCGATTAGAAAAAAGCGAAATTTCCATGCAAAAGTTAATTCTGTTTGACTTTCGTGATTGGTTTCTGCTTCAAAACATCCCAATATTGACACTTGATAGCAGCATTCGTGTTTTGAAACGAAGAAATCCTCTTCCTTGCGCAGGCATATTGATTTTGAATCAGCTTTTTACAGCATTACATGATCGCTCATCACTTTTCCAACTCTAATCGCTTTGAGACTTAAAGAGACACTCAGTGAGTTGTTGGAGTCACATGTGTCAAACGTTGGTCGAAAAGAACTGAGTGATGCCTTCAAGTGTCAACTTAATGTTGATCCGTTCAGTGAAATGACAAAATGAAGTATTAAAGTCACGAGTTTGATCAACAACTACTTCAGTTCACAATTAACTCAACAAGATGGCGACAGTGGGGTTGATAGTATTTGATAAGCTATGTGAAAAAATATTATTTACAAAAAAAACCACACATATACATGTACACAATGTTGTGTTCAGAATTCAGGCCATCAATTGGCAATGCCTACTGTATTCTACAAACTTGAAAGGTATATGTACTTTGTGTTATGTTTCATGAATAAAAAGAACTGTTTTCCTTTAAAGACGAATTTTAGTTACAAATAGTGCAAGGGAATGTATTGTATGTAAGAACTTTTTGTGTAAGTATTTACTAAAGAAGATTTAGATAAAAACTTATATTTCAGGTGCTACAATTGTCAGTATGACTTTAAATGAGGTTACTGCATATATATTACTTTCGAAAGTGGGCACCATATTTCAATGTGATCCAGGGAACAATCTATTACATATACTTAAGATATTTCTTCATATTACTCCTATGACATGACCCACTTAAAGCAACAATGACAAGGCTCAGACAATAAGATTACAAGACGCGTCTCTTATTAGAGACGATTATCATATCATTCCTGACACTTTGAACTTGACACAAGATAAAAGGTCTAAAGACAGTCCAACATTCCATTCATCAACATGATTGATAATCAGACAATTGGCATCTATTCCAATTATCCTAATAAACTCATCGGCAAAATAATTGATCACTTTTGAAAATGATATTATGAACGTATTTTTAGGTAATATTGATGGTTAACATAAAATTAAAAGCGCCAACCCCAACATGTAAATATGCGCTTTTAACTTAACCTTCATAAAAAAAATTCCCGTATTTTGGAAAGAAATTCCGGTCATCGCCACTGTGAAAGAAAAACCTATAAGCTATCAAAAGTTTTGATGAAACATTTGACGAAAGATAACCGTTTACAATAGACCATCGTCAACGCCAAATACTATAGGTATGTATTGCATTATGTTCGTAAGTACAAAGAGATGAAAGACAGCCAGAATCAGGGCTATTCGCTTCCTAAATGTTCATACATGAACCGCTTAGCTTTGCTTAATTACAACTCCTTTGTGACAGGGAAACTTATATGTTTAAGGTTAATGGTGATCGTAAAGGTAACATGGCTTGTCATTGATTTAGTCTTAAAAGAATCACATGCTCGAGCATGCTATTTCCTACTATTTATGAACAGCCCTCGTTTAGGGTTGAACAGGAATACTGCTAGAGCCATGGGATGGCGTCATACAATCCTTTTATATTTTATTCTGGTAATGATTCTTTATGTGTTTATAATCGTTTTGAGTATATGTTGGTCTTACGTACAATATTTATTGTTAAAGAGTAATATCATCAGTTACAGTTACTGTGTGATTTATGGTTTTGACCCATATTCAATTTGAATTTCAAAACCACACACAAACTGTAAAATCCAAAAAACGTTTTCCGTTGTTCTGTTCTTGTTTTGATAATCGGTTGGCATACTTGTGTTTACATATTTTAAAAGAGTCATTTTAATTTAGGATAGTGTTCTCTTGCCGATCATTTATATAACATGACTGGAACAATACCATTCTATGTATACCCTAACTAACATACTCAGGAAAGTAGTAGAGAATAAAAAAAACAATATAGCAGATTCGTCGTCTGTCTGTCTGTATGTCTGTATGTAAACAATAATGAGAACAAGTAAAAACAACCAAGATGAAACATGGGGAAATAATGTTCTAGTTCAGCAACGTATTTTGATTTGTTAACAAACAATCATATCACAAGCATACAGAGGCGATCCAAAGACTTCAATTCCTTAATATGTATTTATGTATTTATAGTGCTACTAAATATATGTGCCTTCGAAAACTTAACAAAATTACCTAAAAATTGAAAAATACAAATGTATACCATTCTATTGTAATAATATCAGACTTTTTTGAGTGAACGGCTTTGTTTGTTTTGAAAAGAGAGCAAAAACAATTTGAACACATGTAATTAACTTTGCTAGAATGTTTGATTTTAGGTTAAATGTTTCACATTTCCTGCTAAAAATTGCAAGAGGGAAATTAATGTAGCCACATTCCGAGAAGACGAGAATCCCTCTGCAGTGTAAAATTAGAGGATGTGATCAAGTGTCATTTCCAGAGATATTTGGGGGCAGAAAGTCATTAGTGGAGCTAAAGTTAATTAACTTTTGGCAAATATTTCTTCCTGCGGCTCTCCAGGTATCAAAATTGCAAATAAAAGGATCCAACAGGACCTGCTTATTTGTTGGTTATTTGATGAAATTCTTGTTGAAGAAAATAATGGTATGCCATCACTGCTTGCGATTCTCATAGATAGTTCAAATGAGATGACAAGCAAACATTTTTTTTCGATCAAACAATAACAAAAATAATAAATAATAAATCAAATGAATATTTTAAATCCTCAAGCTGTATAATAATTTTCTGCAACTTTATTAATAAGATCACGATGAAGAGAGTGGTATATATGATTTAATTGATATATCGTTTTGATGTAAATATGTTGTAAAAGCTTATTCACTATTGAATATAACCCTAAACCTTAAAAGATGCGGGACTACATGAGATGTAGAAGCCTACTGTCAACATACTTTATTATTCAAACTCTAAAACTTTCCAACTTTTGTTTTGGTATGTTCCTGTTGAAGCACTCATTTGAAGTTAAGATATACTTGTTTTAGATCCAAACTCTTTCTCAACATTTATGTTTTCAATTATTGAAATAGCGATAGGAGAAAATCTTGTTAAAACTTCTGATGGAGCAATTCTGTTTTATCATCACAGATTGTAGTTTAATCTAGTTTTGTGCAGAGATGAATCACTGCAATTGGAATAAATATGGATCCCTGATATGTTCAATTTATATTCTGAAAAATACTCCATAGTCTGAGCAATGATTTACACCAGTAACAAACAACTTGATGTAAAAGAAAACAATCCCCCCATTGATTGATGGCTGAGTGATCTTTCACATTCAAAATAAGCTGATTGAAGTCATTGTTATGCTATTCCTTTTGCTTGTCTCAGTTTATATAGGATAATAAAACAAATAAAATTATGTTTTATCAATCAACAAGGGTACTTTTTCATTGGCCGATCAATAAATGTTTCGGGAAGGCTATGAATAAAAAAATGAACAAATAAATCAGGTGGTCAACTCGAATATTTACACTTCTTGAAACTTTAGTATCTTTTTATATATTTCTTAATTGAATCATTTATTCTCTGTATTGTCAGATGATTCAAAAGAAAGTAACAACGGTTAATAAAATATTGTTTCAAATTTATGTGTTAGAACAAAGCAGTCAAAATCTGTTAAATGATGTTTTGGCTTGAACACAAAGGCATTAAAGTAACATCAAATGTTAGCATCACAGAAGCAAATATGAATTAACTAACTCAAAAGTAGAATTGATAAATACGGTATTTGCTCACGATAGCATAATGAATGACAATATGTTCTCGCTAAAACTCTGTATATTGAGAAGACTATAATAACAACTCTAACCAACTAAACATTGATTGAAACCGAAGAAGACTTCCAGTCAGCTTGGAACAATGAAAATGTGGTTATTTTGATAAAGGACTTTATTAACGAAATTTGTAATACATTCAGCCTGAAAGAATTAATACCAAATACTCACGTAATGCAAATATATTGACTTATGAATATATAAGAACTATCATGTTTTTTTGCCGACCACTTCACATACAAAACCTTACAAAAGCAGATTCGACCTATCTATCTCTTCAACATAAGCCACATTAGGATTTATTTGGTAAAACAGTAAAAGCTTAATTCTTGACCTCAACCTTTATGTACCAATCCTGTTTCTCAAAATGAAGATTTTGAATTGTACGCCACTAAGTATAAAGTAAAAATATTTAACAGCAAAAGTAATAAATGTACCCCTCGTAAAGATTATAAATGTTTTCAATGCAAGGTTACTACACAAGTTAAATAAAAGGTAGAAACAATAAACCATCAGACAGAAAGATCTAGAAGCATTCTGCACAGTTCCCTATTTATTTAACTACTGGAAAAGTTATCATTGGGATAAAAGGTCAATAAAATAATTTCTGAAATGCTATAATCCTATTGACCAAAATATAATTAACATGATCAGCAAAAGGAGAACGGTTTTAATCCATCGACTTCCTATACCAACCAAACATAAAATAATACAATAGTGCAATAACATATATAAATATATCCATGCGACCAAATTGAAGAGAGATTCATACAAGTTTTGTTAACACTACATCCATTTTTTCGTAATCTACTTATACAAACTTGATATAAATTTGATCAAGTGGCTAATAGCTGTTTTTAAATTATATAGCATCTTATCATATACTAGCTTATAAATATAGAGATTTTGTATGTACGATATTCCCTCTGTCAAACACCCTGTATCAGCCCGCAGGGCAGATAACCTGTATCAGCCCGTCGTCATGGCAAAAACCTGTATCAGCCCGTCGTCATGGGACTTGAACAAGGAACCTTAGGCAATGAAAGGACTTTATAGTTGTCTCCCTTTGTACAGCTGACATTTTAACGTGGCTGATATCGCGAAGAAAACGCTGCAGTCACTTGGAGATTTGTCAGCTTGATACACATTAATTTTCCATTTTGGAAATTCAACCCGAGAGAAAAATGAACTCAAAAGTCGCAAGAGGCGTAGGCTCAGGAGCTTTGACTATCGGTATGTGTCACATTCTGTATCAGCCCTCGACCAATATCAGCCCTCGATCAATATATATTCATTTCTATGTAACAAACAATTGTAAATTCTAAATATATATCTAAGAGTGTGCTGATTGGTTAGTACATTAACCCATGTCCCTGGTAATCCTTAAACCGTTGATTTATGGTCGTTTTCATTTGTGAGTGATGACCAATACAGAAGACCTAAATCTTTTGATTGTGGAGTTAATGATATGTCATGTCTTGTGTAAGGAAATCGCTTTATGAAACCTTTTCAAACCAAATATCTACATGTGTCTTCTGGTGGTTGAGCAAATTAACGTATTTTCATTTAAAATCCATTTACTCACCCTTCATGTGTGATGACCCATGTTGTGGATGTAAACACTTTGGATTATGAAGTTAAAGAGACAGTCTTCTATTGTGACATCTGCTCAATCAACTAATCTGTGAGGAGCGTTTAGTTGAAACTAATGAGGATGATGTCAACACCTTCCAAGTCAGTCCATCATCTTTTACAGATAACTACAAGATCACAAGTATGAGTCAATGGACAAATTATCGCAACTAAACATCGCAATGCTCGTAGAAAAGACAACAAAGGAACTTGAGCAAGAGAATGCCTTTGTTGAGATTGGCTGTTCTAAATAATTGCTTCTTGTAAAACAACCTATAGCTAATCAGATATGTGCCCTCGTGAGTATCATGTGTTCAGGCAGATATTCACAACTGAAACCTCTTATCTATGTAGATAGACTTCTGTCTGAAATGTGCATTGTACATCAACTTTAACACTTTTCCCTTGTGTATATCTGATTTCCCTGGAGAGGAATCCCACATATATGTAGAGGGCAAGGTAATTGAATTGTATGTATGAATGCTGTTGGAGATGAGTATTTTTAGATGTGAATATTTTGCCTTGGAAAGAACCTTGTACATACTTATAAGTTTTTCAAAGAGATCAAATATGATTTAACTTCAAAAATTATTCATGTGTAAAAAGGTGTCAATATTGAATTTCTTGTGTGTAAAATAATTATTCATGCTGTAAAATCCTTCGGCTAATCACTTATCCGCTTGTATGATGCATTTAATGTTATTTTGTACCTCATATGCCGTGTATATCGGCCTGAACTTAACAAAGTTCCGTTCTGTTCTGAAAGAACAAGTGGTATAGAGGTTGAGAGACTTACTTCATAAATGAAATGCCCAAGTGATACATTATGTTAGCTGCAGTTCTATTTGTTCACCTCTTCTATGTCTTTATGCAAATTTGTTTGGTCTTTGAGGTCGATTGCAAAACTTCATTCTTATTTTCTTAAAATCTGTTAATTATAAGAACATGTTTTCATGCATGCTTTCAATTCCTACATCAGGGGCCTAACTCTGCAGTCGTAAAATTCGGGACAAATAGAAAAAATATTACATCATATCACTACAAAAACTCTACTCTTGACTTCCTCGTTTTTTTTGCCCTAACGTACAGTCTTTAAACTCAGTTATCAGAAACTAAAGCATCGGAATGAAAGTGGTATTTACCCTAAGGAAAGTATACAACCAATTTACACAAGGTAATAGCGGAGTACCAATCCTGCCAGTCAAAAGCTCACTATTTAACATCACAATCCCTATCTTGTTTTATAGAAATTGATCTCTCTTAAAGGGGCAGTAGCACGTTTTTAGGGGGAATATAAGGTGATGTCAGGAAAATGAAAATAAATGGTTCCAATCTTTAGACAATGTATAAAAACTAAATGGAGCAGTAGTAAATCAAATATACAATGTAAAGTTAAGCCATGCGATTCCTTTTCTTAAACAAAATGAATTAAAGGTGTTCACACAAAAATGGCTGCCAATGGATTTTATGTGAATCCTCATACTTTGTTCTCTGACTGCGGATGATTGGTTTGTGTTATGAGATTTAGGATACTATCAAAGTAATACATTTAGCATTAACTTATAGTTATCAGTGAAAAATTGGAAATACAAAAATGTCAAAAAACGTGCTACTGCCCCTTTAAACATTCAAATGTTCCGTTAGTCAAAAGCGCTGTGGTCCAAGTGTCTTTATGTCCTTTTAAGAAGTGAGTCTTCGGAATCATTGAATAAGGTATAGGTACAGTTTCTTTCAAAATAGGAATATTTCTTGTCGCAGTGTCACTCGTTCAAAAGCGAAAATAAGCTTCATATCATTACTTGTATGTTTACTATTTCATACTTTATGGTACGAATGAATGACAATTAAATGTCAGTTTTTGTTTGTTTGCACTGGAACATGAATGATGTCAAACTCTCTTGTAAACCCACGCGGAAACATGAGTTACAATAAAGCTTTAAATATTTTATTTTTCATTGCAAACAGACAAAACGACATTCATGCATTCGATATATAGTGTTATGAACTTTATGTTATCGTGTAAAACCGTGGTCAATATCGAATGGAAGCACCTTATGTTTCATGTGAGCAATGGTATAGAGAGAATCTCACCCAAGTGTCTTCTGATATTAAATATATCAACACAAGTTGATTAAAGTAACAAATATCCGAGGCTTGCCGAGGATATTTTACTTTTATCAACGAGTGTTGATCTATTTGATGTCAGAAGACACGAGGTTGAGATTCTATTGATCATCCAAAATTATTTTCACCACATTAGCATGATAAATGTACATCTTTGAACACTACATAACCCTAAATCGCCTAAACCAGTGATGTCATAGCAGCGTGACGTCATGTCAATGACGTCATAGCACTACGAAGATTTTGTGCTTATGACGTCATAGCATTGTGACGTCATTACTGTTGATGTAAAACGTTTGTGATGTCATGTATTTTCTGATTACAGGGCATAGTTCAAAATCTACTGCTTGATCTTCCACAAGCGATATCTCCCGTGGAACAAAGCTTTGGATGATCAAATCGTTGTCTGACACTTCATTATGTTTTCTTCTATTCTTCTTTGAGCAACAATGACATGGGCTCAGACAATGGAATGAGGTTACCCGATTCGTCTCTCACTAGAGCCCGTTAATCTCATATTTCCAGAGACTATAAACTTGACACAAGAAAGAGGCGTCAGGTTAGCCCAATAATCTTTTCAAGGATAGTCATTAACGTGCTGACATCTTAATTATATGATATTATATTATATCAACAGTGTCAACAAGAGATTGAATACTGAGATTCAGATGAATCTTATTCTTTCCAGGCAATTAACGGTCAAATATCAAGTACTCAAGATAAAAAGACACTTTAGAGACATGCTGTGGTTTTTTGCAAACTTATATTCCAAAACATTGTGTGTTTTTTAAAAGTATTATTAAGTACAAGTATCGACAACTGTTTGAGAAACAGAAAATGACATGCATCTTCAATACAAAACTTATTTAGATCATCTTAAAAAGAGGTTATGAAAATAGTATTGTAAATGATACGAATGATTTCCATACTCACATTCTGGTGTCATCTGACTTTAATTAATAAAAAGATCCTGTTATTTTCATATAAAGATGTGAGATGTATCTAAGTAATATCATAAGAACCAAAACTACCATTACAACACGCTAAAGCCCAACTCACTCACTCAAACCTACCATGAAAAAATCATGCAATGTCTCTGTTAGAGTCAGAAAGAGTTGGGATCTTAAAACGCGCTAATATCCCTTTAAAAGGCATGGAATGATAGTGCTGCCCTCGATAGTAAAGCAATCATCATAGTTTTTTCGAAGCGGCCCTCACCCCATAGGTCTGGTAACACTGGACAAGGGATAGGTTGCAACCGCATAAACACTATCTTACAGGGTGTTTTGGGCATGTACAGTGGTAGTGCAAAACTTCGACTTATTTTCCATTCAAATGAAGTTGAAAAGAAACAATTCTTTTATTTGATAACAATGCTAATCATTCTATCAGACTGAAGTCTTTCCGGGAACGTTTTTGTTCATCTTGAAAAGAGAATACCATGCCAGAAATTTACTTTATGTTTGTTCAAGGTGAAAAGTTTCAATTTTCTAACTGCAAATTGCGAGGAGGGCAAAAAATCAATGTGGGTATAGTTTGACAAAACGAGAATCCCTCTGCAGTGTAAAATTAGATAGTGTGATCAAGTGTCAATTTCAGAGATATTTGGAAGCAGTAGCTCTTTAGGGTAGCCAAACACAACTTCTGCAATATTCAGCCGAAGTCTCCAATAATCACGAGTGGAACCAAAATAATCCAACAATATTAAGAGAAACTGCTTACTATGCTTTAGGGTTTATTACATTTGGTATTGAAAGAAATGAATAAATTTGTTCTCATTGCGTTCCGATTCATATGAGACAAAACGTGGAGAATATTCTTAAAACAGTAGGTTATCGAACATGGGAAACAAAGAAATTGAAGAAAATTAAAATGTCAATATTTAAAGATTAATTAGATAGACTGTTTTGATGTAAGTATGCTGAAGAGCTAATTTTGCTTTTCACCTCACCAAGAATGGGTATCATCAAACATCAAACATATTGACAATTTAAAGTTTTAAAGAGAGACTGTGGTTTAGCATTGGAGAGAGTGTGGTGTATCCTCGGAGAGAGTGTGGTTAACCTTTGAATTCCAATGAATGTCGAAGTGTGGTTAAACTTAATTTATATTCATATATGTTTCTCAGCAATAATGTTTTAATTGTAGGAATATTGAAATGGAACATTGCTATATTTCTGGTTTTGTCATTACGTATAATACAGAAGAACTGAATAACTGAATCGAATAAATGAGCATCCCTCACATCTTCATATTCATCATATATCTCGATCACATCTTTACTCAAATACAAAGACAAATACTCCCTTCTGTTATCTTTGATTTACAACAATTGATACAAAAGAAAAATCCCCTCCCTCTTATAAATTTGAATCGCAATCATTACTCTTTACATTGCGAACTGAGCGTTTTTCTCATCTAAGATAAACAGTTGTCATTTTCAATGTTATTCAGACTTATGTTTTCAGTTGTTTAGGTTCTTCGATATTCCTTTAATTCGTTGATCGCAGATCATTTTGCTTCTGTGTGATGGCTTATACAGTAAATATAAACCTTTGGAAGTAACGAGACCCGTTATATTGTGACATCTGTCAGATCGACTGATACGTGAGGAGTGTTTGGTGGAAACGAATGAGGCCATGTCACCACCTTCAAACAGATAAAAACAAGATTGAATCTATGAACAAATGGACAAAAGATGGCAAATAAACATAACAATGACAACAGAATTATTAAAAAAAGTCCTCCAGCAAGAAACTGTATTCAATGAGATAAGCTCTATATTGCTAGTTATCAAATAACTTAAGTTTTTTCAAAACTGTGCTCTCGTGCGTCAGGCTACACTACACTATAGGTCATTCATATATATGTAGATAGACTCTCGTCTGAATTGTTTCCTTTATGTGAGAATTGCACATCAAATCCGGACACATCTTGCTCTGTGAATAGCTGATTTCCCATAAGACGAATCACACATATATGAGAAGAGCAAGGTAATTGGAGGGGCAAGTTGTTGTTGTGCGGCTTACGTCTAGAGGAATGAATTAGCAAATGTATGATAAATCCAAGTGATAACACCCCTTCAGCTGCATTCGAAAATTTTGTTCACCAAATTATATGTCTTCATGCAAATATATTGAGGTTTGTCGTTGACGTCATAGTACTGCACCCAGTTCATAAGTAGGACATTCATCATGACCCTCAGTTTGGTAATTAAATAAGGGTACACCCAGGAACAACAGACAATATCATAAACGATGATAAGAAAGGAAAAATCAATAAATAATTGCATAATGTTACGGGAACAACTCTCAAAATTGGAAAATGGTTTGTATTGTCAGCAATCACTTATTCATGTCATTGTCGGAAGATAGAATAGACCGGAGAGGGAATTATCCAGAGTAAAAAAAACAGAGGCCATGCATGATACATTGTATTGACTCAGAAACATTTTTGAGATTCAATCAAGATGTATTTGTTTAACAAAACAAAACGTTGGCGAGTCAAATACCCAGCATGTTATGTCGTGATTTTGCACATCAGTTAGTCGGCTCACGAATGTTGTATGAAAGATTCCAATTCTTATCCTATCTCCGTTTTTCACATTAAAACAAATTCGTCCTTTATTGGGCATCACAAATGATTTTGTTGTCATTCCTCAACTTGTGGTTTCTGAACAAACATTTCCTGTTTTTATACCTTTTATTGATATGGTTTTGAATTTTGTTAATTAAAAACGACTTTTTCAGATTTAATGATAAAAAATGCTGATAAAGTAGGTTGTAAAATCTAACTCCTTCGACTACAAGTACTATCATTTCCTGATTGTTAAACAAGTACTGGACATTTTTGGATCCTACGATAAGCCAGTCTGTCTTCTATAGCACGAATAGCTAAGATTTAAAAGTATTACAGACAAATTATTCTGTAAAATTTATCAAAATAGACCTTTCTAGACTCAGTATAGGAATGAAACGGAATTAAAGTTCCTCGTTTTTTTATTTAATGTTCAGTTAAGATGATAGATTAAGCGATATATGTCTTCCTTAAATCTTTTATATTTCATTTGCATTTGTTAAATACTCCACCTCAATTCTGTATCAGACGCCCAACTCCATCCATCGTAACCGGGCACACATGAAAATGATATCATCGTTGTCACTACCAAATCTCTAATTTTCGTGGCCTAACGTACCACAAGTTTATAACCTCAACTGTCATTGCCAGGGTATCAGGAACTAAAACATCGGAAGGTTGTATTTTCCTTAACATTGGTTTTAAATAGGTCAACCAATTTACACAAGTTAGTAGCAGAGGACCATTTCTGACAGTCGAAAGCTCAATGCCTGACAGTCAATTCCCAATCTAGTTAAAGTTTTCTAGAAGTTGATCCCTCTTCAAAATACAAATGGTTTTCCAGTCTATAATCAATAGGACTGGGGTTTTAGACTTATGCAGTAGCTAAATTGCACAAACAGTGAGTCTAAGGAATTACATTATTCATCATCAACTGTACCGATAAATAAATTGAGTTTGTCACTGACAGCTGCTAAAGCCTGACCAACGCCTTAATGTTTATAGCTAGAGTCAAAATAGTCTTATCTGGTTTATTCATTGTCAATTTAGCTTAAATGAAATAGTGCAGTGTGTTATAGAATATCAAATGACCGGTAAACCTTACCAATACCTTGTTTATCAAACAGTGTGTCATGGATGATATGATAAGATAACAAATGAAAATGAAACAGAGAAATACATTGTAGAATGAATGTATCAAACAATATTTGACGCATTAATTGTGCAGAATTATTTGCAATAAACGTTTGAATGTGTTCAGAGTCAGATATTAAACCATTGGCTGATCCAATATATTACATATTTTAATTTTCAACTGATTGCAAAATATTTTTGGAAATGAAGCTTTCATTTCTGTTTATAAGTATGGCGGAAAGAATTATCGGTTAAATGAGTTAACATCATAAATATGGTTCATAAGTCTCTTCCATCGGATTGTCTACTGTTCTGTGAAGATGTGGTTGCTTTTCTCTTTTAAAAAGACTGATGACCTGATATATATAAATGCTAAATACACCATGATAACGTGCAAATTATTTGTCAAGATATTAAGTCATTCACATAGGTCCTTCCCTTTACTGAAAATGCCTTCTTACAACGTGGAAACATAAGATACTTGATTGATATTCTATATCAGATATCAGCCTCTTAAAGGATTCTAAAACCCCATTTTGAGTTATTTATGCTTATTCTTTCGTCATATGATCTCTATAATCGATCAACAAACACCAAAATAATACTTCCGGTAGTTTATTTTGATCCCTACTTCTGAGCCGCTGAACACCTTCGGTACCGATATGCAAAAGGATTCGGCAGTTTCCGTCTATATTCGTGATGTGACGTAGTTCAAAATGGCGTAAGTTCTAGTTCAAAATGCCGTTCTGTTCCGCATACGGTTGCAATAGCCGCAGCGAGAGGGGAAGTGGTGTCCATTTTTTCCATTTCCCTGCTGCAAAAAATGTTCGTGAGAAATGGACTCACTACTGTAAAAGAGAGCATTTTACAGCAACAAGCAATAATTATTTATGTTCCAAACACTTTTCTTTCGATGCGTATGAACGGCACCACCTCCAGCTTGCAAGTTGGGGTTATCCGGACCCGAGACCAAGATTAAAACACGGAGCGTACCCGGACATCCCTCTGGATTTAGGCACAACAGAATCAGCACCTAAGAAGAAAAGGACGGCTGTGGTCAAAAGACGTAACTTTGAGGTTTGTATGAAATAATGTAAAATGTCAAAATCAATATCTGTAATAGTAATCATGACATGTTATTGTAAAAACAGCGACACCTTAGACCAAAATGTTTTTGACAGCTGCACAGCATATGGCGGATAAACAATGCACTAGTTAAAACGTATAATCTCGCAAAGGTCTTAAATTTTGTTTGAAAATACTTGATTTTAAAAACTAAAGACACCCCCAACTTTCCACTTTCTCGTTATCAGGCTAAACCGGAAGTGAAGATATTGTCATCACGAATACGAAGAAACGAGATTCTGAACTTCTAAAACTTCCTAGAACATGAATAGATTGATTATGTGATCGAATTGTGTTTCTTGATCCGACAATGCCAAAAATTAAATAGTACGTGTAGACTTTATGATGACTTTATGTGACCATTCATCCCAATGGACTAATTCACTTTATAAACAAGTTACATATTGTGACTGTCAGTGATCAGTCCTTTCTGAAACATGTATTTATAACTGGCCTTATTCGCACAATCTTTTTGTTTCAGTATTTAATATAATTCTTTTTAATTATTTTACCAATTACTATCAATTTAATACATGCTATCATTTATTCAATCATTTAGGATCCATAATTTAATTAATTTTCATTATAATTTTCAATAATCAATATAATTAATATAATAATATTTATGACAACTGGCATTTGCCCTGATTGATAATACAGTATATACATTTTTATTGAGTATACATGTTTTTTCAACAAAATCAAGGTTTCGCACCATTCCTAAGACAATGAGTAAAAGACAGCAGATAAATTGTATGTATATAATAGACATATTGGAATTAATAAAAGAATTGTTTTTGGATGGCAAACATTCTACCTGATTATTTTATTACAATGTAACAATAACAATTAACTTAGTGTTCCAATAGATGTTCAATAATTTTAGAATAAAATTTGCATTATTGAAAATAAATTTAGCATTATTTTTGTTGATAATAATATTATAAAATAAATTACTGCTGAAATCAAATCTCAAATATTGACAAAAATCATAAACATGAGAGTGCTGGTCCAACAGACAGGAAATTTTAATCATTATTAAAATTTATTATAACCCACTTCATGAAACCTTTACCACAGTTCAAAGTGATCTCAAACTTGGAAAGTGATAAGATTTACATCCTCAAATCACTCTTGATTATGATAACCATTATGAATGATGATATAAATATTTCAATAAATATGGAGATATGCAAAAAACTGAAACATTTAGTCATAAACAATTAAGTTCATTAAGGTTTCTAACAAATTAATAAATATATCAATTTTGTTGTTGTATTGGGCCATTCTTTCTTATATGTAACATTGACCAATGACCATGGACCCTTACTTTAAAATGATTTTGACAACTTTGTTCAAAAGACATTTCAATGAATGAATAGGATGCAACATGTGATATTCCATTACAACTATTTTAATCTTTTTTCCCGGTCCAATCAAAAAAGGTTGTTTTTTTCAGACTTTTAATACTTTTGAATTGGCTAAAGTATCCAAAACATCTGATACAAAGACAGTTACTGAAGCCATCTCAGAATTGTCTAACAGTGAACCCAGGGACACTAAGCCAAGTTGAATTCCTATTCCATGCCAAAGAGATGTCAAATGTCAAGCAAACCGTAAGTAATATTAACTAGAGTGTATCTTAAGTTACCTAATGACTGATTGATTGTCCATTCCTTGAAAAAAATATGCCTCGGCCCTATTACTTTCAATGTATGGAGAGTTGGATATAACCTTAATGCCTTATAAAGAGGATACTGAATGAGTGACCATGACATACAATTTTGTGGTTAAATATTAGTATGTCATGGATACGAATATAATATTCTGTTTATTTCCTTAGTCCCCAAGTTAAGAAATATACTCAAAACCTACTTCTAAGCTTAGGCGGACAAGCCTCCATCGGCCCATGTAGATTGTGATGTCATAGGTGAACCGTGACGTCAAAGCATTGTTTATAGCGTGACGTCACAATGGAAAGGTGATATTTTGCCCTAGGGCAACATATGAAAAATATGAACTTCGATATGACTGCCCTCATAGGTAATAAACTTATACGTTATAAACAATGTTTTGACGTCATGGTTCATCTATGACGTCACAATCCATATGTGCCGGCGGTGGCAAGGTCGCCTATCCTGAGAAGTAGGTTTTGAGTATTTTATTTAATTCTCGGACTAAGGTAATCAACAAAATATAATAATCTTGTTTATGACATACTATGTTTACAACACTCTTATATATATATAATATCCTCTATTTTGATTTGATGAGGTTGTCACTGACGATAAAGATAAAACTTGATATTACATTACAGTCAAATAACAATAAACATTTTGATTTTTAAAGAATTTTAATGTCAACAATAATTAAAAAATAGAGAAGCCATAACCATCATGTGTTTTGCAATAAAGTATAGTTTTGCCCTGAACTATTATAATTAAAGGCTTAAAACACTTTATCTATTACTTTTCCAGTATGTCGTTTAACTCATGTAAAGATATATCTAATAAGACTGTAGGTTATTGCTGAATTGCTAAGGGGTGGGCGGCGCGTTTGATCTTTGCGTTTGATCTTTACGGATACAATACTAAAAAATGGTATATATGTGTATGTGAGAGGCTTTCACAGTAGACACTTTGTGGGACACCAAGCGACATCTGTATTGTACAATGTCACTACGAACAAATGGTCAAAAGGCAAAATAAAATAATGATTTATCAGTTAAATTTACTTAAATCAAGTGGAGTTGGTATATTGACTATATTCAAATAAATTGTTTGCTTATTTTCCAGTTAAACCAAAAATGCGCACAAGATCCAACCAGACCACTCAAAGACAACATAATCGCTCCACTCAGAAGAGACAAGGTCTATTGCCATCCAGTGCAATATATCTTCACATCCAAGCGACAAGACTGATGAGGATTCTGGATCAGACTCAGACTATGTTCCCGAACAAGACTTTGATGGTAAGGTGGGCTGAGACTCGTAGGCAGTTTGTTTTTGAATTAAATTACACTTGTGAGGTCAGCCTATTGTTGACTCGCTCCATTATTTTTCAGTAAAAGAGCGCTGTACTTTAAATTTCAATTTTTTAGTGTAATCCAGAAGTCAGTTAATATCCTCGTAATTCTCCATTCCTAAAAATTAATGAGCTTCCGGCCTTGGGGCCTTCGGCTCCATCATATTTTTATTATGTAGAGTTACTCAGACATTAACCTATGCATAATATTTTCACATGATGGTTAGAATAGGGCTACTCAATTTCTTAATTAAGATCTTCTTACTCATTACAGTGAAAACAACTTGCCTTTGAAAATAAATCTCACCTGTCAAATAGTCAATGTATTGGTATATTGACTTCCAATTAATACTCTCATTTCCAGACAATCCAGCTGATCCTCACATCACACTCCAGGCTCCAAAACATCCCTCGTCAGAGAAATATTATTTGGTTGCATCCAACAAGCTGCGAGAACTACTACAGTACTGTCCAGAGTGCCAGCAATCTAACAGAAGAGTTTCGGTTTGTGCTCAAGTTAGGAGTATGGTGGTCCTGGAGTCTTGCTGCACTTGTGGAAACCAGTCCATATGGCAATCCCAGGATACCTGTAACAACATGCCTTGGGGGAATCTCCTTGTAGCAGCCAATATTCTTCTGACTGGTTGTAGTCCTGCACAGATCATCAGGCTGTTTGATAATCTGAAGATTCCTTTCATTTCAAGGACCACTTATGACAAGCTTCAGAGTTGCTATGCAGTCCCTGCCATAAGTCAGATGTGGTCTGATTACCAGGCATCCATCCTGCGACAAATAGGGAATGATCCACTAGTCATCGGTGGAGATGGTAGATGCGACTCGCCAGGCTACTCGGCCAAGTATGGTTCCTACACAATGATGGATCTTGACAGTCGGCTAATACTGGACGTTCAGTTAGTTCAGGTAAACTGCAAAGTTAATGAAGAGCTCAGAATAAGTAAATCACATTGAAAAATATAAACTTTCTATATGAAACATGCATAAATTGATCACATATTTGATTGAAAAAAACAAATAGTGGCTAAGCTGAGCATCAATCATATTAACGCATTGGCCAAATGAAGATTTGCAATAATTTTTTAATTTTTATCTGGTTTAATTACAGAGCAATGAGGTTTATTCGTCCAACCAAATGGAGTTAGGAGGGATGAAGAGATCAATCAGACACGTGGAGGATAGTGGATGCAAGCAACATCAATTCCATTGTAACCGATAGGCATGTCAGCATAAAAAAGTACATGCGAGAGGAGAAGGCCCACATCAACCACTACTTTGATGTTTGGCATGTTGCAAAAGGTAATTTAAAGAAACAATTAAAAAGATGCTTGAAATCAGAAACATACCATTCATAAATTCATTGATTTCAAAAGAAAAAACAAAATTAGAAGGTAAACGACCTTTAAAAAAAGAGCCATCACCTCTGCTTTATAGTGTGGCAATTGTGGTTTGCCCCCTTGGCAGGGGCCCAAAAGGTCAACAAATGTAAAATTGGGAAATCCTGATTACTAAGGAGTCTGTATAAAATGTTTCAGCTTTCTTGGCCTTATGCATCTGGAGATTTAAATTTTAAGAAGTAGAAGAGGATGAAAATAGGTTTTAAGGGCGTGGACCCTGTGATCCTTTTAAGGGGCCACATGGCCACTGGGCCACTAAAGCTATAAATTATAATTCCCAATTCTCAATATTATGTTGTAGGGGTACAGAAGAAACTTGAGGCCGCGTCTAAAAAGAAAGCGTGTTCCAACTTGAGGCCTTGGATAAAATCCATAAGCAACCATATGTATTGGGTTGCCTCTGGAGGAAATCCAGACAATATGCTCCAGCAGTGGCTATCAATCTCAAATCATGTGGCCAACATACACATACACTCTACTCCTGCCTTTCCCAAGTGTGAGCATGGGGACATGGAATGTGAAAGACAGTGGATAAAGAAAGGTACTTATGAACAATCACATCCTTGGTAAAAGGGTTTCAGGGCAAAATTACAGCATAGTCTCAATATATTTTGTAAATGTTTTATTCTAGATAAAACTTGAATATTTTAGTAATTTCATTATTTCCTTACCATATACTAAACAATGTCAATTTTGTAACCTCTTCAGACAGCAGGGCCCTTCAACTTCTTGTAGACGTGATAGAAAGCAGCTATCTGGTGAAGGACATACCAAAACTTTCCCCACTGCATCAGACCTACTCCTTGGAAGTTTTCCATAGTGTTTTGAACCACTTTGCCCCCAAGAGTCATCACTACTTCTTTCCTGCCATGAAGACGAGGTAAAGCTGCAATGCAATTTATTAATAAAATTTTACATATATGAGGGGTTCATAAATTACAGGCAAGTGAAACTTGCACCTCAATAACTAAGGGTCTCTTTGTTTAGGAAATCAAAATCATAAATTAAGATACATTGAGATACCACTCTATCTGGTTATCTATGTACATGCTTTTGCTTTTACCGTCCGTAATTACAACTTCAAATAGTGATAGTTATAATATCATTGTATACCAAATACAATTAAGTTCAATTTTATTTACTTTCTTATTTCTTACCTTTTCAGACTGCTCATTGCCACTTTTTATTTCAATGAAAACAGCAACAAGGAACAGTCTGAAACTGCAGATGGAGAAAAGAGGTGGTCCATTTGCTTCCCAAGGGCAAAAAAGGGGGAATGTGCAGTTGTGAAGCCGGTCAACAATGAGCCTACCTTCGGTATGAGTCTAGCGTGGTAGTCTCCAGCTCTGCAACATATGTCATGATCTACTTATATACATATGAAAGACATTAGTATTAATTGATTTCAATTACATAAAAACTTATATTTAACAAATTTAGCCACAGTAAAAATTATTTGTATTGTATGATAAGTAAATAAAGAAAATCTGACTAATCATAACACAATTTAACATGTATAGATACTTCCCTACTACAATAGTAAGGTCAATATGTCCTCAATTAAATATAAAACATATATTTTTTAAACTAAATTTTCTGTCTTTCCTATTTTCAGACTATGTCAAAGTTCTCCTAGCTGCCATCATTGAACAGAGAATGGAAAAGCCAAGCTACAAGGAGGCATTGCCCTCTTACCAGAAGCTACGTGATGAAGCCCCGAAACCCCTGACTAGCAAATACCAAAAGCCCAACAAGGACATGCTTGTATCAGAAATATCTTCCAGATACCAAAAATCATAAACTGCTCAATTAGTTTGCTATGCTAGAAACAGAATTTATTATATAATTAGCAATGAAATATAGGGTTATACAGTGAAAATATAATCCATATTTTAAGAAAAGCAGTAGAAAGTCATATTTTCACTGCAGTGAAAATATAATCCATATTTTCACTGCGGTGAGAAAAGTAGGACCGAACCTATTACCTCCCTTTGAAACACGATTATCTCCCTTTGAGGAAATCGAACGCTTGCCTCGCGTCACGGCGTTGGTTAGGATCGAAGAAAAACGACTCTTTAGGATGTTTTCGGTATGTAACTGTTTTCAGTTTACAGTGCTAATGTATCCTTCGATATCCAAAAGCCACCCGAAGTTCATATCTTGTTGCTGTAGTTAATAATTGTTCATTTTATTGCAAAATAAATTTACGAAGCGAGTGATCTGTCACACCGACATAGCGCTTCACTCATTGTATCCGTTCGCGTCAAAACTGACTTTCCAAAATAGATAAGGAGCCTTTGTTTCACCTAGTAATAACCAAACACATGTTGTGGATCTGATATCATTTAACATTCCCTCATCATATATTTTTCATAAAATTATTTCCGATTAAATATCGAGTTATTTCTATCGAACTTTTTTTTTACCGAGAAAGGATAAATTGAGTTGCTAGACTGTCATTCATCATAGAGCAAAACTTTGCCTTCCGATGTCTGACAACTCTGTTTTATGATCTAAAAATTATATAATAAATAGACTAATTCATTGTTTTTGCCGAATATCATTTCTATCTCATCTCGTGAAGTGAGAAAGTGTCATTTTCACTCGTGGCTGCGCCACTCGTGAAAATATCACTTTCTCACTCCACTCGATGAGATAGAAATGATATTCGGCAAAAACAATGAAATAGTCTCTATATCTACATTTTATTGGATAGTGACACTGTCACAGACATATGTCAAATTAAGAAAGTTATTTGTTTATATCGGTGAATTGTTTTTCACTGTGCAAGTTCACTTAGCATTTTTAATCTTACCAGCTGCCAATCATGTGAGCATGTATGTAAATATTATTAACTTGATCAAGTAAAGGAGGTAGAAATAAAAGGGAGAAAAACTTGCAAAATGTTTTTGCCATTTGGAAATAGGAAGTATGTCAGTAATTCAAAACATTTATTTAGATCCGCAAATAATGAAATTTTAAAAGATAGCTTCCAAATTGATTTTTGTAAAAATCTTTTGGAAGGAACTTAACATGTGGATCTTTAGATTATTAAAAATAATATATCAGAAGAAAAAAAAATGTCTCTAACAATGAAAAGAGGAGTGAATCTAAACTGGAATAGTATATTTATAAATTACAGATCTGAATTAAAAGATGTTAAACTACTTGATTGTGACATGTCTATACAAGTTTCTGTATTCAATAATCTACACTTAACAGGAAGTATTTAGAAAGAAATTTCTTTGACAAATTAAGTTGCTGTTTTCATGTTCAATGGGATTGCATAGTGATACAATCATTCTGGAATGATCCTTATTTGTATTAATAAACATATACAATAAGCAATCAACATAACAAAATATATTGTTTGGTTTAGATCCATTAAAAAGAAACTACTGAATCACGTAATATCTGCACACACAAAATCCATGTATGTAGCATCAGACAGGAGATTCCATATCTTGCATAGATATTGAGTTATTTTGAAAGAAATTTTCGGTGTATAAAATTTTTTTGAATACTCATTTGAAGTGTTGGATTTTATTTTCATGAATTTGAAAATGTTGAAATATTGTTATCATTGTATGACAATAAACTTTTGAGACAAAAAACAGCATGTATGAGATTTGTTAATGCATGTTTTTATAGAATATCCAAGCTGTGAGGATGTTTAACTTCATTGAAAGAATCTGAAGTCTTGTACATTAAAAGTTACCTCCCCTGAAGTGAGTTACCTCCCTTGTTTGTTTTAATCTTCAATGTCAAGGAGGTCAATCTTGAACAACATGGCGTCAGATGACAATGATTTACCTGATATTCAGGTTTCACGAAACATAAATCCATATCCGTTTGAGCCAATAGCTGCCAATGCAGAAGCTGATGCAGAATCTGATAGTCACAGTGGTTCTTCTAACAGCAGTAGTAGTGAGGATGGTGAATCACTTGGAAGGAGAGAAAATACAGAGTGGTAGGGTTGATAATATAATATATTGATAACTGATATTTACTCAAGATATTATATATATATATATATAAGTTTCAATATAAGGACAAGAATGACTTTGAACATCTTTAAACACAATAATGTGACAATCAAGATTATATTGAATACAACAATTTGAAGTTTAAGTTTAATTTCAAAGTTAAAAAAACATAGTACACATGGGAACATACATTACATGTCGGGTTATAGGTGCGAGTGTGGCAACTGTTCAACCATGGACACTGAGAGGGAGTGTAAATGCTGCACCGAGGAACCTATCATTGCAGACCTCATGCAAGAACTGGAAATTCATTGTATAACCGAGTGTAGAAGTTTTCAAGTCAACTGCCTCGATGTAGATGTGATGCATGTGTCCTTGCTTGAGTTTATCCAGTATGAAGGACCTGTGGAGCAACCTATTCATGAGTAATACAATTACCAGTTGTCTTCAAAAGTTTCAACAATAAAGTATTTACATCTACAATCTCAAGTCTAAACTTCAGTACAATGAGCAATTTGATTGGAATATCTGTTGGCATATCTTGCCACGGTAAAGTTTTTTTAAAAACTCAAAACTGATTTTTAAAGTTCTTATTACTAAAATTTCCTTCATATATATTTTAACTCTTAAAATGTACACTGAATTTTTTCAAAGGATATTTCAATTTTGCATAAATACAAATTATTCAACACATAACATAAAATAAAGAGATTATTTTTTCATTTTCGTTGACAGTTTTTTACCTGAAGCCAATGAGAAAACATTACTCACCAACGCATCATTTTTGAAAGTTCGTATGTCATATGCGACCTGAAACTTTAAAATAATTAAATAATAAATGTGTTCACAATCAATCATTTCTATTTCATGTATTTATATTAAATAAACATTTAAAAAGATATTAACGTGTTCTTTGTTATGGATTTTTCAAAATGAGAATTATCACATTCGAAATAGCAGACTTGTTTCATAACCACGTGGTTTTAGCCGTTTGATCTATTTTGACTGCATGCAATTTTTGACGTAAAATTCACTTAAAAAAAGATTATCATCAACCCAAAAAATAAAAAATAATATAGATAATATATCAGTGTCTACGATTGATTTATAATTTAAAGCTGTCATGAACTGTTTGACGACATTTCTTGAGTAAAGGATTTTTCGATTTCATCGTGTCGCTGCCATTACAAAACAAATGCAGACGACAGGTACAGTACGTCAATTTGAAATGTATTTCGAGACATAAATAGCGACTGTCATTTCATGAAAAACTTAAAACGTCCAAACATGTTACATATCTAAACTATTTACAATAGATTCATATGCGGAACATAATTAAATAAGAAACAAAATACGAAATGACTTGCCTATATGCAATCGCTCCCATTCACGGCCATGCTGTTTCAAAGAAGCGCTCGCTAACGTCGGGCTACTATCGCGTCACAGCCTTGTTTTGAACATCACCTCATTAATCTTCGGCATTACTCGGGCTGCGATCGGATAGTTGCGGGTTTTGACTAAAGTAGGTCAGCGCGAATTTCGCTTTATCATCAAACATCTAGTCAAACAGATGATCAAAATTATAGCATATCTAACTAATTATTCAGGAGATAGGGTTTTAGAATCCTTTAAACTGTTTCACTTATTAAGAATTTGACTTACCCACCAGGCACAAAAAGTACACACCACAGCTTGTTTACTAAATATCTAGAAGACATGTAATGGTGTGAGTTATGAAACGTTAAAAAACACATATTTGCCGTAGTTTGAATAAGAAATCTCTCTGGTTAATGCTTGTCAAAATATCTTTGTTTAATAAAGGAACACTGGAATTTACACTATCATGTATTTACAATGTTTAAAATGTCAATATGTGAAACAATAGCCACGGTATGCTCATTGTTGATGAACATTTGTGTTATATCAAAATAAATTTTGAAACAATCACTTTACATAAGATTTCATTTTTTAAAACATCAATCAAAAAACTTTTACTACTCAAACACTCAAAGTATTCTCTTAAGGATGATGTAACTCTTGGTCACAGTTTTAGAATACGACATCAAAAACACATACTATTTGGAATGGAAAATCTTATAAATTTACAGAAGTGTGCAATTTCTTTTGCCTGTCAGTTTAGTAACTTAATGTAACAGTTGTTGTAAGCTCCATGGGTCAAAAAGGTCACTGTTAAATCTTAAAATTTATGAACTGTTGGTGTGGCATTCTAGAAGTTGTAGGGTAATAAAGTACAATATTTATGGATATCCAATCCCCCCCCCCCCCCCCCCCCCCCAAAGAATAGTGACGTTTCGGTATATATATCCCTATACTAAAGCTTCAATACAGTCTATAGATCTATACTGAAACTTCGCTGATCTGTGTTAAAAATTCAGAATATAGACCACAATTTGTTTATTGATACCTTAAACATGTTCTTTGCAAGGCAAATTCTTTTCTCATTTATCTGTCAAGGTACTTGATAATTGAAAAGCGTTATTAATTCGTTTGATTGTTGTTAAATGGATATTTATAAGTTTAAAATCGACGCTTAGTCTTTAACTGTAACCACGCATATGTGGTATACAGAAATCCAAGCATACTAAAACAACCTTGATAATAATTATTACAAGTTATGTTTTGTAAAATGAAGGCTATTACAAGTACTAAAATACACATCCTCGAATTTGTAAGGTTCGATACACAATCTGCTCGATTCCTGATCTAAATCAATCGAGTCATTCTCTGTTTCATATCACGTATTACTTTCTGATCTTATAAGCTATTGTAACAAAAAGTCTTGAATAAATAAGACCCTTCATACTATTAGTTTGCACAATGACTGACCCATCCTAGTCGACTTCTAACTTAAATCAATTGAGTCAAATCTTATTCTATTAATCGATAGCTGCTCCAGTCTTCTTCACGTTTACGATTCCTCGCATGGGAAATCCCATGACTCGTAAAGTCATATTACTACAATCATGTCTATCTACATGTACATGTGTAAGATCAGTACCCAGTTTTACTGAATAGCTCTCTAGATTTGAAGACCTTTTGAAACAGACTGATAAAAATATGAGAGTTTGGTGTTTGATAGTTTTCATTTATTCAGTAAATTTGACATTCAGTCATATATAAAGAGATAAATACTAAATAGCTTTCATAACTATACTTAGAAAAAGTAAACAGAGAATGTTTTTATATGGTTCTGTTATTTGCGAATGTGATCGAAAATTTACACAGCATAAGATGAAATTGAACCTCATCAGAATATACACTTGTAATAAAAATGATCTGTCCTGTCCTGTTAGTAAAAAATCCATACACTCCAGATACTTTATCTGGCAAGTAGAAACATTACAAACATTATCAAAAGTATCGCCTATTCACTTTTATAAAAGGGTTTTGTTGTATATCAATTGGTTCCGTGAATGGAACCCAGGTATAAACGTTTTTCTTCTGAAAACTTTCCAAGTGTCACATAAGTTCATAAATGTGTTAAGTGTTCAGTCATGTTATGTCTATTCTTTGGAATACCCTATTCCAATGACAGACTCAGACTTCATGAATATAGTAGAAAAACTATGACAAACTAACATGCAAGATCATTCAAATGACTAAATAGTAAATTTCATTGATATCGACTCTAATGATGGCAATGAAAAACAAAATATTCCTCATCATATAGCTTGTTAAAAATCTTAGATTATTGGCGGGATCAATATTGTTTTGACATTAGATAGTTTTCCCTCTATATAATTTCAGATATTTTAGAATTTACTATACGGTATTAATTTATGGATACTTGTGGCTTGATTTGCTGACAATAATGACATATTTGCTACACAGGATAAAATGCTTTTCATGCAAGAGAAGTCATGAGTTCCCTTCAGCTATATGGTATACAGGAATCATTCTACGAATGTAATAAAGTCTGAATCAACGTGCATGAGGAAACAAGTTTTTGTCACTGATCACCTACAGGGCTGAATATTGACTAGTTGAGTTAAAGTGATGGGAGACATGTTCTGCATTTGTATTTGTGCATTTTCCAAACAACTTTTACATCCATGAGCAAATTGGTTCGTGTATACTGGTAACAGGACAAGATGATTTTGAGAAACAATTTGCTGAGCAGTTTGCTGCTTGTTATCAAGAACATAAAATTTAGAAGAAAATTCTGTTTCATATCAATTGTGTCAATCCTGTCTTATTTATGGATCAGATGGCTGTGTGTAATAGGGATATAATTATGTAATTATCAAGTTGATAGCAAGACCAGAGCTAATGTCCCCTGTATGAAGTGTGAACGCCAGTGACCTCAATGCATTGGTAAACCAAGGGTGTGATACATATATAATAATCTTGTACACGGTTATGAGGTGTCAACAGCTTATCATTATTTGTTTTACATCTCATGTGCCCACAAGAAAGCCAGTTAACTGAGTTATGATGAAGCAATTCATATTAAACCAGTTAATCATCTCCATTGCAACCACAAAATGTTTCAATCTTTTAATCAATGAACAACGTTTAACTCCTATGGATGAGTTGAAAGTACAGGAGGAAGGAAGAAAAACCAAAATATTTTATACATAACAAGGACTTGATGTAAATAAATTAGAATAGCATTTAGAGTGTTGTGTGATTCAGAGTTGTTAATGGACTGAATATAAGGAGTTAACATCTGACGTGCAACATCAGGGTCCTATGCATTAAT
Source organism: Steromphala cineraria (assembly GCA_916613615.1). NCBI lineage: Eukaryota > Metazoa > Mollusca > Gastropoda > Trochida > Trochidae > Steromphala > Steromphala cineraria. Next base: position 79,431,879 of record OU744721.1, read on the forward strand.
CTATATTACAAATGTGTCCTTGTTTTGGTAAATTTTGTTTATTTTCTTTAGTGAATAGTGAAATATGATTGAATAACTATTCTGTAAAGCATTTTGTTGTTATCAAACGGCTATTATGAATGTTTTAACATTTCGAGTTTTTGATGTCAAACTGATAAGAACAAGAGTAAAGTGATCGTTACAAGAAGAAGTATTTAATGTGTTAATAAATCATGTTAATAATTTGTTCCCATCGTAATTTTGATATAACAAAGGAGACATACCCTATGTAAATTAGATAAACGTTTTCCCCCACATATTGACAACGTGTCAACATGTTAAGTTTTATGATAAGGGGCAATCATAATGTGACCCAACACTTTTGAATTAACTCAATGATGGCATGTTCAAAATGCAGATCTTGTCCGGGACAACTAATTATTCTAATGGAGGTATAAATGGATGTAAGTCAAGTTGTCTACGTATGCTTAATAAATGTGAGCTATGGAATTGGCCAGTAAGTGTCTCTAGTGCAAACAAGTTTGATAAGGTCAACTACACATTGTAAATTCAACCTGCTTGGAATATGAGAAAATTAAGAAGCAAAATTTAATTATATATGGGTAAGACAAGTTGTCTACGAATGCTTAATAAATGTGAGCTATGGAATTGGCCAGTATGTGTCCCTAGTACAAACAAGTTTGATAAGGTCAACTACACATTGTAAATTCAACCTTTTTGGAAAACGAAAAAATTAAGAAGCAGATTTTATTATATAAGGGAAGGACATGTAGCGAAAACACTGCTGTTGATATAGCTAGGGAGTAATGATTTCAAAAAGGAAGCTTCTTTAAAACTTTCGACAAACTTACTAATCAGATATCTAATAGGTCTTATCCTTGATGTTCACACAAAAGCCGATTTATCTAGATACAGTGTACTATTAATTTACTGAAAATTGATGACATTTGTTTTCTATAATACCAATATCGCCAATAGTATTGTCCTCTGTTGCTCTTTCTCTTTCAGGTAACGAGTGCACATGGAATCCAATGAATTAAATGCTATTGAATACATGATTCTTCAATGCTCATCAGCATAAATGAAATAGCTTGCTGTACGAAATGTAACAGGTGACTTGGTGTTGCTTGTAAACAGGAGCTGACACATCGGAGTGAGGCAGCAATTATCCGATTATTTTCGTCTGGAGAAAGTCAAGTCGAGTTATTTGGATACGACAGGACGCAGCTGTTACGTATGTGTGAACAGCAATCTCGAAGTAAAAATGTAAGGAAGAAATAAATAAAAATGATGAAGTATGCAACCAATATAACAATCACTATGCCCTACACCCATTTTGTTTCAGCACGTAATTTTCATAAATAGTGGCTCATAGAATCAATGCAAAGTTGCTCAATGTTATCATTGACATTATCATTATCTTAACTTATTTAAAGCTAAGGTTATGATCTACTACATAGATCCAGTCCACCATATATCTGAGACCTCATATCAGTTGAAGTAAGAATACAAAAACTGTCCAAAACGTGCCAACTATTCCAATTTAAAAGTTACTGATAAGGGTTTCATTAACAGTGCTGTCTCACCAATGCCCGTGCATAATTTCTACGTCCTAACGTTAATACATGATTAGGTAGGAATCAGGAATCACCTTATTTTCCAAATGCGTTAGAAGAAGATTATTCTGTCTGGTAGACACTAGTGGTTTGCAAATGGCGTCTGTGTTTGCTAAATTTATGTAACTTTAAAGGGGCAGTAGCACGTTTTTAGGGGGAATATGACGTGATGTCAGGAGAATGAAAATAAATGGCTCCAATGTAAAGACAGTGTATTTAAACTATATGAAGCAGTAATAAATCAACTATATAATGTAAAATTAAGCCATGCGATTATTTTTCTTACACAAAATGAATTAAAGGTGTTCACACAAAAATGGCTGCCAATGGATTTTATGTGAATCTGTATAATTTGTTCGCTGACTATGGATGATTGGTTTGTGCAATGAGATTTTTGACACTATCAAAGTAATACATTTAGCATTAACGTACAATTATCGGCGAATAATTGAAAATATAAAATTGTCACAAAACGTGCTACTGCCCCTTTAAGACCTTTTCAGTTTTGTGGCATTGAGGTTGTAAATAATTTGTGTCCCTGAATTTGAACTTTAATGTTCTGCATCAATAAAAATGTTTTGTTTCGAAAATAACATTCTCTATTTGACATTTGCATGTATATTTGATAAGGTTAAACAGTTAATATGATTGTATTTTATGCATTTTTTAATTTCAATAAATACATGATAATGATCATACATTAAATACAGAAAACTATGTCACTGATATTATTTTAAACATCAGGCAGTCATTCTGTTACTGATTAAAAACCCATTGTGGCAAAAGAATTCAGTGAATGTAATGTTACAGATCGCAATTTAACAGGGAATATAATAAAATAATGAATATGTATATATTCCTCTGGACATTTTATTAATATTGAAAACACAAATAAAGATTTTTTATTTGAATTATGTATTTTTTGCTCCACAATTTGGTTTAATGTCCCTAAAAGATAGTTTGGGAATTTAAATGTATATGTAACTCCTTAATCAATTTAAATGTTTATATGGCATACCCTCTCTTTTTAACAGAATAGAGGCTATTTGCTTACATATGAAAAACAACATGTTTATAATGCCCCTATGTCACTAAGAGAAAATTATCACGAACCATATCATATCAGGAAAGATAAAAGTTTCACATTCTTGAACATTCGTAGACAATTTTTATTACTTGGCTTGGAATTCTTAAATGATTTTAATTCGGTAATATTCCTTCAATTCGTGGCATTCGTGAATATATTGATTTGTTGATAGTTACTTCGTAAACATTTCCTAAATAATTCGTGTAGTACGTCACAAGTTCTTTGAAATTCGTGGTTGATAAGTTTGATGGTCTCACATCGAATTACTTATGAACCAATTCGTACATTATTTGTGATGTGGTGTTTATTCTTGAATCTTTGTTGAGTATTCCCAGCTGTTTTTTTATTTTCATACACTTGTTGTACCCGAAACTAACAATATACAATTAGTAAATGCAATAACTTTATTACATGGACTTACCAGTCTAAGTAAATCTAGCCTCGATAATACCCTCTTCACTACGATATTTAGTCTAGCAAGGATTAGTAACGGTTCGCGTCAAGCCGCAAAAGTCTGCATTCGCACGTATAACGTTTGAGGGTCAAAGGTAGGCAAAATATCCTAGTGAAACGGGTATTATTGAGGCTAGTTTTGCTTAGAATGTGGAATTACAGGCAGGATGTAGCAGCTAGCTGGACACACACTGTGAACCCTAAGACCTCTTTGCTTCGACTGTCTTAAAGGCCGGGTAAAATTCGAAGCCCCGGATCTGAAAACCCGGATTGACATCCTTGTTCGGGCTTGCATCCAGGCAGCACCACACATTTTGTACAGAATGTGTCATCCTTCGAAAATAATCCTTATCTCTCCCCTTTTGTAAAGTTAAACTATTTCGTAAACCTTTCCTGCAAATGAAATTGCTATTCACGAATTTGCCGAATGTTTACGAATTTATATAATTTGGCTCGTAGTGAAATAGGGGCAGAAAGAATGTTATTTCTTTTTGGGCAAACACATTGACACTTTTCCTAATATCTCTAGGCTGATATATCAGCCTTTTCTTCCACTCAACACTAAATATTAAACATAATTGACATACATGTATCTTTTCAAACCGCAGTCAGCTTCTCCATATTTATTAGCTGAAAGGCCAACTGTGATAAAATCATTATAACTAGGTAATTTTGTTCGTGGGGCCCAGACAATGCAATTAGATTAACCGGCGCTTCTCAGATGAGAGACGATAATGACAATGTATAAGAGATTTATATGAACTGTGAACATCATTCAATTACCGTTGCTGATAACATAACTGTCGGTTGTTCAAATTGACATCAATTGCAATCATATCATATCATATCATATCATATCATATCATATCATATTGACATCAATTCCTCCAATTGTCAAATCAAAATCATATCATATTTTGTTATATCATGTTATATTAGATTAGATACAGATTGGACCTTTATGATATTCTGACTGTAACCAATATTCTGTTATCTGTAACTGCTTTTAATATAGTACATAGTAGGAAATGGCCATACCTTTATGATATTTGTCAGAATTATGGTTGTTTATTTCTTTATACCAAAGAAGAACGTACAGGAAGGTTAACACACATATTGAAATTATTGGTAACAAAATAAGAACTAACTTTCCATGGAATGCAAAAACAAAAATGCAATGCAGAATGTAGCTTATCATTTTTACAATTTTCTTTATGTAAATTGTCTAAGTGTTTGAACGAGAGAGGCGTTTGATAGTTCCATACGAAGACACAGTTAGTTCAACGAAGCGACATAACAGTAGCACCACGTAACAGTAGCACGTACAAATGTTATCGATCCTTTCTGCCGAGTTCACTTCGAATGCGAAATGTCACCTAAATATTTCATGTGTCCATTTAGAAGCTTTCTTACAAGACAACTTCTATTCTGGTACTGCAAGCATGTAGGGCGAATGTCAGCACATGCTTTTGAAGAAAACTTGCAATTACCGGTATTGGAGTGGCATCACAGGAGCCTGAATGGGGCTGCCAGTTGAACGATATTTTGTCTGATACAATCCTGCATAGGTTTGTCTTGCCACAGTAACTTAAATGAACACTAACCGTGCTCCATACCTATCAAATTCGAAATTAAAGGAAGATTTCCAGATATTAAAAAACACAATCAAGCTTCAAGAGTTGTCTACTTGTAATAATTATATTTTAGATAATTTGGCAAGGGAGAAAAGTGATTACCATCAACAATGACAATATGTAAACGCAAATGTTAAAGATCTCAATTGACTGCACTCATAATCCAAAATTCCTTCATATCAATATTCATGTTTCAGATGCACGGCATGAAATAATCAACAAGAGAAGGAAGTGAAATTGCTATTCACGAAATTTGCAGAATGTTTATTAATTTATATAATTTGGCTCGTAATAGGGGCAGAAAGAATGTTATTTCTTTTTGGGCAAACACATTGACACTTTTCCTAATATCTCTAGGCAGCTATATCAGCTTTTTTTTCCACTCAACACTAAATATTAAAAACAATTGACATACATGTATCTTTTCAAAGCCGCAGTCAGCTTCTCCATATTTATTAGCTGAAAGGCCAACTGTGATAAAATCATTATAACTAGGTAACTTCGTTCGTGGGGCCCAGACAATGCAATTAGATTAACCGGCGCTTCTCAGATGAGAGACGATAATGACAATGTATAAGAGATTTATATGAACTGTCAACAACATTCAATGACCATTGCTGACAACATAGCTGTCAGTTGTTCAAATTGTCATCCATTATATTATATTATATTATATTATAATCATCAATTCATCATATTATGTAATATGTTATACTATATGTACCCTTCAATATGTCAATGTATCCATGGCAACAGAAAAGATCAACTCGTAATAGTTCTATCTGAGTTCAAATTAACACGTGATCTTTATTTCACTGAGCATTTCTTTTATTAATGATGAATGAATAAATTGTTATGAATTTTCTTCGTTGATAAAAATATATGCTTTTACAGATTACCAAACCTTTTTGCACAGATTGGACCTTAATGATATTCTGACTGTAATCAATATTCTGTTATCTGTAACTGCTTTTAATATAGTACATAGTAGGAAATGGCCATACCTTTATGGTATTTGTCAGAATTATGATTGCTTATTTCTTAATACCGCAGAAGAACAGGAAGGTTAACACAAATATTGAAATTTTCGGTAGCAAAATCAGAACTAACTTTCCATCGAATGCAAAAAACAAAAATGCAATGTAGAATGTAGCCTATAATGTTTAAAATTTGCTTTATGTAACTTGTCTTAGTGTTTGAACCAGAGAGGCGTTTGATAGTTCCATACGAAGACACCGGAAGACACCGTTCGTTCAACGAAGCGACATAACAGTAGCACCACATAACAGTAGCAGTACAAATGTTATCGATCCTTTCTGCTGAGTTCACTTCGAATGCGAAATGTCACCTAAATAGTTCATGTGTCCATTTGGAAGCTTTCTTACAAGATATCTTCTATTCTGGTACTACCAAGCATGTAGGGTGAATGTCAGCACATGCTTTTGAAGAAAACTTGCAATTACCGGTATTGGAGTGGCATCACATGAGCTGAGTGGGGCTGCCAGTTGAACGATATTTTGTCTGACACAATCCTGCATAGGTTTGTCTTGCCACAGTAACTTAATTAATAAATGAACACTAACCGTGCTCCATACCTATCAAATTCGAAATTAAAGGAAGATTTCCAGATGTTAAAAAACAAAATCAAGCTTCAAGAGTTGTCTACTTGTAATAATTATTTTCATGGCCTTCTCACATTAATATGAATTAGAAAAAATAAGTGAAGAACCTAACGGAAATGCATTTTTAGAAATAAAAAACAATCAAGGAAAAAATGTTACTTAACTGGCATTCGGCTATTATAATCACATAGATGCAGGAAACATCATAAATATGCAAACCATTAATTAAAGACTGTGGTCAACTAAGTCTTATTGATATGTGTAATAAATCATACTAAGATAAAACAAAATGTTCGTCCAATGAATCAACATCAGCTATACAAATAAGAAACGAACGAGACTTTGCCGCCAACGAAATGTTAAAGATCTCAATTGACTGCACTCATAATTCAAAATTCCTTCATATCAATATTCATGTTTCAGATGGATGGCATGAAATTATCAATAAGAGAAGGAATAGTCAAAAGATAACGTCATTTTACAGTACAAGTTGCTGCCTTGGGATGATGAAATGTAGGATACAAAGTTTGGCTGATTTCATATCTTCTACATGATTATTGATGAATAATATTGTAGAGAGTATTCTATCAGCGACATGACTGCTTTTTGGTTTTAAGTTTTAGAACATGTGAAGTTAAATGCTTTGAATGAATTATTGATAAGATATATGTACTGATATGATAAAAGGAAACTTAGTATGCCCTGAATTAACAATGCCATGCCAAAGAAAGACTTACCACGATGATATATGCCTTCATTTTCAGATCGGTTTCATAATAAAAGTAATAGTTCAATTATTTCACAAATAATTAAATGTAGTTAATGATTCAAAAGCAGCTTAATCGAAAAACGTTAACCCAAAGTCTAAATATACATGTTATCACCTGTAACACTGTTAGTGAAATTGATGATTGTATATACAGTTTTTATGTGGTAGAAATTTTTTCAAATCAAATATCATAGTTATTAAAAGGTATTCCTAACTGAAAGGTTTGAAATGGGTTAAATCTGTCTGATATGCTTAATTTAAACTTGGAAACAGTTGTGGTGGTAAAACAACCTCCAAAATAACTTCTTGTTCTGTATCAACATAGGACAAATGAAATATTCGATTTCATGAATGACTTTAATCTGCATTAACATCCAAATAATGTACATTAGCTATTTCTACAATGGTGTCATTCCCATCCAAGTACGCAAATCATATCTACATGTAGATAGATTCTTGTTGTTTTTACACATAAACTTAAATTGGTATATTTTGTCATAGCTTTTGATGTAACGATGATAGAAGAATACTCTCGGTGTGTCAAAAATAACTAAAGAAATGTATGCGTTTGTATGTGAGTTTTTGCATCTGATTACAAAAGGCACATTTGAATGACTCCCATCATAAGTAAATTTAAGCAGCAGACTCCTATCATACACACGCATAGAGTGAGAAGCAATTAAGGGATTAATAAATTTCATTATCTCTTAAAAAATGTTCCTTGGAAATAAACGATTTTTTATTTTTATAATCAAAATAAACTCTAAGAAGTCCTCTATTTTTAAAAATATATATATATTGTACAACATGATATTTTTGATGTCACCGTGTAACAAATTTGCCATTGTGTTGTCACGGATCATTTCATACTTTGACGGTGTTGTCAATATATACCAATCGAAGATATACCAATCGAAATTGCAATCTCAATCATGCCAATTTTCAGATTTAATTCTTGTTATTCTATTCATACTGGACAGTAATTGTTTAACCAATGACAAACGTTTGATATGAACGGCTTCCCAGGAAGGAGGAAAATGTTCTGTTTCAAGAAATAGATATTCCCGTCCCGTACCTGATGTCTAGATTTGTTCTTAAAACAAATACCTAACATTGTTTACCACCAAAGGCTCAAGAAAAATATGTTCTCATACATTAATTAGTTATTGATTAATCATGTTTGATATTATCTCCAAAAACACCTTAGTAAACATGGTCCAACTTTTATCCAAGAAATTAATTGAAAGGCAATATTAGTGCAAAACCACCATTAGGCTGGACTGTGTAATCTGTAATCATTTGAAGATTAATCATATCCTGGGATTGGCAACCACAGTTAGATATGTTAAGATATCTTTAGACGACTTATAGATTCGACCCCACACAGAAAATCACAAATTGCCTGTACCTATTTATTCAGTCACTGAAGTCTACTCCATCAAAGCGAAAATCTATTCTTTGCATGTGGCTTCTGAATTTTGAAATCAAGTTATATTTTATGATAAGCACAGTGGTGAAATGGTTAACATACTAGCCTATCACACCAACGGCCAAGGTTTGAATTCCATTTGTGTCCTGCGCCTTGTACCGTTTTGTATCCCTGGGTAAAGGCACTTCATCAACATCCCAGTTGTACAAATGGGTACCCGAACATAGGCAGGCATGCACCTATATTGTCGAGGGAAACGCTTTGTTTCATCATAAGGGCTTTCATGTAGCGTATTTATAGAATCTGTGTACTTTGAGCATGGTAATAGCGCATTTTAAATAGATTCTAAATTATTCTAATTATCAATTAAATTTCACATAGATTAATCCCTATGTAATCAAATGTATTTTTCTATCTTTATCCTTTACAAACCTAATCCTTTCAGTTGTGTCAAAATGTTATTTTGATGTAAGTTGATACCACCATAAAAACCTTGACCACGGTAGATTGAGAACAATAGTACGAAATTGGTGTTATAAGATAGAATCTTATTTATTCTAATTATCATTTAAATTTCACATAGGTTAATCCCTATGTAATCAAGTGTATTTTTATCTTTATCTCTTACAAAAATAATCCTTTCAGTGTGTTAAAAGTTCTTTTGATGTAAGTTGATACCACCATAAAAACAATCGTAAGAAAATAGTGTAATGGGAGCTTAAATAAAAGCTTATAAAAGCCATTAGTTATTGCCAGGCTTACTTAACCAAAAATCCTCAATATCCCGTTATTCTAGATGTTTATTGCAAGTTAAAGTTGCATTGACTTGTGTAGACACTGCAGATTTCCTCTCGCAGAGATAGGAATCCTGCCAAATTCTGATTTCATATTCGAGGAGCTGGTCATAAAGCAAAAGAAGAAATACTTTTCCCATAGATGTATGTTATTTAACAAGAGCAATTAATCAACAAGGAGTTTAACGACAATATGATAAGCTACATTACATCAGATGTTATTCTGGTTATTCTATCATTACTTTGGGCAATTAAGATAGATTTTGTAGCCAATGACAGATCTTACAAATGTCTAACTAGACATATCAAACTACTGTATTGTTTACTAATATTGTGAATCTATTGTATGTTTTTTACTTCGTCACATATTCTCGTAAATTGTACATAACTCAATATATTAAATAATACTTTGAGATGTGTGCCTTAATGATAATTAAGTAATGAACATGAAAGATTTTCAGATTACTTTTGATATTCTTAAATGAATGTGCCATGATAGCAATTCCTGCTTTTTTTTTTCTTTTTTTTTATTCCATTTCAATTGATGCATATTACATATACGTACAACTTTCACATCACCATAATCTTTTACTAGTTAAAACATAGAAAGAGACTGGTATATAAATATATAAGTAGTACATGCAGGGTTGGGCAAGATTGGTACATGGGCAATGAGGTTAAAGTATTTTATACTGCTAAATTCCTGCTTGTTACCGTCAAAGACTCAATATCAGGAACTTAATTAGGCAATTATCTGACATCCAAACAAGGGGTTTCGTCATAGCAAAAGGGAAATTTGGCTTTTAACTATATTTACAAAATCATCAAAGAGTCTTTGATCCGAGCCGAGAAAAGTCTGTGAGATCATAGGAATGTGCTTGCTTGGACTAGTATCTTTGTTGGAGTACCACGTGTTGGATTACTTTGTTCTAGCAACTATACTTACATTATGTACAGTTAGATTGTTAAATTGTCGAATTAAAATACTTACAATGGTAATGTCCACGTGTTTTTTCGGTTTATGTTTTTGAAATTGAAAGTAAAATCGTTTCTCAACATTTAGGAATATAGGATAAATCATATCCCAATCTTCACCACATGAACGTACGGAAACTTATAAAAGTTAAGTTGATTGGCAATTCATGATAATATTAAAAGAGAATTGCCAAGGAACGTGACAAATATGCAGGTGAGAATAAAAAGTCTTTACAGATATCATAAACATAACATAATGTAGTCCATATAGAGATTCTAACTGACAATTTGCATTATGTAGATATTAAGTCGTTAAATATGGCATCATTAAAGATATAATTTATGATGATTCTAAAAATCTGGAGTCTAAAAACATACTTCAGATAGAGAATGAAAGGCCACATGTCTTGTCGCCTCTTAGAGTAGACTAAATTAATGTTCTACACGCACCTGCAGAAATTTACTTTGGTTCTTAAAGAACTGAGAGATTTATTATTTTTGCATAATTGTTGTTAGTCTTGTCACTGTATGTTAGTGTTAAGTACATGTTATTTTAATAAAAGGTTTATATATAGAGTATAAGAATATATATCTTTGATAATTGCATTGCAAAATCAGCAACACCTGCACGTTAAACACAAACATTTACATATGCACCTTATCTTTGACATTTCAACTGAATCAATTTAACGCTTATTTTTGTCATTGATAAATACATTGGTCTTATTGAATGTCACGATCTATACCTCAATATATACAAATTCTACAATTATACATGTATGGGGATTTCAAATCTTTGCGCATACATCTATATGTGCGCTTAGAGGTATACATCTATAATTCCATGATTTCACTGCTATTTGTGCAATCGGTCTAACATATATATATGTTTGTGCAAATCTGAAAATCAAATCTCCAATTCTGGAAAGATTGAGAAGAATATACAAGAGAAATTATGGTTATAACCTATGATTAAGCGATCCTGTTTTAATTTAAAGTATAATTTTTATATAACAATTGGGTTGAATAATTCCGGCATGATCACTCATTTTGAGATTCTTCATCCTCAGAACCATAATTTACACCGAGCACAATGTTTTATCCAATACATTTGATAGATTTGAATCTAACTCAACGTTCCTTTCATCGCTGTACGAGTGATTATTCACATTAAAGGTAAGCAGCTTGCCACCATCATTATCCTATAAATTTTCTGCATAACGTCTTACATACGATAATCAAACAGATTCACTCTTGCTTCATAATTACAAAAAAAGTGCTTTTCTCTTCTTGGCTTGTGTACATGCGTATACATTTACATCTCTTGGCAGTGCAAAATTGTAGACGTGTAACATTTACAATTGCAACAAGCAGCTGACATGGTCGAGCTATATCTCCCGCAAATTGCACAATATGTAGAGGTTTTCCTTATCCTATTGCTGATTAATGTTTGTCACACAAAATAGCACAATTTTTTTCAGGATACGAAGGAAACTGTTCTAATAAAAAAAACTAAATGATACCAAGTTTATGTTCACTGTTCGGCATAATTCGAGTAAACTGACAAAATTAAAATCAAACAAATAAATTTATGTTTTTGGATCTAAAACATATTTTCAAAGTTGTTCTTCATGACACCCTTCAGATTACTATGTATCCGCATATCAAATTTGATCAAAATGTGATGATTAGTTTAGAAGTTGTGAGCCGGACAGGACTTGTAACAGTTTTCCAACAGAGTCCTTATTTTTTGCCAAAAAATCAAAATTTTATAAACATATTTTTAAAGTTGTTCATCCCGACACACCGTCAGATGATTATGTATCTTCAGATCAAATTTGATCCAAATGTGATGATCAGTTTAGAAGTTTTGAGCCGGACAGGACTTGTAACAGATTTCTTACAAATTTACAACTTTTTTCTCCAAAATCCTAATATTTTATTTAGATTTTCAGAAAATTGTTTTTCATGACACATAATTACATTTTTCTTCATTTCCATGACGAATTTGAATTGAAATGGTTGATTAGTTAGAAAGTTATGAACCGGACACAAAGTGTAACGGACGGACGGAACCCATTTTAATACCCCCCGCAACTTCGTTGTTGCTGGGGATAAAAAGAAGCTGCTGATTGTAAAGAACACAAGCACTGTTTTCCATTTAAATATCCATTTGGTAATCCATTCTTTGTAATGACCAATATTGTGGATGTAAACACTTTGGAAGTTAATGAGACATGTCGTCTACTATGACATCTGCTCGATCAACTGATCTGTGAGGAGCGTTTAGTTGAAACTAATGAGGATGATGTCAATACCTTTAAAGACAGTTCTTCATGTTTTGCAGATAATTACAAGATCACAATTATGTATCAATGGATAAATAATTGGTAATAAGTATCGCAATGCTCATAGAATTCCGTAGGAATAGCTATTTGCATATTCACAGTATTGGTATAAATCAGATATTTATGAACTTCAGACACCAACAAACTTCTTGTCCAAACTCCAACACCAGTCGTTTTGACTACTGCAACACGTCTCCAAAAAGTCCAGAAATCGGCAGCCAGACTGATCACCCTTAAACGTTACACAGACCACACTCCAGTCCTGCAAGCTCTTCATTGGTTACCCTTTCAACAGCGTTTTTCATTCAAAACTTGGCCCTTGTACAATGAAAGCAGTCCTCTCTACCTGAACCAGTTCATAAGCAACTATCAACCATTTAGACCTCTACGCTCAAGTTGTTTTAACCGGTGTTCATGAGCATGTTGGGTACAAGAGCTGCACCTAAACTTTGGAATAGTTTGCCAACAGAACTCAAACTCATCACCTGTGAAACAACTTTAAAACTCAAATTGAGACCAACTAACCCAAGTAAACCCAAGTGAAAATAATTCATTCAAAGTTTGTTCAAATATATGTATGCCTTTATCATGGTGTAGTTTGGCCTGTTAGGTCGATTTTTATACAGCAAAAAGGATCAATCACTTTTCATTTGCTACCTACCTTTCTTGAAACTTTCATAACTTCCGACCAGTAGTGAAAATGTGGAAAAAAAGGTGTTAAAAAAGTTCCATATTCATTTGTTTTAGAATAATATATTTTGCCAAAAGATTATCAAAATAACATTGGAAAATAGTAGAATACTACATATCGTTTTAAATGATACTGCTCATACAAAAAAAATTGGTAAGACCTTTAAAATTTTGATCCTTGTTCACTTTCAAGAACTGCCATGACTGTTGAGGTACTGACACCATTGTAATTCAGTGATATTTGATTATAATGTTGTCATGTTATGAAGCCAAGAGCCAAGAGCCAAGATGAAAAACTCACACTCAAATGCAAAATAATTCATCAAATCTTTTAATAATAAAAAATGTTGTACATTTTGATAATGACCCTATTTATCGGTTAAGTTAGATGGAATTGAAATGATTGAACTGCAGTAAAAAAGATACCGTTGCAATTGATTTAACATGTTTTCAGCCTTATTTTGATTATTCAACTCGTTGATCTTGCAATAGGATTAAGGGTATTTGTAAAACATGACCAGTCCATAGTTAACAATGGTTTAAGTGTATAAAGAATGAAAGGAAAATATTGATAGTTTTAAAGTTTTATGACAACAATGAAAGGATTGAGTGTTTTCCTTAAAGCAATTATTTTCTTCTTTCAATTCACTATCACGCTTTCTGTTTAGGCTATCTGAAATAACATGACATCTATCGATTAAGCGGTTTTTGTACATTTAAAAGAAAGAAATATCCGAGAGAAATACACAGAGGTCGTGCATGATTAGCTGTATGCTCCCAGTAACTTGTGTCTGTCTCATCTGATCAAGATGTATTGGAGCTTATGCTGAACAAAATAAGGAAAGGAAAAACGTTTCAACCACTCAGCATGTTCTGTTTGGATTGGACATATAAATGATAATTGAGATATATAGTAGTGCATCAACGATTCAAAATCTAATCCAGGAATTAAACTTGAGTCTGTATTTCATGTGTATTTCAAATCTCTTGACTTTTGATTTTGTTTTTCATAATCTTTTGCTGTATATTTCATTCTGTCTCTACAGAGGCAGATCAAGTCATGAAATAATGATGGAGCCTCTGTTCTAATTCGAGTTTATTTAGTTAAATTGGAGATGCTTGATTGGCGGCCATTCAAGCTAATTGTGCAATCAGCAGACGCTGTTAATTCTTCAAATGCCTATGATCTACAATGTTCTTTTAAAACGATTGACACATATTTAGGTTAGCCAGGTTTGACATATCTCAATGGAAAACCAATCGTTACTCTTTAATTAGCTAGTCTACAGATTTAATATAACCAATTTCATTAGACGCCTTTAAGATAACCAACTGAAGTTAGTCATTTTATCTCCACAGTCTAGATTGTGTATCTGGCTGGTCTAGAGATTTCCTAGTCTCAAGTAGCACTTTATCATTGGTTGTGAATACATTCAATTAATCCCCAGAGGCAGAAGAAACGTGTTGCTTCTTTAACATTCCTATAAGATCAATTGCATTTAGATAATTCAAAGTCAAATAAAAACACCCAAAAAAACTATTCGATAAAGCAATTTGTATTATAGATTGTTATGAATCAGCTAGTTTAAGCAAATAAGTGTTGTACATAATTTGATATACAAATTGCTCATCCAATAATAATCACGGCGAGTGTAAGAGAAAATTTTAAAAATCGGCGATTTAACACATGTGACAACACCAATAATTTTAATATTCAAACGTTTCTGATTTCAAGATCCCACAACCAATCGAAAGAGAGCAACTGACGGCTGTCCAACTTCACAAGTTTAACAAGTGTCTTTGCAGGTCTGAATTTCTATCAAGTTGAGCACTTCAATGAGCTTGCTTATTTGAATTTTGTTATCTATAATTTAAACATTTAGTTTTACATGGAAAACATTATTTCCACTACTCTTCAATTTTCAAAAAGGCCTTAATCCAATTTGGCATTTTAGTGTCATGCATATCTTATACTTAATGTTAATACATTAGGCAAATAACACAGGTTTTACTTCGTTTAGAAGGTTTATAGGGGGAATATAATAAAAATACTTTATTCAATAAACGTGATACTGCCCCTTTAAACAGGTCCGACAATATACAAAAGTCAATATCCGAGAAGCGATCTCACCATTAAAATATCAATTTCCAATAGGGAATCGTAGTGTCCAAGGGTTGATCCCTGTTCAATATTCAAAATTGTCTCTGTGTCTAAAATCAATACTGTTTTGGTGGTTTGATAACATTGAAGATAATAAATAGAAATAGTAAGTCACACACATAACATGTTTTATTATCATCTTACATCATACAGATTTACCAAATCTAAAACAAACACTTATCGAGGATCTCCTCATATATATAACATCGAGTCTTTAGTGTCTGGCATTAGATAGATTTTCCAACTGTATTCTACCATTGTAGCTCCCGTAATATTCCCTACACATTCGTATTCCACGTTTTCATTGCCCTCAAATAAGTGTTAACTAAACATGCAGTGACTCAAGATTCTAATAACTGCTTACACATATGGAACTGTCCATAATTTACCACAAACCTTCCATGGCTGATAGCAAAACATAAGATTAGAAATGAAAGATGCACAGTGAAAGTAGAACTGAAATTAATCAAGCATTCAACAACTCATTCACTGGACACAATTATTTGCATTGAGCTTTGATTTAGGGTAATCTGATGGTTGGCTAATGCTTCCAAATATCCAGGGTATTGACACTTCAGAGACACGCTCTCCTTATTGAACTTAAATTGATTTTGAATCTGCCTTCAAGCAATTCCATGATCGTTCATTGGCTATACAACTCCAATTTCTCCGAGACAAATTGATCCCATTGCAGCAATATTTTTTTTGTGCGCAAAGGATCAAAATTTTGTAAACCTCAATAAGTAAACTGTCAAAGACCATATTCCAATGAAGTTGAGACAAACGCATGTACTGAATATGTTTACATGGAATGTTTGTGTTAAGGGGAGTAGAGTCCGTCAAACAAAACTGTACACTTGAACGGGGATGAATAATCAAACATATCAACGGGAGTTCTCCAGACATATTGACATATCAGATGCCGAATACCAAGTACAAATGTTGCATATGATTGATATTAGGCTAATGCAATTTAATGGATTTTTCAAATGTATCTGATCAATTTTACATTTACATATTATCTATTACCTATGAATGTTCAAGTTTGATTATGTAAATTTATTTTCCTTTATCCAGTTTTTGGAATATTCAGCGTGCACATGAAGTTATACAGCTGCTGATAAGAACCAAGTGACATTTATTAATTACTTGTAACATCCTCTATGTGTCTCCGAAAAAAAGTAAGCAAAACCAATTGTATGAAGAAAGAATAAGGATATGGTTTTTTTTACCTTAAAAAGTACCTTGCGATGCAGTTTCTTTCTTCACTTGTTTTTCTGTAAGCTCATTGAGCAGTCGTTCATTTTTGGCTGGATTGTAAAAAATGACGGATTTTTTAAAAAAAACTGGTATAAAATGTTATTTATCTATCCACCAGGGAATCTTAAGCTAATATAATTTAATAATAATTAACGATAATAATGTTCCTGGTGATTCCTAGGGATGACAGGGCATGTTAGACTGTCGAATAGACCAACAGACACACACTGCATTTGAATAAGTATAGAAAGTTAAAAGAACTGGAGTAATTCGTTAAGATAATAACATGCCATTATTGTTTTCAGAAGTTAACATGTTTGTACATTTGAATTCAACTGATGTTTCAAATATTACTGAATTGCTAAAAAAGAAGTTTGTAGCACAAAGACTGACCTTTTCAGCTCGATTTCTGACTGAAGTCAATTGAGTCAAATCTCATTCTATCATTTTCCATTGTATACTGCACAAATATGATTCCTCACTTTGGAAATTTCCTGACTCTGGAAGTAATTCTACTTCAAATCTATCTTCATATATAACAGATGCACAAGTCTTAATGAATATCCCTCCAACATTTGTGACGTTTTCAATCATACAGAAGAAAAGGTAAAACCCCAGTTGCCACTTTTATTGTCATGTTACCACGAGATTAGATAAATCACACATAAAGTGTTAAGGACATTGTCAACCCATAGTGGCATTTCAAGTCATGAAATGTTGAGCCTCTGTTCCATTCGTTGAGTTGGTGGGCTAATATGGGAGATGCCTGATTGGATGCAATGAAAGTTTGGCTACTCAATCATGACAATGAGGAGAGTTGTCATTTACTTAAAACATGCAAATGTATTGTAGTGCAATTTGTTATCGCCAGGAGAAACTGCCGGAAACCACGGATTTGTTCTAATAAGAACAGAGGTAGGATCAACATTTAATGACTTGATCACCTTTGTGGGGAGAGAATGGAGTGAGAACATAAATGGTCTTTATCTGATGATTCACGGAAAGTCATTCGAAGAGTTACATTGAGACCATTCTCAGATTGTATTTTGTGTAGCTACCATAACCATAGACAATGTCTTGTCAAGAGTTGGGCCTAAACAAAAACGATTTTCTTGATAAACATGTACTTTCAGTCCATTTAAAATTCATTGTTAGTGGCCAATTACTGAATGTCTATTCTGTTGTATCTATCATGTGCAATACAATGACATACTTGTGCTACATTAATTCAATAACAAAATGTTTATGAAATATTAATGTGCCTTTACTTTGTATTTATTTGACAGTAACGGTTATGATGACGATAACTTTATGTTTCATTCCCAATCATTAACAATCCTACAAAACTTAGGATTCACTGCTCACTCATTTTGACAAATATTTCATTTAAATTAAAGACTGCTCATGCTCTCCCCAAAGACTAAACCAAAGTCGGCTTCTTCCAACCTCTGTTCAATTTTTGGGCTTCCCCTATCGGCAACAGTTTGCGCCACAAAGCAATGAGGGGTGATTGTTGTACCCGATACCTTTACCATGATGACTTTCGAACAGCATCTCTGATTAACCAACTTATATCCAACCAGGTTTCTCCCATTTTAGCCCTCAAACTGGGCGATTGGGAAAAAAGGTTGAATCAAGATGACTTGAGTTACCAAATGGCATGGTGAGAGAATGAGAAGTTTGGATCACTTTTCTTTCTATAATTCCTCAACGAATGCATCTGATTTATGTTTGCATATTTATGATATGTATTAGAAAGTGAAGGATTTTGTTTCATATAGACACAATCATGCACTCTCTGTGAGCCATTTGATCCAGATGGGTCAATTTATGAAGGGCAATGTGCATGAATATGCATGATCATGTAGAGGCTAACTATTAACCATTTTACCACTTGTGTGTAGGCGCTAAGCTACATATATTTGAGTTAGAACAACATTAGCAAATTTGTTTCCTATTTCTAAACAATATTCTTATATCCATCACATTGAATAAAGTTGTAAAACCAGAAAAGAAGGATTGCTTGCTTAAAAGAAATACCATTTATTAGGTTATTCAATTTCTCAGTTCTTGATTAGAAAGAAGACCGGCGAATATGATAAACCCAGACCGCTTTGCCAGTCTGAGATAAACATTAGGAAGGATACATGTATTCCCTCTAGTCTAACCTTGTATATTCAACATGTCTGATTTATTGACCAAGGTCGTTGTTTGTGATATGGACATTTACCGATATAATTACCCAATTGATGGCAAGGCCGGAGCTAATTTCCCTTGTGAGCAGGGTGACCGCCAGTGAACTCAGTGCATTGGTTTTACTGGGATAAGATAGAAAGACAACAATCTGGTATATGCTTAAGACGTTACAAAAAAGTATCCTGAATGAAAAAGAAACTCTATAAACGATCTTATCAAAGCTTAATGTAATATATGGGTTAAGTTTCATGTCCGATGACTTGTACTTTCAAGAGGACCAATTAGCTTAATCGTGAATAAGTGCTTCATCTTTATTCAGCTAATAACGTCCAAGTAAATTAAATTAAATGATTTTAACTTTTAATCAAATAGTCAACGAATTTAAATCAATGAATTTGCTTTAATAATAGCTAGAATGAGAGGAAATTTGAAGAAGTGTAATTGGAAGTAAGATTGTTTTATAAAGACAACGTTGTCAAATGTTTTTTAGATAGATAACAACACTGTTTGGATAAAGTTTTCCCTTATTTTAATTTCTGAATTATTCAAATCCACTCATTATGTGTCAAAAGCATTATATTAGACGTTAAAAGATCCTATGAGTAATCAAAAGTTTCAAATCACAAGGATGTTTACATCAAAATCCCTGCTACCAAAACCTGATTGTAAATGTTCACGAGGAGAGGACGGTGCATTAACACTGCATTAAAGAAAGTTACATCTAAATATATTCATTTTAGGGTCGTCCGGCTTTATATTTGGAATAGCTAAAGGTAGGTTTCATAATTTCATATATCATTACTGTACTTACCTGTAGGATAGAGATCGCACTGATTGCAAAATTATCTGTTTCATAAATAGTATAAGAAACCTTTATCCATTCAGAAATGATAGTTAATAGTTAAACTGCCAACCAATAATAAAGCATGTGTTGCTTTTACAGATATTATTGTTATTACCCTCATAAATCTATATAATGGCACAATATTGTAAGTGACTTTATATATTTGAATTATCTTTATTCAATGACATTGTGTTCAAAATGCAGATGTTTACCAGTCAATTTGAAATATTCAAGCAGAGTTATAAGTGGATTCAAGTCAAGTTGTCTACGAATACTTAAATATAATGTATGTAATAATATATAATATTATATGATATAAATGTTGGCCAGTATGTGACCCTAGTACAAACAAATTTGTCACGGTTAACAACTCTCTGTAAATCTCAATTTGCTGGGAATCTCTGATTATCAGGATTTGGGAAATGTGATGTTTTGTCATGTTGAATCTAAGTAAAGTACTTGATATCAGTTGGAACATTGAATATTGTAAATATCTAAAGATTATCTTGCCGTATTATGCATGTTACTTCTAAATGCACCTCAAAACGATATTTTTGATATTCTTCATTCAGCTGTGCCACTTGATTTATAATTAACTAATATTTCCTATAGCCATCCCCATCTCATACCATTGCATTCTTTAGAAGTGTACCAATGACAAGTTATTCTATAAGGCAGTATGTGTGAAATGTTTTTAGCCTATAGTTTTGTACGATAGAACGTCAATTACCCATGTATATCAATATGTATGTGTATAGCAAGCCTCTGATAATTGTAACTTTTATCAACTTGTCTTGATTAGATATCAGAAGACCCTTGGGAGTTATTCTGTATGTATCATACATGAACATGGAAAAAAGGAATTTTTTCAGGAAACTCATTGACACTTATAACGTTAAAAAATTTACAATAGCATAACGTGATCATAATATATTGAGACCACCGTTATCAGCTTTCTGGGAGGCATTAGCTTAAGGGCAACTGTGATAAAATCATTATAACTAGGTAATTTTGTTCGTGGGGCTCAGACAATGCAATTTGATTAACCCGCGCTTCTCAGATGAGAGAGGATAATAACAACGTTTCAGAGATTTATTTGAATTGTCAACAACATTCAATTACCATTGCTAAAAACATATTTGTCTGTGGTTTAAATTGACATCACTTGCAATAATTATATTTATTACATTACATTACATTACATTACATTACATTACATTACATTACATTACATTACATTACATTACATTACATTACATTATATTATATTATATTATATTATATTATTTTATATTATATTATATTATATTTATTTTATCATTATATAGAATCAGGATCTTCAGAAACGATGCAAACTTTTCAAAAGGGTAAAGACAAACTCTACAAAACCTGCCAAAGGCACATATATTAGTTGTCACAATTGTATTCATCAAAGTGTGACATTGTTATTCTTTATGACTGTTCTAATACAATTGGAATCCTAATATAGTATGTTTTTGTTTAAACATCATTATTTATACTCACCGTCGATAGTCAACAATATGCCCGATTATCCTAATCTGTCTAATTCCGACAAACCTTACACAGAGTAAAGACAGAGTTATCGCTACCTTCATCTGTACTGCATACTCACCACCAGGTGGCTAACCCTACGTCATCATTGCTTCTTCTGACGGGCAGAGAACGCCGATCGTACAGAGGGGAGGCCGGGTGGGAGCTAAAGATTGTTAACTATCGACGGTGAGTATAAATAATGATGTTTAAACACAAAAACATACTATTATTTAATATACTCTCCTCGATAGTTAACAATATGCCCGAATCCCACAGACGGAGGTGGGTGCGAGAGGTTAAAGCGATAAACTCTATCTTACACCAGAGAGCTAGTGACCCAAAAGTCGACAATCAGAAGATCCCATAGGGGAGACCCCTATCAACCGGAGCGAGGGGGTCCGTTACTAAGGTCGCTAGCTAGAATAATAAAGACAACAGACACACAAATAAGATCAACCTCGGGTTTATTACGAAAAATAAAAAGATTAACGAGTTGAAGGGTGACTCCTACGCTGAGGAGCCGAAGGAACTCGCTGCTGGGCGTACACCTGTGCGCCCAGGCGGTTGATTCCCTCCAAATCCTCGTTGGAGATATCCCGGAGGTAATGGTTGGCGAACACCAGGCCTGACTTCCAGAAGCAGCCAGCCATGATGTCCGCCACCGCCAAATTGCTGTGAAGATCCATCGTCGCTGAGATGGTCCTGATCTCGTGCGGCTTGGACCTCGCTGGGGGATCCAGATCCGCGGCCTTATAAGCGTCTAACACCGCAGAGCGGAGGTAGACACTCAGTTGTCTTTTGTCAATTTCCCGGACACTGGTCTGGGAATGCGGGATGAATAGTCTCCTCCTCCCTTGACGCAGTGTCCGGGTTTTCTCCGTGTAGATCCGTAACGCACGTACTGGACAGAGGAGGCGGTTCTCCTTGTCCGTCGGATCCACACCCCCGTAAATGGACGGAAACGAGAAGGTTCTATCCCTCTCGTCCGCGGCTTGATTCTTACAGACGAACTCAGGCGCCAGCCCCAGAGTGGCCGTTCCCCCATCCCTCACATCAAAACGCAAGAGGTCCGCCTGGAGAGCATGAAGCTCTGAAATCCTGGCTGCGGACCCCATTGCAACTAAAAAAGCTGTTTTGATTCTGAGGCGGAGGATGGTCGTCTCCGTCAACGGTTCGTAGTGGTCCGACTTAAGATGGTTGAGGACCACCGCTAAGTCCCACTCTCGGGGCCTGAGTTTCCTCCGCCCGTCCACATTCCGGTAAGTCCTCACTAGCTCTTTGAGGACCGAGATGTCCAACTGGGGGTCCCGTTTCCTGAGAACGGACATTATTGCCGCCAGATTGGTTTTGATGGACGAGGCTTTCAACTTCCTTGTCTCCCGTAGATAGACCAGGTACTCAGCAACCTGAGGGACCGTTACTGCCTGGACATCGTACCCCTCCTTGTCACAGAAGGTCGCAAAGGCCCCCCACTGAGCATCATAGAGATTCCTAGTGGAAGGCCTTTGAGAAGTCGCCACCGCCTCGGAGACGGATTTGGAAAAACCCGCCCCTGTCAGACCCCTCTGGAGACAAAACAAGCGTCAAGCATTAACGCCTGGGGATTCTCGTGAACCCGCCCGCTCGGTCTGCTCGACAGAAGATCCCACCTCAGGGGGAGAGGAATCGGGTCTTGGCGGCACATCCTTCGGAGGGGTACGTACCAGGCCCTGGCTGGCCACAACGGTGCTATCAACAAAAGTTGAAGAACCCGAGTCTCCTGTATCTTCGCCACCACGAGGTTCAGGATGGCGGGAGGGGGATAGGTGTAGGCAACCATCCCCTCCCATCCTAACGAAAGTGCATCGAGAGCCCACGCGGTAGGGTCTGGTACAGGAGACAAGTACGTCGGCAACTGGTGGTTGAGCCGCGTCGCGAAGAGGTCTATGTGAGGCTTGCCGAACCTCAGGCACAGACTCTCGAACACTCTCGGGTGCAACATCCACTCCGTAGAAGGAGGTTTGTCCGGGCGAGACAAGGCGTCTGCAAGGACGTTCTTGGCTCCCGGAATGTGCACTGCGCAGAGAGAGTCCGAGACTGTCCACTAGGCGAAACAGCTCCATCACCAGTTGCAGAAGCGAGTCTGCTTTGGTCGAGCCTTGTTTGTTGATGGCCCAGGCCGCCGCTGAGCTGTCCGTGTGAACACACAGGACCTGCCCCTGCAGCCGACCTGACCAATGGTCGATTGCCAGACGAATGGCGTCCAGCTCTAAGATGTTGATGTGGCGGCTCACCTGAGCTGCCGACCACCCCCTCGCCGTCTGTTCCACATCGAGATGGGCTCCCCACCCTTGGCTGCCACCAGGAGAGGTGACGTCTGAGTTCCGGAGGTATGGAGAAGACGTGATGACATGTCTCCTCCCTGACATGCACGTTTACGAAGATCTGCAGGGGCCTGAGTTGTGAAGAGTTGAGTCGAACTCAAGAACCCTAGCAGCCTTTGCCACTTGCGCAGTGACAGAGGCCCCCGAAGCGCTAGCTCCAGGAGATCTCGGTAACGTTCCATCCGTTCCGTGGTAACGAAGGCCTTGTAGATAGCGGTGTCCAGGCGGGCGCCTAGAAACACCAAGGATGTCGTCGGCAGTAGGTCTGACTTGTCTAGATTGACCAGCCACCCCAGCCGCCTGAACAACGCTATCACAAAATCCCGTTGAGCCTCCAGAACAGATGGGGATCTGTTGTGTCCGAACCCGTCGTCCAAGTACATCGCAAACTGCACGTCCACTGTGTGTAGGAATTGGACGATGGGCTGGGTCACGCGGGTGAAGAGCCACGGAGCCGACGACATCCCAAACGGAAGGACGTTCCACTGGAAGTGGCGGTCCGCCAGGACGAAACGGAGGTACCTGCGATCCCCATGATAAATGGGGATGTGCAGATACGCGTCCTGCAGGTCGAGGGATATCATCGAGTCCGAGGGCTCCAGTAATCGCATCACTGACGGCACTGTCAAGAGACGAAAATATGGCGGCGGATCTAGGAAGGATTGGTTGAACTCCTTCATGTCGTGGATCAGCCGCCACTTTTTCGGGTCTCGCTTCGGCCGGATGAAGACCGGAGAGTAGAAGCCTGGGGTAAGGTCTTTGAGCGGGAGCTCCTCCACCGCCCGCTTGGAGATGAGAGTCTCCACCTGCTCCAGAGTCAGCGCGAGCCGATCGGGCTCTAGCGGGCGCTCTGTAGGAGAACAGGTCAACTGGGGGCGGTGTAGCACGGGGATACGAAACCCCCGCTCCAAGATCTTGCACACGAATGGATCCAGATTCAACTGTCTCCAGTTGGCCGCGAAGAGTCCGAGACGGCCTCCAACTGGCCCGTCCCGAGCTGGGACCACCTGAGGTGGTAAGTCCGGAGGCGCCCAGTCATGGCTTCTTGGGGGTACCTCCGTAGGCGCGTCCCTTGCGCGACCTCTGTCCTGCCGACCCCTCCCGCGAAAGGACACTCCTCCAGTCTTGGTAGGGAAAGAGGGGGCACCTCCCCCTCTCTTCTTCGGCGTAGACGCCTGGGACGAGGGTCTACCCCCGCCAGCGGCCAGCCTGTTAGTTAATTCTTGCTGTTGGCTTTCCTGGCGCTAGCGAAGGGCCCCAGCGATCTGTCTATCAAATAGGGTGGAAGAGGTCCCGGGAGCGGCCCTCAGTCTGTTGCGGAGTTCCGCAGGAAGAGTAGTTCGCGCCAGGAACCCATCGCGCCTGAGATTCGTCAGCCCCGCGGAAATGCGGGAGGCCGACAGCATCATCTGCGCTAAATTCCCGGCCACGGAACCGAAACCGCGATATAGAGCCTTGGCCCCTCTCTCCATCCCCGCCTCGTTTGCGAATGCCGCCATGGCTTGACAGGCGTGAGCTACGTGGTTGGCCAACCCCAAAATGCTCCTAGCCTCCTTGTCTAGGTGGGACAAATGAGTGTCCGACACCTGGTGAGACACAGAGGGAAGGCCACCCGGCGGATATCGTCATCCAAGGTAGGAGGGGAAAGTGGTAGGACACCGCCGTGAATAGGGAGTCCAGACCGGATCTTGTCTGCCAAAACCAGGGGGGGCAAGAGACGACCCGGCGCCGCCGCCGCGACGTTAGAGTCGAAGTCCTTGCCCGCCGCCTGGAAGAGCCTGTGCGCCGGAAGCGCCAGCTGTCGCTGCGTCGGCGTCTCCTCTTCTGCACAGAAAATCTCCAATCTGGCTGTCCTAGTAGTAGAAGGCTCCTCCTCCAACTCTTGAACCTGTACCTGACACCAATCAGCGATTGCTGTCAGGCGGTCTTTGAGGTCTGGCGCGTCCTCAAGCACTGTCACTGGAGTGGCAGGCGGTGGGGGGGTAACATTCCCCACGTCGGACACCCTTTCCTCCGGGTCCCGTCCAAGAGGTGGAGAAGAATCCCGATCCGAGGGGGAGGTGACGGGAGAAACCACCACCACTCTCCTCCTCTTGGGAGTGGACGGCGCCTCAGGGGAGGGCAGGTTGGATACCGCCTCGTCCTCGACCCTGGGCCGCACACGGTCTCTTGACTCGAACATCGACGTCACAAGGTTCTTGACAGAAGACATGATGTCCTCCGCCAGTTTCTTCTGGTCGAAGGGGCGAGGGGAGTCGGGCCTCGACCTCCTCTTCTTTTTGTGTCTCCTCTTCTTCTTGGCGGCCCGCCGAGGGCCCGGGGAGGCGACTGAATCAGGGGAGAATCTCCTTTCAGGAGACCTCTCGACCCCGCTTGTCTGAGGAGACAGGTCCAAGGTGTCCCTGGCAGGGGACAAGTCACCCGACACTGGCACGTCAAACTCTGCCGTGTCCTCCGAGATGATGAAGTCGGAGTCCTGGACATTGTCCGAGGAAGGGTTAGGAGCGGTAGCAGAAGAGGAGGTGGAAGGCCGCCTCGAAACTCTTAGCTTCTGCTGAGACTCCGACTTCTTCACCGCGGTACGGTACTCTCTATGCTCCGCTGACGAGAGAGCTTCACATTCCCTACACCTGTCCGACTCGGAGCAGAGATTGCGGCACAGGCGGCAGAGCGAGTGTGGATCGAAGCGCGCCGACTTCCTTGATCCACACCCTCCACAAAACCCTGAGTAGGGAAACGCCATGGAGACGGCGACCAGAAGGTAGGCGCCTGTCCAATGCTAGAGAGCGCGACGAGGCGCTGAAAGGGAAGAATTACCCACCGACAGGCGCTGAACAAGCGCTAGCGGGAGGCGGGGGGCACTTGACGCGGCAGGCGACAAGCGCTATCCCAGCAGCAGACGCGAGAGGCCGCCTGAAGCACTAGGCGACAAGCGCTATCGGAAGGCGGTAGAGCGCCTGACGCGCAGGCGACAGGAGCTGTCCAAGCGCCGTGCGCAAGCGAGAGGCCGCCTGAAGCGCTAGACGACAAGCGCTATCGGGAGGCGGTAGGGCTTCTGACGCGCAGGCGACAGGCGCTGTCCAAGCGCCAGGCGCAAGCGAGAGGCCGCCTGAAGCGGTAGGCGACAGGCGCTATCGGAAGGCGGTAGAGCGCCTGACCTCCAAACCAGCTAAGCGAGAAGCTGGACGACCCGCACGAAACGCACGTGCAACCTGGGTCAGCCGAAATCGACAACAGCTGACAAGTCAACTGCTGACAAAACCGGCAACAAAACACACGGAAAGAGGTACTAGCTATTTCCGCGAGAAATAGCTAACCCTCAAACCTGTAACTGAGAAAGGAAACACTAAGAAGGTTTATTCAGAACGCAAAAGCAGTCGAAAATCAGAGCTATCAAAAACACGAGTGTCCTTGATGGCCGACAGAAAAGCAATGATGACGTAGGGTTAGCCACCTGGTGGTGAGTATGCAGTACAGATGAAGGTAGCGATAACTCTGTCTTTACTCTGTGTAAGGTTTGTCGGAATTAGACAGATTAGGATAATCGGGCATATTGTTAACTATCGAGGAGAGTATATTAAATAATATCTGTTTCAATGATTATTTGGCCAGAACGTTTGGAATTGGAAGGTTATGATATGTACAAATATTATACATAAAATATGTTATTGATACAGATAACGTTGATGGAAATTAGTTTATTCACATTTATCTACTGCAGGACACTAGAAAAGAAGAAAAGCACGTTTCTACTATCTTATCTCGTCTTGTTAACGATGTATTTAACCGACAAAAAGCATGTTTTGTTTTCAAAACCATGAACAGATAGTGTTTTGAAATTCATAGTTTTGTTCGATTGCCTGCTGAAGACATGAAGATACCCATTTTCAGTCGTCATAATAATTAGTGGCTTAAACGATCCTGCATTCAAAATTGCTTCTTTTCCATTGAGCGTGAATGTTCTTGTATATTTATGTTTGCATGAGGTCACAATAAGGTCCAGAACGTACGTGTTAAGGTCCTTATCTACAATAACAATGTGGTTGGGTTGTTTTGCATCAGTCTAATTAGCACTTTTGCATTGTTTAAGTTTTTGATAACGAAATTGGAATGAGATTCACATTATGCCCTTTGAGAAGATTTTTCATCACTGTTTTTTAGTTCTTTGGCCACGTTTACCCCCAGTACAGGATTTGAGACGTCACGATATACACGATGATTTGCATCTAGGAATTTTCCATAAGACAAACATATAATGTTAATCCTTAATACAACATTTGAAATATACATATAAATGATTAAAACGTGTAACGTTTTAGTTAAAGATTATTAGCGTTTTGCCCTTAAAGGGGCAGTAGCATATTTTTAGGGGGAATATAAGATGATGTCAGGAAAATGCAAATAAATGCTGTCAATTGAAAGACACTGTGCTGTAAACATTAAAAGGGTTAATTAGTGGTTATCATCAATGATTGCAAAATCATATTGGATAAATAGTGCTTTCCACAGCATTATGGCATTCAAATAAAATCTACTTAATGTAAAACCTAAATCAAGTAATAGTTTAAATCCTTTTTTCAACACCATGATTGAATTGTAATACATAAAATCAAACTAGATAGGGCATAAAATAACTGAACTGACATAATAATTAATAACGTATTTGCAGAAAATATATACATATGAATGAATGCAACTGCTTGAACGATGAGGTCAACCGAGTCAATTTGACATATGTAATACATCACAGCAAGATAAAACAAAATAACGTGCTTCATAAATTCATATTAGGTATGGAAATAAGAAATGAATAGATGTTATCGCTAAATGACAAATAACTACTCTCATAACCATCTACATGTATGTCCTTATATCGATATCCATGTTTATTCATGAGATAAACTGCATAAACCTTTCATGAAATTAGAGAGGGAAATATTCAATAGGTATGTTTAAAAAAATATGAGTAAACATATTGCTAGAAAAAAAATATTAAACATGTATGTAGTTCATAAGATCTCATGGTTTCGTAATGATTTGTCATGTTGATCGTTATATCAATAAAACTTTACAAATGTTTTTCGAATTTCCTCACAAAACATTACTAGAATTTAATTTACCAATTATTAGACAAATAGTTTTAATGCAATTACCACTGATAAATATATATATCTGATAATGTCATCCGTTAACTAAATGCTATCATTCGTAGGATTGTTCAGATATTTATGACATTTATATTTATTTCAGACTTTTATAGCAACTCCAATATTAAAACACACACGGACAATATATGTATCTCCACACAGACTCTACCCTATTATGACTTTAATGCAAACCATCTGAATAGAAAACTTGACTTAAAACAAGAATAATCCGCTGTGTCAAACAGTAAGCAGAAAGTAGTAGGTCCCTTTTCGTGTATAAATAGAATAGATGGATTTGACAATGCATCACTGATCATAATGTCTTTTAATAAGCAAGATAAGAAAATTCACCTTTAAAAAACTTTTAATGACAATTATTGAGAAGAAGGTTTTAATCGAATGATTTAGGAATTATTCTTAGATTCCTACGAGTTCGTTTAACGAAGGCCTGATTTAGGCAGTAGGAAATTTCCTCAAATTTACTGTAAAATCTGATAGTTAAGGTTTATCAGTTAACTTGAAAGAATGGAATTACTCACATTTTAACATCCAATATTGACTCAGGGGTTTTGGACGTATAATTCTCATTTGCGAGGGTTATGGTACGACATTGAACTGTTTTAACTATAAACACGTACTTACATCATCCTAAGTAATTTTCTTTATGCATATGAGGTTGTAAAGTGTCTTTATTTGGTTGAAGAAACATTGTCTGTCAAATGATTGTTACTGACAAGAATTCCAATGAGAGACTCAAATTGACCGTGTCTAATAAGGTTAATGAAAATGTAATAAGAATGTTTTATTGTCGCTAAGGGCAAATATCGGACAATAACCTAATCGACCAAGGGACTATCTAATATAAATGAATTATAATGACAAGCTTCAACAGCCTTGCATACAAGCTATTTCAGTCTACAAGCGTTGGGGAATTGTTCATTTAGATAAGGTTTTCTTTTTGGTAAGGTTATCGTTATATATTTTTTTTAAATAATATTGTGTAAAAAATGTTGCAATTGTGCCTTTATTCAATCTTGTGAAATAATGGCCTTGAAAAGCAATGAAGAGGAATGATGTTAGATAGTACTTCAAATGTGACAAAGTTCTACAAGCAATTAAACACACACATTCTGGCAGTAAGGCAATTATCTGACACTTAAATAAGACCTTTGGTTGTAGCAAAAGGGAATTGGTTTTTTTTCATTGTGTTCTTACACTATCATCAAAGCGTCTTAGATCTGGGTTGAGAGAAACCAAAGAGGTTCTAAAAATAGAGCCATTGGCTCTGTAGCTCATCAGGCTTCAACATCAACTACAATGTATGATGTAGAGTGTGGCCAATGTGATTCCCCCTTTGTAGAGGCCACAGGGTCACCAATCATAAAATTAAGTATATAGCAGTGTATAAAATAGATTGGAAATCTAGCCTGTCCTGAAAATTCATTGGTCAATTCCTTTGGGAAATGTAAGAAAAAAATTGAAAAGTTACCAGTCCTGACCAAAAAGTTACCAGTCCTGACCAAAAAGTAACCAGTCCTGGTAAAAAGTAACCAGTTCAAGGACTGGCTGGCGGGCAATATTTTAAACACTGTATATAGGCGACAAGTTTCAGTTTTCTAGGCCTTATACTTCAGGAGAAGATGAAAATAGATTTGAAGGACGTTCCTGTTGCCTTTATTATTATTATAAAGCTACAATTCATCATCCTCACTAGTCAAGGAGTCTGTACACAAAGTTTCAGCTTTCTAGGCCTTATGCTTCTGGAGAAGAAGATGAAAATAGGGTTTTAGGATGTGGCCCCTGTGGCCTTTATTAGGGGTCACAGGGCCACCAAAGCTACAATTTATAATCTTCACTGGTCAAGGAGTCTGTACACAAAGGTTCAGCTTTCTAGACCTCATGGTTCTGGAGAAGAAGATGAAAATAGGTTTTTAGGGCGTGGCATATGTGGCCCTTATTAGGGGTAACAGGGCGCCCAAAGCTACAATTTATAATCCTCACTAGCCAAGAGTCTGTACACAAAGTTTCAGCTTTCTAGGCCTTATGGTTCTGGAGAAGAAGTCGAAATTCCACAAACTATACGAACGGACGGATGGACGATCGGACGCCGGACACCATGCCATGCCATAAGCTCATCGGGCCTTACAGGCCAGATGAGCTAAAAAATCTGCTAGCTGTTACTAATATTTGCGTGGAAGTACAAGCATTATTTACCGCAAGAAGAAGCTGAGGACAAAGCTAAAAATTAACTTTGAAAAATTCTGTTTTTTAAGACAACTCCTAGGAGATTAACTAAGCAAAGTATTTTAGTTAAAAATAGATTACTTCAAGGATTGTGAGAAACAAGTATGATGAATTCTGGACTACCAATACAGACTTGTGAACAAACTACGGTACGCAGCTGTATGGATTATCATAAGCGGTTTTTTTTCAGGGTTTGAACAAGTCACATTTTTATTTTTCCAGATGATACATTTTTTGTTTATCTAAGTGTGTATGTCTTGGCCAAAATTATTTTTGAGGTTGCAAAAATGATTGACGACTGTAAAACTCGACCCCTGACCAATCTACCTATCTTCAATTTCCTACCAATGGGCTTACTTTTGGTTACAAAAGCATGGAAAACATGTGATTCACACAGTGAATAGATATGTTTCTTTTGATAAGTTCACCAAAATTATAACGATTGAGATTTATCAAGGATGAATCTAAGGGTGAACCCAGACAGTCATGGTGAAGATATGCATATATTATCTTCATATATACCGTGGGTTCAATTGAATTTGAAACACACACTCTCCTTTCCTCACACCGTGACACATGTAATTTGAGTTGTTCGCTGTCTGCCAATCGCTATGCTTTTCTTTCCCTTTTGTCGTTCATATATGGGGTTTTTTTTAAAGCAGCATTCACGTGTATCATAACTGGAATGTTGTTGACAATACATTAAAATCTGGCCCACTCTTTTTCTCTGGGAAGGTTTACATCACGTAAGGTAAGGTACCTCTGGCGTCCCTTTACTTCGTTGATTGGTAGTTTATGACATAAAGTGTGTTTTATATAGAGAACAAACATACATATAAATTAAATTCGACAATCCATATTGCGATTCACAAATCCATCTACGTTATAATATACATTCTGACCACTACTAATTTAGTAAGCATACTTTGTTTCGGTAGCTTCATGCATTGAAATACATGTACAAGAATACAAAGAAAATAATTCAATTTTTTAGCGAATCACTAAAAAGCACATACTGCACTGACATTAACAATTTGCAATAAGCTTCACAGTGAGGAAACTTGATAGCTTGTTTGGCCCTGTGAGAACTTGTTTCAGCTTGTTAGAGTCTGTTCTAGAATCTGATAATAGGTTGTCATCATGAATCAGGAATAACTTCCTAATTGTACTTGATGCAGGATGTTGCAAGAAGCCTGTCTCCTTTTACAATAACACCTTCTTAATGGCTGAAACAAACATTTATATCTCTTGTAATGAATATCGAGTGTGGCTTTTGCCATTTATAGTTGATAAATGAGATATAACAGTATTTATTTATGCTTTCCATGTATTGTTTAACATGTGGGTGTTTTTTTCTATTTCTGTAAAACCTAAGCCATCGTTAAACATTTTGTCCTAAGAATAATGCAATTTGATCCGACGAGCGGAAGTGAAGTCAATATTCCTCAGACAAAATGTATTATCATCTAGATCCCCGGGTAATAAATATCAGGAATGTTCTCTGAAACATATACATGCCTTGAACTGACAAAAAGAAAAACGTTTTTCCGTTTCCAAAATAAGTTATCCTTGAAGAGTAGACAAAGATAGTTCACAGAAAAAAGTTTCCTTTGATAGCATTGTTTCTTAATATTCCCTTTTTAACCAACCAATAAAGTCATTTACTGTAAGGAAAATAATCAATCAGTCAATCATTATTTCAATACTTTGAAGTCCCTATATACAACTTTCTTAACATCATTGCTTGGACAAACTGAAATATTTGTGATAACATGATCATTTAGAAAATTCAATAATTAAGAAAACTTATCAACTTTTATATCAACAAAATACACGGATATAGCGAACACGGATATAGCAAACACTCGGATATAGCGAACAAATTTTCAAGTCCCATCCCTATATAATATCATTAAAACTATATGCGTATAGCGAACACCGGATATAGCGAACTAAGTTCTTTGGTCCCTTGGAGTTCGTTATATCCGAGTTCTACTGTAGTATTCTTTTATGTACTTTTTGCGTATAGCATCATAAGCTGAACATACTAGGAGGCAATGATATTAGTCTTTTACAATATACCTGTTACAACATTTAGATATTCTGTCTTCTCTTTTGATGATTATATACGTTCCCTTTCCCTTCGCCATGTATATAGAAGAGACCTGTTTAACTGTCGAACTGTCGCAGAGTTGGATGCAGCACTGCATAAGGAGTGACAGCAGATTCCTCAACAACTCCTACAGAGACTGATACGTACCATGCTGAGGAAGGTCAATCAAGTCATCAAAGCACAAGGGTCATTCACTCTCTAATGACTAAACACTGATTTACAGTATTCTTAAGGCCGCAATGTTACTTTTTAAAACAGTCTCATTCTGTTTTAACGACCGATATGACAGCTAGGACAATAGTTGTTTTCATTGGACGACTGCTGAAAAACACACTGTTTAGAATTTATTCTTCAGAGTCGGTAAAATGTAAAACCATCTACTTATTGTTGTCAAGTTTGTCAAGTCGACAAACCCCTTTTACCACTCTGTAATCTGGAATACATGTAAGTTACGAGTATATGTTTAACTTTAGCCTAAATTCTGCAGGCGCAAAACTTTTTGTTGCATTTACAAGACGTCTTATACATCTGACTTACAGCAGATAGTAATCACCAAATCAAAACAAATGCCCATATGTCTCCTTTGATGACCATTCTAGAATTTGGTGATGAAGAATGATGAATACAATACTAGGGATATACAACTTCTTTATTCAGTGTTGGCTACGTTTCAACAAAGATACTAATGTTGTCGTCATTACTTCATTACTTCAACAATAGTGTCAAAGTCAAATGTCACCAACTCTCAATAATGAACTTGCATATCTATCACAATTCTAAATGCTTCAATTAATAATTTTCGTTATTCAAACTTATGGCTATGAACATGACAGTTGTTTCGCAGTCCATGGTATGCAGATTTCCCCAGAAATCCTTGCCGTCTGATCTACATGCGAAGATTGTCAGAACACCATGATATTTACAGGTTGCCTGTAACAGCAGTTTGTAAATCAGTCTGTTCAAGCAATTTACATGAGAAACGATAACAAGTGACATGTTGGATTGGGAGTTTATAGAGAATACTAAACGACGTCCCGTTTCATAACATATTTATGAAACGAGTGAATGGGTTGGCATTTAACGAGTGAAAGCCTATACCATTCACGAGTTTCATAAAAATGTTATGAAACGAGACCGAGTTTAGTATCTTATTTATTACTTGCTTAATAACATCGTAAAAAATACAAAGAAAGTCACCAACATGACTGTCGCAGCTGGCCCGCTGACATTATGACGTCATACTTAACAATTGTGACGTCATCATTACGTCACGTCATTCGGTCAGCGCGCGATGTTATGACACATAGTGTTATAACATGGTTGATTTATTAAACAGCAATATCTTCAACGGGAGAGTAATAATATAGTTTATAGTATAGGGCAAGTGTAGAGTGAGGAGGTCATAGATTGACCGATTGGAGCATCAAGGCAACAATATCAATATTATTATTATCAAAGTTTTATGGTGATAAGAAACGATGTACAGCGTAATGTCTTGTTTGAATCAAACACATCTGTCACTGAATACCAGTTACTTGGTCATATGCAATTGGGAAACAATACAACTATGGGAATTTTGAGCATCAAGATTCTATCAAAATATAATATAACAAAATCAGAAACGTAAACACATCTGTAAAAGTAATTTCCAATTGCAATGACTCTTAGTAAATAAAGAAAAGCAGTAGAAATTTGAATTAAAGTAGGTATATTATAGCAACCTATCTCCAAAGCACAGAACTGAAAGTTGTATTTGACATAACCGGTTTTGTGCTTCAGACATTCAACTTCAATGATTAAAATGACAAAAGAACTGTTACTTATTTGGGTCTGTTTATTGAAAACACTTTGTCAAAAGCAGAACTATAGCGATTTCTCTGAAGTTGGTATCTGTGGACAGTTTTTATCAATTTTCCGGGGTCACCACAGTTTTTTGGTCCTACTTTTACTAATTTAAAGGTATTTCTTTCCACAAAGGTAATGATTGTGATGGATTATAAGAACTGAGATGTTTGACTTTCCCTTAAAGTAAAGTCACGTGATTTCACCAATATGTTCCAAAATGCTTTGAATTTATTCAAATTACAACTTAAAAAAACGTTCTAGGGAAAAGGCGCTGTAAGTGCAATGTGCAACTGATATCTCTCATGATTTCAGTCAAAAAGGGATAAAATTCTTTTGCCAATGAAATTATTACATACTGACAATAGAGAAACTTATTAGTCTTCAAGTTACTGAGACTATTGTTAGCTCAATCTGTATCTGTTGAATGTTTACAGAGATTATCGTAATAAGATATTAAGTGATTGATGCTTATGTTTGTTTGGAGCATGTCCATTTTTAATATTACATGATAAATGCTAATAAACTGAGAGCTGGCATTGGTTCAGAGGTCATAAACTATCATTTTGATTTGTTTGGTTGAGGGGAAGAATATGTTTGTTTCTGTCATTCCAACAGTAAAAAATTTGAGTTTCGGGAGCCAGACCGCAGGGCTTGTTTATCTTATTGTTCTGTCTAACTGAGACGATTTAGATAAACTCAATTAAATGATATGTGTTTTAAAAGCGTCATCAATCATATCATTAAACCTGATATTCGTTGATAAGATAAAATCTGTGTGAGGCAGTGCAAGTTGGTGAAATACATAGGCCCTTTGTGTGTTGGCATTGTGACTATATAATGTTTTGTATACTATGTGCGTATACATATTCATCATCCAAAATGTGCTCCACAGGAGATGCTAGTGGAAAACCAAGCTATACCTCCTCGGGATATCGTTGTGGCAGTAAAGTTTGAACAATGCCCGGTAATCACCAAATATATTACATCACAAACCATTTGCATCATCAAGTTATGCAGTTATACTGGTGTGATGCCTTGTGGTGATGGTATGAATCATTTCGACGTCCAGTATTATGATGTCATAAACATATAATGACATCACCGCTTTGAGTTTTAGTTTAGATGAGATGTCCATTTGTGATGATTAATCGGCAAGCATCAGATATGTATTTCTTATATCAACTAGTGTTGA
Organism: Steromphala cineraria; assembly: GCA_916613615.1. Lineage (NCBI taxonomy): Eukaryota > Metazoa > Mollusca > Gastropoda > Trochida > Trochidae > Steromphala > Steromphala cineraria. Next base: position 79,468,215 of record OU744721.1, read on the forward strand.
TATATTTGATATCGGAAGACACTTGGGTGAGATTCTATGTATATAGTGTCTATGTTGGCATTGTTTGTATATTTTGCTACCATTGTGTTTATTGTTTGAAGGAAATACAATTGCTTCTGTAGGTAATGGGTGTATACATCTGAATATTAATGCACTTCATAATTTACCTTAATTTGTGAGTTGTATGTATCTACAATTCCGATTAATTGATACATTAAGCTATGCTATGTAATACAATGTGTTGTTCTATAGAAATGTGGCTTCTGCTGCCAAGTAAGTCTGTTAATAGTTTTAATTTAATGTACAGTCAAACGTTAAAGCTACTTGGTAGTAATGATTAATGGAGTTTTCAAGCTTTCTCGTCTTCGGATTCAAACTAATATCTTTTTATTCATGTTCATTATAAAAAAATAGTCACAGAATGTATAGCAATTATGGAGCCTCACAACGCATATGACAGATAGTTTTATACAACCAGTCAAAACGAGCATATCAATGCCATCAGTGATTGACGGTAGGACAGTGGTTGCTTTGATTTGCGCCCACACCGCCCCTCATAACAAGAATGTTATTCTATTACCAGTCGGAATTGCCCAGTGGGAAGCGATTAACAAATTTTATAAGTATCAGAAAACCCCAGCCTTTCTAAGGTAATCACGTCTGAATGAATTTATCGCTATCATATATGTTCAGATGTGCTGGAAAGGTTGCAAATTATCACTTTCTATCAAAGATATTGGTGTGAGAAATGTTATATAGTATAAGTGTCATTGTTCAAGTAGACAAATAAACTAAAATTGCAAGGTTCAGTTTTGCAAGTATACAATTTTATAACCGACTTTTCACAGAGACAAAATAAAGGTTGAATTATTCTCACAACAGAAGTTGCACATGAAACCTTTTTTTTATTGATTGAAGGCCGAATAAAACACAAATACTCAAATCAGGCTTTTAAATTCCAGTTTCGGGCAATATTCATTTTTGTCCTTGATTGCATTAGTATATACATTTGTACCATGTTCATTGTATGGTAATACCTAAGTTGACTTATATGATTGAAACAAGACTCAAGCTATAGGTCTTATAAGGTCAAACTGAGCTTGTGTAACAATCTTGTTCCCTTCTAAATTATAATACTTGACAAAGGGCCATTAACTTACACAGGCATGGATACAATTGAATGAATTCGAGTAGTGACAGATTAGTTACAGTATTTACTTTGATTAAAATGTTCATGTTTAAAACTAAATCTTATGAAATAAATGTTTCCACACATGTTTTCCATCTGTCATCCTCATCCATGTAGCATATATGGTTGGTGATTGTGCAGAGTGTTTCTTTAAGAGTAAATCACCTAATCGTGACAATTAAGTTTCTGAATTTGGTTGTATAGGTGATTTATTCTGTCGTAAAATTAAATTTGAAGGATGATCAAGGTTCATATAAATATTGGTGTTAGTTGGTCCACAGTAGTAATTATAACCAACAGACATGGCTACATGCAGCTGGCAACTGTTGACAGATACAAAATGATCACTTGTATTTGAGTGTCTTTCAAGTGACACTCTCTACAACTCATGATTTAATTCATTGCAAGTGGGACATGTTGAAGAAAACCTCGGAAAAGTCTATTTACTGACTGCCATAATGTCCCATCAATGTCATTATTGATTTCGTGCATCAACTGTTTACTGCATTGATTAATGTTCATTATATATCATAATAAGGTTTTGGCATTGATAAACAAACAGTGTATATCGGGTTAATGGCACCGGATCAAGAAAGTGTTAAATCTGAGACACAAGGACTGACCACAAGTCACAGACCATTACTTGTTGACCGGTCAAGATCGCATTTCTGGACATTTTGGTGACCAACTGGCTAGCGTTTCCAGCCTGATTGTGTACACTGTGATGTTTTCATTGAAATATTCAATAACCAACTTTAATTCATGATATGGTCTTGAGTACTGAGTAAGCACGATATCAACTCATTCCTTGAATACGATATTGTTTGTTCTTTATCCACAGGTGATTGTATGTAATTAAATCTGTTCTGTGAAATGAAATCCAATTACCCTTATGGTGGTATCAAAGTACATGACACTTTTATCAACAATTTCATGTTGTATATGTTATGACAGACTGAGACATTTAACTACTAACAGTGTTTTATGACCACTCTCAAGCTCTGGATCCGGGCGTTATTTATTCAAAAGAATTCGTACAACAGCCAATGCAATAAATGTTATTGACCAACAGAACTTGCAGATTTGTATAACCACTTCATACTATTGTAGTCAGAACCTAAGTTTTGGACTCATATAATTCGTACTCTAACGCATTCCCTCTGGAAGATATTCATACTTAACAGATGTTACTCTTGTGACGTTAAAGGTCACACACTCAGAGCCTCGTTTACAATTAAGATTTCATGCAAATTTATCATTTCTATGAAAAGTATTACAACTTAATGTATTTGGAATTGCTAAATTTAAATTTTTCATCACCTTTTCACATTTAAATTCAGTCATTGTTATTCTAAATAGAAAATACAGCACTAAGTAGTTTCAAAACATGTCATTTTGTTATGGATTGCCTTGCATTACACATACCACCAGGGATTAACACTGCAATGGGGCTATGTCTCGAATTGGTTTGTAACCTTTTTTTCTAAGATTAAATGATTCATTCAAAGTATTCAAAAATGATCAAAAGCATCACCGATCAATAAATCAATCCACAATTTCCAGTAGCCGCTTGATTTTACTGGTATTTTCATCAGCTGTTCACACGGAAATGAAGGAAATGTATTACTGGTGAATTATGTAACATGTCAGGATCAAATTACCTTAGGTCCTCATGCCAATTAAAATCAGATTACATTAAGCACTCACCCAAGGGAAGTTATTTACAGCGATTTCTGATCCAAAAAGCTAATTTTTTCATTTTGATTTATTTCAAAAATGAAATTAGCCAATGACCTGAAATACAACTGAATTCTATTTTTCTGTTGATCGTAGAATTTAAGATATAGAAGGTCTCATCCTTGAATATATATATTTGTGTAAAAATTTGAGGAACCTCTTACAGAAAACATAAACAATAGCTCTGCAATAGCACATACAACCTGTTTAAAAATATTTCTTTTTCATAAATTTTAAATCAAGAAGTAAAATGAAATACAAACTGTTCATATTTGTAGTGGCAAAGTGTTTTGTTACTAATATTGAATTATTACTCTTGCTCAATTCAGATCAATAATTGATTTTGTAAATATGAAACGAGACGCGTTACTAATCTGGCAGAATACCAACTGTGTGATTATTGTTGTTGGTCTGCTCTCCCCACACTTTAGGGTAAGTTGAGCGTGAATATCCTTACTCTTGAGTTGAGTGCACTCTGTAACTGCACTAAATGGCCTGACCCTACAACTGAGTGCTCTCAGTGAGTTCAGACGATGACCCAGCAATTAACGATATTTGGTTGTTGCAAGGACGATCCAAACAATACCCGATAGTTGCTTAAACTTACTGCAAAGAAATATAACTAAATTTAGCAAGAAATATTTGACAACTAAGAAATTTCAGGATTGATTGACATTGTTGGTTGTTATGTATGAAATAATTTGTTTAATTTTTCTAGGAAAATGCAATGCCATTTATCGTTCTTCTCTGTTTGACAGGAAATTATTTTCTTAATAACTAACAATTAAGGATATACATCTGAAGCATTCTACATATGAATGTTGCAAAACATTGTTAAGCAGCTGTTCGGCAGAAATTCTAAATTTTAAAAAAGGCTATAGTTCTATGGATTCTGCGATCAAGCAGAACATTGATAAAACATGAAGACCTGAGATATTATTATCAATCTATTTTAATGTTGTTTTCCTCGGTTGGACATTGCTTTAAATAGCAAGAAGCCAAAAATGTATTATTTATATATATACAAGTTAAAATGTGTCGATATAACTCCAATAAACAGCACATTTTACATGAAAATGCATTTATAGTTCGGTGCATTCTGTGGTTTGAGTAGGCATTAACTCTGCTGTGGCATGTCAGTGTAATGCATTGCACTCAGCAAGATCTCGTCTATATTGGCATAGTGATGAAACTGTCAACCATACCACAACATCTTCCTTTTAAGTGCTCTCAATTGCCTGTTAATCATGAATTTAAAGATATATCTGTGTGGATTATATGCTATCAAGAAACATTCAGAATAGAGTTGTTTCTGAAACATTATATTTTCTTCTACCTGATATTACTTATTCTTTCATATTTATTACACGCTTATTGCATTAAAATGTATACTCAAGATACGAAGTACTGTATTGATAATGCCTGTGACATTTGTTTATCAATGTTAGTAAATGACTATTTTAATAATTGGGTTACCAAAGTTTTATAGCATACCGAGAACCGCAATACGAAAAGTTTTACCTTTCAAATGCTACAGCGTCATAGTTCCCTATCGAAGTGATGTGATGTGATGTAATGATGTTAGATAGTACTTCAAATGTGACAAAGTTCTACAAGCAATTAAACACACACATTCTGGCAGTAAGGCAATTATCTGACACTTAAATAAGACCTTTGGTTGTAGCAAAAGGATATTGGGTTTGTTCATCGTGTTCTTACACTATCATCAAAGCGTCTTTGATCTGGGTTGAGAGAAACCAAAGAGGTTCTAAAAAACTGCTAGCTGTGACTAATATTTGCAAGGAAGTACAAGCATTATTTACCTCAAGTAGAAGCTGAGGAGAAAGCTAAAATTTAACTTTGCAAAATTCTCTTTTTTAGACAACTCCTAGGAGATTAATGCCTGCACGCCTTTAACTTAGCAAAGTATTTAAGTTAAAAATAGATTACTTCAAGTATTGTGAAAAAAAAACAAGTATGATGAATTCTGGACTACCGTTACAGACTTGTGAACAAACTACGGTACGCAGCTGTATGGATTATCATAAGAGTGTGTTTTTTTCAGGGTTTGAACAAGTCACATTTTACCAGATGATACATTTTTTGTTTATCTAAGTGTGTAGGTCTTGGCCAAAATCATTCTCGAGGTTGCAAAAATGATTGACGACTGTAAAACTCGACCCCTGACCTATCTACCTATCTTCCATTTCCTACCAATGGGCTTACTTTTGGTTACATAAAGCATGTAAAACATGTGATTCACACAGTGAATAGATGTGTTTCTTTTGATTAGTTCACCAAAATTATAACGATTGAGATTTATCAAGGATGAATCTAAGGGTGAATCCAGACAGTCATGGTGAAGATATGCATATATTATCCTCATATATACCGTGAGTTCAATTGAATTTGAAACACACACTCTCCTTTTCTCACACCGTGACACATGTAATTTGAGTTGTTCGCTGTCTGTCAATCGCTATGCTTTTCTTTCCCTTTTGTCGTTCATATATGGGTTTTTTAAAGCAGCATTCACGTGTATCATAACTGGAATGTTGTTGATAATACATTAAAATCTGGCCTCTTTTTCTCTGGGAAGGTTTACATCACGTAAGGTAAGGTACCTCTGGCGTCCCTTTACTTCGTTGACTGGTAGTTTATGACATAAAGTGTGTTTTATATAAAGAACAAACATACATATAAATTAAATTCGACAATACATATTGCGTTTCACAAATCCATCTACGTTATAATATACATTCTGACCACTACTAATTTAGTAAGCATACTTTGTTTCGCTAGCTTCTTGCATTGAAATACATGTACAAGAATACAAAGAAAATAATTCAATTTCGTAGTGAATCATTAAAAAAGCACATACTGCACTGACATTAACAATTTGCAATAAGCTTCACAGTGAGGAAACTTGATAGCTTGTTAGGCCCTGTGAGAACTTGTTTCAGCTTGTTAGAGTCTGTTCTAGAATCTGATAATAGGTTGTCATCATGGATCAGGAATAACTTCGTAATTGTACTTGATGCAGGAAGTTGGAAGAATCCTGACTCCTCTTACAATAACACCTTCTTAATGACTGAAACAAACATTTATTTCTCTTGTAATGAATATCAAGTGTTGCTTTTGCCATTTATAGTTGATAAATGAGATATAACAGTATTTATTTATTCTTTCCATGTATTGTTTAACATGTGGGTGTTTTTTTCTATTTCTGTAAAACCTAAACCACCGTTAAACATTTGGTCCTAAGAATAATGCAATTTGATCTGACGAGCGGAAGTTAAGTCAATATTACTCAGACAAAATCTATTATCATCTAGTTCCCCGGGTAATAAATTTCAGGAATGTTCTCGGAAACATATACATGCCTTTAACTGACAGAAAGAAAAAAGTTTCTTTCCGTTTACAAAATAATTTATCCTTGAAGAGTAGACAAACATAGTTCACAGAAAAAAAGTTTCCTTTGACAGCATTGTTTCTTAATATTCCCTTTTTAACCAACCAATAAAGTCATATACCGTAAAGAAAATAATCAATCAGTCAATCATTATTTCAATGCTATGAAGTCCCTATAAACAACTTTCTTAACATCATTGCTTGGACACATGAAATATTTTGGATAACATGATCATTTAGAAAAATCAATAATTAAGAAAACTTATCAACTTTTCAACAAAATAGTATTCTTTTATGTACTTTTTGCGTAGAGCGTCATAAGCTGAACATACTAGGAGGCAATAATATTAGTCTTTTACAATATACCTGTTACAACATTTACATATTATGTCTTCTCTTTTGGTGATTATAAACGTTCCCTTTCCCTTCGCCATATATATAAAAGAGACCCTCCTGTTCAAACTGTCCCAGAGTTGGATGCAGCACTGCATCAGGAGTGGCAGCTGCTTCCTCAACAAGTCCTACAGAGACTGAAACGTACCATACCGAGAGGGTCAATCCTGTCATCAATGCACAAGGGTCATTCACTCTCTATTGACTGAACACTGATTTACAGTATTCTTAAGGTCGCAATGTTACTTTTTGAGACAGTCTAATTCTGTTTTAACGACCGATATGACAGCTAGGACAACAGTTGTTTTCATTGCACAATTGGTGAAAACCACTCTGTTTAGAATTTAGTCTTCAGAGTCAGTAAAATGTAAAACCATCTACTTATTTTTGTCAATTTTGTCAAGTCGACAATCCCCTTTTACCACTCTATAATCTGGAATACATGTTAGTTACGAGTATATGTTATACTTGAGCCTAAATTCTGATGGCACATAACTTTTTGTTCTGATTACATTTCCAAGACGTCTTATACATAATGACTTATAGCAGATAGAGTTCACCAATCAAAACAAATATACTGTAAATCAACAAATTAACGCGTGTATTAATTAACGCGAATGCCGTCCACCAAACACAAATGCGTGTACTAATTAACGCGAGCAGGCGATAATTAGTGTTTACAAAATCACCTCCCAATTTACTGGTATTATCAGGATTAGTCACTAGTCGCATGGGTGCACAACCAGGGATGCAGAAATCGGTCTATTTGCCGGAGAATTTGAACGTCATGTTTTTTCAGGTATGTAGATTACTAGCATGTGCAGCGATGGCCGCCATTTTGAATATTTAATGATCGCATTGAAAATTGTTAACGTAACTGAACATCATATAAGGCTTAATTACGTGATAGAATATAATGATACTATATGTTCATCATAAACATTAGTAATGGGAATGTTTTTGATAAAAATTATTATCGTAATTGAAAAACTTGAGTCACGTGTTCTAGTTTTCTAAGAAAATGTAATCTCGAACCATAGCGCATTTTTCCACGTGTTGTAGTTTTCTAGGAAAACCCATGGATCTGTCGGTCAATGGCGAGTTGAAAGCAATCATGAAAGAACAATTCACTGAGTGGTACGCAGACAAAGTGGCAGCCAATCTACAGTCAAAGGATACCGACAAAGGTGTTGATCTGCACTAGGTGATTACGTCTTGACTAGTAGTTGTACTACTCCCCCAATGATATGCTCGGCTGAGTTTAAACAAAGACTGACTGGTAACTAACAGTGCTCAAACGTTCATTGACACGTGTCATCCCACTAAAGATTAACGAATGAATGAAATGTTGAAATGCTTGTTTATTGTTATTTTGTCTCTTTTTATCATATGGAATTATTCAATAAAGCTACATAGATTGATTATTTTGTGTTTGTTGAATTTTATGTCATGTTTAGTGTACAAAAGCGTTTATAAAACGCGCGACTTATTATCGCGCCTTGGTGTCTGACGCGTTTTTCGCGTTAATAAATCGCTCGCGTTAATTTGTTGATTTACAGTATATAATTTGGTGATGAAGAATGATGAATACAATACTAGGGATATACAACTTCTTTATTCAGTTTTGGCTACGTTTCAACAAAGATACTAATGTTGTCTTCATTACTTCATTACTTCATTACTTCATTACTTCAACAATAGTGTCAAAGTCGAAATGTTGCCAACTCTCAATAATGAACTTGCATATCCATCACAATTCTAAATGCTTCAATTAATAATTTTCGTAATTCAAACTTATGGCTATGAACATGACAGTTGTTTCGCAGTCCATGGTATGCAGATTTCCCACCAGAAATCCTTGACGTCTGATCTACATGCGAAGATTGTCAGAACACCATGATATTTACACGTTAACAGCAGTTTGTAAATCAGTCTGAACAAGCAATTAGCATGAGAAACGAGAACAAATGACATGTTGGATTGGGAGTTTATAGTTTATAGTATAGGGCCAGTATAGAGTGAGGAGGTCATAGATTGACCGGTTGGAGCATCCAGTCAACAAAATCAATATTATTATTATCAAAGTGTTATGGTGATAAGAAACCATGTACAGTGTAATGTCTTGTTTGAATCAAACTTCTGTCACTGAATACCAGCTACTTGGTCATATGCAATTGGGAAACAATACAACTATGGGAATTCTGAGCATCAAGATTCTATCAAAATATAATATAACAAAAGCAAAAACGTAAACACATCTGTAAAAGTAATTTCCAATTGCAATGACTCTTAGTAAATAAAGAAAAGCAGTAGAAATTTGAATTAAAGTAGGTATATTATAGCAACCTATCTCCAAAGCACAGAACTGAAAGTTGTATTTGACATAACCGGTCTTGTGCTTCAGACATTCAACTTCAATGATTAAAGTGACAAAAGAACTGTTACTTATTTGGGTCTGTTTATTGAAAACACATTGTCAAAAGCAGAACTATAGCGATTTCTCTGAAGTTGGTATCTGTGGACAGTTTTTATCAATTTTCCGGGGTCACCACGGTTTTTTGGTCCTACTTTTACTAATTTTAAGGTATTTCTTTCCACAAAGGTAATGATTGTGATGGATTATAAGAACTGAGTTGTTTGACTAACCTTTAATTGATATCTCTCATGATTTCAGTCAAAAAGGGATAACATTATTTTGCCAATGAAATTATAACATACTGACAATAGAGAAACTTATTTGTCTTCAAGGTTACTGAGACTATTGTTAGCTGAATCCGTATCTGTTGAATGTTTACAGATATTATCGTAATAAGATAATAAGTGATTGATGCTTATGTTTGTTTAGAGCATGTCCCTTTTTAAATATTACATGATAAATGCTAATAAACTGAGAGCTGGCATTGGTTTTACAGCTATGTTCAGAGGTCATAAACTATCATTTTGATTTGTTTAGTTGAGGGGAAGAATATGTTTGTTTCTGTCATTCCAACGGTAAAAAAAATTGAGTTTCGGGAGCCAGACTGCAGGGCTTGTTAATCTTATTGTTCTGTCTAACTGAGACGATTTAGATAAACTCACTTAAATGATATGTGTTTTAAAAGCGTCATCAATCATATCATTAAACCTGACATTCGTTGATAAGATAAAATCTGTGTGAGGCAGTGCAAGTTGGTGAAATACATAGGCCCTTTGTGTGTTGGCATTGTGACTATATAATGTTTTGTATACTATGTGCGTATACATATTCATCATCCAAAATGTGCTCCACAGGAGATGCTAGTGGAAAACCAAGATATATCTCCTCCGAATATCGTTGTGGCAGTAGAGTTTGAACAATGCCCGGTAATCACCAAATATATTACATCACAAACCATTTGCATCATCAAGTTATGCAGTTATACTGGTATGATGCCTTGTGGTGATGGTATGAATCATTTCGACGTCCAGTATTATGATGTCATAAACATATTATGACATCACCGCTTTGAGTTTTAGTTTAGATGAGATGTCCATTTGTGATGATTAATCGGCAAGCATCAGATATATATTTCTTTTATCAACTAGTGTTGATATATTTGATATCGGAAGACACTTGGGTGAAATGCTCTATATGTAGTGTCTATGTTGGCTTTGTTTGTATATTTTGCTACCATTGTGTTTATTGTTTGAAGGAAATACAATTGTAGGTGTTGCTATACATCTGAATATTAATGCACTTCATAATTTACCTTAATTTGTGAGTTGTATGTATCTACAATTCCGATTAATTGATACATTAAGCTATGTTATGTAATACAATGTGTTGTTCTATAGAAATGTGGCTTCTGCTGCCAAGTAAGTCTGTTAATAGTTTTAATTTAATGTACAGTCAAACGTTAAAGCTACTTGGTAGTAATGATTAATGGAGTTTTCAAGCTTTCTCGTCTTCAGATTCAAACTTATATCTTTTTATTCATGTTCATTATAAAAAAAATAGTCACAGAATGTATAGGAATTATGGAGCATCACTACGCATATGACAGATAGTATTATACAACCAGTCATAGCGAGCATTTCAATGCCATCGATGATTGACGGTAGGACAATGGTTGCTTTGATTTGCGCCCAAAACTCTCACCATAATAAGGTTGTTATTCTATTACCAGTCGGAATTGCCAAGTGGGAAGCGATTAACACATTTTATTAGTATCAGAAAACCCCAGCCTTTCTAAGGTAATCACGTCTGAATGAATTTATCGCTATCATATATGTTCAGATGTGCTGGAAGGTTGCAAATTATCACTTTCTATCCAAGATATTGGTGTGAGAAATGTTATATAGCATAAGTGTCATTGTTCACGTAGACAAATAAGCTAAAATTGCAAGGTTCAGTTTTGCAAGAATACAATTTTATAACCGACTTTTCACAGAGACAAAATCAAGGTTGAATTATTCTCACAACAGAAGTTGCACATGAAAGCATTTCTTATTGATTGAAGGCCGAATAAAACACAAATACTCAAATCAGGCTCTTAAATTCCAGTTTCAGACAATATTCATTTTTTGTCCTTGATTGCATTAGTACATGTATATACCATGTTCATTATATGGTAATACCTAAGTTGACTTATATGATTGAAACAAGACTCAAGTTAGGTCTTATAAGGTCAAACTGAGCTTAAGTAACAATCTTGGTCCCCTTCTAAATAATAATACTTGACAAAGTGCCATTAACTTACACAGGCATGAATACAATTGAATGAATTCAAGAAGTGACAAATTAGTTACAGTATTTACTTTGATTAAAAATGTTCATGCTTAAAACTTATCTTATCATCTTATGAAATAAATGTTTCCACACATGTTTTCCATCTGTCATCCGCATCCATGTAGCATATATGGTTGGTGATTGTGCAGAGTGTTTCTTAAAGAAAATCCCCTAATCGTGACAATTAAGTTTCTGAACTTGGTTGTATAGGAGATTTATTCTGTCGTAAAATTAAATTTGAAGGATGATCAAGGTTCATATAAATATTGGTGTTAGTTGGTCCACAGTAGTAATTAGAACCAACAGACATGGCAACATGCAGCTGGCAACTGTTGACAGATACAAAATGATCACTTGCATTTGAGTGCCTATCAATTGACACTCTTTACAATTCATGACTTAATTCATTGCAAGTGGGACATGTTGAAGAAAACCTCTGAAAAGTCTATTTACTGACTGCCATAATGTCCGATCAATGTCATTATTGATTTCTTGCATCAACTGTTTACTGCATTGATTAATGTTCATTATATATCATAATAAGGTTTTGGCATTGGTAGACAAACAGTGTATATCGGGTTGATGGCACCGGATCAAGAAACAAGGACACAAGGACTGACCACAAGTCACAGACCATTACTTGTTGACCGGTCAAGATCGCATTTCTGGACATTTTGTTGACCAACTGGCTAGCGTTTCCAGCCTGATTGTGTACACTGTGATGTTTTCATTGAAATATTCAATAACCAACTTTAAATCATGTTATGGTCTTGAGTACTGAGTCAGCACGATATCAACTCATTCCTTGAATACGATATTGTTTGTTCTTTATCCACAGGCGATTGTATGTAATTAAATCTGTTCTGTGAAATGAAATGAAATTACCCTTATGGTGGTATCAAAGTACATGACACTTTTATCAACAATTTCATGTTGTATATGTTATGACAGACTGAGACATTTAACTACTAACAGTGTTTTATGACCATTCTCAAGCTCTGGATCCGGGCGTTATTTATTCAAAAGAATTCGTACAACAGCCAATGCAATAATATGTTATTGACCATCAGTATTTGCAGATTTGTATCACCACTTCATTCTATTGTAGTCAGAACCTAAGTTTTGGACTCATATAATTTGGTCTCTAACGCATTCCCTTCGGAAGAAATTCATACTGAACAGATGCTACTCTTGTGGTGTTAAAGGTCACACACTCAGAGCTTCGTTTACAATCATGATTTCATGCAAATTTATCATTTCTATGAAAAATATTACAACTTAATGTATTTGGAATTGCTAAATTTAAATTTTTCATCACCTTTTCCCATTTAAATTCAGTCATTGTTATTCTAAATTGAAAATACAGCACTAAGTAGTTTCAAAACATGTCATTTTGTTATGGATTGCCTTGCATTACACATACCACCAGGGATTATTACTGCAATGGGGCTACGTCTCGAATTGGTTTGTACAATGTAACCTTTTTTTCTAAGATTAAATGATTCATTCAAAGTTTTCAAAAATTATCAAAAGCATCACCAATCAATAAATCAATCCACAATATCCAGGAGCCGCTTGATTGAAATTTTGCATTAATTTACTGCTATTTTCATGAGCTGTTCACACAGAATTCTGAAACAGCCAATGCAATAACATTTTATTAACCAACTGTATATGCAGATTGGAATCACCATTACATTTTTATTGTAGTCAGTGTTGGACTCATATAATTCGTACTCTAACGCATTCCCTCTGGAAGATATTTATACTTAACAGATGTTACTCTTGTGACGTTAAAGGTCACACACTCAGAGCTTCATTTACAATTAAGATTTCATGCAAATTTATCATTTCTATGAAAAGTATTACAACTTAATGTATTTGGAATTGCTAAATTTAAATTTTTCATCACCTTTTCTCATTTAAATCCAGTCATTGTTATTCTAAAATACAGCACTAAGTAGTTTCAAACATGTCATTTTGTTATGGAATGCCTTGCATTACAAATACCACCAGGGATTAACTAGATGCAATGGGGCTACGTCTCGAAATGGTTTGTAACCTTTTTTTCTAAGATTAAATGATTCATTCAAAGTATTCAAAAATGATCAAAAGCATCACCGATCAATAAATCAATCCACAATTTCCAGGAGCCGCTTGATGAAAAACTTTCCTGATTTTACCGGTATTTTCATCAGCTGTTCACACGGAAGTGAAGGAAATTTATTACTGATGAATTATGTAACATGTCAGGATCAAATTACCCTAGGTCCTCATGCCAATTAAAATCAGATTACATTAAACACTCAACCACAGAATGTCATTCACAGCGATTTATGATCCAGCAAGCTTAAATTTTTCATTTTGATTTTTTTCAAAATGCAATTATCCAATGACCTGAAATAAATTTAAATTCTATTTTTTCTCTGATCGTACGTTTCAAGATATAGAAGGTTTCATCCTGGAATATATATTTATGTAAAAACTTGAGGAACCTTTACAGAAAACATATACAATAGCTCTGCAATATCACAGACAACCTGTTTATAAATATTTCTTTTTCATAAATTTTACATCAAGAAGTAAAATGAAATACAAACTGTTCATATTTGTAGTGGCAAAGTTTTTTGGTTACTAATATTGAATTATTACTCTTGCTGAATTCAGATCAATAATTGATTTTGTAAATATGAAACGAGACGCGTTACTAATCTGGCTGAATACCAACTGTGTGATTATTGTTGTTGGTCTGCTCTCCCCACACTTAAGGGTAAGTTGAGCGTGAATATCCTTACTCTTGAGTTGAGTGCACTCTGTAGCTGCAGTAAATGGCCTGACCCTACAACTGAGTGCTCTCAGTGAGTTCAGACGATGACCCAGCAAGTAACTGTATTTGGTTATTGCAAGGACGATCCAAACAATACCCGATAGTTGCTTAAACTTACTGCAAAGAAATATAACTAACTATAGCAGGAAATATTTGACAACTAAGAAATTTCAGGATTAATTGACATTGTTGGTTGTTATGTATGAAATATTTTGTTTAATTTTTCTAGGCAAATGCAATGCCATTTATCGTACTTCTCTGTTTGACAGGAAATTATTTTCTAATAACGATTAAGGATATACATCTGAAGCTTTCTACATATGAATGTTGCAAAAAATTGTTAAGCATGCTCGGCAGAAATTCTAAATTTAAAAAAAGGCTATAGTTCTATGGATTTTGCGATCAAGCAGAAAATTGATAAAACATGAAGACCTGAGATATTATTATCAATCCATTTTAATGTTGTTTTCCTCGGTTGGACATTGCTTTAAATAGCAAGAAGCCGAAAGTATAAGCAAACTCATTGGAACATTAAAATGTATTATTGATATATAAAAGTTAACATTTGTCAATATAATTCCAATAAACAGGACATTTTACATGAAAATGCATTTATAGTTCGGTGCATTCTGTGGTTTGAGTAGGCATTAACTCTGCTGTGGCATGTCAGTGTAATGCATTGCACTCAGCAAGATCTCATCTATATTGGCATAATGATGACACTGTCAACCATACCACAACATCTTCCTTTTAAGTGCTCTCAATTGCCTGTTAATCATGAATTTAAAGATATATCTGGGTGGATTATATGCTATCAAGAAATATTCAGAATAGAGTTGTTTCTGAAACATTATATTTTCGTCTACCTGATATTACTTATTCTTTCATAGTTATTACACGCTTGTTGCATTAAAAATGTATACTCTAGATACGAAGTACTGTATTGATAATGCCTGTGACATTTGTTTATCAATGTTAGTAAATGAGGATTTTGATAATTGGGTTACCAAAGTTTTATAGCATACGGAGAACCGCAATACAAAACGTTTGAACTTTCAAATGCTACAGCGTCATAGTTCCCTATCGAAGTGATTTGTTTTAATATTAAAGTTACTTTAAGTTTGTTAAAACTTGGCCTGTGGGAACAGTTTTAAGTAATCTGATAACGTGCATTAATTGATATGCTTCCTATATATGAGCTACATCATTGCATTGATATATTATAATGATGTGTTCATTCATTTATCTGATTGAAAATAATATGTGACCATTCCAACACAACAAACAATGTGTGAGCAGTTGAGATCATTTTTATATTTTGTCTACGTTTTGAGAATGTCTGAGATTTTAATAAATCCTGACCGCATCATTTATTGTAATGCTGTTACTCTCACGACCTCCCTCCTCGGTTTATGAAGGAGGAGCATCGAGTGGCTTTAGAATATTCATCTTGTACAATGAACAACATGATTTATTTTGGCCATGGAAAATTAGGAACATCTGTAGGAATCATGTGCTTTTTTGAAATGCTTAAACTAAAAGTCATTCACCAACAGGTCCAAATTAAAAATTATTATAAAAGATACTTATTTTTCTGGTGAAGAATAAACTATCATACTGGATATAAATCCGAAGCAGCAACTATTAACAATTTCTTTGTTGTTTATGTCTTACAGATAATATCTTCATAAGATATGATAGATCAGTGATTGATACAAGTGAGGGTTTTTAAGGATGTCCACTATAAAAATCATTTTATAAAAACGGGCTGTGTAA
Source organism: Steromphala cineraria (assembly GCA_916613615.1). Classification (NCBI taxonomy): domain Eukaryota; kingdom Metazoa; phylum Mollusca; class Gastropoda; order Trochida; family Trochidae; genus Steromphala; species Steromphala cineraria. The sequence continues at coordinate 79,484,295 of OU744721.1, forward strand.
TCAACAGTCTTTTATCTTGACCAAACACTTTACTGACAATAGAGAAATATTATTTTCAATTTCCTTGAAATGAATAACTACCCGTTCATATGTTATTGGTTTTGATGTCTTACAAAGACGTTTGTTTTAGATATAGTGATTGATGCTTATGCTTTTGTGTAGGATCTGTTAACATGATAAGAGTTAATTCAGTCAGAAAGAGTTTTCGTACACACTTTCCTGGGCCATAAACAATCACAATATTTGATTTGTTAATTTGAGGGGAAAGAATATGTTTGTTTCTGTCCTCCAAACAGTACGAAATTTGATTTTTGGCAGCCAGACCACAGGGCTTACATTTCTAATTGTTATGTCTAACTGAGAAGATTAAGATAAACTCAATTCAGTGATATATATTTTAAAAGCGTCATCAATTGTATTAAAAAAATGACACTCGTTAATAAGAACAAAATCATTGTGAGGCAGTGCAAGCCGTTTTGACTCTATTGATTATAACAGCAACAAATTTATAAAATTGCGTAGCGTAGCATAGCATAGCGATTTTATACAAAATTTGTTACTGTTATACAACGATAGAGGCACAAAAAATGTAAAACAATCCTTATAATTAAAAAACTAACATTTTAACCAAAAAAATCCTGATTATTTTCAAAAAATCTTTCATCAATGTCGTGAGATTTTGGTTTGTTACACTAAACAATTCAAAGTTGATTCAAAATTGAGAACTCCATAAACTAAAACGGCCGAAGATTTGGTCAAAACAAGACTCAAGCTACAGGTGATACATGTATATACTGAACTCATAATCTGTGTGACCTCTTTGTTTTGTTTGATAATATTTGACAAAGGACCATTACCTTATCGGAAGACACACATATTCTCTAAGCAGAATAAAACTTTATCTGTATCCTTTTGATTTTAGGCAAAAATCTTCTTTAAGTCGAAACAATGAACATGAGAAAGATTTTCATTAAATAGTAAAAAGTATGCCTTAAACATGTCAAATCCCTATTTTGCAGGATGCTGATCATAAACCAATTCAGAGCTTATATCAAGGATAAAAAGTCTTGCCTCTTCAGTATTACTCGTCCAAGTAAAGCATTCTTCAATAACATCAACTTGAATAAAAATTCGTCAGGACAGAACAAACAATATTATTTCCTGTTAGTTATAACCAAGATCAACTACCCCGAGTTTCTAAATATACTCAAGATAAAGTATAATATCCGTTGTGTCCTGAGCATCTGATCTGATGTTGAGCATTTTGATTCAATATGCGGGACATTGATTAGGTGAATTGTGGACATTTTTCGAAACATTTCTATCTTTAGTAACTATCATTGGATCCTGTGGTATACTTCATATCTTATACATGATCCTGAAATAAATATTTGAAGAAAAAAACACCATACAAATCCAATATTGTCTTCAGCCACTTTTAAATTGATTACAAGTTCCTGCCAAATGAATGGAGACATTGGTTTGTTAGAGTAAAGTTTTCAAATGTTTTGGCATTATTTATGAATTTACGGCGTGAACAGTTGATGATTATTTGATCTTCAATGTAGATGACCAACTTTGCCCTAACTGTGGAATATGAATTAGTTTCTTCAATTAAAGTGATACATGTGCTGTTTGTGGCTACCGTAGGCAAACTTCGGAAAGCAAACATTTAACTGAAAATATCTTTTAAAAAAGAGTCAATTTAACAGCAAAGTGTTTTAGTGTATTAGCCGAGCTACAAGTTATTAGAATGTACATGTATTACAATTATGTTTTTGAAAAGTTATACCCGAGAAATCATGTACATAATTTCGAACCTTATCACATATTGGTTCAGCAGAAATGTACACAGGCATGGAAAAACGAACCTTTGATGATTTATGATTGAATGAAATAAAAAAAATGGCAAAAGTGGCAAATAAGTTAGAATTATTTATAGATGTTGGTTTATGTTGGGCCAGAGTTACTATTAGAAACAACAGGTAACACTAGCTGGTAACAAACTGCCGACAAGTGCAATATGATATTTTGGATTTGAGTACCTGTCAAGTGAAAATCTTCACAATTCAAAATTTCAATAATGGCAAGTGGGACATAGAGAAAACCCCAGGATTGTAAATTTCCTGATTGCCATGGTGTCCAATCAACTTCATCATTGATTCTTTACAACAGCTAGTGTTATTTTATATCAAACTGCATTAATTTCTATTCAATATGTATCATGATAAGGTTTTGGTGTTTGAAGACAAACAGTGTATATCGGGTTAATGGCACCGGACCAAGTCATTTCCTAAAATCTGAAACACATGGACTGACCACCAGTCACAGTTGATTACTTTATGACCGGTCAAAATCGCATTTCCGGACAGTTTGTTGACCAACTGGCTAGCGCCTCCAGCTTGATTGTGTACACTGAGATGTCTTCATTGAAACATCAAAAAAGCAACTTTAAATCATGTTATAGTCTTGAGTACTAAGTCAGCAAAATGACAACTCATACCTTAATATGATTTTACATGTATTTGTTCTTTCTCCAAATGCGATTGTATATAAATAAATCTGTTCTATTCTCTATTCATACACAACCTGAAGATAATTTCTTTAATGAAGACGTGAAGAGTATATGAGGTTTATAAAACCCCCGAAATGTATTGAAATTACCCTTATGGTGGTTGCAAAGTTTTAATGAATTATTTATGAAATTCAACTATGAAAGCATAGCCACCATTTTTGCTAACAATGAAAGAAGTCATATACGTTATGACAGACTGAGGCATTTCACTACTAACAATGTTTTAGCTAGGACCAATCTGGAGCTGTGAAAGTACAAATTAATTATTTAAAAGAATTTGTGCAACAGCCAGTGGGATCAAATTTTATCAAACAGTATTTTTGTAGATTTGTATCGATTATTGTAGAGATCTTAAGTATTTGAATCAAGTTCCCACTTCAACACATTCCCATGTGAAAATACCTATGGTTATGAGATGTTGCTCTAATTGTGTCAAACGCTACACACTTCAAGCATTATTTACAATTTAGATGTCATGCACATCCATTATTTCTATAAAGAGTATTTGAACTGAATGTATTTGGAATTGATAAATGTAACTTTTTCATCACCTTTTCCTTTTTTAGAAATTCATTCATTGTTATTCCAAATTGAAAATACAACACTAAGTAGTTTTAAAACATGTCATTTCGTTATGGATTGGTTTGCATTAGAAATATCATCAGGGATTTACACTGCCATGGGGCTACGTCACGTTTAACCCTATTTCAAAGATTAAATGATTCATTCAAAGTATTCGTAAATGATGCAAAACACCCAGAATCAATAAATCAATCCAGCATTTCCCCGAGCCACTTGTCGAATTATTGCCTGAATGTACAGTTATTTTCACCAGCTATTGAAGCGGAAGTGAAGGAAATGTATTACTGGTGAATTATGAAACCTGCAAGGACTCATGCGTTATGTCCTCATGCCAATTAAAATCAGATAACATTAAACACTCACCCAACGGATGTCATTTACAACGATTTATGATCAAACAACCGGAGCTTTATTCTTCATTCATTGCAAACGATATATTTCCACGAAATATGCCAGCCTTCGAGTTCATGCGACACCAGCTTGCTCAGTTTAATTATTTAACGAAATATTGTGCTAAGATAAGTAAAAAAATAAACACCTTTTACAGATGTTTGTCAACTTGTCAGTTACTGTTTGATTGATTGAATTACTGTTCATGTTTATTGTTATTTGTTATTGTACATGTATGTGTTGCAAGTAGCAATTCATAAACTATGGTGGAGTCAATATTATTGACAAAAGGGATTTATTTTGGGAATAAATATATCCACTGACCTGAAATATAAATAAATTCTTCTTCTGATCGTAGGAATCAAGATATAAAAGGTTTCATCCTGGAAATACATAAATTATATATGTTAAAACGAGAGGAACGTCTTAAAGAAACGCAAACAAAAACTCAGCAATATTGCATACAACCTATTTCAATGAATTACATTTCTGTAAATACTCAACATTTGAAGGTAAACTGTTGTCAAATACAAAGAAGAATTTATGACCTCGCTCAAGAGGGTGATATCAGTTTTCATCCTGGGTCACGTGGACCAATCAGATATCTAGACAAAGTGTTATGTTACTAAGAACCAACTATTAATCTTGCTGAATTCAAATGAATGCATTGATTATGTTAATATGAAACAAGACGCGTTACTAATCTGGCAGAGTACCAACTGTGTGATTATTGTGGTTTGTCTGCTCTCCCCACACTTGAGAGTTAGTCGGGCGTGAATATCCTTACTCTTGAGTTGAGTGCACTCTGTAACTGCAGTAAATGGCCTGACCCTAGCACTGAGTGCTCTGAATGAGTTAAGACAATGACCCGCAATTAAGTTTGTTATTGCAAGGGCGATCCAAACAACACCAGTTGTTTGAACTCATTGCAAAGAAAATAGTTAAGATATGGTGGCAAGAAATAATCAACAACTAAGAAATTTCAGGATTAATTGATATTGTTGGTTTTTATGTATTGAATAAATTATGTAAACAATTTTATTACTATTACTGTTGAAAAAACATGTCTTTTGCCTAGTTTGGACATTGATTTTAGCAAGGAGCCGAAAGCGTCAGCAATATATTATTATATAAGCAAGTTTACATCGTTGATATGATTCCAATAAACAGTACATGTTACATGAAAATGCATTTTTATTTCGGTACATTTTGTCGTTTCAGTAGACATAATATCTGCTGTGGCATGTCAGTGTATTGTATTGTATTCAACAGGATCTCATATATATTGCCTAAATGATGAAACTATCCAAAACGTGTTCCTTTAAAGGGGCAGTAGCACGTTTTTAGGGGGAATATAAGGTGTTGTCAGGAAAATGAAAATTAATGGTTCCAATTGAAAGACAATGTATTTAAACTAAATGGAGCAGTAATAATTCAAATATATATTGTAAAGTTTAGCCATGCGATTCCTTTTTCTTACTCAAAATGAATTAAAGGTGTTCACACAAAAATGGCCGCCAATGGATTTCATGTGAATCTTCAAACTTTGTCCTCTGACTATGGATGATTGACTTGTTTAATGAGATTTTTGACACTGTCAATATAATACATTTAACATTAACTTACAATTATCAGTGAAAATTTTAAAATATAAAGTTATCAAAAAACGTGCTACTGCCCCTTTAAAGTTTACAGATATATCTGTATGATTTGTATGCAATAATTGAAATACAAAAGTTTTCTTACCTTTTTATAAAACTAACTCTTCTACCCTTTTAAATCTATAAGATAGTGTGTTGCATTAAATTGATAGCAAATGAACATGTATAAGGAAGACAAGAGTAATTATATGGATGAACAACTTCTTTATTGGATGGTGGCGACGTTTCGGTATAGATTCTTATACCGTTATCAAGCATATGGTGAAAATTTTTTTAGGAATACAGCAAGTTATACAGTTTGGTATCCCACTCATCCTATGTTTTCTTAAACTTCATGTTATTTATCCTTTGATGTATTGTTACCTTATCCTGTTGTTACTGTTATTGTTTTCTCATTATCATACCAAACTGTATAAATTTTTCACCATATGCTTGATAACGGTATAAGAATCTATACCGAAACGTCGCCACCATCCAATAAAGAAGTTGTTCATCCATAGACTTAATCTTGTCTTCCTTATACCATCAATTTCTAGAATGCCACAGCTGAACATGTATAGTTGTACAGCGTTCAAAGATCTAAAGTTTTAAGACTTAAATGGAATTACAAATATTACATGGGCATATTGTATATGTAGTTCAATCAATAGGAGTTAAAGATTTATGTCGCCATTTCTTATGTATTCTTTAGGTATTCGTTTTTATCAAACTAGAAACAAAGTAATATAAGACCAAACTCAGATTTATTCTTGACATAAAGTCTGATGTAATTCTTATATTCAATCTAAGTTTATTTTCTAAACAACTGTAACTGTTTTCTTTTATGTTTTGTGAAATATGGCTATTTATCAGGTTCTTGCACTCTGTGCCCTTAAACAATACCGTCATAAATGTCTAATGTTATAATTTGAAATCATTTTGTCATATGACTTTATATTCTACTGCATTTGTGCCAATCCGCTTTTATAAGCTTTTTAATCGACCCGAGGCAGGGAAAATGATGCTCTTTGTAATCAGGGTAATTTCATTTTATACTTTTGGCATCATAAAAGGTATTTTTACTCCAAGTTTGTTAGATAAAGAGAAACAAATTCAAGAACAATCTGCGTTAAATAATTAAAGGTAAAACATTCGATTAATTGGATGGATGAAATGGAATAAGCAACCTTTGTTATTTTCAGTTGAAAGAAAGGTAACACATTGATATAACTTTTTTGTTTTACGATTCCAATTATACATACATATTCTGTTTATCCATCCATGTTTTAAAACTGTAAAAAATCTATTATATCTTAAAACACAAAGTAAGTTGCCTTCAATAGGTGTTTTCATGTTCATTTCATTTGCAGGAACATTGTTGGGTTAACTCTAATTTACAACAACCCTGTGGCCTTTTAGTTCAGAAAAATAATGAATTGACAGAGTACATGTAATACGTGTTGATTGGTCTGCCTAAATGGCAAATACTGGCACATGACAAAATATACCCAAATATAAGGGTAACGCTGTTTTTCAGGGCATTATCAATTGCAGAAGCCAAAGGTCTTCAATTAACTGCCCGACGAAGGAGGGCAGTTGAAAAGACCGCGGGCTTGTGCAAATGATAATGCCCTGAAAAACTGCGTTACCGTTATTATAGCTAAAATGGATGGAATTTGTTCTTATGTACGCATTTCACTCTTTTACTCTTTGTAACACTTACATGAACAAAAACGACAAAATAAGCACTGGGTCACAGCCGACACACACTATGACGTCACAAGTGAAGGATGACGTCATAATCGCGATCGTCATCTGGCTGGTTCGAACCCATCTGAATGTAGCCGTTAGATGAGAAAACTGAAGCATTCTGTATCATGAAACTCTCTAATTGATGCTAAGACATGTTTAATAATTAAAATGAATATAAGAACTTTGAATTTTTATGATAAAAATCGTCTTTGACAAATGTTGGATAAAACTAATTTAGGCTACGCAAATTTACCATTAACCTAGTGGTTGCAACTAAGAAGTATAATCCTTTTAAATTTGTTTAAATCCTCGATAAGTAATGCCGTTCTATTGTCACATGATATTTAGGATGATATATGCCGAAAGTTCGCGTCCTAAGGTAAAAGAAAGTTATTAAATTGGTTCAAAATATTCGAGTCGATACGCTTATACGGTCGCCATATTTGTTCAAGACTTCACAACTAAATTCTAATGTGACGTCACTTGGCTACGAAGTGATATTGGCCCGTCGTCAAGGTTTAGCGGGCCATTATCATTTGCAGCGGCCCGCTTATTTCTGATAACATGAGGGCGTTTTCATGATAATTCCATCCATTTTAGCTATAAATTTGAATAGAGCTATCTAGGATAATGTCGCCAGTTGGCTCTCTTTTATAATTTGGAGTTAAATTGCCCTCTAGGTTATGATTGTAAAAAACGATATTATTCAATTATGCCCTTAATATGAAGTATAATGGGCTCGACCATATGTCTGCACAACAGTAATCATTCATTGTGAAAATATGTTCAACATTAAGTACATACCACTATCCATGTTATTCTAAATGTTCTATCTGGGCATCTTCTCTATAAACAAATAACTCAATCACAGGAAAGTTAGTAAAGTATTTGAATATCGAATAAATGTGTCCTTAAAACCATTTAATACCGACAATAATTAATGTGAACATTTGATTGAAGCTCTGTCTTTAGCATGTTTTTTTCAAATGTTTATTCAACAATCACTAGATGCTGTAGTTGATCACTCTGCTAAATCTTCCCCGTTTCCCTCATTATGGACTGCTCTGTTATTCATGAGCATACATGGTAAACTCAATTCTGGTAATGGAATACAACCTTTAAGATTGTGAGATTATTATTATATAATTCCATTTATTTTTAGGTTGATTCAAGGGTGTGAATTGCAAACATATGACTTATATTATAATCACTCAAACATCATATTTAACTTATAGAAGACCTTCTCAACCAACTGCTACTTTCCATCATAACATAATCAATCAACTGCAGCAAATGACTGGTGTTCAAGTAAGACACCTATCTATACAGCTCTTTATCTTGACAATGATACATCAGACTGCACCTTTAAGTTAAGTATAAGTTACTTATCATATTCAGAATAAGTTCATTAGAATTCACCCATGCAATCATTTTGTGCTGATTATCACGTGTCTGAGTACGGGTAAACAGCCCAAGATATTAATAGTTTGAAGATTTTATCTTTACCGATTTGATCCTTTCATACCAATTTCTAGCAAAAAGGTGTCAGTTATTTTAATTCCTAAATGTTTATGTAATTTATGTTCACAGCGCATATTTCTTTCATCAACATATATATATATTGTTATGATAATTCAATTTGTATTTAGACGTAGTTAGAATTTATCTGACATCTTTTTCTACAGGAAGATGAGTTTTCATCTAAAAGATTGTTAACAATTTGAGGTTTATGATTGGGCATGTTGGGACGGAGTTTAAGATAGTTAGTGTGGTGCTGTTCACACAAAAATTGGTTCATCTCAGGCTTCAATGAACACAGTTGTACGTTATTAGAACCAGTTAATTTAACCTTTATGTTCTCGTCGATCATGATTTGATCAAATTCTTCTACCTCAACTTGGCTCTTTTCATGCACAGTTTATAGACAAAATGAAAAAGTCATTGCATTTCATGCCAGGCTTTGTCTGAACAAGCGATTACTTAAATCCCCAAAATATCATCCTTTTTCAATCCTGTGCAAATGACCAAGAATACATTTGGATAACAAGAATCAATCTTCCAATTATTCAAATATTATACCAATGGCTCATATAAGTGTTTTCTGTCCAATTCTCGAGATACAGGGAGCATCTCGCATGATAGTCTGCTGCTCAACAGATAAAGATACAACTACACTTGATTACATAGGGATTAAATCAAATGCAAAGCTTTGATGATTTACTTGCTACACAAAATCAACTAATGAAATATGCATATATTTGTAAACGAACAGAGTTTATAGACCTTAAAACCTCTCACCTACTTAAACTCTCTTCATGCATGATTTATTATACTTGTAACCTCTGTGTTCAGTGACTAATATTGTATGCACCCAGGCAATAAGATTGTAGCATGAGACTACCGGATGTCTATTTAGTTAACAAAATAATTTTCTTGGGACGTTTTATGTGAACTCGTAACTACTTGTTTTCGTTCTATATTACTTTTCAATTGACTTTTAACCTATTGAATGTGTTACATCATCCTTAGGTTTTAAGCAACATCATGGAAGTTAAATGTAGTGGGAAGTAATCATTGACATTATCCAACCAAAATCCATTTTGCAATCATGTATTAAGCTATCTATTCCTCTTGATGTTTACTTTGACCTCCTAATTTCAAAGTTATGGAAGCATTCTCAGGATTAATCATCCAAAAAATAGAAGCATGAGTATATTCATGTCCTCGTGACTCGAATTTCATGACAAGCAACAGCAGTACATCATCTGCTTCACGAAAAACACTAGTTGTGCAACATAAATCAGGAACATTTTACACATGTTCATGTTTAGTTCACAAACAACATTAGTGACTTTGAGGGGTTAAATTATTCATATATAGGGAATATAAGCAAGACGGGATTTCCCACCGTTTTGATTTACAATGGAGATTTACAGGTTACTTGGCATGAATATGTATAACTTTGTTATATTTAACTCAATAGTTCATGCGTATCAAAGGATTTAAATGTTTCCAAATCCATTTCGTCTAATACCTTATATCTGGTATTAAACGTTTTGACTGTCATTCCTCTGCCACTTTCGATAACATGACTTCCAGGTAACCCTACACCATCATTCTGCATTATAACAGCAAGGACGTATCAATCCATTGGTACCCTTAACGACATTTGGTTGGTATTGCTATCTGTATTGTATCTTTATATGTCCCTTGCATATCGATATTTCATATAGTTCAATGAAATTGTTTACAAATGTGCCTTTTGGTGTTTTCAAATTGCAGGAAGTTTAAACTCAATGACATTCTTCAATCCATTATTCTTCATTACCATTAATTTCTCATCCGTGACGCACCAAGTAATGAAGAAGTTTTGATTAAACATCATATTCATTCAAACAGGAGGGTTTTTTTCCTCTCTCTTCACATTAACATGAGGAACTTTACAATGGCATAACATAAACATTTACCAATTAAAAAGACCTAGATGCAGTAAATTCATGACCAGCTCCTCGAATATGAAATAAGAATTTGACAGGGTTCCTATCTTTGTGAGAGCAAGTCTGTAGTGTCTACACAAGTAAATGCAATTTTCACTTGCAATAAACGGCTAGAATAACGTGATTTGGGGATAAGTAAGCTTGGCAATAACTAAAGGCTGTTATAAGCTTATAAACTCATGTCCAAAAGAAACGATACCATACAAATCCCAAAATAACTCAATCTACTGCAGATTCATAAGACTAAAACATAGTAATATCATTTCTTTAGTAGTCAACTGACGTCTATGCAAAATTTGGAAAAATTATCTTTTCATGTTTGCGAGAAACATGCATTTGAAAAAATCATCGATCTGGAATCTCCTTAACTAGGCGAGATAGCAGAGAGAAATTGGACACTTTCGCTTGTTTTAAAACGTTCTAGTGCAGTGACGCGTCAACGAATTTATGTCAAATAAAGTGTATTAATCAACAACTTTTTTTTCTGACATAAATGCAATACTTTATCAATTTTAAAGTGAAATGACAAAAGTTCTGTTCATAAAACAATTTGAAATTTCGATTTATGCACTCCATGTACATTTGAAAATACACAAAATCAAAAGTATCTTTTCCTGAAGAATGAAAATGTGCATACCTTTTTACAAGATATATGCCTGTTAGACACACTTAAATTCGACTCTGTCAGGTTATAGAATTTTGTTTCGGACGACTTTGAAAACTTGGTATTGTTTCTTTTGGACATGAGTTTATTTAAGCTCTCAATACACTATTTTCTTACGATTGTTCTCAATCTAAATTGGTCAAGATTTTTTTTATGATGGTATCAACTTACATCAAAAGAACATTTTAACACAACTGAAAGGATTACTTTTGTAACAGATACAGATAAAAATACACTTGATTACATAGGGATTAACTTATGTGAAATTTAAATGATAATTAGAATAGATTAGAATCTATTTAAAATGAGCTAGTACCCTGCTTAAAACACACAGCGACATAAATGTTATAAATAAACATGCAATAAAGTGACAATTTGGGTCCATACATGGTCGAGTACCCATTTGTACAACTGGGAGACTAAGTGAAATGTGAATGAAGTACCTTTACCCAGGGATACAAAACGGTACAAGGCCCAGGAAACAAATGGAATTCAAACCTTGGCCGTTGGTGTGATAGGCTAGTATGTTAACCATTTCACCACTGTGCATATCATGAAATAGAACTTGTTTTCAAAATCAGAAGCCACATGCAAAGAATAAATTTTTGCTTTGATGGAGTAGACTTCGATGACTGAATAAATAGGTACAGGCAATTTGTGATTATCTGTGTGGGGTCGAATCTATAAGTTGTCTTAAGATATCCTATCATATCTTTTTTAACTGTGTTTAAGGTTGCCAATCCCAGGATATGATTAATTCTCAAATGATTACAGAATATCATTGCAGATTACACAGTCCAGCCTAATGATGGTTTTGCACTAATATTGCCTTTCAATTAATTTCTTGGATAAAAGTTGGACCATGTTTACTAAGATGTTTTTGGAGACAATATCAAACATGATTAATCAATAACTAATTAATGTATGAGAAAATATTTTTCTTGAGCGTTAGCTGTTAATCAATGTTAGTTATTTGTTTTAAAAACAAATCTAGACATCAGCTACGGGACGGGAATATCTATTTCTTGAAACAGGACATTTTCCTACTTCCTGGGAAGCCATTCATATAAAACGTCTATCAATGGCTTAAAGAGACACAGAGTATGTTGATGGGATCACATATGTCAAATTTTGAAATCGATGTTATTACATCGGGAACCACTAACTGTTACTGAAAATAACAAGTTAAAGGTCAATCAGGACATTAGAGTGAAAATAAGGCCATTCAAAGTCGGGATTTTGATCGAAAACCGGACAATGTGGCTCGAGTGGCTCGCGCAAATTCACCAAACGTAATTTTGAAACCTTGTCATAAGCTGACAGGTAGATATATTCGATTTGATAGTGTTTATTAGGTATTGTAACTAATAGGTAGATTAATTGGATGCATTATATTAAACTTATTTGAGATGTTTTCTTGATTTTTCCATAAAATCAAGCGTTTTAGAGACATTATGCATAAATGGATATATTTGCAAGTCCAGTGATGAGATATGAACTTCAATCAGCATATTAGATATTTTGTAGCTTATCAAAACCAAATAAACTTTTAAGAAAGATACTCTGTGTCACTTTAACAATTACTGTCCAAAGTATTAATGATTGAGTTTTCAATTTCGATTGGTACATCTTTATGACAACACCGTCAAAGTATGAAATGATCCATGATAACACAATGACAAATGTGTTACACAATGACATAAAATAATATCATGTTGTACAATATATTTTTTTTTTTAAATAGAGGACTTCTAAGAGTTTATTTTGATTATGAAAAAAAAACGTTAATTTCCAAGGAACATTTTTTAAATGACAATGAAATTTATTAATCCCTTGATTGCTTCTCACTCTATGCGTGTGTATGATAGGAGTCTGCTGCTTAATTTTACTTATGATGGGAGTCATTCAAATGTGTCTTTTGTAATCAGATGTTTTAACTCACATAGAAACGCATACATTTCTTTAGTTATTTTTGACACCCCGAGAGTATTCTTCTATCCTCGTTACATCAAAATCTATGACAAAATATACCAATTTAAGTTATGTGTAGAAACAACGAGAATCTATCTACATGCAGATATGATTTGCGTACTTGAATGGAATTAACACCATTGTAGCAATAGCTAATGTACATGTACATTGTTAGATTTTTAATGCCTATTAAAGTCAATCATGAAATCGAATATATCATTTGTCCTATGTTGATACAGAAAAAGAAGTTATTTTGGAGGTTGTTTTACAACCACAACTGTTTCCAAGTTTAAGTTAGGCTTATCAGACAGATTAACCCATTTCAAACCTTTTAGTTAGGAATACCTTTTAATAACTATGCTATTTGACTTGAAAAAATTTCTACCACATACAATTTTTATATACAATCATTAATTTCACTAACAGTGTTATAGGTGATAACATGTATATTTAGACTTAGGGTTAACGTTTTTCGATTAAGCTGCTTTATATTTAACTACATCTACATCTAATTATTTGTCAGGTAATTGAACTATTACTTTTATAATGAAACCGATAAGAAAATGAAGGCATTTATCATCGTGGTAGGTCTTTCTTTGGCATGACATTGTTAATTCAGGGCATACTAAGTTTCCTTTTATCATATCAGTACATATATCTTATCAATAATTCATATAACTTCAAACATTTAACTTCACTTGTTCCAAAACGTAAAACCAAAAAGCAGCCATGTCGCTGATATAATACTTACAACAATATTATTCATTTATTAATCATGTAGAAAACATGAAATCAGCCAAACTATGTATCCTACATTTCATCATCCCAAGGCAGCAAGTTGTACTGAAAAATTACGTTACTTTTGAATATTCCTTCTCTTATTGATAATTTGATTCCGTGCATCTGAAACATGAATATTGATATGAAGGCATTTTGGATTATAAGTACAATTAATTGAGATTATAAACATTTCGTTGGCGGCAACGTCTCATTCATTTCTTATTTGTATATCTGATGTTGATTCATTAGACGCACATCTTGTTTTATCTTAGTATGATTTATTACAAATATCAATTAGCCTTAGTTGACCTCAGTCTTCAATAAATGGTTTGCATAGTTATGAGTTTTCCTGCATTTATGTGATTATAACAGCTGAATGCCAGTTCAGTAAAAAAATTTCCTTGATTGTTTTTTATTTTTTTAAATTCATTTCCTTTCGGTTCCTCACTGATTTTGTCAATCATATTTATGTGAGAAGGCCATGAAAACCATATTTCCTTTTTTTGCGGTTACATATTGTAATTGTTGATTGTAATCACTTTTCTCCCTTGCCAAATTATCTAAAATCTATTACAAGTAGACAACTCTTGGACCTTGATTGTGTTTCTTAACATCTGTAATTCTTCCTTTAATTTCGACGGCTGATAGGTATGGAGCATAGTTATTGTTCATTTAAGTTACTGTGGCAAGACAAACTTATGCAGGATTGTGTCAGACAGAATATCGTTCAACTGGCAGCCCCACTCAGCTCCTGTGATGCCACTCCAATACCGGTAATTGCAAGTTTTCTTCAAAAGCATGTGCTGACATTCACCCTACATGCTTGCAGTACCAGAATAGAAGATGTCTTGTTAGAAAGCTTTTAAATGGACACATGAAATATTTAGGTGACATTTCGCATTCGAAGTGAACTCGGCAGAAAGGATCGATAACATTTGTACGTGCTCCTGTTATGTCGCTTCGTTGAACTGTTAAACGCCTATCTCGTTCAAACACTAAGACGATTTACATAAAGAAAAATTGTATACATGATAAGCTACATTCTGCATTGCATTTTTGTTTTTGCATTCCATGGAAAGTTAGTTCTTATTTTGTTACCAATAATTTCAATATGTGTGTTAACCTTCCTGTACGTTCTTCTTTGGTATTAAGAAATAAGCAACCATAATTCTGACAAATATCATAAAGGTATGGCCATTCCCTACTATGTACTATATTAAAAGCAGTTACAGATAACAGAATATTGATACCGTCAGAATATTATTAAGGTTCAATCTGTGCAAAAAGGTTTGGTAATCTGTAAAAACTAATATTTGTATCAACGAAGAAAATTCATCACAATTTATTCATCTATCATTCATAAAAGAAATGCTCAGTGAAATAATGATCACGTGTAAATTTGAAATCAGATAGAACTATTATGAGTTGATCTTTTCTGTTGCCATGCATACATTGACATATTGAATGGTATATATAATATAACATGATATTACATAATATGATGTGATTTTGATTTGACAAATATTTAGCAAGCCAATCAAATGATGCCCTTTCAGTGATAGCGGCAAACTGGTTTCTTGGCTTCGTTCCGCGTGCTCACCTCGTGATTCAAATTAACCAATGGGAGTGCAATTAGATAATAAATCTGATTCTCATTGCAGGCTCCCGCTAAGCTCCAAATCACACTCTCTTAGATTTCTACGTGCGACATCACTAGACAACAGTGTATGGAGTTCGAAAAAGTTTGACTGAAAACAGACAGGCTATAAATAGCGCTAAGTAACCACCCGACAGCGATACGGCAGAATACTATAGGAGGATATCAGGGGATAGGTTGTAACCTTACGCGGAGACATATACGCTGATGTAGCAGGGTGTAATATAATATAATATAATATAATATAATATAATATAATATAATATAATATAATATAATATAATATAATATAATATAATATAATATAATATAATATAATATAATATAATATAATTGATGTCAATTTGAACAACTGACAGTTATGTTGTCAGCAATGGTAACTGAATGATGTTCACAGTTCATATAAATCTCTTATACATTGTCATTATCGTCTCTCATCTGAGAAGCGCCGGTTAATCTAATTGCATTGTCTGGGCCCCACGAACGAAATCACCTTATAATGATGATTTTATCACAGTTGGCCTTTCAGCTAATAAATATGGAGAAGCTGACTGCGGTTTGAAAAGATACAGGAAAGTTTCTAAGCAAAACTAGCCTCAATAATACCAGTTTCACTCTGATATTTCGCCTACCTTTGACCCTCAAACGTTATACGTGCGAATGCAGACATTTGCGGCTTGACGCGACCTGTTACTAATCCTTGCTAGACAAAATATCGTAGTGAAGAGGGTATTATCGAGGCTAGATTTACTTAGACTGGTAAGTCCATGTAATAAAGTTATTGCATTTACTAATTGTATATTGTTAGTTTCGGGTACAACAAGTGTATGACATAATTGAAAAACAGCTGGGAATACTCCACAAAGATTCACAAATAATGTACGAATTGGTTCATAAGTAATTCGGTGTGAGACCATCAAACTTATCAACCACGAATTTCAAAGAACTGGTGACATACACGAATTATTTAGGAAATGTTTACGAAGTAACTATCAACAAATCAATATCTATTCACGAATGCCACGCATTGAAGGAATATTACCGAATTAAAATCATTTAAGAATTCCAGGCCAAGTAATAAAAATTGTCTACGAATGTGAAAATTTTATCTTTCCTGATATGATATGGTTCGTGATAACTTTCTCTTAGTGACATAGGGGCATTATAAACATGTTGTTTTTCATATGTAAGCAAATAGCCTTTTTTTCTGTTAAAAAGAGAGGGTATGCCATATAAACATTTAAATTGATCAAGGAGTTACATATACATTTAAATTCCCAAACTATCTTTTAGGGACATTAAACCAAATTGTGGAGCAAGAAATAAACATAACTCAAATAAAAAATCTTTATTTGTGTTTTCAATATTAATAAAATGTCCAGAGGAATATATACATATTCATTATTTTATTATATTCTCTGTTAAATTGCGATCTGTAACATTACATTCACTGAATTCTTTTGCCACAATGGGTTTTTAATCAGTCAAAACAGAATGACTGCCTGATTTTTTAAATAATATCAGTGACATAGTTTTCTGTATCAAATGTATGATCATTATCATGTATTTATTGAAATTAAAAAATGCATAAAATACAATCATATTAAGGAGAGATGGGACGTAGCATTTTCGACTTCTGCGCATGACAGTTTTAACGTATTTCGCGTTGTTAGAAATTTTACGTCTATGTTTAAAAAACTAAATTTATGCATTTTAAAATAATGTATCTAAGTATTTATAACATGAAATGTCAGTTTACTGTTATTACATTCATACATCAGCGTTTGGTTTGCATTTTTGAGAGTTTTACGGCACCCGATCGGTTTACGGCAATGTTTGTAAACAACGATCAGCTGATTTCGTAATGAGTTAGCACAATGCTCGATCATCGCGATTGGGGCAATTTTGTAGCCTTTCGAAGTTCAAAAGATCCCAGGTTGTCTCCAAAGCTTTGTCTGTGTGTCAAAGGGAAACTTTGCACGTTTCTTTGCCCTGGCTGATTGACCACGACTATCATCATGCGGTAGAAGTACCAAATCAGAAAGTGCCCGCACCCGTCTCAGTTTTACTCGGCCATGTTATACGTGAAGAGGTGGACGATCCGGCTGACATTCCCGACACCGATTCTACAACTTTGTTTCCTCTCCCACGAGTAAATTCAAGACTGGACAGAAGGAAGAAGAGAAGCTGACCTGCAAGTGCTTGCCTGTCAACTTGACCACTATGTCCAGTGCAGTTTTCGTCTTAGGTAAATTTGTGTTATGATAAATACTGTCACATAAAAAACGATTCACATTTTTCTAAAAAGTGCAATTGGTTGATTATTCGTAAAGTTTTAACTTGATTACAAATTATTTTTATTTATCAGAGCTCAAAATTCACCACTATTTTGAAAATTCAAAGTTGTTTTTCATAACTTGATGAAAATGGAGAAAAGATAATCAACTAATATATGAAATTAAAAAAACAAGATATTTGTATGACGTCTTGTCATTAGCTGTTTATTTCAATTCAAACTTTTGATGAAAGGTGTCATAAGCAATATTTAAAAATATTTTTGATGAAGTAATTTGATTTCATTATTCTCATTCAAAAATTTGTAGCATTTTAGAAATTTGAAGCATAAAAATACTTATATTCTATTAGACCATGAGCGATTTGTTTTTCTTCATACTTGATAACATTAGGGAAATTATAGAATTAGAAGAAAAATAATGTCTCTTTTGTTTCTCAATTTCTATTTTGCAACTAGGATAAATTCATTCACAAATAAATTAATTGACGAAAGACTAGTTACCTTGTCTTTAATACCACTTTCATTGTAAGATAAATCCCCATTTAAACATTATCTGGGATGTTATCTACTCAAAGTCACCAGGACAACTGAGAAAATTATGAGATACCGTAATTCCTCCAATAAGCGCCGGGTCTCCAATAAGCACCCAGGTCCAAACCATTGAATTATGTCCCTTAGTAATATTGTTACAGATATTCATTGTAAAATACTGTTTAAGACAAACTTCAATTTTCTATGAAAGAAAAGTGCCAGACCAGACCTCCAATAAGCACCGGGGGTAAAGAGGCCCAGGCGCTCATTTGAGGAAATACAGTATTCTCTTAAATCTATCAGATAGATTGACTTTGTGTATTGTTTCCACAGAAACTGATGCCCACATCACCCAGATTGCCATCTTACCCCACAAACCAAAAACTAAACAAGCCTGAGATGTGACTGGTCTTACTTGTGATGGTCAACAGATGTTCAAGCATTATAAACCTTGTTTGAAATCATTCTTGGGATTCTTGAAAAGATTTCTTGAAAAGATTCAACAAATTTATTTTATGTGGCCATAATGCCAAAACCTTTATTCTAGGGTATTTGTCAATTCAATAAATGTGATAAGTTCAATGATTATGCACCAACTTTAGTTGGTTTTATTGACACACTGCCATTGTTCAAAGAAATGTTTATAGAAAAATCTTGTTACAAACAGGATTTTCACAGATTGTCACACATTTGCAGGTCACAAGATCAAAAGGGCTCAATTGTACATAATTCTGAGTCTTTATTATTGTACAAACACATTACTGCAAATATTGAAATTTCTCATAAAAAAAGCCTTGGTAGAGGATGTTCAATTTGGAATCAAATATCATTAGCCAAGTATATGTATTATCTATTTAGTAATAAAGAAACTAAAACATCATTGAATCAACATACAGGTACTAGAAAAGAAACAAAAAGACCCAACCATCATGTAATGTATAATTAAGTACAAAATTTGCTTTGATATTATAACTGTAACTGCCAAGACCAATATAGTTTAGTAAATTTGTCTTCAAATAAGTTTATGTGAATGAAATATAAATTTAAAAAATTACATTGCATAATTCAATTGTGGTCCCTAAATTTTTAAAAGAGAAAGTAAATACATTGAATGAGGATTATGAGCACATCTTTGTGAGTTAGATATTTGTTTACTTTATCTGATGGACAAAAAATTCTATAATGGAGAAATCTTCCAAAAACAAGCTAGCAGAATAGTATTGCCTTTTTGCTAAGATTAGGTCTAAAAGATACCTGCTAATATTATATATTGTTTACTATGTATCAGTCCATAGATTTGATGAATGATGTTAGATCTTACTACCTACAGATTCAATTACTAGAAATTTCACATCACAATTATTATTTACTACTGTTTGATGATTTACTATGAAACATTGAATTCTTAGAAGTTATTTTGTCTTGAAAGATATTTTGTTATTTAAGAATCTGAAATTTAGAATTTTAAACATTGGATTTTGTCCCCAAATCATAACAATTGTGACCTATTTGCCTGCTTTTGGAACCTGATAAAAAGAGTCAATGGATTTGACAAACTAGTCATGTATCAGATATTGACTGTGTGATATAGCTATTCGAAAAAATTTCCTTTTCACTATGTGGATTATGGATATCATATTGTTTATTAGTTATGTGTGCTCTTATCATGTGTCCCTTATCAATAGGTTAAATTGTGTATTGAATATGATGACTGAATCATTTGGTGTTAAATTTACAACAAATAAAGCCTTTTGACATCAATTTTTACTTTTGTTATCATTTGTTAGCAGCCAGAGAGTCTGATAGCCAGACCCAAAAATAAAATAAAAGCCTAAGCAAGTCCGACACCATTAAAACAATCGCGACTTGATTTCTTTCTAATCTCCCACAACCTGCTCTCCTCTGTAACATCTACCTCCATTAATCCCGGTTTAAAACTGACCATTCACTTGTTGAACTATCAATTAAAATTAATGAAGTAAAAAGAGGCAAAGGGTTTTGGAAATTTAACAATTCGTTATTATACGACAAAGATTATGTTAATTTGGTAAAAGAAACTTTAACAGAAACTTTGAACCAATATCGGATAAGGGAAAATGAAGATGTCTTCTCTATATCTGACCACAGGACAGCTTCTTTGGGAAACTATACTATTGATGATAAGGGGAAAGTCTATACTATTTGCGAGTACAAAAAAGAAGAAATTGGAAAATACTGAAACTGAACTGAATACGACATTAAATAGATTAACTGTAGAATTAGACAAATCAAATATTATTACTGAAAAGGAAGGTATTTTGAAGGATTTAAGATCTATAAATAGTGAATTAGAAGAAATTAGTACTATACGAGCTAAGGGGAGTTTTATTAGGTCAAAAGCTAAATGGGTTGAAAACGGTGAGAAACCAACAAAATTCTTTTTGAAACTAGAATCGCGGAATTTTTTAAATAAAGCTATCACGGAGTTGGAGGATAAAGATGGAAACACAATTTCAACAACCTGTGATATTTTGGAAGAAACTGTGAAATTTTATAAATAGAGATTATTACCTGAGTATGTTTTGATATCGTAAATATCACTATATAAACAATAAAAATTGTATTAGGCGAGGTTTACCGAGCCTAATACATAGTTTTTATTGTTTATATAGTGATATTTACGATATCAAAACATACGAGGGTAATAATCTCTTTATCATATAATGTCATTCTTAAGTTATTCATCTTTTTTTGGTGAATTGTGTTTCTCCTTTAGAAATGTAAAGGGCGTATGAATATAACTACGTCATAGCTAAGTCAGGCCACATTCCATTTCGCGTCACGGAGAAATGACGTCACACAAGAGCAAAATAGTACATCTTTTCATTACCTTTACACCAATAGTGTTCTCGTCTTCTTTGAAATAAAAAGAAAGAGAAAACGTATTTAACATTTCAGATATATTTAATATCTTTCAATCTTTCAAAACATTTGAAATTTAGATTATAACAATAGTAGACCCGCGTAGCAACACAACTCAGGGACATGCTAACAGGTCACTTTCAAAAGTTCTCGCACCGGGTAGACAGAAAACATCGTCACTCTTGGCTGCTATCGGATTCAATAGCAGCAATTCGTCTGTATTTCCTAGGAGGAGACGAATGTTTTGGTGATTTGTTGACATGGACAGTGATATTGCCACCATATATCGGAGCCGCAAACAGAGTGTGAACGCCACCTGAGATGGACACATGCATTTCACTCGACGATCGAGAGCAGGCTAGGTTATTGGGTGCAGAATAACCAAAACTTGTTGATGGCCTGTTTTGATCACACGGATTCAAAGGATTGGATGTGGATAAGAGCCTGGAAATTTCACGATGCTGATTTTCATTTATTTTGCTGTAATTATTGATTGATTGGATGTTTTTATGTCCAGTTATTTGCATTATCTGCGTGGGTGGAACAGAGCTATCGGACAGTTTTTGTACCAAGTGTTTTCGTGCGCTGTGATTGGTCAATTTCTTGGATCAAGACAGTTTAGCATTGGAACACATTGTTTTCATTATGGACCTGAGTTTATTTTCACCGATGGGCTGACGGCGAAACCAAACTACTGAGTCGTTGTACGAGATTGACTCTCCAAGAGTGTTTGTGGCAATGTAAAATGGGTCATTGTTACCGCAATAATCCACAGGTCGCTTTGACCTGTACAGCTTGTAGATCGCGACAGGACACCGATCGGGATTGTTGGTATTGGTCCACATTTTGGGTTTTACCTCTCTCACATCACGGGGATTGCTGCCAGGACGTGTTTTTGACTGCTTCTCGTTGAATGTCAAGAATTCAACACCGTTTGCATCGGCTTCCAAGGCAATGTCACCCCAGCACATTTGTCGGTGCTCATCACTACCACGAAGACCAAAATGGACAGTGTTGAAGAACCAAATAGAGTTAATTATGGATTGTGGTGAATTAGTGCCAAATTGTTCTGTTTCCCAAAGGATATCGATTTCTTCATCGGAGATTGGTTCACATCTATTCGGTAAGTTACCTTTTCCTTGCTTTTTTAGCTCTATTTGTCTTGATTTCAAAACTTCACGAACTCGGCCGAATTCTGGAGATACGGTGATTGCATAGCCATAATTTTTCTGTTTTAGAAAACGATCAACACTTGAAATAAATGACCTAAGTGAAGCAGGTTCGTAATTAGTACCGTCAGGCTTTCTTACACTGATAAGACATTTGCACAGAAATTGTGACAGTTCACCGGTAGGCATTTCATGAAGATTTCTATTTTCATTTTGAGATTCTAGGAAGGTTTGAAACGAATGTTACTTTTGGTTTTCCTGGCAGTGTTCCCATTTTCATTTCTCGCAATCACGCTGTCAATATCGTCGTCGTCAACGTCTTGAAATCGAGACGTCGTCGGCCGTGGAACTTTTCTAGGAATCTTCGTCAGGCGGCAATGTTCAAATCTCCCTTCATACTCTACACCATCGATGTGAACATAGTACTGTTTGCTCCCATTATACATGTCAATAACAGCGGTGACGGTACCTGTACCTTTGCTATCGATACGAACAAAATCGCCGACTGAAAGGGCGGCCATGTTTGTTTACATTGACGCCCACGTCTGCAAAACCCAACAAACTCGACACATCGTTTGCAATGATAAAGAAACGTTTTAGGATTCGCTCTACTCGGTGCGGAGCTAGTGAAAGTAGTGCGATCTACTTACCCTAATTTGCATTGTTATCAGGGATCTGATAACATGTTTACAAGATGGGTTTATTGCACCGATAACACCCTCCATTATATGATTAATCATTATACACTAGCCAAGTGTGTTGTAATATAGATCTGGATGAAATTATCCCAGAACATTCTTGTAATAAACTTGACGATAGTACATCAGCTGATCTTGAGGGAGAATTAACTTACAATGAAGTACTTTCTGCTCTAAAGCGTATGAAAAATGAAAAAAGTCCAGGCCCTGATGGTTTTACAGCCGAATTCATTAAGTTTTTTTGGCGAGATTTGAATAAATATTTACTAAACTCTCTTAATTATGCCTACAAAAATGGTTCACTATCAGTTACTCAAACACAGTGCGTTATAACATGTATTCCAAAGGAAAATAAGCCAAAAAGATACTTAAAAAATTGGAGACCAATCTCTACTAAATGTTACTTATAAACTAGCCTTCGCCGCAATAGCAGGTCGTCTAAAATCAGTTCTCGTAAACATAACAAGAAAAGCCTTTAAAAAGGCAAGCTTTGGGGCACCCGGTTATGTATCACTATATAGAACCAGGAGATTGAGGTTATAGGGAGGACGGGGTCCTTTACTTGAATAAATTGTTCCAATCGGAGTCGCATATTATTTGCTCTTTGTTTTGATAGTTCTCAGTACACTATGTACATAGTACAACATCTCGTTCGTTCCGCTTAAATTCCACCCAATGATAGATATACATGTACGTCTCCTATCTCAATTATGATATAATTTTTATGATAAAAAAATTCTAAACATTACTACGGTAATTCAAATCTATGTTGCTTTAAGTTTAAAAGATAGCTTGCGGTGAGTTTAATACAAGAGTCAGTGATTAATTAATAGAGAAATTGTTGCGCTAGTAAACTTTTCGGGATACATTGTTTTCCAATACCCGCAAATTAAGTTTAAACCCGACGAATTTCCCATTGACTTTCAGGTTAATTACATGTTGCAAGCATAATTTTCCTTAATTGAGTGTTGATCGTATTACAGCCGAAAGTTACTAAAAAAAATTAGAAAAGATCTCAGCTACAAGTTCACAATTTTCATTATATTATAGGATGACATTAAAGAATATATAGAGAATCTCACCAATGTGTCTTCTGATATCAAATATATCAACACAAGTTGATAAAAGTAACAAAATTAATATCCGAGGCCTGTTTTTCTTTTTTGGCAATGGGATAATTTTGTTGTTTTCCAAAGAGTGGGAACATGATGGAAATTTAATGATAATTGAAAAATCGTTTGAAAAATATCAGCCAGTTGCACTCTGCACTCTTTTAGAACTACACCTAGCAATTTATCAGATCCACAGGCTTTATGTGAATTTACGTTAACACATCATCTTTAGAAATATCTAACACCTCACATGGTGGGAGAAATTCAAGTACAATGTTTCTTTCTTCTGAAAAATTACAACTATCAAAGCTACATCTCCTGTGAAACACAGTTTTGGATGATCATACTTTAGGCCCTGTCGATACTTTCTTCGAAAGACACCTTTAATCGTAAACAAATCATCCATAACGTTATGTTTTGAAATTGCATTGAGTGAACGATCAGTCATTGACAAGGCGGGACATTTAGCGTTAGCGTAAAATTGAAGGAACCGAATTCCTAGTTGATACAAAAATGGAATGTCGTGTCCGAATGTGGAATGCTAAAAAAAATACACCGAATAACTACAAAACAGCTCACATGCACATGCAAAATTGATATTTTGTAAGGGTATAAACGCTCGTCCATATATTTTTGAAAATTTACGATATATATTACATCATAACATTATTTTATTAATCAGTTTCCAAATTAAAGCTTGCCAATTATTTCGTACCACCCACATGGTCACGTGGGTATAAATTTGCAACAGCTCTGTCCATTGGTCGTCGAAATACTAGAATATGCTTTAAAAAAATATCATTGGCTGAAACATCTCTTTGAAGTTTCCAAGAGTAATATAGAGAGAACCTTCTGCCATTAGTTTTCAATATCAAATGTTACATAACTTTGGGGTCTCTGGACCCCAAAGCAATAAGCGAAGAACAAAAAGGATTCCTTCCTGGAAGGTATATAGCTGAAGTCACCAGACAAATCTATGATTTAATGGAACACACAGAGAAGTATCAGATTCCGGGTCTGTTGATGTCGGTAGACTTTGAAAAAGCTTTTTATTCTGTTGACTGGAAATTTATACAAAATGTTCTGAATTTTTTTAATTTCGGACCTTCGTTTCGCAAATGTTCTATATAACAATTCTGAATCATGTGTTTTAATTAATGGATTTCCGTCCTCATTCTTTAGGCTCGGTAGAGGATGTCGTCAGGGAGATCCCATCTCACCTTTTTTGTTTATCCTTTGTACGGAAATATTGACAAAATTATTAAAAAATAACGAGCAGATCAAAGGTATCAAAATAGGAAATATTGAACATCTTTTAGCTCAATTTGCTGACGATATGTCCCTGATGTTAGATGGATCTGAAAAATGCCTCTATGCAGTTCTTGCTACGCTTACCCTTTTTGAGCGCTTTTCTGGACTTAAGGTAAATGTGGAAAAAACTAAATTAATTTGGATCGGCTCAAAGAAACGTAGTAGGATTAAGCTTTGTAAGGAGTGGAATCTCGAATGGGTACATTCTTTTAAGTTATTAGGAATAATGTTTCATATTGATCTTGAAAATATGATTGAAATCAATTATTTGGATAAGTTCAAGATTATTGAAAACCAAATGAAAATTTGGAAATGCGGAATATTGACCCCTTTAGGTCGAAATATAGTCCTTAAGTCATTGCTGCTACCAAAAAGAACGCATATTTGCGCATCTCTCCCATCGCCGTCTGATCATATTATAAAAGCCTTCCAATCAAAATGTTTTGATTTTATATGGAAAGGAAAACCGGACAAAGTAAAAAGAGAAATTATTGTAGGCAGTATACCTAATGGAGGTATTAAAGTCCCACAAATATCTTATTACATAGCTGCTCAGAAGATAGCATGGTTGAAACGCTATTATAACACTTACAGTGAAAACACATTTTTTCTCTTTCACAATAATATCATACCCGCAAATATTTTAGAGATGGATTCAAAGTATATTCAGGATTTTATTGTTCCAAATGTTACCAACAAGTTCTGGAAAGATACATTACAAGCATGGAGTCTATATTTATTAAACTGTAAATCCTTGAAAAGGGACATATATTCTGAATTTATTTGGTACAACGATAACTTTAAGATAAACAATCAATCGGTTTTCTATAAAAGTATGTACTCCGCTGGTGTGAAATTTGTGAGTGATCTAATTACTGATAAAGGCTGTTTATTATCATATGAACAATTTATAACTTTGTACAAAGCTAAATGTGACCCGGTGACCTACTTTGGACTCAAAAATTCTATAAAGGAATATCTAAATAAATTTCAACCCAATGCTGATCAGTTACCTGAAATTCCAATACTGCCTTACAATCATATGCAAATACAATCTGGACGTAAAGGATCAAAACAATACTACGATATATTATTAAATCATTCCTTCCAAAAAATGAAATATAATCATAAATGGGAACAAATTCTTGACGAAATTTATTCTGACTCTGAGTGGAAAATGATTAATGAAATGCCTTTTAGATGTACTGAATGTACTGAATTGCGATGGTTTCAATATAGACTTATACATAGAATTTTACCTGTGAGTTCCTATCTCTTCAAACTTAACTACATTGATTCCCCACTATGCTTATTATGCAAAAAGGAAATATGTGACATTGAACATTTATTCTGGGACTGTGAATGTATCAACTCTCTTTGGAAAGATATGGATCAATAATAATGCTCATCTAAACATAGTGTTTACAAAGAAAGAAATAATACTTGGATATGTATCAAAAAACAACGATCCATTAAATGTTATTACTTTGTTGATCAAGCAAATTATTCTGAAATGCTATAATAAAGAGTCAAATATAACTATTGGAAGAATTCAAAGAGAGTTGTCACACTACTATGATATAACAAAAGCCATAGCCTACTCTTCATGTGAGTACGACAAGTTTGTTAAATTTTGGTCAAGTTGTCACCACTTGTTTACATAATCAATCGTTTTGCCTTTTGTCCATTGAAAGAAAAGTTTTAAAAAGACGAAGATCAAGACCAATTGTACCTTTTATCCACCATCCAATATGTATCTTTGAATGAACTATGTGTATAAATATATGTATATGTATATGTGCAAAAAAAATGTGGAATAAAAAAAAAAAAAATAAAAAAAAGTCTATTATAATACTTGAGCGCTCAATTTTAGGAAATGAAGAAATCACAGTCTCCTTTTCATTATTTTTACATGTGCGTTTTTGAATCGTAATGATGTTGTCGATATTATCTGAAGAGTGCTGAAGATTAAAATTAAATCATTTTCTTGGAACTTTCGGTCGGCACAAACATTTTCATAAACATCAAGATGACTTGAGTTGTGAAGAATCTCCAATACATAAATGTAACATGTTGAGCAAATAATCTACATTATGAAAGAATTTCGGGTTGCAGGGCTGAATAGTACTGCTTTACAATGTAGGGTTATCTGTCTATAATACGTAGCTACCTGCATAACTTTATTTCGTCCTGACCATAGAATGATGTCGTATCTATTGCAAACCCGGAAGTGGGATCGTGGCTTATTTGTCTAGCCTCGAGCCAAACTTTGTTACAAATTTACTTATGCAACTCAAATGTTAATCAATTTAATTAACTTATCAATGTGTTTCTTGTTGTTTTCAGTCTGTTTTCAAATATACTTTTATCATTTGATATGGTCCGCAAAGCGCACGGCCAAGCGCTACTCTGTGTTTTGAAAACACGCCGTGTGACGCGCTGCACTGTGCACTGTACTGTCCGGCGACGCGAAAAATCGAATTTCAGCTTTCATATAATGTACATTTCGCGTCATGACTTTTTAATTCGTTCGGTGACCCCTAATGAATTATATATTTTTGGAAAGAAGAAGCGATTTTCTTTCATGTCACAAAGTATGAGAAAATCGTAAAATGTGTGAATATAATTTATCAATACAATCGGTTAGAAAATGTTTTCATTAATCGCAATTTTCATTTTCATACCATCATAACTTTTTAAACAATATTATTTTTTTCCCAAAAAAGGCATTTACAATACTTTTTTATATTTAATCCCACATAATATGAACAATTTAAGCAGTATTACAACTCTTTTTATCTAAAAAATAACTTCAAACAGTGATTCCATTTTTTTACATTTCTCCCGTGGCCACAAATTTCAATGGGCTGTAGCTCCGAAAATCGTTCGGGGACCCCCATTTTTTATTTCATATATGCATTCTACATATAAAAAATAACCAATGTACCAAAAATTAGAAAATTCTCTCCTTAACTGTTTAACCTTATCAAATATACATGCAAATGTCAAATAGAGAATGTTATTTTCGAAACAAAACATTTTTATTGACGCAGAACATTAAAGTTCAAATTCAGGGACAAAAATTATTTACAACCTCAATGCCACAAAACTGAAAAGGTCTTAAAGCACGTTTTTTGACAATTTTATATTTTCAATTATTCGCCGATAATTGTACATTAATGATAATTGTATTACTTTGATAGTGTCTAAAATCTCATTACACAAACCAATCATCCATAGTCAGCGAACAAATTATACAGATTCACATAAAATCCATTGGCAGCCATTTTTGTATGAACACCCTTAATTCATTTTGTATAAGAAAATTAATCACATGGCTTAACTTTACATTATGGAGCCTTTTATTTTCATTTTCCTGACATCACCTCATATTCCCCCAAAAAACGTGCTACTGCCCCTTTAAAGTTCCATATATTTAGCAAACACAGACGCCATTTGCAAACCACTAGTGTCTACCAAACAGAATAATCTTCTTCTAACGCATTTGAAAATAAGGTGATTCCTGATTCCTACCTAATCATGTATTAACGTTAGGACGTAGAAATTATGCACCGGCATTGATGAGACAGCACTGTTAATGAAACCCTTATAAGTAACTTCTATATTTGAATAGTTGGCACGTTTTGGACAGTTTTTGTATTCTTACTTCAACTGATATGAGGTCTCAGATATATGGTGGACTGGATCTATGTAGTAGATCATAACCTTAGCTTTAAATAAGTAAAGATAATGATAATGTCAATGATAACAT
This sequence comes from Steromphala cineraria, assembly GCA_916613615.1. Classification (NCBI taxonomy): domain Eukaryota; kingdom Metazoa; phylum Mollusca; class Gastropoda; order Trochida; family Trochidae; genus Steromphala; species Steromphala cineraria. Next base: position 79,513,593 of record OU744721.1, read on the forward strand.
TGAACAACTTTGCATTGATTCTATGAGCCACTATTTATGAAAATTACGTGCTGAAACAAAATGGGTGTAGGGCATAGTGATTGTTATATTGGTTGCATACTTCATCATTTTTATTTATTTCTTCCTTACATTTTTACTTCGAGATTGCTGTTCACACATACGTAACAGCTGCGTCCTGTCGTATCCAAATAACTCGACTTGACTTTCTCCAGACGAAAATAATCGGATAATTGCTGCCTCACTCCGATGTGTCAGCTCCTGTTTACAAGCAACACCAAGTCACCTGTTACATTTCGTACAGCAAGCTATTTCATTTATGCTGATGAGCTTTGAAGAATCATTTATCAAATAGCATTTAATTCATTGGATTCGATGTGCATTCGTTACCTGAAAGAGAAAGAGTGACAGAGGACAATACTACTGGCGATATTTGTATTATAGAAAACAAATGTCATTAATTTTCAGTAAATTAATAGTACACTGTATCTAGATAAATCGGCTTTTGCGTGAACATCAAGGATAAGACCTATTAGATATCTGATTAGTAAGTTTGTCGAAAGTTTTAAAGAACAATGTTTTCGCTACATGTCCTTCCCTTATATAATTATAATCTGCTTCTTAATTTGTTCGTTTTCCAAAAAGGTTGAATTTACAATGTGTAGTTGACCTTATCAAACTTGTTTGTACTAGGGACACATACTGGCCAATTCCATAGCTCACATTTATTAAGCATTCGTAGACAACTTGTCTTACCCATATATAATTAAATTTTGCTTCTTAATTTTCTCATATTCCAAGCAGGTCGAATTTACAATGTGTAGTTGACCTTATCAAACTTGTTTGCACTAGAGACACTTACTGGCCAAATCCATAGCTCACCTTTATTAAGCATACGTAGACAACTTGACTTACATCCATGTATACCTCCATTAGAATAATTAGTTGTCCCGGACAAGATCTGCATTTTAAACATGCCATCATTGAGTTTATTCAAAAGTGTTGGGTCACATTATGATTGCCCCTTATCATAAAACTAAACATGTTGACACGTTGTCAATATGTGGGGGAAAACGTTTATCTAATTTACATAGGGTATGTCTCTTTTGTTATATCAAAATTACGATGGGAACAAATTATTAACATGATTTATTAACACATTAAATACTTCTTCTTTTAACGACCACTTTACTCTTGTTCTTATCAGTTTGACATCAAAAACTCGATAACATTTTAGAATAAAATGTTAAAACATTCCAAATAGCCGTTTGATAACAACAAAATGCTTTACAGAAAAGTTATTCAATCATATTTCAATATTCACTAAAGTAAATAAACAAAATTTACCAAAACAATGACACATTTGTAATATAGATTAATGCATAGGACCCTGATGTTGCACGTCAGATGCTAACTCCGTATATTCAGTCCATTAACAACTCTGAATCACACAACACTTTACAATGCTATTCTAATTTCTTCATCAAGTCCTTGTTATGTATATAATATTTTGGTTTTTCTTCCTTCCTCCTGTACTTTCAACACATCCATAGGAGTTAAACGTTGTTCATTGATTAAAAGATTGAAACATTTTGTGGTTGCAATGGAGATGATTAACTGGTTTTATATGAATTGCTTTATCTTAACTCAGCTAACTGGCTTTCTTGTGGGCACATGAGATGTCAAACAAATAATGATAAGCTTTATGTAGTCCTTTTTTTCAAGTGCTTTTACAGTCATTTTACTTTTTTAATGGTCACGTACATCGAAGCAATTTGTTGATACCTCTTAACCATAAACAAGATTGTTATCTATGAATAACACCCTTGCTTTACCAATGCATTGAGGTCACTGGCGTTCACACTCCACACAGGGGACATGAGCTCTAGTCTTGCTATCAACTGGATAATTACATAGGTGAATATCCCTATTACACACAACTATCTGATCAATAAAGTTGGTATGAAACCGAATTTTCTTCTCAATTTTATGTTCTTAGTAACAAGCAGCAAACTGCTTAGCAAATTGTTTCTCAAAAACATCTTGTCCTGTTACCAGTATACACGAATCAATTTGCTCATGGATGTAAAAGTTGTTTGGAAAATGCACAAATACAAATGCATAAACATGTCTCCCATCACTTTAACTCAACTAGTCAACATTCAGCCCTGTAGGTGATCAGTGATGAATACTTGTTTCCTCATGCACGTTGATTCAGATTTTATTACATTCGTAGAATGATTCCTGTAGACCATATAGCTGAAGGGAACTCATGACTTCTCTTGCATGAAAAGCATTTGATCATGTCTGGCAAATATGTCATTATTGTCAACAAATCAAGCCACAAGTATCCGTAGATTAACACAGTATAGTAAATTCTAAAATATCTGAAATTATATAGAGGGAAAAGTATCTAATGTCAAAACAATATTGATCCCGCCAATAATCTAAGGTTTTTAACAAGATATATGATGAGGAATATTTTGGTTTTCATTGCCATCATTAAAGTCAATATCAATGAAATTTACTATTTAGTCATTTGAATTATCTTGCATGTTAGTTTGTCATAAATAGTTTTTGCTGCTTTCATGTAGTCCGGGTCTGTCATTGGAATAGGGAATTCCAAATAATAGACATAACATTACTGAACACTAAGCACATTTATGACACTTTGAAAGTTTTCAGACGAAAAACGTTAATACCTAGGTTCCATTCATGGAACCAATAGATATACAACAAAACCCTCTTATAAAAGTGAATAGTTGATACTTTTGGAAACGTTTCTACTTTGCAAGATAAACTGTCTGAAGTGTATGGATTTTTTACTAACTGGACAGTTCAATGATAAGACTGGATAATTTTTATTACAAGTGTATATTCTGATGAGGTTCAATTTCATCTTATGCCGTGTAAATTTTCGATCACATTCGCAAATAAAAGAACAATATAAAAATTATTAAAATCTTGGGTCATTTCCTTTCTTGATAAAAACATTCTCTGTTTGTTTTTTCTAAGGATAGTTTTGAAAGCCATTTTGTATTTATGAATGAATGTCAAATTTTCTGAATAAATGAAAACTATCAAACACCAAACTCTCATATTGGGGTTTATCACTTTCATCAGTCTGTTTCAAAAGGTCGTCAAATCTAGAGAGCTATTCATTTAAACTGGGTACTGATCTTCCACATGTAGATAGATATGTAGTAATATTACTTCACGAGTCATGGGATTTCCCATGTGAGCAATCATAAACGTGAAGTAGACTGTAGTAGATTAATATAATAAGATTGGACTCAATTGATTTAAGTCAGAAGTCGACTAGGATGGGTCTTATGTATTCAAGACTTTTTGTTACAATACGCTTAGTTTATAAGATCAGAAAGTGTTACGTGATATGAAACAGAGAATGACTCGATTGATTAAGGTCAGGAATCGAGCAGATTGCGTATCGAACTCAATGTATATAGAATCTTACAAATTCGAGGATTTGTGTTATAGTACTTGTAATAGCCTTGCATTTTACAAAACATAACTTGTAATTATCAAGCCTGTTTTAGTGCGTGGATTTCTGTATACCACACATATTTCAATTTGAAGTTTTTCTTGTTGTGGAGCATTTTGTTATCATGATTATGATACCAGCATTATAGATTATTTCCACTTTAAATGTTATTAATCATAAGAACAGATCTCAACAGTTCTTGTAACATTTGGAAAATATCAATTTTAAGGAATATATATGATCTTTATTCAAGTGTTAAAGGAAATTATTTTTCTTATAGACAGAATGCCTTTTATTGTATTCCCATGGTTCTTGATAACCAGTGCGAGTAGACAATGGTTACAGTTAAACACTAAGCGTCGATTTTAAACTTATACATATCCATTTTTACACCAATCAAACGAATTAATAAAGCTTCTCAATTATCAAATACATTGACAGATATACATATGAGAAAAGAATTTGCCTTGCAAAGAACATCTTAAGGTTTCAATAAACAAATTGTATTCTGAAATTTTAACACAAATCAGCGAAGTTTCAGTATAGATCTTTAGACTGTATTGAAGCTCTAGTATAGGGATCTATACCAACACGTCCCTATTCTTTGGGGAAAAGTTGGATATCCATAAATATTGTACTTTGATACCCTACAACTAGAATGCCAGACCAACAGTTAATAAATTTTAAGATTTTACAGTGACCTTTTTTACCCATGGAGCTTACAACAACTGTTACTTTAAGTTACTAAACTGACAGGCAAAAGATATTGCACACTTCTGTAAATTTATAAGATTTTCCATAACAAATATTATGTGTTTTTGATGTCGTATTCTAAAACTGTGACCAATAGTTAAATCATCCTTAAGAGAATACTTTGAGTGTTTTGAGTACTAAAAGTGTTTTGATTGATGTTTTAAAAAATGAAATCTTATGTAAAGTGATTGTTTCAAAATTATTTTTGATATTACACAAATTTTCATTAACAAGGTTAACATATATTCATGTGAACATCAATAAACGTACGCATGCCTATTGTTTCATTGACAACATTTTAAACATGGTAGATACATGATAGTGAATATTCTAGTGTGCTGTTATCAAAACAAGATATGTTAACAAGCATTAATTAACCAAACATTATTCAAACTATGGCCAATATGTGTTTTTGTTAACGTTTCATAACTAACACCATTACATGTCTTCTGGATATTTAGTAAACCAGCTGTGGTGTGTTCTTTATGTGCCTGGTGGGTAAGTCATTTTCTTTATAAGTAAAACAGTTTAAGAAGCTGATATCTGATATAGAATATCAATCAAGTATCTTATGTTTCCATGTTGTAAGAAGGCATTTTCAAAGTACAGTAAATGACTTAAATATCTTGACAAATAATTTGAACGTTATCATAGTATAATTAGCATGTATATTTATCAGGTCATCCGTCTTATTAAAAGAGAAAAGCAACCACAGCTTCACGGAACAGTAGACAATCCGATGAAAGAGATTTATGAAGCATATTTATGATGTTAACTCATCTAACCGATAATTCTTTCCGTCATACTTATGAACAGAAATGAAGGTTTCATTTTCAAAAATATTTTGCAATCTGTTGGAACACGTAATAGAAACACTTGACACCTTCAAACGTTTATTGCAAATAATTCTGCACAATTAATGAGCCAACTATTGTTTGATACATTCATTCTGTACTTTCTGTTTCTCTTTCATCTGTTATCTTATTATATCATCCATGACACATTATTTGATAAACAAGGGGTTGGTAAGGTTTAACAGTCATTTGATAGTCTATAACACACTGCACTATTTCGTTTAAGCTTAATTGACAATGAATAAACCAGATGATAAAACATTAAGGCGTTTGTCAGGTTATTTTAGCAGCTGTCAGTGACAAACTCAATTTATTCATCGGTTCAGTTGATGATGAATAATGTAATTCCTTAGGCTCACTGTTTGTGCAATTTAGCTACTGCATTAGTATAAAAACCCAATCCTATTGATTATAGACTGAAGAACCATTTGTATTTTGAAGAGGGATCAACTTCTAAAAAACTAGATTGGGAATTGACTGTCAGGCATTGAGCTTTCGACTGTCAGAAATGGTCCTCTGCTATTAACTTGCATAAATTGGTTGGCCTGTTTAATACCAATTTTAAGGAAAATACAACCTTCCGTTCCGATGCTTTAGTTCCTGATACCCTAGCAATGACAGTTGATGTTATAAACTTGTGGTACGTTAGGCCAAGAAAATTAGAGATTTGGTAGCGACAACGATGATATCATTTTCATGTGTGCCCGTTTAGGACTGATGAAGTTGGTCGATTGATACAGAATTTAGGTGAAGTAGTTAACAAATGCACTGATATATAAAGGATTTAAGGAAGATGTATATCGATTAACCTATCATTTTAACTGAACATTAGATACAAAATGAGGAAGTTTAACATTACTAAATAATTATATAATCTTTTGATATTAAGAAGTGGGCATAATAAAAACACACAAATCTCATCCTTTTCTGATAGAAAATCACAAAATGTAACCTGTATGCAAACCAACAAATGGATTTGCCTGGTTTAATCTTAAATGTCTAATTAATGTTTTAATTCTTTTTTTGAATTTTGCTAAAATGTTCTTCACGAATTTTGACGCTATTATTCTCATTTACAATAGGTAAACTAAGCTCTTAATTGTTTGCTGTCAGAGAGTAAATTATGCGTAAGTCATTTTTCACTCATTCATGTTTGTAATTGCTCGCTAAAATTTATACCTAGCTCATTGGAATTTGGTATATATGTAGATGTGCCTTTTGTGATTTTTAAGTTCTTCAGATTCTTATTTTGGCGGTCTCCATGGAAGTTAGAAATTCAACAGATGACTTGTCATCTATATAAATCTAAGAATATTGTTATCAGGTTGAATGAAGCATAATTATCTTGATTAGCTAAGAATTAAATTGTTCCTGATATATAAGACGTGTAACACATTACATGTTTCTTGGCAGATGACTTCTTTGTGACTATTGAAATAGAATGACTGAGTTCAGTGGGTAAACTAAAACTCGTCTAATAAATTGGTCATCTGCAATTTGGACTGATTGAACGGTTTTCCAATGAAAGAAATTTAACAAATTGCCCTTTGCTAGACTGGCCTTGAGGTTTCATGGTATGTTAGAGAGGATTCCATATAATGCCATCAAATATATTGATAAATGTCACAGAATAATTTGTCTGTAATACTATAAAATCTTAGCAAATCGTGTTATAGAAGAAAGGCTGACTTACCATAGGATCCAAAAATGTCCAGTATTTGTTTAACAATCAGGAAATGATAGTACTTGTTTTCGAAGGAGTTAGATTTTACAACCTACTTTATCAGGCTTTGTAATCATTGCATCTTATATACATGCACTATGTTTCATGTCACTTTTGTATATGTTTATGGAAAGCACTGTCATAACACTTTTATATCTTACTGTATGACAATCAAAAGTGAAATGAAAAAGTCCTTTTTAATTAACAAAATTCAAAACCATATCAATAAAAGGTATAAACATAGGAAATGTTTGTTCAGGAACCACAAGTTGAGGAACGACAACAAAATCATTCGTGATGTCCAATAAGGGACGAATTTGTTTTAATGCGAAAAACGGAGATAGGATAAGAATTGGAATCTTTCATACAATATTCGTGAGCCCACTAACTGATGTGCAAAATCACGACATAACATGCTGGGTATTTGAATCGCCAACGTTTTGTTTTGTTAAACAAATACATCTTGATTGAATCTCAAAAATGTTTCTGAGTCAATACAATGTATCATGCATGGCCTCTGCTTTTTTTACTCTGGATAATTCCCTCTCCGGTCTATTCTATCTTCCGACAATGACATGAATAAGTGATTGCTGACAATACAAACCATTTTCCAATTTTGAGAGTTGTTCCGGTTACATTATGCAATTATTTATTGATTTTTCTTTTCTTATCATCGTTTATGATATTGTCTGTTGTTCCTGGGTGTACCCTTATTTAATTACCAAACTGAGGGTCATGATGAATGTCCTTCTAATGAACAGTGTGCAGTACTATGACGTCAACGAAAAACCTTTAAGATATTTGCATGAATACATATAATTAGGTGAACAAACTTTACGAATGCAGCTGAAGGTGTGTTATCACTTGGATTTATCATACATTTGCTAATTCATTCCTCTAGACGTAGGCCGCACAACAACAACTTGCCCCTCCAATTACCTTGCTCTTCTCATATATGTGTGATTCGTCTTATGGGAAATCAGCTATTCACAGAGAAAGATGTGTCCGGATTTGATATTCAATTCTCACATAAAGGAAACAATTCAGACGAGAGTCTCTCTACATATATATGAATGACCTAAAGTGTAGTGTAGCCTGACGCACGAGAGCACAATTTTGAAAAAGTTATTTGATAACTAGCAACATAGAGCTTATCTCATTGAATACAGGACTTTTTATTAATTCTCTTGTCATTGTAATGTTTATTTGCCATCTTTTGTTCATTTGTTCATAGATTCAATCTTGTTATTATCTGTTAGAGTGGAATAACTGACTTTGAAGGTGGTGACATGGCCTCATTCGTTTCCACCAAACACTCCTCACATATCAGTCGATCTGACAGATGTCACAATATAACGGGTCTCGTTACTTCCAAAGGTTTATTTCTACTGTATAAGCCATCACACAGAAGCAAATTGATCTGCGATCAACGAATTAAAGGAATACCAAAGAACCTAAACAACTGAAAACATAATTCTGAATAACATTGAAAATGACAACTTGTTGTTGATCTGATGAGGAAAAAGGGTCAGTTTGCAATGTAAAGAGTAATGATTGAGATTCAAATTTATCAGAGAGAGGGGATTTTTCTTTTGTATCAATTGTTGTAAATCAAAGTTAACAGAAGGGAGTATTTGTCCTTGTATTTGAGTAAAGATGTGATAGAGATATATGATGAATATGAAGATGTGAGGGATGCTCATTTATTCGATTCAGTTATTCAGTTCTTCTTAAGGTATTATACCTAATGACAAAACCAGGAATATAGCAATGTTCTATTTCAATATTCCTACAATTAAAACATTATTGCTGAAAAACATATATGAATACAAGTTAAGTATAACCACATTTCAAAATTTATTGGAGTTCAAAGGTAAACCACACTCTCTCCAAGGGTAAACCACACTCTCTCCAAGGATAAACCACACTCTCTCCAAGGGTAAACCACACTCTCTCCAAGGGTAAACCACACTCTCTACAATGTTAAACCACGCTCTCTCCAAGGGTAAACCACATTCTCTCCAAAGATAAACCACACTCTCTACAATGGTATACAACAGTCTCTCCAAGGGTAAACCACACTCACTCCAAGGGTAAACCACATTCTCTACAATGGTAAACCACACTCTCTCCAAGGATAAACCACACTTTCTCCAAGGGTAAACCACACTCTCTCCAAGGATAAACCAAGCTCTCTCCAAGGATAAACCACACTCTCTCCAAGGATAAACCACACTCTCTACAATGGTATACCACAGTCTCTCCAAGGGTAAACCACACTCTCTACAAGGGTAAACCACACTCTCTACAATGGTAAACCACATTCACTCCAAGGATAAACCACACTCTCTCCAAGGGTAAACCACACTCTCTACAATGGTATACCACAGTCTCTCCAAGGGTAAACCACACTCTCTCCCAGGATAAACCACACTCTCTACAATGGTAAACCACATTCTCTACAATGGTAAACCACACTCACTCCAAGGATAAACCACACTCTCTCCAAGGATAAACCACACTCTCTCCAAGGTTAAACCACACTCTCTACAATGGTAAACCACAGTCTTTTTAAGAAACAAAACTTTAAAATGTCAATATGTTTAATGTTTGCTAGTACTCATTCCTGGTGAGGTGAAAAGCAAAAAGCTCTTCAGCATACTTACATCAAAACAATATATTTTACTGATCTTAAAACATTGACATTTTAATTGTCCTCAAGTTGTTTGTTTCCCATGTTTAATAACCTACTTGTTTAAGAATATTCTCCACGTTTTGTCTCATATGAATCGGAACGCAACGAGAACAAATATATACATTTCTTTCCATACCAAATGTTATAAACCCTACCCTATTGTTAAACAATATAAATATCTTGGTATTAATTTTTCCTATATGATGAATCTCAAAACCTGCGTTAATGATTTATATTTACGTGCAAAGAAAGCTATGATCTCAATTTTATCTATATCGAATGAATGTGGAATCTTAAGTTCAAATATATTTTTCAAAATGTTCGATGCCCAAATACAACCAATCTTACTATATGGGTCGGAAGTGTGGGGATTTCAACGATACGATTGCTTGGAGAAATTACATCTTATGGCATGCAAGAAGTTTTTATCCGTTGGACCTGCCACTCCAAATTGTATGATTTATGGTGAATGTGGGAGATTCCCTATTTATATTAACTCTCAAACATGTTGTCTTAAATACTGGTTCAAAATTCTCAATATGCATGATGGTCGTCTTCCAAAAATATCGTACTATATGATGATTCATCTAGATGAGATGGGTAAAGTGTCTTGGGTAACACATATAAGAAATCTTCTGTTTACTTACAGTTATGGATTTGTATGGTTAAACCAGGGTGTTGGTGATGTAAATATGTTTTTAAAAGGCTTTCGCAGTCGATCTGTAAATATGTTTTCTCAGGATTTGCACTCAACTTTAGAAAGTAGCTCCCGATATGCTACTTACAGAACCTTTAAAACTCTAGTAGAACCCGAATTATATTTGTCCAAAATTTCATTTATGCATAGTAGAAACACTTTTGTCAAATATAGAATGGGCTCACTAGACCTAATAGTAAACAGAGGCAGGAAAATGTCCATTCCCAAACATGAAAGATTATGTCCCTTATGTAATTCTACAGTAGAAGACGAAATCCATTTTACGTTTGATTGTCCATTCTATCAAGATTAACGAAATAAAAATATCCCAGAATATTATTTACCGAAGCCATCATCAATAGCATTTACCGCGATATTACTAACTAAAAATGACTCCACATTATGTAATCTAGCTCTCTTTGTTAAACACGCACTTAAACGTCGCAAAGAGAACTTACAATTGCTCACTTTGTCATGTGATCTGATATAATTGCTGTTTACTTGAATGTAGCTCTCTTGTATATGGGCCGGTGGCCTAAAATACAATAAACTTTTTGTCTTGTCTACAGCATAGTAAGCAGTTTCTCTTAATATTGTTGGATTATTTTGGTTCCACTGATTATAATTGGAGACTTCGGCTGAATATTGCAGAAGTTAATTGTGTTTTGCTACCCTAATGAGCTACTGCTTCCAAATATCTCTGAAATTGACACTTGATCACACGATCTAATTTTACACTGCAGAGGGATTCTCGTTTTATCGAACTATAGCCACATTGATTTTTCGACGACCTCGTAATTTGCAGTTAGAAAATTGAAACTTTTCACCTTGAACAAACATAAACCAAATTTCTGGTATTCTCTTTTCAAGATAACAAAAACGTTCCCTGAAAAGACTTCAGTCTGATAGAATGATAAGCATCGTTACCACATTAAAGAAATGTTTTCCTTTCAACTTCATTTGAATGGAAAATAAGTCGAAGTATTGCACTACAACTGTACATGCCCAAAACATCCCTGTACGACAGTGTTATTGCGGTTGCAACTTATCCCTTGTCCAGTGTTACCCGACCTATGGGGTGAGGGCCGCTTCTAAAAAACTATGATGTTTGCTTTACTGCCTTTTAAAGACAAGATATTAAACTTGTTTACACATAAAAAAATTCCAAACTAAAGTATCGTTTTATCTGAAGTCTTTGATGTTTGGCGGTATTTGCATAGAAAGAATAAAGATTTATCTGAATTTCAGTCTTCTACCCATTATTGACAATGCTCCAATAATATAAAATGATATAATATAATATTTGGAAGATATGTCAATTGTCTCGGTATTAATAACGATGTCAGCACCTCAATAACTGGAATAGAATGTTGGACTAACCTTAGGCCTCTCGTCTTGTCTCAAATTTATAGTCTCTGGAAATATGGGATTAACCGGCTCAAGTGAGAGACGAATCGGGTAACCTTATTCCATTGTCTGAGCCCCTGTCATTGGTGCTCAAAGAAAAAATAGAAGGAAATATACTGAAGTGCCAGAAGTGCATGACAACGATTATTTATGTACCATTGCTCACATGAAACATAAGGTGCCCCCATATTGACCACTGTTACTTGATAACATGAAGTTCATGAGACAAATATATTGAAGACATGAATGTTGAAAAATAAAAGATTAAAGCTCCATTGGCATACTTGCATTCGGTTCGGGATGAAATTTAGCTATTGATGATATAAATACATCACTCTGTTGAAAATCTTTCGTCGAAAGGAAAACAATAAAATTACTTTTTGAAATATTGAACAAGCTTTATTAAAACTCACGTGAAGCAAGTGAGTTTGCCCGTGGGTTTGACATCATTCATGTTCCAGTGCAAACACACAAAAACTGACATTAATTGTTATTCATTCGTTACATAATATTATAGTATGGAATGGTAAATCGTACAAGTAGTGATATGAATCTTGTTTTGCTTTTGAACAAGTAACACTGCGACCAGAAATATTCCCATTTTTAAAACAAACTGTACATTTAGTCAATAGTCCATTAGCTGAACTTACACTTGCACTTAGTTATTCTTAATGAAGCACAATTAAGCGTGAAAACATTTGACATTGAAAAAAATCAGGAACTAAGAGCTAAGGTGATGAATCATTCTCCATAGACGGACCATTTCTGATGTCTTCAAGGCAAAAATTAAAACTCCCTTGTTCTGTACCCATTACCACAGAAAATAATGTTAGACTCATTGATAACAGCGCTTTTGAGCAGTGATACAATGGAAACAGCACTTTACAAATGCAAAGTAAAACCATTATTATTAGTCACTGTTTGTATAAATTGGTTTCATTGTTAAAACAAAGCCTCAGTCCTGAAGGAACATTTGTATGTTTAAGAGGGATCACATGCTAGAAATCAAAAGAGGGAATTTAATTTTAAATATTAAGATTTGAATGGCAGAAATCGCCATCCACTATTAACTTGAGTAAATTGGTTGAATAATCTCCTTTAAGTTCACATAACCACAAACATATTTCACTATTTTCTTTGGAATATAGAAAGTCTGATTACAATATTGTATAGTGCGTTAAAGGTCGCTACTCAAATATGTTTAGTTTGGTAATGAAAGCCGTTTTTGAAAGCCACTTTTGATGGGCCACTTACACCTATCTGGCCACAAACCAGTGAATGCATGACTGGTCGCGCCCCAATTTTGTGACGTCATAAACAGAATCAGCCTCGTTATCTATACATCTATCGTAACAATAACACAGGGGAAAACTAATAATTAACGATTTTCGGGAAATATTTTCCACTCAGTTAGATAAATCATTTGACGACGTAACACTACTGAACATTTGGTGTAAAAAAGATATCCACATCAATGGTAATTAAACAATTATTTAGGCGGTATTACAGTTGAAATAATAATGCGTTACTAAATATAGTCTGTTTATTACGTCACACCCACGCAAGTTTTATGGCCCCTAACCCAGGTGGGTTTTTCACAGCCAATAATTACGCTGTCTAAATGAAAGGCTAATAAAATGTGTTTATTGGACAAATTAACAAAACTTAAGTCCAGCTTCTTTTTTTTTCTCTAAAAGTGGTAAGGTCGAGGTTAGTTGATGTTTAAGGAAACACAACATTCTTTCTGATGTTTTAGTTTCTGATAATTGAGTTTAAAGATTGTACGTTAGGGCAAAAAAACGAGGAAGACAAGTGTAGGATGTTTGTAATGACAATGATGATGTTAATTTGTGTGTGTCTCGTTTTTAAGACTGACAGAGTTAGGCCCCTGATATAGGAATTTAAAGTATGCATGCATGAAAACATGATTTTAAGAACATAAGAATAAAGTTTTGCAATTGACTTCAAAGACCAAACAAATTTGCACAAAGACATAGAAAAAGGTGAATTATGTTAGAAATGCAGCAAACGGAATGTTTCCCCTGGGCTCATTTATTCACCTTGACGTAAGCATCTCAACCTCTATACTACTTGCTCTTTCAGAACAGAACAGAACTTTATTACTCTCAGGCCGATATCCTCGGCATATGAGGTACAAATGACATTAAATGCATCATACAAGCGGATAAGTGATTAGCCGAAGGATTTTACAGTATGCATTATTATTTTACAAAATTTGCTAAAAAAATTAATATAGACAACTTTTTACACATGAATAGTTTTGCAAGTTAAATTATATTTGATCCCTTAAAAAAATCATAAGTATGTACAAGGTTATTTCCAAGGGGAAATATTCACAGCTAAAAATACTCATAACATCATTCATACATACAATTCAATTACCTTGCTCTCTACAAATATGTGGGATTCCTCTTAAGGGAAATCAGATATTCACAAAGGGAAAAGTGTTAAAGTTTGATGTACAATACACAATTCAGACAGAAGTCTATCTACATATATAAGAGGTTTCTGTAGTGAATATCTGCCTGAACACATGATGCTCACGAGGGCACATACCTGATTAGCTGTAGTTTTTTTAAGAAGCAATTATTTAGAACAGTCAATCTCAACAAAGGCATTCTCTTGTTTAAGTTCCTTTGTTGTCATTTCTACGAGCATTACTATGTTTAGTTGCAATAATTTGTCCATTGACTCATACTTGTGATCTTGTAGTTATCTGTTAAAAATGATGGACTGACTTTGAAGGTGTTGACATCATCCTCATTAGTTTCAACTAAACGCTCCTCACAGATCAGTTGATCGAGCAGATGTCACAATAGAAGACGTGTCTCATTAACTTCAAAATCCAAAGTGTTTACGTCTAGTATATGGGTCATCACACAGGATGGGGTGAGTTAATGGATTTTAAATGAAAACTTCGTTAATTTTCTCAGCCATTAGAAGACACATTTGTAGATATTTGGTTTGATAAGGTTTCGAAACGAATAAGTTTAAGAATAAGCTTTTATCGTTTTACCAAATAGATACATCTCCCAATGTGGCTTATGTTGAAAGGGTAGATACATGTAGGTCGAATCTCTCTTTTGGAAAAATTTGGTATGTCAGGTCGACGGGCAAATACCATGATAGTTCTTCTTATGCATTTATAAGTCAAGATATTTAAGTATTTTGTATTAAATTTTTTCAGGCAGAATGTATTACCAATTTCGTTTATAAAGTCCTTTATTAAAGTAATCCCTATTTGTACACAGTTTATAGTAGACAGCTTTAATTCTTTATCGGATTTCATTGTTCCAAACAGACTTGAAAGCCTCTTCGGTTTAAATCAATGTTAAATTGGTTAGAGTTGTCATTAAAGTGTTCTCAATATAACCAGAATATTAGCCTTGTCATTCCTTATGCTATCATCAGCAGATACCTTATTTATGAACTTTACCATTTAGTCTGTTAATCCATATTTGCTTCGGTAATGCTAATATTTGATAGTGTTTTTATAACTTCGTGTTCAAACCATAACATCATAACAGATTTTGTTTGCTTTGTTCTACCACATAAATTTAAAACATATTTTTTAATTCATCGATACCATGTTTTAAAGGATCTGGCATTACAGAGAATATATGATTTAATTTTGAAATAAACAAAAATTTTACTAAAGTATGTCTTACAAAATGTGTAATTATTTGAGTTTATCACATGTTTATCTGATTTTTATTTATTTTTCTTCACAGGCTTTCCGGAATTCATTTTCAACATCTACATTAACTTTTATTCGTCGGCTATTGAAAAAATACCCTTGTTGCTTGATAAAATATTATTCAATTTGTTTGATTATCCTCTTAAACTGAGACAAGCAAAAGGAATATCATAACAATGATTTCAATAAGCTTATTTTGAATGTGAAAGATCACTCAGCCACCAATGATAAGGAGAATAATTTAAATTCACATCTGTCAATGGGGAGATTTTTTTCTTTAACATCAAGTTGTCTGTTATTGATGTAAATCATAGCTTAGACTATGGAGTATTTTTCTGAATATAGATTGAACATATCAGGGATCCTTATTTATTCCAATTGCAGTGATTCATCTCTGCACAAAACTAGATTAAACTACAATCTGTGATGATAAAACAGAATTACTCCATCAGAAGTTTTAACAAGATTTTCTCCTATCGCTATTTCAATAATTGAAAACATAAATGTTGAGAAAGAGTTTGGATCTAAAACAAGTATATCTTAACTTCAAATGAGTGCTCCAACAGGAACATACCAAAACAAAAGTTTGAAAGTTTTAGAGTTTGAATAGTAAAGTAGGTTGACAGTAGAGGCGTTTACACCTCACATAGTCCCGCATCTTTTAAGGTTTAGGGTTATATTCAATAGTGAAGAGGCTTTTACAACATATTAACATCAAAACGATCTATCAATTAAATCATATATACCACTCTCTTCATCGTGATCTCATCATAAATAAAGTTGCAGAAAATTATTATACAGCTTGAGGATTTCAAATATTCATTTGATTTATGTATTTTTTATTTTCTATTGTTGATAAAAATGTTTGCTTGTCATCTCATATCTTTCGGAGGATTGCAAGCAATACATACAATGAAATACGATTCTTTTCTTCAACAAGAATTTCACCAAATACGACAAATAAGCAGGTCCTGTTGGATCCTTTTATTCGCAATTATGATAGCTGGAGAACCGCAGGAAGAAATTTTTTTTTATTAAAAATTAATTAACTTTGGCTCCACTAATGAGATACTGCCTCCAAATATCTCTGGAAATGACACTTGATCACACGTCTAATTTTACACAGCAGAGGGATTCTCGTCTTCTCGGAATGTGGCCACATTGATTTCCTCTTGCAATTTTCAGCAGGAAATGTGAAACATTTAACCTTAAATCAAACAAACATTCTAGCAAAGTTAATTACATGTGTTCAAATTGTTTTGCTCTCTTTTCAAAACAAACAAAACCGTTCACTCAAAAGTATTTACGTCTGATATTATTATATTAGAATGGTATACATTTGTATTTTTCAATTTGTAGGTAATTATGTTATGTTTTTGAAGGCGCATATATTTAGTAGCCCTATAAATACAAACATACATATTCATGAATTGAAGCCTCTGGATCGCCTCTAAATGCTTGTGATATGATTGTTTGTTAACAAATCAAAATACGCTACCGAACTAGAACATTAATTTCCCCATGTCTCATCTTGGTTGTTTTTACTTAGTCTCATTATTGTATACATACAGACATACAGACAGACAGACGACGAATCTGCTAAATCGTTTTTTATACTCTACTACTGATAAATTTCCTGAGTATGTTAGTTGGGACATACATGTACATAGAATGATTGTTCCAATCATGTTATATAAATTGATCAGCACAAAAACATTATCCTAATGTTAAAATCACTCTTATAAATTATGAAAACATTGAAAGTACGAAAAAGTATGTCTACTATGCCAACCAATTATTAAAACATGAACAGAAAAACGGAAATTGCTTTTGACTTTACAGAAATTCAAAGTCAATCTGGGTCATAAACATAAATCACACTGAAACTTTGATGATATTACTCTTAAATGATAAATATTGTAGATGATCTCATGTAAGACCAACATATACTCAAGGCGATCGTAAACACATAAAGAACCATTACCACAACCAAATTTTAAGGGTTCTATGAGGCCATCCTATGGCTCTTGTAGTATTTCTGTTTAACCTTAATTCAGGCCTGTTCATAAATAGGAGATAGTAGCATGCTCGAGCATTTGATTCTTTAAAGACTAAATCAATGACAAGCAATGTCGCCTTTACGATAACCATTAAAGGGGCAGTAGCACGTTTTTATTGGGGATATAAGGTGATGTCAGGAAAATGAAAATTAATGGTTCCAATTGAAAGACAATGTATTTAAACTAAACGGAGCAGTAGTAAATCAAATATATAATGTAAAGTTTGGCCATGCGACTCGTTTTTCTTACACACAATGAATTAAAGGTGTTCAAGTTACAAGTTAAACCTCATATTTCGACGTTGACGCTTTTAATTCGATGTTAACTGTCAATATTTACATAAAAATACGTTCATAATATCATTTTCAAAAGTGATAACTTTTTTGCCGATGAGTTTATTACAATAATTGGAATAGATGCCAATTGCCTGATTAGCAATACCTATGTCAGCACGTTAATAAATATCCTGGAATGGACTGTTGGCCTGTCTTCAGGCCTTTTATCTTCTGTCCAGTTTAAAGTCTCAGGAATGATATGATTATCGTCTCTAATAGAGAAGCATCTTACAATCTTATTCCATTGTCTGAGCCTTGTCGTTGTCGCTTTATGTCCGTCATGTCATAGGAGTAATATGAAGAAGTATCTGAAGTACATGTAATAGATTACTTATTTGAGAGGCATTTTAGAAGTTGGAATGACAATAATGCTGAGAAGTATATGGATGACAACTTCTTTATTCATTGTATGCAATATATGGATGACAACTTCTTTGTTCATTGTATGCTATATGGATGACAACTTCTTTGTTCATTGTATGTCATCCATATAATCCTCAGCATTAATGTAATAGATTGTTCTCTGGAACACATTAAATATGATTCCCTCCTTCGAAAGTAATATATATGCAGTAAGACCATTCAATTCATATCTTAATTAAATGAAACTGTCATATTTGATGTTTAAATAACAATGTAACACCTGAAATGTCAGTTTTTATTTAAATCTTCTTTAATATATCTTCATGGAAAGTTCTTGCATACAATACATTCCCTTGCACTATTTGTAAAAAAAATCGACTTAAAGGGAAACATTTTTTTTTATTTATAAAACATAACACAAAGTACATATACAAGAACATATAGTTTGTACAGATTGATTGCCTACTGTATTCTACAAACTTGAAAGGTATATGTACTCTGTGTTATGTTTCATAAATAAAAACAATTGATGGCCTGAATTCTGAACACAATATTTTGTACATGTATATGTGTGGGCTTTTTTTAAATAATACTTTTTCACATAGCTTATCAAACACTATCAACCCCACTGTCGCCATCTTGTTGAGTTAATTGTGAACTGAAGTAGTTGTTGATCAAACTCGTGACTTTAATACTTCATTTTGTTACTTCACTGAACGGATCAGCATTAAGCTGAAACTTGAAGGCATCACTCAGTTCTTTTCGACACATGTGACTCCAACAACTCACTGAGTGTCTCTTTAAGTCTCAAAGCAATTAGAGGAGGAGAAATTGAGCGATCATGTAATGCTGTAAAAAGCTGATTCAAAATCAATATGCCTGCGCAAGGAAAAAGATTTCTTCGTTTCAAAACACGAATGCTGCTATCAAGTGTCAATATTGGGATTTTTTTAAAGCAGAAACCAATCACGAAAGCCAAACAAAATTAACTTTTGCATGAAATTATCACTTTTTCCAATCGCATAAGCTGTCCATATGTCCATTAATTGGCTCTGGAGTTGTTGCATGTATGTTTATTGGATCTCAACATGCATATGCTAAACTTTCTTTACATGTGATATCAGATGTCTGACATTTGACTTATAAAATCATAAACAATCTGTTGTAATTTCAGTTTGGATAATGTTTGTAGTTCTAAATCATTTGAAACTGAGGAAGAAAGGACTAAGGACTATGTGAATAGATTTTGTCAGATTTTGCACTTGAAGCAAATATTGCAAGACATAATTATAAATCTTTAGTGCCAAATAAAATATTGATATTAAAGTTTCAAATGGATTTCAGTCCCATCTTGTTCAACCTTTGTTGGTGTTATTGATTTACGACTCGTAGACCAAGGATTCCCCATTACCTGTAGAAGGTTTTAAAAGATCAATCTCTCTTTGAAAACAAATAAAACATTTTGAATATTCCTAGGCGGTAAACTCATAAACTCTCTTAAAGTCTTTAGTTCTATGGTTGTATTATCTGGCATCTTAGGTATGACAGTTCACTATGGGAAAACATTGAGATTGGGTTCATCTTGCCAGAGAATGGTTGAAAGAAGAATTGTCACACAGATATCGCAGATAACCAAATACATTAACCACGAGTAGGGATTTGATCGAATTTCCTTAACTCTCAATATCACACCTTCTCCTTTATAAGAATATCAACATTTTTATTCTAGCGACAAATTAAGTGTTAATGTCTGATGCTTATTCATCTTCTTGATCCATACTCGATGATGATGAATTTTGAAATATTGCATTATTAAAAACAAAATGACACAAATCATAATTTGGAAAGAGTTTCGATGCAAAACACACAGAGGGACAAGAGCGAAGGATAATAAAAAATTTAATTACTTGTATGCTTTGAGTTGTGCTTTCCATATTATCAAATTGTTCCTTAAAATGATGAATAGGAATACATTTGGAACATGAATTGCTGCTTCACAGATTCAAACAAAGTGCTCACTGTTATCAGTTCCGTTCACGACTTTCGCTTCAATGGTAATCCCTTACTACGATTCAAGTACATGCACGGACACATCGATTGTGCTATGCAATATATAGTCAGAACATATTTTAACTGGTGCTTCAGTGTGGACAATGATGCCAAGAGTACACAGGATAATTTGACATTCGTTATGTTATGAGATCATTTGAATATAGCACAAAACATATCACATGTCGACAAATTTCTGTTAACTTAAAAATAAGAGAGACAATGTTTAAGTCAATTAATGATTGCCGATTACTGATTACAAAAGATAAACCCTTCTGAAGAGCACATAAAATGAACATTTACTAACACACTTCAGTTTACACAATCTAACACATTTTCTTTTTAATTTGCATTTTGCCTATATTCCACATTTAAATAATCAAATTTCTGAAATATTAATTATTGGCGGGCTCACTCAGTCCCTCCCAACCGTAGAGCTGGAAGGCTCACGACCAGAAAAAACTCCATGCTCTTTCAATCAGTTTAAGCTCTTCTCGTCTTTATGTGATTCCTCTTATGGGAAATCAAGTATTCACTAGTGGAGGATGTGTCCAGATCAGATATGCTATATACATTCAAAGGAGCCAATTCAGACTGAAGTCTATCTACATATATATGAGGCATCGATATTAAATATCTGTCTGAACGCTTGGCACCAGAAAAGAATCTAACAATAAGGGTACAGATCTGATTGGCAGCTATTTAGAATGAATAATCTTTTCAAAAGTATATTTTTGCTGAAAGTCTTTTGTCTTTTATTTATAAGCTAAAGAGGCTCATTATCTTTCTCTGTTCATTTGTTCTTAAATTGTTTACTTGATCTCGTTTCTTTAGACAGCCAACTTTGAAGTTGGTGACATGTCCAAATTAGTTTCTCTCAAACATTCCTCCCACCAGATCGTCTTTCGGTGTCATAAAGGCAGACGTGTCTAATTAGCTTCATAATCAGTAATATTTAGTTCTACCGTCTTTCGACATCACACAGATACGAAACGAGAATGAATTAGAGAACAAGGAAATTTATTACAGCCCCTTTTTGACACTGTTGCAGATTGTAACTTTGTTAAGGTGCACTGCCTTTGGTGCAGAAATATAGTTAAACAAAAGAAGATCACTGTCACGTACAATGTAACGACATATTTGTCTTCAGTCAATCATTAACACACTCTTATCATCAATTGCTTTAGCATTTTAAATGAAAATTTAAGGATAAACGATGGTAATAATTAACCTTCTGGTAAGGGTAATGTTGATATTATTCAGGATTATTCAATTGCAACCTTTAGTGTTTTCGCGCCTTACTCCTTTGATCTGAAATATGTATTGACTATTACAAACAAACATAAATATTGCATGCAGAAAGTGAAAAAACATCACACTTCCTTTTTAAACTCAGCAGTAAACTCACAAGAGAAATATGTCATCTATCAAGTATTCTACTACTAAGGAAGTCTATCTTTTTAAGGTTTTGTAATTTAAACGGTTTAATATATCTTGAATAACTAAACGTTTTAGCAATTTGTCCCCATGATCTACCCAGATGTCACATATTGTAAAGTAATCATTGATACACAAAATCAGTATTATAGCCACTGTTTATGATAAAAACATTTCGAACGGCAAGTGTCAGATTAAAGGAGGTATGAACGTTACCTTATAAGCTTAACTTTTAACTACAACGGGGAAATCGCCTTTTCAAATAGTTTTTAATCTACTTGCAAAAAAAAGCGTGGTGAAATTAGTCTTTAATTGACAAGAGTAAAAAAGCTTATACATGTATATTTCATTGAATATCCTTAATATATTGAAATTCACATCCAACACTGACAAGAAAATGAAACTTGTACGACAACTCAAAACTGAGCCAATGACCTTGCCAAATTTTCGGATATTACCTACCTAATAATTATATACACGAACGTTTCTAGGACAATAAAGAATTCAATTTCAGTCTAAGATACACCAATGCCTTTATGAATGGCTGATATGATCGACTTTTGCCTTCGACTTATTAGAGACATTTGGATGTTGAACTTATACGACTGGAGATAATTTCCCATGTGGTCAGGGGCGGTTTGTAACATCGTAATAGTCTCAGCAGAGTACACTGTGTAAAGTGTGAGCTGATCCGATCATGTATCGAGGCC
Organism: Steromphala cineraria; assembly: GCA_916613615.1. Lineage (NCBI taxonomy): Eukaryota > Metazoa > Mollusca > Gastropoda > Trochida > Trochidae > Steromphala > Steromphala cineraria. The sequence continues at coordinate 79,535,893 of OU744721.1, forward strand.
TGACATCCCCGTTTTATATGAAATAAGTCTCTCGATGCTGGAGAGAATTGTATTGTATTTTACATAAACATTTTAGTGTTACTGGTACCGAAATTCTCGTCTTTCAAATTGCATCAAGACCATTCCTTTTCAATCTAGTTGGGATATTTGCGTTGCACTCGAAGAAAACTATAGATAAAAAGGTGATGTTTTTTGCAAGAATTAATTGTGTTTGACTTCATTGTCAAATATCTGTGTTATCGACCCCTGATTGCCCCCTCCCGACTTTACAGTGGAGAGAGGTGTTCTTCTTATTGCAGTAACATTGATTTTGGTTTCCTCGGAAATTGTCAGTTACAAATTAGAAAAGTTCAGCCTCAAATGTTTTCTACGACCATAACAAGAAGCAATCTAATCCAATTGGATAGACAATCCTTTTACTTTCTGAAGATACTTTTTCTACTAAGGGAAACAGAAGTATTTAATTAAGATGATAGAATTATCAACATAAGACTTTTTTACAAATCTTCATAAAAAGATAAATAGGTAGATCTCAGCAAATATAACAAATAGTGCAGAAATTTGTTGTGATGCTGAAGGGAGCTTATACATTTATTTAAAAAATTCAAATTTAGATCAATAATTCTGTTGAAACTCGAAGCATTGTGCATGAAAAGTTCACAAAATATTATTTAATCCTTAAAAAAAAGATACATGCAATTGATATTTAACCACCGCTATTGTTGTTTACATGCAACAAATCAATTTGTCAACAAAACATTTGATGAAATATGTAAGTTGAAAAGTTAATAATACAATAATTCCAGGTGTTGGTGGGAAGAAGCATTATTCATAATAGCTTGTCAGTATCCTACACTGATTGCAAACATATTAATCATTCGAATTTTAAAATTCAATCTTTATTTTCGAGAGAAAACTAACCAACCAGGTTGCTGAAGAGTTCTTAAAACATTGTGCGAAACTTGATAAATTGCATCTTGTTGCAATGTTCGTCAATATGCCTAGATTTCTTTTGAAATGTTTCAAATATATATCAAAAGGTATTTAGATAATATCCAGTCAACCGAGTATCAAAGTTCCTAATTGTTTGATCGATCAGTTAAAAGATTCCCTAAATCTATGTAGTCGGACTCGTTGTCAAACGTTTCTATTCTCCTGATTGATATCTGCTTCTAAATACCTCTGGTATTGACTCTAGATCAAATTGTGTTATTCACTGATGGAATACTCAAATTCATTTTAATTGACAGATAAGGACAATCTTATGACAGGAATGTGATTTGTGGACAATCATCAGTCGTATTACTTTTTAATGTTGAATATTAGGAGTTTTGTTAGAAATATAAAAATCGTTTTATAGCAAATTTTCAAAGTGATAAGTAACAGTTACTGAAAGATCGAAGCCGATTGACATGTTAGTTAGTATTGATTGTGGTTCATGAGGTCTAATTATACCAAGTGGTGATCTAGGTGAACTAATTTAACTGTGGCAAAAGAAAATATCCATTTCTGATTTGTATTGTATCTCCAAATAAATAAATTGTTTCACTCGAAACCGGATAATTAGACACCTTTTTATTTTTGTGAGGTAATTGAGAAGATAAATCCTACCTTATGAGGCATGTAGTTGTAAGTATTTCTTCAAATCCAATTTGATAAATCAGTCCAGCATGCCAATAAGAGAGGTGCTCGGTAATAGTGATATGGATTCTCATGCTCAATACCGCCATTGATTATATGATAAGCAATGAAATACTAAGAGGATATTTGTCTTTTCTTGACTAATACTATGTTTAGCTTATTGAGTGAGGAAGAATGTTAATATCGTCAAGAGTGACGCGGCCATGAGTGATAACATAAAACTTTTCTGCCTCACGAGACAAGATAAACATGGTCTTTGTCAAGAAAACATAGATCTCCAATTTATTCTTTGGTTAAATTGTTGAATTTCTAACGAAACCGAAGCATATTTACGTTGAGTCGGCTCCGAAAATAGACAAGCGACAACATGACGTCATGAGCATGTCATTGCGTCAGAGCATTGTTGATGACTTCAGGGCATTGTTGTTATCAGTCCATTGTTAGTGTCACTAGTGACTGATACTCGATTTATTTTCATTGACAGATCTCGGCAATCCACCGTCAATCATATAATAATGGTTTTTATCAGTGAAATATACTGTCTGTCAGTTAACAGTGACGATATATCATATTTTTGCTGTAACCAGTGACGATATATTATGTTGTCACTGTCCAGGTTCCGGAACTAATTCAGTTGTTTGACAAATGGGGTAACGTTCCATTTTTACTGTCATCTTGGTGACATATTTCATTAAAATCATATGATAAATAGAATACTTAATGTAACACGTGTGACATATCAATATTACCCATGACACTTGATGAAATTAACCTGGTATTTGTAAAAATACAGTAAGTAACCTCTATATATTCTGTCATGTTTGGATCGTTTTATATTCTAATAGATGAATTTAAATGGATAAACTTCATATTTTTCTGCAAAAAGTAAGCATTAGTACATGTTTGTCCCGTACATGTATATATTGTTTAAGGATTTTTTTTGCAAAGGGAAAATGTTATTTTCATTCAAATTGAAATTCTAAATCGTTTTGAAATATGTTCAAACTGATAAATCTAATTGTTTGAAATCTTGACTAATGATGCCAAATGCTTATCTATAAAGAATACAAATGAAGCTTTCAGCAGTTTAATCTTCTTTCTTCATCTACTGACAAGACATTGAAAACAAACACCAGGTGTATGTAGAGAATATAGACTTCAAGCTAAAAACATTGATATCAGACGAACCCATCACTGCATTCTGCTCTGAGTACTGATTCCTTAGGACTTGAGCCAAGGTCTGTAGCGACTCTAACCTTCTTTATTTTAAAACATTCAAAGGCCCACTAAAATGTCGACTCCCCCACCGCTTGCGTTCTTACCTCCAGGTTGAAAGGCTGTTGTGTCACATAACTGAACCCAAGTGAGGACTCCGATTGGAAGCACAACATGATACGAGTGATCGCGTATGTGTTGAACGCCACAACTGTTTGAGAAAGTCCGTTTCACAACCTGATTTTACAAGTAGGTAATTAGGTTATTTTTCAAAATTTTAAACGAGGCTGAAGTCGGGTTTCCTTTAACCTTCCAATACTTTTATAAATAAAACTTTGGTTCATCCTGTTGTAGAAAATTGGTGCTTATGGATAACATTGTAGAATAAATTGTGAAATTATCTATGTTATTGGTCTCTAGGGTATGTAACTACATGAAACAGTTCTACTATCTAAGGAATCTTCACTCTTGAAGAAAATATATAGGCAACTATTTCTAAAAGAATTTCTTATTCAATTGACAAAACATGATAAATCAAGAGTTTGAATCAATACTTGTCATCATTCAATTCACATAATCTCAAAAAAACTTCTCTTAAAAACAATGCAATACAATGCATAGTGCTAGGAATCCATCCTTAACAGGCAATACCATTCCAAGCTAAAAACGTTTACTACAAGGACATAATACTGCAGTTAATTATTTCTTTTAAACAATTTGACACAGTATGAAAAAAGTTGAATGCAAGAGGTGTTTAAATCACGAAAGGTGATGTTATCAAAGTGGCATGTGGAATTCTACCATTCTTCAAACCACCCAACCCAGGTTCATTAAACTCACATTCTTCTCTCAGTAAAACAGTCGAAGTACAGAGGATTAACGAGCTGCATGTTAGCTACCTCAGCATGATCAGCAACAAAAACTAGACATGCTAACAAACAGTCTGACAGACAGCAGAGATGTGCAGAGTGAAGTTGATTAGCTGAACTGAAGAATGGTCAGCAAATACGTACTACTCTCTGAAGCAATTAAGTGACTCACATTATTCTTTAAAAAACTATAAAATTTATTGTTGTCAAGAGAGTTTAGAGAACATAAACAATATTTTATTACTAATTCATATTTCAATAAGTAATAAATGGCCATAAGCCGTTGTATCTCATAAGTTTAATTAATGGTTTCACTGTTATTGTAGTTTGCAAATGAACACTGCTCCATGTGTATTCATGAATTAAACCTATGGTTTGATTTGATTTAAACATATTTTATTCAATTAAGAAAGGGATTAGGAACAAGTTATCCAACTTAGGTTACCTTCTCCTATGGCAATCTGCTCGCTTTAAAACGTTTGACAATCTAAGTAAAAAAACGTGGATTATATACAATATTTTTCGTTAAATAAATTAAAATTGTTATTTTATTCATAGTGAAATGTTTAATTACTCATACATGTACAATATGGAAGTACTGAAAAGATGAATTCTGATTATAGTTCAGTTATTTCTCCTCCTATTTGCTGATGATATAATTCTCTTCTCTAGCACTATACGAGGATTACAGGCAGAAATAAATGAATTGGAAACATATTGTAATGAATGGAAACTAACAGTTAATTACGATAAAACTAAGGTAGTTGTCTTCAAGAATGGGGGTAAACTTGCTGCAAATGAAAAATGGTATTATAAAGGTGAACTTATTCAAATAACTACATCTTACAAATATTTAGGAGTTTATTTTACAAATCACTTATCGTGGTCTTTACATGCAAAAAAAGCATCGACCCAAGCAAAGAAAATATTAATCGGCATTATGAGATATATCTACATTTTAGGTAACTTGTCACATCAGTCCTTTTTTAGAATTTTTGATGCTAAGATAAGTCCAATGCTTCTTTATGGTTCCGAAATTTGGGGACTCCAGACATTTCATGTAATAGAAAAGGTACATTTATATGCAATTAAAAGATTTCTCGGTGTGAAAGTTACAACCTCAAACATAATGGTCTACGGTGAGTGTGGTAGATTTCCGTTATCTATAGAGTCAAAAATGAAAGTAATAAAATATTGGTTGAAAGTATTGAATATGCCATGTTATAGATTACCCAAAAAATGTTACAATATGATGACTTTGTATGATAGAAATGGAAAACGTAATTGGGTTACAGATGTTAAAGATTTACTATTTTCTACTGGTTTTGGTTATATATGGCTGGAACAACACATAGACTCTCATTCAAAGTTTCTTATCTCGTTTAAACAAAGATTACAAGATATCTATTTACAAAATTGGCTTGACCACCTATCTGTATCAAATAAATGTTTTTATTTTAGAATGTTTAAGCAATCTATACAAGATGAAAGCTATCTATCGCATTTGAATATCCGGAAATATAGAATCTCGCTTGCAAAATTCCGTTGCTCATCGCATGATTTACTAATAGAAACCGGCAGATATATTGGACTAAAAAGAGAAGATAGAATTTGTAAAATGTGTAATTTAAATCTTATTGAAGATGAATATCATTTCCTTTGTGTTTGCCCTGCCTATCTCACTTTGAGAAATAAGTACATTAAGAAATATTACTTTACACATCATAATATTTATAAATTTATATCTCTATTAACTTACTCTAGCAAAGCACATTTAGAAAATCTGTCAATGTTTCTATACTATGCCTTTTTACTCAGAAAAAATGTACTCTATCCTGCCTGAACATATATTGTATGCACATTGTGCTACAGGCCTGTGGCCTATAAGTGCAAATAAAGATTGACAAAGATTACTTAATCGAATTGTGCATAACTTATAACCAACAAACACTTATAGTCCTTTAAATTTTCTTTCAGATCATGATAATAAAAAATTAAATTTATTGTAATGTAGTTGATGAGCATGTATAAGGCGTCACCAAAGGCTCTTTGATGAGGCTTTTATCTGATATTGAAACTGTTTATGGTTTAGATCTAGTGAAGTTTAGATATAACAACACAATCTGGTGCTTATCCATTATGCTATGTTTTGTACTTAGCGAGCTCACACAGATGGTTAGGTACTATCAGTCATACACACATGACTCTTGTACTGGTTATCCCTAAATGGCATTGCAGAACATGGACAAACCGACAGTTGAGTTATTCATTTGCTCTATCCTATTGGATTCTCTTTTTATCAAAATTTTTTGTTTGAAGTATCCACTTCATTTGTTATTCCCAATATCAACATAAGTGAAAACTTGTAATACAATAAGAAAGGATAGTCGCTATTCCAAACATTGTAATAGAAAAAATGTCAATTTTATACCCCCAACAAATATTTCGAATTATAACTCTTATAATTGATAAATCGTCCAAATGTTTTAAAAAAACGAGGTCATTTTGATGATAATCATAGTTTCGTACAGGTACATAAACAGATCTTATCTCAGTTTTTATTTTAACTACTAAAATCAATTCTCATCTTAAGTAATCACGAAATGCTTAATATATGATTTAGGTAACCTCTCTGATAATAGATTGTTCAAAACAACTATGGTTTTTCGTTATCTTCTGTTTTTGCTGTTAGGGGCTGCTGGTTATATATCATTACACTAATTAGCTGCTTCAAGAACAAATGTTGTTTTAGCACGTTTTTTCGAGCTTAGAAACGGAATTATAGTTTAAAGAGGGAAAACGTTTCCTCTGATTTTACCGCCGTTTGTTTCCTTTTGATATGTGCAAGCTGCAGCTGGTCACAAAACTTCCTGAAGATCCAAAAAGAGCAATTATCAGGTTCATGTTGTATAGTCGAAAGAAAAACAATAACTGGATGAAACTTGGTTTTTATACATGGTGATAACTTATTTGAAATAGAAACAGTAATATAAACGACCTTGGTATAATGGCAGATTTGACTGGTAACTTATGAGTATATTGACCAGTATGTTGGTTGTATTACTTACAACTCCCTGTAAGAAATCAAATAATTTTTTCAACAAGTAACATATTAATCGGCTATTTTACCTGCAACCAAATGATTTGGTGATGAGGAGCTGTTACCATTACTTATTTGAGTGATAGTAAGATTCGATCCAAACATTTAGATGATTAATAGATTGGCAATATTTGAAAAAAGAACTTTACTGATGCGTTTCTCGTTTATTCTGTGTTGATTAATTTTTATAATATGTACAACATCGCGGTTTTCTTAAGCTTGATCAGTCTCAATGCTTTGTGATATTATAAACCTTTTGCGAGCAAATGAAATTTTAATAACAGTGGCTGGTCAAACATTCATTAATGCATTCTATCTTAATCATAGATAACAGGTTTTAGATAGCAAATATAGAATTATAGTCTCTTATGTCTATAAGGACATATTGAAAAGACAAAAGAAATACAGCCAAAGTCAGTCGAATTTATATATGTCATGCTGTATATCTAATTTGGCACATGGCAGAATCGTATGTTGTAGAGTCGTAAATTATTCATAATTCGGGTCGAGTCCAATTCAGGATTCGAACCCAAACCCTCAGAGTCAGCCAACACCGCAAGCAATGACTATACCAGCCGATTACCGACTCACCCTTTCGCCATTAAATCGCGATCCAAAACCACGGAGGTCCAGGAAGCGTTAGTTAAGCTGTTTTTACATTCATAACCCCTCTGATAGATATTGATTGGCACAGTTCCCAACGCTGAATGTTTAAGAGATAAATGTCATTTAGATAGTGAACAAATGTAACACTGTTATACTTTGGAGTAACACTATCTTCAATAGTACAGATTATTGTACTTTTTCTGGTCGAGTCCCATGCATGATAAGAACTCGCACCCTCAGAGCCAGGCAACAACACCAGTTATAGCAGCTCGAATTTTTAAATAAACTAGTGAAACATGACGGTGACATTTATGGAGAGCACAATTTACAAAAATAAAAACTGAATAAATTTCCAATCAATATAGACGAGATTTGTGTATTGTATAATTGAGTGTTGAGGGAAAGCCATTCATAATAGATGTCATAATGACAATAATTACCCAACAACTCTCACTCCGCTTCAATGAATCAATGAAGCTCACACTTGTGGAATGTGTATTCGATGGATTGTGCATCCACGATTTCCTTTTCCTTTCTCTCCTTTTTTTTAATTTGTTTTTTTTTTGTGCTAATGCCTGATTTCATTCAATACATTTCAAAATTTCCAAGAAGCATTTCCGATTTTAGAATTCAAAAGACATCAATTATTCTTCACTTATTCCACTAGCTGGCTTCAAATGAGTATCATTATCCTTGTATGTTCCGAGAATATTTTATTTGAGGATTTAGAATAATCTCATTTTTTCGACAGGGTGCAATGCGAGACAAAATTTTCAACTCTTTTTCAAAAACTTAGTGAATCATGAAAACCTATTCATATATGTTTAATATCAATATTGTGTTAAAACAATAAGCATGGACATGCAATGACCTATGCACTTGAAACACCAATCATCGGGTGGTTGACACTACAGAGAAACATATAGATGTGAGTATAGATAAATACATGTATAGTCAAAGATCTCCTCTCCGTTACTGTTTACTTCTATATTTAACGACTTATACATACAGATTTAAACAATCATTTTCATGATCGTTTACTCGCTAAACAGCATGTAGTTCTTATAGAAAAAAAACAATAGATGTAACACAAGTGAGTGAAAAAAATAATGTATCTGATGACTTAATGTGAATCACGGCTTAGATTCTTTTGAATAAGTCCATTGGCAGTAAGCTGAATGTTAATTGGAAATGTTCTTCGTTGTACATTCCTTAAATCATGCCGCTTCCAGTTCATATATTTATCGCTAATTCAAATGTGCATCACATAAACTCAATTGGCTTAAGATTAAGAGGTTAAAATGCCGAAAAAAATCTCACATGACAATCAAAGAAGATCTCATAGTAACCTCCCTGGCAGCATAAACCCCTCACTGTCGACATAGAAACATGTGAAACATTGTTGATTCTCTGACATCCTCTTCCAATTAACCTAGATTTTTCTTCGTTTGAATTTGTATTTTCTCTCATTGCAGTCAACATCAGCTGGCTACACCTCATTACTGTTATAATCCGTAACCTCATAACAGTTATTATCAAAAAAACAACTCATAGACCCATCTGTTATTTCAGTGTGTGCTAAATAATATTTTAAACAAATATACATAAAGAAAATCGATGAATGTATTAGCTGGCAAATATGTGTTTGCCTGAATAAGCTGTCTTAACTTCCTGAAAGCTGCAGCATGCTTTATCTACAACCTGGAGTAACCATTTCACCTGAATCAGTGTTTTACAGTGGTGAAAAACATTGAATTGATTCAACTGTTGTTTACAAATACTTATGTAAGACACATAAACTTATAATTTTGGGCAAATATAAGAATAGATAATTCAAAGTCTATTCAAGAAGGCAAATCATTTTGTATTTGCTTTGTCTTTGACATAAACAACCAGCAACAGATCAATGAATTCCTTCTTATTGAAACATAAACATTTTTTAATGAATATTGATGTATAATATGATAACTTCTCTCGAGTATCATATGTAAACTTGAAAAATCAAATAGAGGTACATGTAAAAAACGCATGTTTCCTTTTAACGATACAATGGTCGTAGCAAGGTCTTTTTTTCTTAAAATCGGATATAACTATAATTTGGATCATTTGAGCATGAACAAATAAAAAATGATGTGCATATATATTTTTAGATAAACGATAACAGAAAGTCAAGCCTGTCTCTCTGATTTCCAATTGCTTGCTAGCTGAATTGTATAGTTCTGCTTATAAAAAGCTATTTGGGATATATATACAGTGTAATGTTAAGGGTTCGTCCGGTCTGCAGCAAATATTTCCCTGTCCAATGTTAAAAACCAGTCCACCATACCAAATAAAGCAAAAGCTCGTTTCTATTCCAATGAATTTTCATGCTTGAAGGTTTACTAAGTATAAGTATCGTTAGTATCTCATTACAACCATATGACTTGTCATGTTTGCGATTAAGATATTTTAAGAGCGTCAAAATTATTTTACATGTATTAATCTTCTTAATCAATCAATGTATAATAATTTGAAAAATTCCACATTATCATTCATCATTCTTTCTTTGTATTTTCTGATTATATGTAAAGAACATTGTTTTCTCAGAAAACGTTTAAAAAGTTCACTGTTGTATTTGGAGTTCTTAATTGTTTTGAACAACTTTCGAGCTAATAAAACCAAATCTTTTAAATCTTGACAAATGTTGTCATTAGCTTATCTAAGAAGAATACAAGTGAAGCATATCACCAGTAAAACCATCCTTCTTGATCTTCTTGCCGGACGTAGACATCAGACACCAGGTGTTTCTCAGAGGTAAAAACATGCTGTTACCATCCAAAGAAAGTAGAACAGAGACAAACAATATCGTTGAAGTAACCCAAACTCACACTCGTACAACGTTATGTTTTTGGTCCGAGTAATGGGTCCAAACGTTCCAACATACATATTATATATATTCATTTGAAACAATCAGAGCAAAAGGCCCAAAAATACAAACTAGTCATAAACAACTTACATGTAACTTATAGCTAAAATGGATGGAATTATCATGAAAACGCCCTCATGTTATCAGAAATGAGCAGGCCACTGCAAATGATAAACCTTGACGACGGGCCAGCATCACTTCGTAGCCAAGTGACGTCACATTAGAATTTAGTTTTGAAGTCTTGAACAAATATGGCGACCGTATAAGCATATCGACTCGAATATTTTGAACCAATTTAATTACTTTCTTTTACCTTAGGACACGAACTTTCGGCATATATCATCCTAAATATCATGTGACAATAGAACGGCATTAACTTATCGAGGAATTTTAAAAGGATTATCATTCTTAGTTGCAACCACTAGGTTTAATGGTAAATTTGCGTAGCTTAAATTAGTTTGATCCAACATTTGTCAAAGACGATTTGTTCATAAAAATTTAAAGTTCTTATATTCAGTGTAATTATTAAACATATATTTGCATCAATTTGAGAGTTTCCTGATACATAATGCTTCAGTTTTCTCATTCAACGGCTACGTTCCGTATGGGTTCGAACCAGCCAGATGACGATCGCGATTATGACGTCATCCTTCACTTGTGACGTCATATTGTCTGTCGGCTGTGACCCAATGCTTATTTTGTCGGTTTTGTTCATGTACAAGTGTAACTAAGAGTAAAAGAGTAAAATGCGTACATAAGAACAAATTCCATCCATTCTAGCTATAATAACGGTAACGCTGTTTTTCAGGCCATTATCATTTGCACAAGCCCGCGGTCTTTTCAACTGCCCTCCTTCGTCGGGCAGTTAATTGAAGACCTTGGGCTTCTGAAAATAAAATGCCCTGAAAAACAGTGTTACCGTTATGTTATTATGCAATAAACATAATTAACTACATATCCTATGTTAATACTCGTATCAGTACTCCTCTGCGAGAACACTGAATAAATGAACTCACAAGAAGCAGCTGCTGGTCTGAGTACTGAGTCCAAACGTTCCACCTTTCTTTTTATATGTGACTTTCATCTTTATTTATTTAAAAAAATCAGAGCAAAAGGGCAAAACATTTTACAAATGAGTCAATAACAACTTAACTAATTCTGCACTGAACCTTATTCATTACTAATCCTATGTTAATACTCGTATCCTTCTGTGTTTCTGGTATCAGTACTCCTCTGCGAGGGGTTTTTGATATCAGTACTCTGTAACACTCAATATATGAACTTACAAGAAAAAGCTGATGTGTTTACACTTTCCCGACAAATACAATCATACTTGTCAATGTATTTAAAAAGGTCTCAGATATCTGAGTGAAATGTAACGTCTTAATCTTCCGTTTGATATTATTATCGATCAAATCGATATTAGTTCCATCTCTCGACATAAGCTATTGAACAGGCTTTGGTTATTACTTTTTAATTTACAACATGAAATAAAGAAAGATAAAAGTCGAGTGACAGTTCCCTTTAAGTGCTGAAAGTTGCTGCTATACAGCTGACATAGAGAATACTACTAATGTCCACATCACTCGACACTGATTCATTAAACACACATTTCTTCTCTCAGCAAAACATTCACATTACAGAGGATTAACGAGCTGCATGTTAGCTTCCTCGACATGATCAGCAACAAAAACTAGACATGCTAACAAACAGTCAGACATCAGCGATGTGCAGAGTGAAGTTGATTAGCTGAACTGAAGAATGGTCTCCTGCTCCACAGGAATGAAAAGAACCTAGACACCTAAGACATACTGCATTTAAACTTATGTGCTAAACTGCCGGCATAAAAAAAGATAACCACATTCTAGATGCTAGGGAATCCCATCGTAAATGTAAACGATATTCATAAAATAAATAATGTTTTTTTAAATTCGATTGAGGGCTAAGCAATATGATTTGATAACCAAGAAAATATTGGATATTTATGTGCTAGCATCTTATCTGTGCAAATTAGTGAAATGAACAAATAGTTTTCTTAAAAGATTAAGATAAAATATGAATTTGAAAAAAAGAAAGATAAAAAAAAGTTTTTTAAATGTGTATTGTTACAGAAACAGAACAGACATTTTTTGCGCTTCGCTCAGGCCTATATTCTGAGCATATGAGGTTCGAAATGATAGTAAATGCATCATACAAGCGAACGATTTTACAATATGCAGGTTGTTTTAATATTGACACCATTTGCACCTGAATAGTTCTTGAAGTTATATCATATTTGGTCTCTTTGAAAAATGTATAGGTATTTACAATGTTCTTTCTTAAGCAAAATATTCACATCTAAAAATATAATGGAACTCATCTCTGACAGCATTATTGATACTGTTCAATTACATTGCTCTCAACATATATGTGGGACTCCTCTTAAGGGAAATCAGATATTCACAAGGGGAAAAGTGTTAAAGTTCGATGTACAATACACAATTCAGGCAGAAGTCTATCTCCATATATAAGAGGTTTCTGTAGTGAATGTCTGAACACATGATGCTCACGAGGTCGCATATCTGAGTAGCTGTAGCATTACGGTGTTTAGTTGCAACAATTTGTATTGATACATAGATGTGATTTTATAGTTATCTGTAGAGATGATGGACTGACTTTGAAGGTGTTGACATCATCCTCATTAGTTTCAACTAAACGCTCCTCACAGATCAGTTGATAGAGCAGATGTCACAATAGAAGACGTGTCTCATTAACTTCATAATCCAAAGTATTTACGTCTAGTATATGGGTCATCACAAAGGATGGGGTGAGTAAATGGATTTTAAATGAAAACTACGTTAATTTTCTCAGCCATCAGAGGACACATATGTAGATATTAGGTTTTTTACATGAAGCTAATTCCCAACACAAGACATGACAAATCATTTACTCCATAACCAAGAGGTTTAGATCTGCTGTAGTAGTCATCACTCAGAAACGATAACGACCGTAAATCAACGGTTAAAGGATTATCAGAGAAATAAGAAATTGGTTAATTTACTCAACAATCAGCACATTCTTTGATATATATTTAGGGTTTACAATTGTTTGTTACATAAAAATGAATGTATATTGATACCCGCCTAGACGTAAAGCTCATTTACGTATAAACCTAATTTTTAATGACCATATTTTGACATAGGCATGACGGGCAAAGAGGACTGATATCAACACAACATTGCACAATTACACTCGTATATAAACTCAGCATACACGGCATATGTCTTTTGAGACGTAAGTATAAGACATTCATACTATTGCTTAGCTAATAGATCCTTAGAAAATGCCCTGAAAACCCACTTGTTTGTGTTACGATGTTATATACTTAACACAATGCTATTATCCACTAGATCACATTTCTATCGAGTTTGTATATCGACAAAAATAGATCACGAGTGTTCACAAAAATGGTATGAATTTCTCTTCATTTTGGTCGGATAGATTTTGTGATATTGTAAGATTTGATATAGGAATTCGATGGATTAAACCCGGGTGTTTTTTGTGTGGTTTTTTTTGCTGTTTGTTTTCATTATTTTTTTATTATATTTACCTTTATCTCTTTTTCAATAGTTAAGTCAAAAGGGAACCGTGTAAAAATGCTTCTAGATCTTTCTGTTTGAGCTCTAATAATTCAACCTTTTATTTGAATTGTGTAGATATTGTCTTGAAGGCACTTTTTATTAATAATCTTGCATTGAGAACATTTATGATCCTTGCGAAGGGTACATTTGTTACTTATACTGTTAAATATATTGTTTGTTATTAATGTAAATCATAGCTCAGACTATGGAGTATTTTTCAGAATATAGATTGAACATATCCGGGATCCATATTTATTCCAATTGCAATGATTCATCTCTGCACAAAACTAGATTAAACTACAACCTGTGATGATAAAACAGAATTACTCCATCAGAAGTTTTAACAAGATTTTCTCCTATCGCTATTTCAATAATTGAAAACATAAATGTTGAGAAAGAGTTAGAGTCTAAAAGAAGAACATCTTAACTACCAATGAGTGCTCCAACAGGAACATACCAAAACAAAAGTTTGAACGTTTTAGAGTTTGAATAGTAAAGTAGGTTGACAGTAGAGGCGTTTACACCTCACATAGTCCCGCATCTTTTAAGGGTTATATTCAATAGTGAATAAGCGTTTACAACATATTTACATGAAATCGATCTATTAATTAAATCGTATATACCACTCTCTTCATCGTGATCTTATCATTAATAAAGTTGCAGAAAATTATTATACAGTTTGAGGATTTCAAATATTCATTTGATTTATGTATTTTGTATTTTTTGTATTGTTCGATTGAAAAAAAATGTTTGCTTGTCATCTCATATCTTTCGGAGGATCTCAAGCAATACATACAATGACATACGATTCTTTTCTTCAACAAGAATTTCATCAAATACAACAAATAATCAGGTACTGTTGGATCCTTTTATTCGCAGTTATGATAGCTGGAAAACCGCAGGAAGATATCTTTTTTTTTTATAAAAGTTAATTAACTTTTGCTCCACTAATGAGATACTGCCTCCAAATATCTCTGGAAATGACACTTGATCACACGTCTAATTTTACACAGCAGAGGGATTCTCATCTTCTCAGAATGTGGCCACATTGATTTCCCTCCTGCAATTTTTAGCAGGAAATGTGAAACATTTAACCTAAAATCAAACATTCTAGCAAAGTTAATTACATGTGTTCAAATTGTTTTTGCTCTCTTTTCAAAACAAACAAAACCGTCCATCCCAAAAAGTTTAAGTCTAATATTATTACAATAGAATTGTATACATTTGTATTTTTCAATTTGTAAGTAATTATGTTAAGTTTTCGAAGACATATTTAGTAGCACCATAAATACATAAATACATATTCATGAATTGAAGTCTTTGGATCGCCTCTGTATGCTTGTGATATGATTGTTTGTTAACAAATAAAAATACATAGCCGAACTAGAACATTAATTTCCCCATGTCTCATCTTTGTTGTTTTTACTTGTTCTCTTTATTGTTTACATACTGACATACAGACAGACGATGAATCCTGCTAAATCGTTTTTTATACTCTACTACTTTTTAATTTCCTGAGTATGTTAGTTAGGGTATACATAGAATGGTATTGTTCCAGTCATGTTATATAAATTGATCGGCACTCTTATAAAATATGAAAACACTAGTATGCCAATCAATTATCAAAATAAGAACAGAACAACGGAAAATGACTTTTGACTTAACAGTTTGTGTGTGGTTTTTAAATTCAAAGTGAATATGGGTCAAAAACATAAATCACAACTTTGTTGATATTTTTACTCTTGAATAATAAATATTGTACATGATCTCACGTCAGACCAACATATACTCAAGACGATTGTAAACACACAAAGAACCATTACCAGGACAAAATATTTAAGGATTCTATGACTCCATCCTATGGCTCCTGCAGTATTCCTGTTAAACCTTAATCCAGGCCTGTTCAAAAAAGGAGGACGTGACATGCTCGAACATGTGATTCTTTAAAGACTAAATCAATGACAAGCCATGTCGCCTTTACGATCACCATTAACCTTAAACATATAAGCTTTCCCTGTCACAAAGGAGTAGTAATTTAGCAAAGTAAAGCAGTTCATGTATGAACTTTTAGGAAGTAAATAGCCCGGATTTCGCTTGTTTTTTTATCTCTTTGTACTTAAGAACATAATGCAATACATACCCATAATATTTGGCGTTGACGATGGTCTATTGTAAACGGTTATCTTTCATCAAATGTTTCATCAAAACTCTTGATAGCTTATAGGTGGGTTTTTTATTCACGATGGCGATGATCGGAATTTCTTTCCAAAATGCGGGACGATGTTTAATTAAAAGTTAAAACCTCATACTTAGGGCTTGACGCTTGTAATTCGATGTTAACCATCAATATTTACATAAAAATACGTTCATAATATCATCAAAAGTGATAACTTTTTTGCCGTTGAGATTGTTTCGATAATTGGAAAAGATGCCAATTGCCTGATTATCAATAACGATGTCAGCACGTTAATAAATAACCTGGAATGGACTGTTGGCCTGTCTTCAGGCCTTTTATCTTCAGGAATGATATGATTGTCATCTCTGATTAGAGATGCGTCTTATAATCTTATTCCATTGTCTGAGCCTTGTCATTGTTGCTTTATGTCCGTCATTTCACAGGAGTAATATAAAGAAGTATCTGAAGTATATGTAATAGATTGTTCCCTGGATCACATTGAAATATGGTGCCCACTTTCGTAAGTAATATATATGCAGTAACCTCATTTAAAGTCATACTGACAATTGTAGCACCTGCAATATAAGTTTTTATCTAAATCTTCTTTAGTAAATACTTACACGAAATTAATATATATGCAGTAAAGCCATTCAAGTCATATCTTAATTAAATGAAAATGTCATATTTGTTGTTGAAATAACAATGTAACACCTGACATATCAGTTTTTAATTAAATGTTCTTTGATATATATCTTCATGGAAAGTTCTTGCAATCAATACATTCCCTTGCACTATTTGTAATTCAAATTTGACTTAAAAGGGAAAAAATTATGTTTATTTATGAAACATAACACAAAGTACATATACAAGTACATATCGTTTGTAGAATACAGATTGACTGCCTACTCTACAAAGTTTAAAGGTATATGTACTTTGTGTTATGTTTCATAAATAAAAACAATTGATGGCCTGAATTCTGAACACACTTTTTTGTACATTTTTTTAAATAATACTTTTTCACATAGCTTATCAAACACTATCAACCAACTGTGGCCATCTTGTTTAGTTAATTGTGAACTGAAGTAGTTGTTGATCAAACTCGTGACTTTAATACTTCATTTTGTCACTTCACTGAACGGATCAGCATTAAGTTGACACTTGAAGGCATCCCTCAGTTCTTTTCGACCAACGTTTGGCACATGTGACTCCAACAACTCACTGGGTGTCTCTTTAAGTCTCAAAGCGATTAGAGTTGGAGAAGTGATGAGCGATCATGTAATGCTGTAAAAAGCTGATTCAAAATCAATATGCCTTCGTAAGGAAGAGGATTTCTTCGTTTCAAAACACGAATGCTGCTATCAAGTGTCAATATTGGGATTTTTTGAAGCAGAAACCAATCACGAAAGCCAAACAAAATTAATGTTTTGCATGAAATTATCACTTTTTTCAATCGTATAAGCTGTCCAAATGTCCATTAATTCGCTCTGGAGTTGTTGCATGTATGTTTATTGGATCTCAACATGCATATCAAAAACGATCTTTACATGTGATATCAGATTTCTGACATTTGACTTATAAATCATAAACAATCTGTTGTAATTTCAGTTTGGATTAAGCCTGTAGTTTTAAATCATTTGAAACTGAGGATTGGACTAAGGACTATGTGAATAGACCTTTGTCAGATTTTCCACTAGAAGCAAACATTGCAAGACAAAATTAAAACTCTGTAGTGCGGAATAAAATTTTTATATTAAAGTTTCAAATGGATTTCAGTCCCATCTAATTCCAAATTTGTTGATGTTATTGATTAACGACTCGTAGACGAAGGATTCCACATTACCTGTAGAAGGTTTTAAAAGTTCAATCTGTATTTGGAAACAAATAAAACACTTAGAATTTTCCTAAGCGGTAAACTCATAAACTCTCTTCAAGTCTTTAGTTCTATGGTTGTATTACCTGGCATCTTCGGTATGACAGTTCACTAAGGGAAAACATTGAGATTGGGTTCATCTTGCCAGAGAATGGTTAAAGAAGAATTGCCACACAGATATTTTCTTTCTTACGACAAATTAAGTGTTAATGTCTGATGCTTGACATATGGATCCCTTGTGATGAGAACTTTCAGATGACACCATGACATTTGACCTTGTGACCTTGACCTTGACACAGCGAGCAGGATGCATCCGGGGGCATTCGTGTTTCACAAACACATCTTGTTATTCTAGCGACAAATTAAGTGTTAATGTCTGATGCTTATTCATCTTCTTGATCCATACTCGATGATGCTGAATTTTGAAATATTGCATTATTAAAAACAAAATGACACAAATCATAATTTGGAGAGAGTTTCGATGCAAACCAAACAGAGGGACAAGAGCGAATGATAATAAGAAATGTAATTACATGTATGCTTTGAGTTGTGCTTTCCATATAATCAAATTGTTCTTACCATTCCTTAAAATGATGAATAGGATTCCATTTGGAACATGAATTGCTGCTTCACAGATTCAAACAAAGTGCTCGTAGTTTCATCCATCATCTCTGTTTTTTTCAGTTCTGAACAGACATGCAATGCAAAAAAGCTTGTGTGATTTGCACGGCTATATTGTACGGACACTCGAAGTCATTCATCACCTGATTGCAAACGTAAGTTATATTCAAAGTTTGATTTATGAATGAGAGGGAAAGAATGTTCTTTATTTTGTATTAAAAAAATTTAAATAGCAATCATAATATCTCAATTAGAGTCAAGAACAATAGTCGTTTCAAGAAATGAAAATAGAGGTCATGTATGCAACCAATTTCGTGATAAATCAAGATTAAACTTTGTATATCATCACTGAATAAGAGCGCATTTGAAAGAAAGTCTTTCAGCAAACGTTACTACCTTTCAATTATTATTTACCCCAACAAACAAACAGAGATTCCTTTTGAAATGGTGATTCATGCTTACCATGGCAAGAACATTATTGATTGACTTATTTTCAAATATCAATAGTTGAAACCTTAGTGCTAAATTATAGTCTTTGCAAGAGGAAGCAGCTTTCAAATTTGCATCTACAGATTAACTTCATTTTCATCCCGAAATAATGGAATACGCTTTGCAGCAACTCTGGCATCACACACAAGTTAGACATTGGTAATTTGATGACTTAGTTCTTGGCTTATCTCGGTCAATCTAAAAGACCTCTAATGAATTGGTTATCTGCAATGTGTAGATTGATTAAAGAGTGTTGATTGGTTCTGAGAAGTCACAAGCCCTACTGACCTATATGTTAGATTGACCTGGAGGTATCAAGAATCACAAAAGTCATGCATAACAAATTCAGAAATCAACGGTGAATGGGTAATTTTTTATTCACAATATTCAACAAATTTTCCTCTGACTCAAAGTTGATGGCCCTATATCTAACGAATGCAAGCTCAAAGCATTGTTGTAGATTTATCATATTTATATATTGAAAAAAACATCTGCACAAACGTAAGCTTCAGTAATAGCACATAATAAACATGTACGCCAAGGACTGTTGTGTAGAATGGCTAATCAGACTAAAAACAACCTTTCCAATTTGTGATAGCAAAAAGTCTTGTCGCACAAATAATTTGACACTGATTTGAAAGATCCTTACAAAATTGTTATTCGGCATTGAATTTTCACTGTTCATAACTATGTTCAACAAAATTTTGATAGAAAGACTTCGTGTTTTATTGTATATGATTAATGTTAACGAAGCACACTAGATTACCAAATTCCTTATCTACATGTACATTCTACCTCTAATATAATACTCTATTCTGACGGACTCTGGCACTCTGTAACCATACATATGTATCGCACTGTTATCAGTTCCCTTCACGACTTTTGCTTCAATGGTAATCGCTTACTACGGTTCAAGTACATGCACGGACACATCAATTGGATATCGGGGTAAAACATCATTGCCGTTGCCGTTTTAGCGGTAAAAGTGGACGTTTTATTGTACTTTGTTTAATTTCTTATGGTGTTTTTTTTATGAAAACCTATATGTGGCCTATGAGAACGGGATTGTCGATCAGTTGTGTGAACCTGTCCGCTCATTAATGGGGTTGAATTTGTTACAATATCTGGCCTGGTTACCCTCGCGTACTTCCGGTTCTCCGGATTTTAATGTAACTCAGTTTCCGGTTAGTAAAATGGCTGACTAAACCCACGATCTCTCTCTTTGTCTTTCTTATGGGCTTTACAACCCCACATGATATTGAAACATGGTGGCAGCGCAGGGATAATCTCTTCTTACTATGAAAATACTTATGAATCCTACTTTCCATAGACAACTGACTCTCTAACTTTACTGAACGCAACACGAAGGGACAGTGTTATTGTGAAGACCACGTGGGACATTATCAAGTGTGCCGTTGATGTTTGATTCATGGACTCACTGGTAAATATCATGTGATATGACAGAACTTAAACATGAACTCTTTCTCATAACTACGATGTATGTATCAGATTTCAAAAACTCTGAATATGAACCATAACTCTGATACCGATTCTGGTGAAGAGCAAACGGAAGCTCAGTCTGGGCCAAGCATGGCGACTAGTGCTAATCATGATACCAGTCACTTCAGACCACCTGAACCTCTCAAGTTAGGTGATGATCCTGTTAGAAACTGGACACTTTGGAAACAAATGTGGGGTCACTACTGTGTAATTACAGGTAAAAATGAAGAAACATATGATAAGAAAATCCTTAGATCATATTTGATTTCTACAATGGGTGTAGAAGGTCTACAAATCTATAACTCTTGTGATCCTCTGGAAACTGACTCTGTGAAGGATATTATAACAAAGATAGACTCTCATATTCTTGATGAAAGTAATGAGACTTTTGAAAGGTACAAGTTCAACACTAGAACTCAACAACCAAATGAAAATATTGACGCCTATGTAGCAGCTATCAAGCAGCTTGTTAAAACATGCAATTTTTGTGATTGCCTTAGAGACACACTTACAAGGGACAGAACTGTGTTAGGCATATCAGACTCCAATACTCGCAAACGCTTACTGCAGGAACGCAAGCTTACATTGGCCAAGTGCATTGACATCTGTCGAAGCAATGAAAATACAGCATCACAGTTGAAAGTCATTACAGCAGCACAAAATGGTGAAGTCAACAAAGTAACAAGACAGCATCCCAAGTCAAGAAATCACAAAGACAGACAGCAGTCCAACTTTAGACCTACTCACAAAGGTTTTAACAACAGACACAAACAGAATACCTACCAAGCTCAACAACCACGACTGAACACTTGTAAGTTTTGTGGACGAGAACATGTGTCTCGCAAAGAATTGTGTCCAGCTTGGGGAAAGACATGCAAGTCGTGTAAAAGACCAAACCATTTTGACATATGTTGTACTTACACTCAAAAGTCTGTTCATGGGGTTCAAATCAATGAAAACTCTTCACAAAGTGAAGATCAACCACAAGATGGTTATGTGTTCACACTCTCTGAAACAGCAGCAGAAGATGTAAACAAAGTGAATACACCAAATTCAGATCTCATTTTAGCTGACATGACCATTGATGATAACACTTCAGTTACATTCCAAGTTGACTGCGGCTCAACAGTAAACATCTTTCCGTCCAAGTTTGTGAACTGTGCATTACAGGACAGTGAAACACAACTGAAAATGTACAATCAATATCTGACACAGCCATTAGGAAGTGTACATTGAAAGTCACAAACCCAGGAAATGGGAGGTCATATGATATTGAATTTCAAGTCATAAAAGAAGATCTGACACCACTTCTCAGCAGAAGGTCAGCGGAATTAATGGAACTTATCACCGTCAACTATCAAAACTTTCAGCAGATCAACAAGGTCACTACAGAGACGATGCTGTCCAAGTTCAACGACGTCTTCGACAAAAACTCACAAGGTACTTTTCAAGGAGAAGTACGCCTACATGTGAAGGAAGGTACTATGCCATCCCAATGCCCACCAAGAAGAGTACCTCTGGCTATTAAGCCGAAACTGAAAGAAGAGCTCGACCGGCTGGTCAAGCTTGGTGTACTAGCACCAGTAACTGAACCCACTGAATGGTGCTCACAAATCTCAGTACAGATCAAGAAATCAGGTCAACTGAGAGTGTGTGTTGACCCGAAATCTCTTAATGATGCTCTACAACGGGAACGGTACCCGTTACCTACTATTGACGATGTTCTCCCTAAGATTGCTAAGGCCAGAGTGTTCAGCAAGGTAGACCTGACACATGGATACTGGCACTGCGTATTGGATGAAGACAGCAGTTATCTCACTACTGTAATAACTCCTTTCGGTAGGTACCGATGGCTGCGACTGCCCTTTGGAACAAGGTCAGTTCGGAAATCTTTCAGAGAATGCTGCACAAGAATCTGGAAGGATTAACAGGTGTCTTCTGTGTAGCAGATGATGTGTTAGTGCATGGAGAAAATGAAGATGTGCACGATACAAACCTCAAAAGTTTGCTTCAACGTTGCAGTGAGAGAAATATGAAGTTGAACAGAGACAAGTGTGTTTTTAAGACTGACCACGTTGAATTCCTCGGACATGAAATCACTGCAACAGGTCTGAAAGCAGACAAGAAGAAAGTGGAGGCAATACTGGAAATGGAAACTCCAGCTGATGTTGAAGCAGTCCGACGACTGCAAGGAACAGTCAACTACCTCGCGAAATTTCTTCCAAGACTATCAGATGTCATGGAACCAATAAGGCGTCTAACTCACCAAGAGGTTAGATGGGAATGGACGGATGAACAAGACAGAGCAATGACAGAGATCAAGACGTTGCTGACTGAAGCACCTGTGCTGAGGTACTATGATCCTCAAGTAGAATTACACATTGAGTGTGATGCCTCAAGCAAGGGACTGGGTGCAGCTCTTATCCAGGAAGAGAGACCACTAGCATATGCTAGCCGAGCACTGTCTGATACAGAATGTGGCTACGCACAGATAGAGAAAGAGTGTCTGGCGATTGTTTTCGCTCTAGAGAAATTTCACCAGTACACTTTCGGCAGAACTACGATTGTTCACTCTGATCACAAGCCGTTTGAAGCTATCCTGAGAAAACCTCTGTACAAGGCACCCAAACGACTTCAATCCATGATGCTGAGACTCCTTCAATACGATATTGATGTTGTGTACGGACCAGGTAAATTGATGTACCTGTCAGACATGCTTTCCAGAGCATACATCAACTCAATCACAACCTCGAACATGCAGGACAAATTTTCATCAGTTAACGCAATTGGACATATATAAGCCGGAATATAAGACGGATCTACATGAAAGACTAGCTCCATATTTCTCTACCAGAGATGAATACACCGTCCATGATGGTTTGGTGTTCAAGGGAGAACGCATTGTTGTACCTGAAAACATGCGATCTCATGTCAAAAAACTCCTCCACACATCTCACCTTGGTACAGATAGCATGTTGAGAAGAGCTAGAGAATGTGTGTACTGGCCGGGTATGACTGACCAGATCAAGCAGATCACTGAATCTTGTGACGCATGTCAGACATACTGCTGATCACAACAGAAGGAAACACTGATGACTATTGAAGCCGAATATCCGTGGGAGATAGTTGGAACAGACCTATTTACCTTTGAAGGTCGAGAATACCTGCTCACGATTGACTATTTCAGTGGTTTCTGGGAAGTGGACTATCTCACTTCAACTACTTCCGCAGCAGTGATCAGAGCTCTGAAAGTTCATTTCTCACGACATGGGATGCCTGACAAACTCATCTCGGATAATGGTCTGCAATTCGTAAATGAGGAATTCTTGTCATTCACAAAAGCTTGGGACATTGTTCACTGTACCAGTTCGCCGAGACACCCGAACGCTAATGGCAAAGCGGAATCTGGTGTTAAAGCAGCCAAAACAATGATGAGTAAGTGTAAAAGGTCGAAAATGGATCCCTATCTATGCTTGCTTGAGCTGAGAAATACTCCAACTCAGAACACAGGGACCAGTCCTACCCAGAAGCTGTTTAACAGAAGGACTAGATCGCTAATGCCTATGTCCGAAGAATTGCTCACTCCTGGAAGTGAAAAGAACTACAGAATTAACCAAAGAGCCATTGAGAAATCACACAGAAAACAAGCTGAAGTCTACAACAGACATGCACGAGACATGTCTCCCCTTAATGTTGGAGATTCAGTACGAATGAAGCCTTTTAGACCGGGGCACAAAGAGTGGGAACAAGGAACTGTGAGAAAACAACTGGATGAACGGTCATATGAAATAGACAGCGCAAATGGATCATTCAGAAGAAACAGAGTACACCTGAAGAAAACAAGTGAAACTAACTCTCCTTCTCCTAGATCCCCACCTTCTACTGCAGCGGCCAGAGGATCAGACATTCCTCTGCTAACTAAACATCCAACACTAGAGATGTCAACTGAACCCATTACAGAGTCTGAGACTGTTAGACCTCATACTGTGGTAATGACTGAGTCGGAGATATCTGACAACCCGAGACGATCAACGAGGCAAAGCATGATACCAGCCTACCTCAATGACTTTGAGGTGTCCCTGAAGTAGACCGACAACCTGATGTTCCAGTTTGAATGGACTGTTATTTGTTAAAGTGTTTAATTCCAAACCGTTCTGAAGGACTTTTAAGTAATACCTACATGAAACAACTTCAAGCATTAATATCTTCTTAAAAGTTACTTAAAATTCATTGACTTTTATTAATTCTTCTTTCTTTTGATCACTTGTACAGGTGATTGCAATTTTCAACTCCTTTTCATGTTAAAGTTTATAGTTTTTCAAAAAGAGGAGGATGTTACAATATCTGGCCTGGTTACCCTCGCGTACTTCCGGTTCTCCAGATTTTAATGTATCTCAGTTTCCGGTTAGTAAAATGGCTGACTAAACCCACGATCTCTCTCTCTGTCTTTCTTATGGGCTTTACAACCCCACATGATATTGAAACAGAATTCCCCGCCGTCAAATATAAATAAATAATGTTTTCGTGCTATGCAATATATAGTCAGAACATATTTCAACTGGTGGACAACTTGATGCATTCATTGTGTTATGAGATCTTTTGAATATGGCACACAATATATCACAGGTCGACAAATTTCTGTTAACATAAAAATAAAGAGAGACAATGTTTAAGTCAATTACTGATTACAAAAGATAAACCCTTCTGAAGAGCACATGAAATGAACATTTACTAAAAAAACTTTAGTTTATCCTCTAACACAATTTCTTTCTAATTTGCATCTTGCATATATTTCACAATTAAATAATCAAATTTCTGAAATATTCATCATTGGCGGGCTCCTTCCCAACGCTAGTCCTGGAAGGCTCATGACCAAAACCTCCTTGCTCTTCTCGTTTTTATGTGATTTCTTTTATGGGAAATCAGGTATTCACTAGTGGAGGATGTGTCCAGATCAGATATGCAATATACGTACGAAGGAGCCAATTCAGACTGAAGTCTATCTACATATATATGAGGCATCGATATTAAATATCTGTCTGAACACTTGGCGCCCAAAAGAATTTAACACTAAGGGTACAGATCTGATTGGCAGCTATTTAGGATGAATAATCTTGGCAAAAGTATATTTTTCTGAAAGTCTTTTGTTGTTTATTTCTAAGATAAAGAGGCTCATTATCTTTCTCTGTCCATTTGTTCTTAAATTGTTTACTTGATCTCGTTTCTTTACAGAACCAGCTTTGAAGTTGGTGACATGTCCAAATTAGTTTCTCTCAAACATTCCTCTCTCATCAGATGGTCTTGGGGTGTCATAAAGGCAGACGTGTCTAATTAGTTTCATAATCAGTAATATTTAGTTCTACTGTCTTTCGACATCACACACAAAAGAAACGAGAATGAGTAAGAGAACAAGGGAATTTATTACAGCCCCTTTTTCACACTGCTTCAGTAACTTTGTTAAGGTGCACTGCCTTTGGTGCAGAAATATAGTTAAACAAAAGAAGATCACTGTCACGTACAATGTAACAACATATTTGTCTTCAGTCAATCATTAACACACTCTTATCATCATTTGCTTTAGCATTTTAAATGAAAATTTAAGGATAAACGATGGTAATAATTAACCTTCTGGTAAGGGTTATGTTGATAATATTCAGGATTAATCAATTGCAACCTTTAGTGTTTTCGCGCCTTACTCCTTTGATCTGAAATATGTATTGACTATTACAAACAAACATAAACATTGCATCCAGAAAGTGAATAAACATCACACTTCGAAGTGTCGATCTATCTATCTATCTATCAAGTATTCTACTACTAAGGAAGTCTATCTTTTTAAGGTTTTGTAATTTAAACGGTTTAATATATCTAGAATAACTAAACGTTTTAGCAATTTGTCCCCATGATCTACCCTGATGTCACATATTGTAAAGTAATCATTGATACACAAAATCAGTATTATAGCCAGTGTTTATGATGAAAACATTTCGAACGGCAAGTATCAGATTAAAGGAGGTATGAACGTTACCTTATAAGCTTAACTGTTAACTACAACGGGGAAATCGTCTTTTCAAATAGTTTTTAATCTACTTGCAAAAAAAGCGTGGTGAAATTAGTCTTTAATTGACAAGAGTAAACAAGAGTCATCAGAAGATGACATATCCCACCGGTTCCACATGATCTAAAGATGTAAACCTTTGAAAGATAATTGTAAATTTTTCAATATAATATAAGCTAATATATATAAAACGAAACCTTTCATGAACAGAGTCCAAATAAGAGCCGTTTCCATGGAAATAATAAAAAATAAAATTTTCAGAAATGTGAAAATATCAAAAGGCACCACTTCAGTAGGTGGGCAATACACATGTAAAGTTTAAGAAAGATATGTGGACCGGTTTTTGAGTTCTGCTCCGGAAACGAAACCTTTCATGAACAGAGTCCATATAAGAACCGTTTCCATGGAAATAATAAAAAATAAAATTTTCAGAAATGTGAAAATATCAAAAGGCACCACTTCAGTAGGTGGGCAATACACATGTAAAGTTTAAGAAAGATATGTGGACCGGTTTTATATATATGAAACCTTTCATGAACAGAGTCCAAATAAGAGCCGTTTCCATGGAAATAATAAAAAATAAAATTTTCAGAAATTTGAAAATATAAAAAGGCACCACTTCAGTAGGTGGGCAATACACATGTCAAGTTTCAGAAAGATATGTAGACTGGTTTTTGAGTTCTGCTCCGGAAACTAAACCTTTCATGAACAGAGTCCATATAAGAGCCGTTTCCATGGAAATAATAAAAAATAAAATTTTCAGAAATGTGAAAATATCAAAAGGCACCACTTCAGTAGGTGGGCAATACACTTTATAAAGTTTCAGAAAGATATGTGGACCGGTTTTTGAGTTCTGCTCCGGAAACGAAATGATTACGGACGGACGGACAGACGGACGGACGGACATACAGACGGACAGGGCGATGACTATATCCCACGGTATTACATACCGGTGGGATAAAAAGCTTATACATGTATATTTCATTGAATATCCTTAATATATTGAAATTCACATCCAACACTGACAAGAAAATGAAACTTATGCGACAACTCAAAACTGAGCCAATGACCTTGCCAAATTTTCGGATATTACCTACATTAAGAATAATTATAAACACGAACGTTTCTAGGACAATAAAGAATTCGATTTCAGTCTAAGATACACCAATGCCTTTATAAATGGCTGATATGATCGACTTTTGCCTTCGACTTATTAGAGACATTTGGATGTTGAACTTATACGACTGGAGATAATTTCCCATGTGGTCAGGGGCGGTTTGTAACATCGTAATAGTCTCAGCAGAGTACACTGTGTAAAGTGTGAGCTGATCCGATCATGTATCGAGGCCTGACATCCCCGTTTTATATGAAATAAGTCTCTCGATGCTGGAGAGAATTGTATTGTATTTTACATAAACATTTTAGTGTTACTGGTACCGAAATTCTCGTCTTTCAAATTGCATCAAGATCATTCCTTTTCAATCTAGTTGGGATATTTGCGTTGCACTCGAAGAAAACTATAGATAAAAATGTGAAGTTTTTTGCAATAATTAATTGTGTTTGACTTCATTGTCAAATATCTGTGTTATCGACCCCTGATTGCCCCCTCCGGACTTTACAGTGGAGAGAGGTGTTCTTCTTATTGCAGTCACATTGATTTTGGTTTTCCCCGGAAATTGTCAGTTACAAATTAGAAAAGTTCAGCCTCAAATGTTTTCTACGACTATAACAAGAAGCAATCTAAACCAATTGGTTAGACAATCCTTTTATTTTCTAAAGATACTTTCCTACGAAGGGAAACAGAAGCAGTTTAGCAAGACGATAGATTTATCAACATAAGATTTTTTTACAAACCTTCAAAAAAATAATAAAATAGGAAGATCTCAGCAATTATAACACACAGTGCAGACATTGTTTTTGATGCAGAAGGAAGCTTTTAAATTTATCAATTTGTTTCAATTTGTTATATAGAACTGTTTAAACTCAGGACATTGTGCATGAAAAGTGCATAAAAGAAATTTGTTTCTTTAAAAACCGATACATTCTATTGTTTTAAATTCCCTAAATCTATGTAGTCGGACTCGTTGTCAAACGTTTCTATCCTGATTGATATCTGCTTCTAAATGCCTCTCGTATTGACTCTAGATCAAATTGTGTTATTCACTGATGGAATACTCAAATTCATTTTAATTAACAGATAAGGACAATCTTATGACAGGAATGTGATTTTAGGACAATCCTCAGTCGTATTACTTTTTAATATTGAATATGAGGAGTTTTGTTAGAAATATAAAAATCTTTCTTATAGCAAATTTTCAAAGTGATAAGTAACAGTTACTGAAAGATCGAAGCCGATTGATAGTTAGTTAGTATTGATTGTGGTTCATGAGGTCTAATTATACCAAGTGGTGATCTAGGTGAACAAATTTAACTGTGGCAAAAGAAAATATCCATTTCTGATTTGTATTGTATCTCCAAATGAATAAATTGTTTCTATCGAAACCGGATAATTAGACACCTTTCTATTTTTGTGAGGTAATTGAGAAGATAAATCCTACCTTATGAGGCATGTTTTTTGCAAGTATTTTTTCAAATCCAATTTGATAAATCAGTCCAGCATGCCAATAAGAGAGGTGCTCGGTAATAGTGATATGGATTCTCATGCGCAATTATATGATCAGCAATGAAATACTAAGAGGATATTTGTCTTTTCTTGACTAATACCATGTTTAGCTTATTGAGTGAGGAAGAATGTTAATATCGTCACGAGTGACGCGGCCATGAGTGATAACATAAAACTTTTCTGCCTCACGAGACAAGATAAACATGGTCTTTGTCAAGAAAACATAGATCTTCAATTTATTCTCTGGTTAAATTGTTGTATTTCTAACGAAACCGAAGCATATTGACGTTGAGTCGGCTCCGAAAAGAGACAAGCGACAACATGACGTCATGAGCATGTCATTGCGTCAGAGCATTGTTGATGACTTCAGGGCATTGTTGTTATCAGTCCATTGTTAGTGTCACTAGTGACTGATACTCGTTTTATTTTCATTGACAGATCTCGGCAATCCACCGTCAAACATATAATAATAGGTTTTATCAGTGAAATATACTGTCTGTCAGTTAACAGTGACGATATATCATATTTTTGCTGTAACCAGTGACGATATATTATGTTGTCACTGTCCAGGTTCCAAAACTAATTCAGCTATTTGACAAATGGGGTAACGTTCCATTTTTACTGTCATCTTGGTGACATATTTCATTAAAATCATATGATAAATAGAATACTTAATGTAACACTTGTGACATATCAATTTTACCCATGACACTTGATGAAATTAACCTGGTATTTGTAAAAATACAGTAAGTAACCTCTATATATTCTGTCATGTTTGGATAGTTTTATATTCTAATAGATGAATTTCAATGGATAAACTTAATATTTTTTGGCAAAAAGTAAGCATTAGTACATGTTTGTCCCGTACATGTATATATTGTTTTAGGATTTTTTTTGCAAAGGGAAAATGTTATTTTCATTGAAATTGAAATTCTAAATCGTTTTGAAATATGTTCAAACTGATAAATCTAATTGTTTGAAATCTTGACTAATGTTGCCAAATGCTTATCTATAAAGAATACAAATGAAGCTTTCAGCAGTTTAATCTTCTTTCTTCATCTACTGACAAGACATTGAAAACAAACACCAGGTGTATGTAGAGAATATAGACTTTAAGCTAAAAACATTGATATCAGCCGAACCCATCACTGCATTCTGCTCTGAGGACTGATTCTTTAGGACTTGCGCCAAGTTCTGTATCGACTCTAATCTTCTTTATTTTAAAACATTCAGAGGCTCACTAAAATGTCAACTCCCGCCTCTTGAGTTCTTACCTCCAGATTGAAAGGCTGTTGTGTCACATAATTCGAAGCCAAGCGAGGACTCGGACTGAAAGCACAACATGATACGAGTGATCGCGAACGCCACAACTGACTGAGAAAAGTTCATTTCACAACCTGATTTTACAAGTAGGTAATTAGGTTATTTTTCAAGAAAAAATAAAAAAGAGATTAAAGTCGGTTTTCCTTTAACCTTCTAATACTTTCATAAATGAAACTTTCGTTCATCCTGTTGTAGAAAATTGGTGCTTATGGATAACATTGTAGTTTAAATTGTGAAACTATTCATGTTATTGGTCTCTAGGGTATGTAACTACATGAAACAGTCCTACTATCTCTTGAAAAAATTATATAGGCAACTATTTCTAAAAGAATTTATTATTCAAATGACAAAACATGATAAATCGAGAGCTTGAATCGATACTTGTCATCATTCAATTCACATGATCTAAAAAAACTTCTCTTAAAAATACAATACAATACAATGCATAGGGCTAGGAGTCCATCATTAACAGGCAATATCATTCCAAGCTAAAAACGTTTACTACAAGGACATAATACTGCAGTTAATTTATTTCTTTTTAAACAATTTGACACAGTATGAAAAAGGTTGAATGCAAGAGGTGTTTAAATTACGAAAGGTGATGTTATCCAAGTGGCATTTGGAATTCTACCATTCTTCAAACCACCCAACACTGGTTCATTAAACTCACATTTCTTCTCTCACCGTACAGAGATAAACGAGCTGCATGTTAGCTACCTCGACATGATCAGCAACAAAAACTAGACATGCTAACAAACAGTCAGACAGACAGCAGAGATGTGCAGAGTGCTGTTGATTAGCTGAACTTTAGTATGGTCTCCTGTTCCACTGGAACACCAAGAAACTAGGACTGCAGCAAATACGTACTTCGCTCTGAAGCAATTGAGTGACTCAAATTTTTCTTTGAAAAACTATAAAACTTAATGCTGGAAAGAGAGATTAGAGAACAGGAACATTATTTTATTACTAATTCATATTTCAATAAGTAATAGATGGCTATAAAGCCGTTGTTTCTCATAAGTTTAATTCATGGTTTCACTGTTATTGAAGTTTGCCAACGAAAACCACGTGTATTCATGAATTTAACCTATGGTAATCTGCTCGCTTTAAAACGTTCGACAATCTAAGCAAAAACACGTGGATTATATACAATATCTTTCATTAAATAAATTAATATTGTTATTTTATGAGTAGTTAAATGTTAAATAACTTATACATGTACAACATTGAAGTACTGAAAAGATGAATTCTGATTACTTAATCGAATTGTGCATAACTTATAACCGACAAACACTTATAGTCCTTTAAATTTTCTTTCAGATCATGATAATAAAAAATGAAATTTATTGTAATGTAGTTGTTAAGAGCATGTATAAGGCGTCACCAAGGTCTCTTTGATGAGGCTTTTATCAGATATTGAAACTGTTTATATTAGGTACTATCAGTCATACACACATGACTTTCGTACTGGTTATCCCTTAATGGCATTGCAGAACATGAACAAACCGACAGTTGAGTTATTTTTTGCTCTATCCTATTGGATCCTCTTTTTATCAATTTTGTTTGTTTGAAGTATCCACTTCATTTGTTGTTACATCTTATTCCCAATATCAACAAAAGTGAAAACTTGTAATACATTAAAAAAGGAAAGTCGCTATTCCAAACATTGTAATAATAAAAATGTCAATTTTATACCCCCAAAAAATATTTCGAATTATAACTCTTATAATTCATAAATCATCCAAATGTTTAAAAAAAATGAGGTCATTTTGACGATAATCATAGTTTCGTACAGGTACATAAACAGATCTTATCTCAGTTTTGATTTTAACTACTAAAATCAATTCTCATCTTAAGTAATCACGAAATGCTTAATATATGATTTAGGTAACCTCTCTGATAATAGATTGTTCAAAACAACTATTGTTATTCGTTATCTTCTGTTTATGCTGTTAGGAGCTGCCGGTTATATATCATTACACTTAACTGCTTCGAGAACAATGTTGTTTCAGCACTGTTTTTGGAACTTAGAAACGGAATTATAGTTGAAACAGGGAAAACGTTTCTTCTGATTTTGACCGCTTTTTCTGTTTCTTTGAAACCATATTCTAAAGATCTCAATAGAGCAATTATCTGGTTCATTTTGTGTAGTCGAAAGAAAAACAATAACTGGATGAAACTGGGTTTTTATGCATAGTCATAACTTATTTAAAATAGAAACAGCAATATCAACGACCTTCGTATAATGGCAGGTTAGATAGGTAACTTATGAATATATAGACAAGTATGTTGATCGTATTCCTTACAACTCCCAGTAAGAAATCAAATAAGAGGTAACACATTAATCGGCTATTTTACCTGCAACCAAATGATGTGGTGACGAGTAACTGTTGCCATTACTTATTTGAGTGATAGTAAGATTCGATCAAAAAATCTAGATGATTAATAGATTGGCCAAATTTGAAAAAAAAAGAATTTTACTGATGCGTTTCTTGTTTATTCTTGTGTTGATGAATTCTTATTATATGTACAACATCGCAGTTTTCTTAAGCTTTATCAGTCTCAATGCTTCGTGATACTATATACCTTTCGCGAGCAAATGCAATTTTAATAACAGTGGCTGGTCAAACATTCATAAATACATTCTACCCTAATCATAGATAACAGGTTTCAGATAGCAAATAAAGAATTAAAGACTCTTATGTCTATAAGGACATATTGAAAAGGCATAAGAAATACAGCCAATGTCAGTCGAATTTATATATGTCATGCTGTACGGTGACATTTATAGAGAGTACAATTCACAAAACTAAAACCTTAATCAACTTCCAATCAATATAGACGAGATTCGTGTATTGTATAATTGAGTGTTGAAGGAGAGCCATTCAAACTAGATGTCATAATGAAATTAATTACCCACTCCGCTTCAGTTAATCAATAAACCTCACATTTGTAGAATGTGTATTATGATTGATCGTGCATCCACGATTTCCTTTTCCTCTTTTTTTAAATTTTTTTTTGCTTATGCCTGATTTAATTCAATACATTTAAAACTTCCGAGATGCATTTCCGTTTTTGCACTTCAAAAACATCAATTATTCTTCACTTATTCTACTTACTGGCTTCAAATGAGTATCCGAATCCTTGCATGTTCCGAGAATATTTTATTTGAGGATTTAGAATACACTTATTTTTTACAGGGTGCAATGCGAGACTAACTTTTCAACTCTTCATGAAAACATATGCCCTTTTTACATGCGCACTTTACTCCTGAGAGTATAATTACTCCTAGGAGTATTTTTGCTCCTAGGAGTAAAAGTATATTTACTTTACGTTCCATTGGAATTTAAGGACCCTTAAGTATATCATGATTTGCTTACAGAAGGAAATAAAAATTTTCATAGAAAACTCAATGTGTGAAATGCAAATCTTGAGGCAGAGAAGAATTTAACACAATTTTACCATAGATTTTGTTTGGTCAATCAACTTCTAATGGAAAAGGGGTAAAAGCAGGTTTTCGGTTTTAAAAGAATGACACTAACATAAAAACACAAAATTTCCTTCATTAGGAAACATGCTCTTGACAAGTTATAAAGAATAATCTTGAATGTAGGTTATTATTGATGAAAACACAATAGTAGTGTTTAGAAAATATATAAATAAATAAAGTCATTTACCTCAACCTAATCATTCAACTATGCTAATACTATAGAAAATGACAAGATACTCACAGGAGTAAAAGTAAGTATACTTTTACTTTACCTCTAGGGGAGGAGTATTTAACTCCTAGGAGTAAATATAATCCTGTAAGTAAATCTGTTTTGGGCTGTTTACATGACACGTTTACTCCCTGTAAGTATATTTACTCCTAGGAGTAAATATACTCCTAGGAGTAAACGTGCGCATGTAAAAAGGGCTTTAGTGAATCAAGAAAACCTATTCCAATATGATTAATATCTATATTGTGATAAAGAATAACCATGGACATGCAATGAGCAAACACCAATCACTGTGTGGTGGACACTACAGAGAAACATACAGATGTGAGTATAGATAAATATAATCAAAGTTCTTCTCTCCGTTACTGTTTCTTCCACATTTAACGACTTATACATACAGATTTAAACAATTATTTTCATGATCGTTCATTCGCTAAACGGCATGTAATTCTTACTGGGTAAAATCTCTGCCAAACGTTATCTCTCAATGCTGCAAATACAAATGAACTATGCGTTGAGTGTTCTGAGTTTGACAATGAAAATGTTGCTATGATATAAATTACCATCTTGCACATTTTTAAATAATCATAAACCCTAATTTAGAATTGCTTTTTGGAGAATTGGAAATATGCTCCGTTCTCTCAAATTGTGATCATTTTCAACGGATGCTTATTTATGTTTTTACAATGGCTTGATGTTCTGTTCTAAGATGTCCTGTAATTATCCGGCATTCTGGGAAATGTGAAATGTGAAAGGATCTTGTACGAAAATAGATAAATTACTCGCTGATCGGTAGGAGTGGGTGTGACGCTCTGTATATAAACATGTTGGTTTATTCTTAGAGTTAGCATACCTATCATTTCAAAGGTCAATTTTCTCAAATTAGCATTTGGAGGCCTTTATTAGACATTCTAACGATAATGGTACCTATTTCTTAACACTTATGGTCAATTAAAGCATAAAGGGGAATCTCCTCGTTTCAAGTCCTTCCTCAGCTTCTTTATAAATATACACCTTATTCAAGCGGTCTTGATGAATACACACTTAATTCACTCCGACTTGATATGCTCAGAAATACTGTAAATGATCGTTTCAAATCATCTCACAATATATATGCCATATAATCAAAGTGCACTTTAATGTTCAATTTGATGTCATAGTTGATTATCATTTATTGACGAATGCTAGGTGTATTTCGGTGATTATCATTGATGCTTTCTTAATGGCATTGCATATTCTATCCTATTCCAATCATTTCGGGTTTATTTATAAACATTTCACATGGTCACGTGCAAAAAATACACGTTAATCTGAATCATGTGGTTCCTAAAATGTTATGACCAGCTAAATATATTTCCGATAAACGAGCTGCATGTTTTCTATCCACACATGCTAAAAAACATTTAGCCAGTCAGAGTCATTTTTTGTACATAGTTTGAAGCAAAGGTTGAAATATACGAATATCCTCAGCAAACATCCTCAGCAAACGGTGAAAATGAAAGACAAGTTTCTTAACAAATTCATCAAAGACTACTTCTCATAGCCATTCAAGCAATTGTCTAGAAATTTCATACAACACGAGAGTATTATTCACAGGGATGTTGTCAACTTGTGCATGCACATTTAATAAAAAAAATATTATAATAATTTAAAAGTCCATTTGTATGGCACCTTTCTGTGCTCATGTTCATATTAGTGATAACAATTTTATGATAAAGCTTCAAATGATAATCTTAAAAAAAAGGGAAAATGATAATTTCAAATTATGGTTATCAACCGATAGCACGATTGCTCTTATTTTAATGAAGCTATGACGTAAAAAGAGAGCTATGATTAACTTTTGAAATAGTCTTTTGGTTGTGTGCTGCTGCGATTGTCGAGGGTTAGTGATACTCAAAATATCTAAATAATTGTACTTCTTCAAGCTGGTTTTGTTAGATCTTATAAAGTTATGTTTACTCATTACCAGTAGTCTTCTACAGTACTATCAGTCCATCACACAAGTATCTCAAACTGATGATAAGACCATAAATGTAATTATGCAATTATGTCAAACGAAAATGAAAATAAATGGTTCCAATTGACAATGTAATTAAACGGTAATTAATGAAGCAGTAATAGATCAAATATGATGCCAAGCGATTCATTTTTCACACAAAAACGGCAGCAAGTGTGTTCGCTGACTATTGATGATTGGTTTATGTAAGGAGATTGTTTGACACTAACAAAATGATACATTTAGCATTAGCGTACAATTTCAGTGACAAAATGAAAATATAAAATGTTCAAAAAACGTGCTACTGCCCCTCGAATGGGCTACAAGGCCGAAAACTATCTCACATGACAATTAAAGAAAATCTAATAGCAACCTTTCTGGCAGTATCAATCCCCTGACTACCGACATAGAGACATGTGGAACATTGTTGATTCCCTGCTACCTCTTCCAATTAACCTAGAGTTTTCTTCATTTGACTTTTGTATCTTCTCTCATTCCAGTTAACATCAGCTGGCCACACATCATTACAGTAATTGGCATAAAAAAACACTTAGACCAACTGTTATTTCAGTGTGGGCTAGATACATATTTAAGACACGTATAGAAAATCGATAAATGTAAATTGTTTTACTGCATAAGGTGTCTTAAATTCCTGAAAGCTGCAGCATGTTTCATCTACAACCCGACAGCAATCACCTGCCACAATGACCTGAATCATGTTCATACAGTGGTGGAAAACAATGACTTGATTCAATTGTTGTTTCCAGATACTTATGTAGGACACATAAACTGAATTCTGGGGATATTTAAGAATACATAATCAAAAATCAATTCAAGATTTCAAATATTATGTGATTGCTTTGGCTTTGACACAAACAAAAGGCAACAGATCAATGAATTCCTTCTAATTGAAACATAGACATTTCTAATGAATATCGGTGTACAGTGTGTATAATATGATAACTTCTCTTGAGTATCATATTTAAACTTGAAAAATCAAAGACAGGTGCATGTCAAAAACGCCTGTGTGTGTTTAGTGATAAAAGTTAACGCCTTTTTTCTTAAAATCGGGAATAACTATAAACTTAGACATTGTCAGTGACTCTAAGGTCGTAGAAATAGATAATGATCATTTGAACATGAACAAAAACAACAGAAAGTCAAACCTGTCCCACTGATTTCCAATTGCTTGCTAGCTGAACTGTATAGTTCTGCTCACGAAAAGCTATTTGGGATTCGTTCACATTGTAATGGTAGTAAAGGGTTCGTCCGGTCTGCAGCAAATATTTCCCCGTCCAATTTGAAAAATCATGCCACCATACCAAACACAGCGTGAAACGTTTCTATCCCAATTAATTCTCATGTTTGAAGGTTTCCAAAGTATAAGTATCGTTAGTACATGTATCTCTCATATTTGTTTTTCTCATAAAACCTTTAAAAAGTTTACTGTTGTATTTGAAATTTGTTATTCTAAATTGTTTTGAACAACTTTTAAGCTTATAAAACAAAATCTTTGAAATCTTGACAAATGTTGTCATATGGTTATCTTAGAAGAAAACAAGTGAAGCATATCACCAGTAAAACCATCTTGATCTTCTTGCCCGACGTAGACATCAGACACCAGGTGTTTCTCAGAGGTAAAAACATTTTGTTACCATCCAAAGAAAGTAGGACAGAAACAAGTCAAACCCAATTTTGGTCCAAGTACTGGGTCCAAACGTTCCAACCTACCTATCATATGTGACGTTCACCTTTATTTATTTCAAACTATCAAAGAAAGAGCAAAACATTTTACTAGTAAGTCAATAACAACTTCTGCACTGAACTTAATTAATTACTAATCCTATGTTAATACTCGTATCCTTCTGCGTTTCTGGTATCAGTACTCCACTGCGAGAACACTGAATAGATGAATTCACAAGAAACAGCGTCGACCTGCAAATATGATCATACTGGTCAATATTCATAAAATCTTACATAAGTTTTCAATGTCTCAGATATCTGAGTGAAGTGTAACATCTCGATCCTCCATTTGATGTTAAAGATAAAACCAATATTAATTTCATCTCTCGGCACAAGCTATAGAACAAGTTTTGGTTATTACTTTTGAATTAACAACATGAAATAAAGAAAGATAAAAGTCGAGTGACAGTTCCCTTTAAGTGCTGAAAGTTGCTGCTATACAGCTGACAGAGAGAATACTGCTAATCTCCACATCACTCGACACTGATTCATTAAACTCACATTTCTACTGTCAGTAAAACATTCACAGTACAGAGGATAAACGAGCTGCATGTTAGCTTCCTCGACATGATCAGCAACAAAAACTAGACATGCTAACAAACAGTCAGACATCAGCGATATGCATAGTGCAGTTGATTAGCTGAACTGAACAATGGTCCCTTGCTCGACTGAAAATTGACCTTAGGACCTAAGTTTGAAATATCTATCACATCATTTTTCTTTTATATTGCTCTCTGTAGTACGAGAATCTACTGTTCAATATCTGTGTTTTGGGCCTGTGGCCCCTTTACGAAATAAAACATATAAAACGTAGGACCTAAACACTACTTACATGTGGAACTTTGTAAACTTTATTTAGAATGAGTGCTCTAAAAGCGTTCATTTACATTGCTTATTTCAAAACGTGTGAGGCATTCTGTATGTCGTACGGAGATGCTAGACTGATGTAGTTTACCATACTATTAAGAATATTCATGAAATGTATTATGCTTTATTTTAAATTGATGAATTGAAGGAATTTATTTTAATATCCATCCTATTTAGAATTAAAGTTATATATAATATTACCATTCTAATGACACCAAGTTGTAAGACAAAAGAATATTTGCCAGCGATTATTTCTATCTCAAGAAAATATTAAATCATGACTGTCAGATACATTCAGGAAATACTTTATCCGTCTTTTTGCAAAAATTTCGTTCAAGGTAGTAAAGCTCTTTATAAAAAAAATTATTTGTGTGCAAAATATCACCGTTTGATTAGTGAAATGAACGACAAGTTTCTTTCCAATTCAACACAAAGATATTTTGCCTTCAATATTTGTTATTTGTGTGGAAAATATCACTGTTTGATTAGTGAAATGAACGACAAGTTTCTTTCCAATTCAACACAAAGATATTTTGCCTTCAATAATTTTGTCTGAATCCTTAAACTAGTGCTATTAATTGCATTTCAGTTAGTGCAACTTCTTTTAATTGAGCATGTGCTTGTCATATTTATTACATCAATTAATCATTTATCATCTACAACTTTCATGATCCAACAAGAAAACGAAAAGTATCATTTGAAATCATGGTCACACCTGAAAATGGAGCTTTTATAGTATCAGGCATCTATGAACAGTTATTAGCTTGTGCCTCTGCAACTGTCTGGCTGCTTTGATGGCAACTAGTAAATCATATTCACACACCAATAGTGTGCTGTTATCAGTCAAACACACACGTTTCTTGCACAGATAATCCCTTTAAAACGCTGTTATGCATAGACAATCCAACTAATGAAGTATTGAACTACTCAATCCTACTCGATTACTTCTGACATCTAAGATTCACGTTTTCTTTGATGTTACACAGTTTTGAAGTTGAAACACTACCTATACATCTCTAGAGTTATATCTCACTTCAACACACACATCTATTCTGTTGATAAACTCTTGATGAGGCGTGTGTACAAACCTACAGTTGTTCATTTTCTTGATCCTATCAGATCATCTGAGTCATCTTCAAAGAATGCTTGAGGTTATGTCACTGACAATGTCTTCACTCATATGTCGTTATAAGACAAGACAAGTAACATAAATCAAACTAAAGTCATGTTCAACAATATGCACCTTTATATGTCAAATTTTCAATTACAAATATTTTGAGTTTTTGATGTCATATTCTTAAACTGATAAGAAGAAGAGTTAAATGATCGTTAAATAAATACTTTAATGTTCTTTTAATTTTTGAAAAGTTCAATCTTATGTTAAACTTTTGATAACATAATTGTTCTTTTAATTTTTGAAAAGTTCAATCTTATGTTAAACTTTTGATAACATAATTGTTCATCAAAATAAGACGTACATTGAAAATCAATAAACGTGCCTATTTTTTCACATATTACAACATTTTAATCATGGTAGGAGTTATGATAGCATTAATTCTACTTCATACCCCTGACTCCTTAAAAAAGATGTTTTAACAAAACATTAACTAGACACAAATTATTGTTTTCATATAACTGCAATACGTGTTATTTAAATGCGCAAACACTTATACACCACACATCTTTTATATCTTTAGTAGATTTAACCAAATTGTGATGTGTACTTTCTTTTATACCTTTGGAATTTTGACTTATGTTGCTAAATGCTTATCTACGCAAAATACAAGTGAAGCATTTCAGCAGTCTAGATTTTCTGGCAAGATGTGGAAAACAAAACACCAGGTGTATCTCAGACAATGTTTATGTGAGCTTGAAGCTAAAAACATATTGTCTTCCGAAGACTTAAACAACGAAATCTTAATGAAATCAGTTGAACAGTCTAAACTAAATAAATTCTGCGTTTCTGGTGTCTGCGTTTTGCGCATTAGGACTCTTATCAAGGGATTTACTGTGACCCTTCAGCTTCCATAAATTAAAACAACCAGAGGCCAAAGACATGTCAACTTGCTCTGATTGCTTTCTTGCTTCCACGCTGATTGGCTTGAGTGAAAAGGTGATCTGACTCGACACAAAAGGATCAAGGGGGGGTAGCTATATCCGCATTTAAGGAGATTTAAAACAAAGTTGGATTTCAATTGTTACCAAGTTCCTTTCACTGTATTTAAACGAAAACTGCCGTTTAAACCATCAAAACATCATTCTATTGAAATTTTGAAATCATATTTTTTTCTAATGAAAATTGTTTCAAAACTTATTTTTACAAGTATCATTCAATTATAGTGATAAGAAGTCAATTGCTTCTATTTGTTTTCAAAATACTTCTATACAATAAGATTAAAGTTAGATTTTTTTCTTCAACCTGTCAATGCCTTCATAAACCTCACATTATGTTCATGTATTATTTTTGCTTACTAACAAATAAAGTGTTGATAACAGTGTATTTTGAGTTGTGATGTTTATGTAATTGACAACTAGGGTCAAAACGGCGTTGAAGGGAGATGATAAACAATAAAGGCCAATAATTGCAGCTAAATAATGTTATTCAAAATACAAAAAATATTAATGAAGAAAAAAGTAAGCATCAATCAATTTATCACAAAATAACTAATATCTATCTAAATGTATTTAATGAATGTTATCGTGAGAAACAATGCCTTGAGGAAGCAAGGAGTCAAACTTATATATTTGTCCAGGCTACTGTAAGGAAGGTTCACATGTCACAGGAACTCTTAACAAATACTGTAATGATATAATTCTCGAAATTGAAACTTGAAATCTCAAGTGACACAGGAAACCATCATACATATACAAATGTCTCAAAAAACTCAAATCATCCTGCATCTAACAGGCTTCATTTCAACACGTATGCGAGTTTATTTCCTCCCTATCTGACGTCATAAACAGATAAAGATAAGTCTTCGAAAATGTTCGTTTCATCAGGCTTACATATCTTTAACTAAACACTAAGGTGATCGTAAGGTAACCTTAGTGCAATGTTAAAGAATGGAAGTTAAGATCAACCTTAGTAAAGGTTGCTTTGTGAAAGGAGGCAGAGGTAGAAAAAAGTCATCAAATATGTCGGTTTCATCAAACTTCCATATGTGTGCCTGACATTTGAAAAGTTTTATAAAACCATGCTTTGGAAATTGAAAATATGGTAATTCAAAATGTTACAAAATGCTAATAGATGTTGATGTACGAACACTCTTTGTCTTTGTAAGACATCGTCTCAATAACCATGAAAAAAAAGCAAATTTGAATTCAGCCTAAAATATTCAGTTAAGATTTAATTTAATAACTGTCATGTAAATAACTATTCAGAAAATAATGCATGATCCCAGGCGATTGAAATGTATATGTGAAATGATTATCACAATTTTTTCTAGTCATCAATCACCAATGCAATGTATATTTAGGTAGCATCTTCTGCAGCAGGGAAGCTAAGCTTCTTCCAGTTAATGTACTAACAGAGAGAGAGCAGCAGCAAATATCATTTGAAATAAATGATAACAAACATGACCCTGTGTCCCTATTTTGCCCTTAGCAACAACGGTAGTAGTCTGAAAACCACCCAAGTCAATTTTTCCCTTTGCTGTAAATGGTTCCAAATTAAACCAAATTACTAGGTAATCAGGAGTAGTTGGGTTTGACGTACAGGATCTCAGCTAGGTTGTTAATTCTTTAAAAAGACACTATTTTATAAAGGTCACTTCTCATTTGTCACCAATTTGTCCCTCGGAAGCTTGTTTAGATATCTTATGGAGCTTTGTGGCTATTTAATCCCAATTTCTGTCTTTTGAAGTGTATTGGAGAGTCTCGTTGTCCCATATTACTATATATACACACGCTACTTATGGAAACATTCCATTTTTTTAATGACATTTTATGTTGCCTTTAAATGTCACGAAATATTATATATCCTAATAAAGATTCAAAACAGGTCACATTTCAAAATGCCACTGACATCTGAGTGAGTTTTATGTCTATGTGTTTTAAGTTAAGATTCAAGTAACATCTGTCTGAGTAAACGTTGGCTATCTTACTGGATGTTTTTTCTTAACTTTTACCAGCATTCAGTATGGATTGGAGAAGTGTATGACGGCAGTTGATCCTATCCAAGTGGCATTCTACCATCTTACACCACTCAACACTGGTTCATTAAACTCACATTCTTCTCTCAGCAAAACATTCACAGTACAGAGGATAAACGAGCTGCATGTTAGCTTCCTCGACATAATCAGCAACAAAAACTAGACATGCTAACAAACAGTCAGACATCAGCGATGTGCAGAGTGCA
This sequence comes from Steromphala cineraria, assembly GCA_916613615.1. Lineage (NCBI taxonomy): Eukaryota > Metazoa > Mollusca > Gastropoda > Trochida > Trochidae > Steromphala > Steromphala cineraria. Next base: position 79,579,191 of record OU744721.1, read on the forward strand.
GTTGATTAGCTGAACCGAAGAATGGTCTCCTGCTCGACTGGAATACTAAGAACATAGAAACTTTAGACTCCTCACATGTGGAGGTGAAAGCAAGAAAAAAACGTGTATGTCATTTTTATTCTTTATTTAGATGGTGTTCCGATAACTCTCGGTTTGGATTGCCTAGCTTCCTTCAATAAGTGAAAGATATACTGCATTTAAACAGATCTGCTAAACTGCATTGTTAAAGGGGCAGTAGCACGTTATTTGATAATTTTATATTTTAATTTTGTTACCGATAATTGCAAGTGAATGCTTAATGTATTATTTTGACAGTGTCAAAAATCTCATTTCACAAGCCAATCATCCATAGCCTGAGTACAAAGTAGATTTACATAAAATCCATTGGCGGCCATTTTGTGTGAACACCTTTAATTCAGTTTGTGTAAGAAAAAGGAATCGCATAGCTAAACTTTACGTTATATATTTGAATTATTACTGCTCCATTTAGTTTAAATACTTTGTCTTTCAATTGGAACCATTAATTTTTATTTTCCCGACATCACCTTACTTTCCCCCTAAAAACGTGCTACTGCCACGTTAAGCCCACAGGAAATGGATATACACATTTTAGATGCTAGGGAACTCGTACATGTAAAAGATATTCATAAAAAATTTCATAATAAGTTTTTTACATTCGATTAAGGACTGAGCAATATGAGTTGATAGCCAAGAAAATATCTAATACTTATGTGCTAATATCTTATCTGTGCAAATTAGCGAAATGAACAAATAGTTTTCTAAACAATTTAAGATCAAATAAGAAAGATCAAAAACTTATTTTTTGATATGTTGTAAATTACATTTTCGTTGAAAACGTGCTTATCGTATTTTCTAATATGAATGGCGTAATATATTTCAACCATGTTCATGAACTAAAACGTTTTATTGATTATTTCAAATTATAGTCACTAATTAAAAGCAAGAATGCTCAAATTTTACTGGAACTGTGCAGTTAATGCCTCTTTGAGCTGAAATTTCAACTGTGTGCTACTGCAACTGTCTGGCACTTTAGATCTTGTGATGTCCCAGTATCAGAATACAAGCAGGTCCTTATCATGGAGGAACAGTTGACGTCCAGTATATCATTCTCTAACACCCATACTATATTGTTATCAATTAGACACACAGTCTCTTGTACCAATTATTCTTTAATGATGTCACATAAACAAACTCCCTGATGATTTACTATTCAACCACTATTAATCAACACCATATTGACAACTTTATCATAAATATTGTTTGAATTTATGCCATTTACAATGTATTGTCTTCATATAAAAGTGAATGAAATTCGAAGCTAAAAGTCCTTATCAAATATTTACAACCAAAGAATCATACATGAATACAACTACCTATCAGTTTCAATGTTTTATACATTTTCTAAACATATACATGATATATTTTTTATAACATATACATTTTCAAAACGAAATGAAAAGTAAGAGCTAAGCCATTTTGGAAAATTTCTTACCTACCTAGGCAGAAGAGAATCAATGGCCTTTCAGATAGTTCAGTGTCTTCTTCAGTAAATAATACCAAATACTTACTTTCTTTTTCCACACATATATGTAACAAGTTACAATTCAATATTTGCGACTTTAGGTTTACTGAAATGACATAATTAATGAGATTTACTTGAGAATGTGATGTGATTGATAATTTGAAAAATATTTGTCCGAAAGAAACACTTTGATATCAATAAAATCCTTATTAGTAGAACATAAAATCGTTTCTGTTTATAAGACAGTCATTGAGAATGAAGTCCAAATACTTTTTCAAGGTCTTTATGAATGCCATCTTGTTACAATAAACATTATTTTGAATTCCTTTCCAGAATATTGACTATCGATAAGACGTTTAACTAGTGATGGGTAATCAAAGTGTTTCAACAAAACATGAAATGTAACACAAACACATGATATGAGGAAACTAATGGCTCATGTTGAAAAATCAATCCAGGATCTAATCCATCGCTGTAAATATTGTTATAAGGAGAGAAGCAGTCATTCCATTGATCTACTTTAAGACCATTTAAATGTTTCAGTGTACAGAAACTCAGGAATTGACTGTAAAATACAAATGTAAATATATGTCATAGTATGTGAATCGTCGACAAATATGTCTTTAGATATATCATTTCCAAGCCTCACATGTGTTATAAATACATCTTTGTTAAGCTGCTTTTTAAACGTTATTGAAAATGGCATCTCATAACTAAATATGCTTTTGCTTACTATTATTGTAACTCATTGTTAAATGAAAACATACCTGTATATATTATTTCATCCTGCTACATCAGCGTATATGTCTCCGCTAATGCTACAACCTATCCCCTGATATCCTCCTATGGTCTTCTGTCGTATCGCTGACGGGTGGTTGCTCAGCGCTATTTATAGCCTGTATGTTTTCAGTCAAACTATTTCGAACTCCATACACTGTTGTCTAGTGATGTCGCACGTGGAAATCTAAGAGCGCGTGATTTGGAGCTTAGTGGGAGACTGCAGTGAGAATCAGATTTATTATCTAATAGCACTCCGATTGGTTAATTTGAATCACGAGGTGAGCACGCGGAACGAAGCCAAGTTAACTAGTTTGCCACTATCGCTGAAAGGGCATCATTTGATTGGCTTGCTATATATAGCGATACGACAGAAGACCATAGGAGGATATCAGGGGATAGGTTGAAGCATTAGCGGAGACATATACGCTGATGTAGCAGGATGATATTATTTTACTTTTCGTCTCTTCTGTCCTATGCTTGAAAAGTTTGAGGATCAATACCAAATCCTTGCTATTATGTGAATAACAAAGATGGATATCCATAACGTATTGCATTGTTTTCATTACCTCACAACTTCTAGAATGACACTCAACAAATTCACTTGAATCACCTCAATGGTGAGCAAACAAATCTTTTTATTCGTGTTTCTCTCCCTTTCCTGTTAGCAGCAGCTGGCTATATCTCATTACAGTAATTATCTGATTCAGGTATAATGCTCAGGTGAAAAAAAGGGCAAAGACCAACCAACTGTTGTTTCACTTTGTATTTATAAGCATTGAAAAAAATCGTAATTCTAGCTGGAGAATCATTTCTATTAGATTAACTTACTTTTCTGTCGTCCTCAAATTCTGTTTACTGCAGCTGGTTTCATTTGCAACCTGGAGTTCCAATTATACCCTTTATCTGATGCACTTTTGTACCTGCCATACACTTATTTGCAATTGTTTAGTGGTTCAATCTCAAAAGTTGATGTAAAGTGCTCATTTACACTACTAAGTTTGATTTACTTTTTCTTTAAAGTTAAACAAACTGGCAACCATAGTTGCTTCTGCCTACAAAAATATATATATTTAAAAACCTATTTGAATTTTTGTCTTCACCTTATTACATCTAGCCAATAATTCTTCAAATTGATATAAAGTACTTTATAATAGGCATAAAAAATGAGTAGTAATAGTTCGAATTTTTTAATATTTGACAGAAATGAATAAGAAACTTGAAGGACAAATTAATGGATATTTAACATGACAAGTTCTCGAGCCATCTGAGCTAAATCAAATTCCAATTGCTATTAAAGGAGCATTAATGATTGTATAATTGAGTGTTGAGGGACAATCGATCATATGTCATGTCATGTCGATGTGACATTCCTCTCCTTATTAATGTGGGTCCCATTCAGTGCTTCTGCACTTTTTTCTATATTCTGAACATGACTGATTTAAATCAATACATTTTGACATTTAAAAAAAATTATTTTCAAGAAAAGTGTTATTAAATATTACATGAGTGCTACTCATGGTCTTTCATCTTTCTATGCTTAGTTAATTGTGGAGCTTTTATGTCATGTTTTGGACTGTTTGAACTGGGTACAATATTTGCCAACAATTTTCATCCTAAAGATTCTGATTTCATGAAGCAAAGTATTGATATTTAGGTAGTCACGGTTATAACTCTTTATGTTTTTCCCAAGAAAATCACATTGGTAGTCGAAAGTAAAATAGCATGTATACTTGTGCTTTGAACTCCAACGATACTAGCCAATCATCTGTTTTCAATATACATTCTTGTTCTCATTATACTGATATTTTTAACAAAAGGTTGACTGAAACGAACAGAAAGAGGATACATAATGAATGTAAAGGAATAAAAGATTGCAATTCAAGATTAAGCTTTTACTTTTTACAACCTGTATACTAATACGTGCGTGATTTAGGCATAAGATACCATGCAATTTTCCTTGTCTTTATGAAACAGGTGATCACAATTGCGTTCATTTACCTCCCAGACAACCAGACGCCACATTATTCTATATTAGATAAGAATATATTTTCATCTTGAAACTGAAAACTGAAATTCTAAATATTGAGAGGGGTCATGGTTGAGTTGGAATTTTTACATATAATAACATTGGTGATATCATTCTTGTTCCATTCGTCCATTAACAATTTCAACATACATTTAGCTTTACAACGTGTGCATTTCCATACCATACTGAAGAAGAAATGACCTAGAAGTCATTTAATTGGTACGTTGGATCAACCACGCGATATGGTGAAGGCAGGCCAGAGAATGTTGGTCCATTAAACAGTGGATTGACTTACTGACATGAGTTTCCCCCTATCTTGTTTGTTACTTGAGCTCTATGATCTCTGCAAGAATGTCAGAGAGAACCAAGCCGAGAATTCAATGTTTATTCTGACCGATATATTTCAACTATTCAATTCATTTTTTCAATCCGTTTTTATAGATTAGAAACACATTTTGATAAACATTAACTGAATCCTCAGTCCTTATGTTCCTGTTCGTCATTTAACTATTTTTATCTCACACCTCACACACATATAAAACAGTTAATGAGGAAGTTGAAGAAATATAAGAAATAATTGTAATTGATTTGTAATTCTACAAGAGTAGAGTAATGTATGCCCTTTAGAATACTACAAGTGATATTTTCTCAATAGATAGATACATTTACTCAACACACGGCAGTTCAGTGTAAAATTTCTAAACACATTTGTTTCCTTTTCTTAAAGCATGATTGAAAACAGGTAAACTGTAAAGTTCATTGTCATCGATTATATTGATCTATCCTATGTAAGAGGGATAATGTATTGTTCTCATCTATATTGTATTATCATAAGAACATCCTCTATTATTATAAAAATGTTCAAGTAATCAAGGGTTTTCAGTGAATAGCATTCTTGCACTGGTTGTTATGAAACCCTTAACAGTCCTGGTTTGATATGAAAACGATGTCATCTAGTTATTCGATCTAACTTATTCACCTCTTCAGGAGTCATTAAGGAAATCCTCGATTTAAAGTACTATGTATATGTTAAAGGACTTTTATTACACGCCCGTGTAAGATACCGCAGTGTAATATTTATACGGCAATATTAAACTAGTGTAATATCACAATGCAAGTATGACGTCACAGAAGTGAGCTGTTGTGACGTCACAATGTAAGCGCTTCGTCACAATGGGTGCCGGGTCGCGGAACTGTTAGTTTCAGCACATTTTCAGCAAGTTTGCGTGATTTTTAGGGCATGTAATAAACAGAATACTAAACTTCCTACCATTTAATACTATTTTTATTAAACTCGTGAATGATTTGGTATCAAACTCGCTTTCGCTCGTTTTATACAAAATCATTAACTCGTTTAATAAAAATAGTATTAAATGGAAGGTCGTTTAGTATCCTCTATAAGTGACCTTATTAACATACAAATTACTTCTCGCACCAATCTCTATCCTCCAAACATTATTCATGTCAGACGTGTGTTGGAGAGTTCTTATCTTGTCTTGTTCAGATGTATCAGACCTTCAGACCTGGCAGACAGCAGAAGAAGAATTTTAACAAACATGTCTTCCGCAACATCATGAGTAACTAGTAAGCTAGTTCTTATTTGTAAATGGTACTAAACAGAGAGAGAACAGATATTACCCTTTGACATAAATGATAACAAACATGGCACTGTGTCCTCACTTCGCCCTTACCAAAAGTGATCATAGTCTAAAAAAACATCTAATTTCCTTGGCTTTAAATGGTAACAAGACTAACACTACAAATTTAGACTAATTACTCGGTTTAGTAGGAATAAGTTGATGTGACGTACGAGGTCTCAGCGAGGTGGTTGGATCATAGAACAAATATGTTTTAAAGGTCATTTCTTAATTCTCACCAATTTGCCTCTCGGAAGCTTGTTATAGATATCTTAGGGAGCATTTTACCTGATAAATTGCAACAGCTGTCTGTTGAAGTATACAGGAGAGTCTCATCGTCTGTAGTTCTTCCTCGGTTACTTTAAAGACCCACGCTATAGAGACATTGTAATTGTTTTAATAGACATTTTATGTTGCTTTCAAACGTCACGACATACTATATATCCTGATATAGATTCAAAACAGCTCACATGTCAAAATATGCCACTGATATCTGAGAGATGTTTCACCGACATGTTTTATGTGATGTCATGATGAATTTATTTTAGTAACATCCGTCTGCATAAACGTCAGTCATTTCACTGGATAGGGTTTTATAAATCAACTTTTAACCGCATTCAGTGTGAATTGCAAAAGGGCGACAGTCGATGCTATCCAAGTGGTATTCTATCATTCTCGACACACCTCTACACTTGTTCATTAAACTCACATTTCTTCTCTCTGTAAATCCTTCACAGTACAGAGGATTAACGAGCTGCATGTTCTCTATCAGCAACTACAATAGGTACTTACAAACAGTCAGACAACAGCGATGTGCAGAGTACAACTGAGTAACTGAACTGAACAGTTATCCCCTGCTATACTGGAACACCAAGGAACTTAATACTCATTGCATATGGAGGGAACAGGATAAAAGATACGTTTTAGTGCTTTTTTATCTTAAGATGGCGTTTTTTGGCGTTTGAGTTAAGTTAAAATGCACACAGAAGAGCACCACAATCAATTAAGCAAATTATGTTTATTCTTTTTAATTGGAGACTTACAAAAATGATTTAATAACCAAGTAAATATTCGACATTTCTGGTATGTATCCTGACCACCTTCCTGCTTTTTATCAGTGATTGCTCCAAGCTGTATGTGTCAGACGTTTAAATATAGCCTGCGAAGAAAAGTTTCTATCTCGAGATTATCTATACATGTAGATGCTGCATACATTCATGTCTACTTATAGCTACATAAACTGACGTCCAAAAGAAACTTTACTACATTTTGTAATCATTTTGATTATGGTTGAGATAATGACCTACAGCCGAGTGGTTATCGGAATATAAACTTCAAGCGACAGCGAGAAGGTTATATCCGATAGCCACGAGGATGTGGTCATTATCTCACATACACCACATGGCTTTACCAATTTGCATTTTAACAAAAGTAGATCATCATACAAATATTTAGCTATTTGATGGTTGTCGTTTTGGGGTACAACTTACATCCACCCCACTTCTAAACATTTCATTTGCACAATACGCGGATTTCACGTGCAGATTGAGCATGTCATGGCGAAATTGTCAATCAGACAAATCTGAGCAAGAAGCAATCTGTTTTAGTTGTTTCGACTTATTAAAAAAACAAAAATTCTACATTGAACTGAAATTAAATAATGTGAATACAATAAAGGCTGCACGGACGTTGTCAATTTCATCTTGTGATGCACGGATTTTAAGTAAATATAATATCGCACGAGCTGTACACAATCGAAAGCACATGGTTTGAAGGTGGACGAAAATGAAGTGGTCTCATGTTTTGACAAATTTATGGCCGCGTTTCAAGGTCTTTTCAGGAGGAAGTAAAGGTGAGTGGAACTTTTAAGTATATTCATGTATATGCTGTTGAATGTTATTTATGCGTGGATCTACGAAAAAGCTGAAGTATGTTACAGAGGGTTTACACGGTGTAAATCAAGCTGTCAACAACCAAGTTGATATTTATGCATTTTGCTGTTGAAAAAATGATTGTTAATGTAACTATTTTCAATATCATTTAGTAATATGTATGGCAATATGTACATAATATTGATAAATAATGTAACAAGGTGCTTATAATCTTATTACTCTGAAACTGTAATTATTTACTATTTAGCATGTTTCTTTCTTACAATTAATCACATTATTCGATTAATGTTGGTGTTAATTTCAACAACGGAACATTTTTGTTTCAGGGACTACATATGGACATTTGATTGACTTTCCAAACAACATTATAGTCGACCTCATTATGGATGGATTATGCATGGAACAGATTTCAGCTTGTCAAAGGATTGGGAACATTGTTCACTTGGATTCTGTGTCTTGTGAAACTTTTCAGCTAATCGAGAACGACGTGAATTTGTGTGTGAGTGTTATGATGACAATACTAGAAGACCTAGAGGTCTTCATTCATCATGGATAAGCATAAAGCACAAAATGATATCACCATGTGATGCATTTTATATGAAAATAAATTTTAACTGTAACTAAACAACGTTTTAAAATTGTTTTGATATCATGTATTTTTCGTAAATATGTCTTTGATACAGAGTCAACATTTAAAGGTGTTTGGTACCTTGACGTACCCTAAAACACAGTAGTTGTAAGTTCTTTCGAGGTGCGATACCACAAAGAAGTGAGGCGACACATCGACCAAACCCACCTTGGATGTGAAGAGGTAAGGTTATACAATATAACCATCGCACGCCTGGTTATACGAAATAGTTAACATCTGATATTGACCTGATAACCACACCACGTGGTGTATAGAATGAAAAACGATAGAACTGTAAAAGAAAGTACTTCTTATCGATCAACTATTTCAGTAAACAAGCAGCTAATCAAAATTAAAGGGGAAACCCCAATTTAGCAATTAATTAATTTAAAGTAGGCAGGGGTAAAAAATTTGATTGTTCAGGCGTTCATTGAAATACTTTTTTCGCAATAATTTCGTTAAGGTAATAAATTGTTCAACTTTTGTGCCAGGTATGAGCATCCCGAGTGTTATCACTTCAAAATCTGCCATGTGTAACGAAAAAGGCCAAAATTTGAATTTAATCTACATCCAAGTTGTTCTATCAATGGGAATGTGTGGATAAAGTCCTACATGTCAGATTGACACATCTTTGAGTCGGACAAATGGTAACCAGTCTTACTTTGAATGAAATTGCCTTGTGTGGATGTCCAATAACTATCAATTGAGCAGTCGGTGAGCTCTAATTTCAACTGTTCAAGTTCATAAAGTGCACGAGAACTTAATGGCATGTTTGCTATCCTTGACATCACTAAGAGACAACGTTATCGGTGGTCTAACGTTATAGATATCGGCCATCATGCAGTGAAAACAACTCTTTTTCGATGTTTCAGGGTTGTCAGCAATCCTCACAACCTCTCTGTACAGCCGGATCAAGTTACCATAGGAAATGAAGGAACACTATTGATTCTTGTAACAAGGGTAGTTTTGATCAGTTTTGTTGATTTTCAATGGGGTAACGCAATATTTTTGCTTTGCCGTTAACCGATTTTAAGGAGTTTTTTCACAAACAGGGTGATAAACATTCATTATGGACATTTATTCAACCTTTTCGTCAGGTGACAAAGCTCTGCTGGAAGGGTCACGTGATTATGACATTTTTGCCATTTTTTACACAAATCCATAAATAAGTTTTAAACATAAAAGTTTGGGTTTCAACTATTTTGTTGACAACTTAACTGAAACAATCGATATGACATTGTTATCAAAATTTCAGTTTGAAATGTGTAAAGTTTCTTTTGGAATTCAGTTTATTTGGTTAAGAGGTTAGAGGCTAAATCATGTGAAAATATCATTTTAATACAAAATTAACAAAGATTCTTTGCAATTAACCATTTGAACTTGCTAACCATATAATATTTTGTTTAGTAGCGTTTCAGTTAGTGAACCTTTATTGGACATATGCTTATACGACAATAATACGCTAAAACATTGGCCATTTTCATGAACTAAAAAGTTGAATTTATTTTTTTAAATCATTGTCGTAAGTTACATGTATAAGCAAGACTTACTTGAGCAGCGCCTTTCAACTGGGTGCTTCTCTCTGGTGGTTTAGATTTTATTGATGTCCCAGTATCAGAATACAAGCTGATGCTTAATATGGAGGTTCAGTTGACATCAAGTAGATCATATTCGTACATCTATGCTACAGTGTTATCAGTCAGTGACGCGACTCTCCTACTGATAATTCCTTGATTATGTTGACAAATGATTCAATTTGCAACTTTCAATTTGTACCTAATACATGTGTATGTTGGGCTAATGTCACAAATATGACAAAAATTGAATCTTAACTAAAATGTGAAATGTCCTTATCAAATTTTACAATTTACTGTAATAAACAGACATAAAAGATATCATATAACATTTACATTTTCAAAACAAAATGAAGAGTCAGATTTTCTTCATACCTATTTATCAATAAACTTTAGTTTAGGTAAGAAATTCAGATTGCCCTAAAGTTACCAGAAAATATTTCTTGAGATACGCCATTGACAAGCCTTATAAGTGTTATAAGTGTGGGACTAAACATGACCGTGAGCATTAGTGAAAAGTATGCCCGATGCCTGGGAGCTGAACATACTTTCAATAATTCCCATGGGTCACAATTTTATACTTAAATGGGTCACGTTTTATCGAACTTATATATCAACAGAAACAGTGTCGCCATGTTGGTTGTAACAAAAACTAGTTTTTTTTATATCATTGTCGTAAGTTACATGTATAAGCAAGACTGCTCAAAATTTATTTGAGCAGCGCCTTTCAACTGGGTGCTTCTCTCTGGTGGTTTAGATTTTGTGATGTCCCAGTATCAGAATACAAGCTGATGCTTAATATAGAGGTTCAGTTGACATGAAGCAGATCATATTCGTACATCTATGCTACAGTGTTATCAGTCAGTGACCCGACTCTTGTACTGATATTTCCATGATTATGTTGACAAATGATTTAATTTGTAACTTTCAAGTTGTACCTAATACATGAGTATATTGGGCTAATGTCACAAATATGACAAAAATTGAATCTTAACCAAAATGTGAAATGTCCTTATCAAAATTTACAATTTACTGTCATAAACAGACATAAAAGATATCATATAACATTTACATTTTCAAAACGAAATGAAGAGTCAGATTTTCTTCATACCTATTTATCAATAAACTTTAGTTTAGGTAAGAAATTCAGATTGCCCTAAAGTTACCAGAAAATATTTCTTGAGATACGCCATTGACAAGCCTTATAAGTGTTATAAGTGTGAAACTAAACATGACCGTGAGCATTAGTGAAAAGTATGCCCGATGCCTTGGAGCTGAACATACTTTCAATAATGCCCATGGGTCACAATTTTATACTTAAATGGGTCATGTTTTATCGAACTTATATATCAACAGAAACAGTGTCGCCATGTTGGTTGTAACAAAAACTGGTGATCAAAATGTAGGATTGGGAAGCGGCACCAGATTATCAGAAATGGAAATGGATTCATAAAACTAAATGACCATTTTGACCTTAATGACTTTGTAACATTTGTGATATTCACACAGACTTGAAAAAAGATTCTCACACTCAGAGGCGATAACACTTTTCTATATCCGAGAACACTCACAACTTAGTACATAATAAAACTCAGCATCTCTCCACTCAGCATATATCAAATATTATTGATGCATACAAATTTGTAAAAAAATATTCTTTTACAAATAGAACCGTATTTATATAAAATCTTATGTGGCCTTTCATATAAATCGCATTTGGCTGCTGTTGTTATAATTCATTGTTTTCACATATGTTTTGAATAAAAACATATCTATATTTACTGCTATCCATATACTGCTACATATGCATGAAAAAAATATAAGGATATATAACTGATAAAAATGAATAAAGAAGATGGATATCCATTAAATATTGTACTTTACTACAAAACTTCTAGAATTCTACACAAACAGTTCAAAATGAGTCACGAAATTGGTCAAAACAACCTTCTTACTCTCCCCTTCCTGTTAGCAACGGCTGGCTATATCTGTTTACAGTAACTTAATGGCATGTTTGCTATCCTTGACGTTACTAAGAGACAATGTTATCGGTGGTCTAACGTTATAGATATCAGCCATCATGCAGTGAAAAACAGCTCTTTTTAGATGTTTCAGGGTTGTCAGCAATCCTCACAACCTCTCTGTATAGTCGGATTAAGTTACCATAGGAAATGAAGGAACAATATTGATTCTTGTAATAAGGGTAGTTTTTGACCAGGTTTGTTGATTTTCAATTGGGATTCGCGATATTTTTGCTATGCCGTTAACCGATTTTAAGGTGTTTTTTTTTAAACAAACAGTGTGACAAACATGCATTATGGACATTTACTAAACCTTTTCGACACGTGACAAAGCTCCGCTGGAAAGGTCACGTGATTATGACAAAAATGCATGACTATTGCTCAATTTATAGTTTTAAACATAAAAGTTTGGGTTTCAACTATTTTTTGACAACTTGACTGAAAATATCGATATGACATTGTTTTCAAAATTTCAGTTTTAAAAGTGTAAAGTTTCTTTTGGAATTCCGTTTATTTGGTTAAGAGGTTAGAGGCTAAATCATTTGAAAATATTATTTTAATACAAATTTCACAAAGATACTTTGCAATTGACCATTTGAACTTGCTTTGCATATAATATGTTATTTAGTAGCGTTTAGATAGTGAACCTTTATTGGACATATGCTTATACAACAATAATACGACAAAACATTGCTCATTTTCATGAACTAAAAGGTTGAACTTATTTTTTTATATCATTGTCGTAAGTTACATGTATAAGCAAGACTGCTCAAAATTTATTTGAGCAGCGCCTTTCAACTGGGTGCTTCTCTCTGGTGGTTTAGATTTTGTGATGTCCCAGTATCAGAATACAAGCTGATGCTTAATATAGAGGTTCAGTTGACATGAAGCAGATCATATTCGTACATCTACAGACCCTTGCAGAATTAGTTACCTGAAAACCGCGGTCTGATTGCAGTCTGATCGCGATCAACTGCATTCAGATTGCAGTTTGATCGCGGTCAACCGCGGTCTGACTGCAATCTGATCGCGGTCAACTGCAATCAGATTGCAGTTTGATCGCGGTCAACCGCGGTCTGACTGCAATCTGATCGCGATCAACCGTGATCAGATTGCAGTCAAACTGCGGTCGACCCGATCAGGGGTTGAGAGTGATTATAGACATTGTCTGCATGTCGGCAGTACAGCATAAGTTTAATCATAATAGATTGAGAAACTCAAATCTGCCGTATTCGGTCCAAATTGATTTTACTACCTGATTTGTTATTTGTTATTCAAACTTTAACAACGCACACTATTCCTTTGTTCAGATACTTCATGTCTACCTTCTACACTGTCGTAAAACGTATAGCGATTTTTTGCACTGGTTAAAAAATGAAATAATATCCTGCTGCATAAAGTGTAATTTGAATGTACCTTGCTACGACTTTTTGTAGCGTATGTGTGAAGTTATGAACATCGTTAACTCATCATTACATATATTCCTCATTCATACAGGAGAGATATATCACTTTATGGTGTTATGAAAGCCCTTTGACTTCTCTGTAGTTTGTGGGTGTTTAAGTTTTAAGACGGCCGAATGAAATCGTGAAAATCTCCATGCCAATACACGTCATAACGTTATACACAAGTTTTAATGACAGACGTAAATTGTTAAAGAATTCGTGATATCATATTTGATTTTGTTGAATTTTGGAGACAATAGGAAGAAGGAATAATTACTGATCATGATATTCTCGGTTTTTGGACAACACTGGGTAATTTAGACAGGACACAATGGGAGAAAGTGGTATTATTGGTATATGACTGTCATTTTCAAATATTTTTTCAAAACTGTACATTTTAATTCTTTGTGTGCACGACCTTTTTTTTAATACATTTGGAGGAAATAAAGATGGCTTATCAATCATCGTGACAATCTCACATGCTAGTATGGTAAGGCATAACTGAAACGGTACAACCAGTAGCAGTAGTAATATAAAATGTTTCCATCAAATCAAGTCTAATGGTCTATTTTCAAGGTATAACTGAAATAGAACAAGAACACATATGTAATATTGATTATCTGTGATCAGTTTTGCCGATATATGTGCATTAATTTATATGCGAATTGAGAATTTTGAGAATTTCACCTTCCGGGCCGCATACCTTTAATGAGAAGAGACAACCTCTATGTAGATTTTGTAATTCTGTCATGAATGTAAATATTACAGTGTTTATGTTTTCACGGTTAAGTTTATAATTATGATAACACCCGATAGAAACAGTCAGAGAAAAGTTTATGAATTAATTTTTATGTACAACAGCGACTTCTGACCGATGGTGTCATATACCGCATTGATGTTTCAAAAACGTTCATCTTTTACAGGTTTAACAAGTAGTTTATTGGTCGAGTCATTCAGTGTTGCTGCCAAATTACCAGTTATCAGTATGTCAAAAGTCTTGTACTTTAAAATGGTTCAGGTTCATACACGTGGGATCAACAATTTAAGTGGGATCAACCATTTAAGTACGCGGATTAAAAATCGGCAAAAATCTTGTCGATCCCGCGTGAATGTCACTTCCACTTATCGAGAATAATGCAGAGGAATATATGGATAACAACTTCTTTGGTCATTGAATCCAAAGTTTACAAGTATCTGTGTTGAAAAGCCGCATGCAATGAACAAGGAAGTTGTCATCCATATATTCCTCTGCATTACTGTCATTCCAACTTATATCATGCCTCTCAAAGAAGTTAATCGAGAACAGTCGATTGGCTTAGAAGGATTAACGCATGGATAATCCCGATCCTCATGAATACAATTGTCGACAGTAACTTGAGTTACGAGTTAAAACGAGACGTTTTACTAATTTACCATTAGCTGAAAGAGTATATGTCTTATATTTGTTTTTACGCTGTTAAAGTTGAGTACCATGTTCTTTTGTCCACAGTATACATACCATAGACAAGAGATTTTATCTATTAATGTGGACATTTGTCAAGATTTTGTGCCTTTTAATCTAGCTTTATAATGTTCAGTCCAGAGTTTTTATGTATTGTTGCCAAAAGCTGCAGATTTAGTTCAGAAAAAGGAAAATCTTTTTTATGTTAGGTTAAATATATTTCATAGTCAATTTTGTTGTATTTATATTTCATATGTCGTAGTCTCTCATAACCCTCATATCAACGGTTGGCTCATATGTTTTTGTTTTTAGCAAAATATATATGTATGTAATTCATCTGATGCTAATAATGTTTTAATTTGTTTTATCTATTTGTAAATGTTCTATGTAACCTGGCACGTGACTTATTTTCTCTCTCTCTCTCTGTTGATCGGCCCTGTTCGTTTCATTCAAGGACATTTGAACTTGATTTGGAGAACTCAGCAGCTTCATCTCGTTTACTTTAGGGTGGGAGATTGCCCCTATTTTCCTCTTTATTGTGTATTGCTTTGCCTACATACCTGATACAAAGGCCGCCGCCATTACTTCGTTAATTAACCCGTGACCCGATTTACTACCCAACATCTCGCTGTCCTACCGTCTCGCTCTAGGAGACAAATTACCACAAGAAACGACTTCCGGTTATGTAAAGGGCCATAAAGTCCCGATTGTTTCACGAAGATTAAAAAGGAATCGAAGTATAGTATGTTTTAACGTGTGATGTGTCATTTTGCTGCACTGATTTAATTGGGGAGGGAGAGGAGAACACTGTTAAACATCCATTATTCAGTGTCGCCTACAGCTCGGCTGTACAATCTGAACGCACATACATCTGTAGATTCAAAGTCGGAACATCAAAGTCCTATTCAGCGATCAAAGCGGTATATCACATACATATTTCATATTAACACCGGTGACCGGATTGGTGGTATTTATTGTCTGATATTGCTAAAGAGGTCATGTAATGTATTTTTTCCAGGAATGATAGATCGTTATTGCCAGTACCGTTATCTATGGGAATGAGCGGTTTAAGAGCGCAGCCGAAATTACCAGGCGAACACTTTGAAAACTCATTAGAGCGTGACCAGGCCTGTCGCCACTTGCGTATCTACCATAATGTCCGGAGATAAACCCCCTAAAAACCTAAACCATTTATGCGTTAAAGTCTGATTTATAAAAATGGCAGAAGCAGGTACATTAACATCTAAGAAATACGCTAAACTCGAACTTTATAAAACGGTGAGTCAATTTTGTTTGCGGATTCGCTTTGATGGATGTGACTGTACCATTATGCGGAATGTGATGATCCCAAATATAACATTGGTGCATTTTCAATACGAATCGAAACCTTATATATCATAAATATATCAATCACTGGTAACAATAATGTATGTTTAATAATTCTATTCTTGACATGTGTTGTAAAAATACGGATATTGATCATAACTTACTATAGATAATTCACTGTGGCGTCTATATTTTTCATAAAAATAAAGATATCTTAATAAATAACATTTAACCGTCTACACTTTTCCTTTCCATTCATATCACCATGGTACAATTATCCACCGTCTAATGGCTCTTTAGAATAAATCTTTATTTTGCAGTAAACTCACAAAAATGTAACATTATTTAGGTATTCTTTTTTAGAAAATATTCGGTTTGGTTAAAATATAAACAATTTTTTATTTGTCACCGTCAGAAAAAACAGTCAGTGTATGTTATGTAAGATTCAGGAAACAACAGACCATCAGATTATCACTTTAAACAGACAAGTCTAGCCACGACGGTGCCAATATAACAAGGAAATTTTATCAAGATGAAGCCTTGTTGCGTCATTTATAGGGTTTTGAAATATACAATGCGACATGTTTATACAAATAAAAATTAGCTTGAATAAACTATTATTGAGCCGTCGGATATCTATGCTTTCGGAATAAATAAAACTTGAATGTATTTTGTAACTATTTGTATGTAAAATGAACGATGAAAAGGGTGTCATTACACGTTGAAACTACTCCCCTTCTCCTACGTCATAGAAGGTAGATACGCTCGTGACACGCTTCAGTGACCACAGATTCTGTTCGCCGCGGCTAATTAGGCAGTGTATTTAAAAAGCTGTATTTAGGCAGGTTACCGTCGTTCTTTCGAAAATTCAAAGTTGAATATAATTCAAATTGCAAACCCCTTTTCATGAATCCCCAAAGTGGCTATAGACCATTTTAGTCCTCCTTAACGATAAGAACTGATGAGGGATACACATTCCTAATCACTGATGAAAGTGGTATATCACATGATCATTTTATGTTACCGCCGGTGACCAGTTTGTCGGTATGTATTGAGTGACAATGGCGTCATCACTGTGTCTTGAATGTTGTGTCATATATTTAGACTGCTTCAATAAAATATAATGTCTTTTGACCTCAGGCGATCATTCATTGATATACTTTTTAAAAAGGATGAGTTAGTGTCAGGATTAATTGTGCAAACACTGAACGACGACAGTTTCTGGTACTGGGCAAAAAGGTTTTACTAAACAATGCTCATATTTGATAAAACCTAAATCAAGAATGTCATCTATGATGTTGAAAGAGATTATCATAATACGTTAGACATATATGATAGTAAGAATATGACATTATAACGACTTATCTATTATTCTATTTTTTTTTGCATTAAATTACAAACTATCCACTGAAAAAAGATATAAATAATGTAATAATGATTTTTGATATCACAAAGCAAGAGTCTGATATCTAATAATTCCTAAATTTGATGATAATGATGTTTCTGAATAACATGAACCCGTAATGTAGCATAGCGACACAAACAGTGGTATATTAAAATTCAGTTATTGAAACAGTGTCAATTGTTCAATAGCAGCATTTACAGGAAATTGATACAGCCAAATGTTAATTCATGACATATTTACATTCAATCATTTCTTATGTTTTCCCGAAATGTTCACTAGAACTCCAACCAATCCCGATGTTATGTAACTACGAGACGAGTGACACATGAATAAACTCGTCGGTCTGTCCCTTCTAAGTAAATCCTGATTCACCGAGGGAGCTAGCTAATCACCGAGACATACACATGTACACCAGTTGTATGTACACGATGTCAGACAAACAGACAGACAGAATATTTGTGTCTCACTTGTTTACACTACCAATCTATCAGCACGAATAACTACCACCTGCAGTCGTTTTTTAGATTGTTATATTATTGTGCCAACACCCCAATCTTCCGGAAACACTAAGTCTTCATCTCGAAAATGAAGGAAACTCTTTTGAAAGTTCTAATAACCACAAACATATTTTTTTCTATTTCTTTGGAATATATGAAAGTCTGATTAAAATATTGTATAGTGCGTCAAAGGTCGCTACTCAAATATGTTCAGTTAGTCGCATTCCGTTTCGTCGAGTACTGTAGCCTACTTCATTTATTAACTTAGATTCTCCCAGTGTCTCTTGCTCGTCAAACTTCGAATGATCGTCACAAAATCACCCAAGCGTTATTCGACGGATAGGTACAGAATCAGTTTTGAAAATTCGACGGATCAGGCTGTAATTGTTCAGTTTGGTAATGGAAGCCACTTTTGATGGGTCGCTTAGACTTGTCTGGCCACAAACCAGTGAATGCATGACTACACACGCCCCCTTTTTGTGACCGGGCGTCATTAACAGAATCAGCCTCGTTATCTATACATCTATCGTAACAATACCACAGAAAAAAACCCAATAAATAACGATTTTCAGAAAATGATTCCACTCAGTTAGATAAATCATTTGACGATGTAACACTACTAAGCATTTGGTGTAAAAGGGATATCAATGGTAATTAAACAATTATTTAGGCGGTATATCAGTTGAATTAATGATGCGTTACTTTCTATGTTTATTGTGTCACAACCGCGCAAGTTTTATGGCCCCTAACCCAGGTGGGTTTTTCACAGCCGATAATTACGCTGTCTTAATGAAAGGCCAATTAAAGGTGTTTATTTGACAAATTTTTGAAAAATCGAAAAGTGGTAAAGTCGAGGTTAGTGGATGTTTAACTTAACGATTGACATGTAAAGTTCATTTACGGTAATTAATATGCTCACATGGCAATTTAAAGCACGATTTTCTTACTGAAATAAAGGGATCTTACGAAAAGATAAATACGTGTTAACAATTGCTAAATAAATAGAGAATATTACCCGAGGCAGTGTGTCATATGACTTTTACGAAACGAGTGTGAATTTTGTTATTACCCGAGCGAGAGCGAGGGTTATACACAAATTTGCACG
Source organism: Steromphala cineraria (assembly GCA_916613615.1). Lineage (NCBI taxonomy): Eukaryota > Metazoa > Mollusca > Gastropoda > Trochida > Trochidae > Steromphala > Steromphala cineraria. The sequence goes on from OU744721.1 coordinate 79,598,511, forward strand.
AGTTTCGTAAAAGTCATATGACACACTTCCTCGGGTAATAATTTCTTTGTTACCGATTCTATTCCTATTCTATCATCTTAAAAATATCCAAGAAACGGGCCGCTTCCGTTGCGACGGCCGACTACGATGACGTCACGAACAATGGTGTTATGACGTCCCAGGCGAAAAAATACGGGAACTCGCGCTACAACAATCGTTGCTAGGAAAAATTGATATGTGCACTAGTGCTCATATTGAAAATACGTCACCACTTATTTCCAACCGTATGGGTAATAATACTTTGTATCAATAAAAATAGTTCTAAAACGAATGCACAATGTTCGGTTACGTCATGTGAGCCGATTTCCCTTCGAGCGGCCACATTGTATTCCATAATGTTCACACACTAAAATGGCCGCTCGGATGTTCAAGTTCAAGGGATCTGACTGATATGGCGAAACACAGTGTGTTATAAACATCCAACAAGCAGGTTAATTTCGAATATGGTAGAACTAATGGGTCACTAATTCATCAAACCTTATAGACACCTTTGAATGAGGCACCATTTTGACAATAAAAATGATCGACACACACAAATATTCCAGTGCACATATTGTATATGTATTTTGTGTTATGATAGTGTGAGACAAGAAGGATTGCTAGCGTATCTAATTTCTACAGTTTAGTATTTAATTCAACGCCGCTTCAATTCATATTTCTCAAATCTGGATGAAAAACAAATATCAAACTCAATGAATATACTGTATAATTTTCTGCCATATATTTTATGTAGGGTATGAAACTTTCTGTTGTTCTGTTAGTGAACGTCACCAATTATTATTTTTGGAAATATATCTTGGAACCGCCTTAGCATAACTTGTTGGCCAAACCGATTCATTTATCTTTAATGAAATGAATATGTTTAAACCAAATCAATGAAATCAAAAATGAAAAGAACAATATAATGTGTTTAAAACATCAAATCAGTGAATACATTATGAAAAGTGTCATGTTGTTGGGTATGCCAAATGAGGAAGAGGGCTGCAGCTCTAAATTAATTTTTTGTCGAAGATACGTTTTGGCAGTGGTTCAAACCAAGTATCGATTGTAATATTGTAATGATTAGTACCAGGATCAGCACCTACATATAATCGACCGAAATATTTGTAATAACTTGAGGGAATTGGATACTCAAAGGTGTATACACGTGAACTGAATGTAATTGAAAATTTTGTTCATTGTCCATTGTTATCTGAAAACCAGTATAGTATGACTAAATATTGGTGTAAGCTTTTCGTGTGTGATTATGATATTTTACGTATTTGTTATGAGTATCTGTAAAAGAAGTTGAAAATTTAACCTGTTCAGATTCCCACGTTTCAGGTTAAACGTATACTGTTATTGTCATTAATTTCATTTAAGTATGATTATAGATTGAATTGATTATTCATCAGTGTTAAAACAATAGGCTTTCTTATAAACAGTTAAATATGGGGTCTCTGAAAATTCAAATGATTATTACCATATCACCCAGTTAAATATCTTGCTCATTGCGTAATAATACTTTTGTTTAATGTTCACTGTAATATTATTCACGCAAATCTATTACATATCATTACATGAAATATGTATAGAAAAACCTACACTTTGTCTACTCAACAGTTCTTATTATCAGTAGAAACTGAAAATATAATGAAATAAATATTGCTCATCTCAAATAACCAATGTGTACAGATGAAATTGTAGACGAATTATTCTTTATATTAAAGTGGCAGTAGCGTGTTCTTCCTTGAAGAAAAACAATATAAATTTGTCACTGATAATTGAATGTTAATGATTAATGTATTATGTTGATAATGTCAAAAATCTTATTACACAATCATCCATTGTAAGAAAATAAATTATAAAGTTTCACATAAAGACCATTGGCGGTCATTTTTGTATGAACAATTTTAACTCATTTTGTGTAAGAAAACAAGAATCCAATGGCTGAACTTTACAAAATATATTTAATTCATTACTGCTTCATTCAGTTAAAATATTTGTCTTTCAATTGGAACCATTTATTTTCCTTTTCCTGACATCAGCTCATATTCCTCCAAAAAAACGGACTACTGTCCCTTTAAAATATCCTTTATATGTGATTCCAGAATACGATTTGTCAAACCTTACGCAATTTTTTAAATACTATAATGTTTATTAAAATCACGCCTCACAACACATAACCTAATCTTATTCAATTCGAATTGAGTAAAAGAAAATTATTTGTATTGATTACTGATAATCACTTCTGGCCGTAACAAGTGAAACGGTGATACCGATGTTGCATATAACTACTACATGTATAGTTTTTACAATTAACATGTTTTATTTGGTCATAAAACATATGCCTTTTCCATACATATGTAAATCAACCATAACGTTGTTTATGCGTTTTCAAATTATAACTGGCGACAAACATATCTGTACAAATTGACTGTCCTCTTTATATCAACTGATGGGCTTTATAGATCAAATTTTCCTTCTTTCAATGATTCTGAATTGTTCACGGTCAAACGCGATCAGAATGCGATCCGATCGCGGTCAACCGCGGTACGACTGCATTCTGATCGCGGTCAACTGCAATCAGATTGCAGTTTGATCGCGGTCAACCGCGGTCTGACTGCAATCTGATCGCGGTCAACCGCGGTCCGACTGCAGTTTGATCGCGGTCAACTGCAATCAGATTGCAGTTTGATCGCGGTAGGTACCGGTAAAGATATCTGCAACCGTCTGTATGCTACAGTGTTATCAGTCAGTGACCCGACTCTTGTACTGATATTTCCATGATTATGTTGACAAATGATTTAATTTGTAACTTTCAAGTTGTACCTAATACATGTGTATATTGGGCTAATGTCACAAATATGACAAAAATTGAATCTTAACCAAAATGTGAAATGTCCTTATCAAAATTTACAATTTACTGTCATAAACAGACATAAAAGATATCATATAACATTTACATTTTCAAAACGAAATGAAGAGTTAGATTCTCTTCATACCTATTTATCAATAAACTATAGTTTGCAAAACTTTAGTTCGCATATTATGTTGTCACTTTATCGACTATGAACTTGAAAACCATGTCAAGAAAGACAAACAAAAGTTACCAGCAAATATTTCTTGAGATACGCCATTGACAAGCCTTATAAGAGTTATAATATTAGGAGTGGGACTAAACATGACCGCGAGCATTAGTGAAAAGTATGCCCGATGCCTGGGAGCTGAACATACTTTCAATAATGCCCATGGGTCACAATTTTGTACTTGAATGGGTCATGTTTTATCGAACTTATATATCAACAGAAACAGTGGGGAAACAATTTTGTAATTAAATACAAAGTGATGGAAGCAGTAATGAAAAGATGTGTCATTGAGAGTTGATTCAATTTGTTTTCGGTTGTGAAACACATTGTGCGAACTCAGTCATGTCAGCCTTGGTATGTGTTGCATGTGCAGCCACCATGTTTCTGCAGTGGTACTTACGTGATTTTCACCTTAAAATCGACTCAAAATGTCTAGATGGTCAAATATTTTTTTAAGAATGATAAATGAATATTCCAAGCCTTAGTGTACCTGAAAATAAATGTATAATATAAAATATCAAACCAAACTCAGACCTTTGTTATGAAAGGACCTCACATTGGAGCTCCATCAGGCCTGTCACAATAGCGCAGTTGTCAGAGTGTTTGGTTCGGCGATCAGGAGTGTGACCTATGCAGATTCGAGACGGCATATAACCCTTAAAACATTTTCAGATGGGAAATTACATTTGTGTTAGTTTTCTCAAAAGTGATAGTTAGGTGAATACTTTGACTTTAACATTTTTCGTTTGAAAACAATTAAGATATTATCAAAACACATGCTGTTATCACCTCTTTGATATTCACACTGACTTGAAAAAAGGATCTCACACTCAGAGGCGATAACTGAGAACACTCACAACTTAGCACATAATAAAACTCAGCATCTCTCCACTCAGCTTATATTAAATATTAATGATGAATACAAATTTGTAAAAAATATTCTTTTACAAATGGAACGTATTTATGTAAAATCTTATGTGGCCTTTCACATAAATCGCATTTGGCTACTGTTGATATAATTTATTGCTTTCACATTTGTTTTGAATAAAACATATCTATATTTACTACTATCTATATACTGCTATATATGCATGAAAAAGTATAAGGGTATATAACTGATAAAAATGGATAAAGAAGATGGATATCCATTAAATATTGTACTTTTCTACAAAACTTCTAGAATGCTACACAAACAGTTCAAAATGAGTCAAGAAATTGGTCAAAACAACCGTTTTACTCACGTCTCTTTCCCCTTCCTGTTAGCAACAGCTGGCTATATCTGATTACAGTAATTATCTGATTCGGGTATAATTCTCAGGTGGAAAAAGGGCAGCGACCAACTGTTGTTTCACTTTGTATTTATAAACAAGGAAAAGAATCGTAATTGTAGCTGGGGAAACATTTCTTTTAGATTAACTTACTTTCTATCTTTTTCAACATGTGTAAACTGCAGCTGGTTTCATCTGCATCCTGGAGATCCCATAACAGCAATTATCTGATCTTGTTGTTGTCAGGAGAAGAACAAAGACTTGATACAGCTGTTGATCTTAGTGCTAGATATGAATTTGAGACAGCCAAACTGATATGTTGGATTGTTGCATATGTGAATGTAGGCTACCTGACATTTACTCCCATTTGTTAAGCGATTCAATCTCCAGAGTTGATATTATTTAATACAAAAGCACATAAATCTGAATTGATGGTTAAATAGTAAATTGTTCTATTTACAGTCAAGGAAACTGGTACTCTAATAATTGCAAATTTGAAACTACTAATTCGTATAAATACCTTGGTGTATATTTAACAAGTCAACTGTTATGGTCATTACATACAAATTATGAAGCTTTACCGGCTCAAACGTTACTGCTAGGAATTTCTTGACATATACATACCCTTGGTGATCTCAGTATGAACTCATTTTTCAATATATTTTATGTAAAGGTAAACCAAAATATTTTATATGGAGCAGAAATTTGGGGATGAAGTACATTCGTTAACTTTAATATTATTACTCCTATATGCCTGTAAAAACTTCTTGTGTGTTAAAAATAATATTTCAAGTGTCATGACTTATGGAGAATGTGGCAGTTTTCCCTTATATATTTACTCGTATTGTTAAGTTATTCGGTACTGCAAAAAAGTACTATATACGTCTGCTGTACGACCTTCCTGAGTATTTAATACACAAACTGCAGATGGTTCAGAACTCCGCAGCGAGAGTAGTCACATGTACAAAGAAGTGTGACCACTTTTCACCTCTGCTGAGAGAGCTACACTGGCTTCCCATTCGTCAGCGCATACATTTTAAGGTGATCGTTCTAATGTTCAAGAGTCTTCATGGACTGGCGCCACAATACCTAGCAGATCTGGTAGAGAAGTATCAACCAGCGAGATCACGCAGGTCACAGGACAGCCATCTTGTCAAAGTCATAGTGACACGCACAAAAACATACGGTGATCGGACATTCGAAGCTGCTGGTGCCCGATTGTGGACGAGCTCCCGTTGCATATCAGAGAAATTGAGGAACTGTCCATTTTTAAAAGCATGCTCAAGACCCACCTCTTCAACATCGCCTACCCTTAGTGAATTCAACTTCCCTCCAAAGCGCATTTGAGCAGTGTGAACTGGATACCTGCGCTATATAAATGCTAATATAGATAGATAGATAGATGTCAATTGCCAAAGAAATGATATAATATGATGCTTTTATGTTATATTAATTGTCATAAAAACTGTGTTAGTGATGTAAAACAACTATTGTTTCAAACAGGTTTTTACTATATTAAGCAGAATCAAGAATTTTGAAATTACGAGGAATTCATAAAAACATTCATTTAAAGACTCTAAGATATGTATTTTCCAAATTTCGCGAAAAAATATGACACCTACAATATGTTGAATTTAGTATCCATACCGAAAACTACCTGTCTTGTTTAAACAGTAGGAATGATAAGGTAAGTCTAGCACGTTTCAATGCTCATCTTATGAAATGTTTATTGAGAAAGGAACATCTCTAATTGTATGTAAAGAAGAACAATTTTGTCAGTTATTCCATTTAAATGAAATTGAAGATGGCTGCCATTTCTTACTTGGATTGCCTAGCTGTAATAACATTCGAAAGATATATACTAAAGGAAAATATTATCCAAATTAAAATATGCTTAAGTTTACCAATCTGCTGAATAATAAAGTAATTGAAACCCTACCCCCGTACATGTACATATTCTACTCATCGGTTTATAAACACAATATTGGATCATAATTGTTGTAAATATGTATAAACAAATGTATATGTAATGTACTGTAGGCCTGGGGCCTTTTGAGTACCAAAATAAAGATTGATTGAAACTCATTTCACTTAATAACATCTAGTTGAATAATTTTTCATACTTATACAAAAAAAATAGCATGATAATGAGCGATAACAGTTCGATTTTTCAAATATTTGACAGCATTGATTGAGACATTTGAAGGGAACATTCATGCAGAATTAGCATGCTCAGTTTTCAAAGCACCTGAGCTAAAAGAAATCCAATCACTATAAAAGTGGCGTTCATGCTTGCATAATCGAGTGTTGAGGGACAATCAATTAGATTTCATGTCAATATGACATTCTTTGCCTTATTGTTGTAGGTCCTTTAAATTGCTTTTGGACCCAATGGAATATGTCTTTTGAAGGCATTCATGGCTCTAAGTCAATATATTTGTAAATTTGTAACTAAATATTGCATGAATGCTTTTCGTCTTCCTATAATTAGTTATTTGTGAAGTTTTTATTCCGCATCTTGGACTTGGTACTTATTTCCACAAACTTTGCATCCTAAAGAGGCTAATTTTCGTTTCTCTGACCATTAACTGGATCACGACAGATGACCTTGCAATCATTTAATTGGTAAGTTAGATCAATAACATGATGTGGCGAAAGCAGGCCAGAGATTTCGGTCGATTAACCAGTAGATTGACTTACTGACATGGAGCTGACTTTGTAACTAGAGCAAACTGATCACTGTAATTATTTCAGGGGGAACAAAAGTGAAAAATCAGTAATTATTCTGAATGATATATCTAAACTATTCAATTAATTCGATACAGGTAACGTTTTAGTAGTATGCTTCACAACTCTTATACAAATAAGATTCCAATATAACAATACATATCTTGAAGCATGAGTTCTTTTGTGACTGTTTATTCTTTTAGCTTTTTTGTTACCACACATCTGTAATTAGAAAACACAATAAAACTGTTTATTAGGAGAAATTGAAGTAACGTGAAGAACAAATATAACTTTAACCTGCAAAATAATGTTCCTGTACCTGTTCCTGCAAGTTAACAATTGCTTCCATTTTACATAATTCTTGCACTGGTTATAATTAAACCGTAAACAGTCCTTGTTTGAAATATGAAAATATTATGAAAAAATCTGAATATAATATTTATGATTATCATTCATCTATTTTATCGAACTTATTTTCCTCCTCCATTAAAGAGTCATTTAAGCCATCCTCGATTTAAAGTACTATGTATAGGTTAGGTGACCATCATTAACATACCAATTACTTGACGAACCCATCCCTATCCTCCACACATTACTCATGTCAAACACGTGTTGAAGAGTTCTAATCTTGTCTCGAGCTCAGTTCAGATGTGTCAGACCTTCAGAGCTGGTCCAGAAAGTACCAAACTGCACTTATAGCGTGCTAATGGGCCTCTTCCATAGCCACAGATTTGACACATTACGCATATATCTTATCATTCAAATGTATATTTGATGGTCTCCAAACAGAGCATGGGCACTACTCTTGTATCTAGATTGCTATTGTGAAAATATACAATTTCTTTGAATCTTGTCATTTAAGTGAAAAAAACGGTTCAAGTAGAATGAAGCAGGCAAAATTTATACATCTTTATACACTCAGAGAAGAGCATGCGTTCCTATATAATCATGAGTTATGTACATACTAAATGGATCAGAGCAGCGTTTATATAAAGTTTTAGTTTCAGTTTGACTTTTCAATCATGTCTTTGTTGTTTTATTTATTGTATTCACTATTGATGAAGGTATTGTTGTTTTTGTCTCCCTGGTTTAAAAAAAGAGGGGTTTCCTTATCTTACGTGTTTACGTGCAGTATGGATTAATTATTAACCTTGGCAGAAAGTGACAATTGATAAAAGTTTCAAATCAATTACCTCTTTTTAAAACGATTTATTGGAAAATCATTGCCATTTTCCTTGTCTCTAAAGATTCTTACCCATGTAATGATTATAGCAAATCGCTTACAGGATCTCTAAATAAACATAAGGACCACCATAAACCCCATTGGCAATATGTCACGCCGTCAATAAGAGTGTTTTGTGTGAGATATACTGTCATAGGAAAATGATTATGTGTCACATTAATGAAACCCTTACAGCAATGAACACCATACTGGATGACGGGTATTGATGAAGCTGATGAGGCTGATGACAACTGAATTAAAGCTTGACAGACACATGGGACAAGCTTGATAGCCTGTCGTGTGAGTTTTGAATTGAGCCCTATTTAGAGAACCTTATTCTTTGAATGCACAAGTGACAAATATATCAATGTAAGTGACAATCATTGGTGAAGGGACAACAAAGTATCTGCGCACTGTATGTCCAATTTAACATCTGCCTTGATGTAAAGATATATTATTCAATGTATCTTCAGACATTTAACGTAGGAAGAGAACAAATTGTCATTTGTCTTGTCAGCATACTTTAGGTACTCTTTTACAATTTCAATAACACACATTACATACGTTTTAATTTGAGCACATCACAATTTGAATAGATGTCTTTTTGATAATAATTCAGTTGATTTACCCAAAGGCATATGAATTACATCGTTATTTAATGGAGAGCCTTATAGAAATGAAACATAACTGAGATGTAAATCTTTCAATTTCAACTTCTCTATTCCAAAGACTATATCCACAAAAGTATCCTTATTCGAAACCTCCAAGAGAGCAAGTTTGTGATCACATGAAAATGATAACTTCACCGGGGTATCATTCAACCAATTTCCTTCATGTCTATAACCATCTATTCTGATTGATTCTTCAGAATGATAAAATGTTAGGTCAGTCTTATTACATATAAACTGACGATCAAAAGAAAGTTGTCACCCACTTCAGTTGACTCTAAAAGATAAACGACATCAGATACAAGTTTGATGTTATGAAATATTTTTACTGCGTTAATGTGTGATTATCCATGCAAAGAATCGAATTGCTGCCAGTGCATCTCAAATATTTACAGTCTCTGAAGACCACTGGGGGTCCAAATTGTCATTTTCCACACAACTTTGGAAAACGTCTATGGCACATGAATCGGCGATTCCTAGTACTGACAAGTGTACATATCACATTAGTACCTTGTATGTCCTCCCCTGGCACGAACACAAGCGTCACATCGTCTTCTCATGGAGGACGTCAGTCTTCTGATGACGTAATCAGGTATCTGTTGCCACGTATCTTGTAAGGCATTTTCAAGTTCTCGAATAGTAGTTGGTTGGTTTGGACGGTTCCTTAACTCTCTACCAAGATGATCCCACAGGTGTTCGATAGGAGACATATCGGGAGAACGTGATGGCCAGGGCAAAACGACGACATTAGCGTTGTCGAGATAGTTCTGAGTGATCCTGGCTGTATGGGGAGTTGCATTGTCTTGCTGCAGAATGGTTTCCATTGCTCGTTGCTGCAGAAATGACACTGCTACAGGTCTCAATATCTCATCAACATAGCGTTGTGCGTTCATATTGCCACGTATCACCACAAGTTGTGTCTTCTGGTCATCACAAATTCCACCCCAAACCATTAAACCAACTCCTCCTTGTTGATGAACGTCTTGGACACAATTTGGAGCCTCTCTTTCATGTCTACGACGATAAACACGTATTCTCCCATCAGCATGGAACAGGTTAAATCTACTCTCGACAGTAAAGAGAACGCGTTGCCATTCGCGTCGCTGCCAACGCAGTACATGTCGTGTCCATCGAAGTCTGGCGAGGCGATGTTCGAGGGTCAGTGCCATCCCACGAAGAGGTCGGTAAGCCCTTATTCCAGCATGAAGTAATCGTCTCCTCACAGTGTGTCGACTCACACGACGACCAAGCGCTGTTGCTGCTGAGTGCGTCACTGTCAGGAACCGATTACGAAGATGTAAAGTTCTAAGGAAAAGGTCTTCCCTGCGGGTTGTGACACGTGGTCTGCCACTCTGAGGTCGGTCACGTGTTGTGCCAGTCTGCTGGAACCGCTGAAAATATTTAGTTATACATTGGCGTGAACAACCAAGTCTTCTTGCTATTGTTGACTTTTCGGTCCCCATCATGGCCATGCCAATGGCCCTCTCCCTCTATTCAGCAGTCAAACGTGGCATTGCTTTAGTGCTTTTATCGGTTGATGTGATAGCAAGTTACCATTGTCACGGGTTTATATGGAGTTATGTGCATGAAAATTCCAAGGAAATTAAAAAAACGTGGTTTTGACTTTTGGGACGCAGCACGGATATTAACAAATGCATCAGCTTGGTTCTTTGGAAATGAGAGTGTTGCGTTTGTGTGAACTGCTCCTGAAAGTTAAAAACCTGGGTTCGAATCCATTTTGGAAATATTCAAAATTTTATGGTGACAACTTTCTTTTGATCGTCAGTTTAAGATATTGACACAGGCAATGTCGTTAGTATGGAGGTCGTATCTTCACTCTCCAGTAATTGATGTAAATCTAATTAATTCTCTTGAAATCCGATCTAACCGATCTATTTTTATGCCTTGGTGGGGAGACTGTGTCACTGTTTCATTCCAAATCAATGTAATTACTTTCCAAAGTATTACAACACGAACAGAGTTGAGGGTTCATAATATCGTATCGAAAAGGTTTGAATTGAATAGATTAAATCTTTCTGGCCTCTTGACGATGCTTATTCAGCCATAGGCTGCAATTTCTTCTTTTTAGTCGTTTTTATGATAAGACTATTGCTACTGTGTATTTTGTGTTGTGATATTATCTATACAATTGGATTGGATAATAAGAATAGTAACCACCAAAATAAAGGCCAATTATTTCCACAAGAAATATTGACTAAAAATACAGATAATATCTAACACGTTTCATTTCAACTTTGCGAGATTGTAAAGTATATGTTAGTCTTCAAAAATGTTGGTTTGATTGGACATCCATATTATTGCCTTACCTTTTGTAGTTTGTGAACATGGTGATTCCATAAAATGAAATAATTTCTAACTGTAAACTATGCAGGAATATAAATAAAGGAACAAAATATTCTAGTTCCTATTTTACATAGTTATCTTGTTGTTTAAATGGTAGGTGGCTTACAGTCTCTTGTAATTGGATTAAATTGGGTCGATGTGACCCAATTCAAAAGTAAGGGCAGATAACTGTTAATCTACAGTGATCAAACACACAACCATTGAGATCATGTTACGCTTATATTGTATGGGCGATTTGTGCCGCAAATGGTGTTGCTGAAGATGTCATTAAAAACCACCAAAGGGTCACTGTGATAAATTCACTCCTTTTCGTCAGGGACAGACAAAATGTTTGACCAAATTTAGAAATATATGGCAAATGCGAATTTAAAAAAGGTAAACTCTTCGTCAGTATGTCAAGTTAGTCAAAGCTTATCAGGCTCAGTCCTGATATCAACCCTATTGAACACTTTTTGGATTTAGTGAGTTATGTTTGATTCTGGTGCCTCTGGGGGGAATAAAATGAATACCATCAACAGCGTTTTCCATTTCATTGTATGGATTGTGTGTCGTCCTTGTGACTGCCAAAAGTGGCCTAACCAAGAAGTGAGGTTAGCCTTTACTTCAGTTTATTTCATCATTGTCATGTGTTATCTTGTTCAGTAATACAGATGTCTGGAGTCAATGGAATCGACTTTTTGTTATTGCTTGTGAATTAAATTGTTTCCTTGTTTGTTTGTTAAAAACATGTTTCATATACTTTCTGGATTCACGTTTTGGTCTTCAGTATATAATACATTCGGGCAAATAACCATTAAAAACAAAATAAATTTGAATATGTCCTCAAATAAATTGTTATCATGTAAATCATAACTATTCATAATATAGTTCATGACTCCAGGGCAATCACATGTAAATGTGATGTAATATAATGATAAAACACGATTTTCTAATCTTTCCATCTATAATTAAATTTAGTTAACATCTTTTTCATCAGAAAAGCAATGCCAAGCATTTCTTTGTGAAACATCATGAGTCATGTTTATTTTGTTAGCAATACTAAGCATTTCTTGTGCAACTGCATGAGTCATGTGTATTTTGTAAACTACTTCAAGTTAGTAATTGTACTAACAGAGAGAGGACAGAAAATAACCGTTGACATAAATGATAACAAACATGACACTGTGTCATCAATTCGCTTTGCCAAAAGTGATGGTAGTCTAAAGACATCACAGTCAATTACTCGTTTAGCTGTAATAGGTTCAATACTTACAGTACAGATTTAGACGTATTGTAAGCTTATCAGTAGGAGTAAGTTGGTATGACGTAAGGTTTCTCAACAAGGCGCTTTATTCTTAGAAAAAACAAGCCTACCTTTTAAAGGTCATTTCGTAATTGTCACCAATTTGTCCCTCGGAAGCTTGTTTTAGATATCTTACCGAACTTTGAAGCTCTTTAATTTCAATTCCTGTCTTTTGAAGTGTATTGGAGAGTCTCATAGTCCTTAGTGCTTCCTTGGTTACTTTGTGTCTACATGCTACTGTGCTGCTTTCAAATTTCCCGATATATTATACATGTATATCATGATATATATTCAATACAGCTCAGATGTTCAAAAAAAATTGCGACTGATATCTGAATGAGTTTCATGTGATGTCATGACTGGTTGAATTGATTTAACTAACATCTGTCTTAGTAAACGTCAGCCATCTCACTGGATAAGATTTTTAACTTTTAACAGCATTCAGTATGTATTGTAAAAGAGTATGACGGCAGTTGATGATATCCAAGTGGTGTTTGGAATTCTACCATTTTACACCACTCAACATTGATTCATTGAACTCACATTTCTGCTGTCAGCACAACATGCACAGTACAGAGGATAAACGAGCTGCATGTTAGCGTCCTCGACATAATCAGTAACAAAACCTATACATGCTAACAATCAGCCAGACAGCAGCGATGTCCAGAGTGCAGTTGATTAGCTGAACTGAAGAATGGTCTCCCGCTCCACTTGAATGAAAAGAACCTAGACACCTAAGATTCCTCACATGTGGAGGGGTGGTTAGCCGGCATAATATTAATAGACCAATTGTAGACTCAAGGAAACACATGATACTGGTATATGTTATTTATAAATGAAATTATGTTTATATTCTCAATTGAGGACTAATCAAAATGTTTCAAAAACAAAGTAAATATTAAATATCTCTCATTTATTTTGGTAAAACCATCAAGACAAGGTTTCCTTTGATTTTTATCATTGATTTCTTCAAGTTATATGTTTCAGATATTTAAGTATTGTTTACAGACGATAAATATATCTTTAGGTGCTGCATGCATCCATGAATACTCTATGCTTCATATTTGCAAGATTCTTCTTACGAGGGTAAGCAAAGGGATAAATTACGTGCAAAATATCTTTGGCTGGCATAAGTAAAAAGCATGTCCAATGCCCGCTAGAGCAGGACATACTTTCAATAATGCCCACGGGTCACAACTTTGTACTATAATATAAATTGGTTGAAGTAGTAATGTAACAACATGTCATTTAGAGTGGATCCAATGTATTTTTAGTTGTGAAACACGTTATGCGGACACAGCCAAGTCAGCCTTAGTATGCGTTGCACGTTCAGCCACCATTTATATAGAGTGGTACTCACGTGATTATCACTTTAGAATAAACTCAAATTCCCTAGATTGTCAAAAAAATTAAGAATGAAAAATATTCTTAGCCTTAGTGTACCTGAAAATAAATATAATAATATGAAATATCAAACCACTCAAACTAAGACCTCAGCGCTGTCACAATGGCTCAGTAGTGAGACCGTTTGATTCAGCAATCAGAAGTTTGAGCTATGACGATTTGAGACGGCATATCACAAACAAACATTTGCAGAAGGAAAATTAGATTTGTGTTACTTTCCAAAAGTGAGAGTTAGTTGAATGTTGAATTTTTTTTAAATTAAATCGTTTGAAAATAATTAAGATATTTGCCCGGCATTATGAAGACACATGCTGTAATCACCTCTGTGATATTTTCACTGACATGAAAAAGTTATATCACACTCAGTGGTGAGAACACTTTTCTAGAACTGAGAACACTCAGTATTTAGCACAAAATAGAACTCAGCCTCTCACCACAAAGCATATATTAAATACTATTGATGCATAGAAATTTGTACCAATAGAACCCTATTCATTACCTTAAAACTTCTAGAATGCCACACAAACAGTTTGAGTTGGTCAAAACAACCTTTTTATTAATGTTTCTCTCCCCTTTCTGTTAGCAGCAGCTGGCTATATCTTATTACAGTAATTATCTGATTCAGGTGAAATGCTCAGGTCAAAAAAGGGCAGCGACCAACTGTAGTTTCACTTTGTATTTATAAACAAAGAGAGGAATCGTAATTGTAGCTGGGGAAACATTTCTTTCAGATTGACTCACTTTCTGTCTTCTTCAATATGTGTAAACTGCAGCTGGTTTCATCTGCTTCCTGGAGATCCCATTACAGCAATTATCTGATCATTTTCTGTAGCCAGGAGAAAATACAACTGTTGATCGTAGTGCTAGATAGACAGAAAACAGATATGGAATTTAAAGGGAATATAAGTTTTAGTTAAAGAAAAAACATATCACACAAATACAATCACAGAATCATACATGAGTACAACTATAGTTTTAATATATTTACATTTCATGAACTGAAGTGCATGTGCGATGTGTATGTGCCTGCCAAACATTAACTCGCAGTTCAATCTCAAAAGTTCATACTACATGATAAGAAAGGATGAATAAGAATAAAGACTAGTAAATCTGATTTTCTTTTCATTTTCAGTCAAGAAAACTGTTAAACATGCCTGCTTCTGTCTAACATAAGATCATTTTGTTTTAACAACTATTCATTTCATTTCTGACTTCACTTAATGACATTTATTGGAGCAATTGATATTCAAATTGATATTAAGTAGTTTTGAAGGCATGGTAATATGCCATAATAGTTTTATTTTCATTATTTGACAGCATTCATTAAACAAATTTAAAGGACGCTTTCATCGAGAATTAACATGCCCAGTTCTCAAAGCATCTGAACTAAAGAACTTTCAATAAACTATAAAAGGGTGTTCATGCTTGGATAATCGACTGCTGAGGGACAATCAATGAGGTTCTTTGTCAAAGTAATATCCCTTACCTTATCAATATTGGTGCTGTTCAGTGCCTTTGGACCTCTTCTTATGAAGGCATTTGGGGTTTGCTTGTTTTTCTCTGCATAATAGACTTAAGTCAATGCATTTTGACATTTTCAAAACTTATTCTCAAGAAATATCTAATTAAATATTACACGAAAGCTACTTATGGTATTTCATCTTTATATGCTGCAGTAGTGAATTGAGTGGGGTCTAGATTGAGTTAAAATTTTACAGATAGTTATGTATCTTTGTTGTTCCATTCTTCAAGTTTTCACATATATTTAGCGTTACACCGTGTGTATTTCCTAACCATACTGTAGAAGAGTAGAAGAAGTTTTTAAACAGCATAAATGTCTTCAAACTAATTCAAAATAGGCTTGAATGAGACATATATTTCAACCAATTGACCTTTCTTTCGACATTTCGATATATGGCCTTTTGCACATCATGATTTCGTGAGTTGTGTAACGCAGTGGAAGCTTGTTTAACAATGTTAATAGACAACAGAGCACTTTAGTCTTGAAATTCAATTATGTTTTTATTACAAAAGATAAAACCAAAAATATTTCCCAAATATATACAAAATTTTTACAGCAAATTTTTGTTCATGACACTATTGTCCGAATATGACCTACCTAGTGTCAAAAACCGCCAAATAATGCAAGTAGAAACCCTTTATTTCTACTACACTCGAAAAACGAATATCAAAAACTCTTGAGAAACACCGAATATGTGAACTCTCTAAAGTTATCCAAATACGAATTTATTTAACCAATTCAAATTAGAAATGGCATATACAAATGCCTACAAACAAGTTCGAAATTACATCTTGATTGTAAAGTTCAAATATTATGAGAGACAGCCGCCAAGAAACGCGACTGCTCTCAACAAAGCCAAAATCAAAAGTGAAGCCAACATGTGCTTTCCAGCACGGGCTGCAACGAACTCGTGTACATTTCAGTTACGTTCATGCAAACGTTTTTCATAGCCGGGAAAATCACAAGTCCTTCAGACCAAGTTGTTAGCTACCATTCTTGATGCGTCCATCGAAGGTCATTGATAACACAAATCATTTAACATATGCATTGTTAACCAATTATCAAAATTAAATATCTTTATGATTTCACAAATCTCCCATTACAGTTTGTGTTTAATTGATGTAATGTACCATGTATACATGAACAACCAGAAAGTCAAATGCATAACCAAGGCTTACACCTGATTTGAGGAAACCGAGGCGCCATTACAAATGATAATGAAAGTGACATTGAAACCTTAATTCGACATCCAGACAATCTATTTGGCATTTTGACACAATGTTTTGATGTAATGCTGTTCAAGAAATGTAAGGTCAACCAATTATTATTGTGATTTGATGAAGTAATTTCTAGTTTTATCTATTCGATTGAAGGAAATAACTGTTAACAAATAACCTTAACTTACTATTGTCAAGTTATGGAAAGAATACATGTTTGTTACTTCTCGTCAGTATGTGCGTGATCTGCTCAAGCATTTTCTCTTATCATCAACTTGAGGTCTTTTTCACATCAACTAATTGACAGATGACCTTGCAATCATTTTATTGGTTACTAGGATCAATCACGTGATATAGTGAAAGCAGGCCAAGGATTTTGGTAGATTAAACAGTGGATTGACTAACTGACATGCGCTTCTCCTATCTGGCTGGTTACTGGAGCACTATGATCTCTGTAATCATTCCAGGGAGAACAAACCCGAGAAATCAATAGTTACTCTAAGTGATATGCTATTTAATAAAGGTAACGTTTTGAGGTATACTCTCTACATTTACAGATATTAATAAGATTAAATTAGCGTTTCAAATCCACTATTCTTTTTTAGTACTCATCAATCATCCAAGGACATGGAGTATTTACCATTTGAGAAAGGATAATGCTTTGAAAGTCATTAAGGCAATCCTCGATTTTAAGTACATGTACTATGTATAAATTCTTCAGCTTGAACTATAGTGACCATCATTAACATACAAATTGCTTCTCTAACCCATCCCTATCCTCCACACATTACTCATGTCACACACGTGTTAAAGAGTTCTAAACTTGAATGAGAACAAGTTCTATGGATTTACAACTTCTTTATTGCAGGAGTGCGACGTTTCGGTGTAGGTACTAACACCGTTTTCAAGCAAGTGATGGATAGTTTTGGTGTAGGTACTAACACCGTTTTCAAGCAAGTGATGGATCATCACTTGCTTGAAAACGGTGTTAGTTCCTACACCGAAACGTCGCACTCCTGCAATAAAGAAGTTGTAAATCCATAGAACTTGTTCTCATTCATCTTACCAACTTCTAAATGCCTCTTAAAGAAGTTAGTTCTAAACTTGTCTTGTGCTTGGTTCAGATGTGTCAGACGACTCAGACCTTCAGACGTGACCAAGACTGCTGCACCTTCATCATGCAAATGGGCTCCTCTAGGAATCTAATATTTTATCAAATCAATGAGACAGAACTAGGTCGCTATTTAGAATCTACACTACTATTATGAACATTCTTAGAATATCAGTGCCAATGAAACGTTTCAAATGGTTCAAGTAGGATCAGGCACTCCTAATCTGAAACCAGTTGCAGGTAATACGAGCTAGGAAACAACACTTGCAGTTTCTGCAGATTTATGTAGTAGATGTTTCTTTACAGCTGCATGCTGGGGCGTGACGTCATGAATTCGAAAAACATGTCTACCAATTGCCTGATGTTGATTTCCTTCAGCTGCTATGTTTCAGTGTTCTCGGTACAAGTTTTTTCTTTTTTTTAAGTTTTAGAAACAATTCTAAACTGTTCGAGTTTTTTTGCAATGAATATCGGTTAAAATCTAAAACGTTACTGCATTAATATACATTAAATGGATCAAGAGCGTTTTATGATTATAAGCTAGGTGCAGACATTAATATATCGCATGTATAGAAAGTTTTAGTTTCAGTCTATGACTTTTCAACCATGTCTGAGTTGTATTTATTGTATTCTCTAATGTTGTTGTTGTCCCTGGGTTTACAGATACTCAGCAAATTCACATATCATGGCTTAATTCTAACACCAATTAGTATCTTGCAAGCATGTGTATTTGAAATTGTATTTGAGTTAACTTGTATCATGCTTGGTGCAAATATAGCCAACGAGGATAGACTAATAGATCTGTATCGCAGATTAATGTAGAGCTGGAAAAAATTTCTACACATAGGACTTCTCTCCCAATCAAATTGTCTGGAAATTAAACCGTGCTGTCAATGACTCAAAACAGTAGCGTCAGGTTTTTCTATAGCAGTTGACAGGCGTGTAAAAACGAGGTGTTTCCTTTTCTAAACATGGTCGACCTGCAGTGAGGATGAATTATTCACCTTTGCAGTAAGTAACAAATAATAAAAAAGTTTTAATTCAATTACCTCTTTGCAGACACGATTTTATTGGAAAATCGTTGCTATTGTCTTATCTCTCAAGAACCCATGAACATAATGATTCTAGAAAATCGCTTACGGGATCTTTAAATAAACATAAGGACAACCATAAAGCCCATTGGCAATATGTCACGCCGTCAATAAGAGTGTTTTGTATGACACATACTGTCATTGGAAAGTGATTATATGTCACATTATTGAAATCCCTACAGAAATGAACATCAAACTGGATGATGGGTATTGATGAAGCTCTTGAGGCTGATGACAACTGAATCAAAGCCTAACGCATAACAGACACATGAGACAAGCTTGATAGCCTGTTAAGTGGGTTTTGCATTGAGTCCAATCTAAAGAAACTTATAGCTCTGGATGACCAAGTGACAAATATTTCAATGTAAGTGACATTATTTTGTGAAGGGACAACAAAGTATCTGCAACACTCTATGTCCAACTTTACATTTGCTTCAATATATAAACATGTTGTCAATGTATCTTAGGATATTTTACATAGATAGAGAACAAAATCATACTGGGATAGATATTGACTTGATACTGTAATTGCTTAACTGAAAGGCGTATATATGATATCGTTGTTCACTTGAGACCCTTTTAGTAATGGACATTTCTATTGCAAACACAGACAACATTTCTAAAGGTTTGCTTTCTCAAGATTCCAAGAGGCCAAGTTTGTGATCACATGACAATGAAAACTTCACCGGGGCTTCATTCTACCAATTTCCTTCATGGCTATAACCAGTCTATTCTGATTGATTCTTCAGAATGATAAAATGTTAAGGTCGGTCTTATTACATATAAGATATTGACACAGGCAATGTCGTTAGTATGGAGGTCGTCTCTTCACTCTCCAGTAATTGATATAAATCTAATTAATTGTCCTGATGGAATTATACCGCTGAGGGTCTAACTGATCTATTTTATGCCTTGTTGGAGAGATTGTCTGACTGGTCCATTCCAAATTAATTATATTACTTTCCCAATCATTCCAACGTGGACAGAGTTGAGGGTTAAGAGTATTGTGATGAAATATTTCAAATTTTATTTATGAAATCTTTTATCATTGGACAATGGTAATTCAGCTAGAGGCTACATTTTCCTCCTTTTGCTACATAAATTTGTACATGAACCCATAATCCATTCCTGCACACAATTCTGTTACACAACTCTTGTAGTCCCTTGTTATGCTGACGTGATGGTGGAATGGGAGAACATACGATATATATCTTATTAACACAAAAATAAACCCTCGTTTTAATAAAAGAGTATTGACTTAATATAGTGAATTGCTAATTATAAATTATTTGCCAATGATAATCAACAAGCACATTTTATTTCATATTTTATTTAAAAATTATGTATGCATATATTATTAAAACATATCAAAATCAACAATATATACAAAGATTAGAATGGAAGAGATATTTCAACCCTAGTTGGATGGATACATAAAATGGCCAGATGTAGTTCCAAACTTGAGACCTAGTTCGTTGGAGCTAAGACTGCTTCGTGCACACGCCCCCAGTAATACTCTGTTTAATATAGTACATCCCACGGATAACCAAGCAGCTACATGACATTCAGTGCTTATATACATAATCAAGGTTTAGATACTGGTGAAGGCGAGGTTCAAGAAAAAGGTAACTATCGGGTTCACTTGGTTCACAATTACCATTGTTATCTAAGGAAACTGATGATTTTCAAGAAATACTGAAACACAAATTAATATATTGGATTTAGTTTGAAACAGGGCAGAGTTTCAGTAACAACATGTTAGTTGACCAAATAATTATTTATGGTGGCACATCGTATTTCAGATGTGAATGGTATTTATGACGTAGAGAAGATTTCAAAAATAATGATATCAAACAATTAATTCAATAATTCCCTAAAAAAATCAAGTATCATTACATTTATATTATATTGTGTGAAAAGTAAGATTCATACTTTCTTGAACAGGGAAATGGTCGACATACATACAAGTAAAGTAAACACTTTTTTCAATTTAGAAACACATTGTATCGCAGATGAACTCAGTAATAATGGAATTGAAAAGATTAAACATGGACATGTGTGTTAGCTTAAAATGTCCCAATAGAGACACGTCGTACTTCATATATATCATCTGAAGATGAGGGATAAGTGTGGTCAACAAAATGCAATAAAAAGTCTAAATCAATTTAACATGTCATCATCCAACCAAATTAAAACCTTTATAGAGAAGTGAATGCTAAAACCTTCCACACACGGAGACGTGATATGATAAATATATAGGCTTCTTCAAGTTCAATAATTCTATATGCAGTGACCTATTTTAGATGACAAAATGTTATGTTTGGTCGCCAACAACCTCAATAGTGTCAGTGTACGGTTTGCACGACGTCATATTCTCAAACAGTCTGATTAAAATCGACGGTACTCCGAGGAATAAAATATCAAAACTATTGTCTCTATCGGGGCTCGAACCAGCCAGAACATCCCCCCCCCCCCCCCCCCCCCCCCCCCCCGTCAGTGAATGAGAGGAAAGCTGGGCTGGTTGAAGTTCAAACCCCACTAGAGACAATGTTTTTACACTTTTTTCCCTCGAATCACAGTCGATTTTAATCAGACTGATTCTCAAAAGAGTTCTTACTTGTTCTGAGGTAGCCATCACTAAAGCTACTTGGAATGTGAAGCTTAGTTAGGTCTAACTGTGCAAAACTTATAAAAATTTTGTTTAAACCAAAAATATCCAGTTTATCAGTGAAGCGTTGAGCAAGTCGAAACCAATCCGTGATTGAGACTTATGGAGACAATAATTCACATGTCAGAATTCGGTGCGTAGTCCAGTAAAAGTGGGCGTGGCTGTCTGATAACTGCATGAGCACCGGCCCCCACTGCAGCATCAGCTGATTGTTGTGTTGCTCGTCCATGAGTGATTCTTGTGACCAGATACCTGCAAGACGTGATTTGAATTTTAGAAAAGGATGGGATAGAAGGATATTCAAAACTGATAAGACATTTCTGGGTATTCAGTTCTTGATGATCGCAGCAACAGCCAATAGAACAGGCACAAGTCGTTCTGTACTTCGGTTTCATGCAGTAAATTTATAACACATGAAATCAATAACACTAAGACTCACTTTCACCTCGGATGCGTTTCTTTACTTAAGTACTGACATGCATTAGTGACCTACACAGTTGGTCCCCAGTAGTCGATAAGTAAACCAATAGCTACTGAAGAATCCGACAGGTCCACCGGCTTTCTGTGATCAATTTGTCCGGGTAATGGGAAGATCGCGGGGAAGAGAGATTCATCATAGGGCGTATACGAGGAAATGATATATCAGCACAAGCAATAAAACCCGGAAGAATCTCCAACATTTCCTAGTTTTATAACGACACTTCATTTCCGGGCGTGATTAAGGAGGTCTTCAATAAATGTCATCCTGCTTGTGGAACGATAACACATTACGTGGATTTTACATCCGCTTCAGTGAGTTTTGCGGCAAATTGAAACACGGAAAATATATGGGGCGTTCTTTTTATTCAATAATCCAAGGAATCGTCTTTTGGAATTTTCAGGAATATCATTATTTCGTTAGATAATCGTTTAGATAATATTCAATTGTTTATTTAGCTATTAATGTAGCTCATGAACATTTCATGAAAATTTAACTGTAAAATGTGGAAACAACTTCTGAATCTTCTAATGTAATTACCAATTTTGCCGCTGATGAAATGACAAACTCTTTTCAGTGATTATAAACCCTTTGCAACTTGTAATATGTTCATAAGCGTGGACTCATAATTAAAAACATTTACATAAAATAGTGTAATCTAAACAGGTGCTCAGTAATGTAGTTCATTTAATGTTTACATAAACTATCCATGTAATTACTAATTCGGAACAGAATGAAATGATATATGAACTTTTGTACCTTGTGAAATGTTCATGAACCCTTGTTCTGAAAGAATTGTATAAACTCTTGTACATTATCAAATTAAACAAAAAATGATGAGTTGATTATATATGGTTTACCTAAGGAAGTAAGTTTATATCTTGTATCGTTTATACAAATAATGTACCTCGTTGATATTAGAGGCCTAACATGATGAAATTTGAAGCGTCTGTGTACCTGATTAAATCAATGTAATATCGGATAACATCGTGTATTGTGTGAAGATTTCCATTATCATCTGATAAAAGTGATTAGTAAGTCTTGTACCCGATAAAGTGAATATACAAGCGCTTGAAACTCACACATAATTGATATAGGCTTTTGTAACTCACAATGATTAATAACGTTTTTGTACATCAAACTGGTGTACCTAATATAGTTGCTATCACAGAAGTTCCGTAGAGTCCCTGGCGTTGATTACTGATCCCGTCTTCACCGACCCATTGGCGGACACGATTGAGGTGGGTCGACTCTTGTCCACTACTGCATACAGAGGGTCCTGGCTGGGGTCAAGGGCTGCGGCCTTCACTGCGGCTGTGCGGGGACTGTCGTCCTCCAGTGTCGTCTCGATACGGAACTCTTCCTCCGGGCCTAGCTGCATCACCGCGTCTTGCTGTTTAGGGTTATTGGAGAGGAAACATATGTTATCAAGTGTCTGAAGATAGGGCAAATGTCATTCTGCATTCGTTTCGCCCGGCCAACTTGAGCCAATAAGATATCATCGTCATTTTTAAAATATAATAAAAGTTGAGAATGCTTAACATGTATTATCTTAAATTTAGGAAATAATAAATTATGTCGACATAGTTCAACATTTATATCTAAAGCCATGTTTGAGGCAAAACCTAAGAAAGAGTTTTGTTGGAAGTAGAACGAACACAAACTTAAACCTTATAAAGAGTTTTGTTGGAAGTAAAACGAACACAACTTAAACCCTATAAAGAGTTTTGTTGGAAGTAGAACGAACACAACTTAAACCTTATGAAGAGTTTTGTTGGAAGTAGAACGAACACAACTTAAACCCTATAAAGAGTTTTGTTGAAGGCAGAAAGAACATAGCCAAAACCCTATAATAGTCGTGTTGGTAACAGGACGAACATAGCCAAAACCCTATAATAGTCGTGTTGGTAACAGGACGAACATAGCCAAAACCCTATCAAGAAAACCTTATAAAGAGTATTGTTGGAGGCAGAATGAACATAACCAAAATCTTATAACTATATATGAACATTTAAGAATGCAAGATTCTGTAAGCAACATTTAGAACGAATTTATAACTTTTCGCTGTTGAAAAGAAGTGTGTTGAGACAAAATAAGTATATACAAATGCCAAACCCTGAATCAATTTCTAAACCAACATTTTACTGAAGCTCTGTCAATAATGTAAACGTAAAGAATAAGTATATTTGGACCTCAAGTTTGAAAGAGTAGCCTCCCCTTGTTGAAGAAGAATACAAAGATTTGCTATATTCTACTCACCCTTTCTTCATCGCTACGGTCCTGCCTGGAAGAGAGAGAAAGAAATTAAGATTTTAAAATTAATATTGATTTTGATAATAAAATAGCAGATAAGTATTAGGTTAATTCGCATGAAATTTGAAACATCAATAATGTATTGTATTCGTGATA
This sequence comes from Steromphala cineraria, assembly GCA_916613615.1. Lineage (NCBI taxonomy): Eukaryota > Metazoa > Mollusca > Gastropoda > Trochida > Trochidae > Steromphala > Steromphala cineraria. The sequence continues at coordinate 79,623,049 of OU744721.1, forward strand.
TGCAAACAATATATAGAAAATGAATATGATATTCTAGGGATTTGAAATGCATATTGACAACTAAGGTTTGAAATCTCAGAAAACCATTAAAAAAAACAATATATGTGTTATATTTAACCTTGTGTTAACACAATACGTCATTATCAAAGTTTATATTTGTTTTTCTAAAGTGCCGAATATAACCTGATTTGTTTTGTGATGTTCACATTTGGACGATGTATTCATCTTTGTTCGGTAAATATCGTGACTTACTGCTTCATTGATTCAGACATTTGAGTCCGAGATATATATCATTAAATTAAACTTTAAATAATCTAATGTCAACTTACCATCTCTGGACCCATGAAACTGAAACAATGAGAAAAAAATTGTAGTAACATATATAATACATTCATGTCAGTCACATCAAATAACGTAACTCGGATCAGACTTCAATCGAAAATGCGAGATCCTATATGGCAATGTCTTAATGTGAATATGCATATTATCACAATCATCGTGCATTTTCGTAAGTAAAGTCTTTATCCATAAAATATTGATTTTCCTATTTATGTCATTTAAGAATATATCGTATGACGTCACACCTAACACGGGGACGTAGCTTAGTGGTAGAGTGTCCGCTCGTCACCCGGTCGCGTCACAAAAGACCGAAAGACGTTAAAAGGTGAGAGTTGTTGCTGTCTTGCTTGACACTCAGCATTGTAAAGGCAGAACAACGCATTAACTGGTGCTGCACCGTGACTGCCGGGTGCCATGGGCACATAACAAATTTCCGATGTACTTATACAATAAAGTATTATTATTATTATAACAGAAGAAAGGTTTAGCAAAGACGTGCTGTTTTTTCATTGTAATGTATGGAAGTGAAAGATAGTAAATTATCCGTCGTAGATGACGTTAAGAACGTCACAAGCAACTGTTTTAAAGAGAGAGTGTCATGATCAGATCATATACATGTACTCTAATCAAATAAACCTACTTCACCAGTAGTTTTCACTGAATAATTGATATTGTATTTTTCGACTACTGATCCTCGGTTTGAGTTGAATATAATGAATTAGGTACAATCTAATATCCATTTTGGAAAATCCGAAGGAATAAAATTTCTGCCAATTTATTAAAATATGGATTAAACATTTATAATCAAAGACATTTTGCCACCATACACGGTAAAAAGCCTAGCTCACGCTAATTAAAAATTGAAAATAACAAGCACAAACACAATCAACGCATCGAAAGTAACATCACAAACCGACATTGCAGGTTACATCATAACCACACAACGTCAGTATCAACACAAACCATGCATCGAAAGTAACATTACAAGCCGCATATCGTCATATCGGAAGTAAAATAACACACCCCACCCCGCAAGTAACATCACATGCCGTGCATCGTATATCGCATATCGCAAGTAAAATCACACACCACACACCACACACCACACACCACAAACCACACACCACACACCACACACCACACACCACACACCACACATCACATATCGCACACCACGTATCGCCAGCAACATCACAAACTCCGAAGAAACATTCCACAATGTACATCAAATACGACACATTGAAGGTGAAACCATCGTAACCCTACCATCAAATACATATCGCAAGCAGCAAAACGCACAGGAAATAAGATCACGCACGCACCATCAAGCAACAAGCAACAAGCAACAAGCAACAAGCAACACGCATCACGCATCACGCATCATGCATCACGCATAACTCAGCACCCATAACTCAGCGCCCATAACTCAGCGCCCATCACCTACCATCATCCTTCTCGTAGACCTGTACAGGGGTGAGGAACTGTTGTGATGACGTGTGGCTCACCACTGTCCGGGCAATCTCCCTCCGCTTCAGCTCATGCTTCGGTATCCTGTCATACCCGAAACTTCGGTAGATTGCTGGACTGAAAGTAGATTTCACACAATATCTTTTTAAATATCGTCAAAATTATGCAAACAAGAAAACATTCCATAATTTGAAACTAAACGACTAGCTAAGACTTAACAGGGTTACAGGTAAATTGTAGAATAGTGTAGATTGCATTTTTCATGCCCCAGTAATTTTTATTAAGAACTGTACCTAGCCTAAACTGACATGAACCTCTTGCAGCAAAAATATCACTTATGTTGACTGGTATTTATTGCACTCCGCTACTTCATACAATCATATACTTGGTGTGTGTATGCATTTTGAAATAACAGCCATTTGTTTAATTCTGGGTACAAAACCAGGTAGGTGAATGAAAAAGATTAACCTTTTGACTATCTCTTCTATTTTTTTATTACATTTTCCGTAGACAATATTCCGCGAAACCCTATAAAAGCTAATGTGAAATTATAAGAAACACGTTTGCACACATCACTTGATAAAACATAATGAATCTTACAGCAAATAAATTATCTTTTTAATATTCTTGCCTTTTGTAATCTCGACGAGAGTCATTGTGTTTTGGTTAATTATATAATGAGAGTTATATTAGATAAGATCATGTGAAATTACTAGCTTAATTGTTGGAAGAGACGGGACTTACATACAAGAGGACATACTATGATAGATCTATTTGTATAAACTCAATCATAGTCGCTCTGCAAGGAGATGAGTTTAATATGTAAATATACCTCCCGTTGTGTAACCATTTATTGAACGACTTACTCTCAAGCAATCTAAGCAAAGCGTAACGAATAATAATAATGGACATGCTAAACTAAACATCATTTCGACGACGGTAGGATGTCAACGGTGTAAGTTCTGTTTTATTGCCGAAACAATAATATATAAATTAAAATTCCTTCTAGCGGGAGTTAGGACAAAGGTCATTGAGAAATAATTTTCTTGTTGTACTGAATGTTTATCTTCCGCAATAAAAGGAATTTGTTCAAGATCAATATGGCTAATGTTGTTATATCATGGAGACGAATTGCTGTTATTTCAATGCTAACCAGGTCGGTAACACAGTAAAAAAAGTATTAGGTCGTGATTTAGGATCGATAAATGGATATGTATTCCATACGTTCAAGGGACATAGCTACAAAATTTAATCATCCGCTTGCAGCAGTTCTAGAAGAACAGTCGAACATGAGAAACGTTTATGAGGTGAGATGATATGGGGTTTATCGCCGCTTTCAAAATATTTCACTTATATCGCGTATGCTAGTGTTATTGCAGGGAGAAGCCCGCAACACTATTGACAGTAGTCCAAATTAGTCCTCAATGGGTACTAGCCATTCGGACTAGTGCATTCCTGTGAGCACTAGCCCAAACATATTCGACTAGCCAAATACACAGATATAATCATATTTTCTTTAAATTCAACTAGTCCTTCGGACTACCCATAATTACAATTTACTAGACCAGCATATTTTTCACAAGCCATTGGCTACCGGGCTAGTGCTAATTTCGAACCCTGATTGAGGTTATGTATTGCGGTGAAACCTGCGAGCATCGGCTGGAACTAGTGAATAATGGATAGTAATGCGCAGTGTAGCATTGCACCAAAAACCTGACTGCGTGTAGAACAGTTGCTGAGCCTCTAACGGGATTCAAACCACAGACCTCCTGATCGGAGGCATTCTCTCCCCACAGAGGCAGATCAAGTCATGTTGATTTAGCCTCTGTTCTATTACGACGAGTTTGTGGGATAGAATGGGAGATGCCCGATTGGAGGCAATCAAAATTAGTTGTGCAATCAGCGACGCTGTTCTTAAATCATCATTTTGGCTACTGAAACAAGGCAAAGGCATTGTGATATGAACCACCCTTTCCATGCGAGAAGCCTTGTCATTTGATAAAGAAATTCAAATGTATTCAGATGAAAGTTTTTTTCCGCCAGGGGAAACTGCCGGAACTCACGGATTTTGGCGTAATAGAACAGAGGCTTAATCAACATGACTTGATCTGCCTCTGTGGGGAGAGAATGGATCCGAGGCCGAACGCCAAACGTTTATGACCAACCCATGCCCCATGCTCAACAGATCTTACTGGCTTGATGAGCTACATGTATGGCTTGAGGATTAGATTGTACACGTACCAGTTGTAGAAGAGACAGCACATGACGATACAGAGGAAGAAGAACAAGATGGCGACTGTTGAGCTGGCTATGATGTAGTTGACATCCGCCTGGGCTGACACACAACCTGGAAATAGATTCATAGTTTAAGATTGTTGTACGTGCTTTAACCTATATCTATGAATTACAGCAAAACCAATTATAAAATCGTGTTGTGTAACGTTATCCACATTTTTAATACATTTCAATCTATATTTCACAGCTAAGAAAGAACGTTCTATTTGCCCATAAATATATATATATATATATATATATATATATATCCCCACAGACACACTGGGTAGAACATTGAGTAGCATCGTTATATTCGTGATCAAAAATATATATTATCGTACTTTTTTCTAGTTCAGTCCCTTTTTAGACCAACACCCTTAGTCTGACCAGCACTGATCGTACAAGCAGCTGACCAACTCGCCCACCTCACCTCAGTGCAATCTCACAAGAGACTCTCAAAATAGAATTTGTACTATTGTAGAAAGTATGATCCTAAATATAACTAAGTTTAATAACATGTATCTCTGAGAAGACATAAGATGTTTGCAGAATGAGAATTAATCAATCAAAACCGAGTCTTACAAACAAAACATTTTCATAAATCAATTGTCAGCTATCTTTAATCAAACATTCTCCTGAAAGATAAAAAGGATGAACATTCGGGATCTGGGTTCCTTGCTGGGCATGTACAACAAGCCACGAAGCCTGTAGGGTTGGTCGGTACGGGACACGTTCCTTAGAAGTCTAGTTCCTTTGAAAACCTGTTGCATATGGTAAAACATGAATGCGTCCATACAAACACACGTTGACAAGAGTTCAGCAGGTACCGTTCCATTCACAATGCAAGGAATCTTAACTCTTTTTTAATGAATCTAAAATAATAATAACATATTATATATATATTTATTGTTTAAAAACATAATGGATGTCACAATGTTCCCAATGAAGTCACAATGTAACACTTAACAGGTCAGACGGTCAAGCAGAATATCGAATGTGTCGTAGTACGTTCAAGTGTATCAAAAATGTTTTTATATTTTTGCAAGATCATATATATTTATGTGAAAGCTGACTCATATCTGAAAATTCGGAAAATATCGTAACAAGCAGCTGACATGGTCGAGCTATATCCCCCGCAAATTGCACAATATGTATAGGTTTTCCTTATCATATTGCCGATTAATTTTTGTCGCACAAATTAACACAACTTTTCCAGGAAATGAAAGAAACTGTTCTAATAAAGAAACTAAATCATACCAACTTTATGTTCATTGTTGGGCATAATTGGACTTAACTGACAAAATTAAAATCAAACGAATGAATTTATGTATTATGTATTTGGATCTTCAAGATCAATTTGATCATATTTAAACAAACATATTTTCAAAATTGCTCTTCATGACACACCAACATATGATTTTGTATCTCAATAACAAATTTGATCAAAAATGTGATTAGTTTAGTTGTAACAGATTTCCAACAGAGTCCTCATTTTTGCCAAAAAAGGCAAAATTTTATTAAAATATTTCCAAAATTGTTCTTCATGACACACCTTCATATGATTATGTATCTCCATATCAAATTTGATCAATATGTGATGATTAGTTTAGAAGTTATGAGCCGGACAGGATTTGTAACAGTTTTCCAACAGAGTCCTCAATTTTTGCCAAAAAAGGCAAAATGTATTAAAATATTTCCAAAATTGTTCTTCATGACACACCTTCATATGATTATGTATCTCCATATCAAATTAGATCAATATGTGATGATTAGTTTAGAAGTTATGAGCCGGACAGGATTTGTAACAGTTTTCCAACAGAGTCCTCATTTTTTGCCAAAAAAGGCAAAATTTTATAAAAATATTTCCAAAATTGTTCTTCATGACACACCTTCAGATGATTATGTATCTCCATATCAAATTTGATCAATATGTGATGATTAGTTTAGAAGTTATGAGCCGGACAGGATTTGTAACAGTTTTCCAACAGAGTCCTCATTTTTTGCCAAAAAAGGCAAAATTTTATAAAAATATTTCCAAAATTGTTCTTCATGACACACCTTCAGATGATTATGTATCTCCATATCAAATTTGATCAATATGTGATGATTAGTTTAGAAGTAATGAGCCGGACAGGATTTGTAACAGTTTTCCAACAGAGTCCTAATTTTTGCCAAAAAAGGCAAAATGTTATAAAAATATTTCCAAAATTGTTCTTCATGACACACCTTCATATGATTATGTATCTCCATATCAAATTAGAGCAATATGTGATGATTAGTCTAGAAGTTATGAGCCGGACAGGATTTGTAACAGTTTTCCAACAGAGTCCTCATTTTTGCCAAAAAAGGCAAAATTTTATAAAAATATTTCCAAAATTGTTCTTCATGACACACCTTCAGATGATTATGTATCTCCATTTCAAATTTGATCAATATGTGATGATTAGTTTAGAAGTTATGAGCCGGACAGGATTTGTAACAGTTTTCCAACAGAGTCCTCATTTTTTGCCAAAAAAGGCAAACTTTTATAAAAATATTTCCAAAATTGTTCTTCATGACACACCTTCATATGATTATGTATCTCCATATCAAATTTGATCAATATGTGATGATTAGTTTAGAAGTTGTGAGCCGGACGGGACTTGTAACAGATTTCTTACAAAATTTACCACTTTTTCTCCAAAATCCTAATATTTTATGTAGATTTTCAGAAAATTGTTTCTCATGACACATTATTACATGTTTCTTCATGTCCATAACAAATTTGAATTGAAATGGTTGATTAGTTAGAAAGTTATGAGCCGGACACAAAGTGTAACGGACGGACGGACGGACGGACGGACGGTACCCATTTTAATACCCCCCGCAACTTCGTTGTTGCGGGGGATAATTAAAGGAATATATATACTTGTTCCCATATTATGAATTTCCAAGCTGTTAACCACGATGTAGGTATACCTATTTAAAACCAAATTTAAAAAAAAAATTAAACAGAGATGACGATGTGTAGTTCAAACATCAATGATCCTTCATTGTACTTGTATTATAGATCTACTCACGACTGTCAACAGAGGAGCGACTTATTACCGTGTTTACTTTGGAATATGAAGCAATAGGCGACTGATGGTGAAGTAGAGGAACCCACGATAGGGTAAATACAATAATGTTTACATATCAGGTAAAAGCACTTGTGTTAAGGCTTGGTTCGTAGATAAATACTTATGTATGGAAACCAAGATACGTGTTGAGTCTGCACGTCTTTAATGGGAACAAACCAGTTTGATTAGTATAGTCTGGTTGACTTCTTTCAATCTCAATAAATTAAGATCTTCATTGCTCCACTACGTTATATACACTATAATCTGCGTAGCTTAGTGGAGCAATATAGATCTTAATTTATTGAGATTGGACTTCTTTGAGAGGCATTTTAGAAGTTGGAATGACAATAATGTTGAGGAATATATGGATGACAACTTCTTTGTACATTGTATGCGACGTTTCGACACATATTCTTGATCCTCTGCTTGAGAACGACACAATAATCTGTGTCGAAACGTCGCATACAATGAACAAAGAAGTTGTCATCCATATATTCCTCAGCATTATAGTCTGGTTGAGTTTGGGGTTGAGGTTAGAAATGATTAAAGTTCTGTTCTGTTCTGACGTTAACATCCGTTTTCTATTACAATTAATTTTATTAATTAATCTATTTTGAAACAAGATTCATTTTAACCTTGATTGAAAGAATAGAAACATGACCAGGGGAATCATTTCTCTTTATACTGGACGAAACTAGTAACTCCATTAGCAACACTTCATTGTCATTTAACTGTTGTTGTGGTCACTCCGGTCCTTTCAATATGGTTTATTATAGCAGAGCGTGAAAAATCTGGGAAACCTGCCTTTTACTCGACCATCATTAATTGTGATTTCTACCAAGCTACATATAGACAAGATTGTCTACAACCGTGACTCCATATCGTCAGGGACTTATATCAAGCATACGTGAATATAGACAAGATTGTCTACAACCGTGACTCCATATCGTCAGGGACTTATATCAAGCATACGTGAATGCTTTGTACGAGTGTTACATTTTCCATTTAATATCCAACCGTCCCGACGGCTTCAAAGTTTGCTATGAATGTACAGAACACATATTGGAACGTCATATGAAAACACAATATAAGCTGTGATTATTTGGAGGAGGGATACCAGGTTGTATTGTAAACGTATTGCGTTAAATGCATCATGCACTAATCGAGGGTAAATGACTATCGAAATCTAAAACTCTGATATTGGGCATCCAATCTCATCATCTAGATCAACATCAATACCTTCAACACAAATGCTTGTTTATGCAAATGTTATAATTTCAGTTTCTGATTAGGTTTTTTATTTCCAACTGTGGGTCGATAACCGGGCAGCAAGAATCAACCAGAAGTGCAGCGTCAACAAAGGCCAGTATCGATTAGCAATAACCATTGAAAGATTTGATGGATGGTTTGATTGTTAATGATTCTTCTACCCCAACTAAATACACGGGCATGTTTAAAGCAGCTCAGTTGAATTCCTGTGCAGTCTGGCATTGTAACACGTCACGTCATATTGCTTCTACCCATACCCATCTATGTATGAGAAAGCTAATATAATATTATAGTTTCTACATTACACATTTTCCAGTTAATCGCTTGAAACGATGCCTATATATGTCAGTGTGCTACTTGCGGTATGACACTAATATGCTTCCATTTTGTGCCCACTCTTCGTTATGCTATGGTAGAGATATACATGTATGACAACACAAGGCCACGCTCTCAATATCTGTTCTTCAATATGTTTGCGCTCTTCTGATTTGATATCCTAGGGTATTGTGAAGCATGTTTTGATAAAAGAAGTAGAAAGCGCCCCCTTGTGAAAGAATCGGGGTGTAAATTTCAGAAGGGTTTGTAGGGTATCGGAAACAGAACGGTCCTATACGGGTACACAATAGCCAGGTTTGTGACAGGCACCCGGAAAGTATCGGGTTACTGGGAATGCGGACGTTAGAACAATAAACAACTCCATTGAGATCAGAATGCCAACCCCTACGTGCAGATCACAAACACCAGGATATTTTCGTTGTATATGTTGTTTAGATAAGAGAATATGTTTTAAATTATGCATTAATCGACATATGATGAACTTGCTATACTTGTTCGTATAGATGCTTAAGATTTATTGTTCATACATAGAACTCTTCCTTCTTCATCTACACAACTAAATGCTTCTTATAGAAGTCACTGACCGTCTACGTGGAGACATGGAAATTCAGCATTGCCTGCAATAAAGAAGTTGACAAATCCAAAGAACTCTTCCGTATCCATGTTCAAGATTGTACATTAATAGAGAATGAAATCAGCAGGACCACACCAAGTATCTGCCCGGGAGTGCTTGGAAGTTTCATTTCTTACTCATTCAAACTTTAAAAGTTTGACAAAGTCTAACGTGTTCAAACATGTGCTTTGTTGGGATTTGTTGTTGGAATAATCATAAGTACAAAGATCTCCAGGGGACAAAGGATTGCAGTAACTTATACAATATGCATGTATGGGTGCATATGCTTTGTACAACTAACATGTAAACCATAACACAAATCCGTCAAACATTTTTAATAAACAATGAATCTCTCTCGAAATGTTGTTAAACATCAATGTTCCATAAGGCTAGCAGGTGGGGTGGTTGCTTATTGCAGGTTCGATTTTACCTCAGTCTCCCTCATTATATGTTATTTATCATATATATATATATATATATATATGTTATATGTTACCATTTTTCTATATTAAACACTACTTGTACAGATGAAGATGTCTGAGTAATAGGAAAATTCACTAAAGTCATCATTTACCACATGAAGGGGGATTATTTGTGACATTTTTGTTCAAATAAGTACTTCATGTACAACTTCTGAAGTTCGTTGGTCATGGAAGTTGCCATGGTTGTTAATGAACCTTTATCCGTGAAAAAAGAACTATTTTAATACTTTTAACATGAGTTAAAAGGTCTTGCATTTGAAATTTGAAATGTATTTGTCAAATGTCTTATCATAGAGATCCTACGTACAAACTATCAGACAAACAATTCACCCATTGTTTGAGGCTCTTGTTGTACATAATGTCACTGCACTAATAAGAGGAGTTATTTTACATTTTTTTTAAAAGCGACACACGGACTTCCTTGTTTGTCTCAGCACAGGGTGTGCGTGGCACGTCAGGTGCAACATCCATGAAACAACACCTGACAAGAGCTACACATGATACTGACAGAGCGGAACAAGGTTCACAAGACACGTCACACTTAACGCAATATCCGTGCACGAAGCGACAAACACTTGGTACATAGACTTAGAAAACCTGTTAAAACAAATACCAAATATAAGTACATAGAGTGTGTTGGCGTAGAGCTAGCTCTTCTGTCTATCAGCTTGTCTTCCTAAATTTCTTGAGCCAAAACTTATGCAATACAGTATATATGTGTATAACAATACCAAAGAAAAAAGAAAACTTCGTATGGTTTACGGTGGCGTTTTATCATTTGTACTGTCATTAATGCATAGTACATCATAGGACGCAATTAAAAGAGGACACGATTCTAACGCATTTACTATGTAACTGATACATTTTTCATTGTTTTCGAACGACAGGAGATCTAGTCTCATTTTCATTGGATAAATCAACATTTTCTACTGGAAACGGCTCTGTTCCAGAGCAAATGTCGTCACTTTAATACAATTGATGTTTTATGATAATCATGAATAGCTACAGCTGTGCATTTTTGGTACCCATGTTAGTCGTCATCAGTTTAACTTTTACTCTCCCAATACCAAACAATCTTTCAAGCAAACCAAATTAAGAAACAGGGTGATGAGTCACAAATGATCAAGTGATATTCAGAGGTTATTTTGATGATAAAAAGGAAATCTGTTAGATAAGACCCGACATATCTTGACAGAAGGGAGTGACAGACTGGGACATGTGAGGAGCGCTGTCTTGATAAATGACAGTTGCATAGCAGTGACACACATGAGTTCACGGCGTTCACGGATCATTGTTGAGTAATGTTTATATCTTGTCCCCGACATGACCTTCCGATTCAACTCTTTCATTATCATGACTAGAAACTGCATATAATAATTTTTATTTTCCCCTCTCATTCATTACTTATTTATCTAATTATTCCATTCATTCCCTGAAAATAAAATACATCAGAAAGTTTGAGTTTTTATGGCTTCTTTTTGGGGTATTTTTTCATTAAAATTCATGAAATATTTCCTCAGGAATGATTTAGTTATTTAACGTTAATGTATCTCTACTATTTTGTATTGTCATCAACATGAAGTGTTTACTGAAATTCATTTCACAAACGTCTTTCTTTTTCATGTTTGTCTTCGTGGTATTATTTATTGAGAGTCACACAAAAATGTTGAAACGGTATTATAAAAGAACATTTATCTCTGACTGACGTAGTATGTCATTCTAAAAGGATCTGTATTTTCTTGATAATTCATCATGCACTTGTATTTGGGAAAATGGAATAGTTTTGTACATCCAGAAATCTTGTTACATTACACTAGAAATGTTTACATGAAATTAACTGGCTCTTGTCAACAATCACAAGATAACAAGTTAATATAACAGTAGCTAAAAACCATCCTGGTCCGCCAACACACTTACAGAACATAAAAGTCACATCTACATTCGTCTCTGTGTTAAAGTAACACTCGGCAACCGCCCGGGGACATTCTGTATAACCGGACATGTGTTCCTGGATTCCAGACTCGTTAATGCAGGATAACTACTCCCGAGACGTTTTTGTTTTGTTTTTATTTATGGCAATCGACAATTACCTTAGATAAATGATAGCACAGAACTCTTGAAAAGTGAATTGACAGTAAGATTTGGACTGACAAAAAGCAACGACATACAACATACCACCATTCTGATGTTTTGTTTTCTCTACCGAATGGAGTTACACGTTGTTATTCTTTTTTGTAAAGTACATAAGCTAATTAGTTGTTACTTAATATTTTTACTTTGTTGACACATCTTATTTAAAGTTAAATATATTGATTAACGCCAATAAAATTCAATAAAACCAGTATTATGTCTTTTTAAGACATTTCTTCAGGCTAATACTAAGTCATCACAGTTCGAAATTCCTTTATACGTTTACATCAATAAGGTCATTACAAAGCGACCCTTACATTCAAATGTAAGCTATAACAGACATGATATTAGCCTCAGGTGTTGCTTGACCTTAAACTTTGACACCCTCCCCCCTTTCCTCATTACTTTAGAATACCCCCTTGTTCTTTTCACACAAACAGCATCGCCTACCGACAACCTGTTTTTAAGTGGTAAAGGTGTGCATTTATGACTTGACCTTGGGTTATACTACAATGTCCAGACATTACCTTCATAACCTACATTTGAGATATCAAAAACTGGTTTGATGTGTCAATGTTGACTGTCATTCTGCAGTAGTATCAAACATAATCATATAGTAATTGTACAGCCATTAAAACAGCACCGAAGCGTTTTATACATTTAAAACTTCTACGCCGGCAAGAAATAAAAGAACAGATTAAAGTATAGATATGAACAATTGTGTATTATAAAACGGTAATCCACTTTAGCATATGTAAATTTGGGAGCTATTGTTGGAAAGGAATGTCTCTTGTTCGTAGCGGTTTAGGTCGACCATCGGAGCGGAACGGACTCGGCCATGCGTGGCAACTGTACACATGCACCACTGTCACGTAGGAGTCACATATTGTCTATATCTATATATAGTCTTTACAAGAGGACTGAGATAGTGGCCACGCCCTAGAAGGGACCCCGGTGTAGACATATCGGAAAGTTGATGTTAATATCATATAGATATCAGTCAATACAAGCCCGGCTCTTGCACAAGTCCCTCAAACCGGTTGTCGGTGATATACAGATTGTCTGTACTGGGCGGGGCTATAGTGGGGAAATATGGTGCGCCTTATAGCGGGGTATTTTGTGAGGTAACGTCATGCAAAACATGGACAATAACTACAAATGAACATTCGTATGTTTACAGAAGTAATACAGATTCCATGTAGTGGTAATGATTTTCTGATTCGATAGATCTCTTGAACGCGTTTACGTTTGATTAGGTGTTTAATGTTTAACGTGTGTAGTAATAGAGACCCAAACGTATCTATTATGTATTACACGTATATAACATTGTTGTTACAAATAAGATACAATCACTCATATTTCCCTTGTTGACAAGTGAATGGTATGACACTCACCTAAATGTACAGTGAATAGTATGACCAGTATCCGATATAGCTCCAGTAACGCCATAGTGACCACACCTCAGTACGGTCCCACACCCGTATATAGATCTGTCTCTCCGTCTCTCCCTCTCTCCCTCTCTCCGTCTCTCCCTCTCTCACCCTGTTGCTCTACACGCCTATCCACGCCTATATACAGACCACAGAACGATGCCAGTTCAACACACACCGTATCTTCTCTTCCTGGTCCCTTCCTGTCTGCGTGTGTTGTCTCCAGTTACTTGTGGGTCGTACAACCCACCTGAGTCTATCTATCTATCTACCTGTGAGTTGAGACCAGCAGTCAGGCCAGGTGAGAGGGAGACATGCTTACATTCAGCACCTGTGTCGATAGCCTGTATGCCGTTATGTCGTGTTATGCTGTATAGTGTGTTCCCGACCTCTCCCCTTCTCTCCAGCACACAGCTAGCTAGACTCTGAAGTGACGGACTCGCGTCACGCTCCACGGCTTCAGGTAACTCGCAACACGATACGGAAACTTACAGCTAATCATGCTGGGGCGCTTCTTGTGCATCGAGTCCATTGTCTATGCATATAAGTATTGGATGAATATTTGAAATAGGGATCAATAACTTTATCATCGATTGAACTATCTGTGCACACTTTCGGTAATATATTTACGAAATCAAGTAACCAACTCAAACGTTAACCGTCATATTAAGATTTTTGTTTTTTGTTGGTATTTTTTAACAAGATTTTCTTTTTTTGATCGTTTCATGCCAATCATGAGCTCAATTGTAATAAAAAAAAATCACATGGACGAGTAACCTCTATTTCCATTTTAGATATATGTATGAAGCTTGGAAGGAATTGTATCACAAGAACTACGAAATGATAGAACGAGTAAACATTCTTACATATCGACATACAGAGGAAAACAAATTTGATTTATCATCTTTGTGAAAATGGCCCCTGTGGCCAAAGTAGTTATCACAATTGTTTACGACATATATCAGGATAACGAACATGCGAGAAGTTGGGCTGTTTTCAGACCTTGTAGAAGAGAAACTCTCTGATAGAAAAAATCTTATTCCGATAGTGTCATTATTTTGAAACTTTGATTCGCCAGAACACGGTCAGTTTTTACCAGATTGAAGGGTGACATTATAGCATTTTATTCCAGATATAATATCAGTTCAAAGACATATGAATGCAAAACACAAACATGACAACAGAAATTGGATTTATAACATTGAAAAAAAAGCAATATTTTCACTCACTCATGCATACTTACCCTTGTATTCTCTTTATTCTTATGCATTCTTTATTAAAACATCTTATCAATAACGAGCTAACTTTTGTCATACTTTTTGCAAATCCAGATACTCCAGAATCGTGTTTTTGCTTTCAAATAAAATTATTTAGGATGATCTTTTCGTATGACTCACAAGTATAATAGGTCGACAGTATCACCAGCACGACTCAAACTAGTCTCTATACAAACAATGCCTGGAAGGGCATTTTGGAAATGTATGCCAAAATTCTGAGAAGCATAACAATTCCAGAAAATATAAAAAACTGTTTCAGGTTCTCAAACACAGAAGGTACAAACATTTCTTTCAACTAAGTACATATTAATCAAAAGGGTATTTCTAGATAGAAGTATGTGAAGCATCCAAAGTAAAATGTTGGTCAATACTACCGTTAAAGCATTGACATGGAATAGATATACCTACATTTCCCGAGATGTATCGCTTAATACACCTCCTGTTTGAATCGTAGGTCTCCGATGCGTAGCGAAGTGTTTTCGAGGAAACGCTATTCAAACAGGAGGTTATTGAGTGATGCACCGTGGACAGTGTGGGTATATCTGACTCACATCCAACCCCGGTCGAGTTATATTTGACGAAAAAGAGCTTTCCATCACTCTCCTTGTATACGATAACGACAATAGTGAAAATACGGCAATAGAATTAATGCCCAGGTAATAATGTGGTTTAACCAATAGTGAGAATGGTATTTTAGAGACATAAGCGCTACATACTGTCAGCGGTATTAGTGCTAATGCCTAGGATGAGGAGATGACAATGACACTATTGCCGGCTGAAGAATTATCTGTAGAAAATATAGCTGATAGTGTTACAGTTATCGTGATTTGTGAGTTCAACATCGATGTTTTGTGCTCAACAAATTTAAAATTCTAAATTTTACAAGTCCGTTTACTTCCCAAAGTTTAAGATCTCTTCACCTGACTCAGTGTATAAGTACAAACAAATGCAGGTGTTTTAGAAAAGTAGAGGTGTATCGTCAATACATAGTGTCAGAACACAGAAAACTAAAGTAACGAGGCCGGAGGTGGGGCATAAAAACAAATATATTTATCATTCCAAGCCAACCTTCAGCAACGTTAAGACATACTATACTCCCAGGGGAATCAGAACGTGACTCTGCCATAGTAAATGTCTTAAAGAACTCTGTTGATTGGATTGTGGAAGAGAATATTTAATTTAGAAATGCGAAGTGACTGATTTTTTTTATCGTTCTTTGCATCCATATTTCTATGAATTCTTTCAGTTGTTATATTTTTTACTTCCAAAAATGATTTTGATAATCTTTTTCCTATGGAGTGAAAATCATATTCCATAACTCTAAAATTCTCAGGCTTTGAAGGCAGGTGTTATTTTACGTAACCATTTCTAAATGAACTTCCTGTCATGATTTAATCTTCGGTCCTGCATCGTGTGTTTGAAGGCCTCAGTGAGTGGCAACCGCAGCGTCAGAAGATGTCTGGGAACCATCAGTATTAATAAAGTGCCATCTGTTAATTATTGAACCAAATACTCAATGTCATTTTCTGTTACATCCAAATATTCCACAATCTTCTACTAAGTGATGGCCAGTTGTTGAAGTGTACGTGTTGAACGTTGACGTGGATTGAGTTTATATCATTGATGCCCTTTGTTGTGTAGAAAGGGACGTTGGAAACGTTTAATCCTAGTAGGTAGACAATTACGGCTCCCTGCAAGGGAAGAATGTTAAACTCGCATTGTCGATCAACAATTTCATGCAAGTGGTGTTTGTGGACGTTGTTGGGCCGTTCGAATAAACTCATGAGTGAAATTGTCAAACAATAAACATTGTTTACTTTCAACTTGATGATGTGTATAGTCTCTATGGCTGTGACAAGATGTTGAGGCAGGTCGTAACTCGGACGTTAAGATTTTTGTCTTTGGTAGAAACTCTTTGGTCAACACTTCTTGAGCTCTTTTGGTCGGTATCAGTCAGTAGGAACCAACTTAAAAGGCAAGATATTGATGAGCATTGTAATATCAGACAATAGATAGTAAATCTTCAGTTTCAATAAGACGTACGACGACGTTTCGACACTTAGTCGTTGCATAATGATAACTTTTATTCCAAGTAAAAATGAAAAATGTTGCCTTTGGTTGGTTATCGTCTCACACATTAATTTTTCTTAACATATTTTCTAAATGAATCAATAAAAATCATGGTTTCCGAAAACGCCTTCAAATACTTATAAACAAACTTAAAGGTTAAAATTGTCCCGGTTTTGCGTTGAAGCTCCAAACAATCAATAAGGAAGGAAACATTATTGATGTATTACTTTATTTCTTTTTACAAGAGTTAAAATTCGCAAAAAACAGTATGCATATGCGTACAGTATAGAAACCCAGTTATAGTTAATGTGCCCTTATTCCAAGAATTCAAAATTTTAAAAGATCGAAATACAGAAACACAACTCTTCAGTCTAAGTAAACCTAGCCTCAATAACACTCGCTAGAACTCCCATATTGAGACTCAGTATATCTTATAACTAGTCTTCATCTTGTCTTGGTTGCCATATATTTTGTAATTTCGGTTCTTCTGTTTGGGTTTTTGTTATTCATTGATTGATTTAAGTAAATACCCTACAAAATCGTTATCTTGTAGCAAAGAACTCATAACTACATGTATACCAATATACAAATATTCTCCAATTTTCACATAAACATAAGCTATATTTTAACTTGAGATGCATATTTGCAAAATGTCTGACATTAAAAAAAAGTTATAGTGTCCCTTGCTTCATGGGGCTCTATCAATCCATATGTCCTATGATTAATGTGTTGTTTCAGAGTGGTTACAATTTACTATTTCAATTTAGATAACCCTATCTTCCGCTCATTGTGATTGGTAGCAAGGATGATTCCTCACAAATTTGCAAAATTTAAAAACTATTCAAGCAGAAAATTATTGATGCTACACTAAAATAACATGGACGTCTTTTGGAATAACGGCAAATATGACATACTTATGGCACACCTCGAGTGGTATTGCCTATGAACATAATACGTTATGTCAATGCATTCGACCATGACCGAGATTGGAACGTTTTGAGTGGACTGTCTTTTTAACAAATTCAATCTGACATGTTTAGAAAAAAAACAATTTTTTTTCGCAAGTGTTGACATGTTTTCCCCTAAAGACATCATGTCTAGAGCACAAATGCTATGCAGATTGTTTGAAACGGGTAGGTCTTATAAGTTTAACCGCTGTTAGTCCTTCATGCACTGTACTCAAATGTGGAATCAATTTAAAATATATCATTGGCTGTATAACACCACAGTTGATCATGTTTGAGCCCTAAAGTTAATACTACCAGCATAAGCAAATCTTTAATTTGTTTGGAAACATTTAAAATAAATTACAATGAATAGGTCCCCTAACTGCAAAATAAGTTTTATTGACCGAAGAATTAATTGTGAGGTGTGTGAGGGTAGTTAAGGGGGGGGTGGGGGATTGTGCAAACGATAAGCTAATTTATGACAATGATTTTTTAAAGTGATTAGATCTGTTTGTCGATTCATTATAGTAAATGGGGAATCTGTAAGGTAATACAATAAATAAGATAAAAACAACAACACCACAGTTTTCATGTTATCGATGAATGTTTATTGTGTTGTTATGATGAAGATACACAGTTCCTGATACAAAAGACATACAAATATAAAGAAAACACTGGACATTAATATTCTCATTTGTTATTTATTATTAAATTTTTTAGAAGAAACAAGAAATTAAAATTTGTGTAAAAGAAGTAATGTTTGCTCTGTACAATAAACTTTAAAAATATACAATGTATGAAAATAGAACGATTTCATAAAAAACTAGTAAAGGTATAATACCTGTAATATTTTGATTTGTTATAAATGAATAAATGTACATGAATGAGTAAATATAACAATATATATAATTTTGATATAAATGATGTATGAGTTATGCTGATCGTCAAGTGTAGTGGTCCAATACATAACCACAATCTGGTATAATACAAAGGGTACTGTTAGGATTATAATGAAGATGTATCAATGGCAAAATATATCAAGGTCACAAATGAGTCATAAGGCTAGTGTGATCGTAAGGTCTTACTGCAGTTAACGACTTGCTAATTGTTTTTAATAAACTTCACATAAACTACATTTTTTTCGGACAAATTATTTGAAAAATATCATTTGAGAGTTTTTTATTCATGTTCATTGAAACACAAGTATTATTCACAAAATATCACTAGAATTCCACAATGTCAGGAAAAAGTTTGGAAAATCTAATGTCGTGTCTACAGAAATATCATTAAAAGATTTATTAAAAAATATTCATAGCTTGTCCACCTCAGCAATAATACTTCAGAGCGATGGTATCACAAGAGTAATCTCCCCTGACATGCAATGGCAGACAGGACAATACAGTGCCGATACAACAGGTGCTTGTCCTGGAGAGCAAGTCCTGTATCAGCTGATGAACACGGAAGTACTGTTGTATCTGAGGAAGATGTCAGTCTCTCTGCATGCACGTCGTTAACGATCATAAACTCGCCCACTCTTGTAAAAGTCATAAGCATCATTGAACTCCGGGTTCGGGTATTGGACATACCCCTGGTTTGCGAGGTAGTCTCCTCGTACAAAAGGGGACTGCATATAGTCGGGGTGGCCTGTAGACGGTGAGCGTACAGAGTGGTGGTCTCGAGTCTTCTCCTCTCTGGGACTCCTGCATAAACGGAGAAGAAATTACATTAACCTATAGAGTATATGCATAAGTAACATGATATATGTATTTGCCTTAGATTACAACATGAGGAATCATCTCTGATATTCAGGAATAACATCTAACTCACAATTGACAACAACAACAAAATTATCAGCAAAACCTATTTCTTTATTACATGTATACCATATATATATATAAATTATTTTCAAATCAAACATACCATATATACTTCCATATGTACTACAACACTTGGATACAAGATTTTAATACAAGACCTTGCATAATTACATATAGAGAGGAGAGGGAAGTAACTGACTAGCAACAATAGCATTATCATAAGGCTGGCACGCTGGCTTCTGAACTCAATTGCACAATTTTAAATCCCAATAGATGTAAAACACCAAACAAATTTGAAATGGTTCTGATTCTGTGAAAAGCCTTCTGCAAGGTACTTCTGGCACCATTAAACTCGAACCAAATTAAATTTATTCCTGAAAACAGTTATACGGAGCATTTGGTCGCATAAAGCTCTAAATAACTGCTAAATACATTCCTTATTACCTTAGGGTAAAAGAATAGGTAGACTTTTGTAACATATAAACATTTACATCGTTATGAAAATGTTAAATGTTGAAGGAGCACTCACTTGCGGCAGCAGAAGTAGCCGATGACGAGAATGGAGACAAGAAGGACGAAGATCCCAGCACACACCCCGATAATTATCCATTGTAGGTTTGACTCCACAGCTGAAACCATTACGAATATGTTAGATTCATACAAGTGAAAATTTGTAGTTTATGAACAAAACTGTTTCTTTTATTCATATTCATATTCTCTTCAATACAATTCATCACCGGAAACACTGCACAGACCCTGATAACAAGCATTGTTACGTATGCCACATTCTCTTTGGTAGTAAATCTCAGTTAATTGGGAAACAGTTCATTTGATTGACTTTACTAATGTGCACATACTCTGTCTGGTGGCGCAGTCGTCCCCGGTGTAGAACTCTGTGCACGCACAGACACCGTTCTGACAGATTCCGTCGTTCTTGCAATAGTCGTTGTTTATGGCACATGGAGCTGCAACAAATCATACCTCTTGAATCAAAATATCAACAGCATGTTTTACAATCTACTTTATATTCTATTAGTGTGTTGTTCTTGAGGACCTTAAGCTGTAATCAAAGAAAATAGGTCATATATAAACACAAATGTATTGATTAGGGACTTCATGGTTGAATAACACCACAGGATTTTGAGAACAAGTCTTCATATGCAGTATGTGTAATATTTTTTCTCAACTCGGTCAGTACTAACTATTCACTATAACTAGTCAACAAACCACTAACCAAGCAGTACCAGACAAAACGGTAATGGCCTTCATCTTTGATTCACACCTAGGTTTTGCTGTATACCAGTGAGGTAACGACTTCATCTTTGATTCACACCTAGAGCTTGCATATATAGAAGTTTGTGCAAAGACGCTGTTATAAACTTGACTTACTGGGTTACTATAACATTCCCTATATATACAGAACGTCATATGTGTGCATTTGGGTCATTTGTATTAAACGAGTTCAATACAAACGACCCAAATGCAAACGTATGATGTTCTGTATACTACTCTGTGTTACTATATACTCCTTTTAAACCTTTTTACAAGTAGTTAATTTCCTAAAAATTATCAAAAATTATCTGAGAAGACGTACTGCGCATTTATACATAATTCGAACAAGGCCATGACCCAGATCACGCTCGACTGATGATTTGATACCTCAATTATCTTTTTATTTTCTCATTACTCTGCGTACTTAAACGAAAAAGAAATTTTTTTCAAGTGTGAAAACAAAATGACGTGATAAAAGTAATTCCATAGCCATTATTTATTCAGTCCTGAATGTGAAAAACAAACTGTAGCGTACCGAGCAACGGGCTTCATTCAAACGACGTCACCATGGAAATGACGTCATAAACGTTGTCGGCTATGACGTCATGATAATGAGTATCGCTAGCATTGCTCTCGGAATGTGGTTCAGGATTTCCTTTTTCAAACTGTTTTGCGGTTTCTTTACTAATGATAACTCTAGTTTCGCACTATTTTATTCTTCAATGTCATATCAAAAAGTAGATTTTTACCAATCCATTGAGATACATTAATTTTGATGTTTTAAATAGAAAAATGATTGTTACTTGCGGAAAATTCCGATAATTGCCGAAGCTTAAAAAAATAGAACCGGCAGGCGTGCAATACGGATTCTGGAGTGCAATGCAGAATTTGAAGACGTATTCCGTATTTCACCCTTGTATTACTATAATAAGATTACATGAGTATAATAAATGAGCAGACCACTTACCCAAGCACTCAGCGGAGGCTGATGTCCCAGTGGTCCTGGTACTGTAGCTGTCGGGGCAGTCGGTGCAGGATGTCTGCCCAGTCTGGTCCTGGTACTGGTTCATAGGGCATGTCTGACAGACGTCTGCTGTGGTGTTGTGGAACTCTCCCTTCTGACAGACCACTGCAAGGAATGTCATGTCTTAAAGTTTCCACAAACGCTTCTTGCTTATTTTGATCAAGGGCAATCATATCAGGGTTCATATTGATGATGTTAGGGCACAATATAAAGAGGGAGTTTGTTCCTTAAAGATATTATGAATATAGATATGAATCCAAATATGATTGCCCTCTAAGATGATAAACAATCTTTGAAATATTGACATTTTGTCTTAAATGCCATATGTTTTTTACACTCATTAAATATCTCTCTATACATGCATCAGTTAATGATCAATATTTTTGAATCACCGAAACCTCAGAAGTGCCGTGCCACCAAGGAAACTCTAAGATTACTGCAAATGAGTCTTATTCAAGATTTGTGTTCAGCATGGCAAATATTTTACTATTGAAGAATGATGAATAAGATATCACCTTCTGTTTCTTAGGTATCAAAAAAATAAACTCTTATGAATAAACTAAAAGAAATTCTGATTTATTCAACTCATGCTGATATATTTGACATCTGAAGACATTTGGTATGGACATTCATATAAATCAAGACTTGAGCTTGCACTCACCACATTGGTCTGTGGAATCTTTGACGGCGCCTCCCAGACACACCACGTTTGTTGTTCCACTCTCTAGTGTTGGGTCGGTGATCCCAGCTGCGGTCTGAAATATCAACACAAAATATCACAACGAGACTAATGGAAATAAAGATAAATCAGATCATGAATACATTAGCATGTCAATAAACTATGTTATGGTTCATACAGCCAAAACAGAATAAAATTCCAGTACTTTTCAAGGACATCTTTCCATTTTTCAAGTACATATATTCGCAAGTAAAGTGACAAAACTTTTGGTTTCGTTGTCACCATTTTCCAAAGTGCTGCATTGCGACATTGAAATTTTCCGATTGCAATCAATCGTGAGAACCGGAAATTACTGATTGTGTTGGAATGATTGGAAGCCCACAGACTGGTTTCATTACATACTGTTCTCTATCCATTTTTGCAGTTAACAATGATACTTCCATGTTTTAGATCTTGATCGATGTCACAGTAAATTCTAGTACATTTTTGAAAATTTCAAGGACATTTCCACGAAATTCCAGTACTTTTTCAGGACATTTTGTAAGCATTGTAAATTCAAGTACTTTTCAAGTATCAAAACAAAATTCAAGTACTTTTCCAGGCCCGTGCGAACCATGTATGTTGTTTTCCTCCTCAACATTTACTTTGTAATAATGTGTAACTAGAGGTCATGTTAAGTATAAATTCAAGGAGATGTTTACCAAGCCATCCTTCACACCATCCAAGTCTGACAGAGCTTGTTTCACGAGCGATTCACCATCACGAGATCTGGAGCTCTGAGTGTCGGCTATTCTTTGGCTGGAAGAAAAAACTCAACTTTACTGGACAAACCAAAATACATACGGTCTACAACGTCACAATTCCAACATCCAACAACGTCACAATTCCAACATCCAACATCTCAAATATAACACTTGGTAACAGTAGCATTAATGTATTTACACACATTTATTTGCATACATTTAAATATGTATAAATATAAAATCATATGAAATGCTGACTGACCCATCTCACACAGCAGAAAAGATATTAAAAAGTTGTAACTTAACAAAGGTAATGATGACACACTCACTCGAGG
Source organism: Steromphala cineraria (assembly GCA_916613615.1). NCBI lineage: Eukaryota > Metazoa > Mollusca > Gastropoda > Trochida > Trochidae > Steromphala > Steromphala cineraria. Next base: position 79,646,651 of record OU744721.1, read on the forward strand.
TCAGTGACACTGATATCAAATTCGCTCCGTGTCGCCCGTTTTCTTCTACGCTTGCCGATGTTCTGGCACAGTCTAGCAAAGTTAAAGCTAAGGTTTGAGCAGGATGCCCCCCTACACAGCCCAGGAAATCGTTTGGCCTTGTTCTTAATGCGGGCAGTGTAGATGTTGGTAATGGTGAAGATCACAAGGTTTCTATTTCCGCAGTCGGTAACAACGGTAGCAACGAAGAACACACGGTGGCGAGCCAGTTGTCCAGCGGAAGGGGTTGGAGCTGTAAGGTGTGAGAAAAAGGTGCATTTGTATTCAACTTCAGATTTGAGATCTACAAATATATAAAAACAATAGTTTACCATTTGTAAATAAGAAAGTGCATTTTAAGACCTTCTGAGACTGCACTCATTGACATAGTTCAACTCAACGAAAGATTGTTCGACTACCAACCGATGATGCAGCCCAAAGCGCCTTCTATAACAGTAGACATCCCATCAGGGCAGTTGTAGCAGAAGTCGTCCAAGGTCTTGTCACGGATCTTCCCGATTTTGCACTTAATACATTTCTGTTCTATTGGGTCGTACTCCTTGCCCTCTGCACAGTCAACTTGAAATGAAGTAATAAACAATTAACCAATAATCCTACAGCCATTCTGAGATGTGGCATGACACTGAAACATAGCATTATTCTTGTATATGACATTATTATCTTAATGAAACATAATTTAATCTGACCATAATGAAGGTTTGTTAAACTTAAACGAGAGAATTCCTCAGAAGCAGTAAGGCAATTTTATAAATTTAAATACTGAATACAATGTATGTACAATATACAACCCAGTATCAGAAGAAGTGTGATTCTAATAATTGCCCAAAGGAAGTGATTGTGTGCTCACGTATACAACTGGCATTGCTGGTAGCGGTGGTTACAGTGAGTAAGGTGGTGTATCCATCAATGCACTCCTCGCACGATGTCTGCGACTTCAGGGGCTGGTAGCGGCCCTGTCCGCACTCCTGACATCCGATTTCACTCTGTCGGTAATAACCCGCCTCGCAGTCGGCTGAAGTTCATAAAAACAAGATGCTCTATCTAAAATCCCATTGTCAGGAGACTACAACAAATGTTTTCTTGATGATAAAGGAAATGTTATTTGCACTTCTTTAATGTAATAGTGTGAGGTTGAGTGTAGAGATTGCATAATGGACTTAGCTCTTCTTATTCATCAAACCATTTTCTAAATGGAGCAATGCTTGACATTAAAGCTGATTTGGATTTCAGATGAGAAACAATTCTCAAAAATCAAATGTACTAAACAAAATTTGTTAGGAATAAGTTTATTATCTACAATGATAAAAATACGCAACATCAACCCACGAAAGAGTGCCCCATGTTAAATACTGACACGGGGCACTCTTTCGTGGGTTGATGTTGCGTATTTTTATTATTGTAGATAATAAACTTATTCCTAACAAATTCTGTTTAGTACATTTGATTTTTGAGAATTATTTTTCAGAGACCTGTAAACAGTCATTTTGAAAGTATGTTCCTCTAGGACTGCAGTAAATATTTTTTAGGGATTAACACAACCTATTGATAACCATTTGAATAGCTGCAATATCAAATTCTTTAGGCTCATTTGTTAGATTTGATTAAAAAATCATTGTTGAGAATTTATTCACAAGGAATGAACATTAGTGAACCTCAATTGGCCCTGACTGTGGAGCCAGGGACGCTCTGAGACCTGTTTCTTAAATTTGATTAAACAATCATTTCTGACAATTATTTTGCACAGTACGACTATTAGTCTGGTTTACAGTTTGCCCCCTTGGATGCTTACCTGACTGAAGAGGTGGTTAAAGAGACTATTAGAGTAATTTTGGTGGAAACAAACTTCAAGTACTTCCCTGTTTATATTCTTACATATGATTATCACATGATTATTTCACACTTAGTTTCGTATATGTTAGTGTGGGTAGCATTTTAGTTGTTCTAGATAAAAACATTTTGACAAAGACTAGAATGCATCATTGAGAGTGTACCCCTAGGGGTGGCCACATCAGTGTGAATATTCGTCGACCCTTGAGTCGCTCACCTAGGTTAAATTTGGCCCTGGGAGTCAGCTTACTACTCTCTGATGCCCTTTTCTTATATTCAATTAAATGATCCTTTTTGATAATTATTTTTCAGAGAATGAATGTTCATCTCATTGAGAGTGTGCCCCTGGGGGTGTCCATATCATTATATATTTCAGTCTACCTTTGGAATGCTCACCTAGGTAACAGTTGGCCCTGACTGTGGTTGCGACTATCTACTGTCTGATGCCTCTTTCTTATATTCAATAGAATAAATAGAGGATATCTGTCTTTTCTTGACTAATACCATGTTTATCTCATCAAGTCAGGTAGAAAGTTTATATTTTCACTCGTAACTTTTCTATCTCACGAGATGAGATAAACATGGTATTTGTCAAGAATTGACAGATATTCTATTCATTATATGTAGAAATCCTTCTAATTACGTCAAAAAAGGCCAGACTCATGTTGAGCGGTCGCTTGGAAGAGACCGTCACCGCGGTAACAGTGTGACGTCATATGAGAATTCATGACGTCAGACCATTGTTACATGACGTCAAACTCTTGAACTTGACGTTACTCGAGTGGTGATAAAGTTTATCACCACTCAGTAGAGTGACGATAAAGGTTATCGCCGCTGTAGCCAGATAGAGGGTTTATTTCACTGATAGAACAGAGTATTTCACCCTCAATCATATAATAATCATTTATATCAATATGAGTTCTCACCAAGGTTACAGTTTGCCCTGACTGTGGAGCCGGTGGAGGAAGTCGTGGTGCCCGGGGGACAGGTGGCACATTCCTGGGTGATGGTGCCCGAGTCGGGCTGGTACGTGCCCAGGGCACAGTCCTGACACGTCCTGGCAGTCACATTAAGGTACTTGCCAGATGCACACTCCGCTGCAACCCGTGTAAAGTGCAGATGTCAGAAGGACATACAGTATTATTTCATTTAAATGTCACATGATATGTTATCATATCACATGCATATGGGCCTGAGACCTCACATGCAAATAGACATCTTTGACTTTGATATGTTATCATCATAGCATAAACAAATTAGTGCCCAAAATAAATGCTACCAACCAAATGGCAAGATGATTAAGTAAATTGGATATTAATACACCTCAAACATTCTATAATGAAATGTTCTTCATCATTGACGTATCTATGAATTAATGTGAAGTGAATACCATTATATCGACAACTTCATTTTATAACTTGTCTTCCATATTTTATCACCTAAATCTTTAATGTGAAACATTATGTCCCAAAAACATTTTAAACTTGTGATTTAGGCACCTGTATTTGAAACAACTGAAAATCAAAAGACCAGAAGAATTGAATTGTCCATACTTCACAAGATATGTGCTTATCAAATATATCAAAAACTATTCAGAGAAGATATCACATGCAAGTATTAATAGAACTTCAACCTGTTTCCTCCAATTAAGGAATATCAATGTTGGCCAATCATCAAAAACTGAGAGCAAAAAATTGGATCCAAAAGAACTAAACATATGATATTGTACTGTACCGGGAATCCTCGTATTTAAGCCCTGGGCTTAATTTCGAATTTAACCCATTTCATAACAGAAATATATTTTCTGAAATTAAGCCTTGGGCGTAATTTCGAAGAGAACAACTTTTCTTCTTTTTAATTTTGATATAACGAATTCAGGTGTGGCAAATTAGAAGTTAAGAGTTTATTTGTTAATGATTCCACATATGAAACGCTGCAAAAGCAGATAAAAAAATCAATTTCCTTTTTAAATGAGTTGAAACAAAACGATTTTATTCTTATCAGCTCCTGATTGCGTATGTCAAATTTATCAAAACGTTCATGTTTTGTGTCTTAAATGACACTTGCATTCAGAGACCAAGCCTTTTCTACGTCTGAAACCCTGTTACACCGATATCGTAGCCAAATACAGATCGAGTGATACCATTGAAAGCCATTGTTTTTAACATTTTGAAGGAAGAAATGTTATATCAAATTTAAGCCCATGGGCTTAAATTTGAAACCTGAACTCGTTAATAAGCCCATGGGCTTAATAAAGGCAGGGCTTAAATACGAGGATTCCCGGTATGAATCTAAAGAAGTTGTTTTAAGATGAAGAGAGACTTACGCATGCAGTCGGTAGCGCTATCGGAGCCAGCTGCAAGAGTGTTGAAGTTGTTATCACATGAGATACACCCGGTCTTTCCGCTGTCCGGTTGGTATGTGCCTTGACCACATTCCCTACATGCTGTTCGGTCACTATCTGGTCTGAACTGACCTTTCGGACATTGTCCTAGAATAAAAAGGGGCACAGATTTAGTTATGTTGGCTTGGGAGGGAAACAGTCCTGCATTGACTTACTGAGGAGCAACTAAAACTTTCCTTATTCAGCCCAATTATGTATGCAGTTGCATCCCAGAAGTAGGCTCACCTTCTGGTGAAATGAATTACAATCAAATAATGATGTTGTTCCATGACAATAAATAACGGAGAAACCAATAATTTTTATAAGTTTGTGTTTTTTACTTCACAAGTTAAAATTATATGGACAACATTACAATATGTTTCTTAATAAATAAATATAGAAAATTATATTTCAAAATTAAGGGAATACAAATTTGAAATCTAACCCATTATGACCCTGCCAAAGATTTGTATGTGTAAAGGAAAATGCAAATACAGACAAGACTGATATCAAAGTATGTCTTCAGTGCAATGTTCAGGATTTGATTCTCATTGGTAAAAATTTGTTTTTATCATATCTGTGTATGATGCACTCTGTCACAAGACCCTAATATAAGATCAAAGCCCTAATAAATCTGTAATAGGACAAGACAGATTGATTTCTGAGAATGAAGAAATTTCAGTCTAAATTTCAATATATATTATCAAGCCATGGACAATTTGGATTAAAGAGTCATTCTGTTATTTTGATAATACATTGTTTTGCTTGTAAATGTTTCCAAAATTACATTTGACTGATTGACGGATGTCATTGTCTGGTTTTGACCATAATCAAGACTTTAAACTTTCAAATTATAACTATACAGCATCAATTAGTTTTAAAATGATATTTTTTTTGCAACAGTTGATACTTTTCGATCAAACAACACTTTTCATATACTTCATCATATGAAACCGGAAACAACTTTCTGAGTGGCTCTTCAAATGGCCAAACTTCAATTTCAGAGTCTTATTATGACTACATAAAGGCTTCTAAAGAAGAGCAGGAGATGAACTCACTGAAGCAAAGAGACTCCCTGTCAGAACCGTCGCCCGCGGTGGTGAAACCGTCAGTACAGTCCTCACACGATGTGCTTCCCGAGTTGGGCTGGTACTTGCCCTTCTCACACTGGGTGCACACGGTCCGGGCACTGCGGTACGCCCCGGGGGAACACGTGACTGTGGAGAGATTCACACGGAGGTGTTACAGCCGGGCTTAAGCACACATTATCTTACAGTATTACATTACAATGTAAATTATTCAAAGGAAGGTGATCAAACTTTCTGTTAATATCATCTGCACCAAATCGAGATAAACAAGTTGTACTTTTATGTATTTATCATCCAAAAATGAGATATCATGATCAAGTAGTATGTAGAAGTAATATCTTCATACATTTGACATATCTATCAACCAAATCATCTCTTTATGCTTTACATTCATCATTCAATGATTTCACAGAAGACAATGCTACAACGGTCATCAGTAGATGACAAAACAACAATGGCTATGACCCCTGTTCTCAGAAAACCTATTTTTTTCTAAATACTTTGATACTTTCATCCTCTCCTGAAATAAAAAATAAGCCCTGGTTTAACCCAAACTAACCTTTGCAATTCTTAGATATTGATTACTCATTTTGTGTTAGAAGTTAGAAAGTACATGGGTGGGTTTGCATTTACTCACTGAGACAGTCGTTCACGGAGATAGAGCCTTCTGAGTCAGTGTTGTACCCTTCATCGCACGTCTCACAGCCGTCAGCACCCTCCATAGACTGGTACAAGCCCCGGGCACAGCTGGAACACTCGTTGCTCTCCGTCCGGTACTGACCGGGTGGGCACACCGCTACAACATAGCACAGGGACCGATATAGACACACAAGTAGACTCAGATCAAACTCAACTATTTAATGTAATTAAATGTAATTGTGTTTAATTTTTCAGGTTTTTGAGTTCACATGTATCGCTTTTTTTCACATGTACTACTCTAATTCATATTTAATACTTCAATTCACATGTACTACGTCTTCTCTTATGCACATATAATACTTCTATTCACATGTACTACTTCTACTCTTATGTATGTGTAATTCTTCTCATCACATGTACTTCTTATACTCTTATTCATGTTTAATACTTCTATTCACATGTACAACTTCTATTCACATGTGCTACTCTTATTCATGTGAACTAATTCTATTCAGTAGTACTTTTCTTATACACATGTACTAATTCTACTCTTATGCACATGTAGTACCTCTATTGACATGTACTATTCTTATTCATGTGTAGTACTTCAATTCACATGTACAACTTATTTTCACATGTATTACTCCTATTCATGTGCACAACCTAAATTCTCTACTATTGGATAACTATGGCTACTTGCACCTACCCAGGGTGCACTCGGCGTCACTGGTGGATCCCTCTCCCGCTGTTGTTTTGTCGGGGGAGCACTTTGTACAGTTCTGAGCCCCAAGATCGTTCTTGAAGTAACCAACAGGGCACGGTGTACACATCTCTGTCTCGAATGCGTAAAATCCGGGCTCGCAATGCACTGAAGTACACAGAATTGTTGATATTTTGAACAAATGAACAAGTGAAAAGAATAGGGTGCATCTAGTTGGTGTCATGCTAATATCAACAACAATTTTGCAGTAATGAGATACTAAGTTATAGACTTTAATTCAAACAGTTACTCTCAGAGTCAGTCCCACTGAGCAAAGTGAAGGAAGGAAGTCAGTATATATCAAACCAGAGCTTGACTGTTGCACTTATCACACTCACTTCTAAAACTTATAAATATACCAAGATGCAATATGTCTAGACATAAACAAGAATGAGGGTATGGAGTTCTGGAGATATCTGGCAACTTACACTTGCTGCAGCCATCCTTGCTTGCAGTCCCCTTCTCCTCCGTGGTATAGTTCTTGGGACAGGTAACACACTCCGTGTTTCCCCGGGCTTCCTTGTAGAAGCCTACCTCACACTGGCTGCAGGAGCCCGTCCCCGAGGTAAAACCATTGCCTTTGTCGCAGTATGCTGAAACATCAATTAGCATTGGTCACTTCATGAAGAAATGAAACACAAATGCCGCACAAAGGTAATGGAAGATGATGAATGAAAACATGATCAAATCATCTGAAGTTTTTCTTTTATTCCAATCTTTATATTCGTTTCTAATCTTTTGTTTAGCCTTAGTGCAATGCTAAAAGATGGCACTAAGGTTAATCTTAGTGTTAAGTCATTTCACGCAGCAGCCCCCCGAGGTATGTTAAATATTTGTATGTCCTATTTGGTCAAGATTAAGATGGCATCTAGTGACAAATACTCATTTTGTGATGACAGTGTTGAAACTCTTGTACATTTGTCCTTGGAGTGTAGTATTGGTCAAGGTTTTTGGAAATCACTTACAGAAGTATTGCTTGAAAAATGTTCTGATGTTTGTAACTTGGCTTTTACATCATAGCTTGTTATCTTCGGATGTAAAAAAAGGTTTATCTCTGATGACGTCTTTGATCTCATATTTATTACTTGCTAAATTCCATCTTTATAAATGTAAACTTAATGCTTCCACTCCAAATATGAAATATTTTAATAGCATATTGATTGAGAGATTCAATATTGAAAAGACAAGATATTTTTGTAAAAGCCAAAACATTAAATTCTATCAAAAATGGATGATGTATCATGGTCTTGTAGACCAGTAACAATTTGTAGTTTATCCTTTATCTGTTGAATATCCTTCCTACAGCTTATTTGTATATGCTATTATTATTCATGAGTTTAATTTTGAAGCATCTCAGTATGCTTTTGTCATTTGTCCATCCTCTCTGTGCATAATGTGTGAAAGTGTAAGTGAGTAAACAAACTGAACTTGTCTTGTGTAAAAAAACAACAACTCAGAAATGACTTCAGTTTCAATAGTAAATTGGTTCATGCTACCCTGGGCATGTTCTCCTTTTTGATAAAGGGCACTTCTGAAATAAAAAATTTAATTAAAACAAGATGTGTTTGTGAAACACGAATGCCCCCCGGATGCATCCTGCTCGCTGTGTCAAGGTCAAGGTCACAAGGTCAAATGTCATGGTGTCATCTGAAAGGTCTCATTACAATATTAAGGGATCCATATGTCAAGTATCAAAGACCTAGCTCTGACCAATCAAAAGTTATGACCAAGGTTAAAGTTTTTGTGGACAAACGGACAGACGGACAGGTGAAAAACAATATACCCCGGGAATCTCCGGCTCCGATTCGGGGGCATAAAAATAATAATATTAATATGATTTGAGGTAAGGTATTGTGAAAGAAACTGTGTGGCTACTTACTGAGTGTACAGGAGGTCCTAGCATCGTCTGATGTTTTATCTCCTGTGCAGGGTTCACAGATCGAGTAGCCCACTGCGTTCTTGAAGGTGTCCGCAGGACATTGGGAACACGTCCCGGCTTGACCCTGCATCCCCGGGGGGCAGGACACTGAAACACACACTAGCCTTTCAAACCCCTTCATTCCATTTGAGGTCAACAATAATTGCTCAAAGGGTTTCCCTTTAAAATTTCCAAGCATTGGTATTCCCCAAATATGAATTAATATACCTTCTATTCATATAAAGTCAAACATTGCAAATCATTTTTAAGATATGAAATTGATGTTCAATGGTGTTGAAAAAGACTCGCTATTAGATAACATTTTTAAATAGTTAATAACAAACATGGTTATGATATGAAAAAATTAATAATATAAGAAATGGTAAAAGCATGCCTTCATAATTGACAAAATGGGATTTAAATGCCAAGATGATATACTTATAAGTTTCAAAGAAAAGGACATGACAATCTTAAGCAGATAGACAGACAGACAGACATGTTTATTCAGTATAAAAGGCTCGGTGGGCCAAAGTACAGTTGAATTTACATTTATCGTTGTTGGTCACGTGACTTTAAAGATTTGACATGAGATGTCATATTGTACATTAATTGTTTCACATAAGTTGCAACAAAATAAATAACTTCAGGATTAGTTGAATTTAGCAGATTGCACATCGTTTGTGGATTGGCATTAACACATTTCAAAAATTTATATCTACATTGAGAGAAGGCTTTACAAAATAAAAAAATATGGGCTTCATCCTCTGTTTCGCCCGAGGAGCAGTATGAACATGTTAAATGGTTTAAGTATGATGATCCTTTCTAAAGGATTGTATCTTAAGGGAATGAAGAGAAATTCTAAATTTACATACACTTCTTACAAGAGACTTATTATTGAGGGCACTTATGTATTTTTCTGGCCCAAATATTGATTTGCATTGGGGAAAATGAGTTAAAAAAGTGGATGCATCAAGTGATTCATACCACCTTTGTATAAAGATATATTTTAAACATTGCTTAAACATTGCCAGAAATAGATGTTTATCACCAACATCCTGATTAATCCAGACATAGGAAAATCCACTGACAAACAACATATTTCTTACACCAGCAGCCTATGAATGCTTTCCGCGATTGTCTAAAGCTAGTAACATTTGATAAGATTGATATGGTAGTCTATACTCTGCCATTCTTAAAATTTAATCCAAAATTTAATAACTCTTAACAATCTGAAGCAAAGTATATGGTCAATTGAATTGAAAATAGTATTCTTACAGATTTCTGATGAAAAAAAATGCAAATTCTTATTGACAAAACTTGATACTAAGTGGAAAGACAATTGAGTTCAAGCTCCTTCAAAACAACTGGAAACTAATGCTATATTTTCATAGCAAGAATATAAACGAGGGCCCAGCAAGACACCCAAAATGATGTGATGAGCCTTAAGGATTGTAAGGGTCTCGCAGATAACAAATACCCTATAAAGGTGACAAGGATTGTAAGGGTCTCGCAGATAACAAATACCCTATAAAGCTGACAAGGATTGTAAGAGTCTCGCAGATAACAAATACCCTATAAAGCTGACAAGGATTGTAAAGGTCTCACAGATAACAAATACCCTATAAAGCTGACAAGGATTGTAAGGGTCTCACAGATAACAAATACCCTATAAAGCTGACAAGGATTGTAAGGGTCTCGCAGATAACAAATACCCTATAAAGCTGACAAGGATTGTAAGAGTCTCGCAGATAACAAATACCCTATAAAGCTGACAAGGATTGTAAGGGTCTCGCAGATAACAAATACCCTATAAAGCTGACAAGGATTGTAAGAGTCTCGCAGATAACAAATACCCTATAAAGCTGACAAGGATTGTAAGGGTCTCGCAGATAACAAATACCCTATAAAGCTGACAAGGATTGTAAAGGTCTCACAGATAACAAATACCCTATAAAGCTGACAAGGATTGTAAGGGTCTCACAGATAACAAATACCCTATTAAGCTGACAGGGATTGTAAGGGTCTCGCAGATAACAAACACCCTATAAAGCTGACAAGGATTGTAAGGGTCTCGCAGAAAAACAAATACCATATAAAGCTGACAGGGATTGTAAGGGTCTCACAGATAACAAATACCCTATAAAGCTGACAAGGATTGTAAGGGTCTAGCAGATAACAAATACCCTATAAAGCTGACAGGGATTGTAAGGGTCTCACAGATAACAAATACCCTATAAAGCTGACAAGGATTGTAAGGGTGTCACAGATAACAAATACCCTATAAAGCTGACAAGGGTTGTAAGGGTCTCACAGATAACAAATACCCTATAAAGCTGACAAGGATTGTAAGGGTCTCACAGATAACAAATACCCTATAAAGCTGACAAGGATTGTAAGGGTCTCACAGATAACAAATACCCTATATAGCTGACAGGGAATGTAAGGGTCTCGCAGATAACAAATACCCTATATAGCTGACAGGGAATGTAAGGGTCTCACAGATAACAAATACCCTATATAGCTGACAGGGAATGTAAGGGTCTCACAGATAACAAATACCCTATAAAGCTGACAAGGGTTGTAAGGGTCTCACAGATAACAAATACCCTATAAAGCTGACAAGGGTTGTAAGGGTCTCACAGATAACAAATACCCTATAAAGCTGACTGTGTACAAGCTAGAGTGTTCACCTGTACAGTCTTCCTCCGAGGTTGCCGTGGCGATGGAGGTGTTGAGGTTCAGTCCACATTCAATGCACTCAGCAGAGGCCCGCTCAGGTTGATAGTTGCCATATCCACACACATCACAGCCTGTGCCTTGGATCTTGTATCCAGCCTCACAGTTTCCTTCACACAGCGAAAAGGTTTTCTTAATATTAAACTAATTTCAAATTGACATGGGTCATTATTTTCTGTATAAATATTTGTCAAAGCTTCAGTCTGATTCATATACACACATAATTCTGTTACATTGTATCATTTGAATAAATCATTCCATAGGTGTGTCAAATATTTTCAAAGAAACTGGTAGGTATAACTACTAGGTGATTTAACTAGTCCAAAGAAAGTCAAATTAATAAAGCTTACTGAGGGTGCATTTGTCCTGTGAATTGCTGCCGGTGGTTGGAGTGGTGTAGAGCTGGTCGCTACACTCTGTGCATGGCAGGAAGCGGTTTAGCGGTGAACCATCATTCCATGTACCTTGCGGACAGAGCTCACAGTCAGGGTCGCTGACCTGCTGGCCTTCCAGGCAAAATGCTGCACAACCAAGGTTAGATATTAGTATCATAGAATCTATATATCTCAATAATATACCGAAACTGCCCATTTATACCCTCTATCTAATTATTGTTACATTTTAAACTGATCTATACAACAACCATATGATCTAAAAATACTCATTAAATAAATCTTGAGCCTAGATTTGAAACAGAGGAATGCGGTTAATCAAAGGTATATCAACATATCAACATATCAATATATCAACATATCAATATATCCACATATCAACATATCAACATATCAATATATCCACATATCAACATATCAACATATCAATATATCAACATATCCAACATATCAACATATCAATATATCCACATATCAACATATCAATATATCCACATATCAACATATCAACATATCAATATATCCACATATCAACATATCAACATATCAACATATCAACATATCAACATATCAATATATCCACATATCAACATATCCACATATCAACATATCAACATATCAATATATCAACATATCAATATATCAACATATCAACATATCAACATATCAATATATCCACACATCAACATATCAACATATCGACATATCAACATATCAATATATCAACATATCCACATATCAACATATCAACATATCAACATATCAATATATCAACATATCAATATATCAACATATCAACATATCAATAAATCAACATATCAATATATCAACATATCAACATATCAACATATCCACATATCAACATATCCACATATCAACATATCAACATATCAACATATCAACATATCAATATATCAACATATCAATATATCAACATATCCACATATCAACATATCAACATATCAACATATCAACATATCAACATATCAACATATCAACATATCAACATATCAACATATCAACATATCCACATATCAACATATCAACATATCAACATATCAACATATCCAACACAAGTTGTAACCTGTTTAACTCAGAGTACTTACGAAGACATTGTGTTTCTTCCGTAGATTTTGTCTGCTTTGTACCCTTCTTGAGGCCACATGGCGTGCACACTGTAGTGGACTTGGGCAGCTCCTCAGGCTGATATGTGTCTACTTCACAGTCTTTACATCCTTGGTTGCCGGACGTGAGAACCTGGCCAGCAGCGCAGATCTCTGTGACAGGCGACATACACAGTAGAGTTAAGAAGTCTGTGTATTGAGCGGACATGCAAGCAGTGCCAAATATTTCTTGTTACAGAAAACATTTACATCAGTTAAAAGGCATCACTGCATCGGAAGCTGTTTGTTTGAAAAGTCGACATACGCAGCCTACATCCAGAAGGTAATGTATTTGACGGGTTCAAAAAGTATGACTAACTGAATGACTATTAAAAAGATTTCAGTAGGCAATTTTGGCATAGTCTCTTGCACGGATATATACATTTATAGTGAAGCCTAAGGTTGTGTCCCATATCTCAGGATATGTGGGAAATATACGTCAAATGTGAAAACAGCCTATTTAAATTTCGTGAAATCATATATTGCCTTAGATGTACAATGCATTCTTGGAATCATTCCTTTACATAAACAATTATTACCCAAGGAAAAAAAGGGCCTTAAAAACCTCAAATATGGTGTTCCTTTGAATTTTAATTCGCTACTAAAAATGAAAGATTGTTTAATGAACTCTTTAAACATATTTCTGTATTGAAATATTGTATAAAAACTCACTGATGTTGCATTGAGCAGAGTTTGTGGCTCCCTCATCATCTGTGGTCTTCCCAGAGGTACAGGGCTGGCAAGGTACAAAGCGGAATCCACCAATGTTTGCACGGAATTTGCCCCGTGGACACATCCGGCACGTCTCATCCTCTTCCGATAGTACTTCATGGCCGTCAGGGCAATAGACTGACAAGAGATTGGTCAATAGTGAAGCTTCATGATTATGTATCTTCATCATCATTATTGAGGACATGATGTCATTACCATCAAGGAGTGAGCGAGTTTGGATTAAATGTGTAGTCAGCAATATCTTAATAGCTTTTTAACATGTGTAACATAAAAAAACGAATCGATCGTGAAATTATATATGATATTTACTCCATGATATCATAGGGTTAATTTAATATTAGTGATGGTGTAACAGGTTTGTGATTTCAAATCTCAAGGCAGATTAAACCAAGACACATCTCAAAAACACTTATCCTTAATAATGGTGTGAATGATGAACGAAAAATAATGACTACTCAAATGGAACTGTGTTAAGATTGTCTTTGATAACTGATACAGGCAATGAAAACATACTTACACATTATTGAGTAGATAAAAACACATATTGCCGCTATTGTATCCTTTAATTTCCCTTTAAACAAATTGAATACGTTGAATTTATAATTTTAGTACCTTTGGTACATAGGCTGTTATAAGACCTATAATTACAAAACCCTTTGGGGGGAGCGCTTATTGGAGAAGAGCGCTTATTACATTGAATATGGTATCTTGAAAACACTCCATGAGACTATATTATTTCCACAAGACATGTGTTGCAGTGTCTTTAAACTGAACTGAACATACATTTGCAGTCTGTGGTTCCGTTGATGGAGCCCTCAGACTCGGTGGTGTAGCTGATGCCGCAACTCTCGCAGGTTGTCTGCAGGTCCTCGGGCTGGTACTGGCCAATAGGACACGACTCACACGTGTTATCCTCAACCTTCCGCCTCGTCCCTGCATAGCACACTCCTGCAAGCAATTTGAGAGTTCAAAGTATATCTTTATATGAATATCAGTGTATAAAAAAAAGATTTTAAAGTGACCAGTCAAAAAATGGTCTCTTCTAAATACAGCTATAGTATTTATAACTGAGGAATCTCCAAAAGTGAAATTTTCTAAATATCAATGGTAAAACTGAAAAAGAATCCTCAATAACTTACCAGCCTATACTAAAAGAAACCAGGTTCTTGGCTGGCACACTATGATATAAATATCATATCATATTTTCAACATTCACTCATTACCAAATACCAAGTATAAAAAAATCGTTGACCACAAAACATAAGAACCTAGGTTGTAATTGACACGCTGTCAAAAAATCTCTGTTGAGGACCAAACCACTTTATGTATTTGAATAAAAACTGATATTGTAATAGTTTGTGCAAATTTCATGGGTGGATGAATTGATTACAGAAGAGAACGTTCTAGATGAATATCCATTAGCATGAGAAAAAATCATGGATTTCCAAGAAGTTTTTATTTGGTATTTCTGATGTAAATTGAAAACTTAAGGGAAGTTACAGAAAGATTGATAAAAAACATTAATGGAGAAGTTGCTTTCACAAGTGAGGAACCTAATTTCAGGGACATACCATCGGAGCATATTCAAATCTTGAGTTTGATCAAGTGCTAGCTTCAAGTTCATGGGTTTGGTTGTGAGATGATGTGTGAATACTATTTGCAGGTTGGAATGTGTGTCAATACCATCATGACGGAAGGGGTCAATCTCCTTCCTACGTGTCAATACCATCATGACGGAAGGGGTCAATCTCCTTCCTACGTGTCAATACCATCATGACGGAAGGGGTCAATCTCCTTCCCACGTGTCAATACCATCACTACAGAAGGGGTCAATCTCCTTTCCACGTGTCAATACCATCATGACAGAAGGGGTCAATCTCCTTCCCACGTGTCAATACCATCATGACGGAAGGGGTCAATCTCCTTCCTACGTGTCAATACCATCATGACGGAAGGGGTCAATCTCCTTCCCACGTGTCAATACCATCACTACAGAAGGGGTCAATCTCCTTCCCACTTGTCAATACCATCATGACAGAAGGGGTCAATCTCCTTCCCATGTGTAAATACCATCATGATGGAAGGGGTCAATCTCCTTCCTACGTGTCAATACCATCATGACAGAAGGGGTCAATCTCCTTCCACGTGTCAATACCATCATGACAGAAGGGGTCAATCTCCTTCCCACGTGTCAATACCATCATGACAGAAGGGGTCAATCTCCTTCCCACGTGTCAATACCATCATGACAGAAGGGGTCAATCTCCTTCCCACATGATAATACCATCACTACAGAAGGGGTCAATCTCCTTCCCACGTGTCAATACCATCATGACAGAAGGGGTCAATCTCCTTCCCACGTGTCAATACCATCATGACGGAAGGGGTCAATCTCCTTCCTACGTGTCAATACCATCACTATGGAAGGGGTCAATCTCCTTCCCACGTGTCAATACCATCATGACGGAAGAGGTCAATCTCCTTCCCATGTGTCAATACCATCATGACGGAAGGGGTCAATCTCCTTCCACGTGTCAATACCATCATGACGGAAGGGGTCAATCTCCTTCCCACATGTCAATACCATCACTACAGAAGGGGTCAATCTCCTTCCCACATGTCAATACCATCATTACAGAAGGGGTCAATCTCCTTCCCACGTGTCAATACCATCATGACGGAAGGGGTCAATCTCCTTCCCATGTGTCAATACCATCATGACGGAAGGGGTCAATCTCCTTCCACGTGTCAATACCATCATGACGGAAGGGGTCAATCTCCTTCCACGTGTCAATACCATCATGATGGAAGGGTTCAATCTCCTTCCCACATGTCAATACCAATCACTACAGAAGGGGTCAATCTCCTTCCCACGTGTCAATACCATCATGACAGAAGGGGTCAATCTCCTTCCACGTGTCAATACCATCATGACAGAAGGGGTCAATCTCCTTCCCACGTGTCAATACCATCATGACGGAAGGGGTCAATCTCCTTCCTACGTGTCAATACCATCACTATGGAAGGGGTCAATCTCCTTCCCACGTGTCAATACCATCATGACGGAAGAGGTCAATCTCCTTCCCATGTGTCAATACCATCATGACGGAAGGGGTCAATCTCCTTCCACGTGTCAATACCATCATGACGGATGGGGTCAATCTCCTTCCCACATGTCAATACCATCACTACAGAAGGGGTCAATCTCCTTCCCACATGTCAATACCATCATTACAGAAGGGGTCAATCTCCTTCCCACGTGTCAATACCATCATGACGGAAGGGGTCAATCTCCTTCCCATGTGTCAATACCATCATGACGGAAGGGGTCAATCTCCTTCCACGTGTCAATACCATCATGACGGAAGGGGTCAATCTCCTTCCACGTGTCAATACCATCATGATGGAAGGGTTCAATCTCCTTCCCACATGTCAATACCAATCACTACAGAAGGGGCCAATCTCCTTCCCACGTGTCAATACCATCATGATGGAAGGGGTCAATCTCCTTCCCATGTGTAAATACCATCATGACAGAAGGGGTCAATCTCCTTCCCCGTGTCAATACCATCATGACGGAAGGGGTCAATCTCCTTCCCATGTGCAAATACCATCACTATGGAAGGGGTCAATCTCCTTCCACGTGTCAATACCATCATGACGGAAGGGGTCAATCTCCTTCCCATGTGTCAATACCATCATGACAGAAGGGGTCAATCTCCTTCCACGTGTCAATACCATCATGACAGAAGGGGTCAATCTCCTTCCACGTGTCAATACCATCATGACAGAAGGGGTCAATCTCCTTCCACGTGTCAATACCATCATGACAGAAGGGGTCTATCTCCTTCCCACGTGTCAATACCATCATGATGGAAGGGGTCAATCTCCTTCCCATGTGTAAATACCATCATGACGGAAGGGGTCAATCTCCTTCCACGTGTCAATACCATCATGACAGAAGGGGTCAATCTCCTTCCCATGTGTAAATACCATCACTATGGAAGGGGTCAATCTCCTTCCACGTGTCAATACCATCATGACAGAAGGGGTCAATCTCCTTCCACGTGTCAATACCATCATGACAGAAGGGGTCAATCTCCTTCCCACGTGTCAATACCATCATGATGGAAGGGGTCAATCTCCTTCCACGTGTCAATACCATCATGACAGAAGGGGTCAATCTCCTTCCCACATGTCAATACCATCATGACAGAAGGGGTCAATCTCCTTCCCATGTGTAAATACCATCATGACAGAAGGGGTCAATCTCCTTCCACGTGTCAATACCATCATGACAGAAGGGGTCAATCTCCTTCCACGTGACAATACCATCATGACGGAAGGGGTCAATCTCCTTCCCACATGTCAATACCATCACTACAGAAGGGGTCAATCTCCTTCCCATGTGTAAATACCATCATGACGGAAGGGGTCAATCTCCTTCCACGTGTCAATACCATCATGACAGAAGGGGTCAATCTCCTTCCACGTGTCAATACCATCATGACAGAAGGGGTCAATCTCCTTCCCACGTGTCAATACCATCATGACGGAAGGGGTCAATCTCCTTCCCACGTGTCAATACCATCACTACAGAAGGGGTCAATCTCCTTCCTACGTGTCAATACCATCATGACAGAAGGGGTCAATCTCCTTCCCACATGTCAATACCATCATGACAGAAGGGGTCAATCTCCTTCCCATGTGTAAATACCATCACTATGGAAGGGGTCAATCTCCTTCCACGTGTCAATACCATCATGACGGAAGGGGTCAATCTCCTTCCCACGTGTCAATACCATCATGATGGAAGGGGTCAATCTCCTTCCTACGTGTCAATACCATCATGACGGAAGGGGTCAATCTTCTTCCCATGTGTAAATACCATCATGACGGAAGGGGTCAATCTCCTTCCCACGTGTCAATACCATCACTACAGAAGGGGTCAATCTCCTTCCTACGTGTCAATACCATCATGACAGAAGGGGTCAATCTCCTTCCTACGTGTCAATACCATCATGACAGAAGGGGTCAATCTCCTTCCCACATGTCAATACCATCATGACAGAAGGGGTCAATCTCCTTCTTATGTGTAAATACCATCACTATGGAAGGGGTCAATCTCCTTCCCACATGTCAATACCATCATGACAGAAGGGGTCAATCTCCTTCCTACGAGTCAATACGATCATGACAGAAGGGGTCAATCTCCTTTCCACATGTCAATACCATCATGACAGAAGGGGTCAATCTCCTTCCCATGTGTAAATACCATCACTATGGAAGGGGTCAATCTCCTTCCTACGTGTCAATACCATCATGACAGAAGGGGTCAATCCCCTTCCCACATGTCAATACCATCATGACAGAAGGGGTCAATCTCCTTCCCACGTGTCAATACCATCATGACGGAAGGGGTCAATCTCCTTCCCACATGTCAATACCATCACTACAGAAGGGGTCAATCTCCTTCCTACGTGTCAATACCATCATGATGGAAGGGTTCAATCTCCTTCCCACGTGTCAATACAATCATGATGGAAGGGTTCAATCTCCTTCCTACGTGTCAATACCATCATGACAGAAGGGGTCAATCTCCTTCCCACGTGTCAATACCATCACTACAGAAGGGGTCAATCTCCTTCCTACGTGTCAATACCATCATGACAGAAGGGGTCAATCTCCTTCCCATTTGTAAATACCATCATGATGGAAGGGTTCAATCTCCTTCCCACGTGTCAATACCATCATGACAGAAAGGGTCAATCTCCTTCCCACGTGTCAATACCATCTTGACGGAAGGGGTCAATCTCCTTCCCACATGTCAATACCATCACTACAGAAGGGGTCAATCTCCTTCCTACGTGTCAATACCATCATGACGGAGGGGGTCAATCTCCTTCCCACATGTCAATACCATCATGACAGAAGGGGTCAATCTCCTTCCCACGTGTCAATACCATCATGACAGAAGGGGTCAATCTCCTTCCACGTGTCAATACCATCACTATGGAAGGGGTCAATCTCCTTCCCAAGTGTCAATACCATCATGATTGAAGGGTTCAATCTCCTTCCCACGTGTCAAAACCATCATGACGGAAGGGGTCAATCTCCTTCCCACATGTCAATACCATCACTACAGAAGGGGTCAATCTCCTTCCTACGTGTCAATACCATCATGATGGAAGGGTTCAATCTCCTTCCCACGTGTCAATACCATCATGATGGAAGGGTTCAATCTCCTTCCTACGTGTCAATACCATCATGACAGAAGGGGTCAATCTCCTTCCCACATGTCAATACCATCATGACAGAAGGGGTCAATCTCCTTCCACGTGTCAATACCATCATGACGGAAGGGGTCAATCTCCTTCCCACATGTCAATACCATCACTACAGAAGGGGTCAATCTCCTTCCAACGTGTCAATACCATCATGATGGAAGGGGTCAATCTCCTTCCCACGTGTCAATACCATCATGACGGAAGGGGTCAATTTCCTTCCACGTGTCAATACCATCATGACGGAAGGGGTCAATCTCCTTCCCACGTGTCAATACCATCATGACGGAAGGGGTCAATTTCCTTCCACGTGTCAATACCATCATGACGGAAGGGGTCAATCTCCTTCCCACGTGTCAATACCATCATGACGGAAGGGGTCAATTTCCTTCCCATGTGTAAATACCATCATGATGGAAGGGGTCAATCTCCTTCCCACGTGTCAATACCATCATGACGGAAGGGGTCAATTTCCTTCCACGTGTCAATACCATCATGACGGAAGGGGTCAATCTCCTTCCCACGTGTCAATACCATCATGACAGAAGGGGTCAATCTCCTTCCCACGTGTCAATACCATCATGACGGAAGGGGTCAATCTCCTTCCCACGTGTCAATACCATCATGACAGAAGGGGTCAATCTCCTTCCCACGTGTCAATACCATCATGACGGAAGGGGTCAATCTCCTTCCTACGTGTCAATACCATCACTATGGAAGGGGTCAATCTCCTTCCCACGTGTCAATACCATCATGACGGAAGGGGTCAATCTCCTTCCCATGTGTCAATACCATCATGACGGAAGGGGTCAATCTCCTTCCACGTGTCAATACCATCATGACGGAAGGGGTCAATCTCCTTCCCACATGTCAATACCATCACTACAGAAGGGGTCAATCTCCTTCCCACATGTCAATACCATCACTACAGAAGGGGTCAATCTCCTTCCCACATGTCAATACCATCACTACAGAAGGGGTCAATCTCCTTCCCACGTGTCAATACCATCATGACGGAAGGGGTCAATCTCCTTCCCATGTGTCAATACCATCATGACGGAAGGGGTCAATCTCCTTCCACGTGTCAATACCATCATGACGGAAGGGGTCAATCTCCTTCCACGTGTCAATACCATCATGATGGAAGGGTTCAATCTCCTTCCCACATGTCAATACCATCACTACAGAAGGGGTCAATCTCCTTCCCACGTGTCAATACCATCATGACAGAAGGGGTCAATCTCCTTCCACGTGTCAATACCATCATGACAGAAGGGGTCAATCTCCTTCCCACGTGTCAATACCATCATGACGGAAGGGGTCAATCTCCTTCCCATGTGTCAATACCATCATGACAGAAGGGGTCAATCTCCTTCCCACGTGTCAATACCATCACTACAGAAGGGGTCAATCTCCTTCCTACGTGTCAATACCATCACTACAGAAGGGGTCAATCTCCTTCCCACGTGTCAATACCATCATGACGGAAGGGGTCAATCTCCTTCCCACATGTCAATACCATCACTACAGAAGGGGTCAATCTCCTTCCCATGTGTCAATACCATCATGACAGAAGGGGTCAATCTCCTTCCACGTGTCAATACCATCATGACAGAAGGGGTCAATCTCCTTCCACATGTCAATACCATCATGACAGAAGGGGTCAATCTCCTTCCACGTGTCAATACCATCATGACAGAAGGGGTCAATCTCCTTCCCACGTGTCAATACCATCATGATGGAAGGGGTCAATCTCCTTCCCATGTGTAAATACCATCATGACAGAAGGGGTCAATCTCCTTCCACGTGTCAATACCATCATGACGGAAGGGGTCAATCTCCTTCCCATGTGCAAATACCATCACTATGGAAGGGGTCAATCTCCTTCCACGTGTCAATACCATCATGACAGAAGGGGTCAATCTCCTTCCACGTGTCAATACCATCATGACAGAAGGGGTCAATCTCCTTCCACGTGTCAATACCATCATGACAGAAGGGGTCTATCTCCTTCCCACGTGTCAATACCATCATGATGGAAGGGGTCAATCTCCTTCCCATGTGTAAATACCATCATGACGGAAGGGGTCAATCTCCTTCCACGTGTCAATACCATCATGACAGAAGGGGTCAATCTCCTTCCCATGTGTAAATACCATCACTATGGAAGGGGTCAATCTCCTTCCACGTGTCAATACCATCATGACAGAAGGGGTCAATCTCCTTCCACGTGTCAATACCATCATGACAGAAGGGGTCAATCTCCTTCCCACGTGTCAATACCATCATGATGGAAGGGGTCAATCTCCTTCCACGTGTCAATACCATCATGACAGAAGGGGTCAATCTCCTTCCCACATGTCAATACCATCATGACAGAAGGGGTCAATCTCCTTCCCATGTGTAAATACCATCATGACAGAAGGGGTCAATCTCCTTCCACGTGTCAATACCATCATGACAGAAGGGGTCAATCTCCTTCCACGTGTCAATACCATCATGACGGAAGGGGTCAATCTCCTTCCCACATGTCAATACCATCACTACAGAAGGGGTCAATCTCCTTCCCATGTGTAAATACCATCACTATGGAAGGGGTCAATCTCCTTCCACGTGTCAATACCATCATGACAGAAGGGGTCAATCTCCTTCCACGTGTCAATACCATCATGACAGAAGGGGTCAATCTCCTTTCCACGTGTCAATACCATCATGACGGAAGGGGTCAATCTCCTTCCCACGTGTCAATACCATCACTACAGAAGGGGTCAATCTCCTTCCTACGTGTCAATACCATCATGACAGAAGGGGTCAATCTCCTTCCCACATGTCAATACCATCATGACAGAAGGGGTCAATCTCCTTCCCATGTGTAAATACCATCACTATGGAAGGGGTCAATCTCCTTCCACGTGTCAATACCATCATGACGGAAGGGGTCAATCTCCTTCCCACGTGTCAATACCATCATGATGGAAGGGGTCAATCTCCTTCCTACGTGTCAATACCATCATGACGGAAGGGGTCAATCTTCTTCCCATGTGTAAATACCATCATGACGGAAGGGGTCAATCTCCTTCCCACGTGTCAATACCATCACTACAGAAGGGGTCAATCTCCTTCCTACGTGTCAATACCATCATGACAGAAGGGGTCAATCTCCTTCCCACATGTCAATACCATCATGACAGAAGGGGTCAATCTCCTTCCCACGTGTCAATACCATCATGACGGAAGGGGTCAATCTCCTTCCCACGTGTCAATACCATCATGACGGAAGGGGTCAATTTCCTTCCACGTGTCAATACCATCATGACGGAAGGGGTCAATCTCCTTCCTACGTGTCAATACCATCACTATGGAAGGGGTCAATCTCCTTCCCACGTGTCAATACCATCATGACGGAAGGGGTCAATCTCCTTCCCATGTGTCAATACCATCATGACGGAAGGGGTCAATCTCCTTCCACGTGTCAATACCATCATGACGGAAGGGGTCAATCTCCTTCCCACATGTCAATACCATCACTACAGAAGGGGTCAATCTCCTTCCCACATGTCAATACCATCACTACAGAAGGGGTCAATCTCCTTCCCACGTGTCAATACCATCATGACGGAAGGGGTCAATCTCCTTCCCATGTGTCAATACCATCATGACGGAAGGGGTCAATCTCCTTCCACGTGTCAATACCATCATGACGGAAGGGGTCAATCTCCTTCCACGTGTCAATACCATCATGATGGAAGGGTTCAATCTCCTTCCCACATGTCAATACCATCACTAGAGAAGGGGTCAATCTCCTTCCCACGTGTCAATACCATCATGACAGAAGGGGTCAATCTCCTTCCACGTGTCAATACCATCATGACAGAAGGGGTCAATCTCCTTCCCACGTGTCAATACCATCATGACGGAAGGGGTCAATCTCCTTCCCATGTGTCAATACCATCATGACAGAAGGGGTCAATCTCCTTCCACGTGTCAATACCATCATGACAGAAGGGGTCAATCTCCTTCCACATGTCAATACCATCATGACAGAAGGGGTCAATCTCCTTCCACGTGTCAATACCATCATGACAGAAGGGGTCAATCTCCTTCCCCGTGTCAATACCATCATGACGGAAGGGGTCAATCTCCTTCCCATGTGCAAATACCATCACTATGGAAGGGGTCAATCTCCTTCCACGTGTCAATACCATCATGACAGAAGGGGTCAATCTCCTTCCACGTGTAAATACCATCATGACAGAAGGGGTCAATCTCCTTCCCACGTGTCAATACCATCATGATGGAAGGGGTCAATCTCCTTCCACGTGTCAATACCATCATGACAGAAGGGGTCAATCTCCTTCCCACATGTCAATACCATCATGACAGAAGGGGTCAATCTCCTTCCACGTGTCAATACCATCATGACAGAAGGGGTCAATCTCCTTCCCATGTGTAAATACCATCATGACAGAAGGGGTCAATCTCCTTCCACGTGTCAATACCATCATGACAGAAGGGGTCAATCTCCTTCCACATGTCAATACCATCATGACAGAAGGGGTCAATCTCCTTCCACGTGTCAATACCATCATGACAGAAGGGGTCAATCTCCTTCCCACGTGTCAATACCATCATGATGGAAGGGGTCAATCTCCTTCCCATGTGTAAATACCATCATGACAGAAGGGGTCAATCTCCTTCCCCGTGTCAATACCATCATGACGGAAGGGGTCAATCTCCTTCCCATGTGCAAATACCATCACTATGGAAGGGGTCAATCTCCTTCCACGTGTCAATACCATCATGACAGAAGGGGTCAATCTCCTTCCACGTGTAAATACCATCATGACAGAAGGGGTCAATCTCCTTCCCACGTGTCAATACCATCATGATGGAAGGGGTCAATCTCCTTCCACGTGTCAATACCATCATGACAGAAGGGGTCAATCTCCTTCCCACATGTCAATACCATCATGACAGAAGGGGTCAATCTCCTTCCCATGTGTAAATACCATCATGACGGAAGGGGTCAATCTCCTTCCTACGTGTCAATACCATCATGACAGAAGGGGTCAATCTCCTTCCCATGTGTAAATACCATCATGACAGAAGGGGTCAATCTCCTTCCACGTGTCAATACCATCATGACAGAAGGGGTCAATCTCCTTCCCATGTGTAAATACCATCATGACAGAAGGGGTCAATCTCCTTCCACGTGTCAATACCATCATGACAGAAGGGGTCAATCTCCTTCCCATGTGTAAATACCATCACTATGGAAGGGGTCAGTCTCCTTCCACGTGTCAATACCATCATGACAGAAGGGGTCAATCTCCTTCCCACATGTCAATACCATCATGACAGAAGGGGTCAATCTCCTTCCCACATGTCAATACCATCATGAGAGAAGGGGTCAATCTCCTTCCACGTGTCAATACCATCATGACGGAAGGGGTCAATCTCCTTCCCATGTGCAAATACCATCACTATGGAAGGGGTCAATCTCCTTCCACGTGTCAATACCATCATGACAGAAGGGGTCAATCTCCTTCCACGTGTAAATACCATCACTACAGAAGGGGTCAATCTCCTTCCTACGTGTCAATACCATCATGACGGAGGGGGTCAATCTCCTTCCCACATGTCAATACCATCATGACAGAAGGGGTCAATCTCCTTCCCACGTGTCAATACCATCATGACAGAAGGGGTCAATCTCCTTCCACGTGTCAATACCATCACTATGGAAGGGGTCAATCTCCTTCCCAAGTGTCAATACCATCATGATTGAAGGGTTCAATCTCCTTCCCACGTGTCAATACCATCATGACGGAAGGGGTCAATCTCCTTCCCACATGTCAATACCATCACTACAGAAGGGGTCAATCTCCTTCCTACGTGTCAATACCATCATGATGGAAGGGTTCAATCTCCTTCCCACGTGTCAATACCATCATGATGGAAGGGTTCAATCTCCTTCCTACGTGTCAATACCATCATGACAGAAGGGGTCAATCTCCTTCCCACATGTCAATACCATCATGACAGAAGGGGTCAATCTCCTTCCACGTGTCAATACCATCATGACGGAAGGGGTCAATCTCCTTACCACATGTCAATACCATCACTACAGAAGGGGTCAATCTCCTTCCAACGTGTCAATACCATCATGATGGAAGGGTTCAATCTCCTTCCCACGTGTCAATACCATCATGACGGAAGGGGTCAATTTCCTTCCACGTGTCAATACCATCATGACGGAAGGGGTCAATCTCCTTCCCACGTGTCAATACCATCATGACAGAAGGGGTCAATCTCCTTCCCATGTGTAAATACCATCATGATGGAAGGGGTCAATCTCCTTCATACGTGTCAATACCATCATGACAGAAGGGGTCAATCTCCTTCCACGTGTCAATACCATCATGACAGAAGGGGTCAATCTCCTTCCCACGTGTCAATACCATCATGACAGAAGGGGTCAATCTCCTTCCCACGTGTCAATACCATCATGACAGAAGGGGTCAATCTCCTTCCCACATGTCAATACCATCACTACAGAAGGGGTCAATCTCCTTCCCACGTGTCAATACCATCATGACAGAAGGGGTCAATCTCCTTCCCACGTGTCAATACCATCATGACGGAAGGGGTCAATCTCCTTCCTACGTGTCAATACCATCACTATGGAAGGGGTCAATCTCCTTCCCACGTGTCAATACCATCATGACAGAAGGGGTCAATCTCCTTCCCACATGTCAATACCATCATGACAGAAGGGGTCAATCTCCTTCCACGTGTCAATACCATCATGACGGAAGGGGTCAATCTCCTTCCCACATGTCAATACCATCACTACAGAAGGGGTCAATCTCCTTCCAACGTGTCAATACCATCATGATGGAAGGGTTCAATCTCCTTCCCACGTGTCAATACCATCATGACGGAAGGGGTCAATTTCCTTCCACGTGTCAATACCATCATGACGGAAGGGGTCAATCTCCTTCCCACGTGTCAATACCATCATGACAGAAGGGGTCAATCTCCTTCCCATGTGTAAATACCATCATGATGGAAGGGGTCAATCTCCTTCATACGTGTCAATACCATCATGACAGAAGGGGTCAATCTCCTTCCACGTGTCAATACCATCATGACAGAAGGGGTCAATCTCCTTCCCACGTGTCAATACCATCATGACAGAAGGGGTCAATCTCCTTCCCACGTGTCAATACCATCATGACAGAAGGGGTCAATCTCCTTCCCACATGTCAATACCATCACTACAGAAGGGGTCAATCTCCTTCCCACGTGTCAATACCATCATGACAGAAGGGGTCAATCTCCTTCCCACGTGTCAATACCATCATGACGGAAGGGGTCAATCTCCTTCCTACGTGTCAATACCATCACTATGGAAGGGGTCAATCTCCTTCCCACGTGTCAATACCATCATGACGGAAGGGGTCAATCTCCTTCCCATGTGTCAATACCATCATGACGGAAGGGGTCAATCTCCTTCCACGTGTCAATACCATCATGACGGAAGGGGTCAATTTCCTTCCCACATGTCAATACCATCACTACAGAAGGGGTCAATCTCCTTCCCACATGTCAATACCATCACTACAGAAGGGGTCAATCTCCTTCCCACGTGTCAATACCATCATGACGGAAGGGGTCAATCTCCTTCCCACATGTCAATACCATCACTACAGAAGGGGTCAATCTCCTTCCTACGTGTCAATACCATCATGATGGAAGGGTTCAATCTCCTTCCCACGTGTCAATACCATCATGATGGAAGGGTTCAATCTCCTTCCTACGTGTCAATACCATCATGACAGAAGGGGTCAATCTCCTTCCCACATGTCAATACCATCATGACAGAAGGGGTCAATCTCCTTCCACGTGTCAATACCATCATGACGGAAGGGGTCAATCTCCTTCCCACGTGTCAATACCATCACTACAGAAGGGGTCAATCTCCTTCCTACTTGTCAATACCATCATGACAGAAGGGGTCAATCTCCTTCCCATGTGTAAATACCATCACTATGGAAGGGGTCAATCTCCTTCCTACGTGTCAATACCATCATGATGGAAGGGTTCAATCTCCTTCCCACGTGTCAATACCATCATGACAGAAAGGGTCAATCTCCTTCCCACGTGTCAATACCATCATGATGGAAGGGTTCAATCTCCTTCCCACGTGTCAATACCATCATGACAGAAAGGGTCAATCTCCTTCCCACGTGTCAATACCATCATGATGGAAGGGGTCAATCTCCTTCCCACATGTCAATACCATCACTACAGAAGGGGTCAATCTCCTTCCAACGTGTCAATACCATCATGACAGAAGGGGTCAATCTCCTTCCCACATGTCAATACCATCACTACAGAAGGGGTCAATCTCCTTCCAACGTGTCAATACCATCATGACGGAAGGGGTCAATCTCCTTCCCATGTGTCAATACCATCATGACGGAAGGGGTCAATCTCCTTCCCACGTGTCAATACCATCATGACGGAAGGGGTCAATCTCCTTCCCATGTGTCAATACCATCATGACAGAAGGGGTCAATCTCCTTCCCACATGTCAATACCATCATGATTGAAGGGTTCAATCTCCTTCCCACGTGTCAATACCATCATGACAGAAGGAGTCAATCTCCTTCCTATGTATCAATACCATCATGACAGAAGGGGTCAATCTCCTTCCCACATGTCAATACCATTATGACAGAAGGGGTCAATCTCCTTCCCACATGTCAATACCATCATGACAGAAGGGGTCAATCTCCTTCCCACATGTCAATACCATCATGACAGAAGGGGTCAATCTCCTTCCCACGTGTCAATACCATCATGACAGAAGGGGTCAATCTCCTTCCACGTGTCAATACCATCACTATGGAAGGGGTCAATCTCCTTCCCACGTGTCAATACCATCATGATTGAAGGGTTCAATCTCCTTCCCACGTGTCAATACCATCATGACAGAAGGAGTCAATCTCCTTCCTATGTATCAATACCATCATGACAGAAGGGGTCAATCTCCTTCCCACATGTCAATACCATCATGACGGAAGGGGTCAATCTTCTTCCCACTTGTTACACCACTGAATAGCATATTGAACTTACTAATGACACAATCAGTGGTCCTGTTGGTGGCCCCGGTGCCATCAGTTGTGAATTCAGAAGGGCAATTCTGACACTGCAGGAAACGTTGTTCAAGTGAGTTGTCTCTGTACTTCCCTGGCGGACAGGCGGTGCAGATCTTGGATCCAGGGGGAGTTTCATGTTGGCCTGGTGGGCACACGACTGCAACACAAATATTGAAATGTTAAACATCCAAACTGACATAAGCATTACGTCATAAGAAACATGCCTCAGAATCATTTATATACAAATCTTTTCTCGTGTCTAATATCATAAAATTATTTCATAGAATTATAAATAGAATAATGAGATTGAATTATAATAAATCCAATGACTGATTGATCTATAGAACACTAGCAGTGACAATTTCTCTATAAGCATATCTACTGGATATTGTGATCAGTTAAGTGAAAAAAACAACCTACACTGGCAGAGAGTTTCATTATTAGCGCCCTCGTCCACTGTTGTGTAGCTCGGCTCACAGTCATCGCACATGCGCTGCCACCTGGCGGCCTGGTACTTTCCTCGTGGACAAAGCAGACAGACACGGCTCTCGTCGATGTAGCTGCCTGCCTCACAAGGAGCTGCACAAAGGATAAAAAAATTTGATTATAAACACAGATAAACATTTGACAGTTGTTTTTGAAGGACGAAAGAATCATGTTTTCTTTTCATTGAAGTTTGAGGAATTTATTTCAAAGAGCTGCTTCAGAGGCATTCTAGAAGCTGAAAATATCAGCAAGACAAGAGGGACAAGTTCTTAATTGTTGACAATGCCAGAAATTCGTAAAATAATCATACCAGTTTCAATCCCATGTTGCAAATGAGAGCACAGTTATTTTTTCTCTAGATATATGTCGATAACAATCCATAAAACTCATTGTTCCACTAATACTTAAAATATATACAGTATACACCCTTTAAAATCGAATTGAAAAGAGGGTATGAATAGATTAACTTTTCCATTTGAATATTTTTGTGAGACGACCCTGAGATCTACTCACGCAGGAAGCATCCCGAGGAAGAGGTTGTCTTGGGTCCCTCTGTAGTGTTACCGTCCTGGCACTGGAGGCACTCATCGTGCAGGGACTGGGTCCGATAGTACCCCTGGGGACACTCCTTGCATGTCCCGTCTTCCTGCAGCTCTGTACCAGACTCACAGTCGTCTGGAGACACGGAGTAAGCAAAATAAGTAAATTAGTTTAAATACATTATCTCCTATCTTTATTATTGGTTATAGACTGTCTCGAACTTCAAACCGATGTTCTACTCATGCTAAACCAAACGTTTCAACCACTGTGTCACAACGGCTTAGACAAATTTATATGACTTTGTAGGTCTTCTTAAACCTACAATTTTTATGATTAAAGCAAAATTTATGGGCGGGTCTTTTCCATTTATACAAGAGCTAGGAGTATGGTGTAAAAATGAAAATCTATGATATATTTTGGTACATAAGAAAGTCCTCTTCCTCAGGCTTTGTACCTAAGAATGCTGCTGCCCGCAGTATAAGCCCTGGGACAGGCTTGAGTCCTCCCCTATTACCAATAGCTTTTGCAGCAGGCATTCTTTGAGAACTCTTGTGAGAGGTTCTTCTCTATCACTTAATGAACTTGTTTCTACAGTGCAGCGCTCATTATTAGGTTGTTCTACATGCTTGGTAACAGAAATCTAAATTTCAAATCGGTCTGACTTTCTGGGAGTACTGTGATTGATAGAAATAACAATCAAAGCACCTCAGACTCCTAAGAATAGATTTGCAAAATACAATTGATCTTGAACTCAATTTTATCTTCCTGAACAACAGTAATGTCCCTCACATTCAAAAAAGGAAATGAAATGATGAAACAATCATAGACTTTAGATTTGTTTATTCTTAGATTTGTCAACCTAAGACACACTATAATCGATGAGGCAACACACTGAGGCAACACACTGAGGCATTTGATCAATCTGTCTCAGCTAGACTTACACTCAAATGTTCACTCACCAAAACACTGATTTGCTTTTGTTGTGCCTTGGCCCTGTGTGCGCTTCTCGAGTGGACATGCGTCACAGTAATCCTTGCCCTCCTGCTCCTGATAGTAGTCCCTTGGACAGTCGGAACACGCTCCCCCCTTGTACTCCTGACCCGCCGGGCACTTGACTGCAGGGGTCAAAGGTCATGTCAGCATTACTGAACAACACCACTAATAGCACTTTATCAATAGCGCATAAGTGCATAAGATAACCCCATCCTTGATCTAATTTACATCTATCTATTTGACTCAATTGAAGTCATCTAATTATGTTTATTAAGAAAATATATATCTGTGTCCTGTGTAGATATCGCTAGTGTGGAATCAAGTATCATATGCAAGGGAATTTCCTGTCATCATCGCATACATGACTTTACACCCATTGACTTTAAATTTGCTTTGCATTTTTGTTACTGTCAATCAACAAACAGCGATATCTGTGATAGAAGAAGATTCTTAAATGATACTTTACATTTCAATGACTTTCTCTGGTGACTAAAAACATCTACCTCGAGTAAAGTATATATGTGTTCTGATAGTAATGTAGATATCAATAATGTTCCATGCAGAATTAGGTAAAGTTATCACAAAGACAATCTGTTCAGAGATGTCCTTATAGGTTAGCTCTTGAACTTTACAAGTCAGTTAACGTTACCACACTCCAGAAGAAGTCTCATTTAAATCGACCATGCTCCGAGGAATGAAACTGCAAAGGTAACTTATCGAGCAGGATTTGACCTCAATCCAGCCAGAATTTCCCCTCCATTTTTGTTTGACCGCACCAGCCTTTCAGGCTTTGTCACACATTTCTGATGTAAGCTCATTAAGCCAAACAGATTGACTCCAGCAAAATCATTTGGTATCAGTGTATAACTTGTTATACCTGATCGCAGCTAAACTATATCAAAAATGAGGATCTTGGATAACTGAGTTTTGTCTGTATTACTGGTTACAGCAACATGAGAGTAGGTGGGCTGTATTCAGACCTTGTGGAGAGAAAGCTTTCTGATAGAACACGGTCGATTCCCAGTGGCGACAATAGTTTGATACTTTCATTTGTGGGAATATGGTCAATTTTAAACAGCTTGGTTCAAAACGTATTTGTTGCTGGTTCATCAGGAGCGAAAGGGTTTAAAGAGAAGGATTGAGACGCACCAATGCAATCGGATAGTCGTCTGGAGCCCTTTGCGAGTGTTGTCATATCTCCACAGGCCTTACAGACGGTCTGACTTGTGGTGTCAGTGTAGGTACCCACAGGACACAACTCACAGAGTCTCGTGGTTGAGTTGTAGAAGGAGCCGGGGCCACAGGTCACTGCAACATTTCATACCATCAGACGGGTCTACAGGCAGCTTGTCACTTTCATTGTTTATAGATAAATCTTAAAATGTTTGAATTATTGTAAAATGTTTTGTGACTTTCACTTTCTTATATTGTTACATTAACATTTCACAGCACAGGTTCTCTATCTGTAAAAGGAGCCAAGCAATCTAAGTAGTTGTTGATGCATGATATTTTGTACAAATGTTGGAAGCAAAATGAGTAAGAGAAAATGAAAAGAATGAGGAGAAGAGGAAGAGACAGACATACCACAGTAATCTCCTGAGATTGCCTTCAAATCATCGCAGGAAGGAAGGAGGATCACTAGCACTGACTCTCGTGTCTTCCTTAGAGTCCCAAACTCCTGTAGAGAACAATAGAGAAAACTGTCATACCAAAATT
Organism: Steromphala cineraria; assembly: GCA_916613615.1. Taxonomy (NCBI): domain Eukaryota; kingdom Metazoa; phylum Mollusca; class Gastropoda; order Trochida; family Trochidae; genus Steromphala; species Steromphala cineraria. The sequence goes on from OU744721.1 coordinate 79,679,514, forward strand.
ATGCTTTACCATTCTTACCAATTTTTTTGCTTGGTCAGACAACACCAGATAGAACATTTCAGGTAATAACTTCTTTCTTGGCATCCTCTCCTTCATTCAGGTACCCATTGTCCAATGACCGTGTGCATTATGGCTGAACCTCTTGTCTTTATCAATGTTATCACATCTTCACCACTGTCATATTTATAGAGGATACTAGACGACCTTCCATTTAATACTATTTTTATTAAACGAGTTAATGATTATGTAAGTTTAATAAAAATAGTATTAAATGGAAGGAAGTTTAGTATTCTGTTTATTACTTGCCCTAAAAATCACGCAAACTTGCCAAAAATGTGCTGAAACTAACAGTTCTGCGACTCGGCACCCATTGTGACGAAGCGCTTAAACTGTGACGTCACAACAGCTCACTTCTGTGACATCATACTTGCATTGTGATATTACACTAGTTTAATATTGCCATATAAATATTACACTGCGGTATCTTACACGGGCTTGTAATAACATTGAATATCACATGGTGGCCATGGGTCTTGATTAAGTTTATCGGCCATATTGAAAAGGTTTGGGACCACCAGAGTGACTTGTCCTGCTGCAAAATCTGTATTTTGTGACCATTTATTAAACAGTTTGTTTTTTTCATTTTTCTGTGTTGTCTCTAAACTGTCTTGAATGTTTTACAACATCAACATTGCTCATCATTCATCGTCATTTATTGTGCAAAACTTGTGTCAGCACGGTGACCCTTTATCGATCAACAAGGCTTTCTACACTAGATCACCCCTATGGAAATGCTGAGACAGGAGGTCCAGTCAACGGCATATGGTTACAGAGGTTAGTACCAGATACTGTATCTGTGACGTCGAAGCAGCAGACCTCGGACTCAGAACATCTTCTCAGACTTCTTTGATGGGAATTCTAGAACTTGTGATGATGAAGAAGATGAAGGCAATATTATGGATATACAACTTCTTTATTCAACATTACCAGATTAACGACATTAGTATCTATGTCGAAACGTCGCAAAACTTGAATAAAGAAGTTGTATATCCATAATATTGCCTTCATCATCTTCTCAGACCTTGACTTCCGAGATGATACAGAGTCGATATATCTGGATTCCTTACTGGTAACAACAAAGAAGGAACTTCCATGCCTACCGAGAGGCTGGACTAACTGTGCCACCCTGTCTCGACATGTTTGACATGGCTGTCTGGTCATCCAGCCCGGGACACACCACCAGAATATGTCTGATCTCGAAACCAATGGCTCTCAACTCCAGTGCATTGACATGCAAGAAGACCTCTTTCCTGACCTAGAAACCCTATTGTCCATAAGTGATCAGGTAGTAGTTCAAAACCACAAGGATAACAGGCAATCCACAAGCAATATGCTTGGTAGTTGTCTATATTTAAATTATAATCATGTTAAGTTATAGTTATAGTTCATAGTTACAACTTGAGTACTGTTTTATTTGATAAAAAGTCAAATTATATCAATACAAGAATAAATAAAATCAAATTTATATTGCTAAGCAAACGCTTCACCTGAAAATATATAGCAATGATAAGTTTGTTGTACTATTTATATATTTAGGTATCCTTATGATGTAAACATTCTGTATTATATTGAGACATTGTTATATAGGGAAACCCTGTTTATCCATCACCTTGTACCTTCAGTACATGAATAAATAATGTTGAAGCAATACTCACTTGAACAATGAGAGTGTCAGTTTCAATGGCAGTTGTTCTCAGGATCTCGTCGGGGGTCAAGGACAATGTGCCCTCTTTGTTAGCTATCTTCTCACTGAAAGTGGGAGTGATTATTTGTTAAACCAAGATTATGGTAAAGATAGAGAAATGTAGCAGTATCTACTCAAACATTGTCAAAGTGAAAGTTGATATTTGTAGATTTACCTACTTAAACATTATGGAAATGTTAACTAAAAGTAGTTGTACCTACTAGATGATTGTGAAACAAAAGTTGAAAATGAAAATGAAGAAGTAACTGTTTCAATCTAAATAAATATAGATCAACAGATTTTATATTTTGTCATACCTTTCATGTGCAAATAAGGTATTCCCGATTTGATCAATCAAATTAGACGTCACAAATAGTTCCAATTTGCTCAATCAAGATGTGAACGGAAGAAACATATGATAGCTTATGGCCTGTTCTCAATAACAGTGTACATTGTGAAAATAAATCTTGTTTTTGATACTAATAAGAAAAATATCATTAGGTTGATTTTTTTTGGTTGTATGAAATAGTTTTAGTTTTATGATTGACAAAAATTATTATTTTTTAATTATTTGGATAAAAATGAAAGAGATTAGTACAAACAAGTTTTTAAAAAAAAGAGTTATCTCCCCTTGCATGCATTTTTTCGTAAATATTGACATTTATCATGCTCTAACTTTGTGATTTTTATTCGCCACATTATTATCTGTGCGATGTGCAATCATCATATGTCATTGGCAACCAGCAAATACTCTAACTCATTGATACATCCAAGCAATCGGATTATTCATCGAAATGGTCGCTCTGCTCTGCTCCTAATGACAGAGCTCCGAACATCGTCCATTTCAAAAGATGTGCTGCCGAGTTTTTTTAACTTCCAGCTAGCTAGGGCATCTTTTCTGATTGGTTGAGCGGCTGATTTCAGAGTTCAGATCAACAGATCTTAGATTAACAGTATGACCTAATATAAAACCTGTTCTAATTTGGTGGAATTGAAGTTTAATGAAGAAGTGCCTATTCAAAGATGGTGGAATTGAAAGTTTAATGAAGAAGTAACTATTCAAGATGGTGGAATTGAAAGTTTAATGAAGATGTCACGTGAACTATTCAAAGATGGTGGAATTGAAAGTTCAATGAAGAAGTGCCTATTCAAAGATGGTGGAATTGAAAGTTTAATGAAGAAGTCACGTGAACTATTCAAAGATGGTGGAATTGAAAGTTTAATGAAGAAGTGCCTATTCAAAGATGGTGGAATTAAAAGTTTAATGAAGAAGTCACTATTCAAAGATGGTGGAATTGAAAGTTTAATGAAGAAGTCACTATTCAAAGATGGTGGAATTGAAAGTTTAATGAAGAAGTCACTATTCAAAGATGGTGGAATTGAAAGTTTAATGAAGAAGTAACTATTCAAAGATGGTTGAATTGAAAGTTTAATGAAGAAGTCACTATTCAAAGTTGGCGGAATTGAAAGTTTAATGAAGAAGTCACTATTCAAAGATGGTGGAATTGAAAGTTTAATGAAGAAGTCACTATTCAAAGATGGTGGAAGTGAAAGTTTAATGAAGCAGTGAGTATTTGAAGATGGTGAAATTGAAATCTAAATGTAGCAGTATCTATTCAAAAATTGTGAAAACAAAACTTCAACAAGGAATGCCTATTCAAAGATGGCGGAATTGAAAGTTTAATGAAGAAGTCACTATTCAAAGATGGTGGAATTGAAAGTTTAATGAAGAAGTCACTATTCAAAGATGGTGGAAGTGAAAGTTTAATGAAGCAGTGAGTATTTGAAGATGGTGAAATTGAAATCTAAATGTAGCAGTATCTATTCAAAAATTGTGAAAACAAAACTTCAACAAGGAATGCCTATTCAAAGATGGTGGAATTGAATGTTTAACAAAGAAGTGTCTATTCGAAGATGGTGGAGGTGAAAGCTTTAAAGTAGTACTTACTCGAGGGTGATGAAGGTGATGGTTACAATGATGATTTTTTCATCACACTTAGGTACAATTTCCATGTTGTCGCAAGTTCCAGAACACAGATTTGGCCACTCTTTATCCACATCTTGCACAAAGATCTGTCTCAGCTCTCTCTCAATAGATTCCACCGTGAAGGGTACACACAGACTTTCCATCATGTAGGTCAGCGTCAGAACAGCCGAGAACTTTTGATTGCCTTTAGCTGCAACAGATGAGATGCAGGTCAAATACTGTCACCAATATGAATAACATAATGTTCATAATAAAAAAAAATTTAAAAACTGGTAGTAATGGACTTAGATTTATTTTCAGAGAACAAAACAGGGAAATTTCAGAAATAAAAAACTTTTCATAATGACAGGTGCAACCTAGCTCACATTACACTTACGATATGGACAGCAATATAACAAGATATCCATGAATGTATGACAAGTTACTCTCAAATAAATTCTTATTTATCAACTTCTTAAAAACAACAATTTTTGTCTCATTTATCATACCAACATTTGGACAACTCAGATTCCCCACCCATGTAAAAAATGTACAATTCTGACCTAGCTAGTCTATTTCTTTCCCACCCTTGGTTATGATGTACAAGGGGAGATTCTGGCCTAGCTAGTCTATTTCTTCCCCACCCTTGGTTATGCTGTACAAAGAGGAGATTCTGGTCTAGCTAGTCTATTTCTTCCCCACCCTTGGTTATGCTGTACAAGGAGGAGATTCTGGTCTAGCTAGTCTATTTCTTCCCCACCCTTGGTTATGCTGTACAAGGGTAGATTCTGGCCTAGCTAGTCTATTTCTTCCGGATCCCCACCCTTGGTTATGCTGTACAAGGGTAGATTCTGGCCTAGCTAGTCTATTTCTTCCGGATCCCCACCCTTGGTTATGCTGTACAAGGGTAGATTCTGGCCTAGCTAGTCTATTTCTTCCCCACCCTTGGTTATGCTGTACATGGGTAGATTCTGGCCTAGCTAGTCTATTTCTTCCCCACCCTTGGTTATGCTGTACAAGGGTAGATTCTGGCCTAGCTAGTCTATTTCTTCCCCACCCTTGGTTATGCTGTACATGGGTAGATTCTGGCCTAGCTAGTCTATTTCTTCCCCACCCTTGGTTATGCTGTACAAGGGTAGATTCTGGCCTAGCTAGTCTATTTCTTCCTCACCCTTGGTTATGCTGTACAAGGAGAAGATTCTGGTCTAGCTAGTCTATTTCTTCCCCACCCTTTGTTATGCTGTACAAGGAGGAGTTTCTGGCCTAGCTAGTCTATTTCTTCCCCACCCTTGGTTATGCTGTACAAGGGTAGATTCTGGCCTAGCTAGTCTATTTCTTCCGGATCCCCACCCTTGGTTATGCTGTACAAGGGTAGATTCTGGCCTAGCTAGTCTATTTCTTCCCCACCCTTGGTTATGCTGTACAAGGAGGAGATTCTGGTCTAGCTAGTCTATTTCTTCCCCACCCTTGGTTATGCTGTACAAGGGTAGATTCTGGTCTAGCTAGTCTATTTCTTCCCCACCCTTGGTTATGCTGTACATGGGTAGATTCTGGCCTAGCTAGTCTATTTCTTCCCCACCCTTGGTTATGCTGTACAAGGGTAGATTCTGGCCTAGCTAGTCTATTTCTTCCCCACCCTTGGTTATGCTGTACAAGGAGAAGATTCTGGTCTAGCTAGTCTATTTCTTCCCCACCCTTTGTTATGCTGTACAAGGAGGAGTTTCTGGCCTAGCTAGTCTATTTCTTCCCCACCCTTGGTTATGCTGTACAAGGGTAGATTCTGACCTAGCTAGTCTATTTCTTCCCCACCCTTGGTTATGCTGTACAAGGGTAGATTCTGGCCTAGCTAGTCTATTTCTTCCCCACCCTTGGTTATGATGTACAAGGGTAGATTCTGGTCTAGCTAGTCTATTTCTTCCCCACCCTTGGTTATGCTGTACAAGAGTAGATTCTGGCCTAGCTAGTCTATTTCTTCCCCACCCTTGGTTATGCTGTACAAGGAGGAGATTCTGGTCTAGCTAGTCTATTTCTTCCCCACCCTTGGTTATGCTGTACAAGGGTAGATTCTGGCCTAGCTAGTCTATTTCTTCCCCACCCTTTGTTATGCTGTACAAGGGTAGATTCTGGCCTAGCTAGTCTATTTCTTCCCCACCCTTGGTTATGATGTACAAGGGTAGATTCTGGTCTAGCTAGTCTATTTCTTCCCCACCCTTGGTTATGATGTACAAGGGTAGATTCTGGCCTAGCTAGTCTATTTCTTCCCCACCCTTGGTTATGATGTACAAGGGTAGATTCTGGCCTAGCTAGTCTATTTCTTCCCCACCCTTGGTTATGATGTACAAGGGTAGATTCTGGCCTAGCTAGTCTATTTCTTCCCCACCCTTGGTTATGATGTACAAGGGTAGATTCTGGCCTAGCTAGTCTATTTCTTCCCCACCCTTGGTTATGATGTACAAGGGTAGATTCTGGGCTAGCTAATCTTTTCATTCCCCACCCTTGGTTATGATGTACAAGGGTAGATTCTGGTCTAGCTGGTCTATTTATTCCCCACCATTGGTTATGATGAACAGATGTAATGCAGATACAACATATTGAAAACTTCCATGTAAAAAGGAAATTCGTTCATTAAATGCATTATAAACAACTGAATAATCTATAATTATTTTACCTGTTTCCACCATTAAGAGGATTTAAGCTCACATTCTGCCATCGCTTTTTGTAAATATGTATCCCTTTTCTACATGTATGCTCATGAGAGGCCAAGTTGTAAAACCAATTTTTAATCGTCCTCTCAAAGCCTAAAATATAATTGGCAACACAGTTGATCAGACATTTAATTGAATTGTGATTCCAAGTTTACTAATTGTATTCCGTTTCAGATTAACAGTGATGTATTAAAGGGGGTCTCCAACTTCTAATTTTTAACTTCCAGTGTTTTATTAGCGAGGCCCCGAGAGGGTCGGAGAGGGCGTCGCTAATAAAACACTGGACGTTAAAAATTAGAAGTTGGAGACCCCCTTTATTTTTTTAACTTCAGTGTTTTATTAGAGAGGCCCCGAGAGGGTCGGAGAGGGCCTCACTAATAAAACACTGGAAGTTAAAAATTAGAAGTTGGAGACCCCCTTTAAAGTTGAAGTGCCCAGCTTCATATTTATCTTTATGGACATATAACACGTACCACCACAGATAGGGGGGACAAACGGTTCCATAGGGTTCATCAGGTTGAGGGAAAAGAGACTACCACATGTGAGGAAGTTTGGGAAGGGCACTGAAGGTGACTGTCCAATCGGACAGAAGTCCGATAAAGAGGAATCTCCGCAGGTGGTCGGGGTGACTGGGAAGTTGTCTGGGTTGCACATGTTATCACCTGCAAATAGGGAATGAAAGAATCTTGTCAATCTATCATGGAATTCGTCTAGAAAACACTGTCAAACACGGCATCAAGGGAACATCAACATAACAGCACTACAGTCAAGTCAATGAACCTTTGTGTGAAAGAATTTTATCAAGACGTAACTTTCTTTCCCTTGTTAGTGGGACTCAGAAATCAAACTTACTTATTTTCACAATTTGCGACAACAGTGTATTGTTGTCAATTAAACCAAAAGTACACTCATTACGTTTCCTGAAAAATGGCTTATCTGTACACCGAGGTTAATCTCCTAATGTAACGTAACACCTTTCTAACAGTCGTTTTACGACATGACATATGGCATCACACCATTTTCGCGGTAAATTTAGTATGTTGTTTGTCATTGAAATAATAATTCTGCCTTGCATTAGTTATAAATTCAAATTGCCTCACATAATCAACTGATAGTTATCATTTCCCTCTGCTGACATATTTAGGTAGTGCAGTTGTTAATGATTAAATGGTAGGCCGTAAAAGTTGTACTTAGAACAATCAAACTACAGTGGCTTCAGCTTTTTATGTTTTTGAATGCATTCTAAAAATGATGTTTATAGAATCGAAAAACATTCAGTGATAGTACTGACTCCCTATTATAATTGAATTGGTACTGTTATTCAAATGAGCACAGCATTTGTAATTATTAGTAATATCATAAATATGTGCATCTCTTTAAAATCCTTTTGAGTGTTATTTTCCTTTTTTAAATGTCTAACTTAATATTGTTTTCGTCAACATTGGCGCTATTTTTCAAAATATATGTTCCCTACGCATCCCTGTACATAATTGAAATGTGTTTGACTTCATAGTTACTTTATTCATAGAAAGTGCAGGCTTTATTTACGCACACAAAATTGGTAATAAACAGAAGAGGAGTAATATGATTATAACGCCAATAGCTCTAAATTTTTGTTATGTGACCCCACACTTTTCTTCCATTTTAAAAGAAAAGACATTATAACTTGCTATTTTGAAAAAGGAACACAACATAAATTTTTTTTTTTTTTCATCCCATCTCTCCGTTAGTAATCTATTCAACGAACCTGCAAACTCATTTACTACTCTAATTGTTCACACAATTCTTTAATATTTTCATAAACGTTGTGTTTTGATACACCCAGGTGACAAACTGAAAAGCCTTGCATCGACATGACAGTAAATAATACAAGGTTCTAATCTTTTATTTTCGATGCTCTGGTGCCACAGGTCTATTAGTACAATAGACACCTCATTGGTGCAGACAGAAAAACAGAAATATACAATCTCAACATGACAAGAGTAGTTTTCGTTTTTCAAATGCATAACAAATATATTTTGTTCATACCTGTGATGTATGCTTTAAACCTGCAGAAAGCATAGTTTCCCAGGTCGTTCTTGGCAGCATAAACAATGTCATAGCGGCCTTTCATCATCAGTTCATCTGGAACAACATCAAGCATTGATCTCACACAGGGCACTTAAGCAGACTCCAGAACAGGACCCTGACATGAAGGAATGGTTATTGTGTATGTTACAGCATGATGATAGGTGGTACACTTGATGATGTTACATCAAGAACAAATTATACAAAGGGAAAGAGCATGAAAATTGTTGCACAATTAGCATATCGTCATATAACAATCAATGCAGCTGGTTTGTGCATAGGTTTATTAGTATTGAAGGGTAATAGTTTATGTGACCGATCTTTATGAATATTGAGTTGGAAAATTATGTGACTGTTTAGCTTGTTGCACAAGAACTTTGGTGACTGATCTGTTTGTAATGTTCAACAAATTATGTGACTGTTGAATGTGATGTTTATTATCTATTGTGACTGATCTGTTTAGTAAGCAACACATTATATATAAGGTATGACCTGTTTGTTATATGATCAACAACTATGTGACTGTTTTGTTCATAATGTGCAACAAATAATGTGATCGATGTGATTGTGCAACAAATTATGGGCCTTCTCTTCTAAACAAAGATTGCCTCAAGGCCTAGAAAAAAAAGGAGTTTGTTTCTGGTTCCGCCCGCATCAGTTTCAAACCCCCGCATCAAGCCTTTTTTTCCAGATGTTGACAAGGGGGGAAATGAAAAATAGTCCCTAGGCCAAGAAAAAACATTGAAACTTAAACTTTTATGATTCAACTCGTTTCTGTCTGTGTAGGCCTTCAAAGACACAGTTTTAAAGTGATCCAAAGTTTTAATTCATTTATTTCTTAAATTTGTTGCATAATTTTCATATTCAACAATAAAAAAATATTTGGAAATATAAAACAAATCTGCGTCATCACATCAATTTTTCCTGTATGCAAAGACTAGAGACATTTTTTACTTTTTTGGGGCCTGTGTTCACCTGTTAGAGTAGACATGACTTGATTGTCCCCAGCATTCGGCACGGTAAAGACATTGATGACCTCAATTGTCCGGTCACTTATTTCCTTTTTCACATCACTCAAGGGGCATTTCAAGACCGGAAGAACCTTATCTGAAATTTGTTGAATATGTTGAAATCTTGAATCTTCATTTAAAATATCTGATGAAGGAGTCAAATGACTCCGAAACTTGTAACAACACCATTCTGGTACTCTTTGCGGATAGCTCCGTGTGTTGTGAACAGTTCTTCCCTCCTTCATTTAAAATAGTTTCCTTGTTAGCAGAATAACATATATGTGAGCTCGACTTAGACACTTACAACAAAATGACTTGGCTGAAATTAATTATAGACTACAAAGGCAAACAAAAACAATATTCTTTTCTCTCAGGGTTATCAGATTACACGCTAAACTTAACAAAACAACGCCTCCGGACTCATTCCCAAAGTATGTCTAAATAGTCTAACATTGATAAACTTCTAAAAACTTAAACATAACTAGAATTAAACAAATAAATATTACGGTCTATCATAGCACAAAAAAACACAGTTGAATATGATCTTTGGCAATGGAAGCATTTAGCAAAAACTCTCGATGGCAATTAGAAACATACACAAAATCCTTAGTTTTTTAACTTATCTCCCTTGATTACATTAATAATTATCTTGAAGGTGAACAAATACATATACTGTATTAGTCAAAAGTACAATATGTAACAGAAGACTGATGAGTTGTATTCTGTGGAGCAGACCTGACAAGCCCTCCGAATCATGGTGCTGGGGTCTTCCGATTTCCCATAATGCTTTGCCGGGTCCTGCGTTAGTTGGCACAAACTTCCTGATGCCGGGGTTGAGCACGTATTGGTACCAACCAGTAGAAAGGATACTTTTTAGTTCCGGGCGGTTGTTTATGGTGTTAAGATTGTCAATGAAGCTGCCGATTGTGGAGCGGTCCAAGATACCACGCCACACCGTCAGTTGGGACAGGTAGCCCGTGAAATATCGGTCGATTCTCACCATCTTTAAACTGAATAAGCAGAACATGGACAAATGATTATGGATTATTTCTTTTATACTTTGTAAGTGAGGTCACATCACTTCTCAATGTTGCTGCTAGGGAATATATCATTGACATAGAAAATTTACACGGAAAATTATATGAGTTGAAATCTTATGTATATTGGGTTACTAGGGGAAATTAAATTGTGAATTTAACCTGTAAGTTTCACCAAATCACTGCACAGCCCTAATGCCTGTTACCTGTCAGTGAGGGTGCGGTTGAACCTACCTGTCAGTGAGGGTGAGGTTGAACCTACCTGTCAGTGAGGGTGAGGTTGAACCTACCTGTCAGTGAGGGTGAGGTTGAACCTACCTGTCAGTGAGGGTGAGGTTGAACCTACCTGTCAGTGAGGGTGAGGTTGAACCTACCTGTCAGTGAGGGTGAGGTTGAACCTACCTGTCAGTGAGGGTGAGGTTGAACCTACCTGTCAGTGAGGGTGAGGTTGAACCTACCTGTCAGTGAGGGTGAGGTTGAACCTACCTGTCAGTGAGGGTGAGGTTGAACCTACCTGTCAGTGAGGGTGAGGTTGAAGCTGGTTGTTCCCTCAGCTGTCTGCACATTGTTGATGAATACTTTGAATTCGCCGTCAGAAGACCAGGTGACGGCCACATGGTCCCAGTGGTTGGAGACTGTTTTGAGATCGCCACGCACGAAGCCCGTTTCCTCATCCTCATCCCCGACAGCCAACTTCACCCTGTCTGGATAGAACTCCAAGTACTGCTCAGTATCATCACTGCAAGGGTAAAAGAATGACACATATTTGAACGAATGAAAATAAACGAATAGATAGCTACTGACCGACTATTTTAAGGGATATAATGTAAGAAATTCTATTTGACTGAAAATGTGACAAACAGATTCATATGAAAATGTGATAGGCATTTTCAACCCTACTCGTAAACCATGTCCTCATGAAAATCAAACTAATTATTAGTTGAATAATAGGGGTCACCGAATTAAATCAGAAGCTTTCAATCACCAGCCCTGATTCATCACTCTTACTAGTACAACTGTGCCAGGTTTATACTGCTCCACGTCTACTTTGCAAAGAATGAACACACCAATCAACTCGTTAAATAAAGTAATGACAATAGAGGCAAGAAATGTAAAGAAAAAGCTCTTGACTTTTATAAAACTTTCCTTGAAGATATGAATCTGTCGTTTTTATTGATAATAATTGCTTAAAATATATGATTTCATTTAGCAAACATTATTTGACTACTAGTCAAAGTGAGAGTCAAGGGGTCCATACACATTGGAAATGTAGACAGTCCTGTCGCCGTTGATGTAGCCTATCCAGAACATGAGTGTCATGTCCCCGGAGAGACGGAAGGCCGTGGTAGACTTGGATCCAGCCGGGCCGAGATCGGGATTGAAGTACAGGTCGTACCCACTAAATGCAGCTGCAGAGGGAATGCTTGTTTAAGATCAAAAGGTTTACATCAGATTGGTCACAGGAATTTATGCTTTAAAAAGATTTTATGAAATTATTTTTAGGTAAAAAAACAACGTTGTTGCAATAATTGAAGCTTTAAAATGATGTTCTCTGTATAAAGAATTATTCTTAAATATAATTTCCAAAATTAAATTTTATATAAAGGCCTCTCGAGAAATCAACTTTGTTTTTTTTTGTTAAATGAAAATGATGAATTTGAGATTATCATTGAGCATTTTTATCTCAGCACATGATTAGACAGAAAGGACATACAGACAGGTAGACTATATATATATTTACGTCTCATGAGCTACTCAAGTCTGGATCTACGATATACAAGCAGCACTAAAATAATTTATCAGCTACTGAATGACGATTTGGTTTTTGTAATTGCGCATAAATTTTAACATTGAAAACACTATAGCATTATATAATATGTAAAGATAGGTACCTTTGCAGATACTGCCAGCCAGGACTTCACCAGGGGCGCACTCACAGAACTCGGTCTTGTCGTCCTTGATACAGATGGTCGAGGAGGGACAAGCATCTGCCTGGCACAGAGGCCGTCTCGTCTCACACCGCGTCCCGGAGAAACCTGCACAGCACCCAATTCATGGATTTATTACGTATATATATATAAGTGAGTAAGTTATTGATTTACCTTGCTTGGGCAATATTACAGCCTTCAGCTGAGTTCCTATTTTTAAGAAACTACTACAGTCGAAACTTTATAGGAAAAATTCCATGGGGTCATGCAACAGTCATTACTTGTCTAATATTTTTGCTTATCAAACTACAATTCTAATACAAAAGTAATTTTGGGACCAGAAAAACAGCAATTTGTTATCAGTTGCATATCAGTCCATAATCAGTTTTAAGAAGTAGTTGGGTGTCCTTACTCCTAGAATCCAATTATATGCTCAAGGGTATCCCTGAGTTCTTGAAAAAGATGTGCATTTGCTAAGATTTAACAATGATGTCATTTTATTGCAATGTCAGTAGAATATTGACTTCTGCATATATGACTGTTGTTGATTAATTTTGTATTGGAACAACTAAATGTGATTATGTCATATACTTGGTTCTTTGAGGATTTCTTTTAATTTATCTTATTAATTATTTTTTAATTCATATCAGCACAAAGACAGATGTTATTACATCGGGAACCACTAACTGTTACTGAAAATAACAAGTTAAAGGTCAATCAATACATAAGAGCGAAAAAACGGCCATTCAAAGTAGGGATTTTGATCGAAAACCGGACAATGTGGCTATTGTAACTAATAGGTAGATTAATTGGATGCATAATTTCGAACACATCTTTTTAACATTGCCTTCAACCAGTGATGTGTTTGTTTTGTGAAGCGCCTTAGCTTGAACTAGAATAGTCCAAATAGGGCGTTATATAAATATGGCATATTATTATTATTATATTAAACGTATTTGAGATGTTTTCTTGATTTTTCCATAAAATCAAGCATTTTAGAGATATTATGCATAAATGGATATATTTGCAAGTCCAGTGATGAGATATGAACTTCAATCAGCATATTAGATATTTTGTAGCTTATCAAAACCAAATAAAATTTAAGGAAAGATACTCTGTGTCACTTTAATCATTAAATAGGTTGTTATTTACGTACCATCAGGACATTTACAGAAGAAGCCCCTGGGGTCAAGAGCCGAGCAGGTACCCCCATTTTCACATGTCTCTTCTGAACAGTAGTCCTTTATAAGTTCGCAAGACAAGCCGCTGTAATCTGAAATGATAACAATAAAGTAGATAAAAAAGGATGTCGGGAGTCATAGGAGAATAGAACTCCTATTTGGCAACATACCGGTAATAATGTCCAAAGCAATAACAGGGGATATTTAAATTCAACATTAATTCATGCAGATGACGCTTTAATTAAACCCTATTAATTTGGTACTGCAGAAACATTAAAATGGATATTCGATCAAAGTTAATTAACAAGGAAATTAGACCTAATATCACAATAGCATTGTTTAGAGTTGATCTGACATGGATATGAATAGCTAGGTTAACACAAGGCCTCAGATGTATTGATTGTACTGTCCCTAAACTTTCTGGACAGAATATTTACAAATGTTAAAGATCAACCATATTTTACATTAACAGAAAACAATCCAATGGAGTGTACATGACATGAAAATCACAAACCATATGCCTTATACCCCATATTGACCGAAATGGACAGAACTGAATTTAGAGCTATGATAAAGTATCTACAGCAGTTAAGATAATGATAAAAAAAAAAAAGGTTTGAACTGAGGTAAGTTGTATGTTTGGCAGTGCTAGAGTTGTATGAGGTATCAGGGTCAGTGACAATATCTGGTTTTCGGATGGCTTTCAGATGTTAAAAATACGCTGAAGCAAGTGAATCACAGTCAATGGTGATGATGTTAAAAACACTTATCGTATTGAACTTACATACAACATTCTTCTAATATGTTTACATATGAATGCAAAATGAAATACAAATACAGCAGAACTCGGATATAACAAACTACAAGGGACAAAAGAATTTAGTTTGCTATATCCAGTGTTTGCTACTCACGTTTGGCCGCCATGCATAGATCTTTCGACGGGACTTACAAATATGTTCGCTATATCAGATTGTTCACTATATCCGAGTTTGTTATATCCATGTTCTACTGTAGTCCTCAATTCCAGTAAATACAAAAATTATTGTGTGTAATTGAGTACATTTTGTGTTCACTTGTAAGGATACGTACTGTTGATGCAATCACACTTTGCTGTTCCCCCGACTTGACTGCATGTGCCCTGCGAGGTGCAGGGGGGCTGTAGAGTGCACAGATCTGTGGAGATCTCGCACCTGTCTCCCTGGATACCCGTCTTACACCTGGAATTCAACACACACCTTGCATAAGATCATTCAAATTTGTTTCACTTGAACTTTTCGCCTCTTAAGGTTTCTGATTCTTATCTTAACATTTCTTTTGATGACAGATTTCACTTAATCAAATTAAATAAACTCTTTACTCAAACTGGGTTTAGACAGTGATCATATCTTTTAAAAGCAGAGAGCTGATTTTGATGATATGATCCGGTGCTTTTATATGTTTTATGATTGCCATTGTCCTTCAGTAGGTAAACCAGTCAAGATTGATTGCTGTATACCGGTAATATTGATTCACAGTCAGAACGTACGATACAGTTAGCGAAAAGACGCCTCTCAAGAGAGTATTGAAATATTGAATACACACAGGCAGAATCCATATGTAGCAAGTGAGTAGCAAACACCGTCGTTGAGGCAGTTGATGGACTGCTGCTCGCATTGGTCAATGTTCGTCTCGCAGTTGGTTCCCGTCCACCCAGGCTTGCAGTTGCATGTGTATTGCGCATCCCCGTTTACACATTCACTGTCGTGCTGACACGGCAGAGATGCACACTCGTCGATGTCATTCTGAAACAGTCATGTGCTATGTTTTAAATGATGCTAAGATAAGTGACACTGGGATAGTTGATATTGTGTTTATTAGGTTAAGTGATTGTACGAGAAGTGATTTTTAGACCACCTCACCCGGGATTCGAACCCGGGACCTCCTGGTTGAGAGTCCTGCACTCTACCTGTTCGGCCAAAGAGATGTCCCTCCAGCCGAAGCCAGTAGGAAGTAGTAGACCTCACCCTGTCAAATGATGTAACAAGAAGAACCCAGTGATGGGTGACACTGTTTTGAATGTCTTTTCATTGAATTCCATTGTGGTAAGTGAAACCGTGATGAATAGCACTGTGAAAAGTTATGTGATGAAAGACACAATGTTCAATTCCATTGTGGCGAGTGACACTGTGGTAAGTGATTTGATCACTGACGGAATGATGAATTACATTGTGGTGAGTGACACTGTGGTAAGTGATTTGATCACTGACGGTATGATGGATTACATTGTGATGAGTGACACTGTGGTAAGTGATTTGATGACTGACGGTATGATGAATTACATTGTGGCAAGTGACACTGTGGTAAGTGATTTGATGACTGACGGTATGATGAATTACATTGTGGCGAGTGACACTGTGGTAAGTGATTTGATGACTGACGGTATGATGAATTACATTGTGGTGAGTGACACTGTGGTAAGTGATTTGATCACTGACGGTATGATGAATTACATTGTGGTGAGTGACACTGTGGTAAGTGATTTGATCACTGACGGTATGATGGATTACATTGTGATGAGTGACACTGTGGTAAGTGATTTGATGACTGACGGTATGATGAATTACATTGTGGCAAGTGACACTGTGGTAAGTGATTTGATGACTGACGGTATGATGAATTACATTGTGGCGAGTGACACTGTGGTAAGTGATTTGATGACTGACGGTATGATGAATTACATTGTGGCGAGTGACACTGTGGTAAGTGATTTGATGACTGACGGTATGATGAATTACATTGTGGCGAGTGACACTGTGGTAAGTGATTTGATGACTGACGGTATGATGAATTACATTGTGGCGAGTGACACTGTGGTAAGTGATTTGATGACTGACGGTATGATGAATTACATTGTGGCGAGTGACACTGTGGTAAGTGATTTGATGACTGACGGTATGATGAATTACATTGTGGCGAGTGACACTGTGGTAAGTGATTTGATGACTGACGGTATGATGAATTACATTGTGGCGAGTGACACTGTGGTAAGTGATTTGATGACTGACGGTATGATGAATTACATTGTGGCGAGTGACACTGTGGTAAGTGATTTGATGACTGACGGTATGATGGATTACATTGTGGCGAGTGACACTGTGGTAAGTGATTTGATCACTGACGGTATGATGAATTACATTGTGGCAAGTGACACTGTGGTAAGTGATTTGATGACTGACGGTATGATGAATTACATTGTGGCGAGTGACACTGTGGTAAGTGATTTGATCACTGACGGTATGATGAATTACATTGTGGTGAGTGACACTGTGGTAAGTGATTTGATCACTGACGGTATGATGAATTACATTGTGGCGAGTGACACTGTGATAAGTGATTTGATGACTGACGGTATGATGAATTACATTGTGGCGAGTGACACTGTGGTAAGTGATTTGATGACTGACGGTATGATGAATTACATTGTGGCGAGTGACACTGTGGTAAGTGATTTGATCACTGACGGTATGATGAATTACATTGTGGCGAGTGACACTGTGGTAAGTGATTTGATGACTGACGGTATGATGAATTACATTGTGGCGAGTGACACTGTGGTAAGTGATTTGATGACTGACGGTATGATGAATTACATTGTGGCGAGTGACACTGTGGTAAGTGATTTGATGACTGACGGTATGATGAATTACATTGTGGCGAGTGACACTGTGGTAAGTGATTTGATGACTGACGGTATGATGAATTACATTGTGGCGAGTGACACTGTGGTAAGTGATTTGATGACTGACGGTATGATGAATTACATTGTGGCGAGTGACACTGTGGTAAGTGATTTGATGACTGACGGTATGATGAATTACATTGTGGCGAGTGACACTGTGGTAAGTGATTTGATGACTGACGGTATGATGAATTACATTGTGGCGAGTGACACTGTGGTAAGTGATTTGATGACTGACGGTATGATGGATTACATTGTGGCGAGTGACACTGTGGTAAGTGATTTGATCACTGACGGTATGATGAATTACATTGTGGCAAGTGACACTGTGGTAAGTGATTTGATGACTGACGGTATGATGAATTACATTGTGGCGAGTGACACTGTGGTAAGTGATTTGATCACTGACGGTATGATGAATTACATTGTGGTGAGTGACACTGTGGTAAGTGATTTGATCACTGACGGTATGATGAATTACATTGTGGCGAGTGACACTGTGATAAGTGATTTGATGACTGACGGTATGATGAATTACATTGTGGCGAGTGACACTGTGGTAAGTGATTTGATCACTGACGGTATGATGAATTACATTGTGGCGAGTGACACTGTGGTAAGTGATTTGATCACTGACGGTATGATGAATTACATTGTGGCGAGTGACACTGTGGTAAGTGATTTGATCACTGACGGTATGATGAATTACATTGTGGTGAGTGACACTGTGGTAAGTGATTTGATGACTGACGGTATGATGAATTACATTGTGGCGAGTGACACTGTGGTAAGTGATTTGATCACTGACGGTATGATGAATTACATTGTGGCGAGTGACACTGTGATAAGTGATTTGATGACTGACGGTATGATGAATTACATTGTGGCGAGTGACACTGTGGTAAGTGATTTGATCACTGACGGTATGATGAATTACATTGTGGCGAGTGACACTGTGGTAAGTGATTTGATCACTGACGGTATGATGAATTACATTGTGGCAAGTGACACTGTGGTAAGTGATTTGATGACTGACGGTATGATGAATTACATTGTGGCGAGTGACACTGTGGTAAGTGATTTGATGACTGACGGTATGATGAATTACATTGTGGCGAGTGACACTGTGGTAAGTGATTTGATCACTGACGGTATGATGAATTACATTGTGGTGAGTGACACTGTGGTAAGTGATTTGATCACTGACGGTATGATGAATTACATTGTGGCGAGTGACACTGTGATAAGTGATTTGATGACTGACGGTATGATGAATTACATTGTGGCGAGTGACACTGTGGTAAGTGATTTGATGACTGACGGTATGATGAATTACATTGTGGTGAGTGACACTGTGGTAAGTGATTTGATGACTGACGGTATGATGAATTACATTGTGGCGAGTGACACTGTGGTAAGTGATTTGATCACTGACGGTATGATGAATTACATTGTGGCGAGTGACACTGTGGTAAGTGATTTGATGACTGACGGTATGATGAATTACATTGTGGCGAGTGACACTGTGGTAAGTGATTTGATGACTGACGGTATGATGAATTACATTGTGGCGAGTGACACTGTGGTAAGTGATTTGATGACTGACGGTATGATGAATTACATTGTGGCGAGTGACACTGTGGTAAGTGATTTGATGACTGACGGTATGATGGATTACATTGTGGCGAGTGACACTGTGGTAAGTGATTTGATCACTGACGGTATGATGAATTACATTGTGGCAAGTGACACTGTGGTAAGTGATTTGATGACTGACGGTATGATGAATTACATTGTGGTGAGTGACCCTGTGGTAAGTGATTTGATCACTGACGGTATGATGAATTACATTGTGGCGAGTGACACTGTGGTAAGTGATTTGATCACTGACGGTATGATGAATTACATTGTGGCGAGTGACACTGTGATAAGTGATTTGATGACTGACGGTATGATGAATTACATTGTGGTGAGTGACACTGTGGTAAGTGATTTGATCACTGACGGTATGATGAATTACATTGTGGCAAGTGACACTGTGGTAAGTGATTTGATCACTGACGGTATGATGAATTACATTGTGGTGAGTGACACTGTGATAAGTGATTTGATGACTGACGGTATGATGAATTACATTGTGGCGAGTGACACTGTGGTAAGTGATTTGATGACTGACGGTATGATGAATTACATTGTGGCGAGTGACACTGTGGTAAGTGATTTGATGACTGACGGTATGATGAATTACATTGTGGCGAGTGACACTGTGGTAAGTGATTTGATCACTGACGGTATGATGAATTACATTGTGGTGAGTGACACTGTGATAAGTGATTTGATCACTGACGGTATGATGAATTACATTGTGGCGAGTGACACTGTGGTAAGTGATTTGATGACTGACGGTATGATGAATTACATTGTGGCGAGTGACACTGTGGTAAGTGATTTGATGACTGACGGTATGATGAATTACATTGTGGCGAGTGACACTGTGGTAAGTGATTTGATCACTGACGGTATGATGAATTACATTGTGGTGAGTGACACTGTGATAAGTGATTTGATCACTGACGGTATGATGAATTACATTGTGGCGAGTGACACTGTGGTAAGTGATTTGATGACTGACGGTATGATGAATTACATTGTGGTGAGTGACACTGTGTTAAGTGATTTGATGACTGACGGTATGATGAATTACATTGTGGTGAGTGACACTGTGTTAAGTGATTTGATGACTGACGGAATGATGAATTACATTGTGGCGAGTGACACTGTGGTAAGTGATTTGATGACTGACGGTATGATGAATTACATTGTGGCGAGTGACACTGTGGTAAGTGATTTGATCACTGACGGTATGATGAATTACATTGTGGCGAGTGACACTGTGGTAAGTGATTTGATCACTGACGGTATGATGAATTACATTGTGGCAAGTGACACTGTGGTAAGTGATTTGATGACTGACGGTATGATGAATTACATTGTGGCGAGTGACACTGTGGTAAGTGATTTGATCACTGACGGTATGATGAATTACATTGTGGTGAGTGACACTGTGGTAAGTGATTTGATCACTGACGGTATGATGAATTACATTGTGGCGAGTGACACTGTGATAAGTGATTTGATGACTGACGGTATGATGAATTACATTGTGGCGAGTGACACTGTGGTAAGTGATTTGATGACTGACGGTATGATGAATTACATTGTGGTGAGTGACACTGTGGTAAGTGATTTGATGACTGACGGTATGATGAATTACATTGTGGCGAGTGACACTGTGGTAAGTGATTTGATCACTGACGGTATGATGAATTACATTGTGGCGAGTGACACTGTGGTAAGTGATTTGATGACTGACGGTATGATGAATTACATTGTGGCGAGTGACACTGTGGTAAGTGATTTGATGACTGACGGTATGATGAATTACATTGTGGCGAGTGACACTGTGGTAAGTGATTTGATGACTGACGGTATGATGAATTACATTGTGGCGAGTGACACTGTGGTAAGTGATTTGATGACTGACGGTATGATGGATTACATTGTGGCGAGTGACACTGTGGTAAGTGATTTGATCACTGACGGTATGATGAATTACATTGTGGCAAGTGACACTGTGGTAAGTGATTTGATGACTGACGGTATGATGAATTACATTGTGGTGAGTGACCCTGTGGTAAGTGATTTGATCACTGACGGTATGATGAATTACATTGTGGCGAGTGACACTGTGGTAAGTGATTTGATCACTGACGGTATGATGAATTACATTGTGGCGAGTGACACTGTGATAAGTGATTTGATGACTGACGGTATGATGAATTACATTGTGGTGAGTGACACTGTGGTAAGTGATTTGATCACTGACGGTATGATGAATTACATTGTGGCAAGTGACACTGTGGTAAGTGATTTGATCACTGACGGTATGATGAATTACATTGTGGTGAGTGACACTGTGAAAAGTGATTTGATGACTGACGGTATGATGAATTACATTGTGGCGAGTGACACTGTGGTAAGTGATTTGATGACTGACGGTATGATGAATTACATTGTGGCGAGTGACACTGTGGTAAGTGATTTGATGACTGACGGTATGATGAATTACATTGTGGCGAGTGACACTGTGGTAAGTGATTTGATCACTGACGGTATGATGAATTACATTGTGGTGAGTGACACTGTGATAAGTGATTTGATCACTGACGGTATGATGAATTACATTGTGGCGAGTGACACTGTGGTAAGTGATTTGATGACTGACGGTATGATGAATTACATTGTGGCGAGTGACACTGTGGTAAGTGATTTGATGACTGACGGTATGATGAATTACATTGTGGCGAGTGACACTGTGGTAAGTGATTTGATCACTGACGGTATGATGAATTACATTGTGGTGAGTGACACTGTGATAAGTGATTTGATCACTGACGGTATGATGAATTACATTGTGGCGAGTGACACTGTGGTAAGTGATTTGATGACTGACGGTATGATGAATTACATTGTGGTGAGTGACACTGTGTTAAGTGATTTGATGACTGACGGTATGATGAATTACATTGTGGTGAGTGACACTGTGTTAAGTGATTTGATGACTGACGGAATGATGAATTACATTGTGGCGAGTGACACTGTGGTAAGTGATTTGATGACTGACGGTATGATGAATTACATTGTGGTGAGTGTCACTGTGGTAAGTGATTTGATGACTGACGGTATGATGAATTACATTGTGGTGAGTGACACTGTGGTAAGTGATTTGATCACTGACGGTATGATGAATTACATTGTGGTGAGTGACACTGTGTTAAGTGATTTGATGACTGACGGAATGATGAATTACATTGTGGCGAGTGACACTGTGGTAAGTGATTTGATGACTGACGGTATGATGAATTACATTGTGGTGAGTGACACTGTGGTAAGTGATTTGATGACTGACGGTATGATGAATTACATTGTGGCAAGTGACACTGTGGTAAGTGATTTGATGACTGACGGTATGATGAATTACATTGTGGCGAGTGACACTGTGGTAAGTGATTTGATGACTGACGGTATGATGAATTACATTGTGGCGAGTGACACTGTGGTAAGTGATTTGATCACTGACGGTATGATGAATTACATTGTGGCGAGTGACACTGTGGTAAGTGATTTGATGACTGACGGTATGATGAATTACATTGTGGTGAGTGTCACTGTGGTAAGTGATTTGATCACTGACGGTATGATGAATTACATTGTGGCGAGTGACACTGTGGTAAGTGATTTGATGACTGACGGTATGATGAATTACATTGTGGTGAGTGACACTGTGATAAGTGATTTGATCACTGACGGTATGATGAATTACATTGTGGCGAGTGACACTGTGGTAAGTGATTTGATGACTGACGGTATGATGAATTACATTGTGATGAGTGACACTGTGATAAGTGATTTGATGACTGACGGTATGATGAATTACATTGTGATGAGTGACACTGTGATAAGTGATTTGATGACTGACGGTATGATGAATTACATTGTGGTGAGCGACAGAGGGACTACTGAAACTAACCTCGCAGTCTTTCCCAGTGAGGCCAGGTCTGCAGACACACATGTAGTCATCAGTGAGGTCCTCACAGGCAGTCGCCTTGTTAAGGGCACACTTATCCAAACAGTCCTGCACATCAAGGTTACATAGTGCACCTGAAACAAACGAGTCAAAAATATCACCACGCTAAGGTCATTCCTTAGTAATTGACCTTGAGGTTATATAGCGAACCTGAAAACAAAAGTCCACAATATTAATAAACTTAGTCTTTTCCTAAGGCTTAGGTGTCAAGATTAAACAACGAATTTTGAACATAGGATTCTATCATGTCATTTAAAGGGGCAGTCACACGTTTTTTTTAAATTTTATATTTTAAATTTTTCACTGATAATTGTGTGTTAATGCTAAATGTATAATTTTGATAGTGTCAAAAATCTCATTACACAAGCCAATCATCAATAGTCAGAGAAGAAAGTATGTAGATTCCCATAAAATCCATTGGCGGCCATTTTATGTGAACACCTTTTATTTATTTTGTGTAAGAAAAAGGAATCGCATGGCAAAACTTTACATTATATATTTGAATTATTACTGCTCCATTTAGTTAAAAACATTGTCTTTCAATTGGAACAATTAATTGTCTTTTTCTTGACATTATCTTTTAGTCCCCCTAAAAACATGCCACTGCCCCTTTCAGGAAGTCTTTTCCTCAGACCTAGATGTCAGAACTACATAGCGACCCTGGAACACACAAGTCCATCTTATGAACAAGGTAAGGCTATTCCTCTTTTATTAAGACAGTCTCTTGTCTTATATACCTTAAGTGAAGTCACTCCATTGTTCTTTGAGGTCTTTATATATTTTAATTCCCTTCTGAATCGTACGGCAAGGGAATTATTCGAGAAATGTCCCTTGGATGCAGGTTATTATCAAGATAATCGCCATGCAAGGCAGGATATGTTATTATGCTATATCCCTATTCAAATAATTATTTTCGAAAGATCCCTGCAGATAACAGATAAAAGGCAAGTTAAGTTATATTGAGAAAAGAGTTTCAATATTTGTTGATACTCAGTGGGAAATTCTACTCTGATGTGATCACACTTTTAGTAACTATCATTTTACTGTCACAATTCACATCAGCTTTAGCCTTTAAAATTGGAAAAGTTTTGAAAAGACCAAGTAGTTTCCTAGTGATGTAAACTGTACAGCGGTAATCTCAATGTTCCCTTCAAATAAAAAAGCTTTTTTAATTGAAGGTTTTGACTCTTGTCGACATTCATAAATTGTTTGACTACGGAAACCTTTTTGTTAAAACATTAAAGAGACACAGAGTATGTTGATAGGATCACATATGTCAAATTTTGAAATCGATGTTGTTACATCAGGAACCACTAACTGTTACTGAAAATAACAAGTTAAAGGTCAATCAGCGAAAATACGGCCATTCAAAGTTGGGACTTTGATCGAAAACCGGACAATGTGGCAGTCGAGTGGCGCGCATTTTCGCCAAACGTAATTTTGAAACCTTGTCATAAGCTGACAGGAAGATATATTCGATTCGATAGTGTTTATTAGGTATTGTAACTAATAGGTAGATAAATTGGATGCTTAATTTCGAATATTAAACGTATTTGAGATGTTTTCTTGATTTTTCCATAAAATCAAGCATTTTAGAGATATTATGCATAAAAGGATATATTTGCAAGTCCAATGATGAGATATGAACTTCAATCAGCATATTAGATATTTTGTAGCTTATCAAAACCAAATATAATTTTAAGAAAGATACTCTGTGTCACTTTATGTGATGAAATGTTAAGAACCGTTAGTGATTGAATAGTTGATGTTTTAAGGAGGTTGGATACCTTTGTTACTGCACATCCGCAACAGTCGGATAATCAGATCAAGCTATTTTAAAGTTAATGCTATTTTGTTTATTTTTCACTGCAAGTGTGAGATTAAAAAACTAAAAAACTAAAAAATTAAATAATGATTTAGTTTAACAAAAAACAATGACTATGTTATATTTGTGAACATAAGTATTTGTTTTATGATAAAATTTATTTCACTAATTAACCTTAAAAACTAATGAAAAATTCTAAAAAGGGTAATGTTGACAATGAAGAGTTATCTCCCCTGGATGTTGATTTTCATTGATGTGGCTTAATTGAATGTGAATATCTCTGTTATCCGCTGGTGACATATCTTTTTTTCTTTTTAATCTTATTCTAGTGTGTATTAACTATAAAATAT
The DNA here is from genome assembly GCA_916613615.1 of Steromphala cineraria. Taxonomy (NCBI): domain Eukaryota; kingdom Metazoa; phylum Mollusca; class Gastropoda; order Trochida; family Trochidae; genus Steromphala; species Steromphala cineraria. Next base: position 79,704,692 of record OU744721.1, read on the forward strand.
ATAATTTTCAAAAACATCTTAATACGAGAAATTGATTTTTTTTTCATAAAAGAATAATATTTTACAAAAATAATCATACAAAGAAAAAGGTTATTTGCATGTCTTTACTTAATATTAGTTTCAAGTTCCCTTTTTCCGACTTAGTTTACTTACATACTGCAATGGCTTAATAGAAAATCATTTAAATAACAATTATATTCCAAAGTTATCTTGAAAAGGAGTTTTTAAATTATTGTATTTTCATCATTGGGTGCCCTAACGGATGGGCCCTTTTTCGAACAATAACTGTGGTGACATAGTATTTTTATGACACAATTTGATTCAAGACATATTTTTCAACAAAATAAGACCAAATTTAGCTATTTCTTAATACCTCGATATTTTGTATCCAACCTCCTTAATCTCTGATGTCAATCTGGTAAAACAAATGTTGCTCTTCACCACTAGTTGAAATGAAGTTTCATCAAAACATCAATTGTTACTTTTGGTAAGATATCAGAGCAAATACAATTTGAGTCGTATTCTTTCTACCATAATATGACAACAAGATATTATCACAACAAAGTTTGTCAACAACACACACAATAGTTCATTGTAGTAAACACAGCTGTACATGTGGATATCAGATTTTATACAGTATGATGATAAACTTCACTATTGTTGAATGATGTCCTGTCATCTCAAGATAGTTCAAATGGTTCCGGGACAGTTGTCCTTGCAGTGTAGAGTAACATAATAGCTGACGTGTAAGTGTGAACTGCCAACAACCCTTTAAATGAAATTCTGATTTGTTGAATGAAACAAACCTGTCCAACCAGAGTCGCAATCGCACGTGTAGGTATTAAGGTCATCCACACATGTGCCATGTTCGCAGTCGTTGCCCACACAATTATCGACATCGTGCTGACACAACGATCCTTCGTACCCGGTCTTACAGTCACAACTGAAACTGTCCAGTAGGCTGTTACAACGTAGCGTGTTGTTCTCGTGGCACATGTCAGGGTCGCAGAAGTTTATTCTTGAACACTGCCCGCTCGAGTCTGAAAATTAAACAAAAGACAGACCGTGTTGTGAGTTTTTTACTGTCCTGCATCTACTGATTACTTATTCCAATGTTAAAACTAATGTGACAGGTTGAGATATAAGCATTCCTACTGGCTTTGGCTAGAGGGATATCCCTTTGAGTGTAGGACTCTCAACCCTGAGGTCCCGGGTTCGAATCACGGTGGAGGTGTTCTGAAAATAACTTTTGTTACACTAACAACAACGTAATGCATCAAATGACTGTACTTTTAAACAAAAACCTCAAGTTGTACTTAAAGCGACACATACCTACTCTTGTTTGGAAGGCACAATATTCTCCTTCAAAAGATCAATATAGCTTGATTAAAACACAATGAATTTCTTCAAAGATCAATTTATCTTTAATAATAGATACTATGTCAAAAGACGCTCAATCTAGATTCAGTCAAAATGTATTCCTTCAAAAGACAATGTTGATTAAAATATCATGACCTTCTTCAAAAGATGTAAACAAATGTACCTTTCCTTGAAAATTTGAAAAAGTTTCATGTCACCTTAAATTTCATTCTGCTAAGATAAAACGCAACACATATCTTTCTTTATGTCTGGTATCTACAAACAGTATGCATTTCCCATCTCTGATATAGTGTTTCAGGGATAGATGCCATCATTCATCAACCTTGTTACACACGCCATATGGTTTTAGTATGTTTGAACTGCATAGTTCACTCATGTAACTGACGTTCAGTAGAGTTACTTGAATGTGTCAATATTTGCTAAAGAATGCTTAGTCTAGATGATCCTGAAAGGGACTTCACATTTCAACATTATGTCTGATGTAATATATCATAGTCCCTTTTTCAGAAACTTCAATTAAAAACAATACTTTATTGCAGAACAGATGTTTAGCGGCGCCATCGATCGATCCCCGCCTCAAATTAAGCTGCATGTGCCAATAACATTGACTATCACCTGAACTCTTCACTGTAATAAGGCTTAAGATACATGGGCCACTACGATTGGTAGGATAAAATGGTTTTATCATACAATGGATAGTGATCTTGGCATAATAAAGCCAACGGATATTTTCGATATCCGTTGGGCGTGGCTAAGGGTCATATACGGATACCGATGCAAATTTCAAAGGTCAAGGTCGGAACTTCTTTCGAAAATTCCGATGACGTCACAACCGTTAACATTTTGAACGCCTTTAGTAACGGAGATAGGCATTACAATATGAATGATACATTGCATAAACATTAGAAATAACAACAAACTGTATGGGTCTTTAGCCATATGTATGACTTAGCAGTGCTAAAACACTGTCATCACGATTTGAATAAAACCGCCAAGCCTCGCAAAATACAATGTTTATTCCTAATGCAGGATATTTACGATCCCAAAACACACTCACATGATAACCTCTATTTATTTCGCAATAGATAAAGTTCACAATGAAATTCTTAAGTCTATAAAACATGCTGTTCTTATGGATATTTAGTAGACCTACATTTAGTCTCAGAAGTATTCTTTTTCAATATTGACAATATTTTAAAACAATTCATGTATTATAAGAAATCAGAGCCCAGAAGGTGTTTTACCTTCTAAAGCTGAGCTATCTAGACTTGCTATACTTTTCTAGACTGGGTTGGTCATCAGATATTTTTGCTTTAGGATCTGGATGACAGACTAGACATTTAGGTAACAAACCTTTTTCGAAGGGGTGTACACATACACACTCTGCTGTCAAGTTGATGTAGTTGTTGAGACATATCCCATTGCTACATGCACTCCCTCCACAGTAGTTGAACATGTTTTCGCAGTGCAGACCAGAGAAACCAAAAGGACAGTCGCACTGATAGCCATCTACAGTGTCCAGACAATTGCCACCGTACAGGCATCCGTCTGGGTTAAGGTCACACTCGTCTGCAAATACATGGCTTTGGTTAGTAAATACATACAGGATGCATTGTTATTATCATAAAGAGACAATTGAATAGTTTCACACAATTGCTTTCAGTCGAAACATCAATGTAGTTATTTTTTAAAAGGCTTTTATTTAGATTTTTGCATTAGCATGGACAATCATGCAATATCATCAATGGAATTGTGACACTCTCGGGACATATATACAGTACAATACGTCAAAAAACATGCAATGAATATTCATAAAACAGCCACAAGGGTTACAGATAAGGGGAGATGTACGTCTAAAAATCAACCATATAAGACCGATGATAATGTCCTTGCGTACAATATACGCACATTAATACCACTGTTCATTTTGTCATGCATGTCCGTGCAGATCATGTCCATGAAATCTTGTTGAGGAGGATCCCTTAGAGAGGTACTGATAAAATTGTTTTACCTACGCTTCTACGTTTTCAACGTTCTTCCATTTTTTTAAATATTACTGCATGTGCCTTAATTAGACATAGATCTCAACAACAAAAAAGCGTATCAAAATGCTTTTTTGATATCTTGAGAGAATATTGAGTTCACATAACTCAGGACACAACCTGATCATTCAATCTTACTATGAACTGAACTAACATTTAATCTGTAAAAAGTGATTATGAGTGTTTTGTGTAATTTTTAATTGAATCAAAATTCTTATTAAAATACCTTGAAAATAGGGACACTTCTGTTATCATTCATTGTGTAATACACAAACAATATTTTTCAATTAAAGTAGTTAAGTTTAAAATAACGATATCTATACATATTGATTTATCTTAATTTGATGGCCATTTACATAGAAATTGATACAAGATAATGAGGGATACAATCATAAACAACATACAAAGCAATTTTTTTTTATTTCTTACAATTGCAGCAACTTGCTAACACTATGATAATGAGAAAACATATATGGATGACAACTTCTTTATTCATGATATGCGACGTTTCGACACAGTTTCTACACAGTTTCTTCAACGACACAAGAAACTGTGTCGAAACGTCCCATATCATGAATAAAGAAGTTGTCATCCATATATGTTTCTTCATTATCATCATTCCAACTTCTAAAATGCCCCTTAAAGAAGCTTGCTAACACTATGTCAGTTCACCTTCAAAATCTTGAGATTTCTTCTAAGTAAAATTTGAGGTGTAAATTAACCTTTACTCAATAGTTATCTGAAACCTCGCCCTCCGTAGAATCATGATTCAACCAAAGATGAGATATAATAATAATAATAATAATGGATTTTTAAATTGCGCAAGTTATCCACACACGAATGCATGCTCAATGCGCTTATATACCCACTTATATTGGTCTCGCAGTTGGTACCGGTGAAACCAGGAAAACAGCTGCACTGGTAGCGGATATCCTCTCTCGCATTGCATAGTCCGCTGTTCTCACACGGTAGTGGGATGCATGGGTCCTGGTCTCTCTCACACCTAGAGGCAACGCAAAGGTGCAATAAATTTGGGTTTGGCAGTCTTGAAGATGATTTAAGAACCTGTAACCATAGTCTATCAATTTGTAACGTCGCGTATAAGCTCCTCAATGATTACTCCCTTATACAACAGAAGTCAACCGTCGATCCCTGACGCAAGGCATCTTGGGCCTGGGCTTGCAAATGGCGGCAAGCCGTTTTGTATTCAAAAGGAATTAAAACCTTATTTAAGAATTCCCAGAATACACTACACAATTGAAACAGTTTGATCGAAGAAATTGATTAAGAACATAGAAAAGTAGAAAAGATAGTCAGGGTAATGTAAAAATTTGGAATAAATCATTTCTGTTAAGTGTCATCAGTGTAACTATATATATAGTTTACTGGTACTTACGTATGTCACATGTCACACTTTTTAAATCTGCTCTTTTGTAAATAAACATATCTGTTTAGATGTTTAAACAAATCTGGATGTATTAATAACATAGAGAATGGTACAAAAATGAACGTTAAAAAAATAAAGTTATTGTAAAGATATCATATGGGACATTATGTTACGGTTGAAATCTAAATAGCACTTCAAGTCACTAAAGATGCATATAAAAAGATTTTAAATTTCCTAAATCTAGTTAAAACTAGCTGTAATGTTATCGTCCTCTAAGTCCTTACGTTACATCTAGCTACAAACCCATCTGGTCCGTGTCACGCATGCGCAGAAATCAACCAATTGAAAAAGAACTGGCTGATCTCTTTGAATCGGGCGTCATTAGGATTTATATTGCATTTTAGATATTATGAGCATAAATATCAATGATTTAATGTATGACTTATTGGAAATAACATTACAGCAAGTTTTAACTAGATTGACCGATTCTATCAGCTTGTATTAACTAGATTGTCCAATTCAAAGGGATCAGCCAGCTCTTTTTTCATTGGCTGATTTCCGCGGACCAGGTGGGTTAGTAGCTAGATGTAACGAAAGGACTTAGATGACGATAACATTACAGCTAGTTTTAACTAGATTGAAATTTCCTAATGCATTATCATCTTTTTTTTTCAACAATACAGTATATAGCTATATAATATTCTAAGACCAGAAAAAACAATGAAATTTATCAAACACATTTTAAATGTTTTAACACTCAAATCTGAAATACAATTGACAGAATAAATAGCAAATACTCAATATTATGATCAATGAATATCTACAAATGTGCTACCTGGGTTTGGAGAAGATATATCCCAAGGGGCAGACACACTCGTAGTTATTGGTGAGGTCACGACAAACCGCCTCGTCGCTGCAGACGTTGTCGACACAGTCGTCATCCTTGTCCAACTCACAGCGGGGCCCTTCGTAGACTACAACCAATGAAGATCATATAGCATTAACCCTCACCTTTATAAAACATACTGATTCCCTCTAATAAGTGCCAGGTCTCCAATAAGCCCCGGGCCTCTAATAAGTGACGGGGGTCATTAGTAGTTGAGAAAATAAGCGCCGGGCCTCTTATAAGCGCCGGATCTCTAGTAGCGCTGGGTCCTAAACATTAGAAAAATGCTCCCTCAGTAAACATATTACAGGTATTCACGGTAAAAGACAGCTTTAAACAATCTTAAATTTCTGTGAAAGAAATAAGCACTGGGTCTCCAATAAGCGCTGAGCCTTCTAATAAACGCTGGGGGGTAAAGGGGTGCTGAAAAAATAAGCACCCCGGCGCTTATTAGAGGAAATACGGAACAATGTGTTGACAGCAGCAAATGTAACTTTTACGAAATTGAGACTACCTTTACAGCTATCCAAAATGAATTGAACGTCATAATATTTGTTGAAAGAAAATCAGGCATCAAACAAAAATTTGCCAATCAAGAAATATGAGTTAAACACTACTCCACATACCCACACCAACTCGGTAACCCATTCAATGTTTTGATCACAAAATTTATCCAGTGATGTTATACTGTTCAACTTTTGCTAAAGTCTTCTTTTTATTTAAAATGATCAATTTAAATTTATATATGAAAATATGAATGAACATGAGTTATTATCACACACAGTCATTCAGTGATGTCTGAAATGGTCATGTACACCTTCAAAAACATGTGCAACAAGAAATTTCCTGTATGGGTTTTCATTGCAAACTGTTTGTTATCAGTAAAAGGTTCCAACACAACCAAATTTTCATTTAACCTAAATGCTGAATTCAAGACCTCGTATGCCACATTTGAGGACATGCTTGACAACATGCTGGAGGTCTGGAAAAATCACAAATGCAACAAGATGACCATTTCATCTACTGCAAGGGCTGTTACTGTATAGACGACTGCATGAGAACAGTTTGCATGCGAGGCCTAACAGTGTTTGAATTCCCTTAACACCAGCTCACTGAGGTGTACATCCAGAGTAGGATGTCCATTTGACTTAACACCAGCTCACTGAGGTGTACATCCAGAGTAGGATGTCCATTTGACTTAACACCAGCTCACTGAGGTGTACATCCAGAGTAGGCTGTCCATTTGACTTAACACCAGCTCACTGAGGTGTACATCCAGAGTAGGCTGTCCATTTGACTTAACACCAGCTCACTGAGGTGTACATCCAGAGTAGGATGTCCATTTGACTTAACACCAGCTCACTGAGGTGTACATCCAGAGTAGGATGTCCATTTGACTGAACACCAGCTCACTGAGGTGTACATCCAGAGTAGGCTGTCCATTTGACTTAACACCAGCTCACTGAGGTGTACATCCAGAGAAGGCTGTCCATTTGACTGCTCATCACTTATTCATAGATGAGTCTCGATTTAACTGATAGGATGGCGAGAGTTTGGAGAAGATAGAGGCAATGTTTGGCAGATGGCAACCTTGCTGAACATTACAGTATCATGTCTTGGTATTGGGCAATGATTCAGCTAGGATTGAAAGAATGACCTGCATGTCCTCGGAAATGACACAATGATTGATACTCATTTAAGGGACGAGATGTTCATCCTGTACAATAATACCGGTAGAAAGAGTACATGGCCCCTATCAAAAGTTGAACAGTATATATCACTGTACAGATGTTTGAACTACTTCCAGCTATGTAAATAAATGAGGAGTACTTTACTTCTTCTGATGACAATGTAAAGTTAAATAATAGAACAAATACAAAACTAAACAGACTCAACCAGGTTGTTTTTTTCTTCTTTTGACATGGGTAAAGCTAATGCAAACTAGAAAGTGTTTTTACCCGTAAAAACAGATGTCTCCCCCTTCCTCAAATGCTCCAAACCTCTAAACAATACTATCATAAAGCACCATTAATGTTCTCTGTATAATTCAACTTGAATAAATAACCTATCAACTCCACAATTGTAGCAAACAAAATATTCAAAATTGCATGGAAATAAACAAAATAATTTGTTTTAAATCTCAAACCTCCAAAAGGCACATCTACATGATATGGAGAGACAACATACCAAGATTGTTGCCATGGAAATAAAAACAAATTAAATTTTAAGAAATCTATAACCTCCAAAAGGCACATCTACATGATATGGAGAGACAGTATACCAAGTTTGGTGATGATCTGTCACATAGTTTTAGAGATATGCTCCGGAAACGAAATGGGAACACAGACGCCAACGCCAATGCCAAAGCCGACGGAAACTCAGCTAAAACCAATATGTCTCCCGACCCTTCGGGGGGGGGAGACATAATTACCCATAGCACTCGATGAAATAAACCTGCAAATTCAATTTTAAATCCTCTTTATATTTACAGAATGTATCTTGGCAGTCTTTGCGGTAGTATTGGTACGTTGTTGAAGCCAAAAAGTCTGCATTGTCTGGCCGAGCAGACAGGAGCTGACAAAAGTTGTCTGTTGTGTCATACATCAGGGCCACACAAGTTGAATCAGGTACAGCACATCGATTCTGACAATCCTCCAGTTGTATATTATTCAGATCGATGGTATTGGCCAACTGCCCCTTGAACTTGTCTGCTGTCAGAGTCATACTACACGTCTCCTCTGAAGAAAACAAACAGTCTCATTGTCAATATTTGTGGGCAGAGTGTAATATCAGTGTTTGCAAGAACTGGTTACTTTTTGGTCAGGATTGGTAACTTTTCAAAAATGTTCTATATTTCCCTCTTAGGAATTGGCTAATTAATTTTCAGGACAGGCTAGATTTCAAATCTAGTTTATACACTGTTAATATGTTGTATTTATGTGTGTTTTAATTGTAAATTACAATCGATCACAATTACGGTAGTTGAGACACGGTGTTAATCCTACATGCATAATGGTTACGTCACCAAAGTGGGTTTGTTAAATGCTATGCCCTTTTATAGGGGGTACTGTGTTCTTGGCATCAAAATAAGTATGTTATTGTTGATAAAAAAATGTAAATGCCATATCACAATTTCGACGAAAGATTTTTCTACAGAGTGCTGTATTTATAATCTGAATAGTTAAATTTCATCCCAAACCACATGCAAGTATGATAATGTATCTTTAATTATAATTACAGCAGGCTAGACACGACCATTAGCTGAGAGACTGCCTGCCTGTAATTAAACATCAACTAACCTCGACCTTACCACTTCTCGATTTTCGTTCAAAGATTTTTCAAAAAAATAATAGCTGGACTTAATTTTTGTTAATTTGCCCAATAAACAGCTTTAATTAGCCTTTCATTTAGACAGCCTAATTATCGGCTGTGAAAAGGCCACCTGGGTTAGGGGCCATAAAACTTTTGCGGATGTGACGTAATAAACAGACTATACAGAGTAACACATCATTATTTCAACTGAAATACCGCATAAATAATTGTTTAATTACCGTTGATGTGGTTATCTTTTTTACACCAAATGCTTAGTAGTGTTACATCGTCAAATAATTTATCTAACTGAGTGGAAAACATTTTCTGAAACTCTTTAATTATATTTTTTTCCTGTGGTATTGTTAAAATAGATGTATAGATAATGAGGCTGATTCTGTTTATGACGTCACAAAATGGGGCGTGACCAGTCATGCATTCACTTGTTTGTTGTCAGATAGGTCTAAGCGGCCCATCAAAAGTGGCTTTCATTACTAAACTAAACATATTTTAGTAGCGACCTTAATGCACTATACGATATTGTAATCAGACTTTCTATATTCCAAAGAAAATAGTGAAATATGTTTGTGGTAATGAACTTTAAGCCTTTTGTTCTGTTCCATGTAAGCTGACATAGCAGAGATATTGTTTTGGCGTTCATGGTTTCCACCTTTCATTGGTGTCATTTGGTTCTTACCTACCGTATATTACAATGTATAAGGCGAGTTTTTTATGCCAGAAATTAGGGGGTCAAAGAAGGGGGTCGCCCAATACACAAGGTCAAAAACTAGAGGTCAAGTGAGGAGTATCTGCCAACCCAAAAAGTCAAGCAAGTCAATGTTTACACCGGATGTCCATTACACAATCATCGATGTCATCTCAAATTTAATCTTGTACAATAAAATATCTTTGTCTTATTGTTCTTTTTAAATGAAAATATAGAGATAAATATGAATGAAAATTCAAAATAACTTATCAATCAAAATTATCCATGTAAAGTAAATCGTGTGTAACTCAAAATTAGTTCCAAGGTGATATTGACCACTGTCAGAGAAGGTTTTTTGAACAAGATCAAGTAAGCATATATCCAGGTTGAGATTGTAAAATATATTGTTAAAGAACATGCCTGAATGGGCATCTTAATGTTCAATAAGAAAATTAGTCTTTTGCCAAGCTATCTCAAATAAGGCATTCCTAATATTTAAAACAAAAATTCTTTGTAAATGGTCCAATGCAAAACTTTGGAAACAGTTATCATAGGACTACTTACACAACAATATCTTCCTCACAACTTTTCCAAGAATCTTTTCTTTTAATTATAGGATTGATGAATTTTGACATGTTTATGCATAAGAGTTTTTTGTTTTTGTTATTTGAGGGTTTAAATAAATCACATATTATCTGCCAGTTTTTAGATTGGATTTCTTGGTTAAGATGGGTCATGGTAGGACAAGCCAGCGGAACCAATACTGTCAAAGTGATAAATACAGTAGAACAATAGATATAACAAAGGGACAAAAGAAATAGTGAGCTTTATCCAGTGTTCGCTACTCGCGTTTGGCCGCATTGCATAGGGAGGGACTTAAAAAATTGTTCACTATATCCGATTGTTTGTTATATCCGAGTTCACTATATCCGTGTTCTACAGTGTTCTCAAGTCAGGAAATATAAAGACGTAAGTTATGAAATATGTTGCTGGCATCCATAGATATCTGACTTGCAAAACTGAGACTAGGATTTTAAAGCTGACCAATCTCCTTGGAACTGACCTTTAGGACACGTGCAGGTGTAGCCGTTCAGCTCACTGACGCACTGGCCAGAGTTGAAACAGGGGTTGGAGTCGCAGTGGTTGATCATGTCTGCGCACTTGGCACCGTCATAACCTGAACAAGTGAAACATTATTGTGTTAATCATTATCTACAATTATCATCTGTAACAGATTTAATAATCATAATTAAGTTAAGTTAAGCATTGTGACGTCACAAAATAAACAATGCTTCGACGTCACGTAATATTTGTGTATTTTCTTTACTTTTGGGACTACGTTTGACAAAGTTTCAACTTTCTAGGCGCTATGCTTCTGGAGAAGAACTGAAAATGCACAAAGTGTCAGATGAAAGATCGGACAGAAGCTGAACACTATGCCATGCCAAAAGCCAATCAGGCCTTACTGGCCTGATGAGCTAAAAATTCCAACCACTTTGTAAATGTGGCTTCAAAATTCTCTTTCTTCACCTATTTTGAAATCGGAAGTGTGAAATAAGATCTGCTGAAAGCGGTATTAAATCTCCTAAATAAGTAAGTAAGGGCTCTGTTGACAAAATGCATGCATGCAGGTGCATGTGACTAACCTGTTTTACAGGTGCAGTCGAGCCTGTGAAACCTATAGCTACAGATGCCTCCCGTTGGGTCGCAGATAGCAGCGCAAGCCTCGTCACTGAGGTCTGTTGAGAAAAAGTAAAGCATAAAATAAAACTTAATTACATGGAATAAAAAAAAAAAAATGAATTGTGATGTTTTCATAGGGTGAAACACATTCACAAAAACATAATGGATACTTTCAACTTGTCCTTCACACTTGCCCCTTAAAATTACTTCTGCTTTATAAGGAATGATTACACTCACATTGCCATTGCTTTATTAGATGATTCATCATTCATTCATCATCGTGCTACACCAGCATATATGTCTCAACGTTATGCTCCAACCTATCACTGCATATACTGCAAACACTACCATTGCTTTACTAGATCCCAAAATTATGAAACTATGTCTGATTGAAATTGGCATAAAAAAGGTTTCCAAAGTTTAACTCTACCAAGATTCAAATAATTTTTCGACTGGCCTTCATCTCTTACTAGGTCCTCAGTGAAGGGGATTTCGTATTTTAACATATGTAAAAATTTTGAAATTTGTATACCTAACTTAATCAAATTTAATCTGAATGCTATTGATGATAATATATTTTGTTAATGGATTTAGTGCAATATCAATCACAAAAATGTTAATATCACAAACAGATTTTGTCCAGAATATACGAGGGGTGATTTCACCTTGTGGCTGACAATCTGAATCGGCGGTTGATGCAGAAGAAGCTGTGATGGCGTTGCTGACGCACTCTTGACACTGAGTCTGGCCTGTGAGAGGCTGGAAGAAGTTTACGGGACACGCAGAGCAAGGACTGAAGCCGGTTGTGGAATACTCGCCCGCATTACAGGGAGCTGAAACAAGCACATGGTTTTTTGAAAATACAGTAGAACACCGATATAACAAACCGCAAGGGACCAAAGAATATAGTTCGCTATATCCGATGTTCGCTACTCACGTTTGGCAACCATGCACAGGGTTTTTGATAGGACTTTGTTCGCTATATCCGTGTTTTACTGTACTCTGTTAAAACAGGATTAGTAGTCTTACATTCAAACTGTAGTTTATAATATTTTGTGCTGAACATAACCTTGTGAGTCCCTATCTGCAGTGAACTACAACAGCCATTTTTTCAGAGGCTCTTTTTCAACATTAGATAATTATAATTTTTGAGGAAAATTTAATAGAGATTGAATGTGAGTCTACATGATCAGCAATGCTGACATTCATGTTGGTTAACAAGAAGTATGTTTGGTTTGTATATCGATCTGCGACCGTCACTACCTCCCTCTATTAACATTTTATATAATGTAATGTGAGAGAGTAGATATCAGACTGTATAATCGCTGTATTTCCTTCATGTGTTAAATGTTTTACTTTCAATGAAAGCATTGTCATCAATCAGAGCAGATAATCTATTATAACTTCAACAACCTAGGTGTGTACAGTCAGACCTCCATAATCCGAACGCTTCCGTTTTTCACCATTTTTGTTTGCTAAAATTTGGACATTAGATTATCAGTCTGTCTGCATACACTTCCTTCATCACTGAGTTAAACAAATCACTGCTAAAAGACTTGTAATGAAGGTTATATGCCTATCAAGTATTCAAATCATATCTACAGGCAGTGTTGTCTGAAGTACGTACCCCGACACTGAGCTACGCTAGTTGCTCCTTGCACGTTAAGGGTTGACCCTCCATCAGGGCAGCTCTCGCAGGTGCTTGCATCTTTCCAGTATGTATCAACAGGGCAGGGAACACAGGGAGGGGCTCCAGAGTCCGACTTGAAGCCGATATTACATTTGTCTACAAGTATTAATCATTCAGGTTTATTCAAGTCTTACTTCACATAAGATGCACATAAATAAACAATATTCATAAAACTGTTGGACAGAAATAGGAAAAGATCTCTCCTATCTTGTTCAGTTAAGGAAGTTATAATGTGCATATTTTGAAAGGCGTCTTATTAAAAAACCTGAATAGATATTGTTCGCAGGCTGCTGGAGACACGAAGTAACTCTGTCGTGATTATCAATGGCAGCTTAAACTATCCTTCATTTTATATGATATGGTTTCTTTAGTCCATGAGTATGTAAGTTTTAATCCTTAAGTATGTCCCAGAAAAGCAAATCAATTGGAGTACAAATCAAGAGTAAGTTTAATCAGACAAAATTCCCTTTGTGAAATGCTGACTCCCAAACTTTGACATGTTCTCAAAAAACGCTGTAGAATCAGATGTAAAGTCTCACCCTGACACTGGGAAAGTGTGATGCGGGGTGTAGTTGAGACTTTGTCGGCACCACAACTCTTGCATGTCGTCCGTCCTGCTTCGTCCTGGTATTCACCGTCAGGACATGCTACGCAGTTCCCCTCGGTGTCGGTATAGGTCCCGGGTTCACAGGGTACTGGGGAAGAAAATTTGAGGTGAGGCAATTTGGAGTTAAAAACCACTTTAAAAAGAGACATTTGTATTAGGGTGTGAGGATAAGAACATATTATATCAGCCATAGCTAAGGCAAAGGGCCATTGGCTATTTTGCACATTGGAAGAAAAAATGGCCCAATACAATTTTAAGTTTATTATTGAAATAAGGGTTATGTTATCTATTCAGAATATTACCTAAAGCATAAATATGGCTTGTATGGTCTTCTCATATAATTGTACAATAAGAAAAGAAATAGGCGACTACTGATTTTTTATATAAACTCTGGGTTGTGAAACAAAAATTGAAAATGAGTTGATAAAGCAGAATAGAACAGACTGTTTGCTTAGTCTTACCATAAATTTGTTCAACTGTGAATGGTTTCCTAAATTATATCATCATTTTGGGGAATTTTGAATCAATAACCATGTCTTAACACAATATCTTAAAGTGACACAGAGTATCTTTCTTCAAATTTTATTTGGTTTTGATAAGCTACAAAATATCTAATATGCTGATTGAAGTTCATATCTTATCACTGGACTTGCAAATATATCCATTTATGCATAATATCTCTTAAATGCTTGATTTTATGGAAAACATCTCAAATTCATTTAATATTCGAAATTATGCATCCAAATAATCTACCTATTAGTTACAATACCTAGTAAACACTATCGAATCGAATATATCTTCCTGTCAGCTTATGACAAGATTTCAAAATTACGTTTGGCGAATTTGCGAGCGCCCCTCGAGCCACATTGTCCGGTTTTCGATCAAAGTCCTGACTTTGAATGGCCGTATTTTCGCTCTAATGTATTGATTGACCTTTAACTTGTTATTTTCAGTAACAGTAAGTTTTTCCCGATGTAATAACATCGATTTCAAAATTTGACATATGTGATCCTATCAACATACTCTGTGTCTCTTTAACTTAAGTTACAACTTTTGATCAATTTGTAAGTTTATAATTCATATCTACACTACATATGTATGTAAAACAGTTATGTGGCATCCCAGATACAATTCTAGCAATCTCCAAGAAAGATATTTGGTCAAAATTTGAAATTCTTATTCTACCATGACACAAAACCAATTTATAATACTACCTTCTGGTTTTGATTGGCCAATAATCACCTCTAAATATTTACAATTGCTTCACATTCCTCCTTGCACATAAACAAACTGTACTCGGTGAACTTACTGTTTACAATAGACTTGCAGGCGTCAACAATATGAATATCAAAATCAGACAGGCTCAGTTTGAAATTAAATTTAGGGGTAAAGAATTCACTACTTACAATTTATAATAGAATCTGAAAATATTTGGTTTGGAACACAGATCAAACCTCGATCAGTTTGTCTTATATTTTTTATAAGATTTGGGCTTACAATGCGCTGACAAGAGCTTGGGTTGATATTAATCATGATCCATTGATATCAGAAGCATGCCATTTGGGTATTAATACTGAACTGGTAGGGTTCAGCACCAAATGTCCGTAAATGCTACGATCTTATATCATTATTTGCTGGCGAGTCTTAACTTATGTTGAGTGGAAAATTATGTTCCGAGTGATAATCATAAAAAAACATGAACTTTGTACTCATATACACGATAAATCCCCCACCTTAATTCATGAATATGTTTTACTTATTGATATTCCAGCATCCTAATTCCTGGATATCAATCTATTGCAGATAACTATTCCAAAACAGGTGTCATGTTTTACAGTCGTTTTCCCATTATCTTTTCAAGACCCAATCTGAGGAAATATGGTGTCTAAATTGCATGAGCATGAAAAACAAGCATTAAATCATGAAAAATCAACAGGTAATAGGAACGAACAATGGGGTTATGGGAGTCAGTATTGCAAATGAAGCATAGTATGTACCACTTTATAAACTACTGTATATTTAAAGGGGCAGTAGCACGTTTTTTTCACTGATAATTGTAAGTCAATTCTAAATGTATTATTTTTACAGTGTCAGAAATAACATTACACAAGCCAATCATCCAAAGTCAGGGGACAAAGTAAGAAAATCCACATAAAATCCATTGGCGGCCATTTTGTGTGAACACTTTTAATTCATTTTGTGTGAGAAAAAGGAATCGCATGGCTAAACTTTACGTTACATATTTGAATTATTACTGCTCCATTTAGTTTAAATACATTGTCTTTCAATTGGAACCATTCATTTTCATTTTCCTAACATCACCTTATATTCCCCCTAAAAACGTGCTACTGCCCCTTTAAAGATGCTGTATCATACTTGCAAGCGGTTCAGGATGAAACTTAGCTATTGAGAAATGAAATCCATCACTTTGTAGAAAAATCTTTCGTCAAAATTTTGATATCAAATTTAGATTGTTTAATCAACAATAACATACTTATTTCGAAGCTTCAAGCACAGTACCCCTCCTAGAAAGGGAATATCATTTAGCGAACCCGCTTTTGGTGACGTAATCATTTATGCTTGTAGGATTTACACTGTGTCTCAACTACCGTAAAAATTACGTTCGATGTTTATCAACTTTGACAGCAACGAATACCTAATTTGGAGAAAAAGAATATAAAATCTAGTTGAGCGCGACAAAGACGGTTTTGACGGAAGTTGTGAAATGGCCACACTTGAATCGCCCTTATGTAGACTGCGGTTTCAGTATTTTTTGGTAAATTATCTCCTTTTTGATGAATTTTGGTCCGATTTTCTCAAGGTTGGTCGCTAATTTTTTCTAAAAATCCAACGTATACATTAAAAATACTTTTTAAAATATTGCAAGTATGATATAGCATCTTTAAACTGTACACATGGAAACTTACAGCACTGCTGTCCATCTCCGACCGACGTCAGAGTATAACCATTGTCACAAGAAAGTCCAGCTGTTGCTAACCCTACGGTTGAGCTTTGGACTAGAAAGTTGCATGTGCCGTCCTCCATTTTAAACATCTCCAACTTGTTTGTATTAATGTAGTTTTTACAGGTTTCTGTAGCCAAGGTGGATCCGTCGTAGTTCAACAACTTCATCGTCAGGGATACGGAGTGCTGTAAAAAGTATTCTTCTAAGACAGGGAGCACACTACATCTGACTTTTCTTGTGATGTGTCATGCCGTGCGTTGAATAATGGCACTCAGTGTCTTTTCATAGACCATGCACACTACTCTCCGCGGTTTTGAAGCTATCAAATTTACTCTCAATTGCACATTGTGCAACCTGCCTGTAAAGTTGTTGCATTTGCTGAAATAGGTACTGCACCTATTTTCATCATATCGCAAACAATTTTACATGGGGGCTCGGTTCTGATATCATATTATAAACTAAGTAAAATGGTTTTCCGTCCATTGGAGGTAAGGTATGCATCGTGCATTATTCTGATTACGGTCTCATCCATTATTGCAAGTCTCACTATTTCATATACAATTGAAACACTTTTTGGTATTACTTGAGCAAAAATATACATGTAGACATTCTTCCTTTTCAAGATTAAATATTTCAAGATAAGTCTACCTATTAACAACATAGCTTTGGAATCTTCCATTTCTTTCCTTTATAGCTAGATAGAAACTTTTCATTTAATATTACCTTTAACATAAAGCTTTAACGCATTAGAGTCAGTGTGAAGAAAAACCGCAACGCAACACAACGCAATGCAATGCAACGTAAAACAAGAAACTACATGAAGTGTGCTCCAAGCCAACAAAATACAGGGTTGGATTTCATTTTGCATCGGATCAATGCTGATAGGTTTCTTTGGTTGCAATTTCCAAAAAATGTTTGCAACAACAATTCATGTACCATTTTGGAAATTTTTTATTAGATGTTTTTAAAACTAACAAATCGTAACTTTTCAAAATGAAATAATTTAATAAAGAAACACAACAATTATTTTGGCTAAATGGAGTATGGATTTATGAGATTTTCAATTTGGGCCTGGGGGAGAAGTATACACATCAGTGATTTCTTGTAAATTTGATTTACCTAATTTTTGAAGTTATCACATTTAACCTCAATTGCACTTGGTGCAACCTGCTTGCAAACTTTCTTGCACTTGCTGAAATTAACTTGAATGATAACATGTAAGACATCAGTATTTCTTCCCATAAATATTGGTGATCATGTTCATATATTTTGTATGGTTTATATCCTGCATTAGGAATAATGAGTTTATGAGTATTGGGAGGTTCAATACATATACAGAACGTCATACGTGTGCATTTGGGTCGTTTGTATTGAACGAGTAGATGTCATGGACGCGGAGGAACAACGAGTTCGAAGAACGAGTTGTTTCTCCGCGTCCATGACATCTTCGAGTTCAATACAAACGACCCAAATGCACACGTATGACGTTCTGTATTTATTATATACTCTCTTTTAAACCTTTTTAAAAGTAATTATGAATTGCTTAAAGAATCTGAGACGTTGCACCGCGCATTGATACATAATGTGAACAAGGCGACACCTATAACACGCTCGACTGATGATTTGATACCTCAACTATCTTTTTATTTTCTCTATATTTTGCGTAGTTAAACATAAGAGGCAATTTTCTCAAGTGTGAAAACAAAATACAGTGATAAAAGTTCACTTTAGTTATCATTTATGAAGTTCTGAATGTGATAAACGTAAGTTCAGGATTCCGAGCGAAGGGATCCTTTCAAACGACGTCACCATGGAAATGACGTCATAATCGTTGAAGACTATGACGTCATAAGGGCGAAGTGTCGCTGGCAATGTTCTCGGAGTTTTGTTTTGCAGTTTCTCTACTAACGATAACACTTGTTTCTCACTATATTATTCTTCAATATCATATATTATATATTGAGCAGGATGATAAAATATTTATACCCCGGAACGAAAACCGTGTGCTGATGAACAATGAACAATGTATGTTACCTTGAACACATGATCAAGCTGGTTACTTTTGATCAGCTGATATAGCTTTGAACAAACTATAGTCAAAGGGCTTACGCAGTTGACGTTTTTCCTACTCTATTTTTTTAATATAAAATGTGTTTTGTTTAAACATTCGATAAGATAAATTCGTTATATCATTCAGGGGCGGGGTGCATGCGGAGATATCAGCCTTCCGCTTGATGTTATGCAACTCGCCTTCTGCTCGTCGCATAACACCAAGCTCGAGGCTGATATCTCCCCATTTACCCCTCCTCTGAATGATATAACTTATATTGTAGCAGTGGAAAGAAAATATGTTTAACCGTATATTGGAGGACATGGTCAAAACTCTTTGGAAGAAACATATATCAGTATAATGCTGTTTTACTTAAGTAATTTTGCCAAAAACAAACGAGCAGAAAAGAAAACTTACAGAATTAAGAAATATGTCTCCTACAATTGCAGCATCCGTAACACTGAAGACGTATTTGGTGGATCCATCGCCATTGTCACAAGCCTGATTGATGAGTGAGCTGGATCTAGACAGCCAGCTATTGTAGCGAGAGGAGAACTGTACACGACAGTTAGCCTCCATACTGAGTCGGTCCACTGTGAAGAGTGACAAACTAGTCTTGTACGTGAACTCCGGAGATGTGAACTCTGCAACAGGGAGACAAGCTCTACAGAAGCTTTCAGGGAGACAAGCAATACATGCCAAGGCTTCAGAAAAACGAAATTGATATAACGAGGGAAAGATAATTTTTCATTCCCCGTCACTCTTAAGTTATTGTCTAAATAGTCTTCAGACAAACAAGAGCTAAAGGCATCAGTTTGGTAGGGAGTACAAACACTAAGTCATTAAAATTTAACGCCGATTTATGAAATACAACTTTTGATAATACATACGGATACAGCTCTCCATAGGTAAAGCTGGAGCCCATGAGTTCTTGCCCGTGCAAGAATACAAACGCTCCGTGGCACCGTTGGCAAAAGCAAACCCATTCTGACAGGTGAGTGTAACCTTGAGTGTGTCTGTACTGTCATCTACCACTTGCACTGCGTTGTTGACACTGGGAAGAAGGGAGGTGTAACAACCCCCCGCTGTGAAGAAACAAGATATCATGATATTATCAGAGTAACTTTGTGAAGAAAGCGTCGGGTGTTCACACAGTGAATGTCAGGTAACTTTATGAACCCTCACTGTAAAGTAACTTTATGAACCCTCACTGTAAAGTAACTTTATGAACCCTCACTGTAAAGTAACTTTATGAACCCTCACCCTCACTGTAAAATAACTTCATGAACCCTCACCCTCACTGTAAAGTAACTTTATGAACCCTCCCTGTAAAGTAACTTTATGAACCCTCACCCTCAGTGTAAAGTAACTTTATGAACCCTCACTCTAACTGTAAAGTAACTTTATGAACCCTCATTGTAAAGTAACTTTATGAACCCTCACCCTCACTGTAAAGTAACTTTATGAACCCTCAACCTCACTGTAAAGTAACTTTATAAACCCTTGCTGTAAAGTAACTTTATGAACCCTCCCTGTAAAGTAACTTTATGAACCCTCACCCTCACTGTAAAGTAACTTTATGAACCCTCACTGTAAAGTAACTTTATGAACCCTCACTGTTAAGTAACTTTATGAACCCTCACCCTCACTGTAAAGTAACTTTATGAACCCTCACCCTCACTGTAAAGTAACTTTATGAACCCTCACTGTAAAGTAACTTTATAAACCCTCGCTGTAAAGTAACTTTATGAACCCTCGCTGTAAAGTAACTTTATGAACCCTCACCCTCACTGTAAAGTAACTTTATGAACCCTCACTGTAAAGTAACTTTATGAACCCTCACTGTAAAGTAACTTTATGAACCCTCGCTGTAAAGTAACTTTATGAACCCTCACCCTCACTGTAAAGTAACTTTATGAACCCTCACTGTAAAGTAACTTTATGAACCCTCAATGTAAAGTAACTTTATGAACCCTCACCCTCACTGTAAAGTAACTTTATGAACCCTCATTGTAAAAGTAACTTTATGAACCCTCACCGTTACTGTAAAGTAACTTTATGAACCCTCAACCTTCACTGTAAAGTAACTTTATGAACCCTGACTCTAACTGTAAAGTAACTTTATGAACCCTCACTGTAAAGTAACTTTATAAACCCTCGCTGTAAAGTAACTTTATGAACCCTCGCTGTAAAGTAACTTTATGAACCCTCACCCTCACTGTAAAGTAACTTTATAAACTCTCGCTGTAAATTTACTTTATGAACCCTCGCTGTAAAGTAACTTTATGAACCCTCACCCTCACTGTAAAGTAACTTTATGAACCCTCACTGTAAAGTAACTTTATGAACCCTCATTGTAAAGTAACTTTATGAACCCTCACTGTAAAGTAACTTTATGAACCCTCACCCTCACTGTAAAGTAACTTTATGAACCCTCATTGTAAAGTAACTTTATGAACCCTCACTCTAACTGTAAAGTAACTTTATGAACCCTCACTGTAAAGTAACTTTATAAACCCTCGCTGTAAAGTAACTTTATGAACCCTCGCTGTAAAGTAACTTTATGAACCCTCACCCTCACTGTAAAGTAACTTTATGAACCCTCACTGTAAAGTAACTTTATGAACCCTCACCCTCACTGTAAAGTAACTTTATGAACCCTCATTGTAAAGTAACTTTATGAACCCTCACCCTCACTGTAAAGTAACTTTATGAACCCTCACCTTCACTGTAAAGTAACTTTATGAACCCTCATTGTAAAGTAACTTTATGAACCCTCATTGTAAAGTAACTTTATGAACCCTCACTGTAAAGTAACTTTATGAACCCTCACTCTCACTGAACAGTAACTTTATGAACCCTCACCCTCACTGTAAAGTAACTTTATGAACCCTCACCCTCACTGTAAAGTAACTTAATGAACCCTCACCCTCACTGTAAAGTAACTTTATGAACCCTCATTGTAAAGTAACTTTATGAACCCTCACCCTCGTTGGAAAGTAACTTTATGAACCCTCACCCTCACTATAAAGTAACTTTATGAACCCTCAATGTAAAGTAACTTTATGAACCCTCACTGTAAAGTAACTTTATGAACCCTCACTGTAAAGTAACTTTATAAACCCTCGCTGTAAAGTAACTTTATGAACCCTCGCTGTAAAGTAACTTTATGAACCCTCACCCTCACTGTAAAGTAACTTTATGAACCCTCACTGTAAAGTAACTTTATGAACCCTCACTGTAAAGTAACTTTATGAACCCTCACCCTCACTGTAAAGTAACTTAATGAACCCTCATTGTAAAGTAACTTTATGAACCCTCACTCTAACTGTAAAGTAACTTTATGAACCCTCACTGTAAAGTAACTTTATAAACCCTCGCTGTAAAGTAACTTTATGAACCCTCGCTGTAAAGTAACTTTATGAACCCTCGCTGTAAAGTAACTTTATGAACCCTCACCCTCACTGTAAAGTAACTTTATGAACCCTCACTGTAAAGTAACTTTATGAACCCTCACTGTAAAGTAACTTTATGAACCCTCACCCTCACTGTAAAGTAACTTTATGAACCCTCATTGTAAAGTAACTTTATGAACCCTCACCCTCACTGTAAAGTAACTTTATGAACCCTCACTCTAACTGTAAAGTAACTTTATGAACCCTCACTGTAAAGTAACTTTATGAACCCTCGCTGTAAAGTAACTTTATTCACCCTCACCCTCACTGTAAAGTAACTTTATGAACCCTCACTGTAAAGTAACTTTATGAACCCTCACTGTAAAGTAACTTTATGAACCCTCACTGTAAAGTAACTTTATGAACCCTCACCCTCACTGTAAAGTAACTTTATGAACCCTCATTGTAAAGTAACTTTATGAACCCTCACCCTCACTGTAAAATAACTTTATGAACCCTCACCCTCACTGTAAAGTAACTTTATGAACCCTCTACCTTCACTGTAAAGTAACTTTATGAACCCTCACTCTAACTGTAAAGTAACTTTATGAACCCTCACTGTAAAGTAACTTTATAAACCCTCGCTGTAAAGTAACTTTATGAACCATCGCTGTAAAGTAACTTTATGAACCCTCACCCTCACTGTAAAGTAACTTTATGAACCCTCACTGTAAAGTAACTTTATGAACCCTCACTGTAAAGTAACTTTATGAACCCTCACCCTCACTGTAAAGTAACTTTATGAACCCTCATTGTAAAGTAACTTTATGAACCCTCACCCTCACTGTAAAGTAACTTTATGAACCCTCACCTTCACTGTAAAGTAACTTTATGAACCCTCATTGTAAAGTAACTTTATGAACCCTCACTGTAAAGTAACTTTATGAACCCTCACTCTCACTGAACAGTAACTTTATGAACCCTCACCCTCACTGTAAAGTAACTTTATGAACCCTCATTGTAAAGTAACTTTATGAACCCTCACCCTCGCTGGAAAGTAACTTTATGAACCCTCACTGTAAAGTAACTTTATGAACCCTCACTGTAAAGTAACTTTATGAACCCTCACCCTCACTGTAAAGTAACTTTATGAACCCTCACCCTCACTGTAAAGTAACTTTATTAACCCTCACCCTCACTGTAAAGTAACTTTATGAACCCTCACCCTCGCTGGAAAGTAACTTTATGAACCCTCACTGTAAAGTAACTTTATGAACCCTCACCCTCACTGTAAAGTAACTTTATGAACCCTCACCCTCGCTGGAAAGTAACTTTATGAACCCTCACTGTAAAGTAACTTTATGAACCCTCAATGTAAAGTAACTTTATGAACCCTCACTGTAAAGTAACTTTATGAACCCTCACTGTAAAGTAACTTTATGAACCCTCACTGTAAAGTAACTTTATGAACCCTCACTCTCACTGTAAAGTAACTTTATGAACCCTCAATGTAAAGTAACTTTATGAACCCTCACTGTAAAGTAACTTTATGAACCCTCACTGTAAAGTAACTTTATGAACCCTCACTGTAAAGTAACTTTATGAACCCTCACTGTAAAGTAACTTTATGAACCCTCACTGTAAAGTAACTTTATGAACCCTCACTGTAAAGTAACTTTATGAACCCTCACTGTAAAGTAACTTTATGAACCCTCATTGTAAATTAGTTTGTGAAGCCTCATCCTCACTGTAAAGAAACTTTATGAACCCTCACTGTAAAGTAAGTTTGTGAAGCCTCATCAGTGTTAAAGTGACACAGAGTATCTTTCTTCAAATTTTATTTGGTTTTGATAAGCTACAAAATATCTAATATGCTGATTGAAGTTCATATCTTATCACGAGACTTGCAATATCCATTTATGCTTAATATCTCTAAAATTCTTAATTTTATGGAAAAATCAAGAAAACATTTCAAATATGTTTAATATTCGAAATTATGCATCCAATTAATCTACCTGTTAGTTACAATACCTAATAAACACTATCGAATCGCATATATCTTCCTGTCAGCTTATGAAAAGGTTTCAAATTTGCGCCACTCGAGCCACATTGTCTGGTTTTCGATCAAAATCCCGACTTTTCGCTCTAATGTACTGATTAATCTTTAGCTTGTTATTTTCAGTAACAGTAAGTGGTTCCCGATGTAATAACATCGATTGCAAAATTTGACATATGTGATCCTATCAACATACTCTGTGTCTCTTTAAGTAACTTTGTGAAGCCTCAATGTCAATAAACTTTGTGAAGCCTCCAATTAATCTACCTGTTAGTTACAATACCTAATAAACACTATCGAATCGCATATATCTTCCTGTCAGCTTATGAAAAGGTTTCAAATTTGCGCCACTCGAGCCACATTGTCTGGTTTTCGATCAAAATCCCGACTTTTCGCTCTAATGTACTGATTAATCTTTAGCTTGTTATTTTCAGTAACAGTAAGTGGTTCCCGATGTAATAACATCGATTGCAAAATTTGACATATGTGATCCTATCAACATACTCTGTGTCTCTTTAAGTAACATGGTGAAGCCTCAATGTCAATAAACTTTGTGAAGCCTCAATGTCAATAAACTTTATGAACCCTCAATGTCAATAAACTTGAGGAACCCTCAATGTCAATAAACTTTATGAACCCTCAATGGCAATAAACTTTATGAACCCTCAATGGCAATAAACTAACCCTCAATGTCAATAAACTTTGTGAACCCTCAATGTCAATAAACTTTGTGAACCCTCAATGTCAATAAACTTTATGAAGCCTCAATGTCAATAAACTTTATGAAGCCTCAATGTCAATAAACTTTGTGAACCCTCAATTTCAATAAACTATATGAACCCTCAATGTCAATAAACTTTATGAAGCCTCAATGTCAATAAACTTTATGAAGCCTCAATGTCAATAAACTTTATGAACCCTCAATGTCAATAAACTTTATGAACCCTCAATGTCAATAAACTTTGTGAACCCTCAATGGCAATAAACTATATGAAGCCTCAATGTCAATAAACTTTGTGAAGCCTCAATGTCAATAAACTTTATGAAGCCTCAATGTCAATAAACTTTATGAACCCTCAATGTCAATAAACTTTATGAAGCCTCAATGGCAATAAACTATATGAAGCCTCAATGTCAATAAACTTTGTGAAGCCTCAATGTCAATAAACTTTATGAAGCCTCAATGTCAATAAACTTTATGAACCCTCAATGTCAATAAACTTTATGAACCCTCAATGTCAATAAACTTTGTGAAGCCTCAATGTCAATAAACTTTGTGAAGCCTCAATGTCAATAAACTTTGTGAACCCTCAATGTCAATAAACTTTATGAACCCTCAATGTCAACAAACTTTATGAAGCCTAAATGGCAATAAACTATATGAAGCCTCAATGTCAATAAACTTTATGAAGCCTCAATGTCAATAAACTTTATGAAGCCTCAATGGCAATAAACTTAATGAAGCCTCAATGTCAAGTTAGATTGTGAAACCTCAATGTCAATAAACTTTGTGAACCCTCAATGTCAATAAACTTTATGAAGCCTCAATGTCAAGTTAGATTGTGAAGCCTTTGTTTCAAGTAACTTTTTGAAGCATTAGTGTCAAGTTACTTTGTGCCTTTGTAATAAGTTACTTTGTGATTCCATAGTATCAACAAACTAGACAGTGTCTAGTTTTCTAGAAGCCTAAGTTTCACTCTGTGAATTCCAAATTATCAATCCAGAAGAATACACAGAGAAATATATGACACGCTGAGCAACTAATTATCAGTCACTGTTGTTGACCTAATGAATACTCACAGACGACCTTGACCTTGAAGGCGCATGTCGTTTCTCTCCCAACGTCTGTCCTGAGAGTCACTAGGTAATCCTCGCTTGTTCCAACGTCGCTCAATGTCACGGTGACCCTGGGAAAACTTGTCAATTCTCCCCCCGAGAATATGAGCTTGTCAGTTATGTTGTAGGTCATGGGGGTGTCAGTAGCCTCGTACTCAATGACAGGCGGGCAGGTCAAGCTTCCCGGTGTGTAGTCTGGAGGGTAAATCAAGCAGCTTGCATTGTTTTCACTGACAATAAATACTATCTTTAATGTTGAATAAGATAAGATAAGATAAGATAAGATAAGATAAGATAAGATAAGATAAGACTTTATTATCCCGAAGGAAATTTTGGTTACATCGTAAACATCGTAATACTTGTATTTGAAATAGGGCAAGCATGTTTTATTGGAAAACTTGATGATAAAAATGGGTTTAACTTTTACTTTTTCAAAGCATACTCATAAGCTTAAACCCTAGATTTTCATTTCTTTTTCTGATATGACTCACCCTTCATAGTGATCGCATAGACACACGTCTCTGTGTTACCCTCCCCATCCCTGGCTGTGTAAGTGACGGTCGTATCCTTCGACAGCGGGTCTGATGATACGAAGCCAACAAGATTCACTGTGAACTCTGTCACCAGTCCCGAGTTGTCATTGACAAAAGGCTTGGCAAATTTGGGATTGTCCATCTTGTCAATTGAAATAGATTGCTGCTCTAAACACAAGGGGAATATTGGTGCAGTAGTGTCTGGAACAAAGAAATTTCACTTTCGTGTCAACTGAATGATGATGTATTTGTTCCTAAATGACCCGGTATAAGCCAAGAATTTGATACCCGAAATTAGGGGGTCAAAGTAGTGTCTGGAACAATAGAAATTTCAATGTTGTGTTAAAGTGACACAGAGTATCTTTCTAAAAATTATATTTGGTTTTGATAAGCTTCAAAATATCTAATATGCTGATTGAAGTTCATATCTCATCACTGGACTTGCAAATATATCCATTTATGCATAATATTTCTAAAATGCTTGATTTTATGGAAAAATCAAGAAAACATCTCAAATACGTTTAATATTCGAAATTATGCATCCAATTAATCTACCTATTAGTTACAATACCTAATAAACACTATCGAATCGAATATATCTTCCTGTCAGCTTATGACAAGTTTTCAAAATTATGTTTGGCGAATTTGCGAGCGCCACTCGAGCCACATTGTCCGGTTTTCGATCAAAATCACGACTTTGAATGGCCGTATTTTCGCTCTAATGTACTGATTGACCTTTAACTTGTTATTTTCAGCATCAGTTAGTGGTTCCCGATATAATAACATCAATTTCAAAATTTGAAATATGTGATCCTATCAACATACTCTGTGTCTCTTTAACTGAATGATGATGTACTTGTTCATATATGACCTGGTATAAGCTAAGAATTTGATACCCGAAATTAGGAGGTCAAAGTAGTGTCTGGAACAATAGAAATTTCACTGTTGTGTTAACTGAATGATGATGTACTTGTTCATATATGACCTGGTATAAGCTAAGAATTTGATACCCGAAATTAGGGGGTCAAAGTAGTGTCTGGAACAATAGAAATTTCACTGTTGTGTTAACTGAATGATGATGTACTTGTTCATATATGACCCGGTATAAGCTAAGAATTTGATACCCGAAATTAGGGGGTCAAAGTAGTGTCTGGAACAATAGAAATTTCACTGTTGTGTTAACTGAATGATGATGTACTTGTTCATATATGACCCGGTATAAGCTAAGAATTTGATACCCGAAATTAGGGGGTCAAAGAAGGGGGTTGACTTATATATGATAATGATGAAATAATCCAGTCTGTAACACCATTCACCATTCATTTTTTTTTTCACTTCTTTTTGATTGGCAACTCATAAGAGGTAGTTCGCAGCTTCCGCTCTTATTTGAAACAGTTCATTGTTTTATTATCACATTTCATCGCCAAAATTATTTTGATATAATAGAAGATCATTATTATTGACGCGCTGTAACTGAAAATAGAAAGAAAAGAAGGACGTCACTAGCTTTCAATGCGTTTGACAAGAATGGAATCTTATGACGTCACTGTTTGACATCGTTAATGACGTCATAGAGCTATGTCGTAATGGCAGTTAAGCCAACGTTTCTCCCACTCTGTGCTGCCTTCTAGATTTGATATCGTATTTATGGCAAAGAAAACACAGTAGGGTTTGATTTCCTATTTAAAATGTGGTAGTGACGTGTGACTTTAAAATTTAGAATTTAGACTATTCAATCATATCTCTCAACTGGTATAGAAGATCTAAGCTTATCATGAATGGGTGTAAAAATAGTTCGGTCAACCAATTAAAATGCAATTTATTTTTAGAAAAACTGTAAATCCTATGACTATTATGAAAACTTTAATACCCGACATATCCATGCCTGTTTGGGTAAGAAATACCTTTAAGAACCTTGGAGCATTATAATGACAATTTTCCCGAAACTTTCAGTGCTCCACAACAAAATGACAACATTGGTGAAGCTTTGTATATGCCAATCCCATCACATTATCAAATGTCTGTATGTTAACGTCTCAATCATGCGTCTTACATACCCCTCTTATTAGTTACCTGTGCAAGTGGGAGCACTTTTGTCCCATGTTGCTTTTCCAGTGGCGCTGCTATAAACACAGGTGAGGTTTTGGGAGGCGGAGTTGATCGTGAATCCATCTTCTGTGCACCTGTAGTGGACGGTCTGCCCCTGTTCATAGCTGTCGTATGTCTGAACTGTCCCTGCTGGAGTTCCTGGATCCGGGCACTTGGCAGCTGAAAGCATCATGTTCAACAGTTTAATTATTTCTGAATTTACAAGCTGTCGTGTGCACGCTCGTCTTCATTATTGATCTATTCAAAAAGAACGAAGGCTGTGACGTGACCGTGAACATTTATTTCAGACGGCATGTTGGTAATACACTGCTCATGCGCACAGCATGACGTCACTACATGATAGTAGTAAAACATATTAATACACTACATAATCCACATTCCTTGATCATGAGACTTGTTTGACTTTGGAGAGAAACTGCTTAACTGCAAACTGTTTAACATTACACAAATAATGGCATAATTCTGGCATAAAGGCCAACATTGTTGCTTTTTAATTTTCAACTCCATGGTTGCAACCTAGCTGGGTACTAAGTTGAGATTGTTATATATATATTGAATCAGAATCTCAGCAACAGTACACATTCCTATGATTGTTTGTGTTGAACCCACATACTCAGAGTCAAGCAACACCACGACTACCTATTGTTCAAACAGGTAACCTGCTTGACCATCAAATCCTTAGATGTTGGTTTAAAGCACACAGGTAACTCATCTTAAAGCCACCAGCGCCTGTTATTGCTGAACTACACTGACTATCCACGGAACCACGTGACACCACATTCACTTCACCCTCACTTATGTGCATGGTTACCATCAAGGTGAAGGATCATTGAAATGGACAACACTGTTGCATTCATAAAACATTTGAACCTCTTGGAAATATACTTACATGAGTAAATGACTTACTGAGAAAGACTTATTGTGGTCTACTACAAATGTAACACTGCCTCCGGACCAATCCCCCGCAGTCTGAACCTCTTCACCAGGAGGGCGTTGAGAAGAAATTAAGGGCTTACCAGTGCAGGTGAGAGTTCCCAAGCCCCAGCGGCCATTTTCCATGCACTCCACTTCGAAGTTGTCCTTGCTGGACTTCCCTTTTCGCTCAGCTCCTGTCTGGCAGGTGAAGGGGAACTTATCTCCCAAATTAGTGGGCTGGAAATTTGGTCGTTCAAGGCCAGAAATATCAGGTATAGGGCCGCAATCCACAACTACAAGGAAACGGTGAGCAAGTTGATGTTTACATAGGAAGCAAAATGTATGATATCATAAGGACATAATGCAGTATTCCTTGGGTCACTTTGAATCAATTCATGTCCTTTGTCATTTTGTAACTTACTGAAGAGTGTAGGATATGCTGATTATTTCAAGTTCACTTAAAACAAGCCTACATTGAATCAAAGTAGTCCAAGAAGTCCAAGAGTTGAAATCTGGGTGACCTCCTGACCAACTGATTAGCCTGTCTCACCTTGGCACTCGGGTCCATCTCCCTGTAGCTTGTACGTCTTGGTCTCCCTGTCGTAAGCACAGAAGCGGGTCATGTTGTACAGGGAGTTATCAGCTTTCTTGCACTCGATGTACACCTTGTCCCCGAAACCAACCTCAGTGCTTGGATAGATGTTGTTAACAGCCTGCTGCTGCCTTGTGGTTCCTTGCCTGGTGTGAGCGGGACATTTAGCCGCTGGAGAGAGACATAGACAGTTTGCAATTGTTAAAGTAATGATGGTCATATGATGTCAAAGATGCTACCAAGACGTTCATTAATGTGTATATTCGTGATAAAAAAACGTCTCTAACCAGAATGAATATTATTTAGAAGCTTGTGAGATAGCTTTGAACAAAGAAACCTCTGCCAATGAAAACATAATTTTGTGTCAAAGGTTATTTTGATAATTGGTGTCAATGCATTAAAACTTAAGTGTAGCCAACAAGTGTTTACGAGAGCAGACGGGCTTGACATCGGACCAAGCCATGTTGGCTTGGCAGACTCGTTTTGCCGAGCCGGACAGCTCGTAGCCAATCAGACAGCTGAAGGTGAGCATCTCCTGGTATTGAAACACGTTCTTCGAGCTATGGATGACGCCGTTCACAAGGTCTTCAGGTCGATCACACGTCACATCTACAGAATACAAGCAATAAAGCGTAAGATTCAATCTCACCCCTGCATCACACACCACGCAGGTTAAGGTTTGACATTGTATAAACCAAGTGATCACTCACCCTTGCACATCATACACACAATCTTAATGTTGAACAATAATTAACCTTAATGACATCATTTTAGTCCTGCACCTAATTGACAAACTTTTTTTTGTTTTAAAGTTTTCAATGTGAACAATCATACCAGTATACCACAAAGACATAATATCTGGTTTATATGATAGTTCAGGTGATATCATCTCACTCCTGGTTTATATCATGACAGTTCAGGTGATATCATATCACTCCTGGTTTATACCATGATAGTTCAGGTGATATCATATTACACCTGGTTTATACCATGATAGTTCAGGTAATATCATATCACTCTTGGTTTATATCATGATAGTTCAGGTGATATCATATCACACCTGGTTTATGTCATGATAGTTCAGGTGATATCATATCACACCTGGTTTATGTCATGATAGTTCAGGTGATATCATATAACTCCTTGTTTATATCATGATAGTTCAGGTGATATCATATCACACCTGCACACAATAGATGAAAACTTGTTAAACAAAATTATTGCATGTAGCATAATCCTTTTGATGTAATACCACAATTTCAGAACAGTAAGGAATACACACGCCATACAAAAACAAAACAGGAATTCTTGTTTTATCTTTAGTTGAAATTTCAATGCTTCATAAGATATTTAAGTTTCGTTAATCGTGACGTAATGAGGGGATTAGAGAAACTGGCATTCTGAAAATTCCTTGGAAAAAGTTTGAAAATGATGAAAGATGATGCTAGGATAAAAGACTTTCTTTCTCAGGAGCAAGATGTTGTATACAATTAGTTATTAACAGTGACGTTTCAGTCAAGTGAGTTGCTCCAAATGGGTATAAAGACTTCTGGCTATTGGAGGTTGGTAATACTTCAGTGCCTAGCCATCTCAATTCTGTCATGACAGTTTTATTTGTATTCTGATCAGTAGAGGAGTTTTGTGCAAGGAAAATTATTAATGACTTTCTAACCATGACAATACCCCCAGCTTGTAGGATTCCTATATCAGCATACTCACAAACACAGGTGTGGCCTATATGGTACACGTCTCCAGCCCGAGTACCGGTCTCCCCAGGGGCAATGGGGTAGTTGCTGGATTCGTTCTTGAAGAGTTTGTAACCAGAGGGACAGGAACAAAAGTAGGAACCTGGCGGGCTGTTGGAACAGGTGCCATCACAACCATCAGTGTCATCCACACACTCATTAATATCTGCAATGGGGCCATATTACACCTTGTATGTTGCATACACAATAACCGCATAAGGTTGAAGTATTCATATTTCTATGGGTATATGTTCGAAGACCTGTTGACTGCTGGTGTACCAAGTATTTGTGATGAAGATGTACTATGGTGTTTTATATCAATACTCAACGAAGTCAAATTCTTATCATGAATACAAAAAAACAATTGATAGCAGTTAAAAGAACTAGAATAAGTTGTTTATACAAGGAAATACCATCAAAGCCAGCAACAATGGCGGTCACATACCGATGCAATTATCGCCACTCTTCTTGTAGCCAGGCTTACAAGGACACATGTAAGAGCCCTCGGTGTTGACGCATGTCTGAGTTAGAGTGGTACAGGGCGGTAAAGAACGTGAACACTCGTCCTCATCTGCAATGATAACACAACCGTGAGGCTTCTGGGTGAAAACAGGGCAGGTTTAAATTAGATGTGAGATTCCTTTGGTTTAAAGAGACACAGAGTATGTTGATAGGATCACATATGTCAAATTTTGAAATCAATGTTATTACATTGGGAAACATTAACTGTTACTGAAAATAACAAGTTAAAGGTCAATCAGTACATAAGAGCGAAAATACGGCCTTTCAAAGTCTGGATTTTGAACAAAAACCAAACAATGTGGCTCGAGTGGCACGCGCAAATTCGCCAATTCGGAATTTTGAAACCTTGTCATAAGCTGACAGGAAGATATATGCGATTTGATAGTGTTTATTAGGTATTGTTACTAATAGGTAGATTAATTGGATGCATAATTTCGAATATTAAACGTTTTTGAGATGTTTTCTTGATTTTTCCATAAAATCAAGCAATTTAGAGAAATTATGCTTAAATGGATATATTTTCAAGTCCACTGATGAGATATGAACTTCAATCAGCATATTAGATATTTTGTAGCTTATCAAAACCAAATAAAATTTTAAGAAAGATACTCTGTGTCTCTTTAAATTTCTGACTGTACAAAGGTCGAGTTTGGGTAGGATATGAGTTTGATGTATGTAGGGCTAAGGTAAGAGTAAGGTTTCATGTCCCATACAATGGGGCTAGGATCAGACCCTGAGAGAAAAAGCTTCAGGGAGAATATAGGGTTTGGGCTTATTTGAGTTGAGATCGCAATAGTGATAGACATACAATATATATCATATAGTTTTTGACATTGAATAAGTGAAAACACCATTATAAAGGATTTGGTCAAGTCATTTGCCCATTTACCTCATATTAGGCTTTGCTTTATCAATTTTCCATCTCATAAAGTGTGGAATAAATTGTTTGCTTCTCTCAAAGGTAGTATGAAATGACGTTCCACCTTATGTGCCGCATCAACACATGGCATGGATACACTGGTGGTATATCAGACCATATCAACTGAAGGAAGAGCAACGTCTTCATCACATGTCAGAGGTCAAGAAAAACTTGGCTTCTGATTTTCATTTACTTTTGATTCAAGGGTACAAACAGGTTCATCAAAATTACAACTTCTTTACACCATTATGTGCTTAATAGCTTTCTATGACTGATCATTTTGATTAATATTCAAGTGCTCAACATTGGTCCTGCTTCATGACTGTGTATTAAATAGGAGCATTTAGTACAGTCTATGTTCTAATTCTGCAAGTCTAGATTGACTGATACAAGAGATGAAAAAATTAAAGAAATGAAATGATATAAATGAAGGAAAAGAACATTATTATTTTAACATCTTTGAGAGGCATTTTAGAAGTTGGAATGACAATAATGCTGAGGAATATATGGATGACAACTTCTTTGTTCATTGTATGCGACATTTCGACACAGATTCTTGTGTCGTTCTCTGCTTGAGCATTATTATTATTTTAGATAAACTAAATTTAGTTTAGTACAACATAGGATATGTGGTTTACTGCAAGTAGCACTTACCTAGGCAAATAAGTTCATCAAAGGTTCCATCAGCTTTGCAGGTAAGCTGGTCAGAGCTTCTGTTGTTCGTCGAGGCCACATAGCCATTTGCACAGGTAACTTGCAAATTGCTTTCGAAGTCTAAAGCATTGACTGATCCAAGATTCCCATGTTTGATCATAGGCAGTGGACACTTTATTTCTGAAGTGACATAATGGACATATGCAGTTCTAAATTTCATTGCTTAATTTTATTTAGTGCTCCATTGGAACCACTGCCGCCAACATCAACAATATACTGTAGTGATTTAATATAGCATCGTGAATGGAGGTTAATGGACTGATTCAAACTTCAATTGAATGTTGTTTTATCAGAGGGGTGGATGTGCAATAAAGGAGGCTCAGTTATATAGTACTTAAGAACAAACTGTATCTTTACTGACTGCAATGTCTATCAAGGAATCTTTGAATTTAAGAAAAAACAACTGTTCCTAAGTCATTGTTATGTTTACTTTACCACACCATGAAAAAGACAATAATGAATCTCTGAATCTCTCAATTTCATTGACGACTCGATTTATCAAGATTTGCCAAGAGCTGACTGGCTGGTTGGTTGGTTACTCACTCCTACAGGTGGGTGCACTCCCTGACCATGTGTTGTTGGTCTGGCACTGTCTACGAGGGACGCCGATAATTTCATAGCCCTCATTACATGTGTACTCGAGAACAGCGCCGTATGAGTTGTCCTCCGCGGTGGAGGTGATGACTTCTCGTTCAGCTTTGTTGACGAAGGGAGGGTTAGGGCAGGCGGATGCTAACAAAGATAGATACATGGGCTGTCAAAGTTGATGTTGTGAGCGAGAAGTTGTTGGAAGAAGATCCAAATGGAATGGATTGTTAAGGTTAAGAAGACAAACAGAGTATTGTATCTACATTACTTGTTCTTTTTCATAACATTTCTGTATAAGGTGGTAACTTACAGACACAGAGGGGGCGGGATGACCACATGCCACTGCCAAGACACTCGACCGTATCGCTGTTTTGCATGGTGAAACCGTCATAGCATTCATATTTGGCGGTGCTTCCAAACGTCACATCCCCGCTGGTTTCAATCAGGTGCCCGTTGTCTATGGCAGGGGCCGCTCCACAGTAGATTGCTGGATAGAGCATGGCCATCATTCAGATAGGAAATTTAATCAGAATTGTTTTAGATGCAATATTCTCTGATTGATGCAACATTATTTTCAGATTTTATCACTGCTTACATTGATTATTTAATTCTTAAAATGAGATGTGACTGAATGGACTTGAATGTGACAATAGGACACTATCTTTTGACTTTGTTCTAATTTCTTCTCCAATTTAACAAACGAAACCAAAACACAGTAACAAAAGAGTTTAATAATAAACATGAAAGAAATCACTGTGAAGATTTTAGGGAACCTGTCTTTGTGGAGAAATGGTTAATGTAGGTACGTACAGCTACAGGTAGGGAACCTGACTAGATAGAGAAGTGGTTTAGTGTAGGTACGTACGGCTACAGGTAGGGAACCTGACTTGATCCCACGTTCCGCCCAGCTGACAGATGAAGAGGAGGGTAGGTTTTAGGTAATACTCCTCCTGTGTGAACGAGTAACCGTCATCACATACAAACTCCACCTCGCTTTTGTATGAGACTTCGTTAGGCGAGCGAGACATGAACTGTGAGTCAGGGATCGCTGGGCAATCTGCAAAAATGGTAATATAAGCTTTAATAATATGTCTTGGGACACTAGGGAATTATACACAAACAAAGATGAATGAAATAGTCCCGGCACAACTTTTAATTTGATTGGTTCACAACAACCAATCAGAAGACAGCAAAAGGTGTAACTCCCTAGGGACTTACAGGAAAAATACTACCTTGTGTCTGCCTCCAATATGGGTATTATATTCAAATAAATGGATTTTCTACTTATTTATTGAAAGAGATGCAATGTTAGGATCTAGATACAAACTTTACCAAGCAAGTGTCCATTAAGAAGTTGTTGTCCAGATACTTGTAGTTATTATACTCATTCATATCAAACAGTCAAAGATAAATCATGCTTATTGTTAAAAATACATAGAACTTTTACTATTTCATCTTGACAATGTTTAAATTCCTCTCTCTCTCCATGGCATTGAACATTGTGTTCTTCACAGCCCCTTGTCTTGTTCATCTACTGCTCGAAACTCCCACCAGAACCTACACTGACACCTTTGTAAATGTGTATAAAAACTTAGTTTATTGCTGGTCCGATAATCTTGCATTCTGGCAAAACTATTGGTACAAAGAACATTTTCTCACCAACAGAAAAGATGAAACTGAATTTTCCCATGTTTCTGATGAGGCTGGAGACAAACTTGATGTACGCCAGCTGCCCTGTCTGCACTGTTGGTGGGAGCGCCATCTCCCCCATGTACTTCTTGAAGACGGCGCCTCCGTCATCAGGGCCGTCAAATACCTATAAATGATTTACATCTTTACCTTCTCTAATTGTTTGACATTCCTTTATTGGTTTCAGAAATCAATCTACACATTACATTGCTTTTATCTATTGATTTGATTTAATAACCCTTCGCCTCATGATTAATTTTTTGCAAATTTGTAAGTTTGTTTATGAAAAGTTTCTTAGCTTTTAGTTTGCAAATAGCATAAGACGATAATAAACAATTGAGATTGATCCAATGATTTGTCGATCTTGGACACTTAATATTATCAAGGCCAAGGTCGACAAATCATTGGATCAACCGAAATCTGAAGTATATAATTGTTTTATTATATGAAATGTGCACTTTTGTTCTGTGGAAATAAGGGGCATCACTCAAATAGCCTGGGAATATGTAAGGGACACAACTCTTATTCAGTACAGTCAAAAGGTGATGCCTTTCCCTTGATTTATAATGTTACATGTGATGTATGGAGTTCAGGGCCGGAATTTATCACATTTATTTTTAGCCACAGGAGGTGCTTGGATTGTTATATCAAACT
Organism: Steromphala cineraria; assembly: GCA_916613615.1. Lineage (NCBI taxonomy): Eukaryota > Metazoa > Mollusca > Gastropoda > Trochida > Trochidae > Steromphala > Steromphala cineraria. The sequence goes on from OU744721.1 coordinate 79,741,664, forward strand.
CTTGCGCTTCAGACAGGTTGACATTGTTCAACGTTAATGCTGTCATGTGACTAACTGAGCCAATCAGGAAGACGGATATCATCCATTCATATAATAACTCAAGTTATTGAAAACCTACATACAACAGGAGACAGAAATAGCTCAATGTTGGATGTAATCTCTGAGAATACTTAGGAGCTCAATCAAGTCAAGTCAGTATACATCTATACAACAACAAAATTCAGACAAAATATTCTTGCAAATTAATGGTAAATGCACTTTATAAAGGTGCATCAAGCATCACAAATTCTATCTTAGCTACCTCAATGGAGTCGGCACTGTCATCAACCAATTCGAAATCCTGGAAGACGATGCTGTAGTTGCGCGGAGCGGACACCGGCGCCTGGAGCCGCCAGGAGCACATGACGGAGGTCGGGTACTTACCCTGCTCATACCCGGGAGACTTCACCAAACCATTGTTTTTGCTGATGCGGACATCACAACCTGAGCAGAGAACACATTACAGAACACATTATTGAGTACTACTGAAGAGAAGTGATGATAATACTTCCTACATAGGAAACCCATGGGATTAGAAAGTGCCCTATGTAGGGGTACCTTCACAGACATTACAGGGTTACTGAGGTTACCAGCATACTGCACATTCGTTGGACATAAAGGTGGCAGTGATGCGGGACAGACGTGAAAGTACACAAATGCTAGGAGGCGAAGGACAGATGGGTTGCTGAAAGGTCGAAAAGAAAAAGTTAAAGGATCTTTTAGGATCTTCATAAAAAAATTGATAAAACTAGATTAGCACTTGGTGGACACCGCAAATTTAGCAGAACAGTCGGGAGAGTTTCAACTTCCCTTTTTCTGTCTTAAAGAAAACTTCAGTAAATTGGGCAGTTTCTAAGAAAACTATAAATTAAATCATATTTAACTATGAAACTATATGTGAACATGTATAAAGAATTTCAAGGGTGATCTCAAAACAAAACTAAGATGACCTCAAAAGTCAACAAGAAATGATTACTTTTCATTGGTTATACAAACTTGATTGAAACTAATAACCTTTTTGTGACCTTGACCTTCAATTTATTGTAGCAGTAACCATTACAAATTTCTGTACTTCTAAAAGATGATATATATGTAGATACCAAATAAGAGCTTCATTGCACAAAAACAAAGTTATCTCGTTTAAAAGAATTTTTAGTAATTTTAGAACTGGTGCCCTGTACCTTTGACCTTTAATAGGAACACTTCAAAAATATTCCCAAGAGATGTAAACAGTTTTATATGAGCTCTATGGGATAAAATTATACCTGTACCAAAATTTGGTGTACATTCCAGTAACTCATATCTCATGACCTTGACTTTTGACATCAAAGGTCACATGATAAATAAACACTTTTAACAATCATGAACTGATCAAAATAGTCAATTGTTAAAAAAAGCAGTTTTGGCAGTGATTAAAAAAGACTCATAACTTGTGACCTTGACATTTGACCTTTAAAGTCGATAGTTCCTGAGGTACAAGTAGTAACATATGCTTTGGCAGTGGAAACTGAGCAAAAACTGAAAGCAGTCTTGACTCAGAGCTCTAATAAGTTATGAAGAAAAGTGTTCCTATTTGTGTAAGAGTATGTTAAGGATAAAACACCTTTCAACATATTAATATTAATATTCAACAAACACAAACGAGTTTGATGCAGAATCATTCATGAGTTTAATAAATTTTTAATCAGGGAACTATAGAATTCAAAACATAATAGCCAGAAAAGCCGACAATTAGGAGTTTTAAATTATGGAAAGTGAAGAAATATAACTTTTGACATTACAATTACTTCTCACTCTTCATTATTCAAAAATATCTTATTTTTGTTTTTTCTGTGAAATACAATATTCATTCAACTAACCACTTTTGACCCGAATGATGGCGCCCTGTCCCTTCTTGGAGTCTTTGGGTCCCCTCAGGACAATACGCACGGACGTGGAAGTGGAGATATAGACAGATGGAGAGACCAGGTCATCCACACTCATCGCACTAAGCATGACGTCATCGTACCCCATCCCGTCGTAGATCATCAGGGACCAACCAGAGGACATGTCTAGCTCATTGATCTGACACATGACAAGCAAGGCATGGAGGTGTCGGACCGCAAAGCTTAAAATATTTTTCTCGGATATCCCGCAATGCATTATTTTCAGTGTAGGATCAGTTTAGGTCGGAGTGATGTTTTGCCTTACCAGTTTGATAAAGGGTACATAGACATTGACATGGAGTATGGCTAAATATCATCTATTGAGGCTAAATATCATCTATAGAGGCTAAATATCATCTATAGAGGCTTAATATCATCTATTGATCATATGGATATTTATGAAACAAGGAATATGATGTTGAAATTGGATTGTCTGAAATATATAGAAGAATAGAGGTTAATGAAACAAGGGATATGATGTTGAAATGAGATTTTCTGAACAAAGGGATGTGCAGATTTGTAATGCTGGATATGATATTTCACATCTATGATCATAGAAGTATTGAGTATCTTTGTACTTTAACCTGTAAAGTTGTTGTAATGAACTTAAGGCTCTGTACCAGTTCTTATTGCAGGGATTGGGAAAGACATCGTAGATAATCAGCCATTTTCATTGTTTTTGGTAATTTTCTGAATGTTAAATGGGACACTGTCCATTATATCAATAGTAAACTTAAAAATTTTAATGGGCCATTCTTCATCTGATGTGCAAAATGGCCCATGGCCCCTGCCTTTCCCAATCACTGTTATTGCAATGCATGTGCTCTGTACACAGACTGACCTCCACAGACAACACGAGGCTGTCCGCAGTTGTGACGAGCCACTCGCGTCTAAATCCACTGGGAGGTGTTGCTGGGTAGTAAGGAGACCGGAGTGATGTAGATTCGGCTTCAGCAGACACTATGATGGTTTCAGAAGACAGCTCCGGGTCACCTGTCACACAATAGAGACAGAAACACTTACAACAAATACACATACACCAATGAGGAAACTAGCTCTTACCGACGATAATTAATGGTAGATGTTTCCCATCGCGTGTCAACATCATTAGGTAGTTGAGAAAGTAAGAAATTTAAACATCTAAGGTCAAAAGCAATGATATCAACTGTAATATTGTCAATTTTGCCTGCACGAATGTTTGGTAGTCATGTTTTGTAATACTGATATTCTAAAACTCACTCATAGTCCAGTCGAATATGAAGCCTAAGTCATGGATTGTGTTGTCAGATGTTAGTCGGAGAACCATGATATGGTTGATACTGTAGACTTTTTTGCCATCCATTCTCCCTGTCAAACTCTCCAGTAACTTAGCCTCCGACAGCACCTGCGAGCCAACGTATACGTCCACGAAGTCTATGTCTTCCTCAAGCCGAAATGTTGTAAACTGAAACATGGATGAGCACGGAATAAACATGAGAAATACAAACTATAGATTGGGCATTGTATCAGGAATAAAACAAGCAACAATTTGAAAAACTCAAAGAAATGAAAGAAAAGGTGGATAAAGACTATTCACAACTATTGGAGGAAATTTATTACGACTAAAACCAATTAAGATATTGGATACATGTAGAGATGAAAAGTGGGAGAAATATTGCTGATTCCTGCAAGTACTCCAAAATCAGGGATACTTTTGAAGGATGCTTTTACGCATGATTGATGACAGTCTTTTCACAAGAAAATGAAACAAGGAAGGAAATGGGGGACAAACCTCGCCGACGATGTGGGTATCTGGCATGCCAATGATTGTGAAGGTGCAGTCAAAGTTGGAGCCGTAGCGGTTGAGGTAGTTGATGTTAACGTTGGGGTTCGTGTAGCGGAAGGCGCACTTTTCACCTGCAACATGCATAGTTCTTCCTTCATATAATTGCATTATCAAATAAAATTTGATGCAGGTGGATGATCTAACCTAACATGACACAAACACTAGTTGGAAAATACTGCTTTCTGATTGGTTCCTCATACAAGAAGTCTGAAGAAGATAACACACTCTCAGTGCATGTCTTGGAGAGAAACATACAAATATCATCTTGGTATCAATGTACCGCAAGGATGTGTACAAATTCTTTCATTCCAGCATTTATCCTTTCGAATCATCCCTGCATTGTATGAAAGGTTTTGATAAGACTAGGTAATAATAACCCGTTATCAACATTCACAAGGTCCTCCCAGCAGGAATATGATATCCTTTTTTATGTTCATCCTTGAAAATCTGATTATTAAAGCTGAAATGTTTACTTTTTTCGTGAAGGTTGATGAAAAATAACTCCTAATCAAAATTACTGTGCAATTGATTTGTCTAGAATTAGAGTCATTCAAACTTATGTATTCAAAACCAATCAATTTTACCACTGTACTGCACCTACTGAGCTGAATGATAGCCCGCTTTAACGTAAAGTATTTTTTGTAATTTTCACATGTAAAGCGCCATTGAGCTACAAATGGAATAAGGCGCTATATAAGTGCATTATTATATATGTTATAACGTATGACTTAGATGAGAATGTGATATTATAAAGGAAGGCTCTTATGTATTTTATTTACGCTTTAAGAATCAATCAATCAAGCTTTATTTCCTTGTAGGAAGCCATTAGTCTAATCTAGATTTAAGTTAAGACCATGTATATAACCACAAAATTGAATAAAGGGGCAGTAGCACGTTTTTTGATAATTTCATATTTCAAATGTTTCACTGATAATTGTAAGATAATACTAAATGTATTATTTTGACAGTGTCAAAAATCTCATTACACAAACCAATCATCCATAGTCAGAGGACAAAGTATGAAGATTCACTGAAAATACATTGGCGGCCATTTTTTGTGAACACCTTTAATTCATTTTGTGTAAGAAAAAGGAATAGCATGGCTATACTTTACATTATAAGTTTGAATTATTATTGCTCCATTGGGTTTAAACACATTGTCTATCAATTGGAACCATTAATTTTCATTTTCCTGACATCACCTTATATTCCCCCTAAAAACGTGCTACTGCCCCTTTAAAACTAGTTAATCTACATAATAAATTGACAGGTCTCTATATGTTTTTACGTTACAATACATCTCTTAGAGTATTATCATTAAGCATAATTAAATGATAGGTATCTAACATCTTGATTTTAAGTGATATGGGCATATTGAAATCATGAATAGTTTGGATTTAATTGAAATTGTGTTGTACCATCTAAGTTGACAATTTGACATACCGTACAAGCAGGAAATCAAATTCATTTTCAACAGAGTTATCTTTGTACAGAAAACATGATCTGTTATGTCGGGGTTGATTAACATCATGACCAGTTTCAATTTGGAGGCACATTTAAATCTATTAGTGCTGGTAGAATTTTGATATTAAGATGCGTAAAAATTCAATACCAAATTTGAACATTTAGATTAGAAAATATATGTAAGGTTATTGTTCATACTTAATCTAGCCTAAGGAAGTAAGTTGTTCTTTACAGTAACGATCTACATAAATATATTTAGTTTTCTGAACTGTAAGAATTAAAGGGGCAGTAGCACGTTTTTTTGATAACTTTATATTTTAAATTTTCACTGATAGTAGTTTGTCAATAATAAATGTATTAGTTTGATAGTATCAAAAATCTCATAACACAAACCAATTATCCATAGTACGAGGACAAAGTATGAAGATTCACCTAAAATCCATTGGCAGCCATTTTGTGTGAACACCTTTTATTCATTTTGTGTTAGAAAAAGGAATTGCATGGCTAAACTTTACATTATTTATTTGAATGATTACTGCTCCAATTAGTTTAAATGCATTGTCTGTCAATTGGAACACTTAATTTTCATTTTCCTGACATCACCTTATATCCCCCCTAAAAACGTGCTACTGCTCCTTTAAACAAAGCTATAATTGTCAATTCATGAGCCTGGAACCTTTTATGTGAGCTTCTTTAAAATTTGCAATGTTTTCATATTTGAGTCCTCTGAATAAAATTTCTGTCTTTCTGTCTTTCTGTCTTCAAATAAGAATATGCCAATACAAGAGATTAAATTGTCTTTACTTGTAAGTATTTAGTAAAAGATGTCATTTTGTGTCTTTGCAATCATCTTAAGCTGAAATCTGACCGTAAGAAGATGACATCATCAGTGGTTCAACACTGCTTGTTGTTCCAGGAGAGACCTGAACAGCCTGACCCTGACCCCGACTTCCTCGGAAGTATGAAGTTAAGGAAAGCCTCATAGAGATTATTACCCTCGAAGTATGTCATATGACTTAAGAATGTTTGTATTACCCGAGCAAGAGCAAGGGTTATACACAAATTTGCATGAGTTTCGTAAAAGTAAAATGACACACTTCCCAGGGTAATAATTTCTTTATTACCGATTCTATTTAATTTTATTATCTATGAAATATCCTGAAAACTGGCTACTTCCCTTGCGACAGCCGCTACAATGACGTCACGAACAAATGTAAATATACAAGGAGTCGTGCTACAACAAACGTTGCTAGGCAAAAGTGATATGTGCACATGTACTCAAATTGAATATATGCCACTACTGTTTTCCACCCTATGGTTAATAAAAAAAATAATGAAACCTAAGCGAACAACTTATTACATTATATCAATTTATTATTACGTTTTCAAGGAATGTAACAAATTGTTCAGCAGCTGCTATCCTCAGTCATGAGTTCATCAAGTCTGTACATCCATAATAAAGGTGAGTAAGATTAAAAAGACCTCAAAATCCTTATCTTGATATAAACAAAGGTTATTAAAAGATAAAAAATACTCACAGTCTGTATCTTGATAATAAAGGCGAGGAAGATCAAAGAATGACTCACCTTGGGAGCATTCCATCTCGTCTAGGTTATTGCGACAGTCGTTATTGCCATCACAAACCCAGTTTTCACTGATACACCGTTCGTTCCCGCAGTCGAAGGTTCCTATGAAAATATAAATTACCTACTTTGTACATCTGTCTGCACTCGAGGGTGAAGATTATTTTGCAGTTATTTTGCATTCAAGACATCGAATGAATGTTGTTACACAGGCCAGTTTCATGCCTTGCTGTCAACACTTTAGTCTTCCCGAATTTGCTCTCTCTCTAGTTTACTATGAGAGAAAGCAATGGTCCAATCAGAAAGTTACTGGAGGTTGCATACAGTCGCCTATAGGGGCGCTGATATGGGTGTAGGTGTTGTAGAACCCACCATTTATACGAAAACACCTCGTCTACAAAAACACTGGTTCGCGCTGATATCAGCGCAAAACACTCATGGGTCGACAGCAAGGCATAAAACTAGGTTCGGAAAATGGCGTTTTAGGCTTTGCATAGGAAGACGATCAAATGTTGAGCAGGGCTCGTGTGGAAGATGATCAAATGTTGAACAGGGCTCGTTGACTTCCCAAACCACAAGTCTGGTGTGCTCGTAGAGACTAAACATAATTCAAATACTGCTTCCAATCTGGCTATGAATCAAATAGGAGCCATTGATAAAATCTAGCTAGGTCCCCCATTAGTAAGTCTAGACTTTACAGATACACGAACACAAAAAATATATATATTTCCAAAAAGAAATTCTGTTCATTACCTTTGATGCAGGCTGGTTTAACGCAGATGAAGGGAAGACGACTTGAGCAGGGCACCACGCTCCACCGACCCTTGGTGTTGATCGCTGCACAACTCGCGTCATCGATGTCCGTAGGAGGTTGGTCATTATCCCAAAAACCGAAGCACTGGTCTAAAACATGAAATACACTTGTCTTCTAAAACGGTTATATCCCAGAACTTGTAAAGCAAGGATATAGGAAAATGGTCGTCTATTACAAGAACAAACACACTCATATAGTTCCAAACGTAAAGTATTCGATATATAAGAATTAAGACCTTAAATGCTCTCAATAGAATTGTTAGTGCTTGTACAACAAACTGCTAAAAAGACTTTAATCTAATCTAGACCTTCTTATTCATGGAAATCAAACAAGTTTATCTCTTCAAAAAATACATCCATGTGTGAAACATTATAAATTTAATTCCAAAAGTCAGTAATTATACGGAGAAACTAAAATAAATATTTTCTGTGGAAGAATTCATTTCTAAGAAAACCAATCAATTTGAAAACTCATTCCAGTTATGGCAGCTAACGGTAATCATGTATACCTTTGACAGGTTCTGATACTCATGTACATACCTTTGACAGGTTCTCATACTCATGTACATACCTTTGACAGGTTCTCATACTCATGTACATACCTTTGACAGGTTCTGATACTCATGTACATACCTTTGACAGGTTCTGATACTCATGTACATACCTTTGACAGGTTCTGATACTCATGTACATACCTTTGACAGGTTCTCATACTCATGTACATACCTTTGACAGGTTCTGATACTCATGTACATACCTTTGACAGGTTCTGATACTCATGTACATACCTTTGACAGGTTCTGATACTCATGTACATACCTTTGACAGGTTCTGATACTCATGTACATACCTTTGACAGGTTCTGATACTCATGTACATACCTTTGACAGGTTCTGATACTCATGTACATACCTTTGACAGGTTCTGATACTCATGTACATACCTTTGACAGGTTCTGATACTCATGTACATACCTTTGACAGGTTCTGATACTCATGTACATACCTTTGACAGGTTCTGATACTCATGTACATACCTTTGACAGGTTCTGATACTCATGTACATACCTTTGACAGGTTCTGATACTCATGTACATACCTTTGACAGGTTCTGATACTCATGTACATACCTTTGACAGGTTCTGATACTCATGTACATACCTTTGACAGGTTCTGATACTCATGTACATACCTTTGACAGGTTCTGATACTCATGTACATACCTTTGACAGGTTCTGATACTCATGTACATACCTTTGACAGGTTCTGATACTCATGTACATACCTTTGGCTGTATTTTGATGTAACCATCGGAGCAAACAAAGATAATAAAAAATTAAAAATTAAAAATCTCACCTGCCCTTTTCCGCATGACCCAGAATTTGCTGCTCCAAGACGCCATATCGGCCCATTTAGCCATTTCTGCATTTTCAACCTCGTCGTTTATTTGCAGTGGGTTTGCCTGAAAGCTGAATAAACACAACTTTCAGACATTCTAAATGATCATCAGGCATCAGAGACAACTGGAAACATTAGTCTAGTTATTACATTTGTTACAATCTACCCTAGCCGTTCTAAAGTTGATATAAGGCCTTGTCATGGGCATGTGTTAATAATCATTCTCTGAAGCTTTTCTTGTTCTTTGTCAACATCGGTATGGCACATTTCATGGATCGATGACATGTACGATGTTTGTGCGGTGTTTCATATAAACATATTTTTCTTGTACGAACCTTTCACACATGTCAATCGAGTCCATCCATTCCATTGGTTTGTCCACCATCCAGAAACACGACGAACCCCAGAATCTCCATCCTGAAAAAAATGGTTTGAAAAATTTTTTTAAACGTTTTATTCGTTATATAAACCCCAGGCGTCATATTTGTGTAGATGTTTTTTTAGTTTATTATTTTCTTGGGTAAACCTCTTTTCAGAGGCATGTGCAACATCATAGGGACGTTCTATCCCATGGACATTCTTCTACGGTATTCTATAGAACATTCTAGCTACACTCTACAGAATGTGATGTAAAGCTGGCGGGGACATTTTATACAATACTCCTTACTTTGCCTTGAAAGTAGATATTCCCGAAACAAACATGATAAATGTCAATATCAACGAAGAACTGCATACAATGAGAGGCAACTCTTTTATTTAAACTCTTTTGTACTTTTTTCTTTCATTACCATCCAAATAATTAAATAAAATAGTAATAATTTTCAATCATAAAACCAAAACTATTTCTTACAACCAAAATTTAATCATCTTGATGACATATTTCTTACCAGTGACAAACACGAGATTTATATTTCAAAAAGTATCGGTCGACACACTGTTATTGAGAACAGGCCCAAAGCTACCATGCGTTTCTTCCGTTGACACGTTAACAGTGCATTTTTTGAAGTGTTTGAGGCGCCGAATTTGATTGATCAATTCGCGGATTCCTTAAATGTACAGGAAAGGTCATCATGACGACCTCTCACACGGGTCAATATGAGATCAACTGCATAACCTCATATAAAACCTGCAGTCTGATTAAAACCGACAGTGATTTGAGGAAAACAGTTTTAAAATATTGTCTCTATAGTGGGGTTTGAACTTCAACCAGCCCAGCTTTCCTCTCATTCACAGACGGGGGGGGGATGTTCTGGCTGGTACGAGCCCCGATAGAGACAATATTTTGGATATTTTATTCCTCGGAGTACGGTCGATTTTAATCAGACTGATAAAACCTGTTGATCAAAATGTATTCAGATTGTGCAGGTATTGCTCTTACCGTCTGGACACTTGAAGTCGATATCTCCAACCCGCTCCTCAACTCCGCTTACCTGCAAAACAAACACCTTAATCAATATAGAATACTTTGAAAATATGCACATTTTCAAACAGGAATCATAATCAGTTGAACTTGGTCACAATACTGACTTGAAGTTTAATGTATATATACAATACTCATATTCAGTTGAACCTTTTACCTTACAGAAATCCTTGTTATACGAAGGGACTCTAAACTTGATATCATAACATGAAAATATCAAATAATTGTCACTTTTGAAAATTATAAAATCAATATTTAATATAAAATTTAATTTCAATATTCTGATTTTTTATTCATCTTTTATTCACCTAAGACTTAAAATAAACGTCAGTTTAGACATGCGCAGACGTGATAACGTGTGCCTAGACTGTACCTTTAAGTCAGTGCAGATGACTAGCTGTAGATATATGTCACTGATGTATGACTGACTTAAACTGAATAGAACTACTTTATGACTGGTAACTAACACATTTCTATATGATCAATTTCAACCTTATTCAGAACACATTGAGTTCTGGGATTATATGAACTTGACATGAAGTTATTCAATTATGATGGCCTTTATCACAAAAAGATAAGCAACTTGTAAAATGTGGAACATTTGCATCTTCTCTAATATGCATGTTTATAGTTTGGTGTTGTGTGCAAACAATTTGACCAATAAACAGATTTAAAGTAATGTATCCTTAAGATTTGTTTTGCTACATTATATTTTTTTGTATGACTACCTAGAATGTGTATATATTTTCCTGAAAAAATGTTTTTGGTGCTTTATTTTGTGTGAGGAGTATAAATTACGGTTCCCGATGGCGATGATTACACGCCATGGACCAGAGAGGTATGCACTATCTATAGCCAACTCAACCCATCGATATCGCGAATACATATTTCAGGTTTTCAGATATTATAGACATTCTTTAACACCGGTGAAACTTCTTGTCCATAAATTGTCCATATATTCTATACACTAAAATAAATGTTAAATAAATGTGTACTTATTGTAATGTACACTATCTGATTTTGACACAGATTTCCATAAAATGTCAATACTTCATTTACTCGTTTTAAACATAACTTCATTTCAGGTTTGAGAATTTTTAGGATTTCATTCTTAATTTCTTCACATTTAATCCTATAGACATTCAACAGCACAAAGTAATTTAGTTTGAAAATACCAGATAGCCACACCAGCATAAATACACTGTGCCAGGTCGAGTATCGGTTAACACTGCCCGATTGTGTCTCGGGTAAGATTACCCCTATTGTCCCGACCTATTTAACTGAAAATCACCCAGCCGTGACAGCAACTGGAGCACTGATAGTCCTTTAATAGTAAAGCAGTTTCTCTTTAAGTCTGGCAGGAATGTGGGGCTGCGATAATACAGAAGGTGGATTTGATCCAGTAACGTTTAAAATGGGTCTTGAACATTATATTTCTGCCAAAACACGTTAGAGCCATAGATGTGTTGTAAAGAGGTTGTGTCATTCGTTTAAGCAAACTAGGATATTATTTTTGTAACTTTTACCAATTGGTGCTGGTTTAACAGCATGGCAATTTGAAATATCAAAATGGTGACAATATTAAGTTCGAAAAAGTTGCCCAGTGAAGAAAGCCAATGGTCTATTCTGGTCATAGAATGCGCTTACTTTTTTCAAATTTTAATAATACTTACTATCCTTAAACTTCATTGTCATACCTGCATGCGGTTCTTGATGAAATAAAACTATTCCGAAAAGAAATACATCACTCGGTAGAAAAATCTTTCGTCGAAAGTTTGATATCATATGTATATGTTTTAATCAACAATGAAATACTTAATTCGACGTCCAAAGTACAGTACCCTCTGCAAAAGTGCCATAGCGTTTAACGAACTCGCTTTCGGTGACATCATCATTTTGTGTGTAGGTTATAAATCGCGTCTCAGTTACCGCAATCAACTTGAGCGGCAAATAGTGCCTGATTCGGAGAAATAGAACAGAAAATCTTATCAATCTTCTCTTGGTTTGTCGCAAAATATTGCTAAAAATACCATGAATACAGTAAAAAATGCTTGTAGTTTAAATATGGATCTTAAATAAGTCACGAATGCTTAATCCATCCAAAAACACACCATATCCAACTAAACTACCGAGCAAAAGAAACTATAACCCTTATTTTGAACTGCACAGAGTATTTGAGTGAAATGAAGTTTGATAGAATGGCAAGAATCATGACAATGACAATAAATGGAATCATCGTTAAGCTATTGTTCTAAACCAAAAGAACGATAAGTGTAAGGCACCATAATCCTCAAAACAACACTGAGACAGTTAGTCAGAATTCACATGCTACAGACTACAAAATGAGAGTTCATAAATATCTCGCATAGGCACAGTTCATTTGGCATCAATGCAAGTAGACTAACATTTAGTCCCTGAAAAAAGAGCTCTTTACTAATTTTATTTAACTTGATTTTTGTATTTAAATAGAAATAAAAAGAAGTCCTGAACTATAGGGCATCTAGACTTGCCAATATTTTCTAGACTTAAGGAGGCTCCTCAATTTATTTTTTTAATTTTTTTTTTGCTTTAGCGTCTGGATAACGACTACAATACAAGTTACAATACAACATGCGCTTTCTCGTGGACCATACAAATGTTCCGTTTTTACTTGTTGTTAGGCATTATTACGTGCTATACTTTCTTGTGCACAGTAGTTCCCTTTTGATTGAAACAGGGGTTACGTAAGAAGTGACCTGAGTGATTCTGTAGGCAAATACTTTGTGAAGACTACCCAGGTGTGTTAGTTCAGGCTTACAGTCGGAGAGGACATTTACAATTCCAGGGTGTCGTTTTACATCCGGGTATCAATTGGTGACACCTTCAACAAGTCCGATACAACTCGTTACGGTTGGCCGAACACTGCGTCTAAACCCCCAGGGATATGCTTCACATAAAGTTAAGGACAATCTTTCAAAACTGTATCTTCAGTAGATATTGCCTGTGTGAGATCAAGCGATAACTCAGTCGTCTTGGCACAATAATATCATATTGTTTTACATAAGACAATAACTCCAAATGTTATGACGCAACAAAATTAAGTGACACCACAACGGTATAAAGCCATAACATCATGCATGCACGCCTTAGCGTAAATAGGAGTTCAGAAATGGGCTTAAACATTGTTTTGGTTCAGATCTGAAGATAATTGACAGGGAAAACAAGACGTTAATCAGGAATAAGGTCATCAGAGGGATTCTCCTCTTATTTGCAGAAGGGCATGTGGTCTTAGTTCAAGAAATCCGAGTCAATAATTGTATCTGAAGTACCAAACTTACAATCAGACTCATATAAAACACTAAGTAACTCATTTGAGCGAATAGAAAAGTAACGATTCTTTTGAGAAATGAAGTGTCGCCATACTATGTTTTGCTTTAACTGAACCCCACTTAAAGTAACAGTCAAGAACTATTGATACTTCCGGTCAAGTAGTCGGGTCAAGCAGATAAGGGGCTATTGATATTGTGAAGAACCATGTAAAAGTTTACTGTGACGATTATTGTTGTATGTGCTTCAAATTCATAGAGTAATGCCATTGCTGAAAACATCAAGAACATCGAGAATCACAACAACAACAACAACAAAAGAGACCTAGGTACAAGAAGGCAAATATCTCTCGAGATAGCATGTCCCCTGTGTGTTGTATAAAGCAGTTAACGCCCGAGTGATACAGATTGTGAATACCGGTTCAGCGAGTTAGTGATTGCCAACCAGGAAGTAGCGGTAATTATAGAGAGTATCACAGGGCAGATATGTGTGTCACGCTGCAATATACGCACCTCAAGAAAGTTGTTGAGGGATACGATTTGCTTAAAACACGATTAGAATGAATATGACTATAACGTGTTCACAATAAAAATTCAACGTCTACATAAAACTGGTTTTCGTCTTTCTAAAATTACAATTACGGGTTACTGGTGTATAGTTATTTATCATGGTGATGAGTATCAAGATTCAAGAAAGCCCTTGAATATAATGTTTTAATTCATTCTAAATACTTTTTACGGTCCTTAAACACATTATACACACATAAAGTTTTGGCTGAATCCATGGTAATTAAGAAGTATAGTAAAATTAGTATTGTAAGTAAGTATTGTCTTAATTAGCAGTATAAGTAAAGAGCCAAAGGGTGACAAACAAGAATTATTTAGGCTGATAAGCAAACTATACAGTTTTGAAATGAAAATAAATTAAGATATATTAAATTTGGACAAATGTAGAAAAACGTTCAGGATTGTATGTGATGAAGTGTCAAGATGATAAGCCAAACATTTCCATGACTGCTAATGATAAAATATAAGTATTTTAAGCCGTACAGTTTCAAGCCGGACAGTTAACAATAACGTGCCAGGAAAATAAGTCGTTCATTTTTAAGCCAGACAATGAACAGTAAAGTGAAAAAGTAAGCAGGAAGATAAGCTAGTAAAACTCTATGCTTGATTCCATGCTTCGATGATTCGTTACAGAATTCATGTTCCTGAATCAGGTCACACTACACTTGCTACTGCTCGCACAGCGGACAGGTAGATAACAGATTCAACTCTCCTTCAGCAGCTACTCATAGCATGTCATGGACTGTTTATTGGTCCAGAGTCAATTCCTACATGAATCCACAGCTGCTTCTGACCTCACGAGTAACGTCTTTAAATACACGACTCATATTCCTGACAGCAACCCTGTAATTATTCTACAACCAACGTCCAATAAAACAACAAAAGCGGGGTGCGGCAAATGAACTCAAACAGCGATTGTCTTCCGTACAAAGCCGATCGTGATAGTTCGCCGCTGATCTCAGAGAAATCTCTTAGACAATGAATCATCCTCTTGAACTTTACACGCATCAGCGACAATTAAAACGCGTTCCGTATTGAAAACGTTGCTCACACCAAAAGCACCTTTCTGCCCGACGCTAAATCTTATACCCGATCAAGACTGCCCCTGCCATCCCCCCCCCTTCTTCAAAACCACCCTATCCCCCACCCTTCCATCGTGCCATAACTGTCTTGACCGACTGAACTTTGTGACACGCCCTTTAATTGTCTCCGATGTATTCAACGCTCAAGATCAGAGAGTCCATGTGGTTCAACAGGTCTGACCTTCATCTTGCGTCACTTGAGATGGAAAACATTGGACTTCTACAAAACTTCTAACACGATCGTCTTGTTAATGCTACTGTTATGAATTATTGTATAATGTTTATGTTCATCTTGTAAGGTTGGGATAGTTCTCTGTTCAGATATTCTTTGTGACATTGTCAAAAATGAATGTCACTGGGTCACGTCCTCTCTGCTGACTCATGCTAATTATGTTTTGAGTAGGTGCAAATAAGATCATTTGTTCTCAATACTGCATGCACCAGGTACGCCTTTACCTACATGCAACACGTGTCTATCAGTAGTGCGGTACTAAGTGAAGGACTCATGGTCAGAAGGCTTACTTGGATTTTGAGGACGAATTACATGTGGGTTAAAATAGTGGGGTGCAGGTGAAAATTTTTTTGAGAACCAAGTTCCATTATTTATTGAAAAAGCAGATTTTAAAATTATAAGGATGTTGCAAACGACGTTTCCTCCTAAAACGGTTAAGAGACAATTAGACCGGGTGATATAGGGTGAAATGTCTCTTTAGACGGGAACTAGGCATAAGACATATATATAAGATGGGTCGGGATGAAACGGGGTTATTAACAGAAATGTTCGTCGGAATGTTTCATGTATATCGGCATAACCTCCTGCCCATAAGGATCCCCACCAGGAGAAGAAGGGCTGGGGTTCCGCGTTGCTGCCTCCTTCAACTATCCCTGACCTCGAACCGCTTATACAGCGCTAGTTGTTCGCCCTTCCTCTACCAGCCTCTGTAGTACTCGCCATTATATTTCGAATAGCATGTTAAAGGACGACTTTTAATAGAAACTGTTGTCCCCTGTAGATTTTTCACTACATATTTCGCAAGTCAAGTCATGTATTATTTCACATCCTGAATCATTTTGATATGAAGCTATTTTACTCTCTATCTTTCCGGATGAGTCCGTGGGTGCATGATATGTTACTTCTTCACGTGATCAGTGGACAATAACGAAAAGGAAGATATGCAACTGACACCACAGATGACTCCCGACCTGCTCTAGGCCATCATTTTGTAAAGACAGACCAGAGGACCCTCTTTCATCCAGGAAGACACCACACCTGTCTTGTATAGACGGCGCTATATTAAGTACAAATACGATTCAGACCTCCCTACATATTTCTAAGCACTTCATAGTCAACTCAGACTCTATCTCGAACATTTACACTTATTTTAGTCTTACACCCAGACTGAAGTTATAACATTCTGACAACAAAACTTAAAAAGCATGTCTAGATCTGTAATAGCCAATTCTCTGAGGCTTTAAATCTTTAACGAAATTATCGTTTAAGAGAATCTTTATTTTTCAAAGACCAAACATAAGTCTACACCTGTTTATGTAATGGTCATTGCTTTGACTATTAGCCTCTTTCCATTAGAACTGTGTCTATAGTTGTTGAAAATAACCAAACCCCTGTTTAACTGCTATATATTCTCCCTGCCTGCAAACCGGCGTGAACCCGACCCAGCCCTGGTGTCATCAGGTAACGCCAATCGATACCATCGGCGGTAAGGTTTCAACAAGTGCCTGACTAAATCGATAAATATGCGACAAAGAAGGCATTGACATATATTATCAAGATCATCTACTTACAGTTACGAAAATCGAAATCCAGATGGCCGCTACAAGCCGCAGTGGTCCCTCCATGGCGGGGCCAGATAGAGAGTGTTAGCTGACCGGCTGACTGGATCCGCGCTCGAATCCTGCTCGACTGTCACGCCCAAACTAGGCACGCAGTTGTGTCTACCCACCCGTGACGCCAACCTCCTACCTCACTGCGAAGCAAATTCCTCACCGAGTTGAATTACACAAGTCAACGGGCCCGCTTTCGTGGAAAATATCCACATTTAAAGCAAAGATGGGGATTCGGTTTCTGTTTGGAGCTGGAATGACTGTTTTGTGTTCGTATCTTTCTAACTTATTCGCATGACTGATTCGAGACTCGGGGCAAACACGTTAGGGACTTTTACAGAAAATGTATAATTGTATAAGTGGGATGAAATAAGCTAATAAGTGGGTTCGTGGTAGATTTGTTAACCTAGTTAAAGTGATCGTGATTTTGTTGGCGTATAGAGAGACATTGTCAGAGATCTATTCATTGAGCAATTCGGATAATAAGAAAGCATATTAAATATAATTTGACTCAGCTTATAAAAGAGTACTTCAAACTTTATGTTCAAACTCATATATAGAGCACTTGTTAAGCTTTATCCAGTACCTTAACTCTGTATTTAATGAGATTGCTTCTATGTATTAATGGATTTGGAAGGCAAACGTTAATCCAAGAATGTAATAAGCAAACTGTTTACACAGAAAACTAAACACGGCGGCCCCCGTCTGACAGTAGATAAAATAAGTCATAATTTCTCTTAGACCACGAAGAAACTTCTTCTAAACTTAGAAACTAGTTGATCGTAAACATACTATATTGTTTAAACGTGACATATTTTCTTCGTAACCATAATAAATGGCTGAGGGATTATTCTGTTGGGAGAATGGTATTTGATACGTCTGTACGTCTTGGACCTTTATTTTCGTATTTTCCGTATCTCAAAATAGTCGTGAGCGAATGCAGATTTCTGACAACTGCGACTATCATAGACTGGTAGAATCAAGAACTTTTAAAGGGGCAGTAGCACGTTTTAGGGTGAATATAAGGTGATGTCAGGAAAATGAAAATAAATGGTTCCAATTGAAAGACAATTTATTTAAACTTAATAAAGTATTAATAAATAAATATATAAAGTTCAGCCATGCGATTCCATTTTCCTAACACAAAATGACTTTAAAATTCACACAATAATTGCCGCCAATGGACTTCATGTGAATCTTTATAAGTTGTTCTCTGACTATGGATGATTGGTTTGTGTAATGAGATTTTTGACACCATAAAAATGATACAATTAACATTAAGGTATAATTATCAGTGAAAAATGAAAATATAACATTTTAAAAGAACGTGGTACTTTCCCTTTAAAGTATGGTTTGCGCCGTAGGTCCCGGGCTCGGATGTGAACATGGACTTTGTCAACATATATTTCCATGAAACCTTGAAGGGCAACTGTGATCACATATTCTTAAGAAGATATTATTAAATGTACTCTTTTTACACGAGGATTATGTATTTGCCTAAATGAGTAAATTGAGTTATACTTTCAAATTCATTTGGGCTATTTAAAAGTGTCAAGAGAACGCAAAAACACACTTGAGTATTTTGCACTAGGAGCAAATTTAATGACCTAAGGATGTATATTTACATTTTCATACGTATTTTACACACAATGTAAATAGTGCCATAAGAATCGAATTTATTTTACTCCTGTTTGCAAAAGCATAATATAAATTATCATCTAGTGAATTTCTTAGATTAAAAATGGTTAAATCATAATGTCTGCAACTAAATTTTGATATGTTGCGTTGAAAACTTATACTTACAAATACTTTGTGATCGATAACTATCTGTATCTTCATTGTTATGCATATAGCTATATCGTATAGAATTGTTCTTGTAAATTAGGGATTAAGTGAGTGTATTTATGGAAAATAATTATTATGAAAACCATCAATCTGGAGATATTAAAATCCATCATCCTTCATATCAATTTCGATCAAGAAAGAATCAGTAAGGATCCAGAGTTTTGGCAGAGTATAGACATGCAATCCAACCAAGAAAATCCCGAGGAAATCATGACAATTCGTGTTATGAATTGAAATCTTGTTTGTTTTCCTATTATGATATTTACTATCGACATAGATAATTTTTCTTCAAAATACTCATTCAATATAGTGGTTACCGAGGTATAATGCAAACTCTGTTTCCTCCTTAAATCCAAAACAAAACCCCTTTAAGCCATCACTTAAATTTCCTAAAACCTTCTGAATTTAACATACTTTCTCAATAGTTTGCCAATAATCGTGGTGCAAACATCGAGGACAGAAGTCAAGAGTGTTGTTGGTCAAAAGATATTCCAACCATGCCATATCCTGAAACTGCTTTTACCGCTTTTGATTTCCAATCGATTCAAATGTAGTCTTGTTAATTCCTGATTTGTTAATTGTTTCGATCACCTTAAGGGTTCTTTGACAATGAGACGCCACCAAACCCATGTCCTCTCTATACTATAACCAGACCAAGGACGAGGCCTGTACTTTGTCAAACATAATATTTCTACGCCTCTTGGAGTCTTAATGTCACGAATTCTGGCACTAGAATTAATTAGATTAATCCTTTCGTTTAGGATTTGTGTAACATGGATGTATGTTATTGACAAATACAACAAGTTGCTTGATAACATATGAACAGAACGTGTATTTCATTTGCTCTGAAACATGTGCATGAGAAAATGACCTTAGGTATGATTATTCAACAACAATAGGTTCATTTGCTTTATACGTTGCCTTCTTGGACGACATAAGTTGTATCAAGAGAATAAATGAGTTAAACTCAATAATATGTCATAAAGCAATATGTGAATTTCATCGATTTCCTTTCCCTTCCCGTAAATGCGAACTTTTCTTAAGTTTATACTGAACCAATACGTTAGCTTCAATAAGGAAGTGTTTATATAGCTAAATAGTGTATATGAAATATTGTAGTGGACTTTGGTTTTAATCTGTCAAAGAATATAAGTGTCATATACAAATTCATACAAAAGCTTTTAAAAACAAACAAAAGAACTATGAGGATATAATTTTATGGTATGGTAAGGTATGAAAAGAGAAAGTTGCCAAATTCCCGTCAATACCTATAATTAGTAAACTAGTCTTTTCAGTTCTGACACAAGGAAGCTTTTAATATATACTATCACAACATCTGTTGTTTGGTAGATTTTCTTTTCTTTAAAGAAATGTTCATTCCACAAGATATATGACAGAATATTACAAGACGTTAAGTCATTCAATTATTTCCAATGTCCCATGTTGCTTCAAGCGCCCATTGATGAATAGAACGCTGAATAAAGATGGTGAATAACATTTTCCTCAGACTGTGTACAGCGCAAACGTGCGGCGCGTCACTTATTTAGAGATAGTTTACTCACTTGGGCGTGATACTATATGATGATATTGACGGAGCTCCCAGGACGATATAGTTGAACAGTTGAGGCAGCTAAATGGAGCGTGTCGAGTCAGTACCCATTGCTAGCTTCTGCATCATAACTCGGATAATCGACACGACTCGCATCAGTGATTTTACTGCCTCTTTTCATCACAACCAGTACTGTCAACCGTTCTCATTTGAACATTCAGCATCGGGAACTAAAAACTGTACCAGCATTGTCTTGTAACTTTAGTATACATTTTGTTTTGAGTTTTAGAGGACATTAGACTCAAGTGCAATACTACTTAGTCGATGGATGATTCTCATGAAACATGTTTTAATAATGGAGCATACATATACATATACATATACATATACATATACATATACACATATACATATACATATACATATACATATACATATGTAAAAACTATACATATACATATACATATACATATCATATATACATATACATATTCATATACATATACATATACATATACATATACATATACATATACATATACATATACATATACATATTCATATACATATACATATACACATACATATAGATTAAAACACAGTTCAGTATACATATACATATACGTATAGATTAAAACACAGTTCAGTATACATATACATATACATATAGGTATAAAGATGAAGGGGGTCTCACGTGAAGTAAATGTAGATTTGAAAATAAAATACTTCAGACGACACTTGCTGTAGATATTTGAAAATAAAATACTTCATATACATATATATATATAGATATAGATTAAAGCACAGTTTAGTAGCAAACGGACCACTGAGTGAAGTTCTATTTGTCTACGGATGTGAGAAGTGATAAAGACTTATCTTGAAATGGATAAATACACTAGTTTGGAAGAAATGAATGTTTCTAGAATGAAGTGGACATGACTCCGTGCAGGCGACTGCACATTTGTGTGTATTGGGTGGGATGCTTCACCCCTCCGCCTTGGTTAAACTAATCAAGGTCGAATCTTCATTTCAATCACACAGTATTGCTGAGAAAATGCTGATGTTGTTTATTTAAATCACATACAGAGTCACGCTGTGTGATTCAAATCAGAAATACTGGCTTCGCCTATAAATAATAACCGTTCAAATCGCAATCCTTACTTTAATGTTATATAGTTCAGTAAATAGTTCATTGGAACTCGTTGTTCGTCAAACATACTTGACCAGCCACCCTGTCAGAAGAGCTTATCTTCACGGGCCGATAATAGACAGGCAATAAACCAAATATTTCAAATTATTGTAATAAGTTCTGTTCCCCACACCCTCATTATACCTAAATGACCGCCACATATTTTCGGTCCCTATAAATACACTTCGCTGAATACACGTCATAGTGATTTGTGTCTTTGTTTGGTGCCTGTGATCCAAGTCGAGGCAGTCACGAGGACGTCTCCGTACAGCAGTCAGTATGAACACTGGTTGTAGATCGATACTAGTCGCTATTGTCTCACTCAGCGTCATATCCAGTAACGGGACCCGGGTGGATCTATTATTCAGTGACCATGTATTCTATAACCAAGAAGCATGACCTTTGTCAACATTGCAGTATTCATATGATTACTGCTATTGTCTTTCAACTTCGTATCGTGTTTATTGTCTGTATATGCCTAGCATGTTCACGATCCAGTGTAGTTGAGAACACGACCCCTGTTGACCTTATCTACCCTTTTTCTGTACTTCCTACCCTGTACAAGGCACATCGACCACTCTCGCGAGGTCTTTTCTCAAATCTGCTCCTCTTTAGCTCATCAGATCTGTAAAGCCTGATTGGCTTGTGACATGGCATGGTGCCCGGCGTCCTTAATTTTGTGTATTTTCATCTTCTCCAAACATAGAGCCAAGAAAGCTGAAACTTTGGCTATAGACTACTTGACTAGCAAAGATTATATTATATAGTTTTAGGGGCTACGCTATTTTCATCTTCTTCTCCGTAAACATAAGGCCCAGAAAGCTGAAATCTTGTGTACAGACTCCTTGACTAGTGAGGATTATAATTTATAGCTTTGGTGGCCCTGTGGCCACAGGGACCACCCCTTTAAAAGCTATTTCCATCTTCTTCTCCACAAGCATAAGGCCTAGAATTTCTAGAATTTATTCCCGGTATTTTAAATAACATCGCCCATATACTTTTTTCAGAATCGGTGATCCTAAAGCTCCTACAAAAACTGTTGGGCCTTTTTCATTTTCTTCTCCAGAAGCGCAATGCATAGAATGCTGAAATGTTTTGTAGTGACTCATTAAAAATGGGGATTCTAAAATTCACATTTGGTGACATTCAGGTCCCTACTGAAGTCTGATGAGCTACAGAGCCAATGGCTGTATTTCTTACTACCCTATGCGGTTGCAAACCGTTCACTTTCTTTCAAGAAATTTGTCCTCTGACTTTCCGCTAAATTATTCAAACCGCTGTACTAATCAAACACAGATCTTTCCCCATTGCTTTATCTGTCTTGTTCTTTACCCAGATATGTATACTTCTCCCCGGCTTCATCGTTTAAACCGCTCTGAATTCCCGGCAGAGTTTCCCCGCCATATTCAATCCTTTCTCTTTGATTGGCATTCTAGAAGTTGGTGTGATGAACAATAAGGACAATTCTTATGGATGAACAACTTCTTTATTCTGTGTAAGCGACGTTTCGACATAGAGTCTAATGTCGTTGTCACCACTTGCTTGACAACGACATTAGAATCTATGTCGAAACGTCGCTTACACAGAATAAAGAAGTTGTTCATCCATAAGAATTGCCCTTATTGTTCATACTCAATCGTGTACAAACTGCTCACTCTCTCCCCAGAGATTTAAACTCTGTCCTTGCTATATCAAAAACAGACCTCTATCCCTAAGAGTTCCCTCTCTACTCCATTCTGCACCAAATTCTCGGAGTCTCTTCCAAAGAAACGTCTCCCGTTCTCTAAACTGTTGAGTCTCTTGTTTCGATCCAATATTTAGTTGTTTTTCTCCTCCGTCTACACGTGAGTGATGAGTGAACTTTAGTGGAAACGATGACATCATTTTTAGCATGTGCTTGTCGATGACGATATTGTGAATTTCCCCTGGCTTTCTTCCTGGTGTGTGATATTTGCAGTGTTATCCCTCGCCTAAAGACTCGGGTAGCACCGCTACAGTAATGTGGACATAAAAAACTATCACTGTCGAACGAACCGAACCTTTTTTTGTCATTTCCTGTAACATTCCGCAAACGTTCAAGATCAAACTATTCATTAAAGTCTCTGAAGGGTAAGGTATACATAAGAACAGCAATATTTACTGAATAACAACTTCTGATTGCCCCTCAAATGTGATCTTCATATTAAAAAGAATTAGGGAGAGTTATTTTGACATTACTCTATACATATTGCTGTTTAATATATTCTCCTTGTGGTTGTTTCCGATGGGTATTCTCAGACAAGCGTTGTTTCAATTATATGAAACCCTCTAATCAATGGCAGTTCAGAGAAGTTGTCGACTCACTATGATAAAGTAAATTATTTTAAACGAAATATAACAGGAAAACTACATTCTGTTTTATATAACTACACACTGCAACAAACAATGCAATGTTCCCATAAGATTATCAGTGATTCATAGTGTTGTTAAGTTGAATCCTAGAGCTTTTGATAGAATTTGGGACAGTTTTGATAGAATTTGGGAAGTTGTCGGCTGACTATGATACAGTAAATTCGTTTCAACGAAATATAACAACAAAACTACATTCTGTTTTATAAAGAAACACATTGCAACGAACCATGCAATGTTTGGTCCCATAAGATTATCAGTGATTCATATTGTTCTTAAACTGAATGATATCTACAGTGACGTCAGAACGGTGTAGAGTGATGTGGAGGCGTGAGATGTCAGTGTCAATGTCAGCTGGGCTAGTGCTACCCCGTGAGTCAGTGACTTCAGTCGGGCGTGACGGGTGAGCACCACATCATTTACCTGTGTCAATAAGGCTGTATTTATAGGTGCTATATAAGAGCCGTGTAGCGATCTGTCAGGTGGGAGGATATCCAATCTGGTAGATGTAGCCGCCATGTGGGAAGTCTCAAGGCAGACCTATCAACATGTCATACACGGCATTTAGATAGTGAACATGGAACATGGTTGTATATCGAATTTTACTTACTTCAATGATTCAAATTCATGCACCTTTTCGCTGGCGAGAAAGGCGAATCGGTTTGATGTTTGTATTGTCATTGCTGGTGATGTCATCTGTCTGTAAGGGTGTGGGATCGAATACCGCAAAGAGATTCGACCAGAAAAAATTACAAGAAAATGTACTATCGCAGTTAGTGTGATTCCAAACTTAACAATGTTACCCTTCATAGTCAGCCATCTGGCTCATCTTGTACTTTACTTTATTATTGATCTTAGACTAATTGGTAAGATAATAATGTCTTTTATTTTATAGATAGATTCCCTTTCTAACAATAACCAAGCTCTATTTTGTTTTTTTGCAGTAAGACAGCTAACATACCATTTTTTTAATGGATATTTAGGCGAAAATACAAATCTATTTTTTAGCGTCAGCTAGAGGGTCCTCAAATCACCACTTTACAATATCCATTTGTTTGATAGTACCATGACCCATTTATTTCCAATATACACTTATGCTCAAAATAATATATACAATGCGTTAACCGAACTTATAAAAAGAAAAGGTGTATAAGAGAAAATTTGTTTGATCATCAATAGAGTATTCGTTTTCACGGCGTTTACACACATTTACATTCAATTCCAAGCAAGAAAGACATGTGCTTAAGATTAACAAAAAAGTTTGAATTTCTTTCAAAATGTTAAATTGATTGTGAGAGTGGCAGCTATAGGGGTCAATAAATGACAAAGACGGTGAAACATTGATGTTGTCAGTTTGACGTTGGGCGTGATCTGTTCCAAGTATGGTGGTAGACATCGTTTCTTGTTTAATGGTGACCAGTGGCACTTAAGATTTGTTGATAGAGGTAGTTCCATAAGTAGTCTATAGGATTCATGACTGGAGAACATGCTGGCTTCTTTAATACAAAGACGAGTTGGAAAAATATAGTGACAGTTAGGCTATGTTAGGGCTTTGGGGCACAGGGATATCGTTGGTAGACACACTGCATGTAAAGACAAAAGGTCGTTAAACTTCAACCCTCTGTAACCATGCATTATTGTCATCACAATCCTCTTTTACAGATTGCTACTGATCTCACACAACCGTATATACCCGCTACCATATCGAATAGCTCAACATTAAAATCTTGCTCGCCTTGAGCAAGACATAAAAACCGGAAAGTTTTGGCATGGTTTGGCATAACGGCCTCATACAAAAATTACTGAATAATGGTCTTTCGGGCATTAATAATTTTAGTATTAATTAGAACTCAATAGGCAAATAACTGTCGGGGTCGAAACATTCGGAATTTTTTTTATCTTGAAAACGGCACCCAACAAGGCCCCATTAGCCCCACATTATTCAACATAATGGTTGACGGCATCTTCAATGAAGTCTCTGAAACGTAAATACTTCTAAATTTGCTGACTAACTGGTGGAAATCCCTCGACCTGAGACAGGACCAACTTATCCTAAACTTCCTGGCTGCTTCTACCGAGAATCCGGTAATACAAAACCTGCTTAAAACCAAATGGTCCAAACGCAAAACATACCAAGCAAATAAAAAAATGCCTATCTCACACCGCATATAAAACTTAATCACTTAAAACATATATCTCTACCAATTAAAACTTCACATCTTACAGTCTGATTAAAATCGACTGTGATTCAAGGGAAAAAAGTGTAAAAATATCATCTCTAGCGGGGTTCGAACCTCACCCACCCGGCTTTCCTCTCATTCACAGGATATCCCGAATGGTTCGAGCCCCGATAGAGACAATATTTTTTATATTTTATTCCTCGGAGCATGGTCGATTTTAATCAGACTGCACATCTTACTTCTTTCTACAACTCGCAGAAACCTCCACTTCACAAAAAAATCATAAACAAGCAAAATTGTACACATGAAAAAAACACCCCACTTCAACACATACAGGACACTTAGCCCGCCTGGTGCCAAATCGCGGCAGAACTCAAGGACATTCTGGAGGCCCTACACAAATCCAACGCAGCACATCCTTATCCCTTCAGATTCACTCAGTGGCCTGGAAGCACTTACACATACATGTAAATCTAACACAGCACATCCTTATCCCTTCAGACTCACTCAGTGGCCTGGAAGCACTTACACATAAATCTAACAAATACCATGCAAGCCTAATTAATCTCAGAAATACTTCATCAAAATCAACATTTAAACCATTAACACATCTTGGTTCCTGCTCACGTCGGCGTATGCGGAATCAAGCAGCAAAGAAGGACTTTCACTTACTCTATACCACATTCTAAAAGAGAGGCCAAAAGCCTCGCTTTATCAAATTATCACATATAGAAGCCACATGGCATAAACAATACTCCAACAGCAAAACTGCGTTATTCACAAATAATATGATAAATTTAGAATATACCATAAAAACAAAAACATAGATTTGGCAATAGCTAAACTCCTTCTTCTTTTCTTAATTCAACTCATTCCAAATGTCCAAATCTTAAAACTACACCTCTTACGACCATGGCTTCTAAATTCCCTTTCGCAAATATTTAGGAGTCCACTAAAGTTCCGTGGACCAAAGTGCAAAACCAACTAGATTTGAAGCGCTTGTAAAATCTCCAAGGTAACTAACTAATTATATGGTACTGTGTTGCAGGACAGAATTTCGTGCTGACATCACATACATTCAGAAATACTAGTATGCAAGATTGATAGCATTCATTATATCCCTAATCAAGTAAGATGATATTATCAAAATCTTATCTTCTATTTTTTTAGTTCCATTGTTGAAAGGGCAACTATATCAATCATACCTTATTTTATCATCCAAAACTGTGTTCCACAGGAGATATTGCTTGTGGAAGATCAAGCGATATCTCCTAGGAGATATCGCTTTGACAGTAGATTTTGAACAATGCCCTTTAATCAGAATATACATGACATCACAAACGTTTTACATCATCATCAATGACGTCACAATGCTATGACGTCATAAACACAACGACGTCACAATGCTATGACATCACAGGTTTAGGAGTTTTAGGGCTATGCAGTGTTCAAAAATGTACATTTTCATGCTAATGTGAAAAATTATTTTGGATGATATAGAGAATCTCACCCAAGTGTCTTCTGATATCAAATATATGAACACAAGTTGATAAAAGTATCAAATATCCGAGGCTTGCCGAGGATATTTTACTTTTATCAACGAGTGTTGATATATTTGATATCAGAAGACGCGAGGGTGAGATTCTATTTATCATCCAAATCATTTTTTACCACATTAGCATGAAAAATTTACATCTTTGAACACTGCATAGCCCTCAAACTCCTAACCCAGTGATGTAATAGCATTGTGACCGTCATCATGTTAATGACGTCATAGCATTTTGATGATGTTATGTTTATGACGTCATAGCATTGTGACGTCATTACTGATGATGTAAAACCATTGTGATGTCATGTATTTTCTGATTACAGGGCATTGTTCAAAATCTACTGTAAAAAGCGATATCTCCTAGGAGATATCGCTTGATCTTTCACAAGCGATATCTCCTGTGGAACACAGTTTTGGATGATAATTGTTACTTTGATCAACTTGTGTTGATATATTTGATATCAGAAGACACTTGGGTGAGATTCTCTATATATCCATCATTATTGGATGTAAACTTATTGAATGGTATTTATCCTGCTACAATTTAAATGGAAGTATAAAATCATGAATAATGAACTCTGAGCTCTTGCTGTGAGTTTCTTTCTATTGTTGAATGGGAGATGGGAGATTGTACAAATAGATGCAATTTGATCTTATGGAACAATATCTATTACATATATATAAATCATGAAATTGCATCTATATGAATCATAACATGTATTATCATTATTGGATGTAAACTTATTGAATGGTATTTACAATTTAAAAGGAATTATAAAATCATGAATAATGAACTCTGAGCTCTTCCTTTCTGTGAGTTTCCATTTGTTGGTAATTCATAAGACTTCATGGCTAGGGGGAGTCCACTGTATGGCATCGCAACTTCTTTCAGCATGTTTAGAAAGATCAGAAGAGTTTGTTTCGTTGAATGTAGTTATTATCACATATTTTAATTAAGATTTCTATATTCGCTTCAAACTTGGTGACTAAATGAAGTTTGTTTTTGACTTAAGCATGGCTTTGTCCCATTGCACCTGACTCAACCATCGAGGGTATTAATTCAACCATAGCTATCAATCGCTTCATCACGATATCAACTTCAGTTAATCTCTTCATTTCGCAACTAAAAAAATCATTTCGTAATACTTCCGTGTTCAAGGTTTGATTGAGTCGCGTAAAACGCAGTATCACGAAGTACAGAAACAACAAAATAAGGTTCCACAATTAATATGATGCAGTTTGCTATTATTAACTTGGGCGGTGTCTCCCTGAATTCATTCACGACACAGTCGGGCTATTTGTGAGATTGTACGAACAACAAAGCGATACCCTGAACACCGACACGCCTCAAAAACACGAATTTGTTCATTTGAAAAAGTGAATTCCTAACCACTCAGCCATTGTTATAGGACCGTCTATCCCATTGAAAGGACTTGTGTGAAGTGTTGCGGAACGCCCGAAGTGGTTTAGTCTACAGGGTCTTGTGTAATGGGCGGTCTATAGTACATGTATAATTGTGTATGCTATTCGCCAGTGCTGTGATCTAGTTTTGATTAAGAACCGGCAGGACATGATTACTAGTTAGTAAACTACTGTGTGATGGTGTCAAGAAAGCTCGTGTTAATGTTTTAGCACACGCCCTTTTTGAAATGCCGATAATATTGTGAACGATTCAAATGGGCGTCAAACTTTACGAGAAGGGAGTCAATGGACATCAGTTCAAGTGACGTAGTTTGACAGAACTGACTAACTCCATCTGAAAGATTGTCTCAGAATAACATAGATCACTGTAAGCTAGCTTTATCACAGTTTGACAGTATTCAGCAACTACAAGAACCGGAATGCAGACAAGGTCAGGGTTCTGATTCAAATACCCCGAAATTCTTAATGGGGAATAATCACTAATTATTGAATTAATGCATTCTCTGTTGCCCATTTTATTCAATTTGAATCTCATTGAATTATCCCCAAAACGACAAACTCCCCTTGTCTCAAAATGGTTAAGCATATATACGTCGGTCTGTCAGTGCAACTACAACTGCATCATTGAGTCAAAACAATGACACAAAAAAACTTTCAGAAACCAACTTACCAAAGAATTTTTAAATCCGAACTCACTCTCAGAGCTAACAAATGCATAAGCAAAATGAGCTTAGTTATCTTCTCATCCCCTCCTATTTCCGCTTTAGAAAAGCACACAAATAGTGTCTGACAGATGCATTTTTGACCCTTGACAATTACAAGATAAGCAGTATAGAAAGTTCACTAGTTTGAACAAACTGCAAATGAACTGTATCCTAACTATGACTCTGCCAACTTCATTTAATTATTTTTTTTTCAAAACTCCATACAGAAAAAGGACATGTAAGAATAACAATTCCAAGCATAACTTCATTTAATTGTTTCCAATTCACATAGTAAACGTCTTTATTGAAATAGCGAACAGCCAGTTCGTTACAGCCATGAGTACCTCAGGTCCTCAATCATTGTATCAAGATTAATCTACCACTTTCTTGTATAGTGCTCGTACTATATGTATTTTATTTTCTCGTTATCATATAGTGCTTGTTCAAACTGTGTATTGATGTGACGTAATGTTTTGTCATATGTATATGTTTTTACGATGTAACCAAAATTTCCATCGGGATAATAAAGTATTATACCTTCTCTTATCATTGAATGTTTTCATGAAATGAATCCACCTTGTGATATCCTTAAACTGTGAATCTAGTCTACAGGTTTTTGATCATGATTAAGATTTTAGACTGTTCTTCTGACCAAGAGCACCAAGAGAGGTACGTTCTCTGTATAATACCATAATGGTGCTTGTTAGTCCGTATAAGCCCTGACACAAACAGAAATGACACAAATGTTCAATAAATGAATTTCCACGTCCCCAAACTTATTGTTTGGTGGTGCTTATAAGTCCATGTGCATGTATCAGTAACGATAGCCAAAACTACTAATTTCTGTTCAAGATATCCAGCCCTACTCCAGTAACATATTTAGTTCAACTCAGATATCAAAAATCACAAGAAGATCATCAATATATGAATCATACTAACTGTGGATCAGCTCCATCTTAAAGGGGCAGTAGCACTTTTTTAGGGGGATTATGTTGTGATGTCAGGAAAATGGAAATAAATGGTTCCAAATGAAAGACAATGTATTTAAACTAAATGGAGCAGTAATAATTCAAATATATAACGTAAGGTTCAGCCATGCGATTCCTTTTTCTTACAAAAATGAATTAAAGGTGTTCATAAAAAAATGGCCGCCAATGGATTTTATGTGAATCCTCATACTTTGTCCTCTGACTATGGGTGATTGGCTTGTGTAATGTGATTGTTGACACTGTCAATATAATACATTAGACATTTACTTACAATTATAAGTGCAATTTTTAAAATATAAAATTATCAAAAAACGTGCTACTGCCCCTTTAAGATGGGACGCGTCCTAACTTGGAATCCTAAGTTGTGACGTCCCCCCCCCCCCCCCCAAAAAAAATGGGACAGGTAATATTAAACTAGAATTATCTTATTTAAACATGATCTGTGATAAAAAGTGAACTTATTGTTAATTACGGTATATTGGTTTTGCACATACAAAGAAAACGTAATTTGATGTTCATTTACTCGAGTTTTGGCCTCGGATTCATCTGTTATCGTCAACAAGGGAGTGAACACATCAATTATTGTTAAACCATGTCACATTCAGGAACCTTTCTATTATATATAACACTATATTACACAATCAACTATTAGTAATTTATTGTTGTCTGTCCTATTTCAGTCATCATATCATGACCAATCGACAGATACATCGAAATAATGTTAACAACATAAGAATTGAAACAATGTAAATAAAGAGGCATAACTAATTCTTTTCTACAAAGGTCTTCTTTATTAGAAAATGGACATTAATGTGAAAAAATATGCGTTTGTTTCCATAATATGAAACATTTAGAAAATCAATATTGATCATATTTAATGTATTATTATAAATAATATCGCCTATAACATGAAAGGGGGATTTTCGAAGCTTCAAATTGAAGTTTACAAAATATACATGTATGTGTCCTCCCTATTACCACAGAATCGCCAACACAGTCAAGGCAATTAGGAATTTCTGAGGTAGGTCATTCTGACAAAAGGCAACATTTAGACAGTAGAATTCAATTTCTGTTTCGTATGCACATCACGTTGAGATCAGTCTAAGTAAACCTAGCCACCGTATTATCCGTTTCACTCCTATACTGAGTCTCAGTATAGGAGTGAAACGGATAATATTTTAAAACAATATTTTAAAACGATTAAACAAATATCAATATTTATATATAAAATGAAAATGTTGCAATGTTGACATATTTTGTGATCTAATCGTATTACAAGACAAATCAAAATGAATCATGTACCCGTTATTGCTTTAAGTTAACACTGTAGACAAATTAAAATCAATAAACTTTCTGGATTACTTTTTCAAGAATGACAGTACACCATGAGTTCACGACTTACCCCCCCCCCCCTCCCGTTTACCCCATTATGTTGATCAGTGTTAAATACTAAATTTGAAACATTCCTATTTTAAAGTTTCTGAAAATGAAATAGACAAGATTTGAATGAACATATTGTTGTAAAAGTGCAACACCAATGACATTTTGTGTGATACTAGGTTTTTTTTTTTCATCTTACTTCAAGATACATTTAATCAAATAGCCCTTATTCGCTTATACATATATATTTATGGTTTAACGGAAAGTTGTAAGGCTAAAGACTAATATGTTAACATTCAAAGAAAACTTAACACTTGAATCTTGGAAGCTTACATAAAAATTATATCAACAATTAAATGAAATCAAACGATATGTTTCCTTGAACTGCTTTCCCTTATATACCAAAAACAATTATTTTAATATTAACACTTTTAGTACTTTTAATGAAATGATTGTAATATGAGAAGATAATTAATATTAGAAAAATGATGATATAAAGTCAAAAACTTATCGTCAAATCACATGCTTAAAGAACATTTTCCATCACTTAAACAGCAATATTTTCTTTTCTGCTTTGGTTTTCAATTTCCTCCTTAGTTTGGTATATTTAACTATTATAGTTTCTTGTCTTCTTGTAATGACTGATCAGGTGTTTCCAATTCATCATTGTGAATGATCACAGAGACCTCGTTTGACTGTCAATATATGATGGATTGTCATTGACCCTGGCATAGGCTGCAACTTCAGCTTTTCTATGGATTTTGAATTCATATCCTCTTCTTTTCTCGGACTTTCAATATTTTTTAATCATTTATTACGAAGTCTGCAACCGTTGACATTTCATAACCATTAAACACTCATGGCGTTTCAGTCTGCATCATACTCAATCTGGAACCTCTCTATCATGACTGACCACATGAAATTACAGGTTTCTTGTTATATATCAGCCATTTAAGTGAAAGAAAGAGTTTCCTTTTTTTATTATATACTCATGTAATGTTAGGGTAGTTATACAAGGGTGCAATACGGAATACGTCTTAAAATTCCGTATTGCACGGTAAATTTCGTATTGCACGATTGCCGGTTCTACTTTTTTCAAGCTTCGGCAATTCTCGCAACTTTCCGTACGTAACAATCATTTTCCTTATTAGAACATCGGATTTGACGTATCTCAATGCATTTGTAACAAACTTACTTTTTAATATGATATTGAAGAATAATATAGTTAGAAACTAGTGTTATCGTTAGTAAAGAAACTGCCATCTACTCGTTCAATACAAACGTTCTGTATATGTATGTACCGGGTGTGGCATGATGATTACTATAGAAATTAATGTATCCACATCCATAATCTCAGCTTGAACCATGTCAAGAACAGGAGTAAGGAAGGCATAAAGTTCACTAAGACTATGCTAGAGACTTCCTGACACTGTACAGAAAGTGTTTGTTCTTCCCTCCAGTATAGTTATCTCAGTATGAAGTGTCCACATGGTCAAAGCACGTTTCCTTCACAGTAACTGTTACTTCAACTCGCATCTGATGCTTCAATGTGGGCCATTGCAAACTTCACAAAGTCCATACATGCGGTTGGCTGTTGACCTTGAAGATTGATTCACGTTATCATGTATGGAAATCACATCCTTTAGATGAGAGACGACATTAAACAAAACACTCAACAGTTCTTTAATGAAATAGTTACACATTGATGATTATCGACTAATCGTGGCGCTTGATTCGGTCACATCCTCCTTCTGGTAGTCATTTGTATCAAGATCGTTTGATTTGCAGAATAAACTACAAAGTATTGGTAGGTTCCATGAGTGCTGATCGAAAGGTGTATCATCAAAGTATATGTTGGCACAAAGTTTGAATCGATGGCATGTCACGTAAGCCTATCAGTCGACGACGAAGGTGATGAGATAAGTACAAGCGTTCGGCCTTCTTTATACTATATGTAACTGTGAAGGTGATGAAATTGAGGGGTCATCTCAAAAGTTTAAATTTAGGACTTTTAGTGGTCCTATGGGCCTGTACTTCAATGCCCCTTTTGGCTGTTAAAGGTTTACTCTCTTGTCCTGTGAAATCACCAAATGACATTCTAAATATATTGTGGTTGATGTGTTATCATGAACAATATTGCAGACTTGTCGCAGTTCTAAAGAGACCATTGAGAAGGGTACAAATGCTCTAACGTCGTACAGACCAGGGTCCCGTTGCACAAAACTCTAATTTGGCCTAAGGCCACTAAGATAGCCTTAGTGCAATGATTGGAATGGCACTAAGGTTAACCTTAGCATTAATCTGTTTTGTGCAACGGGCAACATTCTTTGAGCAGTCCGATTAGCCGCAGCCCCGTAGGTCCGTCGAATGTCCGTACGTAGGTCCGTCGCGTGTCCGACAAAAGCTCAGCTATGACCAATCACAAGTTTTAACATGATCAACGCGTGTACTGGCTAGAAATCATTCAACCAACAGGGCTGTGTTCAGACATATTGGATCGAAACTCGTAACTCTGTAAAAAATATATATGATTTTTTTATTCCTCGGAACTCATTCTATTTTATTAAGATTGGTTTTTGAGAATAACTTTCCAACAAGTAAGTAAGGACTGATTTGAAGAGACTGACCATGAGGTGAATTCCATCTTGTGCAGACACAACAGTTGAAAACGATTGCTCTAATACTATTTAAATGGTCAGATAATAGAACAGATGCACCACGGCAATACCAAATACTTCACAAAGTTTATACCATGTTTCGAGCATTGTCAAATGTCAATAGCATTAATATGCACATGTATTTTGAGGATTGCATTACAAGATGTCCTGTATAATGAATACATGAAATTGAAGCACATTCATAAGCATATTGATATTAAAATGAATGTTCGATTACCG
Organism: Steromphala cineraria; assembly: GCA_916613615.1. Classification (NCBI taxonomy): domain Eukaryota; kingdom Metazoa; phylum Mollusca; class Gastropoda; order Trochida; family Trochidae; genus Steromphala; species Steromphala cineraria. The sequence goes on from OU744721.1 coordinate 79,777,018, forward strand.
TTGAGTGTATATCTATTGAACTCTTGAAGAGACCATTTATCTCAGCTTTTATGATTGTTTTCCTTGATACATATATGTTAACCCTTATCCCAGCATACCTTTCTTATAAAGATGATAAATGATGAGTTACCATGTTTGCATTGATTAAAGTATCTGAAATGAAATTGCCTATATACTTAATTTTAGAATTGGTGGCCCTGTGGTCCTTTCAAATGGGGAACCACACTCAACAGTATAATTGAATATGAAGCCTGATGAGCTACAGAGCCTCTATCTTTATGCTCTGTGAGGAAAATGTCCAAAGGCTTACATTCCATCTTAAAATTCCCTGTTGAATGCCCACGTTATAGACATTAAAGAAAAGAATTATTTTGACCAGTAACGTTTTCTTCAGTCACATAATATGCGTATACTGTTACGGTGGAGTAGGGCTGATGGAGAAGAGTCAACTCTCTCTGTTGTGTGCTTCAGGGCGCTCTCAGTTTCAGGCTTTCCTTTTACGTCCGCTTCGAATTCACTTGTCTACTTGTGAAACTATTACGCGTTAATGTTTTGTTACTGTTGGCTTATTTACTGACTTTATTATTTAATGGCTTATTGTGTGTCTCCTTCTTCAACAATTGATGTTCCCTAATTATGTCATAGTGTCATAAACTAGAACTTGTGTTTCCCCTGGATCCGTATGCACTGAACAATTATGATTTCAATGTTCGACACAATGAGAGAAACAATGGTCTCGATCCGGATATCCTAGATATGTTTACACTCCATTGTTATAACGAATATAGCTATGATACATGTAATTCCGTTATATGCCGCTGATTTCCAAACACGTAATCTTTATCTTCTAATTGTTATAACGAATATGGAGCTATAGCTTGGAAATGTACCTTCTCCCAAAATGCTCTTAGTTCAAATTGTTTTCATGGAAAACAGCAAAAACCTACACAAAAAAGAGCCAAAATAGCAAAAGGCACAAATACAACACTACATGTTACCTCATACCTAATTTTGTAAAATAATATTGAACAGATGGGTTATGGCCCAGAAACAGATCCTAACCCCCCCCCCCCCCCCCCCCCCCCCCCCAACAATGGTTGTTCCCTATGTGATGTCATGGTGACATAAACCAGTGCTTCCACTGAGTCCATATGCAATGAACAATTATATTTAAATGTTAGAGACAACGGTCTCGATCCGGATATCCTAGATGTGTTTACACTCTATTGTTATAACGAATGAGTGTAGTCCGGTATTTCTTCCAATACGCGCCAGTTCTCCATTAACCACCTCTGGTCTCTAATAAACGTCGCGGATTAATTGGTAGATTAGAAAATATATAAGAGCACGGCCTCTTATAAGCGCCGTTTTTTTCTAAGCGACGGATTCTAACCATTTTATTAATGTCCCTTACTCTTAGTAACCATTTTACAGATACCGTATTTCCGGCCCGGGCCCACACGTACAATCCTTTTTATGATTTTGATATTTTCATAAAGAAGTGACTGAGAACATAATTCGCCTCATGAGAAAAAATTATGAACATCATTTACTTATAACTTGGTCAGACAAAAATCAATTCTAAGTAACAAAAGCTATAAATTGTTATCCTCAGTACCTCACTAGTCAAAAAGTCTGTACAAAGGATTTCAGCTTTCTGGAGAAGAAGGCGAAAATAGGTTTAAAGGGCGTGGGTGGTTCAGAGGGACACTAAACATATAAATTATAATCCTCACTATAGTCAAGGAGCTTGTACGTGAACATGCTTTCAGCTTTCTAAGCATTTTGGTTCTGGAGAAAAATGACGAAAATAGGTTGTTAGGGCATGATTTCTGCGGCCCTTAGCTCTTAGTAAGGAGCCACAGTGCCACCAAAGCTAAAATTTATAATCCTCACTTGTCAAGGAGTCTGTAGGCCTACAAAAGATTTCAGCTTTCTAGAGAAGAAGACGAAAATAGTTTTTAAGGGCATGCCCCCTTCCGTCATTGTTGGGGATCAGAGGGCCACTAAACATGTATATTATAGGCCTAATCCTCAATAGTCAAGGAGTCTGTACTCATGATTCATTTCAAATTTATTATAGGCCTAAGATGATAAGTGGACATACTGTAGACCATAGACTGCTATAATTCGAATAAGCAAGTGGGTAGACTACTCCATTGTTAAATACTGTCAACATAAGTAGGCCCTATGTTTTCCATTCCACAACAATAGTTCACTTCTATGGTTGGTTCTAGCTGTGGTTTATTGTTCGGTTTTCGATCAAAACCGTATTTTCATGAGACCATTCTATGCAATGGTCTATGGGACCTATCTATAAAGTTACCGGTTGTCCTTTGTACCTTTTAAGAATTTTGAGTTCTGGTTATAGGCCTATCTAAAGACGTCTATAAACAAAATAACGGTTGGCCTAAAAAATATTTCCAAACAAATTGATTTCACTTGTTTGCTGCTTTATTAGACTACTTCCGGTTACATTAAATAACGGTTTCGATAACGATCACTTTGTGTTAGATCCTATTTTTAGCTTCACGTCATGTGTTAGTAACACCAAATGATTCAACACAACCGTCGTCTGGTTCGGCGCACCCAACACGAAAGTCTGGTTTTACGGGTCTCGTACTGTAGTTAACAAACTTGTGTCGAGAAGGAGCCCAGTCGGGTTGTTGCATATGACGGCTGACCGAGTTCTAAAATTAGCTTCATAATCGAAGCCGCCTGTCCGCATTCATTTGTAGCTCCGTTCTTATACGCGTGGTTATCGTTTTATAAATAGTAGCTTATATTCTAGAAATCTAAACGTAATGAAAGTAGGCCTACTTATCATCACCTAGGTTAAATAATTAGTGCCTCGGTTTGCAATTCATAATGTACGTAGATCTGGACATACACTGGCTACAAACAGAGACCATAGATAACATTTATTATTGGTCTCTGCTACAGATGAAGGTGGCAGATTAAATATATAGGTTATTTTACAAAAATAATTTTTTTCACAGGGGTTTGAATAACTGTTGAACAGAATTAAACCAACTCACTATTTGTAAATAAAAAGCAAAAGAATGAAGTACTTCATGCAAATTTGTTAAAGAGACACGTACAGAGTATATGTTGATAGGTTCACATATGTCAATTTTTTTAACTCGATGTTATTACATCGGGAACCACTTACTGTTACTCAAAATAACAAGTTAATGGTCAATCAGTACATTAGAGCGAAAATACGGCCATTCAAAGTCGGACAATGTGCATGGCTCGAGTGGCGCGCGCAAATTCGCCAAACGTAATTTTGAAACCTTGTCATAAGCTGACAGCAAGATAAATTCGATATTTATATTCGATAATTATATTTAAAATTTTCACTGATAATTATACGTTAATGCTCAATGTATTGTTTTGATAGTGTCAAAAATCTCATAACACAAACCAATCATCCATAGTCAGAGAACAAATTTTAACGATTCACATAAAGTCTATTATCCTACCTCATGTAAGAATCTCGATCTCTGATTGGTCCACGTGACATGGTATTTGTCAAGAAAAGACAAATTTTCTATTTATTTTATGATTAAATCGTTGTATTTCTATAAATATTGAAGCGCATTACGTTGAGTCGGCACCAAAGAGAACCCGTCGCCTAAGCAACAACAGGACGCCATGAGCGTGTCATTGCGTCAGAGCATTGTTCGATGACGTCAGGCCATTGTTGTTATCAGTCACTAGTGTCACTAGTGACTGATAACACGTTCCATTGTTATTGTCACTAGTGACTGATAACACGGTTTATTTTCATTGATAGATCTCGGTATTTCACCGCGAAACATATAATAAATAATGATATCACCCTCTTTAGCGGGGTGATAAATCATTTATACCCCGGCACATAAAAAGCATGAAAAAAGCGTGCAGATTGAGCGTCTTGAAATGTACAATGTATGTTACCTCGAACATATGATCAAGCTGGTTACTTTTGATCAACCGATAAACTTTGAACAAATTATAGTAAAAAGACTTAAGCCGTTAACGTTTTTCTTACTCTTTATCTTCAATGCGGCTCGTCGCACAACACCAAGCTCGAGGCGGATATCTCCCCAATTACCCCGCCTCTGAATGGTATAACTTATATTAGCTGCCATTTTTGTGTGAACACCTTTAATTCGTTTTGTGTAAGAAAGAGGAATCGCATGGCTGAAGTTTACATTATATATTTGATTTATTACTGTCTCATTTAGTTTGAATACATTGTCTTTACCATTTATTTTCTGACATCACCTTATATTCCCACTAAAAACGTGCTACTGCCCCTTTAAATCGCTATTTAGTAAGTTTAATGCCTACTAAATGAATTAGTATAACTAAGCTTACAAATCTATTTAGTAGGCTTACAGCTTTTTTAATAAGCTTCCTGAATCGATTGATAACTTGAAACGTTTTTGTGCTATGAAGCTCTAACTTGGTATATCTTATCCTTGGAAAAGTACAAAAATTTGAAAAGGTTTTGGCTACAAGCCGTCAAAGGTCAAGGTCACAGCAAGGTCATGACTTTAGCATGGTTACGCTAAAATGCCTTATTTTAACTATGAACACTTAATCGATACATGATTGTTATACTCAATGAAAAGCGTTCATTGATTGTTTGATCTAGAATGACAAAGGTTAAGGTCATGAGATATGAGTTATTGCACTGTACACTAATTTGGGTATAACTTTATCCCATTAAGCTTTTCAGAACTCATGAACATGTCTAAGTGTTTACACCTCCGGGGAATTATTATGTTCACCTTCAAGGTCAAAGGTGAAGGTCACGAGTTATAAAATCACTACATAATTCCTTGTAAACATGATAACTTGAAATGTTTGTGGTATGAAGTTTAGAGTTTGTATATATTATCTCTTGAGAAGAACAAAATTTCCAAAATGTTTTGGGTACGAACTGTCAACGATCAAGGTCACAGCAAGGTCAACAGATATTGAGAAAATGGATTTCTTAAACTTTTAACACTTTAGTTCATTACATTAATGTTATACTCAATGAAATGTGTTCATTGATTGTTTGACTTTGAGTGTCAAAGGTCAAGGTCACGAAAAAATGTCCAATTTGCTGAGGCCTATAAAAGCGGAACAGGGTATGGCGAAACCCCAAGTTTCGGGGCTGCTCTGCTTTTGCGGTGTCCCGCAAACGCTAATCTTGTTTATTTAGTAATATTACTATAAATATAATGGATTTAGTAAGCTTACTAAATGAATTAATCAGCTTACTAAAGTAAAGTAGTAAGCTAAATATTTCACTTCCTAATTCATGATTTAGTAAGCTTACTACATCACATCCGGGTTGTCATTGAAATGTAAATCAATTACTGCTCCCTCGAACAAAAAGCAAAGCTTGTACATTTTGAATATAAAGCCCCTGAAGAAACAATTTAATTCACCATTTTCGATAGTATTTTTGAATTATGAAGGACCTCACTAAAAAAATGTGAAACGGGCGAACTCTCGAAAAATTGCGAGCATGAACCGACTGAATTAGAGAAGGATAGCTGTCCTATTTTCGTTCAAACATGTATATTTTCTCAAAGAAAACCTCCACGATGTTGATATGTAAGAATAATTAGTACAATTAAGCTTATACTTAATCGACTATAGTAGGGCCTAATTAAGCTTACTAAATCGATTTATAGTAAGCTTACCAATTTAAATCGAATTAGTAAACCTAGTAAGCTTACTATTTCGATATAGTAAGCTTACTAAATAGCGCTTAAAGTGCCGCTTGGCACCCCATAACCCGGCGCCTAATTATTAGAAGAAATACGGTAATGGATAATTTACTGCCAAATTGATTGTTTTTGACGACGCTCTGGTGGATTAACATAACTTATATAGGAAACCAATTACACATATATTTAATATTTTTAAAATCCTAAATCAAATCACTGTACGATAAACCTAATTTGGAAACACGTGTTTGACCGGAAGTGGATAAATTTCGTCACGCAACAAGAATAACTTTCAGGCCTGCTGAGTACGAGTTTACAAGAGAACTGCGATGAGGGCAGACCGACGTCATTAACGGAAGTGTTTGCTTGTGACCTCATACGCATGCTCAGTGACTGAAGACTAACACACCAGTGTTAGGCTACTAAAAATTTGTCAAAAAACAATACAAGGAGAACGGTTTTATATCCCACAACTCAGTCTAATATACATAAACACATAATGGCTCTAAAAAGGATAAACAAGGTAAGATAGTGAAGCCTACGAACCGATTTAAAACGGAAAAGAATGTAACAATCGCGCCCAAGAAAATTGTCACCTTTCGAGTATGTTCGATAAGTGTCCAATGTTCGTTTCGCTTTGTGGTCTAGACTAATGAATTTTTAAGTCATGTGAAAGCAGTATCTTTCTTAAGGTGGAAGACTTTATTGAAATTAGGTAGGCTCACCGGCCAGATTAACCAGATAATTACGAGATCGGCTACCTGGTGCTGCCATTATCTTAATCTCAACAAGGAAGCAGATGCCGTTTTTTCATATGTGCGTCTTTCAGTCAGCATTGACTGGACAATAAGGTCTCGTTTCATTACAATGTACAACTGGAACACAACATTTGATAATGATATCATTGTATTATGCCTATGCCTATATATTCTCTTTCAAAATCATTTTGTTGTCCACCATTGACCAGAAGATGTTTTTGAAACATTTCTGATGTAGGAGGACTTGTCAAATTCAGCAGCAACACTAAAAGAACACCTAAACAAGACTTCTTATACCACTTAAACATTTTATGGGGTTGCAATTGATATTGAATTAATGCACATGCACTCTTATGACTTATGAACCACTTTACTTTCCTGTCAGATTTAAAATGTCACACTCCAATTGATAAATGTAGAGGCCCACATCACAACAGGATAGTTTCCCTGCTGGTCGTAGTCATACATCCAAACCCATGACATCAGGAAACATGGTTTTATTCACGTTCAAGTTACATTCAACGGGCCGCCATCTTATCAATCCCGTCAGCCACCGGTACTTCCGTTCCATTCGGAAAAGTTCATTCGGAACGTACCAATACTACCAACAGGATCCCCATCTGTTTAAATACAAGCTTATTCATTAATCAAATTTGAATGATGTAACATACAAAAATTCAGTTCTTTTGTAAGTTGTCTTATATATCAGTTATGAAGCAACTTGTTGGATTTTCACAAACGTTTAAAAAGCATTAAGACAACACGTGTAGGATATGGCATGCAAAGGCTGTTTTCTGCAGAGTTTAATTTCTATAAATGTTTTAACAGGCACACACGAAGTTGTAGAAATTCAATTAATGAAATAATTAGTATGAGCGTTTTGTGATGTCTCATTTGAAAAATTAAGATTAGGAATGATTTAGGAAATGAAATAGGAACACAATATAGTTATTGTTGGAAAGATGAATACAAACAATTTATCAATCAGTTTAGCAGCCTCTTCTAAATGTTAATTGTTACTAAAATTCTACCAAATATACCATAAGAACTCTGTGTCACACTCGTTTCTCATTGGCTATTGTGCAACTGCAAAGGGTGTGTGTTAATGACAGTTATAATCGGTTTAACCATGCTCTGTTTACTTTACTAATTGGGCAAGCTTGCACTTGTTGCTAAGTAACAATAGAGAATGGACTGCTTCAACTCTTATGCCCCATGGCTGAATTTTGTGATTCATTAAGAGGTTTCAGTTTGACGATATTTAGATCTTCCAATTAATAACTTATATGTACTGCTTTTTCAAAATGCAACCTACTTACCACAAATAGAAAAGTTATAGAAGGTCATGTGCATTGATGAGCGATATCATATTTATAACCCATTCCAGGCAAAATTGAAATTCTTAGCATCTTTTTGCTGATATTTGACAAACATATTCACAGAGACAATCAAAATGCTTGCATGGATATCCAACTGTAAATGAAGTTAATACAGTAATAATACAAAAAGGTATCCATTAGATGGTATATAAAACTATCCTTGTCTGAACTCTGAATACTGTATGGACACTTAGCAATTGAAAAGAGGGTTTCAAAAGGTTCTAAAATTTAATGGAATGAGTAAAATGTCTTTATAGTCTAGAGTAGTCTAGATACCAAAAGGGAAAAAACTTCAATTCAAATAATGTATTCCCTCTTATAAGCGCCTTGGTGCCTACATCCTGTTTCAGGGTACGAATGTTACGCTAACTCCACTAATCTGTACCCTGGGCTCAGAAGCTAGATTCGGTCTTCGGATATTGGCCAATCAAATCATTTTCTCGTTGAAATTTTGTCGAGAAGATGGCAAGAAAATGATTTGATTGGCTACATCCCAAGTCTGGCCTCGCGAGCGAATCTAGCTGCTGAGCCCAGGATACAGATTAGTGGAGTTAGCATAAAGTTCGTACCCTGAGACAGGGTGGGGTGCCTATTTTTTCAAGGCAAATGATAACTGAGCCAGAGGGTGCATTGATTTAATAGTAAAGACCTAGTGCTAAGTAGAGGCCCTGTGCTTATATTCTAAACTACCCTGGACATCCCCCCTCAGCGTATAGCTACAACACATACCCTGGTTTCAATGGAGCCAAAAATCTCTTATTGCCAACTGCTAGCTACTCAACATTTAAAGCCTGTATATTTTCAATGACTCCAAAGCAGGACAACTATTTGAAACTCCATACACTCATCATGCAATGTCTCTCATGGAAATCTTATTGAACTCTGCCTGCGACCTTCTCAGAAGCAGTGGCAGCATTTCCTTAGATAACACTCTTATAAGACAACTTTAATAAGACTGTGTGAACTCCCATCATGGTGGTGTCGCTGTTCCTGAATGTACATCACATCCTTTGCTTGTTATATTATCAGGGTTTGAAATTAGCACTGGTCTTAGTCTAGTAGTCCATGGCGAGGAGAAAATATGCTGGGCCATTAGAATGTTCTAACTGGTAGTCCAAACTGAAAGGATTAGTTTAAATTTTCTGTCATAACCCTTCAGTGTTGTTCCTTTTTGGTCAGGTCAAGGGGAAGTTTTGGCTTTTTCTAAGCGGATGGAATTATTAAAGTATCCTACTTCTCAAAATTCTAAGAGACACCAACAAAAAAGGGTTGGCAAATTTCCTAAGGACCCCCCTCTGGGAACATAACTGTCTGTATTTCAATATTTTGGGCTAGCTGAAATGTGTTCAGGCTAGTAGCTCTCGAAAATCATTAGTCCGAATGTGTAGCCTAGTACCGGTACTGTGATGAGCCTAATTTAAGACCCCTGATTATATGTCAGGAGACAAACGTTGACTAAATGGATGTCGGGTAACTGTTGTAGCTCTGCACGGAGACATGCTATACCTGATGTGGAAGGTTGCTTTAAAAAGAGGTTAACAGGACGACTTTTGAGCTTTATGATTTATCGGTACCTCAAAATCCTTCAATTGGCAAGCAATAGCAGAAGGAAAAAAAACATATCCCATGACTCGCAGCTTAAATTCTTATAAGTCCTTTAAAATTTGTGTAACCCCGCTTTGGATTATTAGTTCTTGAAGGTCAGTAGTGTGAATGGCTAGTACAGTGATAAGCCTAATTTTCGACATCTGTATAGACAATGTTTTTCTGACTTGCAATTAGCAGGTTAGTTATTTATCATTGAACACATCTTAAGTTTGTTATCTACATGCTTATTGTTACACTATTGTCTATGTATGTTAGAATTTACTACAACAGAAAAGCTTTCATATGATTGTTTTCTTCTCCTTGCTTCACCTTGTTTATTATGTCTCTTGTTATGTCCGCAGGAGCTACAGGATTTGGGTCGCGACCCGCCCGCACAATGCTCAGCCGGACCAGTAGGAGACGATCGTAAGTTTAAAACTTAACATTATGCACAAAGTTTCATCTAAATTGGATTGTCAAGATCCTTAATTACAGTAACGAAGGATTTCTGATACTGCCTTTATGTGAAATGTTCAAATAAGTAACTTGACTTTATATCCGTTCACACACATAGATAACATTGAGGTATTAATAGGTATTAAAGCGTTGCTTCGATATCCCCATAGAGGTAGACATATTTCATGATCCGATATTAAAACATCGAAAACAATGCCATTTAAATACCATACATAACCCCTTCATTTTAAGGGTAAAATAGCAATGCTGATTTCATCAAAACAGAATGCAACAAGGTAAACGTATCTTCAGATTAGGCATCTTGATTTCAGATCCAAAAAGAGAACATTCTGCCAGTTAGATATATTTTGATAAGCATTAAAGTTCTTCACTTGCCACCATGTGAAATATGTGAACAGGACATGCAAGAAGTGTTTATAGTGTAAATCCATGACTATTGGAGTCAAGGTTAGAATGATAAAAACAAATGATTTTTAGCTCATCTGGCCTGAAAGGCCCGATGGGTTTAAGTCGGGGCTTGGTGTCCAGAGTCCGTCCCTCCATCCGTAACTTTGTGCATTTTCAACTTCTTCTCCAGAACCGAAAGGTGTAGAAAGCTGAAACTTTATGTACAGACTCCTTGGCTAGTGAGGATTATTAAATTGATACTTTGGTGACCCTGTGAAGCACAAGGTCTAGAATTGCTAGAAATAAGAAACCTTGTGCACAGACTCCTTGACTAGTGAGGATTATCAATTGTAGTTTTTACAGCCCTGTGGCTCCTAATAAGGGCTTCAAGGGCCACGTCCTGAAAACCTATTTTGATTTTCTTCACCAGAAGCAAAATGCCTAAAATTGCTAGAAAGCTGAAACCGTCCGACAGACGCCTTCAATATGAGGATAATAAAGTGTAGCTTTGGTGATCCTGTGGCCCCTAATAAGGGTCACAGGGGCCATGCCCTTAAAACTTATTTTTATTCTTTATCTTAAGAAGCATCCCTAGAAAGCTGAAACCTTGTGTGCACACAACTAATGTAGAAAAGGAGGATTCTAAATTGTACATTTGGTGACCCTGTAGCCCCTACATTTGCCACACCCTAAACCAATATTGATATGACGCCTGATGAGCTACAGAGCCAATGGCTAAATTTTTGATTATTTTTCAATTAAACTTACTAGATTCATCACATAGGGTAAGTCAATGAAGAAGGCACTTTATTTTTGTGAAATGGTTTTAAAGCGCTTATGTAAAGGGGGCATGATATTTTCAGCACTGCAGGATTGTATCCAAATAAGTTCCAATGATTTGCTTACCGTAAGTGATTAAAAACATGTTTGCTGCCTTTGTGAAATCTTTGAATTAGTGTAAAAAATATGTTTGAATTGAATCTGATGATTCAATTTTATTTGACTGAGGTAGTATTTAATACATTTGTTTTAGTGAATGATTGTGTGACTAATTTGCAAGTTGAATTAAAGATGATTGTATGGTGACTGGTCAGAATTTAGAATAAAATCACAATGAGTAAGCAGGCTGAATTATAATACAAGTTTTATGATAAGATCACAAAGCTCAGTGAAAATCTCATTTTTGAGTCTTCAATGTTCTGTTCGTGTTGTTCTTAGTTACTAAGTAGCCAGTTGAAGGAAAGTCTGTAAGATAATTCTGAAAAAGAGGGGAAGTTTTTAAAAAAGTGTTCCTTATGATTGGATTTTGCAGTTGACTGCTATTCTTTCATTTGCAGTATTCCACTGGCAAGCAACAATAATGGGTCCGGTAAGTAATCACCTCATTTTTGCCAGTTTTTGGCGACTTTGCTACATTGATAATTTTGCTGTATATTTAAGCAATAGAATTGGAAACTTATGTTAATGATATCCATTTGTAAACATATTCCATAATCTGTTGTTCCTTATGTCATTTGGTGAAACTTTTAGTACACAAAGACACCACTCATCCATTTGATATTTTGATTTTCTATTGTGAATGAAACAAATGATTATTTTGAATAAATGTGTTCTTAAAAATGTACATACTCTATTGAAAAAAAAAATTTTTTTAGCCGGACAGTCCTTTTCAAGGAGGGGTGTTTTTCCTCAGCATTCACTTTCCAACAGATTACCCGTTCAAACCACCAAAGGTAAGAATTTGTGCTAATTATAAATCAAAGATTCAGTAACCTGTGTCAAGGGTTTTGAAATGTATTGTCTGTTAAGTTTATCTGTTCCATGTCCATTCATCCATTGCAAGGCAGTAACACAAACTTTCTGAACCTTTTCAGGAAAAAACAAATGCGGGTAATGTTGTCTCTTATCCTGTACATGGGTTATGTCCCTTGAATAAGAAATTTACCATGGTTCTTTAGGAATTTGGTCAGGGTTACAGTGATTGGAAAGGACACTTTTGACAATGGGCCATTTTCATGGCTTTAAGTAATTTTCTGCATTTTAAAGGGGCCATTGCCCTTATATCAATAGTAAACTTCAAAATTTTAATGGGCCATTTTTTCAGAAAATGTGCAAATGGCCCATGGCCCCTGCCCTTCCTAATCCCTGGGGTTATTTGTATCACTTGATTCACTTATCACAAGACGTTTCAAATGAGGTATTTTCAAAAGCTCTGTCTTTTGCTGAAGTTGCATGTTTTACAATAAGCTTTTAGTGCTATGTTATTGACCATTGTTGTAACTTCGTAAAACTTAGGGGTCTGGTGGGATAAGACCTTTCCTGATCACTCTTTATAAATGTTTGAATGAAATTTCTTTTTCTCAGGTGGCGTTCACAACGAAAATATATCATCCGAATATCAACAGTAACGGCAGCATCTGTCTGGATATCTTACGATCACAGTGGTCGCCAGCTCTCACTATCTCTAAAGGTTAGTAGGCCTTCTTCTGCTTCATCTGTATTAACTTCACATCAAATTGAAGTGTTAATCACTCTTTTCTCTAAGGCTTGAATTAAGAGCAAAAAACTAACGTAGGGTAGCAAACAGACACGTGTAAGGTGTACAAGTGCTATTTTTGCTCATTTCATTCAATATCAATGGCATAAATTATTTAATAAAATGTTCAACCCATGCCATAGCCAGCATTGTTCCTGGAATACAAAGTTTGATTTCAAAAATTTAAGTTATTAATAAACATTGCATTTGATATACCAAGTGCGAAATCAGCTCCGCTGAAAGCGATTGTAAAATCTCCAAACTAAGTAAGTATGAATATCATACTTTATCATAATTTTCGGCAGTGTATATAAAAAGCTTGAAAATTACTAGTTCAAAGTGTCATTTTGTCTATAAAGATGGAAAAAGATAATCTTCAAAATGTTAACATGTTAGAATTAGATAATGTTCTTTTTCAAGAAATAACCCTAGACACATAACTTTTATCAAAAACGTGTAGGGGTTCACATCAACATTACACTCCAGCAATACAGAATTCTACATCCATTGAAACATCTATTTAAATTAATTTGATCATTACTAAAATGTTATTAAGGTGCTTCAAGGCTGTCTGTCCTTTTATACGCAACTACTAACTTATCGTTGCTCTATTATGTGGGACACATGCACAAGGAAATGAGAATAAATGACAATTTCCAAAGCTAATGAAAGAAAGGGAATGTTATGATTCAAATTTTAGGCAATTGTACATTAAAAAAAAGTCAATAGATTTCGTGTAATATTTTAATCTTCCTATGAGCAACCTTAGGAGTTTTTGTAATAACTTAGTCTAGTCTGAACGAGCTGAAGAGTTATGTGCTGAAGTCTGCCATTACATTTAGGGACTTTCTTAGTGAGGTCAGGTTGATTGTTTACGAGGGGGCAAGTGATATTGTGGAGTTGAATTGGAAGAAGTATGCCAGCTCTCTGGTGATTTGCTGATGTTTGTCTCGTGCAAAGTTAAAAAGGGGGTTAATTCCCTCGTGTAAAAACTGACCAGAATGAACAGCTAGTATCAAGTACTATCAATTAGAATATTTTCTTGTGAAATGAACTCTCCCATTGCTTTTCACTCATAGTCAGAAAGTTCATTTAAAGCTGACTATGCCAAAAAAAGGCACTCCGGGTAGATTACAATAGTGAATTGATCTGAATTGATATTCAAGGTAGGCAAATACTCTTTTGAAAAAAAATTTAATTGTATGCATTTTGAAGAAACAAAAGAAAACCATCATTGGGAATTTCTTATTGTGAACATTAGGCTAGTATCTCATGAATGGTTATCCATAATGACTTTGCATATTATGCCAGAAGTATTCAGAAAAAGTAGATATTCAAAACTTGTTACATTACTTATTCAAACACAGCAATCATTCAAGGCTGGTGATTATCTAATTATTAATGCAATTAGGACTAATTTGAGGGCAAACACAACAATTATTCAAAGCAGATGATTATTTATGTCAGTGACTTTATTCACAGGGAAGAAAATACAATCAGATAAATTTCAGGGCAGTTTTGCAACTAAGGATTAAATACTGGGAATAGGTTTTTGTTGGAAGGGGAATGACATTTGGTTGTTTTGAGCATGTTTTTATTAGAATTTGTCCGGTAGAACAGGTGAACTTTTGTCTGAAAGCCATCGTCTGATCAAATTTGATTATTTTAAATTTTGCATTTCTTGCACAAAAGAAAAAGAGGTGAAGTGTGGACAGACAATGTTAGTTCAAACGTAACAGTTCAAGTCAAAAAGGTCCAGTTAGTTTGAACCAAAGATGTTGGAACCACAGTTGCTTGTGTGCATATTAAAGGGGCAGTAGCACGTTTTTAGGGGGAATATAAGGTGATGTCAGGAAAATGAAAATAAATGGTTCCAATCTTTAGACAATGTATAAAAACTAAATGGAGCAGTAATAAATCAAATATACAATGTTAAGTTAAGCCATGCGATTCCTTTTCTTACACAAAATGAATTAAAGGTGTTCACACAAAAATGGCTGCCAATGGATTTTATGTGAATCCTCATACTTTGTTCTCTGACTACGGATGATTGGTTTGTGTTATGAGATTTCTGATACTATCAAAGTAATACATTTAGCATTAACTTATAGTTATCAGTGAAAAATTGAAAATATAAAATTGTCAAAAAACGTGCTACTGCCCCTTTAAGGCTACATGTTGCATTAGCATATTGTCATCTAGGTGTGAAGGGAGAAACATGGCTTCTTGTTATTGTGTCGGTAGTGTTCCTCATAATTTTTCTTAAAGACTTTGAATGATTATCATGTCTTGCACATTGATGGTGATATTGCAGTTATGACTATGTGTTATGGTCGCTTACTTATATGTGTTAAGTATTGCTGTTATGTGAAATCCAAACTTAAGTCATGCATAAGTTGAAATTACAAATGATTGTATTCCCAACACTAATGTAAATAATTATTTCACAGAATCAGTTGAAGCTATAGTTCCATTTAATTTCAGTTTAACATGATATTGCTTTAAAATGTCAATCACCCCGGACAACATCCAATCATTAGAGGAGCTTTTCTTGGGACAAATTAGCTGGCTATGGGATGTCATCAAAGGCCAAAAATATTTAATTTTAGCTCATCTGGCCGAAAAGGTCCGATGGGCTTATGTCATGTCATGGTGGCCGGCGTCTGTCCGTTAACTTTGTGCTTTTTCATATTATTCTCCAGAAGCATAAGGCCTAGAAAGCTGAAACTTTATATATAACTAAATCTGTGTTCCAGTTCTTTTGTCAATCTGTCCTATTATCACGGCTCTGAGAACAGAGATGATTCTCAGGTTCCTGAAGTACCTTGTATATGTGAAACAGACGAAACATCCACAATGCCATCCCAAGACTTAGATAAACAATTGCCAAGTTAACTACTTATGTTTTTCTCACCTTGCTTTATTACTGGAACAATTTATTGATGCAAGACCTTGCAATATCAACTTGAGGTCACATTTATGTATAGTCATTTTAAAGGTGTACTTTGCTGTGGATTTTAACATAAATAAGTAATGAGTGACCTTACATCAGCCAATATGGATTTCTATTACTGCAAGATTTAATTATGGTTTTCCTTTAAACTTATAGACTATGTTGCCTTGATCATGATTTCGAATCAGATCCCTATTTTTTCTGCCAACAGAATTATTGTCTTGTTCAGAAGCAGCTGGTTGCTATATTTGCAATTTCTACTCGGCCTCTGTTTGGTACTGATTATCCTGAAGGTCAAGGGTTGACTATTTGTTAGTCACTATTTGTTAGCGAGTTGACTTCTGTCTGTTTTTCCAGTTCAAAATAGCTATACGTGAACATCAAAACATTAGTTCCACCAAATGCCTTCAATTGCCTTGTAATACAGTCCATGGTACATGCCAATAGGGGTATGACCTTTTGAAACAATAACACTGGATGATATCATTAATTAGTGCTTCTGTAACACAGTAACATTTCCCCAACCAACTCCAGTGCTTTCAGCGTCTTTTTTTGTGTGCAATATATAAAACTTATTTCAAAACTAATTAAAATTATTGAATTGTTCTCCACATAAAGTCTGTCTGAAAGAGTACTCAAATGTTTTATGGACTGTGGATATATCGATGACACACTTCTTATTCTTGAAAAATGTGTATATTGTCGATTATCTTTCCAACTACTGTATTCCCTTATTGGGGCCAGCCCTCAAATAAGGGCCTAGCCAAGCCTCTTATAGCAGCCGGGGGGCAAAGGCATCTTCTCTTGAAAAGGGCCGGGCCTCTTATAAGAGTAGAGTTTACTGTTTTTTTTACATCTTCTGACATTATTCAATGTGAATCATACACCTGTTAATAATCAATAGGTCAATACCTGTTTTTATAGACGCGAGGAAAACAATATTGACCTCCCATCAGTGCCAAGGGTAGTTATCAGCTTCATCTGGTTTCTTGATATTTTTTGGCAGCCATGATTAATATTGGAACTTCAGTGGTTTTTATTAGAGGTAGTAAATTAAGTTAGTGTAGGTCTGTTGCAGTGTTTTATAATTCTCAATATTGACTCCTTTAAAGGGGCAGTAGCACGTTTTTTGATAATTTTATATTTTAACATTTTCACTGATAATTGTAAGTTTATGCTAAATGTATTAGTTTGACAGTGTCAAAAATCTCATTACACAAGCCAATCATCCATAGTCAAAGAACGAAGTATGAAGATTCACATACAATCCATTGGCGGCCATTTTTGTGTGAACACCTTTAATTCATTTTGTGTGAGAAAAAGCAATCGCATGGCTAAACTAAACGTTATATATTTGAATTTTTACTGCTCCATCTAGCTTAAATACATTGTCTTTCAATTGGAAGCATTAAATTTCATTTTCCTGACATCACCTTATATCCCCCCTAAAAACGTGCTACTGCCCCTTTAAGAGTTAACCATATAGTGCAAGACCTTGAGAGGTGTAGAGGCAATAATTGTTTTATTTCTTTTTTGACGTTGACACAAATTAGATACATATCCAAAATGTGCATTCAAAAGATCATTTGCTTTTGCCATGAGCAAAATTTTCACCAACAACCTGTTTTTCATTTTTTTTAAAAATCTTTTTTATACTGCAAGTAACTTCATACTGCTGATACCAGATGGTTCACTTTTGCATTTTAGAGAAAATATGTATGTCTTTTTATGCTACTTTCTAATTTCTTTTCAGTACACAGGACATTACATATTTTAGGAAAGATACACTTGTAGATTCAAATATAAGATTATCAATTGATATTGTTCTGTTTTTACCCATTTTCATTGCAAACATAATTTTCATATAGATTTTCTTTGCGCATCACATGTTTCTTATTCATTTTGTGTTCAAGACAATTTTTTCATCCTTTTTTCTCTAGTGAAATAAGTCTTCAAAACAGTTATTTTGCTTAACTATTTTCCAATATTTAACATCCTGCTTGTCACTAGTCCTCACTGCCTCCTGCACTTCAGTTGAAAAAGCTTTTCTGTTCATTTTGTGACATTGTTTGACCTACATCTTTTACCATGAAAATCAACACATTGTTTTTTTTATATAATTATGTATATTTTATGTCTTATCAACAGGATATCTTGTAAGTGAAGGGAAACACTGATTTTCATAAGTAAAATGGAGTGAGTGTGTTAATGCTTAAGCTGCGGATAAGTAAAATGGAAGATGATCGCAGGCTGGGTTTATTCTGTTGATCTCCAGCAGATTGATATGCTGGCCTGTTAGGTTTGAAGGATGGTGGTGTTGCCTGCCTGCCTGCCTGCCTGCCTGCCTGCCTGCCCTGTTAAAAGTGTTGTGCCATCTATGTTTAATAATTCAAGGAAATATGGTATCTGTAACCTAACTGAGACAACGCAAATAGTTAGCTACTCTTTTTATTCGATTTTTTTTCCCTTCCAGTGCTTTTATCAATCTGTTCACTTCTGTGTGATCCAAACCCAGATGACCCTCTTGTGCCGGATATAGCGAATGCTTATAAAACCGACAAACATAAATATGCAAAAACTGCTGCAGAATGGGTAAAGAAATATGCCATGTGAATGAATGCACTCATCAACTGAGGAGAATAGGAGAGAGGACTAACTACATGTATTTGTAAACAGTTCTTGAATCACTTGATACTCGTGTTTGCCTCCTTGGACAGTGCGGACATGGTTTTATTTGTATGATACTGCACGGAAATGAAAAAAGAACTTTAATAACTTCAATACAGTAATCTGTTATCAACTTATGTGTTTCGAATGCATATCAGATTGTACCACTTTTTCCTTTAAAAAAAAGTTGAATACTTCTTTAGTGTGACTTTGAAGTGCTATTGCTGAAGCAAATGAGTCAGTTTTTGTCAAAGGAATTTGTTGGTGTGAAATATTGGACTTCATGTTGCTGCGACGAATCAGAGAGATTAAATGAAAACTTTTCACTCAATTGTTTTATTGAATTTGCTATAGTAATAATGTCAGATGAGTTTCATCTTCATTCTCTATTTATTTCACAGTTCATTCCTGTGTAGGTGTTGTTTTGTTTATGTGAAATGTAAATTTTAGAAATTAATATGTAGTATTATATGATGGATATAATTGTTCAGTAAATCAACATGTATTAATTTGAGAAATTGTTTTGTTATTTTATGCCAGGACTACTTTGATTCTTCAAAATATGAGTTCAGCTATGGTGACAAAATTATGCACTTGCGTTGTAAACAAACCTCATGGGTGTTTGATACCTAACTGATAGTTCAATAACTAAACATTACCAGAAAATGTAGTGAACAAAATATTTGAAGCATGAAAACCTAGAGCGTAATTAAATTAAGGCAAACCAGCGGTATCCTACAGCCTTTGTACATATAAAAGTGACAAGATAGGTTGCAATATTGCCCCACATACACTGAAAGGAATGTAGAAGTGTGTGCAACACGTACAAGAGTTTAATGGACAATTGGTCTTTTGTGGCTTGATATACTTACCGGAAAGCCACTTGGAAATTGTTTCACCGTCTTATATTAATTGCAAATTATTCAGTGAGAGAAATAATCATCTACAATGACAACAAAACGAAGCAAATGTGCACAATCCATAGCCAATGAGAATCTTGAATTGTCTCGTAACTTTGATGTCTTGATCTTAATGTTTGATAGGATAACATCATTGGTTGTTAACTAAAATTGCCAGTGTTGAACAACAGTGAATCCCAATAATTTTACAACCGCAACTAATACAAACTATTTATCCCTGACTTTTCTGGGGAGGTGGGATTATGTTTTATGTTGTTTTAAATATCCTGTATGAAGACTGCCAAGCAGTAAAGAATTTGACAAAAGAACTGGAACTAACTAAATCATGATCCTTTTGCATCATAAATTTCTTGAAATAAATTTTTCTTCACTTGAAATTGTCACAGAATGATTTGTAAACTAATAAAGTTTTGTTTGTTAATGGCATATAATACTCTTGTGTATATACACATACTTGTTTAAACAGAATGATGATGAAATTGTTTAAGAACAGACACATGGCATGTCAAAGCTTACCTTACTATAATTAAACTGTTTCTAATGTTAAGTCTATATTGAATGATTAAAGGTATAACATAATATTATATTGTTCTGCTGGAAAACTGAAATATGTAAAATTCTTGATACCCTCTGACATTAATTTTTTTGCATCCTTTGTCCAACTTATCTTTTCTTATACAAAAATCATTTCTTTGAACACATACCTTTTATCTGTTCCAGTTCTTTTGTCAATTTGTTCTCTGCTAAATGACCCAAACCCAGATGATCCTCTCGTGCCAGATATTGCAAGAATGTACAAAACAGACAGAAAACGATATAACAATACAGCAAAGGAATGGACTCAGAAATATACCCAATAAACTATTGTAGAAGGAAATCTGGAAGAAATGACCTTCCATGATTCCACAGCAACAGGATACCTTCTAAAAGGCTCATATGATTATTAACAGTTAGTTAAAAATGGTCATAATTGAAATATTTGCTACTTAACACTCAGCTGTGTCAGTTATTGAAATGAAGAGAACCCTTTTGGGAACCTCTTCTTGACTAAACAGTGACTACAAACTAGGTCCAGTTAGGCCATGTGGAACACAACCAATTGTCTTTTTGAACTGGACAAATGAAAGCCTGAATGATACAATATATAGAAAGTGGTGTCTTTACTATACTATACCAGGCCAAGGTGTAAAAACCTAGAATTCACCTGTTAGAACTCTATAAGTGTCACCCTGGAGCCCTAGTGTGTAGTGCAACAAAAACTGCACACTTAAAAGATCCCATGAATTCATGTCAGTGGCTGAATTGTGGATACATGAACACGTCCATACGCCAAGCTGTCGGTCATCAGCGTTCAGCAGTGTTGGACAAACTGCAGTGACTATGTGTCTCAGTTCACCCAGCTGTAAATGGGTACCTTGTGAGGCATAGAATGGTCCCTAACCTGAGCACCACATATAGATGCTGGTTGAATACTCCCCAGGGAGTTGAATTGGAAAAATGAACGGACGGTGAAAAAATGCCATTAACCAAGGGAAACAATGTAAGCACGTTGAGCAAACACCAGTGGTTGGATATGCTCGCTATACAAATATGATATCCATATAATAATAATAATAAACTGAAAACTTCTTCTTTCCTTTGGTTTTCAGTATCTTCTCAATGTATCGTCTTCCAGTTTTATATATAACCTCGGCCTGATTTCAAAATCTACATCTGGGACCCAAATGGCTAAACAAACCAATGAAGCCCTAAGCTAACAATAAGTCTTTGTACTTCTATGCATACAAGTGCAGTTTGAAAAGTTAAAATCTTACCACTGAAACCTGGAATTAATTTTTCCTTAGGCCCCAGTAAAAAGAAATTGACCCCTAAAATGACTGAGTAAGCCATGAGAATTTTAAAATATCTGAATTACTGTATTAAGACTTTTTCAATGAAAATGTTAGGAGTTTATTAGATTGAACCTGTAGCTAAGGTTTTGTTCGAATGAAGAAAGGAAACAACTTTAAGGTCAGAGTCCCTTCCTGTCCTCCTTCTCACTCTCCAACTTTTGTGCCAGCAACTCTTTGAAGAGTTCGATCTGCTCTGGGTATAAAGCGGCTGATCTATTGTCCTAAACTTCCTAGTTTTATTAAACCCATCAAATTTACTTTGTTATCCCATCATTATGATTGATGCATATTTATAATGGACACTGTCTGCCAAAATTTATATTCATACAAATTGTATCTTTCGTTGCATTTGAATTATTCTAATGAAATTTTTGCAACTATTCACTAAAAGTAAAGTAAATTATTTCATTGGTAAGGTTATGTTTTGGATAGAAATGGAGATCATGGGACTCTATCGTTTTAAGGTGTAGTGAACAAGTTAGATTTTATTCGAGGAAGCAAGAATTGCAATGCCATAATATGCTTAAACATAATCAGATCGGAAACAAGTTCTCCAACTTAGACTACCCTACTCATTATATATACAATAACCTCAGCAAATTGGGACCTTTGCAAAATTCAGTTGTCTAAAAAAAGTAGATGTTGCAATATTTTGTTATTGTTGTATAAATCAATGTAGTTGCCATGTGAAATGTGAGAGGTTACAAACATGTTCTTGGGTTCATATTCCTTGTCTGTGGTGATCTTTAGTCTTCAGTTGGACCGTGCGCTGGTTTCTACTGTTTATCTCAAGAATGGGGTTCTAAGTTGGCATCAGTAGGAAGGCCCATGGCAGGGTTAGAAATTAGCACTGGTCCGGTAGCCTACGGCTAGTAGAAAACCTGTTGGGCTGGTGAAGTGTATCAACGGTAGTCTGAGGGTTAGTGACATTTTAAGGATAACTGGATCATTTCCATTTTGGGGCTATGTTTAATAATCAAAATTGTTTTGGGCTTATAGTTTTAGAAATCAACTACTCCAAATCTGGTTTTTAGTTGTGAGCCAGCCCCTTGTCATTGTTCCTCAATTTCTATTCAGATGTTTGGTGTTATCTTTTTAAATCCACCTTTGCAAAGATTGTTGGGTCATGCATCAGACTTTAATTGTCCAATTTAGCATACCTATGAGCATCAATAGAAATTTGTTTCAAAAAGGCCTTGTTATACCTTACCTGTAGCCTGAGTTGCTATTTGTCTGTAGAACATTTTCCTCCATGATAAGTATGTAAATATTTATGTTGAAAGAGAAATTTCATTCATGCCACATTTCTTTTATGAACACTTTAATTGAATATGAACTAAAAACTTTATGTGTTGATGTACTGAGAAATAGCTTCTTTTTATTCGAACTTTTTGTTTCTTCCAGTGCTTTTATCAATCTGTTCACTTCTGTGTGATCCTAATCCGGACGACCCTCTTGTGCCGGAAGTAGCGAGGGTTTTTAAGACAGACAAAAGTAAATATGCAAAAACTGCTGCAGAATGGGTCAAGAAATATGCCATGTGAATGAATGCACTCATCAACTGAGGAGAATAGGAGAGAGGACAAACAGACTTTGTGTCGACAGTTCTTGACTTTGACTAAATGTTTTCCAGAGAGCACAATTTTGGAGCGTGCAGACTCTTATTATTTGTATGATACTGCACGGTAGTGAAGAGAGGAGCTTCACAAATCTGTTCAGTATCTCTGGAGTCCAATCAAATGTTTTTTCTTCCAAACATAGATATGTCTTATGAGTTTGTCTGTCTGCGGTAAACCATTCATGTCCCTGTGACTGACTAGTGCTATAGCTGAAGCCAATGAACTCTTCAGCTCTTCCAAAGGTTACATTATATGTTGATGTGAGCTCTCTGATCATGTGTTGGTGTAATATGGTCCTCTACAAGTAAACAGGATTTTAGTCTGATGTCTTATTGATCCTGGTCTCTCGGAATGGTAGGATATCACTCGAGTTCCTCTGACACAAACAATACTGTCAGTTTACTACAGTATAAAGTTATTTTTAAAAGAACTTCTTGTTTGTTATTTGAACATGTTAATTTTGATAGTAGGTTTGATTAGCTCAATTTTAGCTCATCAGGCTTTCATGGCCAAATGAGCCAGAACTGCTTTAGTTCTTAACTTGAAAGTTTGTGGGCTACACCTTGCACTAAGGGTGTTCAAATTTGTAACTTTGTTGATGACCCATAACAACCACTTACCTCAAATATGAGCATAACAAGCATTTCCTTTAAATTATAAAATATATCAACCTCGCAGAGAATGGTTGAACTTTTTTCGCATTTTTGACGTGTAGACTGACATTTATAAATACTTTGGTGTTGATCTCAACCCATCCTTCTTTCTTCAAACGTGGGAATTACAAGGTGTCCACCCTCATTACTTATTTCTCTTTGTCAAGAAGACATCAAACCTGGAAATCTACTATCATCTTTGACATTCTTTGTAGGAAGGAGACATACATTTTCAGGTTTCATTGTCTGTTTTCTCAAAAGATTGATTTTGTCTTTCAATATCAAACAATTTGAAACCTGATGAGCTACAGAGCCCATGGGTATATTTTTTTCTCTTTTACTCTTTCATATGCTTAGAATTAATAATTATGATACATTTTAACACACATTATGTAATTATTTCTTGATTGTTTTTGAGGATCTGAGCAAGATTGGCTTCTTTGGACCTTGCAGACAGAAACATGAGAATAATAAAAAAACAATGCTCAAACGACAGGACACCAAAGCTTGCCAACATGTAAAGTTTTAAGGCAAACTCAATAAATGTTTAATCATGACACCATGTTCTTTTGTTCAAAGTATTCTCAAATGGGAAAGGATTGAATAGTCCTTTACTATCAATTGCGGAGTATTTAAATCCTTGACACTTATTAGTGATTTATTTGTCGGCATTATCATTCCAGTTGACACTGCTGGTGATTGAACATTTTCCTTTTTTGTGCCGGTTGGTTTTATGACACATTCCCTCCTTGAAAGACAAGTTTGATCAATCACAAGATGATGAAACACACCTTTATGTCAAATGCCTATCCCAAAGAAATGAGAACCATGAAGAAATTTATCCACTGGCATCAGAGGCATTGACACTTCCTTGACATTCTCTCTGCTTTAGGCATTGCCTTGCATGTCATTCTCTCCCCACAGACAGATCAAGTCATGTCGATTTAGCCTCTGTTCTATTACGCCGAAATCCGTGGGTTCCGGCATTTTCCCCTGGCGGAAAAAACTTTCATCTCAATTAATTTGAATTTATTTATCAAATGACAACGCTTCTCGCATGGAAAGGGTGGTTCATATCACAATGCCTTTGCCTTGTTTCAGTAGCCAAAATGATGATTTAAGAACAGCGTCGCTGATTGCACAACTTATTTTGATTGCCTCCTATAAGGCATCTCCCATTCTATCCCACAAACTCGTCGTAAATAACTTAGGCTTAATCAACATGACTTGATCTGCCTCTGTGGGGAGGGAATGCTTGCATGTAGGAACTTGATCAGAATGAAAAAGATTTTGTAAAAAATGCTAAAATTGACTATGCATTTTAATGGAAATTCGAGATGTAAATTTAAGATAATGATGCCAATCATCTTGATTACAACGATCGGTTCTCCTTCAACAGTTTTAATTTGCTCATCATATACTCTTAAGTGTCATTGAGGAAGTAGTTATGGTAACATTGTCAATATTATGACACTTTTTAAGGGACGTAGCACTTGTTTCCATATGGTTGGTTTCTAGGATTGGTAGTGGGTTCGAGTTGCTAGTGTAATATATTACTATTGTTTAGGCTGTTGGAGTGAATTTGGTTTTTGAAAGGAGATATATATATATACTCCCTACTAGAGGTTACTTCTTAAAATGTATTGATCACATGTACTAAAATGTGGATGTCTTAAATGGGCAAAATGACCAGCAGTTTGGTTTTAACAAATCCTTGCAAGTTAAAACCCTTATACACGTCTTCAATCTTATATATCATATCACGAAAGGATAAGCTATAGCGTTAATTGCTTTAAATAACATTAGCTTTATTTTACGGTTACATCAAAGTTGAACCTTTCATTGGTTCATTTTCTTCAACGATTTTATTACATCGGACAAGTTTACTGTAAAGAACATGGCTTTGTTTTGGAAAATGTCTTGTTTGCAAACACAAATGCAACTGGAATCAAATTACACCAATCAAAAAGTTTTTTGGCAAAACAATGGTTACTTATAAGGTACTAAGATGTAAATTTAATCCACACAAAAAAATGTGAGAATTGGAAAATGGGAGTATGTCAACCAGGAAATAGTATGTTGAAACTTGTCGTAGCTTCTTCCAAAACAAAGTTATAAAACCTGAAGGTTAAATAAGAAATACAAACATAGGGCGGGTGTGCAGGCCACCTTTGACTTGTTGAAAACTTACTAACCTATCCCTTTTGTTTGTGAATGTTCATAAGTCAGCTGAATGTATCCACCCTCAGTGATCAGGTACTATATGTAATGTCAGACTTCAGACGGGTAACCAATAGGCCTGCAACTGTTTTAACTAGATTTGGCATGACAATGCAAGAATAATTTTTAAGAATTAACTAATATGAATATTGTTAAGATAATTAAAAAGATGAGACCATTGTAGCGTATTTTTTCTGAAAGCGTGTCATTAGCACTAATGATGAAACACATTCTAAAGATCATTTAATAACTTCTTGTTTTCTGATCTTCACAGAGAAACCCGACTCTTTACTTTACAAAACTTCTTTTCTAAAAGGAATGATAAACATAAAATATGACGGTGTCAAACACTTTGAACTACAAACTGTTTTTGTTTCCAAGATGATGCTCTAATTGTTGTGGGCCTTTGTATGGTTTAAGAAACTTCATATTGTCACTATACTGAACAAATTAGAATCAAAATTAAACATTTCAGCAACACTTTTTTATTAAATGGCACCATTGATAACGCTTGCCAATTGCCATATTTGACTACAACAAATCAAAAGTTTTGAAGTCCTCATAGCATGAAAATAAGTTATCATTGTAATCTCCTAGTATCATCCCACATATTAAAAAGTCCAGTTACTTGTCGTTATGTTGCTCAAATCATTATTTGAATACATTATTTATCTATTCCAGTTCTCTTGTCAATCTGTTCACTGCTAAACGACCCAAATCCAGATGATCCTCTCGTGCCAGATATTGCAAGAATATACAAAACAGACAGGAAAAAATACACGGATACAGCTAAAGAATGGACGCAGAAATATGCCATGTGATGTGAACTGAAGAAAAACTGCAAGAAATGACTTTACATGATGGTACAATAGCTGGAGACCTTATTATTATTCAATGTATTAACTGTTTCCAGTTTCAGTTTAATTGTCATAGGAAGTGAAATGATTATCTACTAAGGACTTTTGATCGTTTGTTTGGTTTGAAATCAGGAAATTGGAAGTAGTTTTGAATTAGACAGTGAAACGACCATGAAGTCAGAAGAGTGAACTCACCCCTCCAGTGTACTGAACTTGAAGTATGACTGCATCTGTGAAATAGTTGCTTCTCTCATGGCATGTTATTGCACTTGGTACTTACGGGCACCTGTTTGTCAACCAGGACGTGACTGTAAATGTTCTACATCACCTCTTTCTATTGAACCAGCCCTTTCAACAACATATTAGCTGGCAGAATCAAAAGTCTTACAAGAATCTTTTGACAAATTTTCTATAGCCATGTTCATACTTTTAGTCCATGATCAATAATTATGATATCCTTTTATGTAGAAAAATGGCAAGTCACACTACTTCTTATCTATTTTGAAATTATTGACTGTGATCAACATATTTAGATTTCATGAATAAGAAACTTTGTTGCCCAGACATGTTTTATTTATTGCTCGTGTTTGTATTGAAGAGAGGTCTCCAGGCAGTTAAGACGAACGCTTAAAATGTGGTAACATAAAAATCTCTGTATTGTGGGATTTAAAACTAATATCTGTAGGTTGATGACAAGTATTTTTCAACAATAAATGATTTCAAGCAAGCAACAGTTTTGTCAACTACAGTAATGGATCTACAGATTTGACCTGCTGAGTCCAGGGACTTGTTCACACAAATTCCTGGGAGTCCAAGCACATTTAAATGAGTCATCCAACAAGTATGCACATGGTACCCCATAAAAACAACTTTACTTCCCAAGACTCACAGCTTACATATTTAATGGTTCTTTTAGATTTGGAGCAGATTGGTGTCTCGCATTAAATATCTTGCACTACAGCACACCTGCCTTGGGGAAACACAGCCATAAACTCTCGTAGTCCTGTTATCTTTCAGAGTGAATAGCAACTCTGTGAATTATGATTGAATTTAGAAGGATGTACATTTGTAGATAAAATTGTAGTTACATTCTACAATGGTCAGGAAAGACAATGAAGATGCCAAATGACATAACCCCTGTCTTTCACAATCCAAGATAACTTGCTGAATTAATGTAAACCAATTTTAAAAAATACAACATATTTTTCCATTAAATCCTAACATAATCTATTTCATCGGTGCTAATTTCCATAAGAATTATGCCAAATCATTTTTAAGAAAAGACAAGAAAAGTAAAACCTCAAAAGTAATAAGTTTCATTATCATGCGTCGCTGCTCATGGCAGAATTACTGCCCAAGTGGCTTAAAACTTCCAACTTGCTCATTATCACGTCAAATAAATATTTTGTTTAAACTTGACTGTAAAGGATGCTATTTTGGCAAGATGTTAATTTTCGACAGAAACAATCCAAAAATAATTAGATCAACCTTAGCTCATTCTCAGAGGGCAACTTGGACCAACATATTCTTAACTTTGTCAATAGTGTCATTGCAAAGAGAATTTCCGCCTGTTGGTGAAATGTATCATTTCAAAGCTAATCAACATTGTATAGTGACAATATAGAAGTATAAAGTAGAAAATAATAATATCCAAAACCGCTAATAGTAAAGCACTATTCATGAAAATTGAAAGTATGATTTCAGCTGCAAATATTTACGACTGGTTTAAGTTTTTGGTTTAAAAGAGGTATTTGTCACAAATTTGAAATTCTATAAGGGGATAAGAATAACCAATTGCAAGAAAAAAAAGTGATGAACATATCTTTTAGAACATTGTTTCTAGCTGTGCAATTGTAGTTACGTTGGTTCTATATTAGATTATATTCTGCAAGTCCGGAAATGTCAAAAGAAGAGCAAGTACATATATATATTTATATATATATATATATATTAGAAAAACACTTGTATACTGGACAAAATATTTTAGAAATATTTGTTATTCTGGTTCATACTTCGTCAGGTCACCAATAGAGACAGATGATTGAAAAATGTACTCGCTTGTGTTCATCTTAATTGAGTATTCACATTAGGTTATTATCAACACTTACAAATAACCTGTTCTTCACTGTTCTCATCAAAACATTACAATTTATTTACTGATTGTCTTCATATCTTATGGTTTAAATTTAACAAAGACAAAATGTTGATTTGAAACAAACCACTTTCATATTTATAAGGTCTGAAGGCAGTCACATACTTAGGGAAGACTTAACAAGAATCAGAATTCAATTGGGTTATTCCTGGGACAAATCTGCTGGCTATGGAATGTTTATACAGTATGAAGAGTTTGATACTACATTTCATCTCTGAAGAACTTTTATTTTTGTTCCAGTTCTTTTATCAATCTGTTCTCTGATCACTGATCCGAACCCAGATGATCCTTTAGTTCCTGATATAGCACGTACATATAAAACCGACAGAGCCAAGTACAATGCTCTTGCAACAGAGTGGACAATCAAACATGCCAAGATTTAATGATCCTGGTTTAATTACATCAGCAAGTTTCATCGTTTATTCTAAGATGGTGTTTGTCAACTCTAGGAATAATCCTAGCTCTCTTAAAGTGCTTTCCAGTGAGACTTCAATGACTTGTTCATGGACAGTGTTGGAAGTGACTGGAGCAACTGAGAGTGGAAGAACATGATTGTGTTGGATATGATATATCTCTCCACGCTCAAACTTTTCTTCTCCGAAATGCTCTACTCGGGTAGCGACTCTGCAAGGAGGCAGTCAGTCTTTTTAAATGCCTGACTAAACGGAGACAGATTTTTCAAGTTCATAGGCGGAATGACATTTTAACATTTCTCAGAACAAACTTTACTACTAGTATTTAATGCATCAACATCTTTTTCTTCTTTAAGATTTCTTTTTGTATATTATGACGATATCATTTATATATCCTTTATTTTGTCTTAACTATTCTGATTCAACCTTTGCGACAACACTGAATTAACACTCTTATATTTTTGTAAAAACTTTGTTCTCGATAGCAAAATCAAATTTTGGTTTAGGGCTTCTATACGTGTAAATGCTGTAATAAAGGGTTTTCTTTGAATATATTATTGACCTTGTATGTTGTATGCCATGTGAAATCAGCAACAAATAGTGTTGTTACACTAATATACTTGGCTTCGAGTGTCAGCTGTCCATTTACCTCGTCTGAATATCTTGCGAGTTGAAGTTGGACACGACTCTTGTGTCTACTGTTGATCCCATCTCCAGAAGTATGACATCATTGTCTTACCGAGACACACCTGGTTTCTAGCTGCGCTCGTGCCTTCCATAACTTTACACCCCTCATGGCTGAAATATTGTCCAAACACACATTGTTACTTACACACTCCTTCCACAATTCGCTGCTGGCAAAATTGAATCCATCACAAGCTCTTCTTTTTAGATCAAGTGGTGGCTTTCATCAGAGTTGAAATCTGTTTGTCCAATTCACCATACACTACGTGACAATTAGATATTTAGATAAAAAGCCTTGATATACCTTACTTGTAGCCGGAGTTGCTTTACGTTTGTAGAACCGCTTGCTACATAACAACTTATAGTTTAACATAAATGGTTTTTTTTGTGTTAAAGTGAATTTTAACTAAACGCATTATTTATGTACTTAGACACAGCTCCCTTTTTATTCCATTTTTTTGTTTCTTCCAGTGCTGTTATCAATCTGTTCACTTCTGTGTGATCCTAATCCGGACGACCCTCTTGTGCCGGATATAGCAAGGATCTTTAAGACAGACAGAAAAAAGTATAACAGCACTGCAATTGAATGGGTCAACAAGCACGCAAGCTAAATGAATGCTCTCATCAGCCGTGGGGATAGGAAACAGGACAAACAGACTATCTATTGACAGTGTAAAATCAGCACCATTTATATATCATAACTTAGCGTTTTGGAATGCACAAATTTGGAGCGTTTCCCGCCGGGATAGTGCTGACTTGCTTTTATGCTTTGTGATACCGCACGGACATGGAGAGAGAAGATACTCAAATTTATTTAGTGTAGTGAAATCGCAAGTTTACCAGTTTATATTCCAAACTGTCCCTTTTCCTCCAGTGAGTAACCTGTAGCTGAGTTAAGAATCGTTACAAATTTCTCAAATGTGAATTAAGTGTTGGATACTTTTGGCTGAACGTTACGTTTCTATAAGGCGTATTTTTTGTTGTCAATTTTCTTCAAGATAATGTTAAAATGATGACGCCTTTATTTATTTATTCTTATATTCCCAATGGAATGTAAGTTGTAGAAATGGAACTTTGAAACTATTTGTAAATGCTAAAACCTAAATGTTCTGCAGCAAATCAAATATTCACACCTTTGGAGATTTTGAGTACATTTCTCTGGCTGTCTGAGAAATAAAAAGAAATAGTGTGTATAAAAATTCTCTGAAGCTGATATCAACTGTATTGTCAGCTTGTATATGAAATCTCAATAAACGTTATGAAATGATAACATTTGTTTTTGTACAAACATGAAACATGATTCAATGAGAAATTTCTGAAAACCATCCTTGCTGGGATACAAATTGTCCAATTTCAATCTAGGACAATTTATTCAGCCCTGTGATTAATCAGTCAATCTCTTTACTCGCATTAACTACCAATCAACGCTTTTAGCTTATGAGGTTTGAAAGTTCCGATTGGCTTAATGGCATGATATGCCGCTAATGGCTGCAATATTGCCCAAGCGGCGCTAAACAATAACTCACTAATGGCATGATATGATGATATCTGCCGTCCGTAAACTTCCGCTCCGATCTAGAAAGCGGACATCTTGTGTTCAGACTCCTAAGCTAAGGAGGATCATAATTCATCACTTTGCTGACCCTGATAAGGATCACAGGGGCCACGCCCTTAAAACCTACTTTGTTCTTCTTCTCCATAAGCAAAATAGCCAGAAACCTGAAACCGTGTATACAGACTTGTTGACTAATGAGGATTGTATTTTGGTCCTTGGTACTGTGACATCTCCTTATATGCCCTTAAAACCTACTTTCATACCCTTCTACGGGGGAATATGGACTAGTAAACTATGTGTACATACTCCTTGACTATCGAGGAGTATGAATTATACATTTGTTGACCTTGTAGCTACCCCTTTAAAAACCTGTTTTCGTCTTCATCTCCAGAAAGAAAATACATTTTTAGCTCATCTGGCCTGTAAGGCCCGATGGGCTTATGGCATGGCATGGTGTCCGGCGTCCGTCCATCCGTCCGTAAACTTTGTGGAATTTCGACTTCTTCTCCAGAACCATAAGGCCTAGAAAGCTTAAACTTGGTGTACATACTCCTTGACTAGTGAGGATTAAAAATTGTAGCTTTGGTGGCCCTGTGGCCCCTAATAAGGGCCATAGGGGCCACACCCTAAAAACCTATTTTCATCTTCTTCTCTAGAAGCATAAGGCCTAGAAAGCCTAAATTTGGTGTACAGACTCCATGACTAGTGAGGATTAATAATTGATAATAAGGGCCACAGGGGCCACGCCCTAAAACCTATTTTCATCATCTTCTCCAAAACCATAAGGTCTTGAAAGCTGAAACTTTGTGTACAAACTCCTTGACTAGTAAGGATTATAAATTGTAGCTTTAGTGGCCCTGTGGACCCTAAAATGGGCCACAGGGGCCACATCCTTAAAACATATTTTCATCTTCTTCTCTAGAACCATAAGGCCTAGAAAGCTGACACTTTGTGTACAGACTCATTGACTAGTGATGATTATAAATTGTAGCTTGGGTGGCCAATTGACCCCTATCAGGGGCCAGAG
The DNA here is from genome assembly GCA_916613615.1 of Steromphala cineraria. NCBI lineage: Eukaryota > Metazoa > Mollusca > Gastropoda > Trochida > Trochidae > Steromphala > Steromphala cineraria. The sequence goes on from OU744721.1 coordinate 79,809,468, forward strand.
GGGCCACGCCTTTAAAACCTATTTTCATCTTCTCCAGGGGCAAAAGGTCCAGAAATCTGAAACCTTGTGAATATACTCTTTGACTAGTGAGGATTATAAATTGTAGCTTTGGTGGCCCTGTGGCCCACAGAGACCACACCCTAAAAACCTATTTTCATCTTCTTCTCTCGAAGCATAAGGCCTAGAAAGCTGAAACTTTGTGTACAAACTCCTTGACAAGTGAGGATTATAAATTGTAGTTTTGGTAGCCAATTGACCCCTAATCAAGGGCCAGAGGGGCCACGCCCTTAAAGCCTATTTTCATCTTTTTCTCCAGGGGCAAAAGGCCCAGAAAGCTGAAACCTTGTGAATATACTCTTTGACTAGTGAGGATTATGATTGATAGCTTTTGTGGCCCTGTGGCCCCTTTTAAGGGCCTCAGGGTCACACCCTTTAACCTAATTTCACATTTGACACACCCTAAAGCAAAATTGATATGAAGCCTGATGAGCTACAGAGCCACTAGCTCTATTTTTAACAAGCTCCTTTATTATTGAGGATTATAATTTATAGCTTTGTTCATCAGGTAGCTTCTCCTATCTCAGATTTTGTTACTTCCCCAGAAGCAAAAGGCTTTGGGAGCTTAATTCTTATGTACTAACTCATTGACCAGTAAGGATTTTAATTTATAGTTTTTGGGACCCTGTGGCCCCTAAAAAATGCCACATTGGCTGCACTTTAAACCTACTCCGCCTTCATCTCCAGAAGGATAAGACAAAAAATGCTGAAACCTTGTAGACTCATAGACGTTGGCAAATGGACATTGTGATATATAGCTATGGTATTCTGTGACCCCTTATAAAGGTCACAGAGGCTACACCCCTTAAACATATTTCATAAACTTCTCTAGAGCAAAAGTGAATATGAACCCTGATGATATTATTGTAGCAAGTCTCGGTTACTGCAGTGTCACAGCTTCAGTGGGCTCCTTTCAATTTTGATAGTAGAAAGCTGCATTTAATATGTATTTTCATTTCAGAGACTGAAATTTAGTCTACCTGATCGGTGACAGCGCCATGGGCTCTAATTTCCTTTCCTTTTAATTAAAATAGGTTTAGTATATCCTGAGATAAAAAAGCATAAGCCATATCGCTTTCGACAGTCCCTTGAGAAACAATCAATTCATGCCAGATCAATGGTCTACACAATGCATCGCCGAAACGAAATGTTGACATGGTCAGCAAAGGGGCATTGCTTAGGAAGAACCATTGAGTGGCGGCAAGATGGTGGCGCAGAGAGATGGTTGTCTCCAAAGTGTGAAATCCTCTGTGCATGTGTGTTGACCACCCTGAAACCATTTTCAGAAATAGATATAGATTTGACAATTGAAGGCACTATAGCTTTTTTTACTGCGCTCAAAGTTGTTGTTTAGAGACCTTTAAGAACATTAATTTTGCACTTTAACTTTAAATCAATGCAATGATGTACTTGTTAGACATTCAATCAAAAAATGAAGTTGAGACGACCCAAGGGATATAAAAAATTACATGAGTTGATATGCACAAGATGGAAGATATTGACGACGCTGCTTGTCGTCCTTCATAACGAAATGATTTTGACAATTCAAGTATAAAATAAGAATATATATATGTATTCCAAGCATGTGTATTTATTCAATTATCGTTCTGTATCTATTTTGCACTCATAAACAAAACCAAAGTATTAAAACTATGCCAAATGTACTTTCTTTGGAGTTAAACATAATACTTCAGCCCGATCATCTATAGTAATAGATGAAATTATCTTGTATCAGGCAAACACCATGTTTGTTTTAACACGTTTTATTCATTTGTGTCGGGGAAATGGATTCGCATAACGAAACTAAACATGCTACGACAGTTATAGAAATGCTGCTTTTGACTGAATTCAAGGTTCCTGCAATTGGTCCTATTTATGTTCCTGTTCGTGACAGTGTATCTAATAAGCGTGCTACTGTCCCGATAGTTCAGTACAACGAATCCTCTACAATCTTCTCAGAATTTACAAACTGCTTTCCAAAGATGCTCTCGCTTTCTAAAATGTTTTCTGTTTTACACTTTTGATAGTATGATTTAAGAAAAACTTTCAAAATTTGTTACTGAAGTTTCTGATTAAGGCTGGTGTTCATTTTCTTTGAACGGGCTTGGACCTTTAACAACCCAAAATTACCGTATTTCCTCGAATAAATGCCGGGTCTCGAATAGAGGCCGGGGTATGGCTGTTTGAAGTAAATACACGCCCGGTCTTGAATAGACGCCGGGTGGTTAGTTAATTAATCAATGCTCCCGTAATGCAAATAATGTAATATCCCTTTACACGATCTATATACATCTATATTTCCTACTTAAAAATTAAATACACGCCGGGGAGTAAAGGGGGTCTGAAAAAAATAGACGCTGGGGGCGTCTATTCGAGGAAATACGATACATTCAAGTTCCTTTGGAAGTTATTACAGTTGACTCGAATTCTCATGTGTGTTTATTCGTTACCTTTGTGGTCGCCACGTGTTGGGGTCATGATCTGGCGACATTCTTGTCTTAGTCCAACAGCCCTGAAACAACGTATCTGTAAATATCCACTCAAGTCTATATCGTTGTAGCAAGTCTAGATCAATGCTGTTTCTAAAAATTAACAGCTTCAGTGGGCTCCTTTCCTTTTTAGCTCATCAGGACTGAAAGTCCAGATGGGCTTATGGCATGGCCCGTCATCCGTCGTCCGTCCGTAAACTTTTGACACTTTCAACTTCTCCTCATGAACCATACACATTAGAGAGCTGAAATTTTGTGTACAAGTACCTTAGCATATGGAGATTCTAATTTGTAACTTTGGTGACCCTGTGATCCCAAATAGGGTCACAGGGGTCACAACCTTAAATACCTATTTTCATCTTCTTCTCCAGTTCCAAAAGGAGTAGAGAGTTAAAAATTATATGTGCAGACTCCTTGGACAATGGAGATTCTAATGTGTAACTTTGGTGACCCTGTGACCCCAAATAGGGTCACAGGGGTCACAACCTTAAAAAACTATTTTCATCTTCTTCTCAAGTTCCAAAAAGGCTAGAGAGCTGAAATTATATGTGCAGACTCCTTGGCCAATGGGGATTCTTAATTGTAGATTTCGTGACCCCATGACCCCAAATAGGGTCACAGGGGTCACAACCTTAAAAACTTATTTTCATGATCATCTTTAGCTCCTAAAGGTCTATTGAGCTGAAAGACTGCATGTAGACTCCTTGGCCAATTGGGATTCTAAACTGTAGGTTTTGTGATCCCATGACCCCAAATAGGGTCACAGGGGTCACAATCTTAAAAACCTATTTTTCTTCATTAGATGACAGTCTTTGGCAAATTTATTTCTCCTTGGATATTTTAGTGAGGACTTCTTTCACTGTCTGATATTGGCGATCTAGAAAGTGTTGAATAATAATACATTTGTTTTGTAATTTTTTTATAGGTTTTCTTGCAATAGGTAACATCAGTTTCATTTTTAGCTCATCTGGCCTGTATAAAGCAAACTTGATATGATGCCTGATGAGCTACAGAGCCAATGGCTCTATTTTTAATGATTAAATTTGTATTTTGATTATATTTTCATTTCAGAGACCAAAATAATTAGTCTATTATTGTCTCTTAACTTCAGTTATTCGATAGTAAAACTTGAATCATGCATTTATTATTATGGCAAAGATGCCACAAGGTCACCATTCGGTGTTTTCATGGTTCGGAAATGGTAAATATCTGTTGTCAAATATTCTGTTGGCTTTGTAAAGGATGTACAGGTCCATACCTTGCTGTTTATATGTATACATATTTCCTTGACATAGGTATGGTAGACCAAACATCTATATTTACCAATTTACTACACGTAAATAATCTATATATGGCTTGAATTATAAAATTATAAGTTTTATAGCACTCATTTCTTACATCTAAACTTCATAAAGGTCACTTTACTCAAGTTCTTACCAAAAGTGTAGAACCTACATTCAGAATGAAAACCAATTTGTTTCTAAATAGTGCGTGATTTCTATTCTTGAATTAAAAAGGAAAACCAATGAGAATTTTATAATTGTTTATCCAGTCAATATATGTCACCTTCTCAACAGCATTTTGGTTGGATGGAAAGTCACGCCGCTAATGGCTGAAATATTGCCCAACCGGCGTAAAGAATAACTCACTCGCTGGATAGAAAGTCTACTACCATAGATATGTAATCAAATTCAGGTTACATTGTCCCTTGCTTAATCCTCGTTAGATTCCGTTTACAAACTCGCATTTGGAGGATTATTGCTGAAGGTGAAGGCAGGTAAGAACACGGATCGCGCATTTGCTGCAGACTTGACTGGAGAACTGGAATACTAGATCGAGTTTTTATCATTGATAAGCTTACACGTCGCCTATTATGCCCCCGAATCGGAGATTCCGGGGGTATATTGTTTTTCACCTTTCCCTCTGTCCGTTTGTCCACCAAAACTTTTACCTTGGTCATAACTTTTCATTGGTCAGAGCTAGGTCTTTGATACTTGGCATATGGATCCCTTGTGATGAGACCTTTCAGATGACATTTGACCTTGTGACCTTGACCTTGACACAGCGAGCAGGATGCATCCGGGGGCATTCGTGTTTCACAAACACATCTTGTTATTTATGATATTGCCCAAGGGACGTTTAACAATAACTAACTTCATGAACTGTTTCGTTCAGATAGCCTGTTAGTTTTCAGTTAAAACAGTATCATACCTTCCGTCATTGATCAACCGCTAATGGCAGAAATATTGACCAAGCGGCGTTAACCTCACTCACTCACTCCCTCATTGATTTGTTAAACGTTAATCTGTTGCCTGTTCTTACCTTTCTATTTGATATTACCTCTTTTTTTTTACATGGAAGTGGTTTTAGCTTAAGGCAATACGGAGTTTTACCATTGACCTTTCTTCAAGGTCTCTGTGTACAGAAACCACTGATATAGCCTGTTCAGTTTAGTCGTTCTTCTTATTTCGCTTCATTCAAGTATCAAGCATACTCATTTAACTCCTATAACATAGCTCAAACAAAGTCCAAACTCTTAATACCACATGAACACATTTGGTCGGCTTTTACGCAATACTTAAGTAAAAAAAAATGCAAAAACTGAAATGTTTTGAATTCCTTAAAAACTGTCTTTTCAGACTATTTGTCGTGAAAAACGATTGTTAAACCATGAAATACACTACTGGCGTCTACTTTGACCAATGATTGTTAAATGAATGTATTATATTGCAAAATAAGAAAGTCATAGTTGCCGTTTATGAAAAATGACAAATTTCTCTCTGGCATACAACTATCCTGTTCCTTGTACATCTAGCGTAAAAATAATTCATTTGTGCATTAATCCAAATGTTTCAACTTTATGGTGTACTCATTTGGAAGATGATGACTTTACATAGAAATTCGTATTGTTAAGCAAATTGAAGTACGCGTTTCTACGGCCACTATCTTCATTATAACAAACACTCAAGATATGGAAAATGGAAGTGATAACATCTGATTCGTCATAAGCACGATTGTGGCAAACATATATTAAACACTCAGTCCCTCTGCTATGTAACATTACGCCTATAGTCATCGTTTAAGAGCCACTCCCCGAGTTGTCAGAGGTCACGTGTGCCAAACTTAGCCAATAGTGTCATACTGACTGTCAAGTATCTACTGTTGCAGGAAATTTACATTCAAAGCTTATCGAGATTTTAAAGTGACAACAGGAAGGTTTGGAGTTACGATTGTGATCGAAACCGGACAATGATCGCGTCAGTCAGATGTAATTTTCGAAAATTATCTAAAGCAGTCAGAACAGAAGTTATCAGTTGATAACGTTTAAATATGAATAGTATTCATCTAAATTGTACGTGTAAATTATGCTTTCGTTAATATATATGTTATAAGTTTATCAATTATACTGTTATTTATAATAACATTGCCTTTTGGGGAATGAATATGTATGATATTTTAAATTTTAATCATGAATTATGCCATTGACGTTCGTTTCAAATCCAAATAAGTGACAAAAATCACGGAGTGGCTCTATATATGTTTTGACAACAAAGCCTGATGTCCTTTCTAAAATAATAGTTATGTTTATTCTAATGGCCCCCCTGTACCTTTTTAATCTAAATGAACTTTTTCTTTTGGTGTTACGACATATCTTGAACACATGCGTTTTATCTATTCCAGTTCTCTTGTCAATCTGTTCACTGCTAAACGACCCAAATCCAGATGATCCTCTCGTGCCAGATATTGCAAGATTGTACAAAACAGACAGGAAAAAATACACGGATACAGCTAAAGAATGGACGCGGAAATTTGGCATGTGAAGTGTTGTAGACAAAAGCCTGCAAGAAATGACTTTACCTGATTGCACTACACCAGGATACATTCAAAAAGAGTCTGACGTTTAACGTTTTTATTTATTGTCATGATAATTAAAATTGTTGTTACTACACATTGTGCATTGTTCCTTTGGCAATAGGGACAGCGGTATCAGTTTTAGAATTGAACTTGAAACCACGAATTACATCAGGAGCCTATCTGTACAATATGTTACTTTTCTAGCGTTCGTCTTTTTTTCCAGAAATCAATTTAAATTCAAATTATTACAATCAGTTATTACTTTTGAAATTTAAACACAGAAGCTTATTGTTGAAATGTACCAATATAATACAACAAATACCTGCATAATGTTTTGTAGAAATGCCTTTTCGGGGTATTTTTCAGGCCCGTATTCATATATTTAATATTTCGGCAAAATATAACCTCTGACTAAATCATCTAATGCCTTACTCCCAAACAATACATGCTGTACACATGTCAACCTTGATCTCTAGATTTGCATTTTTCAGTTAAACCTCTTAACATTAATTTTCCTAAACTTATTTCTCAGAAACCAGGAATTAACAGCAAAACATGGATTTGGATGCTTATGATTTGGTCTCGACCTTTTTCAAACTTATTGTATGTTTATAATGGAAACCTTGGTGATGATCCAGAAGTCATGCACCCGACATAGCTTACGGACACTCCACTTATTTCTTTTGGTTAGAACCCTATAAAAGGTGCCCCCTGACATTTAACGTTAACTCGTGAACTCGCTAAATAGCCAAACGCTCACATGGCGTCTCAACAGCACCTATTTCACAGGTTACAGTCCATTTTCTTTTTGGGAGGTCACATCATACTTACTCCAAGCATAAGGTGAGGTCATATTGGTAGCATCCTCCATCCACTTCCAGGTTTCTTTCAATTTCAGAAAAGAGATTTCATTGGCTTGTCAATGTATTTTGTTAAAGGTTAAGTCTTCAACTTGAGCCATTTTAACCTATTGAGCTCCCGAGATTAGATGTACATGTTAGACCCAAACTGTAACAGTTTCTCAGTCAGAATCAGTTATCTACCCGCGGATATGTAGAGCTTGACAATATGAAACGTGATTCGAATACCAACATTTGGCCTTTTAAGAATATTGTGAGTAAAATACCTCTTTATGAATTATTAATGCGGCTTTGATGTAATGTAAATCTGTATCTTAAGCTTATTTGTTGAGTTCAAGCAGGCACGATATTTAACTATCGCCCAATAAGCTTCTTGTAAGAACTAGCTCTGTTTCAACATGATGAATTTATAAGTTGCTAGAAGGAAGCGTGTCATGAAGCATGAAGAGAATCTCTTGAACAGTTGTCTCCCTAGAGAATTGGGACGACGACTTACAAATACTTACTTTCCTGTACTGTGAATAATGTAAAACATAAAGAGTGACAAATGTTTATCACCAATAAAAGAATCCAAACTATCAATATTTCTTTGTCAACTATTCAAAGTGAGAAGTTTTGTTGGCTCCTACAAACTATTTAAGTCGAGCAGCCTGGTTTATTAAAACACTACGATGTAGTTGGATAGGTCTTGTAACCGGACTGCTGGCTCGTTAAATAGAGAACGGTGAGTATATATCAAGGATACTGTCATGAATTCTGTTCAAACCTCTATAAAATGGGCGTTTCTAGCGTCGTTGATTGACTCACTAACTTGAATTGCGTCCAATCAGGCTTTTCTAGCCGGGAATCTGACAGAAGCTAGATAAGGATTGCATTACTTGAGCAACTTCTGAAGCGAGATGATCTGACTGATTGAAGGAAGGTGATTGTAGTAGTGATCTAACGAGTCGTCTTTATGAACAGTACAATGGAAGCCATGATGAATGGCGGATCGAGTCTGTCATTTGGATTAATTAGACGTTTGGTTACTGTGACGATCACCACAGTGACAATACTTGATAACCCCAAAGGGAATTCTTGTACAGTTACATTTGGAAGTTAAGAAGTATGAGAAATGAGACGATTGACATCCATGAAGTTCAGTCAATCCCAGAAACACGATCGTTCATATCGCTCCCTTCTTATCAATGGACTTTTCCCAGTATTCCAATTTTGCAACCCCTTTTAGAATACAATGTTTGAATTAATGGTCTCTAATGACACCAATTTCATTTTCAAGCCTGTCTTGGACCCTTTGGTGACGTGCAGCATGTTGTTTAAACGTCCTGTTATACGTCATAACTTACGAGGTTGTCAATAAAGTAAGATGAAAGAAAATCATACATGAAAGTAAAGGACCGTTCTTCAATTTTTTTTATAAATGGCACGACAGTAGACGTGTGTTATGTTTTTCGAGGAATGTTACCTTCATACCAAGAAATGATCTTTCAGCATAAGCACTTATGCAATACAACAATGAATGTTAGGATATTAAAGGATTATCTGTTTGATACATCAGAAACGCATTCAGGGATTGTCACTTGAGAAAGATGATGATTACTAAAACAATTTGATAAGGTACTTATACGGTATATATATATAGTCGCTGGCTATGTCGGTCCGTCCGTCTGTCTGTGATCACATTGTTTCCGGGCCAGAATAGTTGTTCCTTTGGGGATTTTCAACTTTCTGGAATTGTTTATTTTTCCAGTTTCCATGAAAACGCATCTCAGAATGGAGTTTCCGGAGCAGAATTTGAAAACCATTAGGGCTAATTCAATTAAACTGTTTACAAATGTGCGTTAGGGTGTTTTCAAAAAGCAGGGAGTTAAAACTAAATGACATTCCTCATTCCAACATTACCATTAATTTCTAAACTGTCTCTCACCAATGAATGAGGATGTTTTAATCAAACAGCATATTCCATCAAACAGGATGGTTGTTTCGCTGTATCTTCACATTAACATGAGGAACTTGACGATGGCATATCAAAAGCATTTACTAATTAAAAAGACCTAGATGTGGTTTATCATAGTCTTATGATGGTTATTAAAAGTCAAACAAAACTAGCTTCATGTATGAATACATCATTATTCACACAATCAGTATATCAAAATATATGCTTAAAGTGATCATTCAACTTCGGTGGGGCCGGGGGATAAGCCATCTCTTCTGATGGCTTTTGTTTACTTCTGTTAAGAAACAGCCATGTTGCAAAAGCATTTTCAGAATATTATAATTTTTCGGATAAATACTGAAATAAATAATTATCATTTAAGTTTTAGATGGAAAAATCAAAATATCGACACAGTGCAAGATCGTCAAATGACAAAGTCGAACTCTCTTCAAGCACGTACAACTTTTCTCCCGCCGCTAATGGCTGCAATATTGCCCAAGCGGAGCTAAACAATAACTCACTCACTCAATTAAATTTTTCTCCGGGATTGCTGATCCCGCCATGCTGATTTGGAGTGGATTGAGCCAATGAGGGCACAATTCTACATTACTGCTTATTTCTATGATTATCTAAAATGAAAGGAGCTTTCACCTAAACGATTTAACAATTTTGAATAATATGTTCGTTATTGAAGATTGTTATTTGGATTTGGTATCCTCATCTCATACGGAAAATAACAAACTAGTTTGTATGGTGTTACTTGACTCATTTCAAATAAAGAATGAATAAATAAATTTAGGTAATTGTGAGATTTACAACATTTGATTCGCCTTATTTTGAATAATATGTTCGTTATTGAAGATTGTTATTTGGATTTGGTATCCTCATCTCATACGGAAAATAACAAACTAGTTTGTATGGTGTTACTTGACACATTTCAAATAAAGAATGAATAAATAAATTTAGGTAATTGTGAGATTTACAACATTTGATTCGCCTTCACGTCGTTGCCGTTTTGGTCATTATTGTAAATTGACTCCTTTCTAAGAAATCGGTCCGATTTTCTCAAGGTTGGAAGCAAAATTTTGCAAAAATACAATACAGTAAAAATACCTTTTGAAATATTGAACTTCACGACATTTTAAATATTCCTCTTTAAAATGTAAATTTTATCTTTTCCAGTTCTCTTGTCAATCTGTTCACTGCTAAACGACCCAAATCCAGATGATCCTCTCGTGCCAGAAATTGCAAGAATATACAAAACAGACAGGAAAAAATACACGGATACAGCTAAAGAATGGACGCAGAAATATGGCATGTGAACTGAAGAAAATTTGCAAGAAATGACTTTACATGAGGATACAACACCAGGATACCTTCTAAGGGAGTCTTTCATATTTTCATTTTTTGATGATAATTAAAATGGCTGTTGCTACACAGTAAGCTATTAATTGGATACAGATCGAAATTTCAGAATTGAACCTGAAACCAAGTCAGTAGACGTATTATTGTAAGTAAGGAATTTTGCCCACGAACAAAGGAAGTGAATACCTCATAGACAGTGTTATTCAGTCACCAAGTCAGAATGAATTCATCCATTCAGAATACTGAACTTGCTTTTTGAGTGCATCTGTGAAATAATCGCTTCTCTGATGGCGTGTCAACTGAGAAGTGATCTCTTTTGTCGATATCTGGTTCAGACAGTGTAACATAAAAACTGACAGAATCAAATGATTTGTACTCTTTCATTCTGACGAATCCTTTGAGTCATTGTCCATAGCCATTTTAAAGTTGTTGATGACGTTTTTCTTTTTAAGAAATCCAAGTTTCTTTAGTACTTTGAAAATATTATTAAATTTTTGTCGTGAAACTTACAAAATTGAGATTTGTTTTTCAATTGTATTTATTTTCATGGTTGTAATAATGAAAGAATCAAGCGTTTAACATAATGATCCCTGTATTGACAGGTTTCAAATTAATCAATTTAGGTATGTAGCAAGTATGTTTCTACTATTAAAGATTTGAAGAGCACAACTTTCATTTTTAGCTCATCTGGCCTGTAAGGCCCGATGGGCTTATGGCATGGCATGGCTTCAGGCGTCCGTCCGTCCGTGTGCATTTTCGACTTCTTTTAATTTATAGCTTCGGTGACCCTCTCGCAACCTAAAAGGGCAACAGGGGCCACGCTCTTTAAACCTTTTTTCATCTCCTTCTCCATAAGGCCCAGAAAGTTGAACTTTGTGCATATACTCCTTGACGAGGGATGATCATAATCCTCAGTTTTGTAAAGAGGATTGTATATTTGGTTACTTTTTGGTCCCTACTTAATGGGGGAGAACTTTTGCTATAGGCTTTTTTGCAATTTTAGGCTATATTTATATGAAGCCTGATGAGCTACAGAGCCAATGGCTCTATTTTTCATCTGTTTTCATCTAAATCGAGAAAATTAATCAGACTTACATTCGATAAATGAAAAATAATTTCTGTAGATAAGGTCCGACTTATAACATCCTTTAGGATTAATTGGCTGTTGAATTGCCTTTGAGGTTCATTTTAAATTCTGCTGAAGATATCAATATTTATATCTTTGCTTCCCGATTTTAAACTTTTAGTGACATTTTATATTTCCTGGAGGATGCTTTACATCTTAACTTCCTTCTGTCCTACATGAAAATAGGATTATTGTAGTTATATCCCTTATTATTGACATAAGCTTGTTGCATGGCAGGACACAAGGATGAACATCTCTCTTCAAGAGCTTGAAAGTTATCGATTAAGTCGGACATTTTGCTAAAATCAGTTTTGAAAAGATGTTAATTTTAAGCATTTAAACTTTCAATCTGCAAACATGACTCCAAACTCACAATCGACGATCAAACAAGGTACAACAGCGAATCTGCGGAAAGGGTTTTATTCACATGCCCTTAACAAAGGGTTGTTTGATATAAATCTAACATTGATTAAACATGACCAACGATCATTTTTTAAAGTAAAATGTATGTCTTTCGCGCATGCAAACATCCATTAAATCCAAACATCAGGTTGGCTGATAATATCTAACCCATGACATTTACCTCTTTGCAAAATCTTCAAATTAATACACTAGTAAAACGGAGTAAGGGTTAAGGTAACCCTAATCCCCCTGACTCCTTGGCCGTATTGTAACCAGGGATTCATGAATAAAATATTGATTTAAAAAAAACACCAAAAAAAACCTGAGTAAACAGTAAAACTGTTTTTATTATGTCCGACAACAAATTTCAGATCCTGTTTAAACTATACACCTGGAAAAAAATATTTCAACACCGGAATGAATCTTTAATTCTGCTCATGTCTAGTATCCCTTAAAAACGAATGAGGGTTTTACAGGTACGTTGAGAAATCTACTTACAAATGTGTCACCAAATCGCAACATCTTACTGCACTTGCACGTTATAATGCACGTGCAGTTATCATACCCGATTGGTTATAAAAAGGCAGTTTGAGAACTGCCAGTAATGAGCAGCGGTCTGTGGAAAGACAAACTTTTATCATCCAAATCTGTGTTCCACAGGAGATATCGCTTGTGGAAGATCAAGCGATATCTCCTAGGAGATATCGCTTTGACAGTAGATTTTGAACAATGCCCTGTAATCAGAAAAAACATGACATCACAAACGTTTTACATCATCAGTAACGACGTCACAATGCTATGACGTCATAAACACAACAACGTCACAATACTATGACGTCATTAACACGATGACGTCACAATGCCATGACATCACAGCTTTAGGAGTTTGAGGGCTATGCAGTGTTCAAAGATGTACATTTTTCATGCTAATGTGATGAAAAATGATTTTGGATGATAAGTAGAATCTCACCCTCGTGTCTTCTGATATCAAATATATCAACACTCGTTGATAAAAGTAAAATATCCTCGGCAAGCCTCGGATATTTGTTACTTTTATCAACTTGTGTTGATATATTTGATATCAGAAGACACTTGGGTGTGATTCTCTATATAAAACACATCACTTGACAATATGGGTCCTCCGCAGATTTCTAGAGCAAGAAGATTGTTGGAATGAGAAATGCCGATTGTCTCTACGACAAACGTGAACTCATCATCATTCGACTGTCATGCAAGTACATCAACATGAAAAAAAAAAATCTGATTGTAAGAGCCAATACATTTTGCGAAGTGTCTGCTTGTAATGAAGTGGAGTGTACGCTTGTAAGATTTCTAAATTATTTAAATTAACTCCATTTCACTATTTTCAGTAGGAAAATGAACCCATATGGATGTGGATGCTGTAGTTTTACTGCAAGAGGGATGAAAGCAAAATTATTCCTCATATACCGCTTGGCATTGATCTACCAGAATAACACTGGTTGTCGCCCTAGATGATATAGCATATATAGTTTAAAGTTACATTTGACTGAATTATTCAATATTAAATAGAACTGAAGTGTTTGCGATCCTTGTATTGTCATACATTGACCACAGAATAAGATTTTCTGTGGATTTGAATTACTTGAATACATGTATTGATCAAGACAAACTGGATAACCCATGGAAGTGAAATGGCTGTCTGTATTGAGTCAAAGGTCATTTGCATTAAAACTAACATTCGGTAATCCTGTCCCTTGATCTTTGCGTTTGAAGCAATTGAAGCTTATTTCTATAACGAAAACAGAACAAAGCTAAAGATTTCCAAATGTATTTATTTATAACAAAATAACAAAACTCGTGCAGAACAACATCAATTGTAATTGAAAAAAATCAGAAATACAAAAATAAGACACCCGTCTAAATGAAAAGAAATTAAATATATTTAAAGGAAAAAATAAACGGGTCCCTGTCTTTCAATTGGACTGGAATTTTGTTTCGTTCTTGAGGCATCTATTTACAGGATGTTTCCTTAGCGAGGAGCGCCACTTAAATCTCATCCCACATTCACAAGGGTACTTTAATACAGAAGAAGTGTGAAGAACATCCACGTGCTCACGAAGATTCTTCTTGTTCTTCAATACTTGTTCGCAATGTGGACATATGTACACTGGGTGATCCTTGTTAGCAATGTGGACATCTGTACACTGGGTGATCCTTGTTAGCAATGTGGACATCTGTACACTGGGTGATCCTTGTTAGCAATGTGGACATCTGTACACTGGGTGATCCTTGTTAGCAATGTGGACATCTGTACACTGGGTGATCCTTGTTAGCAATGGGTGGACAGTGCTTCATGTGGGCTTTAAAGGGGCAGTAGCACGTTTTTAGGGGGGATATAAGGTGATATCAGGAAAATGAAAATTAATGGTTCCAATTGAAAGACAATGCATTTAAACTAAATGAAGCAGTAATATTTCAAATATATAACGTAAAGTTTAGCTATGCGATAACTTTTTCTTACACAAAATGAATTAAAGGTGTTCACACAAAAATGGCCGCCAATGGATTTTATGTAAATCGACATACTTTGTCCTCTGACTATGAATGATTGGCTTGTTAAATGAAATTTTTGACACTGTCAAAATAATTCATTTAGCATTAACTTACTTATATCAGTGAAAATTTTAAAATATAAAATTATCAAAAAACGTGCTACTGCCCCTTTAAGGCTATCTTCGTGTGAGTAGCACTTTTTGCAACTGGAACACAAAAACGGTTTTACGTTGTTGTGCGTATACAAAGCCATGGCATGTGCTTCTGCTAATGAAAGACTTGTGACAGATTTGGAAACTAAAGCATCTTCATGCTTCAGTCTAACCATCTTCCTACACAGAGCCTAAAAGGCCAGTTTCCAAACTGTCATTTTATGCCTTGCTGCATAACCTTGAATTTTCTGTGCTTGCTCTCTAGTCTGTAGGGGCACTATAGCAGCACAGAAAAGTAAAGTCTCTGCAGCAAGGCATAAAATGACAGTTTGAAAACTGGCCTTTTAGGCTCTGCGTAGGAAGATGCAGTCTAACATGAGTTTGCAGGTTGGTAACACAACTGTAGCCTTGTCACACCTTGCACAGATGATGGGTTCCTTAACAGTTTGTTTAGATGTTTTCCTAGGCGTTGATGTTGTTGGCCGTGAAATTGTGGTGCCCATGGCTCCATCAAGGGTTACACCACTGACTTCAAAAGAATCCATCTGAAGTCAAATGATGCAATAATTAAGGAGTAACAATAAAACTATGCTTTGTTTTCGGTTGCAAGATTTATTTTACAGGTCTTACAATCGTTCACCAAATCAATCGAGGTACTTGATTACAAGCGTACCGGTTGTACTTTACAAGCTTACACCAACAACACGTGCGACAGGGATAGTACTGATGAAAATTGGTTAATTTCTCGTAGCCAACACGATGAAAGTAACTAAAACTTTGACAATATATATATAAATGATTTAAGTACCCATAAATTTATATTTGATCGTAGTATATTTTCGGTTTTCTTTGACAAAATAGAACATGAATACAGAATTGTCGGAAGAAATCTATTTATATCGTTTGTTTTTGCACACGGCTAACTTATTTATGGCACTACAAAGCTCATGTTTTGCTTTCAGTTGACTAAACATATATTATTCTACAGTATAGAGCAGTTATTTCCAACTCTTTACATTTCGTGAGATAATTGCGAAAACGCTACACTGAAAACGTAAACAAAACTCACCTCTTCCATTGACAAGCGTACACTTCCGCTCTTACAAGCAGAATTAGGCGTACACGTTCACACGGGGTGCATTTGCGACTAGCAAACAGTTGGAACGAGAGTGGCTACCCAATAGGTGCATCTATGACAGGACCGTCCATAATCAACTAAAAAGGGCAGGGTCTCACGCCAAACGACCTGTTAAGCGTCCCCTGCTCACAGATCCTCATAAAGCTGCTCGTACAGCGTGGTGTAGAACTGGAATCTGGTTTCCTGGAGGAAGATCCACTGGTCTAATGAGAGCCGTTTTCTCCTCTTCACGACAGACGGCAGAGTGAGGGTTTGGGGAGAAAGGGGAACAGCCTATGCCCATAGGAACATCATGGAACAGGTTCCATTCGGTGGCGGATCTTTGGTGGTATGGGGAGGCTTTTCCTTCAATTGTAAGCTTCCTTTGATAACTGTCAGGTGTAATCTCAAAGGACAAACTACCAGCGAGACATCCTCAAACCTGCTCTGGTTCCTCATTTCGACAACCACCCCCTCTGTAAAAGCAGTAGGTTATGGATGAGAGTTCTGGGAAGCTTAGTTGAAAAAAGTTATAGCCAGTATAGCCGGCGGCGGTAGAACTGCACAAAAACTGATAGTAGAAAAAGGAAATAGACAAAATATATAGAAAAGGGCAGAGAGAATTGAATTTGGTTGCAGGAAAGCTTGAAACCTCCTGCAGATAGAATAAGAAAATTCATGACAATATTGATATAAATGGTGAAATATCTAAAAGACTGAGGGGTCAAATGTTCAAAAACAAGAAGTCATGCCACATCGACATTTCCAAACAAATCTTAAACGAGGTTTTAGCGTTCTGAGCCTAATGCTCCTGGAGAAAAAGACGAAACTAGGTTTTAAGAGCGTGGCCCCTTTTCTTAGAAGGGACCGCAGGGACACAAAAGCAATAGATTATAATCCTCACTAGTCAGGGAGCCTGTACAAACAGTTTTAGTTGTCTAGCTCTTTTTTTCTGGAGAAGATTATGGAAATATGATTTAAAGGGTTATCAGAAGCCACAGGCGAAAAGGTTATAAACTAGATTAGCGTTTGCGGGATACCGCAAAAGCAGAGCAGCCCCGGAACTTTGGGTTTCGCCTTACCCTGTTCCGCCTTTTACAGGCCTCACCAAATTGGGAATTTTCTCGTGACCTTGACCTTTGACACTCAAGGTCACACAATCAATGAACACATTTCATTGAGTATAACATTATTGTAATGAAATAAAGTGTTAAAAATACAATTAATCCATTTTCTCCATATATGTTGACCTTGCTGTGACCTTGACCTTCGACAGTTAGTACCCAAAACTTTTTGAAAATGTTGAACTTCTCAAGAGATAATATATACAAAATCTAAACTTCATAGCACAAAAACTTTTCAAGTTATTGTGTTTAGAAGGAATTGCAATAACTCATATCTCATGACCTTGACCTTTGACCTTCAAGGTCACACAATAATTGAACACTTTGTATTGAGTATAACAATCATGTATTGATTAAAAGTGATCATAGTTAAAATTAAGCATTTTCGCGAAACCATGCTTAAGTCATGACCTTGCTGTGACCTTGACCTTTGACAGATTGTAGCCGAAACCTTTTCAAAATTTTTTACTTTTCCAAGGATGATATATACCAAGTTAGAGCTTCATAGCACAAAAACTTTTCAAGTTACCGTGTTTACAAAGAATTTTGTGGTGATTTTATAACTCGTGACCTTGACCTTTGAACTTGAAAGTGAACATGTCATAATGATTCCCTGGAAGTATTAACATTTAGACATGTTCATGAGTTCGGAAAAGCTAAATGGGATAAAGTTATACCCCAATTTAGTGCATTTTGTAATAACTCATATCTCATGACCTTGACCTTTGACCTTCAAGGTCACACAATCATTGAACACTTTTTTTTGAGTATAACAATCATGTATTGATTAAAAGTGTTCATAGTTAAAATAAAGCATTTTCGCTAAAACATGCTTACGTCATGACCTTGCTGTGACCTTGACCTTTGACGGATTGTAGCCAAAACCTTTTCAAATTTTTTTACTTTTCCAAGGATGATATATACCAAGTTAGAGCTTCATAGCACAAAAACTTTTCAAGTTATCGCGTTTACAAGGAATTCTTAGTGTGAATACATAGCTCGTGACCTTGACCTTTGACCTTGAACGTGAACATGTCAAAATCGTTCCCCCGAGGTATGAGAAGTAAGGTATGAATAAGAGTTCTGGAAAGCTTAGGGGAAAAAAGTTATAGCTAGTAGTACGAGTGCGGCGGCGGCGGCGGCGGCGGCGGCGGCGGCGGCGATGGAAACTTCACAAAAACTGATAGCAGCCCCGTCCTTAGACGGGGCTTCTTATTATCACCCTCACTAGTCAAGGAGTCTGTACATAAAATTTCATCTTTCTAGGCCTTATGCTTCTGTAGAAGAAGATGAAAATGTACAAATGAACGGACGGATCCTTGGTTTAGCGCTTATAACTATTGTTTTTTTAACATATTGATGTGTGAAAGAAAATATACTGAAAAGAGTTCGTCCACATCTATAAAAGTGTTTATCGCCATTTCCATATAAAGGGAACAGTCATGATAATCTCAATAAAATATACTAATAAGAGCATTTATATAGCGCTTTTACAGGCTGGATAGTCAAGAAAGTTCGGTGTGAATTTAGCAGAATCGCTGGTCTAAAAAAAAGGTCTTTAAGAGACATTTGCAAGTCTGAAAGTCAGCACAGGTGCAAATGTTAGTCTTACACTCAGAATGTACTTAATATTATTTTGACCTAACAAAACCTAAAAAAAAGCAAATCTAGAACTTCAGTGAACTACTCTAAAATTTCCAATTCTCCGAGGCTCTTTTCTTAACTTTAATAAAATAGTTGTTTTTGAGAATTATTATTTTTCAGAGACTGAATATAAGTCTAGTGCGAATGTTTGAAGAAGAGCATTCCATTCTTTTGCAGCAGCAAAGGAACATGAGCGGTGTCCATATTTCAATACAAGATAACATAGTGGTCAAATTCCCCGCCAAATTGGTTTTCACTATAGCTCCAAACAGTCTCCTAAGTCAGAGTTCAAAATCACGGAACATTGACCATAAAATAATTGCATGTTTCTTTTCGAACTCCATCAAGACACATTTGCTTGTCGTATTTTAGCCCTTTTCTCATGCTCGAATTTACATATCAGAGTAAATATACACATGTAAATATACATACATGTGTAATAGTAAAAATTCTTTCTGTTCCACTGCTACTTAGCAAAAAGTTGTATTACATTTACATCCATGTTATACAAACTACTAACGAAAAGCTAACAATAATTGTTTCTGGAACCAGATTTCGTGGTATTATGATGTTTTTAGCTACAAGAGGAGGAGGATTGTTCCTGTTGTAAAAGCACAGATCGTGTCCTAGAGCTGGTTCTAGATAAAGAGTACGGGCGAACGAGAGGACACTAGTTTGGTGGTGTGTCCTTGTAAAAGAAACGTTTTATAACGATCAGTGGATGGCAAACCTAGAATCAACGATCGAATCGGAATTGATTTGAATTGAAGATGGTAAAAGCATTTTATTTCGTGTCAACACCTGCAGAATACGGTTGGTATCTCTCTATCACACACCAACACATACGTTCTTGATTGTTGTCGTGGATGTTTGCATCACGATTATTGACACACTATTGAGAAATTATGTAAAATTCCGAAAGAAGAAGCTAATAGAAAATTTGAGTGATTGTCATGACTTAAAGGGATTTTCCCAAATGAGCCCATTGAATTTGTGCTTTTATTGACAGAAAGGTCTGGCGTGTTCAGGTCTTTTGAATTCCAAACTGTTCTACAGTGTTGAAACGAGGAGAAGGAATTCTGGAGGCTCTTGAGGAGAAAGAGGAAAATATCTAGGTGGCTGTGATGCATTGACCTTGAAGAGTGACATGGCTACCTGAATTGAATGACTATTGTAAAGAAAGAAATGCCAATGCCAATGGTAGATATAGAAAAATATAGATTTCAATTTATAATTCGAATTGTCATCTTCGTTGTTTGATTATATGTCCACCTATAATCTGAAACGATACTGGTTCTTTTTCAATCAAAATCAAACTCAAGGATGTTACACTTTTAGGTTGATTGTTTTCATGATAATTATGTTTCCTTAGATACACGTACTTAATACCCAACTGACAAGAGCATCCTAAGGGTGTAGCCGGCACAAAACAACGTATATACAAGTAAGTAATCCCAACAACATATCAACATTTTCAGATATTGTGATTTTAACCATTTTATTCAACAAAATTCACTAAAGAATCATTTGTTTTTATAGATAAGATGTTTTTTGCATACATGAGCAAAACAAATTCGATTCTAATGACACTAGTTACAATGTGTAAAAATACGTAAATGTAAATTTACATTTACATGACCTACCGAGTAGGCCTACAATAATGCTCATGTATGTAATTGCGTTCTCATGACACTTTAACATACCCTACATTTACTAACACAAGCAAATTTACTCATATACGTAATTTTTCTCATTTACAATTTGTAAATATGCATACATGTGTAATGGTAAATGTGTTTTCTGTTCACATGTCATTAAGCAGTATGTTGTATTTTTCAATTACACACGTCCATGTTATACAAATTATATAGGAAACGGTAAAAAACACTGCTCCTAATGCCGGAGTTTGTGATATTAAAACTTTTAGCTCCAATATGAGGAGGGATATTACTGTTTTGCATGTACAGACCTTGACCTTGACCTTGTCCTGGGTCAAGTTCTAGACTTGAGTACGTTGAAAAGGGTTGGATGTCACCAGGAACATAACAGCGTAGATAAAACATGCATTGATCACAAAGTAAATGTAAGTATAAGTTTTCAAAATTTTGGTTTCAGACATTATGATTTAACCATTTTTAATGTATGAAAATCACTATTATGCTTTTGCATATAGAGGGGGAAATAAATTCGATTCTCATGACAGTATTTACATCAAAATGGAGTTAAACTATTTTATCAAAAACATAATTGTAAAAATGAAAAGACTCTTACCTTTTTTAACTTTGGCGAATGCATAAAACAATGGATCAAAGTTTTCTATAATGGAATTCAGTCAAGTGATCTGATAAATGGATTTGTGACACAAGGGTTTAACATCTCTAGGGGGTGTCGCCAAGGTGACCCTCTCTCGCCGTACTTATTTATTCTATGTGTAGAAATATTGGCAATAGACATGACACCGATATAAAAGGAATCAAAGTAGGCAGCGTTGAATACCTCTTGAATCAGTTTGCTGATGGCACTACATGTACGTTAGTCGGATCAGACACAGTTTACAAGCAGGATTTCGCAAGATTTTCAGGATTAAAGGTTGATGTTGATAAGACGAGACTCATATTTTTTGTCTCCAAAAAGCGAAGCAGGATGAAATTATGCCATAATTGGAAATTAAACTGGGAACAGGGCGATTGTGAACTTCTAGGTATTACATTTAACCTTGATTTGGAAAATATGATAGACCTAAATTATAAAGACAAACTTAGACAATGTGAGATACTCATGCACATTTGGTCTTCTCGTAATGTTTCCCCACTTGGGAAAATCACCGTGTTAAAATCTCTTATTATCCTATTTTGTTCATTATCAGACCCAGACATTCGGATAATTGAACAATTTGAACGAAATGTTTTAAATTCATTTTGAACAATTAAACCAGATAAAATCAAAAGAAATCAAATTACATGCCAAGTAAATATTTTAAAAGTTTAAAGGCTCCGAAATTAAAACAATGCGTTTGTGGGATCTTATTTCTGCCCACAAAGATTCGCACTGTGAACCCAACAACCTAGCAACCGAATGTATTTGGTATAACGACAGTGTTACTATTGGTAATTTACTCATATACGTAAAACTGTGCATGAGAAAAGGGCCTTATTATATTATTTTAATGCTTTGTTCGCATGCACAACTTTTACACATGTATGCAATATTAGTCATATGTAAATTTACACATACATGTAGAAGTTGCTATGCGTTGACATGACTTTTTAATGGGTGTGTGTAAGGACACGAGAAATCGAAAATCATCAATATGTCATATATTCATGTAGATAACAATACCCCTCCCCTACAAGACTCGAGTATTTTGAAGGGGAGTGGGAGTATTTTGAAGGGGAGTGGGAGTATTTTGAAGGGGAGTGGGAGTATTTTGAAGGGCAGTGGGTATTGTTTATCTATTGTATATGTTTGAATATTTATTATTTTCAATAATCTGTGTGTAAGGACTCGATTTTGGAAAGGTAATAATGATTCTTTTAATGTTGTTATTTCAATCTGTCACAGTGGAAGATCTGTTGGCACACCGCCGCCGCTAGCTTAGCGATATTCTACTGGAAATCAGTTTGGAACTAGAATTCGGTCTCCATGATTGAAATAGGAAATATGGAAAATGCACAGAAATCCTGTTTAGAATTAAGTCGAAATATTGATGACATTGGCATCTTCGAGAAACACAAAACTCCCAAACGCAGAAGGATTATAGCAACAATGCTCGTGGTTTACTGCACCAGAAGACACTTTACCCTAATACTATAATAGAATGTCCAAAATAAAATTCTGTTTGATGTGTTTTGTATTTATTCTATATTTCATCCCAATGGGTTTCAATATATTGCGTGAAGTCAAAATAAGTCAAACTTTAATGAGTATCTGTAATAATAAGGTGAAAGTGAGATTTTATCTATTTCAAATAAATGATTATTTCAGAATGTTTCAGCAATACAATCATGTAGTTACACAACGAAAGCGTTTTGTCATCTTAAAGATGTTTGGTCATACAAATTCCCAATTAAGATTTACTAGTAGATTTTAGACTTGAATGTAATTTAAGACCGATATATATCTAACGATCCTGCTTACGATATTTTGACAAATAAGTAAGACAAGGAATATTACTTACGAAAAATATTATTAGTTGACAAAAAAAAGTGGTGTTTAGAACAAAAATAGAGACATTCGCTCTGTAGCTCATCAAGCTTCATATCAATTTTTCTTCAGGGTGTGGAAAATATGGTTTCCCCCTTAGCAAGGGCCAAAGGATCACCAAATTTACAATTAAGAATACTCCTTATCCATCTTTTTAGGAGTCTGCAGACAAAGTTTCGACTTTCTAGGCCTTATGCTTTTGGAGAAGATGACAATAGGTTTTAATGGTGTGGCCCTGTGGCCCTTATTTGGGGCGACAGGGTCACCAAAGCGTTATAATCCTTACTAGTCAAGTAGTATGCATACACGGTTTCAACTTTCTAGGCCTTATGCGTCTGGAGAAGAAGTCGAAAGTGTACAAAGGAAACAGACGGACGGATGGACGGACGCCGGACACCACGCCATGCCATAATCCCATCGAGCCATTAAGGCCAGAAGAGCTTAAATGTCTAGTTATTAATACAAAGTCAATGATTCTGAATTATCCAACGATTTGCTGTGGCCTTTGTACCGGTTACTCCATTACTACTTGTTTTGGGTGGTCACTGTCTTGATGTTGGCTTTCCTTGCAAACCTAACTTCTCAATGGTTGTACATTCTAAGATGTACATGGCCCTAGTTGTACCCTTTTATTATCCCAAGTAGAAAGTAGCAACATTTGTATATTTATGTAACAAAACGTTCTTAGTCTTTTAATCATTGTTTTATTTAGCCTACGCTTATATTTGTCTGATTGTGTTATCATTTATTCACCCGTCATTCATTAAATATGGGCTTTCTCGACAGGGCATTGTGCATGAATATATTACTCAGTGCTTAAAGATTTTAGAGAACAGACACGGTTGGTCTACATAAACAGTTATTTTTAATGAATATCTAGGCAAAATTACCGTAATCAAAACCAAAGAAAGAAAGAAAACCGAAATGAATTTGCTAAAATAAAGCCATTTGCTCCTTAGTTCATCAGGCTAAATATGAAAATTTTCTTTAGGGTGTGGCTGATGTAATTCCCCCTTAGTAGTAATTGAATTCAGATACTGCTAATCACTTCAGAAATAGAAATTGCTCAAACATTTAAAGAAACTTTTTAAATAGAGCCATTAGTTATGTAGGCTTCATATTAAATTTTGCTTTTATTTGGGAATCCCCATTACCTATCTCATGACATTTCAGCAATTTAGGCCTTGTGCTCATGGAGACGATTATGAACATAAGTTTTAAAGAGGTTACGCAATGTATTTTTCTAAGAATGATAGATCATTATCTCCAGTACCATTATCTATGGGAATGCAATGAACATATGATAGTGAGACACAATATACACATAATATTAGACTTTTAATCAGCATTTATACCCGATTTTGAGAATGCGTCGGGCCTGTCGCCATTTGCGTATCTTCCATAATGACAGACAGACAGAATTCAAACCAAAACTATTACTACAACCAATACTACATGTTTATACAATAGTATACTTGGCTTGGATAAACCGTTATTGAGCCGTCAGATATCTAAGCTTTCGGAATATAAAACATTTGAGTGAATATTTCTACACTGACTTCCAAAAGAAACTTTGCACCATTTTATAATGATTCTGATTGAAGAATGAAAAACGATAGAAATTTAAAACAAAGTACCTCTTATTAATCAATCATTTGTTTAAACAACCAGCGAATCCAAATTAAAGGTGGGAAACCCAGTTTTGCACTTATTTGATCTGAAGTGAGCAGGGGTCAAAATTTTGGATGTTTTCGCAATAATTTCGTTAAATTATTTAAATGTGCTACTTTAGTACCAGGTTTGAGCAGCCCGAGAGTTATAACTTCCAAATCTGCCATGAGTAACGAAAAAGGTCAAACGTTAAATAACGTCTTCTGTCGGCAGGTTCAACTTCACATTTCGTCTGCATCGAAGCTTTTCCATTAATGAGAATGTGTGGACACAAGTCTTACTTGTTATATTGACACATCTTTGAGTCGTACAAATGGTAACCAGCCTCAACAATCGCAATTAAATATTGTTATTGCATGCCAATTCTGACGTTATGACTTCGAATGAAATTGCCATGTGTCGATGTTTAGTGACCAATAGCTATCAACTTAGCAGTCGATGAGCTCTGATTAGATCTGTCCAAGTTCATAAAGTGCACGGGAACATAACATCATGCCGACCTTTGCTATCCCTGACGTCAATAAGAGACAACGTTGGCGGTGGTCTAACGTCACAGATATCGGCTCTCATGCAGTGAAAAAACAACTGGTTTTTTTTGTGTTTCAGGGTTGTCAGCAATCCTCACAACCTCTCTGTATGGCCGGATCAAGTTACCCTTAGAAATGAAGGAACACAATCTAAATAAATTTAGTTCAACAGGTTTTATATTTGGTCATAATGTTGATCTAAGAGTGGCCCGTAAGGCGGGTCATCCCGCTGACCTCTGAAATCAGCCGCTCGGCCAATCAGAAAAGTTGCCCTAGCTCGCTGGAAGTTAAAAAAACTCAGCAGCACATCTTTTGAAATGGATGATGTTCGGAGCTCTGTCCATTCGGAGCGGAGCAGAGCGACCATTTCGATGAACAATCCGATTGCTTGGATGTATTAATAGATTATATTTTTTCATCTTAAAATGATTAGCGTATTTGCTAGTTGTCAATGACAAATGATGATTGCAGATCACACAGATACTAACGTGGCGAATACATGGAATAATAATCACCAAGTTAGAGCATGATAAATGTCAATATTTACGAAAATCTTCATGCAAGGGGAGGTAACTCCTTTTTGTCAAACTCGTATGTACTAATTTATTTCGTTTCCATCCAAATAATTTTAAAAATAGTGATTTTTTGTCAATCATTAATTTAAAAATGTTTCATACAACCAAAATAAAGCCAACCTACTGATATTTTTATTATCAGTATCAAAAACAAGATCTATTATTCACAATGCACACTGTTATTGAGAACAGGCCATAAGCTATCATATGTTTCTTCCGTTCACACATTGAATGAGCGACTATGAACTGTTTGTGACGTCGAATTTGATTGATCAAATCGCAAATTCATTATTTGCATACGAAAGGTCACCGGGACGACCTCTCACACTGGTCAATCTTAGATCAACAGTATGACAAAACAAAAAATCTGTTGATCTAAATTGATTTAGATTGGAAGGAACACTACCGATTCTTTAAAAAAGGGCTGTTTTTGATCAATTTTGTCAATTTTCAGAGGGGATTCGCGATATCTTTGCTATACAGTTTACTGGTTTTAAGGTGTTTTGTTCACTATTGGAGTAACAAGCATTCATTAAGGACAATTATTAATCTTTTTCGTCACGTGGCTAAGTTCCAGCGGAAACGTCACGTGATTATGACATTTTTGCCATTTCTTCAAAAACGCATGAATATTGCTCAATTAAAAGTTTTAAACTTGAAAGTATGGGTTTCAACTATGTCATTGCCAACTTAAACGAAAATATAAATATGAGATGGTTTCAAAATTTCAATTTTAAAATTGCAAAGTTTCTTTTGGAATTCAGTGTATGTTAAATGAACGATTAAAAGGGTGTCATTACATGTTGAAAAATGATCATTGGGTGAAACTACTACCCTTCTGCTACCCCATAGAAGGTAGACACGCTTCAGTGACCACAGATTCTGTTTGCCGGGGCTAATTAGGCAGTGTATTTTTAAAGCCGTATTTAGGCATGTTATCAGATTTCGAAAATTCAAAGTTGAATCTAATTCAATTTGCAAGCCCCTTTTTATGAATCCCGAAAGTTTCAGTCCACCTCTAAACTTTAGCGAACAAATTCAATTCTTGTATCATACACATATGCTCGCTTTAGACAAGCCATTGCCGACAATAGTGCCCATAAGTGTTCTTTGAGCATTCTTTTTTAATTTTAAATCTTTAAAAAAAATTGATTTTGAAGGTTAGTTTTTTTTAAACGGGCGACTTCATCAATAAATCAGTTGCTACAAAAGAGTAGGTACTGGTACATGAAATTAAACCTTTCTGGGCTTATGCTTCTTGAGAAGACAACGAAAATAGGCTTTTAAGGGCCAAGCTACCAATCATTGTGCACGATGTCTACAGGATATCATTATCTATAAATACAAAGACATACTCTCTGGGACGTAGCTCAGTGGTAGAGTGTCAGCTCGTCACCCGGAAGACCGGGGTTCGATTCCCGGTCGCGTCATACCAAAAACCGATAAAAGGTGGGAGTTGTTGCTGTCTTGCTTGACACTCAGCATTGTAAAGGCAGAACAACGCATTAACTGGCGCTGCACAGTGGCTGCCGGGTGCCATGGGCACAAAACAAATTCCTGATGTACTTGCACTTAGGAAAATAAAGTGTTATTATTATTATTATAGAGAAGTAAGAAACTATAACATATAATATATGTATCGGTATGATGTATATGTATAAACAAACGTAACCCCTAACATTGTTTACACAAACAATATCATGATAAAACCCTCCCTATAATGGCTCTTTCAAATCTTCAGCTAATTAAATTAAATACAAAAAATATTGTTCTTTCTGTTTATTTACAGAAAATGTACAAAACAAAATATTCATTCAAAAAATTAAAATGGTGATAAATGGTCACAATAACATACACTGGACATCAGACAGTTCATGCTCTGCAGCATATATGCTTACAAAATATATCAAGTTTTCAGAACAAGTCATGATAACAAACAAATGGCAAAGTTCATGAAGGAATATAGATGAGATATGAAGTATTGATAACAAAATATCACATCTAACAATGTAATACACTGATCATCCTTGGCACATTTGCATACATTTTTTAAAACTAGGTCAACAGTGATAAGTGTATCTGATACTATACACAGGTTTGTCCAGGCTCCAAGGTGAAAATGCAGAGTGCCTGGTACAATACTCAGTCACTGTTCAGAGGTGGATCCAGAAATTGTGAAAGGAAGAGGTTTGATTGAAAAAGAGGAGGTTTGATTGAAAAAGAGGAGGTTTGATTAAAAAAGAGGACCATTACTCGGTAATCGAAAATGAACAGTCTTGATTGAAAAAGAGGAGGTTTGATTAAAAAAGAGGTTTTATTGATAAAGAGGAGGTTTTATTCAAAAAGAGGAGTATTACTAAGTAATTGAAAATGAGGTTTGATTGAAAAACAGGAGGTTTGATGCAAAAAGAGAGGTATTACTAAGTAATTGAAAATGAGTTTTGATTGAAAAAGGGAAGGTTTGTTTGAAAAAAACAGATTGATTGAAAAAGAGGGGGTTTGATTGAAAAAGAGGGGGTGATCTTCAGATTTTTTATTTCAACCAACTCAGTGAGTTATTGTTTTATGCCGCTTGGGCAATATTTCAGCCATTAGCTGCGTTCAACCAACTGACCCCCTTTCCTCTGTACAGCCAATGATGTTTCATCAATAGAGTGAGTATCTGGTACAATACATCTTGAGATTCAGTCTCATATTGGCAACAATGTAGATTGTGTTGAGCTTCAATAGCAATAAGTCTGACATCACTGTAAGCCTATAAGCTTGTCTACAGGAGGATATTTCCAGTCATCATCTCCGAGAGTCTTGACAAGTTGGCGTAACTGCTTCACCCTCTGGTCATGCAGGTCTGGACAACACAAAGAGGAGTACCGTTATATAGACTTATCACAAAAAATTAAGCAACATGACAAATTTTGATCATGTGCATCTTATCCAAATTGCATGTTTCTCAGGATAATTGTGTTCAAGCAATGTGATTAATCATCTGATAAAAATCTTTAAATAATCTTTTAATAAAAAACATTAAAAATTAAATATATGAAAAAATATCCTTGTTGGTTACTGTTTTTGTGAGGAGCAGAGATGAATCAAAACAATGTCTTGTTTAATTACATTTTTATGAATAGAAAAAGTAGTCTTGTATTGAAAGGGCAAAAGAGAGAAAGATATGGATGTTATTCACAAATTTTCTAAAAAAAATAAATCGGACTGAAAACAATATTCTAGCTAACATTGTAACGTCATGCTTTAAGTAAGGATGTGGGGTTTTATCAATTTATAGTTATAATGCAATACAGGAACAACATTTTCTGAAAATATCCAATATATGTATATCAAACGTTTTAAAATGAGCAAAATCAATCTAAAATTGGAACAAAAAACACAACCAAATTAACTACCTGTATCATTTTGCGTAAAACTCTCAATACTGGTAAGTGTCAAATTGTGTTGTGAAAATATTTCGAATATGTATTTAAACAGGGTATACACAGTGATTGAAAAAGAGCTAAAAGCTGTCTAGAAATGCTTTTAACACAACAACAAGTATTTGTCACAAAGGTGACAAGATCCCCCGCCGCAAATTGATGTTAACAACAAGAAGCGGGACGGATGTACGGACGGACATACAGAGCTGAATACTATGTCCCCCGTGAAAACTCAAGGTTAATGGGTTCATGAGATATGGCCCTAACAACATTTTCAAAACTGGTCAAAGTCTTGCTGTGACCTTGAAAATGAGGTCAAGGTCACCAAAAGCTTTTCAGGTCTGCGTATTCCTCAGATGAAGACTGGTACCAAGTTTGAAGATTCTAGGTTGAGCGGTTCATTAGATATCACGCTAACAACATTTTCAAAACTGGTCAAAGTCTCGCTGTGACCTTGAAAATGAGGTCAAGGTCACCAAAAGCTTTTCAGGTCTGCGTATTCCTCAGATGAAGACTGGTACCAAGTTTGAAGATTCTAGGTTGAGCGGTTCATTAGATATCACGCTAACAACATTTTCAAAACTGGTCAAAGTCTCGCTGTGACCTTGAAAATGAGGTCAAGGTCACCAAAAGCTTTTCAGGTCTGCGTATTCCTCAGATGAAGACTTGTACCAAGTTTGAAGATTCTAGGTTGAGCGGTTCATTAGATATCACGCTAACAACATTTTCAAAACTGGTCAAAGTCTCGCTGTGACCTTGAAAATGAGGTCAAGGTCACCAAAAGCTTTTCAGGTCTGCGTATTCCTCAGATGAAGACTGGTACCAAGTTTGAAGATTCTAGGTTGAGCGGTTCATTAGATATCACGCTAACAACATTTTCAAAACTGGTCAAAGTCTCGCTGTGACCTTGAAAATGAGGTCAAGGTCACCAAAAAAATTTCAAGTCTGCGTATTCCTAAGATGAAGACTGGTACCAAGTTTGAAGATTCTAGGTTGAGCGGTTCATTAGATATTGCGCTAACAACATTTTCAAAACTGGTCAAAGTCTCGCTGTGACCTTGAAAATGAGGTCAAGGTCACCAAAAGCTTTTCAGGTCTGCGTATTCCTCAGATGAAGACTGGTACCAAGTTTGAAGATTCTAGGTTGAGCGGTTCATTAGATATCGCGCTAACAACATTCTAAAAACTGGTCAAAGTCTCGCTGTGACCTTGAAAATGAGGTCAAGGTCACCAAAAGCTTCTCAGGTCTGCGTATTCCCCTGATGAAGACTGGTACAAAGTTTGAAGATTCTAGGTTGAGCCGTTCATTAGATATTACGCTAACAACATTTTCAAAACTGGTCAAAGTCTCGCTGTGACCTTGAAAATGAGGTCAAGGTCACCAAAAGCTTTTCAGGTCTGCGTATTCCTCAGATGAAGACTGGTACCAAGTTTGAAGATTCTAGGTGGAGTGGTTCATTAGATATCGCACTCACAACATTTTCAAAACTGGTCAAAGTCTCCCTGTGACCTTGAAAATGAGGTCAAGGTCACCAAAAGCTTTTCAGGTCTGCGTATTCCTCAGATGAAGATTGGTACCAAGTTTGAAGATTCTAGGTTGAGCGGTTCATTAGATATCACGCTAACAACATTTTCAAAACTGGTCAAAGTCTCGCTGTGACCTTGAAAATGAGGTCAAGGTCACCAAAAGCTTTTCAGGTCTGCGTATTCCTCAGATGAAGACTGGTACCAAGTTTGAAGATTCTAGGTTGAGCGGTTCATTAGATATCGCGCTAACAACATTCTAAAAACTGGTCAAAGTCTCGCTGTGACCTTGAAAATGAGGTCAAGGTCACCAAAAACTTTTCAAGTCTGCGTATTCCTAAGATGAAGACTGGTACCAAGTTTGAAGATTCTAGGTTAAGCGGTTCATTAGATATCGCGCTAACAACATTTTCAAAACTGGTCAAAGTCTCGCTGTGACCTTGAAAATGAGGTCAAGGTCACCAAAAGCTTTTCAGGTCTGCGTATTCCTCAGATGAAGACTGGTACCAAGTTTGAAGATTCTAGGTTGAGCCGTTCATTAAATATCACGCTAACAACATTTTCAAAACTGGTCAAAGTCGCGCTGTGACCTTGAAAATGAGGTCAAGGTCACCAAAAGCTTTTCAGGTCTGCGTATTCCCCTGATGAAGACTGGTACAAAGTTTGAAGATTCTAGGTTGAGCCGTTCATTAGATATTACGCTAACAACATTTTCAAAACTGGTCAAAGTCTCGCTGTGACCTTGAAAATGAGGTCAAGGTCACCAAAAGCTTTTCAGGTCTGCGTATTGCTCAGATGAAGACTGGTACCAAGTTTGAAGATTCTAGGTTGAGTGGTTCATTAGATATCGCGCTAACAAGAAGCGGGACGGACGGACGGACGGACGGACGGACGGACGTACGTACGTACGGAGCTGAATGATATATCCCCCGCTTCGCGCTAAACGCGCGGCGGGGGATAATAAAAACAAGAAGGTAATGAGTAGTTTTTGAAAAAGTTAATAGTTAAAACGCTCTTCTTTAATCATACTGGTCATATTGCATTATAAAGATTAAAAAACAAACAATATCTACCTTTCTGTAAGTTTGTGTGCATTGTTTCAATGTCATGGTCAATCTGCAGCTTGTTGAGCAAAACTTTAACATCTGAAAACAAAGATTGTAAATCATTTCTTATAAATTATTGTGTAAT
Organism: Steromphala cineraria; assembly: GCA_916613615.1. Lineage (NCBI taxonomy): Eukaryota > Metazoa > Mollusca > Gastropoda > Trochida > Trochidae > Steromphala > Steromphala cineraria. The sequence goes on from OU744721.1 coordinate 79,841,249, forward strand.
GAGAATCACAAGGATGTTAAGCAATGTAGAAAGAATTGATATAAGAAGTCACGTGTAGTTAAAGTTACAACTGATCTAAATGTTTACCGGTAGAATTGATGGTTCCAAGATTGGAGACTAGTTTGAATTGATATTCATCTGAATTACTGAATGAGAACATAATGCTTTTTTTCAAAATGTTTTGGTTTCAACATTTCAAATATGAATTCTACTCCTGGTTTGTAAGAGACATACTGTTTCTGAAGAGTCTTCTATATCAACTACCTGTTTTGAGGAGTACGAACAATTTTGAAATTGTAGATGGTAGTTTGTATGTGTTAGCTAAAACAAAGGTCATATATACAGAGGGACTGGTAACTTATAATCAGCTTATCATTATTTCTACTAAAGGGCCTAATTAAGCTATGTCTCGTCACGGTCAAATGCACACGGGACTGGGTACAGTCCTAGCAATTCACTTAATAGCATACGGCATGATAGTAACCAGTAATAATATTCTGACCCTTGCATTGTTCGACAATAGAGTTGAGTAACCTGACTGTAATCTTAACCTGGCAAATTTTAACTCCAGTTACAATCAATCGTACATCTGGTACAATTATATATTCAATTCAAACTTTTAACTTGCTTCTCTAAACCCAAAAATGTTTTAACTTTGACTGCATGTTATCGAAAGAATTTTTTATACTTTCATTGAAAAGCTTTTAGACTTTAACTAAAGCCTTCCGATCACATCCCGATGTAATAGTAGCAGCAAGATGACTGACCCGGCAAATTACTTCTCGAGTTACATTCGTTAGTACAAGTTGAAATTTATTTTTCCAACTATTTAACTTGCTTCTCTACACCATAAAATCATATAACTAACCCTTTATGTAATTAAAAAAGCTTTAAATGCTGTCATTTAAAGTTTTTAGGGTTAAACTACTGTCATCTGGTCTGAACTTTTAAGTATGAAAGAGTTTTTCAGAGGGTTACGGGTCAGTTCCCCCCAAAACCAGTTTGGCCCAAGGTCGGTTCGGTCCATTACCAGTTCAGAGTAAAACAGCTTGAGCTCTAAGAATGATAAATATACTAAGGGTCTGTTACATCAAATTAATCATTATCTGACTTTGATTTCTGACTTAACCTTATAGATTTCACATAGATTGACTCTGATTTTCTGCGCTGACACTAAATACTAATATAGCCCTGCAAGCCGCCTTGTGCTCTGGACCGTGACGAGAGGGAGATGCGCAGAGATAAATCCAAGATTCCGGTCCCTGTTATATGATGTCTCATGCTAAAATAACAAATATATATTCACATTAATATCCAATGTGGTGCAAAAAAAAAATCCAAAATATAAGTTTTTATTTAATAACATGTTTGGCAATTTTAACTTGTACACCAAAGAAGCGTGATATCGCCGTTCCAAGTGCCTTAGAAGTTGGGTATCATTTTCCGTTGATAAATATCTAACTGGACCTGAAGTAAAGTGCGTGAAAAGATGGTGAGACGATCCATGAACTGAAGTGAAGACTGTCTGAAGTCAGTGAAGTCTTGAAGATGAAGTCATTGAAGAGAAAACATTTTGGAAAAAATATCAGATTGCCGTCGTAAACATACCGCTTGTGTTATTTTTGGCGTTCTCTGGAACGCCAGGTGATTGAAACAAAGCTCTTTTCACAACATCATCAAATGGTCTTGACATAATCAGTGATAAAGTTGCTCTGGATATTTGTTGTCAATCTATTCAAAGGGAGAGAACTCGCTGACTTACTTGTAAAGTAATTTCTTAACGACAATTCAAAACTAAATCGTAAAAATAATAATAGTCAATATATTTATGAGTTTTCTCACTTTTTCCCTTGCAACATTCAAATTAATTAGTCTTGTTTTATTACATTTGATTATCTAAAGCTTGAAAAACAATCAATATTCTTTTGAAATACATTCCAGATGGGACATTTATACTATTAGTTGGATGATACTACAGAAAGGGGAGGTAACTCTAAACGCTTGATGCCGGATGACTGAAGAATGATTGGACTCAACTCTTGATAGATGAAATCGTTTATTGTTTGTTAATCGTTTAGGTCCGTAATTCAAATGAACCAGTGACAGGATTCATTCTTGATAATATAATAATTCTTGTAAAAACTAAATTCATCAACCATTTGAATAAGATCATCGAAATTTCTTTATTTTCCATGTTAATTTTGCACAGTGTCAGTTGTTGTGCAAATAAACATGTTAAATTTTTAAACAAAACGTGTGATTGTGAAATAGGAAATTATATGTTCTTTGTTTAACCTGTGTTGGAAAAAAAGCTTTTTGAATAAAACAAAACACTTATTTTTGGTTTCACCAAAAATTTATTAATTGAATTCAAAAGTTATGGAGATGGCAGCCACAACGAGCAGTAGAGTGGGAACATGGAGGCAACTTTTCCACTGGGGTCCAATTTTGGCGCTTTCTGTGATATTTACAATATCAGGTGTAGCATTGAACTGTACATTGATGTGGTGGCCGATCTACACAGTGGGTGGTTTCCTCAACATTGGTGTGTTCCTCACATGGATAATTCTAACCCTCTACAACTACCTCAACGCTGCGTGGAAGGGACCAGGATTTGTGCCTATAGACTGGGAGCCAGTAAGAAAAACCAATTCTTCTCCCTATGTTCTTCACCTTTATTTATGCCCCGCTACAAAGTCGCCGGTGGTACCATATAGCAGTCATTCCATCCATTCTTCTGTCCTTCCGTTCGGTCAATTATCTCAAATACCTTTAGGTCTAGGTCACAACTTTGTACATCTATCTAGTGTTTTGCTTGGTTATTGTTTGTTTGAAGGTAGAAGAATCAGCTTGCTAACATCACCACGGTCACTAAATGAATTCCATTAGGTCTCCCAGAGGTAATCTGCAACCTTAATTTACTTTTCTTCCTGTCGGTCATGTCTATTCTGTCTTCAAACAATAGCAATTATAGAGTGATGAAACTTATTTCAGTGTTTAAAATATAGTCCTTGACTGGCTACTTTCCAGGACTGGTTACTTTTTGGTCAGGACTGGCAACTTTTCAAAAAATTTCTTTATTTTTCACTAACAAATTGACCAATGAATTTTCAGGACAGTCTAGGTTTCCAATCTATTTTATACACTGTTATTTCAGTGAATATTTTCTGTCTTCCTTTTGTCACCTGTATTGACCTGAAAGTTACAAGGTAGATATTCAATGGTCACAAGAAGAAGTGACACTGAAGGAAGTTTGATTGTTGAACAATCTGGTCATTTTTAGAATGTACAAAGAAGGCAGAATGGTCATTAGATGGCAGTCAGCTGAGGGGGTCATTTAGGCATATTATAAGCTATTGGGATACTTTGTAATGATAAAAGTATTCTACATTCTACATTTTAAGGGTCACCAAGCCAAAAGATTAAGTGTCGGCAAATTTCCCCAAAGGACTCCCTCTTGGAACACTGAAAGACCATTATATATGTACCTGAAATAACTTAAAAGATGCGCATTAACATTTAAATGATTTAGACATTAAAAAAGAAACTGATATGAAGATACCATATTTATGCAATTACGATCTCAAATGAAAGGGTGTTTTTTCACATACTAGTATATCAGCATCTGTTACATAAACATATTGTGATTGGAACCTAGTTACTAGTACCTACACTGATTATATTAATCTGTTCTATGCATAATGCTTGTAGAGCTAAATAGTCACTTGCTTCTCTACTTTCAGAAAAGTAAAGGGGATACAGAGTTCCTGCAGTACTGTGATTCCTGTGAAGGTTACAAGGCTCCTCGATCTCACCACTGCAGAAAGTGTGATAGGTATGCACGTATCCTTTGGCTGGTACGGTCATCAGGGAAACTTTTAAATGTATATTTTCTTGTCTCATACAAATGAGTCAATGGCCACATGGACTTGTGGGTTGGATACATACATACCCGGTTTGTTGTAAGTTTACTTCTGACACATTTAACTGTTTTAGAAGTGTTGCAACTCAATAGTGTAATGATAAATTATGTACTTTGCAACTTGGCATCAAGGTTTTATGTTGAATAAAACAACTTCCTGAATTACTTCAGATTTCTTGCAAGGACATTAAAGACATACTAACACATTTTCTTAGGGGAAATATAGATTTCAAGTAAAGGGAAAATAAATGTTATCAGTATTTTTGTTTAAAAAATCCTTCTAATCAATAAAAGGAGATTTAAGCTGAATGGCCCAGTATTTTAAGGGTGTTTCCACTTGTGGTCAGTGAAGTTATCAATTTATAGATGTCACCTTTACGCTGCAAAGAAAAAATATTTTGCATTAAGCCATTAACCATTTAAGGCACATTTGGTCAAATATGGCATAAGAATTGTGTTCCAGTGCCTTTAGGATGTTAGAAATGAATTAGAAGTGTGACGATACAGACATGTCATGGTACAATTTATATCACAATATAAAAGAATGATATGATTCAATATTATACATCTCACAATACAGTGTTGTCAGGGTATCAAATGGAAATAAACACAAATACCATTAAACAATCTCGATTTTTAGGTTAAATAAGCAATTTTAGAGTCTAGGATATGTATCCAATACAGACATTGTATCATGATACGTATATCATCAGTTAAGGTATCACAATAACGTATATTGTCACCAGGGCTTCCACTGGTACTCATGTACTAGAGCTCGAGTCGGGTCCAGGAGGACTGGAGTCCATTTTTTGAGACTCGAGGACTTGAAAATTGTTTAACACTGTTAGTAATTTTAAGTTAGATCAGTTTGTTTGTCTGTATTGTGTAAAGAAAGTTGATCAACATTACAATTTTAAGTCAATGATGTCAAAATTCTTCTATATCCGACCATTTAAAAGTCAAATTATATGTTAAAATATCTAGGCCATACAAAAATTCAAGGTTCTAAAGGTAAAGCAAAGACCCAACAGCTATAAAAATCCTGAAACCCTTGGGTAAGAATAAAATGTCAGGTACTTGGGTCCGAGTCAAGTACTCGAGTCCAATTTTTTGACCCGTGAGAGCCCTACCGGTAATTGTCACCACTATTAGGGGTGACTATTGACCCCCAAGGGACTATTGCGATAGCAATAGTCTATTGCAGGGTACTATTGCAATAGTTTATCAATACAGGAAATAAAAACAATTTTCAAGAAAAACAGTGTTTTATTGACTTTGTCACCGCTTTGTTTGTAACGATTTCAAAATCGGCTGCACTCGTGGAAGTCGTGGAAAGAGAACTTTTTCCAGTATTTTCCAAATGTAAAAATACGCGTTTGTGTGTTGATTTTACTTTTAACATTCAAGTTAAAAACTGATTTTTTCAAATTGTCGATACTATCGATAGTTTAGACGTGCTATCGATACTATTGATCGTTCTAAAAAAGACCATCGATAAAGTACTATCGGCAGAGCAATTATCGCGATAAGTCGATAGTTGGATCTATCGTTACACCCCTATATAAGATGAGTTGATGTCATGTTGCAGGTGTGTGATGAAGATGGACCATCACTGCCCCTGGATCAACACCTGCTGTGGTCACTTCAACCACGCAAACTTTGTCTGGTTTCTGTTTTTTGCACCCTGTGGCTGTCTTCATGCTGTGATCATTCTTGTGCCCTCCATCTATAGAGCCTTAAATTATGTGAGTTGAATTTGCTTGAATGTCTCAGTTCTCTGTGCTTTTATTTGAATTGGTATAGTAAAAGGAAGGTTGTAGCTCTGCTGGTACTATGTTTAACTAGGGGCTTATTGAAGCAACTGGTTAATGTTTAAACATTGACGGTATTGATGAGATTTTTCATGTTACAAGAAAATGGTTTGAATGCTTTGTAGTTTGTAACCCGAGCTTCAGCTTTCCCCCCTTTTAGCAATTTTCTTTATTTCTAAAAATCAAATAATCTTGCCAAAAGTGACTTTTGATATCAACATAAAGCTTCTTCTTTTTTTTTAAAACTACAAATCCAAGATTTATTGATGATATTTTTACTTTGCTTAACAAAATACATAGATGAGAATTTGTTAATTATCCAAAATCATTCTTCAACTGGTTTCAATACAAAATCAACTTTTTGATATTGATCGGATCTAAGAAAGCAATATATTTCAAATCATTACCTCTTAGTATTATTCTAAGTACTCTTCTACTGCCAATTCCATTATGTCTCCCAGAAACAAAAAAGTAATGCGCAATCTAGCACTCTTTGTAAAACATGCTGTTATCTTAAGAGACAAACTATTATCAGAATTGTAAATTATATTTTTATAATATATCTTTTGTACCATTTGTATATTGGCCGAAGGCCTAAAGTATAATAAACTACTTATGATAAAAACTTTATATGAGGCAAGCAGCAAGGTGACAGCATTATAACCCAGTATACCCTCAATATCCTCACTCTGAAGCTTCAACCAAGTCTCTACACCACATTCCACCATGTTAATCCACCCTGAAGCCACTGAATGGTTCGTTACCTATGAAAATGTCATGGAGAATTATTGGGTCGACCCTTCTTTGAGTAGAATGCATTAGGTGGACCTATTATAACCCTTTTGATCAGCATTTCAGCCTCAAGTTTTGCCATGTTAAGGTGAGATCCAATGACTCTAAGTTGAAGTTTTATCTACCATGGACTTTACCAGTGTTTAACATAGATGATTGATATCAAGCACCTGTTGTGTTCCAGTCGTGGTACTACTACTATGGGAAGGGGGAGTCACTGATCCATCTCTCGCTCTACGGCTTTATACTCACCATGTTCGGTGTGGGTCTCGCTATTGGAGTTATCATCGCTGTGGGCATGCTATTCTACATACAGGTAGGTCATATATCAGCCTTAGGTTGTAGGATAATGACTTTATTCCCCTCTTCTACACACAGGTAGGTCATATATCAGCCTGTAGGTTGTAGGATAATGAATTTATTCCGCTCTTCTACATACAGGTAGGTCAATTATCATTAGGTTGTAGGTTATGACTTTATTCCGCTCTTCTACATACAGGTAGGTCAATTATCAGCCTGTAGGTTGTAGGATAATGACTTTATTCCGCTCTTCTACATACAGGTAGGTCAATTATCAGTAGGTTGTAGGATAATGACTTTATTCCGCTCTTCTACATACAGGTAGGTCAATTATCAGCCTGTAGGTTGTAGGATAATGACTTTATTCCGCTCTTCTACATACAGGTAGGTCAATTATCAGTAGGTTGTAGGATAATGACTTTATTCCGCTCTCAGGGCTCAAAAATAGTGAAAATATGTACTTGTCCTGCAGGGCAAGTGATTTCAATTTTCCACTCGTCCTTCTGGAAATTTACTTGTCCTATAATTCACGCAAAAACATGTTAATTTAAGTTATGAATTAATAAGTGATGTCGGGAATAAAAAATCCCCCAATTCATTAGAGCTGCATATATATACACCTGAATATACTTTCAGTTCTGTGAATGTGAATGTTAAAACACATCATTGTGATGTTTATAAGTTGAACATTATAAGTTCTACGTGTTACCCATGATAAAATACAGTTACAGTTTTTACAGTTCATTTATTTTGCATGTCAATAAATTTTTGAAATTAATTAACATATGCCTCATTATCATAATCATGGTAACGTTTGATTTTATGCATGTGATTTGACACATCTCCATTCAAATCAGTAAATAATTGGATATCAAATCCTTAAATACATCAGAACATCTGTCACTCACTTATCGCGTAGTGGGTGAGGCGCCATGTTTGTTTATATCAGGGTCGGAAATTTACAACTGTAAGATACATATCTCAAAGAATACAACTTTTGATGTTAACTTTCAAGGAGAGAAACAGGAAAATATTAACAATCACGCTATCATATAAAAATGTTTATGTCACTATTTCTTTCAAACAAAGAAGTAAGGATATAACATGGATCGACATCCCTACGGTAGTGGTTATTATACTCGTGGCTGCCTCGGCCTAGTCCGAAAACGATCAACCACTCTTTCTCTAAACAAATGGTCTGGTCCAAATAAATCTGCCTCATAGTAGGATTTTTAACAAACTCCAGAAGTTTCCTAATGGTATCGTGTTACTGTGGGATATATATTCTCTTCAGAAATAAACATATTTATCAAACATCCCATCGGCATCGCCATGCTTTCCTCGTATGTAAACAACGTTTGTGTTTTTATAGTTTTCAGTTATTGTTATCAACCATTGAATAAATGTTATTTAATGATAAGAACAAGTTAAAAAGAATTGTATTATTATATTTTAGTACACATGTATTATTTGAATATTGCTGTATGTCATATATATTGAAAACGTTATGTCAAAGCATGGAATTCCCTGATCAGCTGTTTACGCATTCTGGTTGGTCGATCTCTTGGGGATGCCCCGATCTGATTGGCTGATGTATAACTAGCATCAGATAAGAAAAGATTCTCAACACAGTAATCGGAACATCGTCAAGACTTTGATTGATATAACAGATTTCAAGAGAATCTGAAGAAAAGTTTCAAAAAATGATTCAGAGTTTAAAAAGTAAACAGTTGAATTTAAAATTAGGACAGAAATTGTACTCGTCCTATGGGACGAGTAGAAATATTTTTTCACTTGCCCGAGCTAATTTCCACTCGTCAATACGAGCGGACGAGTGCTATTTTCGAGCCCTGGCTCTTCTACATACAGGTAGGTCATCTATCAGCCTGTAGGTTGTAGGATAATGACTTTATTCCGCTCTTCTACATACAGGTAGGTCAACTATCAGCCTGTAGGTTGTAGGATAATGACTTTATTACGCTCTTCTACATACAGGTAGGTCAACTATCAGCCTGTAGGTTGTAAGATAATGACTTTATTACGCTCTTCTACATACAGGTAGGTCTATTATCAGCCAGTAGGTTTTGCTCTTTCTGTATTAAACCTGCATCATTTGTCTTCTGTCTGTATTGTTTTGCGCTCATCAGTTCTTAAGTCTAGATGATATTAAAGATGTCCTTTGGTGCATTTGTTGATATTTCACATTTTCAAGTTTTCCTTCACAACTGTTGAACCTCACTAACTGTTGTCTTGAGGTTCCTTGCACCTTAGGGATCATTGACATCCTGAAAAACCTTCAATGAAGCCGTAGACTGTAGTGTTATTGTAAGCCACTGTTACAAATTAGACACAGTGGAATTCATTACAAAATTTTCACCCTTGTTTAAGGCCAAAACAGTTTGCTTTAGGGCTAAGAGGGTTTCTTTCGTTGCGTTTAGGAGTTGTTGAGATGAATAATAAAAAATTTATGGATTTGTCAACTTCTTTATTGCAGGAATAGATACACTTGTTTCATCACATACTTTATAACATTGTTATTATGTCTCCCCCCCAAAGGGTAGGGCATCTTCCCACGGCAAGGTGAAAACGTATCGAGCAACTCTCCTCGCTTTAGACCTTGCCTTCACAAGGTAGAAAACTTGTGATCCGGAGCAGCGACACCTATCGTGATCACGAGTTACGCCCCTTATCAGCTCTTACAAAATAGCCAATGAAATTTCGGAACAAATTCAAAATACTAACAGACGATCTTTTTGAAAACTATCCGAGTGAAATTTAATTTAAAATTTCAGTCCGCATGGTTGTTTTCACGTTTTTGATGAGCACCGAGAATGCAGAGAAGACAAACATTTATGTATCACTCAAATTAATTGTTTCTCGCCCTTGTAAAACACATACAAAAGTATTTTTTCAAATTGGTTCAGTTAACATGCTGTCTTCTGATTGGACTATTCTACTTACGTGCAGCGGGTTGAAATGCTAGCACGGAAATCACGGCCAATGATGTCAAGGGAGGAATGGAAAAGTTTAGAAACTTTTTCGTTTCGCCTGTGACGTTGTGAAGATGAGGGTAGGGAGACGTATTGGTTTTTGCTGAGCCCCGTCCGTATCGGCATTACGTTCACATTTCGTTTCCGGAGCATAACTCTGAAACTACTTGACCAATCTTCACCAAATTTGGTTTACATCCTCTCCATATCATGTAGATGTGCCTTTTGGGGGTTTCAACTTCTTTTAAATTTTTTTTTTTTCCATGTCATCAGTTTGGACTTTATAATTTTTAAGGGTTGGGTTAGTTTCCGGAGCATAACTCTAAAACTATATGACCAATTTTCACCAAATTTGGTATTCATCTTCTTCATAACATGTAGATGTGCCTTTTTGGGGTTTCAACTTCTTTTCAATTTTATATTTTTTGGTGTCCATGGCAACAGTTTGGAATTTGTCATTTAAGGGAAGGGTAAGATGTTGGAGCTAAAGACTGAAACTACATGACCAATCTGCACCAAATTTGGTGTACATCCTCTTCATAACATGTAAATGTGCCTTTTAGAGGTTTCAACTTCTTTTGAATCATGTATTTTGGGGTTTTCAATGCAACAGTTTCGACTTCGTTTTTTTTAAGAGAAGGGTTAGTTTTCATGACAAACTGCGTAGATGTTTATTAACGTTTCCCATGAATAGAAATAAAATGTAACCAAAACTTACAGTTGATGTTGTTTTATATAAAAATATAGTTTTTATTTGAGTTTTAAAAATCTATAAGATATTTTCAAAAAGGAAATTCAGCTGAAATGGTGTATGGGAGAGACATCTGTTTCTACAGTGAAAGGTTGCATTCCTGCAAGAAAGTAGTTGACAAATCCTTAGAACTCTTCCCTATTTGTGAATGGATTGAGAGTAACATCTGACACCACAATCATCCAGTGTTCCGTGTCTATTGCAGATGAAGAGTATATGGAGGAATGAGACGGGCATCGAGTCCTGGATTATAGACAAGGTATGTCAAAGTCAAACAACCAGTTTCTGCAATATTTTTTAATGCAACTGCTGTGATACTCATGATAATATTAGCTTTCCTCCTCACCTGATGGGATCAAAAAGGGTATTTGTAAGAAAAGCCAAATCTTAGATCCAATCTTACAATCAGAGCAGGGATTTTGAAAGGGAGGGGTCATGGGTCATGTGCATTGAATGAAAACGGCCATTTAAATTTGAAGTTTGCTATTGATATAAGAAAAATTTGAAATTAACACAACTGTTGAAGATGTCTTTCCAATCCCTACCAGAGGTTTCTGCATTCTTATAGAAGAGGAATACCCCGATTGCTGAAACCAGTAGGAACACTTTTATGTTATGCCATATTTTCATGTAGGCAGAGGATCGAGACCGTGACGAGGATGAAGGAGAAGACTTCATCTACCCGTACGACCTGGGGTGGAGAGAGAATCTGAGGCAGGTTCTGACGTTCACGGGGAAACCGCTCTCTGATGGTCTGACATGGCCTGTCGTCGAGGGCTGTGACCAGTACACTCTCACAGTGAGTTCACAGTACTGTAGTCATTGCATCTCAATGTCATTTTCTAGGAAAGTATTGTTCATGGGTTTTATTCATGGGTATGGGTATTATTAAACCGCTCTCTGATGGTCTTACAAGGCCCGTCGCCGAGGGCTGTGACCAGTACACAGTGAGTTCACAGTAGTCATATCCTCACAGGCTTTTGATATGTGTTATCCTCCAAATTACAGAGTGAGCATATAATCTGCAAAGTTATGATTTAAAGAATGATAATAATTAAGAAGGTATCTAGAAAATCTTGCTGTTCTTAGAAATATATGTTTAGTTGTACTTTGACCTGGTTGTAACAATACTTTAACAAACCTAATGTAAATAAATATGAGGGTTGTGGAACCAAATACATACCGTGTACCGTCTTACCAGACACAGTAAAAGAAGTGAGTTTGTTACATTCTTATTTCTGTAGCCAACCAAAATTGTTCAGGAACATTGTAAGTTTGTGGTGTTTCATCACCAGAGCGGATAATGGATTAGATTTCATGCCATTTACCAAAAGTCCATTTTCTCCAGAATGTCACATGCAGTCTCAACTCTTTGTGAAGTAAAACCTGGTTAACTAATTACTCTTGAACAATGATTTTATGTCAATGTAGTTTTACAACTTGCAACTATGTTTGATGAAAAATTACAATAAGTTTAATGATTTGAGCATGGTTCCATTGATAAAACTAAGCAAATTGTGACTGTAATTATCAAAAGAATGCAGTTATATTTTGTCTGTCCACAGACGGAGCAGATAAAGCAGAAGGCCCAGAAACGAGAGCGGACAGTGCAGTACGTTATCGTGGAGACGTACACTGGGGGACTCTTCCCCATCAGCAAGGGCGTGAGGGTCACCTGTAATATCCCCTGCACCGACGAGCCGCGAATATCCGTACAGGTGCACGACAAGGTGCTCGTCACCAGGTGGAAAAAGTAAGAGAAAGCTGTCAGAAATGATCCAAAATGCTATTTACTTAGCTGTTTGATTAGTAGTTGGTAGTATGAGAAAGGTAAGGAAATTCTATTGTTTGTCACCTTGTGGAAAAAGTAAGGGAAATCCGTCAAATATTATCCAAAATGCTATTTCCTGAACCGTTTAATTAGTAGATGGTAGTATGAGGTAGGAAATTCTATTGTTTGTCACCAGATGGAAAAAGTAAGAGAAATCTGTCCATGACGAAGGCTATTTCCTTAACTGTTTGATTACCCGGTAGTAGTTGTAAATATAGGAAATATAAGGAAATTCTATTATTAACATGTCCCTCATCAGACTGAAAAAAAGAAAGAGAAAGCAGTCAAATATGATCCAAAATGCTATTTCTTAAATGGAGTATTATTATCGACTGAAAAAGTATTGTGATAAATAAAGAATCTTTTTATCAATAGAAGTTGTGTGCTTTGCTTTTACCTTGTTTACAGTCTCTTCTTCTTTACATAGTAAAAAAAAATGTTGAAATGACTTATTACAGTCAAATGATCTAATGTGTTTAAAAAAATATTTTTGTCTTGCTCAGATATAATAGTGCGTCAATGTTAATAATTATTGGCGTAAATTAACCTCTGGAATAACCTTTGCCCTCTCTCTTCGTTCTCTGAACGTACCTGCAGAAGTCTAGATAAAATATAGAGAAAAAACTAAGTCATAATTACCATTAGTGGTATGCCTCTCTCCTCCTCTTCCCTGGAGTTAGCTCCCTTTGCCCGCATGTGGTCTGACAGCCTCATATTCTCTTCTGCGCTCGAACTATGAACAAGGTCACCTCAGAAGTCTAGGAATCTTCTCAAGTTTCCCTTGTTTTTCCAGTGCAGTTCTTGAATTGTGGTACGTGGTATCGACATTGGGTCTGTTATCAGACAATCGCATTCGTTTTTTGTGTGAATATTTTGTGTTTTTGTGTGACTTGAAAAAATTTTTCTGTGACTGTCGGCGTTTGGGAAGTAACTGTGTTTCCATCATGTCCCAACGTAAATGTGTGTCGTGTCAACGTTTCATGTCTGATAAGGATCCTCACTCATCTTGTGCTAACTGTGATGTTAAACCTATTTGTTTCCCCGACTCGCGTTGCCTTCTGTGTAGAGATTTAGACGATGAAACGTGGTCAAAATTATGTGAGATGCGTGGCAAGAAACGTAAAGAATCTAATACTCCCGTTTCTCCCGTTGTTACCTTGGATAATGAGCAATCCCTACCTTCTCAAATTCCTCCTTCGGGCACGGTCGCTGATTCTTCCAATCAAACACTCGATCTCACGGCTTTTCTCTCATCTTTTAAGCAAGACATGTTTAACACTCTCCAATCTTCTCTCAAGGATATGGATCGGCGCAATAACGAAAAAATTTCCAATCTTAAGAAATCTTTTAAGTCCCTATCTCACTCAAGTTCAGTTAAAGATGATTCCTCTCGCAAGTCCTCTTCTAACTCTGATGCCAAACGGGGCAAAGTTAAGTCTAAGCGGGTCGCCGACTCTTTGAGTGATGGGTCGGGTGTCACGGCGGGTGATACGGCTAAAAGGCAATGTTTACCTTCTAAGGGCTTGCCGGTGTTAGCGGGTCGTGGTGACCCCGTAAAATCTCTCCCCCTTCCTGGCGGCTCATCTGTCACAGGTCGGGATGAGGTTCACGTTGTTGACGCCGTCAACCTGTTCCCTCCCACCCATGGGTTGGTTCAGGCCGGGTCACTCGTGCAGAACGGCAAGTCCGTTAATGGCTCTAGTGCCACGGTGACCAGGTCCAACCAGGACACCGTTGACACGGCCGGCACGGGTGATTTGGCCCTAGACCAGCTGCCGACTCGGCTTACCCCGGGCGGCACGGACCACTTGATTGATCCGACAGCCGTTGGAACGGCTTACGGCGATAACAAGTTCAGACCGGCTGACTTTGTGGATACGTCTAACCCGCCGATAATTCCGATTATCACCGATACGGAGACAGACAACAAGCTTTCAGCGGATGTAAAACTGGATTCCCATGAAGGCATTTTGATTATTCCGTCGGCTGACGGCTCGGAACCGGACTTAGTCCCTGAGTGGTCCTTCGTGGACAAGATTGACTTTTTGTACAAACTCAAGCCGTGTACGCTTCCTACTTCGCTCGAGCAGGAGGAGGTACAGCCCATACCAGAGGAACTCGGTTCCACGGGAAATTTGCCGCCTAAGAGGGTACCCAAACGGACTCTTCCTCATTCAACAGTTGTCAAGGCAGCGTTGGACTCCGTTAACTCAAACTTAACCAAGGCTAAGGATGCTTCCTCTCTGCCTAGAATGGCTCTTAAGCAAGCTTATGTCATCCATGACCGTGCCTTCCCCGCTTCGGCGCCAGACATCGACCGGGATTTTTCACGGCTGAACTCCAGGCCCCTGTTACGATCCCAGGGTGACAAGATTTCCTTATCCCGTAAGGACATCAAGGAGATTGATCTAACGGCAAGGAACTCGGTGGACATTTTGTCTTATATTAACTGGTTTGCGGCGGGAGTCCGTCAGCTTCTTCCCCCCACCTTCCAGGACTACAAGGGTATCAAGCCGCAAACTCTTACAGTTATGAACGCGGAGGAGGTTGCTCTCGCCCATTCGTTTCTTGACGTAATCTATCACGCCGTTGGAGATGCTACTCAGGCACAGATTGCCACCGTTGGACGGTTAACGGCTATAGAAAGAACACAACTGCTTGGATCAGTCAGGAATCTCCCTCAAGATTAGAAGGAGGATCTCTTCCAACAGCCGGTTAACTCCGAATCGATTTTCAACGGTCAATGCTCACAAGCCATTGCTACCCAGGACGCTCAGTCCAACAGGATGCTCAACCAGCAACTTGCGGCGGCTCTCCTAGCCCAGACTAGGCAACGTAACTCTTTCAGAGGAGGAAATGTCACTAACAAGAGAGGCTCCTTTCCTTCACCCCGACCCCCCCTCCACCGTTCAGCTTTCGACCGAGCCAACCCTCAGTTCAGGAAGTCTCGTCCCAACGACTCTCAGAATGGTACCCCCAGAGATTCCCGGGATTCCCAGCCCAGAGGGAATTTTCGTGCCAGAGGAGGTCGCGGAGCCAGAGGCTCGTACGGTCGCCGTTGACTCGGTTCCCAACACTACTCCAAAACCTTACGATCTCGCTATGCCCATGGACTTCAATTTGGACTTCGATTTTGTGACACCAGTCGTTCCCTCGCCTGTCGGGGGACGTCTGCAACAGTATTCTCGGAACTGGACACAGATCACCCAAGACAACTGGATTCGCTCCGTAGTCACCGACGGGTATCAGTTACAATTCCAGACGCGGCCACCCCTAGCTTCTCACCCGATAGGAAAAAGATTCACCTTACAGGAGGCCCGTCTGGAGGCAGCTCTACTTGCAGTAGACCAGTTATTGCTGAAGGAGGCAATTACCGAGCTTCCCCCTCACGATCTCTCTCGGGGGTTTTACTCTCCAGTGTTTTTAGTCCCCAAGCGGGACTCGGGAGAGATGAGAATGATCATAGACCTAAAGATTCTCAACAAGGACTTCTTGTGCAGCCCGCCCAAGTTTACCATGGAATCACTAAAAAATGTCAGGAAACTAGTGCTGCCCAACAGCCAATTTGTCAGCCTAGACCTCAAGGATGCCTATCTCCACGTCCCAATCCATCCTCACTCGCGGAAGTATCTCAGGTTCGGAATCAACGGAAGAAGGTTTCAATTCCGCGTTCTTCCTTTCGGCGTTTCCATAGCCCCATGGCTTTTTACGATGGTGATGAAACCAGTGCTTCATTTCCTCCATCTAAGGAACATCGCTATTCACGGATACTTAGACGATTTTCTGGCAAGACATACGTCCACAGCTCTTCTTATCAAACAAAGAGACTTTGTAATCCATGTGTTCACCCATCTAGGTTGGTTAGTGCACCCAGACAAGTCGGAACTTACACCTACTTCCAGGATCAAGTTTCTAGGAGCGATTCTGGATGCGAGGAGTTACCATATCTTTCCAGTGGAGGACCGATGGCGACTAACTCAGAATCTCATAATTTCCCTTCTGGACTCACGAACAGCTTCATTAAGGAAATGGATGTCACTGCTGGGGTTTCTAACTTCAATCCAATCGTTCACCTTCAGAGGCAGGTTGAATCTTCGCCACACTCAAGTTTGGATAAATGCCAACAGAGTTCTAGACTTGGATTCCGTGATAGTTTGTCCTCCCCACGTTTGTCAAGAGCTACAATGGTGGACTCGGGAATTCAATGTGCTCTCGGGGACTCGTATGACGGATCCTCCCCCCAAGTTCACGATCTTCACAGACGCCTCCTGCAAGGGATGGGGAGCGCACCTGGACAGATATCAAGCACAGGGGACATGGTCAACTCAGGAGACCTCACTACACATAAACGCTCTGGAGTTGCTAGCGGTAATCAAGGCAGTCAGTATCTGGTGGCGCCCCCTCTACAAGTCGAGCGTCATGATCGCTACGGACAATGCTACGGTGGTGTCCTACATAAACAAACAAGGCGGAACAAGATCAACAAGTCTCATGGAGTTAACTCGCCGTCTGTTTGCCATGGTGGATCAGTTCAAGATAGTTCTCAGAGCAAGACACATTCCGGGAAGACTGAATGTTCTCGCGGACTCCTTGTCCAGGAAAGGCCAAGTAATTCCAACGGAATGGACTCTCCACAGGGAAGCCTTCCAGCTATTGATCGACAGATGGGAGTATCCATCAATAGACTTGTTTGCCACAGCTCAGAACTTTCGCATTCCCACCTACGTGAGTCCCATCCCAGACCCTCAAGCCTGGGCAGTAGACGCGTTATCGATATCGTGGGAAGGCATGATAGCCTACGCGTTTCCTCCGATCAAGATTATCCCAGACGTTCTAGCAAAGATCGCAATTCAGGATTGTGTAGTGTATCTGGTAGCTCCAGCTTGGCCAACCAGGACGTGGTTTCCAAACCTAATAGATCTGTTGACGGACGTTCCCCTCCAGCTACCTCACTGGACAGATCTCCTCACTCAACCACTCTCGAAGAGAACTCACGGCAATATCACCACGTTGAATCTGCACGTTTGGAGGCTATCGAGCAATCCCTTAAGAAGCAAGGGTTTGGCCATGAATCATCAAGAGCTATTGTCCAGTCTATCAGGCCATCTACTTCCAGACTCTACGATGCCAAGTGGAGAATCTTCACTTCTTGGAGAGAGCGGAACGATCTTTTAGCTCATGACATTACGATCCCTATGATCGCCGATTTTTTACTTTTTCTGAGGAAAAGCAAGAAACTGAAACATGGGACCATTGAGGGATACAAGTCAGCTATTGCTTCCGTTTGTGATCTGCAAGGACTTTCGATAGGCACAGACCAATCTCTGCATAGACTTCTCAGATCGTTTCAGATAAAGGACATGACATCTCCATCTATCTTCCCGAAGTGGGATCTCTGTTTAGTACTTCAGTCGCTCTTGAAAGCTCCTTATGAACCTCTTAACTCTACTTCACTGAAATTCCTATCCTTCAAGACCGCTTTTTTGCTTGCCTTCGCTTCGACGGCTAGGGTGTCAGAGTTACACGCTATCGACAATGGATCTGTTAGATTTTCGGACGGTTATAAGGACGTTACTTGCAGAGCTCTACCCGAATTTTTAGCAAAAAATCAATCTGCGGCCTCAGGGCCTCTAGGAGCAAGGACTTACAGAATTCCAGCGTTACCGTCTTCGAATTCTCGTTCAGACAGAGAAAGACTCTTGTGTCCTGTAAGAGCGTTGAGATGGTATCTCGAGAGAACAGCACCATTCAGACGCAAGAGAAGGAGGTTATTTCTTTCCTGCAAAACTGCGATGGACTCTGAAATTTCCAAAAATACTATATCTTCGTGGTTAAGGAAAACTATATCTCTAGCTTATCAAAACACAGACCAAGATACAGTAAACATGAAATTCTCGCCTCACGAGATCAGAGCGTTAGCTTCATCGGTTTCAGCATGGAAATCAGTCTCCATCCAGGATCTTGTTTCGACTTGCCAGTGGAAGGGCACGAATACTTTCATCTCCTCATACTTACGGGATATTGCACCTTCGCTGGATGGAATTGCTCAGTTGGGTCCGCTGGTGGCGGCTCAACGAATCTCCACAGCTTAACCCTTCTTGGAGGAAAAGAAGGGGGGGGTCGGGGTCGTCGAGGGTAAAGTTCGACGAGGACTCCTCTACCAAGTTCACCATTCTCCTAAGAAGGTGAGGCCAAACTATGACTTGTGTTATGGTGATGGTTTCGGAAGAAGGTTTAATGTTGTTATTCGTTTAGCACTTGTTGTGGACTGGTATATCCACCTAAACTCTATCACAACTAATGACTATCTGACTATGATGTTCGTTGCATATTTAAGGGAATAATTTGACCGGAAGTGACGTCATAAGAACCGGAAGTGACGTCATAATATGTATAAATAAAGTCAAATGAAAGATTACATCATAGTCAGACGAGGGAAAACTAACATATTAACCAAGTGGTATGCCTGTGAGATATAACATATTGTTCAGTTGAAAGGTTGAATAAATTGAAGGGAAAGAGCATGAAGAAATGGTTCTGTTATTGTTTGATTCACTTATCTACGAAATAGTAAAAGAAGTGATATTCAAGTAAAGAACATATCATGTAATGTTAATCTAATAAGTATAATTATTGGCGTCTAATGTTAAGTAAACATCCCCTGGATACCCGCCACCATTATGTGGAATTCGGGCAAAGGTTATTCCAGAGGTTAATTTACGCCAATAATTAGCAAACAATTACATGTATTGTTAGTAATTATTAGTAAACTTACCTCTGGAATAAGCGGTGAACACCCGCCCAGAGTAAACTAATTCCTCCCCGCACTTGTTCCAGGTGATGTTCAGCTGGAAGAGAATATGAGGCTGTCAGACCACATGCGGGCAAAGGGAGCTAACTCCAGGGAAGAGGAGGAGAGAGGCATACCACTAATGGTAATTATGACTTAGTTTTTTCTCTATATTTTATCTAGACTTCTGCAGGTACGTTCAGAGAACGAAGAGAGAGGGCAAAGGTTATTCCAGAGGTAAGTTTACTAATAATTACTAACAATACATGTAATTGTTTGCTATTTGTATATCTTGTCCCTTTCTGTTTTTAGGCATTGGTTGTATGGAACAAAAGTTATGGCAAACAATGGAAAAAATAAAGTTTGTGAGTATTTTTTGTTTGAACCTAAAGGTAAATCATTGTCTGTCCTTAAGACACCTACACATAATAAATACAGTCGGTCACAGTTAAAGTTTTAACTCTAACATTTTTTAACTCGATGCAATTAATGGCTGAGATATTGCCCAAGCGGTGTTAAACAATAAGTCAGTCACACACTAAGAACCTAGATTCAAGAATTCATTTCCAAGCCTGATTCCATGACCAGTGGCAGATAAAAAACTGGTTTTGCACACAAGTGATCCATATTCATCTTTCTGGTTTGTAGCACAAGAATATTCTCAAACTTTAAGGTAAATTATTTCTCAATAACCATGTTCCTTTTGTAGCAGCAAGAAGATCCAGAGGATGGTTTCCACGGCGATGTGCAAAAGAAATGATAGACGACAATATGAACGACAAGAAAACCTCATGAACAAAACGAAACTCATAATTCATTTTCATTACATCTCCAGTTTTTCTCCTCATAAGATCCATCTTTGAGAACACAGCTTGATTATATTTTATATCTACACAAAGGTGTTTCAGAAGTATTTTGTAGCATGTACATCTTGTAAGAATGTCATTTTTATTTTTATTTTAGTTTTGAAGATATCATATATGAGATATCAGTTTTGTATGCTTTTATTGACATGAGTGGAAGAATTTACAAAAGAATGGGTTGACACCATGCCATTTCAATAGCCAAATTTGGAATAATATACCTAATTTTCTAAATTGTCGTTTGAAATATGAATATCTTAGTTTAAGTAGATATGAATTTGTGAAAAAGGGAAATTAAACTGTACTGTATCAATAAAGGTATATGAAATTTCTTACTATAACAACTGGTTTTCAAAATGATTATTCCACTTAGCAGGTTTCACAGGAAAATAATTGTATGAATGTATCAACCTGATTTATTGCACACATATTATATTTTATTAATTTATGCAACCAAAATTTAATGAATTTGGGATATATTTTTCATGATCAACTCTATTACTAATTTCATAATGGTCATCTATCCCTACCACAAGAGCATTGTTTAAAACATATTTTGATATTTCTTCCTAAGAAATGAAAGGTCTAACTTAATGAAATATTTTGTAAACATGCCATCAACCATGCAAATAATGAGTTGTAAAATGTCTATGGTAGGAAACACATACAGGTAGTTTATGTGTTATTTTTTTACATGAAAGTCTTCAACCTTAAAAACACAAGATGAGCTACAGAGCCCATGACTATTTTTGGAAACAGAATCGTTATCAAATCTTTTAAGTTTTCCCATAGAGACGGAATCAACTTTAGTCCGTCATATGGTAAGAAAACTTATATACAGCCTTTTAAAGCCCTGTGAAACTGCTGACAAACCAAGGGAGGTAATCCACTGAAACGCAGGCTCACACTATTGCATTATATGTGTATGTCTGACTGGAGCTTGACAAATGTATGGTGTTTTTCAATCTAAAAATTATTTCAAAACTAAGGCCTACAAAGCTGAAATTGTGTACAGACAACTTGACTAGTTAGGATTATAATTTATGGCTTTGGTGGCCCTGTGGCCCCAAGTAAGTGCCACAGGGCCACGCCCTAAAACATATTTTCATATTCTTCTCCAGAAGCATAAGGCCTAGAAAGCTAAAACTTTGAGTACAGACTCCTTGACTAGTGAGGATTATAATTTATAGTTCTGGTGGCCCTGTTGCCCTTAATAAGGGCCACAGGGGCCACTCCCTTAAAACCTTTTTTCATATTTCTTCTCCAAAAGCATAAGGCCTAGAAAGAAGGTTGGAGGTACCACATTAGCCACACCCTATAGCTAAATTAAATATGAAGCCTGATGAGCTTAAAGGCCAAAAGCTCTATTTCTTTTAAAATACACTTCGGTACAATTACCGGATAACAGATTTGAAGAGAGTCTTTCTGAAATGAACTTATTCATTTTTGAGTTCAAGCATGGATTTTTCGGACCAATTTCATTGTTTAGATTTTGTGGAATGAATCAGAATTTAAGTTGATTCAAAATCCTTTTTTTTTATGAATGATGTAAGAATTGTTATTATGCAACAATGGATGTGATTTTTTAAGTGGTTTACTGTTCATATGTGTTGGGAGGGAATTAGCATTTCTTTTTAAAATGTTGTTTTGATATTTTTTTAAATAGATAAGTATGTTAGATACATGTTTCTATTTGAGGTGAACTTGTATTCATTTGTGGACCTTTGTTAAAATGATACTACATGTAGACATTCCTTTTGTCAACAAATATTGTTTTATCAAGTTTACTTTTGAAAATAGATGTGAGAATAGTAATTGAATTCAATGTTTCAACGACAAAACATTACATTATTTAACAATGTTATATTTTATCTCTAATTACATTATTTGTTGAATGTTAATTTTTCTCACTAAAATCAGATTATTTTTAGATATATATATTGATTGAATGCTGTTCTACTAATATGAGATGAAATGCCAATGAGAATTTTTGAGTGCCTATGATTCTGCATTGTTTTCTATTTATTTACAGATGTATGTATATGTGAATATATATGCTTAGAAAGAGACAGATTTTCTTTTTTTGTTGTGAAAATGCACTTTATTATTGAATGTTTGAATTTCTATATAAATGTCTAACCTGTTATGAATATATATCTCCATCCATTTTCAGAGACTTCCTCAAACTTTCTGTGGATTCTCCGTATTCTTCATGTATGAATTCTGGTTATCCACAAAATATTGTTGTGTAACCTGTCACATGTACTGATTGAATCTTTACAAAATCTTAGTTATCTTTTTTGTGTTTTTCCTAGTGTTTTTTTTTTCTCAAGACTCTTATTTTAAACTGATCAAAATTTTGTTTGTTTCTTGAAATAAGTCATAATATGTGATGAAACTGTGACTTGAGGATACATTCAAGGGATGCTTGAAGTGTCCAGACACAGTTTCGTATTTTTGGATTGGATAGTTTACAGCTTATGTTATATATATATATCAATTATGTGTGAAGATTTTAGTACAATATTGACTTTTAGTAGTTGAAAGATTTCATATGCAGAAAACCCAGAATTATGAGTTATTTATGAACCAATTGAAATGTGTAACGTTATTTCCCTAAACTTTTTTATAAGTACTAGTTTTTAGCTCATCTGGCCTGTAAGGCCCGATGGGCTTATGGCATGGCATGGTGTCCGGCGTCCGTCCGTCCGTCCATCCGTCCATCCGTCCGTCCGTAAACTTTGTGGAATTTCGACTTCTTCTCCAGAACCATAAGGCCTAGAAAACTTAAACTTGGTGTACAGACTCCTTGACTAGTGAGGATTAAAAATTGTAGCTCTGGTGACCCTGTGGCCCCTAATAAGGGCCACAGGGGCCACGCCCTAAAAACATATTTTCATCTTCTTCTCCAGAACAATAAGGCCTAGAAAGCTGAAACTTTGTGTACAGACTCCTTGACTAGTGAGGATTAGAAATTGTAGCTTCGGTGGCCCTGTGACCCCTAATAAGGGCCACAGGGGCCAAGCCCTTAAAACCTATTTTCATCTTCTTCTCCAGAACCATAAGGCCTAGAAAACTTAAACTTGGTGTACAGACTCCTTGACTAGTGAGGATTAAAAATTGTAGCTTTGGTGACCCTGTGGCCCCTAATAAGGGCCACAGGGGCCACGCCCTAAAAACATATTTTCATCTTCTTCTCCAGAACAATAAGGCCTTGAAAGCTGAGACTTTGTGTACAGACTCCTTGACCAGTGAGGATTATAAATTGTAGCTTTGGTGGCCCTGTGACCTCTAATAAGGGCCACATGGGCCACACCCTAAAAACCTATGTTCATCTTCTTCTCCAGAACAATAAGGCCTAGAAAGCTTAAACATAGTGTACAGACTCCTTGACTAGTGAAGATTAATAATTGTAGATTTTGTGACCCTGTAGATCCTACTAAGGGGGGAAACAAATTGGCCACACCCTAAAGCAAAATCAAATATACAGCCTGATGAGCTACAGAGCCAATGGCTCTATTTTTATATTTTGAATTAGAGAAGTAATAAATTTCTATTATAAAGATTGCTTATAAAGACCATGTTTTTATGTTATTTTATTATTTGATAGTTTTGTTTCTATGCCCCCGAATCGGAGATTCCAGGGGTACATTGTTTTTGCCCTGATTGTCAGTCTGTTTGCCACAAAAAACTTGAACCGTGAATGTGCATCTATCATTGTAAGATCTTTCAAATGAGGTAATTTTTTACCTCATGACCTTGACCTTTGCACATCAAGCATTTTTCGAAAACTTTAACTATGGCCATAACTTGTGATTTAATAGAGATAACCCTTTGCTATTTCACATGTGTATCTATCAAGATAAGACTTTCCAGATGAGATAAACAAATTCGACCTTGTGACCTTGACTTTGGCGTCAGGGGCATCAGTGTTTAGCTTCAGCTTGTTTAGTCATTGGTTTTTGTTTGAAAGAAATGAATGTAACTGTTGAATGACCCATTTTTAGCTCATCTGGCCTGTAAGGCCCGATGGGCTTATGGCATGGCATGGTGTCCGGCGTCCGTCCGTCCGTCCGTCCATCCGTCCATCCGTTCGTCCATCCGTCCGTAAACTTTGTGGAATTTCGACTTCTTCTCCAGAACCATAAGGCCTAGAAAACTTAAACTTTGTGTACAGACTCCTTGACTAGTGAGGATTAAAAATTGTAGCTTTGGTGGCCCTGTGGCCCCTAATAAGGGCCACAGGGGCCACGCCCTAAAAAGCTATTTTCATCTTCTTCTCCAGAACCATAAGGCCTAGAAAACTGAAACATTGTGTACAGACTCCTTGACTAGTGAGGATTAAAAATTGTAGCTTTGGTGGCCCTGTGGCCCCTAATAAGGGCCACAGGGGCCAAGCCCTAAAAAGCTATTTTCATCTTCTTCTCCAGAACCATAAGGCCTAGAAGGCTGAAACTTTGTGTACAGTCTCCTTGACTAGTGAGGATTATAAATTGTAGCTTCGGTGGCCCTGTGACCCCTAATAAGGGCCACAGGGGCCAAGCCCTTAAAACCTATTTTCATCTTCTTCTCCAGAACAATAAGGCCTAGAAAGCTGAAACTTTGTGTACAGACTCCTTGACTAGTGAGGATTATAAATTGTAGCTTTGGTGGCCCTGTGACCCCTAATAAGGGCCACAGGGGCCAAGCCCTTAAACCTATTTTCATCTTCTTCTCCAGAACCATAAAGCCTAGAAAGCTGAAACTTTGTGGACAGACTCCTTGACTAGTGGGGATTATAAATTGTAGCTTTGGTGGCCCTGTGACCCCTAATAAGGGTTACAGGAGCCACACCCTAAAAACCTATTTTCATCTTCTTCTCTAGAAGCATTTGGCCTAGAAACCTTAGACTAAGTGTACAGACTCCTTGACTAGTGAGGATTATAAATTGTAGCTTTGGTGGCCCTGTGACCCCTAATAAGGGCCACAGGGGCCACGCCCTAAAAAGCTATTTTCATCTTCTTCTCCAGAACCATAAGGCCTAGAAAACTGAAACTTTGTGTACAGACTCCTTGACTAGTGAGGATTATAAATTGTAGCTTCGGTGGCCCTGTGACCCCTAATAAGGGCCCCTTAAAACCTATTTTCATCTTCTTCTCCAGAACAATAAGGCCTAGAAAGCTGAAACTTTGTGGACAGACTCCTTGACTAGTGAGGATTATAAATTGTAGCTTTGGTGGCCCTGTGACCCCTAATAAGGGCCACAGGGGCCAAGCCCTTAAACCTATTTTCATCTTCTTCTCCAGAACCATAAAGCCTAGAAAGCTGTAACTTTGTGGACAGACTCCTTGACTAGTGGGGATTATAAATTGTAGCTTTGGTGGCCCTGTGACCCCTAATAAGGGCCACAGGAGCCACACCCTAAAAACCTATTTTCATCTTCTTCTCTAGAAGCATTAGGCCTAGAAACCTTAGACTAAGTGTACAGACTCCTTGACTAGTGAGGATTATAAATTGTAGCTTTGGTGGCCCTGTGACCCCTAATAAGGGCCACAGGGGCCACACCCTAAAAACATATTTTCATCTTCTTCTCCAGAACAATAAGGCCTAGAAAGCTTAAACATAGTGTACAGACTCCTTGACTAGTGAAGATTAATAATTGTAGATTTTGTGACCCTGTAGCCCCTACTAAGGGGGGAAACACATTGGCCACACCTTAAAGCAAAATCAAATATACAGCCTGATGAGCTACAGAGCCAATGGCTCTATTTTTGGATAGTGTTTTACACATCATCGTCCAGTGAAGCACCATCCTCTATCTGCCTTATACTAGAGCTGCAACCATTCCTTCAGTCTGATTAGAACCAAGGAAACAATCTGCCAAGTACAAGATTCAAGTATTTATTTGATGAAAATTGCAACTAAAATTATATATTCATAGCATGATTTGTTTAATAAACAACCTGATATGCTTAAAGAATAGGAAATGGAAATTCAACAAGTCTCTTTGACATTGAATCTAATATTGTTGTCAAGCTAGTAAATCTTTGTCAAATAAGTTAAAAAACATTTACACGTTCTTTATAGCAATAATGTTTATCAAAACCAAAATAAAAAAAGAATCGCACCAAATCAAATTAAAGTGAATTGTTGCAGTCCTACTTCTGACAATCTTATTGAAAGTCACATCACAATTTTTGTTGTTGATAAGTTTAAAAAACTTACAGGGTCCAAAGGACAGTAAATAATAAATCTGATCAGTCATTGGGTTCTCTCTGATAATACACCATGCACAGAATAAAGTTTCTATGTTTATGCGATACAATATCAGCTTAACACAAAATCGAGAAAATTCTTAATTAATCTGTCATGAACATCTGTCATGTGCATTCCTCTAGACAAGACACAAAATTGTGATTTGACTTTTGTGAGATTCTTCTTTCACAAAAATGTGAATGTGATTGATTGAATGTTTTCCTTCAATAAAGATTATTTACTCACTTACAAGGTTTTTGAAATGTTGTGTATATAAGCTTCTTGCTATTTGTGACAATCTGTGTAAGAAATTTTTGGAATTGCTTTTTGAACATTCTAGGACAACCAGACAATACTAAATGCAACATGATGATCAACAAAAATCATGATCATTACAATAGGTTGATGATAATCTTTTATTTCAAAAGCAGAGATATAATGAAAAATGTAAATGTCAATTGCTATGGATAGTTGGATGGAATTTGAAAGTAGTGAGTAATGTCATGCAAACAATGGCCAGGGGCTCGGAGAAAATCATCTATAATACAGGAGTTATCTCCCCTGGGTATATTCAGGAACCAGGTACATCGTGTACACGGTATGGTTTTGGACACTGGTTGATGCTATCTTGAGACCCCTCTATTTATCTGGGAATATTTAAGAGAGTGAACATGGTGTGATATTGGCCACTTGGTGTTAACACCCTGAACCCTCTATATAATCCTGTATTTAGGAGCGAGGTACAGCATGTACACGATATGGTTTGGGACGCCTGGTGATACCATCTTGAAACCCCTCCACACTGGGAGGAGGGCCGGAGGGGGACTTGAAGTGGAATCGCTGCAGCATATTGGTCGCAAACAGAAATGTTTCCATGTGCACCAGAGGTTCGCCCAGACAGGTCCTGGGGCCTGTGAAAACAGTTGTGAGGAAAAGAGTGAAGAGGCTTAATGCTAATGGTGCAGAAAACAGAGAACATGTATTTAACAGGTTTATATGATACAGGTCGGTTGCTTAACTCCGAGGGTTTTTAAATGAATCCTTAAGGAACTTGGCTAAAAAAATACAAGAGTTTGTATTGTTGCTTAGAGTGTGACTATGTTACAGAACATAATGATAAACATATGAATTTCATACTTTTAAAAAGGATGGCTGACTTATAACAACCAAGCTCTGCAACTACTTTTATGACAAAGTTAAAGTGTGATGCTGACCTATGCCAAATGGAAGGAGGGCCTGGTTCTTCTTCAAGACCTGTCCAGTGCTGTCCAGCCAGCGGTCAGGCCGGAACTCCTCTGGTTGGTCCCAGTACCCAGGGTCCATGTGGCTGGAGTATAGGTGGAACAGCAGGATGTCATTGGGCTCCATTTGGTAGCCTCCTATCTTGATGGGACTCGTCACTGCGTGGGGTGGAGCGAAGGGTGCTGCAACATACAGGCGTTCCAAGGTGGCAATACTTTTGGAATTTTATGCTTATTACCTGTCTAAGTACTTGCCACATTGACATAAAAGAATTTCACCCAAGTGTCTTCTGATATCAGATATATCAACACAAGTTTATGAAAGTAACAAATATCCAAGGCTTGCCGAGGCTATATAACTTATATTAACAAGTGTTGATGTATTTGACATCAGACGACACAAGGGTGTGATTCTTTTTAACATAAAAAATCTTTACAAAAATCTTCATACAAAATGCACATCTCTTAACACTGCACTACTCTGAAAGCGGTTATGTCAAAGTATTGTGACGTTGTTACTGATGATGCAAAACCTTTGTGATGTCATGTACTCTGTGGAGTAGGGCATTATTACTGTCAAAACAATATCTTCTAGGAGATATTGCTTGATCTTCTACAAGCAACTGTGGATATATATTTATGATATATAACTGTGAAAAATGAATCTTACAAGCTACAAACGAATATGTCTCTAATAATTTTATAATTGATCGTTTGTATTCTAACATGGTTCACGCTTACCGATAGAGCCATGACGTAGAACCTCATTTAAAGTGGCCATGACATAAGTCATTTTTGGTTTGTCTGACAAGATGACGGAGCGTCCACTCCCCACAACCTGCAAACAGAACGGTCATAGTGTCAATTTAACTGCTTATTCAAATAACAATAACATCTTGATAATCAAGTCTTTCTCATTTTGTAAAAAAAATTCTATTGCGTTACTATCCTTGTTCTTAAAAATATGAATATGAGTTTGTCAATGAATTTAACTACAGAACTGAAGCTGAATAATAACCTCCCTCACAATCATCATTCAAGTTTAATTAATTTCATGCTTTTAACGTCTATCCTGGGAGTTGTAAAACAATGACAAAAACCAACACCAAGTCGAATTGAACTTGAAGATGCTCTGTCATAGATATAAGATAAAATAAAAGATTCAGACACAGGACACATATGCCATTCAAAGATTGAACATTGGTTGACCTGAAGTGAAATCAAACCGTGTTCCGGATGAAATTTGGCAATAATTGCCGTACCTTCACGATCTCTTGATAGCATCGTTGTTGAACATCCGGGTACCTGACGAGATAGAGAAAGAGCCAGTAGAGAACTGTTGAGGTCGCCTCGGAACCAGCCAGGAACAGATCAACCGTCACACGGAACACGTCGTCCAGCGAAACTATGGAACAGGAGGAAATTCATATTTTAAAGATTCAGACAATAACAAAAAAAACATATCGGTTTGTATGGTCACGAAAATACGTCAAGTAATGTCAATGAACATGGACCAGAATGGTATAACTATGACCAGGAAGAACATTATGAATTATGCGGCTTTTTAAGTTCTTAGCTGCAAAAAGATTGGACGTTTCGGTGTAGTTACTAAAACCGTTATAAAGCAAATGCAGTGTTAGTATCTAACAGTGTTAGTACATAAACCGATCGTCGCAAATCTTTGCAGTAATTCCATCCTTGTATTTCTTCATCATACCAACTTTTAGAAAGCCATATGGCCAGGAAGTCAACCTGTCAAAATATAATCAATCTTGTATGGCCATGATATTGAAATCATTTTTGTATTGCAATCGGCCACACAACCTCTAATACCGAATAAAGTCTCTCTTCCTACGACGAGCGTAGATGGTTACATCTCAGAAACTTATTAAGCCATGTCTTTATGGAAACGCGTTGACCTAAAGAGGCGAAGAAAGGGTAAAACTGTCAGAAATATTTCAAAATGCACGTTCTCAATTGATAACTGTTAACAAAATGCATCATCGTTAATGTTCGAAGTAATGACTACAAAGTCGACCTTCTATGTCTCTTTGAACAAAATGTAACAGTTCATCTACTTTGAATTACATTGTTATACTTTGTACACTTAAAACAACATTTTTTCTCCATTTTACATATCCTTTTAATACGCGTGTAACATTATATGAATATTGTGTCACAATTTGCCTACAATGTGCAACTTAACGCAAAAAGTGTTTTATTTGCATCTTGTTATCACGTCCGCCATTACAGATTTACGGGACATATCATTTCCACGGATCATGAAACAAAAGATTCCACCCACACCACAATTGATACCACCAATTCAAAAAATATTTTCATCAAAATAAGACATCAAATTTGCCACTTCCATTTTAAATCCGTATATCCAGCAAGGAAAAGATATTGATCTGAAATATCTCTCACCTTTCTCGTTCCCTTCTTGTTCCGTTTTCAGAAACAAATCGACAAAGTCCCGAATCTGGTTGGGGTCAAAGGTTACCCTGTGCTCTTCAACCTTTCTGTGAACAAATGCCTGGATCTTCAGGTCGTTCTCGATCAGGGTCGCCGCCTACAGAGAAATCAAATACTGCCATATTTGGGAAAGGCCGGGTCTGCAAAGTTTCACATGAACTGGAAGGAATTTATTCTTTATAATTGTTCACAATTTATGTTCATGGTTGTTAGTGGGTCCAACGAAGTCTGATTGAAATTGATCGTGTCCCAAGGAGTAAAATATCTGCCCTTCCAGAATACAACTTCTTCCATTGGAACTAAAGACACTCGAAACACAAAACATTATCGTTAACTGTGTTCAGGTAACTTTATTGAATTAGTTAAAGTTAAGGTTTCTTTAACAAGAAGCGTGACCAAATGACTTCCAACTCTTAAAACCTAATACTTAAGATAGATAGAGTTATAGGCCTATTCAGTTGTATGACTCTTGATGCACAGTTACATTACATAAGAAGATTGACCAACTAACAGGGGCCTGACGACGGAAGAATGCGATCCAGGGAAAGAAGTTTTCCGGAACCTGCAGTCCAGCGTTGTTAAAGGGACCATTCGAGCGGGGTATTTGTTGTGGAAACGAAATTCAGGAGGACTTTCCTGTTTACAACTATATATGATTTTTACATGATAATTTCAAACTTAATATCATATTATGTTTGTAAGATAAGCAGTTTAGTTGTAAAAGATTTGACAATTTGACAAAAAATAAATACTTCGCTCAAAAAAACAAAACAACGTGAAATGAAGCCAATCATCGAAGCTACGATCGTGGAATGCATTACTACGACAAAATGCTGTCGCAACTGATTACTTTTATTATGATTTATTTGTTAATATGCTCCTCTTCTATCTTTTAAGTAGTTCTTTCTTAATTTTGTAAATGAATAAACTTATTACAGCACATTTGTTTTCTCGCAATGCTAAACTTTCAAAATGGCGGATTGAAGCCGCTCGAGCGGTGCCTTTAAAGAGGTATTCGAGATAGCCCAGCAGTTGCTTGAACTCAGGGTCCGTGTATTCAAACCTAGGACATGGGAAACACACACAATGTTCTAAATGTTCTAAATTATTGGTAAAATTTAATGAAATATTAAAAGCATTAAATAATAGTAAAAACAGTGAAAAGGTTCAAAAGATAAATTCAAAGTTTAATACATATACAAATTAAAGCTCTCTTGGCCTTTCATGTGGCCAAGGCAACACCGTTACATACTTAACAAATATTTTCCTTATTTTCTCTGAAATAACATTTAATCTTTCTAGCGTTTGGTAATATGTCTTGTGGAGCACTTGATGAATTCTGGAACTGAACATAAATGATGACACAACTACATCACTACTAAAAACCTCTGACTAAAGCGAGGTCAAATGTTGACTGCATGTTCCTAGGGGATTCTTAAATTGAACATCAAAACCTGTCTTTACGGCATACCTCTCCCCAAAGACGATGCTGCACATGATGTTGGAGACGGCGTCTGCGAGGGAGAGCTTGATGTCGAAGCTGACCCCTCCCTGCTTCTCCCACTCCGTGGCGAGTATCCCACACTCCTCCAGGATCCGTTCCTCCAGACTCTTCTTGCCCACTCCGAAGTCTCGTAGCGTGGACACTGTGAACTTGCGTAGGTTCCTCCACGACTCGCCATTGCTCCAGAACACCCCTAGTAAGAATCAAAGTAAAGAGTATTCCCCTTTGTGCAGTTATGCGGGCGTGCATCATCCTCGATAATCCAGAGAAACCTTCCGATGATTCTCAACTGTGGAGAATTATCGAAACCTTTACTATGGGTTTTCATAAAAGTCAATAAAAGATATGTTTGGCTTAGAGATGAACATTATGACATACACGTGTACCTTGTTTTTTTTTAAAATGTCAGCTTAAACATACACTGATGAAACCAATCAAACTTTGGTAAATTTTAAGCATATGTATTGTTTCCCAACATATTAACGTCTCTACCGTTTGATAATATATACCCAATATGTTTGCCTTTCGAAGATTTGTTCATATTATTTTTTTTTTTAAATGTACCAATCTTGTTGAAATCAAGCCAAAACTATCACTCGCCCTCACCGGTTTCGAAAGTTTGCCCTGATTTCAATGGGATTGGATATCTACTACAATTCATACATTAATTATCTGTAGTTTATACCTCTTTTGTGAAACACTTTCTCGATGATATAGATCCAGTTGGGTCTGTTGGCGATGTAGTTGCCCTGATCGAGCATGGTCTCCCTGATGAGTTTTGGTCCGAAAACAACAAACATGGTCATTGGTCCGACCTTGAGTCTCACAATGTCCCCATAGCGCTCACGTAGAGTGAGCAAGTACTTATAGGGATCCTTTATCCCCGCAAACTGCAGCATGTTTCCCACGATGGGTAGGGCCGGAGGGCCCGGGGGTAGTCGCCTCCATCTACCACCCAGAGCCAGGTAGCCCAGTAACAGGGCGCTGGAGAATATAAGTATTGTCCGGGTGTCCTTGTAGCTTGCATTGGGAAGGTATGGACGGAGACTGTCCGCTATCGGGGTGATGTACTCCTGAACAGTCGATAGCGTGGTCCCCATGGTTAGCTGTGAGCTAGGGTTGTTATGCACGGCTCTATGTAAACACTCGGGAGTAGTCTTTGTGGATCCTCGATGTAATGATGACAGTGGTTACTTATAAACGGGTTACCGCCTCCACGTAGTTAAAATCTTCGTGGATGGTTTTGATTTTGTCCCAGATTTTGATCTCATAGACGTTGCGTCATGTTAACATAGCATATGTACAATTTGTACAAATGAACTGAATCTGCGATTTGACAGTTTGCCCCGTGCTTGAATATCAACGTTGTGATAATCGTGAGTGTTCCAGATTTTGACCTTCGACCTTTGCTGTGCGAGCTGCCTGTACTGAGGAGTGAAGCTCAGCGTTGTGTTCTTCAACACTCTGGCACGGTAGCAACTAGACTTGCACAGTCTGTCTTGAATATGGTTTCTTTAAATAAATTATAACGTTATATTGTTATTCATGTCTTTTATTCAGACCCAAGACAGCTAAACATCCCTCTACAGTTACAGTGGGCTGAGTGGCACGTTTTATAAGATAAATATGTGAAATCTCACGAAAACAAGAAATATCAAACTTATGTTTTGCAGATCAATAGTTCTTAAATTATCGCAGCTTATTTACTTACGCAATGCGAATCAATTCCCAAGGCATTTTGAAATGAACAAAGGTGTTCACACAAAATTAAGCTGCAAGTAGATTTTGGTAGGCACTTGATAATATGTTCTATGATTTTTGATGATATGATTTAGTAATGTGACGTTTGACCCTCTTGAGAACCAATTATGTTTCCACAGCTCCTAGAACTGTATTTGTATTTTGTGGATCCTTTATTTCTTGTCTTATATCAATTATATAAAAATCATATGTTACTTCATCTATAACTTCATTTAACGCCCGTAAAGAGATTTAATTTATGCATTCTATTGTCATCAAGTTGAAATACCAAAATTATTTTCCATGTTATGAGGATTGCCTTTGTAATGGGTAATCTTTAAAAAATATTTCATTTAAAGTCTAAATGTGGTTTTTATAAGTTTATTCAACATATAAAATTGAGCTATTAAAAACATTGAAATTCTAATCGTAATTACTTTTTTATGTGTTGATAACGTTGAAAACGAGTTTTTGGAGGTTGGTGCCAGTGTTATCGAGAGTTACTTCCCTTTGAATTCACTTCCGTTTTGTTGAAAGATGGATAAAGACAATGATATTTTGAGTAAATATCGGGCTGTGACTAACAAACTCAGAAAGTAAGTTGGCATATCATATTTTTCATTCATCACGAATATCAGTATGTATCTAACTCAATGTCGGTAAATGTAAACGACATCGAAATTGATAAGATCCAAGTCACTTAGTGTAGCTTCTTAGATAGTCTGTAAACTAAAGCAAAAATATTCTCTTGACGACCAACCAAGTCTACTACAGTATAGCAAGTCTAGATCAGTCAGCTTTGTAAAAAATTAAGGCATCTTCCGAGCTCCGTTTTGTTAAAATACATCAATTGATGAAAAATATTGTCAATTATTGAAAAAAATACTTCTGAGACTAAATGCTAGTCTACTTCTTGGAGTCCAAATTTAAATTTAAAGAATCATGTTCACCTTGGCATTTTTGGCCTGTAGCATCAGATTGATTGGATGAATAAAAATTTCATGTTTGAACTGTGACGTTATATATACTGAATCTTGGATTTATCTCATTGCATCTCCCGAACGTCACGGTCCACGGTTGAGGCTGTACGCTTTTAAGTGAATCACTGGGACTGTACCCAGTCCCATGTGCGTTGGACCGTGACAAGACATAGTTAAATTAGGCCTGTTAGTAGAAATAGTGATAAGCTGATTAAAAAGTTACTGGTCTCTGTATATAGGGTCTCTGGTTTGAATGATGTTTCTTGTATTTTCAGGAGATTTCTCAAGAAACCCAATGTTTCTGAGGGAAGTGAACAGTTTGGTAAGTTTTTCGAGCTGCTCATTTATTGAAAACGAAAAAAAAAGGCAAGATTGTTGCAATCCTGGAATATAATACCCCCTTCTCCCAGTATCAACCCGATAAAAGGCGATGTCAGGATAAGAAGCAGTCTAAGTCAACCTAGCTTCAATAAGACTTGCTACACTCCGATATTGCATCCAGCTAGATACAGTAACAGGTCCCATTAGGCGAATTTTCATTGACCTTTGACCCTCCATTCTTACTTGAGATGGCCGATTGGATTTATCCAATCATAAAGCAGCTACTATTAGTATTATTTGTAAGTTTGAACTTTGAACGGTATATGTGAGAATGCAGATTATTGCAGCATTTTAAGACTAGCTCTGATTGGTCACTTGAATGCGACCCCTTACTTCACTAACTAGATTCAACATGGGAATATAGGAAGTAATATTGAGGCTAGGTTTACATAGAAAGTAAACCTAGCCTGGGCTAAGAAGGAGCCTAAGTAGTGCAAGTCATAAAAACTGAATCCAACTGTCTGTTGTCATAAGGCTACTTGCAGCAGAAACACAAAACACATAACATTAGCAACGTTTAGTATGATGCGTTTCAGCTATCTCTTTGCCTTCTCCAAAAGGATAAATTTTAAACAGCATCTCTGATTTCACACTGATTGCATCAAATGGGGCTTCTCCCTTCAAGCCCGTAAACTGGTGGTTTTATGCCAACAGAGGTTGTATCTATTTATGACTAGAGCTCTGGAGAGGATCATATTTGTCTAAGTAACTATTTCCTATTGATAATGTTACTTTACGATATGACCCAATTTCAGAACCTAGGATGTGTGGGGCGTGGAGGTAGATTATTGATTGCTCAGGAGGATGTAGGGTGGAGGAGCTTTTCGTTTTGTCAGCTCAGTTGAGTTGTTAACTAAAATAACATTTGATGAAGGTCATTTGTAGTGACAATAAATGCCACTCAGACCCTTGTTTTCAGAAATCTAGAATTCTATATGGTTGAAATATACAATATAAATGCAACAAAATGAAAAAGATCTGTAAACAGGTATTGATGTAATGGCCCCTTTTATCAGATTTGATAATATTTTGTAATGGAAAGATCATTATAAGTGTTTTTATCAATGGTTACTAAATCCATAGGGCTCACTTTGACATCTTTCATTGCAGCAAGCCTCGCCAAGAATCTGAGACAGCAGGAGTGTCCACAGTATGCAGGGTTCTGTTGTCTAGCACAGGCCAGGTAATATTCTAATAAATAAAGGTTATATGCTGGTGAAGGAGACAGGAGACATTTTTTATCTTGGGTTTCAATGCAATTTAGTTAACTGGTTGAATTTCTCTTGAACCAATAGAAGGCGACTCTGTTCAGATGTTGTGGTTTAAACACAATCATTCAAGAAAGATACATGAATTGGACTTCATTACAGTTAATCACAATTGACCTTATATGTAGACAGTATACATTGATATGTGAAACATGATAATTTTGAGGGAATTACTTAAGGAAAGATGAATGTGATATGGATTAGGACATCTGTTTATGTTGTGGAGGATACCATGTTGACAATACAAGAAAATTTGCTCTTATTGTTTGTTCCTTGATTAAAAGAGGCTATCAAATACTAGCAATTCTATGAATTCTACCCATGAAACCATTTGTTCACTGTCCATATCCTCCTGTACAGATGTGAGCACACTCTAGCTAACGGACCCGGAGAGGCCCAGGCGCTCACCCAGGCTGCACGGTCATTCCTGGAGGCTGAGCTCTTCAACCGATCTCTCAAGTGTCCTGGCTTCGAAGAGCATCTCACTGCCTCTATCAACTGCTACAGTCATGCCATCAGGGTGAGAATGATGGCTGTGTTTGATTTACAACATTATTGTCGAGATCAAACTCAGTGAATGGGGATGTTTCAACTTTTGTTAAAGCATGGTTCTGTAATATTTTGAACAGATGATTAGGTGTACTGTTTAACCCATATAAATGAGTCTATTACCTTGAAATTTGACATGTCATTTTTATGTCATTTTAATTCTGATGTTCATATTCTTGTAATTGTAAAAGAGACAATCCATGAGATGTTGGGTCACATAATCAAACAGTAAACATGTTTATGAATTCAAAAATTATTTTCTTGAGTTGAAAAGAATAAAGTAAGAGCTGGATATAAAAGTATAATGGCAAAACAAAAGATAATGTTAAGATACTTATAAAGAAGAGACAACAAAGTTGAACATACTGAATATGAATACCGGTATTTGGGAAGTTTTCAATTAATATCACCACAACTTTTATTTTTGCATGTATTTAAGCCAAATAAGATTTCACGAAATTCATAGAATATCCCATCATCAATTTTCTTCATCAGTGATTACCCGGTACTATCAATTACATCACATTATGTATGTATGTACTTTTATGTATCTTTGTAATGTGTTGAGCAGTATCTGATGTAAACCAAATTACCTTTCAGGCTAATAAAGAATCATTATTACTAGTACAGTAGAAAACGGATATAGCGAACAATCGGATATAGTGAAAAAAAATTTAAGTCCCGTCAAAAGCCCTATGTATGCCGGCTAAACGCGAGTAGCAAACACCATATGAAGCGAACTAAATTCTTTGGTCCCCTGGAGGTCGTTATATCCGTGTTCTACTGTATATTATTATTATGATTATGATCAACTTATAAATCAAGTCTCTAGACAGTCTATCTCTGTTCCAGGTACACATTGAGAACAAGCAGGTAGCTCTGGCTGCGTCCCTCTGCTTGGAGCTGGGCAATGTACTCATGGTAATACCTCTCTGGTTACTTCTACCCTCACCTTCACTTTCTTTTCTACAACTATCAGGAAATAAAACTTCTTTTTGCATTAATTTCTTTTGGATATAAAGCCTTATTATTCCATTTTCTGAACATGGTAATGGATAATATTTAGAAACCTATAACCCTACAATTCTTATATTAAACAAATGATGATGCATTTTGATCAGAATAGAATTGCATTGATGTATCAATATGTTGAAAGGATTTTTTATTTTGCAGAAGTTGAATAAGCCAGTTGAAGCTATGGGTCATTTTCAGAGAGCAGCAGAATTACAAACACAGGTACAGCTTGCCATACAGTAGAACACAGATATAGCGAACTAGCGAATATAATATCATTTAAATTATATGCATATAGCTAACTAAATTCATTGGTCCCTTGGCGTTTGTTATATCCGTGTTCTACTGTAGATGTAACCTTTCACTAGTACATGTTCCTGTGGTTTGTATAATGGGATAGCCATTTCAGAAATTGATACAAAAGGTATGTAACACCCACAAGCAAGACAAGCTTGTTTACATCTTGTAATCTGGCACCATCTGAAATGTAGCAACAATTGGATAGCTGACACCCAGCGGATCAAAGTCTGTATGTTGTTTTTATTTTATGCCGATAAGAACATGTTTTGCAAACGGTAAGAATCAAGGAAAGAAGCTTCTCAACGGTGTAATAGTTTTTTTTGCATGGTTTAACTTGAAATAAAATCCTGTTTTTCTTGCAGAGTCCCCTAGATTGTTTGGATGCTCTTGGAATGGTAGCTGTAGCAAAGATTGACACAAGTATGAAACTATTACCTGTGAACCATACTTAGATTTTCTCTTGGAATTTACAGGCCTTATGACTCAAAAATTGCCATGGGTTAGCTATTAAATTATTTTTGGCTTCAAATATCTACAAGTTTCAAACTGTACCTTAACTTATAACATTGATTGCCTCTTACATGATATTTTCCTACAAAAGTCAATACATTTCAATAGAGATTGGCAAATGTGATCCCCAACATCTCACGGAGTGGTTCTATAACTGGTAAGGTTGGAAAGCATGTGAATTAAGGCTGAACCTGAACTACAATCTCTCAAGAAGCAGGTGCCCTTATGTAGGCCTTGTAACCAGCAATCAGTATAGTGTAGTGTCCATGTAACTATGCTTGACAATACCTCATTGCTTTGTTCACAGAGGACTATGAAGGAGCTCTCGCTGTGCTGACGGAGATGGCCTATCTAGCCCAGGAGAGGGGAGGTACAGTTTCCTTTATCTAGTATTGTACAACAATGTATATGTTGATTGGTCAGTGTTAGTTATTGGTCTTCCACGGGTACTTGAGTATTCGAGCTCGAGTCGGGTCCAGGTGTACATGTTATTTGACTTGAGGACTTGAAAGTGGAATTCTCTGTTAATTATCTACTAGGTCAGTTATTTCAGATGGTTTGTTTCTAACTTGTGAAGACATGTGATCAACATTACCATTTCTAAACATCGATGTCAAAATATACTTTACATGACTATTTATTCATCAAAATATATGTTCATGATATCTTGTCTGAACAACAATCACATGATTTCTGTGGTAATGATAACATTTCGTGTACTTGGGTTCCGAGTCTAGTCTGACCCCTCGAGTA
This sequence comes from Steromphala cineraria, assembly GCA_916613615.1. NCBI lineage: Eukaryota > Metazoa > Mollusca > Gastropoda > Trochida > Trochidae > Steromphala > Steromphala cineraria. The sequence goes on from OU744721.1 coordinate 79,880,248, forward strand.
CTCGAGTGCATTTATTTGAACCCGTTGAAGCCCTATTTGTAAAGGAATCTCCTCATAATTAAAGACTTACTTGCTCTTTGACCTGTGAGGACCAAGGTTCAATGTTTAAAATATCTAATCCAAATAATTTATAGTCGCAAGTTAAGTAATGGTTGGATATGTAAAAAAAATCTGAATAAATATAAAATATTTGAATTACTATTTGATAATCAAAAACTTTGATACCCCGGTAAGTAATGACCTTTTCTTTATAGCGTATAATTTTACCCAATGAGTTGCAACTGTAAATTTTTTGCAGAGTATGCTAGTCATAAATTGAAAGATTTTTCTGGCCTCGTACCATCATTAGTATGATGAGCATGAAGAACATGACATATTTCTACCACTGTAATTGCCTTAATGATTGACAGGTTCGTCAGCGACAGGTAAACCAATCGGTGCGTACTGTGACATACTGGCCAGGTGTGAGGTGACGCGCGTCCTGCTTCTCATGTTGCTACAGGTGAGATTGATTTATATATATATGATATATATGTTTACTGGTAATAATCTTGACAATGAAGTGCCTCATGTAGCAACTTGTGGTAGATGTTGCTTCATTGGAGTTACTTCCCTTTCCTAATTTGTGTACATTAGTTTACCATAATTTATCTTTTTATTCTATCCATATATGGTTTTTTTACAAAATTTAGAAAACAAATTGTTTCTCTTTCAATTGATCATTTGAAATATTAGGTAATTATCTAGAGCATGTTAATTGTCATGAAGACTGCATAGCATATTGAATCATTTATTAGAGAAAGTGGGGTAATTGTTGGTGACAATATCAAGTCGAGAGTGTCTATTTCTTAATTGTTTTAATTGTATAATTCAAAGGTTTTTTAATCAATTCTTAACAAAATTTGATTTCATTTTTTTCAAGCCAACACCACAAAGAATTCGACCAGAGCACGCCCAGACCCTAGAGAAGTATGCCTGGGAAACCACGGAGGACAACTTCACGGTGCAGTATCTGGGCGAGGATCTCTTCCTGCTGCTGCAGTCTGTTGTGGTAAGTTGAGGAGATATCCACCGTGGGTAACAATAGGATAAAATATGTTACTGATGTGAGCTGAGATTTATTTCTGATTCTGAATTGTTTTGCTCACGCATGATTGAAAAAGAGAATGATAGATGTAGAAATGAATACCGGTATATAGATAAGAACCCTGCCTTGTAATGTTGACGTAGTTCAGGTCAAGTTTGGAATCCTAAAGTGCCCTTTTCCAGCCCACTTGTCACTGTGTGTTAAAAGTCAGCTTTCAATGTACCAGGTAGATCTTTAGTTGTGTCACAAACCCTAGTGTAGAGTACTTAACCCTGTGCACTTCAAAGAACCCCCTAAATCAGTTTGCAGTGGCAGGGCTAGTGGCTGCAATAATGCCCAACTGGCACTAAACAATAACTTACTCACAAGATGCTGGCTTGTTGAACACGATAAAATGCTGCAACACAAAGCTGGTAATTTGGTACCTTATATTGTTTTTCAAGAGTAACTAACTCGCTGCGTCTCATGGCTGAAAGAATTATATGCCCTTTAGGGAGTTGAGATTGCGAGAAGATTTGCCCTGTAGGATGACATACTATGATCAAGGGAAATAAAAGCACCTGTGCATCTGTGCTGGATATTGAGGTATGCATCTGTTTGTTTGTATGTATAATAACATATGTAAGTTGAGTTCTGACACTGCTGTCTGTCTGTCTGTCTGCAGATGGCGTGCCAGTCCCGAGACCTGGGATGTCTGCAGGCCCTACAGACGGACCTCTGGCAGTTCCTCAACACGGAACAGAACCAGATCCTGCATCTCGTCATACAGGAACTCTCGCACCCCTCGGGGGAGGGCGTCTGAGAAATCTCATCTTTCCTACATGTATCATGTACTTAAGAACCTTCCAAGCTATACCAATTTTGTTAAATGTGTTAATGAATTTGATAAGACAAGCAAAAGCATATCTGATATTGAATTATTAACAAGATTTTATGGAGATTAATATTCAAGCAGAGATGTCAGGTTTTTGCAACATTAGTGACTGTAAAATTATATTATATTTTTTTAATATTGTTTTACTGGCACGAGTGTTGTAAAAACGATATGACATCTTGCGGGGGTGTGAATTTCTTTCTTATCATAGCGTAATAATGGCATAATTCGGATTATAAACAAGTCTAAAGGAATTGTCAATGCTGAAATCAATTGTGTTAACACATATGGATACATCAGCAAGCACAGTAAAAATATGGTATAGCGCCAAAAGCAAACAAAGGATGGACATAATTATTTTGATGTTACCTATCATTCGTTACAAACAAATATAGATAAAAGCTGATTTGACATTCTCCCTTATTCATTCTTCCCTATAAATCAAGTCTTTTGTGGCTAAGTCAGACAGATGAATTGACAAGTTTGCACTGATTCACTCGCCCCTTTGTCAGTGGGAACAACTTAGCATGTGCTGCATGCTTTTCGTGTGCCACCCGATAGCTCTTTGCCGCGCTATAGCAAAATATTGGCTATCTCTTAAAGAAGTCTCACGTTAAAATGTCACGTGGTTTTCTTAACCGAACAATAAAATTATCGTTAGGGTTTATAACACATGTGCAACATATAGCAATTTATTATATGACTAGTTTCATCACATATTGTTAATATAAAACTTTATTAAATGAGAAGGAAGTTGTATTTGTTACCAAACTTAATAAGTAACAATTTGCCAACAGTACAAGATTTCCATGAGACTAGATGTAGTCTTCTGATTTCATTTCTATCCCTTTTATAATGAACTCAAGCTCTCCTGAGATATTTTTATTGCTGTTACAAGTTCAAAATCATGGCCTGTTCATAAATTTGGTACAGTCATCAGAAAATTTTCAATAAGTAATTTGAACATTCCTAGTGTGACATCAGTTTGTGAATGAGTTGAATGTTGATATGTGTGTTTTATTTATTCATATTGACTGTTGTGTTTACGATTGTGGTATTTGTGATAGCCATATTTGTATTTGTAATATGTCTGTAAATTAATTATGAATAAAGCTTGATAACCATGTCAACTTCTTCGTCTGGAAAAATGGTATGTGCTGATATGCTGACAAACATGTTACTGATATGTTCAACGTAAAAGGGTTAACCACAATCTAGATAATAATAATAATATGTGTTCTTATATAGCGCACAAATCAAATCACTAAGCGATTTCTCTAGGCGCTGAGCGATTTCTCTAGATATCTTTTGTTTGCAAGAATCTTCTTAACCAATCTCCAATCTCATTTAAAACAGTGACATTTCACCTCTCGAATATTCAACCAACCACAGAGCTCAATGAGGAAACATGCAATCATGCAACTATGTCATTGATTTGCTTGAATGTCAAATGCCATCACCTTTGCTGAGAAGAATTCAGTTTGTAACACATATTTAAGTGTATTTTCAGATACAGTTTTTGAAATCTGTTAAAAGAACTTCAATTTGGGATTATTTTAACTCTTGCACGTCATTTTTATAAGAAAAATAATTGAATTTCCTTTGAAAGGGTTGTTTTATCTGTTTATCCTTTAGCCTGCTGGAGTTTTGATCAATGCGAACACCCAATGTCATCTGGATTAATTTCAGCAAAAGCGCTGTAATATCAACATAATTTATTATTACTGAATGAAGTGTAGAATCATTCTGTTACATTTTTATTAGCAGTTGAGATTGGAGAGGTCTGTATTTATCTATCTTGAAGTCAAGTGTCACGGCTGATGGCACTTAGACGGCAGCATACGCTGCCCTCAGATGGCTGGGAGGTGCACTACATATCATGATATGCTGCCTGGAGCAAGGAGAAATTGAAGTACACAAATAAAACAAATAATATTGTCACATTTTATTATTTATGTAACACAGCTAAAATTTGCCAATTTGACTTTGATCAGAAGATTCTTAATGATTATAAAGTTAATACATATATTCTGTAATTATCATAAGAGTAAAACTCATAAGAAACAAATTCAATGGTTACAATTTGATATGCAATTCAATATGCTTTCAGGTTAGATTTCCCCAAGCTAAAGTGAATTTGAATTGACAAGTTATTGGCATAGAACTTGAATATGATAAAAAGATATGTTATAAGATAGAAGTTATTAATAGTTAAGGTATTAAGAAAAGAGAGTTATTAAAAAAAATCATGCATTCAAATATTCAAGAAGAATAAAGTTTAAATATGTTGTGAAATTTGAAAGGGCTTGAAGATTAAAATCAATGTATTGGTTATGGAACATAATCAACCTTTGATCAGGGAAATCTAAACAAACATTGTTTAATCAACATTCATGTCAATTTCTCTTAAAATAAATGCTTGCAAATCATCTATATACATATTAGATAAGATTATTTAAAATGACTTATGGATCCATCTTTCTTATCAAACATCATAATGCAAAGTAGACGTAAAGGCAATATGGCAAGGGAAGTATGTATATATTTAGACATCTTCCTACGCAGAGCCTAAAAGGCCAGTTTCCAAACTGTCATTTTATGCCTTGCTGCATAGCCTTGAGTTTTCTGTGCTTGCTCTCTAGTCTGTAGGAGCACTATAGCAGCACAGAAAAATAAAGTCTCTGCAGCAAGGCATAAAATGACAGTTTGGAAACTGGCCTTTTAGGCTCTGCGTAGGAAGATGATATTTAGAAAACCAAAGCAATTAAAAGATGAAATCATTCTGCAAACTTTTGCAGATAATTACATGTGTACATGATGATTTCTCCTTTTATTAGTTGGAATGTTACATACTTTGAAAAATCTGTTTACCCAGCATTTTCTGTAGACTTCAATACTTAACTCATACCTGAGAATTTCAAAGTGAAAATGCCTTCATTAAAAAGTTTCGTATGGTTGAGGCGGTTGTGAATAAGCTTCTGCAAAGTATATCTTCCTTAACAAATTACACAACAATAAAATATTTCAAAGCCGAAGTGTAGAAGAGTAAAATGTTAAATGCTTATTAAGAAGATGCAAAAAACATGCAAAATATTGGTATATAATGGGTTTTAGAACTACAAGTTTGTAAATAAGAAAATTCTAAGATGATGTGACTAGATATATGGTTGTTTAGTTTTGCCTTCTATTATATGTATAGAGCATACACAAAATATATTATGAAATAATTATATCTTCAACAAATTCATACAAATATGTAAATGCAAATCTTACATTTGAAAAACAAACAGAAGGAACAATAAGAGAAATATATTTGGGGGATGAAAAGGTGGATTCATAATTGCACATAAATATCAACAACTGTATGTGTAGGATGAACAATGAAAAAATTATGTTAACACTTATCACCTATATTATGATTTTTGGCTTTAGATTGTTGATAATTGTAGAGAATTATGCACATATGTTCAAATGCAATGAACAAACAAGAAACCCATCAGAGCTATAAGTGTAAGCATGATAGAGGAGAGAGCATGACAAAACACTGATAATTAGACCATTCGACATATTTTATCCAGGCTATAGCTGTTATACTGGCAGTCAATTGATAAAAAATATTAGGGATGTCACGATAAAGGTCCCTTGCGATACAATATGTATCACGATACTAAGGTAACGATACAATACATATCCCAATACACTAAATGCGACATTATAACAGTGAGATACAAATTCACGGCATTCAAAAAAAAAAATAAGCCAATTTCTTCATGAAAAAGTCAATTAATGCTTTATTAAAGCTATCTTAACAAGGATCAGCTCAAGATTTCTTGTTTGATATGGCTATTCAGACTGTACCACGATGATGCATCGATGCATCAGTGTATCGTAACATCCCTAATATATATGTTTTGGCCGTTTTGTTGAAAAGAAATAAAATTATAAAAAAAATATATGTTTTGGCCATTTCTAGTAATGCAGGAGTTATCAACCCTCAGATATTGGTGATATTCCTGCAAACTGTATCTGACTACACTTCTCATTTATTTATCAATACAAACCAATATGATGCTGTATTAAAGAAACTTCAATGAACTGAGTATTTAAGCACATGAATAGCATCATAGGTATTTCAATAAACATTTAATTCTCTTAAATCATTTTTAAAACAGTTTAAAAGTTTTGTTTTTATAATCGTAACTCGACAGAAATCTTATTTACGAAACAAGATTCCATGAAGAGATTTCACATCTACTGGGTATCATAATTTACCAAAACAAGATGAATAAGTTTTTCAGAAGGACAGTGTGATAAAAAAACACTTCTGAATGAAGTGATCATAAAGTTAACTTTGTAATGCATCATAAGGAAAGTGGAAACATGGAATGAAAGCTTTGGTTCAATACAAATATCAAGTCTTGAATGCAAAACACCCCTATTTTCAATGTGTGAATCTTGCTCCCTGATCTAAAATGACATAAAACGTAGAAGACCAATTCATTATATTATGACTCTTTCTCCTCTTGTTTCACTTTAGGTTTATAAACATGTCCAATAACCAAGAATATCAGCACAACAATATGGCCGAGGAAGTATATAGAGTACCAGTAGTTGAGAGTGGAACTCAATCTAAGCAGCAGAAATCCCATACACATGTAGTCGAACCCTCGCATCTTGAAGAACCAGTTGCCCCAGTCGAAGAGCTTCTGTTGTTGCGGCGTCGCGTGCTTGCGGAAAGCGTTGTTCATTGCGGTCTCGGCCATGAGTATGGGCGGAACGGTGAGGAAGCTGAGGTAGTAGCCAGGGTGGATGCCGTGCCAGAACGCACTCACCGCCATCGTGATCGACACTCTGCAACATCAGTCGATAAGTTGTATGAACAATCAGATAGCTGGACATCACAAAAGTAGAGCAGGTCTGACACTGGGGGTTTCGCCTTCCCCTGTTCTGCCTTCTACAAAACCTTAGTTAATTGGGCATTATCTAAGAATATGTAACAAGAGAGAATTTAAGAAGTCTTGCCATTGAACTGATAAGACTGAAAAAGGCTTTTGGTTATTTCGCTTTATACCTCTCCCCTTTCATGTCCTTCCTCTATGAGCTAAAAATAGTATGGTGAGCACTAATCAATAACATGCAGGCAGTGGGATATCAATAATTTGTTTTACTGTTCTCAGACAAATTTAATTAACATGCACCTGTCAAATTAATCAGCCAGTAAAAAACTTCAACATTGAATATTCATCAGCCTTTTCCCCCAAGGGAGTAACAAAGCATGTTCATTTATTTATAGGCAGTTACTTCATGGAAATAAATATTTTAGAACTTCTCTATGTTTCAAAAAGGAAAGTTTTATCTGAAAACTGAAAGGAAAGTTTATGGTTTATGAAAGTTTGTAGGGATACTGACATTATTAATTCTACTGCAATATGCTATCTTCTTACTTGTTTTTAAGTTCTCAATTCAATGTTCCCTGTTTTTCAAAGACTAAGAAGAATGTTGCTAGAAATGTACCAAGATAGGTATAGTTGGAAAAATTCAGAAATATTACTAGGAGTCAGCAAATATAACTGTTTATTTAAATAACAGCCGAGACATTTGACAAACAATTGGATGAATGTAGCAGAATCAACTAGCAATCATTTACAAATTTCATGATATAATTACAATTTATATGTATGTCTGTATTTCGATAATTTGGGTTAAAGTGAAAACTTGGCTAAGGGAAACTTGAGTGACACTGCACTAGTGAACATATGACACAGATAATCTGTACACTGACCAGTAGGCCTAATACTTAGAAAGGTTTGAGAGTGATACTGCACTACAGGGATTGGGAAAGACATCTTTGAGAATGGGCCATTATCAAGGTTATTGGTAATTTTCTGAACTCTAAACGGGCCCTTGTTCATTATGTCCATAGTATTTTCCTCCAATGTGCAAATGGCCCATGGCCCCTGCCTTTCCCAATCACTGGTACTAGTGAACATACAATACGTATGACACAGATAATCTGTACACTGACCTGTATGCCCTGAGATTGCGAGGTACACGGCGGTGGATGAAGCTAGCTAGCCAGTACTGTACGGTCATGTTCCAGCTACGCAGACCCTCCTTGGTGGTGGGGGCGAGTTCGCACCCCCAGATGTCCAGGTTGTGCACGGTCTGGAAGTCGTACTCCAGCGCTGACTTACCCTCCCCTCGTCTGGACAATGTAAAGTTGCAATAGAATAATATAATGTGGTTATAGAATTTCTTGGGCACAAATTAGTCTGTTATCAAGACCCTTAAGCAAAAAAAATTAAAGCAGCCTTCTAAAAGTCTAGATGCCTCAACTTTAATTGAAATAAAGTATTGTTCAGGGCTCCTTTCTATTTCTTTTTAAAAACCAAAATAATAGATTTTGTAAAGAACTATTTTTTCAGGGACTAAATGTTAGTCTAGGGCACAAATGTGATATTCTAATTATTACTGAACTTGCAAAATTTAAATCCATCGTCTGTGCATTTTGAATGCTAAGTCATAATCAAAATGTGACATCAAAGCATTTGATGATTTCGAATCTCCAATATGGTTGTTTTTGTAGGTGATAATTTTAGATTAATTGAAAATGAAATGCTAGTTCGCATCCCCAGATGTCCAGATTGTGCACGGTCTGGAAGTCACTCTGGAAGTACTCCAGCGCTGACTTACCCTCCCCTCGTCTGGACAATGTAAAGTTGCAATAGAATAATATAATGTGGATATAGAATTTCTTGGAAGAAATGTTACTTTCCGTTTATTACTGAAGTTGCAAAATTTAATTCCATCGTCAGTGCATTTTGAATGCTAGGTCGTAATCAAACTGTGACTTCAAAGCATTTGATGCTTTTGAATCTTCTATATGGTTGTTCTTGAAGGTAATAATTTTAAATGAATAGAAAATTTATATCATGCTGCCTTTACCTGTTACATATTCCTGCTAAAAATATTACCTCCATCATAACCCAAGAGAAATTGTTCTTTCAAAGCAGCTAAAAAGCGCTAAGAACAACCATGTAGATTATAACATACTGTTCTAGGTACCCATTTTAACAGTTAGGTGAACTGACAACAATACATTCAAATGGAAGCAATGAATCAAATTTACTGAAACCTTGTTGTTCGAAACAAAACAACTATAGCTACCGGTATTTGACAAATTTTTCAAACAAGGTATCAAAATATCACAAATCCACTTACATCAAATAAACCTTAAATAAATCTCTTGGAATAAAGACAGTAATACTCACGCCTGGTCTAAAGCCTTAAGATCAGTAGGTCCCTGGCCACACTTTGCCTTAGCACTGACTGGGTACGCTCCGAGCCCGGCGGTGATGCACATACACTCGGACATGAGCCAGGCGATGTAGAGACGTGTGCGGAATATAGTGAACATGGGTACCATGTAGAACAGTCGGAACCAGAAGGGGTGCTCCGCAAACTCTTCTGTCTCTACATACTGAACACGGGAGAATTTCATTTCAGTTGTCAAAAATATTTTTTCATCTCACATTTACATTCCTGTTTTTTTTCTAATAAACTTGTATATCTTTACAGTGTTTTTATGATAAAGCAACTATCAGAAAGGATAATACACACCAGTATCAATCACTGGCTAATCAAATCCTTCCTGCATATTGCCAAAATTTGTGATTTAGGCTGAACTCGAATTGGTGATATCTAGCAACATATAAGACATTTCTGACTTGATATTGTTTAAGTTCTTGCCCATCCTTTTGACTTTTGTGAAATTTTATGTGAATGTACTGTTTGCAGAACTGTGACATGTGCAAATTGGGCATTTTCTTGTGAGATTGACTTTTGACATTCAAGGTAATGCAATCAATAAACATTTTTCATTGAGCATAACAATAATTAACAAAAGTGTTCATAGTTAAAATAAAGCATTTATGTTATGTATACCATGCTTATGTCATAACCTTGCTGTGACATTGAGCTTTGACAGATTGTAACCAAAACCTCTTCAAAACGTTTTACTTCTCAAAAGTTGATAAATACTAGTACTAAGTTAGAGCTTCATGACACAAAACATTTTCAAGTTATCATGTTTACAAGGAATTTTTTGTTTGCATATGTTGTTTTCACCTGAATGTTGAAGTAGTGAGAGAAGGCTACGAAGCAGGCGAGAGTGACAGGGACCGGACGGATCTTCCTCCAGAACGGCTTCTCACTGTCGATGTTCTCCATGTTGCCCTCCTCCAGCCAGTCCTTGTAGGTGCGGTAATTGTAGTACGGACCTGGTCATCAGACATTCCCTTCTTATTTATGTATTTGTAATATAACAATTGTTTAAAGAACCCAATGTACCAAATTTGGATTAAAAAGGTTACTATTACACTTTATCATCCTCAGTACATGTACATTTTGGAAATTGGATTGTGCTTAACCTTTTCACCCTATGAAACCAGGAACAAAAAGGCTCTTTGGCTAATTTTGAACTTTATGAGATGAAAGGGTGAAGCACCTGCAGCCGAAGTGCAGCACCTGTATTGAGTGTAACTAATACAGTATTCATCAGTCCCAGAGAGTCAAGTAACGAAGCAATAGAGAGATAGAGAGAGAGATAGAGAGAAAGAGAATTTCTCTCTCTTCCAGTAAAGAAGCCATAACAATAACCCTCAGGATTCAAACTCTAGTCTTTCTGTGACAGGTGGACACTCTACCAACTGAGCAAAATCCCCTATATCAAAGTGGGGTCATTTATGGCTTGATGCCCTTTTCTCTTGTTTCCTTCGTAGCACTGATACTTTGGAATTAACTGAGTTTTTTACTGTCTTCGAAACACTAGAACACTTGCTAAAGCATACACTGGTTGTAATTTTAACAATATACATATTGCACTTTTGATCAGTCTGATTAAAATCAAACTTCTTCTAAGTACATTTTTTAAAATATGTATTCTGGATATAAATAAACTTGTTATATATCAGGGGTTTCCTCAGAGCAGGTTCAATCTTAATCAGAGGGCACTTTTTGTATGGACTTTTGTAAACCAATAAAGTCACAAGGCTAACTTTTCTAAGATATTCTTAGATATCTGTTACTTTCTTTAATTTTTGTTTCACAATATCTCAACCCCTAACAGAAGGATTCATTACCAATATACGATATGCACTTAGCAAATAGAACACTTTAAAATGGATACGAGGTCATCAATTGAAATCTTATTATGATAAGAACCTTTTACATTTGCACCTTTTCAACTACTAAATAACCCTTGATAGCTAAAGACCAGGTAAGGCAGAGAGATGAGCTATCACCCAACAATTATTACAACATATTGAGTATCATGGATAATTTTATTTTTATTTTAATGATTTTGTGCTTAATCAGCTGGTTAATTGATAGATATATCATTTATCTAATCTTCAGTGATGCTTGAAAAACGGTATAAGGTTCTATAACGAAATGTCGCTACTGTCAAATAAAGAAGTTGTGCATCCATTGAGTTCCTCTTGTCTTGCTTAATCTACATACATTACTTTTTCCAGTTGACTGTACGTACATCCCTACATATTTGTCCAGTTCATCATGTGGGAGGCACATATTCAGTGTTCAGGATGCAGATGGTAATGTAGATAGGATTTCCTTCCTTGTACGTCATTAATATTGGAAGATTATCCATAATACACTGTGATAACAGTTTCCTGTTCAGATTGAAGACAATTTAAAAAGAATTTGCTATCATAAGTACTTTTTTCAGTATGGTCAACCGTTTGTATAAAACTAGATGCAATTAGATAGGAAAAGTGCAAAAGTAGAGATTTCTTAAACAGTTTCAAATAGGCATGTCATGATACAGATCCCTCAAGATATACCGGTAAATGATAATAAATGACCTTCCATCTTATGCTTTTTAGCTCACCTTTACAAAGTAAATGTGAGCTTATGTCATGGCGCTTCGTCCGTCGTCCGTCCGTCTGTCCGTCCGTCCGTCTGTCCGTCCGTAAACTTTCACGAAAAAGACTACTCCTTCTAAACGAATACAGATATCATTTTGAAATTGTAGTATGTTATACCCATGGTGATTCCTCACAGAAAGGTAGACGTTTCAGTTTTGAGCATCCAAGATGGCCGCCATGACAGCCATATTGAATTTTCAATTAGATTTCATGAAAAAGACTACACCTTCTAAACGAATACAGATATCATTTTGAAATTGTAGTATGTTATACCCATGGTGATTCCTCACAGAAAGGTAGACGTTTCAGTTTTGAGCATCCAAGATGGCCGCCATGACAGCCATATTGAATTTTCAATTAGATTTCATGAAAAAGACTACACCTTCTAAACGAATACAGATATCATTTTGAAATTGTATTATGTTATACCCATGGTGATTCCTCACAGAAAGGTAGACGTTTCAGTTTTGAGAATCCAAGATGGCCGCCATGACAGCCATATTGAATTTTCAATTAGATTTCATGAAAAAGACTACTCCTTCTAAACGAATCCAGATATCATTCTGAAATTGTAGTATGTTATACCTATGGTGATTCCGCACAGAAAGGTAGACGTTTAAGTTTTGAGAATCCAATATGGCCGCCATGGCAGCCATATTGAATTTTCAATTAGATTTCATGACGAAGACTATTTCTTCTAAACCAATCTAGATATCATTTTTATATTGTAATATGTTATACCTATAGTGATTCCGCACAGAAAGGTAGACGTTTCAGTTTTGAGAATCCAAGATGGCCGCAATAGCAGCCATATTGACTTTTCAGCTGCAGATGACACATCATTATTATTAAATTTTAAGCTTTCATCAAGTGATCACTGGCACCATATAAATTCTCTAATTTGAACTTACTAATCATAATATTATCTTAAATATGGAATATTTAAGATTGTTGTGCAAGTTGTTCTATATTTTTAAGTGTTTCTAAAAAAACATTAAGATGAAAGACAAACATAATTGATTAATTTGTTTAAAATCTTTATGGCAACTAGCTGCAAAAACCAAATCACATTAAACATGTTAAATTTTAAACAATGGTATCTCCCTTATATTCCTTTAAATACTACACATAAGGGGTCAACCAGAGTTCAGATATTCCACTATCCACTAATACACATCCCAAGGCAGGCTGCTAGCATCACAGTGTCAGCTTCTAGTCTGTCAACTTGACCCAATTGATATGGCAGAGCATTATGCTATATGGCCATGGCCCATGTGTATGCAATAAAAGTTATGGACTTGTATTCTCATGACAGTGATATGTTCTTTCTAAGAATAACAACTTACACAAAACTTGTCTACAATAAGCCTTGTGTTTAGCAATCTACATGATAAGTTGATGTGGAATAAATATGAAAAAAATCGAAAAGGGTTTAGTAAGAAAAGTAAGGAAATTTGATTTGTCATATCTCTCTGTTGATTTGACAATGCAAAAATGTTTACCATTATAGTACTGTATGAGTGTTAAATAAATTGATACTTTAATGAAAGACATCTCATGGTCACTTGACATGTAAATATTATGTGAACAAAATAAACGTGTCTTATGCATTGCTGTGTTTATGACTTTCCTCTCAATCAGTCATTCATTTTCCTTGAAAAATCTGTACTTTTGGGATTCTCAATATCCCATGCAGCATAACCATCAGTGAAATAATCTTGAAATCATATTAATGATTCACTACAAAACAAATGTAAGTGGCCACCATCCTGTAAGTAATGAATGACATTTAAATGGATACACCTAAACCAATCAAGATATCATAATGAAATTAATACGGATGCCCACATAAAAGTAGCATTTTGAAGATTAAAAAGTACAAGATGGTCACCAATTCAGCCATAGATATACAAAAAAGTTATACAAAAACCTACTGCTTGTTAACTTATCATGATTATATCATTCGTGTATTAATGTTTGTTCAAGCTCTAGTCGTTTCCAAAAGAAGACTAGTATTTTAAAAGATAAAAAAATCATGATGGCAGCCATAATCAATTATATAAAAGATGGTTACATGTATAATTAAATAATTTTACCACATCATTCATTTTAAGGTGAGCTTCTGTACCCTCGGTACTTTTATTTATTAAACGATTTTGTATAGCAAGAGTCATCAGAAGATGACATATCCCACCAGTTCCACATGATCGTAAGATGTAAACCTTTGAAAGATAATTGTAAATTTCTCAAGCAAGGTTCATAATAGTATAAGCTAATATATATGAAACGAAACCTTTCATGAACAGAGTCCAAATAAGAGCCGTTTCCATGGAAATAATAAAAAATAAAATTTTCCGAAATGTGAAAATATCAAAAGGCACCACTTCAGTAGGTGGGCAATACACATGTTAAGTTTCAGAAAGATATGTGGACCGTTTTTTGAGATCTGCTCCGGAAACGAAACCTTTCATGAACAGAGTCCAAATAAGAGCCGTTTCCATGGAAATAATTAAAAAAACAAATTTTCAGAAATGTGAAAATATCAAAAGGCACCACTTCAGTAGGTGGGCAATACACATGTAAAGTTTCAGAAAGATCTGTGATCCGGTTTTTTTAGTTCTGCTCGGAAACGAAATGATTACGGACAGACGGACGGACGGACATACAGACGAACAGGGTGATGACTATATCCCACGGTATAACATACCGGTGGGATAAAAAGAGCAAAAGCCAGTTTGATACCAAATCATTCACAAGTTTCGTAAAATAGTATTGAATGGAATATTTAAGTATTCTGTTTATCACTGTCCTGAAAAATGAAACAAACATGCCGACAATGTGCTGCAACTAACATTTCCGCGACATGGCAGCCATTGGCACCAGGCGCTTACATTTTTACATCACATCAACACATTACTGTGACATCATACTTGTTTATAAGTTGGACTAAACATGACCCGTGGGCAATATTGAAGAGTATGCCCTCCTCCCTATAGTACTCACTGAAATAGAATAAAATGCTTTTTGTCGATCATTTTATTTATTTTGAAATAACTGGATATTTGTATTCTAAATATTCATTCACAATTATTTTTGTTTCAAACAGTTTTTTTTAAATCCGAAATATATGAATTTACAGGAGAGAAAAACGTGTCATTTTCACGCCTTGAAATTTTTTTAAAGTCGAAATGTAAGTTTCTGATGCAAGCTATAGTATACAAATGATCTGTAATCTCAGTACCGTCCTCCAAAATACATTGTTTAATGTATAATAATTTTATATCTTATGTCCTCTACTATTCCTATCATATATGATTAAAAAAATGTAAAAAAAATTAGCTTTCTTTAAATTTAGTCATAAAAGCATGTTACAAACTATTCTTACGAGTTCATTCATAACATCTGTTGTCAATTGCAGAGTTGCTGTGGCATGGACATGTTTTATCGAACACTTATTGCAACAATACGCTATTACCTGTCATCATTCCGATATAGCAGTACGTGTAGCTTATGATGTCCAACATGCTGGGTTGTATGTGAACGTACTTCTTTATGAGTAATTTTTCCTCCTCTGAAATATCATCTTTAAATTCCATTTTTTGGCTGTCATGGATTTCAAAGGCTAGCCCAATTATCTAGAAAGAAATGACAACAAAACACATTTTTATCTATCAATTGAATAATAAAGATGAACAACAAAGTGAATTTCAAGAGGACATGCAGGTACGAATGAATTCAAAACCAAACTAGAAAATTTTTACAGATGCCCCAGCTAATAAAAAAGCTCTCAATGTTTTCAACCATAGAATTTAAAAAGAGATGCACATCTTTAGCTTAATTTAAGTTCAAACATCCATTAAAATGTAGAACATAAAAATTCCCAAAATATAATATAAGGTGCACACGTTTAGGATACCAATAAAGCATGTTTGTAAGAAAAGCGCAGTCTATCCAGTACTTTTTTAGGAGAAGTGGATAAACAACACTCCCTATCACACTACTATGAGCTTTCACTTGCACAAAAATTCACCTTAGTTCAACATGTCAGAAATTTGAAAAAATTTCAAAAATTGAAAAACAAAATATGAGATGCACACCCTTAGGATGCCTATTAGCCATGTGTGCAATTTAAATTAAATCCAAATAGTTTTTCGAATATATGTTACTATCATCCTGTCATCAGCAGGTTAAGGGCACAAGTTATGATCCTAAATCGGCAGTAAGGCTAAGCACATTTTTTAAATTTTGATTTTAATTTCAGGAGTGAATTACTCCTCACCGTTTTTCATGTGCTATTTTACGCCTCAATCTCAAATTTGATGAGTGAAATACGCATGTGTCAAAATAATTATCTGGAGCCCTGAAATAATGCTTTAAAATAAGTCATCAAAAGAACATGTCAAAATTCTCTAATCTTTAATAAAAGTATAAAATATGGGATCCTATCAACTAGGTCTGAACACGGCCCCATAGGTTGCATGATTTTTACCTGTTTAGTGCAATCAAAACCAAGTCGTTAGTAGACCAATCAAATTATTGCGCTTAAAAGACTGCTAGCGGTGATCATATTGAAAGCTTTTGCCAGACAACTTGAAAAACCGTTAGCTAAGCTTATGTCACAACATGCTATGGGGCTGTGGTGGAACCTAGTGGAGAGGAAATCCTTGGACCTCGATATAGTTAAGATTCTGAAACTATTGATTCTCGGAACTAGGCCAATTATAACTTTAAAATCCCTTTTTTAGATTTTTTATGTAAAAACAAAGTTAGTTATCCTTTTTTTATTCTTATACTAAAAATAAAGATAAACAACATGAATTTATAGATTATCCACAAATTTAATAATTAAGGAAAACTTTGGGACTTAATCGTCAGTAATGCCTTGTCATGTCATAGATAACAGCACCAATGAATGGTTTCATTTATGTTTATTTATGTTTCTTTCTTGTTAAGTGTATATGCTATTTGATGCCAAATTGTAAAATCATCATCATGTAATTTTAATAATTGAGATATTTACCTTGAGCGTCAGGAAGAGCTGGACAGCATTAGAGAGAGCAGGGGGTGGGGGGATCCCGAACCAATGCACAGTTCGGAACACTGCCAGGTACCCAAACCCCCATATGAAACAAGCAACATGGATGTGTCTGAAAACAATCAATATGACAATGTTTAGTAGATATGACAAAATTTTGATATTTGTATGTTTGAAACCGTGACGTCATAAAGATTTGACGTCATTGTTCATTCATACGACGTCAACTAGTATGATAGTTGAAGAGGATATATTATGAAAGGCTACATGACAGTGACATTGTGTCAATAATGTGCACTGATCCATGCTTGTGTTGAACTTACTTCAACATATTTGTATGCAAACAACAAATCGATAATAAACTTACCTGAAAGATACGAATTTGACGATCAAACATGTCACGAGGACAGTGATGATTGAATGGAAAACGTGAAGTTGACTGATTAACAGAATAATTATAAATCCAGTAAGACTAGACACTTGCTGTCGTTTAATCGGTGTGTCTAATTTTTTCGTATACAGCCCGAAAGCGGCTGAAAACACAAGAATAATCCCGTAAATCGTATCGTCCGACAACATTTTCACGAGTTCCGTACACAAGCTCCTAATACCACTAGCACTGCCGTACGTTGAACACTGCGATAAGCGTCGCTGTACGGATGTCACACATCTTCTCCGTTCATTGATATTTAGGAGTCGCTCAGCCTAACACACGCGCTGTTTGTTTTCTCTTTTGGGGATTGGCGTAGTGACGTCATTCCCCGCACATGCCCCTAGCTTTTTTAAAGTCTGTTATTTTCTACCGTTGATGAGAAATGCTGAAATTAATTGACGTACTTTGTAACAGATATCTAGTTTGGGTTAATAAATAAAATATGAATACAATTAAATAATTGATTTCGTTAGGCCTTTATCATTTCTTAAATGCATAACGTTAATTTCGATTAACTAAATATTAGGCAAATGATTTGATTTTTGTGGTTATTATAATGTTTTCATAATAATTGACGAATCCTTATATAGCTCTTGACTTTCGTCAATACATAAATGTTTTTATTACCTACGAGGGCAATCATATCGAGGTTCATATTTTTCATATGTTGCCCTAGGGCAAAATATCACTTTTTCATTGTTACGTCACGTTTTAAACAAAGCTTTGACGTCACGGTTCACCTATGACGTCACAATTTATACGGGCCGATTGCGGCTAGGTCGTCTATCCTGAGAACTAGGTTTTACGTATTTTATTAAATTCTGGGAATACGATAATAAACAGAATATTATATTCGTGCCGATGACAAACTATGTTTACGACAATCGTGCCGAAATATCAGTATATCCCTCGCTCTCGCTCGGGAAATACTAATATTTAGCCACTCGTGTCGTAAACATAGTATGTCATGGACACTCATATAATATATTCACTCCTTGTCACTTGAAATGTCCTAGTGCCACACTGTAATTATGTATGGTTATGTCAAATTCGGCCTTGTTTATTTATATGGTGTACTCCATCGTTTCCAATTTATGTATAAGGGCGATTACAGTTTGATGTAACGTTTCCTTTTGACTTTAGTTTATAATTTAAATGCATGTCGCGTTTGAGCATAGATGTTGCTGTACATGTAGCCTATATGTGTTCCTTCGAAGTTACCGTCATTATATATTCTGTGGAAAATAAGCTAGTGGTATTTCACGATGTGTCAATGACAAAACATCATTATTATTCATTAATTTTAAATTTTATATTGTTGACGTACCCTTTGTCCAAGCATGTCCCAGACGTGTTCGATAGGGGACAGGTCCGGACCTATCGCTGGCCATGGTAATGTGGTGATATTCTACTGTTCGAGATAATCTGTAGCAATCTTGTCCCTGTGACATCTAGCGTTATCATCTTGGAAGATGAAACGACGGCCGTGGCGACTTGCAAACGGCACAACATGAGCTGCCAATATGTTTTCCCGGTAGTACTGGCCCGTGACATGTCCAACAACAACATGCAAGTGCCGTTCTTCCAGTAGCAGCGATACCATCAAAACCAATTGCAGAGCCACCCCAAATCGATCATGTTGAATGACTTTGTGGTCGATCATGAAAACGCTTGTTTCGGATAAATCACTTTGAACCTTGACTCATTTGAAAACATTACATTCCTCCAACGTTGATTATTCCATTGACACCAAAAATTTCTTAGCAGTTTAGAAAATCTGCATTAGTTGTCGCCCTTGGTGGAACCGAACGTCGTCTATCTGCTGCATTGTATACGGTACGGTGTTGGCACACTCATCTGATTATGACAGACTATTCAGCATTATAAGCGTTCGGTGTTGTGCCAATCTGTAGCATGCAAAGGACACGTAATTGTTTAGCATGACAGTGTTAGTCGACGCATGTCAAAAGTCAGGTAAAAACTTAAGAAAGAGCCAAACTGATGAGTGCAGCTTCACTTTGCCTTTTACAGTGGATATACAGTTTCGTTGTTCAAATTGAAATTTCGTGGTCAACCTCCATGGTCATCAGTAGCATTAGGGACAAATGTTGATGTTGCTAATGCTGTGTTTGGTGCCCAATTTTACTGTTAATGTCCCATCTCTATGGATATATATTACGTTTTCTAATCTGCAATTGCATTTACTAGTATTTAGCCCCCAAAATGGGATATCCCTTACTTTTGTAAATACTTTTATAAACTACTATTATAAGATGTGCTCCTATACCTGACTTTAGCACGTTTTAAGGAGAAATATAAGGTGATGTCAATGAAAATAGATGGTTCCGATTGAAAGACGATGTATTGATAATTAAATCACTAAATGAAGCAGTAATAAATCAAATATATAAGACAAAGTTCAGCCATGCGATTCCTTTTTCTTACACAAAATGGATTAAAGGTGTTCAAAGAAAAATGGCCGCTAATGGGCTATGTGATTCTTCATAATTTGTTCTCTTACTATGGATGATTGGTTTGTGAAATGAAATTTTTGACACTATCAAAATAATACCTTTAGCATAAAGCTACAATTATCAGTGAAAAAATGAACATGAAATTTTCAGAAAACGTGCTACTGCCCCTTTAAATTCCAAATACGACGTTTCACCAATGATGCGCGCTAGCGATGAGAACGTGTCTGCTTTTCACCTTCTAATAAAAAGTGACTCTATGCCTTTTGCATTTATTGCATCAGCTCTGATTAACGTTTTGAGTTTGATGGTGTGCATCTTTAAGACCATCGAATGATGGCCATGAAGGTAATTATTTCTATTTCAAACGTTTTAATAGTTTCCATTATAAATACTTATTACACCGCACTCTATTTTGGAACAGCAAATCTATCGATAATACTACACCAAATGAATAACTAATTTATACTACTCAAAAGAAGTAAATCTAGATTCTATCTGACATATCTCTATGCAGAGAAAAGATATGAATTCAAAGCTGAACTTGATCTCGTTAGAATGACATCAGTATTACCTGACAATTAAAACTGTGTACAAAGCTTGTACCATATTGTAAATCAGCCAATGTTAGAATCTCTTGAAAAATCACCATTTTATGGTCAAAACAGGAGTCTGTGAAATTGTCAGCATCGCCCAAACACATTGTGGTCAGAGTTTATGTATTGAAACGTGTCATATGCATCTTACATGAACCATTGAAGCACAAAAATAACTACCATGATAATGTAATTCTTATGTAATTTTATGATTTCAAGGCGTAAAAATGATTCGTTTTTCTATCCTGTAAACATATTTCATAGGATTTTTGCAAAGAATTGTCTGAAACAAAGGTTGGAAAAAAAACTGTGAAATGATATTTAAAATTGAAATTCATAGTTTGTTAAAAATAAAGAAATAATCTCCAAATCTTTGTACTACTATTTCCGTGAATACTAATTCCGCTTTGCATGAATAAGGAAGGGATCGGTTTGGCCTAGTTGTTGCATTCATTGTATACAGGTTTTCATATTTGTGTGGGGAAGCGTTATGCAAGGTTGAATCACAATAGAGTTTTCTCCACAAACACCCAACAAGACTCTTTTCAAACTGGTTTAATTCATCTGAAGTAGAAACATGTTTATTTCATTCAGAAAACAAAATTGGTTTTGAAAATCGAGTTATACATTGATAAGTAAACGATTGTCATTTGGCAAGGAAATAAATCAATAGATGATAAATATTGTTATTTGCATTGTATTACTTATTCACCTACACATGCACATGGTAATTGATTCATACACAAAAGACACAGCAGGTGTCTATGGTCGTAAAATATATATATTTGCCTCTTTATATTTGCTAACACTAGAATTTGAAAAAAAAAGATACATACATCATATCATAGATAATTGCATATGGATTACAAAATAAGGTAGAATGCTTACTCTTCCATGATTATCTTAATATTCTTCACAATGATCAATGCGGATAAAATTGTGGAGATACATTTCAAGCATTTTCCGTATATTGCGTTCCTTCTTTACATACCATAATAGCAACATCCAGAGCGATTTGTTTCAAATGGACATTTATATTTAATAATGGTTGATTGCGGTTAAGTAACATTAAAAACGGGAATATCAACTGGAAATTAAAAGTCGTTATCCCTTTTGAACTATTAATTATAACGAGTGTTACAACTGAGCTTTAGGACGCGACGAGTAGGGCATGTCAATCAAATGTTGATAAAGATCCCTCTTAAACTCTGACATTGTTTCTCTATCATACGGGTTCTTCCCCTGACACTTTGTCGCAATAGTTTTAGCAGCCTTCATCAAATCGTCCGGTTTCACGGAAACATCGACGATTCCATATTTTTCTGATTCTTCGGCAGTGAACCGTTTTCCATACACAACGGCCTGTAGAATAGCGGTTCCTGGCGGGATCTTGGTTCTGGAATGTTGAAATGAAATTCATATGTAACAAGGAAACATTACGTACATTTCTACATTATTTATTGTTGACAGAATAAAATCAACCGAAATAAATTGACATTTTCCAGACGGAAAAGGTATCATAATTTGCAACTGCTTATTGCGAGGATTACGAACAACACAGAAATGATAAACATGCATTGACATACTGCAATTTTAGAGTCAATGGCTTGTCGGTTTTGAGACATTCGTCAGTGCCTTGATTTCGAGACTATGAAAGAAATCAGAATCAACTAATATTGACACAATTTTTTAACCCTTTCCATATTCATGAAGGAACACATGTATAAGTCTATATTTAATTTAGGTAGAGTGTAATGTAAAGATTCCACTAAACAGTTATAGAGTAATGATTGATCGCGGCTAAAAATCGCATCCACATGCGTTCAAAAATCAAAAAAACATTTAATCAAATTATATACCTGACAATTTCTAAGAGATATTCCGGTATCCTGATGCCCATAAATATTTCATTCCATGAGATCCAACCAAAGCCAGTTCTCATGACCCGGAAGTCATGGGCCATAGCCAGAAAACCGCCACCAGCAAAAGCATGACCTGCAACGTCATTTAAAATATCGCCAAAATTAATTAAAACGCAATCTAACTAAATCGGTAAACCGATATGCTATTACACGCAATATATAAAAAGAACTACACAATCACAACGCGAAAACATGTCAAATCTTTATTTTAGGTTATGGAATCATGCAGCGCTGGAAGGTAAATTTCTATGCACATGATATGCGGCAAATAATTCAATATTTACATCAATCTTTCCAATTTTTCAATTTGAAACAATGTTGCTAATTTTACCTGCATTCTAGCCCTCAATAGCCATCGGACAGGCAGTAGCAGTGTACTGTATTGCACTGGTCGTCATATTCTAACCTCTTAGGTAATGTTCTTATAAGATTAACATTTTGACCGGACTAACAAGACGCCTAGTGCCCGGCGGATATACAACTTAAGAAAATAAACGCTTTCAGATTTGCCTTGCAAAAAATAGAGTAAATGACTTTAACTTTGAAATACCCAAAGCTAACTTTGGTTGAAATTCGTTAAATGCATTGAGAGCATTGAAGTTAATATTACCCTTACATCGCAATGAATGGTTTTTAGTGCTTCAATACATATATCCAGTGTATCCTCAATTCAACGGGCATTGTGCCATTGAAAATGTTATTTGAAATGACCTCACCATTTATAGCAGCCACTGTAGGCATAGGGAACGTCAGAAGTCTGTAGATAAGAGCTTGGACCTTTTTTAAGACAATGTCGAAGACTTCTTTACTGGTAAGATTGGGGAGATCAAGGCCATTGCTGTAGAATCGATCTTCCCCTGTTGTGATGAGGGCCCGACAAGATTTGTTACTGAAATAGCAAATACATATATACACTTACAGTGACTTTAGATACTAACAGGTTCACAAGGAAGAAATATATTCATTGCAAAGACGAGGGAAACATATGAAATGAGGAGTGAAGAGTCAGTGCATGCCAAGAATTAATTACAACCAGTTCAACGTTGTGATTTGAAGCAGTTTCCTTCTCTGTTAGATGCATTGTCTCTTGAAGGTAGACAGTTCTTTATGTCTCAAATAACGTGAATTAAATTACACTTGTGACGCAAAATAATGCATATTATGCTACAAGACATTTAAAGAGGAGAGTTGCTCTACTTTGTTGCATTTAAATCGTACAAGGCAAATTATTCAAGACAGGTGATTATTAATTTCATTTAGCTCTTAGACATTGGCCGGGATAATTTACCGCATCTTCAAGGATTTACGGTAGTTGGCTATAGCTTCAAAAGGAACACGCAGTATTACCTCCCTTACATTAGAATTGGCTCAGAAAAGGTGGCAATAGTTACCCCCCTTAGACCGCATAATATAGCTCGACCGCATTCCACATGTATAACATTCTATTTCGGTCAGCTAAACAATGTGTAACTGATGACGTTCTCTCTGACAGGTCGATGCGTTCTCTATCTAGCCCAATGGCACACATAGGCCTACTAGTTATAGCAGGTGCGCGCTCTAGATAGTAGCTTCAGCGACTGTAGTATAGACCTTGTACCCAGCAAGCCTCGTGACCCGCTGAATTGACCTTACAGAATAAATACTCACCTTTCAACTCTGTCAAGGGCTGCAGTCATCGAATCCAGAAATTCAACATTCAGACGATTTTCTCCTCTTTTCATGCGCAGCACCGCAAAGTTTTCTGTTGTGAACTCGAGGTGTATCCCAGCATAGTTCATGGTTGAATTTGAAAGCGATCTCCGAATTCCATTCAACGTTTAGGCTTACCGGCTTCTGTCCAATAAATAGACCACGGTGATAACGCATGGTTTTATCATCACATTGAAATAAGAAATATCCAATGAAATGTTATTGTTGTAATCATGTGATTCATGATATAAATAATTTGTGTGTGTAGTTATTTATTTTAAAATTAATAGCGTTTTCTGTCTAACGTAAATAATTGTATAATTAACTTAACTTATTTTTTACTTAATAATTTGTGGACTCACAAACAAATGACAGTAACATTACAAAAAGTATAATAGGTTATATAAATCCAACCATATAGATATATCATTTATGTTATTGTGTATGAGTCATTATGAAATATGAAGCAATTTAGAACACAAAGGCATGTACTAGCCATAACACTTAAAATATGAAGCAGGCTAATTTACAGAAGTCGTTTTTAAAAAGGTAGCAGTTCAGAACAAAAGCACGCATGCTAATTTTTAGCTCATCAGGACTGAAAGTCCAGATGGGCTTATGGCATGGCCCGTCGTCCGTCCGGCGTCCGTCCGTCCGTCCGGCGTCCGTCCGTCCGTCGTCCGTCCGGCGTCCGTCCGTAAACTTTTGACACTTTCGACTTCTCCTCATGAATCATACACATAAGAGAGCTGAAATTTTTTGTACATTGCACACTTAAAATGTTCATAACACATGTTCTAGAGGGAATCTTTTGGTGTAATTTTTTGCCACTACTGTGCTTTTGGAAGAAACGGCATTGGTATTGAGATATAAGTGACAGTTCAGGTATCAAAAATGACAATGTGGATACGTTTGACCGATACGCACACGCAGGTTTGTTTTGAATAAGAACATTGTTGTTGTTAATAATCCACTTTAACAAAACAAATTGCGTTACTCTTTTAATTCGTGTGTGCAGTACAACAAAACATAGAGTTATTCAATCATAATCTGTAAAAATCTCATCTGCCGTACGCGTGGGAATTCAATCCATTCAAAGTTCATAAATACATAGAGATTATTACCCGAGGAAGTGTGTCATATGACCTTAACGAAACGAGTGTGAATTTTTGTATTACTCGAGCGAGAGCGAGGGTTATACACAAATTTGCACGAGTTTCATGAAAGTCATATGACACACTTCCGAGGGTAATAATTTCTTTATTGCCGATTCTATTCCATTTACCATCTTAGAAATATCCAAGTGATATGTGCACTAGTGCTCATATCGAAAATATGTCACCACTTATTTTTAACCGTATGGGTAATACAAAGTTTCATTGTATTTTCCTCATCGCGAAATTAGGCCCATGGCTTAATTTTAGAAAAGTATTCCTCAGAAGAGTCGGTGAAATTCGAAATTAGGCCAACGCTAAACGTAAAATCACCTGCATGCGACGGAACACAAATGGTATAACTTTAAAGACTCAAAAAACCGATCTGAATTCTTGAAAAACAGATTGCCTCTATATGATATCGAAAGATGCTGTAAGAATTTGCATCTGGCAGGTGCATATTATTGTTTCGGACGGGATGATACTCACGTGTTGTGTGTTATATCTGACCAGGCAGCTTATCCCTGTTTCAATGGGTTCTACTGGCTGCAGTATTTACAAAATAGATCAGAGAAGGTTACTTACTTACTTATCCTCTTCATCCCTGATGGGACATAAGGCCGTAACAAGCGATCGCCACTTTACTCTGTCCTTTGCCATGTGCTGGGCTTGACCCCAGGTGAATCCCATTTCCTCCAGCTCTGTCTTGACAGTTCTCCTCCACGTGGTGCGAGGTCTGCCACGCTTCCTCTTCCCTGGTGGTGTCCAGTTCAGTGCAACTCTTGGGATTCTTTCTGTGGGCATTCTCATGACATGGCCAAGCCATCTGAAACGTCTTTGCTTGATTTCATCTGCGATGTTCTTGCAGTTGCTCCTTTCTAGTAGGTTTGCATTTGAAATCTTGTTGGGCTCAGAGAAGGTTAATGCTCACATAAATATTTCATCATATTTTTATTTATCCAATGTTTTCATTTATATTTTAAAATGTACTTCATTTATATTTGTATATGGATTATTGTACTTCTTGGTGTCTCATAGTAAGTTCTTGTCTCTGTATAAATTGTGATTTGAAGTGTGGAGGACATGACAGAAAAACTGTCTCGACATCGGAAGACACTATAAGGACAATTCGACACTCAAGAGGCCACTGAAATGAGTGAATACTTCGACCATTGGCGTTTTGAAGACACTCGATTAGGTTTGCTATTTTCCTACATGTCTGTCCTGTTTAACAATCCTTGGATTATTACTCTATATGCATATATTTAAATCTAGATGGTTACAATAGATGGTGTTCATGTATCTTTGATCAATGGTATCTTTTCTGTTCTTCTCAATTGTACTTTCTTGTTGCAAAACATCTTTGTCACAGTTTGTCAAAGTTTCTAAACAGCATATAAATCAAGCATCGGGTTAATATGGCAACCCAAAGCTTTTTCCTTTAAAAAAAGACGTGTAGTCTTATAGGTCTAAAACATATAAAACAATATTAGTATTTGCCAGTAACATAAAATGATCATGCTTTTTTGGACAATAGATTAGATTCAGGTACTAGATTTCTAATTTTGATGTCCAGATGTGATTGACTTTGAATGATTTAATGTTATCAATAGTACTTTTACTTACTTTGAATAGCCAAACGTGTATTATTCCGTTCTGTTATACATTCGTATCATTACAGGAACTATCTTTGGTATCAATGCACAGTATTTTGATTTCTGTTTAAGGTCTTAACAATTTCAAAATACATGAAGATTCATTATGGTGTAAAAACTATCATTTTATGTAATTTTAAATTAATATAGTCATTATGTAATAATATCAAACAGATTTAGGTTATAAATGTAATTAAAAGACTCTTGCACAATTTTATTTCTATTTTTCGTACCATGCACTTTACTTTCCGAGGAATATATTGTCTGAGCACATGTTTAGTTCAGTGTAGTAGAAGCATAACATACTGGAATAATAACAATAGTCCATTTATATAGCGCATGTCCATGCACATTGCATGTTCAAAGCGCTGAGTGAGTCAACGAGTACAGAACACTCCCTGAGGAGAATACAACCGGTCGCCTGTCAGGCGCTAGAGGTTCAAATTCAGACTACCATCGTATCATACCAGATATTCTGCTGGGTGGACAGAGGCACGCTTCGAGCTAAGTCACTTACCCAGGGTGACACCACAAGTTTCTCAACTCTTGTCTACGATGTTTCACGTTACAATGTTACAGGAAGGACAAGTTAACTATCAGATCATCTTTTCCAAAATCAACACTTCGTTTTTAACTACTGCACTTACAACGATTCATTTAAGCCCATTAATTGTTGACATAGAATATTTCCAAAATGAAATACTAAAAAGCAATGTTTGATGGTGTTTGGTGTAGTAATAAAACTTCCAATCGCAACGTGCACTTTTGGGCTCTGCATGGAAAACTAGGTGTTTCTTATATTCATTTGCATCTCGTGCATGGACGCCATACCATAAGATTCAATCTCCACTAAACAAATTAGTTTGTGTCGGTGATGCAAAATGAAGTACCTCATATATATTGATATTTTACTAGGAAGTTGTAAGGTATATGTCAGAAGAACATTTTCTTTAAGTGCCTGGATTTTCGCATGCTTGTGCTAGATTTTATGGTGCGTGGCACACATGTATACCCCTTTCTAAGTTGCAACAGATACGTACGGTACTTTATCACATGTAAACTAAGAGGAAGGAATACATCCAAAAACGCATATAACAGTAATGTTTGTATGTTTTTTAAATGCGAATATATTTGTTGTACAAAACATATGTCCAAAAGATACATTTTGCTTAATGAAATTTATCAGACATTTTTTAATAAAAAGAATAAAGCAAATAAATAAATAAAGTTCAAGCACAAAATATTCATGTAGCAACAAAATCAAAACATGGTTACCGAACTATTGCAAGAAGCTGATCTTATCACGAGTCAAAATGTCACGTACCTGTCACGGTTATGTTTCATTCTAAACAGAACATTTATTTAGAATTTGATACCATTTATTTACAAAATACTATTCAAACTTCCTCAAATAAGGTATACATTCAAAATGTTAAATCATTATCAAACAACTCTGAAATAGATTATCAATCAAAGTCGGTAACGTATCTGTTTACATTTGTCTTGGCTATTATAACCCCATGGATTTTAGATTTAACAGATTATAAGGAAAAGTATAAAATGTAGACTATGAATTTAATTTTTTGGCCTTTGCAGATTCCCAAGGTGGAATTCCCAAATGTGATTTGAAGGGATGTTATTTTGGCAATTTATCATTTAAAAAACCGTTCATTTAATCAAAGCGTTCTTTTTTAATAAGACGCCATTAATTTAGAGATTTTACCTCATTTTGGATTCTAGTAATAGTGTAGATTCGGCCTATGTCCGGTGAATGTTTTATTAAGCACAGGTAGTTTGTGTAGCCTTAAATTCAAATTGTTTGGCTGTAGACGTCACTTGGCGATAGTTCTATTGTTTATACATTATAATCGGGTTTTTTTTCTCATTCGTCTCTAAGTCTGTCAAATTCTTACTCCCAATTTTACTTGAAAACATAATAAAAAATAATTATACCTTGTGCAACTATCAATTTTTAAAACAAAACTTATTTTCCACATCAAAAATATATTATACGATAACGTCCTAGTGTTACATGTATAGGCCTATAAGCCTATAAGTTGACCTTGGATTTCATTTCATAACCTCCGGCAAGATATTCCAGTGTTATCTCCCTTGATTCCAGCTGTTTTCAAAGTCTCGCGAGATTCTCGCCACTTTCCCGTTCCAGCTCATGGCCGACGGTCGTTGCGACTCACGCTGTTTCAAACTTTTGAGTTTTTTACTGTTAAAGTGGTGAGTTTTTAATCAAATTAGCGTTGTTTTGTATATGCTTAGTTTGATTTTTGTAAGGGCATAAGTCAACAGCAAGATGGCTAGCCCTTTGCCGTGCCAACAAACAAATGACGGTGGGCAAAAACACGTGGGCGAAAAGGTCGATATGAATTCGAACCAAATCGCATCTCAATCCGAGGAACAGAAAGAAAGTTCCGATTCGGAGGTTAATGTAGATGATTTGGAATCAGATGACGAACCTGATAGGCGATCTTTTTTGACCGACAGAAGGGTCAATCATAACGCTGCATCTACATCGGGGTCAACCAGTACACCTTCGCACAGTCGTTTTGACCCGACTATGATAACCAATGCCAACAAATGCACTTTCAATGATGAAATGTACAAGTATATTGAAAGGCAATTTAACATCTTCATTGAAGATAAAGTCATTCAGGACAGTATTTTAGATGATTGTCCAATACCTGAAGGTACTACTTTCCAAATCAAAGAAATGGATGGTATCATTCACAGTCTTTTGGAACAAAGGGGAATTAGTATGGAAAAAGGTCCAGATAAAGGGCTACAATCAATCCAGTCCCGACTCATGCGAGTTATGGGCCCCCTAGGTTCACTTTACAATTTACTTGAACATAGTAGAGTAAATGGTGCAGACATTGATTTTGATTTGGTCTCTCAACTTGTTGAGAAGGCTATCTGTTGCACTGGTCAGGTGAATGTTGCAATCAATTACAACAGAAGACTGGCCATTCTGAGCAAGCTTACCAAAGATGTTAAAAAGAGTAAGTCCATTCTCAGAAAGAATGCAGCTGCCATTGAGCAGTCAGATGATCAATTATTCGGAAATGGCTTCCGCAAAACTCTTAAAGAGATGGGGAAAAATCGTCGTGAGGCTAAAGATGTAGTTGATGCTTTGCAACCTCCACGTAAAAAGCCAAAATTTGTCCTCAAACCAAAGTTTACGACTCAAACTCAAGCCCAACCTCAGAAGACACAGTTTTTGGGAGGCAACTTCAAGACCCAGACACCGCCCTTTCGTGGCGGGCCCTCGGGAGGAAAGTTCAGCGCCGGGGGCCACAATTCCAACCCCAAAGGCAGCATTGGACAGAATAAGTTTGTCAAAAGGTATGTATCAGATGAGCTTTATTCAGGATCATGTAGAATCAAATTTGTCAGGAGAAATCCTGCAGCCAGTAATAGCCCTGAATTTACTACCAATTCAGCCAGTGGCCCCTCAAGCAGGGAGAATTCAGTTTTTTCTAGAAAACTGGGAAACAATCACCCAGGATCCAGTTGTTCTGGAGATAGTGAGAGGGGAAAAGTTAGATTGGATATCACATCCACAACAAGATGCACCCCCTTTACAGCCCTCTTTCTCTATGACAGAAATAAACTCAATAAACCAGGAAATTCTGGAATTACTAGACAAAGGGGCGATTTCTCAAGTAAACCAATCCACACCCCAATTCCTGAGCCACATCTTCCTCGTCCCAAAAAAGGACGGAGGAAACAGACCTGTGATAAACCTCAAGAGGTTGAATTCCCATTTGAAGTATCATCACTTCAAGATGGAAGGTCTGTATATGATCAGGGATCTATTGACGAAAGGGGACTTCATGTGCAAAATAGATCTCAAAGACGCTTATTTTGCAGTCCCAATGAACAATCAGTTTCAGAAGTACCTGAGATTTCAGTGGGAAGGGAAGACATTTCAGTTCAAGTGTCTCCCTTTCGGGCTTGCCACAGCCCCACGGACGTTTACGAAATTGTTGAAACCAGTGGTGGGATTCCTACGCCGGATAGGTATGAGATTGATTATCTACCTAGACGACATTTGGTTGGTGAGCTCAACTCAGGAGGGCCTAAAAAATTGCAGGGTCTCCTTACTCTACCTCCTTCAGCGTCTGGGATTCACAATCAATTGGAAAAAATCCCACCTTGTCCCGACCCAGAGAATAGAATTTCTTGGGTTTGTGATAGACTCAAGAGAAATGATGTTCTACCTCCCTATGACAAAGATAGATCAGATCAAACAACAATGCAGAGAGGTAATGAAATGCCAGCAGGTGTCTGTTCGACGCCTCTCCCAATTGATAGGCAAACTTCTGTCCTCTGTGCAGGCGATTCTGCCAGCATCAATTCAATGCAGATTCTTGCAAATGAATCAGATTCGAGGCTTACTTCAGGGCAAATCATACGAAAGTTTGGTATCTCTGGATCAGAATGCTCGAGCCGAGGTCTCATGGTGGTTGAACCAAATAGAGACAAGCAATGGGCGGGCAATAATATCGCCCATCCCAGACATGACAATAGACTCGGATGCCTCCAACTCCGGTTGGGGTGCTGTTTGCCAGGGTCAAGTGACTCAGGGTGTGTGGAGTACGACAGAGTCAACATACCACATCAATGTAAAGGAGCTTCTTGCAGCTCAGTTTGCCCTCAAATCTTTTGCCAAAGAGAGAAAGTCAATATGTGTGCATCTGCGGATAGACAATCAGACCGCAATAGCGCACATAGTGAGGGGAGGGGGCACAAAATCCTATCTGCTGAACATGGTAACAAAGGAGATTTGGGATTGGTGTCAGAGCAGAGAAATCACTTTGACAGCAGAACACCTTCCAGGTGTGCTGAACACAATAGCAGATTGGCAGTCGAGGAATTACATAGACTCGAGCGACTGGAAATTGAATCTTTCAATATTCAAACAAATAGCCAAGATTTACGGACCTCTGTCAGTAGATCTGTTTGCATCTCGACTGAACACACAGCTGACCCGGTATGTCAGTTGGAAACCGGACCCAGAGGCAGTAGCCTCCGATGCTTTCCTGATGAAGTGGACAGCCAATCAGGGGATTCTCTATGCATTCCCGCCATTCATATTGGTGGGGAGATGCCTTGCGAAATTGAAAAAAGAGGGGGGAGAGATGGTTTTGGTAGCTCCTCTGTGGCAGGCACAAACTTGGTACCCCCTTCTGTTGGAGATGGCGAGTGCTCCTCCAATCCGGTTACCAACAACTCCGAACCTACTGACATCCCATCAAGGGGAGAGACACCCTTTGATAGAGCAAAAATCACTCTCCCTGGCCGCTTGGAGAATATCCGGAAACCTTCAAAAACAAGTGAGCTTTCGAAACGAGCTGCAGACCTTCACGAGAAGGCATGGAGACCAGGAACTCAGGCAGCTTACAAAAGCGCCTGGGGACAGTGGGTTCGCTGGTGTGATACACAACAGGCTGATCCCATTCAAGCACCTATTCCCACTGTCATAGAGTACCTAACATACCTCTATGATAAAGGTTTAAGGTACCCAACAATTAATTCTCACAGATCTGCTATATCCAAAAACCATGAATTGGTTGGGGGCATTAAGATTGGACAGACACCACTGGTATGTGAACACATGCGAGCCATATTTAATGAAAGACCCCCTGTTCCCAAGTATCATTGTACTTGGGATGTAGACCAGGTGCTTAACACCATTAAAGATTGGGGAGAAAATGAAAACCTGTCTGACAAAGCGCTAACCCAAAAACTAGCAATGTTGCTTGCACTGACCTCTGCAGGTAGGTCCTCAGAAATACAGCAATTAGATGTCAGGTTTATGTCTAAAAGAGTTGACAAAATCACTTTTGAGTTAACAAAGAGAACCAAAACATGTAAACCTGGTAAGTATAGAAAAGATATGGAATTCTCCAGATTCCCTGACGATCAAACCTTGTGTGTTGTTCAGTGCATAGAGACTTATCTCAGAAGAACCAGATTATGGCGAGAAATGTCTGACGGAGTTTCTCGGCATAATTTACTCATTAGCTTTGTGAAACCACATGCACAAGTGAAACCTTGTTCTGTGGCAAGATGGTTGAGAGAGGTTCTGACAGAGTCAGGTGTGGATACTGATTTCACATCTCACTCTACAAGAGCAGCCTCAACCTCGAAAGCCTTGAGGCAAGGGGTGTCTGTTCAAGACATACTTAAACAAGCAAATTGGTCAAACCATTCTATTTTCGGTAAATTTTATTACAGACCCATCAAAGGCAGTTCATTCCAATCAGCAGTTTTATCAAGGTAAGCTTTAAACTAACACTGGAATATCTTGCCGGAGGTTATGAAATGAAATTGTGGCTTTCATCAGCACACGGAGTGTGTGCAATGAAAGCTTGATTTTATGATTAACCGAAGGCAAGATATGAAAGTGTTCCCACCAACCCCCCCTTAAGCAATTCATAATATACCTAATAGATTGTATATACATTAAATTGCCTTCGGTAATCTCAATTCAGAATACTAATAATGTGTTCTGTTATTTCCAGATAAGGCCAAAGGAATATGTGACTGCTGATGTGACTGCTGACTCATGGGTTAGATGAAGATTGAAGCTTCCTGTTGCTCTGAAGCTTTCGGGTTCTGTTGATTTGAAGCCTATTCGCGTTCTGTCGATTTGTATTCCTCAGGGAATAAATTTAGAATATATATGAAGTTTTGTTTTTTCTCTCTCGCTGCTCTCCCTCTGGCCATGAGCTGGAACGGGAAAGTGGCGAGAATCTCGCGAGACTTTGAAAACAGCTGGAATCAAGGGAGATAACACTTTCATATCTTGCCTTCGGTTAATCATAAAATCAAGCTTTCATTGCACACACTCCGTGTGCTGATGAAAGCCACAATTATTTATGTAGGTCTCACATCGATTCAAAACAAGGAAGCATTTTATATTCCATTTTAGAACACCGATTCGTATTGTAAACATGCTGAATCCAGCCAATAGAAAGCGATGTAAGAATAAGTCATGGACAGAAAATCATAACAACAAGGTGCGACCAACCCATTACACAGATTGGCTTCCGAAGTCTACTGTAGGCCTATATATATTATCAAACTGGATTACATGATCGATATTATAAAAATTGCGTTTGATCTCAAAGAGCTGATCTTAATATATAGTACATCTTAACGAGCAACTTCAATGCACTCAGAATGCACAGAGGCGAGGGTGACCTGCCATGTAAACAAAACAAATCTCAGGCGTATATCGTGTAAGTAGGTCAATGATGAATCTAGGTCACGGACTGCCGGAGACCCGGCGATATTCGGAATACTGTTATCCTTACAACTCATCATGTAGGTTACGGTTGTCATGTAAACAACTTCATTTTTCGAAGTTCAAGGTCATGATAGAAAATAACATTAAATCTCAAAATTAAAATGGTTGATAAAGGATTAAATGTTTAAAAACATCATTTACGCAGAAAAGAGCTCAAGGTCGATGCTAGGAGAGGCGAGCTATTCACAGACAAGGTGATGATGCATCTTCTGTAGGAATTTCTTACTAACAATTCACGTTAAAGAGAGAGCCCTATCAAGGTACTTTTGTGGAAACAAATTTCAAGAGTACTTCCCTGTTTATGCTTATATATGAATTTCACTTTTGTTCAGATATTTTAGTGATAGTAAGATTTTAGTTGTTAGATTTAAAAATTAAAAGAATACTTCATTGCGTCCAATTGAATTTCGTCTCCACAAAACGCCCCGGTAGGAGTGGACGGTCCCTTAAGTGATGTTCTTTTAATTTCATAAACAGGAATAATCACGATCTGTCTTATCGTTGTACCAAAGGGTACTTTAATTTACTACATGAAACTAAAAACATATACACGCAATAAAACGAAATGTGAATTTGTTTCACTATGCGTTTGCATAAACTGAGTGTCAAAGTAAACATACTTTTCTCTGTAATAAGAATTCCATTCTATCGAAACGCTTAAAGGGGCAGTAGCACGTTTTTTGACAAGTTTAAATTTTCGATTTGTCACTGATTATTGTACGTTAATGCTTAATGTATTACTTTGATACTGTCAAAAATCTCATTACACAAACCAATCATCCATAGTCAGCGAACAAATTATAAAGATTCACATAAAATACATTGGCAGCCATTTTTTTGTGAACACCTTTAATTCATTTTGTGTAAGAAAAGGAATCGCATGGCTTAGCTTTACATTATATATTTGAATTATTACTGCTTCATTTAGTTTAAATACATTGTATTTCGATTGGAATCATTTATTTTAATTTTCCTGACATCACCTTATATTCCCTCGAAAAACGTGCTACTGCCCCTTTAAAGTATCTGCTTCCGAAAGTTCACTCAATAAGCTTCGTAGCAAAGTATATCACAGTCATTTAGTTTGAAGTAAAGAAATCCATAGTCAATAAAATAATGCCCCTATACCTTATAGCTTATCCCTTATCACTTTAAAAAATATTACATACGAATGTTATATTATATTGCCTAATAAGTTCCAATGCAACAATTGAAATCATAAAGTCAAATCAAATAAGGTGCTTGAATTTGTAAATAAACTCTTTCATAGAAATTATAACTTGGGAAAACTTTGCATTTATTAATGAGCCTGTCAAACATGACTGCCACAGTGACGTCATCTCAACACTGTGATGTTTATCTATGCCCCGGTGGGCTAATACAGACCTACGGTGTATAACAGAACATATCCGCCGGGGGGCAATATATACATTTAGCTGTAACCTTGTGTAGTCGCTATCAGATATACAACACTAGTAGTTATTGTAAACCTAAAACCAAAGTGAGTCACTTCTTAAGTATCAAGTTGAATATGATCCTAATTTCAGGCTCGCTCTCACTATTTCATTCACTAGTTCTGATTTCTTTCATCGAATAGGCTACTATAGCGCTTCTTGTAATCATGAACTGAGCTTTTCATTTTTTATATTCTATTAGTGTCAATAAAGTAAAAAAGGGGACAATTTTGAATTGGAACAAGATATAATTGTGAAATGATAAAATCGAAAGCATATGATATAAAAATTAGCCATCAATATTATGTTATTCTTTAAATCAATGTGAAATAGTGTTAGTTGAAATTCATTTTTTTATTGGCCTTTTTATTGGTTTAATATACTTGTCATATTGGCTCCTTTTAAACTTTATTAAAATCCCTCCGTTCAAAGCCCCACTAAACATTTATATTTTTCTTTTGCTAATAGTCAAACCGTTATTTGTTAGATAATGAAAATTTTCCTTGTTTACACTTTGTGGTCATTTACCTCTATCCCCGTACGATAAGCTTGCAATGTAGACATTCTGTCAGCTTGCCGACCAACTGATTGAATAACAGTAGTGTTGAAAATAGTACTGCGATCCCCATGCCGTGGCCACGCTTTCGCGTTGCATTGTGGGTGTAGTTCTTGATGTAAACAGGCAAGTTGTTTTCCTCCATTTTGGTGTTGGAAAACACGAGTCATTCACAATGTCTACGTGTAGTCAGCCGTCGGATAACGACGCATTGGCCTTGTTGGCCCTCAAGTCAGCTCCATCAAGTCCATCCAAAATTTCATGGACTCCAGAATCAAAGGGAATCGCCATCGCGCGGTTAGAAGGCAGAGACTTTGAATATATGATGCGGGGTAATCGCATCACCATTGGTCGCAATAGCAGTAAAGGCGAGGTTGATGTCAATATGGGACATTCAAGTTTCATCTCGCGGGTGCACTTAGAAATATTCTATGATCAACCTAATTTCTACATGAAATGCAACGGAAAGAATGGAGTCTTCATTGACGGCATATTTCAGCGGAAAGGGGCTCCCCCGTTGCAGCTTCCTCGATCGTGAGTTGTTTTGTTTTGCATGTGCGCGCCTGATTCGCCGGCATGCTTTAGCCGCCATCCAGCGCTGGCTTGGTATTTTGGCTTTATTTGTCATTCTTATGATAGTAAACACCTTCTTCCATTTATTTGCTCCAATGTCGCTTAGCTCTGTCGTTAATGCATGTAGTTTAAGGTGTTTTTTTAGTGGTGTTGATAATCTTGTTACCATGTGCTCGTTTCATCATGGCGGCTATGTAAACAAAAATAGAACTTACCGGCGTCTGGTGTTTGATTGATTTTGATGACTAGTGAGCGTTTTGACAACTCATACTATTGTTCTCAATGTTGACTCATGTGTTTTTGTCCCTATGCGACTCAATTACATAATTAGTTTTGACGTTTCATAAAGTAATTCGTGAAACTTTGAGGCGTGTTTTGACAGTTCATCATGCGAACTCCTAAGGTCACCTTAGCCTCTCTCTCTCTAATAAGTAATAACGAAATGGATTTTATTATGCTAATGGTTTATTTTATTTTTTTTGTAATTTGCTTTATTTTGAAAACCAACTTTTATCTTGTGTATGTTTAACACTTGAAAATGATGCAGCACAGCTATATAAATGTCAAGGTTTGTTTACAAACCGGCTGCTTGTTTGTTTTGTTTTGAAAATTAAGTTATCATTTTAACAGAAAATTTATATTTTAATAATTTTATTAAACTACTTTCGTAACATTTTGTTCATGAAGTTGTTTATTTTTAAAAATCATAACCTTAAAGGCATTTGCAGTCACTTGATTCTTGTGCCTCAAATTGAATCCCTTTTTAGTATGATGTTTATTTACAAGTATTATTGTAAGAGTTCTTTTTGATGCAATTAAGCAAAAATATGTTCTTCAGAACCAAAAATGTTATTACTTTATCTTTAACATAAAAAGAATTGGAAAGATTTTGTGTATTAGCATTTAATGCATATGTGTATCCTATCCTTATCATAGAAATTAATTTTCAAAGCATCATAATCATATTTTTTCTCTTACAAATTTTCATTTCTGTTTCAGATGCATTCTTCGTTTTCCAAGTACCAATATCAAAATAGTTTTCCATTCACTGGTGGAGGATACTGTTCCGCCGGCTGCTCAGAGCCCTGGGAATGCCTCGCCAAAGAAGAAGACTGCACTGCCACCTTTGAAAATCAACATCCCCGAAGTAGAATCAGTTGTTGCCTGCAGCCCTTGTCCTTCCCCTACAGGCACCATTAGGTAAATTAAGAAGTAGCTCTACTAGAAGTTAAACATCAACATGAAAACCTTCTTTCCTGTCCTATATACTTATATCCTATATACTATATACTCCTATCTTCCTATGTGATCAGTTTTAGTATCATTTTGACCAATTCTGAACTCTTAACATTAGTATTAGTATCCTACATCTCGAACTTGTAAGCGGACGCCAAAAGGTTGGAAAACTTTCTGTAAACCCCCTTCAAATAACAGCAATGTCTATATTTTTCTAAATCATGTTCAAAATATGTAAATGTATTTGTTTATTTTCATCTGTGAAATATGCAAAACTTACATGGTAAGTCTTGTGCATGATCTTTGTGAGTAGGAGATAGAAAGTTGTCATTTTTGACATATGATCCCTGATAGGGAGGCCACCTTTAAGCTAGGAAAAGTTGTTAATATTCATGAGCATGAAAAGTTTAGGAGCTAATTTGCTCTACATATTTATAACAAGCGAAAAGAACCACAAATTTGAGTAGGCAAAGCAGGACCAATATTCATATACACAATTTGACTAGGGCCAATTTAAACTAAGAACATGCAATATAGAATAACATGAGGGATAGTCTTTATGTAATGAGTTACAAAATAAATTGCATACCACGTACAAGTTTCTTTTCACTTGCAGTGCTGCCAACTCATGTCCAACAAGTCCTCGAGGAGACGCTAGTCATCGTAGTTTTGTTCCCGATTTAAACGCTGTGTTTGCTGCAGCTCATCCAAAAGAAGAAAAAGACTCTCCCATTCTTCCCCCAAGTGGGGACGGACCCAAAGATGAATCTAAACCACCGTATTCCTACGCGCAGCTAATAGTGCAAGCCATTACATCTGCAGTTGATAAACAGCTGACTCTTAGTGGAATTTATGCTTTTATTACAAAAAATTATCCTTACTATAGAACAGCTGACAAAGGCTGGCAGGTGAGTGTGTCTATTCATTCTATTTAAAGGTCAGGTTCACATTTTGAAGTTATTTGTTTATGTTAAAATCTCAATGCTCATGTTGATATAATTTTACAATCAAGTAGTCTTGATAAAGCTTCATTCTGCTACTGCAGTTTTTACATTTTTATGTTAACATCTTACTGATATATGTATTCTGCAACACCTTTCCTATTCTTTTCAGAACTCAATTCGTCATAATCTTTCTTTGAACCGGTACTTTGTGAAAGTTCCACGGTCTCAAGAAGAGCCAGGCAAGGGTTCCTTCTGGAGGATTGACCCGGCATCAGAAGCAAAGTTGACCGCCCAGGCGTTCAGAAGACGGAGACAAAGACACGTCCCCTGCTTCAGAACACCCTTCGGTGGGCTGTCTACAAGGTAACAACATCAGTTGGTTGCTGTTCGTCATATGATAGCACTCGCATACCAATATGTTGGGATATTACTCACCCCTTGACAAGTGTTGGAAATTAGTTTGAGCAGCCACAAGAAAAGTTAAGAATGAATATCAATAGTTTGCAGGATGAGGCAATCTGCACTTACAGACCTTATTTCATATACTGCTTAACCAGGAATACTGTAATGAACATCTGTTCTGAGTGAATGCATGTGTGTCTGAATGTTATGTTCTTGTCTTTAAAAATAAATACTCACAGAAATCTACTTCACATTATTTATGCATTGGTAATCCTACTTTCCTGGACGGAAGCCCCTTCACATAAAAGGAATTCAGTTCTAAAGGATAAAATACATTGTATCAAAACTGGATGATTTAGACCCCCATGAAGGAAAAATACTGCATCAAACAAGTTTGACATTAATTCAAGTGAAATTCACTTGGAGTACATTAGGTTTAGTGGACAAACTTAGATCATATTTTGATGGAGCAAATGGTTCCTAACGTGTTCCTAAGAGTTTAAAACAAGTGAGTTTCCTTTGTGGCAAGCTGAAGTAGTTTTGGGTCATTTTACATCCAACTTTTAATAGATGCTTAGTCGTCAGTTTACCAGGGTATCCCTCTAAGAACAGACTATCTTTTTATGCAGTATTTCTCATTTATTTGCCTTTAAGTAAATGACTCAAATTGCAATAATGTCAGATGTAAAATTTTCATAGAAATGTTGAAAAAAGGAGTGACCAAACAGATAGCAAGCATTAATCTTACTTTATCATTCCATTCTTTTTCAGATTGATACTTCCTGTAACTAGATTAAAAACATATGTAAGAGTCAAAAGAACTATTCTGATTTTCTGCTTCTGATAATGTTTACAGATCAGCACCAGCCTCGCCGAGTCACATGTCAGGTGCTTTTACACCCGACTCATTATCGCGGGAAGGCAGTCCAATCCCGGAGGCAACGTCAGAGACGGAAGTTTTGCACATGAGCCACGCCCAGCCCGGCCAACCTCTCCAGCAGCCTGCCCTTCAGTCCATCGCTGCTGACCTCCGCTTCACTCAGTCGGCACCCGGCTCTCCTGCTGGTTCGTAAACACTTCCGTTTCTTCTTATAAAGTAATCTTTATTGATGTGACTGAAAAAGTCTCAGGCCTCAAGTACATAGGTAGATTATAGGTAATGCTTACTTGTACCTATTTACACATTACAGTGTTAAAACATGATTTTTCATGGTGGATGAACATCATTGATGATCTGATATGGGGGAATTAAATCATACTAAAATCATTCACAAAAAGTGTACTTATATCATAGTATAATATTTGCAAGAATCTAACTTGACCTTGCATTGTGGACAAACCATCATGTCAAGTGACACTTTCAGGTTTGACGACACCACTAATCGCATTTGTTGTATGATTTTATTTGAAAATTATTCATTGTCGTGTGTATAAATAATGAAAGCCTTTACAGAATATATATTTTGACACACAAAGTAACAAGGAGCACATCAAAGCTAAATAAAATGTATATCTGCTCTGCACAGGTTCCCGCGTGTTGTCCCCGGTGACAGTTTCTGCGAGCAACGGAACTGCCATCCACCAGCTGCCTCCCATTATCACCAAACCTCAGATCATCGTCTCCAACCCAGGACAAGTTATCCTCAACGGACCAGCCATGGCGGGAACCACCTTAACCAACGGGACACATCTAGAAATCAAGAAAGATAGTGCTGATTATTCTCAGGGTAGGCATATTGGTCTGTGCTGTGTTAATAAGATGTCATGTGGTACTCCTGTACCTGATGCATAGTGTACCTTGTTACCTAGATACCTTTCCTGAGCTTGCAGGGCTGTGGTTATCATATTATTTTTCTACATCAAGATTGTGGTTTGAGATCTTCAATATTCCCTGATATTGTTTAGCTATCCTATGCAGCACTACCGATGGTTGCTTATACTAGATGACGTTGTATTGTAAATCATCGTCAGTTATACTAGATGACGTTGTATTGTAAATCATTGTCACTTATACTAGATGACGTTGTATTGTAAATCGTCGTCACTTATACTAGATAATGTTGTATTGTAAATCATCGTCAGTTATACTAGATGACGTTGTATTGTAAACCGTCGTCACTTATAGTAGATGACGTTGTAGTGTAAATCATCGTCAGTTATACTAGATGACGTTGTATTGTAAATCATCGTCACTTATACTAGATGACGTTGTATTGTAAATCGTCGTCACTTATACTAGATGACGTTGTATTGTAAATCGTCGTCACTTATACTAGATGACGTTGTATTGTAAATCATCGTCAGTTATACTAGATGACGTTGTATTGTAAATCATCGTCACTTATACTAGATGACGTTGTATTGTAAATCATCGTCAGTTATACTAGATGACGTTGTATTGTAAACCGTCGTCACTTATAGTAGATGACGTTGTATTGTAAATCATCGTCAGTTATACTAGATGACTTTGTATTGTAAATCATCGTCACTTATACTAGATGACGTTGTATTGTAAATCGTCGTCACTTATACTAGATGACGTTGTATTGTAAATCGTCGTCACTTATACTAGATGACGTTATATTGTAATTCATCGTCACTTATACTAGATGACGTTGTATTGTAAATCATCGTCACTTATACTAGATGACGTTGTATTGTAATTCATCGTCACTTAAACTAGATGACGTTGTATTGTAAATCATCGTCACTTAAACTAGATGACGTTATATTGTAAATCATCGTCACAGTGGTGTTGCAGTCTCTCTCCCGATATGTCTGAAGTACTTTTGCAGCATTCTCTGTCTGTTGTCACTTTCTGTTTGTCCGTAATGATATCATTCTTTAGAATATCTCATTCTGCAAATTCAGCTGTTCTAGCATTTGTGACATTAGTTCTTGATTTCTTACACATTTTGAAGAATGAGCAAATTTATGGCAAACAATTGTTTTTATCCCAATCATTAAAATGTTTTGGCTTGCTAGAAAAAAAAGACAGGTCACGATTTTTTAAAAAGATATTCTAATGAAGTCCATTTCAAATTATTTTAAACCTATTAAACAGTAAATCATTTTTTAAAACCCTTTCCCTAATTATTAGTTCATCAATAACAAAAGTGCTTTCAAACATCCACAGGTTCAACTAAAGTCGCATCTTTGATGACATCTCAGTATGCGGCAGGCCTGAAGCCAATGAAAGTGATACCCAACATTGCCATGACTGGACAAGTGGTCACATCCGGCCAGTCCGTCTCCCAGAGCGGTCAGCCCCAGGTCACCGGGGCAACCATAATGTCCAGTCAGCCATTAACACTGATATCACAACCGGCAGTGCAGCTGGTCCAGTCGGTTCCCATGTCAACACAAGGCAACTACACTGCTACCACCAGCCCATTCACTGCTGACGTCAAGCCAGGCCAG
The DNA here is from genome assembly GCA_916613615.1 of Steromphala cineraria. Taxonomy (NCBI): domain Eukaryota; kingdom Metazoa; phylum Mollusca; class Gastropoda; order Trochida; family Trochidae; genus Steromphala; species Steromphala cineraria. Next base: position 79,923,023 of record OU744721.1, read on the forward strand.
TACGTGGTGAGTATATCAACCAATACATCTTGTTGAGAGCTCTGTTTAAAAATCAAAATGTATTTAGAAAAGTTTTTAGTCCAGGTGCAAGAACAATTTGGTTTCCAGTAACCGTGTTTAAAATAGCCCATCCGCCAGTCCTTAGACTGGCTACTTTTTGCCAGGACTGCTTACTTTAAGGTTAGGACTGGTAACTTTTCAAAAAATGTCTTTATTTTCCCCTAAGGAATTGACCAATTAGTTTTCAGGACAGGCTACGTTTTGAATCTATTTTATACACTGCCAGTAATAACTGAAGATAAGTGTGTCATAGTAGAATTTTAAAATTGATATATTTTTTTATGTATAATGTGAAGAAAAAAAGTATTTTGGTAATATACATGCATAGGTTTAGGAAATGAGCTTTGTGGGACAAGTTTTCATTGAAAGAATAACACAGTTCTGTAAATTTGACTTAATTCCATCGAAGATGTGTTACAATCTAGTTATTGGATGGGAAGATCTTTTGAAAGAACACAAGAAAGTAATAGCCAGTACTAACTTAATGTTTATATAACTTGCAGGTGGCAAATGTAATGTCCGGAGCTCGAGCCATCAAGCGAGAAAACGACCCTACAGATGGAAATTCTGAAGATATGGAGATTAAAAGAATAAAGGTAGAAAAAAGCGAGGCGAGCTAATGGGTCTCACAGACTTGGATCCTGATTGGACGGATGAGATGTTGTCAAGAAGACGTTGTGTAGGAGACGTTGCCATAGTAACTAACTGTGCTTGTTGTTGGACCTGTGATAAGGACAAGCAATGGACTTTGGTTTCTTTGTTAGCAAGTGTCCTTTGAGCAGAGGGTTTGGTTTGGGCAGGTTTTACTCTAGGAGCACTGACTGTCACCCAGTGATTGGAACATTAACTTTTAGTTCTAGGAAAGCAGTAGGCAGGAACCGCCAGAATAAGGAATCTTGCAGACAGGAGATAATGAATTGCAATAATACATCATCATGAGGATAGTCACTTAGTGTACTTGTTATATTATATGACAACTTTGAATCAAAGTAAATCAAATTACTAAACTGTAAATTATTTTGTCCTGTGTCATTTTAGACAGAAAATCATCTTAATTGATTCAACCAAAGGAAGTAGATTTATTATTAAGCTTTTGAAGCTGTGATAATGCTTTAAGATTGATTTGAAATGGCATGTTCAGTGTATCTGTTCTTTCAACTCTGGAAACATACTGAATTATTGAGCTGTTTAGCCAAGGACTGTCATCATTTCATGTATATTTAAGTTGAGAATCACTCCATACACACCCACTGTATTCATGTCATTATTTGGAGAGATGTAGATGGAGAAGATTAAAACGTTAATCAATATACTATTGCCATCAAGTGGAGGATAATGCTTGAATTCTGAAGTTAGACTGTTGAGGGTTTACTTTTAACTTTCTCAAATATTCCATAACTTAATTCTATTAATGTCTTTGTTACCTGTTGATATTTGTTTTAGTGTTTCTTCTTGTCTGAGGGAGTGACACTTTAAATTGTAAATTTTAATCTTTATGCCAAGTTTGGTTGTATTTGTCTGTGTAAGTTTGTAAATAAGACATAAATATGACAACCTGGACCTACATAAATTGTCAATGTAGATCAATTTTAGGATGTTAATACCAACTATGGTACACAAATATTCATGTTAAGGTGTGTTTGCTTTGCGATATGGAAATATTGAGGACAAAGATTAATCAGCGTTATGAATTAAACATTTGAATTGACTTTGAACAGATAATGAAAGATGATCTAATAGGAAGTTAATTTCAAATCATGTCATTACAACAATCGCCTGTTGTTGAACGGTTATCTTTTATATTTCAACTTTTATATCTGCTTTATGAAGGGAAATATGATAAAGGATGGATTCTTTCTATTCTGATGAATTTTATGTAAAATGATATAAGGTTCTGCATTGAACTGTAATATGGAAAACATTTGACCTTGATTTGATTGTTTACGTACATACATGCATACATTCATACATGGAGCCTTGAAGATTTGTTGATTCAACACCAACGTGTTGAATAAAGCTTGTGAAGTGCTATTATGATGTTAGAAACGTAGTTATATGTAGTGTAGTGTCATTTCCTTATCGTTTTCCTGTTACTTCTTTATACACACATACATTGGCAAAGATAAGGGGCAGTGAAATAACTGCTTATATTTTTGCATATTTTTTCACTTTAAGTGATTTCACTTCATTATGAAATTTATTTACTTTTGTATAGCCAAATTGTAGCTCTAAGTTGAAATACACTTAAACCGTTTAAAACTTTTGAAATCTGCAGCAAGAATGCTTACAAATGAATTTGATGAAATAATGTTAACTTTTTTATGTCAGACCTGTAGCATTCTGTTATATTGAAGCATAGATGAAAAATATCTTCTTAATGTTCAACAATATTCTGTAGGTTTTATATAGTAATCCAGATGAATAACTCTTAATGTAATGTGACAATTGTATTCTCTGATAACTGATTATTTGTTTCTTAAATGATTTGAAATTTAATATAAATATGATTTATGAGCAATCTTATACTTTTCTTTTAAATCCATTTGAATCTTGAGATATTCATCATTAGAGATTTTTGCTTAAATTGTACTTTAATTTTTGCTTGAACTCTTGAGTATAGTCTAAAATACTTTGTTGTACTTTCTGTACCAAATTCTTCTATCCCTGTGTCGAAAATACAGCATAATACATTGTAAGCTCATCTGCTTGACTTATAAAGGATATAGCAATGTCCCTGGCTTAGTACCGTAATTGTTTTTGGTTTAAAGAATATGAGTGTACTTGCCCAGTCTGAAAGTATTGTAGAGTGCATCTATATAGAGACCATCAATGAATTGCTATGAATAGTACAGATTATAATTCAGATACTTCAAAGATGATAACTATGTACATAACACCATTTTGTCTAGCAAAGAGTTTTCTTGAACAATTTAATATAAATTAGGACAAATTTTTCATTATCTAATTTGATCAATTATCAAGATATCTACGCAAATTCAGTATCAAGTTGAAGTTTGTTTGTTCCATCCTAAGGAACTATATTGTAACCAGAGGATTTATGTATATTTGAACGATGTCTTTCAATCCTTACTTTAAACCCAGCATTGTTCCAAGTAAAGATGAATTAACAATTGATAACTTTTTCTGAGAAGTACATCTGAAATTCATAAATGCCCTTCTAACTTTTGAATATTAATCTTATAACTCTCATATGATATTGAAATTGCCCTCTCTCTTAAGGTCAAAGCAGTTATTTTAGAGGAATGATATCAAAATGGATGCCTAGTTAGTGTCATATCACCATCTTATTTATCTTTCAGTTATCAATGTTTCATATTCCTGATTTCATTATTCAAATACCATTTCCTACTACTAAACAGTTGTTTGATAATTCTTTGTGTTCATTGTCCTTTTGTGTTCCCAGTTTTCATATTCACTACCATCTTCTCATATTCAGTTGTTACATTTGTACTTATTGATGACCGTGTAAGGCAAAGTATCACTTTATCATTGCATGTTGTATACAGTTTTGGTTTGCGCAGTGCAGTTTTGGTGTCACTAGCTTACCCTTGTAACTATTCTCTAACAGACTACATGTACTTCTTGTTCATTCATTTCACTGCAAAGGAGTGTCTTAAAGATTGTCTCCAAATTTCACATGCGGATATCTAAAATATTTTGTAACTCAACGAGACACTCATGCTTTTGAACTGTTATTACAATGTCTCTGTACAAAGAATGTTCCCCCCAGTTTTAATTTTCTTATCTAAAGCTTGAATAGAAAAACAAGAAAATTGATCGCTTGTTCTGTGTTGTAAAATGTGTGTGAAATTTTTTTTATCATTAGACATAAAACTTAATGACATTGGTTTAATCTTTCATTTTCTATTTTGCAACTTGTTCACCACAAGAGGGGAAGAATGTGGAAGTATCTAAAGGCTGCAGTGAGTCGAGCCTCTGTTTCTGTATTCTGCTTTCATGTACATACATGCACTCTTGAATCATGCATGCATGTGCAACCATAGCACCCTTCTGCTGAATATACAGTCGTGTATACATGTTTTCTGTTGCAAGTATGTGGAAAAGTCAACTTAGCCGTTTATTCAGAGTTGCCCTCTCAGAGGTGGCTTGTACAAATAAAAGTGTATTGTTTTAAAGTCACACCAAGTTTTCTTTTTGTTTTCTTTTATGCGTAGAACTTGGATTTCTTACTACTCTGACAAGACTTGAGCTTGCAGGCATCAGTTACTTTGGTTAACCTAGATTGTGGTCTCAGCCATAAATCTGTAAACATCTGTAAAAAGCATATATCTCTGCAAAGACTGAATCGACAAACCGGAGGTGGATGTTTCAAGGATCAGGTAGCATCCACTGCCATCAGCGATGGGACTTCACAGATTGTATTTTTATTCAATTGATTAGCTGAAGTCAGGGAACTTCTCTCTTCAATGTCAAATCAGAAGTTGTCACACTGTAACAAGTTTTCTAGCACAAACTATGGTAGCATATTACCAAGTAAACAGACGAGAACTGTCACATATTTTAATGGTGAAGCAGCATCATCTTGCTCAAATAAAATGATCTCATGAACACATGAAAATATGCAAGACAATTGCAACAAATCTGGCCTGAAAGGGCCTGTGTCATTGCATCTGGCGATAATCCATGTGAAACAATTGACTTCTTATCAAGGGCAAAGGGCCTAGAAAGCTGAAACCTTATGTACAGATTCATCGTCTGTTTAGAATTCCTATTAACAGATTTTGTGTCCCAATGACCCCTAATATAAAAGCCAAAGTACCTAATTTCATCATCTTCTCAAGAATCGGAAGGAATCCTGTTCAGACCTCGTAGCTAATTGCATTTTCGACTTCTTCTCTAGAACCAACAGATGTAGAAAGCTGAAATCTTGTGGATCGACTCCATGACTAGTGAGGGTTATAGCTTATAGTCTTGGTGGCCCTGTGGCCCCTTAAAATCTCTTTTCGTCTTCTTCTCAAAAAGTTAAAAGGTGTAGAACGCTAAAATCTTGTCTACAGACTACTTGACCTGTGAGGATTATAATTCATAGCTTTGGTGACCCTGTGGCCCCTATTATGGGTTACCCCTTAAACTCTATCTCATCTTCTGCATATAGCCCATAAATCTGAAATCTTGTAGACTGTGCATAATCGGGCTATAAGATTTGGTGAACCAGTGGCACCTAATGGGGGTTTGGTGAACCTTTGGAACCTTTACCTTGAATTATAAATTGCAGATTGGCGAGCCGTCTTACTCAATTGAGGGCTACTCCTAACATATTTTTTACATATTCTTGAATGTTTGAGCAATTTCAGTTTTTAGCTAATCAGGCCTGTAATAGCGATGGGCTTATGGAATGGCATGGCGTCCGTCAGTCCATGGGCCCGTAAATTTTGTGCATTTTCGACCTCATCTACAGAAGCATTATACCTAGAAAGCTCAAACTTTGTGTACAGATTCTCTGACTAGTAAGGATTATAATATGTAGCTTTGTAAGCCCTTAAATTCTATTTCATCTTCTCCAGAAGCATACGGTCTAGAAAGCTGAAACCTTGTGTACAGACGCCTTGACTAATGAGGATTATGATTTATAGCTTTGGGGGTCCTATGGTTCCTTATAAGGACCACAGGGACCGCGCCCTTACATCATTATTATCTTCCTCTCCAGAAGTATAAGGCCAAGATAAGTGAAACTTTGTGTGCCGACTCCTGGACTAATGAGAATTATAATTTATAGCTTTGATGATCACGTTGCCCCTAATAAGGGTCACAGGGGCCACACCCTTAAAACCTATTTTCATCCTCTTTTCCAGAAGCATAAGGCCTAGAAAGCTGAAGCTTTGTGTAAGACTCCTTGACTACTGAGCCCCTCAAAAGAGCTTGGTGAACCTTTGAATCCTATACCCGAATTTATTAATTGCATATTTGATAACCTTCTTACTCAATTTAGGGTTGTTTGCGTTCTAAAATGCACATTTGACGACCCCGTGACACCACTAAGGGGAAAAAATGTTGATTACACCCAAGAGAAAAATTGACAATGGAGCCTGGCGAGCTACAGAGCCAATGGCTCTATTTTAAGAATAATGTCTGTATCTGAAATCACACCCCCTTAATACTTTATTTCAGAATTGTTGACCTTGAATGTTGATGAAAATTGTCTAGACACTCCTTAGGTAATCTGGGTTCTAACAAAATTGAATATTGGATGATATGTGGCCCGTACTAATGGGGTAACAACATTAGGCAAACCCTAAAGCAAAATTTGAAAATGAGCCTGATGAGCTACAGAGCCAATGGCTCTATTTTTAGCTCATCTGGCCTGTAAGGCCCGATGGGCTTATGGCATGGCATGTTGTCCGGCGTCCGTCCGTCCGTCCGTCCGTCCGTTCGTCCGTAAACTTTGTGGAATTTCGACTTCTTCTCCAGAATGATAAGGCCTGGAAAGCTGAAACTTTGTGTACAGACTCCTTGACTAGTTAGGATTATAAATTGTAGCTTTGGTGGCCCTGTGACCCCTAATAAGGGCCACAGGGGCCACACCCTAAAAACCTATTTTCATCTTCTTCTCCAGAAGCATAAGGCCTAGAAAGCTGAAACTTTGTGTACAGACTCCTTGACTAGTGAGGATAATTAATTGTAGCTTTGGTGGCCCTGTGACCCCTAATAAGGGCCCACACCCTAAAAACCTATTTTCATCTTCTTCTCCAGAAGCATAAGGCCTAGAAAGCTGAAACTTTGTGTACAGACTCATTGGTGAGTGAGTATTATAAATTGTAGCTTTGGTGGCCCTGTGTCCCCTGATAAGGGCCACAGGGACCAAGCCCGAAAAACCTATTTACATCTTCTTCTCCAGAAGCATAAGGCCTAGAAAGCTGAAATTTTGTGAACAGACATCTTGAAAAGTGAATTGTAGATTTGGTGACCCTGTTGCCCCTAATAAAGGCAAAAGGAACGTCCTTAAAATCTATTTTCATCTTCTCCTACTGAAGTATAAGGCCTAGAAAACTGAAACTTGTCGCCTATATACTTAACTTTATGATTGCTGACCCTGTGGCCCCTACAATGAGGGAATCACATTGGCCACACTCTACAGCATAATCAGTCTAAGTAAACCTAGCCTCACTATCATCCGTTACACTGCTATACTGAGTCTAGAAAGGCTTGGTTGAGAGTCGCGTCAGCCCACGTGACCAAGTTGACCAATCAGAACTGATCTTACCAAGCCACAATAGTGTGCCTTCGCACGTATAACGTTGGAGGGTCATAGGTCGCAGAAAGGTCGGCTGACGCGACCCTCAACCAGACCTTTCTAGACTCAGTATAGCAGTGTAACGGATAATAGTGAGGCTAGGTTTACTTAGACTGCAGCATAATTGATAATGAAGCCTGATGAGCTACAGAGCCAATGGCTCTATTTTTAGATTTTTTAGCTCATCAGGCATGAAAGGCCAGATGGGCGTCCGTCCGTACACTTAGTGCATGTTCTCCAGAAACATAAGGCCTAGAAAGCTGAAACTTTGTGTACAGACTTAGCCAATTCATCAAAATGTGCTATTTATTGTAATGTTATCGATAAATGCATTCTACAATATTACCTTTGGAAATCAAGTCCCATTTTTATATCAGAAGTATTTAGCGAAATTTGGTCTCAGCTCACATAAACTTGCAATTGAAACTGGCAGATACCATAATGTTGATGTTAATGATCGAAAATGTATTGTGTGTAAAGATAAAGTTGAAGATGAATTTCATGTCCATGCTATACACAAAGAACTTAATTAAGCACCCCCTATTTTGTAAAATGAACTTGGGTGCTCTTGGACTATTTGGATTATGTTGATGTATTGACCACTCCAGATATAACAATTGCTTTGTTATTGACTATTTAATTGTACTAAAAATCGCTAATGTGCAAAAATAATGAAAATATGAGAAAAAATATGAGACTACTGAAATTTGGCCAAATATAACTATTGTCACAGGGGGAAAGCTACACATTAAACTTTGGATGTTATGAATTAAAAATAACATTTCTGATCCCTAGTTGACATTCATACGCTAAAACCCTTTTTATCATGCATGATAAGAGGCTAGCAAGACATTGAATTTTCAGTACTTTTTTCATCAAAAATTTATAAATTGCCTACAATCTAAAGATCTGTAAGTAAACTTGAGATTCCTTGAGTTGAACTTGTTGATCAAACACTTCTCTTTCCTTTAGATAAGCCATTATCTTTGACAAGGACCAATTAATGTCTTTGTGCAGTTTTCTTTAAATTCTATATTTGATAATTTTGTGATTTCGAAGGTTCATACTGCTTTAACGATTGACTTTTGCTATGGGGTTATTTACTGAAAATTCATCAATTCACTCAAGAGAATGATAATAATCACATTGCAGCAAAAAATATTGACTTTCATTTTCAATTTTAAGGTAACTTTGATTTTGACTAAAAAATACCAAGTTATTGTAAAGCAAGTTATTCAGTCACAGTGAATCGTAAACCGTATGAATTTCGTTTCCACACTGGTAGATGACAATTCAATTAAAACATCCTTATTGTTTGCCTGTACATTTGTTTTGTTTATCATTAGCAGTGTTTTTCTGTTTGAAAAAGTGGGGGGTGCTTAATTAAGTTCTTTGTGTATATAATTTTAGGAAAGCCTTCATTAAACCTTATTACTATCGACGTCTATTCTATCAGTATTCAAATTTATTCAACTTTTGAGTGTAAAAATATTAAAGAATTATGCAACCTTGGTAAATATTTGTATAAATCTAGTAGTTTAAGGAATGAATTAATTGTTAGTAGCAAGTGATTTTCTCAGTTCGTTCTCCTCTACATGTTTGATTATAACCATTGTTTAGTCTTTAACCACCTGTACCAATTTCCGCCTTTTTTATTTACCGAGTATCTGTATAGCTAAAAGTGATAAAGAATCTGAATCTGATGATTAAAAATGTATAAGGGCCACAGGGGCCACGCCCTTAAAACCTATTTTCATGTTCTCCTCCAGAACCGGGCTCCCAATAAGTTTATAAACAAAGGTTGCAAAGATTTGTACATCAGACTAACAAAAGGTACGCGACGAAGCTAGGTTAAAACAGCATTAAATAAGCAGTATTTTTGTGTTGCTTCTGACCTTGTTCAACCTCGTGTAGAGACTCCTAAAGTAATTGGGATTCTATCGAAATGGTACATTTGGTGACCCTGTGGCCCCTGCGTAGGGTGAACCACAGTGGTCACGAACTAAAGCATAATTTGATATGAAGCCTGCTGAGCTACAGAGCCAATGGCTCTATTTTTTTGACAGTATGATCCCTGATAAGGACCCATGGACCACGCTAAAAAAAAATTTATCCAGAAGCAAAAGGCCTTGCAAGCTGAAAGCTTGTGTGCAGACTCTTTTGCTGGTGGGGATTATGATTCATGGATTTTGTTAACCCTATAATAAGGGCGCCAGGGACCACAACCAAAAAACCTGTCATCTTCGTTTCCAGAACCAAAAGGCGTAGAAAGCTGAAATCTTGTGTACAGACTCATTATGATTCTAATCTATTGGTTTGGTTACCCTGTGATTTCAAATAAGGGGAATGGAATAACGCCAAATCCCAACAATTATTCACTGAAGCATCCAGACTTTTAAATACCTTTAGGTCCTAACAGTCTCAAATTCTTCATCCCCGCTCAACGAAGTTGAAGGGGATATTGAAATGAACTTTGTCTGCTCGTCTGTCCTTCCGTTCCGATATCGTGTTTGGAGCAAAACTAAAAAACTGTAAGACCTAACTCAGCGAAATTTAGTATATGGATCAATCATTATGTGTAGATGTGCCTTTTTGGGGTTTTGGGTTATATTGTTTAGTGGTTTTCATGGAAACGTAACATATTTATATAATTAAGCTAACTTTCCTTATCCTGGGGTAAGATATATTTCCTAGTCGAATCTTCATTCCCATCATTTTGTGATCCACTGGTCCCCCATGCTGCTATCCTGTCAACATTTGTAAGATCAATCATTGATATCCTGATGGGCTACAGAGCTATGGCTATATTGCTTTATCCTAAAACGAAAGTACCATATCATGTTAAGTTCCTCAAATATCTTCCTCAAATAGTTAAAGGATGTTCACACTCAGATAGTCGCAAGTAGCTTGAAACTAATGATACAATTTCTTCTGGGCATTAATGGTTGAAGTATGAGATGTTTGACCCTCTGAAAATATTTCATGTGTCATAAACAAAATAAATGTGGTAATATTTGCAAAACTGAATTAAAACAATAAAAGTCCCAGTGCCCCTTAAAGGGGCAGTAGCACGTGTTTAGGGGGAATATAAGGTGATGTCAGGAAAATGAAAATTAATGGTCCCAATTGAAAGACAACGTATTCAAACTAAATGGAGCAGTAATAATTCAAATATATAACGTAAAGTTTAGCCATACAATTCCTTTTTCTTACACAAAATGAATTAAAGGTGTTCACACAAAATGGCCGCCAATGGATTTTAGGTGAATCTTCAAACTTCGTCCTCTGACTATGGATGATTGGTTTGTGTTATGAGATTTTTGACACTGTCAAAATAATACATTTAGCATTAACTTTCAATTATCAATGAAAATTTTAAAATATAAAATTATCAAAAAACGTGCTACTGCCCCTTTAAAGGGTACTGAGAGTTTATATACTTATACGTGTTTATTATTACTTCATGATTATTTCACAGTTTTTTTTCAAATATGTTATTGAGAGTAACATTTTAGTTGCTCTATATTTAACAATTTCACAAAGAATAGGATGCATCAGTGCGTCCTCTTGAATTTCGTTTAAAAAATAAGTCTACCATGTAGTCAATGGCAACCTGATTGCACGGCTTGTGGTGATTTCGCAGACAAAACAATCTCGTAGACACGGGAATTTCACAGACAAAACAATCTCGTAGACAGTAATAAATTTGTATTTCTAAGTCAATATTGACTTTTATTTTTAATTATCATTGTCTTTTATAGTAGTTCATATCCTTATCCTTATACAAAGCTACTGGCAATAATAATGTCAATCAAAACATCTCACAACCAATAATTACTTGTTCTACTAAACTGAGAAGCCGATGAGAAGGCTTTTTTCACCTCCAGACCTCCCCGATATCCAAGTTGATATGGAATTTTAAGACCACATATCAAAAAATACAATCCAAAACCTAACGATATTCCTAAAGTACCAGACAAAACTTCTATCACTGTCTTAATTAATTGAATAGTTTTCTTAATAAATTACGCATTGTACTTTGAGAGTTGTTGTCACAATCCAATTAAAAAGTTTACTTAACAAACAAGGTATTGTAGTCGACGATTGACGATAGATGTTTTCTTAACTAATTTCGCTATAACACCTGTTTATAACAGCAATTACATCTGTATTTCATCTTCTTGATACTCAAACTTCTCAAGTTCTTACCTCAATTCATTTTATTTAAAGATCAAACAATAACTCCAAGAATTGAAAGGATACATGGATATTGGATTCATTTAATAGTTTCAAAACACAACAAAATTGACTAATAATAGTTTTTATTCTCTTTATTTGTTTAACCGAACCTTGAATTTGATAAATAAAAGTTTGTTATTATTTGTTAAAATCCTATTTGGAAATCTGTCTACGAGCTCACTGCTAGATTTGTCTACGACTTCACCGGATTTCGTGTCTACGAGCCGGCTTTGTCTACGACTTTACCGCATCCCGATTGCACTGTGAACCCCTGCAAGCATTATAATCAAGTTAATTAATTAGACATGATCCATGCTGCCTTCTTCCAACGCTCAATACAACAAATCAGTCATTCACAGAACGAAGACAATATGTTAATGGATAAAAATAAGTTTGTACTGTACTGAGTTTTGAACCTTAGATAATCTAACTTCAAGCGCAACCGAAGGGACTCCGAATGTGAATACGTGTAGAGTTACCGTTCTTATTTATGAACACTTTGCCGCTAGGGTCGCATCCATGGAGACGGGACAAAAACTTCCGGTTGTGGTTGCCGGGGAGCCCTAAGCAACGTTTATCCTGTTGCTCCTTGCCCTTAGCTCATGAAGATTACTAAAGGAGGGGAAAAGTAAGTTGTAACTGCACAATCCGAATAGTAGGGAAAGGATGGCGGCGGCAACACTCATGAGCCGTGAAATAACACCAGAGAAACCAATTTTGAAGACAGAATCTGGTTCAAGAAACGAAGGAATGGAAGTCGTTTACACTGGAAACACTGGAAATGACATGGGGATATCCACTGAAGGATTTAGGTCATCTAAATACAATCCTTCTGAGTGGCATGAGAGTAATTACTCGAAATATTACCAGTCGTTTGTAGATAGAGATGGTGCAGAAAAGATCCGACACGATTCAAAGAGGGTATCAAGTGAAACAGAAGCTACGACAAACAAAACACAGTCGGAGGTGACCAAGAAACTCAACGAAAGAGTACATGACATCAACTTTTGGAAATTTGAGCTTGAAAGAGAAATTGGTGATGTTATATCTGAAACAGACTTGTTGCTTGCCCAGAAAAAGAGGCTTGAAAATGCTATGCGTGCAACAGAAGTTCCCCTCCATATCGCTACTGATAACTTAAACTGCAGGCAAAGAAGACAGGGTGTTGATCTTGTGCAAGATGATGTAGAAATATCTTTGTTGAAGGTAAGTAGAGTTTCTGATTGCTTTTAAAGCTTGATTTATGACTATAACTATTTCTACATAGGTACTTAAAAAGTTGTCATTTCATAGAAAATTATTTAACAAGTAGCTATAAATTGATTTTCTTGCTTGATGCATCTGAAATTGTAATTATTGAATTCTGAAAGATTATTGAATGTCTGGTATCATCCAAAGAATGAAATGGAAATTGGTAAAACAATTACAATTGTACAAATCATTGAATTTGACACACAAACTTTCAAATTTATTTATGATCGCAATTATACATAAATGTTTCATTGATTGTTAGCTATGTTGATAATAAGGCAACTAAAAGTTTTGATCATTTTCAGGAAGTTGAAATAATCAACAACGTCCAGGATCTGCTAAAGAAAACCATTGGCCAGGCAGATTCCCAGATAAGGTATATATATGTTAACATTATGACATACTTCATTGTTCAGTAAAATAAATTTTTTTTACCAAAATGTAAAAAAATAAGAAAGAGATAATCCGTTGATTTTCTTAATTTGAAAGATTTTTCAAAACATGTATAATTGACATATTCCCTATATTCATGTAATTATATTTCATGTTTTAAGACTAAACCGAAATGCTAAGCAAGATTTGGAGATGGACTGGAGTGATAAGAAGGAAGCGCTTGAAATTGACACTAAGTGTGCAGCACTTCGTAACCATCACACAAACAAGCAGTTCTACCCAGGAGCAGCCAAGTTCCAAGAAATGTAAGTGTATTAAACTAAATTTCATTTGGTATCATTTACACATAATCCATTCCTATATTTGTGATTAACATTAACACATTAATGATGTGAAATGATCAGACTTGTGTTATCAATGATACATTACAGCACACTACAAAGGGATTTTGCTTGACATCTTTCCTATCAAAGTGAAGACTTTTCTCAAATTACTATTTATTTTTTCAGTCAATCCACACCTGAATCTTGGGCCCAGTGCTCGCATGACAACATCGTGCGAGCGGAACATGAAAGAATGGGTTCTATCCAGTTGCGAACCCTGATAGATAACATCCTAGAGGATACATCACGTGACATGCGTGAACAGTGTGATGCCGTTGACGTGGCTTTCCAGAAGCGAGTAGAGGAGATGGAAGATGCCAAGACTAAGTTGGAGGAAAATCTGCAAAAGGTTTGTAAACATTGTTTATGTCTAACTCTTAGTATGTATATTCGTGGAAAAGTTGCGGTATTTGGCGAAACTGCAAAAAGCTCTAAATTCAATTTACGTCAAATGCGTATTGTCAAATGTATCTCTGAATTGGCTTTTTAGATTTAACCTCTGGTACAATAAACAGTACAAGTGGATTATTTCAAATCCTCATACAAATCATGAGAGTATATTACAGCACTATGTATGTATAATACAGCACATGTGACTCAACACTCCTCCAGATAAGAGACTGGCAGAGAGCACCAATCACAACCCGTCTACGTAACCTAGATAATCTAGCTGCTTGTCATGTTTACACAGCTTTATAAAGAGGAGGCCAAATCTGAACTTGTCAGTTATTGGTCATAAATAACTACATGTGTTGTAAAAATTGAGGGAACAGAATGTTGTTTGACATGTGATTTAATTGCTTTTAGAAGCTAGAAGTTTGAATAATTGTCATTTGAACAAATAACTGTTTCCTCTTGAGTATTATTGCAAGATAAGTTATACAAGAAATCTTAATTTCCTGATTTGATATTAACAAGAGTACTCTTGTAATAAACAAGTCTAGGGATACTGAATGCAGTGTTTGGAAATGAAAACATGTTTTATACAGGTCAAAGAAGATTTTTCCCTTTCATACTAAAAAAAAGCCACAATAACTCACAAGTTAAAAGTAACTGATACCAAATAACATTGATAATAAGTCAAGATATCCCGGTATTATTTCTGTAATGATCAAAGCCGCAGTCCGCCCTTTATTCAGCAATTAAGTAAACTTTTTAGTGACATCAACAACAATTGTGCTATGATGTCACTTACACTACCTATGTACCTGGTGGAGGATTTTTGATTTACGGCTTCATGTTATTTACAAAATATATTATTATTTTGCAATAAAAATAACTTAAACTAGTGAAAATCTATATCTTAGAAAGGTCATAGAGTAGCCCTATAACCATCAAGTGATGTGTTCTAAATTATAATTTTTTCCTGAAGTATTGGCACATCAAACCACTCTGCCTTCACTCATACAAGCCAGAAAACAGGCTCAAAACACATATTTGTCTCTGGAAAGGCTATAGATGATCATGATCATAAATAAATCATGTCAAAATGTGTCTTGATCCGTGTGGCAGATGTGTGACGAGATCACGAGCCAGGAGAAGAACATCGAGGCAATGAGGAAGGCAATCCGAGACAAGGAGGACCCTCTCAAGGTGGCACAGACCCGTCTCCAGAACAGGAGCTTCAGACCCGGCGTAGACCTCTGCAGGGACCCTGTGCAATACCAGTATGTACCTCATCTACTTTACGGCCTTGATAACATTTGATGAATACCTGTTGGTCATGTTTGCAACTATACGATTTTTCAATTTTACAAAGCATCTGGTCAGCAATTTTTTCCTTTTGCAGACTTCTAAAGGTTCTAAAGGCCTACCCAATAAGCATACCCAACATGCCTTCAATCTTTATATTGTGTTTCATTTGCTTATCGTTCTTATAATTCCCTTATTGCAGACTTGTTGGTGAGGTGACAGAGATCCAACAGTCGATCGATGCCCTGCAGGAGAAGCTGAACAGCGCCGTCAACTCTCTGAAAGACCTGCAGGACAACCGCATGGCTCTGGAGAAGGAGATCTCCACCAAGAAGAACAGTCTCTTCATCGACCGGGACAAGTGTATGACTCACAGGACCCGCTACCCCACCACCCTCAAGCTTCAGGGCTACCAGTGAGCGGACACGCCCCCTGCCTGCTTGCCCCGCCCACCTACCCTCTTCACTATGTATAAAGGAAGATTGAATTGTCTCTATTTTAAAAATCTCAAGAAATGTTTGTTGAAGTATGCATCACATCTGTTGATGTTTTTTAAACAAAGCTTATCCAGTTCTGATTCATTTGTTAAAGCAGCTGGTATGTCATAACATATATCCATATATATGCACTCACACATATACTTAGTTATGTTTTGTTTAAAATGAAACTTGTTGATGTTGATTTTGTTGAAGAAAGTTGAGTTTTAGTTAATCTTTTTAGACTAGTGATAGGGTTGATCACAGCATAGTGATTCAAGATGCACTATTTGCAGTTGACGTGTCGCTGTAACCTTGTTTGCTGACTTTACATACTGTCTCCCACGTCTCGGTGTATTTATTTTGTGAATTGTATATTTCTGTATTACAACTGAAAATTTTACAAGTGCAAATCTCAATATTGTGATAGTTAACAAAATATATATTTCATCAGTATTAATGACATGAAGTTGGAAAACATGATCTCTTTACCTTGATACATGTAAATAAATAAAGTCTTCAATAATTAAATATCCTGTTCTACATTTCTTTTCAACTTCAACCAAAGGGTCTCAAAAAAGACACTTTTAATCAACTTCAAGTGTATCTGCGTTCTCTCCCCACAGAGGCAGATCAAGTCATGTTGATTTAGCCTCTGTTATATTACGCCGAGTTTGTGAGATGGAATGGGAGATGTCTGATTGGAGGCAATCAAATTTAGTTGTGCAATCAGCGATGTTGCTCTTAAATCATCGTTGTTCTTAAATCATCGTTTTGGCTACTGAATCAAGGCAAAAGCATTATGATATGAAGAACCACCCTTTCCATGCGAGAAGCATTGTCATTTGTTAAAGAAATTCTAATGTATTGTGATGCAGGCTTTTTCCGCCAGGGGAAACTGCCGGAATACACTGATTTCGGCGTAATAGAACAGAGGCTAAATCAACATGACTTGATCTGCCTCTGTGGGGAGAGAATGGTGTATCTGCTGAAGAGATCTTCTACATGACGTCCTTTTGAGACTTTACTGACACTAAGGCTTATCATTTAGAACCCAAAAAAAAACGCTTCTCAAAACAATCTTAATATATTTAGATCAACAAGTTTTTATATGAGGTCATGTTGTTGATTTAACATTGACCGATAAGGCATGTCGTACCGCTGACATCTTGACATAACACAGCTATGACAATCAGAAAATATGCCCTCTCTCGCTGAAGGCTTAAGATAGCTGTATTGAGTTGTTTTTGCGGTTGGTGCTGTATGGAGTTCATCTTCATTTGGTGATTATTCTGATTGCTTGGATGTGGTTATACATTATATTTTCAAATGGCTTTTTCAGACTGCATCAGTCGACACACTGTTATTTAGAACAGGACACACACTTTATTATATGGCGAGCAGTAAAATACTGGGATTTATCAGTGAAATAAACTGTCTATCAAGCTACAGTGAAAATAACTTATATTTTCACTGCGAACGGTGACTGATATAATTTGACGTCATAAAACAATGGTCTCACACGGCGAATTGGCTTATGACGTCACAGTGTTACTGTTCCTAGCGGCCGCTCGGCGTGAAAATGACCCTTTTCGAACGTAATTACAATGGTAAAATCATATAATAAATAGAATATCCGTCAATTCTTGACAAATACCATGTTTATCTCATCTTGTGTGGTAGAAAAGTGACATATTTTCTACCTCACTCGATGAGATAAACATGGTATTTGTCAAGAAAAGACAGATATCCTCTATATCATATGTTTCTTCAGTTCCCACAATGCATGTGCGAACTGTTTCTGATGCCAATTGGGATGACCTCATAAACTGACTTGTCAACGCTAGATTGACAGTCGTAACCAATGTTTAACGTTTAATGTTTAAATTTATTATCCCCCACCACGAAGTGGGAAGGGGGATGTAGGTTTGGGATCAGTCAATCACGTTTAAAGGGGACAGATTTTTTCAAAAACTATTAAAGAAAGGATAACCAAATTTGTCACAGCACAATTATTTTTGCAGAGTAATCAGTCTTGTTCTGTGCTTTTAAACTCTATTCAAGGGTGTTGTCAAAGGGGACAAATTATCTCAGAAACTATTTAAGATGGAATAACCAGATTTGCTGTTTAGGCATAAATCCCTTGATGGACTTCAATAATAAGAACCTTGCAATTATTTTTTACAGAAGCCTTTGCTTGAAACACGACACATTAACTACCGATAATTGGGATGAATAATGGTTGACCCTCTGATAATATATTTAGCAGATATTTATATGAAATGGAGAAAATGTTTTGAAATAAAATGTCGTAAAACATTGCGTCAGTGCTTTCAAGACCACAGAGGACTGCTGTGCAGCAAAACCGTGACTGGGGTTCCTTTCTTTTGAAGTGATGTTTTCCATGCCTCTACGTCATCTGTATTCTAGACTTTACACTTTCAAGCATTTATATCGAGGCAGTCTAGTCCATTTAGATTGAGTCTAGTCAAGTGTAACAATGTCATATTTAGGACCACACTATCTTCAATAGTACAGATTCTTAAACTTGTACAATAACATTGTCATATTTAGGACCACACTATCTTCAATAGTACAGATTCTTAACCTTGTACAATAACATTGTTATATTTGGGATCACACTATATTCAATAATACAGATTCTTGAACTTTTACAAAAATCTATACTATTGAATATACATGAAGTGTGATCCCAAATAGAACAATGTTACACTTGTTCACAATCTAAATGTCATTTATCTCTAGTCAAGTCAAGCATTCTGATAGTGTAGAAATGAGTCTTCGCTGTGATGAAGTGTGAATAGTGTTGTATCAATCTTTAATGATGTGAAGCTAGTCGAGTTACAAAGCTTATTGATTAGTGCAAACAAAGCCAGCATGATCACTGGCCATGTCAGCCTGCTCTTGAATACATTCCTTTTCTTGTGTGACCTTTCCATGCATGCATTACAAATTAATGATCTTAGATCATTTGTATTTATCAGTCCAGTCCAAGTAAAGAAATGTTTTAACCTTGATGAATCTCAACAATTACTAACACATACAACCCCAACATATGAATTTAGGAAAAAATTAGTCACTGAATAAGTGAACATTTAAAAAGTTCTCAATAGAAAATTGCACTAGCGCCGGATTTGATTACAAACAATATGAACCTCTCAAATTGTGACCGATAGTTCATTCTTTTATTTCATCCAACATGCGATTTGGACAGTTATCAAAAACTACATCAGTTTATTTTGGATCACATAATTTGGAAGTCTATAACATTGTGATTAAGTAGAGGTCTTGGAAACCCACTGGTTAAGCTGTAAGCACAGTCAGTGGTGTACAACTTTCAGGGTTTGAGTTTGAATCCTGCAAGGTACTCATACTAAGTATGTACAATAATTTGTTATTTATAGTACTGGGGCAGCACGATCACATATACATAACATATTTCCTATTCTTTCTCTGCTGCTTGATGGACGATAGGATCTTGTCATGGTGGACCACTATTTCTCAAGTTCTATAATCACATATGCTCTATTCTCAGTGAAGGGGTCATACAGGCCTCAAATTTGGAAACGTAGTACTATTTGGTCTTCAATAGTCTCAAAACCAGAGAAAAGTTTGGAAAAGCCATAAATTCACTACCTTCATGATCAAAGATTTAAAAATAGAGCCATTTGCTCTGTAGCTCATCAGGCATCATATCAAGTTTGCTTTATACAGGCCAGATGAGCTAAAAATTAAACTGATGTTACCTATTGCAAGAAAACCTATAAAAAATTTACAAAACAAATGTAATGATTTCGGAATAAATTTCCTTACCCAAATGATTTACTATTATTCAACACTTTCTAGATCGCCAATATCAGACAGTGAAAGAAGTCCACACTAAAATATCCAAGGAGAAATAAATTTGCCATAGACTGTCATCTAATGGAGAAAAATAGGTTTTAAGATTGTGACCCATGTGACTCCAATGGGGTCATGGGGTCACAAAACCTACAGTTTAGAATCCCAATTGGCCAAGGAGTCTACATGCAGTCTTTCAGCTCAATAGACCTTAAGAGCTAAAGATGATGATGAAAATAAGTTTTTAAGGTTGTGACCCCTGTGACCCTATTTGGGGTCATGGGGTCACGAAATCTACAATTAAGAATCCCGATTGGCCAAGGAGTCTGTACATATCATTTTCAACTCTATAGTCCTTTTAGTACTGGAGAAGAAGATGAAAATAGGTTTTTAAGGTTGTGACCCCTGTGACCCTATTTGGGGTCATGGGGTCACGAAATCTACAATTTAGAATCCCATTTGTCCAAGGAGTCTGCACATATCATTTTTAACTCTCTAGTCCTTTTAGAACTGGAGAAGAAGATGAAAATAGGTTTTTAAGGTTGTGACCCCAAATAGGGTCACATGTTCACCAAAGTTACAAATTAGAATCCCCACTGTCCAAGGAGTCTGCACATATCACTTTCAACTCTCTTCTCCTTTTGGAACTGGAGAAGATGAAAATAGGTTTTTAAGGTTGTGACCCCTGTGACCCTATTTGGGGTCACAGGGTCACCAAAGTTACAAATTAGAATCCCCATTGGCCAAGGAGTCTGCACATATCCTTTTTAACTCTCTAGTCCTTCTGGAACTGGAGAAGAAGATGAAAATAGGTTTTTAAAGTTGTGACCCCTGTGACCCTATTTGGGGTCACAGGGTCACTAAAAATACAAATTAGAACCTCCATATGCTAAGGTACCTGTACACAAAATTTCAGCTCTCTAATGTATATGGTTCATGAGGAGAAGTTGAAAGTGTCAAAAGTTTACGGACGGACGGACTACGGACAGACGCAGGATGACAGGCCATGCCATAAGCCCATCTGGACTTTCAGTCCTGATGAGCTAAAAATTCCACTGCCTTTGTCTTGTACAACTTGAGATAAACACTATTTCTGTATCAGTAAATTCAACACTTTGGTGTGATTCAGCTGTTTGCAATGTTGACAAGAGTCAACTGCCCGTTCTCAGACATTCCATGATTCAATGGGAATCAAGCTCACTTGCTTGAATATTTGGTTGCTCAGGAAAGCTTTGAAAAGGGCCTCAAAAAGCCTTTTTAAATATTGTAGGAACCCTGTAGTTATTGCAACTTCTTTTGGACATATGTACTTCCATGTAACAATTTGGGAGTCATGATCTTTGCAGTAAAACTTGTGCAGTTACCAAGTTGCCTCATATCTTATAAAGAAACTGTTCAACTGAAATGGCTTACTATGTACTAAAGGACAGTCTCAGTAAACCTAGCCTCAACAATACATGCTACACTCCTATATTGAGTCTAGCTAGGTACAGTAAATCAAAACTTTCGGCAACCTACGACCCTCAATCAAACAAGAAATGGATAAATCCTTTGGGCCATTTCTTGTAAACCTCCAGTGATGTCACTATTGTTCTGCCAGGACACATTTTGTTCGTAATTTCCCTCAGATCTCATACAATTTCACTTCCAAAGGTAGTTTTCTAACTAACATTCATCTGCCGCGGGCAATTATCTTGATAATGTCCTCTGCCCCAGAAACGATATAAGTGATGATTTTTTAGTTAAAGTCACTGTATCACTTTTGAAAAATTAACATAAATATCAGTTTCCCCACCTGCAAATGTTTTTGGCGATATGACGTCTCAAACCTGTAAAGTTCATACTCTGAAAACTGAATCAAACTGAGCCACTGACAGCACTTATATTAGGAACAATTACATATATTGTTAGTAATTATTAGTAAACTTACCTCTGGGACGAACTTAGCCCCTCTCTTCGTTCCCCTGAACGTGCCTGCAGAAGTCTAGATAAAAATAAAGAGAAAAAACCTAAGTCATATTTATCATTAGTGGTATGCAGCTCCCTTCTTCCCTGGAGTTATCTCCCTTTGACTGACCATGCTTCATATTCTCGTACTGCATGTACTTCGAAAAAACAACATCACCTGGAACACATGTGGGGAGGAATTAGTAAACCCTGGGTGGGATATATTGTTCGTCCCAGAGGTAAGTTTACTAATAATTACTAACAATATATGTAATTGTTCCTAATTATTGGCATAAACTAACCTCTGGGACGAACTTAGTCCCGAATTACACATAATAGGAGGAGGGATCCAGGGGATGTCGCCTTACAATATTATGCCAATAACTAGGAATAACTTAGTCAATCAAACAAGTCAGAGATGATCTTAGGATGTACTCAATTCTTATATGAATAATAACAACCACCGAAACATCCTCATGCTAAACACCTTTCTTTATTAATCCTTTCACCTGAATTCCATGCTAATGTGAGTGCATACCACAAGATAAATATGTTAGGTCTTTCGGGTCTGGATATGACGTAAACTTAAGATATCTTATAATAATTACGACTTAGTTAAGACCTCATAAAGATTCTGACGTCACTTCCGGTTGTTAATGTCTATATGACGTCACTTCCGGTTCCTTATGACGTCACTTCCGGTCTCTTATGACGTCACTTCCGGTCAGATTTACTCTTACGTCATATTTGGATTTAGTTCAAAACATGTGACAGAGTTTGGTGGGTATACCAGTCCACAACAGGTGACAAACATACTCTCCAATTCCCTGAACACTGCAGCCATCACCATAACTCTAGTCATAGGTAGGTCTCATTTTCTAAAGTAAGAGAACCATCTTGAAGAGGTCAGTCGTCGACTCCTTCCCGACGACCCCGACCCCCCCCCCTTTCTTTTTCCTTGAGAATACCACTCAGGCACAGGTCAATTAAGTGCTGAGCCGCCACTAGAGGTCCCAACTCGCTGATTCCTGCTAGTGAGGGAGATATATCCTGGAGATAGGGTGAGATAAAAGAGTTAGAACCTTTCCATTGACATGTGGCTACGAGCCGTTGGATTGATACTGATTCCCATGCTGACAATGAAGATGACAAGGCGTGAGGAGAGAACTTGACATTCATCGTTTCCTGATCCATGATTTGATATGCATATACAATGGTTTTCCTTAGCCATGAAGAAATGGTATTTTTAGAGATTTCTGAATCCACCGCAGTCTTACAGGACAAAAATAATCTCCTCCTATTACGGCGAAAGGAAGCCGTCCTCTGAAGATACCATCTCAAACACCTGACTGGACATAACAGTCTCTCTTGTCCGAACGAGAAGTCGAAGTAGGCAAGGCTGGAATCCTGTACGATCTAGTTCCCAACGGTCCCGCAGAAGTAGACTGATTTTTGGCTAAGAATTCCTGTAATGCTCGGCAAGATACTTCCTTCTTATCCTTAGAGAAATTAATGGAAGAATTGTCAATAGCATGAAGTTCTGGTACACCAGCGGCCGAAGCAAAGGCCAGTAAAAAGGACGTCTTGTACGACAAAAATCTCAACGTAGTAGAGCTCATATCCGTACGGGGCTTTCATTAATGACTGTAAGACAATACAAGGATCCCCCTTAGGGAAAACTGATGGAGATGTAATATCCTTTATCTGGAAGGATCTAATCATCATGTGTAAAGATTTATCCGGTCCTACAGAAAAAAACCTGAATGTCACAGACTGAAGCTTTCGCCAATCTGTATCCCTCTATTGTGCCGTGTTTCACTACCTTGTATTCCTCAAGTACAATAGAAACTATGCGATCATTGGGATAGATATTTCTGAATCTAACAATTCCCTTTCTCGTCTCCACTCTGTGAAGATTCGCCACTTAGCATCATAGAGTCTTGCTGTAGAGGGTCTGACAGACTCATCAATAGCTTGTGCCTTGAGGAATTTGACGATAATCTCCACACGTGAAGGTTGAGTGTCCCGAGATTCCCGTGATTCCTGAGCGAGTGTGGTTGAAATAACAGATTCTCCCAGAGAGGCAGTTTGAGTGGATAATCCGTGAGCAGATCAAACAGGTTTGGAAACCATGGCCTTGTGGGCCAGGCTAGAGCCACTAGATAAACTAAGTAGTCCTGAAACGCGATCTTTGCCAGTACGTCCGGAATGATCTTGAACGGTGGAAAGGCATATACGCTACCATGCCGTCCCAAGAGGTGGAAAGGGTGTCTACCACCCAAGCTAGCGGGTATGGAATCGGGCTGATTACTGTAACGCATCCGTGAATATGGTAAACTGAGGTTGAGGGACCGTGAAGCTTGTTCCCGATAACACATTGGACTCCTGTGTCAACCAGCTTAGTTCTTGGCAAACGTAAAGAGGACAAGTTATGATCTGATCCAGATGGAACCTTCTGTTCAAGTTTATCCAAGCGATCTTGATTTGAAGAAAAAAAAAAAAAAGTATCCCTTCTCTGCGTCTAGAAGAGCTCCTAGAAACTTGATCCTGGGATTATGCGTCAGTTTGGACTTGTCCAGGTGCACTATCCATCCGAGATGAGTGAAACATGGATCGCGAAATTGGTGAGTCTGATAAGCATGGCTGTCGACCGATGTCTCACTAGAAAGTCGTCGCGATATCCATGAATAGCTATTCCCCTGAGATGAAGAAAGTGGAGTTACGGCTTCATAACCATCGTAAATAGCCACGGGGCGATGGAAACCCCGAAGGGGAGAGCTCGGAATTGAAATCTGCGGCCGTTGACATCGAACCTTAGATATCTCCGAGACAGAACGTGAATAGGAATATGGAGATAGGTATCCTTGAGGTCCATACTGACGAACTTGCTTCCTAACTGAACCAACTTGCGTACATTTTTCAAAGACTCCATGGTGAACTTGGAGGAGAAGTCTGACTTAGTACAGAACTATTGCTTCTGTACCAAATGTTTGTAATGGCTTAGTTAGACCTTCTATGTAATCCTAGTTTCAATACCAGTGGTCCATAAGAGAGCTTGAACTGGATGTCCTTACTGGCTGGACTACACCTGTCTTGTACCCATGGTCACTGTACACATGGTATATAATGGCTGGGTTTGATCCGCTACAAATAAAACTCACAGCTGAAGAAAGGGAGGTCTATAGCGGCTGGGTTGATCAGCTAAAAAATTACGACTCCCATTCAAAAAAGGTTGTAACAGCCAGACTGACCCGTTGCAAAGACACAGTTCCCATACAAAAAATCTGTAGTAGCTGGGTTTGACCAGTTACAACCCATGGCTTCCTAACAGGGGAACCGTTAAGACTGGATTATTCCCATCAAGGTTCGCATACACAAAAATCAGGCCAGGTTTGACCCACTACAAACTCACGGCTTCCATACATAAAATCTGTAGCGATTAGGTTGACCCCCTATAACCCACGTCTCTCATACAAAAGGTCCGTAGCGGCTAGGTTTCCACGGCTAACGGCCGCCGTCCACGGCTAAGGACTGCCGTTCACCGCCTAACAGCTGGCATCCCACAGCTAACGGCCACCGCGGTCGCCATTCAACAGCTAACGGCCGCCATTCCACTGCTAAAGGCTGCTGTCCCACGGCTAAAGGCTGCCGTAGGCCGCCGTTTCACGACTAACGGCTGCCATTCCATGGCTAACGGCCGCCATTCCACGGCTAACGGCCGCCATTCCACGGCTAAAGGGCGCCGTAGGCCACCGTTCCATTGCTAACGGACGGCATTCCATGGCTAACGGACTCCATTCCATGGCTTACGGACGCCATTCCATGGCTAAAGTTCGCCATTCCACGGCTAAAGGACGCCGTAGGCCGCCGTTCCATGGCTAGCGGACGCCATTCCATGGCTAACGGCCGCCCTTCCACGGCTAACGGCCGCTGTCCAACGGCTAAAGGTCGCCGTAGGCCGCCACTCCATGGCTAACGGCCGCCATTCCATGGCTAACGGCCGCCATTCCACGGCTACCGGCCTACGCCTACCATTCCATGGCCAACGGCCGCCATTCCATGGCTACAGGCCGTCATCCCATGGCTACCCGCTGCCGGCCATGGCTACCGGCCACGGCCCACGGCCGCCAGCCGCCGGCCATGGCTACCGGCCGCCGACCGCCCGCCGCGGCTACGGCCACGGCTGCCAGCCGCCGGCCACGGCTACCGGCCGCCGGCCACGGCTAACGGCCGCCGGCTACGGCTACTGGCCACCGGCCAAGGCTATGCCGTCAGCCTTCCCAGCTGTTCCGCCGTGGGAGCCAGACTGAGGCCTTAGCAAGATGGGCGCAACTGACCCTGCACGTGTGACCAGGCCTGTAACCCCTCACGGATGAGAAGGAAAAGGTTGACTGTGTCAACAGCGTACAACCCGTTCAGCTCTGTGCCAGACTAGGCGCCAGACTGAGTTAGGGTATAATTAACGGGTCACCAAGACCCACCAAGGCAGACAGGCCCGTGAATGGTAAACACTGTCACTTGGTATCTGGCAGGCCCTGTACAGGTAAACACTGCCGATAAGTTGCCATAAAAAAGAGAATTCTACCCTGACAGGCCCTGTAAAGGTAAACACTGTCAAGATTAGCCGTTAATCATTACCTCTTATCCACTGGAGAGCAATGTAAGGAAAAACACTGCCGTAATTAGCCTTTGAAATTAAACTTTGTCACACTGGAATCTCCCAAGGGTAAAACCTGCCATAACTAGCCGTTAAAAAGGAAATATTATCCAGTGGAAAGCCTCAGAAAGGTAAAAACTGCCATAATGAGCCGTTAAAAAGTAAATTTTATCCAGTGGAAAGCCTCAGAAAAGTAAAAATTGCCATAATGAGCCGTTAAAAAATTATTTTATCCAGTGGAAAGCCTCAGAAAGGTAAAAACTGCCATCAAGAGCCGTTAAAAAGTAAATTTTATCCACTGGAAAGCCTCAGAAAAGTAAAAACTGCCATTATGAGCCGTTAAACAGTAAATTCTATCCAGTGGAAAGCCTCAGAAAGGTAAAAACTGCCATAAAGAGCCGTTTAAAAGTAAATTTTATCCACTGGAAAGCCTCAGAAAAGTAAAACCTGCCATAATGCGTTAAATATGACATAAAACCACTGTCAAACCAAGAAAAAATTACATACTGTCAAAATAAGCTGTTAAAATTAACTGTAACCAGTTACAGGTCATCTACAGGAAATACTGCCAATATTATCCATAAAGTACCTTAACACTGTGTGAGGTTAACCTACTGCTAAGAGACAAGTTGATTGAGAATATACACTGGCAGATCCTGATAGGTGATACTGTGATTACAGAGTAAACACTAAATATTGAGCCATATAAGAAAGTCATAAAAGCTAGGGCTGAAGTACATTTTTTGTGACAAACACTACAAGTACATGACCCCTACTAGGCTAACAGCAAAACTAATAGATATGCAGCCAATAATGCAGCAGATAGTACTCTAAACAGGTGGTAGAGAAAACATGGCTTGATTACCAACTGACCAAAAAACATCAAATTTAGTGACCTAAAACTG
The DNA here is from genome assembly GCA_916613615.1 of Steromphala cineraria. Taxonomy (NCBI): domain Eukaryota; kingdom Metazoa; phylum Mollusca; class Gastropoda; order Trochida; family Trochidae; genus Steromphala; species Steromphala cineraria. The sequence continues at coordinate 79,950,160 of OU744721.1, forward strand.
GACTGGAAGACAAATGTACAGTTCCAAAGTATGAGCAATTGAAGACAAGAAAAGAAAATCTAGTCCAATATTACCACAAAGAATAAAAAGACTAGAGCTAAAAGCCCCAAACAATAAACCTGGACAACAGCAATCACAAGTGAAAGAACTATGTCCAAGGTAAACAGCAAAAAACAAGGAAAATTTGAAATAAAATTCACACAAATAACACAGAATGCGATTGTCAAAGACCCAATTTCGGCAACACATACCATGAAAACAATCTTCAGTAGTTAGAAGGCTTGATTTGAAAAACACAAAGTCCAGACTTCTGACAGACACTTCCACTCAGAAGGAGTGCAGAAAAGAATATGAAGCATGGTCAGTCAAAGGGAGATAACTCCAGGGAAGAAGGGAGCTGCATACCACTAATGATAAATATGACTTAGGTTTTTTCTCTTTATTTTTATCTAGACTTCTGCAGGCACGTTCAGGGGAACGAAGAGAGGGGCTAAGTTCGTCCCAGAGGTTAGTTTATGCCAATAATTAGGTTCTTTTGTAACAAGAGCCATCAGGAGAGATGGCTTATCACCCCGGCCCGACTGAACTTGAATGATCAGTTTTACGATACATTTTGATATACTGATTGTATGAAAAATGTTGTATGCATACATGCAGCTAATTTTGTTTGACTTTTAATAACCATCATAGGACTATGATAAACCACATCTAGATCTTTTTCATTAGTAAATGCTTATGTTAATATGAAGAGAGAGGAAAACAACCATCCAGTTTGATTGAATATGCTGTTCGATTAAAACAGCTTCATTCCTTGGTGAGCCAGTGAGAAATGTCATTGAGTTTAACCTCCCTGCAATTTGAAAACACCAAAAGGCACATTTGTAAACAGGTTCATTGAGCTAGGCCAAACTGTTTTCGAGTTCTACTCCAGAAACGCATTTCTAAATTGTGTTTCCATGGAAAACGGAAAAATGAATTCCAGAAAGTTTAAAATCCCAAAAGGCTACATGTGACGATTAGTCAACATACCAAGTTTCATTGAGTTAGCTGTAACTGTTTTCGTTCTGCTCCGGAAACAATGTGATCACAGACAAGCCTCAGCATATTGGGCATTTACTTGTGGCCTTGACTTTTGACACTCAAGGTCACGCAATCAATGAATACATTTCATTGAATATAACATTAATGTAACAAATTAAAGTGTTAAAAGTTAAAATAATCCATTTTCTCAATATATGTTGACCTTGTTGTGACCTTGACCTTTGACCTTGAAAGTGTACATGTCATTGTAATTCCCCAGAGGTGTAAACACTTATACATGTTCATGAGTTCTGAAAAGCTTAATGGGATTAAGTTATATCCAAATTACCGGTAGTTGCACATTGCAATAACACAAATCTCATGATCTTGACCTTTGACCTTCAAGGTTACACAATCAATGAACACTTTTCATTGAGTATAACAATCATCTATTGATTTAAAGTGTTCATAGTTAAAATAAAGCATTTTCGCAAAACCATGCTAAAGTAGTGACCTTGCTGTGACAGATTGTAGCGAAAACCTTTTCAAAATTTTTTACTCTTCCAAGGATGATACATACCAAGTTAGAGCTTCATAGCACAAAAACTTTTCAAGTTATCGCGTTTACAAGGATCTTTTTTTAGTGATTTTATAGCTCGTGACTTTGACCTTTGACCTTGAAAGTGAACATGTCAAAATCGTTCCCCCGAGGTATAAGGAGTAAGTTATGAATACAAGTTCTGGAAAGCTTAGTAGAAAAAAGTTATCGCCATTGGTACGGCGGAAACTGCACAAGACGGGGCTGCTAATTAGTACATAAGGCCTGATACAATTGTGGCAATCCTACTCCTTAAAGAAATGGTCAATCTGCAAAGGTCCAATTTCATGGGAATGACTGAAAAGAATACTTGATCATCAAAGAACAGCTCTAGAATGTGAAAAGTTTCAAGATGGCAAGATCCTATCTGGCCTTAGCCTTGATAAACCTAACTCCTCGGTTAACTCATTTTCAGGTTTTTGATCATAAAACAAGATGTGTTTGTGAAACACGAATGCCCCCCGGATGCATCCTGCTCGCTGTGTCAAGGTCAAGGTCACAAGGTCAAATGTCATGGCGTCATCTGAAAGGTCTCATCACAAGGGATCCATATGTCAAGTATCAAAGACCTAGCTCTGACCAATCAAAAGTTATGACCAAGCTTAAAGTTTTTGTGGACAAACGGACAGGTGAAAAACAATATACCCCCGGAATCTCCGATTCGGGGGCATAAAAAGAAACATACTAGATGGCTTAGGTATGAGTTTATTCATTGTTGATGACATGACATGTTATGTGACAACATTGTAACAATACTATACATTCTCACAAAACACCTTGAAATGAGTCACAAATCTAAAACATGATCATTTGTCCATAAAATCTTGTATAGAAATGTTAACATTAATAATAAATGAAGTTGTGCCGATTTCTCAACCACTCTTAGAGGTTTCTTCTACACATAAGCTCTCTTACAGAGTGACCTTCAAGACTAGAAAATTGGGGCACATCTTGTACAGGCAAAGCTAAAAACATTAAATTAATGTGTACAATCGTTGAAAATAGGCATCATTTCATTATCAAAGAATACAAAAGAATAACTATCTGCAATTACAAAATCATTTAAACATGCAAACTCAATGGAGCAATGATATTATTTGATAATAAAATAATGTAAAATTGTTCTACATTATTTCCTCAAAAATAAAAAGTGAACAATTAGTTCTGCTTTCAGCATTTCATGTTTTCAGTTTCTTTCAAGAATAACGTAACTGTAAAGTGTTAACAATAATAACAATAGTTTGCCTTAATGAAGAATGACAAATGATTTATTGAAAGATGAAACATCACATTGAGACAATTAACACATTGCTATTATCCGACACGAGAATGTAGAAATGCAGCCCTGGTAAAACAAGCTCAAAGCTCTAAATAAAGACTTGCGTACTGTGCTCTGTTGGAGATAGAGTCTCAGGTTGAGAACTGATTGTATGGGGTGTGTGTTTGTGATACAAATGTCAATTTATTTTACTCCTTCCAGAAATGCTGAGGATAAGATAATCTCGGATATACAACTGGCCTAGAACCTGCGTACTGTGCTCTGTTGGAGATAGCGAGCCTCGGGCTGGCGACTTATCCCGCTCATCATCATCATGCCTGTATTCTGTGGTGCTGTGGGCATGTACAGGCCTGATGTCATGTTGTTCATTAGAGCCCCACCCCCCATTTGGAAGCTGCTGCCCCGGTCAGAGTGGGTGCTCTGTATCCCTCCTCCCCCGATCCACCGGTCTCCACCTCCCCCTCGGTTGCTACTGCTCTCCATCACTCCGTGTCCCCACTGCCCCGAGCCGCTGCCATCTGGAATAGAGGAAATGATTACAGTGAGAAATGATAACAGTAGCAAAATGTGTCCATATTTCATTAAGAGTTTCTAATAGTTATTGGTGCTTTCAAATCACATCCTCACTTATATTAGAAAGTGAGCTTGATGACTTACTGATTGCTGACAAAATAGGTCTATCATAAAATTTGATACGACGATATAAAAGTTAACATGAACAGCAAGATGAAGAGTTTAGTTCTCTCGCTATCTACCAAAATGAGATGTACATAGAAGACATATTTACTCTGAATCATGCCGGAGCCTGTGCTGTAGTTTTTGCTCCTCCTGTCATCCTGTGCACTTGAACTTTGACCCTGCCAGGTGTCTCTACCGGCAGATACAACCATTCTTGTGTCTGGAAAACAAGAACCTGTTATACAACAAACAGATATTTAATCTTAACTGTAAACATCAAGAAATTCAGTATCAATTTCAATAATTCAATAACTGATAACAGTAACAATGTATTTCACACCTTTGATCATCATCTATGAATTTGCTCATTATTTTAGCTCTTCATAAAATTAAGTCAGAATTCTGAGGACTTACAAGGACTTTTTTGATAAAACTTATCAATATTGCTGGAACTGGAACACATAAGCATAAGATTGAATTTCCTAGCTGCTTTAGTGGCAAACATGACAAGATTTAATTTTCAAAATCAAGTCATGCTTTTTAACCAAGGCAGCTTTGAACAATAAATGGGTATACATGAGACAATATACATAATGACAATAAGTAAATATATCATTTCTTATTCTGTAGTTTTATGACAACACTGGAACATATAAAGAAAAGATCCAGCTAATACTACCTCTGTCGCCCTTCCACTCTCCTCTTGATTCGTGTCTCTGTGGGGGGTTTCTTCTGTCATCTTCACGGCCTCTGCTATAGTCTCGTCGCCCTTCATCCTGTCGGGTGTGGGGGCGGGTGTCTCTACGGTCGTCTCTAGGCCCTCTGGTTTCTGAATATCTGAAATAAGTCGAGAGCACATATCTTTATCATAAAGCTCATGTGATGTAAATATAATCAAGATCATTGAATTATAATTACAGAATAAACAGAAAATACTTTGAAACAAGATCTGATTTTGATCAAACTTTTAAGCATCAAATCTCCCAAATACATCAGACATAACTTTCACGTTTTTATGAAATGCTTCAGGCTTGCCTGTTGATTTTTTTCAATTATGAAACAATCACAATTATTGTTAGTAATTATAAGAAAACTTACCTCTAAACCAACATTGACTTATTTCTCTCTTTTCGGAGAGATCGTACAGAGTGTGAAAAATAAATTTTTTTAGTGGTCTGCGTGTTCCTCTTCCTGATTTACCTCCCTTGGGAATTATCTCCCTTGAATTTTCAAACTCAGCTGTCATTCTTTTCGATGAACAGAGAGATGGATAACGGGGAGGAAGGGAGGGAGTAATTCGTTGGTTTAGAGGTAAGTTTTCTTATAATTACTAACAATAATTGTGATTGTTTCATAATTATTGCGAAAACCCTTACCTCTAAACCAACATTGACAGAATACCACGTAAGGAGGAGGGTATCCATACCTCTTAAAATGGTATTTAATTAATCAATTGATCCCAACCTAGCGAGAATTTCGCTTTTATTTAGGTGAATAAGGGATGATAATTTATAGGAATAACGGTAAATTCTTAAATCTTTGTCCAAATTCCTCCGAATAACGGTAAATATTACCGATCTAGGCGGAAAAGGGGACTAAGCAGACCAAATTATGATAAAAGGAAGGAATAAAAGATCGTTTTTTCCCTATAAAATAGCCCGTAAAACGGGAATTAATACCGAAAAAACGTAATTTCCAGAACCTGTACTCTCCACTCCGAACATGGTTACGGGAAGGGAGGTGATGAGGACAGGGTTCGTACAGAATTTCAAGACCCAAATTTAAGGCTTTTTTAAGGCTTTTTTAAGGCTTTTTTTGACAAATTTAAGGCCAATAATGCAAGCAGTAAAACGAGAAATCACATTGAAAAGGACAACAAACAAACACTTCTGAGCACTGTCAGGTACATTTAATATCTGCATAATGGAAAACCTTACCTTGACAGATTTCAAGAGTAGACTTCACTAAATCTTAAAATTTCCGTCTTTGATTTTGAACAGAAATCTGTCATTTCCAACTTCATTGGCGCCGATCGTTCATTACAGTGACTGTGTGCCTTGTGTTTGGCTCCATTACTGTGAGAGACTATCGCACGTTCGCCCATCTTTCCTAATTCAAAAGACTTTCGGCAAAATGTACAGTAAACACGATATTTGTTGTCCTTCACGTGTGTCGCCCAAGGATATTTCTTCATCCATGAAGAATTGAAAGCGACCTTCCCCATGACATTTGGTTGCTATTTCAAGCAGTGTCAATAGAACGTCATTTCCATATCAATGGCGGGAGGCATTTAATGTGACAGAGCATGCGCACTAGATCCCGTAGACACTCAGAAACGGCGGAATTACACAAAGATTTCTGAATGTACTGATGCAAAGGGAGCGAACTCCAAATTTATTCTGAATCAGACACACGCAAATGAAATCAATAGCAATACTTTCGAGAGGTTTGGTTGTAAATTTTAAAGTTATTTTGAATCAGATGCATATAAATAAAATTAATAAACTCTTTGAGACGGTTGATAGTGAATTTAAGGCTTTTTTAAGGCTTTTATAGCATTTTCCAGGCTTTTTAAGGCTAAATTTCGTTTTTAAGGCTTTTTAGGGCCAAGTGCCCAAATTCCAGGCTTTTTCCAGGCCTGTACGAACCCTGGAGGAGGATTAATATTTAACTTAACAGATTTAGTTCTTCCCAAAGAGTGATTATACCACGTCACTCGCCACCACAACGAAGAATAAACACTATATTAATACTTCCAATCCCTTAGTAATGTGCAAGACAAGTTTCAGGGAATTATGCCCACCTTAGGAAGTGGTTGAAGTCCACCATCTACGTTGATAGGTCGGGGACTAGGACCACGCACCCTCAGGAAGCGTCCCCCCCCCCCCCCCCCCCCCCCCCCCCCTTTCTCCTCCTCGGGAGGGGGTCAGGCAGATAAGTGTTGAGCCGCCACCAACGGACCCAGAGAAGAAAGTCCATCCAACGAGGCGGATAGATCTCTGAGATAAGCCCTGGTGAAGGAGTTGGAGGACTTCCACTGGCAGGAGGCCACAATCTGGTCGATGGAAACAGACTTCCAGGCCGCTAATGAAGTAGATAGCGCCCGGATCTCGTGAGGAGAGAACTTGGCGTTGGTCGATTCCTGGTCCGTAGTGGAGTAAGCTAAGGCGATGGTCTTACGGAGCCAAGATGCGATCGTATTTTTGGATATCTCTGAAGAAAGCGCTGGCTTGCAGGGAATAAAAAGACGTCTTCTACCCTTTCTGATAGAGTGAGTTCTGTCGAGGTACCATCGTAGAACTCGAATTGGACAGAGGAGGCGCGCTTTATCCCTGGCGTCTGCGGGAACTGGAAGGGCCGGGAAGGAGTAAACTCTGGCTCCTAAAGGTCCTGAAGCCGTAGATTGGTTCTTGGCGAGGAACTCAGGTAAGGCTCTAAAAGACACAGCGGTGTATCTGTGGGCAAAGTCAATGGAGGAAACATCTATCGCATGTAGTTCTGAGATTCTGGCAGCAGAGGCGAAGGCGATCAAAAATGCGGTTTTCCAGGCCAAAAACTTGAGAGATGAAGCATGCAACAGTTCGTAAGGAGCCCGTTGTAAGGATTGCAGTACTAGAAGCAGGTCCCATTTGGGGAAGGTATTAGGAGATTTGATGTCTTGCAGTTTAAAAGATTTTAACAGTCTTGTGAGGGTTATGTCCGATCCGATAGACAAGCCTTCCAGCTCTGAAACTGACGCAATAGCAGACCTATAGCCTTCGATGGTACCAGCTTTTAAGTTGCGATCTTGTCGTAAGTGGTTAAGAAAGTCTGCAATCATAGGGGTGGATAACGGCAGATTAGCTAGTCCTCTATCTCCTCTCCACTGCTGGAACTTGATCCACTTGTGATCGTAGAGTGCTGAGGTACTAGGTCTAATGGATCGGGAAATAGCGTGAGAAGTGTCTTGTGCATAGCCTCGTTCCTGCAACGCTCTCTGGATATTCTCCAAACGTGAAGATTGAAGGCTTGGAGATTCACGTTCTCCGGTTGCCACCTTGGTTGTTGGAGGAGGTTCCACCATAGAGGAAGTTGGAGCGGCTGCTCTAGAAGGAGATTTAGTAGGGATGGAAACCAGGCTCTCTTGGGCCACGCCGGGGCTATCAGGTATACTATGCAATTGTGCTGGCTGACTTTGTTGAGGACTTCTGGTATGAGCTTGAAAGGGGGGAAGGCGTAGGCCACCAGGTTCTCCCAAGATATTGACAGGGCATCCACCGCTACTGCCTGAGGATCCGGGACCGGACTCACGTAAGTCGGAAGCCTGTAGTTGAGTGCTGTGGCGAACAAATCTATCTGAGGTCTCTCCCATCTGTCCGTGATAAGATCCAAAACCTGGGGGTGGATCGTCCATTCTGAGGACACGATTAGCTTCTGGCGGGAGAGAGAGTCGGCTAGGAAGTTCAGTTTCCCCGGAATGTGTCTGGCTTGGATTGTTATCGACCAGGCATCTATAAGGGCGTAGAGATCCCTGGTAAGTTGCATCAGCGGGGCAGATCTCGTTCCTCCCAGTTTGTTTATATACGCCACCACCGTGGAGTTGTCCGTGGCTATCATTATGCTCGAGTGCTGTAATTGAGACTTCCAACTGTGGATAGCGAAGACTACTGCTTTCAACTCCAAGAGATTTATGTGAAGCTGGGAATCGGGTAAGTTCCAAGAGCCGCTCAGGGTGAACTGTTGCCAGTGAGCGCCCCAGCCCTGGTTCGACGCATCCGTGTAGATGGTGTGAGACGGAGGCGGAAGGAGGAAAGGGCAGCCGGTCATAACATGAACTCGTAACGTCCACCACTGGAGCTCCTTGCGAACTATGGGTGTGGGGACGATCTTGGAATCCAAGGGTTGTAAGCGGTGACTGTTCACCCAGGACTGAATGAAACGAAGGTTCAGGCGGCCTCTGGTGGTGAAGGACTGGATGGAAGTAAGGGAGCCTACTAAGGACATCCATGTCCTGAGAGTGTATAGTTTGTTGTGGTCTAACAACTTCTGGATGAGAGTCTGAATGGCAATCCAGCGGGATTCCGATGGGGCAATAGTGGCTGACTCCGTGTCCAAAATGTCTCCCAGGAACTTGATGCGGTTGGTAGGCGTAAGCTCCGATTTGTCCTGATGTATGATCCAGCCTAGATGTGAGAAGACATGTATGACCAAGTCTATGTGGTGGTACAGAGTGACTAGGTCCTGATGGCGGAGCAGAAAGTCGTCCAAGTAGCCGTGGATGAACACCAAGTGGAGATGTAGAACCTGTAGCACCGGCGCCGTAACTTTGGTGAACAGCCAAGGAGCTACCGAGATGCCGAAGGGAAGCACTTGAAACTGAAAACGGCGTCCGTTGACCGCAAACCGTAGGTACTTCCGTGACTTTGGATGGATCGGAACATGCAAGTAAGCGTCCCTCAAGTCGAGGCTGGCGAACTTGGAGTGCGGGAGTATCAGCTTGCGTATGCTCTTGAGCGACTCCATAGTAAACTTGGGAGGCCTGGACAGGAATGACTTGTTGAGCACCTTGAGATCGATAATCATTCTCATCTCCGTTGTGTCTTTCTTGGGAACCAGGAAAACGGGAGAGAAGAAGCCTGGAGATTCGTCGGCGGGGTCCAGCTCCGTGATAGCGCCCTTTTCCAGTAGCTGCTCGATGGCTGTGAGCGCGGCTTGAAGCTTTTGGCCTTGAAGGAAAAAACGCTTTCCTTGAGGATGGACGGCAGTTGGCGGAAGTGAATCCCACTGAAGGATGTATCCCGATGATATTATTGACAGAATCCATTGGTCGCTGGTTACTGTCTCCCAATTCTTCAAGTATGACCCCAGGCGGCCCCCCACGGGCGAGTGGGAGATCGACTGAGGAAAGGAAATCCGTAAGGATAAGTCCGTGGACGGAAGCGGTCGTAAGGGGGAAGGCTGAAGACTTGAGGTGGCGTGGGAGTCATCGCTTAAAGCCTCCTTTAGATCCCCGAAAGGGCCTAGACTGGTCCTGTCTGAAGGATCTTGGCTGTTCCCTTGACTGCGGGGGGTGGAAGTCCCTGCGGCCCCGGTGGTTGCCCCTGAACTGCGAGGAAGACGATGTTGAAGGAAAGGACTGTTTCGGCTGAGGGTTAAGTCGAGGGTTAGGGTTACCGCGACGCTGTCCTTGGAAGGAGCCCCTGCCTAGTAGAGCCTGAGTCAATTTCAGATTGAGAGATTTGGAGGTCATGGAATCCTGAGTCTCGCTAGCTCGAGTACACTCTCCATTAAACAAAGACGGAGCTTGGATAGGTTGGCACAGAAGAGAATCCTTGACATCCGCTGGCACATCCCGGATCTTTGAGATATGTTGTTGTCTTTCAGTCAGAACAAAGCGCGCCATGGTGTTGGTAGAGACTGCGGCTAAATCCTGAGAGGCGACAAAAATAGAATCCAGGAAACCATGGGCCATGGCAACGTCATCGGCTCTCATGGTCTGAAGTGTGTCTGGGGTCACATCCTCATATGTTGAAAACTTGGGGGGTAGCATCTCTCTGATACCCGCACAAAACCAGTTCATGTATGACAACATGTCCAAGGAAGCTCTAGTATTCCGTTCGATTTCATTACCATCTGTCTTGGAAATGGAAGGAAAATTAGAAGAAGAGGCTTTAGGATTCAACCTAGCAAAATCCTTGTCCAAAACGGGGGGATCCTGAGACATGAATCTGTTGTGGACTAATTAAGCCGCCTTGGCTCTGAACTTGGGTACTCCTACTTGTCCTGATTGATTAGAGAGCTTGTCATTGATGTTGTTACAAGCTGTCTTGATCACCGAAGAATGAGGCAAAGAAAGTCTGGAAGGTCGGGAGGGAGGAAGCGTCCCCGAATCTCCTAACTCCTCAGGCCTAGGAGAGGCCGTCTCCTCTGACACAATAGGCACTGTGCAGGGTTTCAGTCGATGAAGGTATTCCAATTTATCCGGAAAAGACCAGTCAGGGATAAGAGGAAAAGAGGATTCATCAGGATGAATAATAAGTTGGCCCTCCTTGGCGCTAACACCGAAATCCAAGGAGTCCGTATCCGTGGATGAGTGACAAAGTCCAGCTTGCACTTTGACATCGTGTAGCACGGGAATAAGAGGCGGATCCTGAATGCTGATGTAATCTGCCTGTGGCTCACGGGCCACCCGAGCAGGGGGCTGTAAGCCAGCATCGTCAGCCGGAGCGGTAGGACCCGTGCTACCCGTGCTAACGGGCCGCTTAACGGGATCCACCTGCTTGCCCTGAGTCCCAAGCGAAGCCCGTGTGCCGCTAGGCACCGTGGCATTCGGCAGTGGGTCACGGGAGGTCAAGCTACCGGGCTCATGCTCGCTTCGTGAATCAACGGGACCTCGGCCCGTGACCCCTTGGCTAAGCAAATGAGCTGAGTCGACCGCCCGCTCCACCGACTCACGGGTCGGGGAGGCAGGCCGCATACGGCTCGATGACTGGCTGGCTTCCAAGTCCGAGAAGCGCTTGGCTGTCTGCTGCTGCATAGAGGACATACTTGAGGAAAGCTTGGCAAGCATGGCCTTGATTTGCTCTAACTCGGAGGGCTTGGTATCCGGAGTGGGCTCAACAAGAAACTTAGATTTCTTGAGAGAAGAAGGGGTAGACTTAGCCGTGGCCTTGCGTTTAGGAGTTTTGGGCTTGGATCTATTATTATGCATAATCTCCCATTCGTCCAGAGAAAGATGATTACACATGAGACATCGTTTAGTGAGATTACAAGAAGTCTTATCGCAGCAGGCATAACACAGTGAATGAGGGTCGCCTTTACAAAGATAACGTTGACATTCAACACATTTCTTTTGAACAGCAGCCATCTTGAATTTTAGAACACGTTAAGAAAATTCTCACCCAAGAAGAAACTTCCAAAAAACTCAGGTAATCCGTTCAGAAACACAATAATCCAAGAGAATCACAGTAATCCGAAGGAAAAACACAGTGAGTATCCAATAGGAAGCAATCCAAAACTTGAGTGACAAGAAGATCAATTCACACAGAGTACGACCGTTCTCGCGGCGTACAGAGAAAAGAATGACAGCTGAGTTTGAAAATTCAAGGGAGATAATTCCCAAGGGAGGTAAATCAGGAAGAGGAACACGCAGACCACTAAAAAAATTTATTTTTCACACTCTGTACGATCTCTCCGAAAAGAGAGAAATAAGTCAATGTTGGTTTAGAGGTAAGGGTTTTCGCAATAATTGTACTCATTCTCCATGAGCATAACACTTACTCATTACTGCAGAGATAAAAAGAAATGAACAATGCTGTTACCTTTGTGCTTCCCCAAATGTCTCCCTGCGATCCTCTCGATCTCTGCCATGTTGAACTGTCACATCACGTCGGTCTGATCGATCGTCAAAGTGGCCTCGTCCAGAGCTGCGAGAGTCAACATTTCTAGTGTCTCGGTTGTCTCGTCGATCATATCGGTCAGCCTTCCTGTCATCATTACCTCGATCTCGTCTGAAAATTTAGACAAATTTTTCAGATTAATAGCTTTTTGTAGGTTTATGTTGCAAGAAGTAACTAACTTACAAGGATAATTAGAATATCCTTTGAGAATCTGTTTACTATGATTGTCTTAAATATGCTGTATGGCACAATGAAAGACCAGATTTCTTGAACAATGCAACCATATAGACACATTGTCTTTAAGCAATATCTTGCCAATTGTAATGATGAAGCACCTGTTGTCATTATAACTGTCGTATCTGTCGGAGGTTGATCTCTTGGCAGGTCCAGACCATCCATCATCATCCTGACGACTGTTGCGGTTGTCGTACGGTCTCTTCATAGCTCTTCTCTGGTCCTCCAATCTGTGGCACAATGCAAGTTTAACACTGAGAACTTTTCATGTCTAAATTACAAGATCAGTGTAGTAAAGCTACAATTCTCAGCCCAAATATCTATTGATTACAGTTTTCTTAGAAATGAAAGTCTTATATAAGTAGTTCACTGTGAAAATGAACACCAAAGATGTACAACTAATATCAAATCTTGTTCTTTATTTTCAAATTTGATGGAACTTTTTTAAAAGCAGATACTGCTGGGTTTCAAAGGGAATGGTAAAAAATTGGCCTCACCTCTTCTGCTCAATTCGAAGCTGTTCTAGCCGTTCTCGTTCCAGTCTTTCACGCTCAATGCGTAGACGTTCTGTTTCGTGTCGTTCCCTTTCTAGTCTCTCCCTCTCAGACCTGATGGAAACAAATGTAAAATAGTGAACACTAAAGGTTTGGTCTCTAAATTTGGCAATCTTAATTTCGGGGTCCACTAGGTTGCACTGTACCCCCTAATTAGTCACATTTATGGTAAATCAGTTTATTATATCTGTTTCTGCCTCACCGTAGTTTTTCCTTCTCCCTCTCTAGCCTGATAGCCTCCTGTCTCTGTCTCAGATGGACCTGCTTCTGACGAGACCTCTGTCTCTCAATGTCAGACAGTCGTCGCCGTTCCTCGTCTCGCAGAGCTCTCTCCTTCTGTCTAAGTCGTTCTCGTTCACGTTCCGCCTATAAGTTCATAATCATAATAAATGTCTAAACTCGCACACATTATAGCTCAACTGAAAGGTACTTAGGGACTGACATATACATAAATATTAGTATAAAGTCAACCTTAGAATTTAGTATGCGAGTGAGGGAGTTGCAGTAAAAATGCTGTATAGGCACTATTTTGTCATAAGCAGTGTATGAAAGAATATCATAATGATTATTAATGAACAAGTCATCAAACACCTAGTTAAACTGAAAGATTCTTAACAACCATGTTTGACACCCGAGTGAGAATTCTTCTTTTGCAGTAACATCCGATTGGAATAGAAAAAATATCAATGAATACGTTATCCAGTAATGTTGATATTTTCAGCATAGAACAATGACCAAAGCGTAATACCTATAATTTAGAAAACAAGTTAGGCAAAAACTACACCTTGATCTTTTCAAATGACAAGATGTCCTTCGGGTCTTTGGACTGGGACTTTGACCTATCTTCAGATTTTCTGGATTCTGATTTTGTTTCAGAGCGTGCAACAGAACCCTTTCTCTTTTCCTCACTTTTTCCGCTTTCACTTTTAGTGTCCTTCTTTTCCACTTTCTCTTCCTTTTCTTCAGGCTTTTTCTCGTCAGGCTTTTTCTTTTCTGTCAAAATGTTAGTGAGAAAACTGTTGATGTCATGTTTTACTTGACATTACCTTGTGAATGGAGATGATTTCATATTCATCATTGTACAAGAAGACATGAACATGAAATCTCGATTGCAAAGAATTACAATTCATACAATAACAGTGAGAAGGTATTCCTTAATTTTAACTAGGGCAATATTTCAGTCATTAGCTGCATTACAAAGAGTTACCTTGTCTAAAACTCCATTTCACGAAAAGAAGTAACTGAGGGTCCTTGTAAGGTAGTAAATAGAGCAGGAGAAAGTGTCAATAGACTATCCATGCATTTGGCTTCATATGCTATTCAGTATGAGTAAAAAATTATGCCAGGTTCTTACCAATAGCGTATAGAGAGTTACAAAAGGTGTATACAATTAAATATATATTGGAAACTCACTTTAGTACAATAGAATAAGGGCAATTCAAATAAAGGGCTGCACCAACCTGTTGGTTTCGGTGACTTGCCCGTGTGTCTTCTAGCGGTGGATGAAGAGGAAGACGATTTAGCGTCAGGTTTCTTTGCGTCATGCCTGCTATCGTGCCGACTGTCCCGACGTCCATGATCTTGGTGGGAGGATTTGCTCACGGGGCGACGAGCAGTACGACTGTCACGTGATTCCGGCTTCTTATCATCCTTCTTTTCTGTCTTCTTGTCGCCATCTTTTTTATCTCCTTCCTTCTCTGCTGAAAACAGTTATGCTCATGTCAGTTTGGAATAGAAACTCAAATAAACTTTTCTGCATAATGAGTTATTATAGTAAAAGGAGAAAATTTATTTATGTCAGACTCTTGAGGAAGGAACATCACCTGTCTTGATGATTCATATTGATTATGTCAACTAGAACATTATAGAATGAGACATTACATGGATTTTAAATGGTTGCACTGATAGTTGACATAAGATGATAGATGACAAATGATATCATGTCTTGAAATAAAGCTTACAATTATATCATATGAATACCTGTTTTCCCTTTTTCCTCCGGTTTCTTAGCAGCTGCTGATTTACTCTGGCTTCCGGGTTCATTCTTTGCCTAATAAAAAACCAATCAATATCCTAAAATCACACAAATCTATCATTTACAGTCAACAAATAATTTCCAAATGACATAATTTTTTAATAGCTGGTTAACACCATAAAACACAGTTCAAGTAGTGAATATACTTGCTGAACATCATATTGGAATGTCCTGTTGTACACCATCTTTTTTCTAAAAGAGGTATCAAAATTCAGATAAAACAAGGCACATCATTCATGTAGAAAACTTGCGCTCATTTTAATTTTTTTTATCTTAACACAAGCCAACATAAACTTACACCATTAAATATAAATAACACAAGATATTCAATCTTTCTGTGTCTATACCTCTATAAAGCATTTACTACAGCATTTAATTTAGCATACCTTTTCGACTGAGATCATCTTGCCATGAAGCTCGGTGCGGTGGAGATGTTGGATACACTTGCTGGCCTCCTCTGCTGATGACATGGTGACAAAACCGTAACATTTTGAGCCTGGACTTCGGGCATTTGTTACCACCTTTGCACCAATCACCTGAAATTGTGATTTAAATAGATTAATGCAGTGATCAATCTACAGATATGAACCTCTGAGTCAAGGGACTCGCAACCAAAAAGTCTTGTGAGTCCAAGCTGATTTAAATGAGTCCTTTAATAGGTAAGTACATAGTTTCACAAAAAAAACTATGCATCCCAGGACTCACAGCTTAAATTTCTATGAGTCGTTTCTAAATTTTATGAGTATTGAAGCAGGACTTGCAGGTAAATTTATCCCTGTTAATGTGAATTCATTTTGTGACTTGACTTTGTTCATATTCAGGGGAAATGCTTAAGTAATTTAATAATGAATATTACATTTTCACCATCAAGCTACATTAAAGATTAAATGTTCTGACAATGCTAGTACCAGAAATCCGCTCTACATCTCAATCAAGGTAGCATACCTTTCCATATTTACTGAAGAGAGACTTGAGGTCTGTAGCTCTGGTTGAGGAAGCCAGCCCGCTCACCCACAGGTTGCGACTGTTCGATCCAGCTATACAGTGGAAAAATGTTTTTGAAATAAAGCAATTTGAATTCAACATTAATATCTTAATTGCATTTTTTAACACATAAATAACCCACTTATAGCAAAGTTATCTTGTGATACCAAAAGATCTACCGGGTATTTATCATTTTCCAAATACTTTTTACATATTCCACCATCAAACACTTTTATGTAATGATATGCCAGAAAGGACTATGTTGTAGATGATTTCTAAATCAAGTAAATAGAATGATGAATTTTACCCTTACTATCCTTTCCTTTTGCATCCTTTGTGACAGAGCTGTAAATAAAAAAACAAAAAAATGCTTCAAAAGTTGTCTTTCAAAAATGATTGAAAGGGTCTGAAACAAAAATATAGATTTAAAAGTAACTGTCAACGTTAATTTAATTATGACTTCAAATGTGAGGGGAAAAAATTTCATTAATTTGCATACTTGCAATATTTTTATAACCTTAATCGTTATCATTGTTTTATTTCATATGTTTGTAAACAAATAAACAAGGAACCCCAGGTATATGAGAAATGGCAAGATAGTTTTGCAAAAGAATGTAATAAACAGACAGGAAAATAACAATTGAGAGCAAATGGAACAACATAAGGGAAGTCAATCCTTAGGATTAATAGGCTTGTGGGCGTCGCCTTTCAGACTTGCATCAAGGGTTTCTTCCTTCTTTCATTTCCAAAATACTCTTTAAGAACTTTTTCAAGAAATTTTAAAAATAAGAACGTATCAGTGATGTCAATCCAAGAGAGCTGACGAAACAAATAAGGTTAGGTACCTAATGCCAAAACAATAATACATATTGAATTGCGGGAAGGTGCGAACCAACTGAAGCAGCTCATTTCACTGGATTTATCATCAGATCCTTACTGCTATTGATAGCTGCATGAAGACATCAATACAAACCAAACCAACCTCTTGGCAGGTTTTGCATCTCCTTTTTTCTCCTCCGGTTTCGCATCCTTGGATTTATCCTCTGCTTTAGATTTCTCAGCCTTGTCGTCATCAGCTTTACCTTCTTCAGCGGCAGCCGTTCCATTTTCTGTTTTCGACTTACTCTCAGCTTTGTCACCTTCTTTGGCGTCACCACCAGCACCGATGAGGTCTGCATCGATCTCGTTGACCTGAGTGTCATCAACTCGCACGTCGAAGGAGTCATCTGTTGGTTCAAACAGCTCAATATCTTCACCCTTTTGAGCTGTCTGGGGTTTGGTTGCGGCAGATGTCTCTGTTGACTTGGCAGCGGCAGCAGCAGTCTTGGCAGCAGCTACTCTTGGTGAGGAGGATCTAGAGGCAGGCTTAGCTGGAGTCTTGGCTGCAGGGGTTGCTTTAGGAGATGTTCCAGTCTTGGCTGCAGCAGCCTTTACTGGAGGGGCCTTTGTTGTTTTCTGGGCTGCGGCTTTAGTTGCGGCAGGGGCAGACGCTCCTGCGGCCTTGGGAGTTGCTGCTTTTGGTGTTGCTTTGGCTGGGGTGGTCTTCGGGGCAGGCTTTGCCTTGGCTGGAGTTGTTTTAGCTGGGGCAGGGGTAGGGGTAGGGGTAGGGGTAGGGGTGGCAGCGACGTCAGGGACTGGTGTTTCTGTTGCTTCACTTTCAGCCGACTTCTCAGCCACCGGTTCAGCTTCCTTTGCTGGGTCTTCCTTGGGTTGTTCAGCCTCCTTCTGGGTAGCCATTCCTTCTTCAGTTTCTTGTTCCACATCTGCTTCCATTTCTGTTTCGCAGTCTGCCCCGGGTGCCTCATCAACCACAGCAGAATCTTCCCCCATTTCCATCTCTGTTTCACCATCATCTTCAGCAGCTAGAGAAATTTTAAGTTAAAACAAAATTTAAACTGGGTAATTAGTATTCCGACGTGATTTCAAAGATAATACTTACCATAACACAACTACACATAAACGCATATAAACATACACATCAAGAGCGGGTTTACAATTTTGTGTGATCTTGACAATCAACAAGGGAAGATGCCAAGCTTTTCAAAAGCAAGAACAATTTCCACTTGATGTAAGTAACACATTCCATTCCTTCCAATTCCAGAAAAATGTCAGTTCATTTCTTCTCAGTCCAATAGTCCGCAGAAATTGTTACAGTGCAGGGTTTTCAGCAACCAAAATGGTTGGACAGTTCTTCAAATGTCTTGATACACAAACGTTAAGTATACTTGTGAAGGATCCATCTCCATCAATGGTGAAAATACGAAGCCATCAGCAGTCATATAGAAATGTTAATGTCCCAAACTGTTTTGCTTGATCTTCCATCAATTCAACAAGTCTACTCAACACATGGCAGAAACCTGAAAATCATGTTCATGATGTCATGCCTTGCCATTTTTTAAACTCTCACAATCAAGTTCATCTTCACTATTGTAGTTCATAGATGTCCATAGATTTCCATACGGCTTTAACTATGTCCTCTTGAGTTGGCAAAGACGCTGACGTCACACATCAAGGCATCATGCATGGTGCAGAAATCTTCATAGATGGTCAAACAAGCTGGCACACTGGGATCATAATCATAGGCTTTGCAAAGAGTGTTGTGTTGCAATCTTCATAGATCAGCATGTTGGCACAAGGAGTACAATCATGATCATAGGTTTTGCAAGGAGTGTTGTGCAGAAATCTTCATAGATCAACATGTTGGCACAAGGATTATAAGGTCATGATTATCGGCCTTGCAAGGAGTGTTGTGCAGAAATCTTCGTAGATGGACACGTTGGCACACAAGGGGCATAAGCAGGCCTTGGAAGTGGTTGGATGTTGAAATCTTTGCGGATGGACATGTGGCACGGGGTGTACTAGTACATGGACCATGATCAGTTATCAGCTTTGCAAGGAGCAATGTTATGGAATCTTCTGGGACGTTGCTAGATGAAAGCTTGGTGTTGACATCTATCCATCCTGTAGATTCATACCATGGGACAAAGGGATTTGCAATATGAGAAAAAAAACAACGCTGCTCAAGCATTAGGTTACTTAATCACTTTTTACTACAGAACTATATCTAAATGTAAGTTGTATATCTTAGTAGAAAACATGTTTTGTAATTAAATTGTATTGAATTTTTGTGCACGAAATTAGTCTGTTTAATAGGTTTGGAAGAGAAGATAGCAACAGTCTTACCTTCACCCATATCTGCAACCGTCTCGCTGTCTACTGCAGCCTCCTGGGAAGAAAATAACTTGTTGAGTCTACTTCCTTCACTTGCAGGATCATTCATACAAGTCAGTGATTATTTCTGTATTACTACACTGTTCCTTTTTGACAGCCCAAGCAACTTAAGCTCCCCAGTAGTATTAGCTTTTTTTCTAATCTTGTAGATTTAAACTCACTTTTAACTGAACTTATCATGAACATTTCTCCTACATCTCTCAATACATAGAAATTCCCTTGTACTAGGTCATCATCCAAAATGATAAAATAATTCGCAAATATTTCAAAAACCCTACTTGTGTTTAGAGCAAACTGAAGCTCCTTGAAATGGCCCACTTTTTTTTATCCGTCATTTGTTTCTAATCTTTCACTGTACATTGTTTTAGAAAATTGGTTAGGTGGGGCCAGGCTGTTAAATAAACCTTTTATTTTTTTTATAATCTAAATTTGTAGAGAAAGGTAAATATTTGATGTACTGCACAGAAATTTCATCTTGCTCCAAAAATACAAAGAAACAAAAATTACAAAGAGATTATTTACTAAAACGATTATTAATTTACAACAACAAAATTACCACACATAGGATAAACATGAATATACACAGTTAGAAACAAACAAGTTGAAGGTTAAAGATTAGACACATGAAGACAGTGGATGATGAGGACAAAATGAAGGGAAGTTATGACTGCTGTTATTTTACAGCAATTTCAACAATAAGTAATAGTAAACACTAATTTCTCTTAAAATACCCATCCCTCTGATAGGAGTTACCAAGATTATTCTTTACCAGGAATGACAATAATGCATGTTGACAAGATTACATGAAAGGCTTTGAGATGGCAAACTTAAGGATTTTCCCTACTTTTACTATCTACACATCAGTGAAGGTGCGTGTATAAATAAGAAACTCTTTCTGCGCTAAGACTATTCTTCATACAAGTTTACTAGGATAGCAGAAAGTATTAAATACCAGCCCAACGATCAACACTAATGTTATGTCTAAGCCTACCGTTAAGACCACAGTAGCCAGCTGCAAATAAATAAATAAGCCCTTATAAACAAGTCATTCCTTTCAATGGACCCTCAGAACGATTTAAGAATAATCGACTGAATAACCAAAATGTTTAAGGGTACAATGTAAGCCAACATTGTCGAGTTTCTAGTAGACATAGAATAAATGGTTTGCCATTCACCAAATTTCATTAATTAGAAACATTGAAACATAAACCAAGCCTTTGGATGAGTGACCGACGGTCAATCAGTATTACCTCTGTATCTACTTCCAGACAAGGGTCAAGTGCAGGGTCAAGTTCTGACTGGGTTTGATATTCACTTTGTTCAAGCTCATCACCTACTGTCTGGGGATTATCATCTAGCGTGTCGACTAGTTCAACATGCTCGACTAGACCCTCCGCTGTCTGCAACACAACACACACAAGCTACATGCAATGACTAACTTAAAGAGGCATTTCTATTTGGTTGTATAATATTGCTGACATGTTAAACCCCAACTCACTCACTATTGGGTTGTAATTTGTGAAAGCAAAGGACTAGCCCTGTGTTAGTTTTGAATATTTTGGCTTGGAATTTCAGAATGAAAATTAAATAAGTTTCAGTTCCTTAATCTTTCTTTCTCTTTGATTTAAATATTCTAAAAAGAAATACCCCTAGGCATTCAAAAATGTCTCTGACTTAAATTCCCTTACATCTATATTGCAATAGAAAGAATACATAAAGTATAAGAGTATGTATATGTAGAGCCTTAAGAGCACATCCATGCAAACCCAAAACTATCAAAAGCATTTAAAGATGTTAAGGCATATCCCATCCACCACTCAAAAAATACATGTGTTTTTGTTTAAAATTGAATTAGATTGTGATTATATTTAACTACATTAAGTTCTTTACATTTTTTGACAAAACTTTTCTCAATGATGTCAGGGTTAAGAAAAGAGAATTATCCGTTACCTTGGTACAGAAAACTATTCATACCAATGGTCAAGGCAACTGAACTAGCTTTATTCATATCATCTTAAAAAGGGAAACAATCCATTTTCTAACTTTAGAAGTTCTTGAAATATTGATTGAAATAAAAATAAAATCACACAAGTGAAAGAAAACTGCAAGCACACAAAACAGTACATCTTTGTTTTGAAATGACTATAGTGAATACAAAAGGACATAAAGTACATAATACATATTACTATGGACTACTATTAAACATGCACGTTAGCAGTAGAAGCCTGTTCAGAAACACAGGAAGTGATAAAAGTAAATTTTGTAAAGACAGTGGAGTTGACTTCTTTATTTGCCGTATAAACAAGATTTTATATATTTTTATAAAAACAAGAGAACTCTTGTTCATGCCACAAGGATTGTCTGATTTAATTTGCTTTCTGGACAGGCTTTAGAGAAAACAACTTCATTTAAAAGAGGAGATTATCAATGTACCTCCTGTTCAGCCTCGTCGTCTCCCATGTCTAGAATGTTGTCTTCAACAATTTCATTATCATCAGGCTGGCCCTCGACATCCTCAGCCAACAACTCTTCTTCCTCCTCATCCTCCTCCTGGCTCTGTACCACATAATGATAGCATGTACCACATAATAATTGATAGCATGTACCACATGATAGCTTGTACCACGTAATAATAGCTTGTACCACGTAATAGCTTGTACCACATAATGATAGCAATGATAGCATGTAACGCATAATAATTGATAGCATGTACCACGTAATGATAGCATGTACCACATGATAGCTTGTACCACATAATGATAGCTTGTACCACAATGATAGCATGTACCACATGATAGCTTGTACCATATAATGATAGCATGTACCACATAATGATAGCATGTACCACGTAATGATAGCATGTACCACATGATAGCTTGTACCACATAATGATAGCTTGTACCACAATGATAGCATGTACCACATGATAGCTTGTACCATATAATGATAGCATGTACCACATGATAGCATGTACCACATGATAGCTTGTACCACATAATGATAGCATGTACCACGTAATGATAGCATGTACCACATGATAGCTTGTACCACATAATGATAGCTTGTACCACAATGATAGCATGTACCACATAATGATAGCTTGTACCATATAATGATAGCATGTACCACATAAGGCCAAAACAAAAATATGTTGTGTTTCAGGTCACAAGCCCAAAAAAATTTTGGGTCGGTAGGTAGGATTTTTTTTTTTTTTTTTTTTTTTAAATGAATGGATTAAATTAGTTTATATAGTAGGTTTCTGGGAGGACAGTGACATGCATATATAATGATAATTAGTCTTTTGTTTCAGGCACACTTCAGACAGTTTTGACATCACCTTCTGCATGTTTCATCCAACAGATAATAAACACATTTAATATCTGCACATGTTCATTTTATTAAACAGCTTAAAACAGGGAACATGAATTCTTAAATTAATCAGAACTAGCATCACATGAAGTGTAAATATCCAGGCCAAAATGCCACTTTCAAATATATTTCATTTCTATTAATTATAAACAGTCTAAAAACTTAATTATGTGTTGTTTATTCATACTATATTTTGTAATTGTATGATACGAGTTGAATTGAAACATTGACATCGATACTTTTGACTATGTTGGTCAGGTCTTCTTAAATATCAATTGACACTTTTCCAGACGTATATTTTTAAAACGAATCATAAAGAAATTGCAAATGCTAACTTACATTGTTTGGAATGTGAATAATCAGTCGACTGCTTTTGCTGCATGTGTTTACGGGTAGAGAGATATTTGTTACAAGCCTTTTCATTGGCCAAGAAAAGTAGGCCAACCAATCAGCAAGTCGATTTGAAAACGATGTATGAAACTGAAGCGTGGTTGTAATAAATTCATGACAACATATTGTCAATACAATATTAAATGTCTAAATATTCAAATATTTGTTAATTATTTTCAATATATTACATTTTCCAATAAAACATGCAGTTAACTGAAATATTTACGTAAATAAATTTCGAAGAAAAACTTGCAATAATTATTATAATGAGCACGCAAGAATATTGATAATGTTATTTGTTGTCAAGAAATTACGATTGCGATTCCAAATAAAGTAAAACAATGTGTTTGAAAAAGATTTCTTGAATTTCGACGATTAAATATGATAAATAGGTTTGGAAATGTGTCATATAAACGTTTAGAATGGATAACAAGCCTTATAAAGCGATAGTTCTTGATAATATTATCATTATTATGGGAATCAAATATTTCAATTCCCGATCGCTGATGCAAGTGAAGCCACATACATCGTGATTTCTGCTGAAATTTAACAGTACGTGAATGATGCGTGAATATTTAAAAACAATAGATTATTTTATTTTTATTAATTTACATATGTATATAGTCATTAAAAACAACAAAAGGACAATGTATTTTTATTTTACAAAAATAGAGCCATTGGCTCTGTAGCTCATCAGGCTTCATCGTCAATTACAAAAAATGCTGTTGAGTGTGGAAAATGTGATTCCCCCTTTGTAGAGGCCAAAGGGTCACCAATCATAAAATTAAGTATAATAGGCGACAAGTTACAATTTTCAAGGCTGGCCTTATACTTCATTGGAGCAACAGGGTCAAAACCAAACCTACAATTCATAATCCTCAATAATCAAGGAGTCTGTACACAAGGTTTCAGCTTTCTAGGCCTTATGGTTCTGGAGAAGAAGATGAAAATAGGTTTTTAGGGCGTGGCCCCTGTGGCCCTTATTAGGGGTCACAGGGCCACCAAAGCTACAATTTATAATCCTCACTAGTCAAGGAGTCTGTACACAAAGTTTCAGCTTTCTAGGCCTCATGGTTCTGGAGAAGAAGATGAAAATAGGTTTTTAGGGCGTGGCCCCTGTGGCCCTTATTAGGGGTCACAGGGCCACCAAAGCTACAATTTATAATCCTCACTAGTCAAGGAGTCTGTACACAAAGTTTCAGCTTTCTAGGCCTCATGGTTCTTGAGAAGAAGATGAAAATAGGTTTTTAGGGCGTGGCCCCTATTAGGGGTCACAGGGCCACCAAAGCTACAATTTATAATCCTCACTAGTCAAGGAGTCTGTACACAAAGTTTCAGCTTTCTAGGCCTTATGGTTCTGGAGAAGAAGATGAAAATAGGTTTTTAGGGCGTGGCCCCTGTGGCCCTTATTAGGGGTCACAGGGCCACCAAAGCTACAATTTATAATCCTCACTAGTCAAGGAGTCTGTACACAAAGTTTCAGCTTTCTAGGCCTCATGGTTCTGGAGAAGAAGATGAAAATAGGTTTTGAGGGCGTGGCCCCTGTGGCCCTTATTAGGGGTCACAGGGCCACCAAAGCTACAATTTATAATCCTCACTAGCCAAGGAGTCTGTACACAAAGTTTCAGCTTTCTAGGCCTCATGGTTCTGGAGAAGATGATGAAAATAGGTTTTTAGGGCGTGGCCCCTGTGGCCCTTATTAGGGGTCACAGGGCCACCAAAGCTACAATTTATAATCCTCACTAGTCAAGGAGTCTGTACACAAAGTTTCAGCTTTCTAGGCCTCATGGTTCTGGAGAAGAAGACGAAAATAGGTTTTTAGGGTGTGGCCCCTGTGGCCCTTATTAGGGGTCACAGGGCCACCAAAGCTACAATTTATAATCCTCACTAGTCAAGGAGTCTGTACACAAAGTTTCAGCTTTCTAGGCCTCATGGTTCTGGAGAAGAAGATGAAAATAGGTTTTTAGGACGTGGCCCCTGTGGCCCTTATTAGGGGTCACATGGCCACCAAAGCTACAATTTATAATCCTCACTAGCCAAGGAGTCTGTACACAAATTTTCAGCTTTCTAGGCCTCATGGTTCTGGAGAAGAAGATGAAAATAGGTTTTTAGGACATGGCCCCTGTGGCCCTTATTAGGGGTCACATGGCCACCAAAGCTACAATTTATAATCCTCACTAGCCAAGGAGTCTGTACACAAAGTTTCAGCTTTCTAGGCCTCATGGTTCTGGAGAAGAAGATGAAAATAGGTTTTTAGGACGTGGCCCCTGTGGCCCTTATTAGGGGTCACAAGGCCACCAAAGCTACAATTTATAATCCTCACTAGCCAAGGAGTCTGTACACAAAGTTTCAGCTTTCTAGGCCTCATGGTTCTGGAGAAGAAGATGAAAATAGGTTTTTTAGGGCGTGGCCCCTGTGGCCCTTATTAGGGGTCACAGGGCCACCAAAGCTACAATTTATAATCCTCACTAGTCAAGGAGTCTGTACACAAAGTTTCAGCTTTCTAGGCCTCATGGTTCTGGAGAAGAAGATGAAAATAGGTTTTTAGGACGTGGCCCCTGTGGCCCTTATTAGGGGTCACAGGGCCACCAAAGCTACAATTTATAATCCTCACTAGTCAAGGAGTCTGTACACAAAGTTTCAGCTTTCTAGGCCTTATGGTTCTGGAGAAGAAGTCGAAATTCCACAAAGTTTACGGACGGATGGACGGACGGAGCTGAAAATGACATCGATGTAAACTTGTGCATTTTGCTTCCGGTGTAAACATCGCTAACTCGATCATCTGACATCGATCGTGTCACACTCATATATGATAAAAATTATGGGTCGGTCGGGTTACCGGAAACACAACATATTTTTGTTTTGGCCTAATGATAGCATGTACCACATGATAGCTTGTACCACATAATGATAGCATGTACCACATAATGATAGCATGTACCACATGATAGCTAGTACCACATAATGATAGCTTGTACCACATAATGATAGCATGTACCACATGATAGCATGTACCACATGATAGCTTGTACCACATAATGATAGCTTGTACCACATAATGATAGCTTGTACCACATGATAGCATGTACCACATGATAGCTTGTACCACATAATGATAGCATGTACCACATAATGATAGCATGTACCACATAATGATAGCATGTACCACATAATGATAGCATGAACCATATGATATTATGCATCACATACAGAGATTATTACCCAAGTTTGTGTCTCATGACTGAGTGTGAATTAGAAGAAAGAGCAAGGGTTAAACACAAATTTGCACAAGTTTCTTAGGAGTCATTTGACACACTTCCGAGGGTTATAATTTCTTTATTACTGAATAGATTTCATTTTATTCTCTAAGAGATATCCAGGAAACAGGTTGCATCCCTAGGAACGGCTAACTTTAGAGACATGGTTTCATAATGTCACATGAAAAAAAAACCTCTCGCTACAACAATCGTTGATAGGCATAATTATGTGCTCATATTGAAAATATAACACTACTTAATAATTTTTCAATAAAATGATATAATGCACCATATAAAGATAGCGTGTACCATAAATGTTTGAAATAATGTTTCATACATAACAATATCAGGTATTACATTTTATATCAATTATATCAAATTAATTTTCTTAAAGAATATATTTTATGAAAATTAAAATCGATGTCAATAACAATCTATTTATAACCAATTTCTACTCACTTCTTCCTTTGTTTTTTCCTTAAGTCCTGTAAAAGAATAAAACAATTCAATAACAGTTATGCATGATTGATTAATTTCAATGGAGACACATTACTTAACTAATGACAACTCCATAACTTTCACATAATCAATATTAATCATGCCTGTCATATTAATTACACTTTGAATTGAAAAACACAAGTTGTCAACTATATAAACTTTAAAGCAACCATGTTGGTCCAATAACGGATGAGAAGTAGAATACCGTTACACCTTATCACCTTTTGACTCTGAAATGACCAATACAACCAAAAAAAAAATATATAAAAACCAACTGACTTTAGTTGAGTTGTAGCGATATATCAGAATATTGACTATGAAGCTAGTTTAGAAGATCAAATAACTTACTAGCACTTTTAGGTGTTTCTACAGCCTTTTTGGGCGTGGAGTCTGAAGATACGCTGAACACATAAACACTTGGGTCATGGCCTTCATCTTCAAGTGCCTGGGGAGCAAAGATCATCAATCATAAGCGAAAAAGCAATCTTGATTTGTTCACGTAGTTCACATTTCGCAACATACATGAGTCAGCTGATAATGGGTCTCAAAAACTTTACCAACTGGTGAGTGAGTGAGTGAGTGAGTTATTGTTTAGTGCCGCTTGGGCAATATTGCAGACATTAGCAGCGAATTACCAACTGGTAACCCCATCCTAAAAATGAACTATTTTATTGAATATTCTGTTTATTTACATAATGTTCAGAACAAAGTTTGGGCATTTTGTTGTTTATTTTGCCAATTATCAGAAACATCTATTATATTTTTAAGTGATAAATTTGCATATCTATAATTCACCACTTTTCAAATTTTTAATAACAGGCGACAACTTGTAAACATTGCTCAACCAAATGATCCAAACCAAATAATAAATATTTTAGGGTTAATTTGTCTAGCATGAGGCTAGGGTTGGTAACATTTTGTAGTTAAAATCACTAGTGCCCGGTAAAGTGCAGTACTCCCAAGTGAGCTTTTCAACAATGTACACAATTGAATAATTGCATTAATGTTTTTGTTGTTTTGTCTAATGCGATAGGAAGGTCAAGGTTGTTTGATCGGCTTTTCTCATATTGAATACATCTATGCCGCTGCTCCGCTGATATTCAATTCTTAGCAAACATTATTACGGTAAAACATCAAAAATAACATTTCTTAATGCGCCAAAAGCGTACTGTATACACTTAGCTCAAAATAAATGAACAAATCTTGGATGTTAGGCGAAGTGAAAAGGGATATGTCTGATAATCAAAAATGTGGAGCTTTGAGTACAAAATCCTTACTAAAATAATTTATGCAAACCTTTGACAAACGCTCGTGTAATACGGCTTTGACTCCTGTTTTATCAAGACCTCTATTTTCTAATTCCTGGCGTAAATCGACAACACGAAGCTCAGACAATTTCTTATCCACCTGCGACGCCATCTTCCTCGTGTTATTACCAAGTGCCCGTATGAACATGAATGCGCATGTCACCATAGTTTTCGTGACCTCTCGTTTATTTCCGTGAAAATGAATATAAAATGCAATGGATCTCTGCAAAAAAAAAAGTTTAGGTGTGCTTAATACAAATGTGGCTCGGAGACTGGAAGATAATTCAATCCCCCCTTTTAGTTCAAAAAGCTTATCTTAATTTAATGAAAGATGAAGTATAAAGGCCTACAATTCATGTTCCACCAAAAGCCTATAAATATAGTATAAAAAAAGTATATTTCTGAATATATACATTTCAAATATCTGAATCACCCACTTTGTAAATTTTATGTCATCGACAGTAAAATATGTTAATGAAAATCCGTTCTTATTCTTATTCTTATCAGTGAGGTAAACACGAAATTCTAACGTTTTCCTGTTATGTGTTATAAATCCGTTAAAAATCATCAGCAGCATGCTTATAGGCCTAACTTATATTCGCTCAGGTATTGATCTATAAATAAATCGCAATATATGTAGTATATAGGGTATATAGTTTAATTAGACTCCTTTAAAGCCCGTTAAATATTGGCTCACTCTTCGTTCAGTGCAAGTACATTATACAAACCCCAAAAAATGGACGTAAAATTTAACGATAAGGCCTACATGTAGGCCTAGATGAAAAGAATTAGAAAATAGTTTTGTATAATCACATATGTTACCAAGCAAAGAAATGCAATATGATACAAATATAACATGTGTGATCTCTTAAAGGGAAAGGAGCGCGTTTTAGGGGAAATATAAGGTGATGTCAGGAAAATGAAAATAGATGGTTCCAATTGAAAGATAATGTATTTAACATAAATGAAGCAGTAATAAGTCAAATATATAATGTAAAATTCAACCAGTATAGTTGACAACTGTTGAATAATTATTTTGGATGATAAATAATATCTCACTCTTTGTGTCTGATATCAACATCAAAGATTGTTGATTATAACCTACACTTGTTGGGTGTGTTCAATGAGGTTTATATTCATTGTTTTTTAATTATTGTTATACCTAACACGACACAGAGTATATTATCCTTATGAGCTATATACAGAAGCAAATTTCTCTGTCAAAGCTTTAGTATGTAAGCTTTCGTCATGTTCAATTAAACCTGGGCCGTTTGCGTTCAGGAAATCGATTATAGAAAACATTTTGATGGTATTCATTTTCTAATCACCCAAATATATAGAAGAATGAAATAATATATGTAGAATTGCAGTGACCCACCTTTTTCCAGATACTTGTGTGCCAACCACTGGCCATGGGTTCCATGTTAATGCGATGAATGTCGGCAAAGTAAATAAAATACGACTTACATCCAAGCCATCAACTAAAGACAGCTGTTACCTGCCGTTCAATTCAACTTGCATGGAAGGTAATTTCTTGATTTGTTCCTTCTTGCATCTGCGTGTATTTGTCAATAATTTTACATTTCTAGGCAATTTTAAAGACATATTCCCATTTGATGTCGTTGCGAATTATGGGATGAAGAATGCGAACTCATTTCAAGGAGGAGCAACATATTTTGCTAATACGAATCGAAATGTAGCGCACAGAAACAGTTCAATAGAATACCATATATAGAGAAATTATTGTTATCAACGCAGCTCAGTATTCAGAAGACACAAGTTGGAACGTTGATTTGTACTCATGAATGAATGAATGAATGGTTTATTCTCATGAAGATCACAAAAAGTGACATAGAGAAACAATACAAATGTACAGGTTGGTTTATGGGAGCATACGTAGACAGGTTTTGACATAATTGCATAATTTCAATTGAAGGGCTTTATGCTCACATGACATTAATGATATAAACTTATCTAAAGATGCATGGGTATTTACAATAATAGTAAGGAAATAATGAATCTCTTACTGAGTTAAGAAATGGACAATACAAAATGATATGGGCCTCATCTCTGATTGATTTTTTACAGAGTACACATAATCTCTCTTCTTTTCTAATGTTATACCATCTACCTGTTTCTATTGGGAGTCTATGGTTACAAGTTCTGATTTTAGTGAGCCAAATGCGCACATTTAATGGGAAGTGCAATAAATAACATTCCAGGTATGGTGATGGCTTAAACATATTATAATAGTATCCTTTAGAGGATTTTGATTTAGATTCGTTCCAGTGTTGACAAAATTGGTTTCTTAAGATAGATTTAACTTCACGTTTAAGCCAATTCGTATTTTTGCAATTTTGAGATAACCAAATGTAGTTTAAGCCAGTATTTTCAAATATAGTTTTAACAACATCGATAAGAAGTAAATATACATTTGGGTCATTCTTTTTCAATGTAAACATAAATCTATAGAAAAGGCTCGACAATGTACATTTTGATGATATTAGCTTGCACCAATATGAGATAATTCTAACCATAATGAGTACATTAAGAGGGTATCTTCCCAATTCACCATATATCATAAAATCTGGTGTTGATTGCTTAACTTTAAGTATATATTTACAAAATTTTAAATGAACCTTTTCTAAAATTAAACTTTTCTCGAAGCCCCAGACTTCAGAGCCATACAACAAAATTGGCTGTACAAGGTTGTCGAAGAGTTTTAGTTGACAATCTATTGGGATATCTAACAAGCGTAATTTTCTAAAGACTGCCTACATTGCTCTTGACGCTTGCTCAACAATTCGTTTTTGAGCTTTACAAAATCTACCAGTGCGAGTAAATAAAATACCAAGATACACATATTCTGAAACCTGTTCAATCTTTTGATTTTGTAATGTAAAAACATTATGTGTTTTATCTGGCCTCTTTCCAAAAATCAATATCTTTGTTTTCGAAACATTTACAGTTAATTTCCATCTTTTACAGTACTCATCAAAAAGAATTAAAGATTTGCATAGATCGGTTGCGGTTTCTGCAAATAGTACTATATCGTCAGCATACAGTAGCAAAAGAAGCTTAACATATATACCAAGATAATGATATATATTAACATTAAGATATTCAAGGCCATTAACGTTATTTGTTGTAAAATATTCTTCTAAATCATTAAGATACAATGCAAAGAGAAACGGGGAGAGATTTTCATGCATCACGTGGGGTGAACGCTCCACTATGAACAAGATAATTGTAATGAAAACGCAAATTGTAATAGTAATGATGACGTAAATTGTAATTTAAATGCAAATTGCAATACTCGCAGAAAATTGTAATACTTTTGATAATTGTGTTGTGATAAAAATATAAATACAGTTAAAACAACAAGATTATGACACGCCCCAGGTTGATTATGAACACTAGAAACAACATGTTGCATGAACATGTTAAGACCGTGATAGCGGAAGAACATAATACACTCGACAAGGACAACATTATTTTTTACACAATTATATTCGTAAATATGTAAAATAAAGACACTTCAATGTGTCATAGAACAAATCAAAAGTGAATTATATCAATGAAATAATTTGCCATCTGCAAGTTTCTCTTTCTTTGAAGAAAAATGTCAATTGCGATATGTGAATAATATTATGCCATATCATGATGTCAGTAATGTCATACTGCAATAGAGGAAGAAGTCCGTTATACTTTTGTCTGTCCATGGTATAAGGATTTACGAATGACATATATTTCGGATACATACTTACCAAAATCCCTTCTGGAAGCAATTATACGAATTTAACTTGTAATGATGCATATGAAATTTTAA
Organism: Steromphala cineraria; assembly: GCA_916613615.1. Taxonomy (NCBI): domain Eukaryota; kingdom Metazoa; phylum Mollusca; class Gastropoda; order Trochida; family Trochidae; genus Steromphala; species Steromphala cineraria. The sequence goes on from OU744721.1 coordinate 79,981,801, forward strand.
GTTTAAAATCTATAACCTGTTGTGATTTATCGAATGTTATTATTATATATCTTCCTTTTACACGAATGTAAGTATATGTATACATGTTGTAATGCATAACAGTGCTCTGTTTTGCAAGAATTTAACTGACTAAACGTTTAAATGTGTTTTTGCGAATATTTTACGTGCGCTTCTGTCAACGTGTCAGAGTCAGATATAAACTAGCGTCCCATTACCTTGAAATGAAGCACATAAACATTGGCAAACATGAAGAGAAATAAATAAAAAATGGAACATAATAATAACATTTTCAAATACTTGAAAAGAAGAAGAAATAATCACAATGCCACATTGTGCAATTTGAGCCATCGATATATATATTTTAAGACTTTTATTCAGTCAAAGAGACAACAATTCAGGGCAATTTGGGAAGCTTGTCTGATAAAGAAGAACATTTTCTTATGGATGTACACCATCTTTATTGCACGAAACACTTACCATTACTTGTATGATAATGACGCGTGTTAGTAGGCCTTAGTTAACTTTACATTACTTGAAACTTGTCCGTCTTTATTACAGTCAGCAAACCAAAGTAATGACTAGTGTCATTAATTTAAACTGTTAAGATATTTTTGTTTTGTGAATGGCTTATATTTCGTTTCATCTAAAATCAGCAATTAACAATTCAAATAATTATCAAGAAGCTAAGAAAATTCGATCATTACTATCTAATATTCATGCACACAACATCCAAGATGTGAAAAGCAAAGTTATCTGCCCTTCGACCAGAATCTCTTGAAATTCAACGAAACGCAAGGCTGTAAGTGTAAGTTGTGTGCATTTTTCCTTTTGACATAACATTTTCAATGCGTTATGCCCAAACAGTAGAATGAGTATTTTTTCATATTGACATTATCTACAACTAATGCAATAGCATAATAAATAGACAGTATCTACCCTTTGATGTTACATAACGTTATCATAAGACCAGATTAGATTGAAAGTTTTATAAGTTGAACCAAATGAATTACTAATTCTTCAGGCAAATAACATGTACAGGATATTTTATACTTCCATATAAGTGTAAGGTGAAAGTTAATTAACGGAATTAAACAATCTGTCTAGTACCGGTAGCAATATAAGCACTATCATTATGTTTCAGTAGTCATGGTAAACACTGTACTGAGATGAATGATGTATGTGCATAAGATATTTTGCGATGGATTTATAATAATTTTCGCTGTTTCAAATTGTATACTAGTTGGAATTATGTTTTGAAATAATGACTATACATGCATCAGGGATATCAAATAAGCATTCTCTTCCCACATAGGCTGCCCATTGGTATTACTTGGATGTAGCTAGATCAAAGTAACATGACTGAGCTGCTTCAGAGAATGACAATTAGATTTTATGAGTGCTTCAAATATTTCTTACATATAATTTTACCAGTTTTGTACACATTTAGTAGATTAAGCTCTTTTCAAATAATTCATACAACGTTGAATATCTCATAAGAGGAAAGTATAGCTTTGATGATGGTGCTACATTTTCTAATGGCAAAAATGATTGATTTGTCATCTATTTTGATTTCATATAGATTATTTATGAAGTCCTTTAATTCATAACGAAAAGGCCCCAGCAAAAAGAGCTCTGTTTTAACAACCAATAGGTGCAAGCAAATGTTAAACCCACACAACAACAACAACTCAAAATGAATCATAATTTATAAGAGATTTTTTAATTCAAGCATATGGAAGAAATGAGAAAACAGAAAGTTCACAAAGATATGAACACTGGTAAAGAACTCATTACTGAGCTGGGCCAGGCTGTATGTACAGGAGATGGATCATCAAGAGGACATCAACTGTAGGACATGTCCTGTCACCTGTGAGTATCATACATCCTTGGTATCTCAGGGCTGAATGTGCTCTACACTCTATCAACCCTGGGAGTTTTCATCAGGAAATTTTGTATTTAATTAAGAATTAACAACAAACCTGGATGAGTACCATATGGCTTCTGTATAAACCTGTCCCTTTTTTTAAATGCTCAAGAATGTTCTTTACTTGTTGTGTAGAATCTTTTTTTTTTTACTCATATAAAGGAACTTTCTCTTTTTTTTTACTACCTATTAAGAATGTTTTTTTGTAAGTATGGTAGTGTTTCTATTTTCTTTCTCATTGCTTCTTTAGAATATTCTTTGCCAGTTGGGTAAAGTTTATAATTGTTGCCCAAAACACAGATAGTAAGTGTTTACTTTATACTGCTGAAGTAAACTGATTATAGTGAAATTATGTTTTAAAACCCCCTCTGCATTGTTCTAAAGTAAATATGTCAATCAGAAATAGTCATATTGATAATGTTGCTCTCAAAATGTTTGTTTTAGAAAAAACAGGTTTTAGCAACGAATAAGCTAAATAATTTTATACATTGGTTTGTTTGTAATACTAAGATAATTGACAGAATAATTGTAAAAGGTTAGATAGAATCAAAATCAAATGATATTCCAATATAGGTAAACTTGAAACTATGATTCATCAGTAAACTATGAAGACATAAAAAGAAAGTTTGACAGTATCAACTGATACAAGAAGTTTAAGTATGTAAACATGCAAACCCAGAAATCATGATGTAAAATTTTTCTCGAACTACAATTTGTGGGATTAAGTAGTGTCAAGTTGTAATCCAAACCTCCAAGATATACAGAGAGATACCAGTCTGCAAGATATGATCTTCTATACGCCTTTGACGGAAATCAACGGAGCTCTCAATTGGTCTAATATGTCTCTCATTCAGCACGTGTTAACTGTTCCCTTTCAACTCAAACACTTGCAATTTCCTCCATTGAATATCTTTCACCCAACAACCCATGCTCCATTGAACATGTCCAGATCGACTATCTCCCGTGCTTATTATTGGTATCAATAGACATGCATTTGTGGAAATCGGCTTTGCATTATTGTGAGTTTATGAGTGAGGCATGCTTGTGTGTTGATGAATAGGTATAAGGGTAGATCTGGGGAGGCACAATGCTCACACCTTCACACAGTGTTGCTTCAGTTCTGCTAGAAAGGCTTGGATATATTAACTCACAGGTGAATAAGTTAGAGTAGACTTGACGAGATTCCATGGTTACAACACACATCTGTTACAACAAGTATTGAGTCGAGGCCTTATTGGAACCGATTGTGTCTCTGATTGGATTGTTCTCTCAGCGTAGGTAATGTGTCACAGATGTAGATAACAAGATATTGATCTCTGTTCATGTTGTTAATATCTCTTTGTATGTTTTAGAATTCAAAAGTGTTATATCAATTTTGTTTTGTGATAAAACTATGTTAATATCCTTTTTGTATGTCACTTTTGTTTTATTATCAAATATTGTTCTCTAATTGTAAATGTGATCTCTCAGGGTTGTACATGTACATCAAACACAGGATATTGATCTGGGTCTATTATGTTTATATCTTCTTGAGTGTCTCTTTCAATATGATTTCAAATTTCAAATTACGGTAATTTTTTATATTACCATTGTTTTATGAAAGAATCATGAATTCTCTGAATGTAAAGTTTTTTGGGAGAAAAAAACATATAACAGGTGTCATTGATGAAGGATTATTAAGTATGGTATTATTAAAGGTTAAAGGTTATTGTTATGGTTTCATCAAGGATCTTTCTTTGATGATCAAGGAAAGTTGTAGGTAGGTTTTGATATTTTTCTTCTTAAATAGTCAAGGATTAATGAATGTGGTCTTTATCAAAGATTGTTGAAGGAAGTTTAGTAAAGGATTCTCCTTGTATATATCGTATGATGAAGGTAGTCTTTATCAAGGATTGTTTAAGGACGTTTAGTGAAAGATTCTTCTTGAATATTCAAGGATTGATGAAGGTAGTCTTTATCAAAGGTTGTTGAGGGAAATTTAGATAAAGGATTTTTCTTGATAAGTAAAGGATTGATGAAGATAGTCTCTATCAAGGATTTTGTTTTGATAATCAATGATTACTGAAAAGCAGTTGTACATGAAAATTATTGGTATTTTGCTCAATTTTAATGTCACTTTTCACCACTAGAATATCTAAAATCAAGATAGGATATCATTATTGTAATATGATCTGCATAGTTCTCTAGATAGGCCAGATATGTAGTGATATAGTACAGATAGGTCTATCAGTATCCATCATCCACAATCAGGCTATTCTATGCATGATGCTCTAAAACCCTCAGGTTGTCTTCATAGGATTTCCCTCATTCAACCTATAATAATCAGCAAACAAAAGGACATTGTGTTGACCAATATTGTCAGTGTCCGCTTGAGAACACCAATGATCATTATATGCTCAGCAATGTGGATACTCCATTCATAGAACAAATATAATTTGAAATTCTGATTTATTTTTTAGTGAATGGGACATATTTTACAAGTGAAAAAATATGTATTTTTTGGTTTCATTCTATTAACTTGAATTTTCCGTCTATTCTTTTCAATCTATAATAAAAGACTTTATATGATTGAATCTGTATTGATATTCCTCATCAGTTTTCAAGTGGTTATTTACTTTTTGGAATGTTCTCTTAGTTATAAAATTTGATATTTTCCAATTTTTATTTCTAATGACACTTTATGCCTTTTTTTCCACATATAAATTTTATTTGAGATTAACTTAAGCAGTTTCAAAGTCCCGAAAGCTGAGAAAGCATTACAAATGTCATTACAATTAACTATTAACTCAAAAAGTATCAAGCCAAGAAGTTCTTTTGGTGACAAATTGTTGACAATGTCCTCACTTCAATCAAAACAATCCTACATAAATAACTACAGACTGTCAACAGACACACCTGCAATAACTGATTTATTGTTTATGACAACAATGATTAGAAATGTTACTTTTATCCTTTCCCACTACCACAAGACAAACTTTTAATAAACAATCAAACTCTCCCTTTACCCTTTTTGGAAGTGAACCCCCATTTTCAAAGGTGACCCCGTTACCCCCTTAAAATTTCGTGATCTGCAGAATAAAAAAGAGTTTTCTGTGACATTACTTGGTGATTTTGTTATATTTTAAACTGAACAAACCAGTGAATTGAATGATAGAACTCCCTGATAATCAACTACTCTGTGTGTACTTATTTGTTAATAGTCACCAATAAAGATAAATAGACTCACTTCAAGATGACAGTGGATGAAATTAAGAAAGGAATATAGACAATTTTTGTTTAAGCTGGAAACTTTTTCAGGGTTTACAATAGTTTTGACCGCTTGAATAATCAACAGGTTTAGAATGAGTATTATCAAACATATTTCATACAGTGCTCCTTCTTTGAAGAGAACAAAGTATCAGAACATGGTTATTTAAGGTTCAATCTGGTAACATTTTTTTAATTTATTTTATTTCAAGTAACAAATCAACATTTTTTAACAGGCATATTTTCTTACATATTTCATACACTACTTTTTCAAAATGAAGACATTACTCATGATGATAATGAGTCCATTTGTCTTTGACCAAAGTGATACAATACAAGGCATTTCTTAGAATTCAATGACAATATTTTCCGTAAGGATTAAAAATTCTTATCTCCGCTCTGAGCACTATGTATCTCAATCAATAAAGGTCAAAACTTACTTCTCCTGTTGCAGACCTGAGATGCTCTACCTATTGGAGACCTATTGATCCCCACCCACCATGGACTACCTGACGCCGGGCTACCAGCCGGGGGGGTCCCGCCGGGCCTCCCTCAACTCGCGGCGCTCCTCAGGGCCACGCCCCCTCATAGCATGTCCCCCTGCCATGTCCTACTCCCCAGACCCCCCTGATGACTTCACCTCACGCCCCTCCTCCAGCCAATTCTTGAGAGGGGGACCAAACATGGCATCCACCCCCCGGGGGTCATTCTCCCTCACCCCTGGAGGATCTCCAACTCTCGATGTGAGACGAGCCAGCACCCTGAGCCAGCGGTCCGGCAGGTTCCGGGATCGTCTACTGTCAAGGTATTCCATTGTAAGTTGGATTTTGTCTATCTTATTTTCATTATCATCTATTTGTACTAAAGAATAAAATGTTGCCCAAGTGACGCTGACACCATCTCATTCACTAACTCTTATTAGCTGCCGCAAGGAAAGAAGGTTGTATTTCTTGAAGAGGTTCTGTTCTTCATCATTTCACCTGACTCACACAGAACATGTCCAGTCACTTAATATATAAACACCCAATTTTGTATTTAACTTTAACCTTAAAACCAAATAAGAAAAAAAGACAGTTATATATGTTACAAAGTTAAATCCTCCTTGGACATCAGACTCTAAGATCAGACGAAGGGATCTTATAACAGCTTCCACCACTGCTTATAGCTCCAATTATGCATGGTGTTGTTCTCCATGCTTGATGACAGTTGAAATTACCAAATATTTTCTGGTACTTTAATGGATATCTAAATGCTGCATTCTCCTTCTTCATCAAGGAAAATTCATTGATAAACACAATGATGCAGTCGGCCAGGTATACATAGCAGTTTCTGGCAGTTTCTTTATCAAGTTATTCAAGATTAGATTGAAACACCTTTCACCTCTGTACAGACACATGGATTTTTTTTTATAAGTTTTACATCTTGCACGAAACAAAAGTAAATAATTTATTTTGACAAATGACAAAATATTTTCTAAACATGAAAGTTATCTGCATATTTGTAGTCATCTGTCCCAGCCAGTGTAGACAATCAATATTGACAGTAACAACTTATGATAAAATCAACTACACTGAAATTCATATGATAAATACAAATTATCAGGTCATTAGGACATTAATTTTGTTGCACTCAGTTTATGACAATATTGACAGTAGCATTACAGTCGCCTCAGTACATCCTTGGGACAATAAAAGTGTTATCACCTGGGCGGGACTATATCAACATATCTCCTCTCTCTCTCCGACCCTCTCATCTCAAGTGGGATCTAGGCAAGACAATATAAGGCCTCTCTGGTCACTCCAATATATTTGTTAGTCTAACCTCGCCACAAAGAGAATACGTTCAACTGAACATGATTTATCCAGGCAACGTGACATAACATGGCCGGCTTTATTAATCATGCTGTGTACTTAGGGACAATAAAGTTGTATAAACATTGTATATACACAAACAATATTACTTCAAATTATAGTCATGCTTATTTTGAAATTTTAATGATATATGACATGCAAATAAAAAATGTTCAAACGTAGTCTGGAGAGTAACGTGAGTAAGATTGGGACGGATAGAGAGGATATTTCATAACTCGATGGTTGCTGGGATAGCCACAATGAGTTGTTGTGTGTGTTGAAAGAATTCATTATGTTCCATTACCTGAACATTTATATAGTTTGAAGATGAAAGTTTGCCATTTTGGATTAAGAAAGCTTACTGTACAGTGTGTTGTTCTCGACAGTCAGTTGACATGTTGGAATCTGTAATGACTGACTTGATTGCTGCTTTGGTGCTAAAACTAATGGACTCTAACTGATGTGAGACTGGACAAGTTGTGGTTCATATTTGGTCACTTCCTTTGGATGAAAAGTCCCCCTTCGGAATCATGGCAGAAGAATCTCAAATATGAATACCCTCTGCTAGAGTCAATCACCATGAAGGAACAAGCTCTTGAACCTAATCTCCTTTATTTCAAACTGGACCAGGACATAGACTGAACATTCTGGAGTGTTTTGATTGAAATCCTTCTTTCTTTTTCTACTAGTTGTGCAAGATAGGTTTATTGTTTCATTATTTGAGGTTCAAGAATGTTGCTATCTGGTAACAATTCTTTTGACTCAGAATGACTTCAGAAGTAGTAACAGACTAATTAAATGTGTAATTGAGTAGATTGAACATGTCAAAATTGACACCGTAATTTGACAAACATTGAGTGGCATTGTAGCAAATAATGGCCTCTCTATGCACTGGAGGTAAATGAAGGACCAATGTTTTAGTGCTGGTGTTTGAAAATCTAAAATCATGCCACGACAAAGAACTTTGATAGAAGACAAGTCTGTAAAAAGAACTCTTGGGATACGCAATGAGATGGATACGGACAGTGATGGAGATACAAGCTCCGTATCCAACATAGAGGATGATATAGGATACTTGTATCTTCATGGCAACAACTCTCAGAATGAGGCTGATAAAACTGGAGGAAACCTTCAGGTTTAATTTTTATCACATATTTTCATTTGTTTTATCATGTTATGTTATTTTTTTAAATTGTTTACAATGCTTTGTCAATATTTTATAACATGCAAGAGAAAATGTTTCACATTTGGAGATTTGTTCGAAGTATTGCATGTTTTGCACATTTTCATTTGATGGTGTATATCAAGCTTTGTTTGTTTTGTTACAGTCTAAGTAAACCTAGCCTCAATATTATCCGTTTCACTTCTATACTGAGTCTTAAAAGGTCTAATAGAGGGTCGCGTCAGCCGACCTTTCAGCGACCTATGACCTTCCAACGTTATACGTGCGAAGGCTGACTATTGTGGCTTGGTAAGCTCAGTTCTGATTGGTCAACTTGGTCACGTGGGCTGACGCGACTCTCAACCAAGCCTTTCTAGACTCAGTATAGAAGTGAAACGGATAATATTGAGACTAAGTTTACTTAGACTGGTTTTGTTAGATTTGAAGGATTTACCAGTTTTATGTTTAGTTTTCATGTTTCAGTATTATGGACAAATGAATTTTTTTTTATTGAAACCAAATGAAAGTGATTTCTATTTTCTTTTCACCTTAAGTGTACCAAGGAATACCAAATCAGTAAACCTTTTATGTCTCTTCATCAACTTCCAATATTAATCTAGTGTAATAACACAATTGAAGTATGACGTCACAGTAGTGTGTGGTTGTGACGTCAGTGTGAAAGCGCGCCGTCATAATGGCTGCCGAGTTGCGGAAAAGTTTGTTTCAACAAACTGTCACCGGTTTAGCCTGATTTTGAGGGCAAGTAATAAACAGAATACTAACTCCCTTCCATTTAATACTACTTTTATTAAGTTCGTGAATGATTTGGAATCTCAATCATTAAACTTGTTTAATAAAAATATTATTAAATGGAAGGTCATTTAGTATTGTCTATATATCCTAAATTGTATACATTACCCATTTTTTGTCACACATGCATGATGCAAAACTCTACTAATGGTGTAATTTGATCAAAAGTACCGAAAGGTTGCTAAAAGTCATGATGATATGAAGGCATTAAGTTGCCATTTTAATTGAAAAAAATCAGACAGTAGCACATCAATTAGTCAATTAGAACCTTTTCTAGAATAGAAGGGCAGCCTGGAACTGAAAGGTCTGAAGTAATTTGATGCATTACAGTTTTACAGTTAGTACACAGAGAGTTTCTTTTGAGCTGATATAAAGAAAACCTGAGGCTTGTCACATCTCTGCAGTTCAATTTTATTACAGTGGAGGATTTAATGTGGGAATGTGGGTGGGCGGTTTATTGGAGGAGATTTTACGTGCATGTTTTTTAGTTAGTTTGGAGTTTAGTGGGTGTGTAAGTTGGCAATCGATAACCTGACTGTTAGGGCTTCCATGGGTACTCGAGTACTCAAGCCCAAGCCGGGTCTAGCTAGACTCAAATTCATTTTCCTGGACTCAAGGACTCGAAAGTAGAAGTCACTGTTGATAATTTGAGTAATTCCAGTCTGTTTATTTGTAACATATTTGTAACATGAAGACAGGTAATCAACTTCAGCAATATATTACCAATTATTAGTTGAAATATATGTTTATAATATCAAGGCTGAACAACAATTACATGATTTCTTGGGTAAAGATCACATTTCCTGTATTGAGTTGAGTCGAGTCTGACCCCTCGAGTACTCAAATCCATTTTTTTAACCTGTGGAAGCCCTAGCTACTGACTGTTACTAATTTGAAACCCCTTCGGAACCTTTGTCAATTTTTTCCAATAGTTAACCCTTACTGTATTTTTCTGGATTTGCCACTGCAGTTTACACATGATTGATGTTTCATTGCACACAAGAGATCTAAGGATCTGGAACAATACCAGTTTCACTTCATATAAAGGGTATTTCATAAGAGTTCATACAAAGAATTCGAGATCTGCCAGAGACTGGAATGTTGCTGAATAACAGTTCAGCGGTTCTTGCAGGTAGATTTCTCTAGTGTTCATACAATTGGAATATGGAAGATGCCAGAGTCTTGAAAATTTTTAATTTAAGATATTTTGGTTCATTCTGGAAGGTTTCTCTAGAGTTCATACAAGGAATATCGGAGATGCCAGAGTCTTAAATGTTTCAACATTACAATTTTATGGTTCATACTGGAGGGTTTCTGTAGAGTTCATACAAGGAATATTTAAAATCAGAGTTTTAAATATTTTTACATAAATTTTATGGTTCAAACTGGATGGTTTCTCTACAGATCATACAAGGAATATGGGAGATGCCAGAGTCTTAAATATTTCTACATTACAATTTGATGATTCATATTGGAGGGTTTCTCTACAGATCATACCAGGAATATTGGAGATGCCAGAAGCTTGAATATTTCTACATTACAATTTGATGGTTCATATTGGAGGGTTTCTCTAGAATTCATACAAGGATGCCAGAGTATCAAATATTTCTAAATCACAGTTTCACGGTTCATACAGGAAGGTTTCTCTATAGTTTATACAAGGAATACTAGCTAGGGTGCCAGGGTCTCTCTAAGTGGTGTGACTCGGGCAATGATTTAGATAAATAACCAGTTAATGTCACTCTCTGACGGCTCCCCACTCATGATTACATTCCTCGCCTTGAGCTAAGTGTTTCCTCTGAGCCATTGATAAACTCACGTTAGCGGTTTGTTTGTATAAACACAATCAAACCTGCCTTTCATTGTTACACCAATAAAGTCAGTTAGAATATTGACGATAGCCTAAGGATTGTTAAAGTTCAGACATAAGAACAACAAATTATGTGTAAGTTGTTTGTACAAAGGATTTGTGTCTTGAATACTTGTCAAATTCCTCTAAATGAATTTGACTTTACTTTTGAATGCTGTTGAATCAGTCAGTGCAAATAATTCTAAGTGTCAATTTTACAGGAATCACAAAGGAAAATAAGCTGAAATTTGTTACTATTTGAAGACCTGAAATAACCAGTTTATAGAAAACTACACAACCTAAGGGTTAAAACAAGATTGATTATCATTGGATAGTTTGTATAGAAATGTCAGTCCGTCAGATATAGATATTTTTTTGTAACATTCATACAAGGAACAAGCATTGAGGATTGAGAATTTGTATTGAAAACAAGGCATGTGGCATTTGAAATTAACGGTTTAAAGGGGCACTAGCACGTTTTTAGGGGGAATATAAGGTGATGTCAGGAAAATGAAAATTAATGGTTCCAATTGAAAGACAATGCATTTAAACTAAATGAAGCAGTATTAATTCAAATATATAATGTAAAGTTTAGCCATGGGATTCCCTTTTCTTACACAAAATGAATTAAAGGTGTTCACACAAAAATGGCCGCCAATGAATTTTAGGTTAATCTTCATACTTTGTTCCCTGACTATAGAAGATTGGTTTGTGTAATGAGATTTTTGACACTTTCAAAATAATACATTTAGCCTTAACGTACAATTATCAGTGAAAAATTTAAAATATAAAATTATCAAAAAATGTGCTACTGCCCCTTTAAATGTTAGTTGACATCTTAATTCTCAAATACTTTTATGAAGTTGAAAAAAAATTAAAAAAATGGCATGGTAAAACTTATTGTAATTAAAACTGTATTGATTGTTTTCAATGATTTGATTCTTTCATTGTTTTCTACTTTTGAAACTTCAAATGATCATATAAATCAATGAAAAACCTCCAAGTCACCTTGATGTAGAGTTGCAAGGCAAGGAAGTTTCCCCCACAAGTTCTGTATCAACAAGAGTTTTATCACAATGACCTCTGACCTCTCTGAAAGAATCTGTCCAGGCTGTCACAGTCGTCACACTCAAGATTCTGTAGTTAGTGATAAGCTTCACCCGTTTATCGCTTTGTTTTTATAAAGGGGTGTATTTCACCTCACTCTGAGAAGAGCTGCTATTGTAAATCCACCACAGCAACGCTAGCTCTTACTCCATGTGTATACTCTGTCTGAGTGTATAACTTCATATGGTCTGTGACTGGGAGTCGCACATTGTACTGTGGACATTCTGATGATAAGATGAAGCTTTGAGTGGTCTGAGTTATAATTTTGGACCTTTAAATTGTCTGAGTTGGATCTTCAAAGGATCTGCATCTTGTGTAATTTTAAATGGTTAAAGTTATTACTGTGGACCTTTGAATGGTCTGATTTGGATCTCTAAATTGTCTGAGTGTATGGTGTGAAAGCTAAATGGATTTGATTCTGTGGAACTTCAGGTGGTCCAACATGATGCCATAGACATTCAAATGGTCCAAGTTAATACCATGAACATTCAAATGATCTGATTTGATACCTTGCATTTTCAAATGATCTACATGCAGACCTTCAAGTGATGTGAGTGTAGACCATAGACCTCATCTATACTGTGGACCTTTCTGTGATCAGAGTGCATAGTGTCGACATTCAAATGGTCTGAGTTTATAGGGTGGACCATTCTATGATCTCGGTTGGCTCTCAGACCTTCAAATGATCTGAATCCTTAGACTTCATGTTCTGAGAGCATATGGGAACATCTAGATCTTTTGAGCATATGATGGAACTTCAAAGGTGTACAATGTTAAACTCTCTATGATATGAGTGGATGGTTTGGCCTTTTCATTGGTTGAGAGTATTCTGATTAACTCGCTGTGGAAGTTTTTGCCAGGCTGGTTGGTAACCTCTCCCTGGTACTTCTTCACGACTGATTATGATAGAGCCCATGGTGTGAACTATATCCTCACCTTCCATCATGGAGAAGCCACTGAAAAGGGATAAGAAAGTGAAGTTTAAGTCTCCAGATAAGTTGGATTCTTCAGAATCCTCTGAAGATGAGGATGATATCATACTTGTGCCTAAAAAGGTCAGTTTATATTCAAATGTCCATTTTTTTTTGTGGAATCTCATTATCATTTTGAAATCATATTAATTTTGCTTTTTGCAGAGATTTTTCCTTATGTCAATGTTATTGAAGCTCAAGCAATTTTATTGTTGCATGAGATGTCTGTGTGTCCAATATCAGAATCCCAACATTCTATTCTATTATGTTACAAACTTCATCAGTATCATCAGATGATTTTTATTTTACTTGATGAAAACTGTCTCTACATTTCCATGTTGATTGTAATTATCAAACAAAATAAATAACTTATTTATTGGTGGTTTTTGCAAAAAATGTCTCATAGCAAGTGAAAATGTGTCTAAAAATTCATATTTTAATATTTGTCAGTACATTTTATGATATATGTTTAATGGAAAGGGATTCTTAGGAGCATATATTTCTCATACATTTTCTGTAAATCAATACAAGAATTTTACCAAAGGAAAATACTTAAATTCATCATGTGAAGATGTGCTTAGTTTAAGTTGAATTGTTAGATGTTTTACAAGTCTTAACTGAATAAGAATGGAATAATTTGAAAAAGAATCTACCATCTTTTCTATAAGTTTCCATTATATCTTTGGGGATAGAAAAGCAATCTTTACATACTTAATCTATTCTAAGAGACTAAGCTGATATAAGGAATATTGTTATTCAATGGTAAAAGAAGTTCGGAAGACATGTGAGATGGCGTATGAGGATTAATTAAAACTTTAACAAGATATGGGGGAATATTTGATACTTTTATCACTTTATGTAGCTTTTTTGCAGGCCTGAAACATTTAAGACAAAAATATTTTTTTATAGAAAATTTGATTCTTTTTTTTTTGCCTCCTTCCCTCAGATATTTTTTGTTGTCAGTACTTGAACAACTTTTTAGTTTTCAAATACAATCCATCTGAGGAGAGAGAAATTCCAACTTCTATCAGGGTATTTTGGTGGGAAATGTAATTCTGGGGGACATTTCTGTATATACGTAATTTTGACACTACCAGTTTGAGACATGTAACTGAGTATTATAAATACTCTAGGCGGTTTATGTTTCAGCAGTTATTTTAATGTGTTTTAAAAGGAAAGTCTTTACATTTCTAAATGTATGCATTTTGACATGCTAGCCAGTTAATATCCACAGTAAATATTTTTTGCCATTGAATTATTTTGCTTAGAAGTTAGGATAAAACTTTTTGAGATTAATTTCGCATTTGGTATCAATCAGCTAGTTTCCAGGTGCCCTGCTTTGAAGAAAAGTTGATATCTGACTCTTATGGTTAAAAGTAAATTCATATTTCATAATCATATTAATATCAGGAGTTTATTTCAATGAAGTATTTGCCTGTTCTTCATGTTACATTGAACCTGCTGTGATATATCACTAACGCCTGCTCCGAGCGATGTAGTTATGGGAGACAGAGTCACAGTTATGACATTCTGGAGATCTCATATCTACCGACTCATATTTTAGTGAGGCAATATATCTCCACAGCTCACTAAAATACAATTTTGAATGAAGAGTAAAGACAACTCTGACAGAGTGAGGCCATGATTTATGTAGCTTCACTTCTTGTTATGTCTTGTTATGTCTTGTTGTGTCATTTCAAAAACATTCAACACGATATTAGATTTTTGATGTGTACTGGTTAGCTTTATGACACATTGAGAAGATTGACCATGATGGCTGTTTAAGGTGTGGGTACATGGTTTGGGAATTTTGGTAGTTTATACTAATAATATTAATAAAGTGGGTACTAATAATGCACCTTTTCCACTTCCTAAGACATGTTCACAGCGCTACACACATCATTCACATCATTAGCCTGAAGAATTGTACTTTCACATATGCTTCTAACCGCTTGTCGCGACCACATAGGTCAGGATATCCTATTTTCAGGTACCCAATTTAACAGCTGTTTGGACTGAATGCAATGTGAATGAAGTGCCTTGCCCACAGGATGAGACCCAGGTCACAAATATTTGGTGTCTTCACAAGTTGGGGTTACTTTTGAGGCAGATGGGTTGGGGTTAAAGGTGGTTGTATGATGGGGTTACCATTGAGGCAGATGGATTGGGGTTAAGGGTGGTTGTATGATGGGGTTACCATTGAGGCAGATGGATTGGGGTTAAGGGTGGTTGTATGATGGGGTTACCATTGAGGCAGATGGATTGGGGTTAAGGGTGGTTGTATGATGGGGTTACCATTGAGGCAGATGGGTTGGGGTTAAAGGTGGTTGTATGATGGGGTTACCATTGAGGCAGATGGATTGGGGTTAAGGGTGGTTGTATGATGGGGTTACCATTGAGGCATATGGATTGGGGTTAAAGGTGGTTGTATGATTGGGTTACCATTTAGGCAAATGGGTTGAGGTTAAGGGTGGTTGGATGACGGGGTTATCATGGATAACGATGGGTTGCGGTTATGGGTGGTTGTATGATGGGGTTACCATGGAGAAGGATGGGTTGGGGATATTATTGGTTTGAGGGTTTGGTTACCATGGAGGCCGATTTGGGTTAGGCTTGTAGGTAGTGGAAGGGTTGGTTTACCATGAGGGATAGTTTGTGGGCTGGCATATAAGGCTACTATTTACTAGGAAGGGTTGGAGTTATAGATGGTTAGAGGATTGGGTAACCATGAAGAGGATGGTTTTGGGGATGAAACTGTGTGCTTGATGGGGTTACTGTGGTATTGGTTTGATGGGCTTACTGTGGGACGGGTTTGGTGTGGTTACCGTGAGTTGAGTTTGATGGTGTTGCAGGGGATGAAGAACAAGGTTACAGTGAGGAAAGGTGGGCAATTTGAGACTGTTTTAGAAGATGGTCTAAGGACAATGGTTGCCATTAGAACAAGTAATTGTGGTTTTGAGAAGAGGGTTAAGATGAAAATTGAGGTGGGAAAGGTTGAGGTGCAGGTTAAGTTTTTTTCAACCCTGGTATCTGAGGAAAGATTTCCATATTTCTTTCTCATATGTTTTGGTTCAGTTCCTTCAGAAGAATCATCTCTGCTTGAATCAGTGTTTAGGTTGGATAATTTTAGTTTACAAAGATGTACTATTTGTTAAATGGGAGTTCCAGAGCAATCTACAGAGAATCCCCAGATAAAGATATCTAAGATTATTCTAACACCTTGGTGTTTGTGGATTGCTCTACGCCCCTATAGGATTACTGGGGGATCAGTGAGAGCTATTATACCCACCATTAGCCGTTCTACACAACACACAGAGGGTAGATCTAACACTCTCCCCTGGGTCTCACTCCATCTGCACTGCACATATCACTAGCGACTCGGTGGTCCGGGAGTGATCTAACACTCTCCCCCTGCGTCTCACTCCATCTACACTGCACATATCACTAGCGACTCGGTGGTCCGGGAGTGATCTAACACTCTCCCCCTGCGTCTCACTCCATCTACACTGCACATATCACTAGCGACTCGGTGGTCCGGGAGTGATCTAACACTCTCCCCCTGCGTCCCACTCCATCTACACTGCACATATCACTAGCGACTCGGTGGGTAAGATCTAACACTCTCCCCCTGCGTCTCACTCCATCTACACTGCACATATCACTAGCGACTCGGTGGTCCGGGAGTGATCTAACACTCTCCCCCTGCGTCCCACTCCATCTACACTGCACATATCACTAGCAACTCGGTGGAAGTGACACTGATTATTCTGCTCTTAGTAACAGAGTTGAGAGACCACAACATTCAGTCCTTGGATTGAAAGATCAAACTGTTGGTTGATCTACTTGCAAACACTGCACACATGAAAGTTTCCCCCACCCCTATAGGATTACTACTGAGGATATTGAGAGCTATTGTACACATCTATAGCTGCCAAGCTACAAGGTGTAATCATAGCTATGACATTGCCCCAAATGTGGAGATCTGACACTCTTGTTGGTTCTTGCTACCTGCACCATCAAGAAGTGCCCCTCTAGTCTTATACCAGAAACCTAATGTTCACATCTTTGACTGCTCACCTGCCAAGTCAGGGGTGGATTTAAAAAAAAAAATTTTTTTGGTGCACCCATTGGTTGTCGCAAGTGCAAATTTTAAAATATTTTTTTTTATCTATATCTGGAACTCTCTTTTGGGGAAAGGGGGGAGCCCACCACCTCTGGATCCGCCAATGCAAGTTCAATCACATCTATGACATTTCCTAAAATTTTGGATTCTTATTGGTTCTCGATTTGCCTTCAAACATTGTACTCATTTATTGTTGCCCCTGACCTTATAGGATTACCAGTATGAGCAGTGAGAGAGCTTTTGTACAGTGTTCACATCTCGAGCTGCTCTACTGCCAAGAAAATTGCACTATCGCTCTCTCAAATATTTAAATCTGCGAGTCTCAAGATACTTGATCTACCTGCACACATGCATATAGTGTTAGTTGCTTCACAATGCTGGGAGATAACCTATGTGAGGAGATACTTTTTATACACATATATTTATACATGTATTGTTTATGCTGTTACCAGATGTACTTTGAGAAACAGACTTGACATTTAGTCACTTGCTCCATAAAAATAACATATTCAGCAAACAAACAGTCTACCACATCAGCAAAAAATCTTTAAAAAGACTGCAAATCAACTTAAAACTCTTCATTTAATGAAGCATGAAGAGAGGTTACAATCGGAAATGTTCCATTTCTTTTACAATACTTGTACAAATTTCTGTTTTACTGTGACTCTCTGAAAAAATTCACATTTGTTATGTAAAAGTAATATGTCGCCTTCCTCAGGTAATAATCTTTATTTATTACATACATTGCCATGAGATATATCAGGATAATTTATTCTTATCCAGGAATACTATTCAATTCAGTTGTTGAATTAAACTTATACAGGCAATATACCTCAGGCTGCAGTCAGGCAGTATATTACATGTGGATCAATAGTGAATTACCAAGTATTCACAATGACATTTTTTAGGGAAAGCTATGTCAAAACATTTTGGCCTGTTTTTCATAAGAGAAAAAAAATTCATGAAAAGGAATTCGATTTCATTTTAGTTTCCATGATCGATCAAGTTACATATAATATAATGAAATGTAATGTGATTTGAAATTTTTACCTTAAAAAACAATTTGTAACATGAGTGAAATATGATTTAAACTAATGTCCAAAAGAAACGATACCATACAAATTCCAAAATAACTCAATCCACTGCAGATTGATAAGACTAAAACATAGTAATATTATTTCTTCAGTAGTCAACTTACTTCTATGCAAAATTTTGAAACATTATCTTTTCATGTTTGCGAGAAACATGCATTTAAGAAAATCGTCGATCTGGAATCTCCTTAACTAGACGAGATAGCAGAGAGAAATTGAACACTTTCGCTTGTTTTAAAACGTTCTAGTGCAGTGACGCGTCAACAAATTTATGGCAAATAAAGTGCATTATATTAGCAAAAAGATTTTCTGACCTAAATTCAATACTTTATCAATTTTAAAGTGAAATCACAAAAGTTCTGTTCATGAAACAATTTGAAATTTCGATTTATGCACCCCATTTGCATTTGAAAAGACACAAAATCAAAAGTATCTTTTCCTGAAGAATGAAAATGTGCATACTTCTTTACAAGACATATGCCTGTTAGACACACTTAAATTCGACTCTGTCAGGTTATAGAATTTTGTTTCGGACGACTTTGAAAACTTGGTATCGTTTCTTTTGGACACTAGTTTATATAAGTAATTGATAAGAAATTGCTACCTTTTTATAATGAACGTTTGTCTCTAACACAGGTGGACCAACAAGATGTACCAAAGAAGAGGAGGAAGAGTTTTGCTAATCCAGAAACTATAGAAACGTGAGTAACATTAATTTCATTTTCATTAAGCCACAATTACTTTACAGGACTTCTTTGAAGCTAAAGGAAGTTAAAATAAAATTGTTTTGTCAATGGTATATGAAAAGCTTAATGAGAGGTTTTAGGTGAGCACTACAGACAAAGAAGTCAAAAACTTACTGTTTTTACAGTTTGAGGGTAAATCAGTTTATCTTTTAGATTACCCGGGAAGCCTTTAGTAGCCTCTGTTCCAAATAATTGAGAGATTTTCTATAACAAATATATAGTTTGTTGAGATATTTCTTTTCAATAATTTTTTTCACGCAATTCATTGAATAAATTGACCAACCTGCAGACATACTAAGTCACAAACTTAAAATGATTGTGTTACACTAAATTAGAGGAATTCATTGGTTGTAAATTTACTCTGGAACCATGTGACTGACAATGAGTCACAGTTCTTGAATCTATAAAAATGAGTCACCTAAAACAATAAAAAACGCAAATGCATTTGATGCTACTGTTTCTGTACTTTACCCTCAGTGAAGAGTCATAAAAGAATCTCATGAATCTCAAATACAAGGGAAAGCACTCCTTGAAACTTCAATATATCTAAATCAAGGCAGCCTTTATTGATAAGACAGTAACTCTTTATTTCTTTCATAACTGTTTCATTTTGTATTTTCTATAATTACAAGAATCTATATTTTAAACGCAGATTTTGTTTTCATATATGATAAGTCAGTTTTTTTCCAAATTTCAACTATTTTCTTTCATCAAAGTTCAAATATTGATAACTAAAAAAATAATTTCCCCTCCAGTTCAAGGAAAACGCATACCATATTAGTTCACAATTTTGAGTTTTTTTCCTAAAATTTCTATATTGTTGTTTTTAAATCATTTTTCAAAATTAATATTTTAAGTCATTCGTCAAAACATGGTATGTGTGAGAGCTTGTAGATTTAACAATCAAAATCCTTACGAAATGAGAGACATTATCTACAGATGGATGATTTTTTAGATAACCAAATTTTTTACCAATAATTTGTTTTCTAAATTAGAGGTTGAATAATCATCATCATTATAAACTAGTGTCCAAAAGAAATGCTACCAAGTTTTCAACGCCTTCCAACAAATATTCTATTACCTGAAAGAGTTTCTTTTGAGTGTATTTGACATGCTTATGTCCAGTGAAGAAATATGCAGGTTTTCATTCTTCAGGAAAAGATGTTTTGGATTTTGACTGTCTCTTCAAACACACATGGGGTGCATAAATTGAAATTTCAAATTGTTTTTTGCTCAGATTGTTTGACATTTTGTTTAAAATTAATGAGATACGGAATTGAGGCAAGAAAACAATGTTGTCGAAATAATGCACTTTATTTGACATAAATTAATTGACGTGTCATTGCTCTATAACGTTTTAAACCAAGTGTTCAATTTCTCTTTGCTATCTCGCCTAGTTAAGGAGATTCCAACTCAATGATTTTTTTAAAACATGTTTGTCACAAACGTGAAAACACAAAATTTTACATATGAAACAAGTTGCCTTCTGGAGAAATGATAAAACTATGTTATAGTCATATCAATCACCAGTGGATTAAATTGTATTGCAATTTGAATGGTAACATTTCTTTTAGACACTAGTTTAGTAAGCAAAATGGATAAAGTCCTTTTAATATCAGTTTTCATATCATAAATATAAGACACCTATTTCGATACATTTTCATCAAATTATCAACGGTTTCCTAGACCAGTTTAAACAAAACTTGAGCTAAGGTTTTGTATTCTCTATAGGGCCCTCTTTCTGCTTTCACTTAACAGTCTCCTCAATCTTGATGTATTGTGTGGTGGAACAAGCCCTGTTTACCCCTGGTCCATAAATCAGTGTTTGTAGATAATTACATGTATACTTGACCTGAAATAGGGGATACTTATCCTGACCTGCCTTCTTGACACAATGACATGTTGACATGGTTGATAAGTGGACATGCTGACACAGTGACATAGTGGTTGATATGGTTACATACTGACACAGTGACATTGTGGTTGATATGGTTACATGCTGACACAGTGACATTGTGGTTGATATGGTGACATGCTGACTCAATGACATAGTGGTTGATATGATGACATGCTGACACAGTGACATTGTGGTTGATATGGTGACATGCTGACTCAATGACATAGTGGTTGATATGATGACATGCTGACACAGTGACATTGTGGTTGATATGGTGACATGCTGACACAGTGACATAGTGGTTGATATGATGACATGCTGACACAGTGACATTGTGGTTGATATGGTTACATACTGACACAGTGACATTGTGGTTGATATGGTGACATACTGCCACAATGACATAGTGGTTGATATGGTGACATGCTGACACAGTGACATAGTGGTTGATATGGTGACATGCTGACACAGTGACATAGTGGTTGATATGGTGACATACTGACACAGTGACATTGTGGTTGATATGGTGACATACTGCCACAATGACATAGTGGTTGATATGGTGACATGCTGACACAGTGACATTGTGGTTGATATGGTTACATACTGACACAGTGACATTGTGGTTGATATGGTGACATACTGCCACAATGACATAGTGGTTGATATGGTGACATGCTGACACAGTGACATAGTGGTTGATATGGTGACATGCTGACACAGTGACATAGTGGTTGATATGGTGACATGCTGACACAGTGACATAGTGGTTGATATGGTGACATGCTGACACAGTGACATAGTGGTTGATATGGTGACATACTGCCACATTGACATAGTGGTTGATATGGTGACATGCTGACACAGTGACATAGTGGTTGATATGGTGACATGCTGACACAGTGACATAGTGGTTGATATGGTGACATGCTGACACAGTGACATAGTGGTTGATATGGTGACATGCTGACACAGTGACATAGTGGTTGGTATGGTGACATGCTGACACAATGACATAGTGGTTGATATGATGACATGCTGACACAGTGACATAGTGGTTGATATGGTGACATGCTGACACAGTGACATAGTGGTTGATATGGTGACATGCTGACACAGTGACATAGTGGTTGATATGGTGACATGCTGACACAGTGACATAGTGGTTGATATGGTGACATGCTGACACAGTGACATAGTGGTTGATATGATGACATGCTGACACAGTGACATAGTGGTTGATATGGTGACATGCTGACACAATGACATAGTGGTTGATATGGTGACATGCTGACACAGTGACATAGTTGTTGATATGGTGACATGCTGACACAGTGACATAGTGGTTGGTATGGTGACATGCTGACACAGTGACATAGTGGTTGATATGGTGACATGCTGACACAATGACATAGTGGTTGATATGGTGACATGCTGACACAGTGACATAGTTGTTGATATGGTGACATGCTGACACAGTGACATAGTGGTTGATATGATGACATGCTGACACAATGACATAGTGGTTGATATGGTGACATGCTGACACAATGACATAGTGGTTGATATGGTGACATGCTGACACATCGACATAGTGGTTGATATGGTGACATGCTGACACAGTGACATAGTTGTTGATATGGTGACATGCTGACACAGTGACATAGTGGTTGGTATGGTGACATGCTGACACAGTGACATAGTGGTTGATATGGTGACATGCTGACACAATGACATAGTGGTTGATATGGTGACATGCTGACACAGTGACATAGTTGTTGATATGGTGACATGCTGACACAGTGACATAGTGGTTGGTATGGTGACATGCTGACACAATGACATAGTGGTTGATATGGTGACATGCTGACACATCGACATAGTGGTTGATATGGTGACATGCTGACACAATGACATAGTGGTTGATATGGTGACATGCTGACACAGTGACATAGTTGTTGATATG
The DNA here is from genome assembly GCA_916613615.1 of Steromphala cineraria. Lineage (NCBI taxonomy): Eukaryota > Metazoa > Mollusca > Gastropoda > Trochida > Trochidae > Steromphala > Steromphala cineraria. The sequence goes on from OU744721.1 coordinate 80,004,543, forward strand.
GTGACATGCTGACACAGTGACATAGTGGTTGGTATGGTGACATGCTGACACAGTGACATAGTGGTTGATATGGTGACATGCTGACACAATGACATAGTGGTTGATATGGTGACATGCTGACACAGTGACATAGTTGTTGATATGGTGACATGCTGACACAGTGACATAGTGGTTGGTATGGTGACATGCTGACACAATGACATAGTGGTTGATATGGTGACATGCTGACACATCGACATAGTGGTTGATATGGTGACATGCTGACACAATGACATAGTGGTTGATATGGTGACATGCTGACACATCGACATAGTGGTTGATATGGTGACATGCTGACACAGTGACATAGTGGTTGATATGGTGACATGCTGACACAGTGACATTGTGGTTGATATGATGACATGCTGTCACATTATGACATTGTTGTTGATATGGTGACATACTGCCACAATGACATAGTGGTTGATATGGTGACATGCTGACACAGTGACATAGTGGTTGGTATGGTGACATGCTGACACAGTGACATAGTGGTTGGTATGGTGACATGCTGACTAGGGGTGACTATTGACCCCCAAGGGACTATTGCGATAGCGATAGTCTATTACAGGGTACTATTTCCATAGCGATAGTCTATTGCAGGGTACTATTGCGATAGCTATTGCGATAGCTACTGCGATAGTTTATCAATAAAGGAAATAAAAACAATTTTCAGGAAAAACAGTGTTTTATTGACTTTGTCACTGCTTTGTTTGTAACGATTTCAAAATCGGCTGCACTTGTGGAAGTTGTGGAAAGATAACTCGTGTTTTCCTGTTGCTATTTTTAGCTCGCGGCGATCTGTTTGCTGTTAGCCGTTTCCAGTATTTTCCAAATGTAAAAATACGCGTCTGTGTGTGGATTTTACTTTTAACATTCAAGTTAACAACTGATGTTTTCAAATTGTCTATCGATAGTTAAGACGTGCTATCAATACTATTGATCGTTCTAAAAAAGACTATCGATACTATTGATCGTTCTAAAAAAGACTATCGATAAAGTACTATCGGCAGAGCAACTATCGTGATAAGTCGATAGTTCGATCTATCGTTACACCCCTAATGCTGACACAGTGACATAGTGGTTGATATGGTGACATGCTGACACAATGACATTGTGGTTGATATGATGACATGCTGACACATTGTGACATTGTGGTTGATATGGTGACATGCTGACACAATGACATTGTGGTTGATATGGTGACATGCTGACACATTGTGACATAGTTGTTGATATGGTGACATGCTGACACATTGTGACATTGTGGTTGATATGGTGACATACTGACACAGTGACATAGTGGTTGATATGGTGACATGCCGACACAATGACATAGTGGTTGATATGATGACATGCTGACACAGTGACATAGTGGTTGATATGGTAACATGCTTACGCAATGACATTGTGGTTGATATGATGACATGCTGACACAGTGACATAGTGGTTGATATGGTGACATGCCGACACAATGACATAGTGGTTGATATGATGACATGCTGACACAGTGACATAGTGGTTGATATGGTAACATGCTTACGCAATGACATTGTGGTTGATATGGTGACATGCTGACACAGTGACATAGTGGTTGATATGGTGACATGCCGACACAATGACATAGTGGTTGATATGATGACATGCTGACACAGTGACATAGTGGTTGATATGGTAACATGCTTACGCAATGACATTGTGGTTGATATGATGACATGCTGACACAGTGACATAGTGGTTGATATGGTGACATGCCGACACAGTGACATAGTGGTTGATATGGTGACATGCTGACACAATGACATAGTGGTTGATATGGTAACATGCTTACGCAATGACATTGTGGTTGATATGATGACATGCTGACACAATGACATTGTGGTTGATATGGTGACATGCTGACACATTGTGACATAGTGGTTGATATGGTGACATGCCGACACATTATGACATTGTTGTTGATATGGTGACATGCTGTCACATTATGACATTGTTGTTGATATGGTGACATGCTGTCACATTGACATAGTGGTTGATATGGTGACATGCTGTCACATTGACATAGTGGTTGATATGGTGACATGCTGACACAGTGACATAGTGGTTGATATGGTGACATGCTGTCACATTATGACATTGTTGTTGATATGGTGACATGCTGTCACATTGACATAGTGGTTGATATGGTGACATGCTGTCACATTGACATAGTGGTTGATATGGTGACATGCTGACACAGTGACATAGTGGTTGATATGGTGACATGCTGTCACATTATGACATTGTTGTTGATATGGTGACATGCTGTCACATTGACATAGTGGTTGATATGGTGACATGCTGACACAATGACATGTTGACATGGTTGATAAGCGGACATGCTGACACAACAACATTGTGGTTTATATGGTGATTAAGTGACTTGGTGGTTGATATGGTGGTTTAGTAAAATAGTGGTTGATATGGTGGTTTATTGTGACATGGTGGTTCATATGGAGATTTAGTGACTTGGTGGTTGATATGGTGGTTTATTGTGACTTTTATATATAGCATAATGTGACTTAGAGAGTTGCATTATGGAACAGTTGTTGGTAACACAAGTTAATATTTGAAATATCATATGATAACATAACATTGTGAGAAACCAAATTGTGCCAACATGCAAAAGCAAAAGCTATCAAATGTCATTTGTGCCCTTGTCCATTTCAATTCTTAATCATTGTTTAAATCTCATTATCACCCTATTTGTTCATTTGTAAATAATTGTGTATATTTGTATACACTGGTATGTGTTGTATTTATTATGTATACAATTTTGAATGTCATGCTCACTGAAATGTACAACAAATCCCATTATGGGCAATAAAGATTATCTTATTTTATCTTATATACTCATAGAACCACATGGTCAATTTATGTGCTCATTTTGTGACTTTATGAAACGATTAAATGATTTGGTTATTCCTAAGATAAAAAATTATAATGAATTGAAATGATAAAAGTCAATATATAAAGTTGCTTTCATAATTTACTGATGAGTCTGGAATATTTATTTTGACTTGTTGTCATAATACAATTGTTACAACTTCATGATTTACTGTCACATATTGTTTATTGTCTATGTATGAGTTATTATAGACAATCGCATCAAGAAGCTGTACCCAACAACCCTGTCCCTTTCACTGTGTATTGATGATCAATCACAACATATTGATCCATATCTCCCTGCTAATTGATCTGTATATCCTTGCTATTTTCTCCATAGCACATGTAGGGAATAATCCATCATACCACACACTACCCATAGCTGCATACCTCTCAAACAGATTGTGTGCAGTATTGATGTTAATGCTTCAAGTCATTGTGAATCTGTCAACTCATTGATTAAGACATTATAATGATTTTCAATCAAACTTCCATCTGATTTGATTTGAGAATGAAACAGAGCAAGTCTGTCACACTTTCACTGTTAAGAAAGTCTAGCATAATCTTAAACTTGTTTTCTAAATATTTAATATGTTTTAGCTTATGTGTCTTGTGTGTTTTAATTACTTGTGCTGTACAATGACTCAATTATTACTTTAAATATTGTAGACTTGAATATCTAATTCACTTAAAGTAATTCTCCAATTGTGGACTTTATCTAGAAGGCTGTTTAAAGTTTGTTTGTACTGCTCAAGAAACAGATTTTACATTTTTTCCCGAATAAATGATATATAATACCTTGTAATTTACCGGTACCATACATGCTCCCAGGTTGTTGTTAGGCATATCTGTTGGGTTTGATGACTCGACATCACAATAGCAACAAACAGTTCCTCGTCAAGTGTCTCCCTTCTCTACAGCTAAGTCAACAATAGTCAGAATTGAGTATTGACTCAAGATTGTCCCATTATATACTGAAATCTTGTTTCTCTAGTTATATTTCAATAGGCAAGTCTTAGAGAGACAGGGAGACTGAGTGTGACATTATTTTTGATTAAATGGAGACTCAATTGTGTTCCAACAAAACATTAAAATTCATATAAAAGAGTGAGTGAGTTATTGTTTTACGCCGCTTGGGCATTTTAGTATTTCAGCCATTAGCAGTGTTCATACAAAAGAAATAAAACTAAAAAAAATAAAAATGAAAAAAAAAACCCAAACCCCGTTATCTTACTTATTTACTTTAGATTTTCAGATAAGTTTTCAATATGTTCAATAAGGGCATTTTCTTGTCAAATGTTGATCAAAATATGCTAGGTCATAGTAGGTATGTTGTAAGTTATGATTTAAAGATTAAATTATCTTAATTCATACAAAAGAAATAAACTGTTATCTAGATAAAGTTAACATTGTAAAATATGTTATCAATATCATCAATGAGGACATTTCTTGTTTGAGCAAAATGTTGACCAATATCAACCTCATATTTATTAGTATTAGAGATAAAATTATCAAATAATCTGAAAGAATAAATCATGACAGTCTGTGATGTTGAACTTTAAGGAAATAGAACTTTAGTATTGTATTAAATTTTAAAACTATCAGTATTAACCCAATCTAGTTTTTGTTATCAGTAGAAGAGATTTGATAGTTTTGATAAAAAACAACAAAAAGAAATGGTGACAGTTCGCAACCTTGCCTTCCTCCAATTTCTTTTGGGAAAAGAATGTCTATAGATACATTGTAAAGCAACAAAGTATAAAATGGTGTATGATTAAAGTTCAAATGAGATATTTCTTGTTTATTTTTTGCTCTATCGTCTGTCAGATATGTTTGGCTCCAAAATAGATCTTAACCAATTTAGCTGTGACTTTTATATCCAGGCTCATTTGAACGTGCATGACAAGTCTGTTCAGGTTGCCCTTGTGTGACTAGCTACAATCACTCTGCTAATGTTGCTGTAGTTCACTCTTGTTTCTCTCTGTCGTTTGTCACCTCTTTATTGTGATATATTACATGCCTCGGTGCTTTATTTGCCTTTGAATATAAACATGTACACTTGAAACAGTAATTTAGATTTTTTTCAAAGACATAAGTGGTAAAGAGAGCAGTTAAAGTTATTTTATGGGACAATAAAAGTTCCAGTGTTTGTTTTCAAGTAATTATTGTACCAACTTCATGACTAATTGACATTTGTTTATGACATACTTTACAATGTAGAAACTTTGGGGAAATAAAAAAAAACTACAGAAATATTGACTCCCACATTGCAAGAAATCTCAAACTGCTCTCCTACTATCATCAGCATATGATTGCTATTATATGGATAATATCACCAGACTGAGGCAGTATTGACCGATAACTCCCTAGATATTGACCAAAAGATTGGCTACAATTGATCAATTCCATGGTGATAAGTGCTGCAATGCCTTTTAATGTGATCCATTGTTTCTGCCCTCATAAATGGACTTAATCCTGGCTGAAGAAGTCTTAAAGTTAATATGCTCTACCACTCCCAGTGGACCATGGCGCCTAGTTTGTTCCAAGGTTCCTATCATTGGATTGACTAATTCTTTGTGTCACAGGAAGTCAGCTGTTATAGGGCTTTATGGAATGGCTCTTTTATTGATTTGCTAATTCCTACTTGATTGTGAGGAAGTGATTGGTTATTGGTTGAGATTCCCGCACAGTGGATTGAGATTTGTCCAATGACAACGCTGTCACCCTGACATTCCATTCTCAGATGCAGTTGTCCGGGTGCTAAACATCACCTATAAATAGCCACAGATTAATCTTATGTTGTAATATTATTACAGTCAATCAAGATTCATCATGTGAAGTGTTTTTGAATTCAGGTGTTGAGATATTATACATAGGCATCAAATCATTTTACTTTATCATATTATCAAGCCTTTTTGCTGTAATATCCAAATAAGTGCTTTGACATGATGGTGCTAATAATCCTGAAGCATCATGGGAATGATCACTTTGACGTGATGTCTGTGATTAACGCAGGTGGACATTCTTTCAGATTGCAGGAATTTGTATAAGATGATTGTGTATCACAAATGTTCAATTCTCTGTTGATGGCAGTTTCAGTGTTGAAATGATTAACCCTGATAACTTTGATGAATGAATATGATACTGATTATAGCAACTGTGCAATCAGACTGGTCATAGGAGCATCTCACACTGAGAATGAAGAAATCAACACAGTTTGACATTCCGAGGTAGGTACATGGTAACACGAGTGTGAATCAATATTTGGAGATTTGTTATCAGCTATGGTTGTTTGTTTCAGATCAGAGTGATTACCTTTAGATTATCATGTTTAGGTGTGTGACTGATTGGTCTACTTATTTACATTTGATTGGTCTGATGTAGCCGACCTCATGGGTGGTGATATGTTACAATTAACACCTCGAAGTTGTCACCATCCTGGTTTTCTATGTGTTTGGTAGTCCTTCCCCTATTTTTATTCTAATTTCTATTTTTACATTTAACCTCAGTATTGCAAAAAAGGGCAAGTCACAATCCAGATTATCAAAAACTCACAATTGTGTTAACATTTGATTACTAGATAATAGGGGAACTAAGTTAAGTCAAATTAAATGATGATATTTATACTGAAACAGCACCTTTTCCACATCCTTTCACATGCTCAAAGCTCTACTATATCATTACCCTGAAGGGTTGTATATTCAAGTCTGCTACTAAGCGCCGGTCATGACCATGGAGGTCCTTTCATCCTGTTTTCTGGTACCTTTTTAAACAGCAGGATGGACTGAGAGCAATGTGGATGAAGTGCCTAGTATTTATAACCTCTTTACTTGATACTATTCAATACTAGCATAAGTGAAATTCAGTGTCATTTACAATTTGTGTAGATCATAAAATAGGTATCAAGTGAAATAATTCCTCACCTGTCCTAATCATATAAACCCCCAGTTCAACATCAATAGAATTAAACCCTCTGTAGTTTATAACATGTTTTTTAAGACAAGTTGACTGACAGTTAAGTTACTTTAAAACAAAGTTAATAATCCCTGGGTGATAAGGTATGTGTTGTACTGTTCACAATACAATCTCTCCTGAAAAACAACTCACTGTCTATAACTCTACAGGGTTGTGTCACGTCTGTGGTAATGGCTGATAAACGATCACGTTTGACTGTATTGATCCATCAAACGAGCGGACCTGATCGTTACCACCTGCAACCCTTACTGAGTCTCCGAGATACAGTCTCCATGAGGTGTAGGAGTCTTGTATACACACACAGTGTCTGATGTCAGCCCGGTAACAGACAAGTGTTCGTTGAGGTGGAGCACTGGAATGAAAAAAGGTTTTGGATTTTTTTTTTGCGGTAGCAAGAGAAGGGCCCATCAAGATTGAACATTGATTTTAATTTTTTTTGCCAGTTTTTGGTTGTTTTCTACACCATTTTTGTGGAGTTCAGTTCTGGCAATGTACCGGTAGCTGGTTTCCTCTATAGAGTGTGAGTGAGTGGATGACCAAAGTTGTAAACTAGGTGGGACTCATGGCTGTACATGTTGTATACTCCACAGGGAGTTGAGATGGTAATAAAGAAGTGTCATGATTATTGATATGTGATGATTGAGGAAAATAACAAATGCACCTTTGAGTAGCACTCTCTGAGATAGATATTGGCACTTTACAAATATTAGTAATGATTAATGAGTTGTTGGAGTGAATTTATTATTAATAACCTGTTCACTTTGTAAATAATTGTCACAGAACTTTTCAGACTGTCATTTGTAAACAGGATAATACAGGACTGATCTATATTTTAATGTTAATGGACCCACATGTTGAATAGCTGAAATATTACTGACATGTTGAATCTCAACTCACTCACTATCATAGACCTATGTAAATGAGAGATGTATTGACAACAAAGCTAAATTGCTGGACTTCATGCAAGAGGTTCAGTTCTATCAGTGAGTGATCTACAGTAATTACAGGGTCTAGCATGTCTCTGTGCTGGACAATTGAGCTCAACTCATGCTGTAAACAGATAAACTTCGGTATCAATCTTTCAAACGGACAATCTCACTTTGAACAGGAGCATACCTATCTAGGTGTGGGAGAACTCAATGTAAGTGCCATTATGATATTGGATTACATATAAACCACCCTTTCTAACCACATGATAACCATATCCACCCGAATGTGACACTTCCTGGGGATTAAGTTCTCATTCAGAGCCATCAATTCTATAAGTACTTTCCAATTTGTCAACTTTATTGCTTCAGGGAAAATGTTAAGAAATAATTGTAAGTGATCATGTTGAGAGTCAGTCATTCATGATAAGAAGTGATTGAGAGGAGAAAAAAAGTCTCTTGTTTGACGTGCAGGTAGTCCATTAATGGACTGGGATACTAACTCATGTGTTGTTCTGTGGAGGAATGATTGTTGAAGTTTCAATGTTTTGCTCATATGATGACGTTGTTGTTTGGTTGGAGTTTAACGTCTTCTTTCACCATTGGGCGATGTTGCCGACGTACATATGATGACAGTACCTTAGGTGTTTATATAGATACTGATACAAATACATAATAAAGTATTTGTCTGGGATTCCTGTTCCTGTTGTGTCAAACAATTTCTGGATGGAAAGAATGTGATATGAAGGGCAATATTACTGTTTAATTTGATTGACTGATAACACAAAAGCAGCTGTGCACTGAACACAAGGACTACATCTTGGGAAGATTATGCAGGTTCTGCCTTACAATGAATATTAGGAACTGATGAGAGGAGATGAGAGGAATCTATCAGTGTGACTTTTAAAGACTAAGAGAAGACTTTAAAGCTTTCAGCGTTCCTATAGATATAAGGAATGTATCACAACATCATTACACTGCATCAACAATGACTCAGAAGAGATGATTGTGATTTCTAGAAGTGTGGACTATGAAGAAATGTTCAAGCAGAGTGAAACATTCAAAAGTTTAGTGTTCATATTAATAGAATGACTTCAGATAAGCTCTTGCTTGTTTACCAATCTGATTCCTTTCATTTTGGAAATAACTAATGGTTAAACAATAGAATGAATATACCAGGACTGCGGCATTGTCACCTAGGAACAATTGGCCACAGAGGAAGAGATGAAGGTTTTGCAGTTATGTTGATTTCACAGACTGAGAGGAAACGTTCAAGTGTTGAGGGTGCATATCACTGGTTGTTACGGGCGAGTGACAGGTGCCCCGTGGTATATTGTGTGTAGTAATCACAGACAAGCCCTGTGTAGTCGGACATGTGTCCCATCAATACCAGGGGTATTAGCACAGCTCATTGTAAGGCTCTCTCTGTCACTGTTATCTCAAACAACACCATACACCTAAGTAGTCTGCAGACAAATACTGATAGCGGAGACTACTGCAGTATTGTGTGGAGTTCTTACAGTGTGGGAGTGAGAACTCTCTAAGTCTGATTCTAGGATGTAATTTGCTCATATTTCATATTAACCTCAATATTATCATGTGATATCATTTGACAATGAGAAACTGTCCTCATGGACACTACTGCATCATTGTGGTTTTGGGTTCTCTCATGTTCTTTATACAGTTCTAAGGTTCCAAGGTTCTCATGGATATGTTCTAGCATTGATTGAAACTATCTCAATCTTTTGGAGTAATGGCTTAACTTTGCCTGATTCCATGATACTGATTGCCCAAAGATTCTGCGTTGATGTGGAACAAACACAAAAAACATTGGAAACTGATGAGAAAGAAATTCTGAGGATCAATACCATCTTTTCCATGGATAGTCAACACAAAGTAAAGTAAACCAACTAATTATATAATACATTTTCAAGGCTTTTTTTCCCCACTTGAGCATCTAGAAACTGAACTTTTTAAATATTATATGAGGAAGATTGGGTATCAATTAATTTTGAGAATACATTGAGGAACAAGAAGACAGAAATTCTGCCAGTGAACAAGTGACAATAGACAATGGACAGAGTAAAGAAAGCCAGCTCTGCAAGAACAGTGAGGTTCCTGGAACCCTCTCTCTCCCCTCTGAGATCCTCAGAGACAGATCCAGCCTTGATTCTACCCAAGATTCCTGGTCCCCACAGCACCTCCCTCGACTCTGGCGGAGGAGGGGAGACCGGCAGCAGTGAGGAGAATCTCTCCGAGTCCTCCATGGTGGACCCTCCCCTCAGCGCCCTCGACCTCATCCAGAAACACTTCCCCCACATCCACACCCTCCTCGACCTCAGCTTCGACCTCCAGTCTGATGATGGGTGAGTTGGCAATGTCAAGTGTGTTAGGATGGTCTCAAGTTTGTTTTTAGAGATGGTCTAAGGTTATCTTAAAAGAAGGTAAAAGGTTGTTAAAAGATGGTCTAAGGTTGTGTTAAAAGAAGATCTAAGGTTGTCTTAAAATAAGGTTTAAGGTTGTCTTAAAAGATGGTCTAATGTTGTCTTAAAAGATGGTTTAAGGTTGTCTTAAAAGATGGTCTATGGTTTTCTAAAAAGAAGGTCTAAGGTTTTCTTAAAAGAAGGTCTAAGGTTGTCTTAAAAGAAGGTCTAAGGTTGTCTTAAAATATGGTATAAGGTTGTGTTAAAAGAAGATCTAAGGTTGTCTTAAAATAAGGTTTACGGTTGTTTTAAAAGATGGTCTAATGTTGTCTTAAAAGATGGTTTAAGGTTTTCTTAAAAGATGGTCTAAGTTGTGTTAAAAGAAGGTCTAAGGTTGTTCTTAAAAGAAGGTCTAAGGTTGCTGCTTCTTTGTTGTGAGATGTACTAGTGTTGGTTCTTGGACATGTTTTGTGGTTTTGACTTAAATGCTGTAAGCTGGTCTCAGATTTTGAAGATGGTGTCAGATTGCTATAAACTTCCTAAATATGGCCTCAATGTCCTGTTTGAAGAACAGACAGGTGGGCACATTTTTTGTCTGAAAATTGTTTTGTAACAATGTGCTCTGGTTAGCGCAATTCAATACTTTGAATTGCAACTTGTTCAATATTAACCAATACCAAATACTAATGTTCAGTTCAGCTGAATCTAAGGTGCTTATGCTAAGACTTGAATCCTGGAGTTATTGCATCTATTTTGAAAGAGCTACATTCTTTCTTTAATCTAAATCAGAACCAATTTCAGGTCCAAATCGAGACATAACATCTATTTTTGAAAGAGCCACATACTTTACTTGATCACTCTAAGCTTTTTCTAAATCACAGCCACTTTAAAGTTCAAATTGAGACATTTCCTATGAACCGTCACCTTCCCAATCACTTTAGTCAGGCTCCTCGTAATCTTCAATATAGTGAGGTGACGGGTGGTAATGCAGTGTTTAGTGTCACACTGTGAGTGTTGTGAAGGTTGCACACAACACGACCTCCCGCAGGGCGCGGACACGGCAACTGCTCGAGTGTTGTAGAATGCCACCTGTCATTTTAGTCTAAAAGTACTTTTGAGGCATGTAAATTAAATAGGCACACTTGTTAATATCACTGGTTAGAGTTGGTGGAGTTCAAGAGTTCCTTGTAGATTTACTACCTTACTTCCTGGTTTACATTCGAAGACTCAGCGTATGAAATTGCTTTGGATTGTACCCAAATCTTAAGTTGCAATTCTTTTTTTTAGAAGGCAAAGTGAAAAGAAAACATTCCAATTTAAATCTGTCAAGGAGCAGGTGCCTTTAAATTTCCTTTTAAGTTGTCCATGGCTTATCTCTTAATCACCAAGCTTGTGAGTAAAATGACATAATTTCCTTTTCTTTTGCTTTGCTTTGAATTGTACTCAAATTTTAAACGTAATTCATTTTTTCAAATAAAAAAAATAAAAAATAATTAAATAATAAATAAAAAAATAAATCTAGTTCACAGGTGCCTTTGAATTGCCTCTCATGTTGTCTATGGCTTATTTCTAGTTACAAACCTTGTGAGAAAAAAGGCATCAATTTGTTTACTTTTGCTTTTTGATATTGACAATATAATTGTTGCACCAGACCATAACATTTTGTGTTCACAAACATATAAACATAATCAAGTGTTCACAGACCTTCCACTCAAGTTATACACTCTGCAGTGTCAATATTTACATGATGTACGAGGACAACTGATTAGCACAATGCCAGTGGTTTACTGGGGATCCATGTTGCGGGGCAGACAAATTGAAAGTTCCAGTGTAGAGATAACACTGATACCAGCTGACAGGTGATATATCAGCATAATACACTGCTTTTATATTCCCCTGTCTTGTAGTATATGTTTGTCTTTCTCAAAATGATATAACTAGTCAGGTATATCCAATGTTTACATATCTACCCATGTGTACCATTGTCCAGTGATCAAATGATATATCTACTTAATTACCTTTCTGTGCAGTTTTTATCTTATGATATATCTACATTTGTATTATTTTGTCCAGTATATGACATACTTCAATTCATGTTTACCATTTTCAGGTATCTACTCTTTTCTTTTACTTGTCCAGTAATTATTTTACTCTCATATACCATTGTCCAGTAATATATTATCTCAGATATCTTATTTTAAAAGATGTATCTCTATTGCCCATTACCCAGTGATAAATCTCCTCATATATCCCATTGTCTAGCAATATATCTATTCATATATCCCATCATTAAATAATAAATCTCCTCATATATCCCATTGTCCAGTGATATATCTACTTATATATCCCATCGTCCAGTGATATATTTATCTACTCATATATCCCATTGTCCAGTGATATATCTACTCAAATATCCCATTGTCCAGTGATATATCTACTCATATATCCCACTGTCCAGTGATATATCTACTTACTGGTATATATCCCATCGTACATTGATATATCTACTCATATATCCCATTGTCCAGCGATATATAAACACAACACCCAGTTTTTACCCTTTAATTGCCTCACACTGTTTCTGTAATGTAAATGTTCTGTCAGTGTGTAGTTTGGTGTTTGTTCAGGTTTGAGAGTTTAGACTTGCTGATTACCTCTCCCCACCTGATGACTAGAGAGGGGGTATGGAAACCATACAAACACAAACACAAAGTACAGGGGGCTTTGTGAATCGTTTGGAGTGGGTGTGGTCGTACTCTTTAACTTCATTGATATGATTACAACCTGTTGATCAAATTATTTATTGTATATGCTATGTTTAATGGTTTAGGGAATTAGAATGACTTGTAAATAACTGCTCTGTAGTTGTAAGGCTATGATTAAAAAACCGGGTACCTTCATACTAATATGAAATACGCCTGAAAAATAGCCATGCCAGAATGAAAAATATCAATACTTAAATATCACAATTGATTGTAATTTTAACAAGAGTTATCAGTGTTGGAGCTGTAAGAATCGACTCACTTTAGACACACTCCAGAGGTTTACTATCATGATATAATTAACACTACATGTTTATTATAAAAAAATATGATAATGTACACAACTTGGCAAATTTGCAAAGATTAGCTTCAAAGTGATAATTTCATTCAATCTAAATCAATCAAAAAATCAATATTATTTTGTCTTATTTGTCACAGTACTTGTTGAATAACTTCTTATACCTCTAGTAATGTTCTCAGTGGCCTCTGATAGCTTTATAAGCTTAACTTGGACACACACATATCCACCAAGGATTTAACCAATTAATTACAGAGTCAAGTGTTGTAGATCATTATCTAAAATGTTTTCAGTTGAAAGAAAAAGACAAATGGTGACAGAATACAATTAAACATTGCCAACAGAAAGGCAAGGAGACACAGCCAGGCTGAGAAGAATGATTGAATATTTGAATTTAACTTTTTGATTTGAAATGTGAGCCGTGAGTGGTCTGAAGTGTCTGAGAAGTGGCCATACAGGTTGTCTCCTTGATTCTCCCACAGTCTATCTCTCCTCGCCCCCAATCTCACCCCTCCCCAAACTCCCCCCCCCCCCCCTTCCTCTCTTTTTAGGGTGGTGTACTGTCAGTGGCTATACATGGACTAGAAGGTGTATAGTACCTTCATTAGAGTGACACTGCGGCACTTGGTCACTGGGTGAACTTGACATCAGTGTATAAATACACAGAGTTGTAGGCGGGGTTCATGGCTTGCAATTATTAGATTCAATGGAAGAAAGCTGTGATATTGACTTAGGAACTTAATCAATCGTCGATCCATTATGCCAAGAAATATGTTTTTTCTTGATGATCCTTGACAGTTGGTCATTGTATGGATGTTGTGGAACAAGTCAACTAAATTATAGAATCTTTGTGAAATGACCACATGATCAATGACGAGTACCTGCTTTCTAGATCAACAGTGTGAACAGGACAGTACCAATATTTCTTGGAGCTGGATGTTAAAGAGTGTTATAATTGTGGAGGATAAAAAAAAGTGTTCGACCAAGTTTCAATATAATGGAAATAGGGTAAAAAGCAGAGTGTTGTCCCTTTCATCCTGTATGTATGAAAAGTGATCATCAGATTTACAGTCTCATTGGATATTTTAGTGATAATAACAGAATCTGTGGCGCTCAAGGATATCACTACCCAACCTGTGAAAAAACAGGCCTTTCTGAAATAAGATGAACACCGGTAACTTTAAAAAAGCATTCTTAGGAGATCATTGGTAATTCATAAAATAAAGTAGAAATAAACAATGGAAACAAAGAAAGGAAAACAAGTTTGTACTGCTGACGGACTAAATAGAAAATTATTAAATTTTGTGACAGAGGTTTTAAATGATCAAGCTCTTGAATGATATTTAAATGAAACCTGTCTACCTTAAATGTTTCCAACACACTGTTGATTCTCAACTAGGAAATCTGTCATGTGTGAATTGTGTGTTTGAGCCGAGCAAACACATTTCAATATCTGCTTGACACACTTGAAAGATGATTCTAGTAAAAAAAATCTTTGAAATTGCATGAGAAATGCCTTGGATATTTCATAAATAAATGAAAAAATGTATGGAAGAAAAAGGTTAACCTTATGAAATAGTCAAATGAATTTCTGTACATGTTCTTTCAATAAAATTTACAATAAATAAGATACAGAAATTAACTTTGAAATTACAATCTTCTACAAACATAGTGGCAATTCAAAATGGAGTACTTTCTCAAGAGAATGAGAAGAAACCAGCCTGTAAAGAAAAAGAAAAGGTAAATATTAGAGTTGTATATCTCAGACTGTGACAACGTCAAAGGTTAGCCAGTTTGCCCAAGGATTAGTTGGTAATTTCAGAGCCATTATGGCTCATTATTGATCTTCAAATATTGTTTACAAATAGATCTAGAGGCAATATTTTAGTTGCTTGTTAATTGTTTTCACAATGTGACAGAATGTTAGATTAGGCTTTGTTGTATCTACATGTTGTGGCTCTAATTAACTTGACTTATGAACTTTCTGGATATATACCGACTCCTAGCCAAATAACCCACCTAAGTGCTGTGTTAAGTTCTTACATTGAATTCACTTGTGTCACTTTGGATTCACTATGGTTGATGTAACTTTTTGGTGAGTGATATTATCCTACAACATTAATATGACTAATAGCATTTATTACTAATTAACTAATTATTAAGGTAGAATTTTGATGTTTTTACTGAATTTTCCTTCCCCAGAGAAGGTTTTGCCTAGGACAGACTTTCCCCGGGGATTGCAAAACCAAATTTCATTTACATTAAATTCAAACTTTGGACCTCCGGGAGAGATTCCTACACCCTACCAATTGAGCTTAAGGGACATCCCATGAGAGAAAGCTTTGACAACAGTGTTGACCTCACACATGGAATGTCAATACATACAGTTATTAATAATCTGCTTTCTGATGAATCACATACTGGTAGGGATTATCTACAGCTGTCAATCTCAAACCACTCTAAGCAATCAAGAGGCAGTGACAATGAACCTTGTACAGTTCTGATTGAACAGTCCAACTTGAAAGACAGCAATAAGTGTAGTTGTGAAAGGCTAGATTCTGATGTCAACTTGTATATTGTGTACTCCTTGTGTTAGCCTAGAGCTTAAATACAATAGCTTCAATAACAATGGATAGACCAGACTTCATGATCACAACCCTCGTCCGTTACCTTATACTTTCCTTCACGCAATACAACACAAATCTATACATCAGGGATTCTACTGTATAGCCTTTAATATATTTTCAGTTGAATTTTGAAGGCTCTGCAGCACATATTCTAATGGAAATATATGGATAACATAAAATAAGAACAAATATATAATTCAAATAATTAATTATCATTATATTTAATTAATAATTGAAAACAATCTTTTTTGATTAAGGATTTCCTAAACATCATGATTCATATGTTGAGAAATGCAAATCCATTTCTGGGATGCATTCTGTCTTAAAGAGTTCACACTATCATTGACACATTAAGTTTACACTTTATAGATTTAGAAACAAAGTTTTCACTTTATACTTCACACCTGTTTGTAAAATACAGATAATCATGTAGAGATACAAGATGTGGTTTAACCTTTTATCAAAATGAAATTTGAATTTAAGTTCTGGATTTTTAATTAATTTTGTATTTTCAACAAATGCTTGATTTCGAATAAATTCTGGATTTTTATTGAATTCATAAAGTTATGGAATTCTAGTAAACTCTGGATTTCTAATAAATTTGTTTTCCATAAATTCTTGGCAATGGTAAATACTTGATTTCAAAAATAATTTTTTGTTTCTAATGAATGATAGTGAAAACACAAGGATATCGATGTTAATGACCATATATATTCTAATTCATTATTGCAGCATTCTCTTAGACAGAAGTCCTCTTAGTACCATTAACATTAGATCATCACTGACATCAGAGTACTAAAAGAATAGAGGACTTGAAAACTTAGAGTCAGGAGACATCGCTAATGGCTGAAATATCGCCCAAGCGGCATTAAACAATTAAGTCACAGGAGACTTTTAGGAGAGGTATGGTATAGACTGAGAAAATCACCTTGCTGTAGGAAAAGAAAACTTATTAGCAGCCCCGTCTAAGGACGGGGCTGCTATCTGAGTTTTTGTGAAGTTTCCATCACCGCCGCCGCACTCGTACTACTAGCTTTTACTTTCTTCCACTAAGCTTTCCAGAACTCTTAGTATTCATACCTTACTACTCATACCTCGGGGAAACGATTTTGACACGTTCACTTTCAAGGTCAAAGGTCAAGGTCACGAGATATGTATTCACTCTAAGAATTCCTTGTAAACGCGATAACTTGAAAAGTTTTTGTGCTTATAATGAAGCTCTAACTTGGTATATATCATCCTTGGAAAAGTAAAAAAAATTGAAAAGGTTTTGGCTACAATCCGTCAAAGGTCAAGGTCACAGCAAGGTCATGACTTACCGGTAAGCATGGTTTAGCGAAAATGCTTAATTTTAACTATTATCACTTTTAATCAATACATGATTGTTATACTCAATAAAAAGTGTTCAATTATTGTGTGACCTTGAAGGTCAAAGGTCAAGATCATGAGATATGAGTTATTGCAATTCCTTGTAAACACAATAAATTGAAAAGTTTTTGTGCTATGAAGTTTAGATTTTTTTATATATTATCTTTTGAGAAGTACAAAATTTTCAAAAAGTTTTGGGTACGATCTGTCGAAGGTCAAGGTCACAGCAAGGTCAACATATATGGAGAAAATGGATTAATTTAATTTTTAACACTTTATTTCATTACAATAATGTTATAGTCAATGAAATGTGTTCATTGATTGTGTGAGCTTGAGTATCAAAGGTCAAGGTCACGAGAAAATTCCCAATTTGGTGAGGCCTGTAAAAGGCGGAACAGGGTAAGGCGAAACCCCAAGTTCCGGGGCTGCTCTGCTTTTGCGGTATCCCGCAAACGCTAATCTAGTTAACATAGAGTCCCAAGGTCCATGTGCGTTTATCAAGACAAATATGGTATAGACTGAGAGAGTCCCCTGGCTGTAGACCATATCGACTCAGCTAACGGGACCAGATTGCTTTCTACAAGGCATTGTTCTCCTGCAACCCTATATCTATACCAGCTTCTTCCCTTATAGATCCCGTATTGAATGATCGGTGTGCGCTCAGGTGTGACGTCTCGTCAGTCGGTTAGTCTTTTCAATTTTAAAATTATATCATATCGAGGAGGAGATTTACCTTCAGTATAGCTTGTCTGGGATGTAGAGGGTGTGATCCTCCAGCTGTCAAATGCTTGTTTAATTGTTCAATGAAATGGAGAGTATTGTTGCATATTTGGAAAAATAAGTGAGATATATCAACAGCTGATTTGATTGTTTGAAATGGAGAATACTGTCAAATATCCTCAGAAGTAAGTGATATATATGTACATGTAAGACATGTTTTATGTATTTCATATATGACACAAGTGAATATTTAATAGGAATCATCGATCAATTTATAACTAGTGACTCTTTTTTTGGGTTGGACCAAAGTAAAAACTACTATTGCAAATCGAATAATTCACATATCGCCCATATGATATTCATTTTGAATGCTATTGTCGGGAAGAAAAACATAAAAAATTATACCATTGCCATTTTTAGGAAGTGATAAATTGATGACCACTTCAATTTAAAATTAACAGTATCAGATACATAGAGGTTATCATGCGAGCCTTGGCGAGCTAAATACATAGTGTTTATTCCTAATGCAGGATATTTACGATCCCAAAACACACTTGCATGATAACTTCTTTATCATACAATGTCATTTTAAAATTTCATTCGAAAAAATGCCTGATAATACTTTTTTAATGGTTGACGTTGTTTTAAGATTCGCGCATTGATATATGCAAATGAATAGAGCAATGACTCTGACGGTGAATTGACAAAATATAATTCCTCCATATAAATGCCTTTTATTGCCGTTTGAACTATTTTGTCACAACTCAAAAGTTTTGAAATTTCAAAAATCTATAAAATACAATGATTTAAATAAAAACATTTTAAATGGTCTTTGGTGGGATCGAACTGAAGTTCTTTAATCCGACATCATCGAGAGGACGAGTCAATCTCCCCAAGGGGCAATAGTTGCTTTCCTTCGGCTACTTGACAATGGCAGCTAAAAATGCGTTGACACAACCATTGAACGAACATTGATGGCCGGAGAGCTAAATTAGATGATAGTCTGTGGATTTCCCAATCCAAACTAATCAATATTAAAGCAAAGAACACCGAAGATGGGTAAGTGAAGCGTTTGAACATGAGACTTTTGTACCTGTGAGTAAAATTGTTCGGTCAGTTTCATTCAACCCATGATGACAGTGTTTTGGCACTATTAGGTCATGTAAATGGCTAAATATCCATGCAGTGCTGTTGTTATGTCTTAGATCAATGTCTATTCAATATATCATTCATTATGTAATGTCTCTATCCGATACTAAAGGCGTTCAAAATGTTAACGCTTGTGACGTCATCAGAATTTTCGAAAGAAGTTCTGACCTTGACCTTTGAAATTTGCATCGGTATCTGTATATGACCCTTAGCCACGCCCAACGGATACCGAAAATATCCGTTGGCTTTATTATGCTGAAAACACATCCATTGTATGATAATTAGTACAATATGTGTTTTCATTTAACATGTACACATTGCAGATTGAAGTTAAGATAACTCATTTCAGAGATTTAATGATATGTTATCTTGGAGCTTTTAAGTTTAAGTTTAAAGAGACACAGAGTATGTTGTTAGGATCACATATATGTCAAATTTTGAAATCAATGTTATTACATCGGGAACCACTAACTGTTACTGAAAATAACAAATTAAAGATCAATCAGTACATTAGAGCGAAAATACGGCCATTCAAAGTCGGGATTTTGATCGAAAACCGGACAATGTGGCTCGAGTGGCGCGCGCAAATTCGCCAAACGTACGTTTGAAACCTTGTCATAAGCTGACAGGAAGATATATTCGATTTAGATAGTGTTTATTAGGTATTGTAACTGATATGTAGATTAATTGGATGCATAATTTCGAATATTAAACGTATTTGAGATGTTTTCTTGATTTTTCCATAAAATCAAGCATTTTAGAGATATTATGCATAAATGTATATATTTGCAAGTCCAGTGATGAGATATGAACTTCAATCAGCATATTCGATATTTTATAGCTTTTAAAAACCATATAAAATTTTAAGAAAGATACTCTGTGTCACTTTAATATAATCTTTTTAGTTTTCCTTAAAAAATGGTGGCCAAGTTTAATTCATGTTCTATCAAATGATCATTGGTTACACTTCTGTGACTTTATGAAAGCAAAACTGTGTTAGTCAAGTAGGGAACAGAGGGTTCTCGTAATCAAAGCCATGCTAAATCTGCTGTGTTGACATAGGGATTGAAATGGATATAACTATACAGCACTCGAGTGATTTGTGTGACTGCACAATATCAGTAATTTCAATAGTTGCTCAATATTTGATTGATATTTTCTTTGTTTACTTTGTCTAGCAGTTAACATGTCAAAAGTGCAAAATGTAACTTCACATTCCAATTTCATTGCATGTTTTGTTAGAGATCTACCATGTGTACTATGAAATAGAGAAGTATTGATTTAAGAAATAAAGTTCACTCTACCCCATTGTGTTTTGTAAAAAAGTATAGTTTTGCCCTGAACTATTATAGTTAAAGCACGAGGACGGTAGTATTTAAGAAGGAGTTGTTATGTAGCTTTTCAACGACTGCTCATTTCTGTGACCAGTGACGGACATGATACCAAGGGCTCCAACCCTGGCTTGGTTGATAGGGATGCGCCATGTTGATTGATAGAACCGAGATCAAAGGTTACCATGGACACTCGTGATTGCGAGGGGGCAGCGGGGGAAGAGCGGATAGCATCATTCAATTGTTACGTCATGTAAAAACTTTACCTTTATTGTCTGATAAAGTACTTTTTTTTCGATTGTTCTAACCGCTAGGCATCTTAGAAACATCTATATTGTTTGATATATAAGTATAAGAATCAGTGATACTATGACATGCTGACATATCTCTGATGATACTCCATCAGCTGATGATTCAACCATCCTGGCTAACATTCAAGAATCATCCTGTAAGAGATGGTCTATTCTTATCCATACTGATACCAAGTGTATTCTGGGGAGCCAATTACATTTTAATGAGGAACCAAACCAAAGATATATTCAAAATATCTGCATATCTGTCACATCTGGCTTATTTTCCCTGATTAGCCTCTTGCTAGTTTTGAATTCTCTCCAACTTAACCTTTGGTGTTGGCTCCCTTTAGCAAAGGTAATAAGACAGTTTCACTTAAAAAAGGCTGTTCTTTTGCCCTTCACATGGATTCATCAAGCCTTAGAAACGAATCAGAATCAATCGCTAATCCATCCATTACACACTTTAAATCAGTTCAAGCTGAGAATGACACACTTCCTGTGTTTATCTCTCAATATGATAAAAAATATTCAAGGCTAATGAAGTACAGAGCCAATGACACCATTTTCTTTCACGATTTTCTTTCTTGATTCAGCTTCAACAAGGCAGAGAATGTGTGACTGGACGAACACAAGCTACAGCATCAAGAGCAGTGACTTCAAATTCGTCTGCTCAGTATTATCAAATTTATAAAAGTTTTAGTTTTAAAACAGTTTTATCAATTCTATAACCCTTATTTCAGCTTCAACAAGGCAGAGAATGTACTCTAGAGGAACACATGAAGCTACATAACCTAGAGCAGTTACTCCAAGAGTTATTACTAAAGTTAATATCATAGACGTTTTTTGTTATATTTTCTCAAGTTTTGTAATCCTTTATCTAATTTACAACAACAGTTTTATCAATCTCTGGCTCTCTTTATCAAATTATGTTATTCTGATTGCAGCTTCAACAAGGCAGAGAACGTACGACTGGAGGAACACATCAAACTGCAGCATCTGGAGCAGCTACTCCACGAGTTTGAGATCCACGATCCAGAGGACATCTTGATCCACGAAGAGACGGGGTACTTCCCCGCCAAAGTGTTCAAGCGCACCCCGGGGTGTATGAATGTGGAGGAGTTCAAGGGGACCATCTCAAAGGTTCTGGAGACAAACGAATATGATGACTATCTTGAGAGACTCTTCACGAAGGTGGGTCATTACATTACCAGAACTATTACCAACAAAGAAAGAGCAGTGCTAAAGAATAGAATCTTTGTAGAGGTTTCCAAATTTGGATGAGAAATGTTAATCCTTTAAACAAGAGGGTGGTGGGTTCACCTTAGGGATATACAATGTACCTTTGCTTTGGCAAGGTGTGAAAAATCAGGGTGTGGAACTCCCAGATTCTCACATTTTTATTTCTGTTAAAAAAGAACAACTCTTGATCTGCAGGTAAAGGGTTAGAAATTGGTGTGAAGAACTTTTTGGAAATTAAATACAGGCTCCATCATTGGTAAAGTCAGAAGGGATGTGCACCCTACCCAAGAGAGTTCGAAATATATCAAATGTCTAGTCTCACTTTGTATAGTACACGATAAGAGTGACAAGATTTAACCTTCTCAATCTTCTTATTTATCTAATTTTCCTATGGATAAATTTGCTCTGATACGAAGTACCCATTCCAATAATTGTACTTGTGACACCTAGAGGGCGCACCCCACCAAATGAAGATCCTGTATATACCCCTGGTCCACATTCTCGAAGTTCTAAGGTGATCGTAAGTCTCTAAGGAAACCTTAGTGCAATGTTGGGAGTTAAGGTCAACATTAGCAAAGGTTGTTTAATCAAATGATGCCCCGGTCCACATTCTCTAGTTCTGTTGTCCCCTCTCCCCAGCTGGACACGTCGTGTGACGGGTACGTGGACTGGGACGAGTTCTGCACGTACCTGCTGCTGCTGTACAGAGAGAATGACTACCTGCGCACCAAGAAGGAGATCCCCTTCCTCGTGGAGCCCAAGATACGGCACGCTGTACATAATAGGGTCAGCTCATGTCATTACCTGTTGATTTGAAAAGCCCTTTTTTGATATATAAATATCAATACAAGGACATTTTTTTACTTGCAAAAAGATAACTATTGAAAACTAAAACTTGTTACTGAAAACTCTTAGAATGTCCAAATGCCTTACAAGATGGAGAAACACTTTGAATGGTCTTGAATAATTAATACGCCAAACCTCTTTTAGCATTTTATCAAATCTCACATCCTATGAAGAACAGCATCACTGAAAATAGTGAGCATCAATGCTGTATCCCAGGGAAAATATCATATTTAATTCCTACAATTGGTTATGTACAACTTATAATAAGACACAAAATGGAAAGAAAGGTATCAACATCTGAATCCCAAGTATGTACCAAATTTCTAAAGATGCTTGGCATAAATCTCCAACAGGCTTTTATGTTTTTCCTAAGGTGTAATATAATTAGAATATCTGAAATCATAAATATTCAATAAAATAAGCATGTGTTTGTTTATGTTATTTGGTAACGGGATCATGATATTCTCTTACAGCAAGAAACGACCACCAAGATAATTGCAGTGGAGAACCCTACCAGATATGTCACCTTCAGTAAGGTATGGAAGGCTTATACTTGTTAAATATGCTGTCATGTGAACCACAATATTATTCAATTAATTATTTCCCTGCTTTGTCATAGTCAGGTGCTTAGAGCACTCTTCATGTCTATATATCTGTGCGTTTGTCAAAAAGCCTAAAAGTTAATTTTATAAACTTTATAATTTTATTAATCATATATTTCAAATAATCAAATTTGTGTGGTAGACACTTATCTTATCTGTGAAGCACATGGTTATATCTACACATCTATATCAGGAGGGTATTAGTAGAATGTAATCTTTCCCTATATATTCTAGAAGGATGTCTAAATGTGTCATTTCTAATCTGCGAGAAGGAGAAATTAACATGTGATATACCCCTGTACATTCGTACAGGGCAGTATGATAATATTTAGGTAATACTGCTATATATTCCAACAGGGCAGTATGATAATAATCAGATAATACTGCTATATATTCCAGGAGGGGGGTATGAGTGTGTGGACGCCCAACATGACGTTTGAGCGGAGCTACACGATAGAGGATGAGAACATCGAGACCCAGGGCCAGAAGCGCCGCTTCAAGATGTGGATCACGGACGCTGTGTACATGCCCAACTGCCACAAGATGGCCATCGGCTCCACCAGCCGCGACATCCACTTCTACGATGTCTCCACGAGCCAGTTCTTCCAGGAGTTCCACCTCTTTGGTAAATGATGGTGTCAACAATGTTAGTTTGACTCCGGTAGATTGTCACTCGACATCTTGATTCTAAACCCTGTACCCCTACGGGCCTAATATCAGGCTCTTGATTGGTTTATTTCTTGATTCTTAGGGGTGAATGACATCTCTCTGGTCCTGAGTTTCTGGTATTGCATTTTCCTAAATGGTGTTTTATATTTTTTAGTGTAACATCATGTTCAGCTTTAAATTATTCTGAACATTGAATAATAGAACTATTATGAAAAGATTATCATTTTGAATTCTCTCTTTGATGAATTTCAGTACACAGGTTTTTTCTAACAACTTTTGCTGTGCATATCTAATATGAAGTTAACCTAGAGCTAATGTGATTTGGTACTTATTGGTTTGTCATCAACAGTTGTAAATAATGATGGTGTCAAGGATTCTTCAGTATCTTAAGTTGATGGAGGATATATCTGATAAAAGTTCCTAATCTGTCAACTTATGTTTCCAGCTATGACGGATGTGCCCTACTGTTTCCACTATTGGTATGATCAGAAGGTGAGCTTCAGTCAGTCTGACAGAAATATTCCTGACATTCAGCTGGACATCAAACTAAACCTTGTTTCTTTTAAGAGAACATTGTCCTAATCTCATCCATAAGCTTACCCAAAGCTCTCATATATATTCAGGATTCTACAGAATACAGTTTTGAAGCATATTTATATTACCGTGAATCCTTCATTAGATGCCGGCCTTAAAAACATACCTGCCTCAAATAGGCGCCCTTGTACAGAGTTTTCTGAAAAAATACATTCCTACCTTCATTAAATGCTAGGTTAAGTAACCATTTGCTTTACTTATGTTGAAATATATTGATTTTCTTATGGATAATCTGAACGTTACGTTAGATTCTACCTTGAATAAAAGCCTGTCTTAAATAAAAACCGTTGCTGGAGACTGTTTGAAAATAATAGAACTCTGGCGTATAATAAAGGATTTACATATCATTGGTAAAACAAAACATTTACTGTAGTTTACATTAACGTAGTTTCATTTTTACACACTGAATAGAATAAATAGAAAATTAAAAGTGAAAATAAATCTGGTTAATTATCCACATCTTAAGAATAAGATTGTTTTTATGTGGCATACTACCATTGCTGTCCATATTCTATTTGAAAAGTAAGACTGTTTCATGAAAAAAAGAAGAAAATCATTCTGGATATATTTCCTGCAGAATCCCAACAACCGGTCTCTGCTAGTGTTTGGAGTAGACTCTGGAGACATCAACCTGCTGTACTTCAACAAGCCTATCACACAGCTCTTCCAGATGCCCTTCAAGAGCGAGGGAGGCGTCCAGAAAATATTCATGAAGGTCGGCTTAGAACCATTCTCTTCCAATGGAGGACAATAAATTGATATCTATTGCCCAACTTACTTTTTTTCCAACTACTGTAAGGTTCTAAAAAGCCACTGAAAGAAATTACTGTAAGATTCGAACTTGCTGTTAGGATCCGGTTGTAACAGGTTCCACACAAGGAAATAAGATAACCAAACTGGGAGCTTGTAACATGGCATTTACAAAATTTGAAATTAAAGTAGTTTCTAAACTGGACTGAGGAACAAAAACTAAGATATCTACTTCAATTGAGAATTTTAAGAAAATCATAAACATTAAGAACATAATTTTCTAGGATGTTTTGTGAATAGCCCCTTGGTAACTTTTATGCTTAGTTTCATACGTATTCTCTACCCTGCCTGACAGGACCTATGGCAACACAGCAAGTATGTGCAGCACACAGTTCTGTCCAGCATCCACACTGAGATCGTACGTCAGATCCGATACCTCCCGGAGAACGACGCAGTTATCTCCTCCTGTGGCAGTAGTCGTAACTCGGTCGTCATCTCCGACACTCAGAGTCTTAAACGCTCCTACGTCTTCAGGATAGACAAGGTGAACATTCTTATTTTATATTTCTAGTTTGATGGTTTATGTATCTTGGGAAGCATATAAACTCAGGATAAAAAGGGGAACATTTACTATATATTCAAAGAATGGACATTCAGAGACATTTTTAAAGTATGCATCAGTGGAAATATCATTTCATTTTGAATGTTTTTGTGGGGTAAAGATACCAATGATTAGTTTCAATTGCCACACTCTTTAGATCAATTGCATATGACTACATTGAAAAGTCTTTTTTTTTACAAAAATATAGTGTTTTGGACAATCTAATTTACCGGGTAAGCTAGGTACAGTGTGATCAAATAGTATCAACTTCATAGTGTTGATGGAATGATTTATCAGAATAAGGAATAAATTTACATCTAAGACGTGTTTTTTGCTCACAGGGCGTGGAGTGCTTCGACTACAACAAGAACATCAACATCCTGGCAACTGGAAGCTCCGACCACTACATCCGTCTCTGGAACCCCTACGTGACCAGTAAACCAATCACAGTTCTTGTTGGACACTCGACGGGGGTCATCGGGATCGCGATACACGAGGGTCATCGTCAAGTGTTCAGCTACTCCAAGGATGCGGTTTGTATTGGCTGTGATATAGCACCAGTACTAACAAGCACCTTGTAGATAGAGAGATAGAGAGAGATAGATAGAGAGATAGAGAGATAGATGCGGTTTGTATTGGCTGTGATATAGCACCAGTACTAACAAGCACCTTGTAGATAGAGAGATAGAGAGATAGAGAGAATAGAGAGATAGAGAGAGATAGAGAGATAGATGCAGTTTGTATTGGCTGTGATATAGCACCAGTACTAACAAGCACCTTGTAGATAGAGAGATAGAAGGATAGATAGATAGAGAGATAGAGGACGGGAGAGATAAAGATTGAGGGATAGTACTCCATAGTACCATAGTTCCATAGAGAAGATAGAGAGATGGAATGAAGAAGAGACAGAGAAAGATGTGGTTTATATTGGCTGTTAGAGATAAATGTGGAGAGAAGAAAGTTACTTGAAATACATCTTGTAGATAGGGAGATAGTGAGATAGCAGTGGTTAATCCAGAAGTTGGACCAAGAGGGTCATCAGTCAAAAGAGTCGTACCCCAAAGATGAACTCCTCCAACTTTCAAAATTCCTGGATCTGCCACTGGATAGAGTAACAGAGAAAAAGATTTGGAAATATGTAAAGGGAAATGTTGAACGATAGACAGCTAGGGTAAAGTCACTTACTAGGCACTTTGTAGAGAGGAAGAAAAATATGTTTGATAGAAAGAAACACAGTCATGTGATTAGCTTCCTAACTTGAACCTTGTAGATAGAGAGAAGAGATGAATAGAAAGATGAATGAATATGTTTGGGTATAGAAAACTGTTGAAAGATGGAAATATAGAGCTACCTGTTTGTCTTTGAATTGCACCATTTCTAACATGCACCTTAGATAGACTGATTGATAGTTGGTTAGACTGAGTAGAGATTATCATTTAATTATTTTCTATCAAAACAGATACATCCAATACAGAGAGATATGAATAAGCGTTAACACCTAACCTGACATGATGAAATACTATCATGTCCCTGTCCGTCCAGAGATGTTTCCACATGTTGGAGTCTGAACCTTTGTATCATCTATCTCTTAGCTAGGCAGCTTTCTGGACCTTCATTTAGGGAATATACTGCCATATAACTATTACCTACAGAAATATTTCCTTGCCTTTCCTTTTTGATTGCACCTCTTTGCACCTTTAAGAACTGTTGAATAGTGTTGATAATACAGAAGTATTTTATCAAAATATATAAAGTATATATCAATTACTTGAAATTTTTGTTGTTGTACAGTATTATATACATATGAAATAATTTGTGTATATTTTTGACATTTTCATTGTTAAATTACTTTTCTCTGACACATACGCATGTAACACTGTAAACATGTCATTCTATATAGTACTGTGACAACAGTCTGGCTTGTACAGTAACACCTGTGGAGCACAGTGGTGTAGTGGTTAGCGTGCTGGCCTCTCACGTCGGAGACCCGGGTTCGAATCCCGGTGGAGATACCAAATATTTGTGACTTGGGTCTCATCCTGTGTTGTGTCCCTGGGCAAGGCACTTCATCCACATTGCACTCAGTCCACCCAGCTGTTAAAATGGGTACCTGAAAATTGGATGTACTGACCTACATGGTCGTGATTAGCGCTTAGTAGCTGCTGTGAAAGTACACTCCTTCGGGGTAATAATGTAGCGCTTTGAGCATGTCTTAGGACGTGGAAAAGGCGCAATATAAGTATGCACATTATTATTATTATTATTATTTAGAAACATGTTGGCTACTAAGTCAATACTTAAAGAAGTGATGAATTTTGTCACTTAATTTGAGCCTAGAAGAATGTTGCTCAAGAAGTTCATGTCTATTCACCACCAATTAAGGTACCTATACTACATACACCCAGTGTGAATTTATTTGAACCATGCCAACTAAGCTTGATAAGTTTAAAACAATATCCGATAGAGTGAATGTTCATAGGCATCAAAGTCAACTGACTTTTGTTTTTGCATTGGTGAACCACAGTATATCCAGTTGGGCATTATTACCAGTGAGGTATAAGGGCAGGAAATCCATTCTGGCAAAAACATGGCATTATTTCCAGTTTGGGTTTATAACCAAGGTTTACTGTACTCTGCTCTTTCTTGTACTCCAAATGGTAAAAGATAGTCTTTCTTTATTTGGTAAACTTTCTATGACAGCTCGTCATCTCCTGGTGCATGCATATATTGTACATGTTATTTTACTTCTCTTCTTTATAGAACAAGACATTTTATCAATCTTTTTCTTCATAAAGTTCAGACTCCAAACATGAGAGAGAGAGAGGAGACATTATAAGTTGTTAAGTAAACATGTTGACAGACAACTAGTTATACTGCAGTGTGTGGTATATTGATCTCCTAGATTCTAGTAGTTGTCTGGCAACTAGCATGCAATACAGCAGCATTGGTTGGGTAGTCTGAACACATTGATGACATATAATGTGTAGAGAAGGAGATACATTTCTTCATAAGGGTTGGTATCAATATATCAGTGTTGGCTAGGTAAGTATTTTATGAATGCTTCACTGTTATTTTTGGGAGTGTGAATAATGTCTGTGAACCTTGAATGTTTTTCTTATTGTAATAGTACTATGTGAAGACAAATTGATCATTACAAGACTAAATAATATTTTTCTGCTAATTTAACAAATATTAAAAGTATTTGACATCCAACAACTTATACTTTATTATGTTATTTATGTCAAGGTGTTAAATGTCAGAGCTCACCTGTACTAAGTAACAAATAATCTTTACTAAGAAACAAATTATCTGTACTTATATATAATTACCACCTCAACTGTAGTAATTAACAATATACCTGTACTAATCATTGTAGTCAATAAATTACATGTTTTAGTTAACAAATAACCTGAAATAATTACCTATTAACCTGCTATTATTAACAAATGATCGTACTTATTATCTAATAGCCTGTATTCAACCTGCAGGACACCTTTACTAATTAACAAATCATCTCTAATTAACCTGCAGGTCGTCAAGGTGTGGGACATCCGAGAACACACCTGTCTGCAGACGATCAGCCTTAAGTTCCCGAGCAGCATCCACGGACGGATGCCGGAGCATGGTCAGTTCCCACTTCACCTCCAGGGGGCGCCCTATATGGCGCTGCTCGTCACCAGCAACGACTACATCGGCATGTTGAAGCTGGGACAAGCGGCCACTCCCCAATCTGCCATGCCTACCACTCATGATACTCAACTCTGCTGTGCTATTTACAACCACTTCTTTAATCAGGTAGGTTTTGTCATTTTCTAATCAAATCAACAATCATAAAAAGACTTACCCACATTACAAAAGGTTTGGGTAATATGACATATATGAAATCTATGAAAAAACACATATATTGGAAAAAAGTTATTAGGGAAGGATTAATACCATATATTTCTTCATTGGCAGCCTAACGAAACATTTATCACAGAGATACAGTGTTCAGAAATCAATATTAGAAATTAAAAAATCATGTAGCATGAAATGATGTTTTTTATGTTAATTTGTGAAAACCTTTAGATATAAGATGGATATGATTCTTAGAATTTGGGTTTTGAGCATGTAATAATGGGAGTTCTGGAGCAGCAATAATAAGATATTATAACTAAATTACGTGACTAGACAAAAGATAAACTATAAGAAAAAATAAACTATGAAAAAAAAACCTCTAAGAAATGATGTTCTTTACTCCAGGTGGTGACAGGCTGTGACTCGTCCTGTATCGCGGTGTGGGACATCGAGACAGGCCGCAAGTCCATCGTGTTCTCTAACGCTCACGGAGAGGAGGAGATCACGTGTATGGTGTTTGATGAGACGTACAGGAGACTCATGACGGGGGCACGGAATGGGTCCATCAAGGTGGGCTATCATCATGTTTATATAGCTCAATAGAGTTATTATACCGGTAATACTGACACATCAAAATGGCAATGGAAACTCTTTCGATAAGTGTTGTTTGTGTATGGATTTTCTATGCAAAAGAAAGTACCTACTATCAACTCCATCTACACAACATCGCTCTCTAACCATCCAAAACAGCCTTTATCAACATTAGATCATCCTCACCATCATCAACTGCATCACAACATTAACATCAACATCAACATTAACATTATCAGCAAAGTTAACATCAACATCAACATCACAAACACAATCAACATAAACATTATCAGCAAAGTTAACATCAACATCAACATCACAATCACCATCAACATAAACATTATCATCAATATCACAATCAACATTAACATTATCATTAACGTTAACATCATTGAAGAACATCTTCATTTTCCTCTCCCTCTCAATCTGCTTCTTCACAATACCAATATCTCCATCTCAATATGTACATCTCTGGTCCAGGTGTGGAACTTCCAGAACGGTCACAACCTGCACAAGCTGGAGGCGGCGGCGGAGGCGGAGGTAACGGGGATCCTCCCGGTGCGTGACAGCAAGGTCATCCTTGCCGTGGGCTGGAGTCAGCTCCTTACACAGTACGATGACTCAGACCAGGACGTGAGTTGCTCCTGCTATTGTCATTTACTTAACAGTGATCATAAGGGGGATTAGGGCATTCACGCCCCTTTTGGATGTTTTTCTTTTCTTCAAATATCACCCTTAAAATGGATAAATATCAAAGGATAAACATTACCAATACTCTCTATCCATTTGATAAAGAAGTCTTAGATGTTCTTGATAAAGTTGTTGTATTTCAAAGTGGCTCACTGTGTTTCAGAATAT
The DNA here is from genome assembly GCA_916613615.1 of Steromphala cineraria. NCBI lineage: Eukaryota > Metazoa > Mollusca > Gastropoda > Trochida > Trochidae > Steromphala > Steromphala cineraria. Next base: position 80,035,966 of record OU744721.1, read on the forward strand.
GTACATAACAGCGAACCAGGACTGGAAAGGGGGACAACTCCACAATGACGACATCCTCTCCATCGACTTCACTGCACCCAACTTTGTCGCCACCGCAAGTTTTGACGGCGAGATTATTGTCTGGGATCTGGAGACGGAGAAACTCTTCATCAGACTACGCAAGGGTCAGCCAACAAACTTGTATGTAGCCCCTGGTTATTAAGTGGTAAATGATTACAATTAAATGAAGGTTTGCAAATAGGGAAAAGTCTCATTTTAGCTGATTTTTCAGTCCATGTGTAAGTTTTTGCAAATTCTTTGACTTTTAACTTTTAATCTTTATTTTGGTTACTGATGATTGAGAGAATACTTTGTCGTGGAATATTTGGCTGCATAAAGTGTGATAGCAGTCCATAAACAATTGAGGTAATACTTATCAGAAATACATACTTACGGCATACTTTTACTGTAAATTAAATTTTAAGTGTTTTCTTTGAAAACAATTTAATTATGCATATTTTCAGAAATAGGAAAATAGAAGACTTGACATCACAAAACAAGAATGGACGTCCAAATTCAAGACACAAAACAAACCACAGAGTTAAACAAGGGTGAGATTACGCTTTATTTGCTTTAACTACAAGCCAGAATTCAGACTAAAAGACGTAACCGTTAATGATTTCAAAGTAATCTAATCATGTAACGGATACTTCATTTCCCTTGAGGTATCAAGTCTTAGTACGTTACTCCATGGTTAGCTATAGCACTAGAATTGAAAGGAAAAACTTCTCAGGAATCTCAACCAATAGTACGATCTCTTTCTATCTCACAGAGACCCTGTGCCGGTGGATAAGGTGATGTTTCTACGAGACCGGGCGGCGGCAAGATTCACCGAGAGTGCCATGTTGTTGTCTAGTGAAGGGGGAGAGATCCATTGGTGGAATATATACACTCCCAGGAGTGAGCTGGGTAAATACCAAACAATTTCAAAAGGGGAAGGGGGGTTGTTCATAATGCGATATCACCAACTTTAATTGTTCTTTATTGGGAGATGGATGGTTTGGGGTCAAGACCCCTGAACAACTAGTTTAACAAATTCAACAAATCAAAACAAGTTTATGGGAAATAATGGGGACAGGGAAGGGGTCAATATATATAAAACAAACAAAGTTCTTAATGCAACTTAGGATTTTTGTGTCAAGGTAACCGTTAGATCAAAAACTTGAATGGGCAAGCACATTAGTTGTTGGATGGTGCCATTTGAGCAACATTGTTTTTTTCCATTCATAGCATTCGAAATTTTAAACTCTGAAAATGTTGTTATGTCATCATCCTGCTCTGTCTTGCCAGGATTTTTCCGAGCGACAGATAGCCCAGAGGACTCTGTGCTAGCCATGTGCACCAAGCCTAGGAACAACATGCTGATCACAGGGGACACGCAGGGCAACATCAAGGTCTGGGACGTCTCATCCTACTGTGTCAAACCCGACCCCAAACATGTGAGTGTGATCCTTACTTTCTACATTATACAAGAATTACAAAGTCAGTTGATACTCTAAGCATCACAATTGTGCTACCAGATTGTTACACAAGCATTACAGTGTTGACTTATGCCATGTGCTACCAGATTGTTACACAAGCATTTGAGATTTGTATATAAGTTTATAAATGGAAGCTTCAAAGTTTGTTAATACTATGTCATTAGTTGCTGTGTCAGTTTGTTTGAAGTGAGTGAGTTGGTTGTTGTTTAGCGCAGCTAATGCAATATTTTAGCCATTAGCAACTTAGTTTGGTTTAAAAGTAAACAAAATGTCAAACAACAAAACAGAAGGCTCTTCAGCCCTTTATTCTTTAATTTTGAAATGAATTTGGAGTGTCTTGGGGTGAAACATAAAGGGAAGATAAATTTACTAAAAGCCAAATGTCATTTTCTAACCTGTTAAGAACCACAAGACTAGCATTACCCAATGTGTTTTTGAATAAACAGGTATTGAAACAGTGGGTGGGGCACGCCCAATGGATGTCACAAGTACAACTTCTGACTATATAACTTTGCATCAAATAATGTGGGTAAATGATCAAAGTCCCTATCCTACACTTCATTGTGTATTTTAATCATGACTGATAAGTACCACTCTAAACATTAACTATGTAACTGGAAAACACTTTGGAGAGCGCCGTGCCTCTTCTTCCCCTTTGGATCCCACATTTTTCTATACCAGCAGATCAAACCATGACCACCTCAGGAGGCAGATAGAAAATAATCTGATATTGGCGTGATAGGGTATGAATGTTTTGTCAATTTTCAACTTTTAAGAAACATCTTATTGACTTTGCACTTCACTGGCTGATTACTTTAGGGTTTTAGGAATAAAAATACCTCTTGTATATCTCTGATACAGAGAATCAAGACACGCCCCCCTCTGGAGGCTGAGTGGAAGGGTCACGACTCTACGGTGGTCAGTGTGGAGTATCTGGAACACGAGGGGCGGGGCTTCATCCTCTCCGCCTCCACCGACAAGACCGCACGACTCTGGACCATGGAGGGATTCTACATCGGAACCTTTGGCCAGGTACTCTCAAAATTTATCTTGTATAGTATGTTTACATTTGCCTCGTTGAGTGCAGGAAGCTTTTGAGAGGCAATAATACTGTATTTGTACAACAGTGATATCAATGCTCCAGTACGCATGAAAATAGTTTGGGTTAACTGACAATCTAAGTAAACCTAGCCTCAAAAATATCGGTTTCACTCCCATTTGGAACAGGTCGCATCAGCAGACCTTTCACTGACCTATGACCCTCCAACGTTATATGTGCGAGTGCAGACTAGTGTGGCTTGGTAAGACGATCCCTGATAGATCGGCTGACGCGACCTGCTACAACGTCTCGTTAGACTCAATATATAAACTTTATCATAATACGGGTATTATTGAGGCTAGGTTTACTTAGACTGGGGCAACTGACAGTGATGCTTCTCCATCATGATTCAGCATATGAGCATGGATGACGATATCTGGGTATCATGATATTCTAAAGATATGGTGTCCAATATGAAATTCAGAAAAGTATACACAGTTATTCAGTAGAATCACCATACCTGCTATCTGCTAGCATTAACCCTAACATCCTGTGTTAACAGAAGAACGCATGGAGTCTGAAGGACGCGTCAACCTGGGCTCATCCTAAAACTCCCTTCGACTTTGAGGAGGAACTTAAAGGTCAGAGCAGATCTTATTGAGATTTATTCATAGAAAGTTCTTCATTATCTCTATGCCTTAAATTTCTAACAATAAATATGTTTATAAAACAGAAATTCTGCAAACTCATATTATATTGAAAGGTAATCGAATGTTTGCCATTTTAACAAACTCTAGTGAAGATAAGTAAAGGTATAAAATATTTACAGATGAGTCAGAGGATGGGAAGAAGACTCCCCGAACTGAGATCTCAGCTCCATCGAGTGACGAGGAGGAGGAAGAGGAAGAGGAAGGGAGCGAAGAAGAAGAGCAACAAGGGGAGACAACTGGCGAAGAGGCCGAGACAAAGAAGTCAGCTGTTAAACCTGAGGTACAGTTTGTTATAGGTGTTTACTGTGTCAGATGCACCTTTCACCGTATATAGGCTTGATGAACACATTGATAAATAGATGAAAGTGTAGATGCTTTCTCTTCTTGAAGCTTGATTATGCACATGACATTGCAGTATTGTAAATGTTATCTACAACTTTGTTTAAAATTCTTTTTTTAATTGTCTGTAGCCATAAAGATGTAAATTGTTTTCATGTTGTCACAGAAAGTTTTGCTTATAATTAAACTGTCACCATTACTACCATTCCTACTAAAGAGAATCATTAATATGAGACTATTTGCATATTCCAAAGAGGTTTTTTATCAGTATTTGTGCCTTGCAATTTGCAAGCAAACTGAGCAGGATTGCTTTTTTATGATACTTCACCTCACAGTTCACAAAACTAAACAAAACTAGAAACACAGCACATAGACATGATACAATTGTTTCTCTGACACAAGACACAAGTGTTCACTTCACATAGGATTGAGTAGCTGCACTGTTCACGTTCACTGTTCACACAGGCACGCCCCAAGTCTGTGTTTGTACGACCAGCCGACAGCGAGTTCCCGAGAGATGCTCGCTTGAGGTATCGCTCCCAAACTTTTGCATTTGGCTTCAACAGGACAGATCCATCGAAGGTACAGTAGGCCATCAACTGGGGCCTATAGATATTCACATTCAGCCATTCTTTTTACTAAATAGATTTTAGTATTATAGTGTTAGTTCAAATTTCCAAATTTGTTTAACTATTCATGTCCATGCCATCTAAGGCTTTTTGTAGGTGTGGAGACTGTTTCCAAGGCCACTTGGAATGGAGTAAGTTTAGCTTTTGGTATCAGAGGCAAATAATTATTGCTAAATGACAGCCTTTAACCAAATTTCATCGTAATCTAAAGCATGTTTGTTTTTCTATGAACTTTATTTTGTCCTTACTAAATCAACATTCATTTTGAAAAAAATGAAATAGGTATTTTAATACTTATTTGATTACCAGAAAATAACCTGTGGTAGAACCACTTTATATTGAACTAAATAAAACCTTTTATGAAGAACCACCCATATATTTTACTAACTATTTTTCTATATAAATGAAACTAAATGAACCCATCTTTACAATGACGCTTGTCTCACACAGACGTTCCTGGGAGTGAAGGTAGAGAAGGAGTTTGCCAGGAAGAAGCAGGATCGACAGGACCGACGCACAGTGTTCGGGGAGATCAACCGCAGCACAACGTCCCGCTTCGGGAAGCTCTGCTCCCCCTTCCAGGCTCTCACCACTCCTGTAAGTTAGGGACACTTCGTTCATGAATAGGTCTTTCACTTGTAAACCCTTATAACTATTTTACCTTATAACTAGTAAGTTTGAGATTTCTTTTACGATCTTGAGTTTAAGAACCTCTTAATGTTTTTTATTTATGGCTCTTTGATGTCAAAAACGTTTTAAAAATTCATCATCCAAAATAATCCAAAGATGTTTCTATTGGCTGGTTTGTAAATGTTTCTGCAGGCTTTCCAATGCATTTGTGTAGTTACCACCAGAAAACGTGAGGAAGATACCTTGTTATGATAATTTTTAATAATATTGGAAAAAGAGCAGGAAATTGATATATCATTTATCTCTAAACCGTGTATTTTACCTGACAATCAAGATTCTTGTTTTAGGATTTCCGGGACATCGAGATGCCGAGGAACCTACCAATGACAAAGAAGATGCTGAAGATTGGGATTACAGACGAAAACCTAGGAGAAAAGTTGCTGAGTCCTTCCTACGATGCGCCTGACACCCCCCCTAGTGCTGAGGATCTTGCCTTCATGCGTGGCACCCTCAGTAGTAAAGACTCTGACGAGTCAAGTCGGAAGTTACCTCCCTTGAAGCTCAGTCCTGGGCGATGGTCGAAACTGTCGGAGAAGCTGGGACCAAAGAAAGCTTCTACAGTGCTATAGAGATTGGTTGATGTTGTTGGTAGTTGTGGTTATGTTGATTGAGATTGTGATGATGATGATGATATGATAAGGGGTGAACTCTGGAGATGTGATGGTGATGATCAATTGTGTCCTCATTGATGTTTCAAGTACAACGTTAAAATAAACTGGACAGGGCCTCCTTTCACAAAACATTCTTTGCTAAGGCTGACCTTTACTCCCATTCTTTAGCATTGCACTAAGGATACCTTAAGGAATAATGATCACCTCAGTCCTTTGTGAAAAGAGGGACAGGCAAATAACCATGTTGTGAACAGTGACAGTGATATAATACTTTGGAGAACAATCCTGATAGTTTTAAAGATAAACTTTACTACACTGTGACATTGTAGTATCAAGAACATTAGCCAAAGAATCATCCATCACCGTCAACTCCAGGACCATTTGAAGTATTTTATCACCAAGTTGGCTGTTGATGGAAAAATAAACTGAGTATTATGCATGGTCTGCTGCTGATGGTTGAAATAGTGCCCAAGTTGAATTGAAATTGAACTCACTCACTAATATGGGATCAATAACAAGGAATAATGCCAGCGTTGTTATTTGACTGTGATCGTCTCTATAAAGTTTGTGCTTCTTTTTCATGGAACTAGATCCTGTCCAGTTCACAGAAGTACATTCAACACACTGAATGATGACTGTTAATAAGTTTTCAATGGATAAAACTACGCAATTCAGAAGGGAAGATTTCAAACATAGTTCTTTGTCAAGCTATATGCAAGATTCAAGACAAAATGTAAAAATGCCACTTGATGTAACTGGTTACAAGATTGTGGACTGCTGTATCGACGGTTCGACCTTTAGTCAACTTTTCGATCCCTAGGAGTGCTCTCGGTGTTCAATTTACTTTGATGAATGCTTGATTTGTGCCTTTTCAAGTTATTTCATAGGTTACTAATAGCAGATTGTAAGTCCTTTGTAATGATGAATCATGCAAATATTATTTGATATAATCTATGGATTTCAAGGCGGTTGACGGGTTATGAATGACCCATAAAGAGCTTTGGTCAGTTTGGAATTTTTTTTACCCTTTTAAATTATGAAACATGAGAATATGATAATGGAGAGTCAATTTCAAAAACACTAAGTAACAACACAAATTGTATGTAAAAAACAATGTTTAACGACTACCAAATGGCCTTCTCCATTAATATCATGAAAGAGTATATATTTACTCATATTTTATATTGTACAGTTATTTTAGATAGCTTTAACACTTCATATTCCGTCCATTTGTGCTTTCATTATCATCAAAAATATCATTTATCATAAGCCAGTTATATTTATTATCTTTTTGTTAATATAACTGTGGGGTCCTAATCACTACATAAAGCGGCATATTTTAAGAGAAAGTGTACTGTAAAAATAAAAGATTAAGGCTTTTGTGTATTGTCATCATGTCGAGATGGCAAGCATTAATAGTTCAACCCTTTAGATTTCTCAGAATCAAGTAGGCAAAGGAATATCAAAATATAAGAACAGTTTCTTTGCATAGAAACTGTTGTTTAGAATTTTGTCTTAAACCATGTATTGACTTCTCTAGAGAGGCAATGATGCTAAACAGCTCAAATTTTGAAAAAGATTTTTTGGATGAAGGCTAGAATTAAAAGAAATTTTGTGATGTCATTGTTCCACAACAATTTCACTCAATATCACTGCTATATTTTGGAATGATCAACTTCAACTGACGATATAACATCAGTTCTTTAAATTTCTACAAAATGCCACCTAAAAATTCTTAAGGACTACATTTTTATCACTTAGCCCTGTGTTAAGATTTATTTTAGCTAATCGGCTGGGCACTTATTACATTAAGGCTGAACTTGAACATAGTAGCAATCCATGAGAACTGTACAGACATACACTGTTGATTTGTTGTTCTTACGCTAGAATCTACGCAGAATTGTTACGTAATATATTTTTATATTTATGTATACACTGACTGTTGAAGTAATAGTGCTTTTGTTATTTGATGAAATGTACAACAGAATAAATATGATATGCTTTTAGCATTGCCTTTTTTTGTCAAGCAGTCTGGTCACCAGACAACAAACACTTATTATTTTACTTGTAAACGAATACTGTTTGTTCCCTGTTTTGGATGAAAGGCGAACTGTTTAATTAGCAAAATTTTGAATCTAGTGTAACATCAGGTGTCCTCTGCTCACGGTGCTGCAAGTAACGAAGTAGCATCTGCCCACAGGCCCCTGGGCCATTAAAAATTCAGAATAACCAAAGTAGCAAAAGGCACCACTCCACCACTAGGTTTAACCACATACCAAGTTTAGTAAAAACATATTTAATAGTTTTTGAGCTATAACTTGGAACTTGATCTACCCTCAATATGCACAAAGTTCAAACTTTTTCCATGGAGACCGGCAAATAAAAAAAAAATCAGGATAACCAAAGTAGCAAAAGGCACCACTGCACCACTAGTCTAACCTTATAACAAGTTTCGTAATAAAATATTGAATAGTTTTTGAGCAATGGGCCGGAAACAGACCCTTCCCCCAAAATACACTAAGTTAAAATTGTTTCCATGGAAACCAGAAAAACAAACAATCCAGAATAAGCAAAATAGCAAAAAAGGGACCATCCACCATGAAGTTTTACCACATAGCAAGTTTCGTAAAAGAAATGTGAAAGGTTTTTGAAATATAGTCCCGAAACGGACCCTGCCCACATGCACTAAGTTCAAACTGTTTCCATGGTATCCCAAAAAATAAAAAATAAATCAGAATAACTAAAATAGTAAAAATAACCTCTGGATCGTACCACATACCAAGTTTCTAAAAAAAATATTATGGCCCGGAAATGAAAGCAAACCACTGGAAGACGGAACCACGAACGGATCTGAAAACATGATCTCTCTCGCAAAGTAACATGGATATGGGCAAACGATGACTTTGCCCCAGTTCTTTTCACAGATGAGTCTCGATTTGGATTTCACAGACAGACGGAAGCGGGTATCGCGATAGAAATAGATAGGATTAAATGATGCCAACATAAGTGAACATTATAATTAAGGCGATGGTTCAATAATGGTCTTGGAAATAATCAGTAGGAACGGATGAACTGATATGCATGTCATGAAGAGGGTACACTGACAGGAGTATGGTACATGGATGACATCCGTGATGTCTTCGAAGACCGTAGGCCTATACTGCAGTTGTTGGATTGGGTCCTGAATTCATTTGGATGGATCGTAACGGCCGTCCCCATCATTACAGGGTGGTTGAACATTTACTTGAACACAATTATGTTTTTGAATGGATTGGTCGACGCGTTCTCCTGATCAAAGCCAATTGAATATGCTTGGAACATGCTACAAGTTTCGTTGCAAGGTGTCATTTTCAACTCAGAACTCGCCAAGAACACGGAAGTGGCCTAATTAAAGAATGGTACAACCTTACAGTAGCGGGGTCTCATTGACAACATTAATCGTTGATATCATTCATGTTTGTGGAATTCATACCTGTTACTGAAAACAACTTCGCTTGGAAACAGCGAACACATCTCTTGTCCAGTTTAACAATCGTCATGTTTTCATGCCCAAATGAAAGTCTGCTTTGTTAGCAGCCTTCAACGGTGATTACTACAATGGCTTAAATGAGGTTTCAATGGAATAATGACAATTTAAATGAGATAATTCTTACCATCTTTCCTAACATGTATGTTGAATATTTCTCCTTAGGAGGCCTACTCAGAAGACGTTATAATATTGTGAGAAGTTGTTTCTATCTGTCTGTATGAAGTTTTGAATGTTTTATCAAGTACCAATTTTAGGATGTAACAACATCATTTGTCGACCATAGTTTTTCAATCTTCAATCTTTTTTTTCAAAAGTTACAATAGGTATATTGACTGAGAATCAGTTTAAGAAGTTTCCATATTCCCTAGTATACTTTTAACAAAAAGTACAGTTAAATAACTATTCTGTTCCTATGTTCTTAAAGGGGCAGTACACGTTTTTAGGGGGAATATAAGGTGATGTCAGGAAAATGAAAATTAATGGTTCCACTTGAAAGACAATGTATTTAAACTAAATGGAGCAGTAATAATTCAAATATAAAACATAAAGTTTAGCCATGCAATTCCTTTTTCTTACACAAAATGAATTAAAGGTGTTCACACAAAATGGCCGCCAATGGATTTTAGGTGAATCTTCATACTTTGTCCATGGATGATTGGCCTGTGTAATGAGATTGTACGTTAATGCTGAATGTATTATTTTGACAGTGTCGAAAATCTCATTACACAGGCCAATCATCCATAGTCAGAGGACAAAGTTTGACGATTCACATAAAATCCATTGGCGGCCATTTTGTGTGAACACCTTTAATTCATTTTGTGTAAGAAAAAAGAATCGCATGGCTAAACTTTACGTTATATATTTGAATTATTACTACTCCATTTAGTTAAAATACATTGTCTTTCAATTAGAACCATTAATTTTTATTTTCCTGACATCAACTTGTATTACCCCTAAAAACGTGCTACTGCCCCTTTAGGGTGACAGTTAACGTCTAAAATACCCTTTTTCATTTAGTTTCCATGTGGTGTGGTCGTATGAGTTGGGTGAGATTATGCGTCTCTGAGGATTTTTAAGTTTATTTTAAAGTCTTAATTTAAAAAAAAAAGGTTATACTTTACGTCTATTGCCATGAAAATCTATACTTAAAACTATACTTAAATTACAAACACTTGTATCGGACAGTTACCGCATATCAATATATAAACGGACTATCGCTTACAGATTTTAATTCGAGTGCATGTGCCATGTAGATACGTTCAATAACTTCAGTTTTCTTATTTGACAAGAGTCAGCGAGAGGAAGCTAGTATTTTGTGTTAAGACAGGACCTAGTAACACAGATTCACACATGAGCATGGCAATGCTTCCCAAATCAGGAGGGTACCATTTTGTTGTTTTCCTCAAGTGTCATTTTTTTCAATCGAATGAATAAAGGCTACAATTGAACCTGATGGAATTAATGTCAATAACACTATTTCAAGAAGACATAAATTAACATTATATACAATTGGAAAAGACACAATTAATGTGTTGTATGCTAGTTAGGTCGAGAGGCTTTATCTGCAACCCCACTGGATACTAGTATGCGGCTCGCTGTGCGGTCTGTGCTGTCTATATGCAAGTATGCCAGACCTGGCACATGAAATAATTTCTCAGACAATGATTTCACCGGTTTATTTTGGTGACACATAACAATGGAACTTCAACAAATTAAAATACAGTCATCCATACGAAAATACTGTTACACAATTTCACCGAGTTCAATCATTACAATACTGGTATCACAGGTTGATATCACCTCGGTATATGGTGATAGGCAATGGAAAAAATCTTAAATATCACAATTGAGCATCAACAATAAGCATGTTCATACAAAGGGTGACAATTGATTAGTAGACGTTAGTATTTTAAGGTCATTAGTTTAAACAAGTTTAAATATTTGACGGGGCTACTAATGACGCCTTCCCTTGTAAGAGTAGAAACCGTTGCTTTCTTATGTTCATGAATGCTATATCTGTATGGTAAGTAATGGAAAATACAAAGTTGATTCATGGTTACTTAAATAAGATACCGAATAGGTTCTTAACCAGGTAGATGGTACGGTCCTAACACATATAGGTATGGTTTAAGACTGACATTGTGCCAGAAGAGCTTCAATAAGCCCTATATAGGACTGAATGTGTGAATGATCATCTGTGAGTGTGTGAGCGGTCGTGTGTGACTGTCTGAATGTGTAAATGGCCATGCTAGATGAATGTATAAGAGGTTGTGTGTGAATGCGTGGATTAGCATGTGTAAATGTGTGTATGGTCATGTGTGGATGACAATGGAAACAAACAGTTGTATGTCAAAACGGTGAAGATAACAAGGATCAACAACTCTTAGAGATTGTACCAAACATAAAGCTCCCCAACTTCCTCTTCGATCATCGATCTTTCATGATTAGCTAGTCAATGGCACTGATAAACATGCTTCTCTTACAGCACCTTTAGAATGAAATAAAGTGTTTAACTCTCAGCCATTTGTTATTTTTACATACAAATGAACACATTTATAAAAAAATAAACATTTGGAATCTCCTAGCAAATGCAAGTGGATGACAATGTCGACTTGTTGAATTGAATGTACTCCTACCATATCACCTTATTTGGAAGTAATGCAAACAGAAAATAATCGTTAACCTATATATGTCAACAATCCAAACACACAATAACGTACGACTTTCACAAGAACACAACGGGAGTTATGGCAAATATATGAACATGCGACTTGGATGAAGGTAACAATGACATCTCAATCGATGGTATCGGTGATGTATGTGAACATTTGATGAACATGTGACCAATGACAGTAGCCTACAACTCTACTATCAGCTCCAGCTACACATGAGCGCTAGGACCCGGATGAGGATCTCGAGCCCGCTGAGGTAGTTATCGTCTCGCTCTGACACCGGAAGTGCGTGTGTGAAGTCGATAAGCCGGACATCTACCAGTCCACAGTCACTACAGGAAGTGTCTTCTGCACATGCGCAGTTTGGGAAGTCGGACACTTGGCAGAGGAAGCACGGTTTGTCATCACAGCAAGACGTGTCTGTGGATGAAGAGTCCTCGCTATCGCTATTACAGAGTCTTGAGCAACATTCTGTCGCAAGGTTGCAGTCGTGATCTACACTTCCGGTTTGTGTGGTGGAGTCGCTTTCTGGAGCTTCCCCTTCGTAGACGATGAGCAGCGAGCTGGCGTAGAAGTTGTACTGACGTTGCCGCAGAAACCAGCGTCGGATAGCTCGCAGTTTGTGCAGCAAACACAAGATGACGTCTTTCCTTGGATTGGACGGGAAGCCGAAGTATTTACCCAAGCCTGTTAAAGAGAGGAAATAAATAAATGAATGTCCTTTACACATCATTCCAAATTCCTTCCTCCAACTGTTACTTTTCATTTCCCCAATGAACCATTAAAGGGACCATTCGAGCAGGGTATTTTTTGTGGAACGACTTTCCTGTTTACAATCATATACGATTTTTACATGATAGTTTCTCACTTAATTTCAAATATGTTTGTGAGGTAAGCATTTCAGTTGTTCAAACTATAACAATGCAAAGAATAAAGTGTATCGCTCTAAAAATAAAAACATCGTTAAATGAAGTTACGATCGTGGAATGCATTACTACGACAAAATGCTGTCGTAAATGATAAATTTTATTATGATTTTTTTGTAAATATGCTCCTCTTCTATCTGTCAAGTAGTTATTTCTTAATTTTGTTAATGAATTAGAATAATACAGAACATTTGTTTTCTCGCAATGCTAACGTTTCAAAACGGCGGAGGAAACGCAATCGAGTGGTGCCTTTAAAGGTGGAACTCGCTATCTCTAGATTCTGTCACGGTCGGACTGTGTATTACGAGATAACTCACCGTCCACGACGACTTGGTTGAGGGTGAAGTTGTGGCAGGTGTGTTTGTCCACGCTCTCCATCTCTCCAGTCAAGGGGTTATGCACCTGAAATAGTGGGGAGAGGGTTAGAGTTGGAAGGTAGAATACATAACCACAAATATTCAATAATCCGGTGCTATATACAATTCGTCAAAAAAGGCAGATGAGTCTCATCTTGTGTTCCCGCAATCCCGTGATCATGTTCATTGAAAATTCTCACAATCACAGTATTTGGAACTTTAAAAAGAAATGTAGTTCGAAAAATTCATGAGCTTCAACATTGACGCTTACTTTATAGTGTAAATGATATAAATTACAATAATTCATTATGTAGGTTAATGATGTCAGTTTGACAGTATATTTGACCTGATAATGTTGTCATTATATACCCTAACAAGAATATCTGCGATAGCCATCATATCGACATAAAAATCAATTAACTGTTATCGCCTATGCAACATGTGTAGTTTCTCACACAACACTGAACAGTTCCGTGTTTGTCAGACACGTGTCTGATTCTACCAGGATGTTGATATCAGATGGGACAGACACACTACAACATTGTTTTCTTATCCCGAGTTGCTCACTCATTTTATTTTAATTTTCAGTCAATGGGAAATTTTCGCTTTGGTTTCGCTTCACTAAAACTTTGATTTGAAAAAAAAATAATGTTACACTTTAAAAGGTGGCAATCTCTATGAAGGTGCCAGTAACGTTAAGATGCTAAACACCAAAAGATTAGCATTCTAAGCACACTTGTGTCTCGTTGCTTTTTATCAACAGTACCGTTACCATTATAAGTGTAGGACAAACTTATAACCTTAATTGGTTTGTGTCAGCTGTCAATTAATATGCGACCAAAAAGCACGTGTCATTAACTTTTATCGCTACATTTTATTCTATTATTCTATTAAAATTAACGATCAAAGATCGTTTAGCCGCTCAGGATATTAATGTCAGGTTTTGTACTTCTAGTCGCTTTCTCCAAAAACTCAAGATTTCTTCATTTGGCCAGCTGGATATGAATTCACGAAAGGAACTATTCCTACAAGTTTTGCTTAAGTAAGCTTGGTTGTCCCGAACGGGAACGCAAACAGGTCAAATGTGTTGCAAAGTAAATCTTATGGATAATCCTAATCCTAAATCCTAATCCAACTCACCGTCATCCCAGAGAGTGCAAATCCCAGTTTCTCTGCGTAAGGGTATTTACAACGCCGTTGTTCAACTTTCTGGGGTCCTGCAAAGGGATCTGAAGTCACGTGACCCATCTTGATGTCCAGCATACATGGCTTCCTATACTTGGACTGAATGTTCTCTAGCTTGATGTGGCGGACTGAAACAATAGGTAAACAAGGTTAAACATGCCCCATGGTCCCATATAGATAAATGTTATAGAGGTCCTGCTCTCTAAGATTCTTGTTTGTTTTCAAAGGTATTTGAAGGGCCTGCATTAGAAACAGAAAGCATTATAAGGAAATATGGTCTAAGGGTATGCGGCTTCATTATCAAATGTAAACGTCGCGCCCTTCAAATAATTTTTTTGAAATTCGATGAATCTTGAATCCCATTTCGAAATACGGATCAAATGTACATTATTATACAAATATCATATTTTTACTGCAGTAGTTGATCTCCACAAAGGAACATTGTGACGTAGTTCACGTCTTCGTGAGTTTCTGACGGAACAAACTTTTTAACTCGAGAAAATATGCTATGTCCAGATACTTAAAGAACCACTCACCTCCCGCTCTCTCTTCTACTCCCAGGAAGCGTGGTAGGAATGATCTCAGGGACGTGATGACGTCATCATCGTCACTTTGACGTCGGTGGAAGACTGTTTGGTAGAAGTCGACCTCTCGCCTCCCAGACACGCAGTTGTGGACAGGCTTGAGCAGAGCGTGCTTCCCTACATACAGCAGACCTGGGGAGACAGACAAAGGAGGGTATATAAAATAGGATTCTTGAAAAAATATAGAAAATCGTTTCCAAAGGTATTCTGGGAGTTGTTAAGATAAGCTCTTTTGAACTACAACTTGCGTTTCATAATAGATCCATAAAATACGTTTGTCACATGTATTAATTATTTTTTTGTCAATTATGTTTCAAAATTGATATTTAGAAAACGTTGATGGTGGTGCACTCATCCAAATCCAGCACATACAGCGCTATACTAAAGAGTCTTTGTCGTCTAGATTGATATCTCACCTGTTTTCCTTTTCTTCCCGAAGGTAGTAAGATGGACTCGTGGTACCGGCTCTATATCGACACTCGCCATGGTATCAGCTCACGGGCACCTGCTGAAACACAATCACACACGTGAATATCTATATCAATTAATAATCATAACGGTTGTGTCGTTTCAAGGTGTGAATTTCATGGTGTATCCATCTGGATCAGTCAACATTTGCATCGTATCCATTAACAAAATATTCAATGATGCAGCCACACTCACGTAGAGAAAAGCAAACATGTGTACATGGACACAAATCTACCTACATGTAAGAAATGCACTATATCATGACATGGTCAGTGTGGGCCGGTGATGTTGTGATGCAGAGAGTAGGCCAGACCAGACAGTAGCGATGTTAACGTGAGGTAGACGTATCTCATACAGAACTCGTACACCTGTTCCCAGCCGTGTCAACCAGTGCTCGTCAAACTCCAGTGATAGTCTGTATGTCCGGCTGTTCGAAGACAGAGGTGACCCGTCACTGATGCGAGACGACTTATGGTACACAGACCAGTGACCGACTCAGCGAATTACAGTCTCAACTGATCGCTTAGCCATACACAATCGGATAGAATCACCTCGCTTCAAGATTGGTAATTAACTGGTATGACAAGGTACAAGTTCTTTATGGAATAAACGGTTACCGCATATCTGCTCATGAAATATCCAAACTACCCCGACAGGTATATTTACCTACCTCAAAACCTATGGCTTATACCTCTTAGTATATCCATAACACGCTGACAGGTCATATCTACATACCCATGTCAAATAGCTCTTAGCATATCAACCATTCCCTTACAGTCATTTAATATCTGTGTATTTCATAAAAAAATATATTATGCCAGACACATCTCTGTAATAAAGTGAATATACATGATTGTGTGATATGAATGTATATGTGCATTAACCTGAGGCGAACTTTAGTTAAAATCTACATCTGCAGTCAAAGATAAGCTAACTTCGATAAAGTGGTTGTTTCAATGACGTGTATGTTTTGACGTTCCGAAAGTAGAACTAAATTCGATGATGTAATTAACTTATCAGATACTGCACTCGCTCAATCACAGTATTACCAAATATGGAACTCAATGTATTTAGTTTGACACTTGCCTTGCCAAACTTCATGTCATTATCAGCACAACACATTCTATTATTCAAACTGAATGTTTGTTGTTTCAAATGCTTAAGGATATTGCCGTTATTAATTTAAACTTTATCATATTATTTTTATCCAAAAATATTACATTATGTCATCAACATAAGTTACCACTATCGATGAGTAAACAATTACCTAAGTGAAAGTTATGACGGGTTCAACTGCGTCGTTTCTCGACTCGCTTCTATCAGGCAAAAATAGTCTGATTCATTCACTGAAGCCGTATTTACATACAGAAGGATAACTGCTGCTTATATACGATGATAACTGCTGTTATCACATAGGTACGTTGCACAACGTAACGTCCAGGAGCATGTTAAGGCAAGTTATCACTCGCACAGCGAGCACGTGGATATCTTGATAACACTTTCTATTATAAGCCTTTACGTAGCTGGTGATATCAAGTTATAACAGCGGATGTTGTTACTATCTTAGGAAGAGGACAGTATGACTGGTCGATACATACATCTTAGGGATTCCTTACTTATCGTCACGTGTAGTGCGAATACCATATCCTGTTTAAGAGATTCATTGTCTCATTTTACAAAATTGTATTGTATATGATATATCTTTATATGTGTTATTATAAAAATATAAATATGTGTCATGTTAAGCATGTACACTCATTATAAGCAACGGAATTACATTGATGGGATGTGGCAGACGGAAGAAATACTATGTGGTCATGTTGGAGATATCTCTACTTGTTAATTTGCCTTCTAACAAAACATTGCAAGGAACAATCAAATATACAAGGGTGATGTTTCAAATATCAATTTTCCTGAATCGACAATTACGAAATTACATTCGTGAATTTTCAAACTCGTCAGGTTTCAAATATAAATAGTATTGTATTTTCCTCTATATATACGCAGAGTCTACTGTGACAATGTAATAAGCATCTAAATATTTTCAAATATAGCACTTAACTTGGTCATTTGAACTAATGTGAAGAATTGGTTCTCATCCGGTTTGACAAGTCGACATAACAGATGTGATGTTACGATAATCGATTCCGTTTTATTGTTTTGCATGAAGGTAGAGATTATTATCATTATTATCACATGTCGTGAAATATAACGAATACTAGAAAAAAAAGAAACCAATTTCAACGCTGAATTGGTATCGTATCTAAATGTTGAGACCAATAAATTGAGAATATTTCGTTTCAGTGACCATTATTTTTGTTAAAATTATAACACGGCCACTTTATTTGAATTGCTTATAATATAATTTTTTTTATGAATAATGGTTGTGTTTTTTAAAAGATAGAGAAGGACAGTTTTGGTTGTAAACCCTTTAGCCATAAGGAGTATAAACATTTTATACTAAGCCATTAATGATTCATTAGATGAAACCAAATTCGATAAGACAAACAATAAACAATGAAACAAAACATATAGACTTGTTAGATTCTTACCTTTGAAAGTGGAGACGTTTCTTGAAAGTATCTTGAAAGGTATATAGTGTCCAAGTTTTCAGAGGAGAAACTTAAGAAGGTTTTCCTTCTCCCGCGAATCACTAAGAGTAATCACTTCGTAAGTATTTGTTGTAAGTATTTATAACTATGTTCCCATCCTAACGCTTGTGTGGGCGTGGTTACGGTAGTCTGTGTGTGTTCACATAGTAAAGAACAATAGAGTTAATTAACAAGTGAATGATGTCACAGGATTGTTTAGACAACTAATAGCTTCATTTTCCTTTGTATAAACAAACAGCCTGTGTAAATCTTTGGTGATTCTAGAATTTCGAATTATCTATTTCATACATGTATGTATAGAAATGTGAATTTTCATGTAAAGAAAATGTGTGACACGTTAATAAAATAATTTACTTCTTCTTCTTTTCTTCTTCTTCTCTATTTCATACAAAATGTTATTTTTTAATCACTATCTCATAACGATGTCTTGTTTCATCTGATAGTATCAAAACATTTCTTTATTTTGGCAATTTAAAAAATTGTATCTATATTTCAAAATAACATTGTTAACGAACAGTTAATTCGAACTGTCCTCGGTATCTCAGATTGAATTCTTATAAAGAATTCTTGAACAATAAAACATTTATGATATTTTCTGGAGAGCTATATATATATATATATCAGTTGTTTTTGGCTTCATAACTTGTTCTTGTTTTACATGTTGCATCATTCTAATAGCTTTACTGTTTTGTTTACTAGTTATCTGGTCCATCAAAAATGGATGATATGATTATTTCTTCAGTAACCCCCATGTTTCTAGCAAATATTTGTTCATTATGCCTTTAGACTTCTTATTTAGTTTTTATTTATGCTGATTTTACACTTATATTGTTTTAATATGTATATATTCGTTAGAATCAAGTCTCTCGTGACTTAATTTAGTACCTTGCTGTATATGTATCTATAATACTGCGAGGTAAGACCTAAATAAGAAAAACCTTCTGTCTTCTCTGATCAACCCCGAGAATGCGGACATACACTCGTACACATATGATAAATGATATCATATTACATTATGTAATAGGTATTGACAATACCTGGCGATCACCACTGTAACTGAATAAGTCAGCATAGCGTATAACAACGCAGTTTCCATTCAGCGTTATTTCGTTCTCTTGAGAAATGAATTGCAAGCATGTGATGGTATGATATTCCAAGAGAGACTTTATTAAGAACAGTGTCCTGTTTGTGTTGACCCTTCTTTGTCATAGGGCTTTTTTTATGAAAGACAAACCTTTTTTTCAGAAACGAAATGCTGCCCTATCCACAATTTGATTTTATATGAGAAATCTTAAAATTTGGTTTAAACGACAACTTTAAGGCGTCTTACTATGTAACTATTAAATTCTTAAACCCTGTTCATAATATCTTAGTTTTCTCTAAAGGATGTTCTGATTTAGCGAAAATTGTGGACTCTATCTTAACTTAGTTAGTAAGACTGCAAAACCTTCTGAATGTTTCATACGATATAATTACATACACCTTTGATCTATTTTGTAAGATAATATGAACGTCACTTATCATTTTATGCATTTTAATATTTGTATATTTTTGGAAGATTTATGGTCACATGTTACGTGAATATTCCAATCATGCATTGATGTTACTCTTTAAAACATCATTTATTATCCCGGATTTTCGTTAACAAACGTGGGTGACACCATAAAGAGACGTATATCGTAACTCTTAATAGATGAAAGGGTTAACATTCCAACTGTTGTGATGGTACACGATATGCCTTCTCTAACTTTTTTCATTCAAAAACATGAACTCAAACTTTTCATAAAGTTAACTTTTTATCCTTGCTGAAAGGTCTTACAATACCCTCTACTTACATTATTACTGAAATGATAAAAAGGTGAACTTTAGACAGCTTATCAATGTCTACATAGCCTAATCCAAAGAGGGGTTGAATTGTGTTGAGTTGAATGTTCCTCATTTGGAAAATATCTTATATGTATTGTGTTAATATTTCCTCGATTATCAATATATATTGCCTTGGCAATCAATAATTGATAATGACTCATAAAGTTAACATACTATAGTTGTTATAAATTTTAGATGTTTAATTCTTAGCTACAATTTAGCGCAGTAAAAGGGTTCAAAGCACCGAAATTCAATGAATCCGCCAATGACACAATTCAATAAAGTTTGTAAACAGTGCCTATTGCTACAGAGAATACTAATATTTGTATAGAACCAAAATCAAACTCAGTGCTCTAAGACACCTACTTTTCTTGAAAACTGGATACGATACATGTATATATCTCTGTTATGGTCTTGGAGTCTACTAGAACTCTAACTTATATACACCGTGCTCATATTTCAAGCTGGTTAGATTGGGATACATAGTGTCAGCAATATGCCCAATACACTGCGCATTGTACAAACAACTTGAAACATCCTTTACAACTTCTACAGTATGTACATGTTTATGAGAGGACATCCTCTGTTGAAGTGTAATGCGAGAAGCATCATAGAGATCGCATTACGTTACGGTTATGGTTGCATACAGAGCACAATGCAAGTGCATTACATGTGAAAGACAAGCACTGGCTATGTAGGTAAGGGGACACGTCATCAGAGAGGCAATGACCTTTACTTGGTCCTGTTGCACAAAGACTAAGGTGACCTTCAGTCACTAAAGTAGCCTTAGTACAATGTTTAAGGGTGGCACTAACCTTAGTGTAAAGTCGTTTTGTTTAATGGTTCCCTGTCCAGTAAGATTATGAAGAAGAATATTTTATTCAAGTGTCACATAGCGTATATACTTTAGATTATAGAATGCTCTGTACCATATAGTGAGGATTATGGTTGCCATGCATGGACACGCTTCCATGAGCTCTTCGGGCCCACTAACCGCACGAGTGCGTAGTTTCATCCCCACTTGACGATCAATAAAGAATTGGAGTGTCCATTTTTTTCCTCAATGGTTGACGTGCCTCGTATTTCCATTCTCTCCCCACAGAGGCAGATCAAGTCATGTTGATTTAGCCTCTGTTCTATTACGCCGAAATCCGTGGGTTCCGGCAGTTTCCCCTGGAGGAAAAACTTTCATCTCAATACATTTGAATTTCTTTATCAAATGACAAGGCTTCTCGCATGGAAGGGGTGGTTCATATCACAATGCCTTTGCCTTGTTTCAGTAGCCAAAATGATGATTTAAGAACAGCGTCGCTGATTGCACAACTAATTTTGATTGCCTCCAATCAGGCATCTCCCATTCTATCCCACAAACTCGTCGTAATAGAACAGAGGCTAAATCAACATGACTTGATCTGCCTCTGTGGTGAGAGAATGCGTATTTCATGCATGCGACTTCGTTTTCCCTTTGTCTACTGTACTGTCTGCCACATGCATCATATACACAACTTACACCGCATATAAGAAATAGATTTTTTGACAATTGTTTTGGCTCAACACATTGTCCAATATAGACATAGTTACCTTTTATGTCATAATTTCATAAACATGTAAACAATGTATATGATCCGAAGAAACCATTTCAATTGCAAACTCGACAAAATAAGTGAGGGGTATTTGAGTTGTCATTATAGTTATTTTAACAGTGTGCTCAAGAAATAATTAATCCGTATTGGTGATTAACTTTATTGTTCTTAGAAACCTGGAAAAGTTTATAAATGTTATATCATCCACTATACATAAAGCTTGAATATACCTGTGTATGTTGAGGTGTCAATTTAATGTAAAAATCTTCTTTTAAAGAATGAATGTATCCCA
This sequence comes from Steromphala cineraria, assembly GCA_916613615.1. Classification (NCBI taxonomy): domain Eukaryota; kingdom Metazoa; phylum Mollusca; class Gastropoda; order Trochida; family Trochidae; genus Steromphala; species Steromphala cineraria. The sequence goes on from OU744721.1 coordinate 80,057,577, forward strand.
TATATATATATATTGTTTGAAACCACCGCCATTTTGACTGTTTGTACATATACAATATACAATATATTTCTTTGTACTCTTATACCACCAATGGTGGTTTTTGGAGAATAAAGTGAAGTTGAAGTTGAAGTTGAAGTTGAAGTTGAAGTAATACTTTCAGAAGGACGAACAATCAGTTAACCATTCGTCTGAAACCCTATAATCCGTCATTACTCAAGGATTTGAGCTAATCGCTTGTTTGACACGGTGAATGAGGTGCGATCAACTGAATGCTAATTCGCTGACAACACATAATAAGTCTTAATCCCTTAAAACATCACTGTTGTCATAAACATCAAACATCAAATAATTTTGTTAACCTACGGTCGAACTCAGGCACTAACAAAATCCAAATATTTTTTCTCATTCGCCCACCATCAGTCGTACAATGTACAAGTGCATTTAAATATATACAAACTGTATGAATATACAGAATGTAAAGATCAATTTTACACACAGAAATTTTATTGGAAATTTATAATTTTTAACAATTCTATTACTGTGTATTGTACTATTTACTTATATATATGCCCGTACTTCATTACTCTTCCTCTGCTTGGGAACGACACAAGAATCGAAACGTCGCATACAATGAACAAAGAAGTTGTCATCCATATATTCCTCAGCATTATTGTCATTCCAACTTCTAAAATGCCTCTCAAAGAAGAACATGTAATTCTATTAGTTGTTTTCAACAATTGACAATGCTTAAGACATATTACTTTTAGAACTTGATAAAACGAGTTCAAAATATATTGGCTTGACTATAAAATTATCAAACGAATCTCGCCTGATGGTAAAAATAGAGCCGTTGGCTCTGTAGCTCATCAGGCTTCATACTTAACTTTGCTTTAGGATGTCGCAAATGTCGTTCCCCCTTTGTCAGGGACCACAAGATGTGATTTTAGATTTGGTAATCAATTCTAAAAAAAATCCAAATTTCTCAAATATTCGAAGAAAATGTAAAAAATTGCAACTGACCAACCCAAAAATAAATGAAAAGGCTAATTTCTAATAAGATGTACTGTGAATCAAATATTGTCAATGATATAGACAATTGATTTGGATAACTTGCATTGATGTGTTGTAATATAAAAATGTTAAAATAGAAATTAGATAAAAGGTTCAAATTATGATGATTCGTCTTATATACAATTTACTACATACCACATACATTTAAGGTATGTAAGGCTTTCTTTCTTTCCGAGTGTCTATAGTCTTTTAAAATGTTATATCATCTCTCATAAATCGCTTGGCGATTGGTCGCTTTTATACATCGCAATATTATTTTATGTATTTATATTTGTGCGAGTGAGATGTAAATAAACAATTCTGTCTGTCTTTAACAGTCTGTCTTTCTTTGAAAAAAAAAATGACAATCATCGAAAGGGATGGATAAATCTATCTACTACTGTAGTGGATTGACAGAACCATGAGAACTGGCACTTTACATTTTCACTTGAAATGCCTGCCTAACGCCAGTATCAGCCATCACCTGAATGTTGTGACCCCGTGATAGCTTCACATATATTCACGCCCTGGGAAATCGAATGAATTAATAAAGATTTAGTTATGAAACGTTTAGTAAAAAAATAATGAAGAGAAGAACACATACATTTATCATTACAAAAAACCTGTGTGTGGAACAACCAAACGTTAAGTTGGCTTCACAATAACCCAATTACCACATTCCGTTTTGCTAAGGCATTAAGTTTTCCAAAGAAACCAATGGACGTGACAAATAACATAATGTACTTGTTAATTTAACTCAAATTAAAACCATATTTATTCTATCAAACAACATAAACTGTAAGTTTTGGTTATATTTATGGGAATCGCTAATCAACATCTTGGCAGTTTGTCATGCAAAGTAACCCTTGCCTTCACAATGACAAGGTACAAACGAAAAAAAACTGAAAAGAAGTTGAAACCTCAAAAAAGGTCCATCTGCATGATATGAAGAGGAAGAGCACCAACTTTAGTGAATATTGGTCAAGTAGTTTCAGAGTTATGCTCCGGAAACTACCGACAAAATGACAAAGGCAAAACTGTTGCCATGGAAATCAAAATATAAAATTGGTAAAGAAGTTGACAGCCCCAAAGGGCACATCTACATGATATGAAGAGGATGCATACCAAATTTGGTGAAAATTGGTCAAGTACTTTTAGAGTTATGATCCGGAAACTAACTCTAAAAACTAACCCTTCAAAGTCCAAACTGTTGCCCATGAAAGTACAAAAATAGAGCCATTGGCTCTGTAGTTCATCAGGCTTCATATCAATTTTGCTTTAGGGTGTGGCAAATGTGGTTCTCCCCTTAGTAGGGTCCATAGGGTCACCAAATGTACAATTTAGAATCCTCCTTATCTAACTTAGGAGTCTGTAGACAAGGCTTCAGCTTTCTAGGCCTTATGCTTCTGGAGAAAAAAGATGAAAATAGGTTTTAAGGGTGTGGCCCTTATTTGGGGCCAAAGGGTGACCAAAGTTAGGAATCATATTCCTCACTAGTCAAGGAGTCTGTACAGCAAGTTTCAGCTTTCTAGACCTTATGGTTCTGGAGAAGAAGATGAAAATAGTTTTTACGGTGTGGCCCCTGTGACCCTTATAAGGGGCCACAGGGCCACTAAAGCTATAATTTATAATCCTCACTAGTCAAGAAGTCTGTACACCAAGTTTCAGCTTTCTAGGCCTTATGGTTCTGGAGAAGAAGTCCAAATTCCACAAAGTTTATGGATGGACGGTCAGATGGACGGACAGACGGCCGACACCATGCCAAGCCACAAGCCCATCGGGCCTTACAGGCCAGATGAGCTAAAAATTAAATTGAAAATGATGCATATTTTTTGAAATTTCCAATTTGTTATTATTCTTGAACACGAAAAAAAAAAGAAATTAATATAACCTTTGAATCACTTTTTCACTGTGTCTTTGAAGGCACTCACGGACAGAAATAAGTCACATTTGAAGAGCCTGTATTTCAATGTTTTTTTTCTAGGCCACAGGACTTAATTTCCAGTTTTGCCTTGTCAACATCTTGAAAAAAAGGCTTGATGTGGGGGTTTGAAATTGATGCGGGCGGAAACAAATTACTTTTTTTCTAGGCCTTAGCAGACCAATTCTGTTCATACAAGCTTGTTAAAGGTTAGTCCTTAAAATATGGTTTCCTAAAGGTTAGAGGACTAAGTCAGGACACAATCGACAAATCTAGATCTCTAGTTTATTAAACTGCCGAACAAAATTTCAGTGTTTGGGAAACAGGGGTAAAAGTCCAAAATGTTGAAAGTTCACAGATGACATTTGGCATAAAGCCTTTACTATACAAGAGGTCCACAATCATCCTGTTCGATTGAATATGCTGAGTTAGCCCTAATGGTTTTCATATTCTGCTGCAGAAATGGAATTTTAAGTTGCGTTTCCATGGAAACTGGAAAATAAAAGATTCCGGAAAGTTGAAAATCTCAAAAGGCACAACTACATGTGATGCTTAGTCAACATACCAAGTTTCATTAAGCTGATCCAAACTGTTTGCAAGTTCTATTCGGAAACACATTTCTAAGTTGCTTTCTGTGGAAAACTAAAACTCCAGAAATGGAATACCCCAAAAGGCAAAACATGCGATGATTTGTCAATATACCAAGTTTAATTGAGCTAGCTGTAACGGTTTTCAAATTCTGCTCCGGAAACAATGTGATTACAGACAGACAGACAGACAGACAGACAGACAGATGGAGCCATCGACTATATCCCCCCGCATTATATGCCGTGGGAATAAAAATGATGGGAAGGACATTCATGAGATAACAACACAATGATAGATATAAAATATATTTATTGCTGATAAGAACATGACACAATAACAGGAGCAGATTCATCAAACAATATATATATATCACATAATCAAAATCTATTTCATTTCAACAATTCATTATTTGACAGTGGGATCATGTAAAATAATATTTTATACATGTGATAATATTCTAGAGATCATAGGCTAAATAGGTAAATAGTGTTTAAAAATGCAAAATAATCAAAAATATATAATAATGCTTAAATATAAGGAAAATGAGATTTAGGGTCTAATGCCCAAATATAAGAATGCATACTTATATTATAGTGCCTTCATAATGAAGGGAGAATTCCTATAAACCTTTGTAACTACTATACATATTTGACTCACTAGAACCAAATACTAAGATACTGATGATCTAAGACTAACATCACTACAAGTCACTATCATTTGTGTGAAAAGAAAACTGCCAATATAATGTATGTAAACTTTACATACCGTACGTTGATTTTGAGCTGTATTTTTATGTGCTTTTTGCCACGAGGCCTTTTCACGGAATAAACTTGTCACTTGTCAAAATCCTACGCCATTGGCTTGAAGTTCCCAATATTATGATCCTGTAGTAACTATTATGGAAATTTTGTACTCAAAGCACCTGTTCTTGAATTTTTAGATTGGTTATCTTTAAAAACTTTATAGAGATTTAGGCTGACCTTAAAGGGGCAGTAGCACGTTTTTTGACAATTTATATTTTCAATTTTTCACTGATAATTGTAAGTTAATGCTAAATGTTTAACTTTGATAGTGTCACAAATCTCGTTACACAAACCAATCATCCACAGTCAGAGAACAAAGAATAAAGATTCACATACAATCCATTGGCAGCCATTTTTGTGTGAACACCTTTAATTCATTTTGTGTAAGAAAAGAGGAAGAGCATGGCTTAACTTTACATTATATATTTGATTTATTACTGCTTCATTCAGTTTAAATACATTGTCTTTAGATAAGAACCATTAATTTTAATTTTTCTGACATCACCTTATGTTCCCCCTAAAAACGTGCTACTGCCCCTTTAAGGCTCTGGGTGCTATTATAAAGCAGTTTTGAACTTACAATCGATTGTAGCTGATTCTTTAACATTGTTTACAATTTATTGTAGACTTATGATCGATTGTAAATATTTTGGGAACTGGATCCAGGGTGACAATTAGTATGAGAACTAGATTAGCGTTTGCGGGATACCGCAAAAGCAGAGCAGCCCCGGAACTTTGGGTTTCGCCTTACCCTGTTCCGCCTTTTACAGGCCTCACCAAATTGGGAATTTTCTCGTGACCTTGACCTTTGACACTCAAGGTCACACAATCAATGAACACATTTCATTGAGTATAACATTATTGTAATGAAATAAAGTGTTAAAAATACAATTAATCCATTTTCTCCATATATGTTGACCTTGCTGTGACCTTGACCTTCGACAGTTAGTACCCAAAACTTTTTGAAAATGTTGAACTTCTCAAGAGATAATATATACAAAATCTAAACTTCATAGCACAAAAACTTTTCAAGTTATTGTGTTTACAAGGAATTGCAATAACTCATATCTCATGACCTTGACCTTTGACCTTCAAGGTCACACAATAATTGAACACTTTTTATTGAGTATAACAATCATGTATTGATTAAAAGTGATCATAGTTAAAATTAAGCATTTTCGCTAAACCATGCTTAAGTCATGACCTTGCTGTGACCTTGACCTTTGACAGATTGTAGCCGAAACCTTTTCAAATTTTTTTACTTTTCCAAGGATGATATATACCAAGTTAGAGCTTCATAGCACAAAAACTTTTCAAGTTACCGTGTTTACAAAGAATTTTGTGGTGATTTTATAACTCGTGACCTTGACCTTTGAACTTGAAAGTGAATATGTCATAATGATTCCCTGGAAGTATTAACATTTAGACATGTTCATGAGTTCTGAAAAGCTAAATGGGATAAAGTTATACCCCAATTTAGTGCATTTTGTAATAACTCATATCTCATGACCTTGACCTTTGACCTTCAAGGTCACACAATCATTGAACACTTTTTTTTGAGTATAACAATCATGTATTGATTAAATGTGTTCATAGTTAAAATAAAGCATTTTCGCTAAAACATGCTTACGTCATGACCTTGCTGTGACCTTGACCTTTGACGGATTGTAGCCAAAACCTTTTCAAATTTTTTTACTTTTCCAAGGATGATATATACCAAGTTAGAGCTTCATAGCACAAAAACTTTTCAAGTTATCGCGTTTACAAGGAATTCTTAGTGTGAATACATAGCTCGTGACCTTGACCTTTGACCTTGAAAGTGAACGTGTCAAAATCGTTCCCCCGAGGTATGAGGAGTAAGGTATGAATAAGAGTTCTGGAAAGCTTAGGGGAAAAAAGTTATAGCTAGTAGTACGAGTGCGGCGGCGGCGGCGGCGGCGATGGAAACTTCACAAAAACTGATAGCAGCCCCGTCCTAAGACGGGGCTGCTAATAATGTCTAGGGCATCTCTTACATCATTATAATTATTGCAACATGATTTGTTGTGTTTTTTACCATAATTTGACTGGTTCTTAGAATAAATTGATAAGGGATGAACTCTCCATGACCTTAACTCATTGGAGCTCTTTCTTCACTTTCCTTGCCTGGTTTCGTAATCTAAAATGCCTTGCAAAGATAAAAAATATACATGAACAACTAGTACTACTTATGTTATGTGGAATACTATGATCATATGAGGAAATAGCATATGCATAAGTTTCATACCCGTAGAGACCTTGAGACTGAGAGACAGTTGCAATTTACAGTACATTCACTTATGGTAATGCTTAAAAGAACATTTATGAACTTGATAAATTCATTTAGGTTCTCATGGTTACAATTAAATAATAAAATTAAATGGCTCTTGTAAATTTGGATAAAAAGTACATTTTGTTAAATATTTTCTTTAAACATAATGAATGAAATGTTATAGATTCAGGATAAAAATCTTTGAGATCTTAAATATGATGCATTTAAAACAGTTATGATCATTCACAATCATTATGATTATTCTCTACTATATAACAAAGCGTAAAACATTCTAATAAATTCAAAACTGATTCCCAACATAAAATCAAGCACCTTAACATTGACTAGTCCATGCTTACTGACTTATCAACTTTATCAACAATCATTCAAAGCTGTTTCATCAGTAGGAAATTGAAATTGTAATACATTTAGGACAAGTAACAGCCTCTGTGTAAGGTGTTAGGTGTTTTGGGTTAAACACCTCTTTTAGGAGTATTCACTAAAACATAGCTTCTAGTATTATTGCAGGGAGCCAATAGCTCTATTATGGCTATGCATCATGATTAAACCTACGAGCATCAGCTGGAACAAGCTAACCATGGGTGGTACTGCGCTGACATTCAGTGTAGCATTGCACCCAAAACATACTGCATGTTGAACAGTTTTTTACTGCAGACAAAGTTGTTGAACTCCTGGTTGGATTCAAACCCTGGACTTCTTGATCTGAAGTCGACCATTTAACCACTGAGCCATCCCACTGATACACAATGAAACCCTTCTCTCCTGATAGAAGTCAGTCTAGTCATCAAATCCTCATGTTCATATCCAGGGAGAATTTAGCATAGGCTTTTGTGACTTGAGCTACCTTTGTGCAGAAAAATGTCTAATCCATCTAGATTCAATTTCTTTGGAACATGTATGAATGACCTTAAACATAAAATGTTACTTGTATATCAAAAGATGTAAAACATACAGCCATTGGCTCTGTAGCTCATCAGACTTCATACCAATTTGCCTGAGTAGAGGCAACAGGGGCACCAAAGCTACAATTTTTAATCCTCACTAGTGAGGGAGTCTGCACACAAAGTTTCAGCTTTCTAGGCCTTATGCTTCTGGAGAAGAAGTTGAAAATGCACAAAGTTTACGGACAGATGGACAGACAGACGCCGGACGCCGGACACCGAGGCATGCCATAAGCCCATCGGGCCTTACAGGCCAGATGAGTTAAAAATGAAAAAAAAACCTCAAAAAAACACATCCACAAAAAATATTTTCAGAGAAAATATTGTGAACATGGTTTTCAATGACTCTCCTTTTTCAACTAAAATAAGAGCTATTAATGTCTAAAAATGTCATCAACAAAAGAACTTTTCATTAAACAAAACCAAATACAACCGTAACAAATCTTAGATCAAGAATAAGATATATGAGAGTATCCTTCTTCAGATTATTTGTCAGCTACACTAAACCAATCCCTGAACGGGACCAGCAGATTTACAATCAAAACTCCCTAAATCTATGGTTAGAAGGTGTTCTAGATGTTTTCCTAGATTAACAAGACCATCCAAGTAGTTAATGTCAATCTCAGTCGATGGGTACACGTGGGTGAAGTCAATCATCCGTACATTCATTATCTGTGGATCTGAGGCCCCATTGACTAAGCAGGAATTTGATGAGCTCCCTGCGGGGTTGCTGGCACTGACAGTGTGTGGAGTTGAGGAATCTGAATAATGGAAGGCACATTGGGTGGAGGGTTTTATGGTTGACAGGGCGTCACATTGGGTCGTTCCTTCGTAAACAATGAGTATGGAGCTGGAGTAGAAGGTGTAGAATTTCTGTTTCCGGAACCACTGCTCGATGTCCCGAATCCTGTTGAGCACCTGGGAGATCACATCCTTCCGCAGGAACAAGGGATACCCGAAGAATCTTCCCAGACCTGGCGACAAATATCAGTAGACAATGATTATTTTCCTTTAAAAATTTTTTTTATCTAAGAAATGAATTGTTAAAATAGATTAAATTTGGACCATAAATTCTCACATTCATAGACAATGACAATTGACAGATAAAATCTTTGAAGTAACCTAATCACCAAGGATTAATACTTTCTTTCATCACTCACTAAAATGAAATTCAGATTTTGGGAAAACTTTTGCTTTTCATATTTTCTCAAGAGAACTTTAACAAAGCAATACAGAAGAAAACCTATTGGCTCTGTAATTCTATCTTTTCTTTTCTACATATTCAATATATGTTTGATAATTTCGATCAAAATCAACTCAGAATTATCATCCACCGGTCAGAGAATGTTATAAATAAATCATTCAAATCTGTGATATCTAACACAGTCTTGAGATGTGTATTCAAAACTCACCATCCAGTAGCATGTTCTCAGTGGTCAGACTGTGTCCAGTCTGTTTGTCCATCTTGTCGAACTGATCACAGGAGGGATGAAACACCTGCAAAAGTCAAAGACAAAGACTCAGAGATACACCTTGGGAAGGCAAACTGGCTGCTCTTAAACTGAGGCCTTTCACCAAACAAAGGAGGGTTAGAGTTTCACTGGACATAATCTGATAACTGGTCCACAACAGAAATAACACCTGAAAAAGCAATATTCAAAAAACCATGTCTGACTAGCTAAATAATATTCTCTATGCTTGTAACATCTTAGACAGGCATTAAAGCTTCAAGATTTGCCATACTAAGGTGAAACTATGATTTGATTTACAGAATAAATGTTTTACCAATAATTGTATATTTAACTAACAAAAATAATCCCATGATCTACATGCAAGTATTTGTGAAGCAACGATCAGAAGGATCCCTACCCTCATGCCCGAGATCTGAAAGCCAAGTATGGCCGAGCTGGGACACTTCAACCTCTGCAATGCCACCTTCTCTGGTGCCCCGTACGGGTCGTACCCGATCTTGCTCATCTTCAGGTCGGCCACACTCGGTCGCAGGAACCGACCTGTCAGGTTCTCAAGCTTCATGAACTTTACTGGAATTAAGTGACAAGAATAGCACATTGTCAAGCATTTCTCACTGCTGATGTTATGTAACTTCACTCAACATAAACTGTTGTCTTGTATATGAACCAAAGGAGCAGATTAAATATTGTTCTAACATAATATAATATAACAAGATGCAATTCCTTGAAACTTGATGGTCAGTATGGACTGTAATTTATCAATCAGCTGCTTTAGAGCTTACCTTAATCTAAGATCATGAGTCAAAGGGAACATTATGGATTAAAGTGACACAGAGTATCTTTCTTAAAAGTTTATTTGGATTTGATAAGCTACAAAATATCTAATATGCTGCTTGAAGTTCATATCTCATCACTGGACTTGCAAATATATCCATTAATGCATAATATCTCTAAAATGCTTGATTTTATGGAAAAATCAAGAAAACATCTCAAATACGTTTAATATTCGAAATTATGCATCCAATTGATCTACCTATTAGTTACAATACATAATAAACACTATCGAATCAAATATATCTTCCTGTCAGCTTATGACAAGGTTTCAAAATTACGTTTGGCAAATTTGCGCGCGCCACTCGAGCCACATTGTCCGGTTTTCGATCAAAATCCCGACTTTGAATGGCCGTATTTTTGCTCTAATGTTCTGATGGACCTTTAGCTTGTTATTTTCAGTAACAGTTAGTGGTTCCCGATGTAATAACATCAATTTCAAAATTTGACATATGTGATCCTATCAACATACTCTGTGTCAAAGAAAACAGGGATGAAACACCTGCAAAAGTCATAGATTAATAAAGAAAGCAGTTCACAAAACAAAGACTGGTATATTTTCACCTCCATCAATGTCCACAGTTCCGTGGAATGCTGCTAGGAACCTGCACACATGTCTGAGCGTGTCTTCACAGCCAGGGGAGGTCACTCTGAGGTAGAAGTCCAACTCTCGAATCCCTCTAGGGGGGCTCTGTAAAGCTTTAAGGACAATGTTTGGACCCATAGACAGCATTCCTAAGGGTATAAAATGATTCCGGGGTAATTGATAATCATATAATATGATTTTTCAACTATCTAGATTTGAGGTACCTCTATGAATATTTAAAATCGCAAAATTTGATTTCTTATTGTACAATTGATAAAGTTAATTCAATATACATTAAATTATGAATTTCCTATATCTTCTTTGCCTACAGTGCAACAGGGATAGTGTTTGTAAATGACAACTTTTTAAAATCTTCCTTACTGAACGTACCACTGTGACATATCCTCAAATACAACCTTAGGGTTAAATATTGTTTGGCACTGATTAACACCCTTGTTTCTTTTCAAGACCAGGTATGTAGTAAGAGGTTAGCGCTACAAATGTGTGTGCCTGGATTATATATACCTCCGGTAACAAATGACTCCTAAGGTTTTGATTGAGGAAATAGGGTTAAGATATTTTAAAAAATACATGGTTTAAATTATAATAAAATTTAACATACCCATGTTTCTGTTCTCCTTGCTAAACACATGACCTGCGACCTGGGTCTCAAGGGGCGTGGCACTCATCTGGGTCGCGGTGACCTGTCTGGCCGAGGTCTCATTCTCTTCTTCCTGAATCTTCTCTGTTTGTGAAGCAGGATCATCATTTGAAAATGACAGCATCAGATCTATTTAAGAAAATGTTTGGAAACATGAGTATGTACTTTGTTCTACGAAACACATACAATTTTAGGGTACATCTGCACTTATAAAATAGATCTATGTTTTATATCTAGGCAACTGCATATATAGTTATGGTTATAGCTTCTCCTTTCATAAAAAAAATAATTCTCAAATGTATTTTAAGTTGAATAGTGACAAAGATAATCCTCAAGGAAATTCTAGTTCCAAGTTTTATTTGCCTTCTGCAAGATTGTAATCATATAACCTTCTATTTACAAAACGATAAGTTAAATTTCATTAATATTAAAATCTCAATTGCAACCCTATCCTAAATCATAAATGTACTTCTTACCCCATAACGGCTATCAAAGATAATATCTGTTTCAGTTTATGGTGTCACGCATGAGTAAATACAGATACGGACTTTTGCAGGTTTTACATGTCTTTCAACACCCCATATTTCTTTACCAGTGATACAATGTTATCATCAATTACCTTTTATTTTCCAACAACTCAGCCATAAAACTGAAAGAGTGCACAAGTAATGATAATCTAATCTCTTGGTTTTAAGTTACACATTACAGAACTAGTTCACAAGTTGCAGTCCAGTCCAAATCTAACTCGACTCCATTGACTTCCGGATAAGTCACGTGATCTGGTCACATGACTACCATAAGAGCGAAAGAAGCGGTCGTAATATGTCTTAATCATGACAGATTTTAGATATGGATCTTTGCATGAATTTTAAACGAGTCAAGTTTTTAACATTTTGATCCATCAAATGAAGATGCTTTCGGATATATTTGTTTAATGCAGGAACAAAAACCGGCGTTTTGAAGCCTTCAAAGTTGTACATTTGTTCCTCTTTCTTAATACATTTTGTATCGTAGATGACAGTGTCAAACTCAAGTCATTGGAGAAGCCAATAGGAGGTTACGTCGATCGCAAAGTATAAATACAATAGGTTTGAAGTGTAGTAACAAATGATTTATTCTTCAATGTAGTATCAAAATAGCATTCAAAGCACCATTTAAACATCTTTATTTGGATAATTTCATGTAATATTTAATGTAGAATGGACAGTTACTCATACTTTCTAGTACATGATATAAAATGAGAAATGGTTGGTTACAGCATGTCATGAACATAAACTCATTGATTAACAATATTGATTGTTTTATAATTGTAATGACATGCAGTACATAACCTAACGGTTGTGCGGTCATGCATTTGACAATGTGTTACAACTGATAATGCATGGTGTCCATTCTTCCAAGAGTCATATCATCACGTAAAGCAGTTACAGCAGTATTGATTGGTTTAAAAAATAAACTTACATGTTTGACACAACCCTTGACGTGTTGATGTCATTTGAATATATGTTAATGCACGATGTTGTTCATTTCTTAGAGTCAAATCATCACGAAAAGCAGATCATCTAATTTGATGTAATACCATGGAGTTCTAACGAACATGTTTTTTTCATTTGCTCAATAGTCATATCACCAAAGACATCAATTCAAATTTGCGGATCCAGAGGGGGGTGCTCCAGCGCGTTCCAAATATAAATATAAAAAATCATTTTAAAATTTGCGCTTGGGGCACCCAATGGGCTCACCCCCAACACGAAAATCCTGGATCCGCACCTGATTCATACCTTGTAGAATAATGAAATACATGCAACAAGGGCGTTTATATACTATTATTGCATTTCCTGTCCCGTGACTCATACACTGGTTCTTGTCATACCGTCATGTTTATCTATGAGCAAGAAGGTCATCACGAGGCGGTTTCTCCATCAGGACCAATCTTCCTACTCAAAGCCTAAAAAGCCAGTTTCCTAACTGTCAGTTGTATGCCTTGCTGCAGGCCCTTGAATTGTCTGTGCTTGCTCTCCAGCTTACTATGAGAGAAAGCAATAGTCAAATCAGAAAGTTATTGGAGGCTGCTAACAATCACCTGTAGGGTATATCAGCACAGAAAACTCAAGGGTCAGCAGCAAGGCCATTCTCTCCCCACAGAGGCAGCAAAGTCATACCCCAGCTCGCTCGTACTGAGCTGCCTCTGTGGGGAGAGAATGTAGCAAGGCTAAAACTGACAGTTCGGAAACTGGAGTTTTAGGTTTGCTTAGGAAGATGTCAGAACCCAGCTTGTTGAATTTATGCAGAATATCGTGCACATCATACGCTCTTGTGTTTGAGTTGCAACTGTTGTTGTTGTTGTTGTTGTTTTAATGTGCTTGTGACACAACAATATCCTGAAAAACAAATACAGTAGAACTCGGATATAACGAACTCCAAGGGACCAAAGAATTTAGTTCGCTATATCCGGTGTTCGCTATACGCATATAATTTAAATGATATTGTATAGGGACGGGACTTGAAAATTTGTTCGCTATATCCGAGTGTATGCTATATCCGTGTTCGCTATATCCGTGTCCTACTGTAATATGTTATTGTTGTCATTGCTTTATGTTTCAAACGTTTTCCTTCATGTACCTTCCATTTCTATTCTTCCTGCTAAATCCGTTTCCTTCACTCATTGTGATTCTCTTGAATCCATGTCTTGTATATTTGTGTCGATCCTTTATATATTTCTTTTTCTTCTATTGTCAATAGGAGGTAACGTCGATCGCAATGTATAAATGCAATAGGTTTGAAGTGTAGTAACAAATGATTTCTTCTTCAATGTTGTATCAAAATAGCATTCAAAGCACCATTTAAACATCTTTATTGGGATAATTTCACGTATATTTAATGTAGAATGGACAGTTACTCATACTTTCTAGTACATGGTATAAACTGAGAAATGGTTGGTTACAGCATGTCATGAACATAAACTCATTGATTAACAATATTGATTGTTTTATAATTGTAATAACATGCAGTACATAACCTAACGGTTGTGCGGACATGCATTTGACAATGTGTTACAACTGATAATGCATGGTGTCCATTCTTCCAAGAGTCATATCATCACGTAAAGCAGTTACAGCATGGTATGAATATAGACAGTATTGATTGGTTAATAAATAAACTTACATGTATGACACATCCCTTAACGTTTTGATGTCATTTGAATATATGTTAATGCATGATGTTCATTTCTTTGAGTCAAATCATCACGAAAAGCAGATCATCTAATTTGATGTAATACCATGGCGTTCTAACGAACATGTGTTTTTCATTTGCTCAATAGTCATATCATCAAAGACATCAATTCAAATTTGCGGATCCAGAGGGGGGTGCTCAAGCGAGTTCCAAATATAAATATAAAAAATCATTTTAAAATTTGCGCTTGGGGCACCCAATGGGGTCATCCTCACACGAAAATCCTGGATCCGCACCTGATTCATGCCATGTAGAATAATGAAATACATGCAACAAGGGCGTTTCTATACTACTATTACATTTTTCTGTCCCGTGACTCATACACTGGTTCTTGTCATACCGTCATGTTTATCTATGAGCAAGAAGGTCATCACGAGGCGGTTTCTCCATCAGGACCAATCTTCCTACTCAAAGCCTAAAAAGCCAGTTTCCTAACTGTCAGTTGTATGCCTTGCTGCAGGCCCTTGAATTGTCTGTGCTTGCTCTCCAGCTTACTATGAGAGAAAGCAATAGTCAAATCAGAAAGTAATTGGAGGCTGCTAACAATCACCTGTAGGGTATATAAGCACAGAAAACTCAAGGGTCAGCAGCAAGGCCATTCTCTCCCCACAGAGGCAGCAAAGTCATACCCGAGCTCGCTCGCACTGAGCTGCCTCTGTGGGGAGAGAATGCAGCAAGGCCAAAGCTGACAGTTCGGAAACTGGAGTTCTAGGTTTGCTTAGGAAGATGTCAGAACCCAGCTTGTTGAATATCATCTTCCTACGCAGAGCCTAAAAGGCCAGTTTCCAAACTGTCATTTTATGCCTTGCTGCAGAGACTCTACTTTTCTGTGCTGCTAAAGTGCCCCTACAGACTAGAGAGCAAGCACAGAAAACTCAAGGCTATGCAGCAAGGCATAAAACTGACAGTTTGGAAACTGGCCTATTAGGCTCTGCGTAGGAAGATGGTTGAATATATGCAGAATATCGTGCACATCATACGCTCTTGTGTTTGAGTTGCAACTGTTGTTGTTGTTGTTTTCATGTGCTTGTGACACAACAATATCCTGAAAAACAAATAATATGTTATTGTTGTCATTGCTTTATGTTTCAAACGTTTTCCTTCATGTATCTTCCATTTCTATTGTTTCTGCTAAATCCATTTCCTCCACTCATTGTGATTCTCTTGAATCCATGTCTTGTATTTTTGTGTCGATCCTTTATATATTTCTTTTTCTTCTATTGTTAAGCATTAAACATTATCTGTTTTTTTTTCCTTTCAAGTTTGTTTATTCCTCAACCTGTTTCTTGCATTTCTCCTGAATTTTCTTCTTGGATTCTCTGTGCTCCTAGTGTTTTTACTTCTTGCGTATCTCCTGAAGTTTCTTTGACTATCGGTGCTCCAGGAGAGTATTCTACTTGTTGTGTTTCTCCTTGTGTTTCTTGTCGGGAGTCCAGTCCCTACTCCTAATGACCAGAGCCCCGACATTGTCTCCCGTCTCTCGGTTGTGATGTTTGTGAGCCCCGTCACAGTACGGCCACTGTAAACAGAAATAAGCTTGTCAAAAACTGTAAGTTTAGGTCAAGTGACATGCAAGGGCTTAAAAAACCTTTTACTTTAGTTTAAGAGTCACAAATGATGGAATGCAAAATAATTTTATAAACTTTCCTTTTGAAAACACTCTTCGATCTAATGCAGTGGCAATGCAAAATGACGAAATGCAAATAATGTTATCAACTTTATTTTGACTAATACAAGGCTCGTGGATCAAACGCAAGGGTAATGCTATATATGTTACGGAATACAAAAGATTTTATCAACTTTCTTTTGACAAACCCTCTTTGATCCAATGCGGTGTCAATGCAATGAAATGACATTAAACCATCTCGTACGTTAAGTCAATGCAGCAGTTTAGAATGTGTGCAATACTACATGGACATGAAATCCACATTCTTTATGTCTATATACTTTCCGACTTTACCGAGGTTATTATTTCTGGTGATGTAGTGACATCATGTCTCAGGGTACGAACGTTACGCTGACTACACTAATCTGTACCCTGGGCCCAGAAGCTAGATTTGCTCTCGCGGCCCGACTTGGGATATAGCCAATCAAATCATTTTGTCGTTGAAATTTTAACGAGAAGGTGGCGAGAAAATGATTTGACTGGCTATATCACATTTTATCATATAATTAGCAATGAAATATAGGGTTATACATTGAAAATATAATCCATATTTTAAGAAAAGCAGTAGAAAGTCATATTTTCACTGCGGTGAGAAAAGTAGGACAGAACCTATTACCTCTCCCTTTGAGGAAATCGAACGCACGCCTCGCGTCACGGCGTTGTTTAGGATTGAAGAAAAACGACTCTTTACGATGTTTTCGGTATGTTATTGTTAACATTTTGCAGTGACAATGTTATCCTTCGCCATCGAAAAACAACCAGAAGTTCATATCTTGTTGTTGTAGTTAATAATTGTTCATTTATCACCAAATAAATTTACGAAGCGAGAGATCGGACACACCGACATAGCGCTTCCCTCACTGTATCCGTTCGCGTCAAAACTGACTTTCCAAAATAGATAAGGAGCCTTTGTTTCACCTAATTATAACCAAAAACATATTGTAGATCTGATATCATTTAACAATCACACAATTATATATTTTTCGAAAAACTATTTCCGGTTAAATATCGCATTATTTCTATCGAACTTCTTTTTACCGAGAAATTATCAATGGAGTTGCTTGACTCTCATTCATCACAACAGGAAAAGTTTGCCTTTCGATGTCCGACAACTCTGTTTTATGATCTTTAAAATTTATAATAAATAGACTAATTCATTGTTTTTGCCGAATATCATTTCTATCTCATCTCGTGAAGTGAGAAAGTACCGTGTCATTTTCACTCGTGGCTGCGCCACTCGTGAAAATATCACTTTCTCACTCCACTCGATGAGATAGAAATGATATTAGGCAAAAACAATGAAATAGTCCTATCATGCATTTTCATTGCGTCGAACGAAGATTACTGAAAGCCCTGCTTATAAACAAAAATAGTTATAACATTATGACCTCGTGTCGAACACTGGGAATGTTTCCGCACCTTCTTTGACCTCCAGCACCTACAGAAGCTGACCTTGTCTTGGGTTAGCTCTTCCCTGATGATGACGTCAGTGACCTTGAGGTCATGTTTCCTTATAAGAGGGTTACACTGAGGCGGTCTGTACCAGACCAAGGTTCTGACGCTGGCCCCGATAGAGTAGAAGATAAATAGGACCACGCATATGAATGGTAGAAGAGCGAGCCAATCACCTCCTGAAGGGAAGAATCGAATTTATTTTACATTTAACGCCAAAGTAAATCTCATTAATGTCTCAATTATGCTGCAGAGCGTTACGAACATTAGTAATGTAGTGAAACACAGTACATGTAATTTATTTCAATGATATTCACACATTTAAAGCCCCGTTTTCATGCGCATATTTACTTGTAAGTATATTTGTTTACTAACTTAGTTTACGAACAGAAGTAAATAAGTACTTTTGATTTGCATTCACATGTTTTTTTTTATTAGCAGGAGTATTTCACAATTGCGTAGCTTTGTCATGGAGTCCTTTTTCTTAGGTGAAATGTGTCATGTGACAGAGAAGCTTAAAAATTGAAATGATGCAATCATGAACTATCATTACCCGAACAATTCTTTTACATGTAAGAAAACAAAACAATAGACTCGTATACATGGCACAATTACATGCGAATTAAAATACTTGCGTAAGCAAAACACTTTTGCAATACCTTCTGAGATCATGCAGATTAACGGATTTAAATTTGCCTACGCATGCAGGTGCATTTACATGACCACTTAACTTACTTCGCATATTTTGCACATGTGACTGAGCAAATGTAGTAAGGTAAGTAAAATTGTGCATGTAAAAAGGCTTTAGTCGTAACTCAGCAATAATTTATCTCTCTTACTTCTAACATTTGGTTACATTTGACGTATCTGGGTGTCAGGCAAGAGCGAAATCAATCAACACATAAACTGATTATAATACACGCTGATGACACATTATTTGCCCATATATTGTGAAGAATATTAATGATGGGGACGACAATAGGCCTAGTAATTTGATGTTAGATTGACATGGTAAATACTCAGATCGTTACCTCGGTCCATATTCTTTACATACTTTACGGTATGTAGGTCTACTATATTGCTGAGTCACGATATGTGTGGTACAAAGGATCATGTGTTACAAAGAAGTAAAGCGATATCTATTTCACACTCACCTGACAAGCGGGTGACATCCTCAACAGACCCGGGTACAGGTAGAGACGCCAGATACCCGGGGAGAGACACCCGGATAGTGTGAGACACGAATTCCATGTCTCACGTATTCACAAGACGGTGTTTTCAAATTAACTTCACACCATCGATGTTTCCTCTATAGAGCCAACGTGCTTCGCGTACACGTGAATTGAACCATATACAAAATTAACATGGTGCGTGCTGCAGTCGAACAAGGTGACTGTATTGAACCGCAAGAGGAGTGGCTGTAGTCTCTCTACTAATGTTATCTCTGTTCAACTCGGTCATTGATAAGGGAGGGATAAGAACTTTTTAGTTACTAACGCCGTCTTGCATTGTTAAGGTGTATTATTTCATGATAACTATTTCAGTTTAGCTTACAGTTTGCAGTTATGCCCCATTCAGGAAATACTTGTATTTAACGTTTGTGACATTGACATTGACTAAAGCATGTCCCGGAAGTAGTGTATGGAAAGTTGCGCGAGTTACACCAGTACGTGTTAAAGCACGTGTTTGTCATTGGTTTAGTTTGTCACGTCTCTGTAGGTGTTCAAGTTCATCTCAAGGGTGACTATAGTCAGAAGTTCAAGTTAGTTGTATAAGAGACGTAGATTGATACAATTTACGTCTTTTGTTGTATGATGTTTTCGTTAGTCCATCGTAACGCAACAGCTGACGTTCAGTTTCTCCGTGTCACAGCGTTTACTCTGCAGTACCATAATATTATAAGCGTTTACTCTGCAGTACCATAATATTATACTAGAGCTGTAACTGCTTTGTAACTGTTCTCTTTTTATTAACAGGGTGTTTATTCAAACACATTTCATTATATGATTTACCATGAAATTGTAAAATATTAGCATTGATCCATCTATGCAACTGACTGTATTTCATAATATAACTTGCCCGACACCCTACTATTGTCTTAGGCGGCAAGATGACACTGTTCTGATCCTTCTCTTTCTCTTTTAACATGAATGCAAGATATTATATTTTGGCGCTTCCGCCATTCCCTGGACTGAGAGTAAACATAAACATATACCCAATATTTTCCCAAACTCCTCCCTGAATCAGTAATCGTCACTGTCCCGAAAAAGGTCAAGGTTCTTACGATAGAACTGTCTCGAAACCGCATGGTTCACCCTACCATACACGTAATTATATAATTTGACCACTGTACCACATCGACCGGGCTGCTGGAGTTACTATGGTCAACAGTAACTGTTCTTGATCAAACAACCAAATTGAATTTGGACATTTAGCCCTTGGGAACCATTCGATGATTTTATTTAACCCTAGGGCACATACGTAAATTATTGTTTGGGGTTAGTTTTACTTTTCAGTGGTTGCCACTGTCATTTTTTCAGGTTAATGCGACATTGTTCATGCACTTTATCGACAATCGGGGTGGATTCCCCTAACGTCTGATTGACAGATTCAGAAGCAGAGGCTCCACTGCAAATTGAACTTACATTTGGAAACATTTCGGTTATCTTATTTAACCCTTGGATCTCCATAATCAATCTGATAAGGTGGGTTTTAGTCGTAAAAATGTAGAATGTCTCGGATTTTCCGGGACACTTTGGTGTGTCTGTTTCAAATTCTCAAAGGAATTCAGGTCAAGTTAAAGTTTTTCCACGATAAAAATACTTCAAGGTAAGTTTGTATGGATTAATTTTCTATATTGTTGAATCATTCAGTATCTATCGAATTTACTATGTCGACATCATACAAATAAATATGCAAAGATAAATAAGACAGCGACTTAATTTTAAACCTGCAAGTGTATCATTTTAACATTGTTTTATTGATTAGATTTTATTTATTTATATTTATTCTTTGTAAATCTGAATTATTGACAAAAATATTTTTTCTCAACTAAAATAAAAAATAGTGTTTCGCCGACTTCTTTTTTGTTGTTATTTTAAAAAAAATAGAGCCATGGGCTCTGTAGCTCATCAGGCTTTACATTTGATTTCGCTATAGGGTGTGGCCAATGTGGTGCCCCCTTAGTAGGGGCCATGGGGCAACCAAGCTACAATTTACAATCCTCACTAGATAAGGAGTTTGTACACAAAGTTTCAGCTTTCTAGGCCTTCTGCTGCTGGAGAAGAAGATTTTTAGGGCATGGTCCCTAAGGCCCTCATTAGGGGCCACAGGGCCACCAAAGCTACAAATCAGAATCCCCACATGCCAAGGCACCTGCACACAAAATATCAGCTCTCTAGAGTCATTGGTTCTGGAGAAGAAGACGAACATAGGTTTTAAGGGCGTGGCCCCTGTGGCCCTTAATTGGGGTCACAGGGTCACAAAAGTTACAAATTAGAATCCCCACATGCCAAGGTGCCTGTACATAAAATTTCAGCTCTCTTGGGCTTCTGCTTCTGGAGAAGAAGATGAAAATAAGTTTTAAGGGCGTGGCCCTAAATTGGGGTCCCAGGGTCACCAAAGTTACAAATCAGAATCCCCACATGCCAAGGCACCTGAACACAAAATATCAGCTCTCTAGAGTCATTGGTTCTGGAGAAGAAGACGAACATAGGTTTTAAGGGCGTGGCCCCTGTGGCCCTTAATTGGGGTCACAGGGTCACAAAAGTTACAAATTAGAATCCCCACATGCCAAGGTGCCTGTACATAAAATTTCAGCTCTCTTGGGCTTCTGCTTCTGGAGAAGAAGATGAAAATAAGTTTTAAGGGCGTGGCCCTAAATTGGGGTCACAGGGTCACCAAAGTTACAAATCAGAATCCCCACATGCCAAGGTACCTGTACACACAATTTCAGCTCTCTAGTGTATATGGTTTATGAGGAGAAGTCGAAAGTGTCAAAAATTTACGGACGACGGGCCATGCCATAAGCCCATCTGGCCTTTCAGGCCTGATGAGCTAAAAAGTCACCAGTTGGCGCTCGATCAGTTTCAGTCACTTCAGCTGAATTCGACGAGCATATCAACGGGCAAGGTGTCATTTATTTATTTCGTAGAGAGGTATCAAATTATCAATTGTAATTAATAACTGTACATGAATACATTGTTGTGCTTATCTATAATCATTAAATTATATTTTGTTTAAAGGGGCAGTAGCACGTTTTTTGATAATTTTATATTTTAAAAATTGCACTTATAATGGTAAGTAAATGCCTAATGTATTATATTGACAGTGTCAACAATCACATTACACAAGCCAATCAACCATAATCAGAGGACAAAGTATGAGGATTTACATAAAATACATTGGCGGCCATTTTTGTGTGAACACCTTTAATTCATTTTTGTAAGAAAAAGGAATCGCATGGCAGAACCTTACGTTATATATTTGAATTATTACTGCTCCATTTAGTGTAAATACATTGTCTTTCATTTGGAACCATTTATTTTCATTTTCCTGACATCACCTTATATTCCCCCTAAAAACGTGCTACTGCCCCTTTAAATCATACTTTCCTACAACTCCTGATATCTTTCGCTAGACTTAACTTGTATTGTCCCTGCATAGTGAGCCAATGAAAGACTTGGGTGAGACAACAAATGAGCTACAATAAGATATAAATAGCTGCCATTGTGGACATGAGGGCTGAGTATTGCATCCAATTTCAAATTGCAATATATATACAGAACGTCATACGTGTGCATTTGGGTCGTTTGTATTGAACGAGTAGATGTCATGGACGCGGAGGAACAACGAGTTCGAAGAACGAGTTGTTTCTCCGCGTCCATGACATCTTCGAGTTCAATACAAACGACCCAAATGCACACGTATGACGTTCTGTATTTATTATATACTCTCTTTTTAACCTTTCTTGAAGTAATTTTGAATTGCTTAAATAATCCGAGACGTCGCACTGCGCATTGATACATAATGCAAAGAAGGCGATTACCTATGACACGCTCGACTGATGATTTGATACCTCACTATCTGTTTATTTTCTCATGTGTGAAAACTAAATACAGTGATAAAAGTTTATCCTTGGTAATTATTTATAAAGTTCTGAATATAATAAAAGTAAGTTCAGGATTCCGAGCGACGGGATCATTTCAAATGACGTCACCATGGAAATGACGTCATAATCGTTGTAGGCTATGACGTCATAAGGGCCAAGTGTCAATGGCGATGTTCTCGGAATTTTGTTTAGGATTCCTTTTTTATAGTGTTTTGCAGTTTCTTAACTAACGACAACACTAGTTTCTCACTATATTATTCTTCAATATCATATTAAGAAGTAGGTTTGCTACCAATGCATTGAGATACGTCAAATTCGGTGTTCTAATTAGGAAAATGATTGTTACGTACAGAAAGTTGCCAGAATTGCCGAAGCTTGAAAAAAGTAAAACCGGCAATCGTGCAATACGGAATTTGCCGTGCAATACGGAATTTGAAGACGTATTCCGTATTGCACCCTTGTATTACTATCATAAGATTACATGAGTATATAATAAATCGTGATATTCAGCTCATGTCTTGCAACTATATTGCAATAATCGATTGCACAATCTGTATTGCTGTATATTGGTATTGAGATAATATTGCACAACCCAAGTGGAGATTTACAAGTAAATCATGTATCTTTTATCTTTGAATAATAACAAATAAACAAAACAAAATCTGAAAAATATTAAACATTTTATTCATTTTTCTGCTAGAAAATAATACAACAGATGCACCATCTGCCCTCTGTTTATACACTGTGTGCAGATTAGGACAAGGAAGACAGACAGACAAAACATGCACAAAACCTGCTTAGTTTAAGATACTCTTCACTCAACATTGTCAACATCATGCCAGTGGACTCCAATAATCAAGTCTTATAATAACTATGATCTGGTATTTTGGCTTTTTTAAAACAGTATCTTGGCTTTATTACGACATGTAAATTGGCATATTACTCAGATCACCTCATTTATCAATATCTTAGTAAAAGGTTCTATGATAGAGCTATTGAATACTTTGATATTACAAAATGGGATAATTCTTTAAAATGTGTTAAGGAGTTGTACCATCAAGCTGTATTCATGCACTGTTGTGGGTAATCTTTGGCTAAGAGGCGTTGTTCAAATGGGTACTTTACATATCTAGATGTAATTGTAAAGCTGGAAGCAGCAGTTATCTCCATTATCGATAATTCGGGGACAGCAATGAACAATCAGCCAAAAAAGCTAAATTTTAGCCCTAGGCATGAAGGTCCTATGGTCATAAATGACACAAATTAACTATAGGTTAAAATCTCCACATCCAAAGAAGATTCTCATCCCTGCAAATGTTCACACATAGATACTGTTATTCTTTGATACTTTGAAACAAATTGTGCTTGTGTTCATTAACAAAACCAGGAACATAATCATATCATGTTCATTGTTTTTTGTTTCATTCTGACATTTACATAATCATGATGAAAATCTAGTTCATAACTAACACCTAAAACTAGGAATTCTCCTTCAAATAAGGCATAAAAAGCTGAAATTTGCAGAAAACCTAAGTAACTTTGATACTGCACATTTGTTTTACAATATCAGTTTTCATGGAAAATATCAGCAGTAGAATTAAAGAATAATTTGTTTCCAATAATTTGAACTTCGCACCATATTACCAATTTCCAGAGAGGAACCCTAAAATAATAGCACACAAGATATTCAAGGGAATGTGAGACTGTTAGTAATAATAATAAGGTATATATCTCAGTATATATTAAGATTGTTAACCATGATTACACAAGTAACATAAACAATAATAATAAATCAGGCATACTTGGCAATGACATTTGTTAGAGACCTGATATCAAGATAAAAAGAGTATCAACTTTGCTAAATGCCAGTTGTCTTTTGGTAGGTCAACACTACTTAAATGCAGGAACAAAATGCTCCTAAGTTACATACCACATTTCCTTGAAAAGAATAGAATCTGCTTTCTACACTAATTTTTAAAGCTTCTGTTCTTTTAAGAAATTGATGCTAGTAGTAACAAGGGTTTTGCAAGGACTTCATCTAAACATCTTTCCAAATCCAAGTGTTGTGTTCAAATATTTCAGGATAACAAGAAAAGGTTGTATGTGAGCTCTACTAGAATTCAATCTGAGTTTGTACAAAGGATCGGTAAGAGGATCGCCTCCTGTATAAACTAGATATCACTAATCAAATGTCCTTTTTCTTGATGCATAGGAATGATTAAATCTTATAGCACTCAACAGCATGAGAGACAACTGGAACATAAAATATCAGCAGGAGATATGTAACAGGGACCTTTTATCTGTATTTGACTGAGATATCTTATCATGTACGAGACACCTTGTACATCTTAAAGGCAAGTTTTAGATCCAGTAACAGTTGAGCACATCAGTAAGAACAAGAGTTCACAGACCAAGATCATCAGACTGAACTGAAGACCTGAGTCTACCACCACTAAGTTAGCACTATGAGTCCTGCAGACAGACGGACAGACAGACAGACACTGAAATGTTCACTCTTCCCTCTCAGGCCCTCAGCATGTGACGTTATTTAGAGGTGTCCTTCCTCTTCAGTACAAGCGGTCCTACGTTGTCCCCGACATCCTCGTTGTGTTTGTTATGGCTCCCGTCACATAGAGGGAACTGAAAGTTGGAAAATGATAAAATATCTGTTAACAGTATCTTAACATAATATGCTGGCAGTGTTGTTTCTAGATAGGGTCCTGAGAATATTAGCTTGGTGTCCCTTAGAAATGAAAGAAGTACCCTGGTAGGATACTTTTACTATTGCAAAGGGTTCCAATAGCTCAGATAAGGTCAAAATGACCTCAAGTGACCACTTAGGAACAGCACTGGCTGTTTATAACTGCATTGTTGACAGAGTACTGCCCTCTCATTATCGGCATAGTGCGTAAATATATAAACAACTGGAGCTGTGACAATATATAGATACAGTATACAATCTATGTATCGTGATACATTGTCTGTCATGATCCGTATTCTTTAGTTTAAAATTGCACACTTAACCTAAAAATCAAGACATTTGTCAAACTTAGTGCAACTTTATCTATCAAAAACCCTGAATACAGGGCATCATGACATGTAACAAATCGAATCATATCATTCTTTATAAACCTATGATATCAGGACATGTCTGTATCGTGACAACTTTATAAACAACTGAGCTAGTTCACCTTCTTTGAGCGCCAGCACCGACAGTAGCTGATCTTGTCGCCAAGGTCCTCAATGTCCACCATGTTGACCACTTTAGGATTCTCCTTCTGTATCTTCATGTTCACACACCAGTCTTTCTTCACTGGCTTTGGTTTGAAGGCTTGGATAGTCACATACACAATCAGGGATACTGTGCCCACAAATGGCACAAGAGATAGCCAGTCCTGCCCTGAAATCATATATATTTATGAACCTGAAAAGTGGTGCTAACAAGTCAGTATAGTACTACAGTTCTACTTACGTAACAATAACAATCTCTTATGAAAATCACATATTAGCAAATACTTATGCCCGGTAGAGTAAACCCCCCAATTACAGACTTGACTAGAAGGTTACTTTTGATGATGAAAACAAGCTGTGTTTGTGAAAGTCTGAAATACTGATGCCCCAATGCCATGGTCAAGGTCATGAGATAAAAAATTATGACCTTCATCCGAAAGGTTTTATTATGTTAGATGCACGTGTGAAATATAAATAGAAATATTGGCCTTAGACTAACTGAAGGGTCCGAATGACAGGGTATCTAAAACATCAATTAATGCCACCTATTCCTGGAAAAGGATTGAAACATAGATATTCTTACAGCTAAAATAATTTACCATAAATCATCTATTTGCCTTGAAACCTTGAGTTTGGTTGCAGAACGTTTAATCACAATGAAATAGAGTTATTTTCGAGCTTGGTTGCCGTCCAGTGGAAATTATGCATTGTGCAAGTATGTCATAACATGTCTACATATGCCCCTGTAATCATAACTTTGCAGCGCAACTGGAGTTTGATTGAGGCCACTCCATTATAGGAAGAAGAAGAAGAAGTTTTGAAAGACCAATCACATCCAATTAATGATGTTACAGTAAAGTGGGTAAACTAATGGGTTAAAGGCACCACTCGAGGGGCTTTCATCAGCCATTTTGAAAGGGTTAGCATTGCGAGAAAACAAATGTGCTGTAATATGCTTATTCATTAACAAAATTAAGTAATAACTACTTGATTGGTAGAAGACGAGCATATATACAAGTAATTCATAATAAAAGTTATCAGTTGCAACAGCATTTTGTCGTAGTTATTCATTCCCCGATCGTATCTGCGATGATTGGCTTCATTTCACGATGTTTTTATTTTTTGAGCGATACGCTTTATTTTGTGTCAAATTGTCAAATCTTTAACAACTAAAATGCTTATCTCACAAACATAAATGAAATTAAGTGTGAAATTATCATGTATAAATCATATATAATTGTAAACAGGAAAGTCCCCCTGAATTTCGTTTCCACAAAAAATACCCCGCTCGAATGGTCCCTTTAACTCAAGTGCTGACAATGTTTATTCAGTAAAAAGGATGAATTCAAATCACTTAATCGGGAGGTTATTCGTTAAAGTTAGGATTATTGTTAATGTAAACTATCAAAAATAATAGTGGGGACGAATCCACTGCAATATTTGGCTACGAGTTCATTTTGGGTACGAATTCACAGCATTCTCTTTCGGAACCAGGTGATTATCACTAGTGTCCGATAAAGCGCAATAGTCCCCCGATTATCAACACTTGCATAATCGTAGACCTAGACGACAAACCAAACATGACCGACTGATGCCATGGGAATCTGACGATAAATATGTCCAGAAGCTTGAGAAGGGCAGTAAGGAAGAGAATTTCAATATTTTATAACATTTCATTCCGACTCGCATGACTTCACACAGTAGGGCCTATCTCGTTTCGAGTGACAACGCGTATCGCAAACTTGTTTGCATTTAATGAAGACTTATATACCTGAGAGGCTTGCTATTCCACCAATTGAGCTCGGAATAGGGAGGTTTTTCAAATAGTTAGGCAAGGAGACACGAACTAAAGTCGCCAACGACTCCATTTTGACACTGATTGGAAACGAGGCTTGATGCAAGTGGAAGTGGGCTGGACAGGTTTCACGGCTTCACTGCGCAACGCATTCTTTGTGGGAGTGATATCATATTTTGACCCTTACTGGTTCGAATCTCACATTTGAGAGTAAATTATCAATGAAAAATATATGTCTGGAATTTAACAATCATGTATGATTTTTTCGCTCATAGATTAAATTTCCATCTGAATTTAAGGAAATCAGTTTATAAATACGGATTTCAGAACAATCCTCAATGGGAGTTGGCTCTATAAGAAAATAATTTAAAAAAAAAGAAAAAAAAAGAAGAAAACTGATAGAATTGATTTCATTACAAAATTCAAGAAGAGGGTATTAGTTATATGATTCAGGAGAGGAACAATTTCCTATTCACCATTATTGTTGTAATGATCGTTGTTGTATGTAAATACTTAACTTTCTGTCTAGTCTGTTATCCAGCATTCTCTCCCAACAGAGGCAGATCAAGTCAAGAAATGTTGATACAGCCTCTGTTCTATTACGCCGACTTTGTGGGATATAGAATGGGGGATGCCTGATTGGAGGCAATCAAAGCTAGTTGTGCAATCAGCAACGTTGTTCTAAAATCATCATTTTGGCAACTTTATCATGGCAAATTTAAGGCATTGTGATATGAACCACCCTTTCCATGCGAGAAGCGTTGTCATTTGAGAAAGAAATTCAAATTGATTGTGGCGCAAATTTTGTCCGCCAGGAGAAACTGCCGGAAACCACGAATTTTGGCTTAATAGAACAGAGGCTGTATCAACATTTCATGGCTTGATCTGCCTCTGTGAGTAGAGAATGGTTATCCAGACCCTAAAGCAAATAATAATGATAATAATAATAACAAAATAAAATAAAGTAGCCTTCTTAAGTCTATATAATATTGGCAAGTCCAGATGTCCCAGCTTTAAATTTAAAAAAAAAATCAAAATAATAAAATTAGTACTTTTTTTCAGGGACTATATGTTAGTCTACTTTCTGTCATAATTTGCATTGCACTCTCCCACACTGGAGGACCAGTAAACTATATATATATAACAGCTGAGCCAGAGACCCTCTTGAATTTCAGTTCTTCAGTTGCGACACCATGTCATGTAACGGAAAGCCTGCAATCAAAGTTATTAGAAACTGATATGTAAACTAACTAGTTCATTAATGTGACACAGAGTATCTTTCTTAAAAATTCATTTGGTTTTGATAAGCTACAAAATGTCTTATATGCTGATTGAAGTTCATATCTCATGACTGGACTTGCAAATATATCCATTTATGCATAATATCTCTAAAATGCTTGACTTTATGGAACAATCAAGAAAACATCTCAAATACGTTTAATATTCGAAATTATGCATCCAATTAATCTACCTATTAGTTACAATACCTAATAAACACTATCGAATCGAATATATCTTCCTGTCAGCTTATGACAAGGTTTCAAAATTACGTTTGGCGAATTTGCGCGCGCCACTCGAGCGACATTGTCCGGTTTTCGATCAAAATCCCAACTTTGAATGGCCGTATTTTCGCTCTAATGTACTGATTGACCTTTAACCTGTTATTTTCAGTAACAGTTAGTGGTTCCCGATGTAATAACATCGATTTCAAAATTTGACATATGTGATCCAATCAACATACTCTGTGTCTCTTCCTTGCTTTAACATAAAAAAAATACAATAAAAATATCTACATTAAAACATGACAGACACACATTCAGGAAGCGATGAATTATACTTTTTTAGAATTAATCATAATTCATAAATGAAGTGATATATGATATGTCACTAACACTAAAACAAAGAAATTTGAGAAAAGAAATATATTTTATATGAATTTATAAAATATTGCTATAATATTAAAAAACTGTAAAATGTTGTATACAATTAATTTCATTCACGTAAATCTGAAAGTATTTTATTATGTTAGGGTTTGCCTATCCTAGTTCAGAAGGCAGACCTTAGTTCAGATCCATAAACTTGCAGTGTTGTAATAGGTACTATATTCCATACGACATAATTCAACTCGACACACGTTCTTACATGAAAAGAGATCTAGAGGTCTTTTCGTAGTATGATCCCGTTCGTAGAAGTGAATTTCAGTCTTTTCGTAGGAGGAATTTTAGGTCTTTTCGTAGAAGTAGAAATTTTCAATGAAATATTTGGTTGCAATGCTGAGTGTTGTTTTTGCTAACTCGGGTATGACTGAGCTGCCTCTGTGGGGAGAGAATAAACAAACAAGGTATTGTAGTCGACGATTGATTAACTAATTTCGCTATAATTGACCAGACGTCGGCGACATCATCTAGAGGTTTATAACGGCAATTACATCTGTATTTTATGTTCTTTATACTCAAACTTCTAAAATGCCTCTCAAACAAATTATGTATATATGTTTAAGGATAATTTACTAAATGAACCTAAGATATCCTTTGGCCTTACGTATTACAAAAAATAAAACATGTAATCTTAGACTCCCAAATGAAACTGATAAATGGTATAAATAAAATACGAATCGAATATTTTTTTTCACACCTACGAAAAGACCTCTACGAACGAGATCCTCCTACGAAAAAAACTTTGCTACGAACGGGATCCTCCTACGAAAAGACCGTTTCCCATCTAGAAAATGTATGGTTATCATTTATCGTGTTAACTCTAGTTCTGTGATAAAAACCTATTTATATGAGCAATAATTATGTCGAATTTCTTTAGATTGACTCTTTGCCTCACCGATTGCATGCAGTATAAAGTAAACTGTAGTTTTTGAAACCATAGAAGCCAAACCTTTTTTGGATCAACAATTTATGAACGTTACGTACCCCATATGGCTCACATTGGCGATATCAAAAAGGCGTCTATTTTTCAAAAGTAAGATTGTATAGAGATCCCAAAGATGCCCTTTGACACCTGAGAAGCAATCCTCAAATGATTCACACCATTATTTCAAAGGAATAATGATAAACAATATTTTTACGATACATTTCTGAGGACCTCATACTTAAAATAGCTCTTACTTGTTTTCACTCAATCAGGATTGAACGAAGCATAAGCGACTTTTAAGCTCAAACAAACCAGTCTAAATAAACCTAGCCTCAATAACACTCGCTGTACTCCAATATTGAGTCTAGATAGGTGTAGTATAGGCTCGCGTTAGCCGACTTATCGATTTGACCAGTCAGGGCTCGGCTCAAATGCCGCAATAGCCTGCTTTCGCACATGCTGACGCGACCTCTTACAGTGTATTTCGCTAGACTCGGTATGTAATTGTTGCCCATATGTACTTTGCATTCAGTCTGATTTGATACAATAAAATACGCTTGATATTATTTCATATTAATTGAAGGGTGGATTAGAAAAATTAATTTGTATAATTGATAAAATAACATGATGTAAACGTTCCAATAACTTAAATGTAGCTTGCAACAAACGGCATCGGCTGAGTCCTGTGGAAGCATATATATATAGTCAGTTGGAGGAAAGTAGTACAGTCACTGATATTCCTACGCCCTGTGTTAGAGAGCTGACGAACAAAACAGAAAATAACATGGCATTGAGGCGAATTAAAAAGGTACAATTTCCATAAAGATATACATTCTAGTAAGAGATATGAATGTGTAAATGTGGTAACAGTATGTACTGTAAAATATGATCATTTTTGTAGAGAAGAAGGTAACCTCTTTTGTTGATTGGTTATGGACTGGACGGACAGCTGAGATGGTCTTTACTGTAGTCAGGTTATTGTGACTGACTCAGGCTTTCAGAAAAATATCTTACATGGAAATGATAACCATTGCTTTTGATTACTTATGTTGTATTAATATTTTAGGTATGACAAAAGAAAAGAAATTTAGGGATTTTTACGGTTATGATTTTTTTATAGTCTTGATGACTTTGAATAAATAAAACCCTAACAAAGTGAACAACAATTTATGAACTGGAAAGCATTGAATTTACTCTAGATTTTGAAAAATCTTAATTGATCTTTCATTGAAATAAACATATACATTCATTTGAAGTCTTTGTTTTTTATTAATTTTTTTTATATCCGAATAGAAATACAAGTTGATTCCAAAGAATAGACAATGAAACGAACATTAGAATAAGTGTAACATTGTTGAAAGATATTTTACTATGTTATTATTTCTGACATGATCAGCTTTCACTAACTGGCATCAAATAGCAACAATGTATTTCAATATATACAATGTTTGGTTAGCTTTGTATGATAATATAATGATAGCAGTACATTATCTGATATGATATCCATCTTTTCCATCTTCGCTTATTCCATTTTTGCAATATGACTAAGTAGCCAACAGCCAATGTATGGCACCAGTTCAAGGGACAGTTCTATGAGGGCTTTTTGTGGAAATAGAATTCAAGAGGAAACAGTGATGCATTGTATTCTTTGTCAAATTGTTTATCTAGAGAAACTAAAATGTTACTCTCACTTTAATACTTTAAAGTATGTGTGAAATAATCATATATGAGTATAAACAGGGGAGTACTCTTGAATTTTGTTTCCACCAAAATACCCTGATAGGATTGTCCCTTTAAAAAACTTTTCAGTCCATACAATCATGATCATGTTGAGCCACATATTGAGGAAAAAACAACCAAAATATGTGGCTGCTTTGCAAACAAGTATTCAAGCCCATGGGTTTGATGTAAAACAAACAAATAGTCAATTTACAACACATTCTAGTACATCTCCCTACGCAAAGCCTAAAACGCCAGTTTCCGAACTGTCAGTTGTATGCCTTACTGCCCACCCTTGAGTTTCTGAGATTGCTCTCTAGCTAACTCTGAGAGAAAGCAATAGTCCAATCAGAAAGAAACTGTAGGTTGCTAACAATCACCTGGATATCAGCACAGGAAACTCAAAGGTCGGCAGCAAGGCATAAAACCATAAAACAGTTGGGAACTAGCGTTTTAGGCTTTGTGTAGAAAGATTACTCATGTACTCATTACCAACTAACAAGCCTGATGGTCACTGTATGATGTTGCAGGAACTGATTGACTTCGAGAGAGACCCGCCTGCAGGATGTTCTGCTGGCTTGGAGGAGAAGGACAGTACGTATAATATAAGTTCAGTAAGAATAGAAGAGCCTGGGTAATTCTCAACAAATTTAGAATGCAGGTGGGGGTGGCGTTTTCCACGGACTGGTTGCAGCAAGGCAGGTGTAGAGTCCCTCTCTTCGGATCCACTATAGGATGCGGGATGGTTGACTAATGTATTACCCGGTAACATCAGAAATATGTTAGAGCAGGGGGGTAACCATCCAATGAATCAAGAGATTCGGTAATGGTATCATTATTAGTTATCCCCTGCCATGCGTTGAGCTTGAAGCGGAGGATGTAGTATTGCGTCCGTATATGCGTCTGACCTTCACATTATTTTCAAGATCACAGCGGACTTAGAAAATTTCAGCATTACAACCTGCATTTAAGGCTTGTCAGTCGGATTTCTCGAGAACAATTCACTGGATTCTCTTCATAACTTAATCATTTTCTATACATTGTTCTTGTTGTTAACATCAATTTGTGGCTGAGGATCTTGTTACCTTTGTGACAATTACTTTTTTTTTACGATTCGGGAGGCTTGTGCTTTCCTTCATCAGACCAGGTCTGAAACCTAACGAATAAATGATGATACCTTAACCAAAGTCTCTTGATGCGTTGGATTGTTTACAGCCGTGGAAAACTTAACCTGAGTTTACCTCAAACCCAATTACTTCCCTTTGCGCCCATGTTATCCAATCAGAAACGAAATGCAGACACCAAGTGCATCAACAACTTGAGTTTCGAGGTAAAACCC
The DNA here is from genome assembly GCA_916613615.1 of Steromphala cineraria. Classification (NCBI taxonomy): domain Eukaryota; kingdom Metazoa; phylum Mollusca; class Gastropoda; order Trochida; family Trochidae; genus Steromphala; species Steromphala cineraria. The sequence goes on from OU744721.1 coordinate 80,091,149, forward strand.
CGCTAAGTTTTCGGGGGCTGTAGTGTTTTAATTGAATAATAGTTAGTATATTGGACTGAGTGTGTAAATCAAATCTGTGGTAAACATTTGTTCTAACTTCTAAGGAAGAAGGTAGCTGTCAAGTACCACTCACTTAGGATGCTGTTATGCTTAAAGGTTCAATAACTCGCACTTGAATAAACTAACATAAGATATCTGCTATACAGCTAATAGACAACTTGAAACATAAGGGTATATACAGCATAAACAGTTACTCTGACCATATGGTACCTATTTTGTGCCTTTATATATCAATTTTTTTTAGGAATTTATAGAAGAAAATATTGCAATCAGAGACTTTGCATGCAAAGAAGAGGTGTCTATCAAGTGTTATGACACAAAAAGGGCATAACAAAACTTTGAGATTATCTGCACTAAAATTCTTTAAGAGCCCATATCTTTTAAATGGGGATGGACCTAGTGGTCCCTTTGCCGGTAGCCTTCCCCATCTGATCCACTAGAGAATATAAGAGGAGTTATGTCTTAAGTAGTCTGGCTTTGCAAATTTGATCACATGACATGTCTATATGGTCACATTCCATTGTTGTCTGGCTGCATGCATGGCCGAAATATTGAATAAACTAATTTGGTTTGTTTTGATTTTGATTGCTGTGCAGTCAGTTTATTATCACCCACTAACTGCTCTGATTTAGTCAAGAACTCTTGAAAATGATGGAATCATCTCACCTGAAAATTGTTGCATAATGCATGTAAAAGGACTTAACTGTTTATTGAAACAAGTAAAATAAGTTTGTGGTTTCAAGCATAAGCATAAACCCCACAATTTGTAACATTATTACTCAGAATTTTGTTCATTTTGATTGTTTATTTCAGTGTACCGATGGCAAGCTGTTATTCAAGGTCCAGTAAGTAGATATTATCAATATTTTCTCTGTTTGTTTGAAACACAGGTAGTGTTTAGCTGATTTATGACGCTTGATTTGAAGTCAAGGCTATAAATATATGGATGAAAACATAAATGTTTGTGAAATTGAAAATGTTTTTGTCTCTGTAATGGTAATTGAAATGGTAAATTTGTTTCTAATACTGCGATTTCTTATTTATTGTGTTATTGTGACATCCATTATTTGATAATCAGCAAGATTGAACAATTAGGAGATAAACCTACTGTGTTTTTTAATTTTCGTGGTCTAACGTAGATTCGATACCTGTTGATGTCATTCGGAGCCGAACGCGTAAGCGTGAGGCTTCGAATGTAACATCAATGGTATTGAATCTACGTTAAACCACAAAAATTATAAAACACAGTAGGTTTATCTCCATTCTACCATGACGAGGTTTTTAGCGTTTCAAATGTACTTTCTTTTCTACCGCGTAACGTCAGTTGTGCTTCGGTCAACACTGTGACGTCATAATGTCTTGTGCTTATGATGTCAAAGGTTGACGTCACTGTTGACACTGCTCAAACCAAAACCGGCTGCGGTAGCTTATTGATCTAAATTCAGCCTTTCGCTTACAGTTACACTATTTCCTGGATATAAACATGCACGATATTGATGCGAACCAAACTCTCATTATATAAAAGTTCGGGTAGTACAATGATAAAAGACTTTTAGTTGGTATTCAGACAAACTGCCAAAACGTACGGTGACTGTATGCATGTCGACTCGTTCGTTTCTATGGCAGTGTGTATCAAACCGCGGTGAATCGCCCGTCATAAAAATCGTGTTCGAACGTAGGTTCGACCATAGAAATAAACCAATGAAATTCGAGGATTTTGAAATGTCATGGTAGAATGCATCTTTTTTCAATACTTTACATCTTGATACTTATATTACAGTGTTTCAATAGTTATTTATATCCATGTGAAAGTAAGAACATTTTACAGAGGATATTTGATCAATTTTGTTGACCAAATCTTTAAGCTTTAAAATTGACAATTTACAAACGATGGATTAACATATGATTTTTACGGAGTTTATATATAACCCATGCCATGTCTGGTTGTAGGAGGACAGTCCATATGATGGAGGTGTATTCAACCTCTCAATCCAGTTCCCTACAGACTACCCCTTCAAACCACCAAAGGTAGTCATCTTCACTTAACTTGCACCAGCATTTTAGTATAAGAAAGAATGAGTTATACTGTTAGTGTAGTAAAGGCACTAGTCTGCTTGTGTCCAAGTCTAATGGGATACTTTTTGCCATGTTTTATGAAATAGGACACCTGTATAAGAAACATAATTCTCAAACTGAACAGAACACCTAATCACAATGTTTGACAAATGCGCTTTGGCCCCAAAAGGATTCTAATAGCACTAGTTGTCATCCATGTTGTCATTAAAACTCTCTTACATATTTAATATTCTACAAGTCAGATTTGTTGTCTGGGGCAGTCAATTTTACTCAAATTCGACTCAGATGAGACTTAGATGATGAATGGGGTTGGTTTTACATCCGCATAACTTGAGAGATGTTTCAAGGTCATTGCAGAGCTTATTTGATATGTTGAAGCAAAGTCCTCAATATCAGGTACATGCAATATTGTTCTAATATAGATTTGAGATCTGATAAGTCTTGTATCCTCAAGGTGATGTTGAGGTCATGGTAAGCATTTACACATCTGTAGAAAACATTGGTTTGATCTCCTTTGCTGTATCTTGATTTCTAAATCCTATTATTTTCACACAAATTCTAACCTATTGTGCATTGTTTTGCAGCTTGCATTCATCACGAAGATCTACCACCCGAACATCAACACGAACGGGAGTATATGCCTCGACATCCTGCGCTCTCAGTGGTCCCCCGCTCTTACAGTCTCAAAAGGTATTACCTCCTTCTCTGCAGAGCTACGATTATGATATTACCAGATGCTAGACAACATTATTATTTGCCCGTGTAAATACGTCTTCTCCTGGCTGGATCTCGATCTTTTTATTCGGCTAAAGTACGCTGCCTTCACCTACAACATATAAGCAAAACGTCTATACATAGACAAAATATAGAAAATGGTCACAAAAAGTGTTCAAGACAATTAGACACACCATCTCATACCAGCAGTAGACCCCCACATAGGGTATTACACAAACCGGAAACGAATCCCGCCGCTTCCGGCTGCGGAACCAATATAGTCACTTGACCTACCCAAAGAGTTTATAAGGAGAGATATTTCCATTGCTACTTCAATCTGATGAGTCCCAACACAGCGGACAAAACTAGTAACTATAGCAAAATATTACCCATACGGGCGAGGATACACGAGTGGATATTTTTTTGATATCCGCACATGTGCTTTTTAGTGATTCTCAACGTTGATTGGTTGGTTCCTAAGAGAATGAGAGACGATTGGTCGACCGAACTATTTTCACGTTTCATTGATAAATTGAACGTGTCGAACGTATGTCGATTAGGTTTTAAAAAATCTTAGATAAATATGTATTACTGTACATCATATTTCTTCCAGTTTGATATTTAAACGCAGGATTATTTGACACTATTCACCTACGTGTTTAATTTCATTGTGACCTCAAGACTGCGCTTTTTTCCCAAGGTACAATCGGCGCTGTCTGTTTGTAAACAAACATGGCTGCCATTGAAAATTCATGAAATCTACCCATGCACAAGTATTTCACTGATCCATTTATAATTATTTCACCTAAAACCGTAGGAAATCAAATTCAACAGATACATTCAAACCAACATACTTGAACATACTCATAGTCGATCAGCCCTGGGAACAAGCCTCCGTGATCAATTTCACAGGCCGATTAGAGTTATCGTTCTTGATACTGGCGACGTGAATGAAAGTAACGTCGAAAGAAACAAATGTTATTCAAACTACAGATTACTTGGCTATCATGACAAGCAAATTTTAGTTTGGCGCATTCTTTTTAAGTTTCTTTTTAAGATATTGCCACTTTTATCAGTTATAGTTTTAAAAAATTGACAGGTTTTTTAGATTTTCGTTACAACCTTGTGCCGTCAACAAAATATCGCCGCGATAGTACGGTGTGGCGACCGGCTGATTCAATTACTTATTATATCTGTCAAAGAATCCTGTTTGTTAAGAGTTTTAAGTGTGTTAATTTGTTCAATGTTGAAAGGTGTACACTTTTATTCAGGGTCAATATTTTCGTCAGTTTCGTATCGTTTTGTAACTGAACTAGATTCTTAAGCGTTGTTGAGTAATTCACTCTGGAGATGTTCGGTTGGACACGCGTATGAATACTGATCAGCTGTTTGGTGTCACTTACTACAGCATTACTATGATTTCTCAATCGCATGTTTTCTGTCGTTTTGTAATTATCTTTCATTACAAATGGGTAATATATAGAATAACCAACTCGGTACGAGTGATTACGGGATATCTGCATGCCCTCGTCAAAATAATGTTCAGTCGCTCGCCAAGGCTCGCGACTGTGAACATTATTTCGACTCGGGCAGATATCCCGTAATCCCTCGTACCTCGTTGGTTATTCTCTAATTCTTGCCCCTTAGGCGTTTGTAAGGCCAACCCCTTGTCTTACTATATGCCCGTGTAAGATATCGCAGTGTGATATTTATGTTGTATTTATTTGGCCATGTAAGATTTCACAGTGTGATATTTATACTGTATTTATTTGCCCGTGTCAGATATCGCAGTGTGATATATATATTTTATTTATTTGCCCGTGTAAGATATCGCAGTGTGATATTTATACTGTATTTATTTGCCGGTGTAAGATATCGCAGTGTGATATTTATATTGTATTCATTTGGCCGTGTAAGATATCACAGTGTGATATTTATATTGTATTTATTTGCCCGTGTAAGATATCGCAGTGGCCGTGTAAGATAACGCAGTGGCCGTGTAAGATATCGCAGTGGCCGTGTAAGATATCGCAGTGTGATATTTATACTGTATTTATTTGGCCGTGTAAGATATAGCAGTGTGATATTTATGTTGTATTTATTTGCCCGTGTAAGATATCACAGTGTGATATTTATACTGTATTTATTTGCCCGTGTAAGATATCGCAGTGGCCGTGTAAGATAACGCAGTGGCCGTGTAAGATATCGCAGTGGCCGTGTAAGATATCGCAGTGTGATATTTATACTGTATTTATTTGGCCGTGTAAGATATAGCAGTGTGATATTTATTTGCCTGTGTAAGATATCACAGTGGGATATTTATACTGTATTTATTTGCCCGTGTAAGATATCGCAGTGGCCGTGTAAGATATCGCAGTGTGATATTTATACTGTATTTATTTGGCCGTGTAAGATATAGCAGTGTGATATTTATGTTGTATTTATTTGCCCGTGTAAGATATCACAGTGTGATATTTATACTGTATTTATTTGCCCGTGTAAGATATCGCAGTGTGATATAAATATTGTATTTATTTGCCCGTGTAAGATATCGCAGTGTGATATTTATACTGTATTTATTTGCCCGTGTAAGATATCGCAGTGGCCGTGTAAGATATCGCAGTGGCCGTGTAAGATATCGCAGTGACCGTGTAAGATATCGCAGTGTGATATTTATACTGTATTTATTTGCCTGTGTAAGATATCACAATGTGATATTTATATTGTATTCATTTGGCCGTGTAAGATATCGCAGTGTGATATTTATACTGTATTTATTTGCCCGTGTAAGATATCGCAGTGTGATATTTATACTGTATTTATTTGCCCGTGTAAGATATCGCAGTGGCCGTGTAAGATATCGCAGTGGCCGTGTAAGATATCGCAGTGGCTGTGTAAGATATCGCAGTGTGATATTGATACTGTATTTATTTGGCCGTGTAAGATATAGCAGTGTGATATTTATGTTGTATTTATTTGCCCTTGTAAGATATCACAATGTGATATTTATTCTGTATAATACCACAATGCAAGTTTCATTTCATAGTAGTGTATTGTTGTGACATCAGTTGTATCGAGGAAATGTTTGTTTCAGCAAATTGTTGGCAATTTTGCTTTATTTTTAAAGTTGGTAATAACCAGAATATCAAACTTCCTTCCATTGAATACTATTTCTTATGGGGTTAGATGGCAATGATTGTTACACTAGTATACACAAATTGCTTAATAATCTTCCTTTTTTTTCTTTCAGTTTTGTTATCCATCATATCGCTGCTGACTGATCCAAATCCAGACGACCCATTAGTTCCTGAAGTGGCACGGCTATACAAAACTGACAGGAAAAAGTACAATAAAACAGCAAAAGAATGGACAATAAAATATGCACGGCCGGTATGAGGATAGCTACGAATGAACTTGTACGTACCACAAGTTTGACAGAAAGATTAGCACTGCAGGAGAAGGGGAATGGAAGTGTGGTACGCCTTCTGACATCAAACCTTACCAAGTTGTCTCGTCACTTAACATCTTAATATTTCGATCCTATTGTGATTACTAGTTTGCGACAACTGCATCAGTTGAGAGAGATGAGTCACAGCAGGGTGAAGAGGTGTATTCTGGGTACCTTGTGTCTATCTGTGGACTCTGTGTCTTGTGTGATGCCTGATACTCCTGCACTTGTTTGGGTTACTGCCCACCGACCTACCCTCCAGTCGTCCTGGGTAGACATGGTTCACATTCTGCTGTGGTGATCTTACGTGCTGATACAGAGGTACCAGCAGTATCTGTCCTTGTAAGATGTTACTGCCTGCCTGGATGTTACTGTGTTCAATCCTCTCCCTGGGCTGAATTCTTCTTGGTGACCCTTGCTTGTATTTATTTATCAGTAGCTTTTTTCTTGTACAATGCAGTATGAATTTTGATAATCACAATCAGAATATTTGGAGCAAGGTTATGGCAGTTAAGTTATATCATGCCATCTCGTCATGTCAGCAACTGTTGTCATGTAACATGCTAATAAGTGATGCCATGTCATGCCAAGAGGAATGCAGTGTTTTCTCAACATTGTATGACATGTCATGTTGAATGTCATAACAAGACAGTAGGATATACAATCTAGTTATGCAATGTAATGTCATCTTCTTCTGTCATGCCTGGTCAGGATATTTCCAAATCTTGCTTAATCTTTTCTTGTAAATTTTAGTCACGTCTAGAGCTTCTCATTACAACTTGGGTATGAATATATTTATTCTACTATTTCCATTATCTAAAAACAACCTCACCGTTAATCTGTATAGGACATTAACTTGATATGTAATGGGAAATGTTTCAAGGATTAAACTTACACAGTGAGATCTGCATGCTTAATCAATAAGTCCCTCAGTATATTACAATTTACAACTTGCTCGCATTTAATATGAAATGTCCCACACACCAATTATGAATAATGTCATTTTTGTTTCATTCACAAATCGGTGAACATTCATTTAATTCCCTTAACGATTTATATTCACACTCCAAAGTTCTGTCTTTTAAGTCCAAACAAAGTTCTCATATTTCCCCTTACCAAAGTTGACATGCTCACTGATACCAAATCAACACTCAGGTTGCCCTTTCAGTTGATTCCAGTTATTCTGTGCAGTGCATCAAGTATACAGAGGCAAATGCACATCTTACTTTTAAGATTTGTACAATTTAAGCAATCAAATTTCAAGTAAGGAATTCTAGTTGCTGTGATCCTACTTTTATGAAAAGGTAACAATGTTGACTCAATTTATAGCCAAACTGTGACACAATGTAGTAACAAACTGTAAGAATATTACCTTGTTGTCATGAAAGTAACACAATGTAGTGAGTAACTATAACAAAACTACAATACTTTTCAAAGCTGTTACAAAATGTAGTTACAAAAAGTAAGAGTATTACAATGTAGTGAATAACTGAAACAACTTGACAGTATTGTTCATGACAGTTTCACAATGTAATGTTACTGTTTTGATTAACGATACATTCAACATGTAGTTACTCTGCCCCCAGTGGCACAATCATGTGTTTCAGTAGCACAGTGAAACAGCTTACCGGTAGGTCCCATTTGCAAACAGTTTTAGATCTGTATTGACAGTGTACATGTGATGAATGAAGAATAGAGAAGAAAGGTGCTTACGCTATTTATTTATTTTGTTATCCATACAATCAATCAGTGCTGTTAGATATCAGGTATATTTTGCAAATGTTACAAGCCAAGTCCACTTGCAGGACAAAACTGCAAAGGGAGATAACTCTTGATAGTGGTGATGGAAGCATGGTTTAAGCTCTGTTTAACAAGGAAAACTCTTTGTCTCTATTGTAAACTAAATTGTTGAGTCCAATACAATTAAAAAGTCTGACACCTCCCAGACTAATATTTACTCGCCAAACTAGTCTTATATTGCTGTATACTATGTTTACAGTGCCAATATATTTTGATATTTGTACATAGATTTAAAGTATTATCCACTGACTAGCCCATCTGTAGTGTCTTACTTATTTGTGTAGATCGCTAATATTTAACATTTTAGGTACTTATGTCATTATGAAATTTTCAATGCATATTGCATATGAAACATGTGATTTTACTTCAATTGTTTGAGATGAACTTCATGACATTCAGGTTGCAAAGATATTAATTGTAAGAGTTTTTTTTGTTACAGGATATTATGATTGCAGGTTGATTATTTTATTTCACAATTGAATAGTAGGATTCCGCTAGTGATGCTTTATTGATTTGTTTATGTTGATGCTGTGTGAGATAACATACAACTGCTTTCTGATCAAAACTGACTTTTTGAAATCTATGAGTTCTAATTTCCTCTCCTGTCAAAGTTTTGAATCCCTAAACCATTTGTTTGGTCATATTGATCTATGATCAATGCCTTATAAGAAACAGTATATTTGAGCATCTCTCTGATGGCTTTGAAGGTTCTAGAGAAGGAACTTGTGATGGTAACTTGAGACTTTAAAGATCAGGTTAATTTGTCAACGGTCTCATACGAGACAGTGTTCAGAAGGTGTAACAGGCTATTAAAGTAGTAAAACAAAAAAAACCCCTTTTATTTGATATGAAAGAATAGGATGAGTCTAATGCGTCTAAAAGAATCACGTTCTGTTTCTAAACAGTAATGGCGCCATGACGCTGAATGAAATGAGGAGTTTTTCAAAGGCGTCTTGGATTGATAACTGTTATCTTGTTGAAAGCACATGAAACTCAACTTGTCACTCTGAGGAGCAAAAACAAAATTTTGGTTTGGGAGCATCAGAATTCACATTGAAACGTTTTAGGAATTGTGGATGTCCAGAAACAGCTTTTTGCCCATTTGTGAGGCTTTTGTGAATCATAAGTCACTGCCATCAGCCAATCATTGCTGGATCATACACCCATCCCTTCAACAGCTAGCACCTGCATATTTCCTGTAGTCTTTTGAAACCATTTCCATGTAAGTTTTTAAGGAAGCATTGATTTTGTATTGTTTTGTCTTTCTATAGCACTTTTGTCATCTTTGCAACGAAAGTGTCGATTTGTTTATTTTGTCATGAACATGTACTGGAAAAATAAGATCTAATGTTTGGTTGATAATAAAGTATTCTGTGGATTAAGGATATTTTTATGTTGTTTTTTTCCAAGGTTTATCTTGAAGAGAAAAATCCTTCAAAGGCTTAGGTAAACAAATTTGGATATTGCTGTCAAATTATATAAAAATAATAGCTTTCTTCTTATACCTCGCATATATCCATGTCAAAGCATACTCAAATTGCTATGAGTATTATTACTCTGGAGGGATAGTATATTAGGTGCCACCGAATAACAAGCGCTCTGAAAGAACGGCCTAAACGAGGGGTAAGTACGGACATATACGTCATGTATAGGTCCTTACTTACCCCTTGTTCAGGTACCCATTTGTACAGCTGGGTGAACTGAGTGCAATGTGGATGAAGTGTCTTGCCAAGGGATTCAACACAGGATGAGACCCAAGTCCTAAATTATTGGTGTCTCGACCTAGAATCGAGCCCGTGTCTCTTGCGTGAGAGGCAGGCATGCTAACCACTACACCACTGTGTATTGATAAGTTATGTTTGTTCATAATATTATTTTTGATTCATGGAGGTGGAATTTGGTTATGAACTATGGACTTGGCAGGATGTTCATCTCAGTACGTGTTTAACTACTCTTCAGAAACCATCAATTTTGGGAATCTGCTAGGATGATGCTAAAAAGTCGCTTATGACTTTAAATAGTTTGACTACTGCCTTTGTAGTCGGAGATGATAATCACTCCTTGTTACTGTTCTACAGTGTCTAAGTTTAAGCATTAAATAAAATGAAGTAGGAATTTTACAACGTTTTACACCATAAACCAGTGACAAAAGTTCGCATGGACTTGTACTGTTATTTCCCAACACTAGTTCTCGAATGCGAAGCGTACGTAATATATATACTTGTAGGAGGCAGCTAAAGGAAAGTTCCATTGACGTTAAGTCGTCGCTATAACAAGCATTTCACACACTAAATCTTATTTCACAAAACAAAATTCTTAACATTTTTTAAACAAAACTGATCAATCTATGAAAGTGGTACTTATAACTCATCCAAATGATAAAATCTTTGTAAAACAAATATCATTGGGCTTGATAATTCAACAGAAACTACGAAATGAACTCGAAAATCATTTTTGTAGAATTTTCAATAACTAGGTTTCACTTCTATTGCCAAAAAAAACAAAAAAACAAAAAAACTTCTACTGCAAAAACTGGTCTTGTCATACTTTGACATTAATGGAATTCGTAGATAACGAGCGATAGAAATATGTTTATGAATCAATGAATTCAATTAGCATTTACAATACTATCTCCAGTGTTTATCACAGGAACCCGATATCGTAAATAAAATGTAGGTAAAACGTGGGTAAGAAAGATCCGTACCTATATGTATAGAGTATACATATAGGTACGGATCTTTCTTACCCACGTTTTACCTCCATTTTATTTACGATATCGGGTTCCTGTGGTGTTTATGCCACAAAGCATACATATCAAACCGATATCAGTATCGATAATCAAACGGAGTAGGTACCGCATTGTTTGAAGGCACTTTACCGTTTCGCTTACAATTACGTACCGTATTGGTTCGCTTAGACACAGATTTACATGGGACAACTCTGGAAAATTATGTAAATGAAAACACTTTATGATCCACGACATAGTTAAAATCATAGAATAACCCTCAATGACAATGTTATTTCTCCTTGTAGCGATGTTGCATTGTGTTTGAATTTTAAGTTTTAGGTTTCCTTAAGAAACATGCGACTTTACCTTCATATTGGCGTTTAATGAAATTTAAAAAGTCACATATTCTCACTATTGACTCACTATTGAAAACCTTTGCCATATGTACCTCCATCAACCTAGTTTATGTCCCTTTAATGCACACATCACATCGGGGTACCCTCGCATCGTCATTTATAAAAGAAAGAAACCCCTGGTTAACTTAATTATTGGTGTAAGGACAGACTATAATGTATATATGTGTATAATATAACCAATACACCCAGGGAACAGAACCCAGGACGATAATATTCCCCCTATCAATCTACTGACCCCACTCGTCACTCTACACCGTGACAAGTTTATCAAGCTTTCTTTCACTGAAGTCGTTCTGGGTTCAGATAGCAGAGCGAAAACTGATTAACTGCCGCTGTGCGTTTCCTGTTGTTATGTGTGACGCACTACTGTATATGTTCAACAGCATACATTCTTAGAAAAAGAACAGATGATTGCTTTAAGAATAATGTCAGGCCTTTAGGAAACAACTTATTGGGATGGCAAACACGGGTAGGTGATATCAGCAATTTGGTTTGGTAAAAGCATATGGTATAAACAGGAGGATTTGGTACATTTGCTCAAATTCAAAACAACCTCTTTCTTGAATGTAAAAGTAATATCTATACAACATTAAAAAGCAAAGACAACAGGACGAAAACCTTATTTTAGAAACAAAATTTTGTTTTGTTTTGAACAAATCGTTTTGTTTCACAGATAAGTTTGAACTCAAATAAATAAACTTATTCATTGTCAATGCTAAAGCTTAAATGTTAAGCATACCTAACATGGTAAGCACATGTATAATTAGAAATTAGTGTGACGTTTAACTTTGTACAAATCATGCATGCTTTATTAGCATTAAAAAGGAAGATACAAATTGATTTCAGAGGTTCTTACCGAAAAGTCAGATCGTTTTTATTTTATCTTTATCAAGTTCATTCTATATAAATATATTTATTCCAGGAAATCCAATAATGACACAGTGCTCCAGTCATACGACTGATACCGTTTTGGCACTGGGAATGTTGGTTCAAATCCAGCAAAGTTCTCAATGTGAAAACGCATTTAAAGTATCGTAAACTTACTCACTTAGGAATCCCCCATATAGGAAAAAAACGAATAAAACATCGAGTCTTTGTAAAAATATATTGATTGTTTACACAATGAGGCAAATTTAAAAAAGAGCATCACTATGCCTCATTTGCTATATTATCATCAACTCAAACATTAAAGTCCAATTTAGGCAAATGATGTTGCGATTAAAAACATGTCTTTCGAAGTTGAGTGAAGCAATGTAGATGAAGGTTTATCTTTGCACTCCTGATTTTTTGCTAAGCCAGATTCAAGAAAGAAGGTTAGGATTCTAGATCTATCTAAACTCAATAAACTGAAAACACGGACATCAGGGAACATTTCAGTCTGTGCCAGTCGACATGAGTAGAGAGCTTTATGGTAAGGTAGATAACTCTTCATGTCCTATGATTTTTATGACATTTTGTTAGGCTTTGACACAAACCTAAATGCCACATTTGGTGATATGAATTAAAAACAGCTCAATCTTTTATTTACAAATGACACATATGTCAATTACATGTATACGTATTTTCTATGAAAATCGACAAACAGTCCCAGGTCCTAGTTTGAATGTACACAGATACTCGATATAATTCACATAAAAATCTATATACTCAGGACTATCTTTATAAAAAATAACGTTTGACTACTTGGCGCGTGTCATTGTCCACTTTTCCGATTTGCTGTTACATACCTTTCATTAAAGGTCGGTTCTTCTCGATAAAATGTCACTAATGATAACATTAACTACGAAGCGATATATGGTTCGATCAATTGACGATCTTCCTCTATCAGTGAAGATCCTTATGTTCCAAAATGTGTTAACTTCTACGACCCAACAACTGGAAAACTTACTTTATATCACTTTGTAAACATTACATTCAAAGTAAACAATTGTTTGCAGAACTTCTGTGTGTGAGGAAGGTAACATGTATACTTATCGTGAAAATAAACATGGGTTCTTTTTATCCCCATATAAACCTCATTGTCTTTTTTCAACAACTATCCCCTATTTGCTTTGGAGTTAGAAAAGGTGTATTTGAATTTGAGTTAACATGTGGACCTCTCTAGAGAGACCACCTGTATATGTTGTTCCCCTTGAAGGTCTTTAAACACAAGTTGGACTGTATTGTATGATGCTTCTGATCTCCCCTCTGTCTGCAGGGGGTCTGGAATGGGCGAGTCCCCACTACACAGTGGTCAACTACATGTTGATGGTCCTCAGTGTCCTCTGTCTGTCCTCCATCCTCTGCGGGGTCCTCGTCATCTGCATCAAGGAGCGACGGTCCAAGGGAGATAACCGAAGACATATAACCGTCCTGCCAGCAACACATGCCTCCAACTTTCTCGTAATGGAGGACTTTGACCACTCAGTTCCGGTCGTACGGTCATTCGTGGAACCAGCGTCCAGATCAAATGTCAAGTCACTCAAAACGCAAAGAAGTCTAGCTTCCGTTTCCGGTAATAAAAGGAAGATAACGACGGTAAAGCCGCTTCACGCTACTATGTGATCGCTCATTCTGAAGTCATTAAGCTGCCGGGCTTGTCCAGTGCATCCAGCTTGAACGCTCTCTGACTTCCGGTCTCTAATCAACGCACTTAACACCAGCAGCAGAGGAAGAGACGAAGAGATCGCTTCACAGGGGTTTATGTTAATCTTGCTGTGTACCCGATACTTTCACTGACATCTCCATAATGTGTGTTCATGTCGAGGATAAAAGCTTATCGACTAATGTTCTAACAACAGTATGCATATGTTCATTTCATGACGTGTTGCTCGCCTTGAACGGCTGGCTGTCCTTGATTCATCAACCTCGAGTGTATATTGAAAGCTGTATATCAACGTGATATGTATTCAAAACTCCCAAATCATATTTTATATGGTACGTATATGTCTACTGTAGTTCCTCTTTCATCAGGTGTCCCAGGCGTCTCCTGTTTCAGAACAACTTAAAAGTATATTAAAGGTTTAATATCAAATGACGAAAATGGAAATTTAAAGGGATAGTATCGCTGTTGTAGCTCATAAGAGGGAAATCACGGAAAAAGATATATTTTGAAATCAACTACAGGTTTTCTAATACGATCGTTTGATGGTAAGGTACACGAACCCAATTCCCTACCTCCCATGATTAAAAGGTCACCACACAGAAATGGTGTATTGCAATTTTGGCTTGATGCATGACAATCAGTTTTACGATTAGGTCGAGTGATGACATGACGATCATACATTTGGCATAGACTAATAGGGAAATTTTAAAGGTGCTTCTGATAATTTAAAGTTCATGTAGTTAGGTTGAAAAGGTTTTCCTGAGAAATTTGTTTCAATAAAGTCTCTTTTGTGGTAATAAAATTGATGATTAAAAGGAATGTTGTATTATACACTGTATTGAATTATACACTCTAAGAACAAAAAGGTTTTATATACAAGATTCTTTTACTTTGAAGAAGACACGTTTTTGATCAAACTCAATTTCAACTTTTAAAAAAGAAGACGTTAGATTATTTTTCATTCGAATGTTGGGCTTTTCAAAAGGCACTTTAAAGTTTTCTGGAAAGCACGGGAATTAAAAAAGATTTTCCATCGACAGAACGAGATACTCTGTAATAGAGTTCTTACGACATTCGACCTTCAATGGAACTAGGGTAAGAACGAACACGCTGCTGTAAGGGTGTGCTATATGAGATGTATACCATGTAACAACCTCAGATATCATATGACATGCTGCGAAATTGAAATCTTTTCCCGATTGGATAATCGATATCTTCCCTGGAGACGTACGGATAGTATACTCTAAAGTTCGTCATCAGCGTACCGAGATAAACCTTAACTTAACTCAGCCATTGTCTGCTTTGTAAAATTCTAAATGTTTTTTAAAGAATTGTTCGTTAATTCAAGAATGTATTTTGACCTTTCATTACCTACTAGTTCAGAGTGGAATGTCTTGTTTGTTAGAGTGCTCATTTGGGAAGGTCATTTGAATGTATGATCAGTGCTTGAGGTTCATAAGAAAACATAAAACACTTATTAGGTCTAGTAAGTCATTCAACATAATGACTGTCGCTATCAACTGACCAGTGACTTGTGTGTTTATTTTCCTAAAACAAGTTCTCACTGAGATTTCGATTAAATCATCGGCTAATAGTCAGCAACCCTTTCAATGTATCTGGCTTTCCTTATTTTTGTTGTTATAGTTTATTTCAGATTAATTTACTAGTATTGGTCTTGAAAAAGCAATGTGTCAATATATTCAATATTCAATATATCAACTGACACATTTGAATTTTTAACATGTCCTGTCATTCTGATCGATAATCATAAAAGCATTATTTATGACCAAAATAAACATATTCTATTTTTCTTCAGCTCTTCAGGAAAACGAGTCCTTATTTCTCAAACAGAACAGTTTCAGAAAATAAACGTTAACCCTCAAGCCTATTTCCTGTTGCAACACTCAAAACTGAGTTGTTGACCATTCACTGCAGTTGTATTCCTGCTAGTCTGATCCGTGCAGGGCAGACACCTGTTTGTTGATATTGGTCTACAAATACTAAAAAGAAAATTCATAATTAAATCGATTAAAATCAGAAACAAATAGCAAGAGGTTCTGTTTGTTTTATGTATGATTTTGTATTATAGTGTAACTTTAAAGGGGCAGAAGCACGTTTTTTTTGATAATTTAACATTTTTAATTTTTCACTGATAATTGTACGTTAATGCTAAATGTAATATTTTGATAGTGTAAAAAATTTCATAACACAAACCAATTATCCATAGTCAGAGGACAAAGCAAGTCGATTCACCTAAAATCAATGGACGGCCATTTTGTGTGAGCACCTTTAATTCATTTTGTGTAAGAAAAGGGAATCGCATGGCTAAACTTTACATTATATATTTGAATTATTACTGCTCCATTTAGTTTAAATGCATTGTCTTTCAAATGGAACCAATAATTTTCATTTTCCTGACATCCCCTTATATTCCCCCTTAAAACGTGCTACTGCCCCTTTAAAGCTAATTTTAGCTTACACCGGACCACCTACTACCTTCGAATTGAACTAAATTTGTATGAATTCAACAAACTTAATTTTAACTTTACGGGCGACTGATTTGATACATACGAAGAAATATTTTCGTTCGACCTTCTTCCTAGCACAGGATGTATTTTCGTCTTTGACATTAACACAGTTTTGAGATAAACAGTTTTGACGAAAAGGGAAATAAATAACTATTATTACTATTAATATTTCACGATTACTTGGTGTCTCATGGAGGAGAGCTACAATTACATTTTCACGATTACTTGGTGGTCCCTCATTAAAACTGTCTTAACTGAATTTATGAAAATTGTTTAAAATTCAGCTACAGTTCGTTATAATATCGGATGAGTTTCAAATAGCTCCATTCAGATTTGTCTCAGATAAGCGCTTTAAGCGCCAGTGCTTTTTGAAACATCTAATTGTCTTGATATTAGATCATGAAATCCGCTTTTTCTCACAAAGCGAATCAATTGGTTTCCTCAAAGCTTATTATGCTTCATAATACACGGTTTCTTGCCCACTCATAAGCTTCCTCATTTTTCGGAATATTATGAATTCGCGAAAAAGTCTGCTATTTTTGTCAAGAGAAGTGAAAATGACATGAAAATAAGCGTAATTTAACATGTTGGTTTAAGGTTCATTGGGATGGTCTTATTACGTGTACAGATGGAGACAAAGGTTTCTGGATTGTTAACGCCTTTAATGCAAAGTTTGGCTGTTAATACTAAATAACACGCCGTTATTATTTATTGCCCGATTGTATTTTTTGAACTGAAATCATAAAAAAGGATTGATATCATTATTGATCTCGTTCAAAGGGCCTTAACCCATTTAAAAAAATTATTAAAAATAATTTGTCATAAGATTCGGTGTGATAACTGAAGAAAAGTAAAATTCATCTGCTCATCACCACTTTGAAAATACGAAGCTACCACCATCGTACATCAAGAATATTTTGTATCAGCATTTGTTTCTTGACTTTATATATAAACATCCTTATCATTTTCTTTGATTGGCATTCTAGAAGTTAGTGTGATGATCAATACGTAAGATTATTTTTATGGATAATCAACTTCTTTATTCTTTGAAAGCGACGTTTTGACATAGATATATATATTTGCTCTGTCACACCACCACTGTATCACTTGCTTGACAACGACATTAGGATCTATGTTAAAACGTCGCTTTCAAAGAATAAAGAAGTTGATTATCCATAAAAAATAATCTTCCTTTTTGAATGCTTATCAATTGTGAGACACAAACGTATTGATAAGCTTTAAATGTTTGATAGTTTGTGGAAGCATATGTTTTATGTTACCATGCTTAAAGTTTCTGAAGAAGTCAGTTCTAGTCTTAAAAACTCAAAGAGAAGTCTGTTTTAAAGACTACTGCAATGATTGCGGAAAATCAAATGCCAATTTCAAATGTTGGCTGTCAGCTTACGATGAAATCTGCAATACATTTCGGGAGGTTGAAAAACAACAAAAAGTCAGATTGTGATTCAAACAGGTTGATTGCCATGTATGCTGGGACAGCTTGACAGGCGCAGTGAAAAACGTGTTGCAATGAATAACAAGTTGCAAATATTTTGTCATTTGGGGAACATCGATGCCATGGATAAAGCGCAGTTGCTCAAATTACACCCACCAATTTGCTGTTTGAGCTGAGAAAAAGTGAGAAAGTTTCAACTCAAGACTTGCAAGTATCCACATTGACAGAGGGAAAGTGTCAGTCGACATCATTCACGCAATAAATGTTCATTCAAGATGGCGTGAAGTTTCAAGATGACGATGTGTTCAAGTTTGATTAAAGTCAGTTCAATTCCCGCCAGTTATTGAGAGAGCGAACCCATGCCGACTTGCTATACTGTTGAACAGGACGAGTCCATCTTAGCTGCGAAGGGGAGACAGCATGGTAAAATCGATCACAGATCTGTGGATTTAAAAGCACCGTCGACAGAACCATGTTGGTCATTTAAACGGAAAGCATGAGAAAGGCAAGCAGAAGTTACATGGAAGGTTCCATCATGGGATTGGGTGATGCAGGCCATTAATTGATTGGGTGGTACCAATGATCGAATCTTGAGGGAGCATAGACTATTGATTTTGGTTGGGCAGAGTACGCCGTGCTTCCTCAAGACTGTACAGCGAGCAGTCGGTGGGAGAGAAGGAGGAACGCCGAATCCTGGGAAATGTCGTCTGCTGCTTGAGTCGAGTCAGCAACATGTCGTCTGCTGCCCGATCACTGACTGAAACAGAGATGACTCGTCTGGTGATTGACACTAGCTCGTCTTGAAATTGTGGAGGAAGTGCGATTACATTGTGATCCCAGTGCATGTGTTTCGCAGACGATATCGTACGTTGCAGACGATAATTCACTGAGAGTATGTGGTGCTGATTTTTGCCTTGGCTCATTAGGTAAGCTCAGATTCTGTCAATATTAATTTAGCATGTCAACATCTAACACATAACTCGCATGCTGTCTATAGAACAGTGAAGTCCGCGGGTTGATATCCACGATGTAGATTTAGGCAATGAACACCTTAGGCCACAGATCCATCTATAACCAATGATAACGTATTGTCCTGTCTCATTGATACCCTGACATTGATACGTTGCCTCAAGTCTCGCCAAAATCGAATTCTTTCCGCTGTTATGCCTCCCAAAGCCGACGATAATACAAATTCTCGACTTCATTAGTGAATGGGCCGATGAGTTGAATAGGTAATGCGGCGTGATATGCTTGTTTCCCCGGACGCCAGACGAGTCTTGTGGCCATCAGGTCAGGGTCCTCGCTATGTCTGTCCACCGTCCACTTACTGCATTTAGTCCTCGTCTGACAGGCCGTGATTGGAACCCCTCCTCACCCCCACCTCCCGGAGGAAGATTAATTATAGGTAGAACATACAGTACGCTGTGTACGCGCTCCTTGTTTGGTCTATCGATCTCTCACCGCTGTTCGGAGTTACATCAGGATTCATATGCTTCCAATGGTCCGACCTATATAACAACACATGCTCCATGTCCGGTGTTATCCACAGCCAGAATGATATCACAGTGATATATGTAAAGGTTTTACTATTCACACATTTATAGATTGTTTCTCCCCGGCATGTGTATAAAGTATATATCTATAGGCATTTCCTATATGGGAAGGTATTGTTTCCCATAACAGAACGTTATGTAAAAAGATCACTCCAAATGCGACATGATAAGCGAGCACATGAATGTAGTTCTGCACTCACAAAACTTTCTATTCTCATTTTAACCATATTGAAATATTAAAAATGCCCTCATGTTTTCAACCGGGTACGATTTGGACAGCCATGATTATCACAGGTGTCGCTTGCCGAAGGTTACACACCTCATGTTTCTTAAACTATCAAGTTTTGACGATTGTCAACAATGCGCTGACCACGCTTCCAACCCAAAACGTTGGGCCTTAAATTCCTTCTCTTTTATGATTGTGCTTGCCTACAGACCCATATATACCAGTTAGGATAACCTTGTTCTTTGGACTATTGGCATGTCAGTCTAAGGTTAAACACGAGATTTATGGTATCGTTTGTGCTGTGTAGTTTTATAAAAGAAAGTTTTATAATGAATTTTCTTTCTGAACTGTACAACATGAACGTGTTGTTCCTTAAGGCGATTTAAAGAAGAAGTTGTCGTCAATGATATTTGTTTATTATCGGAAGCCTGTCACAAAATGCTAAGATTTTCCGTTTCTGACCTTTTTGGCCTTTCTTTTAGTGACTCCTTTGTTTTGGTACTTAGAAATGATGAATGACGAAAGAAAAGAAGAAGACTAACGATAACCCATCTCCATGCATCATTTAATGCATGTGCGACATTTTTCGTGGTATAGTTTGATGGAGTCATGCTTTGAATTTCTTTCATACTTGTATAGTCAAAAGTAACATCGACGAAATAAGACTCTTTAAACGATATTATTACGTATTTACGTAAATATGTGATTGTTTTATCTTTTATACGTAGAAATATAACATATGCATATCAGAACAATGCCAAACTTAATATATATATATAATATATATATATAATTACTGTTCCATTGTCAACAAAACTTTCATTCGCCTTCAGAAGCCGAAAATCGACGTTCCAAGTTCTGCCATATATGTATTCAAAGTAACTTCATATGTACAACCTTTCGCTGAATGAATCCAACCAATGTGAATTAAAAAAAAACAGTTTTAGAAATATGTTGTGTAAACATGTTTGGTGAATTGACGCGCGATAGCCGCTCTACATCTTCCCGTTTTAGATCTCAATCACGACTATCACCTTGTTATTGTCAAAACAAAACTGATTTGAATAATAGTCAGACACAGTCAGAACATTTTACTAGCCTGATACCAATGTTACTTTGACGTATATGGCTCTACAACATCATCTAAGTGTACAATGTAGACAATCTCTTCTCTTACTGATAACACTACTACCCTTACTGCTAATCTTTTCTATGGTGCTTTGAGTGAAACACAACATTTAGACTATTTTGCACTAATACAGCTGGTGACGTGTAACGTTATAACACTCTCACAGTAAGTCAACCCGAGTGCAGAGCTCTTCAAACTTATCCCAAGCTCTTTTCACTACCAATTATTTTCTTTAAGTGTTGTATTTAATATTATGGATCCATAAGTATTTAAATTCTGGCCTGTATAAAATAGGGTCACTTGCGGCATGTTTCGTTTTCTTCTAAATATAGGGCCATTTTTACTCCAAGAACCCTCGATGTTCTTGGGTCCAGTCTGGTACCTAATCAGTTATTACTTTCAAAAACTTATAGACTTTTCAAAGAATGCCCATTCCGTGTACAAATAGTTATGTCAATGTTATATATCCAATGGATGCAAAATACCATCCTCTCGGGCCTGCGGACGTTCTTCCATCATTCTCCTCAAGTTCATGTTTTCTGAGACATCTCCCACAGCGAGAGCTGTTGTTGGTTTATCTGCCAAAATCCCCCCGATCCATCAGTAAAAGTCTGATCTTCTTATGTTATCAAAACAAAACACGATAACTCCCGTCACATGACTACTAATGTGTTGTTTGAAAGAACGAGAGATGTGAACTGTTTTACAACGCGTTTTTAAAGAAATTCATTGCCACGCGTTTAGTAAGAATTTTAAAGTAAATTATCTGAGATGAAAGAAACAGAAAATCGATTCTGATTGGTCTTCTTATAAAAATTGTGAAGAAAGATATACCACCCACACAATGTACAACATTCGATATTCAACAAGTGATGATATCGTGCAAAAGTTTTAATTCTAGGGGCACAGTTTTTAAACCGAGGGACGTGATGATAAAATAGTTAAAGACTTGAATCCAAATTTGAAGAAATTACAGATTCGTGCAAAACATCAGATGTCAGCATCCAACATTCTCTTCAAGAATTGTTTCTCAATTCGTATCTGTTCCATAAGTTGTTTCTCAATTCGTATCTGTTCCATAAGTTGTTTCTCAATTCGTATCTCTTCCAGAAGTTGTTTCTCAATTCGTATCTCTCCCAGAAGATGTTTCTCAATTCGTATCTCTTCCAGAAGTTGTTTCTTACTTCGTATCTCTTCCAGAAGTTGTTTCTCAATTCGTATCTCTTCCAGAAGTTGTTTCTCAATTCGTATCTCTTCCAGAAATTGTTTCTCAATTCGTATCTCTTCCAGAAGTTGTTTTTAACTTCGTATGTCATCCAGAAGTTGTTTCTTACTTCGTATCTCTTCCAGAAGTTGTTTCTCAATTCGTATCTCTTCCAGAAGTTGTTTTTGACACCCTATCATCTCGAATGTAACGAAAAGGCCTTGTTTTTTTAGCTCTTTTGAAAAGCATAGCTATGATAAATGCACCATGAAATCTACTTTTACCAGAGCATATAGCGTTTTTGACTGACAAAACGCAAACAATCAGTATTCTGTCTTAGTTATGAAGAAAAGACTCCAGTACCTTCTGTTTTGAGAGACTGCATACTTCATGCAACGTTGAATACTTAATGGCTGCCATGACTAACATAGATTGTGTGTATATATTTTTAGTCTCTCGACATTACATGGAATACTTAAGCTGTGACATGTCTAAAATCTGACGATTTATAAGGATATATTCATATTTATTTTTAAGTATAAGGATTGATACGTCAATTTCATAAAATGTAGTACCAAGTCAAACAATAAAAGTTAGCCCCTCTGTCCTTCTGAAGCAATAAACATTGTAGCAGCTGTAAACGTAAATTGTTAAGATTTAAAAGAACGTAGGCCTCAGTAGCCGTGACACAAGAGAACACGAGAACGAGATGACAAGGGATATTTGACGGGCGTTCCTACAAAACTGGACATGTTGACAGTTCACCCACAGACTGTCATCATTTCTGATGATAGAGTTTAGACTTGCAGTCCCCCTTGGAGTTTTTCAGTGTGCAGATGACCACTGAAGGCCTACATAATAATGTTCTTTCATATCTGAAGATTCCATAGTTCCTCGGTTTCGACAATGGTCGAAGCAAGGCAAGGTGACACATCAATTATAAAATTATGTTAAACAAAATCAAATCTCATCATAACTACGTATTGATGCTGGCTCCATGAAACTTGCAACAATTGACGTGTAATTTTGTCAAACGCTGCTTCAACAATTGACGTGTTATTTTGTCAAACGCCAAGAAGTTATGACATCTTACACGTGTTTCCGCTCCTGCTGTGCTATGAGAGATATATCCGTCCAATCTGACAACGTGCCTTCAACAGCAAGAAATAAACATCCGACAACATCTTGGTTCTCCATGGTTTTGGCGTCTTTCTGATGTACCCGGACGTTGAGTTACATCTTGCTGTCCAGAGAGATATCTAACTTCCGCTGAATTAAGGTTGTACAAGCATCTGCCTTCCACACCATGGTTTTAAAATGCTCTGTAATGATGCAGAAATATAATGAACGCTGTAAGTTTTTTTTAGAATTTTAGAACCTCTGTAACACATCTTTGAAACAAGAGATTAAATTTAACATGAAAGTTCCAAGATTGAATGCATGTTCCGTTTAAGTAACACATGATAACACAGCTTCCTAATACAATTCTTTTTGCATCATCTTGCATGAAAGTTTACTTTATATTAATATTGAATTGAAAATATTTAAATACTTACTATTATTAGTGGTAAGACAACATATTCCATTGATAATTTAGAATCTCCATCTCCATCGACATATTTCTTGCTTTAAAAAAGCAAAATCTCTGGATTTTAAAACGGTTTTGGAATACTTGCTTAGCTGGGTTCAGCAAGTGTTTTCTCTTTCAAGAGTCTATTGTCCCTTATAACAATTCAACAAGTTTCTTATAGTAAATTAGGCTAAATTATCAATGTGGCGCCAACTCCATGAGAATGTATTTATGGAAACGATTAGATTAAATTTACACTGAAAGTTCCAAGTTTGAATGCATGTTCCGCTTAAGAAACACAAGATAACACAGCTACCTAATACAATATAATACTTTTTGCATCATCTTGCAAGAAAGTTTACTTTATATCAATATGGAATTGAAAATATCTAACTTCTTACGATTATTAGGCAATAATAATCATATTCCATTAATAATGAAGAATGTATCTCCATTGACATGTTTCATGCTTTAAAAAAGCAAAATCTCTGGATTTTAAAACGGTTTTGGAATACTTGCTTAGCTGGGTTCAGCAAGTGTTTTCTCTTTAAAGAGTCTATTGTCCCTTATAACAATTCAACAAGTTTCTTATCGTAAATTAGACTAAATTATCTATGTGGCGCCAACTCCATGAGACTGCATTTAGATAAACGATATAGAGGATCTTCCATAAAGAACCAGGGTGGCTGTAGGTCATAAGTAATCTAATGCAGTGTTAACGACTTCATAAAGACCCTAGAAAATGATGCCTTTTGAAGGGAGGATCTATCATTGCCCAAAGGCTCAAGAAACATTTGATACATTAATGTAAATAATAGACAATGCTTGTATGATTAATAATCAGAGTGACGGAAGATGTCAAAACGTCTGAACAGTTTACAATTAGTTGGTCTGATGAGTAGAATTAGCTAAACCAGCTCTCCATGAATTATTCATCTCGATTCTGGCTTGTGTTAAATGTTGCCTGAATATTGAGCTGAACTCATCCACTGACTTGATGCGTGTAGACAAGCCGTCAACTACACGCTCCCTTCCAAGATAAATTACGTTACAACAACCTTTTTATGAATATATTGTCGATAAACTGATCAAATGTTTAACTCGGGGATCATACCATGTAGATGATACACACGTTAATACCTATATAATGCCCTCTTGGCTGTCGGTGTCTTTGATAAGTTTCTACAGCGGGAAGTAGATGAATATTTGCACTTTAATGTTCCCTCGAACGTGAAAGGTTTCTTGTGAGGTCATTTGGGAATATGGGTATGGTTATCAAGACACAACAAATCTTGGGTTTATTGGTTTCAATCAAGCGAATTGCAGAGCATGAAACCTGGCGTGTTGAAACCTTTCTGAAGCAATGTGTATTTTGTTCATTATTAAACTGGTTTTATCTTTTCGTCAAGACATCATCCAGATTTCATGGTTGAACTAACCTGAAATGTCTAAAATGTTTGCAACAAAGATGAACAATAAACATATCAGATTAAAATTGAGATATCAACTACAAGTTACTTAGATATGAACTTCTTTCACGGTTAAATAAATCTTGACTCATTACGTTTAGCTCAGTGTAAACGTGTAAAAATGAGAGTTTCCAATGGTACAGCTACCTAGCTGTCTGACCGTGAAATAATTATTCTATCATATACCCTCTTTTACTTAAGAATCCATTATGTATAATGTTTTAAAATCAATTATCTTAACATAGCTTGCAGTGACAACGTGGTGTCAAGTCGTACATAAAGAGACGATTATATGGAAGGTGAGAAATGCCTCCACTGGTGCTAATTCTTGGAGGCACGGTACTGCCACGCCAGTCCGCATCGTATAGTCGTTAATCAGGAACAGGCTTCAATCTGGTGAAATAGGACTTTCATAAACTAATTTATCATTGAATTTAGAGTTTAATGTTATTAAAGATGGTAGTTACTCATAATGAGAAAAATTTATTGTGAATCGAATGCAAATCTGATAGGTCTGCGTGGGTGAGAAAATAACGTAGATAGAGATGAAACAATCTGGAGAAAGAAGTAAATGAAGAATATGAACAGAAACATGGGGAAAAGGAAATAATGTTTGAGAAAATAGATTCTGTGGAAGTTGAAGGATTCTGAAGAGAGATTGAAGAAATGGAGTAGATTTAGAAGGAAATGAAGATACTTTAAAGAGAAATTTAGAGAAATGGTAGAAAGTAATAAGATAACCAATAAAAGTAAAGAGAGGTAAATGTAGAGTAACTAAAATAAAACTGTAAGAAGGAAAGATCATTATACTGTTTATTGACAAGAGTCAAGGCAGGTACCGACTTCAGTACCCACTGAGCTCGTTTATCACAACTTGACACGGGAACCGCATGAAATGCGTGCGCACACTATGACAGGAAGTGCCTTATCATGAGTTTGACTGCGTGAACTAAAGAACTAACTTGTCAACTCAGCGTATACAGGTTTCAAGCTGGGTGTAAAACAATAATTATCAGTCTAGATTTCTCTCCGCTCAATTATCTAGTTTATGTCAGCGATCAATCATACGATGTTGGCATTACTTCTGCTTGCTGGCAGTCGTAACTATGCTTCTCTCTCTCATTCTGGTATACTATATCTGCATAACTAGTCTTATTAGATAGGTAAACGCTGTGTTTATTAGTTTATCGTGTAGATATGAGGGATGAGATGCATCTACGTCAGCATAGGTCCAGCAATTAGCAGCTCTGTGACCCAGAGGCGACCGACGAGTCCAGACCGTCTCGACATGCCGTCGCCATCACGAGCACAAAGACACTAATCCACCCATTAGTGCTCTACAGTCTGTCTCATACCTTCGTCTCGCGACAAATACTCACACAGTAATCAGATGACGGCAGTGACAGCCGCTGCTACAACAACTCAAGACGCGGCTGGTGCGACATGAATGGTCTGACGTGTAATAGGATTGTCCTGGTGGTAGCGCTATGCCGGCTGATCCTGCAGAGTTAACACGGCCTGTATGCTGTGATAAGTCCTCCCATCATGCCATTCCGGCATTTATCAAACAGTTTTTGTGCTGTTTTTCTTCCTCTTCACTTTCAGTTCATGCAGGGAAGTTTGGAAAAGCATACGCAATCTGTTATTGTGAACAATGCGAACATTAATTTGAAATAAAGATCTATTGCCAGGACATGCGAGCTTGATAAAGCTGAATTGTTAACGCAATACGCGGTAATTGATGTAACATTTTAATTTGGAATGAAAGCACTTACGGTTTATTTATGAGCTTGGTCGATAAAACCCTGCCTACTTTCAATTCTGATGTGATCGAATCCTTAGAAGAGCGCTGTATGAGGGAAATATTGATACGTGAATGCTAACGATGTTGCATAAAATTTAACCATAAAACTACTTCATTACGGATGTTCTCTAGTCGTGTTCCCACAACACGCTGTTTCACTTCCAGTCAGTCTGTACTGTGGATATTACAGTGTACAGTGAGGGTATAGAACCACTGCCAACTAATGTAAACTCTCTGTTGGGATATATTCCTGACATTCGTTTTGGCACCCTATCGTTCATATTGGCATTCAACTCCATTGTTTGACTGTAACACGGACATTGGTTGTTAGACCGAATAATCTTGTATTTGGTAAGGATAAAACCTGCATGAGAGGACTTAAGTCTTTATACGGTTTCAGAGTCCGAATCCTTAGTAATCCAGAGCGGCTTTTCTGTTGTTTTTTGCTTTTGCTTTAAAGGGGCAGTAGCACGTTTTTTGAAAATTGTAATTTTTAAAACGTTCACTGATAATTGTACCTTAATGCTAAATGTATTATTTTGATCGTGTCAAAACTCTCACAACACAAATCATCCATAGACAGAGGGAAACGTATAAAGATTCACATAAAATCCATTGGCGGCCATTTTGTATGAACACCTTTTATTCAGTTTGTGTTAGAAAAAAGGAACCGCATGGCTAACCATTACATTATATATTGGAATTATTGCTGTGTCATTTAGTTTAGATACATTGTTTTCAATTGGAACCATTAATATCTCCCTTTACTATCTTTTAAAAAGTAATAATGTTAATTTTATTGGGAAGCTTTCTATGAGGATGGAGATAATGAAATCTTATGGATATAAGTTATAACACGTTTTCATGTCCAAATGTTGTTTATCCTTTAGTTGACTATTAAATGGCAACTTATCGACCAATGATTTTCTATAAAGACGACGCAACTTATTTTTTTCTATTTACTCATTTCATTGAAATTACATTGATTTTAATGCATATAGTAAATGTTTGAATATAACACGTCTTCATGGCCAACTGTTGTTTATCCAAGTTAGGATCAGTTAGTGGTCAATAGACGGCAACTTGTCTACACATGCTTTCTATAACTTATTTTTTGTCTGTATACTCATTTCATTAAAATGACATTGATTTTAATGCATACAGTAAATGTTTTTCTTTTACTGGGTTATATAGTGAATACATATTTTTATGTATAATACATTCACGATACATGTTTTTCCTTCTGGGGTGAGTTGTTAGACAATTTATTCCAAAACATTTGGAGTAACCGTCTTTTATTATATGATCCGTGATGAAATACTGGGATTTATCAGTGAAATAAACTGTCTATCAGGCAACAGTGACGATATATTATATTTTCACTGTGACCAGTGACGATATATTATATCGTCACTGGTCAGGTGCCGGAACTACTTTCAGCCATGTGAACAAAACGGGGCAACTTTCCAGTTTTAAAGTCATCTTAATTACATATTTCATTAAAAATCATATAATAAATAGAATACTTAATGTAGTTTTCCAAATACCAGGTTTATTTCATCTCGTGACATGGATAAAGTTGATATTTCACTCGTGGTTGCGCCACTCGTGAAATATCAACTTTACCCATGACACTCGAAGAAATAAACCTGGTATTTGGAAAACAACATTAAGTATCCTCTATATATGCTTCATCCGTATCAATACTGTGATGCATCAATATTGTCTACGAAGAGTGCATCTAGGGCCATTCCTGTATCGATGTCATTCCAACTAAATCAAACGATGAGGTATTTATATGCCTTTAAAGGTATGAATGGGATAAGGGTAAATTCAAAGTTCTACAAACCATTGTTGTACCGCCCAGACAGCTAACAACTCAGCAACCAAGTTGAAAAATCGGAAAGACGGTTTTATGGGTGTATTGAGGGAGGAAGATTAAAGGCAGCAGGTTTCTCTGATATTCACTCTCCTCGCTTCATTAACCCGAGTCCAAACCCATCTAGCTCTGTCTGGCCCGTCTTCTGATATCAGCGTGATGGACAGACTCACATATATCCGTTTTGGGCTGATTTCCCATGTACCGTATTTCATCATATAGAGGCCATGGTTTCAGTCACCGAATTGCTTTGGTGTCTTCTTTGGTTGACGTATGCTTACCTGTACGATTCATGAGGTGTAGTAAATGGAGAAATAATACACACTAGTTTTTAAGACTCTACTTGTCTCAAATACAAGTCGGGTACATGAGAAACGTTATTATCTGATATTAAATCGCTTACAAAAGAGTCTTCTTGGTTTAATGACTTTCGGCTGTCTATGTTAGTAAGAGAGCTCGTCAGAAAATCTAAGTAGATCTCCGGCGTTCTTTGTATGAAGAGATATCTATGAATATGATGCCTTGTATCTGTTTTCAGGATATGGATATCATAGACTTTACTTTTTATTCGTTGTTTTCACGATAACCATGCTCTCAGGTTAAATGCTGTCATTCTTTTGAGCATCTACGGTAGCAGTAACAGTGCTGTATTGGTGCACTTCTATACTAAACCAGGCAGTGTGCCATGGTCTCAGGGTTCATGTCTCGATACAGACGGGATTAGTGTAATTGACTCCATTGACTTGATCTTCATTAGGGTCATTACCACGACGTGCTTTGATGTCTTGATGTCTAGAGGAGAGACCGGCGTCCACTGGAGGCTTTGAAGGTTTCGCTTCTCCGTGTTGCTTCATACACAGGGTGCAGGGAGTCGTGAGGTAGAAAATCGGTTCAGAGGATTCTTGTGCAAGAGAGAGAAAAAGAAGAAGAAAAATATTTTATTTAAGGGTCGCAAGAGAGCTTACTTCACTTCCAGGGTTTCGGAGATTGCATTTTGCTAGCACAGAGTTCAGTAGGTACGCCAAATGTATTATCGTGCCGGTTAAATGTTGAAAATGTTAAAGGTTGTCAAATTGATATGTTGTACTAGTTGTCCGAGTGATGCAATCTCCCCTCTTATCTTACCTCTGCAAGACTTGTAACCTCCTCAGGTGCTTTAGTTAGCTTGGAGGTTGATCTTCTGTTGACTTTATTCAATTCATAAGAGTCATGTATTGGATGATGATGTAAACTTTCAAAATAGAAAAATAATAATGTAATTCCCATTAGTCTATAGACACTTTAATACTGATTTTGACATTTTGTATATGATATATGTCATTCATTGCAATATCAAAATATATTTGCAGAAATCAAATTTTCTTAATAAAATCATCAATTATTCATAGAAATTAGCCAATTGTATAAATCATATATCAGTGACGTGAGTTTTCTCTGCACGTTTCTCGAATTCCATACACTAATGGCGGACTAATGTATTTTTAAGTTCAAAGAGATCCACAATATAAAAGATCAAGCTTGTTTCCCCAACAGCAGTCCCGTGAGTAAGTTAATATTTCCATGTGGTCTCACGACAGTTACCCAGCCAGATTAGTCAGACACGGGAGACTCCCAGAGAGACTCAGTGTAGGAGAGGAGACGTGCCAGCTCTGATGTGGATGTCTTTGAGTCTCTGAGCTTGAGATCTGAGACTCCTTGATCGGCCAGTGCGAGATGTCAAAAGATCTGAGACGCGCCTTGTGGAGACGGCGGAGACGTGTGTAGACTCAGGGAGCTGCACACGTCTTCGAGTCTGACAATGACGTAGTGAGGTTTTTATGATCGAAGAATCTTATTGGTGGGTATAGATATTTGAAGTGGGGACGTCAGAGATATTTGGGTGTTGCTCAGTTTAAGCGGCATACGTCTTCCATTCTGAATATGACATAGCGAGGCCATCATTTCATATGAGCATTGTCTGGTGTAGTCTGGCTTAGAAGTTGAGACATGTTTCAAAAATGGTATTATTGAATCTTATGATAAAGTGGTATGGTATGTAGTGGAGAGAGTTTCCTGGTGCAGTCTCGGCACACGTTATTCTCGTGCAGACCCGGTAAGCGGTACACATTTTCCATTCTGACAGGGGACACTGTGTGATATGAGATCAGTATTGTATAAACTTGGTTAGAAGTGGAGACTTGTTGTGAAGAGAAACTGGTTGAATTCTAGATACATGGCATAGTTTCAATAAGTGGAGACATCAATGCATGAGACCGGTATGGATTCAGTTGGGTTCGATTACTGGGCGTCAAGATGCGCAACTATGATTTAAGAGACTCTGGTAGATGTGAGACGTGTTTATGTGGAGACGTCTCCTGCTTGACCAGACATCTTTGAAGATTCTGTACGCAAGAAGCGCAACTTTGCTCAAAGAGAATTTTGTCCGAGACTTTAAGTTTGAAATAGACTTTTGTTAAAAGAGACTGCTCAGAGACACATATTTGAGGTTTATTAAGACTTTTAAAAGCGAGATATATTTGAGACTGACGTGGATTAATGATAAAGACACATACTTGAGACTGACACAGATTCATTGGCGAGACACATACTTGAGACTGACAAAGATTCATTGGAGAATACTGATATTCTAACTCGCTACAAGTGGAGAATACCTTTGAGGTACATTCTGCGTAGAGAGAAGCCGTTGTGACTGATATAGATTCAGATCTTGAAGACGTATTTGAGATTCAGTTATATGAGGCGCTGGGTTGCCCCCGTCACGTCATCCGGGGAATCGCTCAATGCTGCCACCTAGTGTCAACAGAGGATATCGAATTTCCGGGCAGATAATCTCATCAAGCTATGCCGTCTCAGAATCCGGGTCTTAGCACCAATTGTAGAGCAGTCCCTCTCTGTGGGCTTGGATTACTTGCATAGAATAACCAACGGTTTTTGCTCTTAATTGGAGCTATTTCACACACTTTCGGTGCTATTCGACAGTTGATTGCGTATTAATTGTGTTGAGACAGTTGAAAGAAAACTATCGTAAAGAAAGCCTCTGACGGCTACTGATTTCTAGGGCAGGTTCTAAGAGCTAGCCGCTCGACACTCAATCGGAAGTTAGACTTTGGGGCACTGACTCGGTTCCTTGAAGATGCGAGGCTAGATAGTGTGTCCTGATGGCCATAATTGGAACGTATCAACAAGGCTAGGTAGAATATCTGGAACGGGCATGCCTTTGTGCATTAACAACACCTGGTAATAAAAGCTAATTAACTTTTATCTATAGGCACCGATGTGCAATGCGCTACAATATTTAAACAAACCCTTAAGGTATGAGATCATTGCTGGCTCACAGGAACGAGTCTTTGATTGGCGCGCTAGAAGTTTGAGTGGTAAATAAAGTACGCAATATCTTTACAACGTTACAAATCGGATTTTGATATCTCTGTTAAGCAAGCTATGTCAACACATCGTCAATACCGAATGGAGAACGTAACATACGATATTCTTCATTCTACATACGTGTTTTCATTGCAAGTATTCTTTCAGTTTATACTAAAAGTTAAGAATCACTCATGACACCGATAGTTTTTACAGAACATTTAAAAAATGAAGAATGCATTGAAAGTTTTTAGAATCCTCATATTGTAAGTTCATTTTGAAGGTTTACAAGAGTCCTTATGCCAATGGTACAAGCGATAACTTCTTTGAAGAAGTCGTCAGATGACAAACATCCAATACATACGAATCATGGAAATATGAGCTAATTCATTTTATTTGAAGAAGTTTTCTCTTGTAAAATACTTGTTCTTGTTTAATGGTAGATGTATTGACATATTTGTAACATAAACAATCTTGAACACTTTTATGCTATAGATGAAAGAGTATTTTAGACCAGAACTTGACGATGGCTTCAAGTACAAAGGTGTCATCACAGATGCCGAATCGTTTACACACAGGATATTTCCATAAATATAGATTAATTCTTTACAACTCTATAAATATGACTGTGTTTACAAGAGCTTCAAGGGTAATGAATATTTTGTGAGTTTTCCTATAACAGTGGTCAATATGGTAAACAAGCTTCTTGCAGGCGTGTGATGTGAGAAACAGAGGAGTTTTGTAAGTGCTTCGATTTTCTATATCTCGTACTTAATCGTGCATATCGCTGTGGTAAGTGTTGACAATTACTTTAATGGTAAAACAAATATATCAGAAGACAATCAATTCTCAACGGGCACTTGCCAGGCGCATGTCTTGTAATTGCTGCTTTATACCTCGTGAATGGTAAACCAAGACACTTTGTCCCATCTACAAGTGGGAATGTGTCCACGTATTGTCGGGATGTATCGGAGTATATCATTGTTGGGCTACCCCGAGTATCTGGTTGTGGTCATAGATGTAGAAAAGGAAGTAGATGGAACGATTGATTGTGAAAATCATTAATCGTTTTGATATATTTAAAAGCCATCTCAATTGGTTATATCTGCGTTCATATAATCAATATTGTATAGCTCAAGTAGTGGCTGACGGCCATATACATATTAAATGTAGACATTTAAGAGACAACTGTAAGTTTTCTCAAATATTTAAGATAAAACCTTAACAACGGAGAAAACTTTCATGAATCGGATCAATTTCGTTTATCAACAGAACTGACAGACAATGATAAAGAAATATCCCGTTGGAAGTTCTTTACAACATTGC
Organism: Steromphala cineraria; assembly: GCA_916613615.1. Classification (NCBI taxonomy): domain Eukaryota; kingdom Metazoa; phylum Mollusca; class Gastropoda; order Trochida; family Trochidae; genus Steromphala; species Steromphala cineraria. Next base: position 80,124,479 of record OU744721.1, read on the forward strand.
TTTGTTGGGCTGTTAGCCATCCCTTGTGAAAGATATGTTTAATAAATTATTCAAGACATTTGGTCACTGGATGCTGGCACGGATCCCACCCCATCATTCTAGTGTTGGTAAACCAGCAACTCTGCCTCATCCGGTGTAATCCACTCCCGGTCCCCCGTGAGAATACATCCCCAATATATCAAAATCTCCGGGCGACTCTTGACTGGTGTCGCATAATGCATATAGACCAGGGTAATTCTCCAGACCTCTGGGCCCTTGTAGGATCTGTCTTGAGCCTTGGAATCAAACACAGCTCCCGTCTCGCCCTGGGGAGCTAGAATATACTGTCTCGGAAATACCTTCTCTGTTTACGCAAGTAATACGGGATAAGTCTCCACTTAACAATTCGTATAGAAATAGACGTTTCATATTTGCATAAAATCGGAGGTTCCATTGATAAGAAAATGATGGTTATAAAGTATCTCGTGTTGACGTGCTAAGACCAATGCGCCCTGCTCTGTAAGCCACACATGTGCAGCTCAGATTGCCTCTAGTCCAGCGGATCAGAGCGAGACACATACATCGTCTCGACTTTCACACAGGATTTACTCTGCCCTGTCCTTCCAACCTCCCTCAATCCTGGACTCTGTCCTCTGTAGCCTTGGGCAACAGGCTTCGAGTTGACTTTAGTGTTGTAGCTCTGTTTGAAACAGTTGCTTGTGATTGTATATTACTTCACTCACTATAGCATCAACTCCCTAACCTGTTCACCCACCTTATCCTGCAATCCTTGATTTTGTCCCCAATAACGTCTAGCTGGGACATCACACTCTTAGTAAGCTTTAGTTTTACATCACTAGTGGGTGTAAATAGTTGTCCTTTGCTTATAATTGTACACATTTAAACCCACACATTGCATCCCTATCCTACCCCCTGCCTCTTCCAACAATATTTCAGGTGTATGGCTGGTAGCAATCTGTGTTAGAAACCATCGTATGTAGTACTTCCGGTCTACATTATCTTACGTTACATATGTTATCTTGTCCTCCTCTCCAACGCGGTTCCTTCTTCTAATGGGTGAGCGAGTTTTTGTTATACGCTGCTTGAGCAATATTTCAGCTATTAGCGGCGTGTTCATAACATGAGGGATTCCGGAACAATCATCAGTAAAGAACAGTGTTGCATCGATGATGTCTCCTCAATTTGTAGTTGTAATGTTGATCTGTTGCTTTTATTATATAAAATATGTATGAGAAAAATTCATCTGCCCATTAGCCGGTTCTTGATCAACAGGCAGTTTATAGGCTCCACTGGTGCATCCGTTTAAAACCCCAAAACCCCAAAACATTCCTATGAAGTAATGTTGGTCTCATTTTTATATCATTATGTTTTTATCACAACCATTTCCTCTTTCCCTGTGCCCAAGCTGTTCCTTCAATAATGAACTAGGAGTTGATGGTGTGAAGTTTAGAAACCCTCCTGCTCAATAGATTGTAGATCGTTCCATACTTATTTACCATGTTAGTTTGTTGGTCACTTAAGTGGTTTACATATATTGTTAAATGCTTCTTCTTTCTTGGCTATTGTTCTGCTAAATTAGTCTTCTTTGGTCTGGACTTACATTTACATGTTTTGAAGAACCTGTAACTTCTGAACGCTTAAACTCTTTTGGGACACAACCGAGTTCTTATATTCCTTAGATGCCAATGCCAAGACAATCATCTCTCAAATGGCATTCAATTCCTTTTGATACACTTCTTAAGGAAGTTTTGCCCTTCAAGAGACGATTGTTGTTTCACAGTTTTTAGACGAAAGATTCATTTGTCTTCAATGACAGGATAAGCATAGTCGTCAACACATTTTTTTTGCATTTAATTTTGAAGAATATTTCGTTGTCATCCATGGTGTCATCTAAGGAGAAACATTCTACGATACACAATAGCAGATGAGGACGTGTTGTTACCATGTTGTAATCTGAGAGAAACGTCAGACTGTAAGATCAGACCTTTTGAGAGTGCCTGGTGACAATCATTTGTTCCTCTTATTGTGTTCAGTGGATTTACTGAGAGTTAAGCGAAAGACAACTAATGCCCACATGCACATTAGCAGATGGCAATTCCAAAGTGAAAACTTAAATCTAATACCCCATTCATACGGCCACATTTGCTTACGTGTGTAACATTTGCATATACGCAAATTTTACTTACATGTGTATTTGTGGCCGTATGAACGCATTTGCTCATGTGCAAATTTTGCTACCAGGAGAAAATTTGTACCTAGTAGAGGGTAGGTGCAAATGCATTTGCTACGGGTAAGTAAAAGCAATTTTTACGCTACCCTAAGCAGATCTGCCGTATGAACGCACAGTGTCTTCCTCCTCAATTCTCTGCTGTTCGATGTGCCAAGTAAAACATCAAAACTAAAGAAATAAGGTAATTTCCTGATTCTGCGAAGTCTTCTCAGTCTTATCACCTCCATGGCTATTGATGAAATGACAGAGTATGTGTCTTTGCTACGGATATACTTTGGGTTCTTAAAACGAACCATGAACGCATAGCAAATTTGCATTTGCTCACGTGAGTATATTTACTCACATGAGCAAATTTGCATATAAGCAAATGTTCGCCGTATGAATGGGGTATAAGAAAACATACTCAGTTTCAACGCTTGAACATACGTCACAGCATCACTCTGTTTTGTTCAGGGCCAAATCAAAAGGATAAAAGACCAAGTTGATTAATGTTTCTGCAATCGTTCGGACAAATATTTGAACTCATTGAAACTCAGAACCATGTAAAGCTTATAAACCCGAACCATCAATAGGCATCGAAAATGAAAGGTAGTTTTTGACACTCAGGATCTCATGATAGTGAAAAAAATAAATTCCTAAGTTAAGAAGGGACGAACATGCAGAAAGAGAACCTTTCCCCCTCGAAACTTTAGGCTGTTGCATGAAAAGGAATAAGGAACTCCAAGTAGACACATTTTGCGACATCAAGAGTTCATTTGTGACCCGGAGCCCGCCATTGTGCCAATGTTCCAATAGCTTCAATGAAGTCGGGCATGTTCGTCTTGTTCCGTCCCGTCCCCTTCGACTCGTGAAGCGCGATATTGGAACGGGCGGCCTGTCCGCCGCGTTATTGGTTCGGGAGGCATGTCCAGGGGATCAATTACCGTGGTCAGTGTGTAATCGATATTGGACAGATGGGATCGTGCTGACCGCTCGCACCTTTAGAAATGAAACCTCTTGTCCGGTCTCGTCACGACGCCATTCACGGAGCTTGCACTGGTCAGCGCCGGGTTGCGGACCGTTGATTACCATGGCTGATACATACAATACACCATGGCTTGTAAATACAATACACCTTTATCATCCCCGGGGCGGGGGAAGTATCTCTATTGTGCTCGGCAGGATCAATGTTAGCTTCAGTATATCATCCTGGCTACTCTACGTACAACGTGCTCTGGGTGCCGAGACGGTTCGTGCATTACGAACACGACAAACTGGACATGTCGCTCGATGAGCGTATCGCTAGAGTAAACCTTTGGTGTATCGACTGTCATACTTGGTGCTGCCACGCTATTTGATGTGGAATTGACTGCGCGAAAAGAGTTTGTTTAAGGGTGCTTCTGAGATACGAGATTTTCTCTATTGGTGGAGAGGAGGTGGAATTATCCTGGAATTCTCATTCGCTATGTACACGCATTTAGAATTGAGGATTAATAAGTCACGACTTTGGTATCAGAGAAATCTCTTGACGTTTTGTGCTCAAACCAGTCAAAATATAGCAGAGCAATATCTGATTTTTCAGGATTCTCATTTGTAATATAGGGAAAAATTGAAATTCTTTAGGTTGTTACGTAAGCAGATTAAGGAACAAGTAAACAAACTGTCGTTACATGCTTTATCCCCAAAATGTAAGTTTCGAAATCGAAATAAACAAAGACCCCTTTTGGTGATGTTATTTAAAAGAAAAAGGATTTATATCTTGTTTTTATACTGGCAACATTCTTACATCTTACTTCTTATGCGTAGAAACAATCATTAAGTGCCAAATTTATATATGAACATTTCATGGTGGCAAATTGATTGATCAAGTCTTTGATCTCTCGCATTTACACTATGGCAATGTATAAGGTGTTTTCACAATCCCACAGCGTTAAGTGTATATCAAGGTATGAAAATAACGTCATAGAACGCAATGGTTCGATTTGTTATCTCAACATTTAGAAACAGTCACCAACCTATGAAACTCGACCTAACGATGGGATATGGCGCTAGTTTATCTTGAACTGAATCTGTGCACTAAATGGACAAGTAGGACTGGTATGAAGTAAATAACGGAATCAAAGAATCGGAATCATTAGCCACTGTTCAATAAAAACGTTTGAAATAAGTGCATAAGAAATTACAATGGCCCGTTCAAACGAATATAAGGTACTTTTGAACATTGAAGGACACCAGCAGAAAACCATGGTATTCACTTCTCTGCTTAGATTGTTTAGTTTAATCAATGAAATTAAAAGTTGATTTTACATTTCTGTCTCCCACCTTATTCACATACAGTATTTGACACTATCTTGAAATTAACAGACCAAACATAAGGTCCACTACCATAAAACCTTATTGAAACAGCTGATTTACATGAAATCATTAAACGTTTAACGATTTCGAATGTAATATTTAAGAAGGTCTAACTTTGTAAGTTTTACAACAGTCTTTGTGTTTGTGTTAGATTTGGAATGTGTAATTTCAGGAAATCTCAATTTTTTCGTTTCATAACAGTATTTGTGTTTGAGTCAGTGTTGGAATGTGATATTTAAGAAGACCTTATTAAATTCTGGAATGTTTTTGAGTTTGTCCATTCAGGTGACTGGGATACATGAATATGTTCCTGTTTCTTAGAATGTTTTTATTCTTTATAAGTATAAAAAATGTTCCTGCGCGTTTTGAGAATGTTTTTTTGGTCACCGATAAGAGAAAACAATCAGATAATGTTCATAAGTGTTTTAGCTAGTATGTGTCCATTCTATGGTATCAGACAGACAGGTCTGACACTGTTCCTAAATGTTCTTGCATTTGGCCGTTCCGTTGTATCAGAGAAACAGATCCGAGTTCACGAATGTTCCCGAACATGATTATTCTGTTGTATTTAATTTTTGTCGTGTAAACCCTCACTCTCCATCTCAAAGAACCAGAAAAGGACAGCACTGTTTGATGCTTATCTTAGATGGTGTATGAAGTTGGAGATGATATGTCAATCTTTGAGGTGTATTTTATGCAGTAGCGCAGTAGCACATGGTCATAGCACTGCTGTCTTACATCTGCCAAATCCAATTTTGAAAACGACATTTTTTGGGGAATGTTTTTGTAGGAACATGTTTTATGTGTTTGTAATCCAAAACTAAGCCATGAAATACCAGATATGACAGCAAATGTGCGGAGAAAGAACAAAAACTATCTATTTTCATGATTTAAAAATATATATGGAAGATATTAATGCACACAAAGCTACATGAAACATAATCCGTGTCACAATCCCGACTTTGCGTCTCCATCTACGTCCCAGCGCGGTATATGCTGGTATTGATTCACAAACCAGGAGTTGAGAAGGGGGATTAACCAAACCGGGGAATTTCTCTCTCCCTCTAACTCTTTATCTCTTTGAATATCTCTCTCACTCCACGTCCCTCACTCACTCTTTTCATATATTTTAACCCCTTTCTCTCCCATCTTTCTCACTCCCCCCTCTCTCTCCCTCTCTCTCTCTCCCTGTCTCCCAATTAATCTCTATTTATATGTGCACCATATCCCCTCAAGTTACCACTTATTCCCTGCAGTTTTCTTTCACTATTTCTCTATCTAAACTATGACTCTTGTCGATATCACTTTTCCTTAAACCATTTATCTCAAATATATCATTTCAGGTATCCCTCTTCTTTAGCCCCACTCCTCTTCTCCGAACTATCTGTCTATCTGTCTCCTATTTCTCTCTCCACTCTCCCTCCCCATCTCTCTGATGCTCTGGCTGGTTCCAGCTCCCATCTCTCTGGATCTCAGCAGTATCTTCTGTCTGCGGAAGTTTGCGTCACAAGCACGCTCGTTCCCTCCTTTACAGCTAATTAGCCAGCGGTATTGAACTTATTTATTCTCGGAACAGATGCGCTATTTTCATTACATGTAGCATTACAGTTGTAATCCCGAGTCGAGCTCTCGTCCATCCCCTAAAAGTGAATGATATCGAACCGCATGCAAAACCTTGCTGATGTTTTGTAAAGAAAGCCGATACTATTACAGAGACGCGTCCCTCGTGTAGTAATGCAAGCTTATTGACAGAGATTTTATTTTCACCATTACCAAATTACGTTTTTCTCTCTACTGATTTGGAAGACCAATCCATCTTGTGTCGCCAGTTTTAGATTCATAATGTAGTTTTACTGCAGATAAATGACCCAGCCTATATGTCCGCGCACCTGCTGCCAGCGGCTCTGTGTCGGACCTGGGCACGATGTGAAGACACGAATCTCCTGTCGGTGCTCCCCTTCACATATACCTGTCCAGGGACGCGTTGATACACATGCACACAGAGCGGAGACGCAACACATACTCCTGGCGCAACCATGCAAGAACATGCTGCATCTTCGCTCCCAGAATATGACCTGTCTTGATCATAATCTCACGAGAGTGAAAAAGACATCTTCGCAAAGCAAAATGTTATTACGACAACAACTCAACGAGCTTTGCGAACCAATTATATCTTTCTAATGCACCATGGTATATCATACCTGGAAATTAGTTCAAAATATACAGGCCTTGACATAACAAGTCATCCTGAGGCCATTCTGCCAATATATGATGACCTGTCAGTGTCCCCGACGTTTGTTTGAAGATCGTCTCCACGTATTAGTTTCCTTTAATATGTGAGGACCAAATGTCAAGTATACCTGCTTATTGATCGGGGGATAGATCGAGCAGATCGTCGACCTGCCTCTCTCAGACATATATAGACCGCTTCCAGCTTCTGTACCGCGGTCTGTACACTATATACTATTCTCTTCCTCTCTTTCATGTTTTGTTCGTCGCATCATAGTTCTGTGCACAAGAAATGGTTTATATTTGATAACAGTTGATGCACCCTGTTTGTATTTCTAAAAATAGTTGAAAGAATATTCGCCCCTTAAAGCTCGTGTAACATTTAACATCAGCCAAAAGGACAAGGTAGTAATAGTTTATCGCTCTTATGTAAGAATCATATGGATATTGTACATAGTTTCATTACAGTTTCATTAAAGCTCAAACGTTCGTTATAGATGCAATATTCAGTGTGTATGTGACTTAATTCCTCCATTGGACGTAAAACATATACATTATATAGTTGTTTTTATGTTTTATCTAGTGTGTATTAAGTTCAAAAAGCCAATGTAAAGTAAATGAGTTAAGACTTCCAATCTAAGAGAGAGCGTTGATTCTCGAACGTTATTCAATTTGATAAACGTGGTGTCATTTATACAAAAGTTTACATTGAGAAAAAGTACCCCAGAAAGATATTTGAGCGATTACTCCAGCGACTGAGGAGAATGAACAAACAAGACGTAAAGACTCGCCTGCATGATTCGGTGATATAAATCAATCAAATACCTCACTCCTTCTTTTTATCTACGAAAATCCGATCGTTTAAACATGCCAGGGTGCAAAGGCTGCGCTAATTGGTTCCAAGGACAAATTTATCAAATAATTGGTTTTCGCTGACTTAGCTAATGGAAATAGAGAAAGAGAGGCAAAACAACGAGCAAGCGAGAGTTATGGGATTCTTGCAGAGCATCCTTTGAGCTCAATGTCTCTAGCTGGTGGAATTAAGGCAGAGCTTGATCTTTTTTTCAAAAGGGTCTAGATTAAAACCTTGGTGAGCTATTCGTAGTAATTGCAAATGAGTTGAGACGTGTAATGCTCATTGATAGTATCATTGCCTTCTTTCTCCTGAACTACACAAGAAGAATAAATGTTGCTCAGGGGAAACACAAATCTGTCAGTTGGTGACCATTAATGTTTCTTCAATACCATTAAAAGGTTTATTCTCTATCTTCAAATAGAGAGCGTCTTTGTCGAAAGTAATGGCATCAGATATAGATAGGTTTTAGAGTTTGCTTTTGGTATACACTGTAAGAAAGAAAGTACTATAGGTCGTCATTGGCCAACACCAAAGTTCAGTTTATGTCTTGAGGTATGTGAGTTTCAAACAACTATAATTACAAAAAAACAAAACTCTGGAGCTTTCAAAAATGTCGTGTGACACAATAACAATCATTCTATCCATGATAAGCAATCCTATTGTATATTATTTTTGTAATCCATTAAGTGAAGATTGTTATGAATTCTATCTATAGAGATCAAATCTTAGATGACGATTATATGTGTATAAATGAATAAATATATAATGTATAAATGTATGTTTGAGTTTGATACACATAACACGTGACCTGAGGCTATCCTGGCTGCCCCAATAATTTACCTTAGGAAATCACAAACATTAAGAGTTGCTACTTTGACGACACAGAGACAGTTCAATAACAAATATTATTTCTTATATTACAAAATTATATGAGCTTATGAGAGTATCCGACAAACGATAACGGATAACATTTCTTTGTTGAACTTTGTTACTCTTGTAGGGGTTAAATAATAACCTATGCTATAATATGATTGTAAGAACTAAACTTTATGATTATACTGAATGAACGTCGCCAGATGAAATTTCAAACTATCAAGAAGACCTATTGGTCATTCAAAGGACGTAAGGAATGTAAAGAATTTAAAAGCAGTTGATAACTAACAACGATTGATATAAGATAAAATCTGACCATAACTTGGTCAAACGTTAAAAGGTACTTGTCTTATACTAATATCTTAAAAATACATAATTCATAAATATCAAATTTATTAAATAGTTTGCCAAAGGTGTCATTCTTTCCTTTTATCATAAGACAGCAGCTTTCTATACATTTTGTGACCAACCCTTTTTATGGAAATCGAACTCTGTTCTCCTCTTCAATCAGCCATTGTTCATCTAAAACAATCGAGCTCTGTTCTAGTAAACAATGGCCCAGTGTTATACAAAGCTGGCGAGTTCTATTTGCTCTGCAGGGGTGGTGGTATTTCTTGAAGACACAGTTCTGTCTTGTGATCAATCGATGGATCGATCCCCCGTAACCCGATCTCTCCTCTCTGCAGCTTCATTGAATTATGTATGCACACAATTCGATTAAACACTGTAATTACCAATAAAAGGATAGGGCAAGACGGGCTGTTCATTACTGCCATGCCCCGATAGTTCTACAGCCCGGTAAGCAGTGGAGATATCTCCTCAAAGCTTGTAGGCTTAACGTTATTGACTGGAAATGGGAATTATGACTGCAACTATTACATCTCGGCTTATCGCATATACATCTATGATATAACATTAATAAGACACTCGCACTGACGAGTTGATGTTCGTTCGATACTGGTAAACTATTTAGTAATCAGACGCGGTAATATGGACAATATAGGTATTGACGATGTGCCTAAAGATCATTCAAGTAGTTCTCTGTGACGCTTTTATTGACGATTGATTTTCGTTAGGCTCATACAAGACGTTCTTCACATCAACACTTGGTTGAGTTGGAAACACATTTCAGGATGTTTCTGTGCTCTCCTGCAAACACATCGACAAAGGGTCGTTAATTAACTGTTATCATTTCAATATTGACGCCTACTGAAATAATAAAGGATCTAAAATTTTACTTTCAACTGGTGCCAGAGTGCATGTTATGTAACACGAGAGTATTTTCCATGTTGTTGGCCAACAGCGGTTAGTATTATGCTTGTCAATGACTTGCTGTATGGAAATAGATCCTTGGACCTGGTGAACCGACGCTATTCACTCGCCATCGATTGAGGGATCTTGCAATATCATGCATGTGTCTGTTTGCAAGTGAATTACATATATTAGCTCTTTGTTTTCATACCGACACTTCAATACATCAATAACAGTCAAGTATATACCGCAGCTTTGGTACAACTGGGATGGCGGACTGTTATTACAACTATGAGGTTTTTATTCCCAAACGATTTTAAGTACTTTATTAACATGACACTGCAGATAACACGTGCCCGGTTCTAGAGGGTGGCTCGAGTTCCAAATCGACAACTGGGCCCTGTAACAAACTGGTGCCATTTAAAGAAATCACCACTCGTTCAGATTTTTTTTATTGTAAGACCATTTGTCTATCAAAAAGATATATTCTTCCAACCAGTTCATTTGATATGTATATTTCTTTAAGCTCTTCAGTCAAATTGGGGTTGTGTATCTTTTAGGTTAACGTTTCATACAAGGATGTTTCCCTAAACGATATATCATGAGCATATGTCTGTTGACAATGCATCCCTCCTCTTCTTGTAGGAGTTGACAAACCATGTGACTGTTCATAGCACTCTCAATAACACTGAGAGAACTCACAATGTCCTCAACAAGCGATTGTGCCGTGAAGCCATCGGTCAAGAGCTGCCACGCCATCGTTTGAGTCTGGACAATGACCATTCAGGCAGGACAAACAACTCCCGGAATGTGTCCGTAATCAATGCCGTGTACGTGTTTGTTTAAATACATCCGGAAATAGAATGACGGAGCCCGGAAGTTATTGCCGAGAAGTGGGAGTAACGCGAGAGTGGACTGGGCTCCGTCTGTGGAGCGAGTATCAGAGTGGTGTTTGTACAGCGCGGCGCATCCCCTCACGTCTAAGAGGTGGCTGGAATCAATGCCAACATATCCAGTGTGAAGACAGCCCGATACCTCCCGGTCTTATTGATTGAGAGGATGAAAATATGGAGATCCTTTGCTTTGTGTTCTGCCTTTTAGCTAAAATCATTTAGACAATCGAAAATAGGAGATGGAGGGAGAGTGCATCTCCACAAAGTTCATTTACTTTTTGTGTAACTGTAACTGACATGACAAGCCAATCGGAAAATCAATTCATATTCTTGTTTTCTGCTTGGATTAACGCTGACGTTCAATTGTCTACGTTTTGTGTTTTATCAGTCTTTTTCAGTATGTAATTAGATCTGTTTGTCGGCTTACTTCGCTTCGTTACCAGAGCTTTGTTAGGCGTAATTGAACAGTTAAGTGGGAGAAGAAGGAGAAGTGGTTCTGTCTCAAGGGGACACAACAAGTGGAAGTTTGTAGATCTTCTGAACTTTCTCGTGAGCTGCTGGTGTCGTGCTAACATAATGTACCTTACATTAATCAACAGGTTCTGTTGAAGTTGACTAACGTGTCAAATGATTTAGTGAAAACAATCAACGAATATGTTTTGGGTTTCATTCCCACCTCATCAACAACAGGTGGTTATTTTTTATTATTATCTTATCCAAAAGTTGTCACGTACATTACGTTTATAATTGTTTCATGTTATGATTTGAACGTGGTATTGAAGAAAGTGTATATTTAGTGTTGGTCGCAGATTCTAGCAAGGATCATTTCACCTTATTTTCATCCAAAACGTTTGTTATATATCAAAATAACTGTAAGATGGCGTTATTTACTTCTATCTTATGTAAACCATCACATGACCATTGCGTCACTCATGTAGAAGAAAGATTCCATGTATCTAGTTCATCTCCGATGTTTTGAAACACTGTAGAGATCGATGAGGTTTAGTTTACTCTAAAACTTTTAAAGTCAATAAGAATTAAAATCCTACTTGAACTTTGTATAAACTCATATGAACACTAGAGATTATGTTTATGTAAGCGGGATTTCAGGAAATTGCTAGATGTGAACGTTGTTTTGAAAGTTTGAAATCTCCCATATGAGTTTGACACTTTGTGATGCTGCTGGGGCCTCTGGGTGCAGAGGTTCAACCCCTTCAATAGAAACTCATAAGGCAACATCCGGGTTATTGATTACCCAGCATTCCGTCCACTCGGCTACATCCGGCCACCTATTTCCAGCTATGTAAATAACTATCCACAGTTCCTTTAATAGATATCCACTTCACGCTGAGGGGCGAACATCAGTCAATAACGCCGCTTCTTGAAACAACATGCTTGCCAAAAGGAGTTATTAGATCTATAAATTTACAGCGAGTCTTCAAAATATTGACATTCTAAAATCTTCCCACAAAGTTTTAAAACCCATGCTAAACGGAAGTGTTTTACAAATGAGTTGTGAGCGTCATATTTTATTCCTCTAAGTCAATGTTTGGTTCTCTTCATTCTCTGTAATGGAACGGGTTAAATGTTCTTTCTTGTATATGCCAATGTTTCTATAGGCAAGGAGTTCCATGTTTTCATAAACCAGTTTGAGGGACAAGTGAAATGACCCCATCGGTCCCTCCCAAGCGTCTGTTGTAACCCCCCATTACCGTGACGATCGAAGCGCCACTTGTGACCATGTCAGTCGGTGTAAGCGCATGTAATCCCGGTGCTGTTATTACCAGGAATGCTGTAAGCTTGGATTACCGAGCATGGCTGCTGCTCCATTGTCAGAGGATCTGCCTCAAGAAAGAGGAAACGACATGAGGGTACTTCAACTCGCAAATCTGTCAAAATTACATCCGAATTAGAATCTGCTTTGTTGGAGCGTTGAGAGATGTGGAAGGGTTGTGGGAATCTGTGTTGTTCTTTACCAACATACTGAATCAGCCACAATACTTCTTCTGCAAGTATACAAGAAAACTCAAATTTAAGTTAAGGCTTACGTGATAATATCTGTCTCCTTTGGGTTTGTTTCCATAGTGTGGAAATGATCTTTAAATTTATGGAATCAGGTTTGAAGATAAATTAAGGAAATTAAGAGCAAATTTGATTATTCAAACTGATGATGTAAGTCGGATACTTTAGATGATTCTGATAAGTTACAATTATTGTATATGTAGGAAAGATATTGAAAAATGGAAAACCTATCACATTTCAAACATATCTTGAAAGAGGGAGTTAATGGTTTACAATATGGCAATGTCATATTCGTTTATTGTTTAACATTCTTCTATCTTTCAAATAGTATACATAATACATTTAATGGTAATGATATATATCGCATTTTTAATTGAGGGTTATCGAAAAAGTCCTATTTGTCAAGATAAATGTGAAAACAGGGACATTGAAGTCTTTCTTGAAATGTCGCCTTCATGAAATAGAGAGGTTGCTTATCAATAAAATTGCTCGAATTCTTCATCACATCGACTTCTTAAATTCCGGTTAAAGTTTCGGCTGAAACTTTACACTGTTCATGGTTCTACATGTATACTTTGCAAAACCAAACAAATATTTGTAATTTTGGGTTAACCGTATATACAGGTACCAATTGGCTTCTTACAATGTGTCCAGAATTGTCTGAAAAGAGGATAAATGGCAGTCGATTTGGTAATGTTGAAAACATCTGTTAAAACAATTTAAAAAGAAAATTGATATCTTTTAATCTGTACCATCCAAGATGTGCTTTATAAATTTTCGATGTCGATCTCTTCGATTATGAAAATGTTTTCAGATATTTGCATAACCCCTTTTTAACAATCCCGAGAACAATCATTTTGAAACAAATAATTTCTCATTTTGTAAAGGTCATCTCAATTCGGATAAACGTATTTGTCCATTATGTTTTTAAATACAAACTCATTCTTTGTTATAAGGTATAATTGTATCTTTCTTAATCGCAGTTCCTAGATTTGATATTAGCTATTATCAAATACTTGCTTATAAATAGCTCTCGGGCTGATATTGGGGTCTCGGGCTGATACCGAATGTGATATGAAAATACCCACATAATACTATCTATTTATCTAACACCACACGGTGGTAGACAAGCAATGTCAGATAGAGGAATAAAGATACAAAGAGGGTATCAAATGACGTGATATTACATGTGTGAGATTATACACTGATGGCAAAAATAACAAGCTCCAATCCGATTTCTGCAAACTAAAAAAAGTGCTTTCAGTCCACTATGAAAATGTAAAACAAAGACATCCCCACCTAACATTGCCTGGGGGTTCAAGTAGCCTGAGATAAGCTAGGTACCGGAACTCATGTTTTTTAGAGCTGGTTAAAATTTAACCACTTCATGGCAATGAAACAAACACACACCACACCTTGCCTTACGTACAGATTCCAATGTTAATTGTTTCCCGTTACTTGATAAGTAATGAGACAGTGGAAAGGTTATGATTGAAACCTTGTGCACGGGAGATGGTAAGGTCGTGGTGACCTAGGAGTGATGGATGGATGACGCTAGAGTCTTCACCAAACCTACCAATCACTCAAGCGTCAACACCCATTCATCAGCTGCCTTTCTCCAGTGTTATTCAAGCTAAAATCAATAGAATCTTAATTACAAATGATTTGATTCCTAACCAAAGTGCCAGTAGCTTTATAAATACATCTCTTCCAATATTCTTGTGTGCATGAACTATGATCTTTAAGATCACTTTGACGAATTATCATTGATAGATCGATTGTGAGCATATGAAGTGTTTCCTCTTCCCTTAATATTTGCCTTACAGTGAGATAAAGATGTAGCATCTCTACTAAACAGATATCATTGAAATATTATCGATAGATCGATCGTAAGCATATGAAATGTTTCTCTTTTCTTAAATATTTGTCCTACTATCAACTTCAGTGACATAAAGATGTAAAATTTCTACTAAATAGACATTTAAACCATAAGAGGTTATGGCTCATCTTAAAGACAATAACAATCAAAATTTTACCCTAATACCGGGACAAAAATGGTCATTTCCAAATATTGCACAAGGGATATATAGACGATAGACTGTAGACTATTCCCTGTACTTCTATTGGTTACAAGCTGTTTACTACGTGCCATCTCGATGTATTTGTGGATTCAAATTCTGTATTGCAACTCCGAAGCTATATTTGATAATCAGTAATGTTTACACAGAGTAAAAGATTGTCTGTTAGTGTTTATCTGCAGCAATAGGTTCGATTTATATGATGTTTCCGAATCTACGAACTCATGTTACGAGTTCAATTTACATGAACATGCCCCTAAAGCTAGTAGCGAAATCATATTGAACATGCTAGATGGTCCGTATTACTTCATCACTCTAAGGAATGCCTCAAGCAATGTTATATTCATTTGGCGAGCATAATCCACTCTCAGGTACTTGTCGCAGCAGGAGATTGCATTTAGCGAGATAGTTCCATCTTTACAATCTGTTTAAATACTGTGAATTACAGTGACATCTCCAAATGGACTGGGTTTGGCTGATGAGAGGAGGTTGGAGATTCAAGGGGAGGGGAACAGAGTGGAGGAGGGGGGGGGGGGGGATAACGTCAGTGGATTTGCGAGATGTAGAGGCGAGAGAAGGAGAGGGCACGAAAAGGGGAGAGATTAACGATGAGAAGGAATGTTGAAGTGAAATAGGGATGAAAGATAATAGAAAAAGTCACTGGTTGTAGACGGTTGAGAAGATGTTAGTGAGAGAACAGTGAGGTTCCGGTGAGGGAACTGGACTCTTGGAAAGCAGAGTAATCTGAGGGAAGAGGCGATTGAGATCATCGTGGGGAGAAATATGGAGATGACATAAGCATGGAGTTATGAAAACATTAATGACAGAGAGAAAAGCTGGTAGAAGAACACAGTGGACATTATAACACATCCAGTGTAGGAAGGCAAGATTAGAAAAAGTGAATATGCTGACAAAAAACCTAAAGGAGAGAATCCTTATGAGGGTTGAAGACTAGCAGAAGGAAGGCGGTCAGTGAAATCCTTATCGACTCTGACAAGTGGAGTGGACAGAGAAGTAGAAGACGTTTCCAGATCAATCCCAGTCTTTATTCAGTCGAGCATGCAAGCCCTGATATTTGTCGGCTGTGAAATCAAGCTGGGTGATCGATGGGTGATGGACGAGGTAGAGCCTACACTCCAAACGTGACAGAACCGTCTCCCTGGACTCACAGTCGGTCGATACAGAGGGAAGGGGAACCACTGATAACCTGTCCACAGATAAACCACACAGAGAATTCAGCGTGGAAAATCTCACTATCAGGCCTTCCACTATCATACTTCCACTTAAAACTATCAATCAACCAGTTAAATAGAAATCACTGTTAAAACATAGAAGTCTAGGAGACTTGTGAAGATCCTGAGTAGGAACTACGAACTCGAGACATTTTCCAATAGATTCAGCACAATGACTCCAACTCGGACATTATAACACATCCAGCGTTAAGACCACATGTACGTGTCAATGAGTGCCTCACAGTCGATAAAAGCGGTAATTTTGCTTATTATAATAATAAGAACGATAATATGACACCAAAGCAAAAAAGCAATCTGTGAAATATGCTTGATTAAAGTTGCATTTAAGCGAAAGCTTGTTACGTTGCTTGTTATGATAAAGTCAGAAAATATATAAAATGACCTTGTTAGCAAGTAAAACCATCTTTCAATTTGTAAAAAGGACGTTCTCCCTCATTTGAATCAAAACAATTGAAAACCACATCCAATCCAATACATATATATGAAAATGTATACAATTACATATATGTACATGAGTGCTTTAATGCAGACATGATAACGGAATGTGACATTGAATGGCTTGAACAGAAATAGGTGAGGTTAAGCGGTGCAAGGAAACTATTTTGTTTAAGGTTATAAGATTCTAATCGTGTATCCCATTTGCAATTATGGACTGAAATATTTTCAGGATATGGTAATGGGATTTCAACGGATTGAGCGAACGTTTTAAAAATCTTTGAAATGTTGTAAGTTTTAAGCATTTTTCCTTGATTACTTAGTTACGTAGATAACACCAATGTTACAAAAAACCCTTAAAGGGGTTTATTGATCATATCTACAAAACCTATACATCTAGTTAAGACAATTAAATTTAAAAAAAAAATTTAAGCAAAGGTTCCCATGTTTTTTAATTCAAGCTTTACACCATAAATAAATGATTAAGTTAGGGTTGTAAGCTCATGTAAAGGTTTCTTGATTTCATCTGCAAAAGGTTGTCAAGACCTAGTTGTTTTACAAGAGTTCAGTAGGGAGGATGGGAATGTTAGATCGGAGACTTCAGACTTGTCCAGGTGTAGTAAGACAAAGCAAGAATATGGACAATAGTTTCCTCGGCTGATGACTATTGTGCTATGATGTATAAGATGTAAATTGATAAGGGATGATTGAGGGCACTTATGACCGCTACCATACATGAACATATTTAACACGAATGAATTAGAAATTAACTTCCCTGAAGAAATCATGAAACCCATAAGTTTATACCGCGTATTGTTATAAAATGCTACCAGTCTAGACCTGACACTTTATTACATGATTCTATGCATTTAATGACAATGATGGATTGCGAATGTATAAATTCAAGATATCATTCATTTGAATACTTTCCCTATGTTATAAGCAAAAAGGTTTGTGAACTAAACATTGGCACTTTATTGCCTTATATAAGTAGCTACATATGAAAAACTGTAGGCGGTATTAAGTAATGATTCGACATACCAAACGTCGAGAAATGTCTACTTTAAGTGTGATTGATTGATTTATGTGTGGATTGATGTGAGGAATATTGCCGTTTACATCATTACTCAATCCTCCATTGGGTAAGATATGATTAGGTGGACAACAAGCGATCCATTTAGATATTGGTACAGTGGAATAATAGGAGTAAATATGATGTTTTCTACATAGCTGCCTACACTGTAAGTACATTAGAGCTTGTAACGGAGTTGCGGGTTCACTAATCAATATGGAGGAACTGAGATCTCAAGTACTACAGACAGTAATTATCTGCTTCATCAAGCGGGCCAGTATCACGACCCGTAATATCCAATAACTTGTATGGAACGGACCGAGAGGTACATTCAGTGTACTTGCTACTGCTCCAGTCCTGTCCGACTGAAGACGAGAGTTGGAGGGGTAGGGTAGGTATGAGGAGGTATGATTCGGGGATTGTGTCGTATTGGGTTAGTCTATATCCAGGGGTGAGCGGTGGATCAGGAGACTGACGTTTCCGATCGGTGAGGTATCAGTGTATCTTCCGGATATATGGAGGTTAGTGAAAACCAATCACTGTAGGAAATGATGTTGATTTAATGACGTTGTCTTCCCTGATAACTTTGAGTTGGGTCATCGGGAACACCATCGCTGGTGGTGCGGGGTCAGTGAAGATATTGTCAGTGATAACTTAGATTGGGGCCGCTAGTGGCTAGGGTTAGTGACCGCAGTGTTAGGATGGGCAGTTGGATGCAAAGATTTTTGGCTGAGACATTTGCCAGGAATTTAAATACTCTGAGTGTAAGTCGTGAGAAACGAGTTTGAGGATAGACAGATTTAGTAAGGATGTAGTTGATAACATGTAGTGGCGTGGGGCAGTGATACTAGCGTTAGTATGAGCAGTTGGATGCAAAGAGACTGGGTGTTTAGATCTTTGGCTTAGACATTTGCAAGGAATTTAAAGACTTTTCGATGTATAAGTGCATTTGGAACGAGTTCGAGGAGGGTGGATTTTTTTGAGTAAGGATGTAGTTGATAGCATGTATAGAGAGGATGGTCGAGGTTGCTGATATTCATGAAATGAGAGGTGATGAGGTTGGTGTCACGCACTGGCTGATTGGCAGATCTCGTTCTCGTTGATGTGATGTCCTCTGATGGGTTCACGGAGTAACTGTTAATAAAGCACTGGTAGGAAGCAATAAACTTGTGTCGCAGTGATAAAGCTTAATAGACGAAGAAGGGTTGAAACTTCTCGTGTGACAGGGTTTGACTACCAGTTTGAAAATGTGTTTGACCTGAAGTTAATTATTGCACACACAAATCTGCCCAGTAACACTTGTTTTATGAAATTTTCTATTTTTGTTTATATCTACGTAGTAGTTTTGTATATTATGAAGGCCTAAAGCCTTTACCTAGTCCCGCAGACAGAACATCTCTAAGCCACTATGACATGCACCTGAAAGTTTAAGACATTCTGCGTGACAGTAGTTAGTGTACTCTTGCTCCTAGTTACAAACATCTGGGTTCCATTAAATGTTGATGACGTTCGTCTGATTTACTATCAGCTTTACACAACAAACATTCAAGTTTGGTTGCCTTTACGTACTAAAATACTCTTAGTACACTTTCTATGTTTTGTCCCATTAATTACGGTGAATTCGAATCAAAAGTACAGTATCTTGTCATTAATCAACTCCAATGTTCTCCTTAAGAAGTGCAGAAAGAAACAAGAATTTGATCTTGTTCTAAAACTACGAATTTCCGTCTTTTGCTATCGCGTAACCCACTTTTGAAATGGGATGTAGAAAACCAATTTACTATAATTTGATCGCTGATTAGAGAAATCCTTTGAATATTCTGTTAAACACGGAAATGGAATCACAAATGAATCAATATTTTATTAACATTTTCCATAAACTTGAATACAAGTCCGAGTTGAAGCATCTGACATTACGCTTGATTTTATCTGCCGCGGCGCCACCAAATGATTTGAGTTGGAGCTGTGTAATTTCACTTCTCTCGGCGGCTGTTTGGAGATCAATTGGCTTTATTACATAGTTCTATGAGGCTGTCATCTCGTCTCGGAGCACCCAGCTCGGCCCTGCCACGGAGTTCTCGATATCTCAGTCTACAGCAGTCCGGCAAGATGTCATTAAAGAGACCTGCAGGATCAAGCCAATCTTTGCCCACCACGTTCCCGAACCTAAGATTCCCATGTTTCAGTTTGGTAATTGCCTGAAGATTGCCTGAGATGGTTAGATCATGCAACTTTGAACAGCAGTGCAGGCTTCTTATCCATATAAGGTTAATATTTAGCTCTGAAATTGTGGATTTAAGTCTCATGACAGGCCGCCATTATATCTTCAGTTAGTCCGTGAACGGATGTGATTTCAACCATTTCGCCGGCAGATATTTTTTTCTGAATTGAAAAAGACCTCAATTAGCTTCTTGGGAGGAAGATAGGAGACGGTTATACAATCTCTATGAAAGGATTCGACTTTCCCAAATAACACCGACTTCGGTTTCATCGGACATATGAAAAGCCAAGTAATGGGATTTTGGCACCCTTTCATGTTTGTAGCACACCGCGACTGCTCCTCATACAGCGAGAGAAAAGGGTTGTGCAAGCTGTTGCAGATAGGGCTTTGAAGTGCTTGGTGCTGTCTGTGATGTAATTTTTAAAGCATGGGTTATGTGCCTTATTAACCCATGGCTTGTCAGATTCTGGTTGCAAAGCCTCTGTGATACCGCACTGTACAAAGGATCGACAAGCTTGTATAACCCAATCAATATCAGCTCAGAGATACTCTTTGTTTCTGGCATTATTTGCTTCATATATACGTTTTGGGTCTTTGAGTGAGATATAATTGTTATCATCAGATCCACTTCAATATGCATCGGTTAATTTATTATTTCAAAGTGTTATACTGATTTTATTTCCAGATTTTAGGAAAAATTCATCAAGCATTACTGCTGTCAACTCTTTAAGATAGAACACTTAATGACTGTAGAGTCAATATTTGGGTGTGGTCTAAAATGCAAGTATTTTTATAAGTACCATGCTCGTAAGACTTAAAGGATATAATCAATTTATTGGATAGTGTCCTGATGTATATAGAGTTTGTCCTGCAACTGTAATTTCTGAAACGAACTTAATCACCCTCTGACTGAAGAATTCAACAAAAGGGGTACATGAACAAACTTTTAATTTTGGCATACCATTGGCATATTCAGAATTCTGTCACTGAGTGTAAATAAGAACTTTTATCCTGATTTAAAGTCTCCAAATTCTCCAAAAAAAGTACATTTCATGAATGCAAAATATGTTCATGATGTTAAGATTTTCCTTAAATATTTTTGGCAATGACCTTATTTTTTATTTCACATGTGTGCATACAGAATACTCGTGGTGTGCTCATGTACCGATGTTGATACAGAGTCGCTCACTATAAGATATTTACCTGCAACCTTTCAGGACCACATTACCGTTTTCTTAAGAAATGAGTTGACTGCCTCTGTCGTAGGATATTCTACGTCAAGGTCCTGGTCCAATACTTGGTCTCTCTTGACTAGTGATTTGTTGTGTTTTAGTTTAAAGTCATCCTCCCTACAATGATACTGCCGATGAATTTACATGACTTCACTATTATTGTTTTCCAATTAAGTATATTGAACTGATGTCTCATTGTAAATTCCGATAATATCTTTGAACACATTTATCAACCTGTTCGAGTTTTAAAAAAAATATGCATATAAAGGTTTTCCCTGTTTACTATACTCTCTTATCCAACAGAACGTCCCTCCCCTAATATGGACAGTGTAGGAACCTCTCGCTCCCTGTTTCACTCCAGTAGTCGTGCTGTGTATGCTGCATCTAATGCTCGTTATTCATTCATGCCATACTTCTTTTAATGTTTTTAAACGAATATAAATGCGTTTCAAATGCATTAAATGAAATGAAGGCTTCCCTTGGAGCAAATACATGTAATCAGAAGCGTGGAACCCTAGCTGGATCCTCAAAGATGCCCTGTAATAATCCAAGCCCTGAAGAACCATCGATGCGCTTTAAAAACATCTATCTTTTCATTTTTATCAAACACAACGTAATTATGCAGACAGCGGACCTTTCATTACCCACATTTCGAACTTTAAAACCAAAGTAACCGACCTGTTGCGTGCGTGTGTCAATATGCGGTCTTGGGCTAGGTTGGATAGTCCTCTTGGATAACTTATCGAGATGGGACGGGCGCACATAGGGTACACAACTTCCTTCCAACTGCCTCGTATCTGACGTCTTTAAGATATTTCACATAGTCGCAAATCGAACTGAGTGGGACATTCTTGACAATTTGGTTTATATTGTCTGTGAAACTTGAATCTTTAAGTTCTTAAGTACATTGTGGAAGCTTTTTGGATCAAGTACATGTTTATGGATTATTTTCATCCCTAATCTATTGCATATAAAAACATGGTTTTTTGGTTATCAATATGTTCACAGAACAATGTTTCCTAAAGATATGGTTCTCAATTTCAGACGGCCTGTTGTACGATGTGAGAGCGTCTCACTGATTGGTTGATGATGAGATACACGGACAGACTGACACTGTGATGGTGGAGACTCTGACGTCACTGCTGACGTCACGAGACGGTGGACCTAGGTCGAGGTTGTCAGAATGAGGACAACGATGTGTAGGACGACGTCTCTGGTCTGCCTGGTTATCTCCCTTGTCGGCCTTCAAGCTAGACGATGTGAGTATTGGCTTAGTGTACCCTCTATGCACAATAGGTACAGTATTTCGAGCAAGAGAAATGCAGTTTTCGGGCAGTAAAGAGTACTGTGTAGAGACACCCAGTTGTTCAGGAGTTTAGTAAAAGCATGTCATAAGGGTATTGTACATGTACACTACGAAGTAATAAACACAGATGTACCATTTAGATATTGGGAATAACGACTTCAATGATTATTGATGAAACCGGAAGTAACTAGAACTTATCTGATCAGTAACAAAATTCAGAATTCAGTCGCTGCAAATGAGTTTAGGAATGCTGGAACTATTGCTGATCCTGACAAGATACTTAACCTAGAAATATGTGCGACCTCGTACATAAACCTGTCGTGTTTCTGTCTGCAGATGACCAGCCGCGCTACACGTGCCACAAGCTGTACTACACGATACCCGAGTGTGTGGACCACCCGGACGGGTACGGGTGTGAGTGTGGACCCGGCTTCCACTGGAACACATACATGTGCATGTGTGAGTACAACGCTAGAATATTCTATTCATTTTTGCTATAGTTAACTTTTTAGCATGATGGAATGTTTGTGGTTGGAGAATATCCAACTATAATGTTACATATCTGATTTGTTGAGAATAATAATAATAACATCGTTGTGAGTTATGATCGCAAGATGTTAGGGAAAGTATATTGCTGATTTATAAGTAGGGAAGAGTTGAGTTGAGTAACCTGTGAGCGAACCAACTAAAGGGCGTATCTCTAAGCTCACTGTTCTCCCTGTTGTAGAAATGCAGCCATTCCTCATGTGCATTTGACTTAATAATCCATTTGTATTCACTACTTCTCTTTTAAATAACAATGGATAACCATAGGATAATTGAGTTTTTTTCTTAACCATTCTCTAGGTAGCTGCCACAAAAGTGCCCAAAAAGGTTCCATATCTTTCAAATATCGTTTTAGAATCCTCACTTCACCGTCTCCACGTCAGACTTTCTCTTTCTCTTCACCGCCATGCATCAATGAAGCTTTCCATACATTTATTCATAACATCAAGTTTAATTGCATTTGTATGTTTACATACATTTCCTTCACATGCCCGTCTCGTCGCAATCTTCCGTTGTGGTCATGTTTCGTTCCCTCGATAAAAAGCAGGATGCCACTGACAGACTGTCTGAAGGATCTTACAATGAACACTTCAACTCTGTCTACTTCTGATTCAATTGTTGTACACAACGTCTGCAAGCGGTTGTTGAACTTTCATACAGTTATCGTCTCAGAACTTTACCAACATTCATTGGTGCTTTCTATTTACTTCTCCCTTTCCTTCGTGATAAGTTTTGGATATTCAAATGCAAACACGATTTGTTTGGACTGATTTGGAATTGCAAAAATATGTGTACACTTTTTATGCTATCCATTTAGAACATCAAGCACACCCCCCCCCCCCCCCCCCCCCCCCCCCCCCCCATCTCACTCCTTGTATCAGAACCTGCCAGTGTGTATTTCCATCTGTAGAACGCCTGTCTATCCATTTCTATGCCGTAGAACCCACATCCTCACCACAAAAGATACTAGCGTCTCAGGGCAACGATTTCATGTCATCAGCTTTTTTGTCCACCGTACTACCACTTCTACTAGTTTACTCAAGTATCACTTCTTTTGCAGCCTCGGCAATCGATTCCAGATTTGAATACAAGGCTCAAACCCCGGCTAGATATACCCTGCTCCTTGGGAAAGCCTTCCCGAAACTAGAGGAGTTTACCATCGCCTTCTGGATGAACATCAGCGACCCTCAACATCCGGGCACCATCTTGTCGTACAAGTACGAGAAGACGGAGAACCTGGTGCGGATGATGAGCGGCCCGACTTTGAGGTTCGAGATCTGGGGGCAGGAGAAGGACACCAAGGTCACGCTCCAGCCCCACGAGTGGTACCATGTCATGTGGACCTGGGACTCCAAGAGTACGTTCCCTTGAATACCTTGTGTGAAGTACCATTACAAGCTCTGGCGTTTATACTAGTTTTACTGTCATTGTTCAAATAAGTCTTTAACCTACAAACATTGTAGTTTTTGATTGTCTCAAAATAAAGAATTTGATAAAGAAATGGATTTAGTGGCAATTAATGACATGTTGTGTAAACATCAGACGCTTAAACTCTTGTAATTTAAAATCGTGTCTTTATTACTAGTTCCTAAATCTTTTCACAAATGGCTGAATTTTTACAGAAACAAGTTAATTTTAAAATTATCAAAATACCTCAGATATTTTAAAACTTATCTTTCGTTTGTAGCTGGCAAGTGGTCTCTGTTCCTAAACGGCGAGAGCCGACACAACGGCATCATGAACAAAGTGCTGCGCCCCATCCCCCTGGGTGGAGAGTTCGTTCTGGGTCAATCATCACGCCCTGGGGACAAGGTCCTATTCAACACCACCACCGCCCTGGACGGTGACCTGGCGCACCTGAACATCTGGAACTACGTCATGGCCGAGCTGGAATTGAGGGACATCATCAACTCGTGCAAGTTCATGTACTGTGGGAATGCCGTCGAGTGGGTGGAGTTCAGGAGTGGCACCAGGGGCGCTATGAAGATGAGGTGGCCCTCAGGCGTGCATAGTGAGTTCAGTTCTGTTTCGGGTTCACTTTGAAAAGTTCCTTTTAACTCAGTTGACTGTAACTTAAATCTTTTACATGGCTTTTTGGAATTAGAGCATGGTCTGTAGTGGACATAGGTGGTTTTTCTTAGACCTTTATGTAGCTTCTAGATATTATTGCTAGGTGCCATGTCCCTGTGTAGATATTGTAACTTAAGGTCTTTTCAGTATAGCTCAGTAGGGTTTGGGTGTAATTTTTTATAAAATATTGGTACTCATCATCGTCTAGTACAGCCAAGTGCTGCTGTTAAAGTTGGGGAACTTTAGGGTATGCTTGTGGTGGTATTTTAATATCCTCTTTGAATACATGTCTCGAGCTACCAAATTATGTGATCGTCGTTTGGGCAATTGGATATGACAGTCATACAACTATGTTACCATGATAAAAAGTTCACAATTGTATTCCCACAGGATACTATTTTGTTCAATTATTTCTAACCTTCGATTTGATTTAGTATTGTTATCCAGCGTTATTTAAGTTTACAAGTAAGGATAAAAACGTTGAAAAACATAATTCTGAAAGATACTGATGATATTCTTTTATTTATGCCAAAGTCATATGTTAGCTTTGAAGATTTCAACAGTTTAGATTTTCTATTGACTTGATTCTATTTGATTGCTCAATGACCATACAGCGCCCACGTCAATTCAGGTTGGCTACTTGATAGTCACGGCAGACTTCTCAGGAGTTCACGCGAGCATACAGTGCGAGATCGTCGGGATTTATTTCAGTTTAAATACCTAGTCAGTCGCATGCAAGTGGATTAACGATCGCGCTCTATAATAGAACCTCAGAAATGCAGCTTTACTGCCTTGGAATAACCGTTCCCCCATAATGTCAGAGGACAGATGAGGATTCCATCTTTCTTATTGAATCCATCTGTCCTCACGCTGATGATTATATGTCCACGTAATATGTTCAGATGAAAGTTGCTGTCATGCTATGAGATAAAATATCAAAGTTTGAGAAGATAAGTTTTGTGAATATGATCTCAAATTCACAGTAATTTCTCCCTCGGTTTACTTTATCGCTTTTTTATAAGCCTTTGATTCCTTCCAGTCCTGTTGAATAAAGTTCATATAGATACATAGATAAATCTGTCTGTGCCCCTCAATGTTGCATCAGATAACTGGATGCAGTGCGTATATCTGCGTTGTCTCATGTAGAGACATACTGTCAGCTTTACATGTTATTTACTACTCGGGACTGAGTTCTCCGGCTTCTATCGAGGATTGGTGTGTTATATAGGCGGCAAGAAGAGTTGGTGTAGAAGATATTCAACCTGTCATGTTTCCGTGTAGGCGTTTTGTTAAGCAATGTTACAGATTGGGTTACAAAGTGAACCAAGCTCTGTCTCTAAAAATGTAATAGACATATTGTGCTAGTTCAACGAATACGATTTTAACACATTTTGATGAAAAGTAAGATGTAAGATGGTAAGATAAAATAGTAAGCTGTTACTTGTTTTACTCATACTACAGTTTTATTCTTTATGGCTTGGTGACAGTGATATCAGACTCGTTGATCTTTTTGAAACACTGTCGGCCGGCTCTATGTAAGAGGATCGCATGGGATACGGAAGACTCGGTCTCCAATCTGTTCGTACATCATTCAGGAAATAAGCTTTTAGGAACAATGAATCACGCCAATTTAGTGTAGGGAGAACTTTGGAGTTATCCAGACCTAAATCAGATAGCTAAAAAAACGAAGCGATTCTTTATATAAAGTGGGATCTCAAGATGACTTTTTAACAAATGAGAGAAAGGGATGTCTCATTAGTCGAAGCCATTATTAACACCTCAATCTCATAATACATATGAAAACATTTAAGAAATTGGCAAGTAAATACTCGTATATATATATTCAAATACGTTTCCCGTGAAACCAGTGCACCAATGATGTATGTAGCGTGTATCAGATAAAGTATCACTACACCAGATGTATTGCATGGTAGGCGCCTACGATTGTCAGCGGAGTGCAGTTCACTCGTAAATAATCCAAGGACTTACTTTCATATTTTCCATTTATCTCCCCCGATCAAATATCTTTTCATGCACCGATGTAAATGCAATCGAGTTACATGTGAGAACAACAGAGACCCACAGCTTGGCTCGGAGGTTTTTATCGCTTGATTAATCTCGCTTTTTATGGAACTATATAGATTTCGCTTTATTTACGCATGAAACACCTTATTCAGCAATGAAAACAAAGTGTTGGCACACAAAGTCTTTCTTTACAGCTTCCCGATTGGATAATTCCAGCGGGCGCTATAGAACATTGCGTTTTGGTTAAGTGAAGGTTTACAATTACGTAAGTGCAAGCGCAGCGATTAATACAGAGCGTGTATGAAGCGCTATGTTCTCCACAGCGAAACCGACAACCCACCGTTACTGGTCGATAAAAGCCTTTGATGCCTCGTCGCATGTCGCATAATAATGCCTATTTTATCGATACAACTTCAATCTTTTCCGAAATAGCCTAACTATCGACTAATTTTATTGTTTTGAAAATATGATTTTTTCCCTTGCACTCATACGATCCAAGTATTAATGATTTAAGATGGAAACACACCTCGCCGAGTCGTTGTAATGCGGATAACATAACGATCGTGTATTAATTCTCATTTCAAAACTAGTCTCGGCCAATTTTCCACCTGAGTTCCCACCCATAGTAAGTCATAACATAAGCGTTTAGATAAATCTTCCGTGAAATAGCAAACAAATTCGCATCTTATCTCTACAAGGCTACTCAATTATCTGCTAAATCAGCAAGTTTGAGATTCATTAAAAATCTAATTTCTTTGCAGGTGGAGAGTGTTTTGATGAGAAAACAGCGGCCGAGTCTTGCGATAACTTCTGTAGTGACCTCATCGGTAAGTTCCAAGCTTTTCAAATCTGCATAAGATTTTCTCAAGTTGACCATCAATCTTGTCAAGAAATAAAGGGTTCTGTTTCAACGTTCTGATTTTTAGATGAGTAAGTCTTTGCAAGTGTACAGTATTGGCACGGTGTTTGATTTGCCAATGAATCTTGGAGCTACAGCACTGTATTAATGAAGTGTTCGGGTGAACATATTTAGAAAGTTCTATATCAAAGATCAACAACCACGTGTATTACTAAATTGAATTCTAATTTACTTCCGGAATGAAAGGTTCGAAATATTTCCTCTTAAGATATGATTTCGGTCCTTCTCAAGACCTGAAGATGCTCCATGTCCTTGAATGTTTTAACACTAAAACAGTCAACCAATCGCACGCCTTCCCTATTTGAAGCTTGGTGCAAGCAACTCTCGGCCCAGCCTTTCATTTGTGTAGATAACCAAATATCAAGCAAACGAATAGTTACGAGCTCTTAATAAGATCTTTAGAGTTATCATGTGATTGGTCCACAAATCAGATGGTTTTCACTTCCGCTAAACCGGCGACAGATCATGTGACAATCGTCTAATCAACGCAGTACGTTGTCAGAAATAACATTTTGCGTTCTGAACACAATTCTATCTTTAAGGCCGTATTTGGTTGAAGGCACTTAAAAGAATATGTGCTATGATGTATATAAGATCATCTATGTCATTATTTTGATGATGAAATATACAGGAAACAAGACGCCATAGATTTTGTTTTCAATGTTAGTGTTTTATTATATGTTACAAATCTACACGTGACAGCAAATGTTTCCAAAGTGTGTTTTTGTACTTACATATTGCATACACATTATGTCATTGGAATGTTGATTTCAACATACGGAATATCGAATAGCAGGGACGATAATTGAATATAGGTAAAACATTCTGGTAAATGATGAACCCATCTAAATCTAAAGTGTACCAATCTTATCGATAGTATGGAGGTCGTGTTTGATTGATCCAAATTCATACCAATTTCATCTTCGCGTTGATAGCAACTATACATCATTTCCTAGAATAAACCACATAGTTCTGGAATAAGATTGAAAATGGATTTCCGAAAGAAACGTCGATTATCTAATCACCCCATAGGCAAGAGGCCGAGTCCATTAGTTTTGTGCGGATGTTGAACCCAGCGTCATCTCGAGCCTTTTATACGGCAACTCCTTCTACGGTCTGACGTCAAACAACACGCAGTGGAATTGCGCAGGGACGACACGGAACCAGTATGTAGAGTAGTGTGACAGTTCCCAGTAGATCAAGGGAGACTACTCATTACCGTCAAATCTCGCCGTCAGGTTGGCAGGTCGCCAGTTGGTCTCCGGTTAATGTCACGTGTACTTCATCCAAACTGAGTGAAACTTTCTTTACGACAAAGATATGTCTCGGAGTCGATACTTTCTTGTCGTAATCGGTGCTAGATTGTCCGTCGTCTGGAGAATAAACGTTTGGAAGACGTATCAAACTCTGCAGGAGACATTATACAGTCAGTATGTGCTGTATATTGCCTATTTCCTCCACTGTAATGAGTCTGTAAATGTCCCCCGCTGGATAATGTGTGTTCTTAACGGTGATTGTTCTAGATGTAATGCTAACACTTGTCTGAAGACTAGTATGTGTCGAAGTTTAACAATTAACTGTCAAACCCATACTTCTTGCTTTATACCCTTCAAAGTGTAAAACCAAAGCACTAATTGTCAAAATGAGTTCCCAGACAACAAATAAAGACGCAATGTGAAGTTCTAGCTGCATTAGACCCCTAGTCCCAGGAAGGCTGTTGAGCGCTGGGTCGGGAACTTGGGACTTCCTCGCACTTGACTTATACACACAGCTATACAATCATCTCTTTATTTTATCGGCAGATCAGTTAGTCTTATCAAAAGCAGTGATAAAACTAGAATTCTAGAATCATTTTCTTAAATGAGCTCATCGAGTTACGCCTACAGAGCGAGCTTGAGCGATTAGCTTTTCTCACGGGCTTGATTCGTCAGCTGAATCACTAGCTGAAGTGATGAAGCGATGTTCATTGATAAGAGAATGGACTGGTCCCCTGTCAATCAATACATGCTGGAGTGTATTCAAACATCATAAACAATTAAACAACGGTTTTCAATTACCAGAGGAGTTCACCTCTCGTCATTCTCCGTCGCTCAAGCTGTGTATATCTCGGTATATTCCCTCTGTCTCTGTCTATCTCTATCTCTTTCCCTGTCTCTATCTCTGTCTGTATTTGCTCTTTGTCTCTCTATGTCTCTGTCTCTGCCTGTCTCTCTGCCTTTGTCTCTGTCTGTCTGTCTCTCCCTCCCTCTCTCCCTTTCTCTCTCTATCTCTATCTCTCTATCTCTCCCTGAAAAAAACACACAGCAAAAAGTACTTGTATATGAAATCGGAATCAGGTAATGGATATTGATCATATACATATCGATCTATTGTAATTCGTTTGCGTTCTATTTTTTTCTTGAGTCATTATTGTTGTGTATACACTAAGCGACACTTAATATAGAAAAACTTTCTGGATTCCCAAGTCCTGAAGCGAAGTTAAAATGGTTTTATTTGTAGTATTATCTGTATCAATGTCTGAAACTTTTTCGATGTCACCATTGATAGCAAAAAGCTTGCAACTGTTTTATGTTATACACATACATAAATAACAACAAACACGTTCCAATGGTAGTTTGGACAATAGTGTATTAACTATTTACGACGCTGTTGGCACTATCAAACAATACGTATTCCCAGAGCAATTTGCTAGAAAAAAACCACTTGTTTTACATATAGAAAAAGACATTTCATTACGTGCAAACGTTCTGACTTCCTCAAATACGTCAGAACCGACACCTTTCTGAAGTCTTTAGCAGCATTTAGAATAAGTTTTGTATTAAATACATTATTAAATCTATTTAGGGTTTTGGTGCCAATTGAAAGTGTTCATTTTGAAGTTTTACATTACACTAGTTTTTGCACCCGTTTTTTTCTGAAAATGACAGTCGTTTTGATGTCATAACATTGTAACATCATTAGTCGATAATCAAATAATAAAATATATACACAATTAGGTGGAGAATAAAGGGCATTGTGAAACATCTCATGAGATAAATGGTTTTGTATAATAAAGGACAAGCTTTTATGTATATCAAACTCCTCTATTCGTTATTCACAGAAATGCGACAAAGCAGTTGGATATCCATAACATCTAGTACATTAGTTTCTTACAACTCAGAATGCCACTCAAAAAGTTCATGGATTTTGGATCGTAAAATAGAACCTGTTTTTGTTACCCGATCTAAATTTGAACCTTTTCACTAACCTTGTTTCCAATTTGAATTGGAATTACTGCTCAGATATCAAATCCCCAATCGAACATATGGTGTTCACACAAAAGTGGTCGCCGGAAGTGTTTGCTTGATATTTGATAATTGATGTTTGAACCCCTAAAGAACGAGCCTTACCTATCATCTATAGGGAAACGGGTTTAGACATAGGTGTGAAAAACGTGCTTCTGTCCTTTTGTTGTTAGGATCACATATGTCAAATTTTGAAATCGATGTTATTACATCGGGAACTACTAACTGTTACTGAAAATAACAAGTTAAAGGTCAATCAGTGCACAAGAGCTAAAATACGGCCATTCAAAGTCGTGATTTTGATCGAAAACCGGACAATGTGGCTCGAGTGGCGCGCGCAAATTCGCCAAACGTAATTTGGAAACCTTGTTATAAGCTGACAGGAAGATATATTCGATTCGATAGTGTTTATTAGGTATTGTAACTAATAGGTAGATTAATTGGATGCGTAATTTCAAATATTAAACGTATTTGAGATGTTTTCTTTATTTTTCCATAAAATCAAGCATTTTAGAGATATTATGCATAAATGGATATATTTGCAAGTCCAGTGATTTGATATGAACTTCAATCAGCATATTAGATATTTTGTAGCTTATCATAACCAAATAAAATTATAAGAAAGATACTCTGTGACATTTTAACCTATTTTGATGACTGTACATTGTGTTGCTTCACATCCCAGGTGCGCAGTGTAACCGGGTGACGGTGGAGAACATAGAGTGGACGCGGACCAAGGCGGAGCACAACATCAGCAAGATGTGTCCTGGGCAGGAGGAGAAGGAGAAGAAGAACCTCACGCTAGGTCAGTGGCTTATAATACATATCTGGCTCTGTGCTTGACGTTAGGTAACCCTTACCATAGATCTATCTGGCTCTGTTTTGTGATAAAGGGCAGTCTTAGGAGGAGAAGAAGAACCTCACACTAGGTCAGTGGATTATAATACATATCTGGCTCTGTGCTTGACATTAGGTAACCCTTACCATAGATCTATCTGGCTCTGTTTTGAGATATAGGGAAGTCTTAGGAGGAGAAGAAGAACCTCACGCTAGGTCAGTGGCTTATAATGCGAATCTGGCTCTGTGCGTGGAGAGATTTTAGATTATTCTAACACAGATGAATCTAGACAGATTTTTACGGTCAGAAGAATACAACTGGCTCTCTTTTCTGAAAAAGGGAAATCTTATGAGGAGGACAAGGAGAACCTCACATTGGGTCAGCGGGTTATAATACGTATCTGGCCACAATATCTTGGTTAACAATTTAAAACCAGAAAAGACGTTTATGGTCAGAACATTTTATATCTGACCTTGTTTGGACTTAAAAGGAAACGTTATATAACATAATTATCTCGCTCTGTGCGTGACGAGAGTTTTTACAGTCAGTAGAATACACCTGGCTCTGTTTTCTGATAAAGGGAAATCTTATTAGAAGGACAAGGAGAACCATATATATCTTGCTGTGTGTGCATATACCACGAGATCTTAGGTTACCATTAAATTAGATAAAACCAGAAAATATGTTTATGAGCAGAAGGTTTGTTTGTACATTAAGGGAAAACTTAGGCTACAATTAGCGAGGACGAAAACTAGAAAAATGTATTTGCATATTTTGTATATCTATTGTGCTCTCGAAACATATGTCATGTTCATAATACATTTGGTGCTCATAGGCTTCTTGACCATATCCTGACATCCACCATATTGGTTTTCTTATTCTATATCATATTTCCTAACCTTTTGACTGCGATATAGCATGGTTCTGTGTTGGTGACAACAACCCTTTAATTCTTGCCCTGAAAGTTATAGGGACCTGGGTCCCGTTGCACAAAACACTAAGGTGACCTTAAACAGGTAGCTTTAGTGTAATGTTAAAGGATGGCACTAAGGTTAACCTTAGTGTTAAGTCGTTACCTTTCACAAAGTAACCTTAGCTAAGGTTAACCTTATCTCCCATTCTTCAACATTGCACTAAGGCTACCTAACAAGGACTTACGATCACCTTAGGTCTTTGTGAAAGCAGGCCTGGAAACATGAAGTTTAAACATCGCTGGTTTAGATGCATTGATGAAGACATTGGTGAAAAATAAATGTAAACTTAAAAGTAAAAATAAAACATGTTAGTATTTTCTTCAAACCACCTTTAGGGAAGTAGTATTAAAGACGTCCTAGCTCATCATGTACCAATTTAGCAGGTAAATATCCCGATAAATGAAGCCCAGTTATCCTTCAAACGTGAATATCGGAGACTATTTAGAGTTGTCGAATCATATTGACTGGAACCTTTCTTGACCCGGCAATCTCGGTGTTTGGGCACCTATCTGATATATATAACCTGGACTTGGCACTTATCGAGTGGAAGAGTCTATAGGTTACGAGAAGCCCGAGAATTTCACTCTAATCTCGCCAGTCACCGCGAGATGACAGATCAGCTGGCAGCCATGATGAATCCGACATGTAAATAACAAATAGTCGCCTCCTTCACCTCTAGCGCGGTCACGTGACCTCCTCCCGTCTGTCTGGTGATGTATGATGTGGTCAGTAAATGTAGGTCTGACAGATATTACTTATAGCGGAGCGGTAATAGGGTATCGAACCAGACTCAAGTGTATTTTCCTTGTCTGATGGCTTTTATAAAGAGTAAATGGGAATATTTAGAAAACACAACGTGTTTCCATGTTACTTACAGCATCAGCGG
Source organism: Steromphala cineraria (assembly GCA_916613615.1). NCBI lineage: Eukaryota > Metazoa > Mollusca > Gastropoda > Trochida > Trochidae > Steromphala > Steromphala cineraria. Next base: position 80,158,306 of record OU744721.1, read on the forward strand.
GCAGAGTGGGTTCCATTATGAGTAATGATGTTTTCAGTTAACATAACACCTCCAGATCAAAGTGGGTGAAGTGTTAGAGACCGGGGAACCAATGTCAATAAAGCAAACACTTGAAGTAATCAGAAATAGGAACACCCTACCTCTCTGTGATTATTGCCACAGTGTGATTTCAATGCAAAGAAGGTTTCTCTAACCCTCTTCAGACTTTTCTGACTTCTACACCGCTTCATATTGATTCTTTTAAAGGTTACTGCAGCAATATGATATACTTATATACATTAAAACTTAATTTCGAAGGTTCATTTTTAAAAATTCTTATTTTCACCATACATGTAAGAAAGGTATCTACAATAGTAAAGGATATTAATTTGCGGGGTTCGAACCCACTTTCCCAGAGCCAAGCAACACAGAACCAGTAGCTACCCAACTTGCCACTCTTGCATATTTAGACACATGTCCACTACATAAGTGGCAGGTATCTTTTATCACATATCGGTGCTTCAAACGTTGTTACCAATACAGTAGAACTCAGATATAGCGAACAATCGGATAAACTGAACCAATTTTTAAATCCACTAAAAGCCCTATGTATGGCGGCCAAACGCGAGTAGCGAAGGATATAGCGAACTAAATTCTTTGGTCCCTTGGAGTTCGTTATATCCGTGTTCTACTGTATTTGTTTTAAAAATTACTTCATATTTAAGTCACCATGTAATGGTACAACATGCAGAATAACTTGAACCAAATGTTTAACTGCTATATCGATTTGAACTAGTACTCTTCTCTCCACTGCAGTGTACGCGACACGTGCATGCAACCTGCACGAGAACGACAACAACGGGGTGTGGGACGACCCGCACATAGACGAGTGCATCTCCACCGACCTCATGAGTCTCAAAACAGAGGTGAGATTATTGGAAACATTGGAAAAATAGCGTTGTCGTAACTAGTATTTTTTGCATTAAATGAAGCTTCAATAGTAATCATAACATGGTTCTTAACATTCTCCTATGCAGTGTGTTCTTACCTGAATTGTAGTCTTCTTTGAAAAAACGACTTTGATGCATTTTGCAAAGCTCAAGTTTATACCGTTTATGTTACTGGTTTTTTCATAACCATCTATGTACTGTTTACTCTTTTTAAAAAATCTTGATAATTTATAACAAATAATTAAATGTTGTCTATTGTTGGTCAAGATGTTTTATTGTTTAAATACATACTTACTTGATTAAATGAGGATTGTCTGTTGTGTGTAAAAGGGTTTTTGTTATCAGTGTATTTTTGTGTTATTGGCATAAATTGATACTTGAGTTGGTATAAAGGTGTAATCGGTTTAAACCATTTCTGCTGTTGGTATGACTAGGTTCTCATGTTAGTATAAACAATTGATGTTGTTGGTATACATCTTTCTGTTCTTTGTATTGGAGTTCAGGTGTTCCGTTGTCGGTTGTAAAGTGCTGTTTGTTGTTTGTTTAAAGGATGCTTTCAAATGGTATAAGGGTTTTCAGTTGTTTGTAAAAGGTTCACTTTGGATGTTTTAACTTTGTATGCTGTTGGTATTAAGATTTTGGGTCGTTTGCATAAAGTTAGTTTTAAGGTTAAATGCTGTATCTGTTGTGATATGAGTAACCAAGCCAGACCAAAACTGCTCTTCCTACAGTTAAGATCTCTAACCGGTTTTCTAATGCTTGTAAAAGTTCGCTGTGGTTGGCTTTAAAGAGGTATGCTATTGGTATAAAGGTTTTCAGTTGTTTGCAAAAAATCTGCTCTGGTTGGTTTTAAGGTTGTATGCTATTGGTATACAGGTTTTCATTTGTTTGCAAAATGCTCTGGTTGGTTGTATGCAATTTGTATATGTTTATGTTGTTTGTATAATGCTATTGGTTTAAAGATGTATATTTTGATATCAGTAATCAACTCCAAACTGTTGTCCCCCCAGTTCAACAAGATCTCTATAGCGGGTATCAACGAGATGAAGGTGCTGGAGCTGGCCTTCCGACTACTGAACCACACCAACAACACCAGCTACACCAACCCCATCGACATCGCCACCGTCATCGACCTGCTCGAGATACTCGTCGAGACTCAGGTACAGAGCTGTCTATATCTCCCTCAACTGTGGCTTAGTTGTTCAGCAATATGCTGATTCAAGGTTCCGAAACGAAACTGCTATGGTTACCCAAAGGCGATTTGTTTTCCTCAAATGATTGGGTACACCTTATCGTCTTTCATCATATCATGCCATGATAGAATGAAATGACCAATGATTTGATTTTATCATTTGAAATAATTACAATTAATCTTTATGAAGCCCGTAAATATTTTGTATAACCTTTAACTGTCAGTATTGCAAAACATTAAAGTTTTCTCAAAGGTACTTTTGTTCCCTGTTTGATGCTCAATTATTTGATACACGAGATCAAAATCGTGTAGATTCCAGATACTGTCAAATTCCATTACTCACATAAAGGATGACACATTAGTATGCCAATAAACATTTAATATTCATGACTGAAAACTGCAAAAACATGTTTACCTCAATTCACTAAACATTAGAAAAGAAATAATTTGTTTGCATTGTCTGTGCAGGGTGTGACACCGAGGACCACCACGTGGCTCAAGAACGGAGACACGTACGCACGGACAGAGGAGCTGTATCCTACATTCGAACAGACACGGACATTCTGCCAGGTAACCGAGTCAACCAATACTTTGATGTCGTGGTGTATCTCTTTACAGTCAATCGAGAGCCGCAGGTATCAAAAGTACTTCCTGTCAGGTTCTGCAGACATCAAACCATTTGGTGTCATGGCACGTCTCTTTAATGTTACTTCTCAAGATGAAGTTGACCAACATGCTTTTGGGTTCAATAGTCAAATCCTATTTGCAGTCACAATGACCATCTTGTGCTATGAAATGATTCGTAATTTTGTTATTTGAAACTTCTGTAGTCATGTCCAAACTCATGAAACATTCGTCATGTACAAGACTTCAAGATATCACCTACAGGTAACTGGTCCTTCTGTACGTTAGTACAACTCACGGCTAACAATAACGTGCAGAGTGTTCGTTATACAATATAATTTTATGACACACTATGTTGTAATGTAAACCTTGCATTGAACATACCAGTTACCAAGTAGCAAACGATTCAACAGTGCTGCCTATCAACTGACTTCGAATGAAAACAGAAACAGACACTATAAACAACGGTGTACCTATCAGATTCATGATTAGTAAAAATCCTTTAACAATTTACAATTTGCCAATAAACCCCACTGTCTAATGAACCCATCCAAAATACCCATAGAAAGTTGGAACATCATTTTGAATGTAACCGCATGCATCTTTTTTCATGAATACGAAAATCTTATTGAATGTAACCGCATGCATCTTTTTTCATGAATACGAAAATCTTATTGCATGTAACCGCATACATCTTTATTCATGAATACGAAAATCTTATTGAATGTAACCGCATGCATCTTTTTTCATCAATACGAAAATCTTATTGAATGTAACCGCATACATCTTTATTCATGAATACGAAAATCTTATTGAATGTAACCGCATGCATCTTTTTTCATCAATACGGAAAATCTTATTGAATGTAACCGCATGCATCTTTATTCATAAATACGAAAATCTTATTGAATGTAACCGCATGCATCTTTTTTCATGAATACGAACATCTTATTGCATGTAACCGCATACATCTTTATTCATGAATACGAAAATCTTATTGAATGTAACCGCATGCATCTTTTTTCATCAATACGGAAAATCTTATTGAATGTAACCGCATGCATCTTTTTTCATCAATACGAAAATCTTATTGCATGTAACCGCATACATCTTTATTCATGAATACGAAAATCTTATTGAATGTAACCGCATACATCTTTATTCATGAATACGAAATCTTATTGAATGTAACCGCATACATCTTTATTCATGAATACGAAATCTTATTGAATGTAACCGCATACATCTTTATTCATGAATACGAAAATCTTATTGAATGTAACCGCATACATCTTTATTCATGAATACGAAAACTTTATTGAATGTAACCGCATGCATCTTTATTCATGAATACGAAAATTTTATTGAATGTAACCGCATGCATCTTTTTTCATCAATACGAAAATGTTATTGAATGTAACCGCATACATCTTTATTCATCAATACGAAAATGTTATTGAATGTAACCGCATGCATCTTTTTTCATCAATACGAAAAATTTTATTGAATGTAACCGCATGCATCTTTTTTCATCAATACGGAAAATGTTATTGAATGTAACCGCATGCATCTTTTTTCATCAATACGGAAAATGTTATTGAATGTAACCGCATGCATCTTTTTTCATCAATACGGAAAATGTTATTGAATGTAACCGCATGCATCTTTTTTCATCAATACGGAAAATGTTATTGAATGTAACCGCATGCATCTTTTTTCATCAATACGGAAAATGTTATTGAATGTAACCGCATGCATCTTTTTTCATCAATACGGAAAATGTTATTGAATGTAACCGCATGCATCTTTTTTCATCAATACGGAAAATGTTATTGAATGTAACCGCATACATCTTTTTTCATCAATACGGAAAATGTTATTGAATGTAACCGCACACGTCTATATTCATAAATACAGATCTACTCGTTGCAAGTACACATAGCACAGCACACAAGCACCCAACAGTCATATACGCCCCTTCTCTTATAGATCATAGCGACGATCGTGGACAACCTGTTGAAGGACAAGAACGACGCGGGCTGGAGCGCCACACAGCCTTCAGGGGTAGAGGGGGACAACCTCATGAACGTCATGCACCACTTCGCTGACGTCATCTCCAGGAACCTCGTCTTCCACGTCATGGACGGCATCAAACCCTACAGGGACGCCTTTATCCGCGTCTTCAAGAAAAACATAGGTAATTGAACATCTACTTATGTCTCTTTGGGTTCCACACTTCTTCATTCCCGTCTACAAGTGAAACACATGGATTCTCTGACTGAAACTCTGACTCAATCATCTTTTGTGATTTCAACCATTAATATTATTTCCTTCTTTCTTCATGTTCCCTCATTACAAATCCATATGTGTGCCTGCTTTTCTAAAGTTACCGTCGTGCTGTCAGGATAAGAACAAAATGATGGACAAATCCAAGACTTGCTTTTGCATGTATTGTAGTTTGGTTTGGGGCAATGGCCAGCTGGATACGATCCCGATTTAACTCTTTTTCGTTGTAATGATAATAGTTTTTCTTTTAGGCCATCGGCCTATGTACAAAGCATTTGAAACACAAACATTATTGCAAAAATGACAATGTCTTGCGTCGACTGTAACGATTATAAACCAACCAAAGGATGTATATAGCAGCACTGTTTCATGTGAGTGCGCCCACGTAGCGGTAGTAACAACAGGTGTAGAGCCGCGAGTCTGACGGAATGTCTGCTTCATTTAAACCCTGGATGAAAGAAAAGCAACCCGGAGCCGTAGAATGGATCCACTTTAACTTCAAGCTAACGGCTTTACAAATTGTTTGTTCATTTCAAGCCCCCTTGTGAAGACGAGCTTGCGCTGCTGAATCAATTCGTGGAAAATAAATCTATGGACAGATGTTTGGAGATTCCCCAATCATAGCCAAGTTTCCCCGTCGATGCGTTTGTTACGACCCACTTGTAAACCTGCTTGTTTTAATGCTTTACTTGGAACGCTCGTCTTTCCCAAATTAGTCTCAAAGGTGGGTTTATCTGTTCACTGGCGGGGGATTGCACTCGTTACAGCTGGAGCTGGGAGTTTTCAGCTGAATAACAGCTGCATGCAGAGGTTGGCGAGAAGGAGATAATGATTTCTCCAATTTGGGCTGCATCTCCGTTCTCACACATATCATCTAAAAAGCTGGAGGCAATCTAGCGTCAAAAATCTTAAATTGTATTTTATCAAGTGAAATCAATGTTACTATCTCAACATTCTAATATGTGTATACTTTGACAAGAAGAACGACACGTAACGAGGCACTGATCGATCAAATGGATATTATACTATTTAACATTCATTGAAAACGTAAAAAAATCTTGGTAACATTTTTTCCTTGTAATTTAGTATCTTGAAAGAAGAAAATTACCGACTGTCAGATCTGCCTGGATATCGATCCAGTGAAGAGCTAATCAGTACTGTCCATCTCAGCCAATCACAGCAGCGCCTTGAACGAGGAATTACGCACGTGAATCGCTCTGACCGGAAGTGCTGATACCGTACAATAAACTAAAGTTGACTCTTCGCCTTCGTAATTGATCGTAAATTGCGCTTGAATAAGCGGGGAGACTCGAATCTATGTCTGATTTTAACCAAAAACGTAATTCCAAGACCATTTGAACTTGATTGGACTCATAAAATGTCGAAAGAGTCGCTAGATTTTGCGTGTCGCCATGGAAACTGGTTGACGTATCAGAAAAGATTATCAATCGTTAGACTCAGGTCTCGTGATAAAGGACGAGAAAGGCCGAGAGCGAATGTCTCCGAACATGAAGCTAGAACAAACAGTGGGAACGATATTAAAGTGCGATAAACATTTCCTCTTCCCAGACGCATTACCATAGGTTTCATTGTCTGATCAGCCATGAATGAAATCACAGCCTAAATTCATTCTTCTAACGCTTTGAGTCTGTCCGTATTGTTTGCTGGCCACAAAGCATAAGATTGACATGTCTGGGTTCCCTCTTTGATTCTTTCTGCATGTCACCAGAACCTACAGTCAACCTTTGTGTTGCCATCTGAATACTTGAACGTTCTGGTAACAAACGAGTTACAATAACATGTGAAAATGATAACAATGATAAGATAACACGTTTAAGTGTATATTTATAGCGATAAAAGTACATAAGATGATTCAGGATAAAGGCGAAGGCAGAGGTGCGACACCTCCAACCCAACCAAATTTTGAACGTTGTCTTTTCAAGTGACTTCATCGTTATATGCGCATATGAATTCCATCACATTTTTTTTATTATCCTTTAAAAAGCATACACACATGTACACATTTCTAGAGTCTGTTGGTATCCGCTGACAGTAACATAGATACTAGTATTGTTAAATTAGGATCGCATATACGTATGTGATAAAGTTGTGAACTCACCTGAATGAAGCTTTTCCCTTTTAATAGCCGATTTGCTAAGCTAAATACTACCTATTATGTCATGTAAATGTACAGGATGAGTTCAATATCGAGACCTACATGGAGGAAGAATTTGTTGATATTTTGACAAACTCCAAAGTCTCTCTATGGCAGATTTGTACCGCTATATATATGCAACGTCTAACGTATTGTGTGTGTGTGTGCAGAGTTCAAGATCGAGACCCACTGGAAGGAGGAGTTTGACGGGATCCTGTTCCCCAACCCCCTGGACGTGAAGCTCGACCACCTCAACATCCTGGACGGCACGGTCCGTATACAGGGGGACGCCTTCCTCTCCCACAACTCAACACATCTCCCTGGTGATTTCATGTTGAAGACTTTGTTCATCAAGATTTATGTATATTTGAGAGACTTTGTCATGACTTATGAAATGTCGATGTTAATGGTTCAAATGCGGATTTCCAAACTATGATGTTGTAGGCCAGTAGCGTAGAAGTAGGTCATAAACGCTATAAGAGGAACTTACTCAAATATTCAGCAAAAGCTATTCGAATTTTCTTTTTAAACACCCAAATACAAAATGAGCTCGAGAATAAGTGCCTGTATGTTGCAGTATTCATTGGAGTGTCCGCCTTCCGATACCGGAACCTGACCAAGGCGTTGCGCGGGCATCCGGAACACAGGTTGGTCTAGTGCTTCTGTCTAGTGCTTTTTGTAATCCGCAAATGTCTGTCAAAAGTTGGCATCAAGCTTTGGATAAATTTGCCAAAAAGACCAAACGACACTGCATATTCTTTCAATAAGACAGCACAGAGAAAGATAGAATATTTTTCAAAATCAGCCAATAAACTCAACTTCGTCGTGTTGCACAATCACTTAAATCCATAATCTTAGAATACTAAGCTAGCTATTGTGTATTGTTACAGCACCACCAATGTTAATGTTAGGTAAATGATGAGATGGCTGATTGTTACTAATGTTGCAGGAAAGTGAAGGACGACATCCTGAACACGCCGGTAGTAGCGCTCTTCACCCACATGGACTTCCCATCCTCCCAGAACCTCACCTCACCCATCATCATCGAGCTGCCCATCTTAGACGTGAGTACCCGGATGTACTTCTCTCATACCTGGGGCACTTGCACAGAGCCCGCAGGTGATCGTAAGTCTTTAAGGTAACTGTAGTGCAATGTTAAAGAATGAGAGCTAAGATCAACCTCAGTAGAGATGGCTTTGGTCAAAGGAGTTCCAGGTAACAATTTTTTTTTTGTATAGGGATATATATTACCGCGCAAAAGCAAGTAGAACACGTAATAATGCCAAACAAAAACTATGATAGATCATTTCATAGCAATGAGGAGGCGCGTTACTGTTTTCAGTGATGCGAAGGTGCCCATACGAGATATTGTACTGTATTTGTATTCATTAAGACCTTAAATCAAAGATACATTTTAAGAATGGGGACATGCCGTACGCCCTTTTGCACAGAACCCCTTTACAGTAGGATAATCGAAACTCAATGACCTTCATTCTGAACTCCGGAGAACTCCTGTTTAACGTACAAAATAAATTAACTGACAATGTAAGCTGCATTAGATAGAAGAAGGTTTATATCAACAGATGACCCGAACAAGAGATGTAAAGTGTCCTAAGCGAATTGCACTTGACTCACATACTAAATAAGTGAATGAGTAAGTGAGTTATTGCTTTACGCCGATTAGGCAATATTTTAGCCATAGCGGCGTGTACTGAATAAGAGCTTCATAAATAATCTTTTTTAATCCCTTTTCATATGTTTTTGTTTGTAGAATTTCAACATCTCAAATCCAGACTGCGTCATGTTAAAACATAGAAATGTGTAAGTATATGTGACATTACTAACCTATTTCATATCACTTGTTCTGTTAAGAGATAACGTTGTTCTGGATTTTTTTTATCCTCAAAAGCACTATTTATGAAACAGAAACACTTTTAAAGTCAATTTGAATCAAAGAATTGTTTTGCCATAAAATGAACGAGAAACGCATAGAATAAACAAATGAAGATGTCCACAATGAATTGTAAATGACATGCAAGTAATGTGTTCATGATCAACTCGGTACAGAAAAAGCCTGCATTAGCAAAGTTATAACTCACTGTCCTGATAAGGCCTTAAAACTTTTTATGAAGGACAATTCAATTTCACATCAACTTTGCTTATGTTTAATCATCAGAAAAAAATGGTAATTTGAGATACGGTTCAATGTCTCTTGCGTGTCATCTGTTATATTACGGGAAAGGGGAAGGTATTATTGGATAAAGAATACAGCAACGACGATATATGTACTAGTAAGTTATACCTCCAAATATATATATTTTTACATTGCAGAACCCGGAAGTGGGCGTGGTCAAAAAGCAATTGCGAGATTCTCAGCTACCGGCCAAAATCTGTCATGTGCGCATGCTCAGTGCCAGGCGTGTTCGCTGTAACGACAGACATGTACAACGTTAATGTAAGCATTCAACCATCATATCGTCAATGTAGTCATATCAACAATGACATAATCTAAGAGTTTATGATAGAACGACCTTCAAAATTGTACAATGGTATAAAACACTATTAGAGATATTTCATATCAACTAAACATTCGTGAATGGATTGTGATGTATGTTATTGTGAACGTGTTCAAGATTTCTGATAAGCTATATGCAAGTTGGTCATTGCTTAATTGGAAACAATTTCATTTGTTTCTTTAACTTTCTAGTTATGACTAAGTGTTTATAACAAAGACATTCTACAGAAATTGTATTTAACATGATAAATGTGAGGTTTTATCTGCATTGATGAATCTTCGTAGTACGAAGAAAGTTAGTTCAGGTGAGCTTCAATATTACATTTATGAGCGCTTCTAATCAATATCATTTTAATAGAAATTAAACTTGTGTATGATGTCAATGCTTGAATGACAAAACTGTGTCTAGCTAACTGATTACATTGCACTTTATGGGCGCTTCAATATTACTTTTACGTGCGCTTCTTTTCCACCCAGTGGGACAAGGGAGATAAGCGACCTGAGCTGATGAACTTCGCCTCGTATATCGGCTGTACAGTGTCCGCAACTCTCTGCTTCATCTCTGTCGTCATCCACATCTATGTCAAGTAGGTCTCCTCTCTCTGTAGACAAACTACAATGTACACGTCACTTATTTTCATCGATTTAAGTTGTATTAATCTGAGAATGTCCTCGATCCTTTCGATGAAAACATATATATATATGATATAAATATGTTACTGTGTCGTTTGTTACTACCTTTTTAACAACATCATTGATTGATTCGTTATATGTTGAAATAGTCATAATGCAATTACACTTTGCAAATCTAGAGGTAAGACTTCTTCACAGTTTTATAGTCTATAGTCTATAACGACTATTTGGAGATTTTGCAAATTCAGTCTTTATCAGGACATCCAGGTGCCGCTTATGAATATTCATGTTCATTTCATTCCGCAGAATTTCTGCAGAACATTTAAAAAACAAAATTTGCTTCTTTGAAAGACATTTCAAAAAAATGACAATAGAGAAAAATATTGAGGACAATATCTTTATTCATAAAAGCAACCATTCGAAAAAAAATTTCACGCAAATCATGTATCAGAAAATTGTTATCGACATAATTCTATTTCATTTTTGTCGTATGATGAAGAACGCTTTTGCAAATCAGTTCGGTATTCACAATTAACTACACCTATTTATTGCGAGCTGTAATTGTTCCGTGTGTTGCTGGTCAGAGCACCATTTACTTGTCTCAAAACATTAAAAATGAGTTTTTCTTTAACTTAGTGGCTTCCTTAACTTTTTTTTTTTCGATGACAAAATCCATTTCATCTACTTTTTTACTTGTCTCAAACCATAACAACAAATTTTGTTTAACGCTTTGGCGGCTTTCTTTTAACAAATTAACCTGTTCCTCGTTTAAATGGTACAAAACAGCACAGGAGCGTCCTTTTTTTCTGGTTAAAGCACCATTTCATCTACTTGTTCATATTTAAAAACCACTCTATATATTTGCAGAACGTCGTCTACGACAGCTTCCATCCACAAGAACCTCTGTCTCTCCGTCATGTTCAGCCAGGTCGTCTTCATGTTCGGCATCGACCGATACGACCAGACTGTGAGTATCTTCTATGTTTTGTAGTCCAAATCTTAATACCTCTCAATCAACTAATTCTCAATTTAAGGAAACTCTTACTTAACGTACCACGTTGGGAAACGCCGAATATAAGTTTGGAAGGTTCTACATGTCGAGGGGATATGGAAAGGATACCTCGTTTTTGGAAAGCTGAGAACTGCGTGGCAGGTGCTGTTTCGCGTTGGATACGGATACTGATTCGATATTTCCTACCTTTTTGAACTCACGTATTTAGATAGACATATTTTTTCATGGAGGCAGTTTTCAACTATTGCAGTATTTTCCACATTTTCTCCCCACAGAGGCAGCTCAGTCATACCTGAGTTAGCCTCTGTTCTATAACGGCTAATACATGGGATAGAAAAGTAGAAATCTGATTGGAGGCAATCGAAATTGGTTGTGCAATCAGCGACGCCGTTTCAAAAGTGGTCATTCGCAAAAGCTCGGCTATTCCCATGTGGTTCGACAAAGCTACCGTTGAAATTTAACATCCAGGGGAGATAACTCTTCCTTCTACAAAACATCGCTTTTTACCTTCTCATTAGTTGTTATTTGGTAAATTATCGAAATAACATTTATCATAAAGTTACAAAGTTACACAATTATAAAACAGTATGTTTCTTATAAAAAACCCTATCCATGTCTGATTTTCAAATATTTTCCCTCTCACTCTGTTAGTGAAAAATAAACCTAAAGGTATGATTCTTTTGCAAGTCACTTAACGACCGTTGAGAATTCCTCAAGTCGTGGATATCCAAAAGGTGTTTTCATTGGCTGCAAATAAGGGCGATATCTCAAGTTACAACCTTTTGCCGCTAGGGCAATCTGCCGTACCCCGGGATTTTGGCGTAATAGAAAAGAGGCTAACTCGGGTATGACTAAGCTGCCTCTGTGGAGAGAGAATGTATTTTCCAGGGAAAACTTAGTCGAAACATCTTCATGAAAAAAGCTTGGTGTGCAGATAATTTTGTCCAAGAATGCTATATGACATGACAATATAATCTTCTGACTCACGTGTAGGTTGTGTGCCAAGTGTTCGCGATCCTGCTGCACTACTGTTTCCTAGCGACCTACTCGTGGCTGATGAACGAGGCCTTCAACCTGTATATCGTCATCACCTACTCGGCCCACAACCAGGGGGAGCTCGCTGACTCCGGCTCACTCGTCCGGTACTACGTGCTCGGCTGGGGTGAGTGATTGTACTGCGTTTAGTTATATACTTGTGGAATAGTTACTCAGAGTCTTGGATACTCTACAGTTACAATGTTATCAAAGAATATTTTTTTAATCGGCACCCATTGCTGAGAAGTTATACACAAGGAGTGCACAAACGTTTAATAGAACTCAGTCTGATGAATTCGACCTAGGCCCGAGAAATTAAATATTCAAAATAACTCTACGGAGATATGAAAACCCCATCACTAGGTCTGACCGCACCCCCGCACCCCGCATGTTTTTTTTATCAGATCAGTCAGCCGAAACTGACTGTTGTTGGCGGGCCAATCACATCGTCTCGCTTATAAGACTGCTAGCGGTGATCGTGTCCAGATCAGTTACTTACCCCTCGTTTGATACCGAATTCTTTTTGCCGGCTGCTTGTGATAAGTTAGCTGGGTGAACGTATGGACATGCGACCAACGGGGCTGCGGTCAGACGTAGTAGAGAGGAAACCTATCGAAATAACAAATTCGATTCCCGATAGAGTTGATATTTTATAACTTATACTCCTCAGAGCAAGGCTGATTTTAATTTGACTGAACAGAACTAATTTTGTCCTTGTTACAGTTAAATTTCGGAAAATTCATCTTATGACAGTCTCATTTCTTCCAATTTATAATGGCAAGTGCTAAAAGAAGCAAACATTCCTATATTTGACGTATACAAGCAAAAAGAATCCATCTTCAGACTTATGATGAGAGTGATGTGATGTGTATCTCCTGATACATTGTTTATGTTGTTGTTCACCTTGTTTTTGACTGATTGTTAAATATTAGCAAAGTATAAAGTAGCATATGTAATTGGAGACGAATAGTAAGCTGAAAATGGGACGACAATTGCTAACGTTCGTGTTAATAAAACTACTACGGGCAACTTTTCATGTTTGAAAGGGGTGTCAGAAATAAAAAAGTCTTGATACGATAGCCAACACTTGATAGGTTCCACTTCTACATTTCAGTGATACCGGCAGTGCTTGTGGGAGCGTTTGTGGGGAGCAATGCAGACAATTACTACGCTCCAGACATGTGAGTAGCCAGTTAGCATAGCTGTATCTTAAAACATGTGTAAAGGTGCCGACATAGTGTCATTTCACGGGTGCCTTCTTATTTAGGTCCGCTTCTGAAGAAAAGTCTTAAAATGTGAAATTTGGAAACGATTTACCTTTGAATTCCAAGTGTTATACTACGTCATACCCTTTGTCTTACAAATCAAATTGATGGGGAGTTTTTCAAAACATGTCACAAATAGAAGTGTTGCATGACAATTGTAAACGAAATTTCTATCCACGGAACTTGTTCAAAAAACTTTTCAATAGATACATTACAAGGAAAGAAGACAATCTGATTATATTTGCATAAGATACAGTCACTCTATGTGCAATGATATATTATTGTATACCCCAGGTGCTGGATAGCGTGGGAACATTTCTGGCTCTTCATTGGTCCAGCAGTAGGCGTTATAGCGGTGAGTAACTCTCCTCCTTTCTAGCCAGGACTTACTGATTTTGCTTCCGCAAAAACATCCTATACAAAGATATACGCAGTCTAAGTAAACCTAGCCTCAAAATAATCCGTTTCACTCCTATACTGAGTCTAGAAAGGTCTAGTAGAGGGTCGCGTCAGCCAACCTTTCTGCGACCTATGACCCTCCAACGTAATACGTGCGAAGGCAGACTATTGTGGCTTGGTAAGCTGAGTTCTGATTGATCAATTCGATACGTGGGCTGACGGGACCCTCTACTAGGCCTGTTTAGACTCAGTATAGGAGTGAAACGGATATTATTGAGGCTAGGTTTACTAAGACTGAAGATATACGGTAAATCAAATAATGAAAACGCCACATGTCTGTCTTACCCTGTGAAAACTGAATAACATAAAAACGTTAAAGGACTAGAACGTTTAAATATCTTAACCCATTATGAATGTCTAGAAAACTATTTGCTTGTAATAATATCAATCATGATTCATCGAAAAGACTTCACCGCGAAATGGAAATCACAGTTCACAGTCAAAATAAATTAACATAACTTAGGAACCGCGCTAATTGAAGCGCTTCTAAAATGTCTAAACAAGGGATACAACTCTCGTATCCTTATAGTGAAAACCTCCAATCAATGCATTTAAGATGTTTTTTCTTATCGTTTCAGATTAATATTTTAGTTCTGATATTCACCGCCAAAGAACACAACGAAAACTCATATACGAAGAGTGAGAAAACTAATAAAATTATTCTGTAAGTATTCGATATTCTTTCATATTTGAGAGAAACTTTTATTATTAGATTGAAAATATTAAACCAATCATATGGACAACTTTAATGACATGTATTTTCAGCATCCACATGAATACTTCTTAGTATAACTAACGTGAATGTTCATCACTTGTATAAATAATTATCGTAACCTGTAAACAAATGAGAGTTACGAGGCTCCATTGAAACTATATTAGTCCAAGTGTTAGTAATATAGGAATAGATAAGATACTTAACGAAATTCAACAAATACCATGTTCATAGAGCGAGATGGGTCAAGTTGATATTTCACTTATAACTGCTTTTTACCGATGTCACTTAATGAAATGAAACTAGTATCTGGCAAACAGTATTAAATATCTTCTATAAATTATAAAACATGTTGTACAGATTCTACATGAAGGGGGTAGACACAATGAAGTAAAGTTAATGTTTATTCAACTTCATGTCCTCATGGCCAAAAATACAAAAACATATATACAAAAATTCAAAGCGTATTGACATCGAAGTCACTGGTATGTTCAGAGGTAGATTATGTGTAGACACAATCAAACTTTGAGAGGGTTTTCTATAATCTTTAGATATGTTTCAGAATCCACATGAAGGGTGTGTGGACCCAGCTGATCCTCAACACGGTGTGTTGGTCCTTCGCCTTCATCTCCATCAAGATGGTGGACGCCATATTGAAATATCTTTTTGCTATGTTTAACTGTTTACAGGTCAGTTTTTAAAAGCTCTTTCAAAAACTTTTTATCCGTTCAAATTGTTTTAATAAAAAGTCGCGATTTTCATTTTAAAACGGTTTCAGTGGAAACACAGAAATTTATTTTGATAATCATCGCGAAAAAGTAATTCATATTATCTTCTTGGTCGATAATAAAAACTAAGGTAAATAATTCTTAACGACATACTATAAAAACACACGTTTCAGTACAAAGCAAAACGCACTTATAGACTTACCGTAGAGAACTAAAATTATAACAAAACATATCCTCCTGACGCTTCTAGCATGTCTTGCCTAAGTCACAGCACGTCGCTAACCTGTATGCATTATGATTCATTAATAACAATAACAAAACATATCATTAAGCATCTATTTCTGTTTGAATGTTAACTAAATGTTGTTTTATTGCAGGGTGCTTTCTTCATGGTGTTTTTCGTCCTGCTTCACGAAGAGGTATGTGAAACATTTATCAGTACGCCTAGTGCATGAATTTTTGAAATAAACACATTTTGCTCATGAACGAATGGCAGTTTCCGACCTGTCAGTTTTATGCCTTGCTGCTGACCCTTGACTTTTCTGTGATGATATCAGCGCCCCTACAGGCGATTGTTAGCAACCTCCAGTTACTTTCTGGTTACAGTCTCATTGTAAGCCAGAAAACAAGAGCAGAAAACTCAAGGATATGCAGGAAGGCATAAAACTGACAATTCGGAAATATACGTTTTAGGCATTGCGTAGGAAGATGGGATGTTGAATCAAACACGTTTTTGTTCATGAATGAATTATGAAATTGATGATGCAAAACTTAGAAAACCTACTCCTTGGTATGTTCATGAATATAAAAAACAAACATAGATAGATAGATAGATTGGAAGGAATAGAACAACGAAGAGAACAATTGATATCTTAACATAATCTTTGAGTGGAAGATTTATATATATGTCTACCTCCACTTAAAGACCATTTTTGCGCTGTTGTATTGATTGATGTTTTACGGAAATACATCAACTCAATGGAGTAGTGTTAGAAGAAGCGCTCATATAAGAACTTGTAAACACATACACTACTTGCGGTGTCTATTACACAATTACAATGATTTAAAGTTTCTGATACACCCTAAGCTGTTGGAATTTGTAAGCTATTGAAACACACTTTTGCAAATCTTTAAGTTGTTTTTATTAGTTAAAAAATGCCAGGTTTTTGTTGATACAATTTTGAGGAAGGTATTTTCCGGAGGAAATCCGGACGGGTGTATAATCACAAATATGTCTGAATGAAATACATATTGCCTTGATTCATGTATTCCTTTACATTACTGAACACATCCATTTTGACCCCTGAAGTTATCGCACGTTCTAGTTTTCAAGAGTTCATTTCTCGGACATGTTCTGATTCATGTGTAGTTCCAACTGGCCCCTCCTCTAAAATAGTCAGTGTGTTCTTCCATCTCGACCCTATAACGTCATGGATTAGCTAATGTGACAAACCAACCTCATGCAGAAAAGAGCTTTTATACTGCATATCTGTTTCCCCGGGACATTTCCTTCCATGTACAGTCCCTGTGATCATGTGAGTTCTAGAGTTAATGACTTGGGTTCCACGCGGGCTACTAGATATAAAATGTCTCTTTTTATTATAGGTATTGTTTTCTTTATTTAAAAAGCCCTTTCACTACTTAGAGATGAAATGCATTTCTGCTTTATGAAAATATATATACATACACAGTGATAAAAGCTTTTTATCCTACCTCATGTAAGAATCTCGATCTCTGAGCAGGGTAATAAATCTTTATACCCCGGCACATAAAAAACATGAAAAAAGCATGCAGATTGAGCGTCTTGAAATGTACACTGTATGTTACCTCGAACACATGATCAAGCTGGTTATTTTTGATCAACCGATATGTAGCTTTGAACAAACTATAATTATGACTTACGAAGTTCTTACTCTTTATCTTCATATTATATGCGTTTTGTTTAAACATTCGGTAAGATAAATTCGTTATACCATTCAGAGGCGGGGTACACGGGGAGATATCCGCCTCGAGCTTGGTGTTATGCAACTCGCCTTCGGGTCGTCTCATAACACCAAGCTCGAGGCGGATATCTCCCCGTGTACCCCGCCTCTGAGTGGTATAACTTATAATATTTATTGATAAATAGTCAAACAATAGTTTTGGTAATCCGATTAATATATATACAAATCTGATGATATTTAATGCAGATTCTAGCATCGTGTTCTGAATTTCCAATTAATTCATTCAGGCCTAGTGGTCTTCTGCTGAAAATTGTCTGTACAAATCTTGAATATGAGTTCATAAATACGAGTTAAACCATTTGAGTCCCCCTTCCCGTAGGCATGTATGGTATGTACAAATCTTACGTTTAACCATGTTTATTCCCCGCACTTTCTACTAAACTCAGTTGCTGTTGATGATATGTGATACAAACCACCCCTGTCCTCCTCTTTGTTACATACAAACAGACATGTTCCAATATGTTTCTTTACCCGTTAAACTTCTTTACCGGTTTAGAGTTTCCAAAAAGGAATCACAGACCCTGTTTGATGAAGTGTACACTCCATTTTGTCATTTGTTTCTTATATGTTCCATCGTTTTCACTATTAAAGTACAGGCGATGTTACTGATTCCAAAATTCCATATTTATCCTTTTAGATAATAAGATATTGCTTTATATTATTGCCCAAAGGGAATTTTGTGTACATCGAGAATTAAGTACAAAGCATCATCAGTGTCATATATCGCATATAGTGGCATATAGTGGCAGGCAACCCACAATGGATATTCTCAAAATCATACAATCGGCCTAGAACAATATTCAAGTTCACCGGTGAACTCTGTGCGAGTTAAATGTTCAATTTGTACGGACTCCAATGTAGAGAGGACTGGTTGGTGTTAGCGCGGATGAAAGGACGGCGAGTGAAAGCTGCTAGATCACGGAGCCACTTCAATACATCAAACTCCGGACCATCCAAACTCTCTGCTAGATTTCTCACGAGGGTCCGCCTGCTCTTGCTTTCTCCTTTCTCTCTCGCTTGAGTAATGTAAAATAAAGTTGAGTGAATTAAAATGTAAATGTTGAAGATGGAAATGGAGATGGGATCGGAATATTTACCAATTATATGCATCATGAAATATCTTACTGAATTACGGAATAAAGCTGTAATAGAATTATCTAAGCTTAACTTTATGAGGTATTGCCATTACTTGTTATTGGTTATTGAGACTCAAACTGCGATTACATGACCAAGTAGAAGGCTTCAAAGCGAATGTCTTTGAAACATTTAATGAACTGTGGACGTCTGTTTATTTCCCTCAGATTGGTATACAATTTGAAAGGTTTCTTCCATTTGTTATCAGTATTGCTTTACTCCAAAGTTAGTATTCATTTGTAAATTTCATATTATATTCAATGTCTCGGTCGTATTATTACGAAGCATTTTTACTATTTCATCTAGGTATCACATAATAAAGAAGCGTTTTAAAATCACCGTCTTATGGTTATTGTATTCCTGCTTGTGACTCTTGCTTGATAAATCAATACTTAATGCGTTAAACATTAAACATGTTCTTTATCAAGCCTTACCACGAACCCGAATACTTTATTGAAAATTCATAATTTGTAAAACACGTTTGTTATCAAAATCAAATTAATAATCCTCCCCTTCCGAAAGGTGAAGTGATATCCATATGATATAATTGTAGAATTAAGCAGCTGGTTTGTTGTACTGTTATATTCTATGTTATGTCAATGGTTCAAAAGTTTATTCGCGCATGTTCGACGGTACTTCAAGCATCAACTTGATAATGTAAAGTGGAAATATGTTTACTGATTCTTATGAAATATGTCATAACTTAAATATATATAATATATATAGTAATAAATAAAGTAAATGTTGTAATTAAAACAGTAATTGCTGAGTCTTATAAATAGAGTACATGTTATATCCAGGGGCGGTGGCTTTGGAATATGTTATGCGTCGTATTTTCAATTAGGTTTAAAAGAAAGCAGGTACATGGAATGGACATAAATTGCAAGTTGGATCAGTTTATTTGAATTTTGAAAAAGTTTTATAAGAATTTGTTGCTTGTAACCAAGCCAATGAAAATAGAATGAAACATGGTCTATGTCACTTCAGTTTAAGATTCATATTGCACGATTAATGGATATTTCTAGAAATACAATCTGATTGTTTTTAAACTTGCCCATGCTGTCCAAGTCGATGTCGTCAGTGCAGATTACCTCATGAAATGTTTAACAAACCGTAACTTAGCAGGATTAGGGAACAAATTGAACTGTTCGAATCCTCCTCAAGAAAACTGCAAGGATAAACAAATCGATAACTTGAGTGCGCCTTTAAGTTTGAAGTTTCTTTGCCATTAATGTTTGTGACAGACGGTTGACAAAAAGGAGAAATAAGGGTCCCTGAGGACTTGGAGTTTTCCGCTTAAGGACCTGTCTATTTGATTCTGTTTAATATCTTGTTTATTAGTCGGCTATCGCGATCAGAGCTCTGGCAACAATGCCTGACATGGTCATTCTGTGCCGAGATATGGAGTAAATAGCGCGTAGATTCCAACTGACAGATGGTGTTTAACGCGCGTAACAATGGCGGTTTTTTGTTTCCGGTACAGCACATTGTTTGGGGTACCTGACGGACCCGACTGCCCGATATCTGTATTGTGATCGTATTGGATCTGGGTGAGGGGACCGCTCTTGTATCCGAATCTGCTCTCTATCGGGCGCGATTTCACGCCGCGTGGTGGCCATTGTCCCTACGCACGCCTCGGTCCCTCCACAATGGTCGGGGGGAGGAGGAACAGGGGCGAGCTCCCAACACCGCGTTTTGTTGCCAAGATAAAGCAGACAAAGTAATACAGATAAAGATTTTCTCAGATGGGAGAGATTATTTTATGATTGACTCCATAGGGGTGTGATTTTATTATTCTTTCAATGCAAATTCCCGGTTGTTTAGGGATTATTTTGCATGGTCTTTGATCCCTTGTTGATAGGAAGATAATTGACATTTAGAAGGAGAAAACTCGCCAATCTAGAGGGCTGCCGAGAGGCATCTTTAGCGGTCAATTGTCCGAGAGGGACTGACCGCACCCCAACAGGCCCATTAAGCAGCACGGGACGACCTGAAACCGTAGTTAGCCACTGAAGTGGTCTCGTTAACTAATAGACTTGTATAGCAGTCCGCCCAGATGGAGATGAATCCCTAACATACGGAGACACAGGCGGTCGACTGGTACTGGAGATGAATACTTCTTTTTGGTGTACAAGCTGAACTGATGCAAAGGAAGCTTATGCTCAATGTTGGAACATTTTCAGAATGTAAGGTCTCAAAAATCTATGTAAATTTATAACTTATGTGGAATGTTCATTTTATTTAACAAACGTCAGATTTGTTTAAATATATAAAATACGATAAATCTAAATGAACATCGTCATCTGATGAAGGAATGAACATATGTACACCGAAACGTCGTGGTTTTCAAATTAAAGAATTTGTTATCCAGCAAATATTGCTGTTTCCTATGTATTTTTTTAATTATTTTAACTTCGACAATGATGAAACAAAATGTAATACCTTTATCTTATCAATTGACAGCAAGCCACATATTTAAAAAGTTGTTTTTCCAAAGGAGCTACTATAAGCTTATCGAGCGATTGTATTGATCTGGGTTTGGGAACCCATTGTACAGCTTGTTGGACTGAGTGCTATGTGGATGAAGTGCCTTCCGATGCAGATTCAGACAAAAGTGGTTGGTGTCTCTGCTGATTTGTTAAAATGTTTCATGGCAACAAAGGCAACATACTTATAATTGCACTTCTGTGATCCACCACAACTTTGGCTTTCTGTTTTACTTCAATTGACGGGAAGAGTTCTAACGATGTGAGTTTGCAATGTTGATCATTATCTACTATGCATTCGCACAAGTTGAAAGAATTATTCACCATATTTGTTGTTTAAAAGTGCAATATAAATAGGATTTGATTTTTCATTTAAAAAGACATCTGAAACTTATCACGATGATATACCTTTAGCTCACAGAAGCTAATGTAGTATGATCATTATATTTAACAAAAGTCAGATTTGGTTTAGCTTTCGTAATTGAAATATGATAAATCTAAATGAACACAACACGACGCGAGTCATCCTAACAGATGATGGGGCGAAAATCTAATCATTATAAAACTATATAACTAATCTTGCCTCTGAGTGTTAATTCAATATGAGCGTGTTGGACGGCTTAGTTAACGTTCCTCTCCGCCGAGATGTGATAACGCCCGACACGGACTATTTGGCTGCGCGGAGTCAGAACCCGTGGCCATATGTTGGGGGCTTCTCTGGTATGACTGCGGAGGAAACCCACTCATCCTTTCCCGTCCCATCGCCATTAATGTAATTTTGTCTAAAACATATCGTCGCTTCATTTGGCGGAATCAGAAGGCGGAACAGGCACTATTGTCCCAGGGCCGGCGGACAGTTGCACATCTCCCGATGGCCCGCGTTTCGCTTTTCACGACTACCAGGGTAAATAAAGGCTGAAGGCGCGTCTACTTGATAACGATAATATCACGTGCACGAGACCTTAATTACTAACTACAGCCCGACAAACGGCAATCGGCGAATTAGCAGATTACGTTCAGGGTGAATTAACGCCGCGCACAAGAGAAGCTTTATTTCCCATGCGTTCCAATAGCCGGTGATTAATTTGGGAAATTACACCACGCACAAACTGCCATCTGTGTGTTTGATTTACAAAATCTTGTATTGTGCTTTGAGAAAACACACCAGGGGAAGACACAAGATTGTCCAATAGCGCCAGGCATGCACGCGTCCTGCATGTGTAGACGTTTGACAGGGCGCGCTTCAATTACCCCTCCTGATTGTGAAAGCCATATTCTCAGAACTGTTTAATCAAATTAATGCCGCTACGTGGAACTCCGGTGTTTAGATAACTCATAAACATCTTAGAAGTTAGAGATGAAAATAAAAACTTGTTCTTCACATTAATCAAACGAAGGTGCCGCTCCGTTGAAGGAACAGAGGGAATAAATACTCTCAGTTTGTCTTGGCAAATTACAGCAAAGATTCGCTTCGATATTTCATCTGCTTCATGAGAAAGTCCAGCATATTTAATGCATCATACATGACAGGCGAGAGGAACATCGATACTCCACCAATTGCTACACAGAATGACGGCTGTTTTTCAACTCGACTGGGTAAAACTGCTCGCTTTCACACTCGGGCTGCTGTTTACCGTGCTTGCCTAAAGAGCCTTGTAATTGTTGGGGTTTAAGGAGAAAGCGAGGTGCGGTTCTAGAAGCAGGGGGTTGGACAGGAGCGCATCTCTCCAAGTTCTGGACCAGCATCTCGAGAGCAACTCCAGCCCCATGCAGAGGTACAGGCAACTCGTAAAGGCTATTATATCCACAACACTCACTTTATGGTTCCCTGCCACCAACAATATTCTTCAGAACTGATTTAATATGTTTTCAGGAATTGACGTTAATTGAAGCGAGTTTTAAAAAACTGGGTGAATCTAATCAAGAGCGTCGATCAAGCGAGTTGTGCCCGTTCCATCACTCCGCGTCATGGCGCAATCTGATTGAGAATACGTTGAGAAAAAAAAATCAAGATTTTATCAGCGGCAATGTACGTCAAATTAAAAACGGGTTTCACCTCGCCCGTCATGTCTTGCTTTATGACAGAATTTCTACCGAAAGTTGATAAAACAGTTTCAAGACTAAAATAAGTTTAATATGACAACTTAATCCCTTCAAATTGTTTACGAAAGCATGAAGCAAAAGCATGATTTCGAATGATCAATCGGGTTACTTTCCTCATCCCTTTAGCTATTTGAACTCGTTTGCCGTTTTATTAGATTGTATGCACATGCACGCGTATTTGAATGAAAAGAAAACTTATATAGATTTATGACTGTTGCTTACTTTCCTTAAACATGCTGGTAACCATTCATTGAATAATTTGACCCCTTGTTCTGATTATTTGTGACTATGTGACCATTCTATTTATAATAAGAATATATAATATGTAATCTGTAGCATTATTTTCATTACAAACACGGTCGAAACAAGCGTGTGGAATATGGTTAAACCTAAAAAGTTTTCAATATTAATCAATCAAAATTTGTAAACCTTTTCTGTAACTTGGATCCTCAATGAGATGGTTACTGTTTCAATATAACCTCCATGCCACGTGTTGGGGGTCAGAGGTCAAGTAATCTGTGTTGATCATCGCTTGAAAAACATTGCTGGAAGCAAGAAGCCGGTATCAGTTTCCTAAATACGCAGTTGTCTCCCTTGAGGCTGGTTCAACAATACTACAAAGCCGGGTTGACTGTGAGCAGATCACGACCCCATCTTGACTGCCACGCCCCTTTATCTGTCCCCCTAGTTGGACAAACAAACCCACGTGCTATGTCCAAGAATGACCAGTCGAGGACGTGCTGGTCAGGCCAGTTCTAACTCTCGTCCGTCTGTCCAGACTGACCGGCGTTGTTCGTCAACACCCGGACAGATGGACAGACAGATTAATGTTAACACGTCCCCTGACCCGTACAATAACAGAACTTCTATAGCAGTATGCGTCGAGTAGATGCTTCTGTTGCAGTATGCTTGCATGAGTGGGAGACTCCCTTCAGTCTGACCAGATGCAAGGTTCCCTTCGGGTCCGAGGGGACGGGTGATTTTGTTGTGATTAGAACTCGAGAATATTGACGATGCCATTTTGATGATATCCTTTGTTTACAGCTTTAAAACGAACAAGCGATGTTAATGCATTTGGCACTTTCAAAAACAGAATAGGAGTCACCATATATTCCATAGACATTTTATTCTAATTCTCAATTTTTTTTATCCTTGAAGCTTTGTTGAAGCTCAGGGATTAATTTCGAAATGCAAACAGTCATTTTCAAGTAGCTTTGTCCTTATCCTCGTATTCATTGCGATTCGAAAAGTTTTCACCAAAGGAAGTTTCTGTTTTCCAAATCAAATTTCCCTTTCCCTTTAATTTGACTCTCGCCATTATCCCGTGTATTTAGAATAAGGTCCTAACTAGACCAGCACGGTAATCTGAAGCCTCACGTCTAAACCCCAAATCACAATGGTTGTTAATGAAGTTACACCGGACAATGAAACTGTAATACGTTCCATTACATCTTCATCTGACCACTGTCCAGTTCTTGTTATGACCCATTGCACTTGTCCAGTAATCCGACTCGGACATTGTACTCCCATCTGTCAGTTAACTATTCACTGGTTAAATGGTGCTGATTAAGCACTTGAAACAGGGTTCTCGTGAAGTGAAGATATTAGATACTTCACACTGATGGCGAGTATCAAGTGATGTGAACGTTTGAGTTAACTCCATATCATCAACCAAATTAACCACGCACTGATTCGATGATCCTCATTAGGTAGGAGAGCTTAGTTATCTGACTATGAACAATGTCATTGAACATCCGAGTTAACTTGTGCTGGTTAACTTAACTGAAAAAAAGTAGTGCTGTTCTATTTTGAATAACTAAGATACCGCCATACTCTTGATATTTCTTTTTTGTGTGTCTTTTTCGGACTTAGTTGTAAATCAATCAACTTACTGAAGTTCTCATTTAATAATATGTCTGCGAGTTCTTCTATACTTTACACTTGAGATCAACTTTGAAACTAAGTGTGTAGATAGAAAATCCCTTCTGTTTCTTGAAAATAACAAACTAGACATATGTAACTTGAGAAGAAGCATTCGTAAACATTAGTCTTCCTGACATTGCATATACCGGTTTCCCCAAAGCTGGTGTATCGACAACTTATGGCGGTCAGATCGGCCAAACTAACCGTCTTCACATCTGTTTCTCCATGTCAGAGAGGTATATTTATTTCATAATGGTTCCAAATTATTGAATAACTATGTCATCATCTGTAGACTATCTTGGATAACTAGATGTTTTAACTTCTATTTTATATTTTATCAAGCAACTCAAAGTGCCTTTACAAGGAACATTGCTTCCAGTATTTGTAAAGGTTAGCACCCCGTACCTGTATTAATCTATTGATAAAAATCGACCAATAGCTTAACTGTTGGATGCCAGTACGATATCTGTCATGTCTACACCAGAAGTATGCGCGTGGTTGATGACGTCTGACACGAGCCAGACTAACATCCGGGCACCTGGAAGATGGTGTCTGTCAGAAGTGAGGATGTCTGTCGTCTGCTCCTGTATCAGGTGTCTAGCCGAATGGAAGTGTTCATATCTTCATCAGGAGTTCCGTGTCTGATGATTAGTCGGCCAGACCTTCTTCAGGCAGATGGTTCCTACAGACAATGAGGATAATCAAGTTGTTCTGAGTCATGACCTTTCTTTGATACCTCTTGTAACCACTCAACAACCTTATGTTGTAGTAAATCAGGTCAAACGTACGATGTTCCTGTCGGTTTTGATTTTGATTACATGCTATAACATGGTGAAAAATTGACCCATTGTTAAAAGTAGAATCCCGCTATCAGGAAAAGAACAGTAGTTCAAGTCGGGTTCTTTGCTGCATTCGACCCGAAAATCCCCCTCGGAGTCAGGCAGTGTGCCAACTGTCAGGGTATGGTTTGGAATTCTTTATTAGGGAATATTGTCACGGTTGGCTGTTTCTTGGACTTTGTGTGTCAGAAATATGTGATGGTAAATAAAATGGATGATGAAGAACTGCCCTTCCTATTAGGTTAACATCATTCTTGAAGAAATCAAGTCCTAATTACACTTTCAAGCTTCTTACCAAATTTTTAATATACTCTTTCATCCGCATTTTGTTCCTTATGTGCAGATTGGTATCGTGCAAAAAATAACATACCAAATTCCAGTAATTGTTAATTCGAGAAATGACACTGTTAAATAGCTAACTGAAGTCGTCGATTGATAACCCGATATCGACAACCGAGAGTGTAGTTCCATATGTCAGCAGTTCTATATCTGCCAGATCAACTCACACTCCGCATCACTTTCTGGTTGAGTAACTCGCCGAGAAGATTCAGTCGGATATTTCTACACTTAGTTAGTTCTGGTATACAGTTTGCCCGTCTCTCCGTTCTCCTATTGATTACAGCTGATAGTCAACAGAAGCATGGAGTAATTAACCAGTGTTGCAGGCGAGAATCAGTTTCTAATCAAGTGAAATTGATCAGAGTGGAGAGAAACTGAGCCCAAGAGATGGATTCAGACAAGGTGCTCTTCTCCTCCTAGACTAATCTGTACTGAGAGTCCTGGTCAAGAGCAGATTGGGAGAGATGGACATGGCGAGGTGACAGCTGGTCGCTGGTCAATTAGTTCCATCCGCTGACCACAAGTATACTCAGCCACTTGCAGAGGGAATGGTCATTCAAGAAGATAATGAATAAAACCATTTGTTTAGGGAATTAACTCCGTTTAGGGCACCCAATAGAATTAGAGCCTTGATTACTATAGGACGGCTGACGGCCCATATCGTGGACTCTTTGCCACAATAGCCTTTTCCCTCAACAGACGGACGGTTCTATTGTCCTGTATGGAGCACTGGGACATTACAGGGAACCATTCTATTGTCAATTAGTTGGCTTTTAATCTGTGAAAATGAAAAGACCGAATGTTGTTTTGTGCAGTTGGTTTGGAGGCGAGGTGACGGGTTGTGTTACTTATTTAGAAGTTGGTAAAAGTTAATTGAGTTGTAATTAATGACTTGAATGCAAGACCTCGCTACGATTGAAATATGTCGCAGATTGGGGAGGGAGGGAGAGAGAGAAGGAGGGATGGTGACTCACTGATGAGATTGACAAGTGTCCTGGGAGAGACGTAACTCAGGCGAGGAGTCCCGCATATGTGCAGTTGTACAGGGGAGACGCCCATGTTAGCACCCAATGCATGCTAATGCTCTAATATCGGTTACTCCAGAGTCCTTACATCTTCAAATGAACAATTCTCCCTTCTCACATTATGGGGGAGCTAATGATGGATTGATACGAGCCGCTATAGCAATAACCCATGTCGAGAACTGTAATTTCGCATGAATTATTAACATCAATGTACGAGCAGTTATTGCTTGTGTAATGTTTGAAAACATCTTATTTCAAGTTTGGCATCAAATTGTTAGTGTCGTTTGTCAATCTGTCTAAACTAGATTTTATCTGAACATTAAATTCTCGTCTCACTCTGCGAGGAAGCGATTGATCTCTATCTTGGTAGGACAATGAAGTTCCCTCATCTGTATTAGCAACTTATGAACTCTTCATTATTCTTCATCTTTGTAAATGTTACACCACAAACAATTCTTGATACCACTGTTTCAAATAACAAATATCTAGTGAACATCTACTAACCTTGTAACAAACATTTGATGATATTATTCTCTTATTTATGAAAAAATCACAGCTGTTTTTGTAATTGTAAGAGTGGCATAGAGTGGTCGAAGAACAAATATTAGGGACCTTTTTTTATTTCGATATCGGCTCTTATACCTTTGTCGTCATCCCTCACACAATCATGCAACAACGGTGTTAAATAAAGAATGCGTTCATTCATTAAAGGTCTTTATTTCCAAATATGTCCTTGGTTGAAATATCTTATTAGATTGTGAACTTTTAAGTTAAATTAACATAATGATTAAAATTGATGACCAAAAAGCT
The DNA here is from genome assembly GCA_916613615.1 of Steromphala cineraria. NCBI lineage: Eukaryota > Metazoa > Mollusca > Gastropoda > Trochida > Trochidae > Steromphala > Steromphala cineraria. The sequence continues at coordinate 80,186,513 of OU744721.1, forward strand.
GTCATAACTTTTTTTCTATTTTCATTGAGAAAGCTAAGTTAACTGAGGGACTTTGTGCTATGTTTGTAACACTAACTAGAATGTAGAAGACAAGTACCCGTCCAACTTCTCTCTGCCTCTATATACAGCAGTGCCAACTTGCCGACATGTGATGCTACCCACTCTCTTTAACCTCTCTTTAATGAACAACAACTTTCCGCGCTTAAGCCGCTCTCTCTTTAATGTGCAGAAAATTGCCGCATTTAAGCTTTAATTTCCCCGTCAACATATCACCTTACTCTTGCACTGGCTTAATTAATTTTTCTGCCTTTTCTTGGCCCGGGTCTAATGCAATAAGGGTCTTGTTTATGCCTGGGAGTTGTGACACAAATATGTTTTAGCTGTAGCGAGTGCCGGGGACTGGAGGAGGGTGTCACTCTGCTGGCCCTCTGTAATGTGATTGCCTCGCTCCTGTCTACCTTGCCGCTCTCTAACTACGTTAGAGCATTGTAACACTAAACAGTCTGTGCAAATTGGATGAAAGGTTTTGTTTGTAAAGTACTAAAGTGTCTTGAAATATGGCGTTAAACGTGTCGTAACGTTTATTTGATTCTCTAGCCGTGATGAGAAGCTTATTAAATCACCCGTCCCTTCTTTTAGGTATTAGATGCAAAAAAACATGTAACGTTATTTTGTGTTCTATGTTACGTTTGCACGTATGTGTCCGCTTTGACGTGACAAAACGTAATCAAATTCATTTTTGCTGGTCTTCAATGGTAAAAAGGAACAGAGAACTTGTAAAACCCGAGTGTGTCCTGTCCTAACCTGACACGGTGTATTCAACACACATTGCTGTAACACGCTTTGTCTTTCTTACACGGCAAAGATGGATGCTTTGTGCAATCTCTCTGTCAGTGAATGAGAAAAACTAACGATGAATGTTCACTCTTTGCATTTATCCGTTTTTGCAGTTTGTTTTGATATACAAATGCATTGTTATTTGAATTGTTAGTAGGTATTAAACTTTGGAATAGTAAATACATTAGGGGCAATAAACTTCGGAATAACGATAATTTTTCAAATGTAGCCATTGAGAAGAGGTACAGATAGAAGACAGAGCCTTGATCACACAAATTACCTGATATTTGGAATCTTTACATTTCCGAACTTTAAAGTTTTCGTTCGACAATGAATTTCTTTGGCAGAAATTCTGCCAGAACCAATGACGATACAAAAGGGTTTATCCATAACATGATTTTCTGCATTCCCTCCTTATGTTATCTCATTCATTCTAACATTGATACTATCTGGTTTTATTGCGCGAGCAACAGAAGTTCTAAAAGACCAGTTTTTCTTCACCTGTGCGCAAAGATAATTGTTATGCAATATTAAGATACAAATTATAGAGAGCATGTTTGACAAGTAAGAAATAAGAATATATCCCTGTTTTTAAAATATTCTTTGCTTAGGAATTTTGCAAGAATCCTGAAATATTACACAACAATAACAGAGGATCACGTGGGAAAATCGGGGTATATTTATCCGAAAGGAAAAATAATCGTTATGTTGATTTGGTACCGCCAAAACATGATAACATCATGAGTATTTTTATATTTATGCTATGAAATCGTGTTCCAAATAAATTAACCTGTAAGGCAGAAGAAAGTACACACTTCGGTTAAATTCTTAATAATAAATATTTCGAGTTTATGATGTAGTATTTTCAAACTGATACGAACAATTATCTTTTATTGTAAACGTGACATAATCCAATACATGACATGTCTCTTATATATTAAGTAAATTTTAACAAACTACGTTTACTTTTTCCTTCCGGTTTATAATCATCATGAGAAGCAAAACAAGGAATTTCCAGACCAAGAAATATCGGTCCCCGGGTGTAAAACATAAGTTAATATGTTCAATGACATGATAAAATTTTTAGCAAACCTTATCAACTGGCACATGTATAAGCCTATGTTGTGGTTGCAGGTGCGCGCAGTGTTGAAAAACAGGAACAAGAAGAAGACACTGACCACCCAGGGGTTCGACTACAACGATGACCACTCCCTGGACTCCCTGGCCTCCTGCTCCGTGCTAGAGAAGGTGAGGCTCTCTGTCTACCATACATTGTAGCAGTCTACATTCAGCTTCTTGTTTCATCAGTCTTGAAATTTACGGTACTTCATTTTGATATGTACGCACAGTAAGCTTTTAAACGAATATATAGATACTTTTTTATAATATAGCAGTCTAGATTTAGCTTTTGTTTTATACGTCCTAAAATATACGATACCACATTTTGGTATTTTTCGAACAGTAGGTTTATCAACTTACATATAAATACTTGTTTATATCATAAATCATATTTAATGTGTGCTTTGTGATGGTGTAAGTCAAATTCCCATTTAGCATTTTTTTCCTTCTTTTCTTCTTCTTAGAAACTGCACAATGTTCATGTGCTCTTGGTTCTGTTTTACAGTACCAATAGAAATTGTAATGTCTTTGATGAACCAAAAGCTAAAGGGTCTATTTCTGGTTTTAGCTTCACACCTAATGAAAAAGCAAGATTATCTGGGTGAAATGCATGACGTTACGGAGTATATACTTTCTTCTTTGACAAGTGTAATGTAATGAAAAAATAGCGTTGTGTATTTAATAAGAAATGTCCTTGGAATTATGCTTTTTATTTATGCAACTTCTTAATGCCATTCAAAGACTTGCATCAAAATTGTTTATTAGTAAAGTTACCACTCCAATACAATTTGTAAATTCTTTAACTCGTCGTAAAGGAAAAGATCCATGTCTGATTTAAACTGAGACAATGCAATGTAAATGGCCATTATCGCTTTGGTCGTTATTGGTAATATTTTCAGTTCTTTGAAGTGGCATAAAGGGGTTTGTATATGAGTATGTTAGAAATGTATCATTAAACATTAAAACATAAAGATGGTCATGAAACATTTTCAATAATTCAGCCGTATACTCTGCGCCATGTACATACGCCTATCTAGTATCTATAATGTAGTTTGTGCATTAAGTCATTTGGACGTCACCACGTCAGTGTGCTACAAACATAATCTATAATATCTGAGATTTAAATGAGTGTTATGAAACATATCAGTCACGCATTGTTCAATTCAAATTTATAACAGCAGTGACCATGAGTGATACTAACACTATTCCCCCATGTGTGCTTTTAGGCACATATTTATGTTAACGATGTAAGATGAGTAACGCAGTAACATTATCGTATCCTATAAAGCACATCTATGATGTCTGGATGTAAGAGGGATGTTATGAACAATATCAACCACGTATGTTATAAAACACATCTATAATGTCTGGATGTAAGATGAGTGATATAGTAGAAGATACATGGGCAGTATGAACATACCGGACAGGTTTAGCTGGATCAATATGGGACAGATATATTGCTGGACGTTTTTACAGGCACTAGACGTAAAGAGCTCGTAGATGTTGGGGAATTATTTACTGTCTTGATTGGATGTGTCATATCTTTGTAAAGCAAGCAGAGGAACCCATACTGCAAACACAGCAATAAACGACGCCGATATTTCACCCGCATAACTTCCCACCCTGACGTTTTCCATTTCATGTCAGTGTAAAAATGGAAATATTCCGTAATGTATTTCACCGAAATCGTAATGCATTTCACCATAACTGCCGTGCATTTGAACAAAAGTGTAATGTATTTCCACAAAATACATCTCGCCCAATCGGCAGGAACGAGCAATATCGTTTTTATGACACTGTTGAAATTGGCGCGATATCGCCCGTCACAGTATTCAGCCAAGTGAAAGCCAGCGATGGTAGGAGGTGATGGATATCTGCGCTATCAAGAGCTAACGTAAATTACTTAGAGCCCCAACCTTGTTAATGTTGTCTAACTAAAGGGACTCCCTCGTACATCAGTCCGGGGTCTGGTCGGGAGCAGCGGGCCGCTGAATTATGAAAGCAATTACAAAGTTTATAGCAATAAGCGGATGATAAGGAATAAGACGCAGCTCTACAGCTCCCTATCTCCCACCATCGCAGCTTGTGGCTATTTATTATTCCATATTGCTCATGATTATTATGTCTGATAGGACTGCTTTAATTATTTAGCTTCTGATTTCGCCGAGGAAATTTGTATTAATGAAATTGGGCATGGGAACACGTTTCTGGTGGGGGTCAGGATGTGCGCCACTTGCGCATCGATTGCATTAAATTAGAGAGCGAGTCGGACAAATAAAGTAGTTGGCGAAGTTTATGTCAGCAGTACACAGCTTCGTGCGTCAAATAAATCTGTATGGGCGCTATTGTGGTAGTTAAGTGTCATTCATCAGCCGCCACCTCCAAATATGCTCTAAAGTAAAGCAAGTATCTGGTGAGGAATCGACTGAAGGCTGGGAGTGATGAATCTTCCTCTTCTGACATGGTCCGTTTTGATGCCGCTCTGCCATCAGACGGGGCTGACAAGACGACAAACACCTCCCCGAAATAATCCCCTTCCCTTCAGTCCCCCTTTTTGTCGGGAGGCGGCTGAGATTTCTAATTCCCCGATGCGCGGGATTGTATGAGTATGTCGACAATATTGAATACGCATATGGCGGGATAGGATGATAAATTAGACGCCAGACTCGACCCCTTTTAGAGAAGCTCAGAGTTTAGCCTATGTAAATACAGCGATCTGCTAGTGGATTTCTCCTCCCCGGGCTGTCTTTGTGTGATCGCTAGTTTAATCTTTATTTCCTTCTGACAAGTTTCATCTGCGAGGAAATCTGTATTCTGGAAGGGTGATAAATCTGCGATGGTGCCGTGATTTACTGTAAACTGGACCTCAGCGTTCAGGTTGGGTTAGCGCCACTTGGCAGGAACAACTGAACAAATTGGGATCATTTGGGCAGAATAGAGTTCACTTGATTGGAAGGAAGTGTCGAGATTTATGGTGGAGCTTGTACCTCAGCATATAAGTTTTAAGTTAATATCATCCCCATAAAAGTGAAGAATGTTTCAATTCTACATGATAAGATGTTGCCGAGTGCAATAACGCAGTCAAAAATGGCTTGTTCGGGATCAAGCCATAAACTATTATTAATGAATATTGAAGGAAAACTTTTGTGAGATTAATCAAGAATTGAAATATCTGTCTCCTATTATCTATGGGTAATTGATGGCACTTCGTGATGGATTTATCGCGAATTTCATGTGCTAATCTAAAAGAAAGTAAATATTGTAAAATTAGGAGATAACTTTTGATTAAAGCGAATTTTAGTCCGAAAGTGCTTGATCAATACAATAAAGTTTCATTTATGGTTGTTGATAAACGTCTTGTTTCTCTGATATAATTCTACGCACATTCCATATCATGACAAACATTTTCATACATTGAACTGTTTATTCTTATTTCAAACAACAAATAGAAGGATTGGAGCTCAGGTACTTAATAACAACCCTGTTCCGAGAAATACAAGTTCAGATAAAAAATTACTAACGTAATTCATGAATAGGAAAATATATCTGATGTGGTTTTCGTCGAGGTAATTAGTATCCCAGCAGAGGCAAAACGTTGGTTCTTTTACATCATCAGAACATCAGACTTGAATTCAAAATCTATTTAGTAAAGCAATTCAGCACAGTGTCAACCACAATCTTTATTCAATTCAGTTTAATGGTTTGGTTGTTGCAAGGCCGGTTGGCATTACACATATATATTCTAACACATGAAAAATACTCGTATACGAAATACCTTATATAAGAATATTCTAAACATATGCATATTATCACCATATTGCATTAAAGACTTCAAACCATTCATATTTCTGTTATGAGCGACTAACAGCTATGTATCAACACGAAGCAATTGATATATACATTTTACAATGGCATACAATATGGATTTATATATTCGGTCACATTACATAATGAAAATTTAGAGTCAGAACGTTTATAATCATAAAATCCTTTTCTAACATATTGTTTTCCAAGAAAATTTGATTTGCCTTATGTATCTAGAAAGCAGTGTTTTATTTGAAATTTACTCCCTACTCCAGGAAAACCTTACCACGCTTTGGTGTCAATTTAGCCAATGCATACGAAATAACACTACCATGTTGTTCTTTGTTTGGCAGGAGTTGTGCGTTGAGGCGGTGCCACTGGATCCGAAACCAGCTAGGGGGAGAGATCTCGTACAGCGGAAGCAGAAGAGTCACATCGAGGCTAGCAGTGACGAGGGGTCAGACTGTGAGATGATAACTTCCGTTTAAACCGGATGGACGTATTTGTGAAGATTCTATCAACCGTACATGCTCACGGTTCTACATAAGTTACTTTGGTAGTATAACGGATACATCATCTGTTGTGTTCCATATTGAACATATCCGACAACAGGACGTTGTATATAAGTATACATGAACGCGCATTGTGTGCGTCTTCAGCAAGCATTGGTGTACATTCATACCTGCATCTGACTATAGTGTATAGTTCCATGTCTGTGATATACCAGTCAGCTAGTCGAGCTTCTGTCTCAGCCAACAGTAGATGTCCAACGGACTGAGGTTTATGTCCAAACAGATCCCACTTAGTACGTGTATTAAACGCTCTGACTTCAGCTTTGTTTGATACATGAACAAGTTTGTGAGCTTGTCGTGTTCAATCATGCAATAAGGATTTTGCTTTCTCTTCTGCTGCTATCAACTGTAGTGCGATTGATCGACCAATATATGACAACTGTAGCACGTGCACCTGTCATGCCAAATTGTGTATTTCCAAGGAAGAGAATTCCAAATGAGGTGCACATGCATGCCAAACAGTACATTTCCCTAGGAACAGAACTCCGGATTAGGTGAACATGTGTCCAATAGCTTCTCAAGCAATCATCAACTTTGATGCAGTGACTCATTTTCTGCATGGTTTATGACTACCTTTTACCTGGTTATGTTGAAATGTCTATGAAAGTCTAAATGTCTACGTAGCCTACATATGATCATGTCCTCACTCTGTAGCGTATTGCTTAAAATCAACATTCCAGATGACCCTCTGTTTGAGAGACGAGTGTAACTATATAGTACGATTGTCCATTACTCTCCTTCCACTTGTTCAAACTGAAGTCTTCATGCAAGGGTCCCTGAAGTCAAACCACTATGAAAGCATATAAAGCAAGTCGTTTGTCATGTGCTAGTTGTTAAGTTGAGTCAGTTGTGTACGTGAAAGCAGCCAGATATTTGTTAATATTGTTTTGTAATATGTTGATGAGATTTTATTCCATGTGTTCAAAGTTGAAAATATTCTGTTTTTAACATTGTTTTTCTATTGATTGTGATACTGAGAGAGAGTTTTACATTTGTGTATTAGATGAGTGTTTGTTGAGCTTCTGACAAAGCATTATGTACATACCTGTGAACTACCACCGTCTCACCTGAGCAGGTGCGCGGGATGCTGGGGGCCACCACGGAACGTTTTGGGGACATGTAAACGTTTGATGGAACGTTAGGTCTGAGGGTCTAACATTTTGGATACACTAAACGACAGCCTTAACGTTAAGACGTTGCAGAATTCTTTCATAGCTCTTAATATTACTAATAAATATTTTCTTACCTGTTTAAGTATCTATACGCTATCGTAGTTCCATTTCCTGATCTTATTGTAATGAATGTAATAACATCACTGCTAGCAACCTATGGTTCATGTTAGAAGATGCTTTGTATTTCTTCCCATGAAGGAAAATGGTTAAGCATTGTTACAAATATTCAAGATACAATGAATTGTGTAAGCAAATGAAGCAATCTAACGAATGCTATGTTACGGTAACGACTGTGCGTATATTTACGAAAGCTTCGTGTTGGTCTCCCAGCCGTGGTTGGTGTCTGTGCACGTGTACACTGCACGCTTCCTGTCACAATAGCCGATAATGCTCAATGGTTGTGAAGATTTCCAATAAAACACAGGACGTGACGTTTACTTGTTTTTTTTACAATTTCGTGCAATGGAAATGAGTTTCAATTTGAACAGCACCCGGGATACAATAGATACTTTGTACATTGCACCAGTAATCTTTACTATAGTGTCAGACATGCTGGTATCTTTTGACTTCATAAGCCAGAGTTTCGTTAAGGTCATTCGAACATTGTTAAAAGTAAACTACAACAGAATTACTATTGTACAAAATCGTCCGTATTAACTATTATTTAAAAGCCATTCATGCAAATTTCAGTTTTTGCACCATTGTACAAACTACATATTTAAAAAGAATTACACTTGTAATAACCACCAATAGACACCGTCTGTATTTGAGAACATTCCGCATGTAACTGTTTTACATGAAAGACATAAGCTGAAGATTCCTCACATAACCGAGACTGGAGGAACAGAAGTCAGATGGCTGCTCTTGTGCACTCAAACCACTGAAGGAAGCACTTGATGGGATTATACGTCGGATGGGTAGTGAACGTCTTCTAACATCTCCAATTTAGACAAATTTGACGATGATAATAGGACGGGAAGGTACTTGATGTCGGGGTCTCAGATAAATGCTTTCCGTGACGCCTGTACGAGTGAAGACGGTGTTTACAGCTTAAGTGCGTATGGTTATTAAATGTGTCTTTCTTAACTCTCATCTCGTGTATCGATCTCTGATAGAGAGATTCGTCCCTGACACAGACCCGTCAACTGGTGAGACGGGAGTCGACCAGTTCTACAAGAAGTATTCTCTGTACCAGAGCGTGATTGAAGTGTGGGATACACCACCATCGTGGCTGACACAGCCTGGTAAATACTGCATTAGCATATTGTGCACAGATAGATGCAGGAGTTGTTGAAGCGATGTCATATTAACGATCAACTCATAAAATCATGCATGGGACTTCAACAGATATTCTTCCTTTCGTATGTCTGGAGCGAACGTTGTAATGTTAAATATGAAGCATTTCGTTTCAGCTTTGTTACTATTTCCCTAGAAACATCATACGAGGAACCTAAAAGAATAAAATGAAATTACATTTAACTTTCTTTGCTAAAGTTGGAACACAGACAGCTCAGTTTCAGTAGCATATAAAACAAAATGATACCAGTTTTATAGGTAAGATAATTGTAAAATCTCTGAACGTAACATTTAATGATTGGTTTGTATGCAAAGCCTCAAGGAAGACGCGTTGAATAAGGATGTTTCCTTGAATGATAGCATTGGTGGTATTTAAAATAAGATGGCATTTTTGTTATGAAAATGAACAATTTGTTTCTTATTGAAACAAAATGTTCTAGTCTAGAGAAAAGGGTTATATCACAATACAGTGATATACAAAGGAAATAATTATTTTACCATGGAAACCTCTGCAATCATTTTCAAAATTAAAGGGGCATTCACTTTTCACTGATAATTGTACGTTTATGCTAAATGAGTATAGATGTATATAAATGATAGTGTCAAAAATCTCATTTCACAAACCAATCACCCAATATATTCATATTAAGTCCATGGGCGGCCTTTTGTGTGTGAACACCTTTAATTAAGTTGGTGTTAGAAAAAGAAATCGCAAGGCTGAGCTTTAAATTATATATTTGATATATTACTGCTTCATTTAGTTTAAATACATTTACTTTCATTTAGAACCATTTATTTTCATTTTCCTGACATCACCTTATATTCCCTCTCAAAACGTGCTACTGTCCCTTTAACACTTTTAGCGCCTTAATTCCTAACTAGACGATGCAGTTAAACGTTCAAAATACTCTTCGGCAACAATCAAAGCGAAATTTACATACTATAAAAAATGAACGAATATGGACAATGACAAACATGAAAAGCGTAAAATGAACAATTGAAGATATTGGTTAAGGTTTATGTAACATTGTAAGTTGAATCTACTGTTCATTGCCATAGTTTATGAATATATGGTGACATTATCTGATTGACATAACTCCATTCGGTTAACCATTGAGCTAACCTTTGAAAAGAAAATGAACGATGACACAGCTCGTCCATATGTAAAGTTGCCAACCTGTATCTGATTGTTTACAGCAATTAAAAATGATGAATAATAAGAATCACACATAAAACAACTGATCTTGACATCCTACAGTTTCCTGCAGTTTTAGAGCATGCATGTATTGCTGTAGATCGAGGGTTCATATTCCACACAGGAATAAAGTTCCTGATTTGGTCACTGTTAAAGTCATGCATCCATGGAAACGGCATAACGTAAATTTCATATACATTTACATATAACATATTTACTAATGCATTTGTAGATTATATAATATAAAGATACATTAATAATGTATAGTTTTGATTATTTCAATTTATGCAGCATTCACCTGCTCGGGTTCCATACATGACAAGATAAGATGACAAGATAATGGTTAATTGAGGAAAAAGTCTTTTTATCGAGTTATCGGATGAACCGATAAAGATAAGAATATAATGTAAACCTTGTGGTCAATGATTCTGATAAATAACAGTCACGGGTTATGGTTATGTGAACCTTTGACGTAAACTAGGTAAACCCAACCAAACTGAATAGAATAGCTGCAGAATAAGTGGATATGCGGAAGATATCACATTGCCAGATCTTTCATAATATAAACCTAACCATATGTAAATCAACGCAAAAATGGAATAGTAATTATAACTACAAAGTCAATTTGGCAAATTATATCGTTGTTGTATTTCAGTGAGTATTATTATCAAGACATTTTATCTTAATGATACAAACTTGATATAAAGAGGATATGTCTTTTCTTGACATTAGAACATATTTCTCATCAATGAGATGGGATAATGAATGGATATAAAGACTTAAGGCGGTTGGATACAAAATATCGAGGCATGAAGAAGTAGCTAAATTTGGTCTTATTTTGTTGAAAAATATGTCTTGAATCAAATTATGTTATAAAAAGAAAATGTCACCACAGTATTTGTTCAAGAAGAGCCCTCCTGTTAGGGCACCCGATGATGAAAATAAAATAATTTGAAAACTCTTTTTAAAGTTAACTGTTGAATATAATTATTAATTTATATTGTTCTATGAAGGCATTGTTGAATAGAAATAAACTAATGCAGAAAAAAGGAGCTTTAAAGTAATATGAAGTAAATTTATACAAATTAGCTTTTTTTAAAAAAAGATCGATGTTTGTAAAATATTTATTATTTTATGAAAAAAGGGAACTTCTCGCATTAGAATGTTTGCGAAAATGATATATACACGCTTTGAATAATATTAAAAAAAAATATATGTCACCAGAGGATAACAGAGATATTCACAGTCAACTAACCTTATCAATTAACTTTAACACCGAGGGGAGATGATAACTCTTCATTGTTAACAATACCCTTCTTTAGAACTTTTCATTAGTTTTGAAGGTCACCAAGTAAAGTAAATTTTATCATAAAACAAATACTTATGTTAATAGTTATGATACAATTATTATTCTTTATGAAACTAAATCATTATTTTTATTAAACTAAATCATTATTTAATTTTTCAAATTTTTGCCCTCAAACTTGTCAGTGAAAAAAACTTTCAAAAGTATAAACTTTTCAACATCACGAACCAACATGACAGATGTGCAGTAAAAAAGGTATATAACCTCCTTAAATGAGGTGATGTTTGTTTTGATCGTTGATTTCATGTGATCATATTTAACAATACGCTTAAGGAACAATCAGCTACACAACTATATATAATGGTCCTATAGAATCATGCTTTACCACAGAACTCTGAGATATAAAACCGTTGCAACTATAGAACAAAATGAGTTTTTAACTTAGAATTCAGAATAGAAGTTGAATAAGTTGAAAAAGGTAGAAAGTAGACAATAGAGAATACATATTTGAATGGGAAATTGGTTCGATATGTACTTTTTAAGTTTAAAGATGGTGTCAATTCGTTTAACTTTATGAGATCATATTCTAGACAAAAGTTTTTAATCTCCTATCAGATAATTTGGATAACTCTTAGTTGGCACTTCAAAGGATATCGATTATAGACATATAAAAGGCTGGAAGAACATTGAAACATCCAGATAGCGACAGACACCTTTCAACCCTTTATAGGTTTGCACTGGAGTAGAGATAGAGAGGGCGATGATGGAACACACTAGGGAATGCAGGGGAACTGACATTTGGCTATATGCCTTGTGCATCCATCTGTCATCATCTTTCTTTCTATGCGTAACCATAGGTATTCATGTCTTTTACTATCGAGCTTCTCTCCAATTTATCTTCCCTTTTTAGTCTCCGGTCGTCCTAATTCAATCTCTCTATCAATATGCTCGCCTATCTCTCTTCACTTTGCAATTATCTCTCCTTCTGTCTGTCCGTCTCTTGATCTGTCTTGGCCATCTTTCTCTCCCTCTCTCTGTCCGTCTGTCTCCTCCCTCTACGTCTGCTAGTAATGTACATATATGTTCTTCTTTCTCTTCACCTTTCTCAGATTTATTTTTCAACCACTTCCTTAATCTGTCCTTACGCTACCCACCCCTCTCTATCTCTCCCTATTTCGTCTGTCTGATCCTCTGTCTGTCCGTAAGGCCACATCTCTCCCTATCTGCCTCTCCCTCCATCTGTCTACCGCCCAGTGCAGATGGATCGCCTCCAGGAAGCAGTGAAGCAAGTCTCTCCTCTGAGCTAGCTCGTGATCCTCTCCCAACCTGAAGGTGTTCCTTTTTAGGAGGTTAGACAGATATAATACAAGTTTTTGTCCTTCTGGGACCCCAATATCGGGCCGGATCGCTTTCTTCCCCGTCATGTGCCAATCTTGCCCACCCAGCTGAATTAAAGAGTTTATGGTCTGCATCAGTATGCCAGTATTCCGACTCTCAAGACAATTGGGCTGTCAGAAAAATGCAGAGCGGGTTGTAAAGCGGAGTACATCCATGATGTCGGCGCTACCCTGGGACCACGCCGTCCCTCGCCGCTGCTGACAGCACAATTATGGCCGACGATGCGAGAAATATGAAGCCCCAGCTTCAATATTGTTTGGGTAAATGGCGGACGTTTAGGAAATCCAATTAGCTTCCTGTGTGACCCCAGCAAACCTAACTGGAGAGTTGGACTCCATCACTCCGAGCCCGCCGTGCGTGAGGGGGAAATGCTATTATCGCTTTTATGTAGGAAAACTGACATATTTGCGGTTATAACCGTTCCGGGGTATTCTCTCCGGGCTACGGCCCCAATGGATGTAGCTATAATTGTATTTCTTTTATTGAGTTATTTGTAAAAGTGTTTTGTGTCAGTAGTGTGGAAGATTCAATTTGAAACTTTAAGCAACAGAGCCGAATCGCATTACCGGGAGGCGACGTGAATTACAATAACGGTGACTCTCAATGCTCAAATATGATATAAAGACGGGCTCATGTGCGCCGATCACTCGGAATGTAGGAAACGTTTAGAGACGTAATGAGACAGAATTAAACTGGCCTTGTTGCGAGGAATATGATGAACTGCTAACATGTCGGTGATTCACCGTCTGTGTAACAGGGAGTTATAACCTGCAGACGCACATTCATAGTAGAGAATCAAAGAAACACATTTTAACCTTTTCTTTTATGTTGACAATAATAATTCAAAATATAGTAAACGTATAACAAACAACTGGTTAAACAACTTAAATGTTAACAAAAGTCGATTAGTTTTAAGAAGTACCTAACCTTAATAACCTCATGAATAATATACATGTCTGCAACCGAAATCATCAACAAAGCAATAAGTAAACAATAATGTACACCTACTAAGAAGAAGAACGGTTCACATCAGTCTGATACATTGGTTTTCTCATGACAATAGAACGTCCCTCGAAATACGTTAAAAAGGAAAGATGATTGATTTCATTCCAACCAAAACAACAAAAGCCAGACATCTGATTCTGATTTGCAAGCAAAGCGTTAAAAAGAGAGCAAATCAAAGACAGTGCCCATAAAGATGGTCTCCCAGTGACAAATGTCTCTCTGTCTCTCCACATAATTCACTGATTAACTGCTTCCACGACAAACATACTTCGCGCAGCAATATCAATAAAAGTACATTATGATTGTTAATATGAGCAATCATATTGATATATCGCCTTTATTGTTTCTACCCAACATAGCAGGCACTTACGATAACTATCGGACGGCTGGCTACAATTTATAGCTGTGATTAATCTCTAGGTCACACTTAATTTATGACGACTGATAATCTGCCCTTCATACCACTCTGAGCAGGGATTCTGGAGACAGATGCTTCCTGACCTTCACACCAGATGACCTCTGACATCACGTGACCAGACACTAAATCACGTGAGATGAGAGGTGACCACGTGGCACCCCCCTCATACCTTCTGTTTATGGTTTAAACACGTGACACCCTTATGTGGTGGAGTGGTGCAGTGCTACTTTAAGTTGGATGCAAACAAAACACTTGAGAATCTCTTAGACGAATCAAGGACCCTATATACGAGGACCAGCAACTTTAGTCAGCTTATCACTATTTCTACTAATTGATCTAATTTACCTAGGCCTCGTCATGGTCCAACGCACACGGGACTGGGTACAGTCCGAGCGCTTCAATTATCAGCGCACGGCTACTGAGTAACCAGTGATATCATACCGACTTTAGCCGGCATCGTTCGATAATCAATCATTTGCACATGTTGTAAAACAAATTCCAAACTTGCTTCTCTACACCCATTATTCATTCAACTTTAATTTCATGTTATTGACATAATTGTTTATGCTTTAAATAAAAAAGTTTTTAGAGTTAAACTAACGGCATCCGGTCATATCTCGATATTATAGATTGCAGGCAAAATGGCTGACCCGGTAAATTTCAACTCCAGTTACAATCGCTCGTACATGTTGTAAAAATTTTTTTCAAACTTTTAACTTGCTTCTCTACACCCTTTATTCATTCAACTTTAATTTCATGTTATTGACATAATTGTTTATGCTTTTAATAAAAAGTTTTTAAAGTTAAACTAACGGCATCCGGTCATATCTCGATATTATAGATTGCAGGCAAAATGGCTGACCCGGTAAATTTCAACTCCAGTTACAATCGCTCGTACATGTTGTCAAATTTTTTTTCAAACTTTTAACTTGCTTCTCTACACCCATTATTCATTCAACTTTAATTTCATGTTATTGACATAATTGTTTATGCTTTAAATAAAAAGTTTTTAAAGTTAAACTAACGGCATCCGGTCATATCTCGATATTATAGATTGCAGGCAAAATGGCTGACCCGGTAAATTTCAACTCCAGTTACAATCGCTCGTACATGTTGTAAAAAAATGTTTCAAACTTTTAACTTGCTTCTCTACACCCATTATTCATTCAACTTTAATTGCATGTTGTTGACATAATTGTTTATGCTTTAAATAAAAAGTTTTTAAAGTTAAACTAACGGCATCCGGTCATATCTCGATATTATAGATTGCAGGCAAAATGGCTGACCCGGTAAATTTCAACTCCAGTTACAATCGCTCGTACATGTTGTAAAAAAATGTTTCAAACTTTTAACTTGCTTCTCTACACCCATTATTCATTCAACTTTAATTGCATGTTGTTGACATAATTGTTTATGCTTTAAATAAAAAGTTTTTAGAGTTAAACTAACGGCATCCGGTCACATCTCGCTCGATATTATAGATTGCAGGCAAAATGGCTGACCCGGTAAATTTCAACTCCAGTTACAATCGCTCGTACATGTTGTAAAAAAAAAATTCAAACTTTTAACTTGCTTCTCTACACCCATTATTCATTTAACTTCATTTGTTGTCCATCGAAAATATTTTAGATGCTAAAATTAAAAAGTTTTTAGAGTTAAACTAAAGACTTCCGGGCTGAAGCCAGTCTCGTCTCAACATAATTACCATACTTGCAGGGCTCTTGTTCTTTTTTTAAACCGTTACGTTACAAATAAGAATGAAAAATACACAGTGGGCTTGTCATAACATAATAATCATTATCTAACTTACCTTTCACTTTGATTTCCCGCGCTGACACTAAAAACAAACAACGTATTTGTTAATCAATCTCGCTCAGCAATGGTCGAACTGCTCTGCTGTGATGCCTTGTTTACAATGGTCAGCTGGTTCTCAATTCGCTTTACCAAGGCACTTATGCGCAATGACAGTGCCCAGTCGCCTTGTGCGTTGGACCGTGACGAGGGACAGCTCGGGCTCGACGGGCTCAAAGTTACGGGTCCTTCTGTATTTAGGGTCCTTGGACGAATGTACTGTATAAATGACTGTACTGTATAAATACTATAATCATTGACACGCAAGGGCATTAGAAGGAGATTGCATCAAAAGAAGTGATTGTCGTAATTGTTTCACAAATTAAACATTCCATAGAGAAGAAAAGCAAAAATGGCAAAATTACATAATATGTAACAAATGTTGACCGGCCACATATTCATCTGTTTCCATACCAATCTACCAAAACGCGGTTTCAATCTAGACTACTGAACAAAATGAACAACTATCAATTTATATATTATCGACAAGGCTGCAATCCGGTAAGTAGTTTTGTTAATTCGCAACAAGATAGAATTTGTTGATGAATTTAAATGTCACGAAGTCGGTTTTCTAATTGATGTGAACATATTTACAACATGAGTCGTAAACCTTTACTCGCTCTTTTTCGTATATATAGAAAAACTGATTAAATCTTTGACTTACTTCTAATTTTGTGTTTATCAAAATTTATATGTGCAAATTGAAAAATTGTAATCTATCGCTCAATCAATTTCAAACGAATTCAACATTGACAAAACAATGTCGAGTATATATTTAGTGATAGGTGTAAACAAAATTAACATTATGAAGAGATTTAAAAACCCTTTCAAGTCTCATTTCATTTGTTTATTGTTTCATATTCATGACATCTCTTTACAACATGTGCCAATGGTTGGAATACGTGAATATATTTATCATAAATAAAGATGGATAATAATATTTCAAGATCATTCACTCATTGACATTAACTTCTGTATGTGAAAACCCCTCATCAAAAATGTCCATGCATTATCGTCGATGTAACCAGGGCATCCCGAAAATAACAAACGGGAAAACAATTTCATTTGGAAGTATTCATAAGTTAATGCACCCTATCAAAATGACAATATTTACAGTGTTTATTTCAAACGATATATTTCGGTTCCATAAATAAGAAAATAAAAAGTGAGACATATCTTGATGTTTGAACAGCTTTGAACAGACGTTCATGACGAACGAGGTGTTCGATCTACATTGTATTTTGGGTTCTTCAGAAAAATGCTCCTGTCTTTTTCAATTCTAAATACCATAAGATAATAAGGTGTATGAACTAGAGGAAATCGTCAAATGTTATGAGGTACCGATCCATTGTAAATAATGTTCAAGGATTCTTTCTTAAATGTCAGTTTTTGCCAGAGCTCAAAATTATCAAGTAAAGTAATTGGATGCAAAGAAGGCCAAAACCGAAATTTAAGAAGTTTTTTCAATTCATTCAACGACCAATTTCATTAAAATAAAAGAGATAAGGGATATGTTTTAGAATAATTCAAGATATATTCGTCAAAACTGTTTTAATTTCTAAACTATTGAAAAATGTCTTTTGCATGTCAATGACGGTCAACTATTAACTAGTTGTTTTAAATATAAGGTATTTACACTTTGAAGTTACAAACAATATAATTTATTAAAAGTGTACAAAAAATGTTTTTAAGTTATCACAGAAAACAGATGTTGACAATTTCCAAGCGGAATTTCTGTTAAAACTGGTTCAGTATATCCTGACGTCAAAGAACCAAGTACAAAGCAGTATAATAAAATACTTTTAAAAAGTTTGAGCAGGAAAATCACTATTATGTTAATGCTAGTATATATTATGAATAGTGTACTTCTTTAAGTAGTAAACATGAATATTATAAACATTAGCACATAAAAATATTTGCTTATTTAAAACTAGAATACATTGTAAATACTGTGATTAATCGTTTTCTAGTAATTAATGTTCGATGATTTTAGCTTTAGGTTTAACCAACACTATGAAAAGTGTAAATCTTTTCAATCGTGACCTCTAAAACTCTGCAAACAGTTACAAATTTGGTCGGTTTGGTGAATTATGTGTTATATGTTTCAAGAAATAGTTATAGTTTTTTGGTCACTCTTTCAATTCATTTAAATAGAAATTGTATCTTTGAAAAAACACTATGTAGAGTTGTGCTTGAAACATTACATAAAACGTCAGAACTTGACTTGGGTGCAAGGTCTAAACACACGCTATGATGTTTTTCCTGCTTTTGTTATTTATATCATTTGTTCAATATATGAAAACACTATTCAACAGTCCTGAAAGTCTTATAATGTAACCCGAGTGGTTATATCGTTATCTTCTGTTTCGCTGGCGCTAAAGACACGGAAGAGGTTAACCATGACGACCCGGAAAAGAATATCAGTTTTTTATATAAATATTTCATAACTGATGACACGTGTCTTTAATCCATACGATGAAATAGTAAGGTGTTGCATTGAAAACATATTTATAACAGCTAAAATATTTTATCAATGTATCAACATATTATCTAAATGTTTCAAGATAAATGAATAAACTTGTAATTCTGTTTAAAATAGGACATATATCTTTTGAGGAACGTTTTTTTTTTTATGTGTTCCAAGAGTCTCCTTATGTGTGTACCATATGGTCCGAATGTGATAAATTTGACAACATACGTTCAACCATCAATTTTATATTGATGATAGTAATTAAACATAACTGTTAATCTTAATCTTACTCCATATACTCTTTGTACAAAGAGAGATGACAACTTTTTAAAATTGAAAAACTGGATAATTGATCATATTTGCATAGATTCAAATAATGTCCAATATATATTAAAACAATGAAGTAGGTTTTAATGAAACATTTTCAAATCATAACATGTTGTTTATATCACTTTAAAAATATCATTTTCAAATATTCACTTTCAGGTTATGTTGATTGAGGAATGGATAAGTTTCCAGATCATTTAACATTTAACATTTTTGAAAACGACACTAGGACTCCAGGCAGGTTTCGCCTGGTATGTGAAAGATGTCCGCATGTTTTGGTTGTTTGAAAAGGCTAATGTACAGTGTTCGCCTCGAAAGTTTTGTATGAAACAAATTGACGTTGAAACAGCGTGGTTATTTTAAAGATTTAAAAGGTTCTGAAATGTTTCTGGCAAGTTATGTAAATGATTTGAAGACATCTCGACACGAAGGTTTCCAATCGGACAGAAAGTTCATCGGGTTAGATTTAAAAGTTTTCTTACATAGAGTAAACAAGTTTGTTTATATTTTGTGTCAAAGATCTGTCTGTGGCACCAAACAAACTTTGTTGTTAACAATATTTCTCATACATGTCATCGATGGGAACGTTGAATGACAAAATTCTTAACATTACCGTTTGAAGGTGATTTAAAAAAGGTCTTGGAACCATGATGTCACTGTCTGCCATTCAACTTGACATCAAACCATCATTGCTTTTTGCTCGGAATTGAACTTATAAGTGTGTAAAATATACGTCAATGTATTCATATGTATTTCCATTTATAAGGAATAACGAATTGTCGAAAGAACCTCATTTGCCAGTTTCACTATCTCTCAATGATACATGATTCGGCTTTATTTCCCTGAGCATATCTAATGTGTGAGTGATCCCCAGTGTGGAGGGTGATACATCTGCAGTGTGTATTCAGGGTGACGTGATCCAGCCATTATGCTAGTAGAAGTAGCGTGAAACTCCTCGCTCGTCAATCTGCTTCCTGGCCACACCACCATCACTGGCTCTCATCCTCCATATACTCCACACAGCGGCCTGGTCCGGACTACACGCTTAATTAAGTTAAAGCGGAATTCGGGACTGCTTGAAGTGTCAGATATGGTCGTCTTCAAAGAGGGGAGAGTAAGAGATAGAGAGACAGTAGAAAGGGAAGTGTGAGGGAGAGAGAGGGAGAGTTGAAGTGAGAGAGAAGGCGAGGAGAGAGGAGAGAAGCTGCCGCACCGCATCACCACCCTCGTGAATCACCTCGCTAATAATTTTCTATTTGGCAAGTAGATTCACTTTATGAAGTGACGGAATCATTGGAAGCAATAAAGACAGATATTGTTTGATAAAGTTCGACCCTAATATGAACCAGTTTCCTCCAATCTCGCAGCTGTCGAGTCGCCGGCCCGGGAGCAACTGGTTTCAGCTCTCTGGCGTCTGGCGGGAACTAGCAGACGGCTTCAGGAGCAGACGAGCAGCGCAAAATAAATTCCGTGACGGCACTTTCGCCTGAGCTTATGACAAGCTTGAAAGTATAGTCTATGGGGGTCACAAGGGGTCTCAAGCAATTTCCTGGAGAGAGAGGCTGTCCCGGGGCGTGAGGGAGATCCGCGAGAGAGGTGAGGGGGTCGATAGATCAACTACAAATGTGAACAATATCCCTCTAGCATAATAAAACCTTTTTCATGCATCTGACTTTTTCAATTGAGTTATTTTTATAGAGAAATGAAAAATGTTACTTGACTCTTTTTGTGCTTTGAATTTCAGTTTGCGTCTTCTATTGAGCCGGTAACAACACTGACAGGCCGACTACACAGCGAGAGAATGGTGCCGGCCGCGGGACTTGATGAATGTTCACAGTTGTAAATCTGCTGATTGCTATGTTTCTCCTCGACATTCATCTTACCGCGCCTGCCGACACACAATATGAAACATATAGTTCCGGATAACTAGCGGTAATTAAGCGTAAGTTGGCAAGGCAAGTTTGGCATGCGCGCTGTACGACCTTTGCTAAATGAATGGCGTCCAGTGAACAGAGGGTTAGAGACGAGGCGGGGCGCGAGTCGGGGAACTCAGTCTCTCATTTATTGCAGTGTATGAAGGAGGGAACTTACACAGAAGAGCAGAAAGTGAGGGCCCCGAACCGCTCGCCAGATATAATTAACGATCATCTTCCCGAGTACCGTCAGTTAGCGCTCCACTGATGAATTAGAGAGTGTTCGTGAGATGCCCACTCAATTGGGCTTCCCTACCCTTTCAAATATGGCTGCTCAACTGCCAGACTGATTTATATACAACTGCACATGCATCTCTGTAAAAACAAATTTAATTTGCCAGATTTGTGTACCTTGTGCGCTAACAAATTAAAACACAAAAGATATTCTTAAGATTGAATAACCCCGGTGACTGCTTAATTTGTTGGGTAATTTGTTTTTTCAAGTTGGCGCAAGAACTAATTTCATGCTAATTAAACACAAGTTGTAAATATACATGCTGGTTGCAATTAATTCCTTTTGATTAATGTCATGAAACTGTGATGAAGTCTGTGTGGAATATTTCACTACATGGACAGTGACGGTGGGCTAGCGGTTTCACCATATAGCAAGGGGAACACTTCAGTGCAGTGTGCCTATCATTTAGATATATATGGTAAATCGTTTAATTTAGACGGAAAGAGTTCTAAAAACCACAGATTCCCAACCCGCCCCTTTATTTCCATATTGTACCAAAACACCGAGCACGAAGAAGACATTCAATAAGTTCAGGAAAACAATAGCAAAATATGGTATGTTTCGCCAAATTAAAAAGTGTAAAGTTTGAATTTAATTAAGAAGATTTATTCATATTGTGTGCACTCCAAACTGTGTCATTTATAGCAGTTTAATATTGGTGTACAACAATAATTTGAACAGATGTTCTATGTCATGTCAATAATGAATCTTGCATCTCTACATGATACTTCCGTTACTTATTTTTAAAAGTTCAGTCAAATAGAGAACAGAAAATCTTACAGTCGAAGTGATGCATAATTGGAGTTAAATTTGATAATTAATCGCAAATAATCAAAGTAATACATTAAGTTATATGTTTTCATTAAGTTCTAACACATTTTGAAATCTTTAAATCCACTATATTTCCGTAAAGACAAAAGTGAAAATGATTCTCTCCCATTTACGTTGAAGTGAGTTTTAGGCACATGGCAACAGATTGATCACCCTGTTTCATATATAGTTTTACTACATATTCGTGATTTTCTAATCGAAAACGAAATACATTGCGGGCATTAATATTGATGCCGTTTATGGAATAATGCGTTAGACCTTTTACTTGATTGTGACTCAAGTGACGTATATAGATGCAAAGATGTTGTCAAAGTATTGAAATAGAACTTCTAGACATTCGGCCACACCGCTCGATAAGGATGACCACATTAATATTTTTGAAAAAAATCATATCTTCATAAAATGTTGTCATTTTCCATTATAGTGGTGAATAAATGAAAGTTTTAAATTCGAAAATCTGACCCCTCGTATTTCAATATCGATCATAACAACATCGGCAAGATTTATTTGACATATTTGATACAGAAGAAATTTGGGTATAAATTATTTCCTAATATTCGCTTATCGTCTCAACAAAAATACTTGTTGGTCATATTTCCATTATCCTGATAATTTGTTTTCCATGAAAGCATTGTCTTTTCACAATGCCACTTTTACGAGAAAACAATTACATGGCTATATTGGTATAAATTTTCACTGATTTATTTCAATCATTGCTCAAACTTTGATTAACTTTTTAAAGTCAATAAAGAAAAGTTTACGAGAACAATAAATACATGCTTAGTATAAATTCAATCGCTCCAATAAACCATCCTACATGTTATCCAATGTTCAATTAAATGTCTTTTCTCCTTGTATATCATGTGACTAACGACATAGTTCTATTACGTGTCCTATCGAAGTAGTTCTTACTATGCTCAATTAAACGCCTTACCCACATTCGCCAATGTCTAACTGGTCGCTGTAATTGGATGTGTTTTCTCTTAGAGGTTAGTCGCGAACTTCATGTTGGAACGCATTGCTTGATGGATGGAGAGACTCCATATAAACGCATCCCAAAGGTTTGTTCACTCTCTTAAACTAACCTTACAGATGCTAACCGTAGAAATTTGCTTAATTATTTTACCCTTTATTATTTTGAACTAACGACTTAATTTTTTTGGGGTTCATCTGACATTTCTAGAACTATTCGGCATCATGTGCATTACCTTGTAGTAAGTTTTACGATATGGAAGTCGGTTGAGAGATGTATAAGATATGTCTGATGGTTTCATGAGCCCAGTATGAAAAAAAGATTTCACGATGGTTCAAATCTAATCATGACTCTGTATTTGTGAGGAAAAGAGATAATCTACTTGTAATGTAAGTATGTGATTATGTCAAAATGAAGTTCTTTTAGTTCTATTTGTGTCAATTGAAGTTGCTTGTAGAATGCCGTCATGGCATGGTCTTACAGAAGTCACATGAATTGCCCAAAAGAACAATATCACAATGCACTTTATTTTTTTACGAATTTTTCTCTCCACTCGGGTTGAATAATCATTATGTACGGACACAAATGAATATCTCAGTCCTAGGTAGGCAATATAACAAGAACTTCAATTCACTTGAAGAGTTAAATGAACCAACTTTTAGGATGCAATGGTTAAGTTGGATGGACTTATTGAGCAGGCTGGGGAGACAGTGGAGTTGTTAGTGTGGAGGACGAAGCAGATAGTCGCTAATAGAAAGGTTGAGGGGACGGACAATTGGATTGTGTGCGTCTCATGAGGAAAACAGGTCCCCGTCTCGTCGCTAATTCCGGTCAGCAGAGAGATAGGCTTGTGGGCCGGCTTAGACTATTACATATACACCGTTAAATAGTTAGCAGTGATGAGAGAGTGTATGGGAGTCCATGCATCCCTTCACTCCCAGCAGTCTGTTTATGGGCCATAGTGCGGTAATGTAAGACGTCATCATGCAAGTGAGGTGTAACTGCAAGAGTAGGGAAACACTAACTGAAAAATGTCTCAATATATAACCGTTTCAACCACATATGCTTTTGAAAGAGCTTGTGTGTTTGAACCATCTCACCTTCGTGTAAGAATTTTACATACCTTAGGACTGCTCATGTCCGTGATTTATTTTCCACGTGTTGCAATTTACAATTGATAAAAACACTGATCACGTAGCACATGTTTGGTGTGCCTAACTTATGAACAAAATGAAACAAAATGATATTAAAATTTTAGAATTCCGTTTCAATACCAGAAACAAAGTATAAACGTAAGACAATAGAAGAACCACCTTCAGAACTGCTTCACCTCTTCCTGTAATTAAGACGGACGTCGGCGTTCTGTAGGCCACGTGACCAATTCCTCACTTGTCAAGTCTGGGAGTTTTTCTCCCCGGACCTCAATACGGTCTCCAGTTTCCCTCCAGTCTCCCTCTTGTCCTGTGTCCTGGCCCTAACAGTTTAACGGGTAATGAAGTTCTGGAAGGGACACGAAATTAAATTGTGAACGTCCCTAGACAAAAACATTTAGGTGGTGATGAAGCACGGGCCACGTAGTGTAGAAATTCGCTGGAGTAGAGTGAAGACGGGAGGAGGTAATTCGGGCAAATAATCCCCTTACTGTGCTGCTACTTCACAGGTTGTGAGGTTTGGAGGGGAGGGGGGTCTATGTTGGAAGGGGACCACTTCGTAATGGTATACCCATCATCACTGATTCCCCTAATTTATAGCAATTTGACAAGCAAATGATGTCAGCACACAGGGTACAGCTGCTGACAGGGCTTGGTCTTCTGAGAGTTCCTGCCCTCCCCGGAGATCTGCTGCATGTCCAGACTCCATAGCTTCCGGCATCGGTGAACCAGACTTCCTTCACAACAGAATGTCTCCTGGACCAAAGATTAGAAACTTGCTCTTGAATTCGAACTTAAGTTGCATTGGCGACGCGAAAGAACATGAACTTACACTATCTTCCACTCTGCAGACTCATCTGTTCACTTGGCTTGAAACATCACGAGACCCCCTTACAATGTCTTCTTATACGAATAGGTATCCGGTTTTTAAAGATTGAATTGAATGTTACCAAGGATGTGCGAAATCAAGTTCATAATTAAGATTTCAATTAGATATTTGTACCTAAATTAACAATATTGCATATGTACATCTGAAACTAACTACATTTGATTGTTGTCGGGTTAAAACAACATGATTAAAGAAGAACGAAAAAACCGAAAACCCAAGCTTTGTTTGAAGTTTTGTCACCTTAATTACCAAATAAATAAGTGCCTTCAAAATACAATTTACAGTTTTCCTTTATATCCACAGCATTTGAGAAGGTGGCAGCACGCTCAAAGTGTAACTGAGTTGTCAACTGTCAACCAAGTTCAGAAACATCAGCTGCAGTTTAACGTTGGACGGTGACCCACTGCATGGCTGGTTAATCAATGAGTAGAGAAAGGTTGTTTCTCTGATCCACACCAAAATATAAGTTCTTGGATTTAGACAATGTGGAACGAGGTATATGGTATACCTATTTATAAGCCTTTTAAACAAATCAAAATTACCTGATTTATCTGCTGAACAGTATATACACGTAGATCTTACTTTTAACAAGAAGAACCCGATCCAATGTCCCGAAGACGTCTATCGAAAGGGCCTTTATACTCCCCCTCACAAAGCTGAGAGAGACAACACGGCTTGATTAGCGCATTTTCCACGTGAGTTGATGCAATGGAGAGAAGATGTGGCTAGTTGGGGAGGGGGGTGAGGTGGGTGAGTGGACGCCGGCAACATACTTAACGGATTGTCCTCCACTCGGACGCAATTATGAAGCGCTAAAATGAAATTTGTCCATGTTGAGGTCAATTCGAGTGGAAGACTGGCCGAAAGGTTAGGCCAATCACTCCAAACTGGACAGAGCGTCGGACGTCCAGTGACCCCGCACAATGAATAACGCATCACTTCAAGGGATTGGAGACGCGCAGTAGTTACACTGGCCTGCGATAACGAGCTTAAGAAGAGGTTAACCTACAAAATGAGAATTTTATTTCATTTCTGGAACAACATGGGTCATTTACACTCCAATACTTGGACAGTATTGATGCTCATCAGCGGGTTAAACTTGTTAAATCTGCTAAATTACTGTAATAAGAAGCGGACAAGATGCTAGGACATTTTTTGCCATCTGTTGAAATCTGGTGAAATCACATGTAACGTTGCCATTTTAACGTTAACGTTTAAAAGATTTTTCAAATGCAATTCCATTCAGCATATATGTCTCTTGTCTTTGAAAAATATTGATATACTTGACTTTTTGTGCTACAAAGAAGAATAGTCATTAATTATCGTTTTTATTCTTATCTCAACATAAATAAATAACGATATTTCATTGTCAAGGCGAATCATGAACACATAAACCTGTATGACTGTTATTTGTCATGATTAACATTTTTACATGAAACGTTTGGCTCTTTGAAGGAATGTCTTTGTCTGAATTTTAGAAATTAGTAACGAAAGGAAAGCACCAGATGACAAGAAACACCGTAGAACTCTAGACCTGAAGACATTCACTAATGACATATTAACTACCGTTTTTGGTACTATTTCGTTCGTGAATATAAAACTGATTCACCCCATTATTTGTCCCTGTAAGTGTTTGTCACAGCAGATCTGAACAATAAGATCCCTTCATCAAACACTGCCCGCTATAGTACTACTGCCGTGGTCCAGTAAACACCAGACACTTCATTGTTTAAAATATTTCATGTTTTCAAACCGGCTAGTTTTTATGCTTATTACATATACAGAAGCAGCTTTATGAGGGGTCGTATCAAATGGTTTACGATGACCGGGGTCATCTTCGAAACACAGGGACCAGACTAGTCGCTGATTGGTCGTAACGTTCCACAATAAAGAAGACCTCGTGAATATTCATACGCCACATCAATCAGCTGTTCTGACGAAGTAGTCCGGTCGAGATTCAGGACATGGAAAATCATTTATACTGCAGGAATAAAAAATACTTTTATTTAGAGACGTTTTCTGAAAACAACCTAGTTGATAAATAATTCATCGCAATGCATAAGGATAAGGGCTGTTTCTTTAATAAATGACATCAAATAATTGATTAACGTCTCAGACAGGTTTTGATGATTATGTTGAATGAATTGAATATTTGCCGCAGACAGATATCCGATTTTAACAGCAACTTTATCAATAAAGTCACTCCCAGGAGGAAAAGGCAATGACGTTTATCTTCTTTTTATGCTTCCCAGATATCGGCGTTGTAACGGAAATTGACAAAACAAGTATTTGAATGTAAAATTACCGAGAAACAAGTAACGAAACAGTTTTTGAAAATTAGTGATATGATAACGTGAGTTCTAATTTTTTTATTTAGTCATACCATATACTAATCAATATAAAAAATCCTTTTCAAATAAATTTTTTAAAAACCAGTGTCTTATTGTTGGAAATGGACGGATCTCACCTTAATTATTGTAAGAAGTGTGATATTTGTAATAAATGTAAATAATGTAGAATATCTAATGTCTGAAATTGAATAACATGAAGAAAACGGGAAAATGGAAACAAACAATGGCGAGAAAAATATAATGTTTTCTTCATTTGAAGACATAAGTACATGCAATTGTAGTATCTCATAGTACGTTTCTGAATACTTTTAATTCATAGAATTCTGACACAACTTAATTTTTTTGTTTTACGCGATATCTGAATATGGTTCTGGACATTCATGAATGTTGCTATGGAACGTGAAATTTCCATTTTTGCATTTTCATTTGTGAACTTCTTTAAACAAAACAATTATAAGTTGACTAAAACACTGCTCAAAACTGCATTTTATAAGAATTACAGTAAAACTAAAATAACTGACTCTGTATTGCGATGCCATGTGGAGGACCGTGACAGGCAGTTCATACGTTGACTTATTTTAGACAATGCTCAATTTTGAACGTAGCAGGAATGCGTTTAATTATTCAAGTTACCAACTAACTTTAAAAAAATATGTTTTTATGTTTTAGTTCGATGTTTTCATTAAACATGTTTTAAGGTGCACATTAGTAACATTTAATCAAAAATATAAACCTTAAATTAAAGTCCCAACATCTTGGGAGCTGACTGAAATGAAGTGAAGTAGCCTAAGAATGTTTAGAAAATCGGAACTGTATCACCGTTCTAAGTAATCAAGAACGTAAATAAATAACTTTAAAGTAAATAATAAATTATTTTTCAGGATTTTATTTGATGTGAAATTAAAATAATCATTCGAAAACAAATACAATGTTTGTGTTAAAGTGAAAATTTGTCATAAACGATTAATCAGAAGATTGTTTGCATGAGGTGGTAAGAACACGGAATTCACGTTTTGCATAGATATGATTAATATTCAAGGTATATTTCAAAATCATTCAGATTGGTGTCGTAAAAAGTTAAAAATATATTTTTATCAAATTGACAACAAAAACTTTAGAGAAAGTATTTGTCTCATGTTTCTGACTTATGTCTTACTATATGGTATCACAGTAAGTGTTCCCTTTCAATAAAAAAACAATCAATAAAAGTACTGTTTTTTAAATAAGGAACAAACTTATTAGTGTGTACACATAAGTACATTTTCACACCTCACAAAACAATCTAGAAATATAAAGATATTTTTATGTTGAATTTCATATTCAACTTGCGTGAGATTTATATTTCAATATTTTCTTCAAGTCACAAGGATGTTTGATGTTTCCATTCAACAAAAATGCATATCCCGAATCGTAATCCTTGAAATGAATTGAACAAGAAATTGGTGTTGTCGTGTCCAACCAAGCGATCATAAAAACTATATTCTATTCACATTACATTTCAAAATGAACAAATTTATTATCATTACCTCTAAAGTAGTGTTTAATTTACATCAAGATTCCGAAGTTATCCCAGGGAATGTTAAGGGAATCTCCCGGCCGATTATTTAACAGTAACTCCGGAACAGAGCTCTTGTAAAGTCTCTCTCTGCGAATAAAACATTAATAACTGGGATTGATGAAAGAAGTACGCGGAACAATCGTGTCCGCTAATTTGATGTGTGGTTTTGAAGCGATTCGGAAATTTCCATATCGAAGTAGCTGAATACATGTCCTGCTGTTTTGCTGAAAAACATCCGCATCAAGTGAGTTAGTGTCGGAGCGGAATCCCCCTCATCAGGGGCTCAATCAGCCAACTCGCAAATGTGCAGGCGATACAGCCTTCTAACTCTCTATCAAAGCCACATCGTCAGCTGGTAAATGTTCGGAATTAAGGAAATTATTTACTAGACGAAGCAAATAATCATCTTGCTTTGACGGTTTGTTCTGTATGCAGGGGGGCCTAGCGTTCTTGTCATTCGCCGTGCACAGCTTTGTTTAGATCCGACTTTAGTCCTGCTTATAGCATTGATTCAGCCAAGGATTTACTTGTTACGTGATATCATTCCATTTGTGCAGTTAGCAAGCAGAGGATGTGGAGGAAAAAATCATTTCGAAAAAACACTTCAAAGAGCGTTTACTTGATTGAAAATGTAATTCTTGCAAATTCACACATTTTTAACACCCGGTTTCTGCTGTGGTTCAACCTTTGCGCGACTCTTTGTTAAGTTAAAACATAAAAATCCATGTGCTAAAATTCATTTCCACTTCTCCTTTTAATCATGAAGGAGAAGAAAGCTGCTGACTGGCTGCCTCTCAACTGGTAATTCTTTAACACGTTTCCGCAACTCGCAGAGCGCTAAGCGGTGGGAACAAGAGGGTCGGGAGAATCCTTCAGTGCAATTGTAATGCGAGGGATTGCGTGTAGCTAGCAGAGACATTAGGCGGAAAAGTTGCATTCCATTACGAGTCGTCACCTCGGGTACTCGCGTGAGTTGAATCACGCGACTGTTAGCATCTGTCTCGCGTGCAGACCATCCGTTCTGGCACCTCGAGCTGCTCCAACTGCTAATAGAACTCGTACATTGGCGAGTGGTCGTGTACACTTCACACACTGCCTCTTCACTGCAGACACTGAGGTGTAATTGCGAATTCATGTCCGACCCATAGGTAACAATAGCACATAATTTGTGGCCATTTCGTGCCCGCTAACTTGAGTTCGGTCCCGTATGTAATTTGCAATTTAGCGACTTCTGGTTAGAAGAAGTTCTGAGGGGTTGGTGAATGAAGGGAAGGGGGATGGGGGGCGACTGGAGCTGGGGGTGTTCTTGTCCTGGTAACATTTGACTCGTCCTCCCGATCTACAAAGTGACATAGAATATTCAACAGCCCTCCACACAGATCACACGACTGAAGCTCAAAGGAGCCGATAAGTCGTCTCCAGCACAACTAGCGACAAGTGTCAAGCAGAGTTAACTCGGGTGTCTGCAACGTATCTTCTGTGTTTGAAGTCAGCAATTAACTCAACAGCGGAAGAAACGGGCGATTGCTATGTATCGCATTACTTTGATGTGCTTGAAAATTCCCTTCTTAACTCGAAAATGATATCATCGTTTGTCTGTGATAATCAGTGAAAATCAAAACTTATGTTCTTTGACCTTCTCAGTGTTTATCAATCTTCATTGTATTGAAAGTAGGATCAGAGCATACTTGTAGGCAGTTACGACGTATCGTCTAAAATTCTATAATGTAACGCAAATACAAACTTTCAAAGAGGAATTCAATGTCACCTTTCCCCCCACACAGTGATTTATTGTTTAAGTTCTATAAAGAACACTGATAGCATTCGATTGATTGTTTTCAATACGTTTTATTAAAAACCTTCGTTGGATACAACTGTCAGTGGTCGATAGAAGTATCAAAAGATGGAATGAATGATGGTATTAAAATGAATTCGTACCTTTAAAGCATTGTACGTACACTAACGTGATATAGATGCATTAGGTTACGAATGCTACTAAAGTATGTCTGAGGGCGAACTACTTCTCATGTATTACTACACGAAGGGACAGCACAGTCTGTCATCTGCATGGCTTCAATACGTGATTACTCTCGCCAACAAAGAGAGAAAATATAACATAAAAACTGTAATTTGTGGAAGTAATATAAATCATAGCGGATACAAATTACATAATCATTGTTTCCTTCCACATTAGCCCAATCTTGACATTTTCATTTCTCAGTATCTAGCGTGTGATAGATGGGTGCAATTTTGTCTTGGGGCAAACCGTAACAACACATCGCCCAACCAAGGCATTACTCAATCATTTAAAGAAAACATCGCGCCTGCCACTAGGAATCACATGTAACCATCTGGCGATACAGATGGAACCATGCTGAACGCTGGGAGCCGCAACTTCATTACTTAGTCGTCGATCCAATCTGAAATTTCTTGGGTTCCTTGGCGCTATTAGGGTCCTCCATGTGACCTCCATTCATTCATCATTTAGGCTTTCCAATTTCTAGTCTGTCATCACCCATGTCTTGCACGTGTCAAACCGATGGTGCAACTATAAACATGGGGCATAATAAACGCTGGCCGAGATTTTATTGGGGAGGGGGAGGGAGCTTTCTTCCTTACGACTTGAATCTGGAGCTGGTGGCACCGTCACCTGACGTCATGGCCTTTCAAGATTGCCTTCCTGTGAAGCGGATTGTTAAAGAAATGAAGTCAAACAAAAGAGCGCCCATGTAAATGTTTACACACACTGGGGATTAATAGTTTTTAGTGTCAGTGGAGATAGCTTGTCCATAAATCTGCGTCTCTGACTCCTCTCTCTCATTGCATATATAGAAATTTGATTTAAAGAGATTCAATTGCAATAATTGTGATTTCTGTAATCAAAGTTTGAAATAACGTCTAGTGAATATCTGGCATTGATTGGTTGCTTTATAGACTGACTATACGATCCTCCTGATAGGCTAGCTGTTCGGTTGGTTCATCCTTGACTCGCTCACACTATCACACTGAATGTCGCTATCAATCAGTGTCTGTAAAATGTTCAGCAAATATAAATTTATTTTAAATAAATATTAAATAAATATTTATTGAAATTTTATGGAAAATTTAACGGAAGAAAACTTGGAAAATTAAAAGTATCAAGGAATAAAGGAAAATGAAATATGTTTCAACAGTTTTTGTATAGTTTTAGTTGGCATACATGTCGTGCCTTCATGTCTGAAAACATAAGATAAAATTTCACTTAAAGAATAATGAATGTTAACAAATATAGAAAACACGAACTTGTTGACAACGTTTATAAAACCTGAGTATTCAGTCGTGTGTCGTAAGAAATATTTAATCATATAAAAATCCAATTCTATTTTAATCCATAACAACATACATCTCGAAACGGTTAGATGACTAAAAGACAGATTTGGAGTTTCTGTTCAAATCAATATGTTTGTACAGTACTTTTCATTCCATGAGATATTCTCACCATTTCCCGTTAAATGATCATCTTTACATTTTGAAAAATAACTTTAAATGATCGCCTTGATGACGTTAGATAAAAGGATTGACAAAATCAAGTTAGTCGACAATTGGAGTGTAGATTGTAGTTCCTATTTTTCCTATCACATATAGCCATACTGTATGAACCATGGAACCCGCACCCATATAGTTCGGGGAAAGAAAATATATCTGATCAACTTGACCATGCAAAGTACATACTCTTGGTTTGAGTTTGCAAATAATTTGAACTATCAATTAATACGACAAATCGCAAACCTTCCCGTCAAGGATTATTACTATCTTTAACATGGGGAATAATATGGACACTTCCTAAAGACATTGTAAGGTGAAAAACAATTTTATTTGATGGTTTTCATAATCAAGTTTTGGGACAGCTTTTTCTTATCAAATCGTTTCATATCATTGATGTTGAAATACAGAGAAGATTACACAAGGAACTTTTTAAAGCACCACTTTTGTAAACTGAAATATTGGGAATAGGATTTTTTTGATAAATCAAAATTCATGGTTTGTCCACTCCAAATATAACAATTGGCTATTCAACGACATATATTTTCAAATCGAATTCAATTTTCGAAAAATAATTTTCCCAAAAATTTGTTACGGGTTAAATATATACATTAAACATTTCAGTTTATTTATTGTAAAAAAAATTGTTGGTACCAAGTTGAAATTCGTACATCAAGAAGTCTAACATCATGCTTGATAATTAGAGGCATTGTTTTCAACAAGGATTGAGAAAAGGTCTTCAATTTAAAAAAGGTTCAAATCTTTAATCATAATGCTAGCTTCAGACAAACCATTGCCGACAATAGTGGCAGGAGCATTCTTTTAAAATTTTAAATCTTTAAAATTTGTGACTTTGAAGGTTTGTGTTGTTTTAACGGATGACTTTTATCAATAAATAAGTTGCTACAATATCACCTAGCTTGAAAGAATGAAACAAAAACACATTGTAAGCAAAAACATTA
Organism: Steromphala cineraria; assembly: GCA_916613615.1. Taxonomy (NCBI): domain Eukaryota; kingdom Metazoa; phylum Mollusca; class Gastropoda; order Trochida; family Trochidae; genus Steromphala; species Steromphala cineraria. Next base: position 80,219,728 of record OU744721.1, read on the forward strand.
AATTTCATTTTCAGTTATGACGAAACTTGACTTACGACACCAAAAAACCAAGTTATTCTAAAAGCAGTTATCTTTATACAGTGAATAATAAACATATGGACAAAGAGTGATGATTTCGTTTCTACATTGCTCAACGATTCTTCTGTTTGATATTGATAATTGTTTTCCTGGTATTTTTTTCTTTTAAGAAAGTGCATTATTAATGCCTTTCTTTTCGAAATTGGCCAGTGACAACTTAGTGATAACTTTTGGATTATATCTTCGAGTGAAAACTTCTTATGAAATAATTTCGTAAAGCATCATAACGTTTCAAACATTATGACAATTTCTGTAAAACATACCAAAAAGAACTATTGATTACTTGAAAAGTACATTTCACAAGGTTGCTTTCCGTAGTACGTTTTAAATAAAGGGTATACCTCTAAATTTTTACGTAATAATATAATAAATATAATATACTATAACAAATATATGGATAATGTCGAAAATAATAGTGTGTCTCCTGCTAACATCGAAGGGAATTTGTAAGGAGAGATCTTGGCGTAATTTAAAAAATCAAATACGGCCATCTGGATGAAGTCATATTTCAACATTTCAAATATTCTTTACTGGTTTTCTGCTCCCATCCCGTAGCGGCCTGGCCACTTCAACACATGTTATCGATCGTTTAAAGTAGCTACAACAGACATATGAGAAAATCTATATCTCTACTTAAAAATTATTTCAAAAGTTGCTCGATAAGTCAGATTTTAATCTGCCAAGTTCCTCTGGTTAATGGTGTCCATCCGCGACAACTGCGATAGAAGTAGTTCCACTCAGTGCTATTAATCCGGGACATGGTGCGAATATTACCTCCATTTCAACTTGTTCTTTTACCGATAAGACTTGCATGCAGTATATCACACAGTCGTGACAGCCAGTGTCCAATTAGATCCACATACGATGCCAGTTGCAGGCTTGTGGTTTTAATGTGTGTGTTTTGGACAATGATCTGCTGCAGGCTCTCAACAGTGTCGGCCGTGAAAGGGTGATGTATGGAGTACTTACACGGTACAGGCAGGCTCAGGAAATCACGGTATTTGTAAAACTGACAAACAAATTTGCCCCGACATTCTAAATATGGCTTGATTTCCGACCGTGATGGCGGGCAGTTGTCGTAAAAGGGAACATCATAATAAGTTTGAAGCATTTGCTCAGTTGAGACGGGGGCTGAAGAGAGGCGAGAGAAAAGACAAGATCTTAATGTAGAGTTTGTTAGGGTTGGTGGCGACATGCTGCTGAAACGAGAGCGAGACTTGGCGCGAGATATCCGGGGTGGCGACCAAGGGAGGTAATCACAATACGTTATCAAGTCTACTCCCATACAACCGCTATAGAAACTTTAGGTTTCATAGTCACTTGGTCTGGTGGAGTGAATACATGAACCAATGCACTGGAGGTACATTCAGCTCGCTTCTATGCTGCAGTTTGTAATGAATCCCTACACAATGACAGGCAGTTTGATGGTGTATAGTCAGACATCCTGTTTGCATACTTTTCGGGGTCATATTTGAAAAGCTTTATTAAATAAGAAGACACAAAACGTGTGAACTATTTTGACTTTATACACTCAGACAGATGAAGGTAATCGTTTAATCTATCGGACAACAAAATATGTTGTTTGAAATTATGTGATGAATACTATAATTCAATAAAAAAAACTGTTCCAATTGTTCTGAAGTTGACAAAACTGTTCTCGGACTTACGAAGAATCATATCAGTAGAGGACAAAAACGGACACTTATTCTCACACTTTTTTTCAAATCTAAGTATAATATTTAATTTAAGTACAAGTTAGTCTCAACGTTTGTGTCATCATCACTTCAAAAAGCCCTGCAAGAGCGAAAATAAGAACATATTGTGATGCTATCTGACGGCAGCTTCCTTATTCTTATGTAACCTTCATCCAACAACCAGTGAGTGATGTGACATCATACATTCATTTCGAAACGTTTGAGTGATAAGTTTTCAGAGCAAGTTTTCTACTGCAGACAAATGTTCTAACCCCTGGCGGGATTCGAATAATCTCTTGATGCATATAAGCATACGTAACACCGACATATAGCAATGACTGTCTGTGACGTCACCTGGTAGATCACAAGTAAAGGAAAAAAAGTCGATCTTTCAATATCAAATTTCATAAATTCAATCAACTGCGATAGATATGTTTTTAAAGGAGTTTGATATCAAACATGATCAACAGCAATTTTGTCGACTATTATTATTATATATTAATTTAGAATAGAAGTAAAATATTACGTCTTTAATGTGAATTACGAAACATATATTACCCTGCTTCAAGCGCGACAGCGTCGTTGGACATATCGATTTTCTTTAACATACAACATAGCCTTTTACCGTTGAACATTGTACAATATACAGAAGACATAATTGTTATTTCTGCTTAAATGGAAGAATTTACCATATTTAGCATGCAGACGGTTTACGTACCATTATAGATTTATAGGAAGATCAAATAAACCTTCCCGCAGCTAAACAGAAGACATTAGACACTCAAGAGCTGGAGAACAAACAGTTTACGATTCGTGGTTCAAATATTGGCAGAATTATTAACTGCTTCAAACACAATTTGTCCCACCAAGGGAAGCAGGCGCGTTACGTGAGTGCAATATATTCATAATCTCCCAGTGGAGAACTTTACTCGCTTACTTCTTTCCGGAAAATATTCACACGGCGCATGCTCAGTTCTCCTGGGGGCCCTGATTGGGTCGGACTTGGACGTATGGTAATTCGACAAATTGGCGTTGAAGCATAGCTCTCTAAAAGAATACAAAGCGATGTATGGGCGCTTTAATTAGATTATGAGCGAGAAATTTCTTGATATTGCCTGACACCATAGCCTCAATTTGCATGTTGAGGACGAGGGAGAGAAAGCGGCAACGTAAACAAACAGACAGTACCGTGCGCAGGTTAGAAGCCAAGCGGAAGGGGCGAGCCTTTCACTCCCGAAAAACATTGGAAATATTTGAGATCCTCCCGTCGAAAGCAGTAATTACGTTAGTGGGGAAAATCGTTGACTGTCTTGAAAAAATACTGTGTTGTGAAAAATACCGTGAGATATAAAACCAGCAGTTTATGTCGAGCTTCATTAGTAGCGCCATTCATATTGGCGACACTTAGCGAATCGCTCGCTATAATTATGATGAGAGTTGATCGGCTGCATAATCCAGCGGCCACTCGTCGTCCCGGGCCACGTTAGAGACCCGACCCCTCGCTTTATTCAATTTTACCAGACTGCATTAGATCTATCGGAAAGTAATTTCCAAATAAATCATTCGGCAAACACAACCTCAGTCGAGTTCCTAATGGTGGGATTTTGTTTCTACCAGTTTTATTATTTCTGATAATCAATAAGGGGTGCTACAAGATCCCCCAATCTTTAAGGGGGTCCTGAAAACGCTTCAATAGTAGCAGTTAACGATCGTATTAAACAAAAGAGTCCTTTGAAAGCGAGCAGTGGTGTGGTTAGCTTGAGGCTGCGTGTCAAGCGAGGATGTTTATGTAAAGAGCGCAGACAGAAGCGCTTCCTCGCCCATATCCACACACTAACAAGTGGAAATATCCCGGTTTGTATGCGCCGCCCTACACACTTTATAACTTTCTCTGAATAATCCATATTTGGTGGCGATGTACACTTGGTGTAAAATCAAATTATTACTTGCAAATTTTCATATACGAATTTATTGCAGCGAATAAAATAATGGTAGTACGTGTTGAATTATGCATTGGTTTCATACGAATTTGTCAGCTAATAAGACTGGCAATGAATCGCTGCTTTAGTGCCGCGGTAAAATTTAGAGTAAATAAAAGCGAAGGACGTGCGCTATCTACATAAGCGACAGACGGACCCAGAGGCCCGCGTGCATCAACACATAGATAAAGCCTTCACGCCCAGACTTACAAAATATACAGAGACCACTAGACGAGGCGGACTTCCCAACAAACGTCTAGCAGGATTCATTACCAACTTAAATACTATTCTCAGAATAGAAAATTAATGATTGTTTACTTATTGTAATTAGGTATCATCTTGACATTTATGGCATGTCTGCCAGAACAGAAGAGCATACAACTTGTGGCTTATATACAGATCTAGGAACATAGACAGCATACAATTCCTCTTGAATATACATATTCACAGACATAGATGGGCGCTCGTAACAGGTTGTTGCCAAACAGTCATTTAATCCAAATGAAAATTGAAATTCTTTCTTTCCGTCTGATTGCCGAGACATAAATTCTATGAAATTGTCTTCATAGGTTTTCGAAGAATAACGTCATTGTTATGGGTACGGAATGTCTAATCAACACCCACTAACCTTTAACTTTTGAGATATTGCCAAAACTTAAGTATCAAGAGAAGGAAGATTTACTTCTAAATGTCTTTCAAAGGCTTCAGATATTGTCTTTATCTGTTATGCATAGCAAAATGGTATGTTTTGAGAAGCAAAACTAGAATCGTAAGTGAATCGTGACAAATGATGTACAAGCCTTACGTGATTATGGGGCTACCTCCGATCATGTTTTAAACAGCAAAGGGTCTACTACATATATATGTAGTGCATCAAGCGTCGTTGCATTTGTCGTGTTCCTTCATTTTAAGCTTTCTCGTTGACAACAATGATGAATTGACAATGGATCCTTTTTGTTACCTAATAATGTAGATATTTGTGGTAAAATGACGAACATGAACGCAGTTCTGGAGAAAAAAAATTACATCTAAATCTTTACTAGCTTGGTAATCTCATGTTCTACACGTGCTATACCAGTGACATTCAAAATTGCCTTATTAAAGTGTCTTACGCTTGAAATAGCATGTTTTGTCACGCGTGTTCGAAATTTCATCTTAATCGTTTGAATTTGAATTGACCATTAGTTCATAATGCAACACCAGACACCTCGATACCAACAAGTCGACTTGGTAGTTCATTGAATACAGTGGAAAGTGAACAAGTGCTCGGGTAGTCACGTGTTGCAGTCATCGACTTCTGACTAATGAGAAGCTGCCACGTGTTACGACTGTGTTCAGATCCACTTGCCGGCCCTGTACGGAATTCCCTGCAGCGACACCGCATGCTACACATCCGGTCCTTGAAATTGCCGCGATCCCCTCACCTTGCAGATAATCCTGACCATTCATTAAACCTAACTCGCATGTAGCGCGAATCACATCAGCCTAAGGTTTTAATTGCTTCATGTATCTAAATGTGATTTGTTATAAGCGACAGATTGCACCAAAACAAAATCGTTTGGGCTCACGTGGAATGCACGTGCATGGTAGGCGAGCTGAAGACTGCAACTTGTTATGTGTTGCGCGGCAGATTCTGTACGACAAATTAATACTGAGTTAATTAATTGGATATGCTGCCAGTTAGGGAAATAAAGGAATTAAAGGAAGGTCTAAACTGAAGGACAACGCCCATTGTGCCTAGCTGGCAGGCCCTGTGAATAGACAGATTTACGTGCACGTGGCTGCATTTCAAATTCAGAAGTGAAAATTACACGTTGAACACTGATGAATTTATTCATACAGATATGGTAATGGCTCAATTCAATGAATTACGAAAGGCCAATTTTGGGTCTTTATCAAACAAAAACTGCCATAGCGTTTAATTTTACCTTAAAGGCACTGGATCAAGGTTTTGTATTATCTCTCCAAATAACAAATGTCATATAAGTTTATGCAATAAATTTTTTCTCATGAGAGTATACAATCTACTATTCAAACCAATTTTTGACAGAAATCGTAAAAGGAGATATCATGTAACACGCAAAAACTGCATGAGGTCTGGATTAATGAATTCCCTTAGCTTAACCGAACTTGCTTTTAATTCAGGTATTCCTTATTTTCATTGATTATAAGTGATTTTGAATTAATATTATTTGTTTCACTTTCCTAAATGTTGCTTTATTTTTCAAAGAACACTGTTGACCGTTGTTTAAGGTACATCTGTTAAATGATATAACATATCTCTAAGACGTGCACTCGCATTATCACATTAAGATTAAAAACGAGGAGAAAGGTAATTAGTGGCTTGAGTTTCTAATCGGTGAAAAAATCAAACTCATAATCAATATCACAATCATGTAAAAGGAATTCATTATATATATTAAATGCTCGGGTTACTCAATTCCTTTGATGAAATATCTTTAAAATTGCATATGTTGAAAATGTTTTAATTAATTTCTGACTATGATCTCAAATCTAGTACCAAATGTAAATTTTGGTATTTATCTAATTTGCAAGCGTATATTTTTTTCAACTTTTATATTTTTTAGATAAATGTGTTTGTCAAAGGATATTTATTTTATATACTGTCATAGCCTCTTTCCTAATACTTATTCATTTAAGTTTGTAGTTATCTTTGTTCATTGTATATTTCATCTTGCTTATTCGAAATAGAATACTGTATATCATAACAAATCGTGATATCTAGGTTTACTAGTAACAGCGGTTTTAATAGTATCGATAGTGCTTTGACAACACGAGGACTGCAACCAATGGAGTTTTCGGTTGTTATAGCTCTAAAGTGGGCAGAATTTCTGCTACTATATAATGATTAACAATTCTGTAAAGAATAATGTACACAATTAAACAAAGTAAAGATGTATTTCGATAATAAATGTATTCATTATATTTCAAGAAACACAATTAATAGATTTTGCTAATTTATATAGAACTTGCCTTTTCGTTTCATATTATTTGAGGAAATGTAATGAGTGATATCGACAATTGTTTTCTAAAAAAACACAATTAACATATAATTATATTAATGATGAGTCATTTTTCGTGATAAAAACATTCCATTTTATCGTTTTTAATAACGTTTGCTGGGATTTACTGTAAACATTATTACATACATGTGTAACGGATATGTGATAAATAAGAATCCTCGAACTTGATGTTTATGACGTAGTATTATCAGTAATATTATATGATGTGTCATCGTGCATTGTATTCTCTTATGTAGGAAGACTCTATTTCTTTAATCGTACCATTTTGCCTGAATTATCCACAAACTCTTAATTTTGGAGACATAATTATGCCATTCCGTTTTGTACTAAAATCGGTATTATATATTTAAGTTGCATGAAGATCTGTCATAACATCATTTACAAATCACGTGTCTTATCAACAGCCAGAGCTCATGCTTCACTAAGCTTTCGTTTCTTCAAGATAATTTTATTTGTTTAAATTTCTCGGTCATTTCAGTAAAGTGTAAATATGTTAATTTTCATCTATTGTAAAATCATTTAAAAAAATCAGGGAAACGTTGACATATTGAATCTATTATATTGGTTCTTGCTATTGTAAATTGTTACCGTATAAGAAGTTAAATATGATCTCTTATAGCAGGAAACGGGTAAGTCTTTTGTAAATGCAAACCATTCACACTTTTAAATTGTTTAAACGGATAATGAAATGCGATAATTTTTCATCTATCGAGTTTGAGAAATGACAAAGGATGAACACATTTTAGGTGTTAGCGCTGACGAACGGTCACGCACTTGCTCCTTAAAACACATTTTAATTTGGATTTAGCAATAGTAAAGCGGAATGATCATATCATTTACTGTTTTCTCAAAAGGCTCTTACGTACTTCAGATACATGTAACATATTCTAATCGTGGTGTATCACATACTCCGCTTTTAGATATTGTTATGTTCTTTAGTGTCTGACAGACCATTGCCGGCCTAATTGTGTGTTATATCTACATATATCTGCATATATCAATGTAAGCTGTATTCAAACCGTTTTATTATTATTAGTTAAGTGTTGCAACGATTCTTAACAACAAAAACTGTCCATATTTAGGAGAGGGTTTCACTAGGTTGGATAACTTGAACCCAATCCTTTCATTGAGAATAAATATGTTTAAATCAAATCAAATCATATTTAACCTGGTTAATGATTCACATTAGTTTTGTCTCTTTGAGGTGTTTTTATACAGAGAAATATTAATGTAATTTTAAAACATATTGCAATTCACATAGAATTCTTTATAGTTCTGCTATATTTTTTAGTTATCTGAAAAAAAGACTAAAAACTTTATATTCTTTTACTATCCTGTGTGTAAAGCTTTATCAGCTTTCTACTAATGTACTTTTTGTAGTAAATGCGCGTTACCGATATACATGATAAATGTTCGTAAAACCAGGCGTAGCTCATTTCATTTACATTTTGGCAGAATTTAATATCACAAAGAAATACGAAGAGTTAACGATCAGTCAGTCTTACTGTCTTGATCTTTTATGCATCAATCCTCTCTCTATATATATATAACTTATATTATAATATTTTAGTGTTTTTTAATTTTTATTAGTGTCTCAAAGGCCAATATTGGCCGGACAGCATAATTATGTATTTGTTCTTATTCATGCCATGTGCGTCATTTGCTGTGTGACACTTTAATAAAATAATTTTCTTCTTCTTCTTCATTTTCTTTGATTAACATGATTGAGTTTAAATAAAGTTATTTATGCCAAATATGTTATTAAATTATTTAAACATCTGTCAATGTTAACACTGAATAAGGGTAGAAAATAGCTTCAGTTATCCAGGTACAAATCAAATACAGCATTATCTCCAAAATTCATAATGATAAATGTGAACGTCTGGCGTTACCCCTAATATAGTTTGAAACAAAGTATTTCATTGAAATATATTGAATTACAAACAGAAAGCATTCCCTAAAGAGGTTGATAATCAGTGCGTCCACCTGAATCTACTCAAGGGATATGATTGCTTTATAATGACTTAATTTAGTAGTGATTGTTGAACACAAGGAGGACCATTTGTCCGTGGACTGGTTTCTCTATGTGTATCTTCCTCCTCTGTTGTGCTGCCTCATCTGTCGGGAACAGCTCTACACATAATTAGATACAGCCAGTCTATGCCTAAAGATTTCACTTAGCTCTAATTTTCCGGTAATGATATTAAATTCATAAACATAATTGAGTAGCAATCTGTTCGTAAACAAAACAGTTAACCTGTCGGCACCGAAGTCCACAACACAATGGCTAATTTGTCTATCAGCAGGTGTGCTTAATAAATGTGATATCCCGCCGAGCACCGTGTCATAACCATCGTGATAAAACACCATGGGGACACCCCCCGCCGGCTCCTCAGGTGAAGTCACGTGACAACCACGTGATCTCGTCCAGTTAACAATAAGCACACCTAACAGAACGTTGCTCGCTTTAGATTATTGTTACACTGGGTGCGTGTATTGTTGATAACTGACTCATAAAATCAGTTCGAATCCGGGGAACTTGCAAGTGTCGTGCGGCGTATCATTCAACAAGAGAGGGCTAATTACGCCTTAAATACGCTGCCATTACGCTGCACTTATGTTCCGTCTCTGCGACTCGTAGCCATATGTCACTTCTGAGTCATGGAGCATGCGCAGTCAACTTGTTCCTACAAACGTTAGATTGAAGTTAACCAGTGACGCGGCAAATTGGACAATAATAGTCTGCAGAAGCCATGAAATAAAATGTCGTCTGTCGAACGTTATGTGAACTCTCATACTAAAGATTATATGAAGAACACATTAGATCAAGATTAGAAACTTTACTGTTGAATTCTCCCAAGAGGGGGCGCTGTCGCGATTTGCTAGATTAGCTCATGCCTTGCACGTGAAGTTGCGTTTCGGAGGGGATGAAGTAATTGGGGGACATATGTTGGGAGAAACTGGCTCCTTATGGCGATTGGGGAGGGGGAGGGGGGAGGTAGAGGCATTAGATTAGTTGAAGGGTCCACATGGGAAACACAGCTTCAACAAACATGCAAATGAGAACAAATTTGAAAGTCTTTAATGCTAGAGATGGGGAAAATGAGAAAGTGGGGAGGTATTGAATATCTTGTTTACATGAGCACACAAAGTCCTCTGCCAGCGTCTGTCGACCCCTTTACGTCCAATAGCTTGTCGGCTACAGAGAGGTTGTATTCACTGAGAAAGTGTAACGGTGCTTAAAGTTTTTGGATCAAAAATTTAAAAAGTGTAATTTCTTTTCAAAGTTTTCACAAGTTGGAAATAAGAGGATTTTTATTTTTTCAATGTAAGCGATTGTTTAATTCGTTTTCCTAACCGGAAAAATATGAATTTCCTATTAGATATAAATTTTCTCAGTACTAAAGATCATAATAATTACATATAATCATTATGAAATAAAACTCAAAATGTTGGTCAAACACAAACTGTTCACTATCGACCATGTCCAAGTGCTGTAAACTCGTTTTTGGCAAAATTAAATAAAAGTAGTATTTTGACAGATTATTACCAATAATCCTGTAGATTGTAGCGAGCTTTAAAAGCGATCATACATAGGCATTAGGAAGTTAAAATTAAAATAATAATTGGGATGTCGATTAACCTTAAAATATCACGGATATCGGCAATACAAAATTAAAAAAAACAACCTACAAAATCAGTTACAAATTACATGAATATAGGAAAAACGAAAATATGAGAAACAGTATCATGCTGATGGTAAAGGCATTTAAACGAGCGTATGTAAAGGTTTGGGACACCGATAGCATGTCATGAAAGAAGAAATAAGAGTAACGAAGGAACCCATTGCGGAGACCCATCAGCTAAAAGAGTTGCTGAAGCGTGAGAAATTTAATAAAAAATATCCCCACTAAGCCCTGTTAACACTGAAACAATCACGGTGGATTTGCTCCGACATAAACAGCCGAGAGCGGCTTGAACCTTGCTTGGTTGAGTCGAGACGTGGAACATACTCTACACGTCATGTAACCCACAGCTAGTATCCGTAAAGTGGTTTCAGTAACGATACTTTAATATTTGGAACCACAACTACCGAACGTGTCTGTAACCTTGAATTAACCCACTTGTTATTGTTACCTAAGCTTTGAGAGTCAAAGTGTTTTATTAGCCACTTACTTCAAATAAGTTTTATCAGAAATATTTTGATAGATACCAAGACCAATACGCTTTTGATACTCACCGATCTAACTAGCAACCGATCTTTATAAAATAACACCGCTGAAAATAGTTTAATTAATTTTTCCGAAGTATAACTTAATTTTCGACACCAAGAATTTCCTGACACAGAGAATATAATTATTTGAACTGTGAAAAACGTTTTAATAATTTGTAGCTAAGTCTTCTGATTTATATTAGTTATATCACTAACACAAGGTTCAATTCCGTTGATAGGGGACTTATGATGACGACTGAGAGTAAACTACCCCTACTATACGATTGGCAAAGTGTCTTGTAGGCAAATGAAGAACAAACCAGGTGCAGAGAATAATCAATATACAAAACTAGATGTCAGATATTAACTGACAGGCCAACAAAATGAACACTTCAGTTGAATTTATCATATGTAATATTTTCAATCATTTAGTTTGTTTTCGTATTATCGTGAAGTTGTATTGTGAAACTGATAAGAACAAGAGTTCAATCATCATTCCAAAAATACTTTTAAGTATTTTTAATTTTATTTTCAAAAAAAAAGAAAGAAAAAATTGTATATTCTATGTTAAAATTAATAATATAATTAAATAATATTTTTTCCCCCACATATTGACATCATTTTAAACATGGTAGGGGTCATAATAGTGCAAATTCTCTTTCTCACCCCTGCCTTCTTTAAACAAAGATATATTAACAAAATATTAACCAGACACCAATTTAGGTATTCAAACAACTGTACATGTGTGTTATTGTTGACTTATAACATCATATGTCTCTCAGATATTGAATGAATTTAAACAAACTGTGGTGTGTACTTTATTTTGCCTTGCGATTTACAGACACTTACCACATACAAAACAGTCATTCAACCAACCATATTGTAAACCTGTAGTTTCATTTACTAGAGTTAACTTGTTCCAATAACTAGTTTTACATAAACCACCCTTGTTCAAGATATCACACAAAATACCACTACTTTCAGACTCATCAAGGGCATTTTACTCGAATGTTCATTGTTCGTGTTACTGTCAATCCTCTTTGTAATTTTATTCTATTATGTGATACAAAATAAGCTCTCCGTAACATTTATTTATTCATATAAGTAACACACCTATGTCTCTGATAGTTTTAAATATGGAAATTAGTAAACATGTTCTCGTCTAAAATTTCCGGCAAAGAAAATATAGATTGGAAGTATTAATAACGTTTGTTGCTATCTGTTCATCATCTCGACCGATATGTTTTCAGTTTCACAAAGAACAATTTAGTATTACTGCTCTGAATGTATTTACAACGCTGTATCGGCAAGTAAAGTACTGAACTCTTTATACCATTTTTGTAAACATAATGGAATAATGCAAGTGTTTAACACTATAAAGTAAGATGTAATTATTTTCATTGTGGTCGTTGAAATCACATACTGGAAGCTATGGGCAAACTTCAATTGTTCATATGAATATGCAATTTTTCTCAATAATTGGTTAATTAAACTCTGGCCACTTTCAAATATTTACAGTTGATCTTGTGTCCGTCATGTATAAAGGAGCTGGAAGACAGGTCAAATTGCCTAGCTACCGATTTCTCTCTGATTAAAGAATGGTTTGCGCGGCGTGTTTGTGTAGAATGAAAGGAAACTGTTGTGGAGAGGCGAGTCTAGCATCTGTCATCTCGTGATCCTCCTAAACACACGCACGTGCATCACGTGTAATCTAGATCTGTTTACACCGACAGTTGTTAAAGACCTGACGGTTTATAATCTTTGTTAAGTCAGTGTTGTCCAGTGGCCTATGTTTGCGATGGGTGGTACGAGAGCCTATAGAGTACCAACCCAGGGGTCGGGGTGAAAATGAATACAAACAAGTTGGTTTAAAGTGAGGAACGATATTTAGCGAGTATTCCATCAGCTTTAAACGACAGATTCAAGTAGCCGAGACGAACTAGGTGTTTTCATAATTTGTGGTTTTCAAACACCGTGAAACGAAGGCTCTTTGAAATTCACTAAACACGGAGTGGATGAAACATAAGAAGGTGGCGGGCCGGTGTGATACATAGCACAGGGTAACAATAGGGAACTCCCGGCACACGCGCCCACAATAGCCACCCTATGTTACCTGAAGAGCGAGCAGGGAGCTGACCTGGTCCCCGACCCGACACGCTCTCCTGCTATTGTTGCCAGTGGACAGATGGCGGGATGGAGCCGAGGTAATAGATTTGTTTGACAGCCCAGGAGAGACAATAAGAGATTTCACTCCCCTCCCTGAAGCTAGATGCAGAGTGTAGTCTCTAGACACTCGCCAGACTGACTGCAGACATACTGTCCTCCGCAAACTCTCACGTCTTCATCGACTGTGGGCTGTATTGTGAAGAATCTTTCCTAATTTGACCGTAACACCATCTACCTGATTCTCTGGAGAGATAATTACATATCAGGCGTGGCTAAGTCGCATTAGCTGTGTAGATTTTACATCTAATGAAGTTCTATGTGCCGGAGGGAGGACGCCTTATAACACAGGGAAACAACGGACCTGTTGACTGATTCCCACCTGTGAATGTAAGACTGTGATTGTCTTTGTGCCGTGATTAATCTATACCCCGGACCGGTGCCGGATACCCTGTAGCGCTGTTCTACTGGAGTGTTGCTGTGTGGAGAGTCCACTGTGTATAACGTATTGGTGTATTACAGACAGGAAGTGGGGCATAGCCCGGGGAATCCCCTCTTGTATTACCTGTAGATAAACGGCTGTTAAATTAACCACCTACATTAGCACCATTGTGTTTGTGAGGGCGTGTGAATGGTGACATTGTTGATGCAGTAAGTGGCGTAAAGACAGGATAAAAGATTGGCACATTTCCTCCGTCTGTCGACACGAGGTGAATCTGATCCCGTACCCCCTCCAGATTCCCGATCAGCTGATTGCCTATCCCGGGGGAAGGAAGAGAGATATATACAACATCTATCTCTGGCCACTGACTCGCCGAGGAGAAATTAATTATTAGCCGTGTGTGAGTGGCAGCCAGGCTCTTCAGCCTAAATGCTTGAGTCAATAGATCGCACGCCCTAATCCAATAGAAGCAGCCCGCCTGTCAGTTACCGCACTCCAGCCAATCGGAGAGCCAGAAATTATTATATGCATGTTTGTGGGACGATTAGCTCGCTTCCGGGGATATTTCTATTGCATGATTAAGCAGTTCCCTTAAAAGGCAGAGGCACGATATCACTTTCACCTCGTTTGGATATTTGCGAGGAGTAGAGGGGTACAGCGAGCCTGGATTGTTGGTCGTGTGTTGATGTTGACATGCATGTCTGGTGAGTACCCGCTTCCAGTAACTTCATCGCGTCTACACACACACCTCATGCCGGTCCTCTGTCATGATAATTCCTCTCTTTCTCTCTACACATGTGGTTAGTTACACGCATCGCAACTCTGACCACTGTTTATTTTCAAAATTAACTCTGTACAGTTTATAAACATGGCTCTTGTATAGAGGTGAGGGCGCCGGTGTTGACTTATTGAATCAAGACGGATCGTGTTATTTAAACAGCAGAGGATATGTTTGTGTTAATATGTGCTTTTGTTAAAGGTAGCCTCCTGTCATAACATAAATTCGCATGATTTGTATTTGAGCTTTTGAAAGACTGACATTTTTCAAATGTTTCGAAAATAACATAATACCTTAATACCAATTCAAATGTTAAATGTTAAGGGAATATTTTTCAAATTTAATCATATAATACTTTGCCATTTCAATGTTTTCAGAAATGTTTTAGTCATTCACATAGTTTAGATGATGCCATTAACAATGTTTAAGCATTATTTGCAATATTATTCATTCGCAATTCAATTCAGGGTTTCGTTTTAAAAAACTTCTGCAAGTAATGCATTTTCGATACACCGAATTCCGATTAATCATGTGATGTTTAATATCGTATTAGAGACAGTTATAATCTTTAAATTAAATCTGTTGAATCACAAGCTTTCTTCATTACAGGCCTATCTTAACTAACTTACCAAATCATTATATTCTAACATAAAATTTCTTATCACACTGGTGTAATGCCTTTTATGACAGAATGAATGACATTGATCTTTGAAATATTGAACTTAATTCACTTGATGTTCATTTACTCTACAAAACTATAGAAGAAGAAATAAGTTAGGAATGGTTGAATTTGTTTAATTGAAATCATTGTATTGATGAATAAGGATCATTTATTGTGAAGTCATATCTACAAAAAACATTTAATATGTTTCACATTATGTAATGATACGTTATCCCTAATCACTGATATAATCTTGATACTATCCTAATAGTAATTATAAAGTAGGAGCATAATGATTTAAGTGATACATGATGAATAAATCATATAGAGTAGTGTCATTTAATTTTGTGATAGTCTCTATTTAATGATACACCTTTATGACAGATTAATCATTCGTCAATTTTCACATAAGTAAAAAATGTATAGTTTTGATATAATGAAACTGATTTTAAACAATACCTCTTATTTGACAAATCTCATTGAATAGGTTAATAAAGGATGATAAATGTATTAAGGGAATTGATGCTCATGAACGATAGCGTGTGTAAATAGCCATGTGTGCTAGCATACGTCAAGGATTTATGTAATATACAGTAACAAGATGAAACAATCTCGATATGTTCAAAAATCGGACACGACCCGCATATTTCTCGCTGTTGTAATCAATCTTACAGAGCATATCTCAATTTTTGTCCGAGTGGTTGGCTTGTCACATTAGACCGGGCTGCAATCGGTTATACCATGATTTACGATAGCGCGCCAATATGCTCGCGCCCGATAGCACGCTACAATCCCCCTCTGTCAGTGACGTTCTGGTGCTGTAGTTATCAGGCAAGTTGGAGAGGTTCCACAGACAACTTCAAGGGGGGAATCAGCTGCTTTTGGACGCTTCAGGTATGCAGCACCTTGTCGCTTTCCCATTAATCAGAATTTATGTCGGGCCGAGAAACCGCGGGAATTCATGGCGCAAGATTTGGCGATGCAATTGACAACCTGGAGTACTCAGTCAAAACCTTGAAGACAGAGTTGCACCGTGCACATGTCACGGCAGTTGATTACTGGATATGTAACTAACGTGCTTGATTGAATTGTCCAGGATAATTAATCACGGAGGTCACATTTTTGTTTAGTTATATTTTTGTTAAGTTCCATTATCGTTAACACCAAATATAATTGATTATATAAATGATAGAATTGAGGAAAATGTATAACAGAATTTCCTTTAAACAGTGTTTGAGTGTCATTGATCGTGAACTATTCGAGTAGGTGTATATTTTGTTAGGTTTATAAACTGTGATAAATTGATATGACACTGAAACCAAATAACATAAATGATATGAAACATCTACGACACAATGTGTTTGTCCTGTTTGACTTTAAATTACAGAGAATGGGATATTTGTGATTTGTAAATTTAAACGATATTCGAAAATCACGAAGAACATTCAAGTGATCGTTTTCAATGATTAAAGATATTTCGAGAAATATATTTTATTGAGTTAGAAACTAGGACTTCCTCTCGAAAATCACTGAATTAATCGTGTGTCGCATGTTTGCCAAATAAAAATGTTAGAATATAGGAGTTCATCTTGATCCCTTTTTAATGAACTTGATAAACTTCATTTCCTTCAAATAAAAGTTAATCTGTGTTGCTTCTGTTACTGGTTAGTACTATAATAGGCCCTTCATCATTTATCATCATCTTGTAGCTCTAAACCCTTCTCTAAATCTTTAACAAACTTAAACATTCTTATTCACATTTAGTTCATTAATTTGATGTGCTAAGTCCTTAGTTTATTGTGGTGTTAATGAACTCGGTGATCTAGTGATGTAGAGCAAACCATTGGTGTGATCGTAAAACATTATATTTGTCTATGAGAAGTGTTGAATCTAAGTTCAGGTTAAACTCAAAGGAAGCATTTTTAAACGAAGGATACAGATATTTTGGATTCAGTAAATATATGCTTGACTGTTGTCTATATACAGTCGATTGGGCTACCAATGGTGAATCAATAGTAGATGTACGCTCAGTAAATAGGAATTTGAAATATTGTTGAATTAATTCTTGGATTGTCATGTAGTTTGATATTACCTTAATGATGTTACTGACTCTACATTTATCTTAATCCTTTTGAGAAATTGTTGCTTTTAATCAATCTGATGTAGGCACTTATTTAATTCTTTTGTTTATATTCAAATCATACAAGAATTAAACTATTTAAAGCGTATGGATAGAATGTAGCTAGACTTTAAACTTGTTATTGTAATCAACATTTGCTTATTCTTTTATGTATTTTTAATATATCAAAATGAAAAAGTCCATTAATTTGGAAAATTGTTTTACTTAGTATTTCTTATTTAGGGAAAGAAAACATCACTTTAATTCAATGAGATTATGTATAATTAAATAGACAGAATATTTTGTTTAACACTTCTAATGCTTTTTGTCAATTCTACTTTGTCATATTTATACATCACGAATTTGCACATGAAATAATTATACAAATAGTAAAAGTATTCTTAACATGTTGATATTTAAAAATGTTTGGCATTGATAATATGGAATATGATCACTATTCACTAGACTAAATAGTTTGTAGCATTTATCAATGAATGATTTTCCAGGGATATGAACATAGATATATTGATATTTTGCTGAATTCCACTCACTAAAAATTATGTTTATTTCTTTCAGAAATCTGGATATCAGCCTCTACATTTATCATCTTGTGAATTAGCAGTATCAAGAGGTAAATATTTCATTTTTTTAGTTCTTATTCTATACTCAAATTGAGTAATGGATAATTATTTTATAGTTTAGAAATTGTCACAATAATCAAGAAATGCAACACCACTGTCATTTACATCGTAAAATGTATGCCAAACATTGTTATGGGTACCAAAACTTATTGGACCTAAATTTAAAATGGGCATTGAGTAATTAAATTTAATGATATATGTAATCCATAAACCGCCTGAAAAGATCCCTTGTAATCGACAAAATTTCGGAGATCTTTCATTAGATTAAAAACGGCCATTCATTTTAATTTTTACAGCAATAATTCTTTGTGTTAAACTTAATTAACAATTCAAATAAAGGCTGGCGCGTTAATCCAGATTTATTTGTTTACGTTAAACATTAAACAAGAAGTCCGCTAGAGACCTTGTACAGAGTTACAGAGCACCATATGTCGACATCACGCCTGTATTTACAGCTCGGCTAGTGAACTGCAGTCTCCGTTTTGTGTCCCCACACGCTTACACGCCTTATCAAAATCTCCACAAGGTGTAATAGCTTCTTCTTCTGCCCAAATGATACCATTCACTCACTTATCAAAATCTCATCGCATTTGAGCCAATTTCACTTGTTCTTAATCGGGAACAAATCACGCTCATTAAGAAGACGCAAAGCGTGTCTCCTTGTGGAACCCGCTGAGGGGCGAGGCGTTGCGGAGGGGGTGGGGTATTGTTGCAGCACCCCCTCACAAAAGGATGAGTTAGCTTTGTCTCCGCCATGTTGGGACAGCGACCTCGTTATCCCGTCAACGCGTGGCGACATCTGTACCGTAAAGGGAGACAATCGACTTGACTATAGTATCACACGCTTGCGTGGTGCTTCCTTTTGAGTTCAGCCAAGCGTTGACGTTGAGGCGTTAAATGGGGTAAGTGAGGAACGCGTGTGGGGAGATAAGGATGCCCCTCCTCGGGCTATTGTCAACAGTGTCAGGTATCTCTCTGTCCCCCCTCACGTGGTAGCGTTAAGTGAGGAGCTTTAATACGCCAATCTAGATCTTAAAGAGTCTCCCCCACGTGGCGGGATGTCAACCATCTGCAGATTTAGCCGCATTTTCAACGATTTAACCACATCCTATTCAAACAGCCTTATCATGAAAAACACTCGGTTTCAGATATATTGAATGAAATTGTGTCAACATAAAACACTGATGTAGAAATATGTTAATGGTGTCATGAATCACTGCCATTCTCACAATTTAAAACATAAATTTGTTCAGGAAATGGAAGTAATGTCTTGAACATTTCAACTTGTATTTTGATAAATGTGTTTATGCCTTTGAACAGACACGCACAATAATTTGGTTCAAACTTGTCAGATCGCTAACATCTGTCATATTTCATGAAAAGTTTATGTCGCTAGAACTTCCAAAAGAACCCTTTTTAAGTATATATTGATTATGTAAATTGTAAATGAAAATATCTAAAAGAAGTAAAAGACTATTTGAAGAAAACTGTGACATCTTTGCAACTATCCGGCGATTAACTGGATCAGTTCATGGGCACCCAGTGCTTACGACTCGGTGCCTTGTTCTCGGCGTTCGAATACCGTACACAAATCGTACTACAATTGTAGCAATCATGTGTTAAAGACACGTACCTTCTCTTACCGATGTACTGATACATGTTTTATCGACTAGTATGTACTACATATCCCTGTTTTTTAACCAATCAACGTTCTCGCTTAGTACTTGCAGTGGTAATTCCTTGTACTAGATGACAACTTAAGCTATTACCGCCCGATTTGGTTGCCAGTCCGACTTCCCTGCCCCTGGCAGCTACAAGGTGGTAGGACGAATCTTTATTTGCTTGTGTAGTCACAATTCATGTTAATGTGAGGGCGAGTGAGGGCTCCCGGCCATAGCCGAAGTAATAAAATCCGTAATTGAATTGGAAAATATTTCTCCTGTGTTTCGTGATAATATATCTCCTTTAAGATTGAAACCGTAAGGTTCATCTAGCAAATAACGACTAATTGGGTTAGCCGCGCTCGTGTGACAGATTACAATTATTTGCTTGAACTAACTCGTCAAGACAAGAACAATCAAAATATATTACAGTTTTTCCTCGAAATGTTCTCGGAAGCCGCAGGGAGAATGGTTAACATGTTTTCTCTAGCCTGGAATCTATTTTACTGTTATATCAAATTATTACTTCATCAATATGTTCTAATATCCCCTTAATTTGAATGGCTACAAGAAAAATGAAGTTTTTATGGGTATTCGGTGCCTTGTTTTGGTGTAGGCTGACAGAAATCGTGAATCTATGGAGATGGAGGAGCCAGGACAATATTCCTCAAGGCGCACTCTCCAACAAGGCGCGAGAAGATGTTTTAGCGATTACCCACAACTTGTTGCTATGTTTTTTCCTCTTTTATCTCAATAGTTTAGCAGTGATGTCAGAGAATTAAGAAAGAGATGGATATGTTCGCGCTGTACCTCATAATCCCAAATGACCCATTGTGCGATTCTTGTCTCGGCTTGTGAGACATGGTATCGACGGTTGTCTCTCTCCAAGTGTTCAACACTCACACACACGGATACAGTAGTAGTAGTAGTAGTATAGTTTTCATTAAAGTGTCACACGCATCAAACAATGTGTCGAGCCACAAATGGCTTATTAGACACGAAAAGAACTTCTTTTACTGTTAATAAATACATGTTGCATATAAAATATCTAACCCAATCAGATCAATAACAGCTCTCTTCTATTAAACATATTTAAAATCGAAGAAGCTAAAATATTTTGCAAAGTGCTTTCATTCATTAGAAAAACAAACTTTTCATTATCATTTAAATCATAAAAAGCATCATTACGTTTAAAAGCAGCTTCAAACAGAATGAAACCCAAATCATCATAGAGATTACATCTCATTAAGAAATGGAATTCATCTTCAACCATATGTACATTTTTAATACAATATTTACAATGCCTTTGTAAAAAGAGGAACCGGAGGCTTTGCATATCTGCCGGTTTCAATAAACAAGGGTTAAATACCACATCTAAATTTGGATTTGGATACACGTGGGGTCTGTGGGGCCAACGGCACGGGTTTGCCTCTTGGCTTGGGTTCGAATCCCAAAAGTAGATGATATCAAAAGAGTTGAAGCCCTTATACACGGATACGGCGATGAATAAGTTATTCTTAATTGGTGCATTCTCCCTATTGGGTTTGCAAAATAGAAATGGGACTAACTAGAATGAAGACATATGTACCTTATAATACAAACGCTACAGAAAGACCGTGTGTGGGTTATAGTTTAAGTCCTGCAATAAACCCAAATGTTTACCGTCAAGCTCATTATCTTGATAAGACATTGGTTTGTACAATATATGTATGGATTGAAATATTTGAGAAACTTAATATAATTTTCATTTGTTGAATTTGGAAAACAGTTTTAAAACGCCTCAAAATAAACACTAGGACACATTTCTGTCTGCATATGCGATATTACGTATACACAGTAAAACGTTTTTCCTCAAAATAGAAAATGAGTTATTAACACTGTCCTGATACAGAATTGTATTGCAAACGTTAACATAAGCGTATAATAGTGTATTGATTGAACTTGACACTTAGCAATTAATGCAAATAAATCATGGACGTAACACATTCAAAGTAATCACACAGACTAAAGTTTGTCATATTTTGACCTCCAAATAACTATTGAAATTTCAACTCAATTTCAAATTTAATTACAACCTTTTGTCTGAGTTTCCTTCCTTATAGTTCATAAAATAATCGTTTTTGAATTTTAAGAAAATGAATATTAGTCTACATGCTTAACACTGTACATAAATTAGAATTAGTAGTAGTGAAGAAAAAACTCACGTTTATGATATTCAGTACACTTAACCTCATTCTAATATATTTGATTCATTTGCACAATATTATCTTAAGCAACATACAAAATACATAACTATTGCCGACAAATCGTAAGCCTATTGTAGTGAACAGACGGAAAACCAACGTTATCTATAAAGAAATTATATTGATATTAAGAAGCATTTTCTTTACTGTTGTTACGTTTTCCTATTACAGACGATATGTTGAACATTTTACTTTCTAATATATATCACAAAAAGTACATACTTTTTATTTGTATTATAATATCACCAGAGATATGACATTGAACATGTGTACAGTATAGTCATGCATAGTTTAATCCATAATAAATAACAATAAGGTCAATTAACTTTATTTCCCTTTTATCATTTAATATTTTATCCTTGAGTTTCGTTTAACAGTTAAAATGTATAAAGATCTTAGCGAATATTAATGGAATATTTTCCTTTAATCTAACGTGATATGTCTATCTGTATAACGTCACCGTTTCCTTAATCAAACCCTCAAAGGAATAGAAATAGAATGACATTAATGAATGTCAACTTCTCGATATGAGGCGAGATGATTTCGACCTCGAGTTTTAAGACATACCTGATCTTTCAGAGAGGAAACATTTAAACTGGTTCTGTACTTCCTTATAGTGATTTCATACCCAGCGAGTTAACGACAGTAACAGTACTAGTGAGACGAACTTCTTTCAACTAAAACAAATTTCATGAGAAGTTCATCGTAAGAGGAAAATGAACGTACAGGTGAACCAAAGAAAGGTGTTCACAGAGGGACGGACGGACAGACAGACGACCGTCCGAGTCAGTACCAGTGCTGCCCTCTGCTGTCTAATACTGTAAGACGTCTTGTATGGAAGGTACCGCGGGTACCTGTTACTTATGCCCTACAACGGAGTGAGCATATCAAGTAGTCTTAAAGGGGGAAGTTTGCCCCAATACAAGGAAAGTAGCGATTATTCGGGAATCAATTTCTTCCCAGTAAATCTCTGGAGATGAGAAAAAGCCCTTTCCTCGGACTGGCCTGATTGTATGTGCTCGCTGGTCGTACGAAATCAATTTTAGGTGAGTGATCTATTAGGGAGGCACATTTGGGCTGAAGGATTTTTGTTGGAGAATTAGTTTTGCCGCTATTTCGCCCGTCGCAGTTAGCCGATCGGCCGGTGGAGCCTCTCTTGACGAGCATATTGTCTTTACAGGGTATGTTTCCCCATCAAACTCCCATGTCGCAGCGCAATGAGATTACGGGCCAATAAAGGGGCCAATCGAGGTGGGCTCGGCGAGAATTATTCTCGGCAGGATTGTGTCTAATTTAAGACTTGGAAGCAATCAGAGTGAAGGTGGATGGAGTCCTTGTTACAGCTTAATCAGTGCGCTGTGCCCGTTGAGGAATGTGCATTGGCTTTGTATCAGGACTCGCTCGCTTTGATGCTGCAATATGTGCTTCACCCGCTGTCACCAGCCCTCAAACTGATGTACTCTCGCCTCCATCTCTCTCCCTCTTACCAATGCAAATCTACTAAGTCTCCATTCAAATTTAATCTTTTTAATCTCACCTGCCCTTAAATTTCATTTTAAGAACAGATAGAATCCACCCAATAATGAACAAAGTTTTTTACTTAAATTTAATTTATTTTGAATACTTCCAAAACTCGTCTTGGCTACCTCATGGCGTCTAAAAACTGAAATTGTCATTCAAGTTAGGTAAACAAATCAAGTTTATAAACATAGACAATCTTATCAATCTTTATAATTAAAAATACCGATGGCACTTTTCAGAAAAAAAACCGTCTTAAAAGTAATCTAGGTGAATCAAAAGTTTTACTCTATCAATATTAAATCACCCAATGCTGTTAGTGTAAAATGGCCGTCTTTTCCTGTTTAATGGTAATCCCGCAGAGAGGAATTTGGTTATTAACCCCACAACTCTATAAAATTAATAAAACCGGCCCAGTCCACGTTTTGTGGAAAGCAAATTTCTTCTCTTCGTAATGCTGTTAAAATGTCACTTAAAGTTATGCTGTCTAAAAACTAATATGATTTGCGTGATGGATTGCCCCTTACGTATAAATCAATGGCAACAATTATTGCTTGGACCAGAGGCCCAAATAAAGTTTCGATAGTTTTTAGAATTATTTGATAGAGGCCTGTTCGGGCAAAATATACCAGATGATTGTAATTAAGTTGAAAACATCCAATTTAATAGACTGTTGATGGTATCGAGAGATGCGTGCAAACGTTGCGTCACCGACCAGGGCCAACTTGATTAGCTAGCGGCCACGGTCCAGGCTGAAGCGATGGGCGCTGCTTCCCGATTATTTGTCTCACAATTAGCTCCGACTTCCCGATTTGTCCGACATCTGCCTGACATTAATTTCGCTTATCTAACGTCTGTGCTGTCGATGTTGCCGAGCTGCCCACTCTGACACGATCAAGATGCCACGGGATGAGCCAAAGGGTGAGATAGAAAATTGGGAAGCTTTCCGTTACAGAGATGGACTAATTCTTTCAACATTTCATCTCTAATAAGCCTAAATGACAGTATCATGCACCCCCGGGAATCTGCTCCCAGCACTCGGCGGAAACAAATTACTCTCCTAAGGGGTCTGCAATACATATTCGGCAATTTGGCAAGTAAATTGACATATTTCGACCCGTGGCGGAGTGAGGGGTTGGCTTTTGAGACAATATCTCATCTGTCAGTCGATGGTAGCCGAACAGATCGCACATGGAGTGGTCGGTGTTTACCCGGCATATGGTCACTGAATAAACTCCCTGTGACAGCCCGTTCTGTCCCTGGTCCAGTCTTGCAGCATCTTGAGAGATTCCCCCTATCGGTGATGAATTAGAGGAAATGACTTGTAAATACAGGGCATCTGATCCACGTATCTTGCCCCGACCATGCGGCCTAATACAGTTAAGCCAGATCGCATCCTCTTGGCAGGCTCTAAGCGTGCTTCTCCTCACATCATATTAACAATATCTGTTTTAATTAAGGTTTTCTATAACACTTTAAAGGGATTATTTCTCCATTTGGCGTCTTCGTGCATGGCTAGTTCTGCTGGAGCAGAGAGCCAGCCCAGGAATATGTTCAGACGGAGATAGCAGGATAATTCCTCTTCCAAGACGCTTCTAATGAATTTCCAATTTAGGCGATTATTGGTTAAAACACTTTCGAGATTGATACAAACATCCCGCTTGATTAGTGTCGCCGTGAATTCAGCCGCGTGGTGCAAAACATATTCTCATTACAGACTCACGACACTTAAAGACCCATCTTCTTATTAAATTCTACCCTGTCCCGTTTTGGGCTCCAGCAAAGCTTTTGGGAACATTGATGGGGAACATTAGATTTGTCTTCCAATCTCGGGGAATAGGGCACTAGAGGTTGTCTGTGGTTAAGTCCGGGCTCTGATCAGCCATATTGTTAGTGGCGAGATGGCCTACGGATATTATGCTCCATCATGCCAGAAGGCTTAAAGTGCACCCCCAGACCAAGGGATTAGAGCGATTTGGCGTGTAAATAATGCACTATATTCCCCCATTTACTTGATAGCACAGCGGGTTGCATGGAAGCCACGTTCCTGTCCCGCCATAGAAATCAGTTTTGAAATTGATATTATTTCAGCATTACAGTATTACTGACAGAATGTGATGGTTTCATATGGCATAATGATGGTTGGATTCCCTTTTATGATTATTGAAGACGAGGAATGGTTGTGATACCGGTGTTTTTCATATGGTTTTTATATTGTTCAGATATCTTTTTTACAGCATAGATGGAACAATTTTTATATCATGCGTTTGTTTGATGCTACCAAATGTGTGAAACCACGGTCATCCAGCCCTTGAATACATAGATATAAGCGCTCTTACTTCCAATAACCATTTCAGATTTACTGAGTTTCCATTCAGCTGTCATCATCCCAACTGCCCTTAATTTTCAATTCATGATAGAACAACACTAAGTGAGACAAATGGAGCTATGCGTTGACATTAATATGTGTTTAGTGTCTTGTTATTGACGTGGAAAAACGATGGTTGGTATGTTACATGAGCTTGGTATGCATCGGTCATAATACAAATATATCGACAGTTTATTTAATGTTCATAAATTGTAGCCTTATTTTCATGTTGATCTGTATTTTTAGATTGAATAGTGTTATAGTACAGGAAGAAAATGGTTGTGATACCATATGGTGACTTATGTTCAGTGAATGATGTTGTTTGTTTATGATTACAGAAGTGGACAATGGGAGTGATACCAGTGACAGATATCGACTACGGTCAGATATTCGGCCCCTTCCCCTCGCACCTTGCCATGGCGGACCCTGCCTACCTGATCGCTATGCTCACCAACGACCGCAGACAGGAGGGCGTGGTCATCAAGGTGGGTCTTCTATTGATAATAACATTCTGGATGGTTCTCAATAAGAATCACAATGCAATTTGGCTTACAACTTATCCGCTTGAAAAAAAAGGATAATTTTGTGAGCTCAACCTTATGTATCAAGGACCTCGGATTATATGAAATTTTATTTTTCAAATAATTGAATTAGAAGGGTGTTCTGCAAATTTAAAACACTTCAGAAATTGAATCGTTTATATTTCAAAGGTAAAGCTAGGACACAGACACATCAAACAATACAATGAGTATCTATTCAATTACTTATAATTCATTAAAAAAAACGAAAAACCAAAAGTAGTTTTTATATTTCAAGTCTTATTAAAGGTTGAAAGGAGTGAATTAAGAGGTCAAGCTCAATTCAACATTATCGTTCATTAGAAACAAAACGACATGAGTAACAAAGACAACAAACATTTCATTTCAAACTATAACATTACAATCTGGTAAACAGTTGGACCTGTCTGAACGGAAGGAAGGAATGAAGGCCGTTGATTGGCTGCCCTACATCCAGCCTGCGCGCACCGAGGAGGAGCAGAACGTGGAGGCGTACATGAAGGAGGGGCAGGTGTACTACAGGACCCTCAGGATCGTCAGGGCGGGGGAGGAGCTGTATGTCTGGTACAGCAAGGACTTCTGTCAGCTCCTCAACATACCCGATGTACAGCGCAAGTCTGACAACGGTAAGCTCAATATAAGTACAGACAGACAGACAGACAGACAGACACAGACAGACACAGACAGACAGACAGACAGACAGAATTTATTCAATTTTCAAGGCCTCTGAAGAACACGGATATAGCGAACTCGGATATAGTAAACCGATCGGATATAGTGATAAATTTTTAAGTCCCGTCAAAAGCCCTATGCATGGCGGCCAAACGTTATTAGCGAACTCCGGAAATAGCGAGCTAAATTCTTTGGTCACTTGGAGCTCGTTATACCCGTCTTCTACTGTAGTATAATATGAAATAGTTTGGTAGTTTTATTTCTGTTGATGATTATATACGACATGATCGTTAAACTTCTTACAGAGAAAGACTAACAAGTTTTAAACGAAAACGGAACAGTTTATTGGAATTTCCTGCAATAATGAAGTTTAACATTCCACAGAACTCTTCCTCATTCGTTATAGTAAAACATATGAACAATTTAAAGTTCGAAAAAGGATACATTGGTTCATTGACACCCAATTAAATGTCAGCCATCAAAGGACAATTTAATGTGTCCCTATGGTCATAAGGCGTCAATTAAAAAAAAACTTTCAGTTTTTCAATGAATACAATATGAATTTAGACTCCTCAATCGCTTTTAAACCTGTATATTTTTTGTTTTAAAAAGTAATCGTTCTACGATTAAATCTAATACCCTATAACAGTATGTTTAACCGATTCAACGTTAAAAAATATGTTGGTCTCATTAGGACAGGCCATTATTGGAATTATAAAAGTTGATGTTTGTTCAGTCATGTAGGTTGAAGCTACGCACACGTCTCTTTAAAGTAATTTAATACCTCACAAGGAATAAGTTATCATTATATACCCTTTTGGAGGTTTTGGTCTCATGTTTAATTTTGCATTTCAGATGACGGTTACATATGTCCCCGATGTGGAGAAGTGTTCGAGTTTGCATTTCCTTTGAGAGCCCATCTGAAGTTCCGGTGCACGATGAGGTCAACAGACATGCGCAGTTTGATACAGGACGCGACCTCAAAGCGCCACCTAGGTGTGTCCGAGTACCGGGGAGAGAGGGTGAGGTCGGACAGCTACAAGTGTGAGAGCGAGCTCCTGAGAGAGAGTTTACCCAACAGGTCCGGGGACAGCCCCGACTCCATCCCGCTAGAACTCTCTCCCAGGCGGCGGGACGGTGTCGACAGTGAACACAGTAGGAAGCGACATGTTTCTTCGGACATTTCTCCTAAAGAGAAGAAGGTGTGCACAGTGAGCAGTAAGCTTGGGAGAGATTCAGACATTACGCGACTCTCTCCTAGTAGGTGTGAAACAAAGACCTCTCTTAACGATTTGGACAGTCACAGTGAAGGTGCCAGTGCTTTCAGGAAGGTCGAGAAATCTATGTCTCCAGTGAAAGAACAGCTCTCCCCTGTTCTCCCCGATTCCAGTGGTTCACTGTCAATCTCACATAGACTTTCAGTTCCTCTGTCTGCTCACAGCGCTATGCAGGGTCCTTCCAGTCTCGCATTGACGTCATCGTCTACGTCACTTCCGTCGGTACAGCAGTCGCAGTTACTTGGGTTGTACATGCCGAGGCTTCCTCTAATGCCACAGCTGCCGATGCCGACCAATTTGGCAAGTTCTAGAGACATGTATGTAGACCGGAACCCGGCCCGATTCGCCGAAATGGTCCGCTCACAGGTTCAGGGGCCGCTAACAGAGAGCTTCGCTAACGTGAGGAACGGGGACAGTAGTACTGAGGCGTTTGCCAAGCAGCAGCTGATGTTTGCCCAGAGAGCGAGTATGAGTTACCCTGCTTTCATGAAGAGTCAGAACCCAATGGTGGAGAAAATAATTCACAAAGGGACAAATCCGACTCAAATCAACTCTCCTATGAATGCAATGGACCTTTCTCAGAACTGGTGTGCAAAATGTAATGCATCCTTCCGAATGACAAGCGATCTCGTCTACCACATGAGATCTCACCATAAACGAGAGTTCGATCCTCTAAAGAAAAAACGAGATGATAAACTTCGTTGTCACATCTGTAGCGAGACATTTCGAGAACGCCATCACTTAACACGACACATGACGTCACACCTTTAGAGGAAGCCATTGACCACTATCCAATCTCAAAACAGTGTCATATGTGGTGAAGTTACCTTTTGTAGTGTGAAGGTTTGATACAGCAATTGTCAAGACAATATATATACACCATGCATTGTAAAGATACTTCACCACGCATAATGAAGAAACTAACTACATGTATACCGCACATTAGTCGCCGTCTAGCTGACTGTGTTTGGTACGTAGTTGCCGAGTGTGTCCGCTGTATCGTAACTATGATTGTGTGCTAGTGATTCTCACCTAACCCATCTCCAGCTCTGATCTCTGAACTGTGCACAAACATTGAGAGAAGTGCTCGTATAATCGTCATGTCAATGTATTGAGTTTCTCTCGTAGAGTGTTGAGAGATGACGTTCGTTTAACATATGATTATTTATAATGGTAGTTGTTTGCGTTACAGAGTTTTATACTGTGGAGTAAAGCATTGGTTCACCGGTTCCTATTGTTATGTTGGATTGTTGGTACGGTTCAGTGTGCATAGTCGCCCTGCAAGTGATACTAGAGTCACTTCATCGTGGAATAATAAACACATCTAGAATCAAGTCATGTTTCTCTTTTCTTTGATATCTCTTCAGATATGTTGGTATGCAGGGATGTAAATGAATGAAAATAATGGTGGGTCAAATCAAAAGGGGCCATAGACTTCAGGAAACAACGAATGTGACATTTCTAGTGCAATCTTCTTTTAAACGTAAACAATACTGGAACAGAACTATCAAACGCTCTCGTTCTCTAAAAATATACGTTCCCACAAGTGAATAAAAAACAACAGTATCTTGTTAAAATTCTCATTTAATACACTGGAATATTTATCAAATGGTAAATGATTAAAAAAGGAATGAAGGTATTAAGGAAGGAGAAAAGACCGAAAGAAAGGCCAATTAGGTTTAATTTCGCCTACACAGCGACATGTGAATGTAACATTTTATGAGCGGTTCAGTTTATAATCTTATCAATTATCAATGTCTTTTTGTTGTTTATTATGAATTTTATGACGTGACGAGATGACAACAGAAAATCCTACACGGAATATAAATATGAATAATACTGCTATGTTCCTTTTTCCGAGGAAACTAATTGAGAGTGAATTTAATGAGAATGATTAGTTCATTTTTAACACACGCATACTGTAAAATGTCGAACATTTTCTTATTTCATACACCCACTTTATTCATCCTGTTTCATGATAAAATTCAACACACTATATCTTAAACCCTTTCGATTTGATTGTAAACAAAGAATCTACACCATGGTAAATTTAAATATGTGCCAGATCCATTTTAAAAGCATACGAAGTATTCCAATTGTTTGCAAGACGATAGACCACTCAGCTCAAAGGTCATTTACGGGCGCTTCCACCCATCATGCTGTGGAAATATATCATAGAATAAGACCCCCTTAAAGACGGCACGTAGTCCCGTTTCTAAACTTTTGTAACAACAATATTAAGGTTGTATTGTTCTGCGATTAAAAGTTTACTAAAACATAAATTAGGAAAACCATTTATTGATATAACAACTGAGGATTACAGAGAAACCCGTGGTTGTGACACTAGCCATAATATTCAGCTCTCACTGGTTAGCATAAACCGGGCTGAGTAATATATAACATTCTTAGAAATATTAAGAAATGGAAAACCCTTTTGCAATACTTTATGTTATGTCTTATGTAAAGTAAAGAAAACAACATCCGCCCAAAAACAAGATTCTGTCCAGTATGGCTTCCTTTAAGAAATATCTAAGAAACACTTTACCTTAGTGCTATTATTTCTTGTATACTGCTGATATATACAAAACACGTCAATCACATTTTGTTCACGAGCAATATCAATATAGCCCATTAATCATACTGAACTACAATTCATCACTTATGTACATAGGAAGCTCAGGAAGCTGGTTTAAGAGACATATCTAAATTTAAGATAAAACATAAAATGTTTACACTTTCTGTTTCTTGCTTCCGCATCTAGGGGTAGTGATGTTTGACCGTCAATCTGTTGCTGTAGATGAAAGTATTTAGAGTTACCTCCCCTTCCCTCTCCCTCTCCACCTTGTGAAAGTACCACTGCTCCAAGCAGTTATAAACCAGCGGATCGTAATCGTACATGAACTTGTTGGCGAACATATGGTTAGCTGACGTCAGACGGGGCAGATCTCCAACTGCAAACACACAGATATCCCTCACGAACTTGCCGGCACAGAGTCGTCTCTTTCTCCATATCTTGTAGCGGACAAATCCGGACCACTGATCTTCTTCGGTGAGGTTACCTTTAAACAGCGAGCGGGTATGATATGTAGAAGGCAATCGTTGATGATACAATATGCTTTAATCATTGGGCTTCTTGTACCTTTAAAGAAACGGCTGTAATCCAACAATCATCGAGAAAAACGTCATATAGAGAACAATTTAACAATTGTTGTACGAACAACCCAGTTTTGTTCGTAAAATTATATGAAAATACAAATTCTTTATACAAGATTTAGCTGTAATTGACAAACTGACAAAAGCTGTCGTGACGTTTTTCTGACAAAAAATTAAAAACAAAGCCATGTTCTTATGCGTAGATAATCGCTAGGAATTTTAAAATGTTAGTAAAGTTCAATGCTACGTTTTGAACGTGTATTTATCAAGCACATGCAGTTTGACCTGTATAAGAGCCAGGAACGCCGAGGTGAGGGTTGTAGTTGAGGGTAGCGAAGAAGGTTTCATCAGGTACCGCCGTGTGTCCCAGCCACTCCAGTAGGTCCCGGGCAGGGGCTGCATGGACGGCGTACTCTACGAATGCTCGTGTAGGAGCGACATGGACCGGGCCCTTCAGGGGTTTCATACCGTGCGGGGCTGGAGGGGCCCTCTTGTAGCGGTGTTTGTCAAATCTGTGTGGGAAAACGTCAAAAAGATAATTATTTATAAAGCAAACAATTATGAAATATTAATTATGATTACCAAGTTTGCATTTGCACGCCAAGACCACTGCTTACTAGTATTTGAGATGATAAACTAAACGATAGCTTAAGTGCAACGTCGATCATTTGTGCGAGTTAACGTGAGTTCGCGTAACTGACAAAAGTTCAGTAACAAATAAAACTGGAAGCAGACTGGTTTACGTTATATTAAAGGCATATTTTGTCTACATCAAATGAGAATTTATGTTGATGTAATTCATAACTATCATATTTGAATTTGCCCAATTAAGTACCTTCTGTCTCTCCCAAAGACTTCATTGGAGCCATTCAGAGCCTTGAGAATCAAGTACAGCTCGTAGTTGGTCTTCAAGGGAAACTCCTGGCCGGTGAGGTTGATGAAATACTTCCACCTCTGGGATTTCTTCAGCAAAAGCTCCATACAGAGGAGCTCCGCTTTAAGAACAGACATACCTCCCCAAAACACAGACAAAGGTTCGGGATGGACATACACATTGTTAAAACAGCGAGCCACACCTTTCACCGCCAGTTTGAAGTCTGCTGTAGACTTGGTGTCCACGTGTATACAGTAGTGGTTGTGGGGTCTCCACACCGCCCTCAGCAGTCTCTCCACCTGCCCTGAGTCCCGGTACACCATCATGCTGAAGGCTAGAGGGAAGGACGCCTCAGCCCCGTCCACTGTCCAGTTGATGAAGCCTCGGACTTGGACGTAGGAGCTGCAGTCCTGGGTCAGAGCTAGTAATGTTTTAGACTGTACACTTGCACGGTGCTGTAACATTGATGTGCTGCGTTGATTTCCATTATCGGATACACTCGTATTGGTTAGTTGGCTCCCAAGTTGTTGTGCTCTCAGAATCTCTCTCTCATCTCCAGCTATAAGTAATTTGCACGATATGTCCTCTCTGTCGTTAGTTTTGACTTGCATGAGTAAGGGTAGAACTTTGCCTTGAGTATTTTCTATGATTTTCTTCCTACGAAGATCGTTTGTCCAGATGACGTAAAAGTGTAGAATCGACAGGATAACGATGACACTGACACTGGTGCGACGTGATAACATCGCAAGGCACATTGTGTATAAGTCACAAGCCCTGCAAGAGGAATGAGTTCATAGATTGTTCATCTTCCTTATCTGTGCCAACCTTCCCAGGTAAGTCTGTACACGCCGAGTGTCCACTGTGCAACTTCTCATCTCTATTTTGGTAATAGATACACAGTGAAACCATTAGTATTCATCATGTTCTTACTATTTACACAACAGGTTTATCACAAGGTTAGTAATGTTTCATATGATGTCTGAGACAAAATGGCATCGTGCAATTTTATGGTGACGCTGTTACCAATGTAATCAAAGGCTGTATTCGGACCGTTATCAATTTCATGACTGTTTTTCTTAATAGAAACTAATCATGCCATGATATAATTATACACTCGTACCTGAATCACCGATCCTACTACATTAGCTAATGTGTTTCGCTATATATTGAGTATCAACGATGTACAAACTTGTTCCCGGGTTTTATACCGCGTACTAACGATGTCATTAAAATTAACCAATGCGAGTGCTAAGAGATGTCCCGCTGCATACACCCGCTGAGATCGTAAGCAGAGTTATTTTAGATTTTCACAAAAGGCATCGCTAGATAACAGCGTGTGAAATTCAAATTGGTTGGCTGAAAATAGTCTATAATAGCGTTGAGTAACTGTCAGTCTAAGTAAACCTAGCCTCAATATTATCCGTTTCACTCCAACGGATAATATTGCGGCTAGGTTTACTTAGACTGAGTAACTGTCAGCGAAATGAGGGTAAGAGTTGGAGTATAAGGAGGTGACACAGGCTCGTATACGACGGTGTAGTGGGATCACTGTGTATAACCATACACCGGAACTAGCGAGGTGTAAGGCGGAAAAATGTTGCTAGCGAGGAGCCGAAATCGAAAGTTAGGTAATATTTTACTTCATAACTTTCAAATAATCAACATCATGTGGTAATTTTAGCACACATACTTAGTAAAATGTATGTGCTTGTCATTCTGTATCCAAGGGACAGTAACAATGACAGTTGCGAGTAATGCTGTTGTTAGTAACATATTTGCTGTCTCTGACTATGAACAGGATATGACATTAAATAGTTATGTCTCGGAAAGCTATTGACATAATAATAACATAGAAAAAGTTGATGAAACGGCGATGATTGCTTTTTAAGTGATCCCGTTTGCGATCACGCTCCTCGCTAGCAACATTTCTCCGCCGTACACCTCGCTAGTTCCGGTGTACGGGTATACACAATGGGGATGAAGCTGAATAATAACATATACCTCGCCCTCTCTTAAAGTCTGTTCACCGATCTCCCACCATTAACTAAATGTGTATGTGTCTCTAATCTTCTCTTTATAATGAACCTGAAATTTAGTCTGAACTTTTATCTTCTGTTTATTTTTTTTTTCATTTTTTAATTTAAGTTATATGCACGGATATGTAAAACCCCACAATTTACATGAATTGATTTATATATACGTGTATACAAATTGAGGATCTAAACGTTTTCAGTGTCAAAAATCACCAAGACAAGACATCAATAAAATAAAATACGCACTATGGACACTATTCATGATAATGGTGATATAACAATAGCACATAAATTAAATAACCTTTCATCAAACGTGAATATCATATTTCCGATTAAACAGCATTCAGAACTTAACATTCATAATCGCATTTTACTCTTCACGAGTCAATAAAAAATAAAATACACATGAATAATTGTTAAGGAGAATACATACAAACACTTGGTATCCAACTTCTCCCCTGCACAAATCGGCTGGTAAATAAACACAGTCCCGAGCTGAATTGTAGACTTGTCCTGTTGAGATTCAACAGATCAAACTCCTTGCATTTATTGGTAATTTTAACAGTTGAACATATGGCTAGTACTATTTAGCACAATTTTCATTATTTGGATTAATTATGTGTCATAAACATTTGCACTTGATCTGGAAGGTAAAAATAAAAGCAGTAAATTACACATGAATGTAATCAAGCAACCACCAGCGCTAAGTCCAGATGGATGCTTAATCCCTAGAAGGCGACATTTGTGATGTTGAAACACACCAGGTGATCTTACTGGTTGACGACAGCTTGAGAAAAACAGGTTGTCACAATATTGTAGAAGGTAAATTACCGTTTATGAGTGTAAAATACGTCGTAACATATAAACATTGATTGATTGGCCATAAGACCAGCAGTACAGCATGTGTAGAATTGAAGATAGATAATTTTAACTACGCCATTGAAAATATTTTCTTAGTTTCACACAAAGCAGATACATTGTCTCATAGATAGACAAAGCTTAAATAGACTTAAACTTGGACATATAATTCATATGATAGTTTCTGCTTAGAATATATTTAAAGCTGTGCCTTAAAGACAATTTCCCTAAGACCTTGAAAGACATATACATTGATGAAACATTCTAATCCGGAAGAAACAAAATAGTTGATTAATCTGTTGACATATGGTTCCAAATTTTCCAATACTAAACCTTATATAATCTTGATTCAAACACTGTACCCAAGGATTACTTATTTGAATGCCCATTAACCACTGGTCTGTGGTATTATTTTTGTATGAATGTATTGCTGACATCTAAATGTTGGAACAAATAAAACAACAATAAAAAAACATAAACACCCTTGCACATACGTGGATCGTGATGACAATACGGTGGACGATATTTACGCCTTAATTCATTATATTTGGGCATATCAACATTACCTGAAATTAATTTTCTAGCTGAGACTTACAGAACGATCAAGACGTTCCTGAATCGTGACATCTATGAGAGTCCACTCTGAAACCAGGTAGCTGAGTCAGGCATCCCCGTTAAGTCTTACTGTTAAATAATTCTTACCACAGTAATCCTATTTCATAAGATTAACATTTACATGTAAGAGAACTTGATATGGATATTTCGTGATGCAACTCTTGGAAATGTACAACTTTACATCCTTGGTGAAACATCTCTAGAAAAAAATCTTATTTTAGATATCCTTTCCGCGTCCAATGCGGATTGAAACGTATCATATTTGGGGCTATCTCAGCGCCGGGGTAATTTCCCTGGAGCAGAGCGAAAGCGTACTCAGCCGTATCACTTTTACGAGCCTCTGATAGCCGCTCTCCGGTAGAGTGATTTGGGCTTTTAATACAGCCAAAACCTGCTATCTTATTTTAAAGCGGCGACAGAACCTTTTATATGGTTAACTTATATTGTAAATAGTTGTATTATATACCCTGTATTCCTTTTGTTTCTTAATTTATACCTTTATTAGTCTCTCATAAATCTGTAAAGATTGGCTCAACATTTTAATTCGATTCTTTTTTATGCATGTATTACATTGTACTTAACCTGTATTTATTATGTTGAGGTGAGACTCAAATAAATTATCTGTCTGTCTGTCTGTCTGTCTGTCATAACCAAAGGCATATTTGTAAAGCAGTCTCCTTACTTTTATTACCCAGTTTTATCTCCTGATTAGTAAAAACAGTTTCACACTTCTTGTTGTATCTTATTGGTTGTTGGCGGAGAAGCCCGATCCAAAATTAAAGTAATATAATATTTGCATATAATGTTCAGCTGGGATTGCTTCGTTTGGAGATTTAGAGCCAACTTGTAAAATATTTGTACAAAATAAATTTGCACTTTTAAAATAAAATGCTTAGAATATGACGTTACTACTAACCACACCCTCTGTTGTGTTTCCTTCGAACTTATCACTACTCATCTTCTCAAAATAACCTCCAATACTCATAATTTATCACAACAAGAAAAGCCTTTAAAAAGGCATGCTTGGTGCCACATAGGCAGATGAAGGAGATTGTGATTTGTCGAACAATTCGGGGGATAAGTGAAATATACAACACTGGATAACAGCGCTAATATTAACACAAGTATTACTCAAAGTTAATTTCACAAAATTAATTTCTATCAACACGAATTGCTGAAAGTTATGAATATTTTTTACATTCATCAACGATTGTTGGTATATTTCATATCAAAATACATGAGGGTGACAATCTATTTATCATCCAAATTCACTCTTTTTGACATCTCAGAGAAAAAATGTAAATCTCTGAACACAACAACACTAGATTTTCAAGACAGTGATGTCATTGCATAGTGAGGTCACTATGTTTATGACAATGACAGGAAATTGTGCAAAACGTACTGCCAAAACGATATCTCCTTGTCATGCTGGTTAATTATTAACAGTAGTATACCAGATAATAAAGAAAATACTTTCCGGTGATCTGATGGGATTTCAACCCAGGTCCGCTGAGCTAACGTTTGGAACCAGCGATGTAGGTCATATTCTAAATATAGCACGAGTCAATTTCAGTACTCTGATGATAAATACATGTTTTCAACGTAAACATTTAGTGACATCGTTAAGTATGACTTGTCACGTGGTCGTAAGTGATCTACCTATTAGTAAACATAAGTCTTATTTCGATGTCACCATCGTACTTACACAAACATTACTTTTAATTCCCCAGACGAGCCTAGCGTGTAATAAAATCCCGTGGGTTATAAAAAAGGGGATTCTGCGATCAGTGAATGCGAAATATCTAATGTTTTATATAGAACAAATGCAGACTCTTCTTCAAATGAAGATTGAAAACATTGTTTCTCTTTTGATAGAACATTTAAAGCGAAATCATATTCCACTGTTTAATGTGCCAAATATTGTGTATTACCCACATGTTGACGTAATGCATTTTTTGCTACAGCTCTGTTCATTGGTCTTTTGATTTGGATACAACACGTGTGATTGGCGCGGCTTCCCTTTGAAAATATCAAGAGTAATATAGAGAGAATTCAGAAAAGTTTTAGAAAAATCAAATCATAATGCTTGGTGCCCTTTGGGGCACCAAGCAATAACCTAAAAGAAAGTTTATTTTCTTCTGCAAGTTTACAACATTGCAACACTAGTAAAGATAATGCTTTTAGAGATTCATCAATGAAAATGCCAATTGTATCTGATGTTATCATATCATCAAAAAGTTCATCAACATACAAAATAAAAAATGCCGGTGACAATATGCAACCTTGTCGCACTCAACATGACATGTTAAATACTTCAGTCATTGAAAATTTGTTTTATTACACGCCCGTGTAAGATACAGTGTCGTGCCAAAATTATTCGGACGATCCAAGATGGCGGACGCGAAAGATTCACTCGACTCGTTACTTTAACGCACTATTGTATAATAAATAAACATTGACATACCTTAATACTTGGTCAAATGGCCTTTCATTTTGATTACTTCCGAAATCCTCCTGGGAATAGAATGATACAAGTTCCGTACATAGTCTAACGTGATATTTTGCCAGGTGGCATGCAACACGGCAAACAGCTGATCGGCAGAGGTGATGTTTATAACGTTGTCGTGGAGATTTCTTTTCAATGACAGCCAAATATTTTCAATTACATGTACATTCAAATCGGACGAATGTGCTGGCCATTTTATGTGAGTTATGTCATTGTCGATGAAAAAGTCATTCACAACATGGGCCCGATGTACCGGAGCATTGTCATCCTGAAAGACGTAGTTATTATCGGGGAAATGCCTGGCAATCACTGGCCACAATTCACTATCAAGTACGTCAATATACTTTAGAGCATGTATGTACCCATTTACACGCACCAAAGTGACAACACCCTCATATGTCACACAACCCCACACCATCAAACTAAACTTCCGGGTTTTGGGGGGACACACACACTCGGGTTTCATAGATTCGTCGGCCTTTCTCCAAATGAAAACACGGTTATTTTCCCCAACCACTACCTGACATTCATCACTAAATACAATACAATACGAACCTCGGATACCCGGACTCCGTATATCCGGAAACCTCGCTATCCGGACGATTTTAGAGTGTAACGAATATTTTCCTAAGAAAATGTACTCACTTACCCGGACCTCGTGCTCCCGGACCCGGACGCCGTTTTTTCAAACCATATCTGTACATTTGCACTTGAATCTGATTCAGTTATCCGGAAACGACAAGCTATGGCTGAGCAAGCTCACAACCAATTAATACTGTCTAAATCCTTTTCAACTATAGACCACGTTTATGTACTTAAATCACTTATATATATATATACATCTCAATAAGAGATTATACTGCGCCTTTGTCGATTTTAGTAAAGCTTTTGATAGTGTTTGGAGAAATGGGTTATGGATGAAACTTATCAAGGCTAATTTAAGTAATAAATGTTTCAAGGCTATTCACAATATGTATCAACAAATCAAATCTTTTGTTAAATTTGACAACGTCACTTCGCCATTATTTTCATGCAACATTGGTGTAAGACAAGGTGAAAATCTGTCTCCTTTTTTATTTGCTGTATATTTAAATGATCTTGAAAGCTTCCTATGTGAAAACAATGTTCAAGGTTTAACTGTTGTAAATAGTTTAATTGAGGAACAACTTGGAATGTACATTAAGTTGCTGGTACTACTATATGCAGATGATAGTGTCATTTTAGCAGAAAATGCTCAAGATTTACAATTTTCCTTGGATATTTTTGCAGAGTATTGTACTCTATGGAAACTTAAAGTAAATATTGACAAGACTAAGATTATAATCTTTTCTAAAGGTTATGTTAAGAATAAGTTTATGTTTTCAATCTTTAGTAATGAGATCGAGGTCGTTCGTGAATATCTTTATTTGGGAATATTATTTAATGCTAATTGAAAATTCACTAAGGCAATTAAGAGACTTTCGGAACAAGCATCTAGAGCCATGTTCTCAATTTTCAAAACTATTCGAAATTTACAAATACCAATAGACTGTCAGCTAAAACTCTTTGATCAGTGCGTCTTACCCATTTTGCTTTACGGTTCGGAAGTATGGGGATATGAAAACTCAATCATCTTGGAAAGAACGCACTTAAGATTTTGTAAATATATTTTAAAAGTGAGGCAGTATACTCCAAATTTTATGGTTTATGGTGAATTAGGCAGGTACCCTATTGATGTTCACATTAAAGTCAAAATAATCAGCTATTGGTGTAAAGTAATTACTGAAACTGGTAAATTTCCCCACGTTCTTTATAACATAATGAAGTTTAGATCTACTCTCCAGGACGCTGATTTCGATCAAGTAAACATTGTAAAGAATATTCTTCAAAATGTCGGACTTTCTTATATCTGGCAAAATCAAAATTTCCCCAGCGTCCACAGCTGGTTAAAACATCATGTAAAAATTTCACTAATTGACCAGTTCAAACAATCATGGTTTTCTGATGCTCAAAATTCTTCGAAAGGGAAATATTATCATTTATATAAAACCTCACTCACTTTAGAATCGTATCTTTTAGATCTCCCATCAAAATTTCGTACCTGGTTAACAAAATTAAGAACATCTAATCATAGATTACCAATAGAAACGGGAAGATGGTTAAATATAACGGAGGCAAATAGAACATGTACACTTTGTAAAAAACATGTTATTTGTGACGAATATCATATTATTTTATCATGTACGCATCTTATTGATGAACGGAAAAAGATACTTCCCACCTACTTCGAATTCTGTACGAACCCACATGTGAACAAATTATCTCACTTATGTAATCAAATTATGACCCACTTATATTCAAACTATCACATTTTACTAAAACTGCTCTAAGTATTTTCTAAACCAAATATATTGTATATCATGAACGATTACTTGTATGTTCTCTATACCATTCTGTATGATTCATGAGAATAAAATTCTGTTCTGTTCTGTTCTGTTCTTCCACACTACTCGTTAAGCTAATTGATAATCCCCTCGGTCACACTTTGAAGTTAATTGAACAATCAGCTGGTCAACGCGTGTTAATTGACACTCGAGAACAACTTGTCAGTTGTGAAAACATCTTACAGTAATAAAATGTCTCATCACCTAGCTGTTGTCAGTTTCACGTCGGCGACATCACCTTATGGTGAAGGAGACGTTAAACCCCAAAACAACAACAACGCTGTTGTCAGGCATTTGAGCAAAATGCGAAGAATACCTGATATAAAACAGAAGCAAACTGTGATCACAGATTTTCTGTAAGGTGACGGACTATGTTTCGTGTATCACATAAGCTTGTATTATTATTTATTATTGATGTATGATATAACATTGTTAAATTTGAATGAAATAAACTTTCATGATGGGCCAAGCAATTTCGTTTTTTCTGGTGATTCAGATAACCGGATGACTCGCTATCCGGACGATTTTCAGCTGTAACGAAGTTGTCCGGATAAATGAGGTTCGACTGTATAACTGTTTTCCAATAATTATCTACAGTCTTGTCCCTCACTCCCCGACACCACACCAACCGTTTCTTTCGATTCACCTCTTGCACCACCATTCGCGTCTTGATCAAACGCCGATAAAATCCTTCCCCATGCAGACAACGCTGAACAGTTCTTTCTGATACATCCTTCTCCCTCCCCGAGTTAACAATATTAGTTATATCAACTAGCTTCTTCTGTCTGTTTTTTCTCACCACTCTGAATAGCGAGCGTCGATCCCGCTCAGACAGACTTCTCTTTCTCCCACGTCCAGACAAATTTTCTACGGAACCCGTTGTGCGAAATTTTTGCAAAATACTGCAAACTGTAGATTTAGAAATGTCCAAAGTGTCACCGATGAATGCATAACTTTTTCCTTCTTCAAATAATTTTACGACGATTTCCTTTACGGAGGTACTCATTTCTTTCGATTTACGACCCATTTTGCAAGAGACTCTATCAGTGTTTACAAACAAGCAGACGATCACTTTAGAATCATCACGTGACTCTCACGTGATTGAAGTGACGTCATGTACAATATGGTGAGATGACATACGCGAATAACCAAACGCGAGCGCTTCAAAAATAGGTAACGTTACGAAAACAATAACCGTCATTGCAATCGTCCGAATAACTTTGGCATGACACTGTACCGCAGTGTAATATTTATACGGCAATATTAAACTAGTGTAATATCACAATGCAAGTATATGACGTCACAGAAGTGAGCTGTTGTGACGTCACAATGTAAGCGCTTCGTCACAATGGGTGCCTGAGTCGCGGAACTGTTAGTTTCAGCACATTTTCGGCAAGTTTGCGTGATTTTTAGGGCAAGTAATAAACAGAATACTAAACTTCCTTCCATTTAATACTATTTTTGTTAAACTCGTGATTGATTTGGTATCAAACTCGCTTTCGCGCGTTTTATACAAAATCATTAACTCGTTTAATAAAAAAAGTATTAAATTGAAGGTCGTTTAGTATCCTCTATGTATCTTACATATGCCTTTACATTTTGATAAATGGAAGTCCGTATTCTTTCTATGAATACTTTTTATTGCAAGAAATACAAACACATATTCCTATGCTCATAATTCTTGAAAATGCGTTTTTAAAGTCAACAATTATACAATAAGATTTTCCTCTTTTCTTCCTTATATACTTTTGAACTACTGAATGTAATATAACAGTTTGATCGCTGGTGATATAACCATCTCTAAAACCTGATTGGGATTGAGAAATCAGCTCTTGTATATCCATCCAAAACTTAATTCTATCATTTATGATATTCAGAAACACGTAGCTAATTGAATTGACTTAAGTAATTCCCTTCAACTTTTTTTTTTCAAATCGAAAGGTTTTAACAGATATAAGGAATATTTGTTAATGTGTAAATGGCTCTTCAGTTGACCATACATAGAAGAGCGACTGAACGACACGAGTTATCGAGCCTTTCAAGATATGCAACCCGCGTACTTTTGTCTCGCAACCAATATTTATACGTAAGACTTGCTTCATCTTTCTGTATATCTTTGCTTGATATTGACAAAATGTGAAATTATTTGATATAAACGTTATATCATATCCTTTTTCATATAAGCCCGAGACCCCATATCAGTCAGAGGGCTGATATGGGATATGATATGAAAAATGACATTTTATAACCTTTTTATCATATATTTTTTCTCTTGCAAGATGTATTAAAAAAAAGTATTGGTATAACGTTCGACATAGAAATGCATAGTTACATGTTTAACAAACTATTATGAATTATAACTATTTATGTTCTGTTAATCATTCAATGACATATAAACTGTGTGATTTGGGTTTTATATAATAATCGTATTCAATGAATGTTGTTTCAATAGATTTAGACGAAATATCTCTCAGTCTCTAAGATATACTAAATGACGTAGACATTCCTTTACCATCAGTAGGAGGTGCTCATGGGACCGGACCTTACTGTAAACAGAGTTCACCTCGGAACGAAGAGATATTCTAAGATAGTAGGTTACCAATAAAATACTAAGACTGAGATTCCAGTGCAAATTTAGGGTATATAAGCCAGTGCGCGACATTGAGACACAGATCTTGGCTCACGAATTCATGAGAACGTCAGAGCCAGTGCAAGCGGGTCTTCCCTTGTAGCAGAATAAAGGATGGATTGCGAAAGATACCTGTGTCATGTGATTCTTTGGATGATTTGATCTACAAGCTACACCCCCTATAACCATACAGACAGATATTTTATACAGGATTATCAAGGCGATACCAGTTACTTCCCTTACACCGTAGCCGCCCCTTACACAGCAACCTTCCATTTCCTATAGTCTTCCCTCATATCTTATATTTTCGAATTTGAAATTATCATCGATTAAGCATAATCACCATAGGAGCTAAAAGAATAAATATGAATTCCATAATATTTAATGTGTTAATGTGTAATATTAAAAATACTGATGCCACCAAAAGACAGCCCAAATTCACTCAACCTTCGACTTCTATGGGTTAATCAAGGCAATATGAAGATAACCCATAAATGTGAAGCAGCCTAAAACTTATTAACGATTAAATGGGACATCGTGGTTGGTTGGCGTAAAGAAATATTTTTGCGTTATCAGTTTTTATCATACTTGGTCGTTCTGAAGTGATCCGTTTCAGATTTTATGAACGCTTTATCATACATCGCGTAGTATTCGTCAGAATGTAATCCTTGTTATTTGT
Source organism: Steromphala cineraria (assembly GCA_916613615.1). Classification (NCBI taxonomy): domain Eukaryota; kingdom Metazoa; phylum Mollusca; class Gastropoda; order Trochida; family Trochidae; genus Steromphala; species Steromphala cineraria. The sequence continues at coordinate 80,263,606 of OU744721.1, forward strand.
TAATGATTTCAAAAGGTTAACAACCAATTTTAAGGACGACACAAGAATCTGTGTCGAAACGTCGCATACAATGAACAAAGAATTTGTCATCCATATATTCCTCAGCATTACAATTTTAAGGAGCAACTTTAAGAATTATTTGATAAGTATGCAATGCTTTTTGAAAGTTAAAAGCCTGTTATCATACTCAGTATAAGACTCTTCAATAGCAATATCATCTGAAGTACATTTAAGAACTATCTCAACGTATTAAATGTCAATTCAATGTCAATACCGTGGTCTTTTCCCGGTATACATAAAGTGACTCATACTTCATAAATCTAAAATCTTTTTACCAAACAAGTTCTAGAATGGCCTCGTTGACCCGATTAAAGCTAGTTTAGGACCATATTCAGTTGTTATATCGTCAGTGTGTCTTGAGGCAACTCGATAAGAAGACCAAACCTCGCTGAAAAACTTGATTCAATTACTATTCAAGTGCTCGAACAGATCAGCTGAAGTTGACTCAAATACAACTTGGGGTATTCACATCAACAATTGTTTCCATTACACACGAACTCCGGTCTTGAGTAGACACACACTGACTGTGGAACCCTACCCCTGACGTTAACTACCGAAATGAAGACATATATCTTCGAACTAAATCGGTGAGCTACAGCACAAGAGACACCTTAATCATCAGAAGTATGTGTAATCTTTTGGATGCATGTCATGGTCTTTGTAGAGTCAGAGATGTCAGGTTCAGTGACAGGTCTTTTCATCTTAATGATCTTACCAACTTTGTTGAGTCCATTAAACCACTGACATAGTTGAGTTATGTAATATTATATTCCAGTTACTATTAATGAATATATAATAAATGATTTTAGAATAAAATATAATATACTGCTTTAATGGTCTGAAAATATTAAATAGTGGTCATTCCAATTTTGTTATCTTACGATCATAACTTAAACCTTTATTAGCAATGCTTTCTGATATGGTTGAAAATAACATCACTGTATGTCAGATAACCTGAGACAAATTTAACTTTTTATTCTAAATTAGTTCTTTGAAGATCTTGTTAGAGTCAGACGCCCAAAGAGTAAGGGGCAAATTACTTTCAACTTCCTGACTTCAAGGTGTTCCCTGGTTTCACTTCCATTCTTCAAAGGCAGCACCAAACTCGCTAAAAGCATTTCCATGGGGTGTATATCTTCTTGTTTGCTTTCCAAAGTACAACTTACCTTTGAAGAAATGCACTCCACGCTTAGTAATTTACAAGAACGAATATAACTTAAACTCCTTTTGTCAAATTTACAGGGCTCTTTAACTAGAGGCACACATGGAACTATACAACCCCTGTGCTTTAACTTGTGTGCATTGTACTACAGTGCAAATGCTTCTCTGTCAGTCTCTAATGTCAGTTGTTTATGTCATGTAATTTAAGAATGTCGTTACAAAACAGACCATTGCTGTCAGGCTTGGACTGTTAATACAATCTAGACTACTGTGCAAAAGAAACGCTACTATGTGCCCAAAATTATCAAAAACAAAATACTTTACCGAAGTTCTCTTTTACTATATTCGATAAGCATACGTCATGTGAAGAAGAATGGACTTTGTTGCTGTTCAAACACATATTGGGCACAGGCCTCTGGATCATTAAAAATAAAAAATCGGCCCTTTTCCCAAATTAAAATGTTTTTTTCTCTCGTAAAGTTGGGTTCTTTTGAAAATGTAACCATGTTTCAGTCATTTCAACCACTCGTGGATTGATTTATCTCTTGTTTTTGGTGATAGCGTTTCTTTTGTACACTAGTTGATAAACATATCAAAACGTTTTAGATATAAATCATTGATAAATAACCAGTTAACTCTTATTTGGCATTTAAAATCATATCATATTCAGTAAGAACACAATATCCTTTAGTGCATATGCCAAAGGTAATACTAAACAAACTGAGCAACAAAAGTTCTTGTGACGCCAGTTAAACTATTGTTAAAAATATCTAACAAAACAGTTGATACAAACACTTGTACTGCGTAGCACAGAAATTGGCCTGCAATTTGAAACCTTGATATTGGATGAAAGAAAGGGTAAAGGAAAAATTCCAATCTGAACAAACAAGGTGTTTATGCAAGTAAAATGAAAATGAAATTCACAGCCTTTAATTCATGATGATGACGTCACTCTATTGCGTTTACAGTGGATTATTTTTTTTAAGTATACCAAACAATCCTCCTCTGGAATGGGAATAACAATACGATTTCAATATGATATATAACACTATCAATATACCTTTTTACTTTTAAAATAGTGAGCATCAAGTCTCTCAATTTCTGTAAATCAATCTTCCTTGGAATCTGATGTTTTGCCGGGCACTAACTGTAATTTCAATATGAGTGTATGCTTATGGCTGACATTTACTCTAAAAGAGTCCCATCAAGGTAATATCAAACTACTACAACAATGAACGAGGTTCCTTTTTCATTAGTTTGTGGTCCGTTATTCGCACAGTCAACCAGGAATCCTGGATATGGCTTTTCATTTATTACCCATTATAGTTATTGTTCTCAATGTCAAATGAAAGAGAATAAATAGCCCTTATTGCATTGTACAAAGATCACGGATGATGATGATGGAATAATTTAAGATACATTCTATGTATCTAATATCGCATTTCGGATCTTAACATACATTGTAATTGAATCAAGTACTACTTATTTTACATTTCAATGAAATTTTTTTTGTTTTAAGTCAGCATTTATGTTGTCCGCCCTGGAATCCTACTGCTTATGTGAGCAATCAGGTGTTTGGACGTCATAGTGGTGCAAGTACAGTATTTCCGGGTCTCTTATTCAACGCCAACATAAGTCCAGTCTAAGTAAACAAAGCCTAAAAAATACTCGCTTCACTCCGATATGGAGTCTAGAAGGATGCGTCTACATCATTCTTGACTCAATATCGGAGTATAGCAAGTATACTTGAGGCTAGGTTTACTTAGACTGCCATAAGTCTTCCGTAATTTTGATGACACCCTCTTGCAAGTTTGAAAAATAATCATGAATAGATAAGTAACAAGTATGTTTTTTGCTACTGCATTTTAAAATAATGGCCATTTCAGGAAATGAAACTATAAGCCTGCTTAGAATGGAGCCCGTAGGATAAAGGGAAAATAAATGAATTCTTAACCGGGGCTGTTTCAAGCTCGAGGAAATACGGTAATGCAATGATGAAGTCTTGATATTGTGATGTCATGTAGATTCGCATCATGTCAAAATTAGGCACACGTTTTATTGTGAAGTGATTTATATGGTGCATACAGTGTTGAGTTGTTTCAGATGATCTGCACTTACATTAACGATAACTTAACTTATGTTCGTGTTTGTTTTATTGTTATGAAGTGTTAAAATATACATTCTGACATCACATGTATTTAAAACTCAGAGGTGGTTCAGTCGCTAGACATTTTCCACATTTACTTTCAATATGACTGTATTAAATCATTTTATCTAGTAGAAAAAGAAACCATATCATTTACATACTTCTATCCATAAACTACATTCATTATATACAATATTGTGTGGCAATATTCGTAAATCTGATATGTGCGTGAGTCTTTCAAAGTCTTTCAACATTGATATTTAGTTAAAAGGTTAACATTGCAATTTTACTCTTTGAAACGAGAGAGTTTACATTAACATGGTTTAAGTAAAAACCTGAACTTCCAATCATAATTTATGTAGCCTAACTTAAATAGTATTAACCTAAAGTATACCTACACAAATAGATTTAACTACAGTTTGATTAAAATCAGCCAAGTTCCGAGGAATAAATTATTCAAAATACTGACTCTACGGAGATATGAAATGATCTACACTAGGACCTAGAAAGGAGACCTATCGACAAATAAAATTATATTCTCGATAGAGTTAATATTTTGTACATTTTATTCCTCGGAACTAGGTCAGACTGGAAAAAATAATTCTAATTCATTAAATTCTATATAATTCTATACGTGGTGTTCATATTGGAATAACGACACCAGAATCAGATGGTTGAATTTACATGCTTAGAAAATGACATGTCACTCCAACAAAATCAACATTTTGCACATTAAGATATACTTATGTACTAAGGTATCAAAATCAAAGTAATCTTTTTGAAAGATTCAATTTACAGTATAATCATTGTACCTTAGAGCGGTGTCTACATGACGAGAGGAATATAAGAAATATATATGAAAAAGATGTAATAATTATTCTCATTAAAGAGATAGTTTCAATTAAAGGCGAAAATCAAAATCTCATATTGAAATAGTTTTTCTGTCAAACCACAACTATCCCTTCTAGCATTTATAATAAGTCATGGTATATTTCACACACTTATTAATTAACTACGCGTATATCTAAAGATATTCTTACTTTGAGCACCCCTTCATTGGTTTGTGACTAACCAAAGTCATATCTGCATTAAGGATCCGACACCAGACCGAATCCCTCTGATCATCCAATTGATAAAACGTTTGTGTCTCTAGAATATAATAAACAAAATGCCCTCTAATTTGTTACCCTCTCTCTTAATTGCAGGGGGCGCCGTTTTGATTGTCACTAACAAGGTTAAACCTTAGATTATTATTTTCTCTGAATCCTGTTCTTGTCTAGGGACAAAGATCCTCGTGTTAGGAAGTAAATATAGGCTATCCTAAGCGTGTCAGGTTTCAAGGGGGATTTAGAAATCTCCAATACGAGAGAGAATCAAAGAGGTGAAAAGTTGACAAAAAATCAAAATCAAAATTAGTTTCAGTCTTGTAACATTCCTTGTGTGATTGTAAAACGAATGGTAAAAATATCGAGTTTAAACCTTCAACATATATCACTAAAGACATAAATGTGATATTTTGTAAACACTGAACACTATATGAGGAAAAAAGGAAAATAAAACATATAAACATAATATGATGAGTAGAAATGGATTTGTCTTACTTAGATTGAATATAATTGAATCATTGGCAACGCTTTTAAAGTTATACTTATTTTTAAAAGCTCCTACTGATAACTATAGTAACTAACCATAAAACTAAACCTCTACGGTTTGAAAAATCAAACTTTCGTTATTGGTCGCCAATTCACTCTGAAATTGTTGTGTTCTTGATTCATTTGTTGTAACTGGATAAACCAGGATAGACGTTATATTAAAGTAAATAAACTCTGTGTTGAAAAAAATGATTTTACTGGTTTCAACTATCACTAATCAGGAACATGTAATAGTGCAAACAACTTAAAATATCAACTTTCATTTAGCCTGGAACAGTTTGAATGTTTGGGAATGATAATTGGAAGTTAGAAGTTTTAGCAAACTGCAATTTTCTATAAGAAAGCAACATTCATATAAATACAATGTTCAGATTAGATAAAGGAAACCTGAGTTTGTAAACATTGACAAAGTATGTTTAGTGGTAATACTTGTGAAGTTGTTCTCGATAATGATTGAGTGTTGCCTGTGTCTCTATGGAACCTGAATCAAGCATCATGATGATAGGAAGGGCAAGACCGTCATAACAACTATTTTCATATGAAAGTCCACGTCCAAGAGTAGAAGCTGTTATGAATGTTTAATTTCAAACACATATTGCATTCCTGCTAAGAATGTTAACATCATTTTTCTCCGTGAAATAAAACGGTGATTGATTGCAAGAAATATTTTTGATGTTGATTTGGAAGTTAATTGCTTCTGATGAATTAAACTTTCAATTTTAAAAAATAATGATACATCAGAATATGTTTAAAAAAAGAATATAAAACTAATCAAAAGTAAACTTTAAAAAAAACATCAAACAAATCTCATCTGTGAAGAGTATTTTCTAACATGTTCTATTCATTATCTTAATGAGATATCACCCTTGCAAGAGTGTTCTGAAACATTTCTTCCGGATGAACCTGCATGGTCGTCCTGTATAAACAATTGTCGTTATCTGACAATAATTACTAAAACCTTCTATATTCATTATCAATGCCTTCATGGTTGAATTAATATGCATTGTATTACAGATTTAAGGTTTCTCTTTGAAGATCTCGATCGTCAGACACCTAAAGTGTTTGAGACAAATTATTTTAAACTTTCTGACTTCAAGGTGTTCCCTTGTTTCACTTCCATTCTTCAAAGGCAGCACTAAACCCGCTGAAAGCATTTCCATGGGGTGTATATCTTCTGGGATTTTGTAAAGCATAAGTAACCTTTGAAGATAGGCACACAGACATGGTAATTAACATTGAAGGAATGTTACTCTTACACCTTGTGTCGACGTCCTGATTTATAATATGTTTATGAAACGAGTGAGTGGTTAGGTATTCAACATGCAAAAGCGACTTAAATACCGATACCATTCACGAGTTTCATAAAAATGTTAATGACCGGAACCGAGTTTGTATTTATTTATTACTCGTTGAATTACATCGGCAGACAGTTTGTAAAAAATCGTCGACATAACCAACGCTAGTGTCGTGCTGGCATTGTAACGTCGTGTTTAACATTTATGATTTATAAAACAGTGATATCTTCAAAGGGCGAGTAATAATTAATAACCTGCACTCACTTGTGTTATGCACTTAAGAATAAGAAGCTAGAATTAAACTTTCTAACCCATTTGTTAAAACACAACTTGTGTCATAATTAGCAAATGTGCAACAGTGCAAATACTTCTTTGTCTGTCTCTATTGTCAATAACTTATGTGTTGTTATTGAAAAGAGTATTTACAAACCATTGTGCGACAGTTGGTAACAAGAATAGAGTGAATAGTTGATACAGTATTTTAATATTTCAAAATTTCAAGTTATAGATTGATGATCAGTAAATTCTTATGTTCTAAAGAAATTACATATTGCTGAAGGACATTGCGATCGTCAGAAGAGAATATCTCCATGTCTTAGTGATTAGAATTTTGTTTTGCATCATGTACTCGATGCATAAAGCGTCTATAGAATATCATAAAAATAATGCCTTTCACCTTGTTAATCAGTTATCTCAATTTGAGGAAGCGCCTTTTGGGTAACAATTTAAAAGGTGAATGGTTGTTTTTGGATTTTTTTTCTAATTCTGTGTTTTATAATGTAAGTGCAGGTTTCTATGGCATGTCAAGCAATTTAAAGCGTTTTTATTAGACAGAAAACGTTACTTTTTCTGATGGTAATGACAAAGGTGTTAGAAGTTCATGAAGTTATGCAGGAAAGAATACAAATCTTTGGATGAAGTAGAGGAGTGGAGTTTCTCAACCATACTTCTATAATGTGCCAAAAGCAATTTCTATTGTTTGAAGAAGCTCTAATAGGAGAATAAAAAGGATGATATTCACAGTTGTATTAACATTGTTTAGGAAATTAAAGTGTTTCAGTCTTGAAACGACAACATTCCTGGTGTGTTTGATGATAACATAACTAACTATGAAATATCATTATTATCTATGAATTCCTGCAACATACATTACCTGATCTAGAAACGTTATTTTCGTATATTCTGTCAACACTTAACACCATGCAAGGAAAGGGCAGAAATAATGCAGGCATGTGAAAGCATATTGTGATCTGCAAAAACTCTTTATAAAACTCATTAACTAGCCATGCAGTTACATAATGGCATTTTAAAAGTCAGCGGTTTCTCTTTATTGATCTTGCATGCAACCAATTATTGTTTTCATGACTCTTTTGGGTAACTGGATAAACCAGGAAGAATCACATTAAAGATAAAACAAGTTCTGATTTGCTAATCTGAAAAGAGAACGCATTATACAGGTTTCAAGTATTGGCAATGAGGTAACAGTTTACATTGGGTACACATAACCTAAACTAACAACTTTCATTTGGCTTGGAAAAGTTTTAAAGTTTTGAAATTATGATTGGAACTGAGAAGTTTCAGCAAATATTAGAGTTATATCTAAAAGCAACATTAATATACGTTACAGATTATAAAATAAAACGAGAGATGGTAAATAAATTACCACATGCAATGTATAATGTTTTACAATGGTTATTATTCTAAAGGATTCTGGATGCTGACAGTCGTGTCGCCCTTGTCTCTGTGAAAGCTTCATTTAGTGTAATGGTAATGTCATGATATTTAGAGAGGAAGATGGTTGCTAAAATCACGACAATTCAGAATATTTGCTTATATCTATATAAACGTGAGATCCATGGGAATGCAAAATTAGATACCTCTATACCTTAATGCACAGAACGTAGAACATGGAAACATTAGGGAACAACAATGAATAAAATAAATGGTAATGTTTATAAATGATTTACAATACAAACGTTAAAGGAAAACATACCTGTGTTGAAGAGGTAGATGCATAGTAAGCGCCATACATTGAAGGTTGACCAACGATAAAAAACGTTTTTTTTGTATGTTCTGTCAACACTTAACACCATGCAAGGAAAAGGCGGAAATAATGCAGACATGTGAAAGCATATTGTGATCTGCAAAAATGATTATGTCTTAGATTGATTGCATATGATTGTATGAAGGCGATACATTTTGACATCAAAAATTGATTTAAAATAAAGTTATTTTTCAAAAACTCTTTCTACAACTCAATAACTAACCATGCAGTGACACAATGACATTTTCAAACTCCCTTTATTGCTCATATATGCAACATCTTATTGTTTTCATGCTTCTTTTATGGTAACTGGAAAAAGGATTAAAATCACATTAAAGATAAAACAGGTTTTGATTTTGATAAGAACAAAAGTACAGCTTTCAAGTATTGGTCATTAGGTGACAGTTTAAACTAGGTACACACAACCTAAAATAATAACTTTTATTTAGCATGGAAAGTTTAAAAGTTTTGAAATTATATTAGTAAAATGTTACGGCAGATATTAAAGTTATATCTAAATCCAACATTCATGTACATTGCAGATAAGTAAATAGAACGAGAGATCGTAAATAAAATACCACAGGCAATGTGTTTCTTGTTCAATGTGGTTATTGTTCTGAAATGATTCTGGGTGTTGACCGAGCTGTCGCCTGTTCCTCTTCGGTTCCAAGCGTGATTAAGTGTAATGGCAATGTCATGATGTTGAAACAGGAATATAGTTGCTAAAATCACGACATTTCAGAATATTTGTTTATATCTTGATAACATGAGATGCATGATTAGATACCTCATTACCTTAATGCGCAGCAAGTAGAACATAAATATAATAATTAGGGAAACACAATTAATAAAATAAATGGTAATGTTTATAATAAATGATTTGCAAAACATACATTAAAGGAAAATATACCTGTGTTCTTGGGTACTGAGATAAACAGGATAGTTATTGAGGAGGTAGATACATAGTAAACGCCATACATTGTAGGTTTGGCCAATGATAACATTGCAATTATGTTGTTATGAACAAATAAGAAATGAGCGTTTCAATCCTCACTAAGAATGTTGTCATTATCTTCACAATATTAAAATAAAATAAAAACTAAAAGAAGTTGATTGAATACATGTAAGTATTGGAATGTTGTGTACATTGCTAATATTGAAATAGTCACAAAAGGTGAGAACAATGGTATATTTTGATATTTTAAAGATAAAAAATGTATAAAACTGAAAATGCTTTTGCAATTCACACACCTCAAACCACTTTAGAGTTCTTCTTATGACATGTTCTATCTAGTCTTATAGTTAAATGATATTAGTGTAACAGTGTCTCCCGACCATTGTCTTATTGTTTCAATGAAATTGACAGTTTGCATTGGTTATGTCAAAAGAACGGACGAATAACATATAGTATATAGAAGTAATGTTGGGTAGAAATACTTCATTGTAATAAAAGTATCCACGCCACCAAATGCTCCACATGTTTTTATTAAATCATCCTTTTGTGTTTTTGTAGTTATTTATTATCACATTGAAACTTAATTGCGGTACCATTTTAACAAAAACAAATCCTATAAAAAAGGATATTGTTATTGATGCTAGAGGAAATTTGAAAAGAAATAAGTATTTCCATCAATATATTATGAAATCATTAGCGCATTTGCGAACTTAAATTTTCTTTATTACTTGACGACATTTAAGTGACAACCCTTGGACGATGAGTCTCTTTAACAATTATCTACAGCAAAGCAAAGCTGAATGTAAACAGCGCTCAGGCGTTCTGGGGAATTCACCGAGATCTGTTGTAATGAGCTTTTATTTTGGATACCTCTGCAATAATAAGCCTTTACTCATTATTATGAAAAGTTCAGACAACTTCAGAAGTGCAAAGCAAGGGTAACGTGATCTTATACCATCAGCTTGCATAATTTCATCTTGGATAAAAATGCTTTAAAAACTTATTAATTTCTATTTCTATTTTCATTGGTGGACTTTCCCGGCAAAAAACTAACTTTACTCAAAACGTATTCATGGTTAATTTCATTTCTTCAAAGTGCTAATTTGAATAAATTCATTGAAAGAAAACGATCATTTCAGATAAGCCCAGAAAATAACTACAATACTTAATGGCGTAAAGGTTTCATCACTATAAATGGCGCTATACAGATCACCTCTGTAGAGGTACTCATTCTGATGTCAGCTGCAATTGTAAGGTCGAGATTCACTGATTTGTTTCATTTATTAGGCCAACAATATTTTCTCTTCTATATGGAATTTATGTTTTATTCGGTAATGGGGCCACGCGCATAGTTTGAAGATGTTAAAATTGCAGGTGACATTACTTTTTAACATTACATGAAATTCTCTATGATTTATGATAAAAAATAACCTTTGATCAATGTTCTGTTGACAGCATTCCGATTTCATTTGTGTTTTTTTTTCAAACTAATAGGGGTTTAAATCAGCAATATGAAAAGTTTGCATATTTCCTTAAAAAGTACAAAGCAATAGACTTTTGATGTTTTATTTGAAGAAAACTTTGACGATGATAATCATGTTGAGATCGGTAAATTATCGGTGATTTATTTACGATGTAATTCCTTTGAAGATTCGTATTCTAGATTTTAGACAACGGGTTTATTTACGTGTCAAAGATCCCGTCTTTGATACAAGTAATTCTATTAGAACTTAAGTTTTAGATATTCATTGGAGAAACCTTATATTTCACATTTACACATGTACTATAAAAATCGAAAAGGTTTCAAGTATTGGTCATTAGGTAACAGTTTACACTTGGTACACACAGCCTTAAATAGCAACTTCCATTTTGCTTGGAAAAGTTTCAACAATTATGACTGGAAGTGAAAAATTTCGGCAAATATTTTATCTAAAAACAATATTCACGACGTTACAGTAATATACGTTTATAAAACGGGAGATGGTAAATACATTACCACAGGCAATGTGTTTGTTTTTCAATATGGTTATTATTCTCTAATAGTTCTGGATGCTGACAGTGCTGTCGTCTGTTTTCCTTTGGTTAATGTGTAATGGTATTGTCGTGATTTTCGAAACAGGAAGACAGCAAGTAAATTCTAAATTGAAACCTCAACCTATGCGTTTGGTTTCAATTTAAAATTTACTCGCTATCAATCCAATATAACATGTTTCTGATTTTGAAACACACTAGGTTTATCTCCTAACTCATCTACAACAAGACAAATCTAAACGTAAATACCCGCCAGTCTATTCTGAGGAACTGGCCGACATCTGAAGTAATGAGCTTTTATTTTGGATATCTCTAGAGTAATAAGCCTTAACTCGTTATCACGAAAAGTTCAGACAATCTTAAAAATGCAGAGCAAGGGTATGTTGATCTTAATGCAATCATTTTGCATACTGCATCTTGGATAATCATAATTTAATTTTTTTTATATTTTGAATGTTGAATTTCTATTTGTATTTTCTTTTTATGGACTTCCTTTGCAAAAGAAAATTCACTTTACTTAAAAAGGTATTCATGGATAATGTCTTTTCTTAATATTGCTACTTTGAATAAAATTATTGAAAGAAAATGATCATTTCAAATAAGCTCATAAAATAACTACAATACTTTAGATCTATCGTGTAAGGGTTTCGGCACTATAAATGGCGCCTCTGTAGAGATACTGATTCTGATGTCAGCTGCAATTGTAAGGGGTGAGATTCACTGATTTGTTTCTATAGGTCAATTATGTTTTCTCGTCTATATGGAATTTATGTTTTATAAGGTATTGGGGCCACATGCCAATTTTTCATTGTAAACATATTACAATAAAAGTGAGTACAAGCGCAAGTTATATCTGAAAAGGTAAATGATGTCAAGCAGCAAACAGTGGTCATACAATAATTGTTGTGCATTACGGTGATATATACGTATTCCTTAATTAGTCTTGTAATAAAATCGATCACAGAAATGAGATAAGTTGAGCTGAATAAGAGCCCCAAACTCTACTCTCAAAAGTCAGAATGGGAATAACTTTTAAATACAAATATAGAGTTTAACTTTTTGTAGAAGTTTATCATATTTTATTGATTACAAATTGGTAGAGTTATTGTCTTGATATACAAGATGTTTTTACTTTTGTACCATGGACAAGATTTAGATAGTTTAATGCGGAGACAGTTGTAAGGAAACAATATTTCGTTATCAAAGTAAAATTGTTTATATTTTCTTTAGTGTCCCCCTTTCCGAAATACGACAATGTTACTTTATGTACTGTTAACCAACAATTGTCATTTATAACAATGTGTACATAGTTTGTCCACTCGCTTTTGTAGACCTATAACTGTACCATCAAGGATAGCAATATCATCAGAAAATAACAAGATGAATGGTTGTATCAATAAAATGCATGTCGACCAGTGATTACCTTCTCCTAAGAATACTTTGTCATTTACGAAAAATGAGAATTTAAAACCTCAGTGGAAAAATTCAGTAAACCCTGATGGACACTGACACATGCCTTTACATCAGTGTACTATCTTTTATAACCTTATATATTCGACCCTGGATGTTGCCTCAAAGTTTATATAACAACCCAGTGGGGAAGACAGAAACAAGCAGCTTTAAAATCAATAAAAGCCGAGTAAGGTCTACCTTTGTGAAGTGCTAAATACTTTCTCATAACAGGAGATATAATGAAAATGCTGTCAGTGGTCTAAAACCCCTCTCTGAACCAATAGTCTACAAGCTTGTTACACAGATATTTTCTATCAGCCATCTCTGTCAGTCTGGTGCCTATGGTTTTGTAGAATATCTTTCCACAGACATCTAAAAGTGTTGCCGGCCTGTAACTACCGTGCTGGTCGACATTCCCCTTTTTCAGAATCGTAATGATAACTCGTAGTGTCAATTCTGAAGGATAGATGCTTGTTGATAAAATCAGTTGAAAGAGTAATTGGAGAATTTCTGAACACCTCAATAGGGCATGCTTTAAGAATTCAAAAGGGCACATGCATAACATAGTAACCTGGAGCTGGACCACACTGCATTGAACTTATAGCGTAACAGATTTCCATATAGGAAATGTCTCTACCAAGAAAAACTTTGTCTATATTACTATCAATCATTTCATCTGGTATAAACTACGCTGCAGATCGTGTTTGAAAAGTAATAAAAAACCCAAAACAAATCATATCAGTATGATGGTTGGTTTATACAAAAGAATGGTTTCAGATCATTATTGATTGACATTATGATAAGCATACAACTTACAAATGATTTGTGGGCGCTCATTGAACAGTGGTGGAGTCAATAAAATGTACTTTTCAGCAAGATCAGAATAGATATACTTTCTTTTGCCGGGTAGTTTAGATTCAACAAATTGACGTATATTATTATAAAAGTACCTTTGTTGTTCTACAAAGTTTGTATCCTAAAACAAATCATAGAAATTTATTCTTTTTCTCCTTAATAAAGAAACAAACAAACATGTATAACTTTCATAGATATCAAACAGAGTTTGAAATAACAATTGTTACCAAGTGTTAAGTAAGTATTTAGTATTATTCACACATGTCACAGAGGATCCATTTAAACTTTTGGTCACAATACAAAGTTTGCTAATGACATAATTTTGGTCACAATACAAAGTTTGCTAATGACATAATTAAACATTCGACTTTAATTATCATAATCATTTGTGTCTTGTTAATTTACTTTATATACTCTATGATTTATAACGTCACATATTATGATTCCGTATCGACTATCCGATAAACCAACCAACGCTTAACACTTCCTGGTGGTCTTGTTTACCGTTATTCATAAGACCTCAGGCCCATGTGTGTCTTTTCGTTGCAAATTCATATCGAACTTAACTTAAATACTTTACCAATTTACATGCATCATTATGTAAATCTCTAACAAGGAACTATATATTACAATAGCAATATCACATTTAGTTTTAAGATGTTAGAAGTGGATATTGCATTTCTAATAAACATTACATGAAATTCTCTATGATTTATGATGAACAGATGACCTTTGATCAATGTTCTATTTACAGCATTTCGATTTCATTTGTGTTTTTCTCAAACTAATAGGGGTTTAAATCAGCAATATGAAAAGTTTGCTTATTACCTTAAAAAGTACAAAGCAATAGGCTTTTGATGTTTTATTTAAAGACATGTATCATAACTTTGACGATGATAATCATGTTGAAATCGGGAAATAAGTGATTTATTCTCAATGTAATTCCTTTGAAGAATCACATTTTATTTGTATTTCGTAATTCTATTCTATTCTACGAAGAACGGGTTAATTTACGTGCCAAAGAACCCATCTTTGATACGAAGTAATTCTATTAGAACTCAATTTTTAGATATTTATTGGGGAAACCTTATATTTCCCATTTACACATGTACTACAAAATTCAAAAAGGAAAATGTAAAAAAACTGTGTGTTAAGAGGTAAAGGATATACTTTGACATGAACAAAGATGACTGTACTATTAAGAATGACAAAATGAGAGTATTGACAGATGCCAACTGAAATGGTACAGGGGAATGCATTGCCTATGAATAATGATTAGTGTTCAGATTTACTCTATATCAAAGCAGCTTCCCACTTCGAAAAATCAACGCTATAAGTTACCATCCATTAGGGCATCAGAAAAAAAGTCGTAGTGTCTCAGCAACCTGACACATTCAATAACATTCTACTGAGAAGGCTGTGTCACTCTGTGAAATTCATGACATATCGTTGGACTTTGGAAAAAAAATCAAAATGCAAAATATTAGGATACGACTCACAATTGTAAATAGAATTTCATCCTCAAATGACATATACACTTATACCACAGTTACAGAGTTGTTGATATGATTTCTCTTGTTCTAAATGTAGTTTTCCTGATTTCTTTTGAACCTCCACGTTTTTCTGTTTGTCTGAAACTTTTTCACAACTGTGATTACCATACAATATTCAAAGTGAGATTCATGTATTTTCGGACAGAAATGACAAGACCCAAGCGGTATGTTTTGATATGAAAACAACTATGTTACATATCAATTTCCAAACCTTCAAGCACATTGATTGTAATATGTTTTACATGTAATTCCATAAAGAGCATGACTGAAACGGCTGCTCATTATATTAGAAAGCTAAATTTAGTTTAGTTTCATTAGGGACTGAATCTGGCAAATGTTCTACCTCCGTGTCTCATTCTACAATCATCAACTATAGTTAAATACAAACAAATAATGTATCCTTGAATACTACGTATTTGTTATCTAACATGCAATTTTCTACTTTGATATTAAAGAAATGACATGATATCCCTGTACTCACCAGTAAATACCGGACCCTTAGTATGACAACAATTACTAACGCCCATACCAATGAATAAGTTACAATCTGTTTTATGAAGGAAGATCTCTTTGCAGAGACTCGTTCAATAACATGACTTTCCAAAAACCCGAGACGTTTATACATTTATTAAGGAAAGATATGGGTCATGACCTTCTTCTATTTCTTATGCGAAACTCCAGAGCATGTTATTCAAATATATCATGCTCTCTTTTTTATGTATTAAACTATATACACATGAGAAATCTAACAAATGTTTTGTTGGATATTAAAGTTACTGAACATCTGACTCCAAAGACTACTTCCCATCTGTATCATTAAAAACTTTTCCCATATCCCTACATCTTTTTTATATAACTTTATAACCTCATATAACCTCATATCTGCCCGGAGACGACATTCGCTGACTGTTATTCATACATCTAACTTTTAATAACCGCCTTAAGACATGACTAGCAACAAAATCGGTTTTGGTTCAGTCCTTTTGACACCTCGATATTTAAAGGACCTGAAAGCATGGCGTTGCGTTCAAAAGTCAAAGCTTTCAGAGGAAGCATCGGGCCATTCATCCCAACAAACTTACTGGTTGTGTTCAATGACTGATATGAGGGACGTAGGCGATTTATCAACTGGTGTCTTGTATTCCAGTGATCATCAACGAGAATCACGTAAAGAAGTTAAATGACTTTAGAGAAGAAAAACTGCAGAATTTAGCTTTATTTATTGTAATAGCATGTTCATCAGGTTGGGAATTCAGAAATATTTCTATCGTGTCAGTTACTTAGTTCAACTTTGGTCTTCAATTCCATTGACCATCGATACAAATCCTATCGATTGATAGGATTGATTGATCTATTGAAGCTGTCTGTCATGGTTAAGAATAGTTTACATTACATTGTAGATAACATGTGACAAATTAACGTGTAATCAAGGTCTGTTCTTTGAAGATCTTGTAAAATGCAGAGGGCAAAAGTCGCTAGGTCCAATTAGTTTTTGAGCTTCCCGACTTCAAGGCGTTCTTGCCTTTAACTTTAATTCTTCAAAGCAGTATCGTCTAGTTCCAGTACACCCAAGTAAAGCTAATTGCATTCCCACGGGATGTCCATCTCTTGCCTTGTTAAAAGGTTAAAAAACCTTTGAAGGTGTTCACTAGAAGTATAGAATGAACACAGACTGAATCTAACTTCTATAATTGTGCGCAAGGAACAAGGGACTATATTCACCCGACTATCTTTTTTTATAGGTCTACGATGAGAAAGGGAGGGCACATTTTACTGTAATTATATATGGTTTAAAGATGTGAATCACTTAAAATGGAAGTAGCACGTTTTATGGGGGAATTTAAGATGATGTCAGGAATATGAAAATAAATGTTTCCCATTGAAAGACAATGAATTTCAACTAACTGAAACAGTAATACATCATATATATATAATGCAAAGTTCACCCATGCGATTCCATTTTTTAAATTTTGTTATTTAAAGGTGTTCACACAAACATGGACTTTATGTGAATCTTTATGATTTTTCCTCTGCCTATGGATTCTTGGTTGTGGAATGAACTTTTTGACACTATCAAAATTAAACATTTAGCATTAACATACAATCATTAGTGAAATTTGAAAATATGAATTTTTCAAAAACCGTGCTACTGCCCATTTAAAGAGATTCTATGCCTGTTTCTTTGGTCACTGACATATGTCATGTCATTGAAGAAAGCAATCATACTAATGATACTACATGATGATGCTATGATCAAGCACGTATAGGTGATGCTTTTGAAGTACATACATGCATGATATATCATATCAAAATCAAATAAATCGTTTGCAATAGTCATTTAAATGAACTCTTATAACACTAGTTTACAATGAAATAAATTCATCTACAACGATGATTCGGTAGGCTATTAGGTGTTGTGAAATCATATCTGTGTATGTACGCCAATTAATGGTGTATCAAGTTTTTGGTATTATGTAGATTTGTATCAAACTAATAAGGTACAAACTGTAAAGTGATTGTTTTGGATAAAATGCTGAGTTAGGTTGCCGATTTCTGCAGGTATTATTGTACTTTAAAAACAACAACCCCTTTGGGGCTTCTCAACTTTTGTAGCAATAGTCTCCTCTAAGTTTTTTTACTGCTGAAATGAAAAACAACATTAGACGGACAATTGTCTGGCTCATGATTTCAACATCTGATAAGAATAATTAACAAATAATCGCTTACACCCGGAAAACATAAAGAAAGTTTTTGGTGAAAATATTATTTATCATCACAACCGCCATGACAAATTTATCTGATGACTACATTCTAAAACATTTGTGCGCCAACATTCCATTACCTTATTTCGTGTACAAAGAAAGCATGAACTGGATGGTAAATGGGCATGTTTTCGTCACAAACCTTTTAAATAGAAAATGTTGCATTCGATTTGGCCATCTGTAGCAAGAGAGAAAATATATAGTACAAATCCTAACTTCCATGCGTCACTAAAGCTACATATTTGCTTCTTAACATCGAAACAAAACATTATATAGCACGGTTATTTTAAGTTCTCATGATAAAAAATGCGTCCGAGAGCAGCTATGGAAATCAATTAATTGTCCCCAACCTTTAAGCGAGGACTCAATGGCGTCGGTCCATTCAGAATTGATAAAGTTCCTTTCAAAAGAGTATCACATGAACCTTTTCATAAAATGTATTCAAATGGTTTGACTGCCGAAAATGTCAAATAAATCAAATACTTCGTGACCAAAGCATTTTGATCACGTTTCAAACTCTTGTTTACGGGATTTCTCCTGAATCAAAGCACCCAATGTGCTTTTCCAGTATGATGACATTATTCATTATAAGGATGATTACAAACATAACTTATTGACCTCAATATTAAGGTCTTGATGGTGCTTTAACTGCTTTTCAAACTCATATCAATGGAGGTATGAGCGCTTGCACCAAATTGTTTCAAATTTGATGACAATTGATATTGTGATATACAGAAATTGATACCAAATATGGAATCTTGATGTTGCTATCAAAGGGGAGCTGCCTTCTATTGAATGTATGTGTATGACCAGACATTTTCATGGTCAACAAAAACTTGTTTTACTTTTATAAGAAGCGCGTGATTCGTTGTTATTTGTTATTTGTTGTTGTCTAACCTATATGTCCGATTAGATTATCTCTCTATAGAAAACTGATCGGGGACCTCCCTTCATAGACATAAAAAAGAATAACAAATGCAATAATGCATCTGTAACAATACATAAAATAGTCTCCAATTTCCGGGATTGCCTGCTGGATTGTCATAAATAAGGTATAGAAAAAAACATGGAACTATGTTTTTAAAGTAATTTCCTTGAAGGACAAATACAAACATTTTGGTTCATTTGCCAAATTCAAGCAGTAGGTTTTGTCACTCCCAAAAGTTGGACAATGCAATGGTTTTATTTTTCGTTTAAACCTTACATCAATATACCGAATACTTGCCAATGTATGTTCTGAATACACTCGATACACTGAACACACTGGAATTACCTGCCCTAGCTGTTGATACAGAAAACTTAAATTAGATCTTTGCGATTGGTTTGTAGATGAACTCATGTCTAAACATGCGACAAAGTTGTTGTGGTCAAACCTAAATGGAGAGGAATCACGGTCTGGAGTTCAAACCCCGGTAGACTCAATATCTTCATAATTTTTTATTCCTCGGAGGATATTAGATTTTAATCAGACTGGTTCTGAATACATTCATATGTGAAAAAGGAAATTTACAAATCATTTACCGCGAATTAGACCTGATATCCATAAAAAATTTAAAGAACTTAAAATTGTTTTCATTTTCCTCAAACCATCAATTTCTTCCAACATTCATCTTTGTTTGCAATTTCTTGTTTTCCACAACATGGCGGAGTGTACGACTACAGAATTATCGGGAAAATCTGTTTTAAGTTTTCTTTTGGCTTAGTTTCTCTTACAGAGGATCCTATCGTTAACCAAAGCTTGCTGGTGTCATCTGGTATCAACTTTTACTTTGTCATTGACTAAATCTCTTCCCATAATAGTTTGCAATGAACAATTCTACTTTGTAAAACAGTTCTGTCTGAATTCCAGCAATGGCAATTCGATGCATGTTTCAGGTGTTCTGACGTCATAGCACTGTTAGTAAGGGACCTTATGATGTATTAACATTGTGATATCGTGTAGATTTGAATCATAAGTACAAACTACATGTCGAAGTGATTATTGACAAGTGACAAAGTGAAGTGAAAATTACATAAAAAAAGACTCAAATAAATCATTCAATAGATAGAAATTGAAATAAATCTTTCACACACATTACCCTTGAAAATCAGTTTTTAAAGAAGCATTCGCTGAAGACTTTCTATCTTTTCAATGAGACTGACGTAAGAATTTTTGGGGAACCGAAGAGAGTCGTTGCTTTCATAGACATTTAGAACAACAATCAGTCGTCCAACACAACCAATCATGTAAAAGAAAATCACAAGGGAACCATCCGATTTATTAACCAATTATCTCAATATCAGGGATTTCTTGCTACAGGTTTGTCATTAATTAGGTTTTAATAAAAACAAAGAACCATTCTTTTCAGATTTTGCTTTAAGGAAAAGAATTAAGTTTAGTCTTATCAAGCAAATTCAGCTGTGTTTTATCACGTCGACTGTCAAGGCAAATTGAAACGTTTTTTAAGACAGGAAATTTGAATCAAAGTCATTGATTGTGCTTGGAGTGCTAAAAGTTCATTAGTTTGTTTAAGCTTACAGGTCTGTTTTCGAAGTAAACAGTGTATTTACTCGCTCTAAAACGTTTTACAATGTGACTGAATTAATTCCTTTTTAAGACGAAAACAAAAACGGGGGAAATAAAGCCACTCATTATTATGAATAAGGCCATACGTTATACTTTAAAACAATATGTATTCCTCTATAGATATTAGAAGATATCATTATGGCCTTACCGATTATACTTTATTCAGATTGAAAACTTTAATGTCCTATCATGCAATTACTTCCTGTTCAATACTGAATAGGGAAACAATGATACAGGGAAATTAGAAACTTTTATCGTGTTCTTGTTTCAATGTCGTCATTGGATTATTTCAAATGTATGAAATGTCAGAACACATTAAGGAATAATCAATCATTTTTAAAGAAAGGTATCATACACTCCTTAGACGTAAATGAGTAAATGAGTTATACCTAATGAGAAGCCAGACATCTCAAAGAGTATGAATTTTACAAGAATAAGTTTGAATCAATATTTGAGTAGCTTTAACCAACGCATTTAAGCTATTTGACTGCCTTCTTTAGTTACAAATATTGTCATGCCACTTTGAAATGCACACCGAGAAGACATTAACAGCAGCCATCAATGATATATGGAATGTGCTGATGAATAATTATAGAATAGTTATGAAACAAATTGTGAATGATCGACAGAAAACTGAAAATAGACTACAAGGAAATTACAACCTTCGTTATTAAATGTCAGCCAACCACACAATGATGATCAAATGAACGTGTTGACATCAGGTTTTTAAGTCACTTTGTTTCAGAAACTATTATGATGGTTGCAAAGTTCCATCACAAATAACGCAGGGGGGTGCCTGCATACTTTGCAACGTTATCTTAACATTTCCAACTTACCTTTCAAGTGCTATCATTGGTGGACCTTTTCTAGTTAGTTAGGTAATAGGTAAATAAACCAAGGGCGGGAAAACAGGGTAATAAAGTTGAACGGCACAGGAGGAACAAAAAGGCAAACCTAAAGTGAGAATCTCATTTTGGGACACATTCTACTGTGTTAAACGGCCAGTTCGACCGGGTATTTTTTTGTTCCACAAATATTCGGGAGGGAATTCCCTTTTGCACACGACACGTCAAATTTTATATATTCGATTTGTTTTCTATTTTTCTATGTTAATAACTATGTCAAGTTCTAATCCGCCCTTTAAAACCAAACAAATAGCGAAAATAATCAATGCCACTGACAAGCACTTCGAGCGGTGTATTTTTTGTGGAAACGAAATTCAGGAGGACTTTCCTGTTAACTAATAGGCCTCTATACGATTTTTACATGATAATTTCACAATTAATTTCGTATATGTTCTATTGTTATCATTTCAGTTGTTCATGATTTAACAATTTGACAAAGAATAAAGTGTATCGCCCCCAAAAAAGAAAAACATCGTGAAATGAAGCCAATCATCGGAGCTACGAGCGTGAGATGCATTGCTGGCATGTACTGCCACAAAACATTGTCTTTACTGGTAACTTTTATTATGCATCATGTGTAAACATGTCCCTCTTCTATCAATCAATTATTTTTTTAGCTGATTGTTTGGTCGGTGTTGTAGTTACTTGGATGTTTAAATTGTAGGAGATTTATAATAATGTTTGCATAAGAAAATTGACAGACAGACAGATTCTCGGCTCAATCAATATGACACTGAGAAGAATAGTTGTTTCGCATCGGCTTTCGAATATACAAAAAATTCGTCAGCGTTGCACCACTCCCAATTATACACAGTACGTATTGCACTTTTCCGAACATCATGTGAATTAAGTGATTAAGATATATTTTTGAAGAAAAAAAATGTTTTACTATTAGTGAGGTTGTGCGAACTGCGAAGCCGAGGGCGATCGCGAAAGTACGATGGAAATTCGCATGCGAGTAGACAAGAGAGAAATGTCAAGCGGATTTATTTTGGAGACATTGCCCCAAATGAAATAACCTGAAATCTACAATAAATTTACGGATTTTTAACTGGATAAACATTTTTAAAATTTGCTTTACAATCATGAGTTGACATGTCACTGCAAGAGGCCTAAATGCAACTGATTTTACTGTTGTTCATACGACAAAGATTTTTCTAAGGATGAAATGACTCTTTTAAACATATAACCATGTAAATTCCATAATATTAACGGAGTGACTGGTTTTAAAAAACGAAGGGCCATTGTCGAATTTTGTTGGGCACTGAAAACATAGGTTCCACCCAGAATTCCCTGCACACTACATTGCATTATGGGAAAGGACATTTCTCATTCTATTTATAGATCTGCTAAACAAATGACGCGCTGTGTCTAAAAATAGCTTCGTTATCAGTGAAAACGCGGTCGAACTGGCCGTTTAATAGCAATTGTACGTTTATAGCCATGACATATTGGATTGATTGAAGTGCCTATTGTTTTGGATTGTGTTGAATCAATCATACAACTGTGTTAAACATGGCAGGCAGGGCGATGCACTGACCGACTTTTAAGAATATTAAATTTGTCTACCCAGAATACACGATGTTTAATCAATGTGTTACCTAAAAAAATGTAATGACCAGCTTTATTACGTCAAACGTATATTGTCTGAAAAAAATAAACAATAGCACATATTAAAAATTCCTTTCATAACCACAGAGTTTCTCCCATTCCAAATTTCAATGATTACGTATCATCGTATCATCCTGATCACAAACAAATTGTCATCTTTATTTCAGGGATGAATAGGGAAACAGTGAAACAGGGATGAATTATAACTCAAGTTTTCATTTGTATCATAATAATTTGAATTCAAGATTCTTTTGAAATATAATCATTTTCATAACTAAAATCTTCTTTCTTTATATGTTATGTTAGTCAGTTCACTAGTTTAAATTGTGTCTTCACAAAAATCTTTTAGAGAAACTGACTTTTTGCAATCTGAGTATAAAGTGATTTTTTTATTATTCGGAGTTAAACAAAATCTATAACCTTTTATTTACGTTTAAGATGTCTGAGAAATTGGGTATTCTAAAAAAGGGTTCACTCACATCAAAATGAATTATATGAACATAAAAACTTTATCCCAACAAATGTTACTTCATTTTGTTCAAACGAAATGGGTCAGCATATCACGCTTATATCCATCACTATGTCTCTCAGAAGTAGACAAATGAGAATCGAGACAACATTAACGGAAATCACTTTTCTTAACGATCTTGTCTGGCATTTCATGAACCATTATCTGCTTAGAACAATAAGCTTTCCTTAACTACAAATTTGAGACCTCTGTCAGTCACCATTAGATAACAGCGCCACTATCTCTTAAATCGTTTGAAAGTTTCAGAAATTGCAAAGAGAGGAATGACCATTTAAAAGACAAACATCATTGAAATAAAATCGATCCTAGCAATCCCTTTCTGATCATAGTTGAACCGTATTTCCTCTAATAAGCACAAGGTCTCCAATAAGCACTGGGCGTCGAATAAGTGCCTGAGAGTCAAGGGTAGTTGAGAAAATAAGCGCCGGGACTCTAATAAGCGCCAGGCCTCTGATAAGCGCAGGGCCGCTAGTAAGCGCTTGGTCTTTACTATTAAAATAATGATCCCCCAGTTAACTATTTACATGTATTCATTGTAAAAGACGACTTAAAACAACCTTCAATCATGTGTTTGAATAATAGTTCCATGCTCGTCATGGCAAGGGTAAGTTTTGAAAATGGTGTCAGTACTCTATGATTTATGGATAACTCTTAAATCATCTTGAACCAAAATAGTCATGTCATGAATAACACTCTTTTTATTTATAACAGATCTATTCAATTTCAGAAAAGTAATGAAAGCATTTTTGAACTTCAAAGCAATACGACATTTCCTCACAGATGAAAGGGAATTTTCATTAGTTGATTCTTCATAATATGAGTTTGATGTGACTTCGTTTATGTCCTCTTTTTTTTAAGAATATGTGGAATGAAAGATTTTGTCTTTTTAAAGTGTTTCCTTGTAAGATGTATACGTTTCAGAAATGAACAATCATGGGGAGGAAATATAATCTTTTATGATTTAAAGATTCATATTTGATATAAAGTTTTTATGTTGATTTTGTTTTACAAAAGATCGTTAATAATACAGATACGTGGATATGAGAAAGGCTAATATCAATCATTATCATGCTAGCAGTTGATAACTCACTATGTGATGATCTTAAAGCTTGTAATTGTTATCAATAACAAATATTGATCTTAAAGGGGTAGTTGCACTAGTACTGTTTTAACATATTTCCTTCAAATTTTCCAAACGTTAATGTCAAATATGTTATCTTTAGAGGGTTTAACATCTCACTACTCAATCCGACGTAGTAGTGGATGTGATCAAACATAAAGGAACATCCACTGACAGCAAGTTTTATGTGAACACCTAAACCATTTGAGCGAGAACAAAAACCATGGTACTTTCGTTTCAAAATAAATTCTTTGATTTCAAAACGTTGTCTTGCTATTGGCAAAATTTATTTTGCATTTGCGAGATCTTGTTATTTACCTGAAACAGGCTAGTGTCCCGAAATGGTATTACACTACACATTTGTATTACTGTTATGACCTTCATCTTGAAATTCAATTTCAGTAGTTTCGATAGAACTGAAAAATGATGAAAATAAAGTGTTAATGATTAGATATGCGCATGAACTAAAACCTACTGATAAAAATCGGAACAATATAGATAAGCACAGAAAAATATTGTCCATTTTTTATTTATCTAAACACCCAGGAATCTTATTGGAAGGATTGCACTCATTCAACAAAGACAAAGAACAATCCTGCCACATACAGTATTCTTCAAATTCAATTGTTGAGCATTTTGTTTGATTTGAGGTGTACACAAATTACTATACTCACAACTGGCTGCTGACACTGCTATCTACATATAGATAATGCATCTTATTGAACTTTAAGTCGCCAATTTATCACATTAGAATGCCAACGGTCTTTGTTTTATTTATCTCGACTAGTTGTAATGTTTGGATATGATAAAGTGAGGATTGCCTTAAAAGGCACCAATGTTATTTGGAAACAATAGCAAATGATTTGTAATAATTATGAATATCTAAACTTGGCTTCTGAAGACATAAGGAAACTCTAATAGTTCATGGTTGTTTTTCAAACTGGATTACACTTGTTTGTCTTGTTTTTTGCAGTAGCGTTTTGTTTTTCTCCGAGTTCATCTGCCCTACATGCTGATACATCATTAAAAGCAATTATGATAAATAATTGCATATTATTCTGACTGAAAATTTAGATTTCGTGATAAAGTAACATTTTGTTTAAAATAGTGTCTCTAGCTGCCCTGGATTTCATTCATAGTACCAAAATCAGAAAGAAATGCATTGGATGTCATTAAAAAAATGAATGTTTATCACGATTACGTGGTATCAGTAAATTAAATGGTAATTACATGTTACCACGTTTATTACATCTTACATGTACGTCATAACATACCTTCTTGATTTCATATGGCAATTCGTCGTATAAATAAACAACTAGTATATCTGACAAGTCATTTGGTCAGAATCAACGTGATGACCTCTGAACCTTTGTGTGAAGAATGTCACCACTAATAAGAATTTAGACGGCAATGTGTCTGTGCTGGATATTGCGAGTCTATCCCAGTAGAACAGCTCAAAGAATCATGACACACGAGGATAATATCACTCAGGATTCTTGATGATCAGATCAGAGGTGTGTGAATTTAACCGAAGAGTTGATCTGAGGAATGGGCATATGTTACGACGTAAGATGTAATAAACGCGGTAAGATGTAATAACTGCGGTAAATTGTAATAAAAACGCGGTAAGATGTAATACTGCGGTAAATTGTAATAAAAATGCGGTAAAATGTAATAAACACAGGTGCGGTAAATTGTAATAGGGGGTGCGGTAAAATGTTAGCACTCAGTGTGCGGTAAATTGTAATGTGATGCGCGGTAAATTGTAATAACATTGGTTTATATAAATCATAGAAAATGATTATGAGTATTATTCGCCAAACATGTTAGAATCATTATGCTAAGGTATGTATACAATAATTATGACAATGATAGGCCGCTTATGATGCGCATTTATCATCTGCTTCGCAGTTGCACAAAGCGTTACATATTAATACCCTGACGGTAATTGTACTATGCCGAAGGAGCAATCAACATATTATTTCAGGCTTCACTCAGTGCATTGTGGATAAAGTGCCTTGCCAAGGGACACAAAATAAATAAAAGCACTCTTGTTCGTCATACATGTATGTTTTAGAAATACAAAAAGACACCGATTAGTAAGCAACAAGGATATATTTTAGATCACACAGGACAAAGCGCTCCCCCGGCTTATTTTGCCCCATTGAGGGTAGTATTCGATATGTAAATAATAGGAACTTAAGGCAAATAGTTACGAATTTCTTTAGTCATTGATAACATGATACCAATGTAGATCATAGGTGCATTAGATTCAAATTTCCCTTTTGTGTTTTTTTATGGTATATCTAGTCACATCCATTCCTTATAGCAAAACCATGTTTTTTAGAATAATTGATATCAACCCTCGCAAACGATTCAAGCATGTGTCACAGTGCTTCATGCCGTTTACTTTCATTGGTTGGCCATAACAAATAACGCAATTTGTCGATCATTAAGAAGAAATAATGCTTGGTCATTTTGCCCCGAGGGCGCGCTTTGCCCGGGTCTACCCTACAAATGTATATCAACTGATAAAATCCCACTGGTCACATGTGTATATTCTCAACCTTCTGATGTTCGGCAGCATTTGTTTGCTTCTTGCATGTTCAGCAGCATTTGTTTGCTTCTTGCACACGCATACCAAACTTAAACTTTCAACAGACATCGTGCATGCTTGACATGTCTCTTGGTTGACGTTTGATGCATAATCTAAAAACGAAACTACCAGAGTAGTTTTTTACTAATGAACAATGATGATTTTATATTGCATATCACTGTACGAACGAGCAATGATTATGCGTTTTCATTTTGTTATCGTCATTTCTTTTGTATATATACATGCGCATTTTCATAAATATCTTCTTATTCCATATATTTTTCTTACTACTAGATACTTTTGACTGCATATAGTCCTTGTTTCGCACGAATATGATTTTCTGATCCTGCAACGTATGCACATACTGCCTTGGATGTGATTCCAGCTTTATTCAAGATCCTTTCCCAATCTCTTCCTTTGGTATGTACCTATTTGAAATATAACGTTTGTATGCAGATTAGTTGGTAGGATATTGCATATATATGTCTGTGGTCACTGCAAATTGGTGTACTCCTTTACGTCTTGTTCATAAAGTACATGACTTTTCTCTATCACATAGTAATCCTATTTTCACATATCTTTCATATTTATATGAATGAGTATAACATGACACATAAGGAAACGAGTTCAATAATCCGCTTTATTACCGAATCTATTACATTTTTACAACAACACTTTCTGCTCGACAAAGATGATTTGTGCATGATGTGTTCATATTGAAAATACGGCACTTCTTATTATTCAATATTAGGATGAACTACGATTGCATTTCATTCAGTTTGATATTTCTCCTGCATACATATTATTAAAGCTCAACATTCTTCACAGCGATAAATGAATACCTATGAGTACCGCTTTGTACGAAAAACGTTGTACTTGTTTGACAAAACAATCAGACCTAACCCTGGCAATAAGCCATGTTAAGCTGGTATAAGGCCGAGGTATTTAAAAAAAAAGTGACTTTAAGACGAACAAAGACAAAGCAATTGTTTTATGATTTATCTCTGATTTATCTGTGGGTTTACTTCAAGACTACTTATTAAGTTACTCGGACAGTCCAATTGATAGACTAAAACTTCTGATGAAGAGACGAAGTGTGTATTTTCTATATACATTTAAATCTCAAAAATTGACAAACTGTGCAATAGGAATAAAGACGTTTGGTATAAATCTTCTTTTGTTACTTTCGTTTGTGTACACTGCAACTATTTACTCTCTTGAACTGCTAGTCAATTCTTCAAATGAAATATTCAAAACTGATATAAACCGCACGCTATAAACTAAGAAGAATTGAATTTAAGAAATACATTACGACGCTTGTCAGGTATGCAGTACGTTTTTTAAATTCAATTAATACGACCTTGTGTGTAATATATGTCCTATTAGACGACAACCGATGGGCTTATGGCTTGGTTTGGTGTCCGGCGTCTGTCCATCCATCCGTCAGTCAGTCAGTCCATCTGTTAATTGTTGTCCATTTTGGACATATTTTTATTTAAAAAAAGAAGCATTGAAGACTGAAACTTGCTGTACAAACTCCTTGACTAATGAGGATTATTATTTATAGCTTTGGTGACCCTGAGTCCCCTAAAAAGGGTCATAGGGACCATGCCATTAAAGGGGCAGTAGCACGTTTTAGGGGGAATATAATCTGATGTCAGGAAAATGAAAATTAATGGTTCCAATCGAAAGACAATGTATTAATCTAAATGAATCAGTAATAATTAAAATAGATAACGTAAAGTTTAGCCATGCAATTCCAAATTCTTACAAAAAATGAATTAAAGGTGTTCACATAAAATGGCCGCCAATGGATTTATGTGAATCTTTATGCTTTGTCCTCTGACTATAGATGATTGGCTTGTGTTATGAATTTTTGACACTGCCAAAATAATACATTTAGAATTAACTTACACTTATCAGTGAAATTTTAAAATATAAACTTATTAAAAAACGTGCTACTGTCCCTTTAAAACCTATTTACGTCTTTTACTTAAACAAACATGAGGTCCAGAAAGCTGAAACCTTGTAGACACAATCTTTATGCAATGGGGACTAATTTATGTCTTTTTAAGATCCTGTGGCCTGTAATAGGCATCGGTGAACCTTTGGAACTTAAGCCTTAAATTATTTTAAGCATTTTAAGTCCTACTCAATTGAAGGTCACTCCGTTTACCCTTTTTACATTTCCTTGAATGTTTGAACAAATCTATTTTTGAATTGATACATACTAAACTTTAGCATTTCTGATCTTGTGGCCCCTTCTAAAGCCTTTTTGTCCTCTTCTTCTCTAACACCACAAGGAATAGAATGAAACAATATTGTCTATAGACTCATAAGATAATTAGAAATTTACGAAATTGCACATTCGGTAACTCTTTGGCCACAACTAATTGGAGAACAACATTTTCCGCACCCTAAAACAAAGTTAAATGTAAAGCCTGATAAGCTGCAGAGCCATTGGTTCTATTTCAATATTTATTGTCAGTAAAGAGTTAAAGTTAAGGCGTATTTTTTCTAGATATGTTTGTAGGCATGTAACCAACACACATTTTAACCATATTTAGTAGCGTTTTATAAAGATCAAAGGCACTGCTACCATGTATTCCGTTGTAATTTTTGAATGACGTCATAAAGTAATGGTTCATGACGTCAATATAAAACTATACTATGACGTCACTTGAAAGGGTTCTGGTCTCCGATTTCGAGCTTTAACTATTGTAGTGTAGGTAAATAATATAATGCAAAGCTCATGATTGTTTGGGCAACTGTATTTATCAAATAACTCATTGCATGAACGTTATGAAAATGATGATTGTTGTATTTTCATTATTTAACCTTATTGTGAAGAAAACATTGGGTTTGACAACAATAACTTAATCAGAATTAAAAAAAGACTAAAAAGAATTATCAGCAATCTTTGGGGAAATAACCTTTATACTGTATACTGTTTAAAGCAATTAAAAATCAAAACGTCTGTGATTTATAAGTAAACATTTTTCTTGTTTAATGATATCTTCCATTTTATGTTTCAAAACAGTGTGTCTTATTTCTTATAAAGAACATGATAAAAAATGAGGCATAGAGTTGGTTGGGTTTATAGCATAGGTACTAGTACAAATGATTAACTTGAACAAATTCGTTAGAAGACTCGACCAAAGAACCGATTAGAATCACACAACTATCTTTGGTTGTCACAAGAAGGCGTTCCTGGTAGCAAACACCTTACTACCTTATTGGAACTCGATTTTGTCGAAGTCTCAGTTGATTGATGGATAAGTTTTTTTTTACAGCCAATGGAGTGATTTGTTCCTGACTATAAGGCAGTGGGTTATTTTAGAAAAAAAAAAAAAAATTGTACTTTATCCGATAGCGTCACAGTAAGGGTATTTTCCACACCATGTATAACAAAGAACATGCAACTTGCATTAGGACGATTTCATACTTCCTACACACATCTTCATCGACCAACAAACATCATTGTAAACCCATAAATGTTACAGAAAAATGAATGTTGATCAAACCTACTACTGTACAGCAAAAATGTATATTTTTTCATATAGAACTTATAAACGCATCCTTTTTACTTAAGGGGTAGAATTGACAAGTAACTCAGCATTAGAAGTATATCTTTACACGGGCATAGATCAATTATTACCAGTTATTTTAAATTATCATTTATTAATTATATATTGATTATTATAAGTGTGCATTTTGAAATGTATCACAAACCCTCTTGGTAATCATAATAGATATAACCATTCTTGAAAATTAAAGATTGCTCATTTGTTTTCTCAAAAATTAATGATTACCCCTGATAATTATTCATGAACAAAAAACAAATATTGATTTTCCAAAATAAAAATAAAACATTTATGAAACTAGAACAGCGTTCTTAAGCAAACTAAATAAAACTAAAAGCCATCCAATCTAACATTCATAGATATAAACCATGAAATATAAGTCGTCCAAATCAATTATAAGTTATGCAATTCAGAGGCGGGTTGTTTAGGGAGATATCAACCTCTCACTTTGTGTTATGCGACGAGCCCATATACCCCGCCTTTGAATGGTATAAGGAATTTATCTTACCGAATGTTTAAACATAACGCATTTAATATGAAGATAAATGAAAACGTTAACTGCGTAAACACTTTGACTATAGTTTGCTTAAAGTTACATATCGGTTGATCAAAAGAAACTAGCTTGATCATGTGTTCGAGGTAACATACATTGTAAACTTTTTTGTGCCGGGGTATAAATAATTTACCCTCCCGCTCAACAGGGTGATATCAGTATTTTACCAGGGTCACGTGGACCAATCAGAGATGTGATATATCTTTATAACATTACTGATAATAAAATACAATCATTCATGAAAGTGACATAAAATTCAAGTGTAATTCAAATTTAAACATATTTCGTTGTGCCATCATCAATCAAAAAACAATTAAACATATCACATGTACCAGCATGGACCAAAAATGGACAAATATTGTTGAAAAAAAGTTATCAAAGACTGTGGAAAGGTTATTACATTTTACCGCATATTGTATTACAATTTACCGCACCTTTTAGTAACATCTTACCGCACCCCCTTATAACATTTTACCGCACCTATTTTTATTACATTTTACCGCAATTTTGTTACAATTTACCGCAGTATTACATTTTACCGCGTTTTTATTACAATTTACCGCAGTTATTACATCTTACCGCGTTTATTACATCTTACGTCGTAACAGCATACCCTTAATATGTTAAGGTGGCACGAACATTTCATTTTCTCGAACTACTAAAATAATCTCTTTGAAAGAGAAGGTAAAACTAAAATACAACAACAGAATGCCTAAAAACGACAACAAATTTGCTTAGAGGGTAATAGTTTCTTTATTACCGATTCTATTGAAGTGTATTCTATTTGAAATATACAGAAAACTGAGTGTTTGTCTTGCGATTGTCGACTAAAGTAACGTCATGAACAATAGTTTCCTGACGTCACAGACATAAATCTACGAGAACTCGCGCTACAACAATCGTTGCCAACTTTTGACATTTCACCTCAAATGTGTAAAGTTTATGAAATTTACTTGCAAATGATTACAATACACAACATGATTCTGTGACATGTTGAACAATTTTAAAGTCTATAATGAAAACAATATGGTATGGAAAATATAGTTTGATGTTACAGTTGATGTTTACAAAGTTGTACTTGCTATTATGTTTTCGTCGCAAATGATTAATCATACATGGTTCTAAAGGGACACGGTGTCATTTCATACCGTGAAAGAACTTCAAAATACTTATTCACTCTTTAATTTTGATTAGTTGGTTGTTTAAGGAATTGATATGTAGATAGAAGTATTTTGTTTTAGAACTTCTATCGTCTTATAGGTATAGTACTGGCAGCTTCCATAAAATAATATAAGATTATTGTATAAACAATTGCAGATGAAGTTGAGTACAATGGCTAATTAAAGTTAGTAAAATAGTAAAGTTAATGTTGGTTGTATAAATGATTAAGACGTATGGAGGTAAGTTTATCAATTAACACAACCTTTATTCCTGGAAGTCAGAGAGATAGCTACTACCTTCAACACGACATTATTACTCTATTTATTCAAAGGCAAAGAAAATTTGACTGATCATTTATTCATTTTAAATGGTCAGTCCAATATGCAATAGTATTGTATGGCATGCATATAACTTTGTCAACAAGCTGTGAATATCACCTTTGTATAAGAAAGAACTAATATTAAAGGGGTAGTAGCACGTTTTTACGGGGAATACACTGTATAAGGTGATGTCAGGAAAGTGAAATTTAATGGTTCCAATTGAAAGACAATATATTTAAACTAAATGGAGCAGTGATAATTCAAATATATAATGTAAAGTTTAGCACTGCGATTCCTTTTTCTTACACAAAATTAATTAAAGGTGTTCACTCAAAATGGCCGCCAATGGATTTTATGTGAATCTTTATACTTTGGAAAAATGAAATAAGTAGGATTTGTGACACTATCAAAATAATACATTTAGCATTAACGTACAATTATCAGTGAAAAATAAAAAATATGAAATTATCAAAAAACGTGCCACTGCCCCTTTAAATGTTTCTTTAAACATGAATTTGATAGATTATCTTTAATTGACCGAGTTTGTTTGGCATCCTAGTTTATCACTGCTAAGCACGCAAAAAGATTAATTGTTCAATTCAATGAAAAAATGATTCCCTATTAGAAAAATAGCTGTTTCACACGTAGGTTAATCTAGATAAAAAATGAATGTGTTTGTTAATTAAATTGTGGGAAGAAAGTCAGCAACCTTATACCAGTGTAATAAAACGTAATATACATATATCCATTACATCCAACATTGTGTAAATATCTAAAATTGCATGAAGATCAAGGATTGATTACATATTGAAAGATCAGCTCCTAAATTACTGTTTATTATATCTTAGTGTCATGACATACAGACGTCCATAGGAGCAACATTATCCATTATCGTACAATTCAACATTATTGATTATGTCATATTAGTTGTGTCGAACTTTAAATATCTATAGCGTCCCCTCACCACGATCGCAGTTACGATGCGTTTTCTACGATGATTGACTTCTATCGATGGCAATAGATTGTTGATTTGATTTATCGAATCCGAAATTATACACTCGAGGCCAAACATTCGGCTGACCTTTCATGGTGTTGTACTTTAAGGTCATTTCGCTATATACGGTCCGTTACCCTATACGTACCCCTACACTCTTTCCTCTGTATTCTTTTGATACCCAATAGCTGACTGTAAAATTAAGACATCAATAAGTAACACCCAGCCCAGGGATCTCTGTAGATCCTTGTCGAATAATCTTTTTTTAGATTAACATTTGATTTGTCTGTGAGATGGGATAACACAAATGATCAACTACTCTTGGTCTTTTTACATCATATTTGTTTTGCAGGTCCTCCTAATGTGAAGACAGTCGTTCCTTAGTAGATTTTTTTACACCTTTTTATCAATGTAATTTGGAGCAAAATTTCATGCCAAAAGAGTTTCTTTGATTTGTTGATTGAAATTTAAATGCATCCCTTCCAATCCATGCAATCCATCGGGAAGCCTAAACGATGTAGCTGTTTGAACTAGTGATATTAACCATGTTCCCATATCATTTATAAATGAAAAAAACAACGAAGTATTGGATTCGTATTCAAGAATATTACTAAAAGATCATGAATGAAATATATGCATCAAAGCTAACGGCCTATGTTATTCAAGTGTTTGTTTTCTTGGAGAGAATAAGATCTCGTTAATCCATATTAAAGGCAAAGTAAGCTTTGTTAGTAATAATGGCTATGACCCGCATAAAATTTTATATGAAATCCCCCATTCAAATTCACTATTGGTTTCTCCTTTTAAGCCTACTCCTTATTTGTCTGTCACCAAGGACAGATATATTTAACCTTACTCATGTTTTGGTTCTGATGTGTTATTTTATATATGAAAAATTTACTATATGAAATATAAAGAAAAATAATTGCTCTTGAACGTCATACATTTCATTTACACATATTATTTACCTTTTACTAGATTAGAATTAGATATATCACAATCTCTTTTCAATAAAATCTGATCCTGTTTTGATATTGTAAGTTATATCTGGTATTAAATCTATTCAAAGATTACTCAAGAGGCGTATTATAATAAGATAATAGCCAAGTGTTTTAAAATGATGAATTTACTTTTTATCATATACATGTAGGTTTACTTTGTTGATAAATTAAGTTCAGAATGTCATTAAAGGATGGTTTTCTGTAAGGCTATTAACCAAAAATTTGCCTACTTTTAAGACATTTTTGAATCAAAGAAATTAATCAATGCAAATCGAAAAACATAAAGACATTGGAAATTGCAATTATCCTGATCATTAGGCAATACTTGACGCAGATATGAGAGTTGTGCATTTGAGATTTTACATCCCATTTTCCTCAGAAAATTGTATTTTTAAACACTTTTAATGATGCGTCATGATGTAACCAGCCGGGCTAGTAATGTAGTTGTCAGCTCGGATGGATCTGTGTTGTAAGACGTGGATTGAGTGATGAATTCTCAGAAAGGCTCATCAAACTCACAACATCAGTACAACCGATCCATCAGCAGATTTTCAGTTCTATTTCAAAAGTTTATTCATATGAATTCTGTTTTAAAATGCTCCCTTACCCTACCAAGCCAATCCACGTGTAATGTCTATTGGTCATGCACCATTCACAAACCCTCGATATATCAAAATATCAAGTCTTTTCATTCAGGTTTAGTAAGTTAACGAAAATATATGAATGAACATGCCATACTATGTTTATGACATGAATGCCTAAATGTTAGCATTTTCAAGCAATATTGGGGGGGGGGGGAGCAACTGATATTTAGGCACGAGTGTCGTAAACATTTTTTGTCACAAGTAAGGGAACAACTATAATATTCGGTTTATTACTATTGTCGCGAAATTAATGACAATATTCAAAATCAGCGTAGGTGGACAAGCCGCCGCTGGCGCTCATATAACACTTTGCTAAACACGAACGGTGACATACAAGCATTCTTTAGAACATGACGTCACAAGGAAAATTTTTTATGTTGCCCTTGGGCATAATATAAAAAATATGAACCCCGATACGAGTGCCCTCGTAGGTAATGAAAAAGCATTAAACTGACTACCTAACGGTTAAGTGATAAATAAACAGAAGAGAATGAAAACATCTCAGACAAAAACCTTAAGCATCATGGGACAAGTCTTGATGATTGTTTAGATGACAATAAGCAGACACCATTCAGTGACCTCAAAACCAGGAGTGGACAGTTAGTGTTTTAGATTCTATGTTTACCTAATGGCCCGAGTAAAAACTCGTATTGAATCTCGTTACTGAAATATTTGATAGGATATCTTATGTCGCCACATTGAATTTCATTAACCCGCTTTGATTAACTGCTTGGTATGGTGATTTAGGATTACAATGTGCACAAAGAACCTAGGCCTCCTTTTACAAAGCCAAAAGGTGATTTTATGTCCTTTAGTTAATTCTAGTGCAAAGTTAAAAAAGAATGGAAGTCAACCTCGAAAAGGGGGAATGGGTTTGAAATATTTTTTTGAATGGGGCTAAATTCCGGAAAACGATGAAGAAACCGTTCTATATACTTGTTTTTGTAAGTTACCACTTCAGTATATTTAAAATGTCACACAATAAAAACTAAAAAGGGCTGACAGACGCTTTATAACTAAATCTTCAGAGAATGACAACTGACTTCTGAATTCAT
Source organism: Steromphala cineraria (assembly GCA_916613615.1). Taxonomy (NCBI): domain Eukaryota; kingdom Metazoa; phylum Mollusca; class Gastropoda; order Trochida; family Trochidae; genus Steromphala; species Steromphala cineraria. The sequence continues at coordinate 80,300,211 of OU744721.1, forward strand.
CGACTTCTGATGTTCCTATGGACCAATCAATATATTTTGTTCAGACTGTTGTGATTTCAAATATGTTAATTGTACAAATATCCCTATTTACCACAAAATGTTTAAAATTTAACTATTGCATGAAACAAAACAAAACCAGACAGTTATAGAAGTTGTGTTTCTTCCTAGACTTTTTAAAACAGTTTTTTTGTGAATTGAATGAATGCTTTACATTGCTGATTTCTCATTAATAGAGTAAGACAAAAATACACAAACTTTATATATTGTCACTTTGGCCTCAGTGATTGAGCAGTTATCATTCTTTTATCTGACACCTGGGCTTCACCTTAGTTGTGCACCGTTGAAAACACTTTATCCACATTGCAGTCCATACAACTGCCGAAAATTGGTAACTGGGCAATGGAGTGGTTGGTGTCTGCATCGAAAATACAGTATTGTCATGGTAACGATATACAACAAATTAACAGTCATGAAACAGGCTATTATAGTTAAAGATAGCAAATATTATATTAAAAACTACAAGTTTTACCAAAAACAATTCTAAACAATAGTTCCTGAATTCTATTTTATTCACTCAGATAATGAGAAATTCCATTTGTTGATGGTCAGGAGCAGTATCCGCGTCTATTCGAATATGACATTTAGTTCCTTTGTTCCTTACTTTTGGAATAAGGAAATCAATTTACCAAAGTGAACCCAATTGAATATTAAACATTAATTTTTCAAGTCAAAACCATCAATTTTCTTTCATGTCAAACATGACCTGAATGTTATTATCATTTTTTTTTATCTAAGGATATTAATTCTCATACCATACGATATAAGATTGTTATTGTCTTTTTGCTGTAAACTGTAGTTTTAATAAACTCTTTATCAAAAAGTGACATACACTTTTAAGTGTCTCATGTATAAATGGTTGAATTAAAGTTTTTATTGGGTTAACATAAAAAAAAACCACACAAATAAAAAACATAAGTTGTTAACCAGGAAAAGTCATTGCATATTTGCCATTCCCATGATGAATTAAAATAGTTGATAAGTCACAAAGTTATGAGTCGAGGCACAAAACGTTTTCGACTGACAAGATGATAATGCGCAGGTGAAAATTGAACGTTCCGAAACATGAGAAGGATATCATAAAATAAGATGATTGACTTAAAAAAAACATTCAGAAAGGTAATAAGAATGAAAATAGAAAATTACACTGCCTCAGGACTGAATGAAATATTAACAAAGATAGAAAATCATATAAAGTTCTTATAGGTAATCTTTAAACGTTTCATGTTTGTTATTGCACAGTGTATCAAATCTACGGAATTTTTATCTCTCTATTTTAAAGTCTTCTTGTTGTTCAAAGCTGAAATTGTAAAAACGAAAAAATTATCTTGTAGGCGCCATTTGATTAGTTTTCCAAATTTGAATTTCCAATTTAGTCAACACGATTAACTTTCAGAAGAAAATAAAACCATGATTAAGAACTCCTTAATTACAAGCAGTATGACCTTTAAAGGTAGTCAATGTAGTATGTGATTTTTATATCACCGTGCAGTATTTTAAATCATCGAGGAAGCGAATAAAAAAGACATTTATGTTGCGCAATTGTTAATTACACAGTATGATAGGAACTTAATAATACAACCCCATGTTAAGTGAAGAATCTTACAGCTACAGTTGTCCTTACCGAGAGTTTGGATGGAACGCTTGTCTTAAATCTTTACAGAACAAGGCACCTTGATATGATGTGACCCACTTTCAGACATCTCTTGTGCCAACTTTCACTATCGTGGTTGGTCCGCACTGAGGTTACAAAGACGCACCATTTGGTCACTATTCAGACGAAGTTTGCCATCCAAGTAGACTGCATGAGTTGATGAGGGCTAGGAGAGAGGGTGTCGTACTGCCTTTTCTCAAAGCCGGAACGATGTGGTTGATGTCCAGGAAGTGCATGCCCATCAGTCTTTTGAAGAATCTGAAAATAAATATAAATATTGACTTTAAATCGAAAATATACGAATAGATAAACCATGAAATATCAGACGATCTAATAAAGTGTTTTTCTTGTAGGCTATCGCTAGTCCAAGAAGTTAGCAGCAACGGACACAGCTCGCTTGATGGGTGGGTGACCCGGTCACTACTGGATATTCTGAGAGCTTGAAGAGTTGATATCCTACTCCATGTTTAGAGACTATTGTCACTGAGTGTGACTGAGTTCCAATCGCACCCAGCCGTACAATTTGGGACCTGTTTGGGAGTGAAGGCGATGCGACACATAACCATTTCATGTGGCCACCGTTCAGATGAAGTTGCCATCCAAGTAGACTGCATGATGAGGGCTTGGAGCGAGGGTGTCGTACTGCTGTTCCTTTGCCGGGATGGATGTGGTTGATGTCTAGGAAGTGCATGCCCATCAGTCTCTTGAAGAATCTGAAAATAAATATATATCTTGACTTTAAATCGAAAATATACGAATAGATAAACCATGAAATATCAGACGATCTAATAAAGTGTTTTTCTCGTAGGCTATCGCTATAAATAAATTTACGTTTCCATGGAAACCGCCAAAAATAAAAATCTGAAGAACTTGATAATAGCAAAAGGCTCATCTATATATGCTTACTAATCCATATACCAAGTTTCATTGAGCTATGTCAAACAGTTTTTGAGTTCTGCTCTGGAAAGGAAATGATTACGGACGATCGGACCGACAGACCACAGGGCGATGACTATATCCTACGGTATTTAATATTGGTGGGATGAACAGGAACGACATTTGTCCTTACAACAGCATGGTAATCTGTGCAACGCCTCTAGCTCAAAATTGGAATGTAAATTAGTGCATTACAAGTTGCTACATTATTATGTAAGACACTCATTCTTTCTATAAAGTGACTACAGAATTTATCCATAAGAAAGGTCAACCAAATACTATGGTAGGGCAATATTGATTTCGAATTACTGCCAGGTGTAATGAGGCTTCAATGTCAAATAAAGAAAGTAGAATGTCATGCCGCAAAATTTTAAGCTTGAATTAATTCAGATTGGTTTCAAAACGCAAAGCACCATCTGACATTTTATTTCGAAATAATGATTGATTTTCATCTGAAATAACTCTTCTCAGTAGCTTGAGATAGTTGCGCTTTTGCTAGAATATACACTCTTTTTCCCATAATTGTAAACAAAGGATGACTTATCTTTTTCATTAAGATCTTGTGTATTAATAAAACTAAAACATTTTGATCATCGAAGAAGGACTGAATAAATAGAAACCTTCCATTGCAGGAAGTCTGACCAACAACTCTCTTCCAAAAATCAGCTTTAAACAAAGTATCTAAGGGACCGGTCATTTATTATAGGGGGGGATGGGCCGGTGATTTTAGGGGGTGGGTCACAAAAAAATAAGACAGCCTTTAGGGGTGGGTCACAAAAAAATAAGACAGCCTTTAGGGGTGGGTCATAAAAAAATAAGACAGTATTTTAGTGCTGTTTTCAAACATGACAACAAATTTGGGTGGGTCATAAAAAAATATGACAGGCATCAGTGGGGGGTCATAAAAAATCATGACAGCTTTAAGGAGAGATGGGACGAACAACTCAAATATTTTAGAATTTTCTAATTTTTGGTACATTGGTTATTTTTTATATGTTGAATGCATATATGAAATAAAAAATGGGGGTCACCGAACGATTTTCGGAGCTACAGCCCATTGAAATTTGTGGCCACGGGAGAAATGTCAAAAAATGGCATCACTGTTTGAAGTTATTTTTTAGATAAAAAGAGTTGTAATGCTGCTTAAATGTTTCATGTTATGTGGGATTAAATATAAAAAAGTATTGTTAATGCCTTTTTTTGGAAAAAAATAATATTTTTTTTAAAGTTATGATGGTATTAAAATGAAAATTGCGATTTACGAAAACATTTTCTAACCGATTGTATTGATAAATTATATTCACACATTTTACGATTTTCTCATACTTTGTGACATGAAAGAAAATTGCTTCTTCTTTCCAAAAATATATAATTCATTAGGGGTCACCGAACGAATTAAAAAGTTATGACGCGAAATGTACATTATATGAAAGCCGAAATTCGATTTTTCGCGTCGCCGGACAGTACTGTGCACAGTGCAGCGCGTCACACGGCGTGTTTTCAAAATACAGAGTAGCGCTTGCGCCGGGCGCTTTGCGGACCATATCAAATGATAAAAGTATATTTGAAAACAGACTGAAAACAACAAGAAACACCTTTTGAAAAGTGAATTAAATTGATTAATATTTGAGATGCATAAGTAAATTTGTAACAAAGTTTAGGAACAAAGTTTGGCTCGAGGCTAGACAAATCAGCCACGATCCCACTTCCGGGTTTGCAATGGATACGACATCATTCTCAGGACGAAATAAAGTTATGCAGGTAGCTACAGAACACACTACGTATTATAGACAGATAACCCTACATTGTAAAGCAGTATTATTCAGCCCTGCAACCCGAAATTCTTTCATAATGTAGATTATTTGATCAACATGTTACATTTATCTATCGGAGATTCTTTAAAACTCAAGTCATCTTGATTTTTATGAAAATGTTTGTGCCGTCCGAAAGTTCCAAGAAAATGATTTAATTTAAATCTGCAGCACTCTTCAGATAATATCGACAACATCATTACGATTCAAAGAGGAAATTTCGTGCAACCCCTCCCCCCCAAAACACACATGTAAAAACAATGAAAAGGAGACTGTGATTTCTTCATTTCCTAAAATTGAGCGCTCAAGTATTATAATAGACTTGCTTAGGCTTTTATTATATTTTTGGGTCTGGCTGACATACTCTCTGGCTGCTAACAAATGATAACAAAAGTAAAAACTTATGTCAAAAGGCTTTATTTGTTGTAAATTTAGCACCAAATGATTCAGTCATTATATTCAATACACAATTTAACCTATTGATAAGGGACACATGATAAGAGCACACATAACTAATAAACAATATGATGTCCATAATCCATATAGTGAAAAGGAATTTTTTTCAAATAGCTATATCACACAGTCAATATCTGATACATGAATAGTTTGTCAAATCCATTGACTCTTTTTATCAGGTTCCAAAAGCAGGCAAATAGGTCACAGTTGTTATGATTTGGGGACAAAATCCAATGTTTAAAATTCTAAGGGTTTTTTTTTTTAAATTTCAGATTCTTAAATAACAAAATATCTTTCAAGACAAAAAAACTTCTAAGAATTCAATGTTTTCATAGTAAATCATCAAACAGTAGTAAATAATAATTGTGATTTGAAATTTCTAGTAACGGGTAATTGAATCTGTAGGTAGTAAGATCTAACATCATTCATCAAATCTATGGACTGATACATAGTAAACAATCTATAATATTAGCAGGTATCTTTTAGACCTAATCTTAGCAAAAAGGCAATAATACTCTGCTAGCTTGTTTTTGAAAGATTTCTCCATTATAGATTTTTTTGTCCATCAGATAAAGTAAACAAATATCTAACTCACAAAGATGTGCTCATAATCCTCATTCAATGTATTTACTTTCTCTTTTAAAAATTTAGGGACCACAATTGAATTATGCAATGTAATTTTTTAAATTTATATTTCATTCACATAAACTTATTTGAAGACAAATTTACTAAACTATATTGGTCTTGGCAGTTACAGTTATAATATCAAAGCAAATTGTGTACTTAATTATAAATTACATGATGGTTGGGTCTTTTTGTTACTTTTCTAGTACCTGTATGTTGATTCAATGATGTTTTAGTTTCTTTATTACTAAATAGATAATACATATATACTTGGCTAATGATATTTGATTCCAAATTGAACATCCTCTACCAAGGCTTTTTTTTATGAGAAATTGCAATATTTGCAGTAATGTGTTTGTACAATAATAAAGACTCAGAATTATGTACAAGTGGGCCCTTTTGGTCTTGTGACCTGCAAATGTTTAACAATCTGTGAAAATCCTGTTTGTAACAAGATTTCTCTATAAACATTTCTTTGAACAATGGCAGTGTGTCAATAAAACCAACTAAAGTTGGTGCATAATCTTTGAACTTATCACATTAATTGAATTGACAAATACCCTAGAATAAAAGTTTTGGCATTATGGCCATATAAAATAAATTTGTTGAAACTTTTCAAGAATCCCAAGAATGATTTCAAACAAGGTTTATAATGCTTGAACATCTGTTGACCATCAAAAGTAAGACCAGTCACATCTCAGGCTTGTTTAGTTTTTGGTTTGTGGGGTAAGATGGCAATCTGGGTGATGTGGGCATCAGTTTCTGTGGAAACAATAGACAAAGTCAATCTATCTGATAGATTTAAGAGAATACTGTATTTCCTCAAATGAGCGCCTAGGCCTCTTTACCCCCGGTGCTTATTGGAGGTCTGGTCTGGCACTTTTCTTTCATAGAAAATTGAAGTTTGTGTTAAACGGTATTTTACAATGAATAACTGTAACAATATTACTAAGGGACATAATTCAATGGTTTGGACCTGGGTGCTTATTGGAGACCCGGCGCTTATTGGAGGAATTACGGTATCTCATAATTTTCTCAGCTGTCCTGGTGACTTTGAGTAGATAACATCCCAGATAATGTTTTAATGGGGATTTATCTTACAATGAAAGTGGTATTCAAGACAAGGTAACTAGTCTTTCATCAATTAATTTATTTGTGAATGAATTTATCCTAGTTGCAAAATAGAAATTGAGAAACAAAAGAGACATTATTTTTCTTCTAATCTTATAATTTCCCTAATGTTATCAAGTATGAAGAAAAGCACATCGCTCATGGTCTAATAGAATATAAGTATTTTTATGCTTCAAATTTCTAAAATGCTACAAATTTTTGAATGAGAATAATGAAATCCAATTACTTCATCAAAAATATTTTTAAATATTGCTTATGACACTTTTCATCAAAAGTTTGAATTGAAATAAACATCTAATGACAAGACGTCATACAAATATCTTGTTTTTTTAATTTCATATATTAATGATTATCTTTTCTCAATTTTCATCAAGTTATGAAAAACAACTTTGAATTTTCAAAATAGTGGTGAATTTTGAGCTTTGATATATAAAAATAATTTGTAATCAAGTTAAAACTTTACGAATAATCAACCAATTGCACTTTTTAGAAAAATGTGGATCGTTTTTTATGTGACAGTATTTATCATTTATATAAAAGAAATTTACTTGAGACGAGAACTGCACTGGACATAGTGGTCAAGTTGACAGGCAAGTACTTGCAGGTCAGCTACTCTTCTTCCTTCTGTCCAGTCTTGAATTAACTCGTGGGAGAGGAAACAAAGTTGTAGAATCGGTGTCGGGAATGTCAGCCGGATCGTCCACCTCTTCACGTATAACATGGCCGAGTGAAACTGAGACGGGTGCGGGCACTTTCTGATTTGGTACTTCTACCGCATGATGATAGTCGTGGTCAATCAGCCAGGGCAAAGAAACGTGCAAAGTTTCCCTTTGACACACAGACAAAGCTTTGGAGACAACCTTGGATCTTTTGAACTTCGAAAGGTTACAAAATTGCCCCAATCGCGATGATCGAGCATTGTGCCAACTCATTACGAAATCAGCTGATCGTTGTTTACAAACATTGCCGTAAACCGATCGGGTGCCGTAAAACTCTCAAAAATGCAAACCAAACGCTGATGTATGAATGTAATAACAGTAAACTGACATTTCATGCTATAAATACTTAGATACATTAATTTAAAATGCATAAATTTAGTTTTTTAAACATAGACGTAAAATTTCTAACAACGCGAAATACGTTAAAACTGTCATGCGCAGAAGTCGAAAATGCTACGTCCCATCTCTCCTTAAGGGGTGGGTCACTTTTTTTGGGATATACTGTGAAGAAATTTCACCGGCCCACCCCCCCCTATAATAAATGACCGGTCCCTAAGCGTATTTTATCCACATAATATCAATTCTCTAACAAAGAAACGTCTAGTGAAATAAAAAGTCAGGCGTTAAATAGACACTTCACTGACAAATCAGACATTACATTATAACAAAACTGGAAACACATGTAACAGATGAAATATTAAGAGGATATTTGTCTTTTCTTGACAAATACCATGTTTAATTCATCGAGTGAGGAAGAAAGTTTATATTTTCACGAGTGGCGCAGCCACGAGTTATAATAAAAACTTTTTCTGTCTCACGAGATGAGATAAACATGGTATTTGTCAAGAAAAGTCAAATTTTCTATTTATTTTATGATTAAATCGTTGTATTTCCATCAAAATTGAAGCGCATTTATGTTGAGTCGGCACCAAAGATGGCCGGTGCCCAAGCAAGAACATGACGTCATGAGCGTGTCATTGCGTCAGAGCATTGTTCGGAGACGTCAGGCCATTGTTGTTATCAGTCACTAGTGACTGATAACACGTTCCATTGTTATTGTCACTAGTGACTGATAACACGGTTTATTTTCATTGATAGATCTCGGTATTTCACCGCCAATCATATAATAAGCGGGTTTTTTGATACTTCATAGACAATGGAAAAAACATATATTATAAACACCCATTGCAAAATTTCATGTCAGTCTGTTTGGTACTCTGATAGTTTAAGCAACTTTGTAATAACACTGATACAAGGGCTACTTGATTGATTTATGTTTGGTATTCTTAATGTTGATACAAGTCATTAAAGTTGCATTGTTATCCTTTGTCTCAACTTAAAGAAATAAACTATTTCTTATGTGTATTCCAAAGAAAACAATTGAGGTCTAACAATTGTTTGACACAGGAAGTTTTGATTTCCTTTTCTGGCTTCCGAATTTCTTCAAGGGAACCAAAGCAATCTACGCTGTTTTATCATATCGCCTTGCGTAATGTCAGGGATTGTGATGATTGACAAAAGATCATACTGGTTGTCAACGAACTGCTGCTGAGTCTAGATAATTGTCCATTTTCAGAAGAGGAGTTCTCTGTATTACGCATATATCTGTCAATCAAAAATAGTCCAGATCAAATGTCATGAAAGATCACTTGACTTTCAATGATCTGAATACCAATTTTGAGGTTACCGTGATCTTGATAAGCACAAACGGTAAACGTCTAGGTTGTATTTGAATTGTTTCTATATCTATCTCAAGTGTTTACGCCATTTCAAGATAATATGTTTCCTATATCATGCCTAACGGATGTGAAAAGATTGAAGAATCGATGACAAGTGTGCATTCATTTGTTAAAATAACTATCATTATTTTCACTATTTTAAGCTTAAAACGGTGGTGCCAAACGTCTTAACCTTAATGGCAAGTTTTATTGCAGACAAGTTAAATAACCAATATGTTGATACAAAGTTGTCTTAAAGTTTGACTATATTTCACTAATGATAGATCAGTTAATCTAAAAGCATTTGAAAAAATATGAAAGATTCATACAACAAGAGATACTGGTTCTGTGATGAATGACATGTGGCATCGTGATTTACTGGAAGTGATATAATCAAACACAAATTTAAAGCTCAAATAAACTTATATCCAGATGTAGCAATGTCAAGAGTGACAGATGCATGATTTGTAATGACTGTAAGCAGTCTGGATCATGGTGGTGAGTATTATGGTGGTGCTCACTGAATATGGAATGGAATGTTGATTTATCAGATGCTTACCCATGCAATAAACATCTTTATATCAGTGCCATGGATATTTCTAAATTTAGGAGTCAATGAAATTGAATTTGTTTTGCAGTTTATCTATTCAACCGTCTGTACTTCAACCTCTGCATTGTCTTATTTCACAGTCTGTGAACTTACGTATTTGTTCATTAACCCATTTATAATGTTCTCTCAGGACTTGCAAATTACTTTATCCGTGACAACCATAAATAATCCATACTAATTCAATTACAGAATATGTCAGTAGTGTATTACATGAAAGTTTGTTGCTTAACAGACTTTATCATCAAATGACTTTAATCATGTACTAATCACTATTGTTTTAAGTCAAAGTAAGATATATTACACAAAACTATTATTCCACGTAAGAATGTGATTAATTCATGGATCTTCAAAAAAGCTAAAATACGTTCATCATTTATACTAAAAACTAACCAGGAAAACGTTATCACCATTATTGAAGTATACTCCATCAACAATTTCAATGACCTATTAACAAAATGTCGGTTCTATTCGCATACATCTATGAAAAATAGGGATTTAAGGTGATCAACTGATGTAGATAACATTATGTCAAAAGAAAAGGTAGGCCAGACCTGCGAGTTTGGAAGAAAAATATATTGGTAGTGAAAATATATGACAAAAGATTACAATTATGATCCTATCTTATTCTTATGATGCAAACTTGATGATTTGTCTGTTTGAAATTAACGCTGTATGGAAGCATCAGCTATCTGAGTCATTGTTATAACTGATGGGTATTTGATAACAGGACACATTTACTTCAAAATAACTAGAACAATGCGCTATAATATTCTTATAAATAATCTCTACATATTATTCTATTACCTTTGATATGTTTCTTTATATGTGACTAAATCTTCTTTCATTAAGTGACATTTTCAAAGTCATAACATGCCCATTGCATAAATGATACTGGACAGGCTGTGCATACATGATATAAAATGCTCTTGTACAACAATTTTGATGTCCTGAACACAACGGCTCAAAAGATGATTTACATGACAAGATGAATCCTATTAATCCCCTCAATAGTATCATTACTTGATTACAAAGCATAAGCTGTCGGATCCTACTTCACAAAGATTTGGTAAATTATCAAACAAACCTTCTTTGAAAATATGCGAAATGTGAAGAACAAAGAAGACCAAAGTGATTTAAGTTACTAATGATCTCAAACACACTCTGATGGAACTCGTTTCAAATGTTCAACAGATTAATTGTAAATTCAAATGATACTGACTGAGAATTGATTTCATTTTCAGAGAACAGTAATCATGCTTTTGCAATGAAACGATCGAATAGTGCATTACCGTTGTCTTACTAAATGATCATTAAGAACTTGAAATATAGTTGTTATGTGCAAAATGTAAAATAAGGAGTAATGAGGAAGATGCTTTTCCTTCATGATTAATTTGCACAATGGCCTAAATGGTCATATATCTACTTTATGCAAATTGTTCCCTAAAGTGTTTTTTCAAATCAGGGTTTGAATAATCTGTGTAACTTTGTCAAGATAAAAACGCAAGTGTGTGACCCGGATGTAGATATTATTGGTTTTGGTGGCAGCTATTTGAGGCGCAATTTTTGTGCTTTTCCGGGGTGAAGTGACCTACAGGAATTAACTAAAAGGCAAAATTTGATTCAAAACGAACATTCTGATGCCAGACAGTTGCGATTAGTAAATTTCTGGTTTTGGTTTGATGACGATGTTTCCATTTTCGACACTTAGTAGTTTGTTTCATATAACAACTGAATGCCCTTAGTTCAAGCGCCATTGCGTGAATTGTGCTTAAGATGATTCCTAAATTATGTTTTTGTCTTCAAATGCTTCTCAAATAAGCATTTTACAATTGTCGCTTTTGTGCACTGAGGCTGTATACAATCATGCAAAAGGACGTTTTTGAAGGCAATACAATATTTGTATTGATTTTTTTGTTCCGACCAAATATTCTTAAAAAAGAAATATCCGTTTCTCTTTCAAGAGACTATTGTTTCCTTTTTATCGACCTGTTTATTTTCTTCTTTGTCCATGTTTGAATTAAAGAAACTCTTTCCAAACTGTTGTTCATGCAGCATTTCATAACGGTAACAAAGTATATTGTGGTTTATTACCCACTTGGTACTTCGTAAATGGGTTTCACAACAATTTGTTAAGACACAATTCCGTCATTACGCTGTAACGTGGTTGGATATTCATTTGCCGTTCCTTCTCTTTATAGGTTTAATAAAAAGTTGTTTAAAAAGGGAATAAATGATCCAAAGAGCAAGTTGGTAATTTATAGGATACTCATTCCCCTTTCTCATCAAGTTTATATCCATCGTGAAATTTTGAAATGAGAAATTAACGTCATAATGTGATAAACAATTATCTTTTCTTCGAAATAACAATGTTCATTTTGAAATTACATCAAACAAAATTTAAAAAGAATAATAACCTGTTTTCATATTTTCCAATTTGTGCCTAATTTCACAATTCAAATGGCAGTATTTGTCATTATGAAACATATTTGCATTCGAATCACACAACATTCATCCAATTATGAAAACTGTATTTTGTAAATGTTTGTTTTTTTGGTTTATTTTACTGGCTATCAAACTAACACAAAAAGGAATTATTTTCTGTAATTGTCTTTTTTGTTGATAAACAATATTCAGTTGTAGGCATTTACAGGAAAACAAATTAATAAAAAACCTATTCATGACGTCAGCAAACATGAAAGAAAAGGGGAACGAAATAGATAAATCAGATAAATCAGATAATACATCCATATTTAGTATTGCACATGTTCTCTTGTTACAAGGTTTTATATTATTTATTCTGCTTCAATATACCTAATATGGTATAAAAGTATCATTTGGTCATGTAAGCACAATCTACAATCATAAAAACTGAACAAGAATTTAGAGTTAGATATCAGAATAAACATCAAGTATCTATCTATAAAGTTACATCTCTAAGTCCTTATAACCTGTAATCTGATTTTTCTTAGCTCAGAAATATTTACAGATAACAAGAAGAAAGAAATTTACCAAGTTTAAGATTACTGTCAAGTTTGTGTGTATATGACTGAAATGATAGACGTCAAAACTTCATCAATTATTGAAATTGGATCTTTATAAATTTACTTCCTCTTCGGTATTGAATGTAACATTATGATATGTCTGTTACGAACCATCTGGGGTATATCACAATCTGCAGATTGTGAGCTCACAATCTAGAAATATGTCAATATTCCTAGATTGTTTAAACAATCTGCAGATTGTGAGACCTGCATAAGTAGTGTTGTCAATTCCCAGATTGTGAATGGCTACAAGCAACTGTGTATGGAATGGAATATAGGAGACGATTCCTAGATTGTGGTCTTTGGGTCCCTCTGACGGGGAAGTGTAGTCTATTCTCAGATTGTGATAGACTCTTAGTGACTTTCTATCTTCAGTCTATGGTATATAGGTGTATATTCCTAGATTGTGAAGGGCTCTTGCATGGTCTTGGGGTCCCTCTGACGGGACAGTGTAGTCTATTCCCAGATTGTGATGGACTCTCAGTGACTTTCTATCTTCAGTCTATGGAGTTTGGGGGTACATTCCTAGATTGAGAGGGGCTCTTACGTGGTCTTTGGGTCCCTCTGACGGGGCAGAGTGGTCTATTCCCAGATTGTGATGGACTCTTAGTGACTTTCTATCGTTAATCTATTGAGTATGGGGGTACAGTCCTAGATTGTGAGGGGCTCTTACAAGTCTTAAGTCTCAAAGTCGCGTACAAAGCCCTTCACAATCTGAGAATCATCTCTCTAAGTTGATCAGTAGGATTCAAAGTCGCGTACAAAGCCCCTCACAATCTAGGAATCGTCTCTCAAACTTGTTGATAAAGACTCAAAGACGCACACATAGCCCCTCACAATCTGGGAATCGTCTCTCATAGTTGATCAGTAGGACTCAAAGTCTGGTTAAAAGCCCTTCACAATCTGGGAATCGTCCCTTAAAGACGTCATTAAGATTCAAAGTCGCGTACAAAGACCTTTACAATCTAGAAATAGACCACACTTCCCCACCAGAGGGACACCAAGACCAGCTAAGAGCACCTCACAATCTAGGAATCGATCTCTATACTCCATAAAATGAAGATAGATTACCACTTATAGCCCTTCACAATCTGGGAATGGACTACGCTACTCAGTCAGTTTGAAACAAATCATTCCTAGATTGTGATCATTCCCAGATTGTGCAGGCCTCACAATCTGCAGATTGTTTAGACAATCTAAGAATGAAAAATATTCCTAGATTGTTCGAACAATCTGCAGATTGTGATCATTCCTAGATTGCACGTTACATGAACACCTTGAAATAAAAGCAAATTCGTACTTTTATTAATCTTTTATTAAGAAGTAATGAAAACAAAATAAAAGAGTATTGTTTTTAATAATAGCATAAAGTTTGTATGGTGAAACTTTGTCTCATCATTATAAGAGTTCTGCATTGAGAAATATGACATTTTATTGAACACACGTTATTTGCATACCCTTTTTGTTTACAAAATGGCAATTATTTTCATTATTTTCATAAACTAGTAATTTGTCACTTTGTGAGTCAATATAAAACCAATAGTATTTTCAATGCTATGGTGTGTTGTGTGTTCAAGTTATTGACTTGAATAAACAACAATCAACTAGAATGACTCTTTCCCTTATTACGTTTAAGGATTCGTATTGATAAAAAAACTGGATAACTTCTCTTTTACAAATCATACTTTATCAGTTTCAGAAATTTAACATTTATAAAATATTCACTTTATTTGGGCTAAACAAGCAATTTATTTCACAAGATCATTGTAATCAAAGAAAGTGAAAATTGATTCCCTTTCACTGAGCAGTAATTGAAGATACTCTTGTATTTTGAGACTTAATTGTCTGACCTTTTAGTTTATAAGTCACGTTTTCAATTGGAATGCAATCAATATTAGTTATTTACATAAAAGATTCGTACTGAATACTCTGTTTGTTTGACTTTGACGTCATGACTTTTTGTGACTATTTCTATCAACGACAACTTTAGACATAAAAGTGGAGTGAATGAGTAATTAAACATATCCACATTATGTCAGTGCTTTATTTTCAGAGTAATTTTTTTACATTGACTCAGTTAATCACTTTGAAAGCCACTTTTAACAATACTTTTAAACTATCCTGTGAGTCAAACATTTGATGAGAGGTATCTTAATAGAATCTTTATTGTATTAAGGGAAATAAAAGACCGGATACTCCTTTGTATTCTAAAACGCAATTTACAAAATGACTCTCAAAATGAGACATTGTTAACTTTCATCGCTGCCCGCCCACATGGAAATCTTATTTCCTCTTTATGTGATTAAAACTCAATGTTCTCAACGGTTGTGATGGAGTAATTGTACTAAAGAAAACCAGCCATGAAAGAAATAAATGTCAATGTATGATGTGCGTGGAGCATAACGAACATGTCATTGTAAATGGATATGAATAGATTTCAATGGTATAGTGTTAACATAACGTAACATTAATCAATCGTTAGTCTCGATTTACCATTGATATGAGTAGAACAATGTTAAGCCAATATGAAGTATCGCGGTTCTCAAACCGTTTGACAAATGCATATGCTGGTTATTCGAGCTATATACCTTATATGCGTTTTGTTGTAAGGTATACTTTGTGCATGTAAAGTACCTCAAAGTAAGTCTACTAACACCTTAAACATTTATTGACTCGATGTTATTGTACCCCTCTCGAACTATTTGAGTAGTTATCTGAATCAGTACATAAACCTAGGTTTTATGACATGACACATTGTAATTTCATAAAATGTTTCTATTACTCTTCCGTTGAAAATATCACTGTTTAATACTTCTACCATGTTATTACACATATGTGTCATAACATCACGCGCTGACCGAATTATGTGACAAAATACTGACGGTATACTCGTTAAGTATGTCGTCATGTCAGCGGGCCCGCCACAATGGTCATGTAGGCGAAGTTTTCGACGATGTATTCAAGCCAGTAATAAATAAATTACAAAACTCTGTCCCGTTTAATAACATTTTATGGAACTCATGAATGGTGTAGGTAATTAACTCGTTTTCGCTCATTAGATACCAAACCATTCACTCGTTTCATAAAAATGTTATTAAACAGGACGTCGTTTAGTATTCTCTATTTATTTCATAATTATGTTGCATGTTATGCTCAAAAAATATATAGTTTGCTGGGTGTGTTGATTTCTTTTTGTGACTTCCTTCAAGGGAACCAAAGCTATCTACGCTGTTTTATCATCTCGCCTTGCGTAATGTCAGGGTTTTGTGATGATTGACAAAAGATCATACTGGCTGTCAATGAACTGCTGCTAGAGTCTAGATAATTTTCAAATTCAGAAGAGGAGTTCTCTGTGTTACGCATATATCTGTCAACCATAAATAGTCTAGACCAAATGTCTTGTGGTCATGATAGATCAACTTGACTTTCAATGACCTGAATACCAATTTTGAGGTTATCATGACCTTGATAAGCACAGAAGGTAAACGTCTAGGTTGTATTTGAATTGTTTCCATATCTATCTCAAGTGTTTACACCATTTAAAGATAATATGTTTCCTATTTCATGCTTTACGGATGTGAATAGATTGAAGAATCGATGACAAGTGTGCATTCGTTTGATAAAATAACTATCATTATTTACACTATTTTAAGCTTAAAACGGTGGTGCCAAACGTCTTAAACCTTAATGGCAAGTGCTATTGCAGACAAGTTAAATAACCCATATGTTGATACAAAGTTGTCTTAAAGTTTGACTATATTTCATTGATAGATCAGTTAATCTAAAAGCATTTGAAAAAATATGAAAGATTCATACAACAAGAGATGTGATGAATTACATGTGGCTTACTGGAAGTGATATAATCAAACACAAAGCTCAAATAAACTTATATCCAGATGTAGCAATGTCAAGAGTGACAGATGCATGATTTGTATTGACTGTAAGCAGTCTGGATCATGGTGGTGAGTATTATGGTTGTGCTCACTGAATATGAAATGAAATGTTGATTTATCAGATGCTTACCAATGCAATAAAACATGATTTTATCAGTGCCGTGGATATTTCTAAATTTAGGAGTGATTGAAATTGACTTTGTTTTGCAGTTTATCTATTCAATCTTCTGTACCTCAGCCTCTACATTGTCTTATTACACAGTCCGTCAACTTACGTATTTGTTCATTAACCCATTTATAATGTTCTCTCAGGACTTGCAAATTACTTTATCCTTCGTGACAACCATAAATAATCCATACTATTTCATTACGGAATATGTCAATAGTGTATTGCATGAAAGTTTGTTGCTTAACAGACTATATAATCAAATGACTTTAATCATGTACTAATCATTATTGTTTTTAAGTCATAGTAAGATAGATTACACAAAACTATTATTCGATGTAAAAATGTCATTAATTCATGGATCTTCAAAAAAGCTGAAATACGTTCATCATTTATACTTAAAACTAACCAGGAAAACGTTATCACCATTGTTGAAATATACTCCATCAACAATTTCAATGGCCTATCAACAAAATGTCGGTTCTATTCGCGTACATTTATGACAAATTGGGGGTTGGGGTGATCAACTGATATAGATAACATAATGTCAAAAGAAAAGGTAGGCCAGACCTGCGAGTTTGGAAGAAAAATATATTGGTAGAGAAAATATATGACAAAAGATAACACTTATGATCCTATCTTATTCTTATGATGCAAACTCGATGATTTGTCTGTTTGAAATTAACGCTTTTTGGAAGCATCAGCTATCTGAGTCATTGTTATAACTGATGGGTATTTGATAACAGGACACATTTACTCTAAAATAACTAGAACAATGCTTTATAATATTCTTATAAATAGTCTCTCCATATTGTTCTATTACCTTTGATATGTTTCTTTATATGTGACTGAATCTTCTGCCATCAAGTGACTTTTTTATAGTCATAACATGCCCATTGCATAAATGATACTGGACAGGTTGTGCATACATGATATAAAACGCTCTTGTACACCAATTTTGATGTTCTGAACACAACGGCTCAAAAGATGATTTAAATGACAAGATGAATCCTATTAATCCCCTCAATAGTATCACTACGTGATTACAAAGCATAAGCTGTCGGATCCTACTTCACAAAGATTTGGTAAATTATCAAACAAACCTTCTTTGAAAATATGCGAAATGTGAAGAACAAAGAAGACCAAAGTGATTTAAGTTACTAATGATCTAAAACACAACCTGATGGAACTCGTTTTAAATGTTCAACAGATTAATTGTAAACTCAAATGATACTGACTGAGAATTGATTTCATTTTCAGAGAACATTAATCATGCTTTTGCAATGAAACGATCGAATGGTGCATTACCGTTGTCATACTAAATGATCATTAAGAACTTGAAATATAGTTGTTATGTGCAAACATTCTGATGCCAGACAGTTGCGATTAGTAAATTTCTGGTTTTGGTTTGATGACGATGTTTCCATTTTCGACACTTAGTAATTTGTTTCATATAACTGAATGCCCTTAGTTCAAGCGCCATTGCGTGAATTGTGCTTAAGATGATTCCTAAATTATGTTTTTGTCTTCAAATGCTTCTCAAATAAGCATTTTACAATTGTCGCTTTTGTGCACTGAGGCTGTATACAAACATGCAAAAGGACGTTTTTGAAAGCAATACAATATTTGTATTGATTTTTTTGTTCCGGTCAAAAATTCTAAAAAAGAAATATCCGTTTCTCTTTCGGGAGACTATTATTTCCTTTTTATCGACCTGTTTGTTTTCTACTTTGTCCATGGTTGAATTAAAGAAACTCTTTCCAAACTTTTGTTCATGCAGCATTTCTTAACGGTAACAAAGTATATTATGGTTTATTACCCACTTGGTACTTGGTAAAGGGGTTTCATAACAATTTGTTAAGACACAGATTGGTCATGAGGCTGTAACATGGTTGGATATTCATTCGCCGTTCCTTCTCTTTATAGGTACAATAAAAAGTTGTTTAAAAAAGCAATAAATGATCTGAAGAACAAGTTGGTAATTAATAGGATACATAACTCATTCCCCTTTCAAGTTTATATCCATCGTGAAATTTTGAAATGAAAAATTAACGTCATAATGTGATAAACAATTCACTTTTCTTCGAAATAACAATGTTCATTTTGAAATTACATCAAACAAAATTTAAAAAGAATGATAACCTGTTTTCATATTTTCCAATTTGTGCCTTATTTCACTATTCTAATGGCAGTAGTTGTCATTATGAAACATATTTGCATTCGAATCACACCACATTCATCCAATTATGAAAACTGTATTTTGTAAATGTTTTTTTAAATATTTTTTTTTACTGGCTATCAAACTAACACAAAAAGCAATTATTTTCTGTAATTGTCTCTTTTGTTGATAAACAGTATTCAATTGTAGGCATTTACAGGAAAACAAGTTAATAAAAAACCTATTCATGACGTCAGAACACATGAAAGAAAAGGGGAACAAAATAGATAAATCATATAAATCGGATAATACATCCATTTTTTGTATTGCACATGTTCTCTTGTTACAAGGTTTTATATTATTTATTCTGCTTCAATATACCTACTGTAATATGGTATAAAAGTATCATTTGATCATGTAAGCACAATCTACAATCATAAAAACTGAACAAGAATTTAGATTTAGATATCAGAATAAACAGTCCTAATAACCTGTAATCTGATTTTTCTTAGCTCAGAAATATTTACAGGTAATAAGAAGAAAGAAATTTACCAAGCTTAAAGTTACTGTCAAGTTTGTGTGTATAACACTGAAATGATAGACGTCAAAACTTCATCAATTATTGAAATTGAATCTATAAAAATTTACTTCCTCTTCAGTATTGAATGTAACATTATGATATGTACACCTTTGAATAAAAGCAAATTCGTACTCTATTTCATTTATTAAGAAGTAATGAAAACAAAAGAAAAGAGTATTGTTTCCAATAACAGCATAGAGTTTGTATGGTGAAACTTTGTCTCATCATTATAAGAGTTCTGCATTGAGAAATATGACATTTTATCGAACACATGTTAAATTATCATTCTCCGCGTTGATTTAATTTCACTTGAAATTTTGATACAAAACAACTATTTGATGACAAGTGCGTAGGCATGGGTGTCAATTGTCAGTGTTAACAAACCGTTTGGAATGTATTAAAAAAAACAACAGTTTGTATGTATACTGATGTTGTGAGGCAAATCGCATTGGAATGCTAAAGAACAGTAAAAGTACTTTTAACCTACATGAAAGCAAACACTGACTGATTGGACTTTGATCAGTCCAATATGCAATAGTATGGTATGACATCCATATAACATTTTCAAGCTGTGAATATTACCTTTGTTAAAGAAAGAAATAATACTAAATGTTTTTTCTTTTGAATGAATTTAATTGATTTTCTTGAATTAATCGAGTTTGTTTGGTATCCTAGTTTATCACTGCTAAGCACGCAAAAAGATTAATTGTTAAATTCAATGAAATGACAAAAAAGATTCCCTATTAGAAAAATAGCTCTTTCACATGTAGGTTAATCTAGATAAAAAATGTATGTGGTTGTTAATTAAATTGTTGGAATGAAGTCAGCAACCTTATACCAGTATCATAAAACCAAATATACATATATCCTTGAAATGGAACAGTTTTTAAATATCTAAAATCACATGACGATCAAGGATTGATTACAAATGGATAGATCAGCTTCTAAATTATGGTGATGAGATACAGAAGTCAATAGGAGCAACATTATAATACAATTCAACATTATCAATTATGTCATTTGTCATGTCATATTAGTTTTTTATATCTTAAATGGCAATAGCGTCCCCCTTGCCACGATCGTAGTTCCTTTTTCTACAATGATTGACTTCTATCGATGACGATCATTTGCCGATTGGGTTATAGGATCCGAATTTGTACACCCATGGCTGACCTTTTATGATGTTGTACTTTAAGGTCATTTCGCCCATGACGATCAGTTATCCTATATGCACCACTATGGTTCCCCTGTATTCTCTCGATACCCAATATCTGACTTTTAGATTAAGACATCATTAACAACCGCCTTGCCGAGGGATCTCTGTAGATCCTTGTTCAATAAATCAACTTTTAAGGTAAACATGTGACCTTTCTGTGAGATTGAATAACACAAATGATCAACTGCTCTTGGTCTTTTTACATCATATTTGTTTTGCAGGTCCTCCTAATGTGAAGACGGTCGTTCCTTAGTAGATTTTGTTGCACCTTTTATCAATGTAATTTGGAGCATAATTTCATGCCAAATGAGTTTCTTTGATTTGATGATTGAAATTTGAAATGCATCCCTTCCAATCCATGCAATCCATCGGGAAGCCTTAACGATGTAGCTGCTTGAACTAGTGATATTAACCATGTTCCTGTATCAGTTATATATGAAAAAAACAACAATGGATTCTTTTTCAACTAAATGGAGTTTCAACTAAAAGATCATGAATGAAACATATGCAACAAAGCCAACGGCCTATGTTATTTAAGCGGTATTCTTCTTGGAGAGAATAAGATCTCGGTAATTTCATATTTAAGGCAAAGTAAGCGGTGTTAGTAAGAATGGCTATGACCCGAAATTTTGTTTATATGAAATCCCCCATTCAAACTCACTATTGGTTTCTCCTTTTAAGCCTACTCCTTATTTGTCCTTCATCAAGGACAGATGTTTTTAATCGTACTAATGTTTTGGTTCTGATGTGCCATTTATATATATTACAAATTTACTTGATTAAACATAAAGACAATTTTTATGCTCTTGATCGTCATACATTTCATTTTCACATATCATTTACCTGTTAATCTGATCCAAACAATTAAATATATCCCAATCTTTTCTCAATGAAATCCGAACTTGTTTTTATATTGTTAGCTATATCTGGAATTAAATCTTTTCAAAGATTACTCAAGAGGCGTATTATAAAAAGATAATAGCCAAGTGTTTTAAAATCATGAATTTACTTTTTATCATATACATGTAGGTATACATTGTTGATAATTCAAGTTCAAATTGTCAATAAAATATGGTTTTCTGTAAGGCCATTAACAAAGAATTTGCCTACTTTTTAGACATTTTTGAATCAAAGAAATTAATCGATGCGAATCGAGAAACATTAAGAGGACATTGGAAATTGCAATTATACTGATCATTAGGCAATACTTAAAGCAGATATGAGAGATGTGCATTTGACATTTTACATATCACTTTCGTCAAAAAAATATTATATATTTAAACAGTTTTAATGATGCATCATGATATAACCAGCCGGGCTAGTAATGTAGTTGTCAACTCAGATCGATCGGTGTTTTAAGACGTGAATTGAGTGATGAATTCCCAGAAAGGCTCATCAAACTCACATCAGTACTGCCGATCCATCAACAGATTTTCAGTTCTATTTCATAAGTTTATTCATATGAATTCTGTTTTAAAAAGCTCCCTAACCCTACCAAGCCAATCCGTGTGCAATGTCTATTGGTCATGCAACTTTCACAAGCGCTCGAAATATTAAGATATCAAGTCCTTTCATTTACATATTATATTGTATTTAGTATATTGTATAGTATATGAGTGAACATATGCATGACATACTATTTTTATGACATGAATGCCTAAATGTACGAATTTCACGAGCAGTATGTATGTCATGGGAACGAACATGATATTCTGTTTATCACTGTAGTCGCGAAATGAATGAAAACACCCTCAAATTCGACTTTTGTGCATAGGCGGACAAGCCGCCGCTGTCCTTATAGAACACAACATCATAGGCGAACTGTGACGTAAAAGCATTATTTAGAACATGAAGTCACAATGAAAAAGTGTTATGTTGTCCTTGGGCATCATATGAAAGATATGAACCCAGATACGAGTGCGCTCGTAGGTAATGAAAAATGACTACCTAAAGGTTAAGTGATAAATAAGAAGACGAGAAAAAAAACCTCTCAGACAAAACCTTAAGCATCATGAGACACGTCTTGATGATTGTTTTGATGACAATAAGCAGACATCATTCAATGTCCTCAAAACCAGGAGAGGAAAGTTAGTGTTTTAGATTCTATTTTTGCCTAATGGCCCGAGTAAAAATTCATATTGAATCTCGTTACTGCACTATTCGATAGGATATCTTATGTCGCCACATTGAATTTCATTAACCCGCTTGGATAAACTGTTTGGTATGGTGATTTAGGATTACAATGTGCACAAAGAACCTAGGCCTCCTTTTACAAAACCAAAAGGTGATTTTCTGTCCTGTACTTAATTCTAGTGCAATGTTAAAAAAGAATGGGAGTCAACCTTTGGAAAGGGGGAGTGGGTTTGAAATATTTTTTGCATAGGGCTAAATTCCGGAAAATGATGAAGAAACCGTTATATATACTTTTTTTTGTAAGTTACCACTGCACTATATTTAAAAAGCAAAAACGGCTGACAGACGCTTTATAACTAAATCTTCAGAGAATGACAACTGACCTCTGAATTCATCGACTTCTGCAGTTCCTAAGGACCAATCAATATATATTTGTTCAGACTGCTGTGATTTCAAATATGTGTATTGTACAAATACCCCTATTTACCATAACATGTTTGAAATTTAACTATTGCATGAAAAAAAACAAAACCAGAATTGAATTGTGAATTGAATGAATGCTTTACATTGCTTATTTCTCATTAATAGAGTAAGACAAAATTACACAAACTTTATATATTGTCACTTTGGCCTCAGTGATTTAGCAGTTAGCATTCTTTTATCTGACACCTGGGCTTCACCTTAGTTGTGCAAGTTGTGAAAACACTTTATCCACATTGCAGTCCATACAACTGCTGAAAATTGGTAACTGGGCAATGGAGTGGTTGGTGGCTGCATCGAAAATACAGTATTGTCATGGTAACGATAGACAACAACAGTCTTGAAACAGGCTATTAGAGTTTATGATAACAAATATTATATTAAAAACTACAAGTTTTACCAAAAAACAATTCTAAACAATAGTTCTTTAATTTTATTTTATTCACTCAGATAACCATCTTCAGCACGCATCGGGCGAGATATGCATTTACAAGAAATTCATATTCACCCTTGCGACAACTCAACGGGAAAGTTGTGACAGGAAGTAGCCTGATTATTGAGCTATGGTGTAGACCAATCAAAAACATCACACGTAGAATCTATCGATTAAGCACCGGCAAATATTTTCCAAGTCATTTCTGGTTATACATCAGGTGGCACAGGTATTATTATATACCCCATAGTTGAACGATGGCCTGTCATTGTATATTGCAGTGGCATGCCACACTAAACTCAACAAAATTAGCAAGATCTATTACGATTTGCAGCAAAAACTTGAAACACTACGTGGGGTAAGTGACATACAAATGTTTTCCCTCGTCTATTTTTTAATGATGTGCAAACACAAACATATTTGACTTTCAAATTACCATATATATTTCAATTGAGCACAAAGAATTGTAATAAAACGATGGGATGTCTAAATAGAAACTGAGAAATACAGCCTTATTCTACGCAGTATTTTGGTGACCTATATTCAAGCATCGTTTTTGTGACTGTACTTTTGGAATAAGGAAATCAATTTACCAAAGTGAACCAAATTGAATATTAAAAATTAATTTGTCAAGTCAAAACCATTAATTTTCTTTCATGTCAAACATGACAATAATGTTATTATCTTATTTTTTTTATCTAAGGACAATTATTCTCATACAATACGAAATAGGATTGTAATTGTCTTTTTGCTGTAAACTGTAGTTTTAATAAACTCTTTATCAAAAAGTGACATACACTTTTAAGTGTCTCATGTATAAATTGTTGAATTAAATTTTTTATTGGGTTAAAAAAAAAAAAAAAAAAAAATAAAAACCATAAATTGTTAACCAGGAAAAATCATTGCATATTTGCCATTCCCGAGATGAATTAAAATAGTTGATAAGTCACAAAGTTATAAGGTGAGGCACAAAACGTTTTCGATGGACAAGATGATAATGTGCAGGTGAAAATTGAACGTTCTGAAACATGAGAAGGATATCACAAATCCCCCCAGGCAAGATGATTGACTTAAATAAAAACATTCAGAAAGGTAATAAGAATGAAAATAGAAAATTACACTGCCTCAGGACTGAATGAAATATTAACCAAGATAGATAATCATATAAAGTTCTTATAGATAATCTTTACCGTTTCATGTTTGTGATTGTACAGTGTGTCAAATCTACGGAATTTTGATCTCTCTATTTCAAAGTCTTCTTGTTTTACAAAGCTGAAATTGTAAACAAGAACAAATTATCTTGTAGGCGCCATTTGATTAGTTTTCCAAATTTGAATTTCCAATTTAGTCAACACGATTAACTTTCATAAGAAAAATAAAACCATGATTAAGAACTCCTTAATTACAATCAGTATAACCTTTAAAGGTAGTCAATGTAGTATGTGATTTGTTTTATCACGGTGCTGTATTTCAAATCATTGAGGAAGCGAATAAAAAAAAGACATTTATGTTGCGCAATTGTTAATTACACAGTATGATAGGAACTTAATAATACAACCCCATGTTAAGTGAAGAATCTTACAGTTACAGTTGTCCTTACCGAGAGTTTGGATGGAACGCTTGTCTTAGATCTTTACAGAACCAGGCACCTTGATATGAAGTGACCCACTTACAGACATCTCTTGTGCCAACTTTCACTATCGTGGTTGGTCCGCACTGAAGTTACAAAGATGCACCATTTGGCCACCGTTCAGACGAATTTGCCATCCAAGTAGACTGCATGAGTTGATGAGGGCTTGGAGCTGGGGTGTCTTAAACACAGGAACGATGTTGATTACGTCCAGGAAGTGCATGCCCATCAGTCTCTTGAAGAATCTGAAAATAAATATATATATTGACTTTAAATCGAAAATATACGAATAGATAAACCATGAAATATCAGATGATCTAATAAAGTGTTTTCCCGTAGGCTATCGCTAGTCCAAGGTTCTTTTAAGCCTTCTGAGAAGTTAGCAGCAACGGACACAGCTCGCTTGATGGGTGGGTGACCCGGTCATTACTGGATATTCTGAGAGCTTGAAGAGTTGATTGCCTTTTCCAAGTTTAGACTATTGTCACTGACTGTGACTGAGTTCCAATCGTACCCAACAAGACAATTTAGGACCTGTTTTTTTAAGGCGATGCGACAGATAACCATTTCAGGGCTATTCTTGGCAGCTTGGTTGCATACTCCGACAGAGTTGAGAATAAAATAAGGGTCATTAGAAAATGGCATATCCCACCGGTCACCAATAAATTTAGGTTTCCATGGAAACCGCCAAAAATAAAAATCTGAAGAACTTGAAAATAGCAAAAGGCTCATCTACATATGCTTTCTAATCCATATACCAAGTTTCATTGGGCTAAGTCAACCAGTTTTTTAGTTTCGGAAAGGAAATGATTACGGACGGTCGGACCAACAGACCACAGGGCGATGACTATATCCTACGGTCTTTAATATTGGTGGGATGACATTTGTTCTTACAACAGCATGGAAATCTATGCAACGCTTCTAGCATAAAAATTGAATGTAATTTAGTACATGACAAGTTGCTACATTCTTATGTAAGACACTCATTCGTTCTATAATGTGACTACAGAATTTATCCATAAGAAAGGTCAACCAAATACTATGGTAGTGCAATATTGATTTCGAATTACTGCCAGGTGTAATGAGGCTTCAATGTCAAATTAAGAAAGTAGAATGTCATGCCGCAAAATCTGAAGCTTCAACTAATTCAGATTTGTTTCAAAACGCAAAGCACCATCTGACATTTGATTTCCAAATCATGATTGATTTTCATCTGAAATAACTCTTCTCAGTCGCTTGAGATAGTTGCGCTTTTGCTAGAATATACACTCTTTTTCCCATAATTGTAAACAAAGGATGACTTATCTTTTTCATTAAGATCTTGTGTATTAATAAAACTAAAATATTTTGATCATCGAAGAAGGACTGAATAAAATGAAATCTTCCATTGCAGGAAGTCTGACCAACAACTCTCTTCCAAAAATCAGCTTTAAACAAATATAAGTATCTAAGCGCATTTTAACCTCATAATTGCAATTCTTTAACAAAGAAACGTCTAGTGAAATAAAAACTAGACCATTTCACTGACAAATCAGACATTAAATGTTAACATAACTGGAAACACATGTAACAGATGAAATATTTAGAGGATATTTGTCTTTTCGTGACAAATACCATGTTTACCTCATCGAATGAGGAAGAAAGTTAATATTTTATACAATATAAAACTTTTCTGCCTCACGGGATGAGATAAACATGGTATTTGTCAAGAAAAGTCAAATTTTCTATTTATTTTATGATTAAATCGTTGTACTTCCATCAAAATTGAAGCGCATTTACGTTGAGTCGGCACCAAAGGGGGCCCGTCGCCCAAGCAACAACATGACGTCAGGAGCGTGTCATTGCGTCAGAGCATTGTTCGAAGACGTCAGGCCATTGTTGTTTTCAGTCACTAGTGACTTAACTTAACTTTGTTTTTTTTCTTAAATTGATTTCATGTTCATGTAGTATAGTACATGACTTTTTCAAACATAAAACATATAATACTGTAGAAAAAAACCACTACTATGTCTTTAAATCGACGAAAACATTTTGCATTTAAAATACACATTGATCCATATAATTTGATTTTTGAAAGACGTTTATCTGCATGATTGTTTACTTAAAGACGTTGTTTGTAGTTGATGGTCATCCATAATTGAATGATAAGCTTGTCGCACTGAAAGACCCAATAGAGAAATAAAACAGATACGTCCCCTCTACGTTTCAGATGGCGATTTTAGAAAATGACAGAAACGATGTTTCATAATGTGAAATTCAATATATTTTCGTTTCGATGTTTTGCAATGTTATTTCAACTAACGTCTTTGCATGCTTTGTCGCCTGTTTAGTGAAGAAATTAAATTAAGATACTTTTTAGGATATTCGTAATATAATAAAATAACTTCATGTAACAACAATTATATTTACAGGACAAGAAATAAGGGATATTGGAGTATGTTGGTATGTAAATCTTCAAAGTTAAAAATCAACATGCTAGAAAAGTAATAGAGTTGCCTTAACCATCATGTGTGTTGTAATAACAGTTTATACATTTTTGTTGGATTGAAATCTTCAAAGCTAAAAGTCGACATGCTAGAAAAGTAATAGAGTTGCCTTAACCATCATGTGTTTTGCAATAACAGTTAATGTAGTTTTGTCCTGAACTATCATAACGTTAAAAACTCGGTATTCGGCCTGCTTTAACTGTAGTTCTTTATTTCAGGAAAAACTATACTTTATTGCAAAACACATAGTGGTTAAGACTACTCTATTTCTGAATTAAGGCGTAGTTGACAGTGAATGTGACTCTGTCCATTCCGCAATCAAATATGAAACGTCAAATGTTGAATTAAGATGTATGCTCACGATTTTTCACTGAATATGGAATGAAATATTGCTTTATCACATGCTTACCGATGCAATAAAACAATTTATATCAGTGCCATGGATATTTCTAAATTTAGGAGTCAATGAAATTGAATTTGTTTTGCAGTTTATCTATTCAACCTTCTTTACTTCAACCTCTACATTGTCTTATTATACAGTTTGTTCATTAACCCATTTATAATGTCCTCTCAGGACTTGCAAATTACTTTATCCGTGACAACCATAAATAATCCATACAATTTCAATTATGGAATATGTCAATAGTGTATTACATGAAAGTTTGTTGCTTAACTGACTTAATCATCAAATGACTTTAATCATGTACTAATCATTATTGCTTTTAAGTCATAGTAAGATAGATTACACAAAATTATTCCATGTAAGAATGTCATTAAGTCATGGATCTTCAAAAAAGCTGAAATACGTTCATCATTTATACTAAAAACTAACTAGGAAAACGTTATCACCATTATTGAAGTATACTCCATCAACAATTTCAATGACCTATTAACAAAATGTCGGTTCCATTCGCATACATCTATGAAAATGGTGGCTGGGGGTGATCAACTGATATAGATGACATAATGTCAAAAGAATAGGTAGGCCAGACCTGCGAGTTTGGAAGAAAAATATATTGGTAGAGAAAATATATGACAAAAGATAACACTTATGATCCTATCTTATTCTTATGATGCAAACTCGATGATTTGTCTGTTTGAAATTAACGCTGTATGGAAGCATCAGCTATCTGAGTCATTGTTATAACTGATGGATATTTGATAACAGGACACATTTACTTTAAAATAACTAGAACAATGGGCTATAATATTCTTATAAATAATCTCTACATATTATTCTATTACCTTTGATATGTTTCTTTATATGTGACTGAATCTTCTTCCATCAAGTGACATTTTCAAAGTCATAACATGCCCATTGCATAAATGATACTGGACAGGTTGTACATATATGATATAAAACGCTCTTGTACACCAATTTTGATGTCCTGAACACAACGGCTCAAAAGATGATTTACATGACAAGATGAATCCTTTTAATCCCCTCAATAGTATCATTACGTGATTACAAAGCATAAGCTGTCGGATCCTACTTCACAAAGATTTTTGGTAAATTATCAAACAAACCTTCTTTGAAAATATGCGAAATGTGAAGAACAAAGAAGACCAAAGTGATTTAAGTTACTAATGATCTCAAACACAATCTGATGGAACTCGTTACAAATGTTCAACAGATTAATTGTAAACTCAAATGATACTGACTGAGAATTGATTTCATTTTCAGAGAACATTAATCATGCTTTTGCAATGAAACGATCGAATAGTGCATTACCGTTGTCATACTAAATGATCATTAAGAACTTGAAATATAGTTGTTATGTGCAAAATGTAAAATAAGGAGTAATGAGGAAGATGCTTTCCTTCATGATTAATTTGCACAATGGCATAAATGGTCCTATATCTACTTTATGCAAATTGTTCCCTAAAGTTTTTTTTCAAATCAGGGTTTGAATAATCTGTGTAACTTTGTCAAGAGAAAAACGCAAGTGTGTGACCCGGATGTAGATATTATTGGTTTTGGTGGCAGCTATTTGAGGCGCAATTGTTGTGCTTTTCCGGGGTGAAGTGACCTACAGGAATTAACTAAAAAGGCAAAATTTGATTCAAAACGAACATTCTGATGCCAGACAGTTGCGATTAGTAAATGTCTGGTTTTGGTTTGATGACGATGTTTCCATTTTCGACACTTAGTAATTTGTTTCATATAACAACTGAATGCCCTTAGTTCAAGCGCCATTGCGTGAATTGTGCTTAAGATGATTCCTAAATTATGTTTTTGTCTTCAAATGGTTCTCAAATAAGCATTTACAATTGTCGCTTTTGTGCACTGAGGCTGTATACAATCATGCAAAAGGACGTTTTTGAAGGCAATACAATATTTGTATTGATTTTTTTGTTCCGACCTAATATTCTAAAAAAGAAATATCCGTTTCTCTTTCAGGTGACTATTGTTTCCTTTTTATCGACCTGTTTGTTTTCTTCTTTGTCCATGGTTGAATTAAAGAAACTCTTTCCAAACTGTTGTTCATGCAGCATTTCATAACCGTAACAAAGTATATTGTGGTTTATTACCCACTTGGTACTTCGTAAAGGGGTTTCATAACAATTTGTTAAGACACAAATGGGTCATTAGGTTGTAACGTGGTTGGATATTCATTCGCCTTTCCTTCTCTTTATAGGTACAATAAAAAGTTGTTTAAAAAGGGAATGAATGATGTAAAGAGCAAGTTGGTAATTAATAGGATACTCATTCCCCTTTCTTATCAAGTTTATATCCATCGTGAAATTTTGAAATGAGAAATTACGTCATAATGTGATAAACAATTCTCTTTTCTTCGAAATAACAATGTTCATTTTGAAATTAAATCAAACAAAATTTAAAAAGAATAATAACCTGTTTTCATATTATCCAATTTGTGCCTAATTTCACAATTCTAATCGCAGTATTTGTCATTATGAAACATATTTGCATTCGAATCACACCACATTCATCCAATTATGAAAACTGTATTTTGTAAATGTTTTTTTTTACTGGCTATCAAACTTACACAAAAAGCAATTATTTTCTGTAATTATCTCTTTTGTTGATAAACAATATCCAATTGTAGGCATTTACAGGAAATCAAATTAATAAAAAAAACCTATTCATGACGTCACATGAAAGTGTATTGTATTGCACATGTTCTTTTGTTACAAGGTTTTATATTATTTATTCTGCTTCAATATACCTAATATGGTATAAAAGTATCATTTGGTTATGTAAGCACAATCTACAATCATAAAAACTGAACAAGAATTTAGAGTTAGATATCAGAATAAACAGTCCTAATAACCTGTAATCTGATTTTTCTTAGTTTAGAAAAATTTACAGATAACAAGAATAAAGAAATTTACCAATTTTAAGATTACTGTCAAGTTTGTGTGTATATGACTGAAATAATAGACGTCAAAACTTTATTATTGAAATTGAATCTGTATAAATTTACTTCCTTTTCAGTATTGAATGTAACATTATGATATGTACACCTTGAAATAAAAGCAAATTCGTACTATATTTCTTTTAATAAGAATTAATGAAAACAAAATAAAATAGTATTGTTTTTAATAACAGCATAAAGTTTGTATGGTGAAACTTTGTCTCATCATTATAAGAGTTCTGCATTGAGAAATATATAGAGGTTATCATGAGAGTGTGTTTTGGGATCGTAAATATCCTGCATTAGGAATAAACAGTGTATTTTGCGAGCCTTGGCGAGCTAAATACATAGTGTTTATTCCTAATGCAGGATATTTACGATCCCAAAACACACGAGCATGATAACTTCTTTATCATACAATGTCATTTTAAATTTTATTCGACAAAAATGCTTGATAATATCATTTTGATACATGTAGTTTACATCGTTTTAAAAGATGCTCGCATTGATATATGCAAATGAACGGTGTAGGGCAAACTGACCGAGGTTCGGACACCACCCGAAGTCGCCCGAACTTCGGACACTTTTGATTAGAAGCTGACGCAGTTATACGTGAAAAAACTACATGTCATTTGTTTCAAAATGTTTCTTTGCAATCTGTCTTGATATATATTTCTCTTAAAAAAACATTTTATTATCATACCTATTTCCCAACTTACTTTTTCGGACAGGGGCAATAAACCGGTTCATGGAGGAAAATGGCGAAATATTTGTTTCATGTAAATGTTTGCACAAATTTCAGGAAATGTAAGAAGCGCCAAAAGATCATATGCTTTTTTTGTTTTAAAAGAGAAACTACTACATAATCAAAATTCGATAAATATTTGCAATTAAAAAGTTAATTTAGAAGTTAATAGAGGATACTAAACGACCTTCCATTTAATACTATTTTTATTAAACGAGTTAATGATTTTGTATAAAACGAGCGAAAGCAAGTTTGATACCAAATCATTCACGAGTTTAATAAAAAATAGTATTAAATGGAAGGGAGTTTAGTATTCTGTTTATTACTTGCCCTAAAAATCAAACATAATTGCCGATAAGTTGCCGAAACTAACAATTTCGCGACTCAGCAACCATTGTGACGGCGCGCTTACACTGTGACGTCACAACAACACACTTCTATGACGTCATCCTTGCATTGTGTTATTACACTAGTTTAATATTGTCGTATAAATATTACACTGCGGTATCTTACACGGGCGAGTAATAAATATCGGGATTTTCGAAATATATGAAAATGACCTTGGTTTGGACAGTTTTGACCATGGTTCGGACACTTATAAATTTTCTTTATAGAGAATTGAAAAACATATAAATTATCAAACAACTGCTAAGGAAACATAGAGAAACATTCAACCAACACATATTACAAAATTATTTACTCCTAAATCATTTAATTTAGCCTGTACAGTGTTTTAGCGTCAATGCATGCAAATGCCATTGTGACGTCATCAGATTCTAGCGGAGAAGTTTATCTTCGGAAAGGAAGCCGTGTATTATCAAAACATTGAATCATATTTGCAAATTATCAGTTTTTCATTGTAAATAAACGAGTCAATGTGTGTTGGGTGATAAAATTAACCTTTTTGAGGCATATATTAAAGCTGTGATGTATGTGAGAACATTGAGTGGTACTGTCCGAGGTTAGGTCAAGACTGTCCGAACCCCGGGCGAGTTGATATACACAATTAAACCCGTTAATTTCAGTTAATCTACAAATATTTCTACAAAAATAAATCGTGATACAATACAAAATTTCATTCCTAATGGCATTATTGGCTCAAAATTATTTTCTTCCAATGATAATGTACAGTACGATCTTTGAAAGTATTTGGATCGGAACACTGTCCGAACCCCGGTCAGTTTGCCCTAATGGCTGCGACAGTGAATTGACAAAATATAATTCTTCCTTATAAATGACTTTAAATACCGTGCAAGTTATTAAGTCACAACTCCAACGTTTTAACATTCAAAGTATCATAAAAAAACGACGATTTTAAAATTAAAAACATTTAAACGTGTCTTTGACGGATTCGAACACACGTTCTATCATCTGCCAGTAACAAAGAGGGCGAGTCTATCTCACTAAGGGGCAAGAGTTGCTTCCCTTCGGCTAAGTTGCAATGGCAGCTTGCGTTACAAAGCGCGTAAACAGAGAGCTGAACTAGAAGACTAGACTCTAATCCAAACTAAACAAGCCGAAAGTAAAGAACACTGAAGAACGGTAAATGAAGTGTTTACACATGAATCTTGAACTGCCTGTGGTACCTGTGAGTAAAATTGTTCGGTCGGTCCGTTCAACTCACGATGACAGTGTTTTTGCACTGCTAAGTCATACATATTGCTAAAGAACCATACAGTTTTGTTGACTTTTCTTAAATCAATCTCTTAGCATTGTATAATTTATATTTTCATGTCTCTCCCCGTTACCCAAGGCGTTCAAAATTTAACGCTTTTGACGTCATCGGAATTTTCAAAAGAAGTTCCGACCTTGACCTTTGAAATTTGCATCTCTATCCGTATATGACCCCAACGGATATCGAAAATATCCGTTGGCTTTATTATGCCGAGAACACTATCCATTGTATGATAAGACATGTTATTGAACACACGTTTTTTGTATACCCTTTTTGTTTACAAAATGGCAATTATTTTCATTATTTTCGTAAACTAATAATTTGTCACTTTGTGAGTCAATGTAAAACCAATAGTATTTTCAATGCTATGGTGTGTTGTGTGTTCTAGTTATTGACTTGAATAAACAACAATCAACTAGAATGACTCTCTCCCTTATTACGTTAAAGGATTGGTATTGATAAATAAACTGGATAACTTCTCTTTTTACAAATCATACTCTATCAGTTTTAGAAATTTAACATTTAAAAAAATTCACTTATTGGGGCTAAACAAGCAATTTATTTCACAAGATCATTGTTATCAAAGAAAGTGAAAATTGATTCCCTTTCACTGAGCAGTAATTGAAGATACTCTTGTATTTTGAGACTTAATTGTCTGACCTTTTAGTTTATAAGTTCACAATTGTCCACGTAATCAATTGGAATGCAATCAATACTAGTTATTTACATAAAAGATTCGTACTGAATTAATTCCGATCAATTATGTAAATGGCAGGTCTTTGTTTGTTTGACTTTGACGTCATTACTTTTTGTGACTATTTCTATCAACGACAACTTTAGACATAAAAGTGGAGTGAATGAGTAATGCAACTTATCCACATTATGTCAGTGCTTTATGTTTAGAGTAATTTTTTTACATCGACTCAGTTAATCAGTTTGATGGCCACTTGTAACAATAGTTTGAAAATATCCTTTGAGTCAAACATTTGATGAGAGGTATCTTAATAGAATCTTTATTGTATTAAGGGAAATAAAAGGTCGGATACGTCTTTGTATTCTAAAACGCAATTTACAAGATGACTCTCAAAATGAGACATTGTTAACTTTCATCGCTGCCCGCCCACATGGAAATCTTATTTCCTCTGTATGTGATTTAAAATCAATGTTCTCAACGGTTGTGATGGAGTAATTGTACTAAAGAAAACCAGTCATGAAAGAAATAAATGTCAAGGTATGATGTGCGTGGAGCATAACGAAACATTTCATTGTAAATAGATATGAATAGATTTCAATCATAAAGTGTTTACATAATGTAACATTAATCAATCGTTAGTCTCTATTTACCACTGATATGAGTAGAACAATTATAAATATGTATGATAATGTATGATATGATTGTTAACTTTCATCGCTGCCCGCCCACATGGAAATCTTATTTCCTCTGTATGTGATTTAAAATCAATGTTCTCAACGGTTGTGATGGAGTAATTGTACTAAAGAAAACCAGTCATGAAAGAAATAAATGTCAAGGTATGATGTGCGTGGAGCATAACGAAACATTTCATTGTAAATAGATATGAATAGATTTCAATCATAAAGTGTTTACATAATGTAACATTAATCAATCGTTAGTCTCTATTTACCACTGATATGAGTAGAACAATTATACATATGTATGATAACATCGCGCGCTGGCCGAATTAGGGGATCTAATACTGACATCATAATCATTAAGTATGACGTCACATCAGCGGGCCGGTCTCTATGGTCATGTCAGCGAACTACCTCATGCTTTTGACAATGTATTTAAGCCAGTAATAAAAATAAAATACTAAACTCTGTCCTGTTTAATAACATTTTATTTTGAAACTTGCGAATAGCATAGATATTCAAATCGGTCGATAAATTCCATTGTTTTGTTGCATGTCATGCACGAAAAAATATTGTTTGCCGGGAAAGTTCAATGTTTATTCTGTGCTTAGAAAAACAAAACATGCTTTGTTGTTGATTCACAGGTCATTATCTGGTGTGATGTGATGCGATCAAATTTTAACTCTTTATATCATATGACTGAAGGTGAGATAAAGGTCTTATTACACACATAGGGGTGAGGTTGAAAAGTTATATATTTTAACTCGTGACTGTGCCTACTAAGTCAATCGATGATGTGAACACGGTATGAGACAAGAAAAGACAGATATCCTCTATATATTGACACAAGCCATTGCCTTATAAGGATGGATCATATGATTTGACGGTAATGTATTAAATCAACAATAAAAGCAGCTTTATGTCAGGTTAGGAACAAGTTTACAACCTCTGCATCGCTTGTCAAGAGTAAATGAGAAATCTGTCATCTACGTGTCTCTCTGCATGGTGATACTGCAGTGATGGTCTGAGTAGAGGTGATGAATTGGTCTTCTAGTAGTTATTGTGGCTGCAATACTATAGTCATCAAGTTATGAATACTTAGCTTGTAAATTGTAAAATAAGGTGCCATTTTGTGAAATAACATGTAATAAGAAAAGATTGAAATTAAAAGAAACAAATATTAGTACTCTATTCTTTATTTCAATTTAGTGATTTATCATAAATTGGAGATACAATTATATAGATATTAACATTACAATAACTATAATGCATCCACATTATTTGTTCCCCGTTGTACAAAAGTAAAATCTTATCTAATTTTAAAGAAATACTCTCAGACAATATTCATGTTGTCTGGACGTGCCAGTTCATTGGATGAACGTGCATGGCATGAATGCATATTCAAGTAAACTAAAATACTTTTCCAATATAACATTGCAGATAATTTGTTACTAAATGCAAATGACAAATTTTTCATGTTACATCCTGTTTTTGAAACCAAGATTATTGACATACGGCGCCATCACTTCGGGGTCGAGGATTGAATTATCTATATTAATCATTTTGTTAAGATTCATTTGACCAAAGTTATTTTCAGATAACTAATTATGGTTGGAAACGTCGAAGCTATTACGCAAAAGACTTACAGAAAGTGCTCAACTTTTAGCATCCATTACAGATTGGGATTGTGGGAGTCTATTTCTATATGTTTCATAAAATCACATGTACAGGGACATATTGATCATGACATATTAACGGACTTTTTATAGTCGCACAAGCAAATGGCACGATTTTATTAAATTCAGAGCGCATCATGAGTCTGATACGATATGGTCATTTACAGGTACCACGTCAAAACAGAATCGTTTGTTAAATACGATACTGCTAGATATATTACATACATAATTGAACTTATGTGTTTCAGAGGGTTTTCAGAGCTAGATGCAGGTGGCCGAGATGATTGTATTCCGAGATCATGTTTCTGTAGGATATAAACTAAACAACAGCATGGTGTCAAAATCGTTGTTGCTTTCTACAACATTCTTAACATGTCTTGTTCGAAGAAAAACCCAAAACTATCTCTAAGTAATTAACAACCTTTAAGACTTTTTTGTTAATGTTCAGTGAAATGCTGTTTTTGCTCCACAGGGAACCCAAAATGTCATTAAATTTGATGCTTTGATTAAGAAAAAGAAAGTCTTTTGAAATAGACGACCTTACGAAACTATTTTTAAAACAAACTTACATAAATGTAAATGGTTGTAAATCACGCTAATGGGAACTGTCACCTCGTATGAATCACCATTACATATACTTTTCGTCCTTACTGTGGCTAATGGTTATGTGCTAGACGGATATACTTCCAGATGACTAATAGTCTGATTTTTAAAACAAAAAGTGAGTTTGTCGCACTTTTGACTACTCTTCACTTATTTAATGCCTTCATTGATTTATTGTAACGTCTATGAAATTTACACCCTTTATAAAGAGTTGCATGCATGTTTGGAAAAGTAAACATGGAGTTGTATCTTTCCATCATATGACATTTGATTTTAAACCTGAATAATGTTATGATATTATATTTATTTCGTTTCCATTAAATTAAGTCGTCCAGTTTCATGATTTCCAAAAGTTTAGATTAACCTTTTCTACATTTTATAAATGCCCATAATTTCTCCTCTACTTCTATCGTCTTCATCAATTACATTTTTATCTGTGAGAAATGAATTGAAGTGGATTCGTTTTTCCATTCTAAAAATCTTCAAATTAATTTAGCAAGATCATGAAGTAATTCAAATATTTAAAAAGTATATTTATATTTGATTACCATATAATAAAAGCAGTTAACCGTTGTGTCATCGAGAATGAAACTGGACACCCCTTTACATCGCACTACATACAGTAGGAGGTTAAATCATCTTGGATAAGAACATTAAATGAATGATTTTTAAATAAAAAGTTCTTGGTTGCCTAGTTTAAGATTTAGAAATCTAAAGTTCACTGATCACCGTGAATTCTTTCTTTGATATTGTACATTAAGTTGATGGTAGATGAATAGGAAAAGCAAGAATATATTATGAATAATAAGAAACCGAAATAAGGCTATATTGCGTGTGGTTGTAAGGCAATATAACATTTTAATGAAATATTTCAATTCGGAAATTTTGTTGGAAACATGCTAAATTATTTTTTTCAGAACAGCATATCATTTGCTGCTGTCAACTTGTAAATGGTATCAGTTAAACTTCAGAAAGCAAAGAAACCAATATTACTTCATCTCTTGAAATCTAAAGACCATTCTTTATTTGAAATTGAAAATTATCATTATCTGCATTAATTTAATTTCACTTGAAATTTTAGTATAGAATCAACTATTAGATGACAGGTTCGTAGATATGGAAGTCAACTGACGGTGTTTACAAATCGTTTGGAACGTATTGAAACAAAATCAAAACAGTTTGTATGTATAGTGATGTTATTAAGGCAAGTCGCATAGCATTGCAAATGAACATTAAACGTAGTTTGAAGCTACATCACCGCAATACATGTTTTAAACTTGTTTCATTCATTTCATATAATCACATTAAGTTTTCACATTCAGGAATATTAGAAAAAGGTTTAACATTATAATATAACTCAGATGTCACAGAATATTGGTAGTTGTGTTTTCATTTATGATGGTCCGATGAGTTTTTGAAGCTTGTGCTGCTTTCATCGGTCTTCGAAAACTAAACGGTTGCAATGAAACGTTATCATTTGAGCTTTTCTGATTAAATTATATAATGTATACTTTTTGAAGTTATTTTTTCATTACACTGTGAGTTATAGTTGTTTTTCTCAACGTTGTATTGTTAAAACAAATGATTTCCTCTAAGTCAACATTATGAAGCTCGTTTACATTTAAACAAGAAGATCTGTTAAATGTCAAGAATAAAATATTGGAGATAAAACAAGACGTCATTTATTGTAAAATGAGACATTTTTCGAAGGAAGAAGTAACACAATCTTTATGGTAAACTTGCTTGAATGGGTGAACTTCTCAAACTTAAGATGTAATGTTTCACTGTGAAAGTAAAAGAGCTGTTATAAGGGAGTGTCAAAAGAATTGTTTGTAAAGATATAAAACTTTCAAACAATATTTTGTTATGTGTACTGTATGATACAGTCATAAAGTCTTCGACGAAAGAAAGTTGTCACTATTTGAACTGAAATAATGAAAACCGATTCATATCAATATTGAAAGTGAGAGATCGCATTAAAAGTGTATTTTCCTTCAATGTTTAGTTTTCGAACATTTAACAAAATTGTCATGAAATTTTGGAAATGAATGCCAAGATCTGTGATTTTGAAATAAGTGGTCAAACAATTGTTTATAATGGATCACAGTCATCAGGACTGTAAAAAAAAATCACCTATAGAAATTCCAAAGGAAACCCTAGTAACGAGACCAGAAGTGGGGTATAATATATATTTCTCTGTTTAGGGGTGCTATCAATAAGCATCACAAAACTGATACTGAAATTTACATCTTAAGAGGGACTGCCAAGTTTCAATTACTTTCTGCAATATTCGTATTGATAAGAGGTAATACGTTTTTATAAAGATGTTGTTTTTGAAAAAATCATTTTATTTCAACCATTTGAGTTTTGATAGGACCCTTCTCATCTGCGCCAACGTAGCCGAGATAATGTTATCGTTTTATAATTTTAAGTTATAAATAATATAAAATTATCATTTAGTCTGCCAATATTTGCTTGGTTGACAACACAAGTACAGTATGTTTTTCGCTGACAACAAAATGTTTAACTAATTGTCGGAGTTGATATGTCGTTTCTATTAGCTTTAGTGGTGTTCTGAGTCATAAACGATCACTTGTTTTAAAAGCACAAAGACGATTATCAACGCATTTGTGCTTATGCCGACTCGCCTTTCAGACGCTGTCAGTCAATCAATCAATCTTTATTCACTCGAAACCACCAACGGTGGTACAAGAGCAAGTTAACAATACATAGATTAAACATATTATACATGCGTCTTATGCATTATTTCTTAACAGAGACTGTAGTTTAGTAATGAATTTAGAGAAACATTTTAGTTCTTTAGTACATTTAGGTGTCATAATTTTACAGAGCGAATATACATTTGCATAATGATATGTTTTAGTAAAATACAAAATTCTATATGGGAGAAGAGTTTCACATCTGAAGAGATAGTGAAACTCATCTCCAATAACATTTTTGTTACATAACTTGCAGAGTCGTTCTTCCCTCGCAATACCCTGCCACCGGCCAGTCTCAATGGGTAAATTATGGTTTG
Source organism: Steromphala cineraria (assembly GCA_916613615.1). NCBI lineage: Eukaryota > Metazoa > Mollusca > Gastropoda > Trochida > Trochidae > Steromphala > Steromphala cineraria. Next base: position 80,340,627 of record OU744721.1, read on the forward strand.
AGGTGCGGAATCTAAGAATAGGGATTGAAATTGATTTTTGAAGAAATAAATATGGTTCAAATTGAATAGTTTTCTTCAAATGTTTGTACAAAACGCCTTTAGAACTGCATTCAATATTTCCCCACCATTGTTGGTAGAACTGATCCGAAAGAATTTGTCCTGCTCTGGAGACTAGCCAGGTTGTAGGATAATGCGAGGGGTTTACAAATACTTCACTTAGTCCAATGTTGTTTAACAGATTTTCAATACAACGTAGCCACGGAAATTTATTTGGTTACTCTTTGTGTTTCATCAAAATACAGCTATACATGATTTGAAAAAGTTTCGAATTTTCTGCAGGGATGAGAGTAAGTTTATGCCAGAATGATAGCATGCGCTGGAAGATTTTTATATTTATTGGGGTTCTACCCAGTTCACCATAGATCATGAAATTTGGTGTAGATTTACGAAGTCCAGTCGCCATTTTAAGAAATTTTAGATGTAAGTTTTCAATCAGATCTAATTTTTCGTAACCCCAAATTTCCGAACCATACATAAGAATCGGTAGAATCATCGTATCAAAAGCTGATAACAAACAATCTAATGGTAAATCAATATTTCGTGATCTCTTAAGTAAACTATACATAGCCTTTGAGGCGTTTTCAACAATGGATTTGATGCATGTAACCAACCTTTTGTTTCGGTGAAGTTTGATTCCTAAATATATATATGTATCAACTATTTCAATATTATTATCGCCATAACTAAAAGACTATTTTGTTTTATTTGCCGGACCTCCGCCGAATATCAAGACTTTAGTCTTAGCGATATTAACATGTAGTTTCCACAGTTTACAATACTCTTCAAAAGAATCAAAAGATTTTTGTAGATCCTTTGGAGTCTCGGCAAATAAAACTATATCGTCAGCATAAAGGAGTATAAGTAATCTTATCAATACCAGCGCTTCTTGATCGCATAATGGGTCCACTCTGACACCGTTACATCCATTCTCTAACAGATAGGTTTCAAGATCATTCAAATATATAGAGAACAAAAGGGGTGACAAGTTTTCCCACTGACGAACACCTCTATTACAAGAAAAGTATTTTGATTTTTCGCTGTTAATTTCAACGATTGATTTAATATTGCTGTACATGTTTCTAACAAATGTATGGAATCTACCATGGATACCAGATTTGAGTAATTTTGACCATAGACCAGTTCTCCAGACAGTGTCGAAAGCTTTAGAAAAGTCTACAAAGGTGCAGTAAAGCTTTCGCCTATTAAGGGTAAAAACATTAGTTAACATTTGGAGGACAAAAATGTTATCTGAAGTAGTAAAATTTTTTCTGAAACCCGCCTGGGCTTGGGTTAGGATATTATTTGTCTCAAGAAATGCTGTTAGTCTAGCATTAAGAATGTGTGTAAATAATTTACTGATGCAACTCAATATCGTAATAGGTCTATATGAATTTGGATCAAGCTTATTACCTTTGTTCTTATAAATTGGTTTGATAATTCCAATCAGCCAACTGTCAGGAATATTTCCTGATGAGAATACAAGATTAAATAATTCGTAATAAAACGGAGCTAGTAAGTCAACACTGTCAATAATATATTCATTTACAACAGAGTCACTCCCATCAGCTTTGTTTCGCTTCAGTTGTTTTGCCGCTTTAATGATTTCATCGATTTCAATATCCTTATTCAGGCTATCGCAATCATAATGAGTATCAGCATCATCGAGATCGTCACATACAAATTGTTCATCGTCAATGGCGTTTTGTGTATTAAAATGTTTATAAAAGGTATCAAGGTCAGGCAAAGTTTAATCAAATTGTCGATTTTTGTCTTTCAAAATATTCCAAAACTCTTTCGGCTTTCGTTTTATCTGATCCCGAAACACGTTTTGTAATTTTGTTCTATGTCTCCTCATACACTTAATCCATACTCTGTTTATACACTTTTGATTCACTTCGGAAATTTCTGATGTTAAGTTCAGATTTACATTTTTTAACGCGTCTTCTTGCTGTATTAAATTGTTTACGTCTAGTCCTACATTCTTTTCCAAACCACAGTTTATCTTTCTTACGGTTAGCTGTATAGGGTCTGTACATTCTGTCCCCGAATGTTACGCGTGCGGCGTTGACTAGCACGTGCGCGATGTTATCGGCGAGCTTGTTAACTGATGAGAGATCACACTGGCCCGTGCGTGCAGCACTAGCTTCGTTTGTAAGTAATTTAATGTTTTCAATATCTATGTTTTTCAAATATTCATGTCGCTTTTCTTGTTCGTATTGTTTTGGCTTAAGTCATTGAGTGACTGTTATTAGATTGGTCAGAGGTCACCGCGCGCCGGTTTGAGTGGGGTTCTAACCCAGGGTATGAGCGTCGCGTATATACGTTGTAACCTAGAGACAGGATGCTACAGAACGACGCTTGTTCCACAACGTTTTCAAGATCAAGGTCAAAGTTCTGCACAAACTCCATCAACACAGAGATTTCAACCCCTCTCAATGTAAATGTTGTGTGGACTTTGTCAACGTGTTCGTCAGTGTCACATTACGTTTGAGACACTTCAATTTCCGACCATCGCAAGGCGGGAAGGGTGGAAAAGAGACTTTTTTTACCTTTTCCGTTCATTGCTAGAGAGATGCTAATCAAGAATTGTTTTGTATCATAACAAAATATCGGATTAATAACACATAATAACAGAACACAAATTTCGACGTGTTTACTAACATTTTTTGTGAAACTCCTTCAAATGAAAAAGAAATTTCACGGTCTTTGTACAAGAAAACTCATTATATTCGGGGTTAGAGAGAGATGTCTCTTATTGGACTTTAGATTTGAGCCTTCGCGTCTTAGACGGCGATGTTAATTTAAGAAGTTCCAGAGCCTTGATGTAATGTGATGTAGATATTATCAATGTGTGTGAGATGAGAGAAAGTAATTATGTTATTTCATTTCTTCTTTCCGGAGGATAGAATTTCAATTAACTGTAGTTTCAAATAAGAAGATTAATTCCTAGTGAAATTGTCCTTGATTCATTGTTATTCAACATCTGCAAATTTATTTTAAAAGCGACGGCAATAAAAGAAAACAGTTTACTTAATTACAAGTTAAGCCGAAAGAAAATGATTGGCTGCATCTGTCAAACTTGAGTTACCAACATCAGCTAGGAGAACAATCAAATCAATCAACTTTATTACACCGAAAGTTTACAAATACATGTAAAGCAAAACGGGATTAACAAGCTAGGAGAACAAGCAGCTGACATGGCAAGCTAATATCCCCCGCAAATGACACGATGTGTATACATTTTACTTATCTTGTCTCAATTTCAGCTTTTTCAATCACTGATTTTATGTAGACAATTTCACATTACAGATTGCAGATTCATGTTTCACACAAAAAAACTAACACAATTTGTCAAGGATTTGAAGGAAACCATTCTAATCAAATAGTAAATGATACCAACATTATGTTAACTGTTGGGTATAATTTGTGTAAACTGACAAAATAAAAAGCAAGCCAATAAAAGATAAGAATTTCTTACAATGTTATAATTTTAGGTCCAATAATCAATGACTTAAAATATACATAACAAAATTGTTCTTTATGTATTTAGGATCTCCTTGATAAATTTCATATCCTTATTATCTAAAAGCACTTACCTGTACACCTTTATTTTCAAACTAGTTTAAAGGACATATCTCATCTAATATTGCAATGATATAAAATATTAATAAAAATAAAAAATAATAGTGTTGAACTTCGAGGCAGACATTTTTTAAACAGAATCATTCCTTTTTATCCAAATAGCTATATTTCACACAAGAATATGTTTAAAATCTACATTCTCTGGTCAATATGAATCTTAAAACCTTTTTTGCCAATATTCGCGAAAATCCTTCTTTTTTGCCAATATTCGCGAAATTTTACAAACATAATTTAAAAATGGGTAATCATGACACCCGTTCATGTGCAGATAATAATTTGTTTTCATGACATATCTTACAATTCAAAGTTTTCAATTCATTTATGTAGCTGAGTCCAGATCTATATTTGTTGTGGGCGGCACCAGATCAGTAAGATAAGTCGTAGTTGAACTTGTACCATTTTATAGATAGTAATAGTTCTTGTCAATTGTCCGAAACTTGCATAGATTGCGTTTCATCATATATTTATTTATCATATGATTTACTGTGACTAATCCCAGGGAACGAACCAGATATCGTATGTCACATGGACTTATTGCCAAACCATTGCCTGGTCTTGAGGGCAGTTGTCACAAAAGACTGAACTGTGGCAAAATAAACTGTCTAAACATTGACTATATTGATGCGAATGTCGAATTTACTTGATCTTCCGATCTTCTTGATGTTCTTCTTTGATGTACTTGCTGCCGCACTTGTAGTTAATGTAGACCATGGCCACTCCATTAGGAAGCTGTTAATTTAGGGTCAGGGATCCGGATACAGAGGGCACGTTGATAGCACAAGGTTAAATTGTAAATGCAATGACAGCTTTATATCTGAGAGGGTGGTTAGAGTCAAAATCAGTGCGCAGGATTTCATTATTAGGAACACTGGTGAAAAAAATCAATAATATTACAACTTAACATTTTGCCACATATGGATATACATGTACATACTATTTTTTACAGAATTCAGCATTGAGAAATATATGAGTTAGTTTTTTTTCTAAGTGGAGTTTTTTTGTTTGATGCTGGGCAGTATTGTGAATAGTGTCCCGTGAGCATACAGGTCTAGCCTTTGGTGGGTCCTAATGGATTTTCATAGCGGCAAGGTGTATTGAGGGTGTGGAAGATGTACGTGATCTTCTGATGCAGCAGCTGAGTCCCAACTGTCAAGGAGTTGTTTCAACTGTGTCGTGCCTTTGGAGGCGGGATCTTTCTACATCTTGTAGTGTGTTGTATTACTGCCGTTTCAAAGTCTTGGGTTTAAAATACTGGACTCACTTTCCCCTCAACAACAGGAACGCTGATATCAATTTGTCAAGGCACGGATCGGCAAGTGCAGTTTTCTCTTCCTTGGTGATTTACTCTGGTTCGTGCAATACTGAAACGTTGTTACTGTGCAAATAAAAAGTTGTTTACCCATAGAATTACATTTACCTTCTTTCCACGATCAATACTGGTATCATCTACACCCAAACTACGTAGTATTAGGGAAGTTGACTATCTAAAAACCTTCTTACTTAACTTCATCAGTTCTACAATATCTTCATTATAATGAAGTCAACGAACTTGCCAATTGGTTCCTGAACCCATGTATTTTGGTCTTTAAGAGATTGACACTTAATTTGTTCGTTATGACAACAATAAACTATTAATAATGTTTCTACACGGAACTTGTTAATTGACTTTATTTTTCAAAGAAATGTCTTTTTTCGATTTAGCATTCATTACTGTTTGAAGTTAAAGCAAGATAAATCACTCTGTATCCTTAATATATGTAAGAATAAAATTCATTAATGAATCTTCAAAGATGTTTATTCAAACGCGTTCATAATTGATGTTCCTGACGTATTGAGATTATGTGGCAGTATACATCAACAGTTTTGATGACCTTTAATGTACAGCAATGTCCTAGTTTCTTTTGCAATATTTCACTTACTCACAAAAGCTATGATTTTGATCATTTGACTGTTTAAAAAAGATGTGAACAAGAAACTTTATGTAATACAAATCATAGGTAAGAGAGACCTTCAAAGTTTTGCAGAATGTTTAGAAAGAGGATAGTTTTATCAAAGTTTAATGATACAAAGTCAACTTTTTCAAATTGTCCTTTATGAGTATCAACTGTCGCCCTTAAACGTAACTTTTCGTCTTTGATGGACTGGAAGATATTCATTTACAGCCTTTATTTATGTAAAAGTTACTAGAACTAAGTATTTTCATGCTTAACAGTTATTGGTATTCTGTTACCTTTGATACGTTTAATCAACTATAAATAGAGATCACTTTCAATCAAGTGACCTTTTTGAAAATCATTATACGGATATCGTAGACATACATGGTATCTGATGCACAACACAACCACCTATAAAACAACAACCAACAACTAAACATTATAAATTTGGATAATAAGGTGTTTCCTTTTAATCTCCTCAAAAGTATCATAATATGAATTCAATGAATAATGCAGCATATCAGATCCCACATCACAACAAAATCTTTGGCTAATCAGCAAAAGAATCATTCCTTTAATGTGTAGAACAAAGGAGGACACAGTGGGGTTAGTTAACGGCAAGTTTGATAGTGTGAAACACATTTTGATTGAACCTGTTTCAAATGTTCAGCAGTTCAATTGTTATTTAAGCTGATTGTGGCTAATACATTCACACTCCACCATGGTTAAAATAATATTTAACATAAAACTATTATTTTAATCATGCAATATGAATTATAAGAGAGGAATGTTGGTAAAAAATTAACGGCAGGACTTCATGTGTGCTTTCAAGGATCGATTGTCGTCCAATATAGAAATATTTGGTCTTTACTTCCAACTTGTCTACAGATGTTATAAATTTCCGTTCACATAAGAATGATACCACGTTGCCTTTTGAAAATGGTTTATAATACTGATGATGTTTATCGTTATCATAATAAATTATGATAAACAATTTTAAACATAATTTTTATGTGTTAAAAATGTAAAATGATGGAGACATTGTAATATTTGTTTTTCTTGAAACTCATATTGAAAATTCAAACCCTCTAAGGAACATTACTTGCACTCCACACACGCAACCATTATAATTTCCTGCTAATGCACCTACTCGTTACTTCTAGTACATAATTTCTGATATTGACATGGTTGATGGGGTAAAACTATTTCAAAACGATAATGACAGAGATATATTCTGCTATTTTCTATTTGAAAGGAAAATGAAATTATGAAATATCGGGAAAACCAAAAGACCTTGAAATGGACAAATTGATAATTTAGATGATAAATGGTTCTTTGACTTAATAACCATATAGCATATTGAGTTCAGTCCATTTTTTAGTTGGTTTCATCATAGTAACGTTGAAACTGACTCTTTGTTATTGATATCAAGTTGATTTATAAGGGTTAGTTTCGTACCAGGAGTCTGTTTCATGAAACTCTGTTACGGCTACGATATCTTAACTCCTACCATACCTCTTACGATACTTGTCTATGACCGTTTCACAAAACTCTCTAACGACTATCTTAGCTAAGATAGATTTTACGATAGCTTCTTATCTCGTAGTTTGAATCTTGCGCAGGAGTTGAGATGCTCTATCAAAAACGTCAAGTAAACTCTCCCTGTCCATTCTAGAGAAAAGTTTCATGTTTAAAACCGCGTCCAATATAGACAGTTTATCTCTAAACCCTCTTTATTCTTCTCAAGTATCAGATAAAAGTGGCGATATCCTAAGCCCTAAGAGACTTTCATGAAACGGGCTCCAGGGCGCCTTTCCCTTTAAGTTAACTGCCTAACTATGGTATAATATTGTTATATTTGAGAGCATAATATCTGCAATAGTCCATATTATTATTGTTGAACATTTTCAAATGATTTCTTAGTAGTGGGCATAGGCTTTCGATTTCATCTTTAATTGCACTGACTAGTGCTTATATAAACAACTATACTAAGTTATAAACAAGGTATGTATGTAGATCAAAGTAATGCATTGCTGTCACGACATCAGACAATTTGTGAGATATAATCCAGTGTTTGTGGCCAATTTCAATATCCTACATAGATTCTAACCTTATATAAACGATATTGCTTGACCCGATAACCTTGAGTCAATACTAACAGTCACAGTTCTGCCTTGTCAGCCCAGCAAAGCAACTGTGTAACATATCATTTTCAATATTTTTTAAACGGGCAGTAGCACGTTTTTCGATAATTATATATTTTAAATATTTCTCTGATAATTGTACGTTAATGCTAAATGTATTAATTTGACAGTGTGACATAAGCCAATCATCCATAGTCAGAGGACAAAGTATGGAGATTCACATAAAATCCATTGGCAGCCATTTTTTCGGAACACATTTAATTCATTTTGTGTAAGAAAAAGGACACGCATGGCTAAACTTAACGTTATATATTTGAATTAATACTGCTTCATTTAGTTTAAACAACAAGAAACCTCATAATTTTTCCCATGTTAATTGATAAATATGTACAGAAAACATTGTCAACTTAAAAAAACACCAAAAAACGTTTTCATCGGTCCTCTAATAACAAAGATATCGCCCTTCAGTACGCAAATTTTAGGCTTCTCAATTTGACAGTCTGAAAAGGGATTCTACCGGGTGAACGATATTGCCTTTACTGCGCATGCGAGAAAGGGCGATGTGATGTGGCCGGTTATGATTGGCTGAGAGAAGTTTTACAGATTGTGTATTATTACATCATATACAGAACGGAAATGGGCCTAATCAATGTAAATATAACAGACAATGGTGGTAAATAAACAGAATAAACATGTTTTAGCACGATTTAGAAGCTTCATCTGTCCGGCAATAAAACAGAGTAGTAATTAAACAGTTATGGCACATCGTAACTGATTGTGTAATTACAGGCCTAGGGAGTCGCGCTTGGTATTTCACACTCTTTGACAATGTTGTTACAAGAATTAGGGGATGTTGTTTTAGAGATCAAGCATGTCTGCCCATCTATGACACGCCCAGTTGTCAAAGCGATATTCATCCATTGGTCAACAATAAGACAAACTAGATCCAATCAAAAATTTAACATTTAGAATTTATCATATGCATTGCAACTGTCTAGAGATGAACACATTCAGTACACATGATATGGAGTATTTTGCGTTTACAGTGACTTCAAAAAGGTAAGCTTTGGTCACATGATATGTAAACTAAACTTTGTGCATTCAAACTTATATGTATACATATTTGTTATTTCAAGCAGTTGTTTGCGTTAGAAGTTTACAAAATTTAAAATAACATTATCTCAAACAAAGATATAGAAGGGTATTTATTTTACGCTGATGAGTTGTCGCTTTGTAAACTAACATTGATTCTTTATTTGATTGAGAAACGCACAAGACATGATGAAACATGGTGTCAAAAGGTGTATATCCTGAATATCCTTGTATTGCGAACTTAATACAATTTCATGACATGATGCCTCAATGACTCTCTTTCCGAATATTTCGTAGTGTGTATATAGCAAAACCTCATTCAGATTATATAAAATTACTTCAGGATAATTCATAAGTTCCTTAAAACATTTCACAAACTTGTTTAATTTGTCTTCAATTTTATCTGACCACTCATCACAAAATGTAAACTTAGGACTACTAAATTCAAAACATAACTATACCGTAATATCTAAGAGATTTTCAAAACATGATTGAATATTAAGATTTTGCCTTGATGAAATATCCTTATGTTTATACCATTAATGAAGATATAATCTTAGCATTTAATTGCTTTGTTGTATGTTTTCGAAAATCGTTGTTTCAATACTGTCACTGTATATGATATGTGTACTGATCTGTCCATGTTTACGTTACGTCACTATTTTGTTAGGGAGCGGCATAAATATAAACATATACCCCGTTTCTTTTTTAAAAATAGATATGCGAAACATAGTTCTATGACAGGGCTACGACATATCATGTAGTCTCATTGATGAATTGACTTTAGATCCCTCTGTAGAAGCCGTGATTAAGCTATCAACAGTCAAAAAGATTCAACCAAAATTAGTAAATGTCTTCATTATATGTCTCACTAACTAACCGTCATACTGGAAAGTTGTTTTCTTTGTTTGTATAGTAATTATACGCCAAGTAAGTAAGTGACCGCTTGACTCAATACTGTAAACAATAGCAATAGCCTGACCAGTTTGGCGAGAAAGGGCGATGTGATGTGGCAGGTTATGATTGGCTGAGAGAAGTTTTACAGACTGAAAATATGATGTTTGTTTTCAAAGTCATTAAATGACTATTTTGCGCATGTTTTTGAACAAACAAAATATCGATGTTATCTCAAGATATCTTTATGTATCCATTTCTGCATTGTGTACCCCCTCGGGGTTACATGTTGTTTAAATATATTTTCTTTCAATTAGAATCATTAATTTTCATTTTCCTGACATCACCTTATATTCCCCATAAAAACGTGCTGCCGCCCCTTTAAGAAGGACACTTGAGTTTGAGTCCATAACCAATCACATTTTTAGTTAGGTACAAAATTTCATAAAGTTTATTTAAGGATTTTAAGATATATATATATAACTTTGAAAAACAATGAAACTTTAATGTATTGTTGAGGTTATTTGGACATCAATTAAAACAGCGCCAAGTTGATAGAATGAATGTGTGATTTTATAACTAAATTAACAATGCATATGTTATTTTATATTATAATACATATGATATGTCTATATATATATAAAATGTATTACTGGTTAACAAATTATGTACATACCTACTCATGTCACTTGTGAGATCACAGGGTAGTATTCAATGGTTTTGATCAGGTTTAACACATAAAAAATTGTATTGGAGACTTAAATAATTTTAGTCTCAATCTCACCTGACCATCCGTTTAAAAGCGGAAAACACGTGCAGGGCACCTTAAAAGCGGAAAACACGTGCGGGGCACCTTACGGTCAAAATGAGCATCATGTGCGTTCTGGGTCATGTACCAGGAGTTTGCTATTTTGGGAATGTTTAGTAATTTGATTAGGTTTTTTCATAACAATGTTGAGTATAATGATGTAGATGCTATCATTATAGTTTGTTTAATTTTAGGAATGTGTCTTGTTGTGTTCAGTTTATAAGGCATGATATCATGTTAACGTTACAATATATAATATATACTATTAGTTATTGCAACAGTTCAGTGAAGTAGGCGTTTTATCTATTGTCTCTAGTAATTGCCCACAGTCTGGAGCAAACGTGTAGTTTTATCATTAATATGATAAAAGATGTTTGGAGTATTAACTCCCTTTATCTTTGCGAAGAATGACTCGCTAATGCAAGGCGTAGTGTGTGTTGTACATGTAAGCGTAGTAGGCGTCTGTTGTAATTCATTCGTTGTAAGTTAAGTGCCGCTTATATACATTCGTAAGACAATGTGACTTTGCTTTATAGTGTCCTAATCAACTGCTGATCGTGAACGTTGGTGAAAGTCAGATGTTCTCAGAATTGTAGCACAGTGTAGAGGGCCAACTGTGGTCTGTGGAAGGGGGAGGAAAGGAATGGTCCGGGACGTCCAGCAGTCACGTGACCCACTCATGTGTACATGACAACGCGACATAATGGTTACATAAGCACATTTTATACAGGTTTCCCAAAACTAAACGAAGACTATTAGCTAAATAGTTAATGTTAAATGTTGCCATGAAGTCAGCTATCTTAATTTTGGAACACTGTCAATGATATTTGAATCTTTTCAAGTACATATTGTTTTGTCACAATTACAATTGCATCTCTTTCTTAAATGTCATCTTTTAACATTTTCTCCCCTGTTACTTTATTTATAAAATATACAATTTTTTCGTGAATTGAAAAAAGATTCAATAAAAAAAGCCCGAATTTACTTTGATATGAATCATACGCAGTTTGAAATGTTAACAAGAAGTGAAATACTACAAAACGTAAATATTTTCTAATCATTATTGCTTAGCAATGATCATTGTCTCACCTTCAGACTGCTTAAATATACAAATGGAAAAAAGTTAAGCACCCCCACGATTTTTTAGCTGCAAAAGTTGCCTGATAAGAAAGAAGGCGATGTGGTTGTAGAAATAATCGTACGGTTTTGGATATTTGCATTCATAAAATTGTCAAAAAACAAGTTACCTAATTCTGAGAAAACAAAGTTGTTATTGATAGTTGTGATGTGGGTAATTCCATTCTTTCAAGCCCCCCAGTCAAACTTTAGTATCACCATTTTAGTCAAAAATCACTATTTAGACCTCTAATAACCTTCAAAGTTGCAAATTCTCCCAAAACCAAAATTCAAGGAAAATGGTTTTAATAACAAAAGATGGTCAACAGTAGTGATCCCTATAAATTAATGAGAAGTGTCTGATTAACAGATTGAACTCAAAAGAACCCAAAGATTATTCCAAAATCGTATGATTCCAGCCATTTCGTCAATAATTGACAATAACTGTAGAAAAAATGGAAACTATTTCAAAGACCAGTTTCTTCCCTATTTCGTAAGATAACAAATGATTTGATGTGTGGAAGTCAAGTTGGTAACACAAATGTTATTTTGATGTCTTAAACCCATTGTCTATTGCCTAGTTTTGGCAGTGCAGCCATATTTATTTTCGGTGAAATTTCAGGACCACTACAAATTCAATCGTAATTTCATAAAATGTCTACATGGACGATATTTCATTGAAGAAATTATTAACAAAATCTACATTTTTATGTTAAGAGTCATAAATGTATTCATGGTACCGCAACTTTGCAATAGCATTATTTTTTAGTTTTCGAATTTAGGTGTGCTTTACTTTTTTCCGTATGTATATATAATAGGTTTGTTTTTGAGTTATATTATCGAACACGATATACGGTTACATGAGTCTGGTAAAATGACTTTTTATGTGTTTTATAAGAATATATTTAAATAAATTTCTATTATCTCTACTCTTTTATCAAAATAATCCTTAACAGTATTGTTCAAATCTCGTTTACTGTTGCTGTTATAATAAACTTGAAAATCGATGGGCCGTTGTTGGTAGAAAATTCTGATACGGATAGTGATTATACATTTCTGAGAATACAAAATGAATCAAATGTCAAAAAGTCAATTGATTCTAATGAAAAGGAGGCATTATCACGACATTCGTTTATTCGATATTAATCAAATGTAGTATAAGATAAATATTTTTTTAGTTACCTCGTTGACACAGGAACATTTACTAAACCATTTGTTAAAGCAAGAAGATCTGACAAAATGAATAGCTGTTAGGATCAGCTGTCAAAGGTAACATAATACTTTCCAAACTAAAACTGTAACGGTCTTTTTGCAAATTGGTAACACATTGAGAGAAGAAAAACAAATACATCATCAAACGTCAAAGATACTGAAACAATAAGAGCAACGAAGGTTTTACTTCAATTGTTTGCCTGTGGCACTGAGTACTAGTTATTGATTAGACACTGAATATTATTATATTTCAACTATCTATAAAATGATATGACGTTTGAGAACATTGTTATTCAATCTTTTCCTTTACTTTATAAGTAGTAAATATATTTTTGTTCATGAACCATCAGATTTAAACAAGTTTGTTAGATGATATCGATTTCATTCACTCGTTACTAGTTTTAACGTATATTTAAATAAAACAAAGAGAGAAAATGAATCGACCATCTTGTTTTTTATTTTACAAAACATTAACATTCTTCTTTTTAAAAAATATATCAAAAAGGTTGGATATAATGTTTATTGTTAAGTTTCAATACGATAAATCTTCTTGAAACTTTTAAGAAATCTAAATACATGTATATTATTACTGGTGGTAAAAAAAATCGAATATATTTCATTAATTTTTTAAAATCAAATAGGGCAATAGATTTCCGTTCATAGAGCCATTTGTCAAGTTTCCAGGGGGAAGTCAAAGAATATATCATCAGATGTTTTCGTCTAACAACCCCCCCCCCTGAAAGCAGCATAGTATACTATTAGTGTGGATTTTAATGAAATTGGTATTCGGACCTAACATGTAATGTAACTAGCAGGGCATTGTGTGATCAAAGGTTGACTTTAAAAATAATATTAATTGTGTATGGCCATATGATATCATGTAACTTGTTTCTCCTTATTGCAAAAACCATGGACAGAGGCAGATCAAGTCATAAAATGTTGATTGAGCCTCTGTTCAAATGGATTGTGGTGCAATTAATTTTGCCAGGGGAAACTGCCGGAATCCAAGGATTAATCTAATCAGAACAATGGCTCGATCAACATTTCATGACTTAAATGTGGAATGTGGATCGGGAATGTAATGGTTAACAGGTCATGATCAGTTGTTTGTTTTCAGGATAACATTTTAACCTATATTTACATTTTAAATCACTCTGATGGTCATTTATACCAATACTGTAGAAAATATTATGGGAGTCAAACACTTGATGAGAGTTATTTTCAAAGAATCTTTTTTTGTTTTAAGGGATTTAAAAGGTCTGATGCGTTTTTTCATTTTAAAACTCAATTTTCGACATGACATTTTGATCTCATTATTAAATAGGACATTGTAATCGATCATGGTTGCCCGCCCACATGGAATCTTATTTCTTCTGTTTGTGATTAAAATTAAAATAAATGTTTTCTATCGTTAGATGGAGCAATCGTACAAATAAAACTAAACAGATCTGAATGGAAGAAAAGTTTTAAAGTAGATGAATAAGGAACATCACAATATAGATTGGCTTGCCATTTAAATTTCATAGTGTTCAAACAAGTAACATTAATTGAACGGTACTCTTAATTGGGTCCTACTGAAAACGGCCATTGTGGAAAACGGCCAATGGTCAATTTGAGAAAACGGCCATTGCTTCTAGAGATAACATAAATATACTCGAACAACTATTTGTTCATTGTTATTTTAGTACAAGTGAAACCTGATAAGTATGAACATGATTTTAATAGAACCCTTTTAAAAATAGGTCATCCTTTCAAAAACTGCAACAAGCAAGAGCAATCTAAAATTTGAAAATGTGTTTTAGCTGGTAACAATAATGAACAACTATCTGTCAAATACGTTCCCCGTTGTAATAAAGACAAATTTATAAATTTATAGATTTCTTTTAAATGAATTTCTTTGTTCACTCTTTTAAAAGTTTTATTCATTTGATATTTAAACAATAGAATGAAGATTCTATGCTTTGCGTTCACTAGCATCCTCCTTTCCTCAAACAGGAAGCAGCTGACAACCACTTAAGCAGTAACACACACTTTAACCCTTAAAGCAACTCGAATGACAGTTCAAGCCTGACTTCTCAGCATTTCGTGACATTTGGATTATCATGGGACAATAATGCCATGAAATTTGTGTTTTGTTAAGTGTTAAACATCAAAACTACAATGCCAAATCTCAGATTGGGACTTAAAACATCATCCAATGAGGTAGAATTAAACTAAGGTTCTGTTCATGGTTATTGAGTTTGAAAAAACATATTTCATGAAATTTTATATTGTGCAAACTATGACATGGCAACTACGTTTCGAACATGCTTTTAACAGACACGAATGACTGAATGACAATTGATTTAAATAGCCCCTAATATCGAGGTAAAACCTGCTCAATGGCGCTTTACAGTAAAAAGGAATATATACACTAAAAAGAATAAATAAATTTGATAAATATAAACAGATGGTGTATACATTCACAATATTTCAATCAAATTTGTCTACCTGCCGTATAAAATTATGGATAAAATGTTCATTTTCCCAACGGTAAACACTACAAAGGCATGTCACTTTCAACTGACAGAAGACAAATTTGCAAGTTATTTCCACAGAGGTTCGAATCTCGGAGTGGGCCCTATGATTATTGTTTTTCAAACTTTTGCACTCATATATATATATGTTTTGTAACTGTTGCCAACAGCTATCAATTTGAAATGACAACACGTGGAAATTGACCAATGAGAGGCGTTTTCATTTCCGATTCATACACGGCAGCGTGTTTGATTTACGGAAACTGTCGATATTTTTCCGCATTCGACCAGGCATTTGTTCAAAGAGGGGATGGTGTTAATGCGAGGGTCAGTGGTCAAAAGTTGGAAGAAGTTTGATAGTTTGGGGGAGATGTTCAGCAAGCTAAAGGAATGATCTACGATTCCAATGTATTATCTTGAGATAAAATTTAGTTTTAATTGCACCGCACGTTAAATAGTCTGGTGTCCAGTTTTCGATCAGGTTTCAGCATCTCCCCTTTTGTATTCTATATAACAGATAAGAATTACGCTAAAATGTTTATTTCGTGACCGATTTCGTTCAAATTTGAAATTTAAGTTTATCTCAACATATGAAAACGATATATGAATTTTGAATTTTGAAATTTGAAAACAATCATTATAGGGTCCACTCCGAGATTCGAACCTCTGTGGTTATTTCTGAACAAGACTTTCTAAGCTTCTTGTTCTAGACTCTACAAGGTCACTGTAGGCGAATGTGTAGTTGGAAGTCAAGGGTAATAAGACGCCTATAGCTAAATGGTCGGATATCCACTTCAACGAGTGATTCTGTAGAGTTTTGTCGACTTTGTATGTGACAGTAGGGGTGTGTTGTATAGTATTTATAAACCTGCCATAAGATGAAGGATGACGCAAGGGCCAGGAGATTTCGGGCTTCTGTGAAACTTTCAGATTTTTATTTGAGAAAATGGTCAGCAGCAACCAGATTGTAACCGGTCAGACAACTAAACATTTCTAATCCCATATATAATGACGTTTCCTTTTTTCACACTAGTCTTTGCATATTGAAACTCATTATATAATGCGAAAGTTAATAACAAATTGAAAAGTTTGCTTTCCGGTTTTTGTTTGTTATCGCATCTGCAATTTCTTGAGCTGACTTCAACATGATTTTTCTCGTTGAAATGATCCTTTTATTCCAGGAACGTCAAATGTTTCTTTAACAAACCAAACAATTTAAAATTGTCAAGCTTGCGCTCTTAAGATTTGAACAATTATTAAACAAGGACGATCTGGAAAGAAACATAATACTTGCATAATTTCATCTGTTTTATGCCAACCAAAAAGTTACTTATCAAAAGTCACTTAGGATTCATTTTTTTAATGCATTTGCCTCAAGATTGCAACACCTGAAAGAAATAGATGATTGATTCAATGTTTTCAACAGTAGGTTTTTACAGTCAATTCTTCGTAGATTGCAATGGTAATGTAGTTGAATGCTTCCATTATCTTCTGAAATTATTGCATCTCATGTTTCCCTCGACCTTTCTTTACTCTCCATAGAATACAAATAGTTGGGTTGTTGACATCAGTACAGCATCAATACGTGATTACAAACTATTAGGTTCATACTGTGTACCTGAAGATCTCCCATTAATTTCTTTGTTTAATGGAGGTATCTGGAAAATCGAATAATCGATATTAAGTACAAAGTGGGAAGGAAAGCAGCTATGATCTGTAATGTTTTTACCTACTTTTTGATACTGATTTTGAAATAAAACATGTCCTAAAAGTGAATAATTGCTTTTGACCTGTGCAGGAAATTGAACTCTACTTTAAAATTTAAGTCTCTGCTTTTTTTCTTATGAACCTATATAATGCTTGTTTGCAATAATAAGAATACACTTCACAATGATGTTAACTTTTTTTGGATAGATATTCTTAAGGTACTCTTACTGTTTTTTTTGTAAAACATTCTTTCAAAAAATATATATCTAGGAACATGGATGCATGATCCGTGACCTAAGTAATTTCGTATATGTTGAACTATTCCATTTATCTGTGATATATTCCCTATTCACACATTCGGCATACACAGACGTGGCTATATCATCGGACTCTCATGTAGATTCAAAACTCGTTCAAACTGGGAGATAATGCGAACCATGTGCACATGCTACATGTGAACCATGGTAATCAATTCATATATTATCTTTAAAGGGGCAGTAGCACGTTTTTTGATAATTTTATATTTCAAAATGTTCACTGATAATTGTAAGTTAATGCAAAATGTATTATTTTGACAGTGTCAAAAATCTCATTACACAAGCCAATCATCCATGGTCAGAGGACAAAGTATGAAGATTCACATAAAACCATTGGCGGCCATTTTGTGTGAACACCTTTAATTCATTTTGTGTAAGAAAAAGGAATCGCATGGCTAAACTTTACGTTATATATTTGAATTATTACTGCTCCATTTAGTTTGAATACATTATTTTTCAATTGGAATCATTCATTTTCATTTTCCTGACATCACCCTATATTCCCCAAAAAAACGTGCTACTGCCCCTTTAAGATCAGAAACCAAGTAACAAATACTAGTTCACCTTTTGAAATCTCATAACTTTTCCAAATTTCCAAATATCATTCTCTGTGTTAATCTAATTTTTCTTGAAATAACGGTCCAATATCAAATAATAGTTGACGGGTGCGTAGGCGTATGGGAGGCGGATGTCTCTAATAATGTAAATAAAAAGAGAGTAACGTGAGGTGAGGTGAAATGGGGTTTAACGCAGGTTTCAAGAGTATTTCACTCACATCACGGCTGCTAGTATTAATGCAGGAAGAAAGCCCGCGACACTAATGTGGCTGAAACTAGCGAACCATGAAATTCAGTGTAGCAACCTAACTGCGTGTACAACGTAGGACAGTTCACAACTTCAGACCATGTTGCCGAGCCCCTGGCTGAATTCGAACCACAGAAATCTCGATACGAAGCCCAACTGCGCTATGAACATAACACAAGAAAAGTATTCTCAGCCCACATTCAAACAATTGACGTTTTTAGATAAGTAGATATCACGAATGTTTTTTATTATAACTGAGGTTCTCCAGATATGAATGAGATCCATGTGTTGTGTTTCAATTTGAATAAAAAATTATTTTGGAAGAATCAAATATTGATCAATCAGCGAACATTAATGTTCTTTTACTTAAATGCTGATATTGTTTATTGCTTATATGAAACAATGCCAACATAGCTACAGAATCTTGAAAGCGAGTAAGTCATTCCGTTGTGCAATTCGTTTTAGCTATCGATGACCTTTTCCAAAAATGTTTGGCAAGTTGGTATTTACAATGTATGACCGTATAATCTACACAATCTTACAAAAACAAAGTCACTAAGTGAACTCATCTGAAGACTTTATTTCAACCTATGCATAAATCCTGTATGATAAACGTGTTCACTCCATAAATCACGACACTGATACTACTCTCTTATAGCAATTGTGTGGTCAACTGTGGACCTTTCAAGAGACTGCGGTATGATCACAGCAAGTTGTAATTTGTAAAACATCTTTCAGCGAATCATTGTTGAACTAAGGTAGTAGGTCCCTTCAAATTATATGGAACTTTGAACAAGGTAAGAGAGAGACACCCGATAGAACTGCTTTGAGTCAATGCATGCTCTACTAACACTTACAAAGGAGGTGTTTTTGATTGAAGAAGAGCACCGAGAATAAGACATTAAAGGTAATTGGTGCTACTTTGGGCGTCTGACCTAGTACGGGAAATTTTAACTTGTACTTCAGTGCCTAGCGGTGGATCACATCATCTTTAACACGGGATAACTAACACACCCACATAACTAAATGTGGATAATTTGCTAAAAATAATTTAAATGTCTTTATAACACCTGAACATCGCGTTTGCCATTGACCTGAGTTCTGTTCATTCCATTTTTAATTTCATTTGTGATATTTAGTTGCTAATTCTTACTATTGATTGACTTGTGTTAAAATTGTGAAGGTGGTAAATGTATAGCTCCGAGCACACACAATGAGACACATTTTCGGTTGCATTATCTCCCCTGTCGTAGGATCGGGTCACATTGTAGGAGACGACTTCCTAGGCACTGCTGTGATGCAGAGACAGAAAGCTATATGAAGACCTGAGATTGTGGCATGCGGTGAATTCTTCGATAAAGGTAACATCACAGTATATTGATAAAGCACAGTTTGATTATACATTCGGACATGGTAGAAAATATTTGTAATCGACAATTAGAAATAGTCAGAAATGTTCGCTTTTCGATTTCTGGAGATTGGTCATGAATATCCGTTACCAGCAACCGAAGCAACGGGGAGACGTCGCTGATTGACTGAGTCAATGGAGACTCTGACGGCTGCTATAACAGAGCCTGGTATGATCTACATGCGTAGCGTAGTGTAGCAAATATTTACTTCAATAAGATTGGGAAAGGACACGTACAGCTATTTAGTCAGCTCCCTTGATAAATTGAAAAATAAATTTTCTTTGTAAAGTACATTGGCTATAAACTTCATTTCTATCTTTGAGTTTTGAACATTTTTAAGTATTATGACAAAGGTGACAAAGCTGAAGCTGGCGTGCAACATCGATTTCTAATTAATACTAGGAGAAATGAAGCATTCACATAGGTCACTGTCAAATTAAGACAGTAGAATGTCAACCGACAATCTCTAAGCATCAACTGATTAAGATTTGTTTCAAAACGCAAAGCACAATCTGACATTTATTTCCGAAAAATGAATCATTTGATTCTGAAAATAGCTCTTAGCAGTCGTTTGCACTTGCTAGAAATGTACTTTGTCTGGTTAATGAAAATACATTTGTTACACACCTATTTATCAAAGGAAATATCTAATCTAAGGGGAACAAACACATGCACATGAAAGTTATTTCTTCATCTGAACAAATACAGCTCAGAAATAATAAGGTATGTTAAACAATCTCTGTTCATTGACTATAAAAATACTTATGAGTTAAACGAAAACAAATCTATGAATAATAATATATTTCATGTTGTCATTAATTTGAAACAAATGCAACAACGTGAAAACATGTACAAATGTTGTTTTATATCTCGAAAATATAAAGTATATAACAGACAGGCATTGCAATATTTTCATAACAATTGATTAAGACAAGGTCGTTTGTTGCTTTAACCAAGTTCTGAATTACGTCAAGGTCACCAAAGTAAAGTCTGAAATCTTTTGTAATCTCGCCTTATCAACAACTTCCTTCCGTCTCAAGAGAAATCTCAAAGTTTGAAACAAAAGTTCTCTGTATTATGCTTATTTATGTCAACCATAAATACTCCAGAGCGACTTAAATTGCAAATACCTCTCAGGTTCGGGAAAACAACTTTACACCTGTTGTGATGTTAATGTGACCGTCACACCAGACCTAAATCTAGAATTGTTTTGTAATTTCAAATTCACTGAATGTGATAATTCAAAGATACAGTTATTTCCAAATCATTGAAACAAATGTTAAAGTTATAACAAATCGATATCAAGATATCAGTTTAGATTGTTTGCATTTGACTATAAGGTTAATTATCGACAATGATAAAAAAAAATTAAAGAGTCAAACTGTTATTTCATTACTAAAACATCAAATAAGTCTTCCGATCTAATATGAAATAAAAAGGGCAAATGCCATAACGGTCCTACCTAAATCTGACTATCTTCATTTCTTTATTGTTACCTGTGCTGCTTTCATAGTAGTCTCTTTGTTGTGTCAGAAAACATGTTTGAACTTTTCGTTTTGGTAGTGCAATAATAAATAAATGAGGTGTAAAACACACAAAGCTTTTAGACAATAAACACATGTGAAGCAAAGACACGAGTGATGACATTTCTATTCTCAAATATTGCAGTTTATTTCCCTTTTAACAACAAACAATGTCCAGCTGTACAAACTATCGCTTGTTCTATATCATACTAATATTAATATCAATATAAGGTTTAATTATAAACCTCTGTTTTTATTGAAATATCATTTAAGTGAGATGACTGTCATCGTAGCGATCTTACAACTGCGAGATATGCATTTACATTGAACTTTCGGTCTCCGGGCCATATGTAACACCTGTTTGTCAGTGTCGTTAGTACATTGCATTTTAAAGGGATTTATTAATCAACTATCAATGATATGGCACTAATACAATCTGAACGACCTACACTATACGATTCGGCAACTGGGCCAATACAGGTAAGCTGGGCCAATACGGGCCAAACTGGGCCAATACGAGCAGACTTGGCCAATACGACTCTGAGCATGCGCATATACACAAATGGCGCAAGTCCGAAGCTATCGCATCAATACTTTCAACATATATTACAGTTCACCAATCTCTTTTATAATTTTGATTTCGATGAAAATGAACTCTCTAATGTTGTACAAGTAAATCACAAAAAAGTTAATTAATAAAAAATGTCATTAATCAAGTGTTTCCATATTGGCCCAGTTACAGGTCCTCGGTCCGCTGTATTGGCCCTTGGCTTCGCCTCGGGCCAATACAGCAGACCTCGGACCTGTAACTAGACCAATACGGAAAAACATGATTAATAACATTATAATATTATATCAACAGAAATGCACCAATATCAGAATCACACAAGCACTCTCTGATTGACATTTGTAGAAGGTAAATATGTTGAGATACATCCTTTTGAACTAATTTTTTCTGTTATGCTTACTAACATATGTATACGGGAAACATGTCGAGATATACCTATTGAATATTGTTTGTTATGACTAATTCAGAGCTCTATCATAATATACTATTGGATCATAGGTCATGGATATGTTATGGATCTTTCCGGCAGAACAGAAAGAGCATCTGTGGTTTGAAAACCAAAACCAACTTTATACAAAAAGTATTGTGAAACATGTCCATCTGCAAAGTGATGTTCTTAAACTAGTTAGAGATAAAGTTTGCTTAATTAACTAATACAGGTTTTAAAAGATGATGTTTATCCCATATTTGAATACTCAAAGAAGAAAAATAGTTTAAAGTTTGAAACTTAGAAATGAAGTTTAATCTTCACTTCTCTCGAAACTTATTTCACAACTTAATTGATTATGAAAGTATAGAAAGTTGCCTATACAAGCAAAGAATGTTTAATGTCCAATGCAAACCATATCAGATTCATGTCTATGGACGTCATTTAATGTAGACGATAAGGTTCTTTGGGCATTCTTTAAGCATAACCATCATTGATGAGAACATTATTTGTCAAAGAAAACTTTTAAGTACAAATGCGGGCTTTATCGCTTCATAAAAAAAATTGATATTGAAAACTACATGATTATAACATATGGTTTTACTTCCTTAATATTATTTCCATAATAAAGTATGAATATGTTTGCCTTTAGGAAAGTGAATACTTCAGGTGTAATTGAAATTGACTTGAGTCAGTTTAAAAAAAATGTATTTGAAGTTGTGTAAAAACATTTTGACCCTATAAAATTCAACTATGTTCTGGTAGTTAACTCTTTAGACAGCCAAATCCTGACAAAATGACACTCTACATGTAGCATACAGACATGATTTATATAGAAGGCAAATGTAACACTTCATCCTTAAAGGGGCAGTAGCACGTGTTTAGGAGGAATATGTGGTGATATCAGGAAAATGAAAAGAATTGGTTCCGATTGAAAGACAATGTATTCAATTAAGCAGTGAAAAAAACCCCAATATATAATGTAAAGTTCAGCCACGCCATTTCTTTTTCTTACACAAAATGAATTAAAGGTGTTCACCCAAAACTGGCCAGCAATGAATTTCAAGTAAATCTTTATGATTTGATGTCTGAATATGGATGATTTGTTTGCGTAAAGAGATTTTTGACACGATCAAAATAGTACATTTAACATTTACGTCCAATTATCAGTTAACATTTCAAAATAAAGAATTGGCAAAAACCGTGCTACTGCTCCTTTAAAATTAACAGCACAATAGGACTGAATACCGTGTTTCAAAATACAACTTGTAGTACATCTTAAATGTAGCTCAAAATTTGACATTTCGGAGCTTCTTGTGAAGTAACGAATTTGAAGATGCTGTTGAACATAAGACCTTGACTTGCTGAGACAAAAGTGTCTTTCTTCAATTGTGGTAAATCGTTTGATAGATACTTACCCTCCAATTGTAATGTCATGAAATAGACACCAACAGGCAATATTTCACATGTAGTAATACACATTTTAGTAATCACTTAAATCTAGAGCTGAAATTTATGAAACGTTATGGAATGCATAATTGGTAAAATACAGGTTTAAATAACACTTATCGTAAAGGCAGTATGTTCTTTTGAACGTTATCGAAGTTATTGATACTAATTTGCAATTAAACAAGAGAGTGATCTTACATATGTAAGAAAATGATGTTCCTAAAATCGGCTTTTATACATTTAACAATGAGACAATTCCTGTTGCATTGCTAGAAAAGTTTTTTCAAAATGTGTTTAATAACAATCTTCAAAAACACATTTTAAATTCATTTGTTTTCAGTAACGTTTGATATTTTCATTTGTCTCAAATTATCTTTAATTTGAGAATTAATTCGACATTATTTCCCTAATATAGAATTAACGTAGAACATAGAAATATTTCTTTTATGATACATTGCTATTTCAATAAAGTTGTTCTGTGTTGACCTGTTTGTTGTCTGTAAATGGCGAAATGTATTGCAGTAAATTTACGAATGGTTTTTATGGTTCAGCTAAGTGCCGTTTTTTGTGAATTCTTTAAGTATCTTTAATACTACATGTATATGCCAATTTTTTATTTTTTTATACCGAGTAAGACATTTAACTGCTTGTTTATTTTCCAAATTTTTGTTTTTTCCTTCCAGAGATCAAACATATATACTATATAAAAACATCACGAAGTTGAAAACTGATTAGTGCTAAGCAAAGATAATTAAAACCTTGTTCAAAACAGTGAATGTTATGTTATAGTTATATCCATTCGGAACGTGAACGATAATAATGTACTTGTAAAGCACCTAATTTCAAACTGGTGGCTGCTCGATGGTGTTTTACAAAATAAAAAAGCAATCGATTAAAGAGATGTTGCTTGTAGGTTCTGTTGTGCTAATACCGATACACAATGTGGATCGCCTGCATAACTGTGGAAGCTGAGTGAAAAGCGACGGATTATACTGCCTAGTACAAATCCTTGGGGAACCCCACACTTGAGGTCTCTTGGATCAGAGAAGACCTAATTAATTGTTGATTTTATATTACAAATTATGAAATCATGTTTTTATTCGTTTTTATACGAGTTTAATAAAACAATTTAAGTTTCAAGGTCGTTTCTTGATAATTGACCTCAATAACATAAGATGACAACAAAAATTGTATTGTTCTTTTTATAGTCAACCTCTTTTTGAGCAATCCTTTGCTGACAATGGTGTTAGTATCTATAACAGAACGCAAAAGTCTTTGCATCAGGGAAGTTGACTATTTATAAACTGCTTCCTTTACTTTATAACTTCTTCAGTGTCGTATAGCGAAGTCAATGAACTTACCACTTTGTCTTTGAAACCATTTATTAGGCTATTTCAAAACTTGCAAAAAAAATTATTTATCAATAGTTATTTTTCATGAAATAAATTTATCTTCAAACAAATTTCCCCCATACCAATCTTTATTTCTTAAAATCAAAGTAAGATTAACCAATTTACATTCATAAGTTATATAAGGATGTGATGTATTTCTAAATCTTCAAAGAATAATGTTGAATTGTGTTCATAATTGAGTATCGATTTATTATTGTCATCAATCAACAATGTCGAAGACTTTTCATTCACAGCAGTAGCTACTCTTTCAGTATTCACTCACAGGAAAAGCTATCTTATGAT
This sequence comes from Steromphala cineraria, assembly GCA_916613615.1. Lineage (NCBI taxonomy): Eukaryota > Metazoa > Mollusca > Gastropoda > Trochida > Trochidae > Steromphala > Steromphala cineraria. The sequence continues at coordinate 80,365,943 of OU744721.1, forward strand.
GACAGCTATTTTAATTATAGCTAAGGTAGAAAGGAAGTTGAAACAGAAAAAGTTTAACAAAGAAAGTGGTTTGATCTGAAATTCCTAAAAATACAAACTCAATGATTAAGCTACCTAAATGGGTCAGTTTGAATGAAGGTTTGTCGCTTAAACGTTTTTGTTTTCTTATGACAAATCTAGTCATCTTACTGATGATTAATTAACTAAAGGCTGCATAACTAGATCAAAAATTACATACGATTGTCTTCCTGAAACACATGCATAATAAATCATGCACAACATAACTGCTTAAGAGTTGTCACATCCTGAACATACCATTGACAAAACGTTATTATCATTATTATAAAAAGTTTCCTATTAATCCCATAAAAGACATTATAACATGATTACAAAGCAGAAGCTGTGATCCAGCATAATTATCAGATCCTACATCACAAACAAACATTTAATCAGCAACATAATTATTCCTTAAATGTATGCATAGCGTGTAGGAAAACGAACATCAAAGTTATTTCCTTACTCCAAAAGTCTCCAATATCTGTTTTAACTCGTTTCAGAGAATTATTAATGTCAAACGGACGAATCGTTCGTTGAATGATATAAACATTTATGAAGTATAAGATTAATCATCTAAATATTTACAGAGTTGCCTCATTGACACAGTAACATATACAATGTTTTGAAGATTAACAAATTAACTACACATTAACCTTCCATTCACCTGTTTTTATTATACACCAAACTGAACTTTCGACATTTATCCTGAATGACTGTCAGGCAAACATGATACGTTTCCCTAGACCATCGTTGTAGTCTTTTATGGAATTGGTAACACATTGATAGTAGATAGATTGATTTCATTTGTTGTAATTCATACATTCCTAATTTCGTGAATTATGTATATTTTTTAATAAAATGAAATCAGAGCTACATAAGATACTAATATCATCAATTCCTAACATCGATCTTATCTTGTATGTTCTGCCTTCACTCTTTAATTACATCTTTCCTTTAATTAAAACAGTTAAATTATGACATCTATGTATGTACGTGTTTCAAGATGAATGCAAATAAGTCAAGCAGAAACAGGTGAAGAATAGAGCTATCACAAAAATTACAGTTTATAATTATTTTAATTTAAAATTATAAATTCGAAAACTTTCCTGAATGAAAGTTGAGAATATTCATTGCACAAAAAAAATAATAATGAAACAGTATCATGATCATTTGCCTGTGTTCCCCACCAAAAGAACAAAACAGCTAACGAAGTATTGAATGAAAATGTTAGAATAAAATGATTTCATGGAATGGCAGATGATCTTTGTTGAAACAATAAGGATTGACAGCAATTTAGAGAAGCAAAAAATCCTTTTCAAAAACATGCATTCGCTACTTGAGAAAACTCAGTTTTTTTAGACAAATGCACATCATTAAGATTGCAATCAACTAGTAAATGCAAAGTTTAGTTGAAAATGAAAGTCTATTTGAAAGTCACCAAATTAGTATACTTGTATATATAATATATATTAATATAAACGTTGTACACGTTATTATTATTGCTATTCAGTTTGATGACCACTTACTGACTGAAATGTGAGCGAAACATCTGATGAGAGTTATATTCAGTGATTCTTAATTGTATTAGCAGGAATGAAAGGTCGGATGCCTCTTTGTATTTTGAGACCCAATTTGCAACATGACATTTTAAGCTCACTTTCAAAATTGGACATTGTTATCTTTCATCACTGTCAATTGTTTTATTTCCAGAAGTCAGAAGGCCATGGGCCCATATGACATACATTTGAAATAACGTATCAAAACAAAAGTACAAAAACAAAACATACATAGTTATGACAGTAGAGTGACATACAACATCTTCATGTACATGTGCGTACAACACGTGTACATGTACACACAAGAATATATATATATATGTAAATACACACATATACACATATATACACATATATACACACATATATACACACATATATACCCACACACACACATATACACACACACGCACGCACGCACGCACGCACGCACACACACACACGCACACGCATACACCCACACACACACGCACACACACATACACACATACACATATACATACATTCATCACTTTCAGTCCTATGTGACCCTTATTTCTCTTCACTTGTTGTGATAAAGTAATTGAATAAAACATAACAACGTTAACTTTTCAGGTAGAATCATGTTTGGTGTTTGTGTCAGCAGAATATCATATCATTTTGCTTTGATCTTTATTATAACATGATTACAAAGCAGAAGCTGTGATCCAGCATAATTATCAGATCCTACATCACAAACAAACATTTAATCAGCAACATAATTATTCCTTAAATGTATGCATAGCGTGTAGGAAAACGAACATCAAAGTTATTTCCTTACTCCAAAAGTCTCCAATATCTGTTTTAACTCGTTTCAGAGAATTATTAATGTCAAACGGACGAATCGTTCGTTGAATGATATAAACATTTATGAAGTATAAGATTAATCATCTAAATATTTACAGAGTTGCCTCATTGACACAGTAACATATACAATGTTTTGAAGATTAACAAATTAACTACACATTAACCTTCCATTCACCTGTTTTTATTATACACCAAACTGAACTTTCGACATTTATCCTGAATGACTGTCAGGCAAACATGATACGTTTCCCTAGACCATCGTTGTAGTCTTTTATGGAATTGGTAACACATTGATAGTAGATAGATTGATTTCATTTGTTGTAATTCATACATTCCTAATTTCGTGAATTATGTATATTTTTTAATAAAATGAAATCAGAGCTACATAAGATACTAATATCATCAATTCCTAACATCGATCTTATCTTGTATGTTCTGCCTTCACTCTTTAATTACATCTTTCCTTTAATTAAAACAGTTAAATTATGACATCTATGTATGTACGTGTTTCAAGATGAATGCAAATAAGTCAAGCAGAAACAGGTGAAGAATAGAGCTATCACAAAAATTACAGTTTATAATTATTTTAATTTAAAATTATAAATTCGAAAACTTTCCTGAATGAAAGTTGAGAATATTCATTGCACAAAAAAAATAATAATGAAACAGTATCATGATCATTTGCCTGTGTTCCCCACCAAAAGAACAAAACAGCTAACGAAGTATTGAATGAAAATGTTAGAATAAAATGATTTCATGGAATGGCAGATGATCTTTGTTGAAACAATAAGGATTGACAGCAATTTAGAGAAGCAAAAAATCCTTTTCAAAAACATGCATTCGCTACTTGAGAAAACTCAGTTTTTTTAGACAAATGCACATCATTAAGATTGCAATCAACTAGTAAATGCAAAGTTTAGTTGAAAATGAAAGTCTATTTGAAAGTCACCAAATTAGTATACTTGTATATATAATATATATTAATATAAACGTTGTACACGTTATTATTATTGCTATTCAGTTTGATGACCACTTACTGACTGAAATGTGAGCGAAACATCTGATGAGAGTTATATTCAGTGATTCTTAATTGTATTAGCAGGAATGAAAGGTCGGATGCCTCTTTGTATTTTGAGACCCAATTTGCAACATGACATTTTAAGCTCACTTTCAAAATTGGACATTGTTATCTTTCATCACTGTCAATTGTTTTATTTCCAGAAGTCAGAAGGCCATGGGCCCATATGACATACATTTGAAATAACGTATCAAAACAAAAGTACAAAAACAAAACATACATAGTTATGACAGTAGAGTGACATACAACATCTTCATGTACATGTGCGTACAACACGTGTACATGTACACACAAGAATATATATATATATGTAAATACACACATATACACATATATACACATATATACACACATATATACACACATATATACCCACACACACACATATACACACACACGCACGCACGCACGCACGCACGCACGCACACACACACACGCACACGCATACACCCACACACACACACACACACACATACACACATACACATATACATACATTCATCACTTTCAGTCCTATGTGACCCTTATTTCTCTTCACTTGTTGTGATAAAGTAATTGAATAAAACATAACAACGTTAACTTTTCAGGTAGAATCATGTTTGGTGTTTGTGTCAGCAGAATATCATATCATTTTGCTTTGATCTTATAATTTCCAGTATCGTGAACACCTAAACAAGCGCATCTTCTTTTAGCAACCTCCATACCGTACATGCTTTTGAAGCCAGCAGGGGGTCTTGAGACAAATATCCCTGTACAGAGAAATATATGACATATATTAAATCAACAATAAACCAATACTATCATTGAGGTTAGGAACAGGGCTATGACCTCTGCACCTCGTATGAAGACTGTCAAGAGTAAATGAGAATTCTGACAGCCAAGCGTCTGTCCGCTTCATGATATTGCCGTCCTATTCCCATAAGAGTTAAACAAGTGGTATTGTATGTTGGCTTAGATATCCGAGTTCATTGCATTAACATTGTTTTTTAGCACCAGTTACATTTGAATAAGTATAATTTTAACTACATCCATGTGGAATAACATGTTTGTAAGAGATAAGTTTGAATGAGAAGGAACTAAGTATTCCATTTCACATTTCAAGTGATGTACATTAACATTCACGATAACCATAATTCATTGTTATGTCCAAGGTGAACACGGGGTAGCATTGATAAATAATTAACGACACTATTTTGAGTTTCTATTGGGATTGCATTTTATGTTCTTTTTTTTAGTCAATTGTTCATACAACAATTTTTGCAAACAAATAAAGACGCTCTCATACATGTCTGAACGTAGAGTTTGTGTATTTTGAACTTACAAATATTTGAAAATAAGATAACGCATCTTTTCAATTCCAGTCACTTGTGTTGCAAAAATGTTTAATAGTTAATACCATAATGGTTTACGTATTTTTATCGTCATCTTGCTTTCAATTCATTTGACAAACACAGCAAGCAGATGACAACTCGTTAGCAGGAAAAAACAATTAAAGACAGCTCAACCTAAACTCCAATCTGACATTAAGATTATCATTGGATATGCCTCCAATGCAAAAACATGCCAGAAATGAATGGATAATTTTAAAAGTATTAAACAACAAATGTAAAATGCCAATTCACAATCTCCGACTGGGGATTGATGTCAAACATAACCAAGTGAGGCAGTATCAAAGTGATTTTTCATGTTCTGTTAATAGTCATCGAGTTTGAACAGGATTTCTTTTTGCTTTTGAAAATATGATAAAATATAATGCAAAAAATATGACATGATTTTTGGAAATGACATGAAATTTTAACTTGCTTTCATCTGATGATAAGGCAGTATCAAACCTACGGAAAGCGACAGAAGTTTTCATCACGTACTCTGAATGAAGCTTGCTTTAGTTCATACATCTTGAAAAAGAAGATTAAGGATAAAAGGCTAAGATGATTTTCGAATCAAACCCACCATTTATGAACATTTACTGCCTAAAACAACTTTGAAATGATATGTTGAAAATGATGTTAAATCTTTCAAAGTGTTTATCATAATATGTGCAATGTTGATGTTTAGTGTATTATTTGTTGTTTATCATATAAACTTTGGATTTCCAATCGTTACTGTAAATCATGTTAATGCGATAATTAACATATGTTCTGGTAGTAAATGGTATGAATATTTCATGTGCCATGAATGTTCATGTTAAAAGCCTCTGCAGTGGTTTTTTATATTTTCGAGTAAAACCCACCATCTATGAACATTTGCTGCCTTTGAAATGACTAGTTGAAAATGATGTTAAATCTTTTAGAATGGTTATCGCAATATATACAATGTAGATGTAATGTGTGTTAAAATCACTTGAAATATTTGTTATTTATCATTAAACCCTCAAACATATCAACATGTGTCATTTAAGGTCGCTCCAACTGTATATCATCACACTTTAAAATTTACTGATGTTTTATAATATCACAAAATATAATTGAAATGATGTCAAAGGTGTGCGTTTCAACGTAAACGTACATGAAAAGTACATAGCAAACAAGGGGAGATGTAAGAGATTGAATTTCAAACTGTTACTTTTACACATAAACTGTCATTAAAACAAATTATTCTGATAATAATTGAGGCAAGCACTTGACAGGCCGCAGGGCTCTATTTTGCTCTCACTTTATCTCATATTTTCTCCTGTTTACGAAGTAGATCGACAGATCTACCGTGCAGCAAGAAATAAGGTTTCATACTCCATCAAAAAAGCAAAAACCGATTACATGAACTCCAAATTTAAAGACAGCATGTCAGACTCAAATGCTCTGTTGAAAGTTTTGTTCTCATTTCTGGGAAAGAAAACTGACACTTCGACATGGTTGCCGGACATAGGTGATGATCAACACATAGCTCAAACATTCTCAACTTCCTTCAAGGAGAAGATTTGTAGATTCATAATTCTATCCCTGACATTGAACTGAGTAACTCCGACCTACCTGCACAGCCTACTCATTTCGATGGAATGTGTCTCAATGCCCTGGATACTTTTAGTGAGGAGGAAGTTTTGACATTAATCAGGAAAGCCAAACCAACCTCATGTGTTCTCGACCCTATTCCAACTCGAGTTGTCCTGGCCAATATTGACATTTTCCTTTCTCCAATCACAAATATAATACATGCAAGTCTGCAAAGCGGCAAAATGCCTAAGATATTGAAACACGCAGTTCTGAAACCTACCATCAAGAAAGCAAATTTGGATGCTGAAAACCTAAAAAACTAACTAATTTGACGTATCTTTCAAAATTGATTGAGAGAGCAGTGAACAAGCAACTGTCAACCCATCTTTTGGAAGGTAATTTGTACGACTCATACCAATCTGCATATCGCCCACATCACAGTACGGAGACAGCTCTGCTTAGATTGGTCAATGACATGCGACGCGGTATTGATGGAGGCAAAGTTGCAGTGCTTGTCTTGCTAGATTTGAGCGCTGCGTTCGACACCCTTGACCACCAGAAACTTCTTAGCCGCCTACATACAACTTTCATATCCAAGATACGGCCTGGAATTGGCTTGAGTCATATCTGTCGGGTAGACAACAATCTGTGTATGTGAATGGCTGCAACTCCTCCCCAGTGGAGTTCACGTGTGGCGTTCCCCAGGGATCTGTGCTCGGTCCTGTTCTCTACACACTCTATACGGTTGAACTTGGACATATCATTGATCACCATCATATCAACAGACAGCTTTATGCTGATGACGATCAGCTTGTCAAGTACTTTTATCCTACGCCGACCCAATCCATGACTGATACAGGGGAATTGTCTAATTGCTGCAACAGCATTAAAACATGGATGTCTCAAAACAAATTGAAACTGATTGACACAAAACCGAGTGCATGTTGGTGGGGACGACGACACGGCATAATCAAACAATGTTGAAATCAATGCATATTGGTGATGCTGATATTGATATGACACAATCTGTCAAGGACCTCGGAGTGATGCTGGACAGTGATCTAAGCATGGATTGTCACGTGAAATATATTTCTAAAATGTGCTTTCTTCAGCTCAGAAACATTGAGGCCATACGAAAATTTCTCACAAAAGATTCTGTTGTCACCCTCATTCTATCCCTTGTCATGTCGCGTGTTGACTATGCCAATAGCCTTCTTGCCGGTGCAACCTCATCCCAGATCTCACGACTCCAACGTATTCAAAATACGGCTGCAAGAATTGTTTCACTGAGAAGCAATCATGAACATATCACGCAAGTCCTAGCATCTCTACATGGTTACCAGCTCAGTTCAGGACAACGTTCAAGATCTTGTGCATTGTGTATAAGTGTGTGAGAGGAGAGGTTCAAGTGTATCCGACAGGGATTCTGCAGCAATATCAGCCAATGAGATCACTGCGGTCAGAGTCAAAAGCCCTACCTCTGGTCCCAAAGGTTAAATCCGTCAAACATGGCCAACGCTCATTCTCCTATGTTGCCGTCATCGAATGGAATAAGCTGCCAACTTGCCTAAAAGATTCTCAATCTTTCCAATCCTTTAAGAGACATCTCAAGACTTACCTATTCAAACAAGCCTTGTCAACATAGGGACATATATGGCACCTCGAGCATGCAACGCGCATGGAGCTGTGGACAATATAAATGGACTAGTATTATATATTATATGATAAAAGAAAGAAAAAGGAAAGAAGTTTAAAACAAATATTCCCCTGAGTTTGGTGAGCAGGGGTAAAAAGTTTGGGTTTCCAGACTTTCGTTTAGAAGATGTTTATGCTATAGTTAAACTTGTGTTTCTTTGGTACATTTGCCATCACTTCCAAATTCGCCATTTGTAACCTAGAAATACAAGTATCAAATGACGTCACCCGACAGCAGTTTCAACCTCCACATTAAATCTGCATGACATCTTCAAGGCAGAACAATCATGGCAAATCCGCAAATGAAATTAGCAATATGTCAGTGAAAAGTGATTATGTCATTGCCAACTTAACTTACAACATCACTTTTAGATTGTTTCTATATTTCAGTTTTGTAAAAATTCATATGAACTTCAGTTACATAAATCGATGAATGAACGACCATTTAACTTGGTGTGATTGAATCATTCAAGGTTCCTATTTCATACAGGTGTGAATATACGATAATGTAATGTATGAATATCACAACTTTCTTATTGTATGTTACTATTGAGTGAGCTTAACAAAACAACACAGAACTAGACATTTAAAACTATTCTCTTAACCCATTGCATGCGAATTTCAAGGTCAGATAAGTTAATCTCTAACCATTAGTTTTAATTGCCTGTTAACCCAAATAAGTAGCTTCCCGGCAATGTCGAACAATTCATACCGGTAACTAACAGTTTCGCTTGATATGTTTCAAATTAATTCAGTTGGAATGTTTTTGAAGCAATGAAGATTGTTAAAACACATATTGTAATCATTCTGATAAAAGAAATAAAAACGAAAAAAGTTTAAAACAAATATTACCCTTAGTTAAGTGAGCAGGGGTAATAAGTTTTGGTTTCCAGACTTTCGTTTAGAAGATGTTTATGCTATAGTTAAACTTGTGTTTCTTTGGTACATTTGCCATCACTTCCAAATTCACCATTTGCAACCTAGAAATACAAGCATCAAATGACGTCACCCGACAGCAGTTTCAACCTCCACATTAAATTTGCATGACATCTTCAAGGCAGAACAATCATGGCAAATCCGCAAATGAAATTAGCAATATGTCAGTGAAAAGTGACTGTGTCATTGCCAACTTAACTTACAACATCAATATTAGATTGTTTCTATATTTTTGTTTTGAAATGTTTCATATGAACTTCAGTTACATAATTTGATGAATGAACGACCATTTAACTTGGTGTGATTGAATCAGTCCTATTTCATACTAATGTGAATATACGATAAGGAAATTTATGAATATCACAACTTCCTTATTGCATGTTACTATTGTGTGAGCTTAACAAAAAATAGAACTAGACATTTATTCTTTTGAAACCATTGCATGCGAATTTCAAGGTCAGAGAAGTTAATCTCTAACCATTAGTTTTAATTGCCTGTTAACCCAAATTAGCAACTTCCCGGCAATGTCAAACAATTGATACCGGTAACTTACAGTTACGCTTGACATGTTTCAAATTAATTCAGTTGCAAAGTTTTTGAAGCAATGAAGATTTGGAAAAAGGTTGTATGATTCTATAAACGACCTGACTTGAATTTGAGGAAAATCAGCAAACATGCGCAGAAAATAAAACAGAATCAAATTACATCACTGATATGGATAGATATTAGATCGATTGTTTTGGTATAATTCAAAATTACAACCATTATCTCTTATGTTCTCCTCGCCCTTTCTGGACTCAGTGTAGATTATTATGAGACAGATTGCTGAAAATGATACAGCTTCATTAGATTGTCACTTGCTGCTGATTATTATCCCGTGTACCTAAAGACCTCCCTTTCTTATATTGGTTTAATGTTCTTGTAATGGCCGAGAAGATGAAAACAATGGTGATTTTGTTGCATTCATTTGACATTTGAAGTTTGAGGAGAAGAAAGCAATATGAAGCGGATTCACTCCCAATGGTAATGATATAAAAACATCCATTGTAACAACTGTGCATTATGTGTGGAATTGATCATAATCTAAAAAGTGTCTGAATTGTATTTTTTTCATGATAATGATACTGTAATACGGTCTGTGTTTTGCTTCAGAATGACATTACACCAAATAAGCATTAAAACATTATGTTATCTTAGGTTTTTTGAAATGTTTATAAAAAGAACATGAATTTAAAAGTTTATACTCCCCGCTTCACAATGCTGTTGGCAAGCTTTGGTAAAGCAATACAAATTGTCCTTTAAATTTTTAATTTTTCATTCTTCAGAAAACAATACATTTCTCAAAACTGGAATTAACATATACGTGATTTACGATATATAAGTAACTCTAATGCATTTGTTAATATATTCAATGTATCAAATCTATATTCCATTTTGGCACATTCATCCTTCACAGGTGTGTCTGAGTCATTCGAAACACGCAAAATACTCATCAAAACCAGAAGGTAATGAGTTACCAAATGCACCTGTAAGTATTTGTATACCCTTCAGACGAGGCTTTTATAACTACAGGACAACATCTTGTGTATTCTCTTTGCACTCAACAGATAAATAATGTAATATATATGACTTGTTTGCTGGTAATTATTTCACAAAAGTTATTTGTAGATTACCAATTACTATCTAAAACCGTGACACTATAATGCGAAGGAATTACTGAAAATCCTTAACCTAAATATCAATATAGATTTGGGGTCGTTTGAGCCGAATGTAGACTTTATTTCTGTGGTCTTATTTAAACCACATATACGGGTCTTATCGACTAATTCAAACATGATTCTTTTCTCTTTATAGTGCAAAATTTCAAGATGTGAATATTTCATCAAAAGTTATGTCACAGAAAAGAGCCTTTTTAGTACGACACTTATACATTGTAAACATATTCCATATAATTCATCAAGTGACTTCTTTTAAAACAGACTTTTGACTGTAATGTTGTCATATTTGGGATTGAACTAACGTTCTTTTCGGGCTGGGTCCCCAGCCGGATTCGAACCCATACCCTAAAAGCCAGGCAACACCGCCAGCAATGACCATAGCAGCAGCAAATCAACTCGCCCATTGCGCCATCCAAATATTACAATGTTTCATTTGTTCACTATCTTGGACTATCTTAGACTTTTGTCTTTTAAGAACTAGTGAAGGAAAATCCTTTTAACAATGAAAACTGAGTAATCTGTAAATAGCAGTTAATCAGGACAAGAAAATACCTACAGCCAAATGGAAAATGTCACCTGAAGTATAAATCATCATTGCATGTACATTTCTTCTTCACTGCTTCCACGGGGGCTAATGGTTCTCTGTGGACAGCAGTACGTCTAGATGACAAATAGTCACATCTCTGTAAGACTATAACTGAGCTTGTTGCACCGTTTGACTCTTCTTCACTCACGTTTTCACTGATTTCGTGTTACGTTCGTAGAGCTTACCGACCTAATTTCAAATGTTGTTTGCAAACTTGAAGTATAATATGTTCCGTTAATCTGTTCTGGGATATTTGTTTGTCTGAGAAATGTATAAAATATTATTTTTTCGCAAAATTGTGCCGGGTCGAATCTATGACAGATACAAGATTTTAGTCTACAGATTGTCAAGAAGATATCATTATCTATTTCTTCAGATAATGTGATCATTCTCCACAGAATATACATAGATACATGTATAATGATCTTTTTCATTATCATCATTCCACCTAGGTTTTCTTTTGTAATATTTTCAAGACGGAAAATGTACAGCTCGAATCCCAATCATCAAAGAGTGTCATTTAAGATGGTAAAAACAATGGGAGGAAAATTTTACGATGTTATCAGAAAATAAGTTACAGGCGTAAACATATAAAAAAGAATCAATACCGGAAATCTGCAGCAGGCAGATACAAATGTTTATAGAACAGAGCATCGTGTAATGCTGTAATACTCCGGGTGGAGGACAATTGGCACCAGGACAATTCCAACCTAGACAATTCCCTCCGGGCAATTCCCACCCAGACATTTCGTTTACTCCATAACATGTTTACATATTGGTGACAGTAATAACGATTGTTCCTTTCATTTGCTTCTACTTTGACTTTAACGTATTCATCAGAGTTATATGTTGATTGACATTTAAATAATAAAAAAAGCAAATACATACATTTAACGACCACAGAGTAACATGAGGTAAGTGTATCGATAACAAGAATGAAATTTGGAAACCAACACAAACAACAGCAACTTTATTCTCCGATAAAATATCCAAAATGATTTTATATTCAATGTTAGGTTGGCCATTTTAAAACTTAAGCAATTTCATCAACACATGTTTCTCTGTGATTGGGTGAATTTGATGATTTGTGAAGACGAAAAAGGAGAACAAGTGTTCAAAAGAAAGTGTACATTGTGTTAAACTAAAGATGAAAAACATAGTTGAGCATTTACAGATGAACTTTGTTGTACATTAAAAGAGATGAGTTATCCTTTCTATTTAAAAGCAAGTTTAAAGTACTTATTGACTCAATCTTAAAGATATGTTATTATAATCTGTTATTTCTAAGAAAACGTGAAAGCATATCTTGCAAAACTAAGATATCAAAAACTGAATTAATCAATGTCAAAGGAAGGTGACTCAATGCAGACAATGTAAGATGAAAGTTGACATCAGGCATGATCTGATGCTATTATTGTCCCCTGCAAATTGCATTCGGTGGCTTCCATACCTCTGTTCGTAGGTCTGGATTCTTGTTAACTCTTTATCTCATGAACCACTGCATCAAACGTCTTCAAATTTTGTCACAGCCTACACTGAGTGATGACGCAGACACTAGTCACATGTAGCAATATTGTGCCAGTTTATAAACAGTGAGAGGAGGTAGGCTTTAGTGTGTTGAAAGTATATATAAGTGTTCTACAGGAACTTGCTGGCTACGCCAACACGACGTTAGCGTTATGCAAAGTGGCATTTGACAATTGAGTTGGTAGACAATACCACGAGGTAAACATAGGAGAGAGAGGAAAACAGAAGGAAGAATACAAGCTGTCATCGGCGAGTGTTATCACAGATCACCAAGAACACATTGACTGGTTATCACAAGTGGCTAAACTGCTGTATAATCTGTATTTCTAAGTCCTTGAAGAAGTCAGATAAAAGTTAGCTGTGTGTTGCTGACGGATGTAGCAATGACGCTGTTGTTGTTTTCAGCTCCCTTTCCCTATTTTTTCCACGATTCATAAAATGTTTACTTCGGTTTATGATACATGAAAGGAAGTTTTGACCATTTAACATTTCTCAGTTTAGTTTTCCCCTATCTTTTATGTTGTTCAACTTTTGCCAAAACGATATCCCCTTATTCATTAAAACAGATTAACATTAATTCATACCTTAAGAATGAATGGACGTTTGTGCGAATCACACAGTCTATCAGTAATATCGGAATCAGTTATGCACACCACGTGCATTAGGAAATTCCACATATAGGTTTGGTTAAATCTCTGCGTGTCTGTAACACACTTACGTGTACATTTTCTTCAAGCCGAAAAAGTGAATCCACGAATGAGGCAACATTTTAATGCTGAAGAATTGTCAACTGGAATGATGTAAAAGAAGCAACACTTCGTCAAGTTGGTGCAGAAGTCATGTCATTAGGGCTTGTGATCGTTTCCGAATTTATAGTACTGATGCAAGATGACATGACATGCTTAACATCGCCAGATCTTTATCAATTAGAACATGTAACATGTAAAATGTAGCCTTCTCCCAAGCATTGTTAGAATTGTTATAAAACGTTTTGATTCCTGACGATTAAAGGTCTTTTATAATATTGTATTTTTTCATAAACATTAGAAAGATATGTTAATTAAGGAAACATTTTCTTGCTGTTTTGTTCATTATGAAACAGTGCCTTTATTATTACAGAATGATTTTAGAAACAAACGTTTATTATCAACATTTGTGTATTGTTGATTTTCTCATTACAAAAAAATATCAGATTAAAACGTTTTCAAAATTATCAACAAAGGATCAATATCTACTGTCAACTTGATTTGTTTTATGTGATCTTTTAAAACGTCCGATGTAAAGGTAGTTTTCCAATTTTGTGCTTAAGAATATTTCTTATTCTGAGTTTAATACCATTGAATATGAGAATATCTGCCGGACCACATCACAAGATTTGTTTTCTATGGTATTGGAACCCAAAACAAGAAATATTCTGTTCATTATATACAACTAATTGTATGAATTCTGTAAACCGAGAGTAAAAAAAAGTTTACTTCATCATATTGAAATGATTACATTTTAATATAATTGTTCATAAGTTCCATTGGAAAATTGTATCTCGAAATTCCTAATGCAGCCTAATTACACATCAATCTTCCAACAGAGCCAAAACATAGAAAAATCCTAAAGAAGATAAAAATATGATATTGAATTTAAACATAACAATATCTTGTGTTTTTGGCAATAGTTGTTTATTTTTTGTCAGTGCTCAGGAATACCGTACTGATTCTGTCGTGCTGTTTGTACATTTATAACAAGATTGACGCTTAAAATGAGAATTTTTTAATGCATTTTCATTGAGCATTCAGCAATATCAATACTAACAATGAACAGAGTCTTCAGTAGAGACCTGTATCTGATAATTCTACTTGATTGAAGGGTTACAACCACTACACTCATGTTTACCTTATCGTGGTGTGGTGGTTGTTGTGTTTTGCGACCCCCGAGTGTTATGACAGCTGAAGTTTAGAAGATCGACAGGTCGACCGGTAGGAGCCTCACTAAATTTGAGCCGTTCTTTCTATCTCTCACTAATGCCTTTCTTTTCGTCTGTTCCCTCTTCCTTTCGATCCCTTTCTCCCTGATCCATCTACTCTCTTTTGGATGGCAACATCAATATGTTAAATAGCTGAAAGGTTGCTGAAATGTGAAACCCTAAATTTCTCATTCACTTTACGTAAAGATTAAAACACGTTTACAGGTCTCGGTTGAAAATAGAAACCCACCTAGGATGGAACAGCCAATAAGGACTAGGCAGGTTTCAACCAAAACCGTAATTAGTGCTTTATCGTTTAACTGTCATATTAAGCAAAGTAGAGGACGACAAATTAAGTGAAAATATTAAATATATAAACACAAAAAGTACTAAAAATTACAATATCAGTGATGACACAAAAATATAAACATCAGCTAAAATGAAGCCTCAGTAGTTCAAGCGGTAAAGGAGCTGCTTGACATCATGAGGTTCCGGGTTTAAATCCCACTCAAATTTCTAAATTGTCCAAATTTCAAAATTTTACAAGTCCATTTGTTTGTTTAGGGTAAGGAAAATTGGAAACGTTATTCCTGGGAAAATAATGAACTCAAACAACAACAACGCTACAAATATGACTTCTGAGAGGAAGATGAAGAGATACATAACACAAGTTTGTGTTAATGCTTTCTTACTTGGTGCATTTAATGTAATATGATGTTTACTTAGATAAACATAGATAAACCTACTGTGTCTTTTAATTTTCGTGGTCTAACGTAGATTCGATACCTGTTGATGTCATTCGGAGCACAACGCGTTAGCAACACTGGATTCCAAAATTAAAAATCTCATTATTATATCATAATGTTGTCATTTTGAAATATTTCATGTAAAACAAGCAAGACCCATCCTGACAATTGTTGTCTATTTCAACCTGTGATTTTCCGAAACCATGGTGGACAAATTTTCTTGAAATTTCATGCACAGCAGTAGTTTCCGTTTCTGTATTCACCAACAAGGAACAGCTATCTTATGATGACAGATATTGTTCTTTTTATAGTCAACCTCTTTTTGAACAATCATTTGCTGATAATGGTCTTTGCATCAGGGAAGTTTACTATTTATAAAGACTGCTTCCTTTACTTCATAACTTCTTCATTGTCGTAAAGTGAAGTCAATGAACTTAACACTTTGTATTTGAAACCATTTATTATGCTCTTTCAGAACTTGCAAATAAAGGAATTTTATTAATAGTTATTTTCCATGAAAAGGATTTATCTTCAAACAAAATTTCCCCATACCAATCTGTATTTATTAAAATCAAAGTAAGATTTATCAATTTGCATTCATAAGTTATATAAGGATGTGATGTATTTCTTAATCTTCAAAGAAAAATGTTGAATTGAGTTCATAATTGAGTATCGATTTACTATTGTCATCAATCAACAATGTCAAAGACTTTTCAAGACCAGAAGTATTTTTTCTTTCAATATTCACCAACAAGGAACAGCTATCTTGTGATGACAGATATTCTCATTTTAGGTCAGGTACAATGTAGAAAGGAAGTTGAAACAGAAAAAGTTTAACAAAGAATTCCTAAAAATGCAAACTAAATGATTAAGCTTCCTAAATGAGTCAGTTTGAATGAATGTTTGCGCTTAAACGTTACTGTTTTCATTTAAAAAAGGTAGTCATTTTACTGATGGTTATTTAACTACAGGCTGCATAACCAGATAAATACTACATACGATTTCTTCCTACATAGACAGTGCTATTCTGCTTCCTTTGAGATTATTTTCTATCAAGTGGCTGTTTTTGCAAAATCATGACATGTACATCGTATTAATGCTACAGATCATGAAACACATGAATAATTAATTAACGCACAACAACACTAAACAGTTGTCAAATCCTGTACATACATGTACCATCAACAAAACGTTGTTATCATTATTATAAAAAGTTTCCCATTCATCCCATAAAAGGAATTATAACATTACTTCAAAGCAGAAGCTGTGATCCAGCTAAATTATCAGATCCTACATCACAAATAAACATTTAATCAGCAAACTTATTATTCCTTAAATGTATGCGTAGCGTGTAGGAAAAGGTACATCAAAGTTATTTTCTTACTCCAAAAGTTCAAAACACTATCTGTTTGAACTCATTTCAGAGAATTATTAAATGTCAAACGTCCGAATCGTTCGTTGAATGATATAAAAATTTATGAAGTATAAGATAAATCATCTAAATATTTACAGAGTTGCCTTACTGACACATACATGTATACTATGCTTTGAAGATTAACAAATTAAGTACACATTAACCTTCCATTCGCCTGTGTTATTATACACCAAACTGAACTTTCGACATTTATCCTGAATGACTGTCAGGCAAACATGATATGTCTCATGACCATCGTTGTAGTCTTTTACGGAATTGGTAACACATTGATAGTAGATAGATTGATTTCATTTGTTGTCATTCATACATTCCTAATTTCCTGAATTATGTTTATTTTTGAATAAAATGAAATCAGAACTACTACATAAGATACTGATATCATCAATTCCTAACATCGATCTTATCTTGTATGTTCTGCCTTCACTCTTTAATTACATCCTTCCTTTCACTAAAACAGTTATATTATGACATCAATTTATGTACGTGTTTCAAGATGGATGCAAATAAGTCAAGCAGAAACAGGCGAAGAATAGAGCTATTACACAAATTACAGTTACTTTGTAATTATAAATTCGAAAATTTTCCTGAATGAAAATTGAGAATATTCATTGCAAGAAACTTAATAATGAAACAGTACCATTTGCCTATGTTACCTACCGAAAAAACAAAACAGCTGACAACGTATTTAATGAAAAAGTTAGAAGTCCACATCATTAAGATTGCAATCAACTGGTAAATTAAAACTTTTTCTACGTCTACATTTTTTATGATTTAAATTGTTGCTTTCCAATATAGCGTCTTTGTTCTTTATCATACGTTTGCCATTTCTCAAAGTAAAAAAGGTATGTAAAGTATGTCTTCGTGTACTTGTAAAGCTGAACCCCCCAACAAACACCATAGGAACTCCAGATCGACCTGCAGTTTTCACCACCAAATGTTATGAAGATGTGCATATCAAATTTAACAAACTTCTAACCGAAATATCATATTTGTATTATATGTTTATAATATACATATATATTGATATAAATTACAATCGTAAACGTTATGATCATTGCTATTCATGATCATGTTGATGACCACTTACTGACTGACATGTGAGCAAAACATCTGATGAGAGTTATCTTTAGGGATTCTTAATTGTATTGGCAGAAATAAAAGGTCGGATGTGTCTTTGTAATTTGAAACCCAATTTGCAACATGACATTTTAAGCTCACTTTCAAAATTTGACATTGTTATCTTTCAGCACTTTCAGCACTTTCAGCACTTTCAGCACTAATGTGACCCATATTTCTTCTTCACTTGTCATGATGAAGTAATTTAATTAAACATAACAACATAGACTTTTCAGGTAGAATCCCGTTTGGTGTTTGTGTCAACAGAATGGTACTATCATATCATTTTGCTCTGATGTCATGGTTTCCAGTATCTTGAACACCTTAACAAGTGCATCTTCTTTTAGCGGGCTGTATATTGCCTTAAAAATGGTAAATTTCTACACTACAGTATGTTCAAGATATTGTTTTGTACTCATTACATGTTCTCTTTGAAAGGAATAACAATCAAGGTATCGTATAAAAATAGTCATTAAAATGTGATGTGACGTCGATCGATGTACAAGATATAGGAATACTATTTTGTTATATATCTGCAGAAACAATAAAACAATTATAATTCTACAACAAGCACTGTGCAATCCAAATTCTCGAAACATGTTTCAGTTAAATCTCAGAAATGAGTGTGAACATTTGAACTATTTGTTTTATACGTTGAATAAACTTAGCTTCTTTGAGAGACATTTAGAAGCTGGTTAATGAAGAAGAACAAGTTTTTATGGATAGTCAACTTTTTATAACCAGCTTCTAAATGTCTCCTAAAGACAATACAAAAGTTGACTATCCATAATAACTTATTCTTCTTTAAATAAACTAAGGTTTAGTGTGATGTCTTATTCATAACCGTACTTTAGTTTCGAGGATAGTCGGGGCTTGTTAAGAGTGTTCAATATCTACTTTTGTAGCAACAAACACACAGCATATATTTTGTCGTGGATTCACAGTTACCATATTATTATATTTGCTGTTGGTCTTGAGACCCATATCCCTGTACAGAGAAATACATGACGTTGAGGTCATATATTAAATCAACAATAAACCAAGACTATCATTGAGGTTAGGAACAGGGCTATGACCTCTGCACCTCGTATGAAGACTGTCAAGAGTAAATGAGAATTATGACAGCCAAGCGTCTGTCTGCATTATGATATTGCCGTCCTATTCCTATAAGACTTAACCAGGTGGTATTGAGTGTTGACTCAGATATCCGAGTTCAAAGCATTACCATTGTTTTTCAGCACCAGTTACATTTGAATAAGTATAATTTTAACTACATGTACTTGTGTAATAACATGTTTTTATGAGATAAATTGAATAAGAAGGAATTAAGTATTTCATTTCACATTTCAAGTGATGTACATTAACATTCACGATAACCATAATTCATTGTTATGTCCAAGGTGAACACGGGGTTGCATTGATAAAGAATTAAAGATACTATTTTTAGTTACTACATGTATTGACATTTAATTTTTGGTTCTCATTTTAGACAATTGTCCATACAACATTTTTTTACAAGCAATAAAGACGATCTCATACATGTCTGAACGTAGAGCTTGTGTATTTTGAACTTACAAATATCTGAAAATAAGATAACACTTTTTTGCAACTCCAGTCACTTGTGTTGCAAAAAATGGTAATAATTGATGCCATAATGGTTTACATATTTTTATCGGCATCTTGCTTTCAATTCATTTGACAAACACAGCAAGCAGATGACAACTCGTTAGCAGGAAAACACAATTTCACACTTAAAGACAGCTCAATCTAAACTCCAATCTGACATTAGGATTATCATAGGATATGCCTCCAATGCAATAATGATAAAAATGAATATATTATTTTTGAATATTTAAACATCAAATATAAAATGCCAAATCATAATCTCCGATTGGGGATTGATCTCTTACATACATAACCCAGTGAGGCAGTATCAAAGTGTGTATAATCACTTGTAATGTTTGTTGTTTATCATATAACCCTTGGGTTTCAAGAATTTTGTTTAATTTATGTTTATGCGATAATTAAAAATGTGTTTCTGTGGAACCAGGTAAGAATAATTCATGTGCGATCACTTCATAACCCTTAAAGAAAGAAGTGTCAAATGTCGTCACCTGTGATCAGTTTCAGCCTCCACATTTAATCTGTATGAAAGCTTCCTAACAAGTCATTTTGGAACATTTTGAGTCGTGCAATCGATGATCATCCGTGAGAGATTCACAATCGCAGATATATCTTATAAATACCTGGTAAATCCGACTTTCTCGTTTAAAAGGAAATTAGCAATACGTCAGTGTGTAGTGACAATGCCATGACCAACTTACCTTACAACATTAATATTAGACTGTTTCTATATTTCAGTTTGTGATGGGTTAAGTTACATATGGACGCAAGAATCATACCATTTTATCTTGGTGTGATTGAATCAGTCAAGGTTCCTATTTCATGCAGATGTGAATATACGAAAATATAACACTGCAATATCACAACTTCCTTTTTGTATGTTACCAGTTAGTGAGCTTGATAATCAAAACAGAATTAGACATTGAAAACTATTCTTTTAAGCCATTGCATGCAAATATCAAGATCAGATGAAATAATCTCTTACATCAGATATAATTGCCTGTAAACCCAATTCAACAGCTTCCCAGAAATGTCAAACAATCGATAATTTAAACTTACGCTTGACCTGTTTTTTTAAGTTAATTCAGTTGCAAAGTTTCTGAAGCAATGAAGTCTTGAAATATGTATCATCAAAATGATTATATAATCGAGTTTCTCTACATGGGATATGAAGAAAATCAGTGAATATGCGCGGAAAATAGAACAGAATGAAATTACAACACTGAAAAGGATAGATATGACATCCATTGTTTTAAAATAGATCTAAATTACAGCGATATCTCCTGAGTTTTCCTCCACCTTTCTGGACTCACAGTAGATTATTCTGAGATCGATTGCTAAAAAAAACCCCAGTTTCATTAGATCTTTATTGGCTGTTGATTATCATCCCGTGTACCAAAAGTTCTCCCTTTCTTATATTAGCTTAATGTACCTGTAATGGCCGAGAAAATGAAAACATGGATGGTTTTGTTTCATTCATTTGACTTTTATAAGTTTGTGGAGAAGAAAGCAATAAGATGTCGATTCACTACCGATGGTAATGATATAAAAAATTCCATTGTAACAACAGTGCATTATGTTTTGATATATATAACAGTTAAATAGATAATAGATCTGCAGTGTCTAAGTTGTATTTTTGTCATGATACCGATGCCGTATTTCGATCAGTGTTTTGCCACAAAATTACATTACACAAATAAAGCATTTACACATTATGCTTACAGGGATGTCAAGTAAGAAATCTTAAGTTATTTGAAATGTTATAAAAGTAACATGAATTCAAAAGTTTATACTTCTGCGTCACGATGCTGTTGGTAGTCTTTGGTAACGCAATCAAAATTGTCTTTAGAATTTTAAATTTTTCCTTTCCTAAAAACAATACATTTCTCAAAACTAGGATTAACTGATACGTGATTCATGATTTATAAGTCTAATGCATTTGTTAATATATTCAATGTATCAAATCTATATTCCATTTTGGCACATTCATCCTTAACAGATGTGTCTGAGTGATTCTTAACACGCAAAATACTCATCAAAACCAGAAGTTAATGTGTTACCAACTGCATCATCTTCTATTATTATGACCATCAGACAAGGCTTTTATACCTACAGGACAACATTTTGGACATCTTGTGTCATCTCTTCGCACTAAACAGATAAACAATGTTATATATATACTTGTTAGGTGCTAATTATTTCACAAAAGTTATTTGTAGATTACTAATTAATTTCTAATGCCTTGACACTTGGCAGGGGAGTTATTAAAAATTCTCAACAATAAATATTAAGTTAAATTTGGGGTTGTTGGGGCCGAATGTGGGACCGAACTGTGTTCTTTTTAAAAACACATATACTAGGTCTTATCGACTAAATTAAACAGTCGATATTCTAGTCACATGATTCTATTCCCTATGCAATATGACAAGATGTGAATAATTTGTCAAAAGTATTACGTCACAGAAAGGAGCCTTTTTAAATACAACACTTTTAGATGAGTACCAGATTATTCATCAATTGATTTCAAACCGACTTTTGACTGTAAGATTGTGATATTTGAGATTAAACTATCTTCAATAGTACAGATTCTTGTACTTTTTCGGGCCGAGTCCCATGCGGTATTCGAACCTATAAAATATTAACAAAGTTAAGATAGTGTTGTTTCAAATAGTTACGCTAACAATTATAGATGCGTAATTATAGTTGCATAATATTGCATCTCAGGATTTACACTGCAAAACAATAAGAATAAACATGTTCTTTTCGTGTTTTAAAACTCAAAAATAAATTTGAAAAGTGTTTATACTTTTATACTTATATTTTTGACTGCAAGATTGTGATATTTGGAATTAAACT
Source organism: Steromphala cineraria (assembly GCA_916613615.1). Classification (NCBI taxonomy): domain Eukaryota; kingdom Metazoa; phylum Mollusca; class Gastropoda; order Trochida; family Trochidae; genus Steromphala; species Steromphala cineraria. The sequence continues at coordinate 80,388,581 of OU744721.1, forward strand.
ATCTTCAATAGTACAGATTCTTGTACTTTTTCGGGCTGAGTCCCATGCGGTATTTGAACCGACACCAGCCACAGCCAGCAATGACCATACATACCAGCAGCTAACGAACTCGCTCATTGCGCCATCCAAATATTACAATGTTGGATTTATTCACTCTCTCAAGACATTTATCTCTTTATCCGCTTCACACAGAAAACTGAGTAATACGTGAATAGCAGTTAATCGGGACAAGAAAATACCTACAGCCATATGGAAAATGTCACCTGAAGTATAAATCATCATTGCATGTACATTTCTTCTTCACTGCTTCCACGGGGCTAATGGTTCTCTGTGGACAGAAGTACGTCTAGATGACAAATAGTCACATCTCTGCTAGACTATAACTGAGCTTGTTGCACCGTTTGACTCTTCTTCACTCACGTTTTCATTAATTTCGTGTTACGTTCGTAGAGCTTACCGCCTTTATAAAAAGTAAAAGATTTGTATGCAAACTTGAAAAGTAATATGATCTGTTCATTTGTTCGGGGATATTTGTTTGTCTGAGAAATTAAAAAAACTTATTTACGTTTTTTTTCGCAAAAGTGTGCTGGGTTGTATTTATGACACAAGGTTGCATTATCTATGTCTTCAGATTATCCCATCATTCTCTACAGCACATACATAAAATTGATCTTTTTCATTATCAACATCCAACAAAGGTATTCGTTTGGAATAATAGGAAGGAAATACACAGCTCGAATATCAACCATTTAACATATATTAAGTGTAATTTCAGATGATTAAAACAACCTAAATGTAGTGATCTAGGTAAATGGGAGACACATTTTACGAAATACATGTAAGTTACAAGTGTACACATACAAATAAGAATGAATACGACGAAAACTCTGCAGCAGGAAGATTCAAAACATGTTCATAGAACAGGGCATCATGTAATGCTGTAATACTCAATAACATGTTGACATATTGGTAACAGTTATATCGAGTATTCCTTTCATTTCCTACTACTTTGACTTTAAATTATTCATCTGAGTTATATGTATGACAAAGGAATTGCCAAAAAAAATCAAATATTAAGAGAAAACTAGTCATAGATTTCATATTACAATGAGGTATCTCGAATCTGTTTAAAGGTTTAATGACATTTAAATAATAAAAAAGTAAATACGTACATTTAACGACAACAGAAGAACGTAAGGTAAGTGTATCGATGACAAGAATGAAAGTGGAAACCAACACAAACAACAGCAAGTTTATTCGATAAAATATCCAAAATAGTTTTATATTCAATATTGGCAAGTTTAAGACTTTAAGTTTTAAGACTAATGAAACTGTATTATTTTCAGCAATCGATCTCAGAATTATCTACTTTGAGTCCAGAAAGGTGGAGGAAAACTCAGGAGATATGGCTGTAATTTAGACCTATTTAAAAACAATGGATGTCATATCAGTAATTTCATCAACACATGTTTTTGCATCTCTGTGACTGGGTGAATTTGTTGGTCTGTGAAGACGATAAACAAGTACTCAAAAGAAAGTGTACATTGTGTTTAACTAAAGATGGAAACAGAGCTGAGCATGTGCAGATCAACTTTGTTTTACATTAATAGATTTATCATTTCAATGTATAAGCAAGTCTAAGGCACTTATTGACTCAATCTCAAAGACATGTTATCATAATCTGTAGCATCACACTTGTTTTAAGAAAACGTGAAAGCATATCCTGTAAAACTAAGACATCAAAAACTGCATCAATCAACGCATTGCAGACAGTGTCAGATGACAGTTGACATAAGGTATGATCTGAGTATGCCCGAGAGTCAAACAGAATACAAAATGCAGTACATTATATTGAAATCATTACTTCCTGATATACTTTTTCAGAGGTTCCATTTGAAATTTGTATCTCGAAATTCCCAATGCAGCCGAATAACACATCAATCTTCAACAGAGCCAAAAAGAATCCTAAATAACATAAAAATGCAATATTGAATACAAACACAACAATACCTTCTTTTTGGACAATACCTGTTTAATTTTACGTCAGTGTTCAGGGATACCGTATTAATTCCGTAGTACTATGTGTACGTTTATAACAAGATTGAAGCATTATCATTGAGCATTAAGGTATATCAATATTAACAATGAACGAATGTACTCGTATCTTCAGCAGAGGCCTATATGTGATAATTCTACCTGATGGTTCTACTTTACTCATTTATCACCTTATCGTGGGGTGGTGGTTTGTTTGCTTCTGCGATCCCGAGTTTTATGACAGCTGGAGCTAAGATACTCCCCAAAGCTCGGCAGGTCGGAAGGTAGATGCCTCACGTTATTTGAGCCATTCTAAAAATCTGCTGTCTATCTTTCACTGTGTCTTTCTTTCCGTTTGTTCCCTCTTACTTTCGACCCCTTTCTCCCTGATCGGTCTACTCGCTGACACTGACACGTGAAACCCTAACTCGCTCACTCACCTTCAGTAAAGATTAAAACACATTTCCAGGTTTTGGTTGAACATAGAAACCCGCCTAGCAGGAAACAGCCTTAGGACTATTTGAACAAAATATAATGCATAAAAAATGATCAAAGGCACTAAACAATCATTCGTGAACACAAGTTAAACTAAAGTGGTATTTTAAGGTCATATTAACAGACAGTTATAAATTCATATTGCTACATATTCAAGTATCAAAATTTATAATTTGGAAAAATTTTCCGTGTACGGAATTATCAGTTAAAACCGATGATCGTTCATTTTTTTCAAAAATCGACCATTTCTCCAGTTACCGTTACATATAAGGAAAAAAACCCATATTTTAAATATTTTGGCAGGCAATTGGTGTTATCGTGGATATTAAAGTCGTTATCCCTAAAAATGGATGATAATAATTATCATGAATATGCATAATAGATCTTCAGAGTAAAGCTATAGTTTATTTCTTCACTCATTGTTTACCGCTGAAAGTCATATTATAAGCCAAATTTCACAAACAAGGTATGAATGATTACTAGACAACCCACTTGCTGATGGTTGCCGGAACCTTACATGTTCACATATATTTTGTGCTGTGATTTAGATAATAACAAACTACTTGACGTCTTCATGTTGACGATATTTTAACGATATGCAATTGAGGATGTTGCTTTGCAGTACAAAATGAGAAACTATGTCATTTTAAATGTTGGTAATGAAAAAAATGAGGCTAATAACTACGTTTATTATAGAAAAAAAGAAGAATAGTGCATGCTCGCGACAAGGGCACTTTCCTATTCTCAATGCCTTGTTATTTGTTTCACTGATAAATCCATTCACGGAACAATGTAGTCAATTATACATTTTGTGACGCAGCTTATTATGAACGTATTACTATTTCACTAATACTTTTTTAGGAAGTATCACTTTTCCTTGATTGAAGTTTGCTTATATTTAGCTAACAAATCATAGCACAGCGCCCTTAGCAATATATCACCCATTTATGGCATTTTGTAAATGTGAACATCCGAGAAGAGTAAGCACACGCGATATATAGAGGGCATAGATTGATATTTAGTTTTAAAAAAACATCAACGCCATTAGGATAATCTGATCTTATACGTTTTTCACGCTTACAAAATTAATTTGTTGATCTAGATATTTGAAATTGCTGGTTTTAAAATGATCAAAATAATGCCACAGTATTTGATTTAATCTGAGCAATATTCATTACAATCCTCAATATTCGATAGACTTTATTTCCTTAAGGGGATACGACTATAACAAAATGGTTGGTAGATGAAACTAAATGTTTAAATAGTATGGTGAGTGTTTAGCAAAACTAGTTTTAATTCCATATTAACAGATTTAATGTTGCAACAGAAACAATGTTATATTTGGGATTACACTAGTTTGAATACTTTTCAAGATAGTGTAATCCAAAATATAACATTGTTACATTTGTTCACTATCTGAATGGAATTTATCTCCAGATTTAATGTTATTTGTTTAAGATATTTTAAAATAAAGGAGGAATGAAGAATGCGGAATTTTTATAGCAGCAATGGCAGTAATGACTCGTATTACGAAGATAACGGAAATGATTGCAGAAGACGATGTACATTTTTCAACGGAAAAAAACGTTGTGTACAAAGTCCATATGATTTCCTTGTGTCTTTTAACAATCTAGATAAATAATATTTGATAGAATCTCCATTTAAATAGATGATGATACTTATGATAAAAAGTTAGAGTAAGAATATGTAAGACAAAGGGTGTTTTTATAGATATTATCATATTAGATAAGAAACTAACATTTGCATGTGAAGTACATTGGAATGAGGTATCAAAACAGAATTTTTCAATGTAAGTCAGGAAAGCTCATAAGTCATTATAGGTTTTGTGTCCGTTTGGAGAATACTGAACGACGTCCCATTTCATAGCATTTTTATGAAACGAGTGAATGGGTTCACTTTGTATTCAACGAGCGAAAGCGAGTAAAATACTTATACCATTCACGACTTTCATAAAAATGTTATGAAACGGGACCGAGTTTAGTATTTTATTCATTACTGACGTAATTACATCGCGTTCGGCCCGCTGACATTGTGACGTCATACTTAACAATTATAACGTCATTTGACGTCACGTCATCCGGTCAGCGCGCAATATTATGATACATATGTATAGTTTTATTAAACAGCGATATCTTCATCGGTAGAGTAATAAATAAGATTTGGATTTTTTCAGATCATTCTTATTATCTTAAATATTCCTTATTTCATTGATGTGACTTTTTAAATTCAATTAACCTCGCTTTATGATTTTGTCTTTTGATTGTTAAGATTTTCATGGTTTCCAAACCAAAACGATCTATCTTAGACATACAATGAGTATATTCATAACCCAAAAAACTCACACCTCAACGAGAAAATGGCAATACTTTTTTCTAGGGATTAGGTCATACAGGGAATTTACACCCCAAAACGGACGTTGCTATAGCGTTCATCTCTCTCTCTCATTTATCAAATTAGTAGGCGTGTGTGTTTATTGTTATGATTCATATAATTTTAAAAGCGACGTGCCACTTTAAACAAGCTGAAATTATTTTGAAAATCCACTGAGTACTCTCAACATCACAATCGTACAGCATGTTCATGTAAGTGATGGTGTAGAGAACCCTCACGCATGTATGGTCTTATGAGTTGTGTGACTGTGTATCACTTGGTCGACTTGTTCATTTATTTGAAAGAAAGAAACAGTTTTTGCGGTAATCTTATTGATAAACTGATATTGAATTGTATGTTCAAATTGAAATGGTTGATAATGATGATGATATAAATCTATTCAGTGGCGCTAATGTGATACCTGACATAAATGTACGAACAAAGAAAGAAATTGTTTGCTGTGTACATATCTACATTGAAATCATCATTGAAATCCTCTCTTATACACAGTTTCCGATATGCTTTGTTTTGTGAATGCATTGTGTTGCCTTTGTCAATGACTTTGATCTTCGTTTGTCGGATGAAAAAAGACATTCATTCGATTTTAAAACAGGGTGTTTTGAAATCTTCAGCTCTTTAATTTATACATTTGAAACGTTAACGACACCGATGTGATTCCTTTGGAAAAATAACATGTCTCATGATTTCAAGTGGGTTGAAAAGTTCTTCTCATTGAAGAAACATTTACGGTGAACAATGTTCTCTCACCAGAGGCAGATCAAGTCATGAAATGTTGTTTGAGCCTCTGTTCTTATTAGCCGAGGTTGTGGGGTAGAATGAGATATGCCTGATTGGGGGCAATCAAGTTAGTTGTCCAATCAGCGACAAGACATTGTTATACAAACCATCTTTTCGATGCGAGAAGTGTTGTCATTGTCTAAACAAATATCAAATGAATTGTGGTACGTTGTTTTCATCCAGGGTAAACTGCCGGAACCTACAGATTTGGTCTTATAAGTACAGAGGCTCGATCAAGATCTCGTGACTCGATATACCTCAGTGGAGAGAGAATGACGGTGAACAGGAGTACTTAAAATTATTGATCATTTAAAAAAGTGTATGAGACATTGCAGTCACATTCTCATAGCTCCGGTCTCTGTTAAAGATGAAAGTGATTTTCCTTTGTCGTTCATCGATGTCAGAAATTAAAGTTTCTCATCACTCATAAAAGCTCGTTTTGACGCATTAAGTATAAGTAAATCCATATATCTAGTTTCCTAAACAAAATATCTTTATTCAATCAGATGCATGATTATTTCCACAAATAGTTTTGTGATGAGATGCGAAATAGAATAAGTTCTCTAGGGTGAATTTTATTGCCTTTAGTGGATATGTAGTTAATTTAAGTAAGAGACTTGAACACCAGCCCTTTAATTGAATATCAACCGTCTTATTTTTGTTCTACCAATGATATTGTGGAGAATTTTACTTTCATCAGAGTAAATTTTCAAAAAAAGGGACGACTCATTTATGCTATGAAAAACCTCACACAGAGTGCTTAGAAGGCAATGTTCTGCTTTATAAAACGAGCTGGAAGTATATCGTTTCGCATTGGACCTCAATGCATACTGACATCGTCAAATAATCTAACACAATTCTAACATTTTTAAAACGTGATCAGCAAATGCCAATAATAAATGGCTGCAGAACGTGGCCGAAATTCTGAACAATTGTGGACTAAGCGTTGTTTTCAACAACCCATGTAACTATGGTAGTAGTAGTATTGGCTCATTGCAAAATGTGATCTTGTTTTAAAAGATCAGTTTCCCCAGTCATGCATGGGGAGAATCTATCCGATCAAGTTTTAAGGGACAGTATTATACTTATTTTTAAGATGACCTGCACTTTGAAAAATATTTGTTGTTCCCATAAAATATCTCAATTCCAATTCAAAGTTCCGAACATGTAATCACAATCTACCCGTTGAGGCAGGGAGGTGGCGTGGACTCGCAAAGGAGGAGTGGACATGCTACCTCTGTGACTCACCGATGGTTGCTGGCGCAATGCATTATTCATACGGATGCCATGCTTAAAGTAGCTTTATGAGAGCTCAGATTATACTAGCGTACTATTCAAATTGGCCAAACCCTCACATATCTAATTGACTCCTCAAAAGCAACATATTCTGACGATTTCACATATGTAATAGTACTTTCGAATGTTACCCTTTATGTTATGCATGCGCAATCAGTATCTTTATTCTCTATATAAAATTGCTAATTTTACCACCGTGCGTGAGAGAGAATAAAGAATCCTGCTTAACTTTTTATGTATTGACAAGAGTACAATATTACATTGCACTAAACATTGAAATCATTGGAATTCTCGAATGAAAATGTCAGATTAATAAAAGAAGTTTAGGAACTGGACTTTACCTATCCAGACTTCATAATTATACGTCAAAGGTTGAAATTAAGAGACTAAAGCTAGACCAAACCTCTGTAAAATGTAACACAAGGTGTCATCAACGTATACTAACATAACTTATTAACCATTGCACCTTTACATCATTTGAGGTGGTGAAATGTACGTTCGTTTTCGGATTTCTCATGTTGATTTAAACAACGTTGATAATCATTCTTTTTCGTTCAGAAAATTTGGTGTTATTCCTTTGGAGTTTAAATCATTGCCCTATATATCTAAGAGAAATCACGCAAAAAATCTGTCATTCGATATTTTTATGCCGCCGAATCGGAGATTCCGGGGGTATATTGTTTTTCACCTGTCCGTCTGTCCGTCCGTCCGTCCGTCTGTCAGTTTGTCCACAAAAACTATAACCTTGGTCATAAATTTTGATTGGTCAGAGCTAGCTCTTTGATACTTGACATATGGATCCCTTGTGATGAGACCTTTCAGATGACACCATGACATTTGACCTTGTGACCTTGACCTTGACACAGCGAGCATTTTCCGAAAACTTTAACCTTGGCTATAGTTTCTATACTGTCAGAGCTAGGTCTTTGATACTTGACATATGGATCCCTTGTGAGGAGACCTTTCAGATGACACCATGACATTTGACCTTGTGACCTTGACCTTGACACAGCGAGCAGGATGCATCCGGGGGGGGGGGGGGGGGGGGGGGGGGCATTCGTGTTTCAGAAACACATCTTGTTGAGACATAAAATAATGATTATCCGAAACTATTAGACCGAATGAGCTACCGGTATATTCATTTAATGGGAAATGTGTTCGAATTCATGACAATGACTTCCTATAAATGTTTTCAGGTTGATCATAAGCATCTAAATCCCTTTTCAAGAACAGCTGTTATAATGGACTGATAATAACATGATTATAAATGTTTAACGCCATTGTACGGGAAAAGCGTACATTGTAGATGTTAAATATATCTGTTTTTTTCAAAGAACTTATATTGTTTAAAGTTTGAAAGCGTATAACAAAGATCTAATTCTCAGCTGATTCCAAATCTATTCTGGTACAAAAACGACATTAGACAGTAGAGTGCTTATCTTACACACACCATTGTCGGTTAAGAAATGAGAATCTCTTTCAAGTTTCTATGGAAGGAAACTTGACTATGCTCCAACAAAGAAGGAGACTCCTTTGGGAGGTTTATCCTGCAATCTGTTACCATCACAGACACTCTTTATCCTCTGAGGTGCTCCTGCATTGATCCTCAGTTAATGCAGTTGTCCTGGCCCTTCACTCGGGGACATATCCCTTAAATCCTTATCTTCATATGAAGCCTTGCTACGCCTTTGAACGTATTTTTAGGATTCAATACATGTATTGATGATAAACTTTTGAAACAATTTGACAATTAATACTGGTACTTTTTATATCTGAAATCTGAAACGCGATTGTATGATTTATGATTGTAGATGCTGTGTTTACAATACCGGGATAGGGAATGCCTGAAATAGCGGATGTACTTTCAAGGAGTCAATAGTTGCAATTGTTACAATATCAAGTTCGTTATCCAGAAAACAGTATATATTCAAACTTAAAACGTACAAATGTAACTCATCATAGCGAAATTGTAGTGCACTTGTGCATTTTGTTAATTTTCAAAGTTAAAATTAGTTTGGAGTGCTATGCACAAGGATATGTAACTTAACATCCGGACTAAAGCGAAATTACAAATAGGTGTTGATGTTGATGTAAGTGGAAAACTTGACCATCTCTTGTTATAAAGAGTTAACCCAATAACATTAAAGCAGATCGAATATCATTCGAAATGTCAAAGGGACACAGTTAAACTAGGTTTTCGCTAGAGGCATTCGTGTCGTATCAAATCCGTACGGCATACTTTTTAAACAATCAATTTGAGTTGGTAAACTCGGTTGTTTTATTGACAATATTTGTGTAGCTGGCGCATAGAATTAAACAGATGTGAGTCAATTGTATCAGTTTAGGTTATCGTTCTTCGGAATGGTTTATTTCGGATTATTTAGTTTCTTTTAAGTTGTATTTTATCAGTTGCTGAAAATTATACTTCCTTGAAGTAAAAAGGCTTCGAGCAAAACTTTCTTTTAGAAACGTTACTTCATGTTATGCGAGTCTTCATTAGAAATTGTATTCTTGGCCTTTCGAAAAACAAATCCAATTTCTTCTATTACTTGTAAATTTTATGAACGTTGAAAATAAATTGAATTAGGATCTGTCGACATGATGTACCTTCGTGTGAGTATTGATGTTCTTGTTGAGTACTTCATTTTATAAGGGCTATTGATTTATCAAGTTTTGTCAACTACGACTTTACTATATTACAATAATCTACTGACGGAGTAGGTAAGAGAACTTCAAATTCTCAGACATAGAAACAAGTCCGTTATGATATGATAAAACTGAAACAAATGTTAAGTTTCGTTTTCTTGAAATGGAAATCGACATTTGAAATTCACCACCACATAGACACTACAAAGACTACAGTCCAACAACTTGTCATGTCCCGCTCCAGTTTGGCTTGAGGCAGGAACTGCTGTACAGACTCCAGAAGGTACAGAACATTGCAGCTCGAGTTGCGAGGCTTGCACCAAAGAGATGTCATAAAACACCAGTACTGATGTCTCTACACTGGCTACCAATTGAAGAACGGGTTCATTATAAGATCGTATGTCTGACCTTCGACTGCCTGAATGGAACAACACCGAGCTACTGATCTCTCAATAACAATCAACACGGAGTTTTGAGAACCAACAGCTACTTGCAGTTCCAAAATCAAAGTTTAACTCTCCTTTTAAAGCAGCAACACCTCACCTTTGCCCCAGAACATTAAGGAATCCCCTACCCTTGTGATGGCAAAGACAAGTCTGAAAGCTCACCTCTTTAGAAAGCCTTATCTCCAGTGACTGTATCCCCCTTCCCCTTGACAATTGTTGCGCTTTGGGCATGAACCTTGTGGAATTGGATCCAATGCATTACAAATATATCTTTATTATTATTATCACATAAACATTAAATAAATATAAAATATAGCTTGATACCGAAGGCGTTTACCGGCGACGTCAAACATGCTACTTACTGGACTGCCGTCTGACTCAGTGGAGAGGATACCTATCGAAATAACATGTTCGATTCCAATAGACTTAAAATTTTGAAACTTTTATTCTTCGGAACTAGGCAGATTTTAATCAGACTGACTTAAATCCCTTGCTCGTACCATTGATTAACAAAGCACAAGTCTAGACGCGCTTAAGATTACAATTGTCTTTTCCAATAAATCAAAGTATCGGAATATGTATAAACACCGTCACCTAAAGTGGTTCAAGTAGATCCAAATATTTTGTTGAGGAAGGAAATCTATGCACAAACCTCCCATTGAAAAGCATGTTCATTATCCCATTTAAACATTATAGCAATTTGCAAGATAAGATGATTATATAAAGTATGAAATTATGACATTTTGTTATTAACCAATGAAAACGTTTATGCCATATATATCCAATCAACGTTCAACAAATAGTGTATTCTTATAGATATAAACAATAAATGTATTCTTATAGATATTAACATCACCCTTGTGTTTATTGTCTCCCTATAAGGTTATACGATATTGCACCATGCCATGCAAACAGAAATTAATTACTAAGCAGCTGCAAAAAGGGTCACACTTTCAGACGACATCAATGACAATGACCAGCCTTTTTTACTATAAATTGAATACTAGTTTATGTGAAAAACAAAATTTTGGATATGACTGTTCTCTACTTGACTTCGACATGATAATGTTTGTATATATCAACTATAGAAGATGAAATTTAGTTTCAATTTTCAGAAATACGATCGAAGGCTTCGCTTTAGTCTGACCTTCTTGCTTAATTGAAGGTCCCTTACTGGCCATGGTTTCTTAGAAAAAAAGCTAAGAAACGATATTAAGTGAAAAAACCTTTTTGTCGTATTAACCTTTCCTTGTCGATACCTACCAGAACGTTTTTGGCGAAATGTCATGAACAAGCAACTTTAAAAAACTTGTTTGTTTTCATAATATGGATATATGTGTGTTGTGAACATAGATGTTAAACGTGAAGTTAACATTGTGTTTGGTAGTCTTTGTTTACCAACTGAATAATTGAAACAAAATGAAAAAGATAGTTTGAAACACTATTCAAAATATACAATCATATAATATGTTTTAGCAATACCTGTTTGTTAATTTATTAGGTAAAGTAACAATTCGGTGTGTATATGCACTGATAGTAATTAAAGCATGAATTTAATCAGTATGATCATAATTTTGCTATCTTAATAACTCTGTTGAAACTAATAAAATAATTTCCCGAATTTCTATTATTCGTCCGTTTGGTTAAGAATATCTACTTTCGTTTTTTCTTTCACCTGTCTTGCAATTGGATACATTTATTTTGTTTTGTTGTGGGTTTTAATTTGCTACCTAAAAAGTCTTGCTGCGTCCTTTAAATGTTGCACTGCATCATAACTGTTTTGAAGGAAGGCGGCACAGCGTACAGGTAATCAAATGTGAATTAACTTTTTATTGGCTTCTTTGAAATATGTTCCTGTGGATCATCTTTGTATAATGGTGAATGTTTTATATGGGTGTAAAATATATAAATACATACGAACACTGCAAAACATTTGATATAAAATTGTAATCAAACATTAAATTGTTTTTGTTAATAATATCATATTTTGACATTTAAGTATTTCTCATATTCATGAATTGATTCGATACTTTCAAAATCAAAATAAACCTTTATCTCTGGTAACTTAAGTATTTTTGAAACTTGCACTTCCCACATTCTTTATTCATAAATGTTCACCTCGAGAAATGGATGATTTTCGTGGCTGTTTGAAATTGAATCATTGAAAAAAGAATTCGATTCCTCATTCAATTTCAGTTATTGCAACCAGATCTTTCGTAATATAGAGGGTTTCGCCATTAGCTGTTTTCATGAACTTTTAGTACTGTGGCAAAAACATTCCCCTGTCATATTGTAACGGATGCTACCACAGAAGACTACCACAATTAATTGGGCTTATTATAGGCTTGAACCGCAATAAGGAAAGGAATATTGTCAGTTGAAAATTAGATTTCTTGAAAATGTCTTTAGTTATCGAGAAGGGAAATAGTTATTTAATCGACGAATAGTTATTCGTCAGCTGGTACGTGCAGTACTGAAAGGGAACTTGTTTTCTGACCATTCAAAGAAAAACAACTAGATGTGTCAAACCTAACGCTTTGGGTTCAACAAAACCAGTACTACCATCACAGTGGTTCAAATAACCTATAGTAACTCATTTACCCAGTCATTCTACTAATCAATGAAAGTGCCTTACATTTTATGTATCGCAAATCAACTTGTTGGTTTCAGTTTTCTTGCTATTTGAAAAACATATTCTTAGATTACACGCTGCTTAGAACAACAAAGTCATGAAACAACAAAGAAAGCTGTTCAAATAGTGATATTTGAATCATTTCAACCACGAAAACTAGACCATATAAGTATTGTTATTGTGAATTTCAATGTGATATCAAAGTACTGTTTACTATATTCCAGCGCAATGTGAATTTTCAAATTGTACATAGCATTATTTAGGCACTAGAAGCAATATAACAAGCTATACCACAAATCATACATTATATTTTGTCTGCTGTCATATGAGGTATTTGACATGATTGTATTTCACCAATTGTTTGTTCTTTTTAAATATGATGATAGATTGATCACAATGAAAGACAATAACAGTAAAAGTGGGAAGTTCTGGAAAGATCGAGTATTCGATATCACCATTTGAGTACATCCACACACAGTCGGGTCTTATTGCCTTATACACTCAGGGACAAAAGAAACGATACCATATACACTGCATACTTGATTAAGCAACGAGTGATAGTTACGTCCGAAACAGAGTTCTTTCGTGTCTTCAAGGGCAAATTGAACTAAGTTTTTAATGTCAAAGGTATAAGTGTTTACCCTTTTCAAAAATGCCATTTAAAAACTAGACGAGAGAGGATAGTGAAAATTGTCCTTTTGCTTGTTTTAAACAAACTTACAGACAAAATTCGAGAACAAATTGATTTCTATTAAAGTTTTATCATATTGATAACATCTTTAATTTATCAAATGTATTATCAAAATTATCATTTCATATTTTCTTTTCAAATTCCAAAGATTATTACAACAAAAACACCCTGAAAAAACTGCTTTAGAACTCCTCGTGTATTTGAACAGACATACAATTAAAAGAATCATACTCTGATGTTTGAAAATGTAATCACTTCTTATGTGCCTTTCATAAGAAATCGTAGTGGAATTTCATTGCGACAGGAATTTGCTTTGTACAGTTTTGAAAAGTTGGTATCGTTTCTTTTGCCAAGGAGTGTAAGCCCAGATCAAATACATCCTTGTACTGTTGGCAACACCACCGATTGATTGTGTGTGGTTATGGACAATGGATACCTGAAACTCAATAACAAGTGAAAATGGTGACAGTTGGCTTCGCGATAACAGTTATTATGTTCTGCCCCACGGACACAGCCGCTCATTCGATATCGTCAGTAACTAGTATGTAACTTTGAGAATGTTGTAGTTTATCAATCTCCTCGTTGCGTACTTCCAAACCAGGAAGTCAGCTTGATTACATCTACAATACAAATACCCTCGGATATTTTTGATAATTAAGCATTGGAACAAATTTATTTTCAACGTATTTGTTTACAGGATCTAATCATAATGTACTGGCGTTTTTCTCTTACTTTTAAGGAAATTAATTTAACAAAGAGCTCCAGGATACATTAATTTGCTTAAACATTTTATTATATCTTCTGATCTTCTGATATGAATTCCGACGAATAGCTATTTTCATGATAATTTTTCCCTTTTGATTGCAAGCTAATTGTTTGAAGTTATATGTATCAATCTTCGCTAGAAATACTTAAACTCAGATGTTTTAATGTCAAGTATCATACGTTCAATTCTAACATCAAATAATATACATAATTCTTTAAAATTTTTGAAGACTTCTGATGCAAGACAAATGCTCATCAATTGAGTTAAAGAACAACGTGTGAGATATCTTTCTCTGATAGAAAGGAAAACTTCATTAAGCAAGAAATGATTGCCTTGTTTAGTTCATGGACGAAGGCACGCTTGGAACAAAACAAAACTGTTAATAATACATATAGAAGTGGTATGTTTATGAAAAACAGATTTGTTTAGTCTTAGTCTCTTATTGGGAATTTCCCTCGTCTGTTGCATGGTACTTGCTACGGTATAGGGTCAGCAATTGGCGGTTACTTATGGAATTATATCATTTCACATGCCTGCTACATTCAGGTCAGCATCGTCTCTTTGTAAAATAATTATTTTCATAGAGATGTAATTCTCATAACTCAAATTTGCTTATAACATGGTAAGGACGCATTTACATATTTTTGTATTTTGTATTCTTATAAAATGTACTATAGGCCTGTGGCCTTTCAGTATTGAATAAAGATTGATTGATTGACGCATATACATGCTCCGTAGACCTCTACAAGCAAAGGTTGACTGATTTTGAACCCAAAATTGAAGAAAACCATTTTTGTCAAATTTTGACCAAATTGCCTAAAACTGACCCGAAACATTAAAACAAATATAATTTCCTTTAAAATGGTTAGGACTCAACCAGATTATCAGAAATCGAAAATAAATTATCAAGTTCTAAAGATAATTGATTGTGTCCACTTTTATGTGAAAACCTCTTCATCTTAATGAGAGAGGAATCGATCAGCATAATCTAACTGAAGACATATGTTAATCTCAGAACTACCCCTTTCGGTAAAACAAATTGTTTTGCATTTTGCATTTTCCTTTTTGCGATATCCGTTTGTTTACCTAAATACCTGTTACTCTCCTTCTAAGCCAATACAACAATGTTTTCTGTTGATGCAAAACTCATTTGTTGTACTCAAGTTCAGAAGAACGTTGGAAAAGTTTTAACAACGCTAGATCACCTATCCACTTTTGAGTTACACTTAACACTTAAAACACAGGGGGAATGTTTTCTGCCGCCTCTTAAACATCGCTCGATGTGAAATGGCTCATAATCACCTATAAATATATTACCTTAATATCATCTCTTTCAAGACACGATCTCAAGTACCTGACCTTTTATATAGTACTGGACCTAATATGCACAAGTATCCCTCTTGTGCAATCGCAATTCTTCCTCAAATAGCATTTTATTCATCAAAACTGCAACGCTACTCTTTATTTACCAAAAGCCTTCGCCAGTCTCTTACATAATTAGCAGTCATTGACAAAGGGTAAACTCTTTTCAACATTTAAAGTTTTATTTCCTTTTCCTGTATACCAATCAAAAATATGTTTTAGTTTATTCGCAATAAAAGGTTAAAACCCGTTGCCATGGTAACAATGTGACGTCATACGAGAATTCGTTACGACAGACCATTGACGTCAAAAACTTTAACGTCACTGTGGTGATCGAGTGGGCACTGTAGGCAGAAAGGGGGTTTATTCACTGACAGAAAACAATTTCTGTATTTTAACCGAACATCATTTAATTAGTTTATTGCAATAAAAGGTTTCATTTTTAGTCACCAGAGAAAATATCATCGTATTCTAAAACATTTTGAAAAAATTCCTTGAAACTTTCTCGTAAATAACTATTTCAATTTCATACTTGCAATATAATGTTTCAATACAGCCAAAAGAGAGATTTTTGTCTACTTAAAAGACATCGTGAAATAGTTCAAAAGTTATGATAAAGAAAGTTTCTGATGTTATTTTGTTATGGATGTTGTTGAAACGAATGGATTGTAAGTTATGCTTCCTGCTGTTACCGACTTCTGAAAAATAATTTCAACTTTCATTGAATCCTTCAAATTATATCATTTTGGGTTATTCAATATCTGCGCATCTACTTTCAAGCTTTATTATGATTAACGATAAGAACGGGAATTTGCTAAAATCTTCAACTTCCTGTCATTAGCTTGTCGACTATCAGGCTCTTTATTTTGGAGTCTATTTCTGAAGTATGTCTCCTCACATAACTACAGCAGTAAATGGACCTGATGGACCTCCGGGTCAACGATACTGATACGCGGTAAGGATAAGTATGAGGAGACGAGGAGGGACGCTGGAGAATAAGTGGGATCGTCAGGAACCAAAGTGTGTGGATCTTATAAAAATGATGATAATAGTGGTTAGTGATCATTGTAATGCGTTATAAACATGCCAGGAATGCTTGAGGCGCATGGATTAGCTCGATACTCTGATAGAATATTTCTTTTGATGGCTATAAAAAGCTTTGCGCAACTGTTTAAAGTGACACAGAGTATATTTCTGAAAATTTTATTTGGTTTTGATAAGCTACAAAATATCTTATATGCTGATTGAAGTTCATATCTCATCACTGGACTTGCAAATATAACATCTAAAATACGTTTAATATTCGAAATTATGCATCCAATTAATCTACCTAATAGTTACAAAACCTAATAAACACTATCGAATCGAATATATCTTCCTGTCAGCATATGTCAACGTTTGAAAGTTACGTTTGGCGAATTTGCGAGCCCACTCGAGCCACATTGTCTGGTTTTTGATCAAAATCCCGACTTTGAATGGCCGTATTTTCGCTCTAATGTACTGATTGACCTTTGACTTATTATTTGCAGTAACAGTTAGTGGTTCCCGATGTAATAACATCGATTTCAAAATTTGACACATGTGATCCTATCAACATACTCTGTGTCGCTTTAAGTGCATGCATTCACGTACAACTTGGTAGGGTAAGTGTAATATGGAAACAGTAGAAACATTAAGGATATTTTTTCAAATAAAGAAAAAACGAATATCGAATGTTACGAAAACACATACTCAAACCACACATTTAAGAATTAATTGATTCAGATATGTTCGCCATAACAAGCGAATGGACAAATCACATAAACACCAGCAACTGTAAAAAAATCGCTTGCAAACAATCCTGAAATTATGATGTCGGTCAGTGTAAAACCTGAATGAGACCAAGTTCTATGGATTTACAACTTCTTTATTGCAAGAGTGCGACGTTTCGGTGTAGGTACTAACACCGTTTTCACTTGCTTGAAAACGGTGTTAGTACCTACACCGAAACGTCGCACTCTTGCAATAAAGAAGTTATAAATCCATAGAACTTGTTCTCATTCATTTTACCAACTTCTAAATGCCTCTTAAAGAAGTGTAAAACCTGTTTTGAAGAAAACAAGTTTACGTCAAGGTCCGTCAAGATCGCCATTTTTGTGACAGAACATTGCAGGCTGCCATGGCTAAAGTACCTGCTCAGGGTAGATGAGAGACCATCATCACAGACAATGTACGACACCGTCTACATAATGTTGCTCAACGTGCTCCACGTCTTTACGGCGGGCTATCCTGACTGAAAGACATCAAAATTCATGATACTGGACCTAACAGCATCGTCATTGAAGGTTACATAGCATAGCAAGAGCACGTTCTCCAATGAATATCGCTTTCATCAACGTCATGTTCCTGTTTGGTTGAGAGTATGACGTTGACTTTACCACCAAGACAGTTTGTGTAAACACATCGATGGTGTGTTGGCAGTGGTTTTTGGGTTGGTTGGGATCAGTTCTTGTTACAGAATGTGTTGCCCAAAATGAAGGACTTATTGGTGATTGACGTTTGACCCCATGCGTTTTTTCATAAGCAAATGAATTAAACCTTTTTGTAAACTCTAGATTTTTTTTATTGCTTGTTGTCTTTTTAAAGGGATTTTTGTATCGATGTGTAGGAATCTTTGATCGCCTGTTCGAATAATTTTCAAATCATGACACTTTTTGTAAGTGGTGAGGTTCCAATGATGTATATCATACTTCACATTACGAGGTTAAGGGGGTAAACAGTGGACACTCGGTCCAATTGCTTTCCGTCCGGTCAGTAATCTCAAACCATACCTCGCATGCTTGTTAAATAGGGCCTTCTCCAGCTGGCATTCCAGCGTTCTCATATTTCATTTTGTCTTTTCTATGATAGTATATGGCCCACATATAAAACAAAAGTGTACAATGGGGACATGATTTCCAGGACACTATCACTTTAGTTGAACGAATATTCTTGTGATGGGCAAAACTGATGGTACTCTCGATCCGGTTCGAACCCCAATTCAGAAGTATTGTTTTTGTAGAAATAATAACCATTGAAGATGTTATAATTGGTCCGATGGTTATTTTGGAGAAAATGTACTCTTAAACTGTTATTTACATTAGGATGAACATTTTGTTTTGTGTATACATGTTGATAACCTTGATTGTGCATAAAACTCAGTTCCGAAATGTCATCGACAATATCGATTGACCGTAATGATATAAATCTGTAACTAAAACCTCGTGCACAAATCACTATTAGAAGAGAATATTGAAGCAGAAAAAAAAGTATCTACAACATTACACCATTTATATATTTGCAACTGTCTCTTTAATTTCCCAAGATATCACCTGTAAAAGTTCCAACAACTCTGCATGTATTGTAACTTCATTTTGAATATTTTCCAAAGTGAAAATACCTTCAGTAGTATGGGATAACCAACAAACACGCTCAAACACCGTTGAAAAATTACTATTTAAAAGAAAGGCATGTAAGAAATTGGCATGACGAAGAAATAAATATTCCTTCTACATATTCTTTATCTAGTTGATACTTGCAAGTGCTTTATAAAGTTGTTTGTATCTGCACCTAAACTTAGCAATGAAGGAGTTAACAATTAAGTATCTTTTCCGCAATGAAAATACGCCAACATAAAGACGCATACATCCAGTCAACAACAAAGCAATGTCTGTAAGTAGTTATTTATATTTTTTCACTTGCGAATTTGAGATCACTTATAAAACAAGTGACTTTAAGGGGGTTGTTTTGCTACACTAAACTAAAGACAAATGAGAGCTTACTGTTTTATCTCTGAAACAAGACATTTACAATTATCCAAGCACAAAACAAGCAAAACATCGGGAAATCATGACTTAATGTCTTTTGACTTACATTACAGATTTTCTTTGTAAAAACACCAAATATATCATGCGGCAACCTTTGATAAACTTTGGATACGATAACTTTTGATACGATAACGATTTGACCAATTAATAAATCGTAAACTAGTTTCATACAATGGGCGAAAATCGCTAAATCAATTCCCATTGCTGTATGTACGGTTCAGTTGGGAAGCAGATACTACAAGCAAGGAAGATTGAAATTTGGAATTAGAAAACAAAAACAACACTTGGAATAGTACAAGTTCCATGTACGTTCAGTATGGTAAGTGACATTTTAAAGATATGAGACAAACGAAAGCCTATCAAGAATCTATGAATGACAATATTCAGACATCCATAATTGACATCCAGAATGGTCACCATAGAGAATTACGAAGCTGAAGGGCACTGTAGAACATTTTTAAGAGAGTGGAAAGAAAAACATTTTTACAATTGAAATAAACCATTTTATCATTAAAGGCCTACAGACTTTGTAAACCCACATACAAAATCGCTTACGGTACCCAAATCCATGTCCCAAATTCGAATGATTACAAAGTGTTCACACAAAAAACGGCTCTTGGATTTTTCGCAGGAAACGTAATATATTTGTGTAAGTTACGGAATATCGGAATGAGCAATGAAATGCTTAACCCTCTCAAGATAATATATCCTTTATAAACTGATATCTAAAGTGTACAAGGTGAACATCACAATATATGCTAACATCGTTTGAAAATGTGTTGAAATGGAAATTGCAATCAATAAGAGTATTTCGACACTGATAACTGCGAGATACACTGTTGAGTTGTGGTATAACTCCAAGCAAAAAAATGAGACAATTCGTTCTCGGTTGCAACTCGAAAATATGGTTTGAAAGTACAGCTGTGACATTGCTATGGTGTTCTTTGCATTCACGTGACGACACTGCAGCAGACGACATCCTAGTTACGTGATACAGAAACACAAAGCAAATTAAAGACTTCGCGTATTTTAAAATGCAGGGTGGGAATGAGATAAGAAGTTGTTGAAAATAAAGGGTAAGGATACCGTTTATCTCTTTTTTGTGAGATTTCGAGTTACAGTCGGTTAACTGTGCAAGTCGGATACTTATTTCTCGGCGTCCATAATGGTGTCATAAAGATTGAAAAAATGGATTATCGTCGCTCTTGTAAATTACAGATTTTATTTATACAAATAAAAACTGTTGGTTTTGATGTGGGGGTTGCTGAATAAACATATGAGACAAAGTGGAAATACTATTTTATGCAACAGACTTAAGTCCATATGTAAACATTCGAAAACACGAAAGAATGACTCCTCACAAAATATGGATTTATTGTAGTTTTAACAGATAAAGACACGATTAGAATTTTTCAGTGAATTATGAAATATAAATTGGTAAAGTTAAAATAATTTCTTTTCCAGATTGGAAACAAAGGATTCATTTAAAATTTGCACACGGTGTTTTCTTAAGAAATAGTGGATTTGCAAAAATATTTGTTGATGCAGGTTTGCAGTGTATACAGTGTATGTAGTTAACAAGATGACTGACTTAGTTTCGGCTTATTAAAAAAAATATTAATAATTACCATCTAAATATGTTCCAAAGTTCATAAGTTTATGTCCAATGTTTAATAAATACGGTTAATCTAACATTGTCTCATTTTTTTGCTCACAGGTACATTGCAACGAGGTTGAATCATTATGTTACTACAAATTCAGTTAATATAGTTGTCAGAGTGTCATGTATCAGGGTCGTCGTATGTTTTTGCGATGTACGATACTTTATATACGAAGTTGCTTATTTTAAATATATCTTTTTTTTTGGATAAACGTCGTTCTACATATGTTGAAAGTAAAATGCAACGGATAGTTTGTCCTGAAATGACCTATTCAAATAATGAGAACAAATGAATACTGAATACGAATTATCGAAATTGTAGGTAGGCATTGTTTTGTTGAAATTTCGAACGATGTTATGCGATTTTGTTATTTTACACGATCTATTATGTGGCCGAAATTACAGATATTATTATTTTATCATATCATATTTGCAATTGCAAAGTTAACTAATATTGCAGGTGATAAAACTTTCTGGTAAGAAAAGTTGATTTTATTATACAATAACATTTGAATACATAGTTAAAAGTATTGCGTTACTTTCAAAGTTTACACGTATAACGAGGAAATCAATAAGCCACATGTCGTTATAACCTCAACAGGATATACAAATGTCCCAATGTCCATAAAATGAATATCAAATTAGGAAGAAGTTCCGAATAATGTCCTCAAAGAGATCAGGGACTCTAACATTTCATACCAATAGCGAGTTTAGAACGACATTAGCCGAAGCATGTTGCTATCGAGATGGATAAAACTAATATTTCAAATTTATTGATAGCTGTTTGCGTCGTTATTTCCTTGTACATTTCTAAATCGACACATCTTGTTCTTACTTCAATCAAAATACACATATTATATAAGAACGCTGTTAATGTTTAACATATTTCCGAAGCGGCGCTAAACAACAGTTCAACGCACTGATTATAACATGAGATTGATATATCACGCTTGTGTGCATAAGACTGCAGTTTTGTAAAATTTTCTTTTCAAAATTTGAACATCCCTAGTTTCCATTCCAGTTTTTAGATAGTAATCATAACATTAATCATTTCTTTAAACAATCTGTATAATTGTTTTGCCCACTTTGAGAGTAATGACAGTTACATGATATGGAAATTTTAGGTAATCAAAGACATCGCATATTGTTAATCACAAAGCAAGAAAATCATTGGCTATGAGAAGTTACAATACAATAAGTGTACAATTATAAAGATTCATTGACTTTAACTAGCAGAAAGTATGCATACAACTAAGCTTGATTAAAGATTTGCCTATTCATCTTCCTATGGCATGTAAAGGTTGACGGGGATGATAGCTCGTTCAAGAGCATTAAGGAGGCAGTATACATAAATTAGTCCTATCTATCTGATAGTGATGCGATTTGGTATGAGGAATGTGAAAGGTCAAATAGTATCTTGACAGCATTGATCAACAGACCAACAACGTGCTCACATATTCCCGGAACGTACATAACTCTTCGATAGAGATCAATACAGGCACATTAAGATAAAGCCTGGGCGATTATGAAATTGATACATTGCAACGTTTTCTTGCTGAACAGTATCATAAACAGAATTATTCCTGCTTTGGAAATGTGGATAGTACTATATTTCACCCTTCGGATGGAGAGTTGACAGTGACATACCTGCAGTATGAGCACATGTGCACTTTTGCCCAGCAGCGATAGAGTGGTGCGACTTAGCGTATTTTAACGTCTGTGACGTCATACAACGATTTTTCGAGACGTCATCGGCAGTCTCGGATATTACTGTCTATCTGATCCTTTGAAGATACAAGTGCTGTTTCCGGACACTGTGATGTCGGCTAGAAGATCGGACAGTGGACACTTGACCATGCTCCACGTGCTGCTGTTGTCCAGTGTGTGCAGGTCCGAGCGAAGCTACACAGAGTGGAGGAAGACTCCATGTGGTCCTAAATGGTCGGACAGTCTCTGCGCGCACCTGCCTCAGTGTACCTCCATCACCATCCACAAGTCGTCTCTCACGTGTATCCTCAGCAACACACCCACACATTCTAATAACACAAAGCGTCGCATGAATGGAGAAATACAGGTAATTTATAGAAATATTACTGAATATATCTGACTTGAATTTAGTTTGCAACAATATTAATTATGAAAGAGGTTTTCTTAACTATGGATAATTGAGATATTGGGGTGTGATATTCATGATGTAATATCGTATTTGGTTCAGACCGCTCACATTTGACGCTACTACATTTTATATATAGTTGAGTTTTTGTGATGTAAGAATTAATACTCCTAGGAATTCCAATTTTATCTCAATGTTGACCATACTGCTTTGTCATGATTTCCTCGCAATGAACAGAATAATAAATACCCTTCGATTTATATGAACTTTTGGTTTGAAATTGTGAATCACCTGATATCAACCAAACCTTTGCTCGTTTGATATCCGTTCATCTATACTTGAACGTACAGAACTCTTCGATAGAGATCAATACAGGCACATTAAGATAAAGCCTGGGCGATTATCTAGACCAACATGTATCTTTTTGTTATATCATTTTTAAACAATTGTGACTTGTGATAGAATACATAATGCAAAATTGCTTATTTCAAAAAACATTATAGCCGGGTTCAAATAAAACTTACAAAACAATGAATGGCTATCAAACGGTTGTTGTTAGAGATTTCAAATATTCAAGACCATTTACATACCCCAAGACGACTGTGTGCAGGTCGAACGCAAGATAGCATCACGTCCTCGGGTAGTGAACTTCAGTGTAGAAATAGCTCAAGAATGAAAACAGACTCTTTTATATTAATCACTATGATCCCCAGCCTGAGACATTACATTAAACGTTTTTTATAACTTTTCATAAGCTGAAATCCGTGCACGTTTCAAAGCTGTAACATCACTTTTCGATTCTCTGTCCTCCAGATCTAAAATTTATACAATTGCAAAAATGTTAGTTTTCACTAGACAATAGTCAGTATATTAAAGAAAAGGGTTGTGTTGAACACAAATATCTGGTTAATATATCATTTTGCTTTCCTATACACAAAAGCATTGAGATGCTATATCTTCGTTATTTCGTTTCGTTGAAGGCTTTTAAGGCTATTATCAATATATAAAATAGTTTTGTGGTACTGATTAAGCATGTTCAGTAGACAGAATGTGTTGACTGTTTTTATTCGTCAAGGCAATACATGCTTTGTTAAAATATTTGTTTACATCTGATTACGTTTGCGTAAAGTACATGTTCACTGGAGGGAATGGAACGCGTGTATGTGGGGACAACACTAGGATCATCAAGAGCAAAGGAAAGGGATACAAGTGTGTGTCAGGTAAATACGTCCTCGGTTCATGCGAGCATAAAATGCTACTCAATATTGTCCCTTGTCTCTCGTTGTATGAAGTAACTGCAATCTATACTAAAATGAGAACTAGGAGTAACATGCGTAATTTTTTAAAAGAGATGAAGGTGTCAATTAGTGTTTTCAAATACATCTATATTTTTTTTTAAAAAGAGTGAGCCTTAAGGGTACCTTATGTGTCAAGAAAGTAATGAGTTGTATTCTCAAATCACTCAAGGACAACATTTATTGTTTAATAGTTCATTTGCTTATACAGTTCACTGTGATCGTAAATGTTTAGTTCGATTGTCAATGCGCTGGCCTTTTTCTTAAAAACGTAAACTTTGAATCCTGTAATATGGGTCAGTTTTGACACTCAAGCTGTGAGTGGCGTTTGTCAAAGCAGTTTAAAAAAGTGTTCAAATACAAATGAATGATTTGTGACAGACGATTACGACTAGGACAAAGGGTACTTTTAAACTGATCATTTGTATACAATATTGAATAACGTTTTTGCCCTTTCTCAATAAATCAGAAGATGGTATTCTTTTGTTATAAGTATTATGTTCAAATTTCACTCTTATGAAATTTTGAACATTCACGCATTTTGTTATCAATACAAATAATAAGAAATGAAAAGACAGCCATTTATCTTGTTTCAGTACCTGTGATTCGGGATGAACAACAAACAGTCACGACAGTGAGTTATAAAAGACGGACAAGTTCTTATGCATAATCAAAATTTCATTGCATGGAATGCGACGTTTCGGTCTAGAAATGATAAAGAACAACGTTATCGAGCAAATCGTGTTCATATATTTTGCAATACAAGCAATAAAGAGGTTGATTATGTATAGGAACATGTCCTTCTTCATCAAATCAGTTTAAGAAATTCTTCTAAAAAGTGAGTGATAAGGTTTTGACAACGATTTGTCTTTTCCATAATTATATTTTAAATCAAAGAAGATATAGAGTGAATGTACTTTGACATGATTAGTGACATGATAAAAAGATTGAATGCAGTGAAATTGTAAAATCTTCAACCTTTACTATACGTGAAGTTTTTTCATCAGATGGACTATTCAAAGTTAACGACCACGAAGCCCAATGTGCCTGAAAGGAATGCATCTTCAAAAGACTATCATTCACAGAAGTCCAGTAAAATCCTTAGTCGTTCATGGTGAGCATTAAAATACATTATTCTTAGATTTGGAAAGATATTCACAATACCCATAGGTCAGAAATCAATATTTCTGCATTGAAAATTTCATATTGAACTTACAATATGACGTGACTACCTTTCGATATCTAATCAACCTGAATTACAATGTAACCATGTAATGTGAAAACACAACAACCGTTCATCCGTTAGCAATTTTATTTTTATTTTATTTTGAAATTGGGTCCTATACAAACTATTGTGAAGTATTTTCTGATTAAAGTATGTAAAGTTACTATGTGGCATTGAACCCCAAAGGTCTAAGCTAATCAGCTAATACAATATAGCTGATTGGGGAGAGGGAAACGGACATTCCTGTTGTAATACACACAGAATTAAACGTCTTAAACCTGTACATGTACATTGGAGAAGAGTTGACAGTTCAATTGTGTTAACAGCAGCTTACTAATATACACATAAGTTCGTGTGCTCGTAGACTTTCCTTAAAAATGTTTGTTTGCTTTACACCAATTTAATTGACCGTATTGTTTTTAACTGCACATAGTTGTGTCTTTTTGTAATCTATCTGGCCCTTGAGAAAAGTGTGTTTAGTGTATTTTTCATGAAATATTTCAGACTATATGCGAAAACAACTAATACAAATCTTCATAAGAATGATTAGAAATATTTGATAATAATTTGCTTACAATGTGTAGACATATCCAGATTGAATATTTGTTAGTTCTACCTAAAAAAGAAGTCGTATCTTGTCTTGAGGTCGGTAACATATAATCAACAACTAGATAATAAAGGGAATGTTACGTCACAGTAATAACACGTTGAATGATAAATAGGCAGTTGTTGTATGCAGCACACCAAATATATCGGCTTTCCCTTTGTACTCACCTAACAACCATCTGATTTAGGAGACTACCGTCATCTGCAAAGTCTTCATACAGAAGGAACAAGTTACAGTCACAGTTGGGAACAAGCTCCTTTTCAAATCGATTTGGACGAAGACAGAATACCAACCAACAGCCTCGCGTTGGCAATAACATCAATTCAAATCAACTACATGTACCTAGTTCAAGATACGGATCAAATTCGAACATACGGACACAACAATCTGGTTTCAAAAGAGCTTTACGACCAAGTTCACAGACAAATTTTAACTCTGGTTTGGGGAGAAACCGTTACCTAAATTCTAGAGGAGGAGCTCCCAGTTCATTCAGCTTCAACGAGAGAGCAGCCAATGGTAATCAAGACGTTCGTAGGCTGATTGACGACAGAAACAGGTAAGTAATATTCGAACACTCCGAGGATTCCTGCATGTCAACATATTAATTCAACCGTATCTAAGAATCATAACCAGATCTGTAATTGACGTTTCGTTCTGTTGCATGGGAATATCGGCCTCACGACTGACCGCCTTTGGTCGTTACCATTTCTTTTAGGTTTGGTTCCCAGTGCAATGCTGTTTTTGTGCTTTTCTATTATCTTACATTATTCCACATCCTACAGTAGTTTATAAAGTATGGTAATGAAGAAAAACGATCGCCAAGGACCACAAAATTTTAATGTCTTTTCGCCTTTAACAAATTAATCACAAAAGGAGGCTCAATTGGTTCATCCTTGGTAGACTAAGGCCTATATAATGACTCTCAGCACAATATAGCCGCTGGAAGGTTTAATTTGTGACTTTGTGTCATGAATTTTGTAATTACATCCTTATCGACATGAAACCGGAAAACAGAAATAAGACATGGAAGAACCGAACGTACGTTGAATAATTCTAGCATTTAAAATACTATTTCGGCGTCAAAGCAAATATGTTGATAAGCCACCATGCGATGTTTTATAAAACGTTGTTACCTTGCTATATGTTGCAAATACAACAGGCAGCGGCTGAATGAGTGAGCTTCCCGCTCATTGCTGAATAAATTGAGAGTTTGAAGGGTTGATTCCTTGGGGAGATTCTAGAAGACTGACAAACCATTGTTTTATCAAATATATCAGGTTGAAAACTGAAAAAGTAGAAAAGCGTAATTGGTCAGTTTGATTAATAAGGGACATTCATACATTTATTATTTTTTTCGAACAGAAGGCAGGATCAACAGCAGTTGCCTCGGTTCATGCGACCACGTCAGCCTATGCAACAGAGACGGCATCCATACAGGGCCCCGAGGATGTCATATGGGAATGATCCAAACGCTAGAACGAGGATGCTGCTCGCGAAGCTTGGAATGTCGTGACACTTTCGAAAAAGAAAAACCTTATAAAACATATCTATTAACTAAACTCGTTTGTGGTCCATGCTCAATTACAATTACCAATCGTAATCATTATGATCTTCGACCAGTTGGCTAACGTGTAGAAAAATGGGATGATGACCTCCATACCAATTATGACACAACTTGTTCTCACCGGTGGATTTGCATAAATCTGTCATTTCAGCATTGGTTAATTACAATGTTTACAGTATGAATAAGCTTGAATAAGAATGTTTTTCAAAAGCAGCACGTTGAGATATACCAATGTCTACATAAACAATGATGTTCTTACTTACAGTAATCTATAATATTCTTCATAATAGTCTTAAAACACAAACACAAAATATAGTTTTACTTTGCAGCTTTACCGAGAGTTAGATGCAAACGAGAAAGAATGCGTAAAAGTTCATTTTCATGGATGTATATAATACGATTTATCACAGGTGGCTCCTCTCACTGCTCATGCTGTACGTTTTAAGGTTGCCTATAATGTTCTGCATATCTGCTCTTGTCGGCATTATGCTTTTTGCATCCTTGTTGCCTTTCACATCACTTCACCTCCGTTAGTTTAAGCGTTAGATAAATTATTCGTACTTGTGAAACTATTTACATGGCCCTAAATTAGGCAATTCCTAGTCAAAGTTGTCTGAGATAAATAAATATTTGATTTAATAAATAATTGTAGTTCATGATAGATTCGTTATCTAACAGTAATACATGGAACAATTCATTCAAAGACGTGTCACCGACTTTTTAATATTTGCATGTAAAAAAATTATTTACTTTGAAATGACAAAATACTTTGGGACGGAATACGTTCAGTTTTAACTCTAGTGATTTCTTTAAACCAAAAAACGGATTGAGATAAATGAATACCATCGATATTCAAATGTAACTTTGAAAAAGAGATAAAATATTGACAACCGATTAGGTCTTTTTGGTTATGGAAAACGGTGTATATAGATTCTCAAATGTCAACTTTGTATTCAAAGTGTTGTCTTTACAAATGTAACCCAAAGGTCATCTTACTGTTTCGGCACTGGAAGAAATAGTTATTTTTGGCAAAAAGTCAAAACTATCAGAACTTTTGTCATAGTGTCACAAAATGTTAACTTCAAAAAGTATTCTAAGAAAAAAATAGTTTTATTTATCGACAATGATTAAATGAATTAATTTATCGGAAAATTCCCACAAGCCCACAGAGATGTTTGAGAAATTGGGTGTTGCTTTACTTTGCCCGGGTGTGTACATTCATTTACAGGGGGAATTGTACAAAGCTTATCGATCACAAATAGTTTAGAGACTATCTATTTATCTTTAATTCCCTCTATGATAATCTCCTGAGTACATGTTACGATAAATCTCTACTCTTGCCTTGAATGTATCTACATCACGGAAACTTTATGAGTTACATTGTCTAGCCAATAGGTAGTTCATTAGACCTTCAAACAGTGTTGTTGATGAATTGACGGTACGAATGAAGTTGTACCAAAACGAACCTTCTGGAGATAATCGAGAATGAAAGATAATATTTTTTTTTCGTTTATGTGATGAGTTTGAATGCTTAAAAAATCGTAGGCCTTTGGGGCTGAAAGAGAGGTCTCGGTGAAAAACTAGCTACAAAGTTCTACCAGACACATTGGATGCATTGAGAAGTTGGTGTATTCACGTACAATGTCCTTTCATCATTACCCCTGACGAGGGTGAGGCCGGAAACATTGTGAACAGCAATAAAGACGTTGCCATCCATACTATTTGTCTTTTACTAGTGAGAAACATAATCTAAACGTGAGACATTCAGTTATCTCTTGCATACTAGCCACAAACACACATTACCATGTCCAAGATCAGCCTGCAATGTAATTAGGGATGTAGATGACGGCTTCTGACAGGACTTTACAAGACATGACACGCTCAAAAGTGCAACGTTCTTTCAGGATTGGAACAGTTGCCAACGATTTGAGCGCCTATGAACAAATATTAGGAAAAGATGCTTTACAAAATGCTTTCTTTATCATTATCATACTCGTCTCACGTTATGTGTACCGCTCTATCAAATGACGCGTTAAAGGACAAACAATATGTTTTGTTTTAACAAAATAAGTCAAACTTGTTAAAACTGGCAAGTTATAAGGGTTAACAAGGTGATCGAAAAGCGGTCTATGTATATCGTAGCTGACAAACGTCTTTATGGAACAGTATCTGTAGTCTGGTTTGGTAATGTAACTAGGAATAAGTAGTTCACTTGTAAATGATATGTAATACTTCGGTCTCTATCTCACCATCATCTATATATCACCATCAACACAAGTTAACTACATACTGTTGGTTATCTTGATAATACATCTTACAGTGTTATGACACGTATCAAAGCCAAATTCTTGAAAACGTTTATACTTGAGTTGTAGTTAAAAATACGTAAAGATATTTCGAGCATTCGGACGGATTGTTGATTCATAAAGGTAATTATCATGTCATTTGACAATTATCAGAATCATGAATGAATAAAAAGGACAGGTCATAAGGGTGCATTATGTATCTGGAATACGATGTGAAATGATTTGAAAGAACTTTATAGAAATCATTCAAATCACAACAAATTCACTTTGTAAATGTTTTAATAACAAATAATACTTTCGAACAACACCAACAATGAAATAAGACATGCATATATGCCTTGTATCTTAATGTGAAGAGCATGAAATTTAG
Organism: Steromphala cineraria; assembly: GCA_916613615.1. Lineage (NCBI taxonomy): Eukaryota > Metazoa > Mollusca > Gastropoda > Trochida > Trochidae > Steromphala > Steromphala cineraria. Next base: position 80,419,123 of record OU744721.1, read on the forward strand.
TGATCATGATACAAAATATCATAATATCAAGTTGGTAAAGCTGAAACATAATGCAAACATGCAACAACCTCAGTTAAGAACAAAATGTTATCAAACATATAAATGTTAGACCGTGCTGAGCTAGCAAATCCCTTAAGTGAAAGGTAAAGATGGTACAACGCAAGTGATGAATCTCATATCATTCAATCGACAATGATAAAAATTGTATCGTACAGTAGAATCACAGTTATAAGAATATATTTCAAGAAAATAACCCATTGTGATAATAAAAGAATATAACCGGAGTCTAAGTGTTTGATAACATAATGATCATTCTTTGTCTTTGCACAACTCTTCAAACACCTGCTCAGACTGCAACCGTTATCGAATGAAAGCACAGTTAAATAACGAGTGCCGGAGACTGGCAGACTGACAGACAGACAGACAGACCTAGACCCTGCACTGGTAGTGGTTGGCCCTGGATGTCCACCTCGTGTTCATTGTCTGTCTGGACTCGGGGGAACCCGACACGTACTTCACCTTCTTGTCACAGCACGTTAACAAATCTTTGAAACCTTTCCTGAACTTTCTGCTGAAGAAGCAGTAAATCAATGGATTAACACAGCAGTTTGATGAGCCTAGCCACTGAGCCACCGGGAATATGATATCGCTTACGATCCTCTGTGAACTAGGTTCCAATCCTGGCTCAATCATCCGCCAGAATTTCAGAGCGTACAAAGGCAACCAGGAAAACGCAAAAAGGAGACAGACAACCGCCAACATTTTTATCACCTTGACCTTTGACCTCTGTATGACGTCAGTACTGCTATTCCTGGCGCCAAGGGCGCCTCGACGCCAGACTTTGACGCCAATAAGCACGTAACAAACGACTATCATTACAAGAGGGATGGTGTAGCAGCAGAAGAATATAACTCCCATGTAGTAGGCCTGTTGTATCTCGAACTGCGGCCACTCCTCCAGACAAAAGTAGAGCACCTGTTTGGACGTGCTGTACTCAACCTCCTTGTAGAACACTAGCCAGGGGATCATGATAGCGAAGGCGGTCACCCAGATACCCAGCAGTATGAACCGGGACTTCCGGGTGTCTATCTTTATCTCCAGGGTGTGGCAAATTGCGAAGTATCTGGAACAGAACAATGACAATATTAGCTATTCCACTCAATTCAATGCTTTATTATCACAAAACCACCTTGGTGGTACAAGAGCATATTCACAAAATAAAATACATAGAAATAAATACATATGTAATTTAAGATGGAAGATAGACTTACACAGGGCATTTATTATTATCTCAAAAGAGATGAAAGATGTTTGATAATTTTTTATAAATTTGGATTTGTTTGTAGATATGTTTCTGAAGTTTGATATATTCAATGCATTAAATTAAGCTTATTGAAGTTTTTAAGTATTGCACACTGCCTTGAATTCAATGTCACTCTCAGTCACAACTACATTTCTTTCATTAGAGGGGCTTGATTTTGTTTTCTGTGATCACTATATATCAATATCTTGCACATGTTGATGACCATGCACAAATGAATGGCAGCATGAACTTAAAATCAACTATCAACAACGCTTTTAACGTCGATTTAGTTGTTGATCGGATTTGTTCTGGTTACAGGAAGTTGTATTCTGCGAAACGTGAACTCAAGCGATCATCGCAAATTGGATTTTAACATCTAGCAAGGTTACTGTAATCCCCTTCATTTCACATAATCCATGATGATGACGTTACTCTATTGTGTGAACAGTGGATTATTTTAAAGAATCCACTGCACATGGACTTGTCCAGTCTGGAGGGGTGTCAGGCATTTCACACAAACCTATTCCGCATATCTTATCACTGTACGTTATACATGGATTAAGATGGAGAATGCATTCGGAGCAGTGGATTCTTTAAAATAATCAACTCGCCCCTTCGGGGCTCGTTGATTATTTTAAAGAATCCACTACTCCTCATGCATTCTCCATTACATAAAACCTCAGTGACATCTGCTTCTCATTCAATGATGTTTTATGAACAAAAATGGGAATAGCGTGTCAATGCAAAAACAAACCAGTTCACATTTCTTCTTCTTGCCACAGATATAAAATGTGACATGAAAACTTAGGATTGGCAAGTGATATTCGATACCCATTTCTTATTTCTCGCACCGGTTTTATCTCTCTAGAGTTATTAGTTATCATTATCGCAAAACAATAACAATCCTTAAAATAGTCAATATTCTAACGGTCTACACCAAATGCCAGAAAAATCTTTCACGAAGGATTTATGAGTCGATCCTGTACCATAGAAAGACACCATTGGATTATAGCTGCGCCTATAGCTGATGAAAAAATTAGTGTTTGAAAAGAAATGTCATATGAATATCAATCCTTATTATCACTAGGATGTTATGTTTAATAACAAGAACATCAATATATATATATATATTTATTATATAACATAGATTATATAAATATATCATAAGGCATGAATGGCACATACATACATAATATATGATAGAGTACCTTATTAGCAGTCCTTAACGTTTTCTCTCATTTTATATGCACCATTACGAACCCAGATCTAAAGCAGGGGACTTAATTGAAAAATCACACCGTGTTGATTATGTGAATCAACCAAAACTTCAAAGCGTTTATCTCTGTTTTACACAATTTGTCATTCCACTGAATAAGATTTACAGTGTTCCATCGCTGAGGAACGTTATAAAATGAATCTCGTTCATCTTGAACAGTACGTACAGCGTGTCGTTAAACCTTATTTATATGTATCGATTACTTATTGGAATCCTTATCACTTTAAAGTTGGTGAAACGAACCAACTTAATTTCTCGTAAATCAGTCTTTCAGCTTTAAAAACAATTCATTTGGTGTTTTTAATAAAATTTATCGGGAGAAGTAAGGCTGCTCAGTTTTATCTGTGAGTGTGCATGGCCCTGAGAGTGATTTGTTGCGGCACATGTTACTGAGGGTGGAATAATTAGATATCTAGCTGGAACAGGACCCCTTCCAACGTGGCAGCTCCATCAGTGTCCCTTCCAAGCCTAATTCCCCGGCTCAATTAGACAGCAAGCAATCGCCAGGGCAGATTCGTCTCTCGCTCTTGTAGTCTAAGTAATCGCCAACTATTCCCTTACCCCGGTCCCGTGTAAAGTAACCCCGAGTCCTATTGAAAGCTGATCAAAGAAATCGATATATCATAAACGAGGTTGTTGAAGATTTGACAAGAGGTTGACAGTCTAAACATCAACAAATTTAGAATCACACGACTTGGGTACGAAGGAAGAAAATTGAAGCTGATTTAAAGGTTTGTTGTAATGTTTACTGCTCAATTGGCTGGTATTGATCGACCTTCAGTTCTGTGTGTAATGTCCTGTTGACAGAAAGTGAGTTGGTGATTGGGCAGTCAGTCTCTCGCTACTTGATGCTCGCTTCATCCTCGCACTTCAAGTGCTAAATGAAGGGTTTGCCTTGTATAACGACTGTCTGATTTTAGGTGTCCATTAGATTTGTCTATATTAGTGTTTGCTCTGTTCGAACCTTTGATATATCTTACGCATCTGGTTTTAAAGTTGGTGTGCTATTTCAATAAATAATCATTTCAACGTCAGTTTTGTTCGGGAAAGCTAATGTTTGGGTTTCGTCTTCGTTTCAAAGTTACAAGTTTACTGGAATACGTTTATCAAATTATAGACATTGTCAAAGTCAGTACAGGAACTTATTCGGAGACGATTTTGGCCCAAATGACTTCATTTCCCTGTTCTAGGAAGCATTTACACTGTTTTCTAGTTTAACAAAAAGTACTTTAGATTTGTTCTATTGCAATCAACACGACATTACACGATTCTTTGCTAATCGTCAAAGAAGGATAACTGTAAAAGAAGTGTTCAATTATTTATCACCAGATCTGCCAGTAGAGTTACTACGTTTGTCTTCTGCAGGATTATAACGTTGTTAGAGATTAAACGCTGTCCTTATCTTCAGGTAAAGTTTCTTTCCCCTGTCGGAGGTGAGTAACTGAGTGTCCTTTATCTTAGAGTGCCCGGTTTCTACCGGAGGTTTAGTACCTGTTCTCTATAGGATGTACGGTCTGATTCAAGGTTCATTGTTTTCCCCATCAGAGCTCGTCTGAGCGTTGGTGTCTGGCCTGTACTGGTTTCCTTTCTTAGAAGCATGTTATCTGTCCTGCCAAGGAGGTGCAATCTATCTCAGAGTAACTAACTATACTCTTAAGTGTTTTCCTCTTTAGGAGGTTGTGTTTTCCATATAACATGGAGGGTATTTCTGCATGTTTGATCGGTACAAAAGGTTGGTAATACTTTAAAGCAATTTTGAACTTATCAGCTTTATATTATGCATATTTCATATTTTCATTATCTTGTCTTGTTGTTTATCAACCGTGCTGTTGAATTTTTCTGAACGATGTTGATAATACTGTCTGTACATGTCTGTCTCGTTCTGCAAAGGTGTTTTCATAGCACATCGCAGTTCTAAATACCACCCAATTCACGTGGGACCAATTGACACTAACTTCCTTGCTGATAATCATAATGAAACTTTTTCAATCAGTAAATTATCGCACGTGAAAGGGTATAGTCATCTCACAGTCTTCAAATCGTGTTCCAGGACAATTAACTCGTACTACATGTACTTGTGACTATTATTCAGACAACAATTATAAACGGAACACTTCGAGATTTTCATTTTGATTTGCTATATAGCTAAACCATTCTTATATTTAAAGAAGTTTTGAAAATAACGTTTGAATGATTGACGCAAGTAAGCCGGAGTACTATGTCGGGTTTTCGATCAATCATCATGACAAATAAAGATGTTATAATGTGAGTGAGACATTCTACGTGTAGTTTAAAGACATGAGTGTAAGCATTAGTATTTCCTGAGCCAGAGCTGTCATGGGCACGAATATGATATTTTGATTATTACCGAAGTCGCGAATTTAAAGAATATACTTAAAAAATGATTCCAAATAAAGGCAAACTGTCTGATGTTGATGCACGTAGAATGTAACGTTATATGCGATCTTTGACGTCAAAACATTGTTCATTACGTGACTTCACAATGAAAAGGACACCCTGTTATGAGTACCTTATTCTCTCCCCACAGAGGCAGATCAAATCATGTTGATTTAGCCTCTGTTCTATTACGACGAGTTTGTGGGATAGAATGGGAGATGCCTGATTGGAGGCAATCAACATTAGTTGTGCAATCAGCGACGCTGTTCTTAAATCATCATTTTGGCTACCGAAACAAGGCAAAGGCATTGTGATATGAACAACCCTTTCCATGCGAGAAGCCTTGTCATTTGATAAAGAAATTCAAATGTATTGAGATGAAAGTTTTTTCCGCCAGGGGAAACTGCCGGAACCCACGGATTTCGGCGTAATAGAACAGAGGCTAAATCAACATGACTTGGTCTGCCTCTGTTGGGAGAGAATGTGAGTGCCTTCGTAAGTAATAAATCTACGTGTTGTCACTGTGCTGAACTGGTAGGCAATGCAATGACACTTTTCAGCAAATTGCATTTTTCTCATTTGATAACACTGTTGATTTCTTTACGGACCAAGACAAAAAGGGTAGAATCATTTCACAACATTTTCCACTCATGGTGGAGTTTTTTTACTATTATTGGTCAGCATTTTTTATTTGGTTTACGTTTTTCAACATTACGTGCATAAAACGAAATCATATTTGAGCTAGCATAGGATCATTGATAGCGTAATAATGAATGTAAGACCTTGAAACCTTTGAGAAAGTTTTGTACTTTTTTTGTAGGTTTAAGGATGATATGATACAAAACTCTAATTCGTATTCGCTGTTATTGCCCTCTGAACACAGTGTATTATTCATTCTTTTTCTTGAAAGTAACTAGGTAACGTATGTAAGCAACCGTGCCGTTTACATGCCCTTATGCACATAATGATGTACTCTCCCCTCATGCACTGATAATCTAATTTGTAATGAAAATTGATTGGATGATAATCATCTCTATCTTAAGTGTTGTCATTTCTTTATCCATCCATGCGTTAGTCGTAATATTGAGTGTATAAACAGAGGAGTAAGAGTGCGTCTGCCCTACTCAAATTAAATTACCGAAAGGTTCCCAGAGGATATTTCCATTTAACGCAAGTAACAAGTAGTTGGGATGAACAATAATGAAATAGATATTGTAAATCGGCTCTGACTACCCCAGCGTCTCTAATGAAGATGACAACGTGCTGACTTCAGTAGGCCCGGAATAGTCAGAATAGTCTCACTGACCGGGCAGCACGCAATCTCACATGGTCACTTCAGCAGTGACTGGTCACATACAATAGGATGCACACTTTGCAGAGTCTACTTTTGATATTAATTAGTAGTATTTTCAAGATGAGGTGTCCAAGGTTTATGCATTTCTCAGCCTCTCTTTGACATTAGCTTATTATATTTAAAACAGAAGTAAAAGTTGTGTTTAAAACCGTTATGTCAATGTGTCAGTAAATAAATGTGGTGTACAAGATTATTGGCCAAGAACAAACTAGGTTATGTAACTAACGAGAACAAATATTAACGATTTCTTATACAAAGTCATGCCCTGCCCTTCTACAGTGTTAAAACTATTGGACTCACTCGTGGCATTCACTTTATAATTCATCTTGGTGTGAAAAACTGCACCGCGGATACCGTCCTTGTACTTTTCCAATCAAATAAAATGAAATATATCCTACTAGCTTCTAACCCCTTTGGTATATACGCACAACGCACAGCTGAAGGGACTCTTGTTGTAACAGAAAATGGAATAGAACAAATGGTCATTTTGAAACAATTACTCTGATTGAACAGCTAACTTCGATTGCAACCAATTAAAGAACAGTTCTCTTTCCCAGACCTGCAATTCGACTTGAACGCGAATAAGAGGGAAGATACGACTCTTGTGGGAGATAGGACCACCTCATTCTTGCTAGAAATAGCTTAATGAAAGAAAAGGGTTTAAGTGATCAAGAGGCTAGGGCAACACTTCAAAGCATCAACTAGCGGCTCTAGACAGATGCTATGGGCTTTACAGAAAGACAGATGTCTTGAAGCAGTATCACGCAAACTTGGAACCTTCCCCTTGACTCACGTTGATATCATACATTTGTTTGTGGATTCATAATTCAGAATGGTCGAAGTCAAGAGTTGCGTCTCTTCACAATAAGCAAATTAGGATGAAACCCTGTGCATTCTGGCTCTAAAGGAAAACGATAAAATCCTCGGTATAGTCGTTTAGCTGGTGGCACTATCAAATGTCATTGAAATAATTGTGGTTTTCATTTAAGAATCGTCTTTCAACTTGTCTGAGGTAAAAAAAATATATATCTGACGTCCTTTCGCTTTATTTCGACCCGATTTCGACATAATTCTCATGAAATGAGGTGAGTAAGAAGTCTGTGGCCTGTTTAAGGTATCCTGAGTTAATACTCATACATAAAACGTTTCTTTTCGCCTACTCCCAATATATTTTCATTGACAATGAAGCAAAATTTAATCTGTGAAATCTCTATTGATTCATTTTACACTTGACACTGGCAAACAGCACCTGTGTCAATATTGAAGTTATATGTTTTTCTACGTTTCTTAACTTATTCCAAAAACTTGCATTCAGTAAAAAAACCTTTTTTGTATTGTTTCATCTTCTTCTTTTTTTTTGACTTTTCCTAACTAATTTCATGGAGTGAAGTTTTAAGTTCTTTCATAACCCCCTTAGAAGAAATTACTTTATGAAGTTTTTTATTTATTATAGAAATCAGTGATGAAAAAAATCTTAGACAATAACCAACTCGTGACGGGGAATGACACATATTTTCCCCCGAATTATATTAATTACGTAATTCTAAATCTTTGGCTTGAAAAGTACTCAATTAATGTAACGAGGATAAGATAATCTTTCATTCCCCGTCACGAGTTGGTTATTGTTAAAACTACCCATATATTTTTTCTAAGGTAACAATTCAAATTCTTTAAAAAAAGGTTTTGTTTATAAAGCATTTCTAAATTCATACGAGTTTTTTTGTCGCTTTACTCCCCACCTACGCACGACTATATACCTTTCGAAATGTTATACAAAATATACTTGTTGTATTGTTTCTTTTTCAAAATAGCCGTCATTTCCAATGTGTATTGATTTGAAGTGACTGGCGACGTCCAACTGTAACAAAATACAAATCGGCGAAAACTGAAATTCTTAAAACGTCGCCGTTGGCACTCTGGCGTCAGAGCTGCTTCTGTCTATGACGTCTTTAAATCGAATGAAATCCTTCGTATTCCGCATAGTTATTTGTTGATTAATAATTTCTTTAATTTCTGAAAATTTGACTGACTCTTCATACATCATTTGCATCGGCACATGTGAGAATTTGCAAATAGCAACAACATGAAATGAATTGAACTTGTTTAGATTAATCCTGCTACATCAGCGTATATGTCTCCGCGTTTTGCTACAACCTATCCCCTGATATCATCCTAAAGTATTCTGTCGTATCGCTCCCGAAGTCCCACGAGTAGACGACTTCAAAGACTACATGGTGACGACATGGATTGATTACGATGCACGATTCCCCCTGGCTCTTTGGAACCACCACAACACACAAGGCCCAAGAACCAACAACAACCTAGAGGGATTTCACAACCGTATGAACCGCTCTCTCCCCCACCGACATCCCAACATCTTCCGCTTTGTAGGGATCATCAAGAAAATCGAGAATGCAGATCGTGCGAAACTGGCTCAGATCAACTTTGGAGCTGCACCTCCACCCAGGAAGAGAGTCTACCGGGAGATAGAAAACAGATTGGTCAGACTCAAGGAACAGCTACAACAAGGTTACAAGACCAAGATTGAGTATCTGGACGCAGTCGGCCATTTGATCCATCTCGGATAGACACTTTGTGAACATTTGAATGAACTTCTGAAGATTTGTGAACAGAGAGTATTAAATTATTAGTATTTATATAAGTAAAATCTTGATGAGTTATGAAATGAAAGAAATGGTACTATATGTATTGTTTTATTCTTGTTAATAATCTGCTTTAACATACCAATGATCAGTTATACTTGTTAATAAAATAAAACATACCAATGTTACAATTTGTTGTTGTTTCGAACTGGCTGTCTAAGTTTGGGGATTTTTTATAGATTTTCTTGGACTATTCCATTATCAAATGTAGGTAACAGGTTGAGGATTAGTTGTGTACTTGACCATAAATGTTGTTGTTTTAAGCTGTCTAAGATATGGCTGTCTAAGTTTTGGCACGATACCTCGCTGACGGGTGGTTACTCGGCGCGTTTTATAGCCTTTCTGTTAGCAGTCAAACTATTTCGAACTCCATACACTGTTGTCTAGTGATGTCGCACGTGAAAATCTGAGCGCGCAATCTGGAGCTCAGCGGGAGCCTGCAATGAGAATCAGATTTGTTATCTAATAGCACTCCCATTGGTTAATTTGAATCATGAGGTGAGCACGCGGAACGAAGCCAAGAAACCAGTTTGTCGCTATCGCTGAAAGGGGACGGTATCATTTGATTGGCTTGCTATATACATGTATAGCGATACGGCAGAATACTATAGGAGGATATCAGGGGATAGGTTGTAGCATAACGCGGAGACATATACGCTGATGTAGCAGGATGGTTTAGATTTGGAATAAGGGAAAACAATTTGTCAGTAGAATACAAGTTTGAAGGATGAATGAAATAATCCCAGCCCAGGGTTTAATTCGATTGGTTCACAACAGTCAATCAAAAAACGAGGAATAGCTCCATAGGGACTTACGGATCCTAACGACAAAAATTGTGAACAAAACATGTAATGGATGAGTCGCGGGTTCGAGACACCAAGCGACTTGGCCAAGGGTAGCGAGAGCAAATCGCTTTGTGTTGAGAACCCATTTAGCGCATGGATAATAGTAAATCTCAACGTCAAACTGACGTCATTTTAATTTCATTCATACAACATGGTTTGCCGTGCACCAAGTCGCACTAAGCGATTTAATAATAATAATGTAATGTGCGTACTTATATTGCGCCTTTTCCACGTCCTAAGACATGCTCAAAGCGCTACATTATTACCCCGAAGGAGTGTACAATCACAGCTGCTACTAAGCGCTAATCACGACCACGTAGGTCAGTACATCCATTTTCCAGGTACCCATTTAAACAGCTGGGTGGACTGAGTGCAATATTAGTGTCGTCGAAAACTAGCAATCTGATTGAACGATTTTAGCACATCGATTTTAATGCAGCTTTTTTTGTCATGGTCAAACGGACGCACAATGACCTTGACCTTGAGTAAGAATCATTGTGTGGCTACAGCGTGGATCAACAGTGAACTTTATCTGTAACCAAGTCTCCGTGCAACATTTTTGTGTGTGGAATAACCCTTCAGCAACGTAATGGTTGTTCCTCTTGTCATGAGGAAATATAGATTTGACCCTAAACGTCTTTTGAGTAGCATGTATTTGGGTAGTGTGCGTGTGAGGTATAACCGTTGTAGACATTGAAGCAATTCAAACCTACATCAATTACACCATTGTAACACAAGATTTGTTAGAACAAGTAGATCTAAGCAGGTATGAATGTTTATGTGAAGTCCATATATTCTAGCTCAGGATTGACTCTCTTTGGTTAACACGGTAAGATAAGATATGCTGTTGAGAAACTGCCATTTTCCGAGACAATCGTGAATCATGGATAAGTGATAAAACCTTAGGTGTTTTAAAACAGGATAATCGGTGTTTATTAACTATAACAACTTTATCATATAAGAATTTGAATGTGTCAATAAGCGATGCAGAATACAAAATCCCTATCTGAATACAACCATATGCCATTATCAAAATTGAATATATAATGTATCAGCTACAATCCGTTTATTTTGCAGCTGAAATGCAAACAATGTTAACCTGCAGTAATTGTCACTGATCTTGCCTTAGCCCAAATAAAGTATAAGCAAGTATAAAAGCTCAAATGGAACCGCCGCGTCAATCTTTATCGTACAGACCTGTCAACATTAGTGTTAAATTCGATATAGCATATGAAAAACTGCTGACATGTTGATTTTGTCATAAGTAGGCAGGAGAAAACTATTTTGGCTCGCTGGTAAATGCTAAATGTTGCACACATACACACCTGTCTAGGGCGATGGCTGCAAGGGTGTTGACTGAGGCACAGACCGCCACGCCCTGCAGGTAAGGGGTTAACTTGCACATGAACGCTCCAAGCTGCCAACCTGCAATGGAAAAGCGCATGTTTTAAGATAATAGCATAATAATTTGTTGTTTTTAAGACAATTGCATTATATTTTACTATTATAAGTAGTAAAACATTAATGACCATATGATAAGGCAATAACAGTATACAGTTTGGCTTTAATCCAACCTCCACCTCAGTGCTAATGGTACGGTGTACTTCACAGGAAACCGTTAAAAGCTAATGAAATTACGATATTACGCAAACATTCTAGTACTGACAGATCAGGGTTTTTATCTGCTTTCACTTAAGTTGAAGAAGATGAAAAAATCATCTCAGCTGCTATCAAAGAAACATAGGAAAGAAATCCAATTAACTGCTTGGCCTGTCTAAATATACCCTGTTATCAATAAGTGAACGCTACGGATTTTATCAAACCAGTAATATAGGCTTAGTGATGCAGATGGCTTGTTTGAGAGAAAGACTTGCTCAAATTGTCACTTCATGTCGCGAGAAAGAGAGTGATCAAAGATACGCTGTCAAGTATGCTTGCTTCTTTCCCTTCCAGCTGACAAACAGTTGATTAAGCAGTGAAGGGACACACGTCAACACGAGAGGAGAGGTGTTCTCAAAGCACGTCTCGTACCCTCATTCTGTGTAACCTGTGGTTACCGGACCCAACAGCACGCCACTAGGGTTGTTAGCGCTGACAATCATGGTAATGAACATTTCACTTTGTGCTGATATCGTGTTCTTTAGCCAAGCAGTATAGACGTTTGTAATTGGGTCACGGTTCTTGCTTCTTGTACCTCCAAGCTATTGTTTGTTATTCAGCAAAATGTCACACAAACGTTCAATGGAATTTCATTAAGACCGCGAGTAAAGAATGTCGAGCTTAAATAAATCACCTAGGGAGCTTGTGTTAGAAAAACAAACAATGACGTTTAGAAAGTCTACTTCAAACAAATGAAACAGCAGGTTCAATTCCAGTTGCGGCTTGAGAAAAAGATAATTGTGCGTGTTATTGTGAATTTGGGGCGATAACGACTTAAGTGGTACGTTCATCATATTCAGAGAGTTCTTCAAGTGATATCCTGGCGACCCATCCCGGAGAGTGGACGAATCAGCGCCCCTCTAAATCAATCACACGTCTTACAGCCACGTTTAGGTCTCCGTCAAAACCATTTATCAGTTGAAATATAGGAGAGGATCTAAGCGTCTCCTTGAATTGAAAATGAAGAAAGGGGAAAATAGGCTTTATGTACGGCTTTTTCATTTTATGGACCTGTTAAAGCAGTTTAATCAACATGGGTGCAATCGTCTTGGTAAACTGGGACACTAAACCTGATTATACATTTCCTATCGTATTCGAAAATTGGGGTACAGCATTAAACTGTCTGATAGGATAACTTCTCTTTCAAATCAATCTATTCTTTATTCCTTAAACATAGGTCTCTTTTGTGCGGTAAATATACCGTCAGTGGAAATTGCCAATACTTCTTTATGGGGACATTAATGCTCAAGAAGCTATGATTAAACATGAATACACATTATAGGTATATTGCCTTTCGACGTGCTTTCATTCGGTTGCCATAAGGATAATCGTTAGTCAGAGGTTTAACAGAACATCAAACTCTCTTGCTCTCTCAACTCCCAAAGAACATAAATAAGAACGAACTTTCAAAATGTAGAGTCGGATAACCGTTCTGATAGAATCGGATGCCTCTCCATTGAGTAAATTCCTTCAATTATATGAACAATATATATATGTGTCCTACTCTAAAACCATCATAAGATTCAACGTTTCGCTTGCTAAATGCAAGCTTCCTCAAGAATGAAGCAACAAGCTTGAAGCAGAGACATATGTACAGGAGGTGATGAGAGGGCTTGGGCTTCAATTATAGACACGCAGGGTATAGAAGAAAAGAAATATTGTTATGGTTTGAACCACTCTATCTGCAATAAGACAATTATTTGAACTTTCAATAAGGTAATACCCCAAGGACTTTTCGTGCCTCTACAGTATCACAAGAACAATAAGTGTGAAACCGGTCGAAAATAAGGTCCACCATTGTGAGCCCCATACTCTACCTTGAAACCCTTTCTGATAAATCATCTCCAATGACCCTAGCTGTCCTGTATTAAATAAGAATAACTTATGACGGTAACTTATATCGGTTTATTTCAGTTACTAAATTTCATAACATTTAATGAAAATGAATATTGTTCAAAAGTATGTCCAAACTAAACGGTCTTCTTGATGGTCAAATACCTAAAGTTTAATCAGCTGAGAGTATACAGTTGGAATTGGCTGCAAATAATAGGAAAGTATCTGATATACAGAGGGTGATGGATGAGTGGCGTCAGGAGAATTAAGCAATATATCAGAAAGTGACAATACGATATGTACGTCCTTTCGACAGATTTATCCACGACCGTGTCTCTCAACTGCAGATCGCGTTCCGCACTGATTTATACGTACAATCTATATGCTAATGTCACCGGGTACATTAGTACCACGTCCAAAAGACCTTTGCATAATGCTGAAAGGCGATGCTTTATAGTTGCTTCGCTTCTGGAGTTATTTGAAGGCGATATCTCCATGGGCTAATCCCATTTTCTTGCAGGCTACACTACGTAGGATATGAGGCCGCTGTTTCGTCCTCCATGACTGGTGTTACTGGAGAAAGTTACTTTCAAATGGGCCATTATGCTAAAACTTTCAGGTACTTATACCACAACGGGCAATAAACACAATACAGTCATGACTTGAAAGCCGTTTAGGGAAAACAAACAACATCTAGCGTTTACTTACTAAGCTGTAAATAGTCTCAAGGTATACTTAGGTCTCTATTGATTACTGTGCGTGGGATGTTTATAGCTCAAAACACTGATGACCGTCAGAATTGCATTTTGTTAAGAAATTGCAATTAATAAATGTAATATTTGAAAATATAACTCAATAAAAACAAGTTTTCTCTGCATTTTGCTTTTCTTGCACTGTCTGAAGATGACATACACCACTTGTTATGAAGGCAGTCGCTCCATTAACAAAGAATCGTGACCACCTTCATTATAAATTCAGAATGGACATTCCACTGAACTCTTGTAGTCATTAAAAGTTATTGGTCGTGGCAGTTTGAAATAGTAATGTTACCTTTCGCAATTCAAGAAAACAAAGGGAACTCATATTGACCTTAACAACTATAAGGTTTGATGTATTTTAAAGAATGATAGTGATCTCCATACGGGAATACAGGGCTGTAATCAATTCCAAAATAGATGATGTTTTCCTCCCATAGGACACATTAACAAGGCATGCTACGAAGACAAGTCATTCTGCACCGGGGGCAATTACCCTGCGAGACAGATTTGTTCACATCCGTTTGGCTTATGGCACCAGGTCTCAGCTAGTCACAGCTCCACCGAACCTCGCCTTCGTGCATTTAATGAAAGCAGCTTTAAGATGAAGAAGGTCACCCACAAGCCATCTAAGAAACGGTGCATATAGGATCATCCATCAATTACTAACTGACTCGAGGCGTTATATGTCTGTTTAATGTCTACCAAATACACGCTGTCTATTGTCTCTGGATGGAAATAAAGGTCACTTGTATACACATTACAGGTATTAACTAGCCTTTCATACATGTGTACCGTAATTCAAGGTTTGGTCATAAATTTTCTGGCAACTGTCATCTCTTAAAAGTTTATTCTTCTATTACATCCATCTAAAGACGTTGCGTAAGAAGTAAGCCTTTCGCCGCCATATTGACAAGCCAGAGTTATCATACAGTCAAAGTAAGTTGGAACTTGGTGGAAATATCTATATTCAATTATATAGATATTATGTAAAAAGCAATTGCATACGATTCCTTTGTATGTATTAGACAATTTCCATTAACATACCAATAAAGTTCCAACAGGCAGATGAACAATAGTTATCATTTGGTGTGTATAAAAACATACACTGTCATATCGCATTTTGATAAAGAAAAGACAGGATTTGGTTTTGACCGACTGTTAATAATTTACAGTTCGATAATCCTGCTCTTGTCGTCAGTGTTATTTAAAATTTTATCATGTTTTTCTTCACTGTCTCAATATCTGGTGTAATTACTGACTTTGAACGCGCTTTGTTTTTGTAAATGTTGAAGATGATATATATTGACATTTCGAATAAATGGGAACGTTTTTCTATATGATTTAAGGACATCAAAGTTTTTCTAAAGTAAGATTATATCAAAATTATGGAACTGAAGGATATAAAAGTGCAACAATATAACTGCACGAAACATATAGCGATCCAGGGTTCGAATTCTACTCACGTTGTTTACAAACTTTAAATTTCGGGTTTGCAAAGAATTACTATCTTATAACCGAGCAAGCTAGGTTTAGATAACAGATCAATAGCAATAGTTTCGTAAGGGGTGTAATTATCATACACATGTAGAATCAATCTTTCATTTTACACATAATAATTCAGAAAGTACTTGTAAGTATTTCCATACATTCTTCTATCATTAACCAGGCAGAGAGGCTACATTTTATCTGGACTGTCAAATCAGTCCCATCTATCGATCACTCAGTAGGGCTAGTTCTGCTCCACCTTATAGACGCCCATTATATTTTCAATCATTTAATATACTGACATTCTGTAAATCATGAATTGTGATTCGCAGATAACAACAAGCGAAGGCTTTGTCGGTTAACGAGACGCGAAAACAGTAATGACTGAAATTCCAATTTCCTCTGGCGGCGTCAGATGCAAATATTCCGATATTTCACATCACGTATCGGCACTCATTGGAGCATTGTCTTTGAACATGCGACTTTTGTCAGAAACACTTTATCTCGATTTTACAGACAAGTGCACTTCCACTTTCCTAGAGAGTTTGTGTTAGACCAATAAAGATTTTGGGATTCAAAATAATTTTTTATGTAAAAGCTTTGAAATAAGAACTAATGTCAAATTGCTTAGAGCAACTGGTTTCATTTAGGGTAATTGAATGATACAGAAAGATAACGAATTCTATGAAATATTTAAGGAAAGACATGTTTTTCCGTTAAATACTATAGTTTCGTGATAAACACACCAGTCAGAACCACATAACCTCAATAACATATCCCTCTAGAGCTCAATCCAGAAGATGCAGAAGCGTTTACTGAAACAAACTGAGGATGTTCCATCCACCAGCCTGTAAGACCACATTACTGTTGTAATCACCTAAACTTTTGGGCTTTCACTAAATTTGTACAAAACAATGATGTCTTCTGCACCTAGTTCAAAACGACTCCTGTTGCGCTGATACTGCTTTTTATTACCTACGAGGACAGTTATATCGTGGTTCATATTTTTCATATGATGCCTGTGGGCAACATATAATTTTGTCTTTGTTACTTCACATTATAAACAATGTAACGTCACGGTTCGCCTATGAAGTCGCAATCTATAAGGGCCGTAGTTTACTTAATTTTTCGCCCTACGATAATAAACAGAATATCATATTCACGTTAACGTTACTCGTGCCTTAATAGCAGTATATCCCTCGCTTTCGCAAGGGAAATAGTAATATTCAGCCACTGGTAAACATAGTATGCCATAGACACTCTAATAATATCCTCTAGTATGTATTTCTACTTTTTCGATTTTGCAAAGGAGACCGGGATGTATATTTACCAGACAAACATATACTCATAATGCCGTATGAAGGAGAAGTTGGCCCATAGCGGCTCAGAGGAGTCGAGGCGTGAGAGATGGGACGGACTAGGCTACACTCGGGAGTTCTACCACCAAGACAAATTCAGTGCGCCATCAATACTGGGGGCATTGCGGCACTTTCCCTGGTAAGCCTTAATATGAGTTTGATGCAATAAGTGACGTTAAATCAAAGTCGGGGTTGACACTCAATCCAGTCGGCTCTCAGTGTGAATACATAATGCATTTTCTAGATTATTTGCTTCAATTTCTGCACTCATATTACTTCAAATGTGATAATATTCTCTTTGGCTTTGCAAACACGGTGCTGATTAAAGGTTTTATTGTCACGCCATCTCACAAATACAATTACTCTCCATTAATACTCTGGACATCAGCCTTAGCGTTATTCTAAAAACGACATATCCATACGATAACTAAAATGGTTTCTTCGCAATCTGTGTTATTACGTTATCAGAGCGGATGTTAGTTGCAGATAGAGGATATGTCTGCTGAGTGAATACCGAGACGGATGAAGCCAGCCCCTGCAGACCTGGAACCAATCTGTATTCTGGACACCCACTCCAGGCAAGACGACGTTTATGTCCAAATATTTATAGTAATTCCTTGAGGAATAAGACAATACATATTTGCTGTGTTTTATGAAGTTTTCTATTTAATGTGCTCCTTCCCGTGGCTGTTATATATTATTCATTGATCTGGCGATCTTATTGAATTTCCTATTTTGGGGAACAATGTAACTATAACGTAACGGCAACAAATAATTTATCAAATAATCAATTGAAGGTTTTCAGATAGAATTGGTGATGCAGTCTGCTCTAGCTTCAAAATGATTTAGAAATACTATTTTTGCTGTTTAAAACGTTACTTCTAAACAACTTGTTAATAACGGTAAATATCATAACAGTATTTAAAAGAAAATATTTGTCCCTATCACTAACATAAACCAGTGATAGCTACGTGCACTACAAAAATTCAACCTTCTTTAACCTAATGTATGGTCAAATGCATAAACATGCGAATCTAAGTTGCAAACTCTGAATGAGGGGTTACCATCATAATTACCAATGTCAATTGCATTTGTTCTGGTCAGGGCCTGCAATAATAATAGGTTTATCATATTATAAGTATGAATACTGATAGGCTATTTCATTCATGAGTTTCAATGCTTTAAATCATGATGGGAATGAAGCCTATTGATAACCTCATAGGAGCCCTGTATTGAAATACCGAAGAGAGCCCAAGGATATTCAGCTCCTGAAGTTACAACTAGCATGCAAGTCCTCATGACAGAGAATCGTTTGAAATTCAGCACCCTCTTCATGTGTCGACAAATCGTCTCTGGTATTAGTAGCTTCAGGTGGAGGATTACAATAGGAGATTACAACCTCGACAGCTTAGTCCAGCAGTCTTAACAAAGATCAAGCCCATGTCGAGCAGCAACTAATTGCTTCCATTTCAATGAACTTGCTTAACCCTTAAACTGCCGGGTGCCTTGTCGAATCAGACATGTCTGTTCATTGCTATTCCACTCTCGTACACTGCACAATCTTCCAAATTTAGAGAATAATCACTTTATTTACATTCCAAAAGTCTATTCTCTTGAATTGTTATCTCTTCTCAATCGTGTTCTGTCTCGTGACGTATCATATATATCTCTCGCTGTCTCTATTTGTAAAGTAGACAACATGGTTATTGGAATTATTGAAGAACTTTTATAAGGTAGTGGAGTAGTACAAGACAACTTATCTATTTCAAACTACGTATCTTGGATACTTCTTGTCCCTCTATTGCATGTATCCACCACGAGAAGGGACAAGAAACGTCGTGTAAAACCAGAAAAGTGTCATCCATAATATTGTCCTGTATAACATGGTCACTATGTAAGCATATAAGACAGCTCTATCAATCTGTCCGATCAGTTCAATCAATGTCACCTCACCTCAAAAGTAACAAACCATTTTTCGAAGAAAAGTGTTAAACACGAGTACCTTTCGTATGTCCTGTTAAAGTGACTGAACGATGCCGTGTAACAGCATAACTGCTCAGCACACAAGTGAAAGAAATAACAACGTCTAAACGTTAAAGGAAACAAACTTTAATTGCAACTTCATGTGAACAAATTTAAGTATTTCTAGTTCAGAAAACGCGCTACAGAAGACATAACTGAGTAACCTCAGCGAAAAACTGGGATGCTGATGACAAGATCTATCTCAATAAAGACGTATATGGATGTATTATTATGGACTATTATTCGAATATGTTTCTATATCATTTTAGGATTTCTGCTAATTAAGTTACACTCATTCCCTATTTTCCCAGAGGACCAAAATGCAGCTGAACAAGAGGAAGGACCCGACATGACATCGATTGAG
This sequence comes from Steromphala cineraria, assembly GCA_916613615.1. Lineage (NCBI taxonomy): Eukaryota > Metazoa > Mollusca > Gastropoda > Trochida > Trochidae > Steromphala > Steromphala cineraria. The sequence continues at coordinate 80,438,440 of OU744721.1, forward strand.
ATTATTTAATATTTTCCCAGACCTAGCTTTGGTTCCTGTATCTGTTAGGGTAGCTTCTTTGCTGGACATAAGTATTCATGTATGCGACTCGAACTCGAACCAGTGCTTTGATACATTTTAAGTGTGGAATTTATGAACCTAAGAACCTTTAAATCTATTGCTGACGTCATCTATTTAATGACCTCAAAACGATTATTTGAAAATAGAGCCAATATTGCATATGTGGATAATTTGACAGGCAAAGTGGATATTCTTACATCGTGTCACGCCAGGCTATTCTCTGACATCTAATCAATCAAGCAGGGAGTTACATGTCTGTGACACGCTATCCTGGCGTCAGAGACACGTTTTTATGCACGGCATGGTGTTTATCAAATCATTTATCTTTAATCTTTTAAGATGTTTGTACAGCTACAAGTCGGAAAAATCCATATAAATCAATAAAGTAAATATGTATGTATCAATAACTGTTATGTAACATCATGCTCTTTTCAAGGACATTTGACCTTATGAAATCATTTATCACGAAAAGGAAAAGAACACACAAAACGTGAGTTATTTTATGTCTACATATGACATCTTATCAAAATTGATTAGCAGTTCTAAGATCTTCCTGAAAATATTTTTTTATTTTCATTCTGACAAATTATGATGTCAACTGGAAAGCCTCTTCAGTCATCATTCCCTTTACTGCGAATTGAGTTGGCAAATATTTATTTAAAAGGCTTAATTTCAACCTGATATGACACATATGAATGTCCTAACGTCCTATCGTTGTAAACCAGGTACAATAACATATTCCCAGCATAATCATGTTAAAAATTTGCTTAATAATGGTGTCAGTGTCTAAGCCCTCTTGCCATAAAGAGGTTAAAAATCATACAACTATTTCATATTCACATGTGTGTTATAAAAGTGTATTACGATTAGAGAAACTTATTAAAAAAAAGTTGCATATAATTATACATTATTTCAGAGGGTTCTAAAAATGTATATTTTCTAAAGAAAAAAGTGATGCAATCTATCAGGATAAAAACTTTTCCTCTTCTTACTTCTTACCTTAAGTAAGTGATGGTGATTGATGGCCATCTGTATAAAACAAAACGAAACTTTTGTCTAATACCATTGCTTAAATCTTTCTAAATTTATGTTTTCTAGGGAAAAACAATTCTCTGAAGAATTCATGAAAAAGCATGTTTTAGACCAAGGTTTAGTCCAACTGACTAAGAGTGTTAAATGATTTCCTTATTCATTCCTTCATGTCGTCTTTGATTTATGATTCTTTGCGTAATGGTTATTGAAATATATGATGATGAATTTCAAATACAACTTATGTCTGTAATCAGAGAGGAAAATCGCATATTCAGAGTAATGATGAATTATTGTGACGGAACTAGATCATGGGTTATTTCCCTTGAGAGCCTTCCACGCTCACCGTGATGTAACAGAAAGCCTATGTCACTGGGTTTTCTGTTTCCCAAATATCTCACATTCCTATTCCAATCAATGACAAGAGCGTAATTTACGGTTCTTATTCCGCAGTTGTGTTGGTCCCAGTTCTAACCTCAGGTGTTCTCTAAGCATGTCTTTAAATCTCTTGAGGCGTTTAAAACAAAATCAGATCATCACAAACTGTGTATGAGGTACATTTTTTAAACTTTCATACACGTCTATCGATAACCACAGGATTTAATGATCTCTTTACGCCATCAACAAATGATTTCAAAATGTCATGACTCCATAATCCTAATAACTTCATAATGTGATGTCTAGATCTGTACTTTATTAGACATTTTCAGAGATGTACATTTATCTTTGAAACATCCTTTGAATGATGAAAAGGATTTGGGCTTCGTGTCCTCTGTAACAATGATAACACCATTCGTTGATAAAGTTACAGTAACTTGTATTACACATGCTAAGAACGTACAACTGATGACATACTTATTACGTACGACACATGTTTTTCCGTGTCTTAACAATCTGGCATGGAATGCCAAGGTTTGAGTGGATAACCAATGATCTTTCATTTAGGATCATAACAAACTAAAAAACAAATAATTCAATACAAACATGTTGTTAATTTTCTTTTGTTTACGTCTTTATAAACTTCAGTTAAGTTACTTGATCAGTCTGCAATGTCTGTTACAGGAAATATTTATGATGATCAATCAACACTCAGTAACACTTACAACTGTTAGAAAAGCCGAACACTGCATCATACACGCCTTGTATTGTGAGTGTCAAATAAGGTAAGTTCATGCCAAATGCTATATTAATGTGACCAGCACTGAGAGCGAACAAAGTCTGAGATTCAGCCACGATCACAACACAGGGAAACCTTTAACACATCTCATCTACACAAGGGGATGACCTTGCCCTTCATGTTGACATGTCAAGTCACCGCCACTTTCCCATCATGCCGATTATTTTCCTTGTCAACCATTTCGCTTCAATCGTTTCATTTGCTTAGTATTAGGGAACTTGGAAATTGTGTTTCATGTTTGTTTTGTTCCATCTAAGAGTCTTCCGTCACATTACCCGCGGGTTCGTAACCGGTTCCAACCTAACCCAGGCGTCCACTTACCCAGCGATACCTACACGTCAGTCGTGACTCTACAACATGGCGGCTAGTCGACCTTAAGTCTGTCAAATTAGACTATGATTTTAAATGTTTACATTTAAACTTTCTCTGACAATCGTCAATCAATACACATCATCAATTAATTGGACCGTTTGTTTGTTTGTTTTGTTTGTTTAACCGAAGCTCGACGATATATTCTTTCATCGGAAGTACAACCGACGTCGATTATGATGCATTCGCTTATTGAAACCGGTTTAAGTTTTTCGGAATCGTCTCCTGTTCGTCTCCAAAAAAAGTAAAATTAAGATTGTAAGAATCTGTCTACTGCAAACGTGTGTAATAACTAGAATACCAAACTCGGTCTAATTTCGATTCGATATGAATTGATTTCTATGGTCGCTGACCTCATTTTTGTTCGATCAGTTACCGTCGGAGGTGGACGCGTTTCGTATAATTCGTATCTTATAAGACCGAGTATAGTTTTTTTACCTATTAACTCGTGTTGATACATACGATATCAGAAGACACCCCGATGATATTCTGTTTGCATACATGGATGTAAGCCTTAACTTCCCTAATATATGTGCATCATTATAATAGGTATAGTTACACTTAAAAAAGATAACTGTTAACTAACAAATACAGGCATATGCATAAGATGGTCACTTTCATATCAAAATTAAAATACGTGCTGAAACGAATATTTTTTATAAGTTTATGTGAAGAGAAAGAAAATATATTACTCGTAATATTACAAAGATGTGAGAAGCAAAAACACAGATATTTGAGTATGACATCAAAATAAAGCATCAGCCGAAATTACAAGTCGAATGTACAGGACTATTGCCTATATACATTTGCATATTGACAAGTTCTGTTCTCCCTAAAAGCAAAAGTAAAAGGTGATGCATTGCGGTCAGTTACAATACTATAACTAAATTTATAACTCTAAAAATGGACCTGATTTTGTAAACAATGTTTAAGTACCGAATTCTCACCAACAATATTTGAATGTAGTTCCAAATGTACGTGATACACTTTGAACTTCAGATATAAAACAACATCTGTGTTATCAACTTGACTTCCATGCATCCAACTATCTTGCACAAAATGTAAGTCACTAGATGACTAGATGTTTACTGACATCCCTATTTACTATTTTCTATTGTCAATTATTGTTAAGAAGGTTATACCATAAGACGTTTTGGGAATTTATTTGGGATTCTTTTGAGTTCAATCCTTCTCTTTCGAGAGGTCATTTTTGTAAATGCTGATCATATTCGGTTATTAATGGCGTTTCTAGCGACATTTTAGGTAAAATACATTTACTACAGTAAAGTTTGACGAATTGGCTTATATGAATCTTATATGAATGGATTAACTCACATTAAAGCTCTTAATATTGTCAAGATAATGTAATATGTTTTTAACATATACATACCAGAATAACCATATATTTATATAAAATACCAACTGTAAATGCAAATGTATTGGAAAAGGCGTTATATAAATCTTTGTATGTATGTATGACTTTTTTTTGTGTATGTATGTCAAAAAGATGAAAAATGTTATCGGAATGAAGTTATCTTAAATTAACTGCAAATTTAGGATTTAAACGATTAGTTTTGCTCTAAGATTTCCTTCTTTCCCACGCAGAAACTTTTGCACGTGAAGATAACGTAGGAGAGCTTAACATTTTCTATTCGTAAATCACTAATTAACCACAATAACTATAACTTACAGATTTCATGTGTGATTAAAATTATTAGTTTTAAACTGATTGGCGTAGCGAGAAATGCGAGAAAAAGCGAGTTAAACATGGTCTTCGATCATATGTATACTATTATAATGTCACGTTATTGAACCGTCACTCATTATGACGCCACCTACTCTAATTTCTCAACCCTGCCCCTTGGATTCTCAAACTACTCGTATTCTTCGTGCATAATGGTTCACATGTACATTAACCATTAAGCTTTCTATTCTATTCTTTTCATGTCAAAACAGTTAATGGGTGTAAGGTACACTTACTGACACACGGTTCAATACTCCTGATAACAAACCGGGAATCATGACTACTAACGAAACCAACTAAATGTCAAACAGAAAGAACTAGTTAACTATTTTAAAACTAATATTTAAAGCCATATCAAGAAATGATTTATTTAGTTCGTTTAAAGTAACAACAAGTTATCAAGCATTTTTCTTTTGCACAAAATCATGCGGTTTATCTTATTTGGTGTCCTCATGACTTTAGAACTTCCCAAATATAGACCATTGATCGTTAAAAAACGACCTCACTTGGAAAGTTTGTGAAGTTTTCTGAAATGGTTTCGTTGCTTCATTAATTAAAGGTTAACCTTATAGAGCAATGCAAAACACGCTAATGTCAATGTTAGCTTCAATTGATTTTATATTCAAATTGACGAAACAGCATGAAAAGACGTAAATGGACCAGGTTAGCGGAAACTGTGAAATGAAACTTTGAATTGGCTGATAGAAATGTGAACGAAAAAGGCTATTGCGGTCACAGTAGTGATAAGACGCTTGAAGAATTTTGACAGAAATGCATTTAATTTACTTTTTATATGAAGCCCACGATGTTGGGTCAGGTTAGACTCACAGGTCCTCAAAATTACATTATGGATTCACTCTCACCGGAGTCCCTTTCATTACACAGTGAGCGGATTGCTCTAGTTATCACTTACCGTTATACAGATTAATCATAAGGTTGACGGGGACACAGAAGAGTGTGACCAATATGTCGGCCACGGCCAGGTTGACGAGGAAGTAGTTGGTGACGGAGTGCATGCTCCTCTTCTTGATGACCACCGAGGTGACCATCGTGTTGCCCACTATAGACGTTAGAAACACCAGGGCATACGCGAACGAGTAGATGACAATCATATACAAGGGCTGCTTCAGAATAGGGAAGATCTTGTCAGAAAAGTTTCCAACACTGTCACTCGAGTTATCATGCACCATGGCCGTTTTTTCACTGTTTCAGCAATCAGTTGCATATGTAAACTCCGTTGAACTTCTTACTCGCATGCAAACATGATTTAATTGAAAACGTCAGTGTCAGAATTGAAACTCTTTCATAACGGAAATTGGAATCGTTCATATATCCCCGCATGGCGTCTACTTCATTGTCAGTTTCCTTTTATGATATATTAGATTTTAAATATTTCTATCCGAATCCTAGGAATTATAAAGTGCAGCCTAGGAGCTGATCAAAGCTAGATACGACTAATCCGGGCTGAGTGTTTAGGTTGTAGTCCAGCTCCGAGTTGCTCCTCTCCTCACTGTATGCCCACTCCGGCTTTGTCGCTTCGATTAGACTCCACCTCCATCAGTCCAGGGGGATGCATCATCTATTTACTGCCTCTACCCAATGACAAACTATAGTAAGCTTAATTTGATAGTAACTCTTCCGAGATGGAGCCCTAGCCTGACATTTAATAACTTTGTTTTTAATTTGATCTGCCAATACTTTTGATAGAGTAATTGATTTTTCCATATATTGATTTACGGAGGTTGACCGTTTGTTGGTTTACTTCAGCGATCCTGACAGAGAGTCACACAATGGAGATTAATCGCTAACAAAGACGCTTCAATACAAATCTCTGCAGTAAGACCAGTTATGGAAACTTTCATGGGAATGAAGAATGATAGAAGATTCGACGAGGGTAAAATGAAGGCGAACTTTTATATATTTACTATAGTCCACGCACATGAGAAAATCATCATACTATTTCCTATTTCCAGGAAATCAATATCTACTTTATTTGTCTTTATGGCGTGTTGTTAGGAAGTAGGAAATGGGGCATCAGCAGGAAAACCTGAGACTGAAATTCTTGCAACATTCGAAGTAATTAGTTTTTATAGCTACATTTTTTAAAGCAAATAAGCCCATTTCTAATCATGGGATAATCAGTTGTATTACTTTGTAATGTTTTTAATCAAAGAAACCTGACATCTGTGGTCTTATGTAAACCTTTGATCAGTTCTGGATTGGGTTTTTATCGAATGTCGGATATTGGGCATATTTGAAGTTCTTCTTGGACAATATTAATCTTGCTGATATTACAATGGATTTTTCCAACAGTGGGTCAACATGTAAGCTCTTTTTGCGTAGAAATTGACATTCGAGATGACAATGATGCGTTTGTAGAAGAAAGAATTTCCTCTCTTGATAGAATTGTTCTTCACCGTTGTCAATGATTAAATGAACTATCTAATCAAAAGCAACCCTCGCATATGTTATGAAAGATGTTATAATGTTATTAAAATACAGAAAAAAATCACGAAAGAGATTATAAGAGTCTATAAAACATGTTAACATGTACATGTTCATAAGTTTCTTCAAAAGGTTGAAAAGGCTTAACGACTCCATACAAACTCAAATTAGCGCGGAATATCAAGCACAAAAAAAGATGGATACTGAGTTATCGATAGCTTTCTTCCAATGAAACATCATCAAGCAGCTGTTGTGGAACACCAACAAACCTGGGCGTTTTTCATAAAGATTTAACATGCAAGACTTTAATGATTATATTTTCCCTGTGATTGAACAATATATTATACATTCATTGACTTTTTGTTATCGAAAGTTCATGAAAATCCTTCGTAAGTGTGGTTTATGAGACTAACCTATGTTGAACCGAAGGGTCATTTATCTTCATCCGAACTAGATAAGTTGTTTACCTTCCGCAAACTGATATTTACCATAAAGGCTACATCACTAACGTAATCTAATATTACGTGACATTTTGGTGTTGCCTCATCATAGGATTAATCAGAGATGAACTGTTATACACGACTCTCTTATCGATTTGATCTGAACTCTATATAAATCATATTTGTGTATTGACATAACAAGAACAGATTTATCTACTATTTAAAGAGCGACAAAATTCCTCATATGATTTATCAGATATAAAAAGTCATACAGGGATATGTATTCGATTTCATATAAACTCATTTTGAATCATACATATATTTGCTTTAGATTAAGTACAGATGTAACTATCATTCAAAGAGCGACTACCTGTGAGTTTGGTTAAAAACCATTTTGGTTTAGGCATGAATGAAAACAAGCTGTACATGTTCTAATTTTACACTAAAATCAAGAATATCCGCACATTTATACATAACGTTTGATGGTTATATGTATTAATGAAGCTCACATAATATCCTAGTACAAATACCTCGCATAATTTTTAGATGAGTATTTAGTATGACAGACATATATCCTTGAAATTTAATCCTAAGGTATTAAAAGAAGCGTTCCTCTTACAATTCTAGAGAGCAAAACTAAATCGTCTGTGGAGATTTTGTATCTTCAACCGTTGCAGGTTGTGGTCGCATTCTTGCTTCGAGCGGCGAAAGCAATGCTGAATTAATACCTAGATATGACTCAACTTTTCGATTAATAATCACGGTACCTACCTAAGAATGATATAATAGAATCTAACTAATGTCATTTTTAACATAAGCATTGTTGTTTGTTTATCTACTTTATTGGTAATTTAGATAATATGTCGTGACAATACTAGAAACGATAATATGTATTGAGATGGGTAGTCTTTTTTGTCATTTTCCACGGAGGTACATATCTTTGAGGATTAGCAGATAAGATTAGCAGTAAAACACAGAACTTCACTCTACGCTGACAAACAAACCTACTCAAACTTTAAAGTTAAGGGGAAAGTAATACTAGCAGATCAAATAAAGAACATGGACGTATCTGCAGGCGTGTTTGTTGCAACAACGAACTTGAACAGTTTTGTCACATTCCTCATTATTTTCCTTAAGAGACACGTCTCATACCCACACGCCTTATACTTTATGACAGTTGTACATGTACAGTCACGCTTATTCCTTATGTTCAAGTGCACTTTAGTCTCTATGGTTTGGTTAGAAGACATAACCCACCAGAATAGGTTATCGGAAAAAATCACAGTAAAAAGTCACAATATAATTATTAGTCATGAATATATATAATAACATGTTTTTTTAAGGAAAAATTAGATTCTAATTTTAAAATAAAACATCCACATTTGTCCATCTTTGACAAGTGATTTTTGATTAGAAGCACTTCTAGATGAGAACACCAGGACTGATTAAGAGCACTACAATTGGTTGGTCACTACGACCTTCAAAGGTCTCAACATGAAGAAATCACATTGAACGTATGAATGGGATAGCAAGTTCATTTGTTTTAGTTTAATTAAAAATCCTGATTTTGAAAATTGTTTATGTTACTATTTTTCCTTAAAGTATTGATGTCATCAAAGCGAGTTTTATTCTGTCATAATTTTACGAAAGTCAACATTTTATCAAAATATCAAAATATCTTATAAAATCACAGCCATAAAATTGAAGTTTTATTATTTCATTAAACTTTTCGCACTATTAATCTAATTATCAAACATTTATGCACTGAGCACTGATATGGATTGTTACATTTTTCCTATGATTTTTCAATTTGTGACTTTTTTTCCTAGATTCCAAGAATAACACCATACTTTTAAAGTCAACAAGATCGCGGACGAGCCCACGTCTAAGCTAAGAAACACTAAATAAGGTGATAGAAATTGTGAAGTATATTTTCTTTCACCATTTTGAAAGCTTCGTTTACCACATCAATCAAAAATATGTATTTATCGACATTACTTGACCCAATTAATTTCCATAATGTCTACTCGCTGTCAACGAAGACAATCGCAATTGTCAAAAAAAGAAAAGTGATCAACTTTACAATTTTGATTGTAAAAACATGTTGTTATGAAACAATTTTTTTATTTTCAACTTAAAGAATGTTTATTCAAAAATATAGTATTTATTAGCTACCTTCACCTACGTACCTCTATTATATCTAACAGCCACTTCCACACTATGTTCACACTATGTCAACTATATAATCATGTCAATTAGCATGTCCAGATTAGAAAAGAAGATCCTTATTATTTGGAAAATATCTGTAAAGACATTGTCTGTGAACTTGACATGTAAAACTTCAAAACTCAGCGTTTTATCCTTTGGTGACATTCTTATTTTCTTTCAACTTATCACAAATTGTAGCTAAAGTATATCTATGTGAGTTGTGTAACGACTAGAATAACGATGCCACAATTTAGATGAACTTCCATGAACACGTGTTCTATCAGTAACAATATCGCTGGGTTTACTTTTCTGCTTAACAGCTTGAATTTGACATAGTATCATATTGTCGATCACGTTTTATGATTGCTGACAACATTGTCATAATGAACTTACCAGAAACAGGGAAATGTAAGGTTGAACAAAATGAGGTATTGCTTCATGCTTTACAGTTTTTGCTTTTGCAGAAATTGAGTCCCCTGACATTTCAGAGGGAATTAGTTTCCTCTTTTATCGTATATGTACCTATCAGAACTTATGTTCAAACATTACAGTGACATGACGAATCCCTGGAATATAACTCTGATCTTGTGTAATGCAATTTGAAATATCTTTATTGCCGACTTTATCGATTTCAAATATGATAATGATTTCAGATATACTCCTACTTTGATAGGTCTTTTTTAAAGGGGCAGTAGCACGTTTTTTGAAAATTTTATATTTGCTAATTTTCACTGACACTTTTATGTTAATGATAAATGTATTATATTGATAATGTCAAAAATTTCATTACACAAACCAATCATCCATAGTCAGTGAACACATTATAAAGATGCACATAAAGTCCATTGGCGGCCATTTTTGTGTGAACACCTTTAATTCCTTTTGTGAAAGAACTGAACTTTACATTATATATTTGATTTATTACTGCTTTATTTAGTTTAAATACATTGTCTTTAAATTGGAACCAATTATTGTCATTTTCGTGACATTACCTTATATTCACTCTACAAACGTGCTACCGCACCTTTTTAGAGATTACGTACTGCATTTTGTAAAGAATAACAGATGATTATCACCATTAAAAATATGAAATAAGCATATAGTGTAGACAATTTGCATCTTTATTATATACTCATGTAATCTTAGGATAGTAATACAAGGGTGCAATACGGAATACGTCTTCAAATTCCGTATTGCTCTCGAGAATCCGTATTGCACGCCTGTCTGTTCTACTTTTTTAAGCTTCGGCAATTCGCGGAATTTTCAGCAAGTAACAATCATTTTTCCAATTGAAAAATCAAAATTAATGTATCTTAATGCATTAGTAAAAACGTACTTTCTAATATGACATCGAAGAATAAAATAGTGAGAAACTAGAGTTGTCATTAGTAAAAAAACTGCAAAACACTTTGAAAAAGGAAATCTTGAACCAAATTCCGAGAGCATCGCTAGCGATACTCGTCATTATGACGTCATAGCCGACAATGATTATGACGTCATTTCCATGGTGACGTATTTGAATGAAGCCCGTCGCTCGACCCTGAGCTTTACCTTTTTCATATTCAGGACTATATAAATAATGGCTATTGAATAACTTTTATCACGTTATTTTGTTTTCACATTGGAAAAAATTATCCTTGACGTTTAACTACGCAGAATAATGAAAACAAAAAGATAATTAGGGTATCAAATCATCAGTCGAGCGTGTTCTGGGTCATCGCCTTGTTCTCATTATGTATAAATGCGCAGTACGTCTTCTCAGATAGTTTAAGAAATCAAAAAACTACTTGTTAAAATGTTTAAAATGAGTATATAATAAATACAGAACGTCATACGTGTGCATTTTGGGTCGTTTGTATTAAACTCGAAGATGTCATGGACGCGGAGGAACAACTCGTTCTTCGAACTCGTTGTTCCTCCGCGTCCATGACATCTACTCGTTCAATACAAACGACCCAAATGCACACGTATGACGTTCTGTATATTTATTAGGCTTTTATTAGACATTTTATATCTCGTTTTTAGTGTTACGCAGAATTTCATAAGCGAACACTTTAAAAACTCACTGGAGCGTGACTGACTCCGCCCACGCAGCTAGAGAGTGTCGGTGTACTGCTAGCTAGCTCTTCTGTCTATCTGCTTGTCTTCAAAATGTTATGCAATACGGTACATGTGAAGAACTCAGGTTAATATAAAAGTCCAAATAGCAATTGCACTGTCGTTTAAACAACAAAACAACTATGTAGGCTACTTGGATTTAATATGACGGCAGTTGTCGGATTCGTTTATGTGAAAGGGACTATACCTAACCGGTATATGTATATAAGTAAAAACAGTTTCAATAGAAATCGAAATGGTGTATGATAATATTAACACATCTACCACTCGTAAATAAATTGTTTGTTCAATGAGCACATCAATTCAGTATGTTCAAATCAATACGGCGAATTACACAGTGAAAATTGCCACCTTGTGTAACTATTTTGGATGGAGATTAAAAAGACGTGTGATATGTTCAGTGGAAACATAAGGGTTCTGTTAATTGTCACCATGGGAAATTATAATCCAGGTATATTATGTAAGATTCGTCAACGATCAGACATTCAAATTTTCACAAAAAGATACAAGTCTAGCCAAAGCGGCGTCAAATTAAACATGCTGTCTGTCAAGAAGTCTTGTCACGACATTTGATAGGAATTTTGAAATAAACAATACTAAATGTTTATACAATAACTATGGACTTGACATAACCTGTATTCAAAAGTTAAAAATCTAAGCATGTATGTATTATATGTTAAATCGACAGTTAAAATGTGCTTGGACATATTGAAAAATGATCATAAGGTGAAACCAATGGACTTCTGGCGCGTCATAGAAGTGCATTCTGGGCAGACCCGCTTCAGTGACCACAGATTCTTTTCGCCGGGGCTAATTTGGCAGAATATTTCAAAGTCGTCTTCAGGCAGGTTACGGTCTGATTTAAGAAATACAAAGACGAGTTTATGTCTAATTGCAATCCCTTCTTTAAGAATCCCGAAAGTGACCATATACCATTTCAGTCCCTCTTTAACATTCTCTTTCCAGGATAAAGTAATTGAATTTACTTTCTACTATCTGGTATCTCATTTCAATGACACTACAGCAGGGAGTCAATCTACATATATTCCCTATACATATTCAAGCTAGACTCGAGGCCTTTCAACGACTCTCTACTATCATATTCATACATGCTCACTCAACTGATGGGATGCAAATGTCAGAACTATCAGCTCGAGCTCGGTACTAACTACTAAGCTCTCGTTCCTGTAGGTCGGTAACCTGTGAGTTAAGTGGGAGATATTGACATTTGATTACCCCAATCTTAAACTGATATTAATATTAATAAAAACCCTTTAAACTCTGACACCTTAACATGCATCAGTTCATTTAAAAGTGCCCAAAACAGCACTTAATGTTTTAATGGTACATGCCAGCATGCCATAATTATTTATATATATCTAGGATGACCTTTCCTTAAAAATTGTATTTAAGAAGATTTAAAAGCAGTCGAAGTCGAAGAAAGTGTTCGATTCGAATTATCTTGGCTATTCTTTTAATTCAAAACTTGCGATTGCTATGAAATGAAAGAGTAGAACACACAGATCCCGGTCCTGCTTTGCACCAACAAATTAATTTGTTTTATTGTACGACTATTGTCTTTAGAAATTAACTATTAATTATCTATTGACAAGGAGCTGTTTACCATGCAGATCATGATCAAGGTGCTATTTAGGGGAGATTCTCAGTTCACTTTCATATTCTATATACACAATATTAACACTGCTCTTGCATAAAACATAACAGCCGGAGTTTTGGTATTGGCAGACTATGAGCATAAACTTTACCGATTTTGTACTTCATGTGGATTTCATGCAACGTAATGGTACTTAAATTAGTTAATTTTAAAACTTAATTACTTTCACATTTTCTAAAACCGTATATGGTTATTAGCTGAGTTATTATGTATTTCATATACATTTGTGTGCTCGGGTGCCTTTACAGCTTTTCGACTTCTTCTGAACTTGGGTATGAACTCTTGATTACAGAATCAGTGTCTGATGATGCATATGATGTGACATGTAAAGCACAATCAGCTGCTCACGTTCGTTTCTAAGGTTTTTTTTATCGTTTAGGGATGGATGAACAGATGGATGCTGTACGCCATGCCGTGCAAGAAGACCTTTCGGTGTTTCAGGTCGGATGAGTTATGATGCATTAACATTTTTAAACCAAAAATGGTATATCAACTACAATAGACATAATTCTAGATTCTTCATAACGTTATCTTCGGATCCCATTTTTAAATCTACTGATACTCACGTGGTTTCCAATGAGAAGGAACGCATCTTTAAATTCTGTAACGTTACCCTTTGAACTACCAACCAAGAACTACCAACTTTCAGATAATAGCGCCACTCATAGAGCCCTGACACAAACAATTTAACGCAATTTGTGGACAATACTCTCCAGATGAATTGAGAGGGCAATACGCTGTGGTTCCATCTAACTGCTAGCACTATAGCACCAGTGTTGCACTGATTTGATAAACTATTTATCAATCATAACAATAACTATCATAATAACCTAGAGACTGTATGATATTCCAATTATTGAATCAATAAAGATGTCTCGATCCATTTTACGTTAAGTGCAACATCATGAACCAGGGCTAGTAATAAGACAACTAAACTTATTAATGGCAAATCTCACTTTTCGTTAGCATATTCATGTAATTGTACAAATTAAAATTGTAAGACAAGAAAATAAAGTATCCACTCTCTTATTGAAATAGCCCTTCTTTTCTCGGTCCTTACGTTATTTTGATAATTTTCAAATAATTTGATTTTATATGCATAAACATTTGAAACTTGCTAAACGTAACCTTCTTTACATGAATTGTCCTCCTTATTCTTCAAAAAATTTATATATGAATATATAAAAAATTTTTTTTTTATATGGATAACTGGATTTCCAAATTGAAAATCATTTGACTTCTAAATTATACCCCTTTTGTGCTCATACACGAAGTTGTTTCCGGACCCCCAAAACATTTAAGATTGTTACGAAGGCTCACGTAGGTCACACGAACATCCTGATTTAGAGCCGAAAAAAAAAGAAAAAATTTTAAATTATTGATTTTCGTATGATGTCCGGGACGTTAGCTCCGGCAATATGTGACACGGTCATTAGCACCGCCAGAAAAGTGCTTATTTAGGCATGTGTTGTTGACGCATTAACAGCAAAGAGGTTTGAAATAATTCAAATGATTTCTATAGGAGCAAAATTTAAACAAAACAATAAAAATAGTTTTCTTATCTGAGCATATCAAATAAAAGGTGAGAGAATAACATGCAATAGAGTTGGCATAGCTTGCCACTGCTAAAACTGATCATGACAATTCATGAAAAAACCCTAAAAATATTCAAATTCATGCACATAGTCCAATCACATAAAATGGTTCAGTCTTTTCAATTGAACATATCCCGTTATTGCAAATCTCATTTTGTGCATTTTCATATTTTGGTATGATGATCAATAAACATTGGTTTCATACGCTGAATATTTCTTTTCTAAGTTATTTTCATTGTTGCAACTTACATACGGTTAAAAACTAACGTTTTTTAGATTCAAGATATCTCATTCAGGCATACAAATATGATCAAGTAATACTATACATATATTAAGTCGATATATGATATACCTTAGTATGTATTTAAAAACCAAACTTGTAAAAAAACATTTAAGATGGATGATGAGAAAGTCATGTTGGTATAAAAAGATTGCAAGAACTCGTTTGAAACAAATGTATAAGAAAGCCATGGTGGTATCAAAAGATAGAAAAAACTCCTTTAAACAAAGTGACATGTGATCTTTGGTAATTGCAAAGTGCGACGTACTCGAAGGTTCATGCAACTAGTTTTTGTAATGAACGATATTTCAAATCTTCAATTGAAGGTTTATATTCCTATCGCTCAGTTTCATAGTTATTGATATCTAAAAAAATGATAATTACATAATTAAGTTATCCCTCAATGGTATTGCAGTTTGTGTCTTTGCACACAAGATTATTTTCTTGATGAAGAACAGAATCAAAGCTTAATGTACATCAATAATCTCTAAAGTGAAAAGGTCATGAGTATGACATTATTTAACAATAATCTAAAATATCTACATCACTCGCCCCTATATCAATGTAGCATAAAGATAGATAGAACAAGAAATATGTTCATATATTAAGCATTATGATGTCCCCCGTCACAACTTTTAATCAGAAAATGAACCTATCCCCTTTTGTATTAGTTCAAATTGTTTCCATGCAAGGAAACCATAAAAGAAACAAATCAGAATAAACATAAGTAGCAAAAGATGTCACTCCACCCCTAAGTCTGACCTAAAGCAAGTTTCGTAATAAAATATTGGAGAGTTTTTTGTAGCTATGACCAAGAAACGAACCCTACCCCCATATGGACTGAGTTCAAACTGTTTCCATGGAAACCAGAACAAAAATTCAGAATAACGGAACAACGGACAGAACCGACAACATTTTGTCTCTGCAAAACTTTGCGAGAGACATGATATAGGCTAGCTAACATTCATAACTCATATCGTAACATTTTAAATTTGTTTTGATATTACCATATGGATTTCTGACGTAAATATCAACGTTGAACGACATCCTTAATTTCTTTCACTTGTTATTGAGATTAATGTGCCACTGTCAGACAGAAATATGACTCTGATGAACGCATTGAACACATCACGTGTCTTGTATAACACATCTTACGTAAGTAAAGGGCAACGATAATAAACACGGTTTAATATTTCATTTTTATTTCCCATTTCGAAATAACTGAAAGAAGATAGATGGTTTCGTCTCCCACAAAGTCATGATTAGACAAGGAATCATTCGTCATAATTGAAAGTGATCATATTCCGGTATCTACATTTCAACAAACATCAATCAGGAATATTATGCCATCACTTCTCGTTGGTCTGATGGCGATGTAAACAACAGTATTGTCCATCTGCATTCATTACTTGTTTCAATTCATCTTTATTATATTCATTTTGTAACAAGAGAATTAGTGAACAAGCTCACTTGTTATACCCCCGCTTCCCTAAGTGATTATAGAAACTAAAATACTACACTTAGTAAGGATTCCTACACAATTGCAAAACTGTTTTAATTTGTTTAAAAGTCAATGAACATGCAGATATAGACTTCCTGATTGTATGTAAGCTATATAGGCTCTTATGAAACTAACAATGTCTTTTTCAGACATTTATTATTCTTATATAGTCACTATTGTATTAATAAAATCTTCAATGTCCTTTCAATGTGACTGTATCATAAGAAAGAAGTTAACCATAAAAAATACTGAGAGTACATCAAATGGCTCATCTGAACAAATAATATCAGAGTTAAGTGCGGAACAAACATGACTTCCTCAAAGAGTCACTTTTACAAGAAAGAAATCGAAATCTAAAAATAATAATGAGAGTGGTCTGACTGAAATATACAAAAGGCATATCTAGGGACCATAGCCATTACATGTATACAGTTTTATCACATTGGAAGAAATAGTATCCGAGTTATGAGCGGAACAAAAATGACTTCCTCAAAGAGTCACTTCTACAACAAAGAAGTTGAAAATCTAAAATAATGGTCATGGCACATCTAAGGACTGTAGGGATTACATATATAAAGTTTCGCGACATTTGAGCATTTAGTATTCGAGTTAAGAGCGGAACAAAAGGATTTCCTCTACAACAAAGAAGTCAAAAATCTAAAACAACAATCAGACCATCTGACCAAAATATACAAAAGGCACATCTAGGGACCATAGTAATTACCCATATGAAGTTTCGTGACATTTGAACAAATAGTATTCGAGTTGTGAGTGTGACGGACGGACGGACGCGCTGACCGCTATATACCCCTGACTACTTCGTAGCGGGGTCATAATTAGTGAATTGTTACATCAAGGAAAATAATTAATTAAACTATACATAGTATTACCAATAATATCATACTAATGAGCTATTTTTCGTGTCCGTTTCAAATTGAATTTTAGCAAATCGTAAAAAGGAAGAAAAATTTATATACTTTCTATGATAACATATCCGCCCCCTAGTTCATTAGAATGGCTTCCTGTCAATAACTATTCTCTTGCTGAAATATTTCGTTTTTATCTGTTGCAATTTCGAACTCTTTTTACCGTAAGATCATTAGAGAAGATTTAATGCATTTTCTTCTTACGTCTAATACTTTTTATCTTTTTGGAAAATAAAATCATGACAATCCTTAAATGCCACATTCTGTTAGATTTTGTAAACGTTTTTATACGAGAGAAGAGATATACAGAGAGTAATAGATATTAGCGTGTATTATCGAAAACGACGTAATCATAGGATTTAGTAATAACTTGTTCAGAACTGAGATTAAATTGAATTACGTATTTATAAGTAATAGGTTTCATTTCACCATGAATTAAAGGAACTTAGAGCATGTCTTTGAATAGCCGAACAACAGACAATCGTAGATAAAAAGGGCATATTTTAGTAAAGACTGATTTTAATTGTCGGCACTTGAGATAGTTGCATTGATTCTCATAGCTTTGTAGTTGAAATAATCTGTGAAATATGCTTTGTTGCAGCATTTGTGATAATGATCAGGATACTTAAATCGCGCACTGTTCATCACTCGTGCTCAAGGCGCAACTCAAAATTCTCAACCGGAAATAGAACCCGGGTCCCTGATGTGAGAGATCAAAACGCAACCAGAACACCACGCCAGAACATACAATAACGCTTAACCCTTCACCTTACTACTAACAATCATTACATATTCAATTATCCTACCTCATGTAAGAATCTCGATCTCTGATTGGTCCACGTGACCCTGGATAAATACGGATATCGCCCTCTTGAGCGGGGTGATAAATTATTTATACCCCGGCACATAAAAAGCATGATAAAAGCGTGCAGATTGAGCGTCTTGAAATGGACAATGTATGTTAACTCGAACACATGATCAAGCTGGTTTCTTTTGATCAAACGATATGTAGCTTTGAACAAACCATAGTCAAAGCGTTTACGTAGTTAACGTTTTTCTTAATCTTCATATTATATTCATTTTTTTAAACATTCGGTAAGATAAATTCGTTATACCATTCAGAGGCGGGGTGCATGGAGAGATATCAGCCTCCCCATGCACCCCACCTCTGAATGGTATAACTTACAATGTTACGATACTAATCTTAGCTTAAATGTTTCTTAAACTGTTCTAAATAGAAATAGCATTTCAACAAAGAATTTGGAAAATATTATTATTTCAAAAAGCTTTAAAAAACAACTTATACACATATAAAGTTTACAAATATGTTTTGTGCTATTGATACTTCAATAGGTTCAAACTGCATTTTAAACCCTAGTTTATGACATATTTAATGAATATTGCAATTGTAGTTATCAATTATAACATTTCAAAACAAAAACATCGTCGGATTTGCCTTGTGGCTATCAGGCTATTGTACAAGCGCCAATGATAGAGCAGAAACCAAAGATAAATCCTTTCACTTTTTATCAGTTACGGAATATGAAAAGGCATTTTTTTAAGAAAGGTAAATAACTTTTCAAATAATGATTGGATGGGTAGTGAAACAAATGAAAGCATCGAAAATACATTGTAACCTGAACATCCTTTGCAACTAATATACTTAATCGGATGACACTTAATATGTTCTGTGATTTGTCTCTGATTTCTACTATAATTTTGAATAGAGATTCCAATTTCTCATCAACTTTAGGACAAATCTCTGCAGTCACGTTTTCGGAAGCTCTGTGATTAAGATTTTCTATTTGTGCTACTTCAGTTCCTTCTTGACAATAGTCTAGACAGATTTCTTTCAATACTTAAGCTGTCATAATACGCACAGCTTAACTGTTAGACGTCTATTGGTAAATGTATGTACGATACAATACATGCCCTGAGATTATTTACATCAAGTTTAATCTCAAAAGCATGTCTTTTTCTGAATATCAGAAAAAGTAATTTCTTTTTCATAGGGGAGGGAAAAAAGTTCTTTGCTTGAGGACTGGACCATCACTTTTATTATGTAATTATTAAACGTGCGGTCGCACTTGAACCAATTTACCGTAAAACTATTCGCCTACATAAGGTATTTCTTACTCGATGCTTTTGAGCCAAAGTTTCAAAACAAATATTTAAAAAACAGTGACGCTATGAATGTCACGATTTTCAAAAGCATATGTACCGTTTCCCTCCTGTAGTCCAGGCGGTTTTTGAAACCTGTTAACAATGTTATATCAACCAATGGGTTACTTGACGCATTCATGGGGCACTTTGAAGTTCTTTTTGTGATAAAATTATCACAAAGCAATCATGCCAACACGATTTGATTTTTCAATATGTTAAGAGTTTAAATCACTTATTTTCTATTGAATATTCAATTTTGTACACATATGCACTCTCCAATATATATTCATTCATTTCATGTCACAAGGGCCGCGCAGTACAACACCACGGACAACATGAGGGGCGGTGATATTATTCTTCCACTTTGAAGTAGCTTAACTTTATAGAAAATTTCAAATGTTACAAAAAGGTTAATCTTAAACTGATTAAGATGTTTTACCAAAGTTGTTATCATGTTAAAGGTATATGTCTTTCTTTTTCTTGAATACCATGTACATCTCCTGGTTGTAGTTTGTTGAACATTGAAAGACATTTCGGAACATATATAGAGGGCTTTAAGCAACCTAGAACATTTTGTTTTTAACTTGCGATCATCTGCCGTGTTACTGGATTTGATAACATTACAAGTCAGAAAGCTTTCAAATTTTTCCTGATTGAACATTAATCAACTATGTACCAATGGTTGGTGAATATTTAGCTGGATCACTTTGTGTTAATTGTATACTAAGCATTACCCGTATAAGCTATATATTGTAACCGTAACACTTTGTTTAATTCATATGATTAATCAAAGTGTAATTATGAAATACAATTATTTGTGATATTTTGGTGGTTTGAGTAGGAATCTGTTATAAGAAACTTAGCATGCTTTATTTTCCATGCGTCAAATCTCCGATTGACCATGATTATATAATTGTTTAAATTTATGCAATTATGATTGAAAATCAATGGACCTTGTTGTACATAGGGCCGATGGCCCACACCTTTGTACTGAATAAAGAAATATATAATCGAGTAGGGACATGTTTTATTCTAAATTCACATGTAACATTATTTTAGTTGTTTATCATAACAGTTATGTTTCATTTGAGAACCACTTGTCGTCCAGAAAACAGTTTGTTATTAAATCACCACGCCATGGAATATATTGTAATTGTATTTTGCTCTCTTCCTAAATTATCTTTCTACATATAACGATGACGTAATGTTATCAGTTGATATGCAGCAACCTGGTAATAATATCATAAAAGTTACTTTGAATTCTGCCCTTCATATTGAGTTCAGATATTCTGACTCTGACATACGCCATGTCAGTGAAATAAAAAAAGTTTGATAAACAGTTTGTCATTGAGGGTTTGGAAAAAAACCCATCACGTTTTTCTATTGTGCAAATACGCCAGGCTGTGTAACATTGAGTAGAGTTCCATGTTCCCGCCTCTCGATTGTTACTTTTCGACAGCTAATTCCATCCAATGGCTGTTTCGTTTTTGAAGTAATGGTGAAATAATTTCTGTAGTCATTAAATGAGAAAAAGAGGAGATAAGACTCAGTGCGATTGACAAGTATTTCATGAATGCACATATTTCATCCATATGTAACTATAATGCACGACCATAAATGGCGATACGAGAACAGTTACAATAGGCAATTCCAACTTGATGTTACATGTTCTGTATCGTAGAACGTAATACAAAGGTATGTGAACAAACTCCCACAATAAACCATCACATGGCTCGTAATAAATGGGTCCTCCTTGTTGAACTAAAGTAAAAATATTCTCATTGACCATGGACCCATAGGTTCAAAATACACATTTATTATTAAATTAAGTCTCATTATAATAATATCTGTTTCTAATGAAATCTTAACATCGCGCTTTGTTATACCTTTTTACAATTAAATAATACCACTGATTTTTATTTATTTAATGTGGAATGTTACGTATATTAGACAAACTTCATAAACATCGTTCTATTACTTATACGGTGTCAACATTTATTTAGAGGAGCAAACATTTATTCTTATCAAACCGATTTTTCTGTACAGCAATAATCTCCATGTATCGTTCATCAAGCGTAATCATTCTCGTTTGGAAACAATAAATTAGAGAAAATGTAAATAGAGAGGAATGAATTGGAAACATTTACACACGATACGTAACCGCTTATCATATCGTTTCATGATAAAGATTGGAATCATCAATATTAAATGAATAAAAGATTATTATCTTCAAAAATGAACAAAACCAGAACTTTAACAAAGAGGAAATCAGTCAAACTATGAATCTATAGTGCGTCTGTACGTGTTGAAAAGCATTTTGTTATTATGAATTTTCCACGACTAGAATGAACTCTTTATGTGTTGCATAAGACAAAAACATATCGATCATGGACAAAGTATACTGCAGCTTGTTATTCGTTGAATTTTAAGTTCACAAAGCATACCATGCTTATTCAAAAAATCGAAGACATGTTATCAGTTTGGTAACTACAACTCAGTGTTACATGTCTCGTGTCTATTGAGGCTTGCATTTTATCGCGTTCATCGTGTTTGAATTTCCTCAAAAGTTAGTTTTCCGATTCAAACAAATCCTGAACGATGTCAAATTGACTCGCCGGTACCAAGATGCATCAGATATCCGTCGCCATATAAAAAAAAAAACTGCTTTTAAAAACCAACTTGAAATTTAACAAGAAAGCTGTCGTTTTCTACACCGTGCAGAGTCTGTATAATCTTTAAGAAGACACATCAGTGGAGACGTGACCAAATAATCGCCCATTCTCCGTTATACTGAATGTCTTGCATTTCCATAAAGAAAACATTGGCGAGTTTAATTTTCAATACTGCTTTACCTGGTTGGTTTGAAAAGAGTTGGCATTTAACATCATCTATTGGCACTTGAAATTGTCAGCGTGTGTTAATAAATCAAACATTAGAATGGACAGCCTTCTGGACATCAGGGTGTACAATTTAATTGCAATATTATTCCCGTATTCCATTTTAGTATGAATAAATTATATGATGTAATCTAATTGCAAATACAAAGTTAACACCTTGCCAAAATGTCCCGTTACATCGTGTCTATATGTACACTTTTTACAATTGTACAGTTTATGAAAGTGACATAGGTACTCGATGTTAAGATTTCTGAAAGTAACATTCCACCTGCGAAAGGTCACAGTACAGTCTTAAATTTGTCCATCTTGCATATGTCAGACATTCATAAGCAGTTGTAAATAATTAAACCATGTAACTATGTGCATACCAACGTCTTAATCAAACCTTAAGTCAGTTCTGTACAATTCATACAAGATGATGTAAAAAAGTTGTAGGCTCTAAACTGTTCGCTGTATCTCATTCTTTTAACAGAAAAACGGGTTCCTTAAGGAAGTTGCTAAGTTCATATCTTCAAATTAAATAGAAAAGAAAATGAAAAGAGACAAGAAAACGCTTGTCTGACATAAACGAGAAGCAGGATCTTTCAATGTGCGATGTGTAACGTTTGCTAAACTAAAAACATTATATTGACATGTTTTTGACACATTTGACAGAAAAAGGATTTTTACACGTGTTTAACACAAGAATCTTCGTAAGACCCAATGAGAGTGAGATAAAGAAAATATAAAAACAAGATACCCTCTTTTGCTTCAAATTAAAAGAACATGAACTTGTTTCCCAACTCTATTTTCAGCACTTGAAATGTTATATATCCATCAACGATAGTTAAGTTTATCGTAGTTTTTTCAATTCTTCTACAAAATGCTTCACGTAAGTTGCATCTTACAATTTCTAATGGGAAGTGAGTACAAGAGAACTCTTTTATAAATTGATTATTTCATATATATGATCTCAACTAAAAGTTATATTTGTTTGGCAAAGATAAACCTTTAACTTTATGTTTGGTTTAATAGTCGTATAATTGATTCCGTAAAATAGTCATGAGAAACGCTCACGTGTAGGCTCGGTGTGTTATATCAAGTTACAATTAAAAACTCGGATTTAAATAAAGGTGAAACGGTTAAACAAAGATTTTGAAATGATTGGTAATGTGCTACCTCTGGGGCAAACATTGTGAAACCAAATAACGTCATCTAGATGAAAACTGCTACTGAAAATGCTAGGGGAAAAATTTATGTTTGATCTAACTTTGTTTTTAGAGTTTAAAACGAATTGCTGCATTTTTTAAATATGATACTTCATATTTGTGCAATACTCGGATTACAAAATGTCCGTATTACAGGGAATTGCAAAGGTTGTAATTGTGATTCTCCCTTAATGATGCATACAATGTACCTTGATGAATTGAAATATAGCCACGAAATAGTGATAGCATAATGATATTTTAAAGCGTTGTGGTTTTTATTAAGCTGGATTATGGCTTCAAATTATCGATAAGTGTAATTATAATGACTTGACATTTGTTAAGTGTACGGTAGTTAACACGTTTTCTACATCTTTCCAGTTGGAAAAAATGTCTGTATTATTTCAACTGATAGAATCGCGACGTAGGACAAGTGTGACTCTTTGTTCACCTTTCACAGTGTGACATGATATGCTGATATGACATGGATAAAGACAATTCGACAGAAATTGATATGTTCCATTCCAGCGCTACCACCCAGACACGCCGTGTGCTTTCGAGCCACACATGTGTGATCGTCCTCGATACTATATCATTAAAGTACTTTTACAGTATGTGGTTCAGTACAGTGACACAATCAAGCTGTCAAATCCAAATTTTTTCCACAAATGAAAATGCGACATTTTTCAGAACAGAAGAACAGAAGCATTATTCAGATCTA
Source organism: Steromphala cineraria (assembly GCA_916613615.1). Lineage (NCBI taxonomy): Eukaryota > Metazoa > Mollusca > Gastropoda > Trochida > Trochidae > Steromphala > Steromphala cineraria. Next base: position 80,462,972 of record OU744721.1, read on the forward strand.
TTCAACTTTGAATGCTATTTTTCTTACGATATTCTATAGGTATCCAATACGAAAAGTAGCACTCTTCTTTTCTTTCACTACATGTGTGATCTGAGGGCAAACTTCATATCTTTTTTAAGCATTAGGTAAATATCGTATTGAGACAACATCCTGGTTTCAAGTGTTAACGGGAATAGTGTCACCAATGAAAACAACACCAACATAATTGTTTGGCAGCACGGAAATACCAAAAAACTGTTACTGTAAATAGATAATCCTTTTATATAAGTTACAACAATATCAGTTCGCATTCTTCCTGTTATATAAATACACAACCTTTGTGAATATGTAACCCATATTTGCTATGAAGAACCCTACACCTTTGATTTCCAATTCCTGAAATAAAGAGTTTATTGTCTGGCTACAGGGAGAAAATTGGTTGGTCAGTTGTTTTTCTTCATTTGATTGCAGGTTATTTCATTTGTAGAAAAGTTTTAGTTTTGATAACAAACAAAGATATAACATACTTAGGTATGTTAATTGACTTTGTTAAGGATGGCTACAGAGAAACTTTAAATAAGTACATTAACATACATTGCAGATTTAAAAGTTTGTTTTATCACATTTGTAAGAATAAATTAGGTTCTTAATATTTTATCATAAATAATCTAAAAACCTACCAACGTGAACTTTATATAAGCATAAGTCTCTACCTATCGAGTAACAATTTCGGTATCTTACAAAATCGTACTGATAGCTTAACTTTATATGGCGGATTAGCGTTGACAAAATGGGACCAAGCTTACCAGCTATGTCCAGTATATCATATGGTCATTGATTTATTACTTTAAAGGTGTTTATATTAACATAACAAAATTAAAATCTAGCCAAATTGTACTATACTTATAAATGGACTCTATATGGTGGAATATAACGTAACGAAGTGTGACCAAGGCACCTGCCCAGTCAAATCATTTATTTAAGAGCACACTTTAGGTCGAGTTATCCGCTGGTCATGGTTATATCTTCCGTGACAAGCCATTTCACAATGTACAGGCAGTAATAAGGTATTTACTGTCTAGACAATGTGATCAGGTTCCATATCAAGTCAGGAGACTCTAATAACTGTTATATTCCTCAAATTGTATATCAATGTAAGAATATTGCCCATAAGAACATCTTTATTTGAAAATTTCACACCCTTTAACGAACATGAAGTATTTAAAGGTGCAGCTGCACGTTGTTTGAACATTTTTTATTTTCAATTTTTCACTGATAATTACGTCAACGCTTATTGTTTTATTTTGATAGTGTAAAAAATCTCATTACACAAACCAATCATCCATATTCAGAGAACAAATTATAAAGATTCACATAAAGTCCATTGGCAGCGAGTTTTGTGGGAAAACTTTGGAAAAATCAATTTTGTACAAGAAAAAACGAATCGCATGGCTGAAATGAACTCTATATATTTGATATATTGCTACTTCATTTAGTTTAGATATATTGTCTTTAAATTGGAACCATGTATTTTTATATTCCTGACATTACCTTATAATCCCCCTAAAACCGTGCTACTGCCCAATTGAAAGACAATGTATTTAAACTAAATGAAGCAGAATCAAATATATAATGTAAAGTTCTGCCAGGTGTTCATACAAAAATGGCCGACAATGGACTTTATGTGAATTTTTATAATTTGTTCTCTAACAATGGATGATTGGTTTGTGTATTGAAATTCTGGACACTATTAAAATAATAAATTGAGGATAAACGTACAATAATCAGTGAAAATATCAAACGTTAAAAACGTGCTACTGACCCTTTAAGGAGGACATGTATACAGATGAGTTGTGAAATAACGGATGTTATTGTTGAAATAGTTGTATTATTGCTTGTATAAAAAAAGTATATTGAAAGTTTCTAGACATCATAAAACGTGTTTTTCCTACTGAAATTACTCACCTGAATTATAACATATTATAAAGTTTTGAAATGTCAATTATTACTGCAATACACATCAAAACGAAGAAATGAATTGCGAGTTTTCTTTATCAAATTTCTTTGTGGGAAAATTGAAGTTTGAAATGAGAAATAATCGTATCAGAACTCTGGGGGCGTTTGACATGTTGTCCAAAGGTTCGGAAGACGTCAATAAAAACGGTTTCAGTCTTGATCTTTGATTGAAAACAAGATATTGTACAATAAATGGCGAGCACCTTTGACGGAAATGTTATTTGGAAAACGTAATTCAATAAAAGGGGATTAAGGGTTGATATTGTTTGATATTTCTTATTAATAGTATGTATGTAACATAGGACATTGAATTTCGGTTTCTGAACATTATCAAGAGCATGTCCTAGATTGTCAATTTACAATAAGAAGATAGCTTATAGGTGTTTAAACACAATGATTGTGATGTTTTATAATATGTTAGTATATCATCATGATAATAAAATGGATATTTTAAATACATTAAAGAGGCAGTAGCACGTTTTTGATAATTTTATATTTTAAAATTTTCACTGATAATTGCAAGTTTATGCTTAATGTATTATGTTGACAGTGTCAAAAGTATCATCACACAAGCCAATCATCCATAGTCAGAGGACAAAGTATGAAGATTCACATAAACTCCAATGGCGGCCATTTTGTGAGAACACCTTTAATTCATTTTGTGTAAGAAAAAGGAATCGCATGGCTAAACTTTACGTCATACATTCGAATTATTACTGCTCCATTTAGTTGAAATACATTGTCTTTCAATTGGAACCATTAATTTTCATTTTCCTGACACTACCTTGTATTCCCCTTAAAACGTGCTACTGTCCCTTTAAGGATGGTCTATACCATATTCAAAAGCATGATTTGTTTAAGTTTGCCATCAGCATTACGAGTTATTGCATCATTGTTATGGTCTTAAATAGAAAAGCTATGTATGATATTCAGTCAATCATTGTAAAGCATAAGTCTCTGAAAAAGCAATGCGACAATGTGATTTTAAGTCAGCATTTTGACTTACCATTTGGTTTAATAAAAATGCTATTAACCTAAAAAAAACAAAAAACATTGCAATGGTGTTTAAGTCTAATCGAGATATCGGGCTAATGTATCATTATTTCCGATATCATGTGTGGTCAAATTATTAAGTTTTAAAGTTTCTACTTTTTAAACTAATATTTGTAAACCATGATTTTAATCAGAGATATTTTCTTTTTTCACTCAAATGAAAATAACATGTGCATTGACAATCAATAGCTCATGATTGATGTTTGTATCATTTCAAAGCATTTTGATAAAAGGAAAACGTTATATGAAGCTAAATATTTCTTAGAAATGTGCAACCAATATAATTTGAGTGAAGTATCCAACTAAGCCCAGTTGTATGTGTCATCCTTACTGCAAGTAGCCTGTGATATAACGCAATCTTGTATGATATGTCTGACGCCTGCATAACTACTTTCCTTGTCATTGAACAAATCATTTATCGAGAATCTCATTTAGTTCAAACAGAGCGTATTATTACATATTAATAAAGTGAAGCTATTGCTATAAGCAGGAGCATTAGTTAATGAAGAAAATTCCAAAACCTTAACCTGGAGCCTGCTGGATTGATTCGTAGTTTTTGCTTGGAACTTCAACAGTGTAAAATTTTAAAATATCTCTCATATGGTAGTAAGAAAATCGCGCACCTTCACATAGTTTTCTCATTGAAAACACGTCAATACGTGATAAAAGAAAATTTTAACCTTATATGTTTTCCCCAAAAGAAAGCCTGTTGATTTGTGAATTGCAAATATTACCTTTGTCATTATTTATGGAAGTCGTCAGCCACGTTTTTCGTTTGTTTGTCAAAGGGTCAAAATGTAATTGACGTGTCAATTTGTCAAAGTCAACCTGTCTCCATTTGCTGCCTTCAGCATAGACACCTTACCGTCTTTGATTGGACGCTTGCTGTTATTTGGATGATGTTGTCCTTGATTTGAGTTGTTATATAAACCTGTTACATATACAAAAATTCGTTTGGGGTGCAGACGTTTTGGCAAGAGAAATATCAGTAAGTACTAGGTCATGGAGACAAGAGCTACAGGAACTTATGTGCTGACAGAGCCAATCATGCTCTAATGAGTTTTCAAAGCGTTCGCATGTGCATTTCAGCAATAGTCTCTCACTGGGGTATGATAGATGAATATAAGCTGAAGTCGTTTTGCTGATTACATTTCAATAGACAATGTAATAAAGATAATGATCTGTCAACTTTGGAACTAATGCATTACATCTCCAAAGACAACAAAATGAAACAATATGGCGATCGGTCATCCCTCAAGGTACTACAATGATTTCTAAGATCAAGTGAGATCGCCTGCCCGTAGATGTACACCGAGATTAAAGCTCGAATAACTATTCGGAACTGATGGAAAATGCCCAGGAGAGGTCTTGAGTGACATACGTGGGTAGACAGCTTTATATTGTTAGAAATAGATATTGGTTCAAAACTGATAAACTGTTGACTCTTTAAAGAAGATGAAGGCAATATTATGGATATACAACTTCTTTATTCAAGTTTGCGATCACTTGCTTGATAACGACATTAGTAATAATGTCGAAATGTCGCAAACTTGAATAAAGAAGTTGTATATACATAATATAGCCTTCATCTTCCTCATCATCGCAACTTCTAGAATGCCCATACAAGAAATGTTGACTCTTTATTAACAACGCTTATCTTTATTTCAAAACGGAATCATTGGAAAAATCTACATACATCTCTTAATACATGTGAAAGGTATTTTTGATTTAATTGAATTTAAATATTAACAAAACTTGAAAAACGAATATTGCCACAAGGAATCTATTTCTAGTTATTTATCAAACCTATTTTTTACTTATATAATTTACTTTTTCCAGCTTTTTGCAATCATTTTATCAGTTTTCCCAATTCCTTGAATATTTTAAAAATATTTTGTATAGAACATTATCTTGTTTAGTTATCAGACTTGCAACCCGCTGTTTGACCCCTTCAACTCATCCCGAAAGCAAACAAACGTGTGTTTTTATTCTCGGGACTTGACAAAAAGGACCTTGCAAACCTACTTATTTCATGTATTTAGCCAAATATAGTCCACATAACATACTTTGGGCTTTATGTGCAATGACAGTTGATTATTAGGCGAGGGCTATGGCATCTATTTTGATGCACTTAATTTATTTACTGTCTTTTGTGCACAGTTCATGTCACATTCACTACATTCGGGATCTGAGGGCCATCTTAATAGTCTTTTTATAATCAGTATGTTCTACATGAACAAAAGTAATTTCATTGAGACATCATCCATGTATATAATGTTAACGGGAATGCTTCACGAGACCATAACAGCCAAATCAATGTCTTTGCAGCACCGAAATACCTTATAGCAGTTACTGTAAATACATAAAAATAATATATAAGATATAATATGATAATTACAAAATGGTTTTGTTACACGAATTTTCGCGAATCTGATTGGACTCAAAAGCCTGCTGCCATTTCTCGATAAATGCAGACAAATTTGCAACCATACCATGTGCATTCATTCCTTGTGACGTCACAATCACCTGACGCAATAGTCCGGTTTTGACAGTTGCGAGTTACGTTCTGTTGCAAAGACAGATATAACATATCTTATGACTTCCCACCTGCGTTTGTAACAAGTAAATACATTCTTCTCCCTAACATAATCCATACATCCACCGGAAAGACTGCATTTTAATAACTACGAGTCCTCAAGCTCCAAGCGTCTCGCAAACGGCGGACATTTTGAACGTCGTGTGATATGCTAATTAGGGTTATTCCGAAAATGCGGATTCCGGTTAAGACGAATTGTGATTGCATGGGTGTCGATGCTTGCGAAAACGAAATTAAATCTTCGGCCGTTTTAGTTTATGGAGTTCTCAATTTTGATTCAACTTTGTATTGTTTAATGTAACAAACCACAATTTCACGACATTGATGACAGATTTTTAGAAAATTATTAGGAAAAACTTTGTTAAAATGTTGATTTTGTAATTATAAGGATTGTTTTACATGTTTTGTGCCTCTATGCGATTTTATACAATTTGTTGCTGTTATACATCGATAGAGGCACAAAACATGTAAAACAATCCTTAAATAACCAAGGGTACTGGATTAGTCAACTACATAACATGGTTTTATATGCCATGACACCCCTCATTAGCACGTTCAACCAGTAATACCTTATTTGATGTCTTGATATTCTGTTTCGGTTATTTTTCCTCCACGCTGTAGGTATTTTTCCTATATCTACACAGTACCACCAGTAACATCGCAACCCTTTTAACTAACATGAAGTTTGTGTCTGTTAGGACTTTGCATAATGACTAGTAAAGAAATGTTATTTGTATGTTTCTAGTAACACTACAACAATTAAAGTTGATCAAACTGTGGCTTTTTAACAGAACTGTGACATCAGATATATTCATGACGTAAGTTTTTTAAATTTCAATCTATGTAATAAAGTCCAAATCAACGTAGTCAGTGGTTATTCCAGTATGACTATTAAATACTCAAACGGATACAACGTATCAACTGATTCGAGTCGAATCAAACATGTATGTTGTACCATCATTAGATTTTCTTACAGGTATTTGACATATTAGAAGATATTGAACCTTCAATAACTCCATCATTGTAAGATGGTGAGCGAATATGTAATTCTAAAACACATTTCCTTTGCTGACTGACTATTAATTGCACTAAATCAAGCACATTCCGAGAAATATGGTTAGACGTTTATTTATTTTTTGTTGGTGGTAATTTCTTGTCTTTCCTTACAATTTTCCTTGAGAAGAATGGTTACCATTTTGTTAAGTATTTCAATAAGCAAAACTACACTGAACGTGACCCATAGATGATCTTATTCTGTTGAAAACCCTGATACTTTCTAGCAGGTCATAAACATAGATAGTCTTTTGTTTATGAGAAAAAATGTCATATTTGCATGTGAAGGATAGATCTTGCGGTCATTAAAACGTTAATTGTACTTTCAGCCGCAATCGACTCATGTATACATGTAACAGCAATAAAACCTTTAGTTAAGATATTTCCATTATCAAAAAGTGGAGCGTATTTTTGCGTTTTGTCATGTTTCATGTCATTATTTAGCTTCGTTTCGGGGAAAGACATGTGTCTTTTGATGAGCTGTGAAAAAACAATTGTTATTGTTGAAATAGTTTTATGTTTGTGACGAAAGAAAAATAGATTGAAAGTGTGCAGACATAATGAAAATATCAACTCGTTTGTTCCTATAGGAATAACCCATGTAAATTTTATTATTCCTTACATTTGAAATGTCAAATATTGATGGAAAACACATCAAATCATAAAAATGGTTTTCGTGTCATTGTTGCTTCTTTTTCATTGGGAAACTAAACAAAACGGTTTAAGTCGTGATGTTTAATCGAAAATCAGACATAGTACGACGACAGGCGAGCACCACTGAAGCAAATATAAATTGAAAAACGTTGCTCAATCCAAAAAGGGACAGAATTAGGGGTTTCTGAATTTCATAGAAGACATTTCCTTGACTATCAATAAAAAAGAAGTTCAAAATACAATATTCAATCGTAAGGAAGTACAAAACGTTAAGTGGAAAATTGTACTTAAGTGTTTGCCACTTACATGTTAGTAACTATTTCCGTGGAAACTAGAAAAATTATAAAATTCAGAAAAATCAAAATCAATCAATGTCTCCCGCAAAGCTTTGTGGAGAATAAATTAGACCAAAGTGACATACTGACAGCAATGATAACACCACCAATATTAATGTTTTGTAGCACTGCAGCAGTTACTGTAAATATATAATACATTTATATAAATGACAGCAATGTGCAGTAGCATTCCACCTGTTATATGAATACGTTACTTACCTTTGTGAATGTGTTACCCATATTTGCTATATCTGGTTTTGGGGGAAATGTTAGTTGGCCAGAATTTTACTTCATGTTTTTACATGTTTTTTCATTTTTTTAGACGTTTTAGGTCAAAATATCTAACACAATAATAATATTAAGCAATTTTTGTCCAGTGTGTATTTGGACATATCGAATATTTCAATGTTACTTTTTTCAATTTAATGTGTACGAAGTATTTTAGTCTTAAATTATTTGCCTACACATGATTAACAAAACTGCTCAAATGACATTAAAAGTATTCAATATTACCATAACGAGATCAGAAGATAGCAAAACTGTACATGTACTGATGGATGGACTCTATACGGTGGAATAACGTGGCGAAATGTGGCCAAGGTATTTGTCTAGTCATATTCATACTGAGAACCACATTACATGGTCATGGTTTTATGTGCTGTGACAGCCCTTTATTCAGCTTGTACTGGCAGTAATATATCATCTGCTGTCTAGACCATGTGATTCAGTTCTATATCCAATCAGGAGACTCAAACTACCTCAAATGCTAATACATGTACATGTTGGTATATATTGTTCATCTATCAGTACATTTCTAAATTGCAATCCCTATAACAAACTTTGAGTTTGTTATTTCAACATTTTTCATTAAAACATATGAATATAGTACTACTTACGAGGGGCGTTCAATAAGTGTTGCAACTTCAATATAAGACCAACTCGCGTAGTCAATTTTTTACTTTTATTTTTCAATATAGTTACCCTTCACCTCAATACACTTATTCCATTTCTCTTTAAGACTTTTGATGCCGCTTTTGTAGAAGTCTTCCGTTTGCCCTCCTAACCACGCCTCTGTGGCAGCTTTGACGTCTTCGTCATCCCGGCAGTGCCTTCAACGTAGGGCGGATTTCAGGTTTCTGAACAGGAAGTAGTCACTGGGGGCTAGGTCTGGGCTGTAGGGTGGGTGGTAAAGCTGTTCGAATCCACAATCACGTATAGCGGCCTGTGCAACTCTTGACTTGTGGACTGGAGCGTTGTCATGCAAAATCAGAACACCACGTGTCAACATTCCACGGCGTTTCTGTCGAATTGTCTTTCGCAATTCTTGCATTAGGTTGGCATAATATTGACCATTCATTGTAGTTTTGGTTGGCAAGTAATCAATTAATAATATGCCTTTTGCATCCCAAAAGATTGTCGCCATAACCTTGCCAGCTGATGGTTGAGTGCGCAACTTTAGGGGAGGCGGTGAACTCGGGTGCTTCCATTGCTTGGATTCCAGTTTAGTTTCCGGGTCCCAGTGGTGGATCCAGGTTTCGTCACCTGTCACCAGACGAGACAAAAACCTGGCTTCATCCGCATTAAACCGACCCAGGAGCTCCATGCAACTTTCGGTTCTTTTCTGGCGATCTTGTGCTGTGAGGTTTCTGGGTACCCATCTTGCAGATACCTTGGACATACTAAGATGGTCATGAATTATTTGTTCAACACTTCCAACTGATATCTGGAATTCCAAAGACAGTTCAGAAACTTTAACACGGCGGTCAGCTAAAATTCGTCTTTCGATAGCGGCAATAACTTCCGGTCGGGTGACTTCAGATGGCCTGCCTGACCGTTGGTCATCGTCTAAGGACTCCCTGACCCGCTTGAACTGAAAAGTCCAGCGACAAACTGTTGAAAAGTTAGGAGCATCCTTACCCATCACATTACACATACGATTATGTATTTCTGTAGCTTTGCATCCCTCTTTAGTAAGGAACTTGATCACAGCGCGTTGTTCATGTTTGAGAGAATCCATGATTATAGAGACCCCTAGGTCAGCGCAGCTATTATATCTAAATAATTGTTATGTCTAGAAATTGTTTTGACATGTGTCAATGTTATGTTTTGACTATAGTAACACCTGCTATAAGCTGACACTGTTTATGTAAACACCAATGCCCCGCTTACAACACTTATTGAACGCCCCTCGTACATTTGCGTGTCACTCGGGCGTGATACCCCTTTTCACTTAGGTAAAACTGTGACGTTATGATTATTATTTGTGACATCATGTCTTCATAGCTTCATCGAAAATTTTTGAGCGAAAGATTCTGATGCACAATATTAGTTTGTTGAATGATCTTATCAATAAATTAAATCATTTCTAAACAATGAGGTTATAAATGTATTTCAAAGGTCTACTAATTTCTTGTCTTTGCTATGAAATCCCAATTAATAAGAATGTCCTTTTTTGGTGAAGAGTGGTTACAACAAGCACACGGATGGCCTGCCTGACCGTGGGTCATCGTCTAAGGACTCCCTGACCCGCTTGAACTGAAAAGTCCAGCGACAAACTGTTGAAAAGTTAGGAGCATCCTTACCCATCACATTACACATACGATTATGTATTTCTGTAGCTGACGAAAGGGTCAGTAAACGATTGACGTTGACAAAGTGAAAAAATCCTACATAAACCGCGTCAACAAACAAACAGTCTTTTGTTGCAAAGCAAAATGGCCTGGACGTGGAGACATTTATTTAACTTCCATTCGCAAACAACTGAGAGAATTAACGTGTGAACATGTAACAATGATAAAATCCCTTATCAAAGAAGTATCAGAAGACTTTTGTCATGTTTGATGTTAATTTCATGGAATCATGTGTCTAAAGATGAGTTGTGAAATAACAGATGTTATTGTTGAAATAGTTTTATGTCTTGATGAAATAAAAAGTGAATTAAAGTTTGTAGATATCATAAAAACAAAATCATTTGTTCTTGCAGGAATCACTCATATGAATTTAATAATAATAAGTTTTGAAATGTCAATTATTGCTGAAATACACATAAAAATCAGAGCAATGAATTTCGTGTCAATGTCATTTTCTTAAACAATAAACTTTCTTTTGAAAAAGAAATATAATGAAAATAACTTTCAGCGCTGACAGTGACATATGGTTGAAAGGGTCAGTAAACGATTAAACAGTTTTTGCCTTGATCTTCGATTGAGGACTTTGGAAACATTTAATTTTGAAAACGTTAGTAATAAGACAAGAAGAGACTTGAGGCTGGTATTGTATTGTATTTCTTATAAATCTTATATAAATATAATAAGGACATAGATGTGTCGTTTTTGAACATGATAAATGACATTTCCGAGATCATTGATTAACAAAAACATCCTGTAGGTTTTCATGTTGGGTTGGATGAGTATATCAAGTTGATCAAATGAAAATCTTGTAAGTACATTGCGTGTTACAAAGATGAACATTCGCTAGGAAAGATACACTCTGTCACTTTACAATATATATTCAAGTGCCTAACTATATACTTTATTTCCACGTCTTGTAATATCTTAAACTAAACTTTTAACTTTACAATCATGAACGCAATTTACTCAAAACGATAGTCAAATTCGAAAATTGGCATATTAAGAATTTTTATAACTAAAGTTTAATGAATCTAATCAGTACAGAAACATTAAGTAAACAAAATCTACCTTGTATCTAACAAAGAGTAGTTAAAAGAAATGTCAAAGTGTGTTTCAATGATAAAAATCTATTTCTAAAATGACTGGACTTTCAGTTTCATCACCATCATCTAAAACATCAATCGTTGTGCTTTGCAAAAAATAAAGATACGATAAAGGTTACTAGTTTCTTAATTACATGATAACTATTAGCAATGATGTACAAATCCAAGTTAACATAACATAACGCTTCACAACGTCTTTATGACTGTAAACTTAGTCTGTCATTAGCATCTGGCGTCGTTCAAAGTGATTGTGCTTTAAGATGAATTGATGTATGAGGATGAACCTGACGCTGCACAGTGGCTGCTGGGAGCTTAAACACAACCCGGATTTCCGATATCTACATGTACTGAGAACAAAAAAAGTATCATAATAATAACCAACTAGGCAAGAAGGTCTCATGTTCTCAGACCTTTTGTTAGATAACACTGTTACGTCATTAACATAAAGTTTATCAAGTTTAAAATTGATTTCATTTCTTTGATGACAGTTACATTATATCATATTAACTACCAAGTTCTATATGCGTATTGAAACATGTAACCTGAAGTTAGTAAGAAGAGCCAAGATTTTAAACCATCCAATTATAAAAGGTGTAGCTGTTCCCATCAATGCCAAGCCTTGGGACAATAACGCTGATATTTACCGAGTTCTCAAATTCCTAAAAAGATTGCAGAAGAAGCCGTATTCGGTAATATGTTAACATTTAAACATTGCCAGGTTCAGTTCAGTTCCTTAATGTATGTCATAGAATTGACAGCAATATTTGTAAAGCACAATCACATAAAAAAAATGTATTCACTCAAATCTCAATTGCAAATCTAGTATCATTTCGAAGACCGTTTAATAGAAGTAAGTTGTATGATATTTCTTGTTCGTTGGCAATCAAATAATTTAGGAAACGTATCCAGTTAACCCCAGGTGTCTGTGTACAAGGGAACATCATTATTGCAAATAACCTTTGATTTAGCGCAGTCTTGTGTAATATGTCTATCGCCTGCAGCACTACTTTCCGTGCCATTGAACTACATCGTTCAGCGAGAATCTTATAAATTCCATATAGAAGCTCCTCATTACACGTCAACAGCTTGTAGCTATAGCCGAGATCACCCGACAAACATGTTCTTATGAAGAAAAGTCCAGATGCTTCAAAAACTTCCGGATCAGTTCACGAAAATATTTATTTGATTAGAAATTGAATATAAATTTATTAACCTCATGAAAGTAGATCCTCAAAAACCGCTCTGCAAACTTTGGAAATCTGCGTTACACAAAATTTATACCTCAATGAACTTAATTAATGTTTAAGTCAATCATTTTGAATAAATGTTGACATGCTGGATTTTCAATAGATGTAATTGCTTCAAATATACAAATTCCTAACAAATAGAGCTGTGCTGTAGCTATAAACTGCCCCACATCTTGAAGTATAAAGGCAACAAGCTGAAGATCACTTGTGAAAGTATACTACGGAAAACGACATGAAATATGATGACCATTTCCTTTATCATCCCTAAACAGTTATGTTCTACCATGTACTGACAATCATGTGAGATCGCATGTCCGTAGATGAAAACCCATATTGCAGCTCTTTTGGCATTGTTGTTGAATTCAAAGAGAGGTTTTTGAGTGTCAGAGGTGGAAAGGTTGTAGGATACATCGGTAGATCTGTTTATATGAAAAGTATATAAATATCAGTTCAAAAGTGATATATTGAATAAAAGGTACAATATCCATCTCTGTCGATGTTTAATACATATTGAGTCAAAATGATGTAATGTAAATGATACAGAAATTTGTGAACCAAATATTGTGACTAAAAATGTTTTGAAGTTTTTTCTTTTATAAGAATCATGTCATAAGATCATTTTCGAGGACCCTGATATTCTTAATTTTGAAAACATGTACATGTTCCTATGTATTTAACCCGAACCTTAACATTGGTCTTTCGTCCTTGAACACAAATAAATCATGATATTTTTCAACTTAATCAATTCGCTTCGAGAATCACTTATTGTTCTCTCTTATTTTCTGCAACACATAGACACGTAGTCACAATCAACAGTTATTACTAGATTCTCTGACAAGTGTATCATAAAACGGAATAGAACACAGTATCAAAAACACCATAGCATATCCTAAAGTTCATATTAAAAGCGAAAGTGTACAAAAGGAGAATGCGAGTCGTGCGAATAAAGGTTGTGTTGTTTCTTTCGTTATAACACCGTCATAAATTGTGTCTAAAGTTTAAGGAGATTACCTTTGCAAACTTGTATTGGTTAGAATTTATTATGCAATATTAATTGTATCAACAAATTTGATGATTGAATTAAACCTTCGAAATGTAAATTCAATTAAGTGATTGTATATCCAACATAACAAAATAATCCCCACCTACGTCAATACCTTTCCTGAAATGGTCATCAAAGAGATGACTCGTCAAAGACCAGTTGAAGGTCCCACATTGTATATATCTTTGGACGCTTTCACCGCATGACTTTATGATATCTTTCTAAATAGTTTAATGTGTTGGCAAATTGTCAACATATAGACACAATCAGGTTATAAGTCTGGGCACGTGAATAATTACATCAAATGGTCAATAATGAAATATTCTGAGAGCTAGATGCATCGTGTACGACTTAACATCCTGACATTCAGTTAATATTTGGTTTGTTTGTTTAATATGAACTTAAGCCTGTATGGAAACATGTTTATAACAACGTGTATTGGCCATGATGAAGTTGAGTTATGTCACTTTTTGTAGTTGACAATTCACTGTCATTAATTTTCAATGATATATCGCTAAACTTTTATCACTTCCACGATCAAGCGTCAATGCTTTGCAACCTTTTGTTGTGATACTTTCAACTATTTAATTTCAAATTGAACAATTTATTGCTATGACAAGTTCAAAGAAGAACCTGAATTTGATAATGCCGCAATATAATGTATATAATCAGTATGGAAATGTGGACTCTCTTACATTCATCAAACATGTTCATCATTACTGGAGATGTGTTAGTCGTTTATAACACTATACAATTAGAGATAACTTATTCTACTATTCTCTCTAGATTACTTTTATTTGTGGAATTGTAATTGACAGATCAACTTTCCCTAAAATTTTAAACCAAAACTAAGCAAATGTAAGGTAAAGGGAATCCATCCACAAACATTTGGCCCCAGATTGAAAATGTCAGTAAACGGAATGATTACAAATTGTAAACATGTAGTGTATGATTGACACAAATGAGTTATAAATATGCTCTGCGTGAAGCACAACACGATGCACAAATAGGTTTTTTTTTTAATTAAATCAATTGAACTAATTTAATTGAAGATTTAAAGACATTGCACGGCTGTAAAAATCGAAGATCTAGTATTATGAATATCGTTGTTCAAGGATGTTTTGACACAGTTGTCAAACTATTACACTGTTAAAAGCCTTCCTTCATTGGAGCCTCTGTAAATATTAGTTTGAAGCGTATTTCTAATGAAATGAGTGGTTGACTAAGAGTAACTTAATAGATGACACTTAACGTTATTATTTTATGAAATCAACTTAATATATCGTTTCTTAACCGCACATGAACCTCAAAATGAGAACATGACTGTAACCTGCTTGATGAAAACTGTCTGTTGCTTTTTATTTGATTACAAAATTCAATCAATCATTGTTAGGAATATCTGAATTGCAAATTTTTACAAACTTGAAGAATGCTAAAAAAGCACAGTGATTTATCATTTTAAATTGGTTTTCGTAAAAATGATACAAATCATTCCCAAGGTTTTAAAAGTAATTTTAATTGGAGCTAAGAATTGTATATAATATGATAGATGAAACCTAATCTAGGTATTATTATTTGACCAAGAATAAGGTTCATTATATTTTGTTTATGATTATAGAAATATGTAATAAAGTAAATATAGCATCAGAATGTTCCTTAACACTCTGTGGAGCTTATCAAATGGAGTTGTAGATGTAGACATTTTAAACTGTAAGAGAAACTTCATCAACAATAAAGTATCTAAAGGCGCTAGAGGTTTGAAATAAAGCATTGTATATCAACCAATCACGAAAACACTAAAGACGTTATTTGACAGGTAGTGCGTAGTGAGTTGATGTAAAAAAACAAATACCACTCTTATTTTGTTACTCTTTTTCACTCAAATAGAATTTACATTGCAAATGATCTCAAGTAAGACCCAAGAATGCGTAAGACTGCACATAAATAACTATTCTCTGAGCGAAAGGTAAAGCGTTGTTTGACATCACCATATTCTGTTTTTGTATTCCTTGTAAATCATATTTAAGGCTAGGGTTTTCCAAACAGTGCCTAGTCTTATCCTGCTCTATTTGCTTTTGATTCTGAACATTTGATTTTAGCATCTGAAGCGAGATCATAGAAATAAAATCCACTGAGATTAAATCCTTCTAGTAAGTACCGCATCGTAGATATCTTCATTGACTTGCTCACAAGTCACGGCATAATTACATTCACCATATATCTAAACACATTAATGTAATACTATTGTAAACATGTTAGACACTATCAGGTTATAGATCTCATCATGACGTTAACAATAACCTTAGATGTTAAATAATTAACATTGCCGAGAGAATAGGCCTCGTTTGATAGAGGGTTAGATCCAATGGTACAGAATATTATTGTATTTGTTTTTCAGTGATTATTCGTACTAATCATCATAACTAAAAGCAAACAGTGTAATTATTTTTATAATTCATATACTTTGAAATGTGATGATTTTTAATTTTAGAATAAATTGTCAATAATTTATAAATACTTTGTTAACTATAACCCCCTAATTAACCATAAAGGTAAAGAAATAATTTGCAAAACAAATCACTTGTCTTGTCAAAAAGATCAGTACTTATAAGTTGATATTTAGGAATATCACGTTTCAACAATATAAAATATCTTTCTGCAAAGTGTGTTCTGCTGAGAGAGGGTAATCTACTTAAGACTACAATTTAAATGTTGTTATAGTCGTCTGAAAAAGAGATATATGTCTGCTCTGTCTGTTCAATTCAATGTCTGTTACAATTGATTCATAATAGTTAAAAACATTATATTTCCTGTCAATGCCTCAGAAGGTCTCAGATTACAAAATCCTATTGAAATGTTAACACTAGTTAACATTAAGAAGTTCATAAATGAGAAATAACCGAACTTTTTATGTTATTATGATGATAACTTATTATCATAAATAAGATTGTAAAACTAATTGTCCCTTGTTTGGGGTTATCAAAAGTTATGTACATAATAACTAATGTTCAGATGATCGAACTGTTAATCAGTATAACTTCTTATGAGCCGGATGTGAGCCATAGAACGCTTATGTACTTCACACTGATGTTCTTATTTCATATTCCATTGGCGAATTAATCAACTAGTTTAACTATAATAAATAGGCCTTTATATCCTGATGAAATGAAGTTTTGATTAAAAGAAAGTGTGACTTGCATCATGGAAATTGTCATTTACAAATAACTGGTTGTAAATATGCGAGTAAACCTAAATTAACACTTCTAATATACTAAACCTAAGGGTCAATGTGTTATTCAATACTAATGTTAGTGGAAGTTTACTCAGCAAACATTTCAATGATAATCGATATAGACGTTTTTTAGTAGTTGACCATAACATATTCAGCAGCGTCTATTACGATAGAACATTACCGTAGGAAATTACCTTGACAGACTGAATTTCCTCATTACATGTTTAACACTGTTGCCCTCAGCTCAAGTCTGGTTAAGAATGATCCCCGCTCTAGGACATATGTATCAGAGCTTTATAGAGCATTGTTAACACAGACCAGGGACGTCTTAACGATATTGAAGTTATTTTATCACCAATACTGATATCTTGTAAACCTGGCTGGTTATTAAAATGATGAGATATTTCGTCCTGTTATTAGTTCAGTATTTTCATTTTATATTTAGAGAGCGAAAAGGGGATATTGTTAACCCATTACACTTAAATCAATGAACATATTTTGCATCCATGAAGTTTGTTCACTTACTTATAGTTCTAAGCGCATATACATTGTATCAGATATTTTGGGATTTCCTTGAGGAATCACATTATGCAGATTTTTTATAAAGTCCCAATGTGTATTTCAAAGTCAGTAGTGACATTTGAATGTCATATGGAAAAATCAAATCTAATATATAATCATTAGCATCAACCTTCAATGTTTTAGTTTAATTTATAGGGATTCAATAATATACTATCGGTTCAATCTATTTCATGACGTCTATAGAGGACTATACGAATTTGAATTCAGGATGCAGGTGCTGTGTATGTTAATGTTGCTAAAGGGAGCGATGTCCATATCATTCATATTTTATGATTGATAAAACAATCGATGACAACAATGTTTACTTTGTACAAAACTCACACTAAACACAGTCAAGAACAAATACAATAACGTCCACATAATGTTTTTTGGTAGAAGTACATTGCATGGTCTCTGAATAAAAATTAAGTAATAAAGTTAAAGGACACATTACGACAGTGTTGCATATTACTATAACACTGATTCGTCCGGTTCTTCCTGAAAAATATATATCAGATAGACGCCTTCATGCTTGCTGAGAGTGTCAACGGTAAATATTCAATAGTTAACGTTTTATTAGATCATTTTTATTATAGAATAACCACTCTCTGATGCAATGAAAAGAAAGCAGAGAAGAGCTGCTGTAGACAGGAAGTTCTAAATAGATCATTAATTGCAGCAAAGAAGCCAATATAAGAGATAAGTATATCTATATATAGCACCAGTTCGCAATGGCTTAATGCCCTGGAATAGAAAGTGTATTGGTCGTAGGATATACACCTAAATAGGTATAAATATAGGACCCTCCTCCCTCCCATGTTTAAATGAAATGAATGGTTTATTTCGATAATTATCGATTATTTCGATTATGATCTCAAATGCCTATACATGTTGTTTATTAGTCTTAATTTAACCTGATAATATTATCAACTGTAGAATTTTAATCTGACAGGTTTTAGTTCCAAAGAACTCTGTCGGCTGTAAATCAGCGAAATGTAATTACTGTTCCTTTTTATGTCATGAAAAATTTCAATCAATCACTCTTAAGAATATTTGAATTGCAAATGTTTACACAATTGGATTGGTTATTTAGAGGGCTGCATAAACCCATGTGGTTGTGTTAATTCAAGTTAACAAAGTGATTTATCATTTTAATTGCTTTCATTATAGAGAATAAAAATAATACTGTAGTTTCATGTTTTTCTTTTAATTTTACCTGAGAAGTGATGAACATTGAAACCTGACTGAGGATGTGGGTTCGAATCAAGCTTGGTACTCGACCCGGAAAAGTACAAGAATCTGTACTATTAAAGACAGTGTGATCCCAAATATAACAATGTTACATTTTTTCACTATCTAAATGACAGTTATCTCTAATTTAAACCGGTATTGCCAAATTCCTGCATGATACATCAATCATAATTCTTGTGATAATTAGAATAATGTTTGTAACCTCAGAACATCCTTCATATCAACTATATCAAGTGATTTCATCTAAAGATTTTTGATTGGATAAGATTGAGTAGTTAACATTAGAAAAAATAAAATGATCCAACTACATGTAGTATTTATTGTTGAAGTTAAAGATAAGACAAGAATAATAT
The DNA here is from genome assembly GCA_916613615.1 of Steromphala cineraria. Classification (NCBI taxonomy): domain Eukaryota; kingdom Metazoa; phylum Mollusca; class Gastropoda; order Trochida; family Trochidae; genus Steromphala; species Steromphala cineraria. The sequence continues at coordinate 80,482,077 of OU744721.1, forward strand.
TAAACTAAATTCATGAATATAATAAACATTGAAACCAATAGAGTTAAGGCAATAATAATCCTTGTGATAATTGACATGTTTATCACCCCCTGAACATCCGTCATAGTGCTGAACTATATCGAATGGGCTCATTTAAAGATGTTTGATTTATTAGAATTTAGTAGTTAAAACATCCAAATGGTCAAATTTTGGGAATAAATACAAAACAACATTAACTTGAAACTGAATCGATAAATCAAAAGGTTCATTTTCAAGTTAGCCTTATGTTACCTTGTTTTTGCATATTATTTGTGACGTTGGTCTATAACACGCAGTAGTGCCCAGGGCCCGAGGCTCATTATGTTTTAGGAATGGAAAGTTACGAGGATATGAACCGACTTAAATTACACTCAACTTAATGCCTATTTAAAATCATTAATTAAAATATAAAAAATCTTTGAAAATTCAAGTGAAAAACTTCATGTAAAATACAACGTTCCATTACTGAAAAATTGGAGCGAGAGAACAATAGGCTGACGTCACAAGTGTAATTTAATAGACAATATAGTTGACCAAGCATCCAATTCAAACTAATAAGTCAGCTACAGTGATCAAAAGGTGGGACTAGACCACAATGAGAAATATCTAGAAGTGAACATAAAGCCAGCACTAAAGCTAAATGAATTGAAAGGCAGTGCATCGTACACAATATTCCCCAACCTAAATTTCATAATTGAGGTGAACGTTACGATTTGTTTGTTTTCAAAAGAGACACGTTAGTTGTATCGCAGTCAATCCACAGCCAGCATTATACAAAGTCAATGCAAACAAACAGTGATATAAAAGCAGAAAATGTTATGTCTTTTTTAAAACAATTGTTGAAGGAGTTTGTTTTGTAATTCTCCCCCCTCAGAGGCAGATCAAGTCATGAAATGTTGATAGAGCCTTTATTCATATTGGACCAATTGCGTACAGGCCCTGGGTCATTAAAATCCCAAATCGTTCCCGTTGCAAAATTAATTGGACAAATCCCTTTACCTTTATTCAATGCCTTCATAGTTACATAGTACCCCCATCGCCTTTTTTGTCAACTGCTACGTTAACATGACATGCAATCGATTTAAACTTTGTGTCAACATAACCTTGGGTGATACACCTTTCGATCACTACTCACGAAATCTACCAATACAAGCCGTTTTACGCGCAAAGTATTCATTTCGGCACAAATTGCTGCCGGAAAAGGGGTTTGAACGTGTCAAGCGCTCCGATATGCCGGAATCTCAAAGTTACGCTTTCTGTCCTCCTTCTGACAACCCCATAAAACCCGGTGATAAGAACAGAGGCTCGATCAGGATTTCATGGCTTGATCTGACCCTTTGAAGAGAGAATGCAGTATGTCATTCTAAAAGAAGAAATTCCATTGCTATAAGTGATGGAACGGACTAACGGACCATTCACGACAATATTCACCCGGGTCTCACGCAGAAAGTAAAGGTCAGGGAATATTCAAAACTCAACAAAGCACAACTATAGATAGTATTGTTCCATGTGCAAACTATATTAAAATGAGTTAAGTTCACCGGTATTATGATTTTCACAGGGACGTGTATCGCCGAAAATAATAATAATAATGATATTAAAAATGAAAATGGTTATCTCTTCTGTATAAATATAGTATTTATACAGAAGAGATAACCATTATCATTTTTGATATCATTATTACTATTTTCGGCGATACACGTCCATGTGATGATTATCTGCGATCCCATAAGGTTACAACACCACATCCGCAGAGCTGGTCAAAATAACACCAGGCATTGGCCGGGCAAGCCTCTGACCAACTATCCAATTTCACAATCCACAGAAAGCGGTGAAACAAGCAGGAGTTTTTTAATTCATGAACCCTGTCATATTTAAATATTGGCAGAGCTTCCATAGTTGAATGTATTAGAAAAACATGCGTTTAGATAAGTAACCATTTGTCGGTTATCACAGTCTAAAATGTGTTGCCAAAGAAATAAAGAATTAAAAGTTTGTAAAAGTGGAAAATATAGTAACAAAATAAGGATAGTAGAACAAATACAACATTTCATGTTGTTATGCCATGTTTATTTTCGTTCTGATCTGATATTTAAAGGAAACAGACAACATCCCCGCCCAAAAGAATTTCGTTCTGATGGTGGCATGGTTGTTGTCAAAGTGTAATGATAGCTTATGAAATATGAAATTGTATTTTAAACAAGTCACTTATCGCCTGATTATGTTTATAAGCTTTCAGAAGCAAATTGCAGTGTCAATTCCAAAGAGATAATTAGTTTATGTTCCCCAAATGTATATGCGTTGCTATTCTGGAATTCTTACTGACATTTTATTTCCTTTGTTTCGAATTGATGTTTTTCAGTTGACAGAATCGATTGCATCACAAAGTGGGGGTGTGATCCGTTCAACACCATTTCACGACTGGAAGCCAGAACATTAACACAAGCACTGGTATAATCGATAGACTGTATTACATAATCTATTCTTTGTGTTTCTATCCTGTTCCTATTTGTTGATTTTACTAAACAGCTGGATTCCTTACATGATGCTTGTATGTTATAACAGACATGATTACGTAAATCAAAAACCACAGTATTTTTTCACAATGTAATCAATAGACATCGATCATTTGTTGCTGCATCAAGAAATTATCAACGAAACGTATCACTTAGGGCAAAGATGTCTATGTGTTGTTACTTCAACATTTTATCAACCATTCAATTCCTTTTTGTCTTTAGAAATGCCAAGCAGTGCTTTCATCCAATCAATATCAAAGAAATGATATTGGTGAAGGTAATTGATAAGTAATGATAAGACATCCTTCAATCTCTATTATTTGTTAACTATATAGGTTGTAAGGGCTGTTGGGTTTTAGAGTGTTTGGTAGGCGGTCACCATCTGCTATATTTTCTCACGTTCAATATACAGATAAGCAATGACTTCTTTACCTGGCAGTAATTTTCATAATCAAAATCTTGAGATAATAGGTAATTGCCAGTTAGGACACACTTTAGCATATAGCAAATGCGTATGAGTTGCGTATGAAAAGTTGTTCATCTGCAACCAGTACATTTAAACATTAACCCTACTTTTCCTTAATTGTATCAAACATGGAACGACTGATTTACGAACCTGACGCATTATTTGGAATGTGTTTGAGATCCATATGATTGAGTATCACAACTTTATCTGGGCAGATATTTGCATATGCAGAGTGCAAAAATCCATACCCTAGTTGCTCACAACTTATGTCTACCGAATGTCTTGCGAAAACAAAGTGAACATAATCCGAGATCGTTGCGTCTTCACAACATTTTCCATTCCCTCCTATCTTAGTAGTACGCTGATGTCTGTTTACATTCGTGAATTGGAAATGTTGGAACCTGTGTGTATATTATTGTATATGGTTGTGCAATAAGCAACGCCATTTTATTTTACAAGCTCCTGATTCTGCTTTATCTGAATCGTCTATGAACTTTCCAACTCGAGTCTTTTGACAGAATCCGGACACATAATATATCAATAGAATAATATAGGCTTCATGACAACAAACAAGTGTTCAATGCAAGAACTGTTACGATTTGTAATTTATAGTTAATATAACAAGTTGGTATATTTTACACATAATCGATGCAGATTATTATTATTTTTACAATTGAACTCATCATAGCAAAAAACAAAACAACAAAGATCAAAGCTTTTAGTTTATTAATGTACATTGTCAATGTAAGTTTGATTAATTCTATAATAAGTTGTCAATACGTTTTATGTATTTTGTTTATTTAATTTAGATATTATTATTATTTAATTATAAAGCTATATAAAAAACCAAAGTAACCTTAAGGATTAGAGAAATGATTTGCAAAACAGATAACTTGGCAATATGATCAGTACTTCATGATTATTAGTAATATAACAGTTCAATTTAATAAAATCTATGTTTGCACAATGCAAAGGGTAACCTACGTAAAACTAGACCTTCAGTTCTATTATAGTCGTCTGCATATGACTGAAAAGGTCGCGTGTTTGCTGTCTAATCAATATATTAACAATTGATTGATAGTAGTTGGATTATCCCTTATAGCAATGCACATTCTATTGATAACGTTAGACGTTATTTAAGCAATTGACCATAATGTATTCAACAGCATGATGCAAATAGTATGGCTACATACAAAGCTTGTCCTTAGAATAATTGAAAATGAATTGATGTGTGAAATGAAATCCACTCAGCGTAACTAAACAGGTCTGGTTACCTAGTCGTGAATCTTTTGTTCAACATTCAACAGTTCCATATTTAGATGGCTCAGACAAAGTTTACCAAGTTCAACACAAATTCTTGTCTTAGTGACAGGTAGGGCAAACTGGCCGAGGTTCGGTCACCACCCGAAGTCGCCTGAAGTTCAGGCGCTGTATCAATTATTTGTATAATATCTGCAAGTCATTTGTCTACAAAAAATCCTTATCAGTCTTTCTTGATATCAATACTGACGAGAAAAAGAAAGTATACATTGTATTGGATTGTCAATAACACAATACGACAGACAGACAGACAGACAGATTTATTCAGTAAAAGGCCACAGGCCCATAATACAATCATTTGCCTAATTCATAGGCTGGTGCACATGTTGAGTGGAAACATTTCTAATATATCTAAGTACATGATAAAGAAAAGTACATGTATCATTTATAATATGGTCTTTGTCAGATTTCAAAATATTTATGAAGTTTACAATGGGATCAAGATCCTTCATATATTTCTGTAAATATTGTAGCCTTAGTTCTGAGAAACGTCCACATTTCAAGAAAACATGAAACTCATCTTCTACAACATTTATGCCTTTGGATTAACAAAATAAACACAATCTCTCATTATGATTTACATTAGTATATCTACCAATTTCAACTGACAAATGAAAGTTGCCACATCTAAATTTTGAAAAAGCAGATCTGAGGTGTAAAGGGATGTCACAATTTAGATATCTTTCAACATTTAATAGTGTCTTGAACTGGCAGTAATAAAAACATTTACTTGAACTTTGTATTGAGGCATACCAACATTGTTTAAGGTTATCAGAAAGTCTTTGCTTAAATAAATATAAGAAGTAATCAGTATTGCCAACATCCTGACTAATCCAGGCATAACCAAAACCATATCTATATAAAATATTTTTAACACATGTTGCCCAAGTAAAGCGGCCTGAATCATCTAGAGATTTATTCATGCTGTACAACTGTTTGGGTAATCTATTCTGAGGCATATTTAACAGATGACACCAATATTTTATTACTTTAGTCATGTACACAATTTGGAGGGGTAATCTGCCACACTCACCAAGGACCATATTATTACAAGTACATTTACCAACTTTCAAGAAGTATTTACAAAATTTGACCTGAACAGACTCAATAGTATTACAATAATTAGTACCCCAAACCTCAGACCCATAACACAAGATAGGTGTAACCATTGCATCAAATATTTTAAACAAATCTTTACAATTTACTCTTCCCATTTTTCTTTGAAAAGCATTTATAGAGAAAATTGCCTTATTAGCTTGAGAAACCAGACAGCTTTGAGCTTTACTCCATACAAGTTTGGGTGTAAATACAAGTCCAAGATATTTATAAAAAGATACAGTTTCAATAAGATTACCATTGAAGTACCACTTTTCAGGTCCACCATTTCTAAAAACAAGAATTTTTGTTTTACTAAGATTAACTGACATTCCACTTTGTCTACAAAATATTTCAAGTGCATTTATTTTTTTCTGTAACTGAATACATGTATCAGATGGAGCAGAAACATCATCAGCAAACATAAGAGAACATAAATTATTATAATCCGATGAAACATGTACACCCCTACTACCAACTTCTGACATTATAGTACACAATTTGTTGATAAATATGATAAACAACTGGGGGCTTAAAACACATCCCTGGCGAGTACCGATATTACATGTAAAACATTTGGATAATGCGTTAGAAGTCCTTACACATGCTGCTAAGTTTTTGTACATGGAAGAAACTATATTAAAATTTTTTCCAGATATCCCAACTTCAGATAGGGATTGCAAAAGAACATCATGTCTTATTGTGTCAAAAGCTTTAGAAAAATCAATAAACAAACAATAGAATCTACCTCTCTTTTTACAAGAATATTTCTGAGTTAAAGCCTGAAGAGAAAAAATGTGGTCAATTGTAGAATACCCTGCTCTAAAGCCTGCTTGTGACTCATTTATAACCTCATTTTCATCACACCAAGTTTTTAAACGCTTATTCAATATGCTGGAAAAAACTTTACAAATAGAGTCTATAAGAGAGATGCCCCTATAATTACTTGGGTTGCTTTTTGAGCCTGTTTTGAATAAAGGACATATTATACTCTTTCCCCATGAAGATGGAAAGTTACCACTATCAAATATCTGGTTAAATAATTTTGTCAAGAAAGGGACAATAGTAGAACTTGAAACCCTTAAGAAACTCATTGAATATGCCATCAGGCCAAGGAGACTTATTGTTTGAGGAGTGTAAAATATGAAACAAAACTTCTTGGTCACTAATAACAGAGCTAAGTGCTGATACATCAGTATGACATACAATAGGAGGTGAAACAGGTGAAACACATGATTGTTCAACATTGAGTTATGATGAGAAGTGTTCAAACCACTGATTACATGAAATTGATAGTGGAAGACTATCCCTCATTCTATATTGTTTTAATAACTTTCAAAATTGATTTGGATCACTGCTGGCTTCAACAAGTTTTTGTCTCTGTTTAAACTGATAATTTTCCTTTTTTAACTTAAATGTCTTCTTGAACAGTTTTCGCAGTTGGCGAAATAACTGCAAGTCCAGATTATGATCTCTATGAGCACGTAAAGCAGAGTATTTATCATGTTTTAATTGTTCCAGTTCTGCATCCCACCAAGGAGGTTGTGATCTGCCAAGTTTATCATAGATACTGCGATACACAGTTTTAGTATGAGAAGCACACTCCTGTAAGACACTGACAAAGAGATTAAGTGCTTTCTCTGTGTTTGTGTATATAAGTTCAGTTAATATAACAGACATATCTAGAAGTTTGCTTTGTAGTTGTGTAACAAATTGATTGTCATAGTCTTTAGACCAGATATACTTGATCCATGGTTTTTCTTCAGATGTATTCCGCCGAGAAGGAGTTGTGTTCACACCAGTATCAATGTTAATAGAGGGTTCAGAGTTAATCGCACTGTGCGTAATATCGAGGGAACAAGAAACAGGGAAATGACATGACAGATCCAACGTTCCTTTTCTAAAATCTGTAACCTTGTTGAATAGTGATGAGCTTGAGATCATGTAGTCCACAACACTGGAGCCATTATGAGTTATACAAGTAAACTCACCAGATTTATCATGATGTAATCTACCATTGAAGGTATGGATTCCGAATGTTCGACACATCTCAGCTAGTTTAATGTCATAGTTATTATGAAAGTGACTATCTTTACTTAATCTAGGAGTATCAAACTCATCACTAGGATAGTCAGTAGCATCATAAATACAATATAAATTGTCATCAGGAATATAGTCAAGAAAATCCTTCATCCTGGCATTGAGGTCTCCAGATAGAAGTATATGTTCTTCAGCAAAGTCACATCTAACAGTTGAAATACAGTCTTCTAAGATTGACATACCATCTCTATCATCACTATAAATTGGAGAATTTTCAGGCGATATGTACTTAAAGATTAAAATAGTGTCCCGGTCCCAATCCAGACGTGTTGAGCGGAATAAAACTACAACACAGTCTTCAAAATGTTCATACAATCGCTTACAATCTCCGTCTTCAAGTAGACATGACTTTATGAAAACACTTACACCACCGCTGTACCGACCAAGTCTCTTCATCTTCCGGCGAACACTATTCAGGACAGTATAGTCTGGTAAAAAATTAGAAAACTCACTTGCAGATCGAACAAATGATTCACAGAACCCAATTATGTCGAACTGCTTGCAGAATTTTTTTCAAAATAGATTCATCACTATCGTGTTTGCGTAGTCCCTCTATATTCCACGATAGAACGTCAAACCCGTGTTTGTAAACAAACGAGCCACGGCCTTCACTTCAAGCGTTCAGAGTAGCCTCCCCTGTTCTGTTGCTCCCTGATTCGCTGGATGTAAACATTGACCCACGTGGTGCGTCTGTCACTGCTTCGCTGTAGCTTGTGTTGTTCTGTGTTTGGTGTGGGATGAAATCTGATGGTCTTTTAGAGATGCAAACTATGTCTTTCCTGTTGTGGTCATAAATAAAGGTTTGTCCATCAATAATCAATTTGTTTTGACGCATTTTAACTCTTTTATCAGCATTTCTGGCCTCGATAAACCAAGGCGAAAGAGCATGCCTCTCTTCTCTCACTTTCCGAGTGAAATCCTCAGTCACACGGTGGTTGCTGTCACGTCTGAGCTCGTTACGTGCCCGAATAAATATATCACTCTTATCACTACTCTTGAGAAATTTCACTATTACAGGTGATGTAGGTTTTCGAGGGTTTAATCGATGTGCCCGTATAATAACAATACGGGATAGCTCATTCAGCAAGAGCGCCGGTCGGGAGTTCGAATACCATCCAGGCCAAAGTGAAAAATCCTAGAGTTCAACTCTGTTAGAACTCTTTAAGAGTCACCCTGGAGCCCAAGTGTGTAGTCCAACAAAAACTGCGCACTTATAAGATCCCACGAATTCATGTCAGTGGCTGAACGGTGGATATATGGACATGTGCATACGTCGAGCTGTCGTTATCAGCGTTCAGCAGTGACCCCGACCCTGAGCGCCACATATATGGAAGCAGGTTGAATACTCTCCAGGGAGTTGAATTGGAAGAAAACAGGATCGGACGGTGAAAGAATGTCATTGACCAGGGGAAACGATGTAAGCGCCTTGAGCAACCACGAGTGGATGGATATGCACGCTATATAAATATTGATTTAATAATAACAATAACTACTAATCCGACTGCAAAAATTTCATTGTCAATGTAAGGTTCATTCAATTCTTAATCACAGCACGAAGCAAACATCAAGTTCTAAAGCTGCTAATAGTCGGGTATTCATGACTAAAAAGTAGGGATATCAAATGTCATGTTACAGAATGTCACCATTTTCTCAAAAGCCACTTTAAACATATCCAAATTAAAATCAATATCATGTATGTCCTTTATTGGCGTCAATGCATGCTTCTGAAAGAAAATGACTTATGATTGCACCGTGTCTATTCTGCTATATTTAAGTAGAGCTTGTAACAGTCGTTGAATATTACCCTTTTTTATTACCTCGGATTCGTCGTCCAAGAGCGTCTCAGAGGTGCAATATTGGAGACAAGTCAGGGGAGTATGCAGGCCAAGGCAAAACTTTATCTGTCTGTGTAACTAAGAAATCCTGTGACCTTGCATTATCATGCTTGAATACGAGTCGAAGATGGCGGCTCAGGGCTACCCCGTGAAAGAATCTGTGAACTCTGATGCCATTTGTTCGATGTTGTTTTGTCACTGTGAACCTACTTATCTGGCGGTTGTTTTCGTCACGACCGATGACGTCAGTTGACAATGCAACAGGATTTGCCTATTCTCTGTAGAAGTGTGACAAGTGAGCGTCCACTACGGGGCCTGTCACCAGTTAAGTAATCGTTAGATCCACATGCGAATGCATCTTACGGTTCCAGCAAAAGTGGTATTGTATGGTAACAGGCTCGTTCTCAAAGCTAGCCTACAGTCAACTGAATTTAATCATCTTTCTGGTGTGTTTATGTTCACATTGACGATGAAGAAACATATTCATTGAAATGTATTTAGTTGTTGCACCGTTTTACCGGTGTTGTTAAAATAAATCATGAATCTCGTGAAAGTTGAATTAAAGTCAACTTGTTCAATATTGCATGCATTTCCGTGTCATAGCAAAAAGTTTGTCTTTGAGCGAACATTTTTAACTTACAATATAGATATAAATATATCGTGTGTTAAACTAACCTGAACCTCAAAATATGTATTAATTGGAAGACAGGTTTTTGTTGTGAGGGACTCCGAAAGAATGTAACCTCTTTAATGGAATAACTGTTGCTTTTTATTTCATTACAACATTCCATCAATCATTGTTAAGAATATTTGAATTGCAAATTTTTACAAAATGGACTTCTGTTTTTTGAATGCTGAATGAGCCATGTGTTTTTGAGAATTAAGCCTAATAGACTGATCTATCATTTAAAATTGGTTTCGTAACAGGATAAAAATCATTCCAAAAGCAATTTTAACTGTAGCTAAACATTTATGGAAAATGAAATAAAACGTAAGTGCTGGATCAATGTACGACTAAAGAATTTCAGTTCACTATAAAATTGATGATAGTTAGGATTACACTCAGTAGAGCAATGCACATGGAGATAGTTTTAGACATATTAAACTCATCGACAGAAGAAACGTACCACAAACTGAACAACACTTATTAAATAACCGAAAGCTCTAGAGATTCGAAGTGAAGTGTACCTAGTACATGTATATCAACCAATCTTCAAAACACCGAACACGAGAAGTCAATGTCATTTTGGGTCAATGAAATTAACTTATCAATTGCGGATGAGTTTAATTCAGAACTCTTGTAAAACAAGGCCCAAATGATCAAGCAATAATAGTACAAAAATATTTATAGAGAAAAACACATTACAGTAGAAGTGTCTTTTGACACGGACAATACAGCAGTTGTATGGATACATATTTCAGTTATTGCGTTTTTATGCAGTTATCCTATTTGCCCTTGTTCTTAGGGAAATCTATTGTTTTGTTATAATAGGAATTAACTTAAATAAAGAGAGAGTATTCCCATATACATGTCTATTGCAAACTACACGTGACACTTAGAATATATCATACTAATGGTAGGGAATAATTCAAATATTAAGAGAGTAGATTGTCGTGACAAAAACAAACATTGTCAGATTAAATTGATAAATAAAGTATCCATTTACAGTTATGTTAAACGTTCTTGTGCTCTAAATTACATCCCCATGGCCTATAAGTGGGAAAATATTATGTCTGAAAAGCAGAGCTACAATGCATGTTATCCATTAGACAAGTTTGTTGAGAAAGCATCCAATTCAGACAGAATATTACATATTAAACACTTGCATTGGAAGTAAAATAGGCAGGTGCAGGCCTTCGTCGAAAAATTGATTCCATTTCCCATTTGCGAATTTTCAGAGAAACAAAGTAACATTAAATATTATTAAATAGCAAACGTGTTAACTTGTACAGACTTTAAATTACAAGCAAATGATTAAAATGTATATATACTGCCGCAAGCAAATTTTCATTTACTATTGATACTTTCACCTCTGGCTATCGATGATTGGATTGATTAACAAAGTCTTTTACAATCTGAATAAAAACGCATTTCACATGAACTACATGTAAACTATATATAGAAGGAAACAAAAGTAAATAAAAGTGACTTAAAACATGATATATCTTGTGTATGAACAAATTCGATGATCATCTGGTTCGTATCGGAAAATAAATTGACTGATCATTATTACAAAAGAGCAGAGTGAATAGAAATTAATCTGATCAAAAACATCATAAATATGTAATTGACCTAGATTAAATCCTTCTATTGTAAGTTGTTATCAAAGATAAATTGTGTAGTCGGATAAGCCTAAGTCCCATGTTGTAGAATTAGTCACGGAATAATTATATTTACCATATATCTAAAGACCTTAATGTTCTACTTGATCGTTAACATGTTAGACACTATCAGGTCATAGACCTCATGACGTTAAATATTACCTTCGGTAATGATAAACAATGCGGAGAGAATGCCTAGTTGGATAGAGGTTTAGATCCGATGGTACAGATGATTATTGTTTCTCAGTGACCATTCGGACTCAACAAAGCTAAAACCCAAAGGGACAATTTACGTTAATAAGTGCACGTTGTAAATGTAATGTTGATTAATTATATGATATGGTGTTAATACGTAATAAATACTTTGTTCAAATTATTTCAAACATCAATCTCACAATTGTACTTTAATCCCTAATTTAACTTTACGAATGAAGAAAAAAATTGCAAGCAATAACTTATGATAAAGTTGATTATAAGGAATATCATAGAAAATCTCTGTTTGCAAAATGCAAATTGTTCTGCTGACAGAGAGTAATCAACGTAAGACTAAAATGACTTAACAGGGATGTGTGTTTGCTCTGTCTAATCAGTATATTTACAATTGATTGATGATAGTTAGATAGATAAAGCAATATTTTCAATCTCATTGAAATGTTCATAAATTAGAAATATCTGAACTTGATGTTACAAATTACTACTGTACAGATGGTGCAACTGTTAATCAGTATAACTTGTATATGAGCAATAGAACACTTATGTACTAATGACGGATGTTCCTTTATCATACTTCATTGGCAGATCTACTTGTTTAACTATAAAGACTGAGGCCATTTTCTCCTGATCACATCAAGTTTTGAATAACGGTTGTAAAAGGTGTGAAGTACATCATGGAAATTGATGGTTGGTAATGAACGAACCTCCATACAATGAAATAGTGAAATAGTTCTATTCTCAGGTAGGAATATAGACCTTAGATAAACGATCCACAAATTATTCATGTTACTGCAATTAGTCTTTCAAGTTACTAATTGGACACTTCATTGACGTTGGACGTTTTTTTTACCAGTTCGCTATATACCATGCCTGTAGGTGAAATAAGTAAAATGAATTGATGTGTGAAACTGAATGAACTCTACGTAAATAAACAGGCATGTTAATCAAATCCTGGATCTTTTGTTCAGTTTACTACCTTCAAAACGAAATCCTGTTTAAGTGACAGGTACTTGTATTACATGTAAATGTTCCGAGGTGACCAAGACTATGCGTTGTGCAATCTGTATATTCACTTATCTTTTCTAAGCTTTGGAAAAATAATGTAATAATGTGAAATCACATTTAAAGACCTATGCGAAACTGTAGCAAATACACAATGTTTGGCTAGTAGGGTATTGGTCTGCAGGTCATACAAACTAATATTTTTATATCAAGGCCTTCTCATACACCCTTTTACTACAAGTAAGATTCCCTTCTCCCTATACATACTTATCGTATTATTGGTCAGATTAGCTTTTGCATCGTTGCTTCAAGATATGTGATCGATATAAAGGGGTATAAGTGTCTGAATTACTCCTAAATATCTTACCCCTTTCTCTCGTATAAGATATCTATAATTGTTCTCGGTGTTTTGGCTCATACTTTGATAATGCCTCTTTCCGTTTCAAAGTAAATAGTTTTTATACGATAGGACGTATAAATGACCGTAGGACATTATGTTGACAGACTCAATTTCCTCATTACATGTTATACCTTGTTGTCCTCAGCTCCAGTCGGGTAAAGAGTAGTGCCTGCTTTAGGACATATGTATCAGAACTTTACTGATTATTGTAAACAGAGACCAGGGACGTTTTAACTGTCTTTGTTAAATCCCCAAAACTGATATTATGTAAACCTGGCTTATTATGTATTATAACATATTTCTCTGTGTTAAATTCGAAGAACGAAAAGGTGATATTGTGAACCTATTTCACTTTAGATCAATAAGTATATTTTTTAACATCCCGAAACATTTAGGAACTTGAAATAAAGGATTGATTGATGATCTAAGCGAAAATGCTAACTAGATGCTAGAAAAGATGAATATGAACCCAATATTAATCGTTTTAAGACATAAACTTAGGAAAATACAGAAAATCGATAATATCAAATGCCAGCAATTTATACTTTAAAAGATGAAGAGGAACAGTGAACTGCTAACTGTGCTCTTCTTACAAGCACTGCCTTTTATGATAAGTAAAGTGAGAAATCTGCCTTGTTTTTAAACCATCCATCAATAATGTAATTTTGAACACTATGCTGCACGGAAAATGTTCATTTGTTATTTAAGGAAGGTTTTGTATCACATTATTATCCCCCGCCACGAAGTGGAAGGGGGATATAGATTTGAGCTCCGTCCGTCCGAGTTAAAGGATCCAATTTTTCTCAAAAACCGTTAAAGGTAGGATTATCAAATTGTGTGTGTGCCTTCGGGGTATCAATACCTTGATGGAGTTCGAAAATCAGAACCGCGCAAATATTTTTTCCGGAGTTATTGCCCTTGTTACGTTTTTTGGGGACTCTGTTCGAGATGTCTTCAAAGGAGCCATTTTTTCTCAGTAACCTTTTAAAATAGGATCATTTAATTTTGTGTGTGCCTTCAGGGTATCAATACCTTGATAGAGTTCGAAAATCAGAACCGCGCAAATATTTTTTCCGAAATTATTGCCCTTGTTACGTTTTTTTCGAGGTGTCTTCAAAGGAGACAGCTTTTGTCGGAAACCACTAAAGATGAGATAACAAGTCAATAACAAAAATAAATGTTAATATATCCTCTTTGTATTAATACAATTTCTGGAGTGAGTTCTCAAGTTACCTTGGTGCATGTAGTCTGTGATAGTTTGGTGTCATGATGTTTTTGAGTACACTCGAGTATTTAAGAGAGACATAAAAGAGTAAGAAGACATATTGCGACAGTGCTGTATTATTATTACATTGATTCTTGGAGCCTTTTTGTGGAAATATTAGAATGACGATTTCATGAGAGTCAAGAAAGGTTATATATCCAATGGTAAACTTTTGATTAGATCTCTCTTTATAACAGAATAACTACTCTCTGATGCAATGAAACGAAAGCAGAGAAGAGCTGCTGTAGACAGGAAGTTCTAAATTAACATTAAATGCAGCAAAGAAGCTGATATAAGGGATAAGTATACCTATATATAGCTCCAGTTCGAAATGAGTTACGTCCTTGAATAGAAAGTTTATTGATTACAGGAGACCTTTAATAAATCCATATTTACACATATTTAGGACCCTCTTCTCTCCCATGTTTAAATGAAATAATTGGTTCAACATAGAGTTATTTGGATAACATGTTACATCATTATGATCCCAAATGCCTATAGATGTCACATATTAGCATCACTTGAACCTGAAATAACTATAATAACTGAAGATTAAATCTGACAGATTTAAGTTCCTAGGGAATGTTTGGAATGTACGTCTGCGAAATTGAGTTTCTGTTCCCTTTTTCATGACAATATTCAATCAATCACTCCTAAGGATATTTGAATCGCAAATTTTGCCAAATTGGATTGGCTTTTCAGATGGCGGGAAAAGCCCATGTGGTTGCATGAAATTAAGTTTACAAAACGATTGATCATTTTAATTTGTTCATTAATTGAGAATAATGAATGATATAGTAAAGTTTAAAAACACTTTTATTTTCACCGAGAAACAATGGACATTGAAACTAATATTACTTTATTCATGCATGACATGTCAATCATAATCATTGTGTTTAACCTCTGGACATCTTCCTTTCAAACTATTTCAAGTTGCTTTATTTAGCGAATTTTTATTGAATCAGATTAAGTACTTAAAACATGCAAATGGTCAAATTGCTATGAAGTTTTGGAGATAAATATAATCGACTTTAAAGGGGCAGTAGCACGGTTTTAGGGGGGATATGAGGTGATGTCAGGAAAATGAAAACTAATGGTTTCAATTGAAAGACAATGAATTTACATTAACTGGAGCAGTAATAATTCAAATATATAATGTAAAGTTTAGCCATGCGATTCTTTTTTCTTACACAAAATGAATTAAAGGCGTTCACACAAAATGGCCGCCAATGGATTTTAGCTGATTCTTCATACTTTGTTCTCTGACTATGGATGATTGGCGTGTGTAATGAGATTTTGGACACTATCCAATTAATATATTTAGCAATAACGTACAATTATATGTGAAAAATTTAAAATCTGAAATTATCAAAAAACGTGCTACTGCCCCTTCAAAACCAATATGGTTATATTTTGCATGATTAAGGACTTACGTCAATCAAAATCCATAATCTGAGGGACAGTAGCCTGTTTTAGGGGAAATATAAGGTGATGTCAGGAAAATGAAAATACATAGATCAATTGAAAGACAATGTATTTAAACTAAATGAAGCAGTAAAAAATCAAATACAGATGTTATGTTCAGCCATGCGCTTCCAAACGGAATTCAAGCTCTTAACACATAAACTGCCGCCAATAGGTTTTATGTGAATCTGTAGTACATGTATATTATATATATTCTGAAATTCTTTGACACATGAGCTCCATCGTTTCGATTTTGAATTTCTTCAGCTGACAAAAAAGACGGAATCGATTACGACAAAAAGGGAGGGTGTGAAGTATAGGTAACCTAAGTTCCTAAGAATATACGAATCATTTCAACATACTTGGACAGATCATTAACACAAGCACTGATAAAATCGATAGATTGTATTACATTGTTTCTATTCTTTCTAGATTCCTTTTTTCTGTTATTGATTTTATCAAAACCATATGATTCCGTGTGAAAACAATTGATCAGCAAGTCTTTAGGTTGTATGTTTTTAATATGTCTACCCACATGATGCTTGCATTTTATATTCAAGATGAAATTTTAAATCGTCACATATTTTAAGTCACTTATCGCCCTACTACCTTTCATAAACTTAAAGAAGTCAAATGTAGTGTCAAGTCAAAAGCAGTAATTGGCTTATTTTCCTCAAATGTAAATGCGTTGCTCATTCTTAAATTCTTACTCTCATTTCATTTCCTTTTTTTCGTTTTTATGTTGTAGTTGTTGACAGAATGACAGTTGACGGAATCTATTGCAACACAAAGTCGGCGTCTGATCCCCTCAACAACATTTCACGACTGGAGGACAGAACAAGCACTGGTATTATGGATTTAATGTAATAAAAAAAAATTATTCTTGTATTTCTATCCTTTTCCAATTTCTATCTCCTGATTATACTAAACTGGTGGATTCTTCGTTTTTACATGATGCGTGTATGTTATAACAGACATATTTACATAAAGTTAATGCCACAGTATCTTTTCACAATGAAATCAAGAAAACATTGATCATGTGTTGTTGCATCAATGAACTATCAACGAATAATATAACATACACTCAGGGGCAAAAGAAACGATACCATATAAAATGCATGATAGGTTAATCTACGATTGATAGTTACGACTGAAACAGGGTTAATTCATGTATTCAAGAGCTAACTGAACTAAGTTTTTAATTTCAGAGCTATATCTATTAACGCTTTTGAAATACAAGCATTTCAAAAAACGCTGTTAAAAAATCTCCTTAACTAGACGAGATAGGATAGTGAAAATGGCCCTTTTTCTTGTTTTTAAACCAAAATACAGGCAAAATGCGTGAACAAATTAACTTCTACAAGGGTTATTTATATTGAAACATCTTAGATTTTATAGATTTTTAAATTTCATAATTATTTTATTCCAATTCCAAAGATTATGTCCAAGAATAACATCGAAAAAGCTGTTTTTTGACCCCTCGTGTATTTGAACAGTCATACAACTATAAGTATTATACTTTGATGTTTGAAATGGCGAGTACTTCTTCACAACTGATGTGCCTATCACAAGGGCTCGTAGTCGCATTTCATTTACAACAGAATTTTGTTTTGTACTCTTTTGAAAAGCTGGTATCGTTTCTTTTGCCCCTGAGTGTAGAGCAAATATTTCTACGTGTTGTTACTTCTACATGGAACAAAGAAACAGATGAACAGTCTACAGCGTGTGCAAAACACAGCAGCACGGATCGTCTCTTTGTGTAGGAAGCAAGAGCATATAACGCCAATTCTGAAGGATCTTCATTGGTTACCCTGTGAACAGAGAATCACCTTCAAACTCATGTGTCTAACATTCAAATGCCTTTCTGGACAATCACCTGTTTACCTGTCTGACCTGATCACACCGTATGCTCCCACTCGAACTCTGAGATCTCAGAACAAAAGACTTCTTGATATACCCAGAGTAAAAACATCCCGTTATGGCCAAAGCAGTTTTTCCTTTGCAGCTGCAAAATCTTGGAACAGCCTACCTGAACATATTAGAAACTGTGACAATTTGATGACATTCCGCAAAAACCTCAAAACTTATCTATTCTCACAATCTTACTGTTAATAAGCGCTTTGAGCATGCAATAAGCATGGATAACATGCGCTATACAAGTGGACTATAATAATAATAATAATCTGATCAACCATCAAATATTCCTATTTGTCTCAAGAAACGCCAAGCAGTGATTTCATGCAATTCCCCAGATCAAAGAAACTAAATGGTTTGAAGGAAATTGGTAAGTTATGAAAATACATCCTTCAATCTCTATTATTTGTTAAATTGTAAGGTCTCTAGGGTGTGGGATTGCGTAGTAGGCAGTCCTTATCTGCTATCAACATTCTTCTCGCATGTACAATATACAGAGAACACAATCAATGACTTCTTTAGCTGGCAGTAATTTTCAATATCAAAATATGAGGAAAAATGTTATTCTAAATTAGAGCCCTGTTACATTTTAGCGGATAACAAGTGCCTATGAATTGTGTAGGAAATATTGTTCATGTGCAACCAGTACGCTCAAACATTTACCCTAATTTCCTCACTTGTACCGCACAGAGAGTTACTGATTTACAAACTTGACGCATTCTTTGCGTTGGAGATTAGCTCATTGTTATGAAATAACTTCACCTGTGGAGAAAGTGAATGTTTGAATTTTAACACATTCAGATTCTGAACATGTTTCTGATAGGGGACACAGAATAAGTAAACCCCTTCCAAATCACATCGTTTTCTTGAAAGTATTGTATTACCAAACGCTCTGCATACTTTTCCTTCATTGATTTTTATCAAAAAAGTAAGTAATTATAGCAGTGTTGTTTTCTATATGTATTGGATTTCATGTCATGTGCTTCCTTGTCAATGGACATGCATGTAAACCTTTGTCATTAGCATTAAATTATACCATTCAAAAGAAGTTAAGGAACACTCAAGTAGTAATATCATTTGCATTAACTTTGAATGTCAGCAGCTCAAAGAGAAGTGTTTGCAGTTTTAATCATACATACCTGACATTTGGCTACCAATTTTTTTTTTTAAATTTCATTTTCAAAATTTGATTAATTGTGGAATTTTGAATTTTTCATTAATTTTCTTCAGGAAAATGTCTTCTCAAAGCTTATCACTACCAGGAATATCATTCGAAAGCAATAATGGTACCCAAGACAAGACCGCAATGGTTTGAACATGGGCTATCTGACATCATGTGACTTTTATTACCGACGCCTACCTTGTTTCTGACACCAAAGTGCAACACAGAAGCTGCGTCACGCAAGGAATTTAATTCTCATATGTCAGTAATAGAGTGTTTTATCGTAGAATACATAACTGTAACCATTCGCTGAGATATTAAGTATATTGGGGATGTTATACGAATATTCCTTATATTATTTTGAACAGTATAGTATTTACGTTTTGCATGGTTTTGTAAGTTATGTAAGATATGATATGTTTAATTTTGTGATACAACTGAAGCGCTGTAAGAAGGACAAAATGTTGTTTTCTGTGAATTGCAAAATATCTATCATAGGCGGTGGTTCTTTCAAAACATCTGTAAACTATGACTCTTTTAAAATAATGAATCTGTTAAGATTTTTAATTCACAGTGAAAGTAACAAGTTTGTATATTTCGCACATAATCGATACAGATTATTATTTTGTTTTGTTTTTAGTGACCATTGGACTCATCATAAAAAAACATGTGTGGTAACTTTTAGTTATTAAATGTAATTTGTCAAAATAATGTTGCTAACTTCTAAATTGAATTATCAATACTTAATAAGTATTTTGCTCCAGGAGCTCTTAGATTATACTGTTTTTATTCACAGTTGTAAAAACTGTTTAGTGCATCATGACAATTGTTCTTTAGTTGTAAGTAATGAGCGAACATACATTAAGTGGAAAAGTATTATTCTCATGAAAAGGATATAGAACCTAAAATAAAGTATATGACTATTAATCATGTTTCCGGAAACAGTCTTTCATGCTATTAATTGAACGTTTCATTGATAACATTAGACGTTATTTAAGCAGTTGACAATAACTTATTCAACAATGATGTAAATAGTATGGCTATATACAAAGCTTGCCCTTAGAATAATTGAAATGATTTGATGCGTGAAACTGAATGCACTCAGCGTAACTAAGCAGGTCTGGGTATCTAGTCTAGATCTTTTGTTCTATTAAGATGGCTCAGACAAAGTTGACCAAGTTCAGAACGAAATCTTGTCTAAGTGACAGGTACCCTTATTACATTTTCCTAGATGTCCAAAACTAGAAATAAATTCGTCTGATAATGACCATTCATAATGTGCGTATTGCAACCTTCAAATTCACCTATCTTATCCTTTTTTGAATGTACAGGGAAAGCTTGCATTTTGATAAAAGGAGCAAATACATATTGTTTGGCTGGTAAAGTATTGGTCTACATTTCAAAAATATATACCAAGGACCTGTAATGCACCCTCTTGCTACAACTGAGTTTCCAATCCCCCTATACAAACTAATTGCATTATTGTTTGATGATAATCAGATTAACAATAAGGACAATTCTTATGGATGAACAACTTCTTTATTCTGTGTAAGCGACGTTTCGACATAGATTTTAATGTCGTTATGGATGAACAACTTCTTTATTCTGTGTAAGCGACGTTTCGACATAGATTCTAATGTCGACATTAGAATCTATGTCGAAACGTCGCTTACACAAAATAAAGAAGTTGTTCATCCATAAGAATTGTCCTTATTGTTCATCACACCAACTTCTAGAATGCCAATCAAAGAAGATAATCAGATTAGCTGATTGATGCCTTAAAATAGACGATCAATACAATGGTAATACACGTGTATTAACACTCTTAATAACTTCAATAAAGTCATATCCTTTTCATTCCTCCCATGTAAGATATTCATAATTTTTTCGTAGTGGTTAAGTTTATACTTCAACACTACCTTTCTCCTTTCCAAAGTAAACAAACCGTTTATATACGATAGAACGTTTAAATAACCGTGGGGGGTTATCTTGACAGACTTAATTTCCTCATTACATGTTAAACCCTGTTGCCCTCAGCTCCAGTCGGATTAATAGTCATGCCCGCCATAGGACATACGTAGCAGAGCGTTTTTGAGCAATGTTACCCAGCGGCCAGGGACGTCTTAACAGTGTTGAAGTCGTTGTTTTATCTCCATTACTTATATTTTGTAAACCTTGTTATTTCATTATGCAATTATATTTTCCCGCTTTATCAGTTCGGTATTTTGATTTTATATTGAGATAATGAAAAGGTCATATTGTTAACCTATTACACTTTAAATCAATAAGAAAATTTGTTTAACATCATGAAACACATTGAGTAAACAATCGATGACTCTTAGGGAAAATGCTGACATGCACTTTGCTGAGAAATTGAATATGAAAAACAATTGAATCAAATTCCAGACGTAAAATTAGGTAAAATCTAAAACATCAAACACCAGCATTAGATAGATGAACAGTGTACTGCTAACCGTGCTCTTCAGAAACAAGTAAAACGCTTTAAGAGCCTGCGTTTCAAAGATATTTCTTGGCCACCGGACTACATTTCCATCTTTTCCCTTGTCAACATCTTGAAAAAATGGGCCGGGGGTTTGAAACTGACACGGGCGGAAACCAGAAATGAATTACTTTTTTTCTAGGCCTAATAAGCTTTAAGACCATGATCCTGATATTGTATGATAGAAAACAATTTGATGACAAAAATGTTTGCATTGTACAAAACATTCACTCAACACAAATAAACACATATATTATAAGGCCGAAATACTGTTTTTTGAAGAATAGCGGACTCTGAAGGACTCTGAAGAAACGTACGTGATAAGTTAAAAGGCACATTAAGACAGAGCTGTATGACTATTCAGTATTCTTAAATGTTAGAAAGACGCCTCTTTGCTTTCATGAGAGTAAACCAATGGTACTTATCCAATGGCAAACTTTTGGTTAGATCCTTCGTATTACAGAATTACTATTCTCTGATGCAATGAAACGAAAGCAGAGAAGAGCTGTTGTAGACAAGAAGTTCTAAATAGATCATTAATTGCAGCAAAGAAGCCATTATAAGAGATAAGTATATCTATATATAGCTCCAGTTCGCAATGAGTTAATGACCTGGAATTGAAAGTTTAATGGTCGTGGGAAACGTTAAAGAGGAAAATATTTCCTCCCCCCGCCCCCCCCCCCCTCCTATGTTTTAATGACATGAATGGTTTAATACAGATTTATTTAGATAACATGTAAAACCAATTATGAGTTTAATGCATGTTGTTTATTAGGGTTACTTGAACCTAAAATAAGTTCGATATCATCAACTGGAGAACTGAAATTTGACAGATTTTATTTCTTTGGACTGTATAGCAGCGAAATAAAATTTCTGTTCATTTTGCATTCATGAAGAAATTCAATCAATCACTCTTAAGAATATTTGAATTGCAAATTTTACCAAATTGGATTGGTTATTTAGAGGCCTGAAAATCTAATGCGGTTGCGTGTTAAGGTTAACAAAGCCATTTATCATAACGAAATGGTTTTATAACAGAGAATAAAGAATAATTATGTTAAGTTAAAACATTTTCATTTCTACCTGAAAAATAATGAACCATGCAACCAAAATTGTTACATTTTTGCATGACCGAGGACTTGGGTCAATCATTATCCTTGTGTTAATTGTGTTGATCCCTTTCCAACAATCTTCACATTCAGTACAGTATTTCAAGTGGGTTAATTCAAATAGTTTTCATTGAAAACAAATAGTTATATCACTCAAATGGCCAAATTAAGATAATTTTAGCGAATGAATACGAAAGAAAACAATGAAACTGGAGCAATAAATCAAGACGTCCCACACGTTTTCAATAGGGGACATGCCATGGTAATGTGGTGATATCCTGCTGTTAGCGGTAGTCTGAAGCTATCCTGGCTCTTTCGCACCTAGCGTTATGATGAGACAACGGCCTTGGCGACGTGTATACTCACATGGGCTGCCAAGATGTTGTCCTGGTAGGTCTAGCCTATGACTAGTCCAACAATATGACAGTCCGTTACTGACCCATCCCCAAATCCATCATTATGAAGACGTTGACGAAATGATAACACTGGTTTGTTGGACGCCACACCCTCTTGCGTATATCCAGGAAATCCACTGTGAACCTTGGCTCATCCGAAATTATTGCATTCCTCATAAGTCAATTATCCGAGGGCGATCCTGACGAATTTTCAAACATGGGATAACACAGAGAGGTGAGGTGAGTTGACCTCTGTGTGGTAACTTCTGATTGTCTGCCATCCTACTGTCTCACCAGTGTTTCTCTAAGTCGAACTCCTATCTGATTAACTGTAATGACACGATGTCTCAAGGCCATTGTTCAAATATATATGTCCAGAGTATTAGTTGTCGCCCTTGCTCGACCCGAACATCGTTAGAAGTTTACAGAATTTACAGAATTTGCGGCACGGTATCTGAACCAAAATCTGTGCATGAGAGACTGAAACATTTAGCAATTGAGCCACAATATGTAGCATGCCAAGGGCAGGTAACCGTTCTGCTGTTGGTAGTCAACTAATGTCAATCGTTAGGTAAAATAATTTATAATTATAAAGAGTCAAACTGATAATTGCAGCTTCAATTTGCCTTTCACAAGTGCTATACGATTCGAATTAAATATCATGCAAGTTTTGTGATCAACCCCGATGATCATCAGTTTCATCACGTGCAGATGCTGAGGTTGCCATTGTTTTGTTTGGTTACCGATATATGTTTCGTTTTCTAACCTACAATTGCATTTGCTAGAAGCATCCTCCGAAAATGGAAAACCTCCTACCTTCATGGAAACATTTAACAATGCTCTGAGTACACAAAATTACAAGCCATTTGGATGACTTTTTGGTATTCACTTTCCTAAGTCAGGAAGATTTAAAACTCAACAAAGCACAACTATACACCATTACATTGTGTATTGTCCAACATGCAAACACTATTAAATGATTTCAGTTCAATGAGTTCAATGTTTTGTATGTTTGTCTGTTTATTATTTAGGTTCCGATTTTTTGCAAAAGGACACATTCTTGTACTTTGTCGGGAACAAGCAACACCATCCGCAATGACTGGTATCAATCGAGGTATCGAGCTCACCAATTTCGCCATCCTAATAAAGGCGGTCATACAAGCGATAGTAAAGCTGATGCTATATTTATGATCCCTGTAATATATGATAATTGGCACGGTTTACATAGTTGAATTTTTAGAGATATACATTTAGATAAGTGATTTTGAATCGGGAAATAAAATCTAAAATGGGTTGCTGAAGAAACAATAAAAGATAAAAACCTGGTCATTGCCACAAAGATAAAGTGTTACATAATGAAGATGGTACATGCATGTTATACACTTTATACACTTTACAAGGTCATGTTCTTCTTTTCTGATCTGATAAGGATACGCCCAGACGAGAGAGCAAACCTAGGTCCTGTCTGTCCCTTGAACCTAAAATTGCTGTCGCTGAGATTACGGTTTGAAACACGATGACAATCCTCCATGGGGGTCTAAGGACAGATTTGTTCATGGATGCTCTCAAAGATTACAGCTGGAATAACCTTGTGGCACTCGTTTTGAACCACTGATGGAAGATCCATATCGTGGGATGTAGCTACACGTCACATATCAGCCGCCCACTAATAAGTTTTGGCGGTTTGAGAAGGCTTCCGTTCTGATGGGGACGTGGTGTTGTCAGAGTGTAATGGCAGTTTGTTATTGAAGATGAAATTACATGTAGTTACGGATCTTAAACAAGTCACTTATCGCTCAACTACCTTTTATAAGCTTCAAAAAGCTACATGTAGTGTCAAGTCCAAAGATGGAAACGTATAAGCGTTCCTTATTCTGAAATTCTCTTACTGACATTTTATTTCCTTCGTTTCGACTTGAATTTTTTTCCAGCTGACAAATCAAACGGAATCGAGTGCAACAAAAGGTGGCGGTGTGAAACATAGGTTACCAATAGTTCCTTACAATATACAGAGTGGAGGACAGATCATTATCACAAGCACTGATTTAATCATGTTTCTTTTCTTTCTATATCCTTTTTTTCGTTTTATTGATTTTACTAAACCGTTGGATGTCATGTGAAAACAATTGTTCAGCAAGTCTTTAACTTGTATGTTTTTAATATGCCTTCCCACATGATGCTTGCATTTTATATCAGACATGTTACAGAAACCAAAAGCCGCAGTATCATTTGGCCATCAAATCAAGAACATCAATCATGTATTGTTGAATCATATTACTTAAAACAAAGATATCTAACGCTTTGTTACTTCTTCATATCATCAGCCATTTATTTCCTATTCTTTTCTTCTGACATGTCAAGCAATTCTCTTCTGCTTTACCCCAGATCAAGGAAACGATATGGGTTATTACGTTAAGTAAGTAATGAAATAAAATCTTCAATCTCTATCATTTGTCAGGTTGTCAGGCCTCCGGGGTGTTTGATTGCGTTGTAGGCGGCCACAATCTGCTACACATAGTTGTTTTCTCATGTACAGTTAAAAGATATTATTAGCAATGGCTCGCGTACCTTGCAGTTATTTATATAAAAAAATCCTTTGGTTAAGGCGTTAAAAAACTATATAGCATTATACGAGTGTTAATGTGATAGAGACGTCACAATTTCACCCCACCATATATATATAGTTTGTATCTTCCCTAATCTCTGTTTTAATTCGGGCAACGGAAATGGAGGCACGTAGAGGGGTCTGTTAAATATGTTTGAGCAGCAAGGTTTAGTAGGAATGTTGTTCACATAAAAGCCTAACATCCTGCCTTATCCCCTGTGCATTAAACTTTTTAACTCTAGTCTTCTTGGTAGAAAACGGACACGTTCTATAGATGATACATAGGCTTTCAATTTGCTGAAATTTTGCAGATAGTTCTGTTGCAAATTATTACCACATAGGCAATATGCCGAATATTTAGCCAATGCTCAAAATTCATATATATATTAGCGTAGGATAATAAGGCAAAATACATATGTGGATATAAGGGATTGGTGGGAGTTTGAATACATTCATACGAATCTATACTTTTAGGATTTTTTTTAACTGCTCATATTTATGTACGTGGTTGGTTTGAAAAAAGGTGATATTCATATATTCACAAATTTTTCAAAGCAAATATACTAAAAAGTGAACTTTAAGGTTACACTGTTAGTTGTTACTACATCCAATAAAAATGTTCCGCATAATGTTCCACCTATCCTTGGTGTGAAATTGATTGCCGTTGTCAATTAAAAGTGGAAATTCATAAAGTCATCCTCGCCGACTATAGACAAACGCAAGTGATGTCATGTTCTGAGTGGACAAGCGTCCCCTGTTTCAAAATCCCCTAAAACCATTTCGTATTAGCGAATTGTACTTCAGTTGATTTCTTTATAAAATATATTACCAGAAATATGCAGCACGTCGGTGTCAAAATATTTGAATATTAAGTGATTTTTCTCGCTTGCAGATTCCACTCATTGAAAACATTGAATAGTATTACAAAGCAAATATATTCATTGCTTTTAACCGATTCTTACAGAATGTCAAAAAAAGTCAACTTTATTTTCACCTTGAATCATAGAACATATGAAGGGAAATAAATTGCCCGCCACCTCTCTCACATTTCTCTGTCATGATACATAAAAACCTACATGCATCTAAATTGATTTCATAGAAACTTTTCTTGACTTCCCTCTAACGCTGGTTTGTAAAAACGCTACGTGCTGCTTGCGCGCTGAAATAGCGGCGAAGTCGAAAGAAAAAACATCAATCAATACTTATTTAAATAAACTGACTTAGTCATTTATCATTGTTCAATTTTAAATTCAACGTTACGTTGGCTCTCGTTACCGACATTTTGCAACACGGTATTTATAGTAAGTTTTAGAAATAAATCATTGATGCAGAAGTTGTCACGCTTGTCTTGTAATAATTTTGGATCTATTGTTTTGAGATGATCTCAAATTACGAAATAGTGAACGTTTGTTTGACTGTGAAACATCGAGTCTTTCCCCACTTATTCTCAACTGTTATGGACATTATCAAACACCTATAGAAAGAGATGGAAACGTGGATACCACATCTTTTCATACGACACCGACTGTCGCAATGATATCTAATAGAAATCAGATATGAAAATAGATGGTGCTAAAATATCACTTGCTGATGGCACTAACTGTGGTCACAAAACAGTTTTATATACATTGTTAATGCTTTATTTTCAATTGACGTTCCCCGGATTATAGACTGTTGTGATTGATTTGGACCTTTAAGTGTTAATTGTGTAGTAATTGTTTCACAAAAATAGTTTTAATCTAATACTGTAAGCGAATCACTTTGTTTGTACATGACCAAACAAGAAATATTAATGTAGATAGAGAGTATTCCCAGTTTGTGTATGAAGTTTTCAATTTCTACAGATAGTTGATAGTTCAACAGTGAATGTTTAGTACATCAGTCAACATATATCAATAGTTCCGCCAAAACGTTCTTGTGAATGTGCAAGGTGTCACAAATCGCTCTATGCTTATCAATCGATACGTGAATGAGGGTTATACCATTAGTAAAATCTTTTTATCAGAAACATAAAATGGATACCATTCCACTCAGATCGTTAAAGCTTAATTCAGGTTATCATGAAAAGTGTTTAAGCGGTACATGCTCCCTGGTAAAATACATTCTAGAATCAGTAATCCTTTTAAAACATCCATGTAGTGGGTTTTAATTCTGGAAACACGTTCTTCTGAAAATCTAATTAAATTGAAAGTAGAAAACATAGGCTTTTAACTTAATGCTAACTTTGAAAAAAGCGTTTCTGAAATAGCTGAGAAAGGTAAAAAATACTTTAATGAGTTCTTTTATATCTTAAACTAGAAATGTCACTTTTTAATCAAAGTAAATTGCTCAAATACTGATTGAAAGCAAATGTAGACGCGAGTACTGCTTAGGTATCTACACTCTTGGCGCTTACGTCAAAAAAGCTTTTAATCATCGAAATTACCCTCAATTGGTATTGGTAAAACGTAACGTTACATGGCAAAATTTTATTTATATATATATATATCAAAATGATTCCGTAGAATTGCCAAAAATTCCGAAAAAGTTTATATATGTTCATGTATGTCTTCCATGTAAATTTATACTTACATGTATGTCATGATTCCGTAGAAATTAAAAAAATTACAAAGGAGTTTAATCCTGTATGTCTTACATGTTAAAATGTATACTTATGTCTTGATTACGTAGACATTCTAATTCAACTCCGATAAAGTGAACATTTCAACGTTCACATTGGCAGTAATGATTACTATGTAATGTGAAGGAAGCATGCACATAATAATGGAGGTACATGCATGTGTCTGAAATAAAGTAACTCATCGACAAAATGATACAGGAGTGCCAGGTTTTTATAAAGTGATTGTGGTTGAATTATGTTACCCGTTTAGTGAATCTATATAGTACAGTAAGGATGAGTAGAAGGACAATATATTCTGACCTACAGACACACAGAGAGGCATAAAAAACGCTTTTATTTCGCTGTAAGATGGTCACGTTATACATTGATCATCACCAATAATGACCGTCATTTCAATTGAAATGAAAACACCTCAAAAACATATTTCAAAGTCATACCACAAACCTAACCTCCGAATATAGACACACAAATTTCAACCTTATCCTTAGACGGGCGCGATTAATTATCTTGCATTTACATATATATTTGTGAAAAGATATAACAATGCAGAAAGAAAGGGGAGATATTTGACAAACCGAAAGCAGCTAAAGCAATGTTTCCTACAGCAGTAGCAGTATATCCGTTTCCTTCAGACCAACGTCAACACTTCATCTATCTATGATTCGGCATTTACGATAAATGGTATAGATCGATTTTGCGTTTTCGAACCTAGCATCTCGAGATCATCGAGTGATGTAATGTGAGTTATGTTATTCCATTCTTCCTTTGACCAACTTATATATATATATGGCCATAAACTTTTCAAACAAATGTCTTCAGGAAACTTTACAGATTAGAGTGATTGTAAGTCTCTGATGGTTTGTCACTAATCGAGAGACATTTCTCACAAATTAGCCAATAGTTGTTTAGATCATTATTTTATTATTTAATTGGCATTGATTTCCTGACTTTTTCTCATTACATATATCTATATTGATGAGGATACATAAGTTGGTCTTTTGGAAAAGAAAGAAACATTTAATTAGTGTGTAATCTCGGATCATCGACTATATAGTATTTCTTCGGAAGTGTTAGGCCTTATGCACTTGACATACATCTTTCTGAACTGATAGTATTGCCTTTAGAATTGTGGGTCAAACATACGATATCGTTGTTGCTATTCGATAACTCATCCATTTCATAACTTGTCATCTCTTACAAAACATACACAATTAATTCATGTCATATTATACTTGACAAATAGTTCGACTACGTTTGACAAGAAAATCCCTTCACTTATTGTAAAAAGCGTTTATGCTCTAAAAAATATAGAGTTTGGTTTTTAGTCATAACTTGTCAAATTTTTATGATATTTTCCATTTCCGTTGAATTGCCTCGATGTCAAGATTAGTTGATTGACATGTAAATGTGATTATTTTTTCTCGGCATTTGGCATGGGTGAAAATATTGATAGTCATAAACGTTGTCTTACAGTCGAAATGTTAACCGAAATAACCTCCAAATGTAGCGTAAACGTTACTTTCTTTCGAACAAAATGAATGTGTTCTGTTCCTAAAGATTGAAATAGACATGGATATCGACTTTTGATCATTTGGTTTAAATCCTTTCATACTAGAAATCAATGTATACTTTGATCATTACGAAAGGACAAATCTTAACAGTAAACGTTCGTTCTAAATGCCATGTTTTCCATGTTTCTAAGTTAAATGACGACCTTGCCTAAAATCAGGCACAGTCCATTTGTAAGTTTTCCAATAACGCACTTGTCCAAGTCTCCTGCTCTAAGTGAAGGCACCATCATCTTAATTAACCCACTTATGAATCTGACGTCCCCCATTTATTCTTGCTGAGTTCCTGCAGGGTTCCAGCTGTCCGTTATTACTTACTAATCATTACTACTCATCATTATCATTGGCCGTACGATCAATCAACTTCATTTATTGCTGTAGTTACGCTAGGGGACAGACGTCAGGAATAGATCCAAAATGAGCCCCGACAATAGGAACCTAGACGACAGCATGTCATAGATGGCTGAATAACAAATCAATTTTTATCAAAGGGTAAGCTTATTTTCGAAATTGGTTTCCTAATGATGGTAATGGATCATGATGTGAACCCTAATATGTATCAAACACTCTCAAATATTATGTAAGTGCTTTTAGTCGTAATTAGGAGAAACAGCTTGTAATATGGGAACAATGCATCATACATTAAATGTATTCCACTGCTCTCTCCTCCGTTTCATTGCAACATGACCACATCCTCTTTCGAAGAAAATACTTATTTGGATAATTTAACTAAGAGATATTTGTTGAGATAGATGTTGTATGATGTGCTGGGATAACACATTAACGGGCTGGTAGGTTTTGGCTCGACAGAAATCGCCGGACCAAACTATGTTTGATACTTAACATAGAAGAACGGATCATTAGTGTTGTAAAGAGATTCTGGAATCAATATTGGCTGATTGTTTTCCATTCTATCTCGTCTCCTTGCTCCCTCAGCGGAGGCATAAAGAATGTTAATAAAATTGTTCATCTATCACACAGGTTGATTTAAGTAAACAACATAATCAAACATTACAAACTATCTAAAAAACGTGTTCCATTAACAACTGACACAAACACACTCAAACAGTACTTTATTTATATGCAAAAGGCATTACCCATGGTCTGTTTCGGAACCAAACACATTTCGTAGCGCCTCATTTAAAGTCGAAGCATAAAGCCCTAGCATTAATCCCGGTAATCAACATGCAAAAAAAGTATTCCAAGTTTCAATGACGCTATCACATGTCGGGTTCACATCAAGTTCGGAGGAAACAGCAGGGCAATTAAAGAAAGAGATGAGAGGCATTTGGCTTATTAGAGAGACGAGGGCTATTGACGTCTCCAGTGGCTCACATAAACAGTTTGTCAGAGACTCCTGGCTACACAAAGAGTGACAGGACGCTTATTGGAGACAGATGACTTCTAGAACATTGAGACCTGGTGGGTGGTTGGGGAAGGACATGCTTCATGCCGCTGAGTGAAGAGTCATAGACACTGCTTATTACATACAGATTGGATTTCAAAGATATATATTTGCAAAATATTAGGTTAATTTGAGGCGATGAATCTGTATTTTTCTATGGGTAAACAATTATAACTGACAAATGGTCTTTGAATAGTTGGGCATACAAAAATTGTTTTAAGGGAAGTCAGACACTTGTGTTCCTGAAATTAATAAACACAAACAAATATTTTCTCAATTTTATTAGAGACAATCATTACCTTTTTTTATGTTTTAATACTTAAAGGTGTTATTTGTGCAGCTCGCGACCGCCAAATTGACATATATAAATATGTACGTCAAGAGTTCAGGAAACAACTACTTACAGTATATTAACATATAAGATATACCATATAACGTTAGCATAATAAAGATGGCATATTCTCATTTTGAAGTCATTGCACAGTAGATAGAATATCAGGTTATTTATACCACTCCTGCAAAGATATTTTCAAATTAATCACTCTTTACATTGTGCCTAATGTGATAGTCAATGGTTAAAGGCTAATTCAAATTCTTGTAACAGAAGACCATTGAAAACTAAATCTCAAATGACATTCAGTGAAGAAAACCATCAAACTTTCCAGCAGATGTTAGTGCTTTGGTTTAGAATTCAAATGTTTTATGATTCTAAAGATCCGCGTTAAAAAGAAAGAAACTAAGGTTGTTTTTTTTGCTTTGTTGCTAAAGTTATGGAATGAGTAATACCTAAACACAAATCATATTTATCATCAATATTATAAACTCGAAGATAAAAAAATGTGCTGGTAATTCTTGTAAGGACTCCAGATAAAACATCAGTATTACTGTAAATGTGTCGAAATTCAGTTTTATTAATTTAATGAAAATAGGAGGTAATGTGATAACATTTAAACATCACCTATAAGAAACTATACTCATATGTAAAATAATGCTTAGAAATCTTGAGATCAATCTAGAACATCAAATATCTAGCAGAAGCTGATTACAGAGGATATTGAACAAGACAGAATGTTTGTCTAGCTGACAAAGATACTTATCACAAGGAAACAAAGCATTAGCAATAATGAAAGCAGTTTATAGCTGACAGCACAGTCAGTGGTGGATCAAAGATATAAATCCCAATTATTCATATCTGATTGTTAGGCGAGAAGTTGAGTCTCAATGGGAGCCAAAAGCTTTGATGAAAAAGTATAGATATCTATATGATCTCATTAGAATCATCAGCATTCACCCTTTGTTTTTGCTGCTTCAGATTGAACATGAGATCAAGGAATATCCGAGACAATGACTTAAACAATTCATGATCGATGATGCTAAGAAACTATACTGGAATCGAATGATTAACCAGAAAGTTGTAACTTGTGGTAACTGGTTATTAAATTGCATGTGGCGCCACGCATAAGATTATTGTGTGATAAATAATAGAGAGTCTAAATCTTTTAATTCTATACTATGTTACACAGAAATCTTTCTTTTCTATCAAGATATTCCAAAACATTCTGTCAATTAATGTCAAAGATCAGAATGTCAGTCCGTACAGGTGACGTTGATACAGCTGTGTAATTGAACTCATTATCCTAAGAACCTCGGTGACAGACCTACTTGACGACGAACCAGAAAGTTTCTAGAGATAAATTGTGTACTCACCATTGAAGAGGCTGATCATGAGGTTGACGGGTACACACACGATGGTGACGAGAATGTCGGCAACTGCAAGGTTCACCAGGAAATAGTTGGTCACAGAATGCATACTTTTATTCTTGAAAACGACAGCCATCACCATGGTGTTTCCGACAACTGACGTGATAAACACTAGTAGGTAAGCCACAGAGTAAATAACAACCATATAAACAGGTTGTTTTATCAAAGGAAAATAATAAGTATCGGAGGTGTTGAATTGAGAATAATCATACGTTGAGTTGCTCATTTTCCCCTCTGCCTAAGATCCAGAAAGTCACAGTGCTGTTAGATATCCGACTTGAGCTTTGAGTTAGCGCTCTTCCTCACAGCAGCGTTTCGGACAATTTGATAGTGACTCGGGCGAGCGGTATACTTGGATTAGGACCAAGTGACATCGATTTCTGTAATAACTCAAGTGGTAGTCAAAACATGATTGTCGCCAGCTTCAGGAGGGAGACAGATAGCATCTGTGGCCGACTTGGTGGCACTTGCTAATCTAAGATATAAGGCATATATGTGCTGAGTGGCAGATCAACAAGATCGGCTCTGTGCGCAAATCTCCTACATTTGATTCATTAACAACTCCTCTGTATGCGCCAATACTTCGATTCAATCAGGTGGGAATGTTTGCTACTTTCACATTATTTCACTTCCAATACCACTCTGTGGAGCACAATAATCCACTATGTGGACAACTAAAATGTTAATCCTTTTTTCTAGAGTATGAACATTTTTGCTTTAAAACAAAAAGGATGTTATCCGACAGGCATAGATGTAATGAAAACGGCAAGTTTGCCTACAGGGTCCAGAGTTCCTATATAAAGAGTGAGCCGGTAATTATTGTGGTATCGCCCGTAGTGAGCGGATGAACACAGAGCGGATCTGTGTGTACCGGGTCGTGGAGGGGGGGGGTCCTTCAGATCTCCTCGCCTCACGTCAGCAGCGTTTGATCGTTTATGGTCTTCCTAGCCAGAAGCAATTGTTGCATTAACATCATCATCACTCTTTCTTGGTCCATCATCAAAGATACCAGGAACGAGTTCTCGTTAATTCAGTTATCAGTAACGCTCTAGTCAATAAATTGGGACATTAAACACAGACTTTATATCTTATAACGACTGCTATGCTAGCTGCGGTAATGAACTTGGTATGTTTAGCATGATTTTAAGCAAATTGTTTTTCTTACGGGCCTTCTGTCTTTTTATGTAGTCCTGATATGCAATTTGTTGACAGATAATTGTGTGGTCGTGCTGGCTATGTAATAATTGTGTTGCCGCTGAGGAAATGAAACTGTAATGGAACATAATTATACTGATAAATTGAGAATCCTGAGAATAAATAACTGAACGAAATCTAATGATTAACTCTTAAAGGACATTGTTGGCAATGATATAGTGGTCTTCCAAGCAAGATTGTTTTCAAAGGATTGAGTATTATTCACTTTATTACTGGTACGAGATTAAAAGTATTTATAAGCACATCGATCATTGATTATCCGAGAGCGCTTCTTCAACATTGCCTTCATGTCTACGGTGACGTTTTTTGATAGACATACACATACATGTCCAGCAAAACTTTTGCAAAAAATTAAATCTCACGCTGTGGAGTTTTGCTACGTAAGCTGTTGGAATGAAGTGCCCAAAACTGAACTAATGAAAAAATGCAAATTGACACTCTTTACTAAATGATCTGATCTGTTGAGGTGTCAAAATCGACACCTGTTCGACACCTTTACCTTTTTTATTTTAAAAACTAGTAACTTACAGACAGTATAGGTGACTTATATTCTTTGCAAATAACCCCTATCAATAAAGACAGTTTTGAGAAACAAATATCCTGTTGACATTGACGTGACCAACAGTATTAGCAATGTGTTCGTTTTTAAGTTTGAAGGTATTCGATATGACTTACAGTATTCGCTGTATTGTTTGGAACACGATGGAACAACGTTTAACAAATCTTTGATCAGTATCGAGGATCCCGAGTATGAATATGAAATAATACGAAAGAATCATACACATAATGAGATAAGGGAAATATAATAATAAGATGATCGATATGTTGCGTGTGCCACTTCAAAAGGTGCAGACATAAACGACCCACACAAATTATTCTGACTTGATTATGGGTTTCCGTGTGTGCTTTGAATTTGTTCCATTCAATGACGACTGAGTTTAGCAATTTAACATTGGAAATCTTTGCTACATCGCATAGTTTGGTCACAAGGGATCAAAATTGAACTCCTTATATTTTCCTGACATTTCCGTTACTGTTTTTCCATTAACTTGTTTTGATCAATGATTGATAAGATAAGACGTGGTCTTTGTCACGAGATAACATGCCGATAATGTCCTTTCTTTTGCAATTTTGATTTCTTGTGATGACATTATCTGCAGCGTTGTGTTCGTAACAACGTTTAAATATGCTATTTACAATTTCAATGAGCCACTCCTTATTATCTCAACATAATGTTGGGAAAGATAATTAAGAGAGTTATAAATATTTTCATTTCCTTGCAAAATATTTTATTGGTATTTTCTATTACTTAAAGATTGTTTTACTGTGTGTGCCCATGTCACGTGTTTAATTCCGGCCTTCAACTTATGCCACCCTCCTCCCCCTATGTTTTTTCCTGGTGCGGTTAAACGAAATCGAAGATACCTAATGACAATTTTTTCTCGCAGCGTCAGTTTTATGGAAACACGACAGTAATAGCTAGAGACGGGACTTGAACGTGCAGCAAAATCAAAAGTGTTTTTCGAAATGCTTTAATATGTAACATGAGCGCCAGTATATATTGATTACAATAAAAATATAGTGACACTAGCTATCTGGTCGCTGTGGATATCTTTCCTACTAATCGCACATTACCAATATAGGAGTTTATCATCCAAAAACGTGTTCCACAGGAGATATCGCTTGAGGAAGATCACGCGATATCTTCTAAGAACAATGCCCTGTCATCAGAAGGGACATGACATCACAAACGTTTTGCATCATCACTAATGACTCATGACAATGTCATGACGTCATTAACACAATCACTTCACAATGGCATGACATCATAAACAACATGACGTCACAATGCTATGACATCACTGGTTTAGGAGTTTTAGGGCTATGCAGTTGTCAAATGTGTCCATTTGTCATGCCAATATGATTGAAAAAGATTTTGGATGATAAATAGAATCTCACCCTCGTGTCTTTCGATATCAAATATAGAACACGCGTTGGTACAAGTAAAATATCCTCGGCAAGCCTCGGATATTTGTGACTTTAATCAACATGTGTTGATTATTTGATATCAGAAGACACTTGGGTGAGATTCCCTGTATGTTGACTGCTCAGTCCTGTAATTCTAGCGCTATCATCAGTACGTCAGTTGATGTCTCTTGTTAAATGAAGACTGTCACTATCAACAAGCTGCATTTCTCTTAAAGTATCTGTAACACATGCAATACTGACACATTTTATGAACACAAAATCATGCCCTCATCAAGTCTAACCTAAATCAAGTGATTTATCGTCCAAATATGTTTCTGTACATTCAGCGAACTTTTATGGCAAACTTTACGTCATCCCTTTTCGTGAAACTTAAACGTAGATATGCGGTCGTATTTATCGTTACGGATTATCATAAACCGTTAGTGACGTCACTTCATTGTTCTTTGAGGTCTTAATATATATTTTAATTTCCTTCTGACGGGAAGGGAATTATTCGAGTAATGTCCCTCAGATGCAGGTAATTATCAACATAATCACTCTGCAAGGCATGGTATTATTGATATATCTCTCTTCAAATAAATATTTCGGAACGATGTAATTAGTGGTTTTTGTTAAAAGTCTCGTCTCGAACCCGCCGAGTTTACATTCCCGAACGCTAAACTACTGACTACTGAGCTATTATGACAGCGCTGACAGATGTCTTTTGTTAGGTTCTCATATAACAAAGGTCTTAGTTTGTTTTTGTTTTTTATTTTGCGGCTCCCTCTGTTATTTCCCATCCTTTTACCTTATCAGTCATATCAATGTTATTAAAACTAGTTGGCGGTTTAAAAAATAGATAAGACATGGTCCGTGGGCATTATCAATAAAAAGGATGTTTGCCCTCGTGTATTCCTGCGGGCAAACATTCTTTATTATTGATAATGTCCGTGGACCATGTCCTATCCATAACGTAATCGGTAAACATTCTCAGGCTTGCTCTGGGTAGTTAGTAAGTTTTTGATACGGTATTCAATCACACTGACAATTGTTTGTTGCAATAAGTGAATTCCGCGATGCAATTATCTCAACTGTTAATACTATGTACGTTAATTATTTTCTCCTTTTATTGTCATCACGAAATCTCATTACAAGGTTCATATAACAACTAAGAGCAAACAGTTTGGTTTTCATCTCGTCCACTGATAACACATCAAGTGCCACTCATTATTGTCTGCACTGGACGTTACATTCTCCGACCAGACGTCCGACGCCTTGAGTGTTTCCTGCTACATAAGGGGGATTGTGTGGCAATAAACAATCTAGCAATATCCCTAAACGGTAAATTTGTAGCCCGAGTCACAGAATAGATATAGTGTCCCCTTTACCAATGGACAGGAATAAGGGGCCTCCGAGACATGGGTTGACATTCATTTTGTCCTTATGGTTTTGTGCTTGTGCTTTTTGTGTCTGGTTTTCTTATGCCTACGGAGTCTTTTAACAACACTTGCATTATGCCATCCATTGACCATTGATATTCCAAAGTGACATCAAAACAGCTGGTAATTGTCGTTTTCATTTACTGATGTTGAGTCAGTTACTGGAAACATGCATGTACTCCAACGATTGTATTTTGGCAATCTATTTGATCTTTGTTACAGCATTGCTTAAAGGGGCAGTAGCATGTTTTTAGGGGGAATAAAAGGTGATGTCAGGTAAATGAAAATTAATGGTTCCAATTGAAAGACAATGGATTTAAACTAAATGGAGCAGTGATAATTCAAATAAATAACGTAAAGTTTAGATATGCGATTGCTTTTTCTTACACAAAATGAATTAAAGGTGTTCACACAAAATGGCCGCCAATGGATTTTATGTGAATCTTCATACTTTGTCCTCTGACTATGGCTGAATGGTTTGTGTTATGAGATTTTTGATACTATCAAATTATTAGATTTAGCATCAACGTACAATTATCAGGAAAAAATTTAAAATATGAAATTGTCAAAAAACGTGCTACTGCCCCTTTAACCGGTTGTTTAAAAAAATCAATATTGGTTTAGATCAAGATATTTTTATATACGACCACCCATACGGTTGAGTTTGGTATATTGTATGACTTCCCTCTACTTGTTCCGCCTTTTTACACTAATAACCAATCAAAGACATGTACCAGCCAAAGCTGTTAATGGATCAATGTTAAAATAGAAATTAAAGAACCCCCTGGAGGTTGCTTAATATTTCTTTAGCAATGTCCGCTGGTTGAAGAGTTTTCATTTTACATTGACCAGAAAAATCAATATTGAAAGAGTCGATCATACAGCACAAATCGTATACTTACAAGAGAGAAGAACTGAACCTAGATTTTCGAAGCTTTGATAGTGCTAAGATAGTCGTAAGTGCCATACATTCACATTGACTTACGACAATCTTAGCACTAGAGAGTTTCGAACAGGCCTGGCACTTTTTATTTGTCCTGATCAATAAAGTGTGGTGGTGTATCGGAACATGTTAAGCTGTTATCAAAATTGGCATTACTGACATAAGCCTTGGTAATCCAAACAATTGTGTTCAATAAACACTGAAATATGATTTATATTCAATTATTTTTTATGTAATGCAATCAACGACAATCCGATTGATACCAAAGATAAGTGACTTGCGACTGGCATAACATTTGTCGTGCCAATAAACTGTTATTGGATACCTAATACACATATCTCATCAAATTGTATGTACAAACCGAATTGTTGTAAACAATTGCGTCTGTAACCTTCGCTAACAAAGGCTAGAAAGTGGCAATTAGATTACATCAATTTGACGTGCCAGTTAAACTTTGTAGTTTGCGGTTGTGTATCGCTAAACCAGTATTCCAATTATGTAAGGCTTATCAGCAGAACAGAACAGAAGTATTGATATATGTTTGCAGGAAAACAGGGACAACATGGAACGATACTTGCCTGTAGATTATGCTAAACTATGCATTTGATTATGCACTAAAATGCTTTAGTTAGTATCAGGTATACGTGCTTCTCTGTCCATAAAATTGCAAATGAAGGTTCACCCAGAAATTTTAAAATCACCCAAGTAGATAATTAGTTAATCACGTATTTTCATTGTTTTACTGTTGAGAAAATAATGTTTGAATTAAACATGTACGTTATTTTACAGTAATTACAGTATTTGCATTGTAAGTTGATTAATTATCAACCCAAGACTTTTCAGGTTGTGTTTTTGAAAATGATTTGGCCACTTATCTGTTTCTTTATATATATATGACCAAACAATTATATTGAGCTTATTCATCTTAATGTCATACACTCTTTCTTTGATAATATTTTAATTAACGTAAGAGATCTTAAAATGAATAAAACATGATAAGATATAATATCAATTTGGACTTTTGTGAAAAAAAAGTTTTGCAAATATAGCGAAATAGAGAAGTTAACTGGATATAATAAAATGTTATACATTCGGCCCTTTTATGGTAATGACGCACGCAAACCAATCATCTGATATCAAATATGTCACAATGTTCGAAAATATTGTTTAGATTTCTTTTATTGTGAAATTATAGAACTTAATCTAATTACTTGATCATACCCTCGAGCACAGAATCTATTTATTCCATGAGAGTGACAACCGTGCAGGCTAATAACGCCTACGAGAGAGATATTGGAAGTGAGACGATATCCGCGGGTAGAAGAAGCCCGCGTCACAGAATAAGTGTCTCGGAATGAATCCACAACCTTCCGATGACTTCCTGTTTGCATGAGCCGCTCTCTCTGCTAATGCGTTTTTAATATGGATAATATTTTCAGTGAGTACTATAATAATAAAATCACTGGAAACCTTCAAGTATTTCGATCCTTGGCTTAGCAACTGGACGGCCTAAGGCTTCTCTTCATGACAGCATGAAATCTGCTTAGGCAAATCTGATAAAACTGTTTCCAGTGAAAATAATCAAAACATTATTGACCCATTTAATGTGAAAATGTGTTCAAAACTTTAAAAATGTCATTAGAAACACCTATTGATCAGTGTAATGCAATGTCGTTGTCGTAGCGAAGAATGATCCATAGTTACAATATATATATATCCATACAGATTTTGTACGATTTAAGGAAGTGTGAAGATAAACCAAGCTAATGTCTTTGTAAATGTTTACTCCTTGTTCGGTTTTGAATATAATCGAGTCAAGTTTATACTGTGTAACGTTGTGTTTCACAATGAAGAAGTCTCCATTGATATAGCTTTTACATTCATTCAACTGTTTAATGTGCTTCAAAGAATAAACAGATGTTTGTGACATCCTAAGTTTTTAAGGGACAATAGTATCCGCAATACAGATCTTTTTAAAAGAATATTTGACCCTTCGAAATAAACGTACAATGAACAATTTCAACGCAACATGATGTGGGACATAATGCTATACTTTACTGTTTAAACAAACAAGTTGAAACAACCCATATAGCTTCAAACGATACCATTGAAATGTACCTTTTACAATGGGATATTTATTATTACGCTGCACGCAAAGATCAACGGGAAAAGGATGGATACTTACTGTCAGTGTTTGAATTAGTTCTTCATGTAATGACTTACACAATCCCTTAACATCTCCTTGGAAGAAATATAAACTAAACATGCAAGAGACTGAATCTGGTAAATCGAAAACGGATCACATCGACTGCATAGTGTAATTTGACATCTCTCTGATATTTCCCATCCTTTTACCTTATCGGTCATATCAATGTTATTAAAACTAGTTGTCACTAAAACATTTCTTCTGAATATACTCTCTTGGTATTCGTAATTTCAAAGTGTTCATGAAAACCTCAATATGTCATGTCTGTTGTTATAGTGATAGTCAACTTGAGTTTCAAACTGATATATGTGAACAACTTTAAATATATTTCATATTGTTGCTTTCGCTGGTTTACAACCTGTTGTTAACATATTATCATATCATCATACACGACAGGAAAAGTGTAGTTAAAATCTTAACTGGTTCATATTTCCAAATTGAACGATCTTCAATCAAGTATCTAATTACTTCTTTGAGCGAAATTTTAGAAGTTGGAAACCTGACAAGAACAATCGCTGTGGAAAACAGCTGATTTGAAAAGTGGCTTTCTCTAATCAAGATGTTGTCGTACATGATAATCAGCAGTATGTTCTCTTCTGAATAAACGTAGTACCTCTCATAGGACACTATGGGTGATCTCAGGAACAGGAAACAAATGCTACAAATGGCAGACAATCCTTACTACGAACATATTAATGATTGCAAAGTTCAGTAAAGGTAAACGGATCCATATCCATACATCGAATGATCAAAAGGTGCTGACAATAAAATGTCCTCGCTTGATTGAATAAGTAACTGATCAGGAACACGCCGACACTAAACTTCGTCTTTATACAAACTCATGTTCATGTTATCTCCTGCTCGTGTGTAAGGATAGAACGTTACAATCAGTGTGTAAAAATTCAAAGTAATCTGACGCACGGGTTTTTCGAGCCCATAAGACAAGTTGCAATAAATCAAATATCATATATACTAAATTCTTATTTTTCTCTTAGAAACAATACGTCATCAAATTATATATAGCCTTGATCATTACCTTAAAAAGCACGCTACTTTTGAAAAGGTCAGTTTTATTGCGTATTTTCTGACGCCACCTGTTTTCGAGCCCCTTAGATTCTATGACGTTGTCGTCACATCGTAAGCTTGCGAGGGGCGATTCCGAAAGTGACACATATTTATCAATTTTGACATACTAGGAACTTAAAAACAGTCTTAAAATCTCGAAACAGACGTCATGAACATGGGGCCCCGCTGGCAGTTACCCCTCACTGTACTAATAGAGACAGGAGAACTCACCATCCATTTAATGTTTTCGTTAAACGCAATTCCAATTAAAAGATGATAATAAACATCACATATTATGTTAGGCGCAGTTCTTATGATCCCTCCGCCACCCATCTTAAAGTTTTGTTCAAGCCCGTTTATTCTATAGACGATACAAATTTGAGTCTGATGGTTCAATTTACCTGTCCCGGATATGATTACAAAGCTACCTCCCTTTGTCCAATGGGGTCCAAGGGAGATAACTATGAAGACCTTTACTACCTCAATCAATAGAGAGTTATGGAAGCGAGGTAACTTGTGTATACTTCCGGGAAAGGACAATAATCCAGCTAAAATGAATGATGGGTTCCCCTGTCTATTAAAATATAGGTAGGGGTATCTGCCAGCGGGCCCCATGGTCATGAATGCACCACGGGCAGTTCAGTCAGTCA
Source organism: Steromphala cineraria (assembly GCA_916613615.1). NCBI lineage: Eukaryota > Metazoa > Mollusca > Gastropoda > Trochida > Trochidae > Steromphala > Steromphala cineraria. The sequence goes on from OU744721.1 coordinate 80,524,617, forward strand.
TTTTATCAAGAATTATTATCAGATAAATAAATAACATAAACATGCATATTTTACATGCGGGGATCTAGAATTTGAAGATATTATTGCCCAAGTTATTTTATCAAGCGTAAGTCGGTTAGCCTCCATGTGGGACTCAACAACCCCCTTTATATGTTCCGTATAAGTCGTTGTCATGCTTTCAGAAAGCTCACGTCCCATTTATATATATTTCATGTCCTTGAAACCAATATCTCCACAGAAATCATTCTAAAAGCCTTTTGAGACCTGCAGTCATTGATTACGTTTTCCAAATGTCACAAAATAGTTGAAATGTGAACAACGTTCCATCTCTAATCTATATGGCACGAGGAGCATTGAAATGAGAAATAACTGATATGTTATCCTTTCCAAATAGATGTGTCAATTGAGCATATTGCCTTAGTTGATACTTTAGAATCGATGTCATACATTATGGTGGGAATGTTATCATTTGGTTCAACATGACCTTACACTCACAGAGCTCCAACTGCAAAACTGTTAGAACTTAATAGCATCCCAAGAAATCTGTTTGACCAAGGGATACAATAAAATGATACTCATCAAATTTAACACATTATATAGATTGTATTTTATTAAATTAAGCGGCGTCCCGAATCGACATACTTGAGCGTGCTGTCTCCTTTCAAACCCGTACGCAAAACTTCGAGATTCCTACGTATTGAGCACCGCATCGGCACGGATTGTGGAGCATGTGGATAGAAAGAAGATGTTGGAGGGCTGGCAGAAATTCCTGTGCCTCCCGGATACGGATTCTTTCGAAACGCGACATGCGTTCCCTGTACAACGCACTCACCTCCTAATGACGTGAGTCTTTGTTATGTTTTGCAACTGTCGCATGCTCCAAGAACGGCGTACTTATTACCTACGTATTGTACGTGTGTAGTCCGTGCTTATCATGAAACAGATGAAGGCAATATCATGTATATACAACTTCTTTTATGAAGTTTGCGACGTTTTCGACATAGATACTACTGTCGTTCTAATCGCAACTTCTAGAATGCCCATCAAAGAAGTCATTCGTGCTTATTAGGAATCAAAACTCGTGTGAACCGGAAGTAGTAAGCACGAGCACTTATAAAGCACGTTTCCGCACTGATTTCTGTAGTAAGTAAAGAACCTTAGCTGATTTCCCCCATGATGCCAATGAAAACGTAGTCACTAAGGACTCCGTACATGAAGAGTACGGGCAAGTGTAGCTTGCGCACAATAACATGGCAAACACAAAGAACGCCCGTTTCAAGCACATTGTGATTACGTAATACTATACACCCCAAGGACTGGTTATCAAGTTCGATATATAGGCTATCATTTAGGTTAACCGAACGATGAATCGGTTATCTGAAAACCGACCATGGTTGGTTATCAAAGGAATCGTGTTGTCCCTTTATATGGAGACTTTGGTCGGCTTTATCGTTCGCCATATCGTTCATATTAATCTTCTCCTCGCTCAACGGTTAACAATATAACATATACCTTTGAATAAAAAGACAAAACATTTTTTAGAAGTTTATTTAGTCTTAACTTAATGTTCAGTTCACGAAGTTAGATTTTTAATCATCGTGATCCAATCGGGTTTAACGAGGGGAGATACCATGACGGCTGCAGTAGAAGTGGTGGCTGCGGCAACATCAACAACATCGGTGATGTGTCATGTATATGTCGTTACAGATCAAGTATGTCGGAACTTCAATCTTCATTGCATTAATCCTTGTTAAGGTTCGGCCGCCTGCGATTTTATACAAAAGAATATTCCATTGATAAAATTGCGGATATAGTGAAATAAATAAATAGTAAATAAGTGAATACATATGCATGTCTACATGTGGAGTCGTTCTTTAATTTAATCTATTCCCAAATTTTTGTGCAACTTCTTCGTGTATAATATCAATAAGTAGTGCTATGAATGGTTAATCCAATTGACAGTTATGTAAATATTTTGAAATGATAAGATTATGTAGACATCAGAACTTTATGTACGAATGTTTGCTATTGTTAGAACAGTTACTGAATGTATAATTTAATGGTGGTCAAAGAAGGATGGACGTTTTACAGGGAACAATTCTGAACATACATGAACATGTCAGGAAATTAGAATCTTAGAACCGACCAGGCCAGGTTTTAGTTTCACGAATCTAAGTACATGTAATTGTGGTAGAATCTTTTCAACACATCTCTCCAATTGTTTTACCGACGTAACCGAGCAGCACGTATCCTTGGAAATTAAGCAACTTGACTATAAATTCATGAACCTTTGGATACGAACATATAATTTAATGAAATACATGAATATGCATTCACATCCTTATAACATAACTTATAACCAAACAAGTTTTTGGAAACATACCGACGTCAGCCTCAGGTTGATATCCGTTTTCACAAGTTTCATAGATGTTGGTGTGGTTCACATTTCAGCTGAGATTCACAATAATACATTCAAAGCCATAGTTCATACGAATGTATTTTTCCGAAATTTCTATGTATACACAGCGAATATTCAAAACTGAACATGACCGTCAATGGGATTCTAAAACAGCCTGTTCCCATTTAAATTATAAAATGCACGTGCGTTTCATAGTCATTGTAGTGCGGGCGTGATCTGTTCAGTTGTCCGAGAAAAGTAGATAAACTCTGTTGTTTATGCTCCATTTGTAATATATGTGGAATATTTTTACTCTTCTTTACTCTATGTCGTTTCCTTTCTTTAAATGAATGTTTGGTTTAAGAATTTTAAGACAGAACAACGAATATATCATTGAAATTATGATTGAATGTTTTTGTTGTCTGTGTATCGTATGTATCGTAGCTCACAAGAGCGCTATTAATCATCTTTCGAATGCTGTCTCAAACTTTAAAAAAAATCATGGCGGCAGTGACTTCCTAAAAAGCACGCACAGTTGGCGATGACGCAGGTTTCAAAGTGTCAAAGTATACACTGTTCTTTTCTTTGTAAAGTTTTATTAAAAATCTAAAGTTATCAGTAATATTTATTTAAAAAAATATTTTATAGTATTACCGTAATAGACTTAGATTTTTAGGAAAAATTATTTTTCTAACCCGAAGCTATTTTTCTTATCTGAAATACAAAGATGGTAACAGTGAATTACTTATTCAAGTTGTAATGGATTGTGATTTCTGTAATTGCAATTTCAACGTGATATCAAGTGACCAGATTGCTGATCTTTCTAATCTATCACCATTAAAGAGGCAGGTTAGAATCATTAACACACCCAGCGAGGTGGTCAAGTACGTGGAACCTCTGGTAAAGAGGCCAGACCGATCCCTAATCAGATCCATTGTCCGTTCAATGTATCCCTGGTGGTTTGTTATTGACCTGAAGAAGTTCCAGATTATTGACTCCTTCATACTCATTTGTCTATATTGTTGGTTTTAATAACTTTACTCTTATTTACCACTTTGATCCGATAGTCATTGACAAGTGTGTGGGAGTGAGCAAACCTTGGCGCCCGACAGTTTAATGTTATCATCACTATGATATGTTATAAGAAAAATACAGTAGAACTCGGATATAACGAACTCCAAGGGACCAAAGAATTTAGTTCGCTATAGCCGGTGTTCGCTACTCACGTTTTGCCGCCATACATAGGGCTCTTGACGGGAGTTAAAAATGTGTTCGCTATATCCGATTGTTCGCTATATCCGTGTTCATATATATCACGGATGTGATGCTTGATTTTTATATTGGTTTTCGGCATTTCCACTAAAATACATCGACTTACGTCAATTATCCGTATAGAACTCTAAGTTCAGGACAACAAAACCTTCTTCAAATACTAAAGTAAAACAAGGCAACAGCTATACTGAGAAAACAAATCAACTTAAAACTTTAAAACCCAGCTGGAACCTCATTTCTGTCTACCCCAGTCAATGCTAGGCCATACGAGCTTTGTGAAAATCGTCTTGGAGCAGTTACTGCAACTGGTTTAGGCGCTATATAAATGCTAAATATTTTTATCATTACGAAAGGTAATCTAAAATAAAAACGGAACATTTTATGCACAACATTTGTGTATTTGATACCATTTTATGATTTGATTCCATAAAAATAAAATACGCATGGTTGGAATCAATACTTTCCCCTAATAATTCATCTCATTATTGGAGAACCTGCAACAGAGAAAGAAGAGTTTCTAAGGGATGTAACTCTTGCACGACTACTGTGCTCAGTTGCTGTGGCAGACTTAACTACAGAGTCGCCTCGATTCCTCACCCATCAAAAGAAGTGATATTTAAGAATTAGTGTAAACATTTGTCTTTACGACTGCAAATGACTGAAAATATTTAGAAACACAATTTCAGTCATGTCTGATCTAGACTGTTAAAATGAGTCTTGATCACTCAGAGTAATTATAAGCCGTGAAACTAAGAAAACGTTCATCAAATACAAGTAAGTTGACAGCACTACTGGCACCATACAGTTACCAGAATGTTGGTTGAAACGGGAAATGAAGGAAATATACATTTTCAAGAATAGATAAATGCTCAGGTATTTTCTTAATAAAATATTTTAAAATAAATTCCAATTAATCATGCAAGAAACAAAAAATAAAGAAGATGTTGTATATAAACGACCAATCTGTGTCCTGTTATTAGTTATCCTGTTATATAAGATGACGAGATTGTTAGCAAACTTGTGGTCACAACTTTTGGATAACATTGTCTAACGACAAAAAAACATGTTTTTGTTAAAAACTTTAAAAAGAAATAGTTGCAAAAGCGACAAAAAAGATGTCCTTCAATAATGTCAGATGCAGTAAATGTGGACACCGCAACATAAATTTTGTAATTGTGATTCTGATATGAAAAAAACCTCAACCTTTCAACATACAGTGTATAAGGTAAACAAGAAATCGGATTAGATTCCTCGCGCAAACATTAAAAATGAATTGGTAAAACTATCTGAAAGTAAAAAAATAAAACACTTCAGCTTGTTTCGAAACAGCACTTTCCCCCAGGGATTTATTTGAATAAGGAAAATCTATTTCTTCCAATACATTTCAGGCTAAAAACTAAATGTGTCTTATCTCTCACTAAATACTTCCACAGACAAACCAAATTGAAAAGTGAAATTGTCCTTTTTGTTTTTATCAATTGAAAGCATGATTTCGCCGATAGTCTTTAACTTTGGGGAGATAGGGGATACATGCATGGTGGAAGAGGTGGCGTTTTGTTTATCGGTATTTTATTTGTTGCAAGGCGGAAGGGATAAATAAGAAGAAACGCCCGAAAGATCATGCATATGTACAATTTGTGCAAGCACCAGTTGAACATTGCAAACCATGGTTGCAATGCAGTGGTAAGTGTTTCACAATACCAATATTATTGATAATAATGCAATTACGTTGCTCTATGTCCACGCATAAGCAGGTTCAAACTGCATAAATACTATCATTCTCTAAAGAAATAACACTTCGTCCGACTGTATAAGTGCTAAGATAAACTTTCTACAAGGCCAGAATGTCTGGGGCATCCATCGCGATGAGAATTTCGATCTTGGCGTGGGAGGCAAGCATGCTTATTACAACACTCTCTTGCACGTAGGGCCGGGGCCTCGTCTAACAGGTCAGAATTATGGTAATCGCAAGTCCTTAAGGTATCATTAGTGCAATGTTAAAGTATAGCACTTAAGGAAAACAGGATAAATATGCAGCAAACCACTGCAAAATCCATCCTCTCGCATTTGAAGCTACTTGCAACAATGACACCTTTAAAGGGGAAGTAGCATGTTTTTCACTGATCATTGTAAAATAATGTTAAACGTATTATTTTGACAGTGTCAAAACTCTTATTACACAATCCAATCATCCATTGTCAGAGGACACAGTCTGAAGATTCAAATAAAATCCATTGGCGGCCATTTTGTGTGAACACCGTTTATTCATTTTGTGTAAGAAAAAGGAATGACATGGCTAACCTTTACGTTATATAGTTGAATTATTACTGCTCCATTTAGTTCAAATGCATTGTCTTTCAATTGGAACCATTTATTTTCATTTTATTGACATCACCTTGTATTCCCCCTAAAAATGTGCTACTGCCCCTTCAAGCGCAAATAGTTTCGCTGACATGTGTTATTCGTGGCTATACTTGTACTTGTTTACCGCCATGGCCGTTACACTTATCTGTCGTTCTTGCAGGAGTCTGACACAACATAGGTATCTCACCCATGATCTGCTGCTCTCTCTGGATGGTAAATAGAAATCGATGTGATGAATTTGTCTCTTTACAAATCTAGGTATAGAAGAACCTACGTGGATATAAAAAAATTGATGCACATTGTAACTCAGGGTAAAACTTGTAGTGTAAACTTGACAACGTCTGCTGCCTATTTAAGAAACTGAGCATAAATACATGACAACGATAAAACATTGAATGTTTATGGGTAACGATATCAAAACAAGACTTCTTAATGTAGTTTATTGGTTATTGGCATTTTGCATAACACTCTCAAATCACATGAAAAGTCGCTTGTACTATTATAGTTACCATCTTACTCTCCTTATTAATATTTCAGAGTGCTTTATAAATAGACAATGCTGACGCTGAGATTTCTTTTCAGACAACAGAGGATTAGATTTCAACAGGTTCCAGAAATGTTCAGATCTATGCCCGTTGTTTTGATAAGAGGTCATAGAAATATCAGATGAATGTTTGCTTTATACTCGTTGTGCACAGATATAGAACAGCTACAGTGCTACTCATATTGAGACAAACAGCCTATTATTGTCACAAAATCTATCACAAAACAATATCAGCACGTTTAATGTATTGTTTATCAGTTTTTAACTCACCAGAAGACTTCCATGACATGATTGTAGCATTAGTTTTTTTCAACATGCTTTTTGTCGTACAACAAATCAAATATGTCCATTCAAGATTGTTTGTTTTGTTTTTGTGTAGGTACTAAATCATGCTCAAATGACTTATATTGTTTTATAAAAACTAATCCACCCAGCTAACACAGAAACGTTTCAGAAACGTTTTAGAAACCTTTCGTCAAAGTTTCAGAAACGTTTCTAAAACGTTGGTTTGTGGAGGTTTTTTTTCGTTTCAAAAACGTTTCTGGGAAACGTATTTGTAAAACCTTGTAGGGACCTTATGGAAACCTTACTTATGTTGATACCCAGTGTAAACCATTTGGCATGTTTTTGTTATTTATTTGCTGATGTGCTTTCTGTGTACTCATTATTCTGTTATCTTTAGACTCTAAAAGGCATTGTAGCACGTTTTCTTAGTTACATTAAGGCCTTCATACAGGGATCTAGGAATAAATTTTACACCTTTGAAGCTTAAAGCAAACACTTCAAAACAATCAAGCAGGCAGAAGGTTAAAGCTGAAATTTCTAATGTATTATCTTAGAAACATGCTGCAGTACCTTCTAGGCTTGTTCCTTCATTTCCTTAAACAGGTATTTGACAGCGACTTTGAAATGGATCCGTACAGGGAAGTGTTTTGGTAAATCAATAGATACAGTTAATATTTAATACATTTTTCAGAGTATGATCCATGTATCTTACACTATAAGCAATTTCCGTTAAGTTTTAGTTCACATCGTTTTCATCTTAAACTTTCTAGTCACTTCGCTGTCATATACATATCCAGGATGTGCAAATTCAAGTTTCTTTATTTTTTTTCAAATATTATGTTCTATTTTTTGACAAAATATATTATGACGACATAACAAACATGTACATATTTGAAGAAACAATCATATTATGATTTCTCTATTTCATTTTATGTGTCATTAGCATCTAATTTACACCGATGCCTCACATGGGGATTAGTGTTTCTTTAATACTGATATGAGAAGCCTTTAGCCAGCCTTTATGAGCGAAGTAATTGCATAGACTATGTATTGATTTATTTCCCACTAATTGCAAAGAGCATAAACGTATTTGCAGCTCACTCATTTGTATTGAGGACATGCCTTATGATTCAACTCTCAAGTCACGTCACGTGTGGGTTACTGAAAAACAAACGTCAGTCAACTTTTATAGCACCAATCATGTTTGATTTTACCAATCATTCTGTTATATGTCAACAACGCCTTATCGCTTAAGTTTTATGAAACTAATACAAAGGTGCACATTGTTTGATGCTGCCAGACAAAATCAAGTGCCTATTTGTTGTATACAAAGATTACAGTACCCAATCCACTGCGAACAATATGTTACATAGTTAACTGTATCGTTAACTGCTTTGAAATGAACTTGAATTTTGTAATTAACCCATCGGTAAAATGTGCTTCATATAAAATTACATCGACTGTATTAAGATTTAAAAACAAAAATTTTATGATTGGATGTCATTGTTTACCTTCAACATTTATAAGCTTGATTTTTATAATTTCATAACAAATTTAATTTCCATTTGATGATGAGTTTCATTTTATTGCCATTTTATTGTCTTAGTTTCAATCCTTTTAGATTTATCAAAGACTGAAGATAGTGGTTATTTAGAATGTATTTCGAAGACATTAATTAGGTATACCCACAGAACAAATATCATACAATATGATTTTGTAAAAAAAGAAATCAGTGGCAAATCAAATGAAATTAAGTACATTTGTGGATCAATGATAAGGTGTCTAGTAATTACAACAACATAATGATCATTACATAAGTATGATAGATTTGAATTACTATATTTCAGTTACAAAGATGTATACAGCTACTCTTTACAGCAACACAAAGTTACGGTAATGTAAACTCTACGGTAAATCTCTACCTATAGCATTGACCAAAGAGGCCTGTTGAATCAGTTTCATCTTCATAAAAGAAAAACCCAGAACATCGCTACATAGACGTGTTTGCTCAGATTTTAAGATGTCTCATACCCACGACTTTGAATCCGACTATAATGTTAGTTAAGATGTCCAAGTCATGTTAATGTCATATTTTATATATTGTAGGGGGGGGGGACTAGTCAATTGTTATATTTGTGTTTCTGGTTTGTTTGACCAATGTACACCTACAATTAGTGACTTAAAAACAAGATGCCATATGCTATCAAGTATAAGAAAGTCTTCGTAATTCGCTCAACACCAGCACTGTGCAGTGCGATCTTATGGTATTACAAATACTTTTTTAAATGTGTGACTTTATTTATTATCCTTAGTGATTTGACAATGCTGTTTGTCGATAATCATGAAGGGGTCAATTAGATTACAAAAATCTCCTCTTTTAAATATCAACAGAAAGTGCCTGTATGTTTGTCGGTAATCTACATGTTATTAAGTATTTCACGCCAGACAGCTCTAACAATTAGATGCATTTTCATTTAATTATCAGTGTTTGTAATCTATTGGATCTTTTTTTTAAAATGTGTTTTTTTATTCATGTAATCAGTTTATATACATACATGTATACAATAGAAAAGACATAGTTCTTTTTACACATAATTAGAAAATAAAGGACAAGACATATCAGTCACTCACACATCCACACCTTTGCATTCCCTATAGACCTAAGTACTTAAGATTCCAAAAGTTTTAAATACATTGCCCATTTTTTCCTGAATTCAATAAACTTAGTCTTATTCCAGTGTCTTACCCTTTCTATTGTGTAATAATATTTCAGCTCTTTATTGAAATGTAGTAGCATTGGTATCGTCTTCCTCAATTTCCATGTGTAAATATAATATTTAGCCAGAAGTAGGATCAGATCAAAAGTTTCATCAGTATAAAATGAGGGTGCAGACCCGAAAAGGATCAAATTGCATTGCAAATGTATAATAACTGTGTGGACACAGTTTAGTTCAAGCCACTGTGAAAACTGTTGCCAAAAATGTTTAGTAGATCTGCAATTCCAGATAAGATGAAGTATTGATTCAGGTTCTGCTGCACAGAATGTACATACATTACTTTCAACAAGATGCATCTTTACCAGATGAGTATTAACAGGTAGAATTCTGTGTAGAATTCTATTGGATCTACCTATACCAAAGTGCATACGTTATGAAAAGCTATATTGTGATTTTGCCTCCTTTAAAATATACAAAATTAGGAAGAACTGATTTCTATACCTGCAGTTTTACACAACTGATTTAAAACAACTGTACATATTTGACCAAAGCAGCTAATTTATATAAGAAAAAAACAGATTGTACATGATAGCGTGTTCGTATGGATAATTTGACATTGATGATTGGATTTATTATGATTGATTATTTCTGATTGCATGTAACTTTTCACAAAACAAACACGTATAATGGATAATGAGATTTCCATTTGCTGGAAATTTGATTATCCTCTTCATTGTCTTACTTTCATCACAATGCTCTGAGGACAGGTTGTCATGTTCTGCTAACAATGAACTATGTCTAATGAGTTATATTTGATATTCCAGACACCATAATTGATTGAAACAGGATCCCTTTGTAATAATTAGGAATGACTTATATTGTTTTATAAAAACAAATCTATCTATCTATCTATAGAAAGACTTGTAGATATCTGGTAACACCATCACTCAAAAGCGCTTTACCAAGCTTCAGACTGGCAATTTCTATATTTGTATTCAAATATTATGTTCTATTTTTTGACAAAATATATTCATCATCATCATCATCATCATCATCATCATCATCATCATCACTATGCAGATGACGCACAGGTTTACAGATGTTTCACTCCTAATGAGGAACAAGCAGCCATTGCCCTGAAAGACATGTCACAATGCTGTGAAAACATCAAATCATGGATGCATGACAATAAATTAAAATGAAACAGTAACAAGACCGAATGTATTCTCTTGGGCTCTGTCAAACGGAGAGATATGTGTGCTTGTAATGCTTTCGAGTTTGATAACTCACTCATTCATTTTTCTGATCACGTCAAGGATCTTGGTGTGATCCTGGACTCTGAACTTTCACTCGACAGTCACGTCTCCAACCTCATCAAAACCTGCTTTATTTCACTCCGTAGCATTGGTAACATTCGCCAATATCTGACTACTAAATCAGCAACGACTCTCGTTCTCTCTCTTGTTGTCAGCAGACTTGACTACTGCAACTGCTTGTTGGTCGGTGCAACCAAGTCCCAGATTCAGAGGCTACAGCGAGTTCAGAATGTAGCAGCCCGCATTGTTACCAGATCCAGAAAACATGATCACATCACTCCAATCCTTTTCTCTCTACACTGGTTGCCAGTGGACTTCAGAATCAAATTCAAGCTTCTTTGCCTTGTCTTCCACTGTCTGTCAGGAACTGCCCCTACCTACTTGTCCAGTCTGCTCTCTTCTTACAGTCCATCTCGTTCGCTCCGTTCACAAGACAAGAATCTGCTTGTAGTCCCTAGAATAAGAACACTACAGTATGGGAACAGATCCTTTGCCTATGCAGCACCAGTTGCTTGGAACTCACTGCCACAAGATCTCCGAGATTGTAGTGACTTTCTCAGTTTTAAAACATTGCTCAAAACACATTTGTTTAGAGAAGCTTTCCAACTGGACTATTGACTCTTTCTTTCTTCTTATGTGCGCTTTGAGCATGATATCATGGAAAACAGCGCAATACAAATATGTTATGATGATGATGATGATGAATAAGCGAGGATGAATATTGGTTTTCAAAAATCTGGCACTCAACTAGAGCTATGGATATCAACTTCTGAACAGTTTGGCTATAAAACGTGTCATGTTAAATCTATATTAGATATAGTTTAGATTCCAGTTTCTTCCTAAAAGAGAATGAAGATAATCCAATGAGAGAAGTGAACTTGAAATACAGTCCCGCCATTAATTGATCAGTGACGTCAATGTCCGTTTATATATTCTTTAAACAAATTAATTGGCATTCAAAAGATGTCCTTCAAATTAACATGGCTACTATTAAGTAGAGCTCCACCTAAGAATCATGCAGAATTCAAAATATCGGATAAGTCGAAAATTGACAAACGAGTTGTTTTTTGGTTCATTAAATTAAATAACTCAGGAAAAATAAATTCATGAAGTTAAAAGGCAATCACACGCATAGATTTTCTCGCTCGGGAAATACCAATATTTAGCCACTCGTGTCTTAAACATAGTATGTCACAGACACACATATAATATCCTCTATTTTACATAGAATTGGTCACAGGGACCAGCCCCTAAAACCTATTTTCAACTCTGCGAGCAGCAAAATGCCTATTTCAGCTGAAAATCTGTAAAGACTTCTTTGTTTTAAGGATTGCAATTCATAAATTTGGTGATCTTCTCCCCCTCCACAAATATGGCAATGTGGTTATTTGTATAATAAATAGAAAATAACCTCACGAATCTTGGTTTTGGAGATGAATATCTTTGGGTCAATGGAGTACATGGTGATAAATATTTGTTGTAGAAGAGAAAATCAATTTTCCTTTCAGAGTAAATTTAATTTGTTTCACGGTATCTCTCACAGTCTTGTTAATGTTCAAACATATTGTTATCTTTAGAGTATATGCGCTTTTCTTGGTGTGAATATTCATTTATAATCTGAATTGAATATATTTTTTTCAAATAACCATTTGAAGCTGGTGTAGAAATTATTTTTTTTTGATGACTCAGCACTTTTTCAATTTCTTGAGTAGTAACTTCTCTGAAAACAAAAGAAATTACATAAAAAGAGGGTTTTAACTAATTAAAAAGCTCAAATTGCCCGTTATTTCAATTAAATGGTCATGAAAATGGTAGTACATTTGAAAAATACATTAACTGATTTTTCTCAATTTCATATTTTTCAACTTTCAATAAAACAAAATATTTTGATTTTTACAAATTTTTTATTGCTGAATTTTAAGGTGCTGTTTTAAGATATTTGCTCTTAAAGTTGATAGTAATTTCACAATTTCACAGATAGTGAAAAGACCAGTTGCCTTGGCAACGGTTGTCATGGTTACATATCCTTTATTTTGTGATGAATTACTTTCCTGATGAGAAATTCGATCTTGGCGTGGGAGGCAAGCATACATATTACAACACTCTGTTCCATACTTGCATGTTGGGCCGAGCCTCGGCTAACAGGTCATAATTATGGTAATCGTAAGTCCTTAAGGTAACATTAGTGCAATGTTAAAGTATAGCACTTAAGGACAACAGGATAAATATGCAGCAAACCACTACAAAATCCGTCCTCTCGTATTTGAAGCTACTTCCATACAATGACACCTTTAAAGGGGAAATAACACGTTTTTCACTGATCATTGTAAAATAATGTTAAACGTATTATTTTGACAGTGTTACAAATCTCATTATACAATCCAATCATCCATAGTCAGAGGACAAAGTATGAAGATTCACATAGCATCCATTGGCGGTCATTTTGTGTGAACACCTTTTATTCATTTTGTGTAAGAAAAAGGAATCACATGGCTTACCTTTACGTTATATATTTGAATTATTACTGCTCCATTTAGTTCAAATACATTGTCTTTCAATTGGAACCATTTATTTTCATTTTCCTGACATCACCTTGTATTCCCCCTAAAAATGTGCTACTGCCCCTTTAAGGGCAAAAGTATAGTTTCGCTGACAGGTGTTATTCGTGGCTATACATGTACTTGTTTACCGCCATGGCCATTGGTACTCATATGTCGTTCTTGCAGGAATTTGACGCAACATAGGTATCTCACCCATGATCTGCTGCTCTCTCTGGATGGTAAATAGAAATCGATATGTTGAATTTGTCTTTTTACAAATCTAGGTATAGAAGAACCTACATCGATACAAAAACCTTGATGCACATTGTAACTCGGGGTTAAACTTGTAGTGTAAACTTGTAAACCTGCTGCCTATTTAAGAAAGTGAGCACAAATCAATAGAGCCGATGACCACGATAAAACATTGAATGTTTATTGGTAACGATACGATGTATTGTTTATCAAAACAAGACTTCTTAATGTAGTTTATTGGTTATTGGCATTTTGCATAACACTCTCAAATCACATGAAAAGTCGCTTGTACTATTATAGGTACCATCTTACTCTCCTAAATAATATTTCAGAGTGCTTTATAAATAGACAAGGCTGACGCTGAGGTTTCTTTTCAGACAACAGAGGATTAGATTTCAACAGGTTCCAGAAATGTTCAGATCTATGCCCGTTCTTTTGATAAGAGGTCATAGAAATATCAGATGAATGTTTGCTTTATACTCGTTGTGCACAGATATAGAACAGCTACAGTGCTACTCCTATTGAGACAAACAGCCTATTATTGTCACAAACGCTATCACAAAACAATATCAACACGTTTAATGTATTGTTTATCAGTTTTTAACTCACCAGAAGACTTCCATGACATGATTGTTGCATTAGTTTTGTTCAACATGCTTTTTGTCGTACAACAAATCAAATATGTCCATTCAAGAGTGTTTTTTTTGTGTAGGTACTAAATCATGCTCAAATGACTTATATTGTTTTATAAAAACAAATCTATCTATCTATAGAAAGACTTGTAGATATCTGGTAACACCATCACTCAAAAGCGCTTTACCAAGCTTCAGACTGGCAATTTCTATATTTGTATTCAAATATTATGTTATATTTTTTGACAAAATATATTATGACGACATAACAAACATGTACATATTTGAAGAAACAACCATATTATGATTTCTCTATTTCATTTTATGTGTCATTAGCATCTAATTTACACCGATACCTCCCATGGGGATTAGTGTTTCTTTAATACTGATATGAGAAGCCTTTAGCCAGCCTTTATCAGCGAAGTAATTGCATAGACTATGTATGGATGTATTCCCCACTAGTTGCAAAGAGCATAAACGTTAACGTATTTGCAGCTCACTCATTTGTATTGCATTATGATTCAACTCTCAAGTCACGTCACGTGTGGGTTAGCACCAATCATTTTTTATTTTACCAATCATTCTGTTATATGTCAACAACGCCTTATCGCTTCAGTTTTATGAAACTAATACAAAGGTGCACATGGTTTGATGCTGCCAGACAAAATCAAGTGCCTATTTGTTGTATACAAAGATTACAGTACCCAATCCATTGCGAACCATATGTTACATAGTTAACTGTATCGTTAACTGCTTTAAAATGAACTTGAATGTTGTAATTAACCCATCGGCAAAATGTGCTTCATATAAAATAACATCGACTGTATTAAGATTTAAATACACAATTTTTATGATTGGATGTCATTGTTTACCTTCAACATTCATACGCTTGTTTTTTTATAATTTCATAACAAATTTAATTTCCATTTGATGATGAGTTTCATTTTATTGCCATTTTATTGTCTTAGTTTCAATCCTTTTAGATTTATCAAAGACTGAAGATAGTGGTTAATTAAAATGTATTTCGAAGACATTAATTAGGTATACCCACAGAACAAATATCATACAATATGATTTTGTAAAAAAAGAAATCAGTGGCAAATCAAATGAAATTAATTACATTTGTAGATCAATGATAAGGTGTCTAGTAATTACAACAATATAATGATCATTACATAAGTATGATAGATTTGAATTACTATATTTCAGTTACAAAGATGTATACAGCTACTCTTTACAGCAACACAAAGTTACGGTAATGTAAACTCATCTCTACCAATAGCATTGACCAAATAGGCCTGTTGAATCAGTTTCATCTTCATTAAAGAAAAACCCAGAACATCGATACATAGACGTGTTTGCTCAGATTTTAAGATGTCTCATACCCACGACTTTGAATCCGACTATAATGTTAGTTAAGATGTCCAAGTCATGTTAATGTCATATTTTATATATAGTAGGGGAGGACTAGTCAATTGTTATATTTGTGTTACTGTTTTGTTTGATCAATGTACACCTACAATTAGTGACTTAAAAGCAAGATGCCGTATGTTATCAAGTATAAGAGTCTTCGTAATTCGCTCAACACCAGTGCACTGTGCAGTGCGATCTAATGGTTTTACAAATACTTTTTTAAATGTGTGACTTTATTTATTATCCTTAGTGATTTGACAATGCTGTTTGTCGATAATCATGAAGGGGTCAATTAGATTACAAAAATCTCCTCTTTTAAATATCAACAGAAAGTGCCTGTATGTTTGTCGGTAATCTACATGTTATTAAGTATTTCACGCCAGACAGCTCTAACAATTAGATGCATTTTCATTTAATTATCAGTGTTTGTAATCTATTGGATCTTTTTTTTAAAATGTGTTTTTTTATTCATGTAATCAGTTTATATACATACATGTATACAATAGAAAAGACATAGTTCTTTTTACACATAATTAGAAAATAAAGGACAAGACATATCAGTCACTCACACATCCACACCTTTGCATTCCCTATAGACCTAAGTACTTAAGATTCCAAAAGTTTTAAATACATTGCCCATTTTTTCCTGAATTCAATAAACTTAGTCTTATTCCAGTGTCTTACCCTTTCTATTGTGTAATAATATTTCAGCTCTTTATTGAAATGTAGTAGCATTGGTATCGTCTTCCTCAATTTCCATGTGTAAATATAATATTTAGCCAGAAGTAGGATCAGATCAAAAGTTTCATCAGTATAAAATGAGGGTGCAGACCCGAAAAGGATCAAATTGCATTGCAAATGTATAATAACTGTGTGGACACAGTTTAGTTCAAGCCACTGTGAAAACTGTTGCCAAAAATGTTTAGTAGATCTGCAATTCCAGATAAGATGAAGTATTGATTCAGGTTCTGCTGCACAGAATGTACATACATTACTTTCAACAAGATGCATCTTTACCAGATGAGTATTAACAGGTAGAATTCTGTGTAGAATTCTATTGGATCTACCTATACCAAAGTGCATACGTTATGAAAAGCTATATTGTGATTTTGCCTCCTTTAAAATATACAAAATTAGGAAGAACTGATTTCTATACCTGCAGTTTTACACAACTGATTTAAAACAACTGTACATATTTGACCAAAGCAGCTAATTTATATAAGAAAAAAACAGATTGTACATGATAGCGTGTTCGTATGGATAATTTGACATTGATGATTGGATTTATTATGATTGATTATTTCTGATTGCATGTAACTTTTCACAAAACAAACACGTATAATGGATAATGAGATTTCCATTTGCTGGAAATTTGATTATCCTCTTCATTGTCTTACTTTCATCACAATGCTCTGAGGACAGGTTGTCATGTTCTGCCAACAATGAACTATGTCTAATGAGTTATATTTGATATTCCAGACACCATAATTGATTGAAACAGGATCCCTTTATAATAATTAGGAATGACTTATATTGTTTTATAAAAACAAATCTATCTATCTATCTATAGAAAGACTTGTAGATATCTGGTAACACCATCACTCAAAAGCGCTTTACCAAGCTTCAGACTGGCAATTTCTATATTTGTATTCAAATATTATGTTCTATTTTTTTGACAAAATATATTCATCATCATCATCATCATCATCATCATCATCATCATCACTATGCAGATGACGCACAGGTTTACAGATGTTTCACTCCTAATGAGGAACAAGCAGCCATTGCCCTGAAAGACATGTCACAATGCTGTGAAAACATCAAATCATGGATGCATGACAATAAATTAAAATTAAACAGTAACAAGACCGAATGTATTCTCTTGGGCTCTGTCAAACGGAGAGATATGTGTGCTTGTAATGCTTTCGAGTTTGATAACTCACTCATTCATTTTTCTGATCACGTCAAGGATCTTGGTGTGATCCTGGACTCTGAACTTTCACTCGACAGTCACGTCTCCAACCTCATCAAAACCTGCTTTATTTCACTCCGTAGCATTGGTAACATTCGCCAATATCTGACTACTAAATCAGCAACGACTCTCGTTCTCTCTCTTGTTGTCAGCAGACTTGACTACTGCAACTGCTTGTTGGTCGGTGCAACCAAGTCCCAGATTCAGAGGCTACAGCGAGTTCAGAATGTAGCAGCCCGCATTGTTACCAGATCCAGAAAACATGATCACATCACTCCAATCCTTTTCTCTCTACACTGGTTGCCAGTGGACTTCAGAATCAAATTCAAGCTTCTTTGCCTTGTCTTCCGCTGTCTGTCAGGAACTGCCCCTACCTACTTGTCCAGTCTGCTCTCTTCTTACAGTCCATCTCGTTCGCTCCGTTCACAAGACAAGAATCTGCTTGTAGTCCCTAGAATAAGAACACTACAGTATGGGAACAGATCCTTTGCCTATGCAGCACCAGTTGCTTGGAACTCACTGCCACAAGATCTCCGAGATTGTAGTGACTTTCTCAGTTTTAAAACATTGCTCAAAACACATTTGTTTAGAGAAGCTTTCCAACTGGACTATTGACTCTTTCTTTCTTCTTATGTGCGCTTTGAGCATGATATCATGGAAAACAGCGCAATACAAATATGTTATGATGATGATGATGATGAATAAGCGAGGATGAATATTGGTTTTCAAAAATCTGGCACTCAACTAGAGCTATGGATATCAACTTCTGAACAGTTTGGCTATAAAACGTGTCATGTTAAATCTATATTAGATATAGTTTAGATTCCAGTTTCTTCCTAAAAGAGAATGAAAATAATCCAATGAGAGAAGTGAACTTGAAATACAGTCCCGCCATTAATTGATCAGTGACGTCAATGTCCGTTTATATATTCTTTAAACAAATTAATTGGCATTCAAAAGATGTCCTTCAAATTAACATGGCTACTATTAAGTAGAGCTCCACCTAAGAATCATGCAGAATTCAAAATATCGGATAAGTCGAAAATTGACAAACGAGTTGTTTTTTGGTTCATTAAATTAAATAACTCAGGAAAAATAAATTCATGAAGTTAAAAGGCAATCACACACATAGATTTTCTCGCTCGGGAAATACCAATATTTAGCCACTCGTGTCTTAAACATAGTATGTCACAGACACACATATAATATCCTCTATTTATTACATAGATTTGGTCACAGGGACCAGCCCCTAAAACCTATTTTCAACTCTGCGAGCAGCAAAATGCCTATTTCAGCTGAAAATCTGTAAAGACTTCTTTGTTTTAAGGATTGCAATTCATAAATTTGGTGATCTTCTCCCCCTCCACAAATATGGCAATGTGGTTATTTGTATAATAAATAGAAAATAACCTCACGAATCTTGGTTTTGGAGATGAATATCTTTGGGTCAATGGAGTACATGGTGATAAATATTTGTTGTAGAAGAGAAAATCAATTTTCCTTTCAGAGTAAATTTAATTTGTTTCACGGTATCTCTCACAGTCTTGTTAATGTTCAAACATATTGTTATCTTTAGAGTATATGCGCTTTTCTTGGTGTGAATATTCATTTATAATCTGAATTGAATATATTTTTTTCAAATAACCATTTGAAGCTGGTGTAGAAATTATTTTTTTTTGATGACTCAGCACTTTTTCAATTTCTTGAGTAGTAACTTCTCTGAAAACAAAAGAAATTACATAAAAAGAGGGTTTTAACTAATTAAAAAGCTCAAATTGCCCGTTATTTCAATTAAATGGTCATGAAAATGGTAGTACATTTGAAAAATACATTAACTGATTTTTCTCAATTTCATATTTTTCAACTTTCAATAAAACAAAATATTTTGATTTTTACAAATTTTTTATTGCTGAATTTTAAGGTGCTGTTTTAAGATATTTGCTCTTAAAGTTGATAGTAATTTCACAATTTCACAGATAGTGAAAAGACCAGTTGCCTTGGCAACGGTTGTCATGGTTACATATCCTTTATTTTGTGATGAATTACTTTCCTGATGAGAAATTCGATCTTGGCGTGGGAGGCAAGCATACATATTACAACACTCTGTTCCATACTTGCATGTTGGGCCGAGCCTCGGCTAACAGGTCATAATTATGGTAATCGTAAGTCCTTAAGGTAACATTAGTGCAATGTTAAAGTATAGCACTTAAGGACAACAGGATAAATATGCAGCAAACCACTACAAAATCCGTCCTCTCGTATTTGAAGCTACTTCCATACAATGACACCTTTAAAGGGGAAATAACACGTTTTTCACTGATCATTGTAAAATAATGTTAAACGTATTATTTTGACAGTGTTACAAATCTCATTATACAATCCAATCATCCATAGTCAGAGGACAAAGTATGAAGATTCACATAGCATCCATTGGCGGTCATTTTGTGTGAACACCTTTTATTCATTTTGTGTAAGAAAAAGGAATCACATGGCTTACCTTTACGTTATATATTTGAATTATTACTGCTCCATTTAGTTCAAATACATTGTCTTTCAATTGGAACCATTTATTTTCATTTTCCTGACATCACCTTGTATTCCCCCTAAAAATGTGCTACTGCCCCTTTAAGGGCAAAAGTATAGTTTCGCTGACAGGTGTTATTCGTGGCTATACATGTACTTGTTTACCGCCATGGCCATTGGCACTCATATGTCGTTCTTGCAGGAATTTGACGCAACATAGGTATCTCACCCATGATCTGCTGCTCTCTCTGGATGGTAAATAGAAATCGATATGTTGAATTTGTCTTTTTACAAATCTAGGTATAGAAGAACCTACATCGATACAAAAACCTTGATGCACATTGTAACTCGGGGTTAAACTTGTAGTGTAAACTTGTAAACCTGCTGCCTATTTAAGAAAGTGAGCACAAATCAATAGAGCCGATGACCACGATAAAACATTGAATGTTTATTGGTAACGATACGATGTATTGTTTATCAAAACAAGACTTCTTAATGTAGTTTATTGGTTATTGGCATTTTGCATAACACTCTCAAATCACATGAAAAGTCGCTTGTACTATTATAGGTACCATCTTACTCTCCTAAATAATATTTCAGAGTGCTTTATTAATAGACAAGGCTGACGCTGAGGTTTCTTTTCAGACAACAGAGGATTAGATTTCAACAGGTTCCAGAAATGTTCAGATCTATGCCCGTTCTTTTGATAAGAGGTCATAGAAATATCAGATGAATGTTTGCTTTATACTCGTTGTGCACAGATATAGAACAGCTACAGTGCTACTCCTATTGAGACAAACAGCCTATTATTGTCACAAACGCTATCACAAAACAATATCAACACGTTTAATGTATTGTTTATCAGTTTTTAACTCACAAGAAGACTTCCATGACATGATTGTTGCATTAGTTTTGTTCAACATGCTTTTTGTCGTACAACAAATCAAATATGTCCATTCAAGAGTGTTTTTTTTGTGTAGGTACTAAATCATGCTCAAATGACTTATATTGTTTTATAAAAACAAATCTATCTATCTATAGAAAGACTTGTAGATATCTGGTAACACCATCACTCAAAAGCGCTTTACCAAGCTTCAGACTGGCAATTTCTATATTTGTATTCAAATATTATGTTATATTTTTTGACAAAATATATTATGACGACATAACAAACATGTACATATTTGAAGAAACAACCATATTATGATTTCTCTATTTCATTTTATGTGTCATTAGCATCTAATTTACACCGATACCTCCCATGGGGATTAGTGTTTCTTTAATACTGATATGAGAAGCCTTTAGCCAGCCTTTATCAGCGAAGTAATTGCATAGACTATGTATGGATTTATTCCCCACTAGTTGCAAAGAGCATAAACGTTAACGTATTTGCAGCTCACTCATTTGTATTGCATTATGATTCAACTCTCAAGTCACGTCACGTGTGGGTTAGCACCAATCATTTTTGATTTTACCAATCATTCTGTTATATGTCAACAACGCCTTATCGCTTCAGTTTTATGAAACTAATACAAAGGTGCACATGGTTTGATGCTGCCAGACAAAATCAAGTGCCTATTTGTTGTATACAAAGATTACAGTACCCAATCCATTGCGAACCATATGTTACATAGTTAACTGTATCGTTAACTGCTTTAAAATGAACTTGAATGTTGTAATTAACCCATCGGCAAAATGTGCTTCATATAAAATAACATCGACTGTATTAAGATTTAAATACACAATTTTTATGATTGGATGTCATTGTTTACCTTCAACATTCATACGCTTGTTTTTTTATAATTTCATAACAAATTTAATTTCCATTTGATGATGAGTTTCATTTTATTGCCATTTTATTGTCTTAGTTTCAATCCTTTTAGATTTATCAAAGACTGAAGATAGTGGTTAATTAAAATGTATTTCGAAGACATTAATTAGGTATACCCACAGAACAAATATCATACAATATGATTTTGTAAAAAAAGAAATCAGTGGCAAATCAAATGAAATTAATTACATTTGTAGATCAATGATAAGGTGTCTAGTAATTACAACAAGATAATGATCATTACATAAGTATGATAGATTTGAATTACTATATTTCAGTTACAAAGATGTATACAGCTACTCTTTACAGCAACACAAAGTTACGGTAATGTAAACTCATCTCTACCAATAGCATTGACCAAATAGGCCTGTTGAATCAGTTTCATCTTCATTAAAGAAAAACCCAGAACATCGATACATAGACGTGTTTGCTCAGATTTTAAGATGTCTCATACCCACGACTTTGAATCCGACTATAATGTTAGTTAAGATGTCCAAGTCATGTTAATGTCATATTTTATATATAGTAGGGGAGGACTAGTCAATTGTTATATTTGTGTTACTGTTTTGTTTGATCAATGTACACCTACAATTAGTGACTTAAAAGCAAGATGCCGTATGTTATCAAGTATAAGAGTCTTCGTAATTCGCTCAACACCAGTGCACTGTGCAGTGCGATCTAATGGTTTTACAAATACTTTTTTAAATGTGTGACTTCATTTATTATCCTTAGTGATTTGACAATGCTGTTTGTCGATAATCATGAAGAGGTCAATTAGATTACAAAAATCTCCTCTTTTAAATATCAACAGAAATTGCCTGAATGTTTGTCGGTAATCTACATGTCATTAAATATTTCACGCCAGACAGCTCTAACAATAAGATGCATTTTCATTTAATTATCAGTATTTGTAATCTATTTGATCTACCTAGACGAAAATGCATACGTTATGAAAAGCTATATTGTGATTTTGCCTCCTTTAAAATATAGAAAATTAGGAAGAACTGATTTCTATACATGCAGTTTTACACAACTGATTTAAAACAACTGTACATATTTTACCAAAGCAGCTAATTTATGAATGAAAAAAAAAACCAGATTGTACATGATAGCTTGTTCGTATGGATAATTTGACATTGATGATTGGATTTATTATGATTGATTATTTCTGATTGCATGTAACTTTTCACAAAACAAACACGTATAATGGATAATGAGATTTTCATTTGCTGGAAATTTGATTATCCTCTTCATTGTCTTACTTTTATCACAATGCTCTGAGGACAGGTTGTCATGTTCTGCCAACAATGAACTATGTCTGATGAGTTATATTTGATATTTCAGACACCATAATTGATTGAAATCAGGATCCCTTTATAATAAGCGAGGATGAATATTGGTTTTCAAACATCTGGCACTTAACTAGAGCTATGGATATCAACATCTGAACAGTTTGGCTATAAAACGTGTCATGTTAAATCTATGTTAGATATAGTTTAGATTCCAGTTTCTTTCTAAAAGAGAATGAAGATAATCCAATGAGAGAAGTGAACTTGAAATACAGTCCCTCCATTAATTGATCAGTGACGTCAATGTCCGTTTATATTCTTTAAACAAAATTAATTGGCATTCAAAAGATGTTCCATCAAATTAACATGGCAACCATTAAGCTACCAGTCGTTTTCATATCGATTTTGAGGGGTTGTTAGGTAAACAACATAACTAAGCTTAACGATTTCGTACATTTGAACATTGACATTTCAAGTTCGTAAGAAACATCTACTTAATTAGAAGGAAATAGGTCAACTCTTGATGGAAGACAATTTGGCAGGTTATTAACCTTCAGTGACGACAGCCTAATTGTCTTGATTATTCCCGCGGGAAAGGTGCTTACTTCTTCATTGAAAATTGTGTCAATTTTATGTTGTTGAAAGCCTTCTGTTAATTGGTTTTAAAGTTGTTATATTCAGGGATATAAACTACTGACAAATGTTTTTATACGGATTGCGTTTCCAATTCTTTGGCTAAATATTGTATATTAGGAAGCAAACAAATCATATTCAAATCTTGTTATTGATCAAATATGAAATCTTAGTGAAATAAAGGTTATAAACATATTATTCCTTTTTAGGTTAAACTTCTGTTATTAGTTTAATATATAATTATTATGGAATATTTGGGCTAATGTCTTTTGATATATTGAATAGCTAGTTCTTTTTTAAAGACTCTCAATTACATTTAAACGAAACGGCACATATTTTGATGTGATTTAATGGAGATTCTGTCCTTGTTATGATTACTCTCAAGCAACATCACCAACTACAAAACTAAGAACAAAACGTATAAATGATGTAAAACCATAAGTTCAATTTCTTTTATCAGATAAATACTTACTAAAAATATGGTTGATTATTATCATGCAAATCTAATTCCCTGCAAAAAGAGAGTTTAATTTGAAAACATTTTTATAAGATAATTATTATATTTTATTTTTAATTAGGTACTAACTTATTCGATCCAGAAAATGCTGTTCATGTATTCATTCATCTTCACAACGTCACGGGCGAAACGAAAAAGTTTCTAAACCTTTCCCTTTCCATCCTTGACATCATTGGCCGTAATTTCTGTGCTAGTATTTCAACCCACTGCACGGAAGTAGCATAGTCCAATCAGAAGACAGCTTGTTAAATGAACTTCAGCTGTCGGTTAATATTGCAGCGATACATTCCCAATGACTAAACGAGGACATGTTTTTTTTAAATACATGGTTTCAAGTATTTGATAAGTGTATTAAATCACAATACACATCAGAATGACAGCCTATCTTTTTCTAAAAATTTCATGCAGGAACGTTTTTCAAATAAAGCTTATAATGCAGTGTGTGATCAATCGATTTCTCAGCTTGAATTCATATACACCGACCTTAGGTTTCAAGTTTCTTGCATTGAAAGTATTTGAACTTTAGTGTTTATTTGATAAGGATTGTTACATGTTTTAAAAAATATCGTGAACAAGGAATAAAATGCGTATATAGTAAAAACATTGATTGCTATGAATAATTAACCAGTCCTGATTTTTTTGTTATCTTTCAAATGAATATGTTATATAATTTTTTTATATCGTGTTGTAAGGAATTCTTATTCGTACACATCATGTACAAGTTCTTTCTTGTATATAAATCAATTTTGGATTTTATGTGAAAAACAAATGGTTTAGACGTGATTATTTATCAAATAATCCGATTAATAGGCAAATATGTTTTCCATTCAATTCAAATTGAAATAACTGACAAATTTTAGAATTACTTAGAAAAAATTACTGCAATTCAGTAGCGTAAAAATAAGCTATTCTTAAAACAAGCCGTTTTGAAAAAATACTTTTGTATGGATTTGACAAGGGAGAGAAACACTTTATTTGAGTGATACATTAATGTTTATTTTCTCTGCATTCTCGATGCTCATAGAAAACATGAAAAAAACATAGGGACTGAAGTTTGATATCAAATTTCACTCGGATAGTTTTCAAAAAGATCGTCTGTTAGTATTTTGAATTTGTTCCGGATGTAAACGGCGATATCATTGGCTATTGTTGAAAGAGCTGGTAAGGGGCGTAACTCGTAATCACGTTAGGTGTCGCTGGTCTGGATCACCGGTTTTCTGTCTTGTGAAGGCAAGGTCTAAAGCGAGGAGAGTTGCTCGATACGTTTTCACCTTGCCGTGGGAAGATGGTATTTATTATCAATTTCTGATAAATCATCTGAGAAAACGTTTTATTACACACATTGAAAAGGCTTCTGCGAACAACATCAGTACAAGTTTGAAGATTTATTCAAATATCAACCTTTAAAGTTTATCAGATGTTTCAACAAAGTGATAACATGTTTCTAAGAAGGAATGAAGATAATCAAATACTAGAAGTGAATTTGTTATACAGTCTCGCCCTTTATACTAGAAAGAGGGGGAAACATTGACTGTATATATTTGGACTTTGCTAAGGCCTTCGACACCGTCCCTCATGAGAGACTACTCGGGAAATGGAAATCATACGGAATATCAGGTCATATACTTGGATGGACAAGATCATTTCTGATGTGTAGGGAACAGCAAGTACGTGTAGGTTCATCAGTCTCTTCATGGGCCAGAGTAAAGTCGGGAATTCCACAAGGCAGTGTGCTCGGACCAACATTATTCCTAATCTACATCAATGATCTCCCGGACGTTGTGTCCAACATAGCCAAGCTCTTCGCTGACGACACGAAATTATACAAGCAAATCAACACCCAAGAAGATAACATTGAACTCCAAAAAGACCTGGACAGCTTGAACAAATGGTCAGAAACATGGCAACTGAGATTTAATGCATCCAAATGCAAATGCATCCACATCGGAAAGAATAATGAAAATTACAAGTATGAGTTGTCCGGCATTAGCATTGAGAACACAGACCAAGAAAAGGACCTAGGTGTCATTATAGATGAGGAACTCAAATTCTCAGCGCACATCTCAAGCAGGTGAAGAAAGTAAATCAAGCAATTGGAATGATCAAAAATACCTTTATGACCATCGGCAAGGATATCGTCTTACCACTGTACAAGAGCTTAATCAGACCACACTTGGAATATGCTTCGGCGGTATGGTCTCCGATATTGAAGAAGGACATCATTTCAATCGAACATGTTCAGCGTAGGGCAACCAAGATGGTGACAGACTGCAAGCATATGGACTATGAACAAAGGTTGAAGTTCCTTGGATTACCAACTCTGATGTACAGAAGGAAAAGGGCAGATGTTATACAGTCATTCAAGATCATGAGAGACTATGAGAAAGTAAATATCAAGAATATAAACCAAGCCAATAACAGCAACAGAGGACATTCCATGAAGTTAATGAAATCTACAGTTTCAAACAGAATCGGCCAGAAGCGATTTAGTAATCGTGTAGTAAACACCTCAGTCTAAGTAAACCTAGCCTCACTATTATCCGTTACACTGCTATACTGAGTCTAACAAGGCTTGGTTGAGAGTCGCGTCAGCCCACGTGACCAAGTTGACCAATCAGAACTCAGCTTACCAAGCCACAATAGTGTGCCTTCGCACGTTTAACGTTGGAAGGTCATAGGTCGCAGAAAGGTCGGCTGACGCGACCCTCAACCAAGCCTTGTTAGACTCAGTATAGCAGTGTAACGGAAAATAGTGAGGCTAGGTTTACTTAGACTGGTAAACACCTGGAATTCTCTCTCCCAAGAAACATTGAACGCAGACAGTATCAACAGCTTTAAGGGCTCTCTGAATCGTGACTGGAAGAATATGGACTCAAAATTCAGCATCAGTGAATAAGTGTATAGAACAATCAGCAGACCTAACAGCCACCCTCACAAATGCGCACAAAGAATATAAGACTTAAATACAAAGTGAAGAATACCGATTACAATTGGGCCTATACCAGCAACTGCTTTCAAAACGGCCATCAAGTCAAGGTAAATTTATTAATCAGTGACGTCACTACCAGTTTGTATTCTTTAAACAAATGTAATTCATTGTCATTCAAAAAAATTTCTTCAAATAAACATGGCTACAATTAAGCTACCAGTTTACAGTCGTGTTCCCATCAAATTTGTGGGGTTGTTGGATAAACAACATAACTAAGCTTAACGATTTCGTAAATTTGAACATTGATATTTCAAGTTCGCGATAAACATCTACTTAATTAGAAGGAAAAAGGTCAACTCTGCAGGGAAGACAATGTTTCAGGTTATAAACCTTCAGTGACATCAGCCTAATTGTTTTGATTATTCCCGCGGGAAAGGTGCTTACTTCCTCATTGTACCGATGAGTCATGATTTATCCATGTCATAAAGAACACGCTCAACAAAACTTACATCTTGTACAATTTGTCTCCATTTCACATTTCTGGAAGCCTTCTGTTAATTGCTTTTAAACTAGTAAAATAGCGTTGAGAGATATAAACTAATGACAAATGTTTTTTTTAGGAATGAGTTTCAATTTTCTATCTCAAAATGATATATTAGGAAGCGCAAAAATCATATTTAAAGACTTTTACAGGTAATTATTCAGGAATAGTTTGGCTAATGTCTTCTGATTTCTTGAATACCAGTTGTTCGTTTATAAATTTTGATGGGATTTTAATGGAGATTCTTTCCTTGTTATGTTTACTCTCAAAGAACCACAAACTAGAAAAGTAGGAACAAAATGTACAAATGATGTGATACGCTAGTTAAAATCAGTTGAAGCCATATAAAAAATATGGTTGATTATTATCATGCAAACTAGTTCCCTGCAGAAAGATGCAACCTACAATGTGGGTAGTCATTAACGTTGCAGTACTCTGATGCTTGTCGAAATATGATTGTCTACCAACTGAACATATAAAACCTAACTTTAATTTTGTTTGAGATCATGGCTGTCAGATTAATAAATTGAACGCCAAAAGAAATGTTACACCTCTGTGAATTTAAATATCATAAAAAGTGACCTGTTTAGAGGAATTTGCTTTGATGTGTTGTAACACTTTATTAGTTTGGTATTTTTTGCTAAAATAGCAGACCTGTAACTTTAATGGTAAATAAGTTATAGCCAGTTCTTCATGGGTGGGGTCAATTGTCCTATTTCCGATCATGCAATAATTGAAGTGAAAATTGTAAAACTTAACCAAACTGACTTTGTTTTCTTTGATAATGAATGCACATTCACAAAAAAGGAAATAAGTTTTGTTTTTTTAAACATTTATTCGTTATTTGGTCTGAAAATGACGGAATATTGAGATTTATTATTTTTCTATTCTAAACACAACCATAAGATTCTAAGAAAAAGTTTTTGTCAAAAATGTACTTTGACTGTTTTAGGAAGCTATGGCACATGTTTAAGGACTAGATTTGTTTCTAACTCTTTCTAAATAGTGAACTTCTTTTACATTTTGGATTTCATCAGAAGGATCATGTCACCAAAACGTAGCCATAGAATTTTTACCACGCATAAAATGCAATTGAATTCAGTAAATAACGGGTACAAAAAGGCCCCTGAATTCATTATTTCACATCATTATTCGATTACAATGATTAACAACTGACGAGCGAGAAATAGCGATTTGAATGCTGCAGACTTGGTCCACTGATGGAGAAGTCGCTGCTACATTCGGATGTCGTCGTCTCACCATTCTTAGGGTGTGTGGACATCTACAACAGACTTGATCGCCTCGAAACCGAACTAGACGCGGTACGCCGCCAGTGACAACCCCAAATGAAGACCGGTACCTGCTTCAACTGCATCTCAGGAACAGCTTTCAAGCCGCTACAACGACAGCTTCTACTGCACTTGGACACCGAATCAGTCCCAGACGATGAGAAGAAGGCTCCAACAACATGGACTGAGGTCATACCGGCCAATGCGAGCAATGCTGTTGACGCGCCGACATCGACAAAACAGGGTTGCTTGGGCCAGAAATGTTTGACGTTGGCTGAATCCAAACTGGCAGAGAGTGTTATTTGCCGAGGAAAGTTGGTTCCAGATGCACGTAGTAGACGGGAAAAGGAGGGTGTACCGTCGCCGGGGTGGGAGGGAGTCACGCTGCTGCGTACAGGAAGTTATCCCTTTCGGTGCAGGCAGCGTCATGGTCTGGGTGGGATACGCGGCAACGCAACCATCGACCTCATTGTCATTGACGGCAATCTGAGGTACATTTACAGGGTCCTATAGACAGAGGTCATCCCATTCTTACAACGCCTTCCAAACACCCTTTTTTAACAGGACAATGCTCATCCTCATATAGCCAGAGTGACTTTACAGTACTTCAACGTCAACAACGTCCACGTTTTGCCTTGGCCTGCCAGATTGTCCGATTTGAATCCAATCGAGCACCTCTGGGATTATATCGATCGAAGGATCCGTCAACGTCGACACCAACCACACACACGTCAATAACGTATTGCTGCATTGATGGCCGAATGGAGGCACAAATTAAACCACCTGCTTTCATCAGACGACTGACGTTTTCTGTAAGACGAAGAGTTCAGGGATGTCTGAATGCCAACGGCGATCATACCAGATTGTGATCAAATACAATTTGTCATTAAACTAATGATAATTCTTTGATTTTGTTATTTGAGTGCATGATCGGAAATAGGACAATTGACCCCACCCATGAAGAACTGGATATAACTTATTTACCATTAAAGATACAGGTCTGCTATCTTAGCACAAAACACTAAACTGATGGAGTGTTAAAACACAACAAAGCAAATTCCTCTGAACACGTAACTTTTTACTATATTAAAATTCAAAGAGGTGTAACATTTCTTTTTGCGTTCAGTTTAGATCCCCGATATTAGGTTCATTAGACAATACATTTTATTTTCCCCGATTCAATGATTCTGAGAAAACATGGTCACGTCCCAAGCAAGCAAACAACCTAAATGTTTAAAGTTAAAAACTGCTTGTCAATCAAATGAATGAATAAACAGATAATTGAAAACAAATCTTTTACTTTTATCTATCATTTAAGCTATGAATTATTGACAGAATTTGAATTATTTTCTCACGGAAGATACCCTGTAGTCCTAAACAGCTGCTCTTTATGCAAATTGAGTACATGTAATTGACTAGCTTTAACATTATCGAAGTTAGATGGGTATAAACTGACTTCCAAAAGAAACTTTACTACATTTTGCAATCATTCTGATCAAAGAATGAAAAACGATTGAACTTTAAAACAAAGTACTTCTTATCGATCAACCATTTCAGTAAACGGCCAGCTAATAAAAATTGAAGGGGAAAACCCGGATTTAGCAATTAATTAATTTAAAGCAGGCAGGGGTTTACAGTTTGGTTGTTCAGGCGTTCATTGAAATGCTTTTTTCCCAATAATTTTGTTAAGGTAATAACATGTGCAACTTTTGTGCCAGGTATGAGCAGCCCGAGTGTTATCACTTCAAAATATGCCATGTGTAACGAAAAAGGCCAAAATTTTAATTACGTCACCTGTCTTCAGTTTCAACCTGCACATGAAATCTGCATCCAAGTTTTTCTATCAATGGAAATGTGTGGATAAAGTCCTTCATGTGAGATTGACACATCTTTGAGTCGTACAAATGGTAACCAGCCTTGAGAGCTTAAAGGGGCAGTAGCACGTTTTTTGATAATTTTATATTTTTAAATTTTCAGTGATAATTGTAAGTTAATGTTTAATGTATTATTTTGACAGTGTCAAAAATGTCATTACACAAGTCAATCATCCATAGTCGGAGGACAAAGTATGAAGATTCACATAAAATACATAGGCCGCCATTTTTGTGTGAACACCTTTAATTCATTTTCTGTAAGAAAAAGGAATCGCATGGCTAAACTTTACGTTAAATATTTGAATTATTACTGCTCCATTTAGTTTAAATACATTGTCTTTCAATTGGAACCATTAATTTTCATTTTCCTGACATCACCTCATATTCCCCCTAAAACGTGCTACTGCCCCTTTAACAGTCGCAGTTAAATCGTATTATTGTATACCAATTTTTACGTTATGACTTCGAATGAAATTGCCTTGTGTCAATGATTAGTGACCAAAGGTTATCAATTGAGTAGTCGATCATGGAAGGGGATGTGTGTCAAAAATGCATGTATACTCGTAACTCGCCAGATGTAACATGTAATTCTTGAAAAGACAAGTCCAAGCCTGCAAAACTAAAATTCAATCCTGTAAAACCCAACTTGCTGTTCTCAAATTTACAAAGTTAAAATGTTATTCTAAAAATGTCAAAGACAAAACCGTATTTTCTATCTTGAATAAGAGTAATATTCACAATAAGCAACAAATGGTTTTTTTCACAAACAGGGTGACAAGCATTCATTATGGAGAGTTTTTAAACCTTTTCGTCACGTGACTAAGCTCCGGTGGAAAGGTCACAGGATTATGACATTTTTGCCATTTTTGCAAAAATGCATGAATAATATTCAATTTAAAGTTTTAAACATAAAAGTTTGGGTTTCAACTATATTGTTGACAACTTAACTGATAATATCGATATAACATTGTTTTCACAATTTCAGTTTTAAAAGTGTAAAGTTTCTCGATATGTATCAAGGATTTGCCATCACAAAACTCTGGAGAACACTCGGTTTCATATTTTCATTTACAAGTTTCTGTTCTTGTGGCATTTCTTTGAATGTTTTTCAATCTTTTCATATGTATTTGCTCATCATGTTACCACATGTCCTTATTGCACCAACCTTTCAACGAAAACCTAAAGCCGTTATTAGTTTTATAAAACCTTATGACTTCAATTGAAATTCTCGTGAAGTTTTATTATTGTCATCTTCTTGTGCTATCAACAAATATGTCTTTGTTGAACAAAGACTGTATGCTATTTAGAAAGGGCCCTTGGCCCTTTTGATTTCATCAAATTGTCGCAGCAGATCATATTGCGGTAAGTGTTTTAAAGCAATACACTCATCGGCAATGGTGCAAAATAATAGCGTTACATGTTCATCAATATTTTATATTTTCAAACATTATCATATTATCAACAAAGAGAAGATGATATGATTTTGAAAGGCAAGGAGATTTTGTTAGTATTTCGCAGTTACAGCATTAGCATGTAATCTCAGGTAAATAGGCAATATGTTACATGTACCTTAACTTTATGTTATTCATCACAGAGCAATAATATTTCAAACGATATTGATAATCACTGATAATACGTTTTTAAGATGACTTACAATTGCAACTGTTAATCATTTTTTAAATTAAACCAAGCCCAAGCCTAAAACTACTTTTTTGAGGCATGAACAGGGTGCTCTAATGGCTATCCTAACACAACCTTAGATATTAAGTTGTTTACTTTTGCTTCAGAAAACATTCAAGAAAAGGAGTAAATCAGAGACTAAAGACTATGATATTGTACAGTAAAAATTTCCTTGCTTAACTAAGCCTGATTGGACCTGGAGGTGACTTAAGGGTATCCCTTAAGTTGCTTTTGTATTCAAGTTTGTCTGAGTATATTGTTCTAAAAACATGTACATGCAGTATGATTTTAGAATTATAAAATAATGAAAGTTGTAGATATGCTGATGGACTGATGGATCTCTACTTTTATTCGACATTACATATTGAACAATGTTTTCAAAGGTTTGATCAGCATCACTAATATAACATGTTGAGACTGTTTTCAGCTATTCGTTTCCTTGTTCGACTAGTATATAATTCCTTTAATTTGAAAAAATCTAAAATATTAGGAGAAAACAACGTTACAGTACTATGGTGAAGGCCATAATCCCTTAGATCTAGGTCATCGTTGTCTATTTCAGTTCCCTGATATCATGTTCATTGAAAAACAATTGGAAATGTTTAAAACCTCTAAGAAACACATAGCCACCAGGAACATAATAAACATTTTAACAACTTCATTACTCAAATGAGTTGATAACGAAATTAAGGCCTTTTTTGTTACCCAACAGGAAGAAATAATATAATTGACATGATATTTTTTTTCTCTTGAGATCCCGAGTTACAAAATCTGTTTGATCTATGGAGTTGATTTTGAATCGTTTTCTTGGATACATCGTCCGTGCTATAGCATTGATTTGAATGTGTACGTTTGTGCAGTGTGGATACAACACCACAAAAACTCATCACCTAATCACGTAGTTACGTGGCGGCGTGGCTAAACAGTTTATTTGTTTTGTTATATTTGTCCCTTTTAGAGTTTAGAGTCTTATGCGCAACCTATGACACCAAAATGCTAAAGTCCTAATATAGCATTATTGGGATTTCAAATGAACATCCCTTGTTGTATATAGTTCTTTCAGAGTGAAGTGAAAAGCACAATCGATGTAGCTGTTTATCCTCTATAAAAAATCTTCACATTTGGGGCTTGAAAAGAAGATAAACATCAGAGGCTGAAATTATCCTTATCTGCATATTACAGACTTAAACAATATTTCTTTGTGGAAAAAAAATATTATGATCTTTTGAAATAGCAGATTGCTTATGGGTGTTTTCGATTGACTTCTTTACATTGTTCTCATTAAATTCAGTTCAGTACCAAATAGTTTCTTTGTTAAGGAACGAATTTTAAAGCGAAGTATATAAGCATGAAAGGATTATACACCCTTATACGATTGTGGTATGCTGTGGTAAACCTTGCTTGCATATACAACTTGAAAGGTCTCGTATCAAGAGAAATTTCCACGCCAGTTATCAATAAATATTGTTCACCATTATGGAAATCAACCTCTATAGTTACAAATACGTACATGTATCTTAAATGAATGTATTGCCAAGAGTTAAAAGCCTGATAAAAGTGTTGTACTGAAAGATATCGTTTGTGTGCTGTCTACTCTCTGAATTGGATTGTAGGTAAGAAAACATTCTCTTGAACTTTAAAGTTATGAAACATATATAAATTTAGCCGAGGCATTCCTTCTAGTTAAAAGTTTGTTAGATCCACTTGAATTAACCGTCAGAGGATAGAGGTCTTAAAAGTAAGCATTCATTTAGTTGTTTTTCAAAATTATAAAAAAAAAACAACATTTTATTGCCATTTTATTGTTTTAGTTTCGAGTTTTAGATTTATTTAGGCTAAAGATAGTGGTTAAATTAAATGTATTTAGAAGACATTCATTAAGTATCCCCACAAGACAAATATCATACAACAAGATTCATTTTAAATAAATAAAAATAAATTTAGTACATTTGTAGATTAATGATAGGATGTTTAATATTCATATCATTCATATATATTCATATAATATCAAGTAAATGATCATAACACAAGTATGAAAGATTTGAATTACAGAATGTCAGTTACAAAGAATTAATACAGCTGCTTTTTACAACAACAACAAGCTGGGGTAATATAAATCTCTACCAATAGCTTTGAGCAAAGAGGCTTGTTGAATCATTTTCATTTTCATTAAGGAGAAACCCAGAACATCGATATATAGAACATGTTTGCTCAGATTGCTTTGCTTTGAATCCGACTTTAATGTAAGTTAAGGTGTCCACATTATGTTATTGGCGCATGTTATATGTAGTTTGGGAGGACAAGCCAATTGTTATATTTTCTGTTTCTGTTTTCTTTGATCCATGAATGACTTATAAAGAATTAATACTGCTGTTTTTTTACAGCAACAAATCACTACGGTTATATAAACTCATCTCTACCAATAGATTGATCAAAAAAGCAGCTGACATTGTCGAGCTATATCCCCCGCAAATTACACAACATGTATAGGTTTTCCTTTATTTAATTTTGTCACACAATATAACACAATTTTTCCAGCAAATGAAGGAAACTGTTCTTATCAAAAAACTAAATGATACCAACTTTATGTTCACTGTTGGGCATTCTTCGAGTAAACTGACAAAATTAAAATGAAACAAATAGATTTATGTATTTTGATCTGAAATATCATTTTGATCATATGTAAACAAACATATTTCCAACTTGTTCTTCATGACACACATTCAGATGATAATGTATCTTCATATCAAATGTGATCCAAATGTAATGATTAGTTAATTAAGAAGTAGTGAGCAGGACAGGACGTGTAACAGTTTTCCAACAGAGTCCTCATTTTTTGCCAAAAAAGGCAAAATTTTACAAACATATTTTCAAAACTTTGTTGTTGCGCATGCGGGTGATAAAAAGCCCAGAGCATAAATATGTAGATACATGTTTGCTAAAATTTTAAGATATCTCATACCCATGGCTTTGAATCCGACTATAATGTTAGTAAAGGTGTCCACAGTTTGTTAATGGCACATTTTATATCTAGTATGGGAGGACTAGCCAATTGTGATATTTTCTGTATCTGTTTTCTTTTATCCATGTATGCCCACGGAACTAGCGACGTGTACGGCGGAGAATTGTTGCTAGCGAGGAGCCGAAATCGAAAGTAAGGTAATATTTTACTTCATAACTTTCAAATAATCAACATCATGTGGTAATTTTAACACACATACTTAGTACAATGTATGTGCTTGTCATTCTGTATCCAAGGGACAGTAACAATGACAGTTGCGAGTAATGCTGTTGTTAGAAATATATTTGCTATTTCTGACTATGAACAGGATATGACATTAAATAGTTATGTCTCGGAAAGCTATTGACATGATAATAACATAAAAAAAGTTGATGAAACGGCGTTGATTGCTTTTTAAGTGATCCCGTTTGCGATCACGCTCCTCGCTAGCAACATTTCTCCGCCGTACACCTCGCTAGTTCCGGTGTACGGTTATACACAGTGATACCTACAATAAGTGATTTAAAAGCAAGGCCTACCTTTAGAATCCCTCATTAAATAAGCATTTCCCTAATATGTCACATTTTCATTCTTTTCGAATGTTTTACTTACCGCACATGCGCAGACGTCATTTCTCATACAGAAAGTGCATGTATGTTAGTATGTTTAATTCACGCCAGTCAGCTCTAACAGTAAGATGCATTTTCCATTTAAGAATCAGTATTTGTAATATTTTTACACCAAAGTGCATACGTTATGTGATTCTGTCTCCTTTGTGATTTATAAAATTAGGAAGAACAGATTTCTTTACATGCAGTTTTACACAACTGATTTAAAACAACTCTACTTATTTGACCAAAGCAGCTAATCTATACAATAAAAACCATATTGTTCATGTGGATAATTTGACATCGATGACTGGATTTGTTTATGCAGAGATATGTTTGGATTGCATGTGAAATTTCACAAAACGAACACGTATTATGATTAATGAGATTTTCTATTGCTGCAAATTTGATTTATACTCTTCATTGTATTACTATTATCACAATGTTCTGAGGACAGGTTGTCATGTTCTGCCAACAATGAACTATGTCTGATGAGTTATATTTGACATTCCAGACACCATAATTGATTGATATCAGGATTTCTAGATAATGAGCGAGGATCAATATTGGTTTTCAAACATCTGTCACTTCATCTAGGGCTATGAATATCAACTTCGTAACAGTTTGGCTATCCTTAACAACGTGTCATGAGATTCTAAATCTATATTAGATAGATAGATCTATATTCCTTTTTGCAACACAATCCCTTGCAATTAATCCATTTGTTCAATATTTCAGATGATATACCTACAAACATATAATTTTCATATTTCTGATTTTGTCAGCGTGATGACGTTTTATTACACATTGAAAAGGCTTTTACGAACAACATCAGTACAAGTTTGAAGACTTATACAAAATCAACCTTTATAATTTATCATATATTTCAATAAAAGTTTCAAATTTTGATATTTTCCAGTTTGTTTCTGAAAAGGAATTAAGACAATCAAATGAGAGAAGTGAATTTGAAAAACAGTCCCAGCTTTAATTGATCAGTGACGTCAATGTCCGTTTATATTCTTTGAAAAAATGTAATTCATTGGCATTCAAAAAATGTTCTTCAAATCAACATGGCTACCATTAAGCTACCAGTTTGCAGTCGTTTTCACATCGATTTTGTGGGGTGGTTGGATCAACATAACTTAGCTTAAAGATTTCGTAAATTTGAAAATTGACATTTCAAGTTCGTAGGAAACATCTACTTAATTAGAAGGAAATAGGTCAACTCGTGAGGGAAGACAATGTGTCAGGTTATAAACCTTCAGTGACGATAGCCTAATTGTCTTGATTATTCCTCGGGGAAAGCTGCTTTCCTCTTCGTTGTACCCACGAGTCATTATTTATCCATGTTATATAGTACACGCTCAACAAATCTGACATCTTGTACAATTTGTCTCCATTTCACATTTCTGGAAGACTTCTGTTAATTGGTTTTAAATTAATAAAACATTGTTCAGGGATATAAACTAATGACAAATGTTTCTATAGGGGTTTCCAATTCTTTGGCTCAATATAGTACATTAGGAATAAAACAAATCATATATTAAAATCTTTTTATTTATCAAATATTAAACCTTAGTGACATACAGTTTATAAACAACTGTATTTTCCTTTTTAGGGAAAACTTCTATAATGGAGTTTTCAGATATTTATTATGGAATATTTGGGCTAATGTTCTCTGATATATTGAATAGCCAGTTCTTTTTTAAAGACTCTCAATTACATTTAAACGAAACTGCACATATTTTGATGTGATTTAATGGAGATTATTTCCTTGTAATGATTACTTTTAAACAACATCACAAACTATAAAACTAAGAACAAAACGTATAAATGATATAAAACCAGGAGATCATTTTTTCCCCAGATAAATCAATCCTTAAAATATGGTTGATTATCATCATGCAAATTTAATTCCCTGCGAAAGAGGGTCTAATTTAAAAACATCTTTTATAAGATAATTATTATATATTTTTTTATAAGGTACTAACTTATTCGATCTGGAAAGTGCTGTACATGTAATCATTTAATTTCTATTTCAGATAATTCAGCCTCATGACGTTTTATTACACACATTGAAAAGGCTTCTGCGAACAACATCAGTACAAGTGTGAAGATTTATTCAAATATCAACCTTTATGATTTATCAGATGTTTCAACAACATGATCAAATTTTGATAATATTTTTCAAGTTTGTTTCTAAGCAGGAATGACGATATTCAAATGAGAGAAGTGAATTTGAAAAACAGTCCCGCCATTTATTGATCAGTGACGTCAATATCAGTTTGTATTCTTTAAACGAATGAAATTCATTGGCATTCAAAACATGTTCTTCAAATTAACATGGCTACCATTAAGCTACCAGTTTGCAGTCGTTTTCACATCGATTTTGTGGGGTTGTTGGGTAAACAACATAAATGAGCGTAAAAATTTCGTAAATTTGAACATTGACATTTCAAATTTGTAGGAAACATCTACTTAGTAAGAAAGAAATAGGTCAACTCTGGAGGGAAGACAATGTGTCAGGTTATAAACCTTCAGTGACATCAGCCTAATTGTCTTGATTATTCCTCGGGGAAAGCTGCTTTCCTCTTCGTTGTACCCACGAGTCATGATTTATCCATGTTATATAGTACACACTCAACAAATCTTACATCTTGTACAATTTGTCTCCATTTCACATTTCTGGACGACTTCTGTTAATTGGTTTTAAATTAGTAAAAACGCGTTCAGGGATGTACACTAATGACAAATGTTTTTAGTAGGAATGCGTTTCAAATTTCTGTCTCAATATGTTAGATTAGGAAGCAAAAATATCATATTTACAGAGTTTTACAGGTAGTTGTTCAGGAATATTTTGGCTAATGTCTTCAGATTTGTTCTTTTATAAATATTGATGGGATTTAATGGAGATTCTTTCCTTGTTATGTTTACTCTCAAACAACACCACAAACTAGAAAAGTAAGAACAAAATGTATAAATGATGTAATACGCTAGTTAAAATCAGTTGAAGCCATATCAAAAATATGGTTGATTATTATCATGCAAACTAGTTCCCTGCACAAAGATGCAACCTACAATGTGGGTAGTCGTTAACGTTGCAGTACTCCGATGCTTGTCGAAATATGATTGTCTACCAACTGAACATATTAAGCCTGACTTTTATTTTGTTTGAGAATATGGCTGTCAACTTTAATAGATCACCGATATTAGGTTCATAAGACAATATATTTTATTTTCCCTGATTCAATAATTCTGAGAAAACATGGTCACGTCCCAAGCAAGCAAACAACCTAAATATTTAAAGTGAAAAACTGCTTGTTAATCAAATGAATGGATAAATAAATAATTGAAAAATAATATTTTACTTTTACATGTACCTATCATTTAAGCTATGACTTACTGACAGAATGTGATTTATTTTCTCACGGAAGATACCCTGTAATCCTAAACAGCTGCTTTTTAATGCAATTGTACGATGAATTAAGTAATTGGCTTGCTTAAAAATTATTGAAGTTTTGATATACATGTATGAAGTTCTGTCGATGTGTATCAAGGATTCGCCATCACAAAAGTCCGGAGAACACTCGGTTTCATTTTCATTTGACATGTTTCTGTTCTAGTGGCATTACTTCGAATGGTTAACACTCTTTCATATGTATTTGTTCATCATGTTACCACATGTCCTTATTGCACCAACCTTTCAACAAACACCTCAAGCCGTTATTATTTTTATAAGAACCTTATGAAATCAATGGAAATTCTCGGGAAGTTTTATTCTTTGATAGATAGATAGATACCTAAAAAGTTCTCTTCATTCAGCTTATGCATTTGTCTCAATGAAAAAGCTAAGATAATGAGGGCTTGCAAAGACGATAAACGCCAGGCGCTGACATTATTGTCATCTTCTTTTGCTACCAACAAATATCTCTTTGTAGCACAAATACCTTATGGTATTTAGAAAGAGCCCTGGGCTGCTTTGGATTTCATTAAATTGTAAGTAGATTATATTTCACTTAGCGTTTTAAAGCAACACAGTTATCGGCAATGGTGTAAAATAATAGGGTTACATGTTCACCAATATTATATATTTTCAAACATTATTTTATTGTCAACAAAGAGAAGATGATATGATTTTGGAACGCAAGGGGATTTGTTTAGTATTTCGCAGTTACGGCATTAGTATGTTATCATTGAAATCTCAGGTAAAAAGGCAATATATTACATATATCTTTAACTTTATGTTGTTTATCAAGGAGGAATACTAATTCAAACGATATTGATAATCACTGAACATGATTCGTTTTTAAGATGACTGAAAATTGCAACTGTCAATATCATATAGTGCTTAACTTGTCCAAGACAAACACTATTGTATTGAAGCATGAACAGGGTGATATCGATCTAATGGCTATCCGAATACAAACTTAGATATGAAGTTGTTTCCTTCTGCTTCCGAAAACATTCAAGAAAATGAGCAAATCAGAGACGTAAAACCATCACATTGTACAGTAAAAAGGTCAAATGTTTTCTTGCTTAACTGAGCTTGATTGGACCTGGAGGTGACGGAAGGGTATCCCTTATATTGTCTTTGTACTCAACTTTTTGCTCGCTCGTTTATCTGAGTACATTGTTCTCAAAACATGTAGGTAAGATTTGCGAATTATAAAATAATGAAAGTTGTTGACTTGATTTGGACCTGGACTTGATTTGTTCTCAGGTAACATCCTCACTCCTCCATTGCTCAGACGGTTCATGATTTACCAATCGTCTCTATAACGTCTCTACTTTCATTTGATATTCCATGTTGAACGTTTTCAAAAGTTTGAACAGCATCACTAATATGACATGTAACAGTCTGTTTTCAGCTATGAGTTTCATTGTTTGACTTGTATATAATTCCTTTATTTGAAAGAAATATCCCCTTGGTCAAAGTTGCCCATTTTAGTTCCCGGATATCTTGTTTAGGGTTAAAATTTGAAAAGTATTATTGCTTCAAAACCTTTAATAAACACAGAGCCATCAGAGACAAAATTTCGTCTCTGAAAAACATTTTTTGGGTTACCCTACTGGGAGCAATAATATTGACAGATGTAGTTGTTTTCGCTTGATATCCTGAGTTATAATAAGTTATTAACCTATTGAGTTGATTTTAAATTATTGTCTTTGATACGTCGTCCGTGCTATACCATTTATAAAAATGTGTACATTTGGGAAGTGTGGATAAAACTCATCGATTACTTAATTTTTGTGTGATATTTGTCATTTTTTTTAGTTTTCATATAACTCTTATGCGTAACCTATGACAACAATATGCAAAAGTCTTATTATATCATTATTGAGATTTCAATTGAACATCCCTTGTTGTGTAGTTCTTTCATCACGTGAAAAGCACATTCGATGTAGCTGATTATCCTCAATGAAAATTCTTCACATATGGGACTTGAAAAAACTAAACACCAGAGGCTGAAATTATCCTTATCTGCTTATTACAGACTTAAAAAGATATCTCTTTGTTGGACAAAGATCTAAAGATCTCTTGAAAAAGCAGATTGCTTATGGGTGGTTTCGACTGACTTCTTTGCATTGTTCTCATTTAATTCAGTTAAGTACAAATTAGTTTCTTTGTTAGAGGACTGAATGCATTTCAAAAGTCTATGTTACTTTAGACAATATTCTATGAAAGTAGATGAACAAATGAATAAACGAAATGGTCTAGAGCACAATTCAAGAATACCGTTTTCAAATACAACATGAATGAACACGCACTTTGATTCCGTGTTGTTTAGCATTACTTTAATCAACTGAATGCATGGAAAAATGTTATAGTTTTCAAGGAAATACACTTACTAAGTTCATGATAATTCTTTGTCAAGTTACTCTACGACAGTTTCGGGATAAAAAGGCATGATAACAAGTTGAATGACTCCAATGGTGAAATGGGATCTAAAAATAACTAGTTTCAGAGTTATTGTCATAACATTATGGTTATTTGTCTGGAGAATTCATCAGAGAATCAACCAATCATATTAAAGGGACATAACAATGCTACTTGAACATTCCCTTGCCATTGATAAATTTGCAGACTTGTAGATAGTCTCCACTTTGTCCTTTAGAAAAAGAATCCTCGAATCCCGAAATCCCTAGACACAGTATTTCTGAACCCAATTGCTGAAAAATCCACTTATTCCCTCGATAGTACTAGTTGATTACTGATAACCTCAACTTGCCTAGACAAGTTAAAAGAGTATCAACAAATCCTGATCTAAATCTCTTGGTGAAAAATTACTCTCAGTTACAATCAGTACATGGCGTCAGACTGTCCATAATAGAGATCTTAATCCAAAAATAGGAAAGTTCATCTTGGAGTCAAGATAGCAATCAATAGTTTGTATAAAGTGTTTTACTATAAATTGATTGTTCCACCTCGTACAAATAGGATAAGAAAATTCCTACTTAATCACTTATCTGTATTTCCTGAAAAAATCGCAATGAAATATTGTTCTGATGAGATTTT
The DNA here is from genome assembly GCA_916613615.1 of Steromphala cineraria. Taxonomy (NCBI): domain Eukaryota; kingdom Metazoa; phylum Mollusca; class Gastropoda; order Trochida; family Trochidae; genus Steromphala; species Steromphala cineraria. The sequence goes on from OU744721.1 coordinate 80,567,554, forward strand.
GAAAGTTCAGTTTGACAATTATGATTTATGAATAATGAAATTTCAGAATATTAATTTCAAGCTGTCTCGTTTCCTTAACCTAAGTTTTTGCTTGGGGCTTCCAAAGTGCAAAATCTTAACAATGACGTCAAATTGGTATCTCTCATATTTAGCTCTCTCTTTGTAGTTAAAACATATTTTATCATATGTAAGGGGACAGAAAAAAACAAACCATAATGCATTATGTACATATCTCTCCCATAATGTTCTGTTGGTATATGCGATGTTAGGTAACATTCGTCCCTTCTTGCAATCTCTAAGAAGTCAGATGTCAAAACATCATCAAATGTGGTATTCTCTGAAGGTTAAATTTTAAATTCTTTACGTGATAGATCAAGAATGAAATGTCCCAGCTAAAGAAAAGTGGCGATTCTCCTCGTTAAATTGGCTGTCCTCAATGAGTAAGTGTGAAGCATTTCTTCTCTAATGTACCAAGCCAAGTCCACTATTGACTACAGGTGTCACGGTTTTTGCGCACTGGTACACGAAAGGCTAAAAAGCAGATTCACAAGCCTCTGTTGTGTAACAGCATGACAACAAAGCAAAATTCTAAAATGATATACCTGTATCCACACTTGGTTATTTATATAAGCTAGTTTTCTACACCAGTCTCACATTGTGTGACAGTGACAATGTTAAAGGGGGTCTCCAACTTCTAATTTTTAACTTCCAGTGTTTTATTAGCGAGGCCCTCTCCGACCCTCTCGGGGCCTCGCTAATAAAACACTGGAAGTAAAAAATTAGAAGTTGGAGACCCTCTTTAACATCTTCAGGATACAAACATACATTGACAACATATTAGACACTGGAAGTTGAAAAAATAAAGGGGGTCTCCAACTTCTAATTTCGGGGCCTCGCTAATAAAACACTGGAAGTTAAAAATTAGAAGTTGGAGACCCCCTTCAACATCTTCAGGATACAAACATACATTGACAACATATTAGACGTTTCAGAATTGAACAGAGCTTAATACTGCTTTATTCTGTTAAAATGACAACTGACCCGTGAGGAATAATCATTTTTTAAAATAACACTAGCGGAAAACATATTATAACATATAGAAGTAAAATGAGTTATTGCATTTCAAATTGATATAAGAAAACCTTTAAAATAGCGTAAACTATATTTTTGTTAAATAGCATATTTGTTATCTTAAAAGCTAGGATCTGTTGATCTGTGACATGATATTACAGTAATCAACAAAAGAGCAACTGAATAGAGAATCCCTTCAGGTCATTCAGAAGTGACATACATAATATGTGGAGCAGTGAAATTTTAATTAATTGAAATGTTTAAGCCTTCAGATTTTGAGAATTTACAAAAAAGGTTTGCTACGCTATCGACCATAACACATATAAAATGAAATATGTTGACAATACGACGAAAAATTAAAAAAAATCCTTATACCCGTTCACCTCAAATGAACTTCAAAGAAACCATCATTTATTGAGATCCATGTTTTGACCATTCTATTGTTTACTGTCATTTTGAATACTGTTTGGTGTACGTATTACGAGACGTAACGCAGGCAACATTCAAAACATGTCAATATATCTTCATTGACGATACTGAACTTTTCAAAAAGTGTTAATTTTGGTCAATCGTATGGACAAATGAAATATAAAATAAATACATTTTATGACCAAAATTTATCAATGCAAATGTAAGGAATTGGGTGATACCTTTGCACATTGGAATGGACAAAAAATGGCATGCCTTCAACAAAATTGCGTTTTCTTTAACTAACAACTGCAATCATATTTGCTACACAAGTTATATGGATAAGGAAACCAATAAACTGTGATATACATGTACATACACTTAGTTGATTAACAAACTAGATATAAAGAAATAAATACCATCAAATTTATAAAACATTTGTGATATTAGGCATTTAAGAAGGGCCCTTTTAAGCAGAAACCTCGTAAAAAAACGTAAGTTTCCTTGCAAATATTGGTCACGTTTAAGAGCAGCAATTACGAAAATATTTGCGAATCAAATGAGATATATTTCTCGAAGAAGCCAAACATGGGAAATGGATTCAAATTACATTACTTAAATTGATTCCGTAATGATATACGAGGGGCACGTTCAATGATCACTAAGTTACCAACGAATAACGATTTCACCCAGCGGAAAGTGTCTACATGGCTTTGGCTAAAACTTCCATTAAGTATAACTGATATTTAAAACAGTTCGATATCCTCTTACTGCTTATAAATGTATATCAGGACCAAAATCGATTGATTGCATTTCCATTTACCACCGTGTCAAGTAACAAGGTACCACAAATACTTACATTTACTTTGGGGGAGGGGGTAAATAATTGATTGATTAAAATTAATCCACCTACTTCAACAACAACGCTTGTAGTTCTGCATGAATAATTCTAACTTTAAAATCCAGTACAATGCTGTGATCTGGGATGTATACATATACAGGCAGTTCAATTAACTTTGCCTACCATCGAATAATTCGAAGCCCTAAAATCGGAAGGTTTATCATACATCTGGTCTCGTTGCTATGGTTTCCTTACCTTAAACTGTAGATGTATGAGCCGCTACACTATTCTTTTCTGACATACATACACTTTTCCTAATGAAGTTTAACTTCTTCAAACTTTGTAGTCAATTATATACCATACAATGTGCACTGCCATATCACATGTGATTGCGGACATACATGTACACTTAGCAGGCGATATTTTTGTGTGGAAACAACTCAACATAACAAGGCCAGGCATTTGTTAAAAGTGATATTTATGTTATTAATTTACTTGGATAAATATAACGTATATCAGATGACAGACGTTTGTAAAGATGCAAATCTTTCCTTTTTATCAATTACTTTCAAATTTGGGAAATGATTTACGTTTAGGTTCATGACAATGCATGTTGATATTGACAATTTGTCAGATACAGACAGAGTGGAAAATAGCGATTAAATGATAAATGAATATTATCGTTGTTATTTGTAAGAATAGTTTTCTTATCTTATTTCAATTGGAAGTGACCTGATTTTGGTATACGTAAGACGTTCCAAACCTTATGATAGTGTATCGGTCACTAATCCTCTAGTTGGCAAGGGTTAAGGACCAATAGACCGAGAAAATGGTGTCATAAAATTGAAATATCTGAGTCATATATATATATTCTTTGCCATATATGATAGGCTAATCGACAGATAGAACCCAATTTTCATTTTCAACATATTTCATCTCATTCAACCATATTGATTTTGTCTATTACAGAGAGGACGAGTAGTTGGTTTACACATACTGTTATATTTGTTTCTTGGGATGATAAAATTGCTAATTAAACTTCAAATTACTTCAGAAAAATATAATAAGTAATCTCTTTATTGATGTTAAACTATTCAATCACTTTATGATTTATAATGCTTTTATCATTTAAACTTATTCGACTTGTCGTAATACTTTAGCGAAATGGAAACCACGCCATTATCTGATAGATTTGCCTTTTTAGGAATGTTAGCAATTAAGGTTATATATAACCTTATTGGTTAAAAGACATTATTCATAAAATGACTTAGTTTGAATTAAAGATATATCTTACTTGTAGTGTTGAAAACAAATAGATCTGATTAGAAAACTATCTCATGTTCAACTTCATAAAATCAAATTAAATTAATGTTGACTTAAAGTACATTTTGAAATGTTAAGATTACTAGTTGCAAATATTAATCATCACATTTTAAACCAACGTCAGTGTGACATTACGAAATGTAAGAAAAATCTTACAGACATGAATTTAACAAAAAGAAATTATGTTAACTAGATGTGTCTTGAAGAAGCAACTCTGATCCAATTAGATATTCAAAATAGACACATCTTACAATGAAGCCAGAACAAAATCATACACTAAATCAGAGGTTCAACAAGGACGCACGAGGCAATTCCATTATAACTTTGCTACGATGGAATCACTTGTAGCATGATTAGACCGAAGCGCTCAACCGATAGTTTTTACTTGAATAGTTAACGCTGGTATTCCAAATAAGGTCACATGTTTTTGTTGCAGTTTCTTATCTTGTGTTGCTACCAAGACTCACCTAGATAAAACATTTAAAAAATGGTTTGAAACTGAAACCTTCGTAGTCAGGTACTATAATAGGCTACTAGTAATACAAGACACGTCTAGTTAACATTATTACTACAAACGAACTGAGAAATGGAACATTGATATCTGAAACAAGGTTGAAATCATTTGTACTTTTAAGTCAAAATTAACTGATAAGAAATGGAATTATTGAAATAAAACACTTTGTCATTCCTGTTATGAATATTGTTGGCTAACAATAAATAACATTGACGTCAGGATGATTACCAAAATATATTCAGCTAAGCTGCTAGCCTGTTTACTTATCCATTTTTAAAGAAAATATTGTTAACACCGTTATGTAAAAGAGAATGACAGAACATAATTACAATACGTGGTTACAATTGGATGATCCATGTGATCCTAATACAAGCTGAATCTATTCTAGTAAACATGTTCACAACATCAAAAATATTTTTGAAGAACTTCAACACGTTGCTTTTATATATTCTATCTTAAGTATATACCTCAGAAACAATAATACTCCAACTCTGTTTATAAGAACCATGATTTGATGATAGCTTAACATTATACTCCTTAAAACGGTCAAATTGGAAATGCCTAAATTTTGTTTCTACAATTGTATGCTTAAGCAACGAGCTCAGAAGCCAACGATTAACATTAATCAAAATGAGTGCGACTCTCTCTCCTGACGTATAAATCATTTATTATTAATGCATTTGAAAAGACTGCATTCTACTTAGGAGAATAGACTATTAGGGCCTCATATAATTACTTTCCTTCATCTGTCCTGAGGGACCTGATTTGAGAGAACAGACATTAGATAGTCTAAACTTATATAACGCTCACATAACGTATCTCATATCCCAGAAAGTGGTAATCAAACTACAATGCCTAGTTTCCTATACCTCGAAGTAAGTGTAGGCATGTGAACATATTGGCTAAAACAGAAAGCTATTAATTTGACTGTGCTTTATTTCATGTTTTCTCGCGTAGATGTCACAAACACAAACAAATTTGATATTCATGTGGGAAATTTAATGTTCTTGCTTACACACTTTTTCAAGATCTAATACGGAAATAATTCTTTTAAAAAAAACATAATTAAAGCTTGATATGTGATTTCGATAATGTAATATTAACTTCAGAAAAAGAAGAATTGATAACTAAAAAGGTTAAGAACTCATTTTACCTTTTTGCCATGCACCGATATTATCTAAAATGCCAGGGGGCATTACAGAGTTGATTATTTTGCTGTCATTTTGGTTTCACAAGAACAAAAATTAATTTAAAAAGATAAATATCCCATTTCACAAAATGACTGTCAATTTGAAGCAAAATGCCTCAGATACTACCGATGAAATGACTCACTGTAACTTTAGAAAGTTGTTTTTCCGGAATTGTGACATCTGGTCATTTTATTTCAGCCCTAGAAATGACATATCAATTTTATAGTACAGTATTTCTAATATGCTGTTTCGGAGAAGTTAATTCTACCATTAGTCATTCACTAAGTGATCTGTATCTAAATACAAATAAAGTTCATGATATTCTCTCCTCAGTAGATACAACAAAAGCGACAGAACCGGAAGGCATTAGCAATAAGTTCCCAAGAATGAACGCTCAACTGTTATATTTCCTATCGCTTTCAAAAAAGACATTCCGGCACATTTGGAAAGATGCTTCCGTTGTCCCTATTTATAAAAAGGGTAGTATTAACGACTGCTCGAATTACAGACCTGTTGTGCTAAGTTGTTTGGCCAAAGTTTTTGAAAAATGTGTTTTTAAACATGTGTATATATATATTTTGTTTTTCAGAGATAATAATATACTGTCTAACCTTCAATCCGGATTTACACCAGGGGACTCCACTGTCAATCAACTTACATATCTTTATGATTTTATAGCTGAAGCAGTAGATAAAGGTAAGGAAGTAAAAGCGGTTTTCTGTAATGTTAGTAGAGCTGTTGATAAAGTTTGGCTTTATGGCATCATGCACAAACTGAAGAAAAATGGAATAAATGGAAATTTGTTAAACTGGTTCGAGAGCTATCTTGTGAACAGGGAACAATGTGTTGTTACTAATGGTTTCCGATCTTATAACAGGGGCGTCTTCGCTAGCGTACCACAGGGTTCCGTATGGTGGCCTCTATTGTTTATTGTATATATTAACGATATAGTCGAAGGCACCAATAGTATTATACGGCTCTTCGCGGACAATACATCTCTATATGCGATTATCGGTGATCTAGTTGAAACTTCTGTTGATATAAATGATGACTTGAAGCGAATTTCTGAATGGGCAGACAAATGGCAGGTATCATTCAACCCAAATAAAACAGTTACCATTTGTTTTAGTCGTAAATTGCAAATGCCAGATTTGACTATGAATGATGAGATTATCGACTCGGTTGAAAGTCACAAACATTTGGGTCTTATTTTACAACATGACTGTTCTTGGAACGACCATATTAACGACATTGTTAAAAAGGTTGCCCCAATGGTTTATTGTCTGAGAAGTCTAAAATATAGATTGAACCGAAAAACATTAGAGATCATGTATAAACAGTACATTCTGCCTGTATTTGACTACTGCAGTCATATATGGGATAATTGTACAAAGCAACAAGCAGATATCTTAGAAAACTCAATCTTGATGCTCTGAGAACCGTTTGTGGTGCCGTCCGCGGTACGATATGTTAAACTGAGTTTGTTTTATAAAATGGTCAATAATAATACACCAAGTTACCTCAGCAACCTAGTACCTCCTAAAATATCAGATGTTTTTATTACAATCTTCGCGATGACTCAAAAGATCATAAACCTTAAAAACTGTAGATTATTCAAAATCCTTCCTTTACAACACAGTTAAACTATGGAATTCATTACCAATAGAACATAGAAATTCGCCATCTTTAACTACTTTCAAGCTGAAAGGTATAGTAATTTAAATTTAAATTTTGGTAGTAGATTTTCTCAAATAATACACTCTCGTCTTAAACTTGAATGCAGCGATTTAAATGCACACAAGTTTGATATATTCTTATCACAAATTCCCGCCTGTTCCTGTGGCCATAACTATGAAGATTCGACACATTACTTACATTTCATGTCCTCTGTACACCCACATAAGGCAAATGTGTTTTTCTTTAATAAAGGTTTTGATTTGAGATCGGTCTTATTTGTAAAACTTAATTGTTCATCTTGTGTTAATAATGAACTATTGATATCTGTGCACGAATTTATAAATTTAACCGGCAGATTTGCAACCGATTGATACATTGATATATTATTCCTAAAATATGAATTATAGGCATGTTTTAATGTTGTATTGTTTAAGCTTGTTGGTGTTGTTTTTAGATAAATAACATATATTTTGAAACAAACATTTGTTTATCGTGTTGGCGTTTGCATAGATAACTAGATGACTCTTGTAAATTCACAATGAATTGTTCTACACTTGTTGGCGTTTGTATAGATGAATATATATATATAAATATGTATATTTTGTAAAATCACCATGACATCTTATACATCTTGTATTTTTGAGCGGTATTAGCATAAGGTTTTATCTTGTTTATCAATCCATTTATTTATCGAAAAAATATGTTTAAACCATACTGTTACGCAAAAGTCCGTACGACGGCGGAAACTGTGTACCATCGCAGGGGAAAATCGTGAACTATGCCTGGCATTGCGTGTCATGCGTGACAGTGCTGACCAAAGACATTTGATTTGTCCAAGCTCATGCCATGCACTCCAATGCGTACCATTTTCGTAAACTATGCGCAAACTGCGCGTAACCGGTGCATACAAGTATCAATACAAACTTTGCCAAGCATTGAGGCATACTCAAAGTCACGCATTGGTACGCCATATTCCTAACTGGTACGACTTGATCCTCAATGGTGCTCACTGATTTATCAAGGTTCTGCCAGTATTACTGAATTCTTCCCGTCATTTGATGTATGTCATTCTCTGCTGCTCATACTTTAAGGTGGCTTTACACTTGCACGCATTTTGGATCCGCACTTCAAGACTTTAGTGCGTGCCAATAGACGAAACAACATTGGTTTGATAACAATTAAAACAATGCGTACACCCCCCATTTGCGCATTATTCAAGCACACTTCACGCATTTGCCGCAGAAAACTGCACTCAAATGCTGCGATTTTACCCGGCATTTCACGAACAATTGGCGCATAACCACGACAAAGCTGCGTTCTGTTCACGCATTTGTTGCGACTAAGTTACGTTTTGGTACGCAGTAGGGGCAACTGCACGCACAGGTTCGACTAATTCACGCATGCTTGTCAAGATCGTGTCCTTTTTAGTCCCGCATGGTGTACGATACTGCCCGCATTGGAGGTATATAAAGGCAGTACCCTAACATGAGTTCATCCTCTACTGTCACAGAGTGAACACCATGAATAACTTCCAAGATATCGCGCTTCTTGAAGAGAAGAGACGGTTGATGTACCTGAAATTGCATTGCTTGAAATGCCCAACCTTGTCTTATCTCTATATCGTGACACACAAAATTATGCACGCATTTCACGACACTACAAGAATAAGTTACGAACAAGTTGAGACAAATTCACGAATACCTTGCGCACCTGGCACGCATTGGAGTGCGTGAAGAAATAACCCAAAATTTGGTTAATTCTTCGCGCATTTGCACGCATCCATGAGCAGTTCACGAATTATTCACGATAACGATACGACAAAGATACGCATTGCCACGATCTAATGCGTGCCAATGCGGATCCAAAATGCGTGCAAGTGTAAAGCCACCTTTACGCACTGATCTCAAAGTGTACTCACTGGTGCTCATAATTTACTCACGCCTTCGTATTCTTATCCGGCTTATGGTGACGTTTTCATATTTGTCATTCAGTTGCTGCATTAAATAGTGATGCAAATACATAATTCTGAATAAGGAAGCCAGTTGTGCTTGTTATACATATTATTATTACATGTTTTTGCGCCCTCTCTCTCTTTAAGTGTGTTTAACATGTTTTTCTAACAACTTTGTAGGAATGTCTTCTTATGCTTCAAACAGATGCACAATGTGAAGGAGGAAATGGTTATGCAACACTGGCATTTTGGAATGAAACATTACGGTTTTATTGGGTTTTTTTGGTTTACAAAAAAAATTTAAATCACTTTTGCGTTTCTTTTTTATGAGTGTACAAAATGTATAACATGATATCAGATCTGTAAAGAACATTTGTTGTCATATTTACAGATGCTAGAATGTGGTATTTTGCATAAGTTTTTCATATATTTTCTGAGAGTTATTTCAGTTTGTTAGGAAAATCTTAATTTTAAGATTGAAAATACATGTTGAGTCAATAATTCAAAACTTTGTAAATATGTTGTTGGAATATTTTCGATATTCAACAATCAAGAGTATTGTGTTCTATTTCAATCATACCAAACGGAATTGCTATTGCTTAATGATACACAGCTTGAGTAACTCTGAGTTCGCCATAGCAAAATTATACTCCATTTTCTTACTTATAGATAAAATCGTACTTTGAACAATCAGCTGTGTGCAGTTTATTTTGTCCAGAACTGACACAATGTCAATGTTAAGTCGTTTCTTTAGCTTTGTAGCACACTTGTACAGCTTTTGCTTTTTTCTAGGGGGAAATAACGAAATGTGAAACGGGATCAATTTACATTCCCTAAATTCCTACACGCATATTAATGCAGTTGATCAATAACGAAATACTTCGAATGATTTTATCAAAACACCTGACTCATAGTATTTACAAGAAGAAAAAACAATCATATCTCTGACGAAATTACCAATAACATGCATGGTTTGGCTGCATTCATAATTTGCTATGATACTAGACATTAGATTGTTATGTTACTACTGTGGTAATATAAAGTGAAACCGTGAAATAGCATCGTATATTGCAAAATATTGTTTACATTACATAGATGTAAACATGTATACTGTAAAGAAACAATTTTCAAACAGATATAGTAGATATATTATTTATTATTGTTGAATTCCATTAAAGACATCACACTCGTTAAATCGGTGCAATAAATCTATATTTAAACTCAGATGTATTACCAAAAAACAACGTTCAAATGGAAATATTCTGCTATTCTCCATTATTGACCTATATACATTCTTTATAAACTTACCTCATCTTTTACTTACTTTTATATTGCCAACACATACATGAGCAATCTGTTTATACATTCCAGGCACTTGTAAAGTTATTTATTAGCACAACGTTTTAACTGTTCTATTCGTTGGTGTATCAAAGAAAAGTATTAACTATCAATGTGCAAAACATTTAAGGCTTGTGTTTTAAAGCTAATGTTGAAAGCTGAAACAAACATGGGATAGTGACCAATTCTTCAAAAGTTGTGACGTAATGATTATTGATCAGTGTCATAAATGTTGAATTAAATTGAAACATTCTCATTTCGCCATGCGATAGAAATTAAAAGCTTAAAACTTCATTGCATTATATAACATGATTGATGAAAAAAGTCATTAAAATCCACCGTCTCCCTTTTCTATTTGTTCCCTAGAGATATTTCCCATGGTTTGTGAATGCAAATTATGAACCCTCTCCCCAACTTCAAACATCGTTACAAACAGTACACAGAACTCTTAAATTGATGACAGAACAACATGCTTATATGTACTCTATTCAGACGAATTTGCTATCTTTATTTATTCATACTTCATGAAATATCATATTACCAAATGAAACAAATGACTACGTCAGAACAACCATTTGAACTTTCATTTATTCTTTAAAATAAAAGCAAACATAACAAGAAAATAAATTCAACTGAAAACTCTTAAAAGTAAAACGATTGATGTTTGAAATATGTGATTTTATCAGATTTTAGTCAAAGTATTACATGATAAAGAATTCAGTCAGCCTGAAAACCGATTACAGATAGCGAACCCTTGTTAACATCACCTAATGACAAGGGTGAATGAAGCTTTTGTTAAATCAATCTTATTTAACAAAAATGCAAGGATCAAATTCCAAAGTTTGATTGAAAAGTGAATTATCCGCCTGAATTAAGGTCTTCGAACAAAATTATAAAGATGAGAAGGTGGACTAAAAACAAATGTGAAAGCAGAAATAGAAAACAATATTGCTTCATACAAAAAAATATAAACAAAGATTGGGCAAAGACAACCATGTTTTAGAAACTAGAACATTGCTTGCGCAAGTAACATCATCTAACAATTTTAAAACAAAAGGAACATTTATCACATTTTTGGGGTATTTAAATTCATGAAATTCTGGAATTTTGCTCTCAAGAAATAAGGTTTGTTCTCATTGAAAAAGTAGATATTGGGTGACACTCTATTCAGTCAAGTGCACAGGGCCTATAGCAAGAACGTTTTGGAAAGATCACCTCAAAGATCTACAAAATCTCAATTTAAAAGAATGACTTATCACTTAAAGTTGCATACTGACAAATGTCAGTATCAACAGTAGGTATTCCTCTTTTCTAAATAGAAACGTTTGATAAACGGATCGAACCCGAAAACCATTTGATTGTAACTTTTAGTCAGAGTTTGTAAACAACATGGATGACATTTCAAAAGTGGAACGTTTCTAGAAAGGCATGGATTTTGTTGTTTTGATTCGTAAAATAGCTTTTATTACATCAATGTTGATATTTTTTTTTTAAAAATGTACCTTATTCACATTTGCAGGATCAATCAGCACAAGAAATAAATCAATATCACACATGTTTTGAATGAATTTTAAAAATACTATGAATAATCCTTAGAGAACAAAGTCATACAGAGAGGAGATTAAACTATGAAAAACTCTGTGAATTATTGCAAGTGAATAACTTTATCACTCTTAACACTTAATCTATCTCTGATAAATTCAAGTGAATCTATGAGATATTGTCCCTGACCTGTCATAAGGATCATTCTATAATAAGATTGGACCTACTACTAAAACTGATCCCTGGTGTGTTGTATTACCAGGCATCAAGATACTGAAAGCCTTAGTAACTCTCATGTCATTCTCTGGAGATATTACATCAGGATTTTCTGCTTAGATACATTTTGGAGAAGGTTTTTAAACAATATCGGCCACAAACGCCCAATTATATTTCGAAAGAAAAAATATTTGATATGGCTCATCTGCCGAAATTATATGTTTTTATCTGTATGATCAGGTATACATTGCTTGTTCTTGAATATTTGACTATAAATGTTGACGTATTTTCGAAACAAACTTACTATTTTTTTACTCTTGAATTTCCTATCTTCTAAAAGTTTTGAAGTAAGTTTTAATTATGATTGATATGATATTTTAACATGGCAATCGAAACTGCATTCTTCTTACTGCATCTGGAAAATTTTGTTAAGTTACAGATGTAATCTTATGTGATTTATTTTATCGACTTTATTTATACAGATCAATTGAACTGAATAATGATTATTTCTTATTGCATGCATACAAAGCTAACGGATGTTGTTATGTTCTCACATGCCTTAAATAACTTCTTTCAAGATTGTGTGCTATAGGGCAATTAAGGTAATGTCCGCCTTTAAATTTTTGCTTAGATGTGATTGAAAGGTTATCGTGATATTAAAAGTACAAGGTCGGTCTGTATTTATTGGTTCTTGAAAATTGATCTTTGGTATATTGGCGTTCGCAGAGAAAAAAAACCAGGGTCCGCCAGACACGACAACTTATTAAATGTGAGGTTGGTTATTTTGTTACCAAATTTTTACAATAATAGATTAAGCTTAAGTAAATATCCATGCGACCATACTCATCTAAATGTTTATCAAAAGCGTTAGCAGAACCTGAAAATTCTTGTAAATAAGGTTCGTATGCTGGTTTGTAAATAGTCTTAATGCTTTGAAAATATTGTATCTTCGTTAAATTCCTCCCAAGTACGAGCGTATGTTGCAGGTAAACTGTGCAGCTTGCGTCATACGATTCTATTTGAGGCGGAGTATTCACACTTCATGTCAGCTTTACCATCTGATACTCTCATCTCCGACCTCAGCTCAAATATAATGTCAAAGAAGAGTAATCTAACAAACTAGACATTCAACATTGTCACAATTAAAGATCTTCAAGGTTTAACCACCTGTAATGTGATCGCAGATTAACGGTTAATGATTTCACTAGCTTTGTAGTATTTGGAACAGTTTGACAAGATTTGACATATGTCACATATTTCCAACCAACATTTTGTTATTTGGTGCATTGTTAACGTTAATAAGAGCAAAGAAATGACAATGTTTGTTATGACGTAGTAAATTCTATCATGTATCATTCATGTAAAAGAATGATGAAATGGTAATTAAATTTTATTGGAATTAGGCACATACTAGAAGAAATCGTAACTGTACCCACACAAAACCGAAATAGTTATTAGAAGGCGAAACTAATTAAGTTCCTTCTAATATTTCATATATCACGCTTATATAGGTTTACCCTTTATCTTGATACTGCAGATATCATAGTTCATGCAAACTAAATATAATTGAATGTTTAAAGTCCTTTCTGTCTTGTCTTATCAATTTTATTATCTGAATACTTACATATCATCCAAATAACTGACGTGGTATATTTCTGAAAACTGTGAATGTGATTGTGACCTACATGTAGCTTGTGTCATGTTTCGTCACGTGATGGGCTTTATATGCTTTACTCATATTTTATTACTTTTGTTTTAAAGCATTTTCCAAACTTATACACTTTATACTTAAACTCTCAAGAAGAAAATACAATGTCAATAATTGTAATACACATAATCTATATTGCTGCATGGAGGAAAAGAAAGTTATTATTTGTGATCTAAGCTTATCAGTCATCTGAAATTATCTAGAAAGATATCACCTTAAACTTTTAAATTGCTTACAAATGGGTTTGCTTCATAGCAGCTGTTACAGTCATCAATCCCAAATTGTAGATGTATTTAAGTATAGGAACAAAAAAATGGGGAAACATATGCAAATCACATACACCTCATCTTATCTCCCTTTAACAGAGACTAGGCATTTACGAAAAACACTTTTCTACCATGGAATCACTTTCAAACTCTTTACTGGAACAAAACAAGTCTGATGCAGTAATTTGAAGAAGCAAATCATATTGTTGCAGAAAATTCCAATAACAATACATCATTTTCACTGCATTTGGCCATCTTGATCTTGCTACATTCTCAAGTACACGATAGACACCTCCATTAATTTTACTGAATTTTAGCACTGTTGTAAATTACGACCTTCCAGTACTTGCAAGTGCTCAGTGCAAGAATGTCACTGTTCGTTAGAAACCCCAAATGATAGTTTCTTTAGTAACATATTTAATACTTGAGATGAAATTATGCAACTCAACCAAACATCACATCAATGTATTCCAACCCCGGAGATAATCTAGTATCTAAAAACATGTTGTGAAAGCTTGAAGATCTCAAATTATGACAAGGTTTCGATTAGATGCTTGATAAATATTTGTTGACATTATATGTGACATGAGTTCAGTGATGATAATATTAAATGTTTAATTTGGCATGAATTTCAAATAGAGTTGTAAGACGCAAGCCGCAAGGGATGAACAAAAACGGAGTTTGTAAATTAACGCTTTTTCAAGTCATATTGAATGTCAAATAGTTATATTTGTTTGGATTAACTAAAATTGTTATTTCTAATCCAAAGTGAGCAGACGATCATTTTTTTATTTTTCAAACTCTTAACACATGGATATCGTAATTGATTTCATATAGATAACTTGGTTTTATGGTCTGACGTTTTGGTTGTTCTTTCCTCAGTTGTGATGACTGAAATCGATTATGAGCATTCGTTTAGTTTTACTTTAACTCATTCGTCACATGATTCTCGTTTTTTCACATTACTTTCCAAAGGCGTGAAAATTATCACAAGTTAAAAACGAAAATTTAGGGATAATTCCTTTTAATGCAATGTTTTCTTTAGATGTACTTGTGACATAGTTTTCATGATTTCAGTTGAAGAGAGATAACTTTCTTATGCCCATGAGTTTTGTTTTAAACATACACTTTAGGGGTTTGTGAGACGCCTTTGCATTCTGTTAAACCAAACGCCTTTATGTGCATCGTGAACATTTTAGTCACCAAGCAATATTGTATGTATACAGGAGGGCAGACATATGTGATGTATTCATGTAGCACTGTGCGTTTACGAATTGTATCATGTATGGAAGTTCATTTTTAAAGTGAAACGGCATATGAAATATACATTGAGTCGCATTAATGACGTGTTAATAGATATTAAAGGGGCAATAGCACGTGACAATTTCATATTATAAATTTTTCACTAATAATTGTACGTTTATAATCAATGTATTATTTTGATAGTGTCGAAAATCTCATAACTCAAACCAATTATCAATAGTCAGAGGACAAACAATGAAGATTCGCCTAAAATCCATTGGCGGCCATTTTGTGTGAACACCTTTAATTCATTTTGTGTAAGAAAAGGGAATTGCATGGCTAAACTTTACATTATATATTTGAATTATTTAATTACTAATCCATTTAGTTTAGATGTATATAGCCTTTCAATTGGAACATTTAATTTACATTTTCCTGACATCACCTTATATTCCCCCTAAAACGTGCTACTGCCCCTTTAAGCACATAAAAGGCACTGTAAGTTAACGTTGTTTACAGTTCTTGTTAGTCTAAAAGTGGCAATCAACCGTCGTATTATGTTATGATATTTACGAAATGGTTCAGCATTCGATTTTTGTAACACACATGACATAAGTCAATAAATTTTCTCTAACATTTTTCATAAATACTCATGCTGTAGGACCGACATTATTACAGATGACTCTTTCTAAATCATAACGTCATTGAAAATAATTTATAAACTCAAGAAATTCAGTACTAGTTGTGAGACAACCATATAACCTTGACAACTCTGTCACATTGCAAAGTCAAGCCCTTCTATTGTTTCCAGAGTTATGAACGTTCTGATGATCAGAGATCAATATCCACTAGCTAGAGTAAGCCCTCACACATCTGATAACTGTCCGTTTAGTAAAATTAACAATAAAATTCCTTATTGTTATGAATGTAAGGTTAAGGTTGTGATTTCGACTTGTTTGTTTAGAAAACGACATTTATATAGAAGTGTTTATCCAAACAAATTTGCAATTGCAATTTCTTTCAACCAAGCCTTTTTGGAAAGATGTACTCTACCATTGGTCGACGTACTTGCCAAAAGCAAAACCCTTTATGAAAAATGAAGGGGCGTTTCGGAACAATGAGGAGATACAAAAAAAGAATCAAAACTGTATATAACATTATTTGGTACAAGCATTGGCTAAATTTTATAAATGATTTTAATATCAAAACTGATAATATATTCACCTTGAACACCTTAACAGCTTAACAGGGGTATATAGCGTTCACTCTGTCCGTTCGTCCGTTACAACACTTTGTCCGGAACATATCTCCTAAACTATACATGCTAGCTTCACCAAACTTAGTACACGTATCAACCATGAACCCTAGATGTGATTTTTGTGGGTCAGGCTAACAAATGATTCCATGTGGGCTTTGCTCATTCTATACTTGTTTATGGAGTCAAACGATTTATGTAACTTTACCGATATTCCACCTTTGTGTACCTGCCCATTTACACAAATTGGAAAGAATTTTCAATTGCCAGTTTACTGATTCCAATTGAGAAATATGATCTTAAATGTTATCAATACAATCATATTCAAAACATTCTGCTAACAAGACAATATCTAAACAAATTTGGCTATATGCAGTCACCCATTTGTTCATTCTGTAAAAACGAGGTGGAAACACTTGATACTTGATTATTGTTGTGGGACAGAGGATATTATTTTAAACTTGTGGAAATATTTTGAAGCATGGATGCATTCTGTAGAGATCCCTATTAAGAAGATTATCCTAGGGATAAAAGGTAAAAATATTAATCCTTTGAATGCTATAATCATATTGACCAAGGAAATAATCTAACGAATCAGCAAACAAAAACAAAACATTTTACTTCTTCTATCAAAAGTAAAATAATTGAAAATTAAAATATAACACTTTGTTTATCAATAAAAATTCATAATTCATTTTGGTCATCACATCATCTTCATTGTCGAATCTTGTAATCATTCTTATTGTTCATATGCAAATTCGATTGGAATGTGAATAAATTGTTTATTCAACGCATAAAAGTAGGTAGTATGTGTCAGTGCATTTTGATTTTGTTATGTATTTAAGACATGATAAGAATGTTCTTTAATTATGTCTTTTGTAGTTTGATAGTGACTTTTAGTTAGAGTTTGTTAAAAGTATTGGTGAAATTTTAAAATTGGAACGTTTCTTTGTAAGGCATGGTATATTTTGCTTTGCCTTCGAAACACTTTCAAAACAATGTTGATAATTTCGTCTGCAAAAATGGTTAAAATATTTTTGGGGTCAAAGATTTGTATCTTTCGAACGTACCTCGTAATTCCTTTACATAAAATTTTCATCAGTACATCAGTCGGAAAAAAATAACGTTAACATGCCAACAATGCTTGTGTTTAGTTACATCATTAAAACGTTCCAACATCAAAGTATTGTAATTTTCAATGTAAGGGCATGCCTCAGTTTTGTCTGAGTGTTGATTCAAGAAGGAATGATTACATTTGCAGGATCATCACTATAACTTTACATTAATGTCCAACAATTTGTCTCTTGTTTATCGTACGCAATATATTTAATCTGTTTGAATTCATAGCAGAAATATATTGGAAGAATTCAAGCTCATACGTCAGTCAATTTGCCTCAGCGTAGGCCACTGGCAAGTCCAGCAAGAAATGACAACATGAATCAATAAAGATAAATAAATTTCCCTCGAGATGATAATTATAACTAGATACTCATGGGGTTTGATATGATGACAAACATTCAATCACACCAATGTGAACATTTAAAGCTGAAATTGGACTAACAAATTGTGAAATTTTATTGAACCTTGATCATATGTTTAATGTAAAGCTTTTTCTCTTTGGAGAGTTTAAATCTGCAGACAATTCATCTTCATTCGTATCATAATGTCATACATGTACATACATTTTTCCCACAAAATTAGAATTTAAAACTAAAATCTTAGTACTGATTGGTTTGGCCAAAGATACAATGTGTGATTAATTCATTTGATAACCTAAAAATAAAATTACCCCGGGAGCACATGTGTTCATATTATGTATCTGGTTTTTATAGTGTATTATCATCATTATTATATATGTATTTGCATTGGTTCCTTATTTGTCTGCTGCCATTTCGTAGTGATGCAGATAAGACTTCACAAGTTTACATGGCTTCAAATATAAGGAGAAATAAAGGAAGACGCAAGTCACATCAATTCTACACTTTGCAAAAACGCAGGTGACATTTTGGGTTCCGTACTTGGGGACTGTCTCAGTATAGATATATAAGCACACTCACTTTCTCAGCGTGTATATTTCCACAGGCTAGATTATTCCTATTCGGCACTGTGGATTGTGACAAGGGCTTCACTTGCCGATTGGAATTCACCACAAACAAAACTCTTCCTTTACTGCACCATGCTTTCTGTTTACAATTTCAAACATAAATAATCTGCTGTTTTCAAGATAGCATGTCTGCATAAAATCATGATATAGTTTTCAAAAGAAAATAGAGCACCATCTGAGTTCTGGTATGTCTTCTACTCAGTAGAGGACCCTGTAGAAATACAATTCATGATGTAGTCAGCATAATCTTTACTCACAGAATTCAGTCAATCCTGAGTCGAGCAAAAGTTGAACGCCTTCTACCATAAACTTCTATTTGAAGAGATCCATAAACGGCCAAACGCAATTATTCCAAATTTCGTCAATTATTATGCACTGTTCTGAATGAATTGTAGAATACTCTCAATAAACCATGATACCTACGGGACAAAGAGAGGAGATTATGCTATAGTAAACTGTGAATTACTGTAAGTGAAAACTTTATCACTCTTTACACTTAATCTACCTCTGATAAACTGCAATGAATCTGTTAGGTATAAATGTAATAGACAGATAAATGTCTTAACGATCACTCTATAATGCAATTGAACCTACTGCTTAAACTCGTTTGTGGTGTATCGTAATACATCAGCACACTGAAGGTCTTTATAAGTGTCATTCTCTGACAATATTTCATAAGGAGTTACTGCTTCGATATATTTTGAAGAAGGTTTGTTAAGAAGTGCTACCACTAGAGTCAATTTATATAAAGAACGTAACTTGTTCGTTTTTTTTTCTGTGAATGTTGATTAACTAACTGTTTATTGATTTTACATCTCTTGATTATTTTTTTTATCTCTTTACGGTTTAAAACTTAGTTTTACTTGTGATTGATCAACACTTTTCCGAACATTTTCTGCGTGATGTTTTGAAATATAAGCAATGAATTAAACCTTAAAATCGGTTGTGCCTTCTTGTAACATTTGCAATGTTATTTGGACATAATTAATAACTTTTTTCAGAGGGAAGTCATAAACTGAGAAACAGATTCAAATTGGATATACGAAAACAGATCTCCTAAGTCTATTTCAGATAAACGACGCAGTTACAATCAAATCACATCTACCTAAACTTGAGGTAAATGCTAAATGATTGAAGTTTTCACTGGAAAACGCAAATCATATTGTTAATAAATTTTTTAAACAGGAACAAGTTTCACACATGTACACATCTAACACAATCAGACACTTAGCACGGATTTGCAATGGTTTATTTAAGTAATAGAAAGCGTTTTCATTAGTGTTATGAAAACAGTATTCTAGTCTGTGCCTCATTTCCATAAAACTTTGACCTGAATTACCCTGTAATCATTCTTCTACATGAACGTAATGAAACTTACATAAGGGCTAATGAGATAATTTACTTCGTCATAATAAACATTGTGATTTGCTTGCCCATATCAATGTAAACGAGTTTAATAATTATGGTTGGAAATATGTGACATATGTTAAACCTTGTCAATTTTTTCCAAATACTACAAAGCCAGAGGAATCATTTACCGTCAATCTGCGCCCAGATTACAGGTTGTTAAGCCTTACATGTCTTTATTTTTGACAATGTCGAATGTCTAGTTTGTTAGATTACTCTTCTTTGACGTTACTGAGAGCTGAGGTCGAAGATGAGAGTATCAGATGGTAAAGCTGACATGAAGTGTGAATACTCCGTCTCAAATAGAATCGTATGACGCAAGCTGCACAGTTGAACTGCGACATAATTGGGGGGGGATTTTACAAAGTAACACTATTTTTAAAGCATTACGACTATTTGCAAACCAGTTGGTTTAATTCACATAAAACCGGATTTACGTGTATTTTTCGTTTTTAGCGAACACTTTCGGTCACCATTGAGGTGAGTATGAGCACATGGGTGTGTATTCTCGTTGATTTCATTACCATCATAACCATCCTCATAAGTTTTAGTGTTTGCCAGCCTCTCGGGATTTTCTCATAGAACGCCAATATACTAAGTATCACTTCTTTATTACTAAGTATCAATTTTCAAGAAACTAATAAATACAGATTTGTATTTTATATATCACGATGACCTTCCAATCAAACCAAAGCAAAAATTCAAAGGGGAACATTACCGTACATGCCCTATGGCACGCTCTCGTGAAGAAGTTATTTTAAGGCATATAAGAACATAACAACATCCGATAGCTTTCTGTTGATGCAGTACGATTATTCGGTACAATTATCTGCATATGATGAGTCACCATATGTCAACTGAGTATTTTCGAATTTCCTACACACGGTATGACCAATGCAGTTTTGGCTGCCATTTTGGCCCTTAGGCACTATCCTTAATCTTGATGTTGCAGATATCGTTGTTCATGCATAAATCATAATTGAATGTATGAATTCTGTCAAGCCTTTTCTCATACACGTTATAACCTGTATACGTGTCCATCTTCAAAGTAACTAACATGGTATTTTTTGGAGAAGTGTGAATGTGAATTTGAACTAGCTTGTGGCATGTTTGGTCACGTGACTGGATCTATTCTATTGCCAGAATTTTAACAAATGATTTCTTCTATAAACAAGAAAACCATAACCATTATTATGTTTCATAAACAAGATTGTTTAGAGCGCAACATATTTCATGACTCTAATGTCAACTCAATATACAGGAAAGATACCTCCAGCTCCAATGTGAATGGGGTCGCCAATAATGTCAATCTACCTTATCAGGTCATGAGAGTGAAATGCATGCTTCTGCAAAGTTGTATTGATTTAACCATACGCATATAACATCTTGTAACTGATCACTGATAGTTCACTTTGCGTATATTGAAAGATAAAGATTACCTCTTTGTCACAACAATTTGGAAGCGAATTGGGTGAGCTTTTAGCTCAACACACGACTTCCAAAGTCGTCAATTCTAAAGGATTGTAATGGAAAAAGGGGAAATGAGATAGTTGAATGAAACGTTCAACTTTTTTAAATTTATACGAAAGCTCTCTGGACAAAACTACATTTGCAAACATCAGTGGCGTATAATAGACATATAATAGATGGTAAAAGATGTGTCATAAAGACTGATATCCAATGAACGAGTGAAAACCAATGTGCCTTTGATCAGGGCTCTCTGAGCTGGATATTGACGCTTAACAAATAATTAGTAGTATAGTATAGTAAAGTATAGTAGTCTAATGGTTGGTTATTAACCTGATATCATCTGTGGCCTAAACTTATCAATTATCTTACTATTTTCTAGAAATATGTCATCTGTGATCTTTAAATTGTCTATTTACAATATCATAGAACAACAATTTGCTTTTACAAATAATAATTCAACATTATCATTTAAAAATGTACTTAGTTTCTCTTCATCATGGACATGAGGAAATAGCTTAAAATTGTTTTAATCTCTTATTCGCTATTACAATCATCATAGCCAAAATGTAGATGTATTTTAGGAAGGAAACCAGAAAATGGAAAACGGATGCAAGTAACATACACCTAATCCTATCTCCCTTTAATAGACACTAGGCAATTCAATTAGCACTTTACTACCATCGAATCACTCCTAGCCCCTTTTCCGGAACAACATCAGACTAATGGTGCAATTTTAAGAAGCCAATCATATTGTTGCAAAAAAATCCAATAATCATTTTCACTGCATTATTCCATCCTGGCCTTGTTAATAAGTCTCACGTAGGTATATTGTCGTCACTTTTATACTGTAACTGTATTTAAGTAATGTTGTAAACTACATGATATGTGCACATTCTGAGATAGTTTTTAGTTTAATTAAAATTTTAATTTTGAAAAATCTTCAATATTTTATTTTTCGAAGTCAAAATATGAAATCAATTTTTCTGATGCATTCAACGTACATCGTATTCATAAGGGTCAGTCATGAAATGAACACTAAAATAACAAAGATGGATAACAAGTTCAGGAAAATTATCTATATAAACATTTCAAGTAACAATTTTGAATCAGTGTAAAAAAGTAATTCATGCTTGAGTCGATAACTTTAAATATAAAACTACCAACATGCTATCAGGCGCCTCTTTCATCAAAGCCTCTGGTGGTAAACGCTACATCAGTACACGTGCGCAACATTAGTCAAGTGATAGACCTAAATAACATTGTCAATAGATTTGTTTACTTGTTAACATTACAAGACAAGCGGAAGTAAAGTTATCTTACATCTCAATAATGATATCTATTCTGTTTTGGTGAATATTAGAAATGTATATATTACCTGAAATAACCACTTCACGTATTAATAAAGTCATGCCATTGTTGATCATGGCATGATATGACAAAAGACGAGAATCGAATTGTCGAAAGGTCAATATAAACGACAGATCCTCGTGGCTTTGATTATGAAAGAATTCCAATAACACCAATGTGAAGGTACAATAGCTGAGACTGGACTCTAATTTCCGAATAATGAGAATTTAAAATTAACATAGCTTGTGGGAATTTTAGCCATTGGATGCTTTGTAGAGGATATTCCTTTAAAACATAAGTTCATTTATTATCGATCCAACGCCCTCCTGGATCATTCTTAGAAATCATTATTGATGCAACTACTCAGGACCATTAATTGTCATCACTAAAGTTCGCTTTATGACGTTACGGAAAAATAAACATTGGATTGAAGTCTTTAATGTTCTTTGAGAAAAGAAATCAGGCATTTCGTGATACAACCTTAATATATATATTATTTCAAAGATGACTACGATTTGTGTAATCATATAAGAATAATCATTGTTAGGGTTTTCTCTTAACAGAATACTTTTTACGTTTGGAATCAAAATGTTTATGAACTTCGACATATGCAATAAATGCTGTTGTCACATGTACTATGACGGTTGACATCAACAGCCAGTTCATCAGGCACAAAATTAATATTTCTTTTTGATATTTGATAGACACGAATGGATTCATGTGAAAGCAGAACATCATCAAATTAGTCCCCTGAGTACATGTGTTCACGTGGTGAAGCACTGGTTCTCTTATTTGTTTGTTACCATTGCAAGACCACGCTGACGCACCCTCCACAATCTAATGAAGGTCTTAATGAGCCACAAAGGCATACACCACACACAGCAATTACAAATCAGATTTGATTAAAGTGACACAGATTATCTTTCTAAAATTTTATTTGGTTTTGATAAGCTACAAAATATCTAATATGCTGATTGAAGTTTATATCTCATCACTGGACTTGCAAATATATCCATTTATGCATACTATCTCTAAAATCAGGAAAACATCTCAAATACGTTTGATATTCAAAATTATGCACCCAATTAATTTACCTATTAGTTACAATACCTAATAAACACTATCGAATCGAATATATCCTTCTGCCAACTTATGACAAGGTTTCAAAATTACGTTTGGCGAATTTGCGCGCGCCACTCGAGCCACATTGTTCGGTTTTCGATCAAAATCCCGACTTTAAATGGCCGTATTTTCGCTCAAATGTACGGATTGACCTTTAACTTGTTATTTTCAGTAACAGTTAGTGGTTCTCGATGTAATAACATCAATCTCAAAATTTGACATATTTGATCCTTTCAACATACTCTGTGTCTCTTTAACACCAATAAATCTTTCAGATTGGTATCTTTGAAAACTCATCGACAAAAGAATCATATAAAAACTTGGAATTAATCTTGTCAAACAATGAAAAGAGCTAGATGTCTGAAATATAGTGGGTCTAGTATATCAATAAATCTCTAAAAAACACGGATTAAGTGAAATTAGTATTTTATTTATTTCTTTGAAGTATGCAAAAACACCTCAATATACCCCAAAACTAGAGGTACTCTGTTTCTCAGATAACTGATAACAGGTAATGGAAACTTGAAGATCTCTAATCTGACATGGTTTAAGTGATTGTAAGATTAATCTCCCTTGACGTTATAATTGCCAAGAGATCATCGATGATAATATCTAATGTTGAAGATGGTATGATTCTGAATACTTGACCCAAAATACATTCGTATGAGCAAGCTACACAATGCTTTGCGCTTCAGAAATTTAAAGTATATTTTTACGTCTTACTCTCTAAAAACAAGAATTTGGTAAATAATTTGTCATAAGACCCGAATAAGAAAAGTGTAAACATATTAAGACCCATGACTTGATTCAAATTTAGAAGGATTTTATTTCAGTACTCCTGTTAAACCTCAATCGAGGCCTGCTTATAAGTGGAAGGATGTCGTTTGACTCAAGTAGGTTTTGATAAACTTAAGCCCTTTTTACATGCGCACGTTTACTCCTAGGGGTATATTTACTCCTAGGTAAAGTAAAAGTATATTTACTTTTACTCCTGTGAGTATCCTGTCATTTTCTATAGTATTAGCATAGTTGAATGATTAGGTTGAGGTAAATGACTTGCATTTATATAGTTTTTAAACACTACTATTGTGTTTTCGTCAATGATTACTTGCATTCAAGATTATTCTTTTTAACTTGTCGAAAGCATGTTTCCTAATGAAGGAAATGTGTTTTTTGTTGTTGGTGTCATTCTTTTATAACCGAAAACCAGCTGCGTTCACTCCTTTTACACTAGAAGTTGATTGACCAAACAAAATCTATGGTAAAATTGTGTTAAATTCTTCTCTGCCTCAAGATTTGCATTTCACACATTGAGTTTTCTATGAAAAAATATATTTCTTCTGTAAGCAAATCATGATATACTTAAGGGTCCTTAAATTCCAATGGAACGTAAAGTAAAAATACTTTTACTCCTAGGAGCAAAAATACTCCTAGGAGTAATTATACTCTCAGGAGTAAAGTGCGCATGTAAAAAGGGCATTAGTGTTCCTCAATCAGTGACAAGCAAAATTACCTGTATAATCGCAGGAAGGTATTTCCTGCCATTCAGTTTTTGTAATCAACCAATGTTAAGTAAGCGATGTATGATCATAAAGGAAAAGTATAGCTCTGATTTTATCTGTCTGAAAGGACACAATGCAATACAGACGTCCATGACGAGTTGACGATGGTCTAATGCAAGTGAATATAAGTATTCACACGACACAAAAACTATTGTTCCGCTGTTTTCAGGTTGTCCATTATCTTTACCCTCTGTATTTATTGTGAAATCACATCGTCAATGAAAATGCAGGAGCTAAAAAGATATCTGTTGTCAGTTAAGTAATTTTTCAGAGCTTACACTCGGTTTTATGACTTTTGGTTGTTTGTTGGTGTTCTTTCTACAGTGGTGATGACGTAGATCGATTATGAGAATTCGTTAGACATTTGCATTTCTTTCCAAAATGCGTGAACCTGTGTTTATCACAAGTCAAAAACAAAAAAATCGGGATAAGGCACTTTCATATGCATATGCGATGTTTAATGTCAATGGTAAATATAAAACGTTTTCCGTGAATTCATTCTGAAAACAAAAAGCTTTTTTGGTGCATCGTGAAAATACATTAAGTCACCAAGCAATATTATATTAGAACTAGAAGACTTACATAATGTGCTGTATGCATGTAGCGCCATGCATATAGGAATGGTGTCACAGCATGTGTATGGCATATGCAATATGCACCGAATGGTATTCCTGTTGTGTTTATAAATGTTTAGCATAGTCAAGAATCGATAGTTAGTGATGTTTATAGCTAGTGTTAGTCTTAAAACAGTAAACAACCTTTGCATTATGTTATCGTATTGAAAAGTTGGCTCTGCGTTTAATTTATAAAACACCCATGACACGCCAATAAACTTAATATTATTCATAATTATTCCTGCTGTCTGATGGAAATAACAATTTACGCTTCCGAAATTGTAACATAATTGCTAGAACGTTGTAATCTCAAGAAATGCTACACATAAATGTGAGACAACCCTATAGTTTAGTACTGTAAAATTGCACAGTCAGGACCTTCGATCGTTCCCTGCGTCCTTGAACGTTGAGATAATCAGAGATCAATATCCACAAGCGAGAGCAAGCGATGTTTCCCAAACAGTTTCATATTCACACGAAAATGTCAAATTATCATGCATTCAGCAATGTCACGTAAAGAGTACCTATTGAAATATATGCATTAATAAAGATATAAATGTGAAACTGTTAACCCATGAAAATCAAATTCTAAACAAAGTGTTATACATAGAAATTATTAAAATCATTACACGGTATATAGATATTCCAATCTGTTTTCAAATACCTAAATAAACGAGGAAAACGTAATTGTCTGAAGGTTACCTTTCGAATTCAGTTTCCGAGAAAGATAACATTGAAATAGGAACATACTTTCAACAGTTGTTTAGTCATATTGTGATTGTTGCTGGTTTTCTTAACACTTAGTTTTAATTACTTTTGTTCGTGATAATGACAGTTCACGCATGCGTGACGTAAACTTATCTAACTTAACGCCGTATATCACTTCTAGTCTCTTGATGATTAACAGAATCAAAAATAGAAAAAAATAGAAATAAAACAGTGTTTTAGTATAAAGAGTTAACTTACAGCAAAAGGCGTAAACCAGGGAATCCTACACTGTATGTCCACAGGCAACTTGTAGGATGTTAAATTTATGTGAAATAATATATGTATTGTGGTAAGAAAAAAAACTTACTTCCGAAGGCGACTTGGAGCATGTTGACAGGTATACAGAAGAGGACGACCATGATGTCAGCCAGGGCCTTGTTGACGAGGAAACAGTTGGTCACAGATCGCATACTCCTCCTCCTGTACACGATAGTCACAACCAGCGTGTTGCCGAACACTGCCAGGGAGAACACACACGTGTATAATCCAAAGAGTACATTTTTAAGTTCTTTAGGGTAATCAAATTCAAGAGTGAAATTGGTATAGAAATCACAGTTTGAATAATTTCCGTCGCACATGACTCCAGACAGTTCGTCCACTCAACAGGTCAATGTTATAATCCAATGAAGGCGTACAAAGAACAGCTGCATCCAACACAACTAATAATTTGTTCAATTTGCCTCGTAGAAGCCTTGGGCCAGTGAGTAGCAAGCTCTCGAGTTCGGAGCAATCGTGGAAACTAGTTAAGTAAGCTTAACTGCATCTGGGATACCAAAGAGAGTAGTCTAACAAGCGAATTCGATCCGCGAATAGATTCTAGATTAGGAAATTGATGTACACTCAAGAATCCGATTTCTCGCAGAGCAAGTCTATGCCAACGTTTATCCTATGTCAAACATTAAGTTGATAACTTGTAAATAGGGATGAAGCACGGAACGGCGTTTAGCGACTGAGCCATGCCCACAGTTCATATGCGTGAGGGCTACATCCATTCATCGAAAAACATTCATTAGAATTATGCTAAGTGCATGAATAACAAAGGAGTTTGGTAACGTGATTGTGAGAAGTCGGGGTCGAGGGAGTGAGAATGGTTTCTGGGGAAAGTGATGATTTTCGGCTTAGATCAGAGTCTAGAGAGTGATTGGCTTATAGCCCAACGCGTTGATGGTCTCCTGCCAGTCCGGCGGGACGGAGAACACCGAGAGTTGCTGCAGGCGCCTCTTCCTGCAGACTTGTCTCTTTTCGCGGTATGATCCCCAGATAGTGAGAAGTCACCAGACAACAGTCAGACACCGATGTGTGGATAGAAGCTTTAAGTAGGTAGTATGACAAAGGCGTAATTTTATTGCAAATATGTGTCAAACATTTAGCCACTTTTAGTGAAAAGTATGATAAATAACTTATGTAAAAGTTATTTGTATTTAATATGACAGGAATATTCCTTTATTGCAGTTGTGTCAATAAATTGGAATCATCGTTTTGTAGAAATTATTATTACTAACATATATATATGTAAAAGGCTAAGTTACTGATGCTAGTGCAAGTGGAAAATTACTATACCTATTCTATTTATATGTATCAATCAACATTAACAGTAAGATTTAATGTCGTAATATAAAAGGAAATGGTAACAAACATTCTTTCAAACCATTTTACCAGCCATGTTTATCTTGAATTAATATTGAAAGCGTTGTATATTCCTATGCTTTATGAGTAAATGTAACCAATAAGATTACATTTATTGTTTCATTTTGGGATAACGTCGAGAAATGTCAGGTTAAAACCACACTTTGTCAACTAATAGGAAAGTTCTATTATGAATAATCATCGTTTATGCCAGGCTTGCGCTCGATGTTATGTTTGGATAAGAACATCAATTTAACAAACGAGATTCACAGTTGCAGTTACCGACTTTCTATTTATTATAACGCGACAGATGAGGTGCATTATTCGTTAACCAATAGAGCGAAAATCAAAACAGGTTTAAATGTACTTATATAACGCTGAACATAATGTTGCAGTACTGTATGTACGAGCGGCTGCACTGTGTAATATGACTGTTAAGGGACCTGCTTGAATCAGTAGCGTGAGAGAGAAGCTTGCTCCAAGATTAGTTTAACAGGTTTCCTGACTGTTTATTCATCTGGCGACAACACACATGGGTGCCAGTGATCTGCTCTTTGAGACCTACCTTAATAACACCTCACTATTAGTTATCCAACTGACATGCTGAGCAGCTATTATACAAACTTCCTAAAAAGAAGTGGAACCAGGGTGTGTTTTATGAATCTTTGTAAGAAAGATGAAAACAGATATAGAGCTGTTAATGCTTTATGTCATTTGATAATGGTGTCATTTGATAATGTTCTATCTTTGAAATTATGTATAGTATCATGTGCTGATTAAAGGTTTTCAACATCCTGGTAGGAGAAAGTACATGGTGACGTTTTTCATATAGAACTATGGCATTCAGACTAAAACCTACATGATGGTAACTTGTACCAGTAACTAGATAATAAGAATCACACAATGTGTAGTACCCTGCCGACGGCACGGGGATTCACTTTAACGTCAACGGAGACAGCAGCGTTGGTTGGACGCATCAACAGCTCTAGCGTTGAGAAGAATGACGGCAGCGACAATCGGAGCTCATCGTCCTTTATCTGAAAGACCTTGAGCTTTAAATATTGAATGAACAGGTAACAATTTGAGAGGCAAGTTCTAGATCTAGCAGGAATATTGCGAAATAAGAAACCAGTACTGATCCCCAGAGAGGAAATGTTGTATGAAGGCGTTTCAACCTCGACTGACTAAGGATTGGCAATGTGCCGTTCGACTCTTCACAATGTCCATAGGGCGAAGGAAACAGGCATACAATTATGCTGCTGGGGGTCAAGTCGATACCGAAATTGAAAATACCCCTTGTTAACTTGAAAAGTCATTGTTGTTTGTCACTCATTCACCAAACTTTGCTATTCTGACCAAGGATTGCTTGATGTTTGATTATTTCCAAACTTCTTAAAGACCCATTATCAAACTGTAATATCTTAAAAAGTATGTTACTATATTCGCCGTATTGTTGAGCAATATTTTGCGACCAACTAGAGAAGATCGGACAAAAATTAATTAAATAGGAGACAGTTTTCAAAAATGACCGAAACGTAAGCCCCGGCATGAAAACATGATGGCTAATCAAGTGTGGCCATCTTACAGTTTCCGGTTCCTAAATATACGCTTACTTAAGCGGTCTTTGTCGCGCACAACTACATTATCTTTTCTTTTTCTCCGAGTTAGGAATTACTTGCCGCCCAAGTTGATCCCCATCGGACGCAATTGCGGTAACTGAGAGGCGTTGTAAAACTTACACACATAATGATGATGTCATCGAAAGCGGGTTTGATAAAAGCTATAGCACTTTTGCAGAGGGTACTGTACTTTTGACGTCGAATCGTGTGATTTAATTGTTGATTAAAGCATGTAAATGTACTATCAAACTTTCGACGAAAGATTGATCCACCGAGTGATGTATTCTTTTCTAAATAGCTACATTTCACCACGAACCGCATGCAAGTATGATAATGGGGCTTTCAGTCATTCTCTAGTAGTTTTAGAATAGCTTAACTTACTTGCCACATTGATAATTTCAATCAAATTTCATCTCTATAATTACCCGTATCTACCGAATGTTATTCAAATTTGAAAATGGCATACTTCCTTTACCAGTTAGTTTATCATCTCATTTGACTTTCATATAATTCCTCCCCAAATACCTTACATGTATGTATGATTACTGCTTAAGACTAAATAAATAACATTCTTTCCTCTTTACATAAATGAAAATGTATTTACATAATCTGAAAAAAAAATGAATTCACAAATCAAACTGTATAAAAGAAGATTTTGAGTAAGAAAGGTACGCAGCAAGAATAAATGCAGCCTTCTTTTCATGCTGATGCAGTCATGTCAGGCATGATGTTTGCTCTACTGAAAAGAGCTAAATTTTCATCATCATTAATCATTTCGATTCGAACATACAAGTCAATATCAAGTGCATAAATTAAGGTAAATGTAAAGGTTACTTAGGTTTACATGTACATACAAGCAATAGATAAGTTTTCAAAATTATGTATATGAAATCGGTGCCCACAAGCAGAGATACAAGATAGAATGTACACTTTTAAATGTAAGCATTCGATATGCACAGATTGGCAAATTGTCACTCTAAGCTCAGTTGACTTGTGAGATAGCTTACTTTGAATGGCTTAGCTCAAATTATCTCTGTTTTTATGTAAATATTTAATTGTCCACATATATTCTCAAAATAATACAAATGTGTCATTTAAAGCTTAATAAAATGTCACAAAAGCTTCTGTTTCATCACACGTTGAGGAAATAATCCAAGCGAAAGAGGCTTTGTTCAGAAATACTCAGTTCCATTCCGGCCACTCTTAATCACCTTATATGATCGGATGATATGATCCGGGTGACAAAAGCTTTTGCTGAACACTCCTATCAGGTTTAGTTTTAAAAGGCCTAGATATAGAGATATGGATGTTATTGATTCATAAAGGCTAGATATAGAGAAATCGATGATTTGTATTCATACACATGGGCTTGGATTCATTCAATGCTTAAACATTTGTTTTCGCTATTGTACAAAAAATGTAATGTTTTATTAATTGACGAAAGGTGATGAAAATGATTACCATTATGTGTAAAACGTTATGTTTGAACGTCAGTTAGCGCGTTCTTCCCGAACGCATAAAATGAATTTACCACACTGTACTCGTAAAATGTACCGATGTTAAACTGAACAGACATTGAAAAGTGCCAATTCAAAAAGAATATTACGAGCAGTTCTGCAAGAAAGAAAACAAAATACGTTTACTTAAACACGGAAACATTTTAGGATGTCAACATGATAGAGAAATCATCATAGCGCATTCGGAGGAAACAGTCCTGAGAATACAAGCTTCTTGGATAAAAGCTTTTTCATAAAATGTTTTCTTTGCTATGTTTTAAGATTTAAATGCATTCTATTTTGTAATATCCCATAGCCCATGTTTGAAGTGTCGAGAGTTTAAAAAAAAAGATGTAATGTGAGTTCTTGTACATGTACAACCGTCAATAAAGGTAACTGTTGAAACTTAGAATCTACAATATATAGACGATAAAATGTATGTTGATGGCGCTTTATAGGTTATATAAAAAGTTCTAATATTTAGATAGAATCTCATTCAAATCAACTCGTGTTTCTTTAACATTTAGAAAGATATCCAAAGGGAAATTATCGCTTTGCTTATTATTTTCGAATTATTGTTCGAAACAAGAAGACATCTGACTGCACAAAAAAGTCCTGAGATGCTCATTTCCCTTAAAGGGGCAGTAGCACGTTTTAGGGGGAATATAAGGTGATGTCAGGAAAATGAAAATAAATGGTTTAAATTGAAAGACAACGTATTTAGACAAAATGAAGCAGTAATAAATCAAATATATAATGTCAAGTTAAGCCATGCGATTCCTTTTTCTCACAGAAAATGAATTAAAGGTGTTCACACAAAAATGGCTGGCAATGGACTTTATGTGAATCTTTATAATTTGTTCTCTGACTTTGGATGATTGGTTTGTGTAATGAGATTTTTGACACCGTCAAATTACTACATTTAGCATTGACGTGCAATTATCAGTGAAAAATTCAAAATATAAAATTTCTCAAAGAACGCGCTACTGCTCCTTTAAATGTTTCCTCTGCATACGAGTTTTTCACTGACCTTAACATTATAAACCTCTTTGCAACACCCATCAATGGTCGTACTTTTCCAACCTTGGTAAACTTTCTTTTTGTTTCCAATCTCAGAACAAATTACCAAAATTGCAGTAATTGATACTCAACTACCCTGTAATGAATACAAGTTTTCGGGGGACACATAAATGATCTCTGTCCGTCCCTCCGTCTGTGCAGGCTTTTTTTCGGATCAAATTTATAAAACGTCTTAGCTCACTTGCTATATGAAACAATTACCATATGAAGTGGTGCATTGGGAATTTCACACGTCGTCCTACCGTTATTTTGGCCGTTCTCATGGAACACAAGAAAATGGTTTCCGGACAAGGTTTCCGACAAAAGGTCTCTAAAGATATATAAACCAATCATCGTGTTAAGTTTTTGGGATTTTCAACTACTTCCCACAATTTTCATAGAAACACAACTTGAAGTTGTTTCCGGACCTAAACTGACAATTGATAATGGCCAACTCATTGAATGATGCTGTAGACCCATGATAATACAACTACAGTCAACAGATTTTGTACAACGCAGTATACCCATAGCGTCAGGGATGAACATTTTCAGTAACAGCAATTTAGTTTAGACGGAGAAGCTTTTACTACCATTCACAATAAAGGTAAAACTAGTGTACGTCACACCCTGTCAGTCAATGATTATTAAAACGATTGCTATTAGAAGGACAGGCCCCATACATAATCTGTCGTCATGGATAAACTGGACAGTTTAAAAATCGAAACGCTTTCATATTCGTCTTAATTCCTAGGTGGTTATTTGTAACTATGTTTCATGATATTTTCAATTTAGTATGGTGACTTTATCATTGACCTAAGACAGGATATAACGTAACGAAATATTCCAAGAAGATGTTGGTAGATTGTATCAGTTGCCTCTCACGAAGTCATCCCATATTTGCAGAGTGTATTTTAAAAGGTCATAATAGCTATCAACACCCAAAATATGTACAAACGTAAATGACTCTACCGTCGGATATATGTCGTGATTACATTAAGCTAGGTTATAATGTGTAGTTAATCATTAGTTGTCATAATGTTGAATATGACACATGTGCTCTTCTTTTACACTTTTATCGGAATTAAAAAGGGTACATGCTTCAAAATAATAGAACCGTGCGGGGTTTTTCAATAGTTCGTATGTGTTTATAACGTCAATAGACAGTTTGGCTGTATCCATCAAAACAAAAATTACATTACAGTTTACAGGGACACTGTAAAACACCTTACTTTTGGTCGATGGGTTCGCTTTCATTCAGAGCTAAACAAGGTAGACGCGTACATTGTAAGGGCTTCAATATCATTGTCATCAACACAATAACAACTGGATGTGCTTTTGCTTTCAAAAAGACGAAAATACTATTTATAAAATGTTCTCCTCTCTTTTCTCTACGAAATTATTGGCATGTCAACTTCCAACGAAACACAATTTTTCAAATACTTTGTAAATCTCAAGCAGGTTTCTAACAAAACCTCAATCTGTAAATTGACACTGGCAGCCAAAGACATAACACAAGTGTGATAAACACCTTCCATGCTTATTGATCCTTGCGATCAAAATAACATTGCCACTGCCAATAACTAATGATATGTGTTTGGATATTAGCTTTCTAAAAGGGTGAATAAGAAGTCGTTTATGATAAAAATTGACATTCATCAACTGGTATTCCTCTGGGAACGTGATTTACGAAACATTGTCAGAAATATCAAACTGTTTTACACAGAGCAAATAAAGTGACATTGACAGAATTATTCGCTTGGCATTGACTCTTTACATAACATATTTCCATTTTAAAGTAATACAGGTGCTCATTACACGTCCGAACGTTCAAGAATAGGAAGTTCTAACTCAAATAGATGGATATAATAAACTCTGGGAGGCACAAGGCAATGTTAATATTGTTGCTAGCATTGCCACGTCCCGTGGAGACATTTTACCAGCTGATGAGATAACGTATCATGGTGATGATAAAGCAGACGAAATTACCCTAATGATGTCTTAAAGAATTAACAAGTTAAGTGTTCATGAATCATGTGACAGAAAACTATATGTTTTGATTAACATATTGTTTGCATGTTGAAAGTTTTAGATTGCACCAAGGAAAAAGTATGTTTCATCTTCATGTAAAACTGTAGGAGACAAGAAAATTTCAATTTGCTTAGACATGAACATATTGTTTGTATATTGAAACCTTAGATCGGAATTAGGAGAATAGAACGAATATCTATTGAAACTTAAAAAAAAGAGCCAAACACAATTTCCGGGAAATTATATATAGATAATGAACTTGTAACCCCGACTGACTCTTTGGTCAGCAACTATACCTTGTGTTTGTCTGAGGCTGCTTATAAAAGGAGATTAATTTCATTTGATATTGGATGTGCCCTGTAACAGACCTGTTATTGTGCGTAGAGATTGGAGTGCATTAAGGAAGCAGATAGTTTTAGTGTAATGACGTCAATAGGCAAACTTAAAGGGAAGCGGGATCTAGGTAACACTCATGCGCATGTTTGCAAAACGGGATTGCAACTTGAAGGACATAAACCTCTTATACACTGTTTTTTATAAAAATTATGACACTTAGTCTTACATTCATGATATCAGTTTGATACTTAAAGACTTCAAAATTCTTCACACCTAAAATAATGGTTATGTCTCATCCTGTGTTGTGTCCCTAGGCAAGGCACTTCATCCACATTGCACTCAGTCCATCCAGCTGTTAAATTGGGTACCTGAAAATTGGATGTACTGACCTACATGGTCGTGATTAGCGCTTAGTAGCTGCTGCTGTGAAAGTACATTCTTTCTTGGTAATAATATAGCGCATGTCTGAGGACGTGGAAAAGGCGCAATATAAGTATGCACATTAGTATTTTTTATTTAGATATTTATCTTGATTATTGGAAATTGACGTTTTGTTTTGGAAATAAGATATCTGAAATAATAGACACAAAAGCGAGACACATAATGTCAATTAAACACAACTGGGACATTCTCTTTCACTTTTGCTTATTTTCAAGTACAATGTTTTGGCTCTTATAGCATATAAACTTATAATGGTTAAATGTCCATCATAATAAATGACAGAAGTTCCCCTTTTGAAATTTGTTTTCAAGAACTGCTCCTCCTTTATTCGTGTCTAGCCTATTACATTGTTTTCTGCCTTAGAAAAATGTAAGGAAATGACAGTTCCTTTTATCAGATCAGTGCTTTGTTAGGATGGTGTAAACATAGATGTAAGGGCCAGAGTTCCATGAAATGTGAAAGTGCTATGTATTGAAATACTGCACTTGTTTAGTTGCAGTCTTCGCTACATGGTTCATGCATTAGAAATAACATACGGGTAATTTGAAAGCAGAAATGTTGGAATTGACCGTAGCAGTATTTACTGCATGTTTAATTGCACTTTTCGACCAACCTTTCATGTTCAAGAATAATGCTATAATTGATATTTAATTGTTTCTTAACAAACCTACAAATTTAAAGTATAACACACATGTAAAAAGTGTTTCTCCTTTTATGACTATTAAAGTGTGCAATAAAGCCAAAGAGGATTAATTATTAGTATAATTAGCTCAGTTGTAAATGTGGTGATAAAGGGTTAACAAAGAGATGTTGCATAAGAAATGGTTTTGTTTTCAAAAGCTGTGCTGCAATTTGTTTCGAGTATTAGCAAAATTGACTCTCTTGCACTTCAAGAGTACAAAGGTAAGATAATGGATTGGTAGCTGGCTGAACTACAGGGTGCATTATACGCATCTACTTTACACTTTAATCTCTTTCCATCGCGTCCCCTGCTGTGACTGTTCAACCTCTTGTTCCTGCACAGCTAAATCTTTCGTCATCGTCAGATAGTATGCACAGTTCAACACAGGAAACAGGATACTTTAGTACACGGCTAGACTTAACTTGACATTTGAACATGTTCAACTTACATTCTTACCTTTGATTTAGGCTTGAATTCTTCAACCACTATACCACGTTTCACCAAGAAACAAATCTACATGTTTGCATAATGCTTGAAGTGATAGTCGTGTTTTCAAAATGTTTTTAGCATCAAAGCAACCATTACAATTCTAATTAAATTAAGATCTTGTCAGAAGAAAATCATTATTATTTATTCACTATTTAAGTCTCATAAACTCATATAGGTTTGTAATCTATCGTATAGAAATCTGTCTTACTTTTAATAACACCATGTGATAACACTCAATGTAACATGACAGAGGAATCATTAAACATTACATCGCAATCGTCAAATTTATGAGACCTTTGCATGTTTTTATTGGATGTTTGTCATGTCACACATCTTTATGATCAGATACTATTTCTATTCAAATCAAACAATATACAATCCACAAACGTAAATGTCTTGGCTGTTGTATTTATAATCAAATATATTAAAATGAATAAAGATGTTCAAAATGCCAAGAATACGGGTCAGGATTGCTCTCAATCATTTCAGTTCCAAACACATAACTATTAAGCCAAAAGGCACATTGTTAGGAAATCTTTGTAAATTTCATCACTTAGCTACAACACAAAGGCAGACTTTCTTCAAAGCCATCCCATTAACATAATTGTATTGTGTATTAATCATCTTAAATTTGCCTGTATTGATATAGTTACAACATCATTTTGCTATTACATTGCTCTCTGTAATACAAGAATATGCAGTACAATATCTGTATCATGGGCCTGTGGTCCTTTTACGAAATACAACATACCAACTCTTAAGTTACCAATTGTTATTACTGCTTTAACATCTTGTATTTCTTCATCAGTACAGGAACATCCTGTTAAGTACTGTTCTAGACAAAACTGAGAGATCTGCAACTAGCATCTAGCCAACTGACAACACGGTGTGAGGAGGAATTCTTAGTATTCAATTGGTATGGCGAGAGACAATTTCGGAAACTGATAACATCTCTGCTGAGAAGTGAAATAGCATTGGCACATTGCCATGCTAAGACTTGATAAGAATTTCCTATGGCCATTCGAAAGGTAGAAATCTGCGTTTCCTATGTCAATAATGAATCATTTGATCAGCTTAGACTAAGATGGATAAGATCAATAATCTATTTTCAGTTATAGTTAAAGTCTATACTAATATGTATAATCAAACCAATAAGCATCATTCATTTACATATGAATATCTAAGATAAGTTTATTATAAGTTCACTAATACATATCATGAAAGTTCTGATTTCGGCCTTCAGTCGTTATGGTAGTAGGACTGCACATTGAAGTAAATTTGAATTGGATAGAAAATCAAACTGTTCATAAAATGGAAATTTGGAATCACACCCAATCTATAGTATCTGATCTTAGATATGTATAACCAATCCATGTACATACCTCTTTATCGTTTACATGTATCTCAGGATCTTTGAAAGACTTCCAGAAGCCATACAAATCATTCATGAAAACATTAATCAACTAAATCCTGAAAACATGAGTATTGGATGAACTTTCTAATATCTTGTCATTTAATTTTCAAACATTTCAACTCCAATCTTATCTTCTACTGTTCACTGTTGTAATCATATTAGAGGATTCACATTTAATGAAATCATCACTGTTGTAATCATATTAAGGGATCCACATTTAATGAAATTATGAATTTAGATTCCTCGATAGTCCGCCCATTTGCTATTTCAAAATCCTGATCCTTATACTTAGTTGTGTTTCGCTATCTTAAACACAACGAGAAAGAATATAGAGTCGGTTAAATCCTCCGCCTAGTTGGAAATGTGTAAAAAGGCATAAAACAATAATTAACAAAAGCTAGCAATATTTTAAGTTAACATCTATCCTAAACAGATTATCAGTATGAATTCACCCAACACAAAATATTTGTTTTAACCATTACATCATTTCATTAACCCGGAAACTGTTTTATATTTTGTGTTTTAATTTAGAATATTACATTCTGTTATCATAATGACAAGTTTCAATGAGCGAGGCTTTCTTATTTTTGAGTTGTCACGAATTCGAAAAAGCTTAGTTGTGTTTCCATGGAAACAACCAATAATAAACATAAAATGAACATCTAAAAGGCAATACTTCACTTTATAAATGTTTCACATGCACAGTTTCAGTGAGCTAGGACTTATAAGTTTTGAGTTTTTTAGAGGACCAACGTCACCCGATTTTTTCTTCATATATATCAGGTTTCAATGAGCTACGTGCAAGCCATAAAAAGTTTCACTATTGTTCTGAAATCACGAGGTCTTACCATAGAAACTGTCAAATACAAATATGTGAAGAAGTTGCAAAACCCCAAAAGGCACCAGTTCACATGACATAGTTTCATAAACCAAGTTTCAATGAGCTGGAACATTTGGGGTTTTAATCTGGAA
Source organism: Steromphala cineraria (assembly GCA_916613615.1). Lineage (NCBI taxonomy): Eukaryota > Metazoa > Mollusca > Gastropoda > Trochida > Trochidae > Steromphala > Steromphala cineraria. The sequence continues at coordinate 80,606,652 of OU744721.1, forward strand.
AATAGCAGCTTGCACAATCGGACGGGGAGGTATTTATATATCGCATTAAACATCGCTTGGCGGAGAAAACAATTAAATTTTGCATTGGAGCTGTCATAGAACAAGTAGGTCATTGTTAATTGTGAGGAACGAATCAGTAAATCGGTCATGAACAATTAGGATACTTTGTTGATTTAAAATGGCACCTTAAATTACAAGCAAACATGTCATCTGATTTCCCTTTTAGAAAGTTATGATCATTGTTCTCCGATCTCATTAACTTTGAATGAGTCTGTGTCTTCTTAGAGAGAGAGATTAGTTCACAAGATATTTTGATTCTCTTAAAATGTGCTGCATGTTGCAAGTCAGACCATGGTTAACCAAGTAACTCCGATATTTTCAATGAAAATATAAGGAGGTATGCTAATAGATTGAGATGTTCTCAGAAACAGATAACGTGACATCGTTTGGGGAAAAATATGGCTATAATTTTGAAGGTAACCTCATTTATATTTTTATAATCTTTTTACCACGAAACTACTAATACGCCAACGTAACCCGTAAATCAGGTAGCTGTACACCTGGCAAGCAGTATAATGCAAGATAAAACGATTTTATACATTTTAGGCAAAATACAGATAATTATAGTAAAAATTGGTTAGATGGATGGCATTTATTAAGCTATTTTAAAATAAAAATTGAGATAATTCCAATAGATAGTTTGATAAAACTTATAACCAAGCTTTTTCAAAACATATACCAAACGTGTTGTAGTTAGAATATGAATACTGTATTTCAAGGATGAAATAGAAACATAATAGTTCCTTTATTGTAACTCCTAACAATAAGAGATATATTGTCAGAAAGATTGTTGTTGGCTGATTTTGACTTTTTTGCACGTATCAATTTGAATCATCTGATAATGTTGTGAAAAATACCTTTCTTAGAATTCAATAAATAGAATGTCATTTAAAGAACGATACACAATGTTTCATGTTTCAAGACTTCTCAAGATTTATTGATTTAAATGTCAAAGAATGAAAGTCATTATCAGTTGTGGTAATATGAGAAATGTCATTCTGTCAATTGAACTGAAGATACATTAGATTTTCGTTTTAACAATGGGCACCAGTGACAGCAGAACGAAATGTCAATGTAGAATATTTACGAAAACGACACTTTCAGTAAATATTCCCTAATGACAATCTCTGGTCCCACCTTAAGCAATGAAACCCTTCAGTAAACCGATTAACTTGAACCTAAAGTGAACCCAAAGTCGTATAATTGTATCACCAATAATATCAAACAATTGTTTGATGAATTATACACATTTCAACCACCAGATTTTTCTATTATGCATTTCATTGGTGAACTCTGATCACAACATTTGAAACATTTTATAAATATATATGATGTTACACAAGTTTGGTAGAAATCAGTACCCTAAAATTTAAGAGATGTTTTCTTGCAACAGGCTAAACATGACCTCATAAAAAGTTTATACAAGTCAAGCAAGACAGGTTTATGATAAATTTTGATCTTTTTCTTAAAAACTAATTAAACTCTCCAATTCTTTCTATGATGAAACTAAAGACTTTTAAGGTTTTTTTTCAAATTCATAATACATTCAAACTGTAAACCAATAGTAGTGACTACACAATATTTTGACATATTGGCACATAAACTTAAGCTAGCTTATTCTAGCATCATTGTTTTGTACAAAGCCAAAGATGGGAAGCACTTTCACGTTTTGCATTTTGTATTTTGGCACAGTTTTTGTCAAAGATGCACCTTGTTTAAATCTCAAGAACATTGGCTAATTGGAAGACAATACGTCAATAGAACATTCGAAACCAATGTTTCACATCATCAAAGTTTCAACGGTAACAGTTAGAAAACATTTAGTTTCTCCCTTTCGATAGCATAAACAACAGAGTATGACAGTAATGAATCATTAACACTTCACTAAGTTCCTTAACCTCTTGTCCAGGATTGATTAATAGCTTGATCAAGAATACTTCAAGACTGGCACATAGACCAACCAGAATTGTCACAGATATTATTATTTTTATTGTGCTCTGGGTCAAGAACGACAGCAAAATCTTACCCTCTAGACAGGCTACTCTCTAACAAAAACATACTATAGGGTAGATCATTATCAATTTAAAACCATTTATTTGGATCCCGGTGTTGGTATTCCGTTAAGTCTACACTGAATTCCAAAAGAAACTTTGCAATTTTAAAACTGAAATTTCGAAAACGGTCTCATATTTATATTTTCATCTAAGTTGGCAATGACATAGTTGAAACCTACAATTTCAAGTTTAAAACTTTTAATTGAGCAATATTCCTGCATTTTTGCAGAAATAGCAAAAATGTCATTATCACGTGACGTTTCCGCTGGAACTTAGTCACGTGACAAAAAAGGTTAATAACTGTCCATAACGATTGTTTGTCACTCCAATAGTGAAAAAAACCACCTTAAAACTTGTAAACGGTATAGCAAAAATATCGCGAATCCCCTCTGAAAATTGACAAAATTTATCAAAAACAGTCCTTTTCACAAGAATCGGTAGTGTTCCTTCATTTCTAATGGTAACTTGATCCGGCTATCCAGAGAGGTTGTGAGGATTGCTGACAACCCTGAAACACAAAAACAGTTGTTTTGTCACTGCATGAGAGCCGATATCTGTGACGTTAGACCACCGCCAACGTTGTCTCTTAGTGACGTCAGAGATAGCAAACATCAAAGGTCGGCATGTTGTTATGTTCTCGTGCACTTTTACATGAACTTGGACAGATCTAATCAGAGCCTATCGACTGCCTAGTTGATAGCTATTGGTCACTAAACATCGACACATGGCAATTTCATTCGAAATTATAACGTCAGAATTGGCATGCAATAACAAAATCTAATTGCGATTGTTGACCTCTTAAGGCTGGATATCATTTGTACGACTCAAAGATGTGTCAATTTGACAAGTATGAATTGTGTTCATGCATTCCCATTTATGAAAAAGCATCGATGTAGACGAACTGTGAAGTTGAACCTGCTGAAAGAAGACGTAATTTAACGTTTGACCTTTTTTGTTACTCATGCCAAATTTGGAAGTTATAACACTCGGGCTGCTCAAACATGGTACTAAAGTAGCACATTTAAGTACTTTAACGAAATTATTGCGAAAACATCATTTCAACGAAGGTCTGAACAACCAAAATTTTGACCACTGCCCACTTCAGATCACCTTTAATTTGGATTCGCTTGTTGTTTAAACAAATGATTGATAAATAAGAGGTACTTTGTTTTAAATTTCTATCGTTTTTCATTCTTCAACCAGAATCATTACAAAATGGTGCAAAGTTTCTTTTGGAAGTCAGTGCATATAATTATGTGATGCTGTTTTTTTATTCTTTTAATCTATTATAGTATTGTGTAGGGTTTGAAATACTAGAGAAAGAAGATTGTTATAAAATGTGCAATTATACCCCTGGATTTTCTTAAAGATACAGGAGTATTTTTGATGAAGTAAGAATGCTAAGCCGCAGTATGTCCACTATATCCACAGAATTTGCCATGTCATGAGATGAAAATTATCAAAACCTCACCGACTAATTATGTTTGTTACCTTCTTGCTCAAGTTATTTTCTTCAACAACATGTAAGTACACACAAATTGGTTAAGGACGTTTACTTTATTTTAGTATATGATAACAAACACTTACTGTTTCCTTCTATTTCAGAAATCAAATTTCAGGTAGGAACAACAACATCCTTCGTCGAGTTCTAGATTATACCTAATTCAATTGCCCACTTCTAATGCGATAGGTGACCAGATATGCCAATGCCTAACCCCTTACAGCGAGGTACAATAACCAAGTTACCATATCCTACTGGGAGTCCAGATCTGAAACACATAAAACATCCTTGGGACATTCTGGAACGTAACATACGATGTCTGAGTAAGTAAGAACTATTTCCTCGAGAGTTTGAGTGTCCTCGAGATTTCACTCAGAGATGAATATGTCAGCATGGGAGAATGAGACATCAAATGATCAACGCTCCAGATCAGACACTCGCTTATGGCTGAACACTTGTGAAATATTTTTCCTTACTTTCTGTATAATTTGCATATATCTCTTACATCAATAGTTCATGTGAGTTGCGTTTATTTTCAAAACCTTTATGTGAAAGCTCTAGTACTATTTGACTTACTCAGTAGGTGTTATTTGAATAAACTTAGGAAACGTGAAGAAATATAGAAAAGAGTTTTCTTCAGTGGCAGTTTAGAAGTTGGTTTGATGAAGAAATACAAATATATGGATTTACAACTTCTTTATTGCAAAGCTATGCGACGTTTCGGTTAGGTACTAAATATATTATATATCTAAATATTCTAATGTTCAGCAGTATTTGCTTGAAAACGGTGCTAGTACCTACACCGAAACGTCGCATCTCTTTGCAATAAAGAAGTTGTAAATCCATATATTTGTATTTCTTCTTTAGAAAAGAGTTATTTGAACGAACTCAAATTATTCAAACAACCATTATTCTTGTTTGCCTTGTAAACAAACAAACACCATACAACATTTTTGCAGTGATAGTATTTATACCATCTCCAAATAGATTTGTTTAGAATACATATTGGTATATTTATGTCCAAGAAGAATGAATTTATCACGAAGTGTGTATTAATGTATATGAGTGTCCTCAGAATTTAAATCACAACTTGGCATTGGCAACTAACACTAAAAGCTATTGGGATAACCAGCATATATGCATGTACAAAACGACGTTGAAAGGTACATTACACTGCCGCCTTCAATAAGCCACATGATGGTTAAAATATTACATATTTAAAATGCTAAAGTACAAATGCTATGTGATTAAAGTCAACATCCACCAACTGGTATTCTTCATAACAGTGATGGTGACTTTTGTGAATAACCGACTGCTTCACACAGGTCAACACTGTCTGAGATCACAAATTATGCTGTTGTCTATGACTCTTTGATTAACGTAGTTCTGAATTTGAAGTAGTGCACGTGCACATTATTGTTCAAGAACAGTACCTGATAACTAAAAGAATGAATAACTGGCAATAAGTGGCATTGGACTTCATTCATCATCAAGATCCTCGGTGTTGTTGATAACCAACGTAAAATATGTTTTACTGTGATAACAGCCAAAACTAAATTAACATTAGGTGGTTTTAAGCAAGAACAAATGTAAGTGTAAATGAAAACGATATTGTATTCGACATAAACAGATTGTTTGTATGTTGAAACCTTAGATAGGAATTAGAGGAATGGAACAAATATCTGGTGAAACCTATAAATATAAGACTATACCCAAGTAGGCAAACACAATTTCCGGGAAATAGAAATAGATAACGAACCTGTAACCCTGACTGACTCTTTGGTCAGCATCAATACCTTGTGAGTGTCTGAGGCTGCTAATAAAAGGAGATTAATTTCATTCAATATTGGGTACTCCCGGTTGTTGTACAGACAATCACTTTATATCAAACAAATGATTCCTTTTGTTATTCCGATTAAAATAGTTGCACATGAGGTCCGTCTGTCTGTCCGCCGTTTGTCTGTCTGTCTGTGATCACATTGTTTCCGGAGCAGAATTTGAAAACCGTTAAGTTAGCTCAATGAAACTTGGTCTATTGACTAATCATCACATGTAGTTGCGCTTTTGGGATTTTTTAATTTCTGGAATTTGTAATTTTTCCGGTTTCCACGGAAACGCAACTAAGAAATGTGTTTACGGAGCAGAACTCGAAAATGGTTTGGCCTAGCTTAACGAAACTTGGTATGTTAACTAATCATCACATGTAGTTGTGCCTTTTAGAATGTTCAACTTCTGGGATTTTTTATTTTCCGGTTTTCATGGAAACGCATTTAAGAATTGCATTTCCGGAGCAGAATTTAAAAACCATTAGGGCTAGCTCAATGAAACTGTTTACAAATATGCCGTTTCAAATTGCAGGAAGTTTAAACTCACTGAAATTCTTCATTCCAACATTACCATTAATTTTTAAAACTGTGTCTCATCAAGGAATGAAGCTGTTTTAATCAAACAGCATGTTCAATCAAACAGGATGGTTGTTTTGCTCTCTCTGCACATTAACATGAGAAACTTGAGCATTTACTAATTAAAAAGACCTAAATGTGGTTTAAATAGTCTTATAAATGACTATAAAGACTCTCTCTCTCTCTATCAATTCAGTGACCTGAATTTGAGAATATATTATTTTCAATGTAAAAAACGGATATTCCTCATAGATGTTTTTAAATGTACTCAGCAGAATCCTTGATAAAGAATCAGTATGTTGAACAAAACGTCTATATAGCAAAAGAATAATACTCATTACCAGAATTATGGAATTTTCTAAAATAACAATTAAACTGCTTAAACGACTCTTCCTCAGACAAAATAAACATAATATTACAAAAAACTTGCATTTTTTTTTTTAACAAAGATGTGGCCATGGTTTCAATATCATGTAAGTTGTTGTGAGTTCAAATTTCATGTCTTGTTAGGGATTAAGAAGCCAAAGATAACATAAAGTAAAAAATTACAAACAATTACACGGGCAGTTATAACTACTGTTATGATATTTGGTAATCAATTTTTATAGAGGTAACCATTCTCAACTCGTCAACGCTTGCTCAAAAAACTAATCTCAACGCATGGTCGAGTGGTTTTGTTATTCCAAAAGCCGTGGTAGTACATTAAAAACAAGGTGAAGGTTTCCATCTTTATTACATCACGTGGTAACTGATGGCGGGAGATGGATATCCCTCAACAGGTGGGGTACATCATCAGCTCCCTTTGACACCTCGTCTTGTCATTCTTCCGTTATTTCCAAGCAAACTTATTCGAATGTAGTCGGTTTTGAATTACAATGAATCCCGGAAATTGTACAAATGCAACTATTTATCTTCAAAGTGCATTGTCCTTCCTAAGCCAAGAAAGTAAAAAGAAAAGTAAATCAAAGGCGTGTGATCATCATGACAGTAATATTTAATTGAATAAAATCTCAAGAAAAAAGTTGCTTATTTTGTATGCATGGAAAGCCAACAGTTTGAATACAGAAGTGCTAATTAATTTCTCTGCAAATTTTTGCCTTTCATTATTTATTTATGATTTATGAATTGTAATAAAATATAATTGTATGTCGATTTACATTCTGTCAGTTTTTAGTGCTGAAAGTGATAATTGAAAATTGTAGTCATCAGAAATGGTGCTGTGAATCCTTATATACGCTATTTCTTATGCGAGTTGCCTTTCTAATTTTTAAAAATGGTAACAAATTCTGTCATCATTCTGAAAAGCCTAAATCTAAATCTCCAATAGCATGCTTCCGTATTTAGTGAGAAATACATGAATCTAATCACGTCGACATTGACGTCAAATGATTCCAACGATCAATTCAGAAATTCTATCTGGATATAAACCTGAACGTCATAGACAAATAGAGATCCTCGAGAGTTGAACAAATAGAACATGATACTATGTCAGTCTGACCTCGCATCTACTTCACAAGATTAAATGTGCAACATATTGGATAAAACGTCAAGCATATTCTGTCTAAATTTAGTAGATACTTTACAACACTGCAACCTAAAGAAACAAGCGAACGTTTGCACATACATATATATGTACCGATAGAAAGCAATATCTTGTCGATAATAGCAATTTGAAACTCGATGATGAGTATTTTTATAAAATATTTTGATGTATAAATGCCAAATAATATGACATAAAAGGACTACCAAAGAACAATTGGTAACGACATGAATATTCCAAGTGATACAGTAATATTATTATTACAAATGTCAAACTCTTCACAGACACAAGAACATAGGACTATTTTCATTTACAAAACTTTAATCATAAAACAAGCTAATACTAAGTAAACAACCGGTTATGGAAGTAGTCTCATAATAATAAATCTTCCTGGTACACATAGACGCAAAATGGTTTAAGTTTCCTCATTATTTGTTTGTTATTAACGCTGTGACATTTTGTTAACAGATCAGCAGGTATCATGTTGTGCTTGATAACTAACAAACAAACGTTTCAATAATAAGTAGAGTGCCACTATCGTTACATAAAAAGAAAATTATGAGCATCAATTTCTAGCTTTGAAAAGATTATCCTTAAACTGGAAATTTTGTTATGGTTTCAACAATAAATAAATTATGTTCAGGTTCAAAGTTGTATAGATGAAAACAAGTAGCTAGTGATCAATAACAACATTGGTCCGAGGACTTTAGATCTGGGCTTTTCTACCTAAACAACAGCGAAACATATATCTTTTCACAAAAATACCCGTTAGTTATCATCACACAAACGCTAAAATGAATTTTCAAACATATTTTCTTCTTCTTTTATCATACAATTAACTAGTTTCTTTGTTAGTACATCGATGTGTCATATCAGTTTAGCTCGAATGTATCTAACGTGTATATTCGTACAGCAAGAGATTAAACAGAGAGATCTGGAACTAGTTTCCTGCCAACTGATAACAGCTCGCGAAAGGGAACAAATTATCCAAATGGTTCCCATTATGGAGAGAGACTATTAGGGAAAGCGATTACATCTCTTATGAGAGTAGAGCATTGGCATATTGCCATTCTCTTATATTAGGAAGAACATGTTATTGAAACGTAGACTTAGGGAAGAGCGGGGCACAATGGGACAGAATTTACTCTCTGCAACATATCTTCTATTCTAAATGAACAATAAGAAAATTTTCTGGTCAACAGTTTAATGATGAATACCTAATCAAAGTGAAAATATCACAAACTTAATAGCAACTGAGCTAAAGAGATTTAAAAAAATAATATTTTTTGTCCCAATGTACCCTCACTGTGGGTACATTGGGACAGACTTTGGGATGCATTGGGACATAAACAAATTAAGCACATAAATATATGATTCCATTTCTAATCGCATAAGTCCTTCCAACTACACTTAACAATGAACTTGATAACATAAACAATGTTTGACAATTACTGCCAGTAAATTATTTGCAAAAATTCAACAAATAGCTCAAACTCTATCTTAAAGTTTATAACTCAAATTAAAAAAAACAATACATACAATTAATCCAAAATATTTATGTATTGTGTAAATTTGAAATTGACTTTAATGTTGCCAATGTTTTTTTTAAAGAACTTGTTTATAATGATATAAATCGCATCCTGACCAGACACAGTGGTTAATTCTGACAAATGGTTACGGGTAAGTATAAACAAGTCACTAAGATCACGTTAAATCTCAATTGCTTCAAAGATCAAACTGTTAAAAACAACTTCCAGGTCATTAAACTTTAAATGTATTACAATGTTATAACGATGATCAACTAGAATCATCTGTATGGGGTGCACTGGGACATGTCCTAATGCACCCCAGTCAACATGTCCCAATGCACCCACACCTACCCTTGCAATGTTTTAATGACCTCATGACATAACCAGGTGACTTACTGGTTTATATATTTTATCTGAGTAGCAATAAATAAATATTCAATAAAGTATCACTCATGCATCAAAAGAAGAATACTGTATTTGATCACACAAAGGTTTGTTAACAAGAGTCTGAATTTTACAACGAGATGCAAAAGCACATTTTAGTCACCAAACTGCTGAATGTTTCAACTGCATCCAGTGATGCAAACAAAAAGTGCCAGTATGTATGATGTCTCTTCCTTGAGACATAATGATAATGTGATTGCACATCTAAAAATAACTGTTTTGTGGGGTGTCCCAATGAACCCACCGTCCCAAATCGCCCCGCTCTCCCCTACAGTATTCGAGCGTTGGCACATACATGTTTTAAGGGAATATATGGGAAGTATCAATTCATTGTCTATTATGATATCAACCATAATTAAAATCACAAGCTGCAAAAAGGAATATTTAATTTTTAAACAGAAAAAGGTTTGAATATGTTTCCACGTGTTAAACTTGTTAAATAACCACAAAACTCTACTTGTATATAATGAGATGATGCCAGCACTTTCATCAATTGGATAGGTAATGCCAAACCTTTAAAATTGTAAACGTTGGTTCTGAATACCATCGTACTAAAATATCATCGTACAAATGTTCATGAACTGGTGACACAGCGCACAATTCTAATTTCAAATAAGGAGATAAATCCATTCTGTTTTTTAATTTTGGGTTGTATGTCGTGCATTCTTTACCCCTACATCTAATTTCAAACCGAGCTTGCGAAGTTTGAAATGTTATTGAGGGGTAAACCAAAATAAAAAACAGAATGGGTTTATCTACATTCTAACATGAATAATTAGTAAAAACAAATAGAACTTTGACTTACGTAAATGCAATGTGATTAGGTCAAACTTGTGCAGACCGGTTCCACTCACTTGCAAAGCTACGGTACAGTTCACTTTCACAAAGAACTTACTATACAATACAAATTGTCATAATATACAAAAACACGTATTTAAATTGACTCATCTTTAATTTATTGAGCATACTATCACGAGAAAACAGATTTTCAATGTCGTCAAAGTTACGATTTTGATTTAAATACATTGGTCGACCTATCACCCCTACAAGAGCGACAAGGACCAACCCAATCAAGGGACTTAGTCTGAAAGTAGTTGTTCACTTCAAATCGGTGAACTGATTCAAACTTGGTGAAAGGCGGTTAAGAAAGCTTTATTTTGTGTCATTGTTGGGGAGACTGTGACAGAAAATATGGTCACTTGTTAATTAGAGGTAGGGGCAGTGAAAATTGAAAGTCCCTTCTGTTCATTTGACGAATCGCTGTATGTGAGGCGTGCGATCGTTGATTTCGTTTTTTTATGATTTTCCATCCAACGAAGCACAAAGAAACAGGAACTAAAAAGCTGGTTATTTGATTGAAAATTGTAGGTGTTTCAGAACGTCGTCAAGTTTCTGATATTAAAATTGAAATTGTCATTGCCTGCAAGTCTTGATCTATTGTAAACAGAAAGTTTGCTGAGTGCAGATTGTATAAGCGTGTGCGGAGGAATGTGAAGCGGTCGTAAATATTTAGAGGTGATTTTTGGCGAAATAATTACTCCAAAATGTTAACGAGTAGCTTATCAGAAAGCAGTATTTTCAAACTAGTTTTCGTGTCATGTTAGAATACTCCTTCCCTGCTCAGTTGAACAAGTTGAAATTGTATTTATTTCCGTAAAGAGACCACCGGCCCATTATTCATGAACATGCATCATGATAATATTGATAAAAGTTGAAGCGCCATCACATGATATGGATTGTTAGTTGAATGATAGGAAACTGGATGGTTTCTTCCCTGCTAAGTGGTGATTGACACTTCGTGAATGGTTCCAGGCATGTAGAGTTTCCAAGGAATTAGAATGATCACTATCAATGATTTAACCATATGTGCATGTATGTACCATATAATCTAGGAATGATCTCAACCTGCAGATTGTTTTAATAAGCTAGGAAGGAAAATATTCAGTCTGCAGATCATTCAGGTCTCACAATCTGGGAATGATCACAATCTATGAATGTCTTTGATTACAACTGACGGAGTAGTATGGTCTGTTCCCAGATTGGGGTTGACTATGAGCTGTAATCCGTCTCTTATTTCTGAGTTGAGATTATTCCTAGATTGTGAGGGGCTCTTAGCTGGTCAAGTGTCCTTACAACAACAGACAGAGTGTAAGGATGAATTTGTTGAAGTTGAGGGCTGTGTTCGTGTCTTGGAGTCTTACTGATCAACTATAAGGGAAGATTCTTAGATTGTGAGGGGCTTTGTGAGCGTCCTTAAATCAAACTGATAAACTATTAGGGACGACTCTATCATAGATTGTGATGGGCTCTTAGATGGTCATGGTGTCCAACCGACGAAGCAATTTGGTCAATTCCCAGGATGTGAAAGGCTATAATTTGTTATCTATGTTCAATTCAGGGAGTATAGGAGTCGATTCCTAGACTGTTAGGAAGTTCGTGTTTATTTTTAAAGAATTTATTATAAGAGTTGATTCCCAGACTGTGAAAGGCTGTGTGGATGTCTTTGAGTCTTACTGGTCAACTATAAGGAACGATTCCTAAATTAAAAGGGGCTCTTTGCTGGTCATTGTGTCAACAGAACAAAACTCAGACATTCCTTTTTTATTCTTTATTTCAACGCGTGTTAAAAGTCCCTTGGACGCAAAAAGTGTATTCAGAAAATCACTGTGACGTTACTGTAATAAGCAATTATGGTGTCCAATACACTTGCGTACATCACATCATTGTGTTGTTGTCGTATTCAAAGGAAACCTGCTGCTCACCATGACTGGAAAGGTCTACCTACTCACCACAAACAATGTGCTCATTCAGTGCCAACCTATGAATATTAATTATGATTAATACATTTTTAATACTATTTATCTCAGAACAATTCAGAATACCGCTCTTGGTCTTGCTCTGGGCCTTGCTCATTTTACTTTGAAGAAATGACATGTACAACATATCTTAATGTGTTTTGCAATATCAACAGACCTCACATACCCTTCAACACCTTGTTCAGTAATGAGTAACCTTTTAGCCACAACTGGATAATGAATTTATCCCTTTCTTTTGTGTCGTCAGTAATAGATAAGTCAGCGAGGGAGGTACCAAACAGGAACAGTAGAAACCACGTTAATATGAACCACACGTCTGTTGGACATACTGGATCTTCACATGTAATGTGAAAAAAGGTCCTGTTCAAGGTCTAGAGGAGTTTCTGCATCAGGTTCTTCAAGATTCAATTCAAAGATTAATATATTCATGTAGAGGAGAATCAAGAAATGATCAATGCTCAAGGATCATACACTTTTTATTAACTGAACCCTAGTTTAATATTTTTTCTTACTTTCTATATAACTATCCAACCTCTTTAAAGGCGTTTCTTCTTAAACCTTAGTTTGAAAACACTTATTGAGTTTAATTTGAATAAACTTACAAAAGCTGAGAATATATAAAAATGTAGTATATAAAAAAACACAATATGTCCGAACAACAGTCATGTGTTTTTGCCTTTGCAGTGATACTTTTCAAACCATTTCCGATTATTTTCTTAACAGACATACATGCACGTTTGTCTATTTCGAAGAAATATACATTTATCACACAGTTTCTTTATGTAGATGAGTATCCACAGAACTGGCATTGGCAACGAACACACAACGCAATGATCGCACACATCATATTTAGCCAAATGACTGCTGAGAGGTACATCACATTGTCGCTTTCAATAAGCCATGTGATGATTTATGTTTATTTAATCTGACATGATAAACTACAGAATATATATGATTACCTTTTAGATTCATCAACTGGTATTCTACAACAACAGTGCAGTGATTGTGACTATATTACTGACTGTTTCACACAGCCCAACACTTAGATTATTTTAAACAAATTACTCTCAAGACTTAGATTATATAAAACAAATTATTCGCTCTTCGATGACTGTTTAAAAAGATGTATTTTGAATTTGAAGGAGTGCAAGTGCACATTCTTGTTCAAGAACAGAGCTTAATTAGTCAAATAAATATATAAGAATTATGAGAATGGAACGAATATCTAGTGAAACTTATAAATATAGGACCATACCGTAGGAGGCAAACACAATTTCCGGGAAATAGAAATAGATAAGGAACCTGTAACCCGGACTGACTCCTTGGTCAGCAACTATACTGTGTGAATGTCTGAGGCTGTTAATAAAAGGAGATTAATTTCATTCAATATTGGATATACTCTGAATGTATGCCGGTTGTTTGTACAGACAATCAATTTATATCAACTAACTGATTGATTCTTTTTATTCTGATAAAAATAGTTTCACATGACGTCAATGGACATAATGAGGGGAGGAACTGGAGGAAAATATGAACAATAAATTATTTATCTTGCATGAAATACATTATTGTAGGCCAAATTATTTAAGGCATTATCAAATTAAGCTACCGATAAAGAAATACAGTAACGACGACACAAAGTAAGAAAACTAAATTTGAGAATAAATGCTCGTACAAAGGTTCATTGTATATTATTTAATTCCAATATATTTAGGAGGTTATAGTTTACGAATGACAATCTCTTTAATTTTGATAGCATTTTCAAAGGATTAACATCCAATCAGTTTGATTGGCTTTAATCAGCCTTCACGTTATCTGAACATGATATTGCAAATAACTTACAATGATGACCAGGATGTTGCCATGGTTTCAAAAGCATTTTTAAGTTCACTCTTCGTGTTTTGGTTACTATCTGTCAAGGGGACTTTAGAAGCCCGTTTCATGAAGGTAAAAACATTTCAGTAATCCAAATAAATTGGATCGAATGATTTAATCTAGTTTCATAAGGCATCTTGTAAATCCAACCTTCCAACACTCGCTCTATAACATCGTTATCAATTTGAAATGATATGAAATAATTACTTTAGCATTGTTAAGTACTGTAATGACATTTGGTAATCAACGGTAATACGGTTACTATTCTCAAATTCTTCAACACTTGCTCAAAAGACGGATCGCAACACATACATGTAGTCAAGCAGTTTTCTTATTCCAAATGCTGTTGTATAACATTGTAAGAAGGTGATCAAAAGAAACAGTAAGCATGCGTACTGTACGCAAAAGTATTTAAACACTTGCGTATTCATTGGCGAATTCATAGCTCTAAATCAGTGTTTGATATATTAGTTAAGGTCTAAGTGTCCTTTTTAAGTTGTGGTGATGTGTGAAGAGTTCCTAACACACTACAGCAGGTTTGACTGTGTTAAACAAAACCGCCTCATAAATAATTTAAGGACATTTATGATAATGCTACTTGTATAATATACAGCTGCATGCCATAGGTTTGTTCACTTGCTTGTGTATCTTAGTGCAAATATCATGTAAATTGGGTTTCGTTATGACGTCAATAAAATAAGTTCAGAAGCACCTACAAACGACAACCAATTATCCATTAGTAAAACAATCATTCCCAAACCATATTCGGGATCGTCTTGTCACTGGTACTTAATTTAGATAATTTAGCACCTACAAACGACAACCAATTATCCATTAGTAAAACAATCATTCCCAAACCATATTCGGGATCGTCTTGTCACTGGTACTTAATTTAGATATTTGGCATGATCAATAGGGGTTATATTTGTGATTTTCAGATTTACTTAAATTTCGATTTAAGTATTCCATATAAACTTTGTAAGAAAGAAATCAGTACAATTACATTGTATTAATCCAAAAGAACAAATATGACTTAGGTTCAAAGCTATTGATCACTAATGAAGAATTTTGTAGAGAAAAATACAAAATAGTGTTTTCGAAATGTTGACCCCTGGTCATTTCAATGCCTTGCTAAATTAGTTACGGTTACCTTTAATAATGACATATGAATGACAAGCTGAATGTTAAGTTATGTACTCAAATTTCAACATTATCCGTTTCGTTTTCGCAAGACTAGGATGCCTCAAAGACAATCCAAGTTACATGATATTTGCACTAAAAATGCAGGTAGGTGAACAAACTTGAGATACGCAGCTGTAGGCCATTTTGTAATATCATGTGGGTAGAGTCTCAATTTCAATTTTGAGAAATACTCAATTGTCAAAAATCAAAGGAGTATCATTTTAATAAATACGCAATAAAAATGAATTTAATTCAATGGTATCCAAATCAAGGAGAAAATCCCCAATAGGTCCAAAAGTATCTGGAGCACTGCTGTTCCCGTCGTTATTACATCACTTGGTTACTGATGGCATGATTGAAAATCCTCAACAGGTAGGTCACATCATCAGCTCCCATTAACACCCAACTTTGTGATTTCGTCATAATATTCTCAGCATAATTCGTCATATATTGTAGGTTTAGGGATGTTGAATAACAATGAATACAGAAAAGTTTACTAACGTGTGTGCATCATAACTGAAATAAGTTATTGAAAACAATCTGTAAATTGCAACAACAATTACTTCTAGTTATGCATGAAAAGACAACATATTTAATAATGCTAAACTAATTTCTCTGTTAATATTTGCCTCTCATCCAACTTGTCTTTCATAATTGACTCATGATTTCGATGTAACATTTTGTCAGTTTGAGTGCTGAAAGTGAGAAAATGTGATTATTATGCTGTATACATCTTTAAATAGTTGTGTTTTAATGTTGTTATGTCGCAATTATTCTCTCGAAAAATATAACAAAATACTTAAATCATTCTAAAAACCAATCAATATTTTCAGGAACTTATATAGCATGCTTCCGGTGAAATGGTGCTGTGTATCATGAAATACTTATTTCTTACATTGTATGTGAGTTGCAATTCTAATTTATCAAAAATGTAGAAAAGTATTTCATCATTATAAATACCTCTAAATCTCCAATCACTTACAAAGCAATTTTCCGTATTCAGTGAAGAATACTTAATCCTATGACGTCGACTTTGACGTCAAATGATTCAATTTCAGAAATGGTTTCTGGATATAAACCTGAACCTCATATGTACAAATAGAATTCTCGAATGTTGAACATGATACTATGTCAGTCTGACCTCTCATCTACTCCGCAAGATTAAATGTGCAACATTTTGGACAAAAAGGTCAAGCATACTCTGTCCAACTTAAACAGATATTTCACAACATTGCAACCTTTAGCAACAAACAGTGTCAAACGTTTGTACCAATAGCAAGTAATGTCATGTCTATAATAACAGTTTGAAACTCGACAATGGGCATTTTTATTGAATATTTTCATGTCTAGATATTGATGCAAAATGATATGAAATATAGCTATAGGGACTTCAAAAGAAAATTACTAATGACATGAACATTGCAAGTGATACCATAGTATTCTTAATACAAATGTCAAACTTGTCATAGACAATTAAGACAATATCTCCTTAAAAAGGGGTATAAAACTCATATTGGCGCACATATGTCTCATATCAATAATTCTTCCTTGTATAGGTATACATTTAATGGATTAAAGTTAAGTTATCGTATATTTCACTAACCAAGTTAAAGTGCCCATAGCTGATTGATATATGAACCAAAATACGCCTTCTTGTGTAACAAGACGTAATTGCACTGAAACTGTTATCTACACTATTGTTCCATTGTTTAAAAGTAAACACTATGTATCCTTCCATATGAGTCTATTTGTAAATTGACAGGCAGACGAAAGTGCACACTTCAGTTGAATTTATTATTTGTGAGATTTTGAATTATAAATATTTCGAGTTTATGATTCTGTATTTTAAAACCGATAAGAACAAGAGCTAAATCATCGTTCAAAGAATACTTTGAAGTGATTTACATTTTTTCAAATGCAATTTTATTCATATCATATATTTATCCATAACATATTCTATGTGAAAATCAATATAAATGCCTATTTTTCACCAACTGACAATACTTTTGAATTGGTAGGGTCAGGTTAGTGTAAATTATATGTCTTATCCCTGCCTATATTACACAAATTTATTTTAACAAAACATTAACCAGACACCAAATATTTTGTTCAGACTTCTGCAAATATATGCCAATTTAATGCATCTCTCATAGATAAGTTTAACAAACTGTGGTGTATACTTTCTTTTGCCTGGCGGTTTATTTGCTAGCTCCTATAAATATATCAAAGTAAATACCTCTCTCGTGGCTGTATATTTATATTTGAATAAAATTAAATGTCTTCATGAGTGGGACCTATTTCGAGCCTGGCGTCCTTTTACCCGGGCACTGACCTTACTGATGGATAGGATTCATTTCATTTGCTAATATAAAGTTAGAAATACTAGTGTTGGGTTTTGGAATTATGAAACGTTTAGTATTGCCGATATCGATATCCTAGCTGAGTCGTCGTTTAATGCAATGATGCATTATCTCCTTCCTTCCATTAAGAATAAACTATTTATTATATGATCAGCGATGAAATACTGGGTTTTATCAGTGAAATAAACTGTCTATCAGGCAACAGTGACGATATTTGATATTTTCACTGTGACCAGTGACGATATATTATATCGTTACTGGTCAGGTGCCGGAACTACTTTCAGCCATGTGAACAAAAGAGGGCAACTTTCCAGTTCTAAAGTCATTTTAATTGCATATTTCATTAAAAAATCATATAATAAATAGAATACTTAATGTAGTGTTCCAAATATCAGGTTTATTTCATCTCGTGACATGGGAAAAGTGAACTTTACCCATGACACTCGATGAAATAAACCTGGTATTTGGAAAACAACATTAAGTATCCCGTATATATACATAATGTTTTTTTTTAAATCCACATGCTAGTTAGCTGAATAACTAGTGATCATTAACTATATCTGATTCATTATCTGTGTATTGTTTTAGGAATTATGTCTTTGCTAAAGTGCATTTAAACTAAACTACAAAAGGCCCAAGCATTACTAACATCGCTATGGATTTTTTTTACAGATTATAAGGTATACAGGCAATAATGATGTTTCGAAGTTAAGTTCTGTTCTGTCTGA
This sequence comes from Steromphala cineraria, assembly GCA_916613615.1. Classification (NCBI taxonomy): domain Eukaryota; kingdom Metazoa; phylum Mollusca; class Gastropoda; order Trochida; family Trochidae; genus Steromphala; species Steromphala cineraria. Next base: position 80,625,143 of record OU744721.1, read on the forward strand.
CAAATAACAAACAAATAAATAAATCATGTTCAGGTTTCAAAGTTTTACGAATGAACACTAAGACCAAGACTGCTCCGTTCATAATAGTTTTGAATTATCCTACCGAAACCAAAGCATGACACATACATGTATCTTGTTTTATAAATAGATCAATTGGATATGTCATGCCAAACCTTCATAAAATGTTGAGTTTGGTAATCTGAAATTGTTAACATTGATGCTGAATACCATGTACTATACATATAACATGCACATGTTCATGAACTGGTCAGGGTGCGCACAATTCTAATTTCATTACGCCTTCCCTGCTAAGTGGTGATTGACACTTCTTGAATGGTTCAAGGCATGTAGATATTCCAAGGAATTAAAATGATCATTAAGAAGAAGATCATATACATGTACACCTGCTTACCCTTGATAGGAGAAGATACATGTATATACATCAGGTTCAATCAGATGTGTAAGCCCTTGAATTTTCTGTTCTATTAGAATAATACGTGTGAGAGGGATCATTTATGTCCGAGATTAAAAGATCATAAAAAGCATTTGATAAGATAATAACGAAACATGGAGGTTGAACAGATAATACAAAAGTGACGCGTCCCATTTAGATAGTGAACAAGTGTAACAATGTTATATTGTCAAAATACTATGTTCAATAATGAATCCTGGTTATGTGACTTTAATGAGTATTCTACCAACAGACATGTATCCCAATTCAGGCTACTTCAGATGAAATATGTACACATAAATAGAACAGACAAAAACCCGTTTCAATAGGTTGTTGCAACATATATTTGTGGATTCAACATAACACATGTACACATTAGAGTGTCTCATTAACTCCCACTCGCTCTTTGTAGCATCCAAAATAGGTCTCGTGTTACACAAACTCTTGAATAATCAGAAACAACAATTATGTTTGAAAAGGAATGCTATTCCTAGCAGGCGACGCTTTCATTTGCAGATGGATAACTCTTTCCTAATTTTGCATCTAAATCAACTACAGTTTTACTGTGTTTAAAAACTAAAACTTTGTGCAGACTCAGTTCAATGTCAGATGTCATGTGTTGAATAAAAATTTCTAGCCAAAGAACCTTTATTGCCTGTCGCAAACATTCATTTACTGACAGCTGCCCAAGGATGTTACTTCGAAGAAAAGTGTTTTCGATTATAGATTGGCTAGTCTTGAAAATATAATAATTACGTGAAATTTCCTCTCCATTTACAATTTCAAATAACTAATGTATTTATTGATGATTTATATAAAGCAATTCACGATACAGAGGGCTTGAATATTCACAAATGCATGCGGTGGAGTTGCTTCGTGAAAATAAGCAACGAGCTCCCACTTCACCAAACTAAAAACCTTTCACATTCAACATATATGTCCCACATTTTACTATGAAAACAAAACAATCTCAGGTTCTCACTCATCGAATATGGAACACAAACTTAGGCTACCCTACAAATGGGTTCATCCGTCCGTGTATATTGCAATTCATTCCACGTGCATTTCACAGTGCACCCGTTGATTCATCCGTCACATGAACAACACAAGAACAGTGTATTCTTGAAATATAATCAACTGTTAACACAATAGAGTGACGTCACCACCATGGATTAAGTTCTGATATTATATATATTATAAGGGTCCACGTTGTTCACATGCTTGGAATGCAAGGTTGGCAATGATAAAACCTGTTTCATGTTATCCGCTGAGTTTTCGTTTCTTTCTCAATGATAAAAAAATCGGTTTCATCATGCTTTCATACAGTTTTGTTTCTTAAACTTCAAGGATCACCAGAAAACTACTTCAAAGCGATTATACAACAGCCATATTGTTACAAATCTAGATATAAACTTCCTAGCGAAATATTGTTTATAGGGATATTTGTTTTTGGTTTTTGTCATTTGTTAATACATGAAAACTTGAGAATACATATTTAAGTATACAAACTAACAGACACATAAAAAACCGTCTCAGTGACGTCACCGTGGTAAATTTGCAAGCATGCACGTGTGAAACCACGCGTTTTCAAGCGTGTCAATGTATTGGCAAGTTAACCAAAGAGCAGCAAAATAAGGGCCAAGTATGGTGCCAAGTTGGCCAATCTTGCAAGAACAAACACAACAGGAATGACGTAAGACATGTTACGATGTGGGCAACAACATATCACCGTCGAAGCATTAATCATGGCAGGGGAAAATCGTCCGACGTTTGACGATGTCCATTGGACAATGTGTACAAGCTAGCGTTGATGTCGCATTTGGTGACGTCCAATATTGATATGGAAATCAACAAATAGGCATCACCTGACTGAAAGTCTTGATACTCGAAAATGGCAGTCTCATTTTTTACTTACTGACATAAATGGCTATTTCTGACTCGAAACGTGCGTAAATGTTAATTTCAAAATATTTCAAATTAGTCGTTATCTTTGAAATTGTAAACTCTAAACTTTTCACTGGGATGATATAATTCAACTTTTCTTTCATATCTACTATTTTCTTTGTCTTACATACACAAAATTACATATATAATATATAATTTCTTTTGCGAGTTACTATACTTTTATGCATAATGTTTCAAAAGCAATTTTTGGAATAATTAAAACGCGAAAATGAAACTTAGTCTCTAAATAAAATTGAAAGAGGAGGATGATGATTTTGATATTGTTGCACTTACCTGACATTAATCAAGATTATATAACGTATAAGCAACGATGAAGTCGAATACAAGTTTAAACTAATCTAAAGATGTAAACAAAGAAGTTCAGTTTCAGGTCATTGATTTTCTGATGGCAAATGTCACATCCCAAACAACCGTGAGAAAACGACATTCACACAGTTCACATGACTAACTTTTTATCGATTTATGTGAAAAAACATTTACTTACTTAATCGAAGGTTTTTGAAATATTTTCTTACTATTTTCGCTTCATCAATTTGCACTGAATAAAACAAGTAAAATAATAAGATGATATAATATACATTGAATAGTACTGATCAATTCATGTTCTTATGCACAGTTACCCTGATTCCTAAAAATTCGGCAAGGATAGTGCATATCTCATTTATTCAATACAATTCACGGTATCCATCTCGAAAATAAACTGATTAACTGAAACAATCTAGAATAATAGTTGTCAGTTAGAGAGTCAACTAATATAAAATTGGTATATTTTTAATCTAATTTTTCTTATCTATCATTATGTATTTACCTTTTCATGAGTTTCTTGTTGAATACGACCCAACTGCCTCGGCAGAATAAGACAAACAGCGCACTGGTCGTACCAACTCCTTATCAACTCGACCATCACAACTGCCAAGCTAAATGTGCTAGAACTTAATGTCTTTAGATAATGGCACTGTACATTTTTCCAAAAAAATAATTACAATATCAGAACAAATGAAGGTGTGAATTAAAGCTCCAAAAGCTTATCGGGTTTTCTGATTCACAATTTTATGCACACTCTCCAATTTATCAATAGCTATGATAAGCTAAAAGCGTTTCCTAGTACACTCAAAGTAAATACAATATGCCTTAGATGTTGACAGCGATGGAATACACTGACACGACAGATGGAAGTGATTGGTGGCAATTTGATTAGCTAAAACATGCTCGTCTGGCGTAACCAGCAGATAACTGATTAGACTTCTACATATGGTTTCTATTACGGCAACGTTCCATCTATAGAAAGCCGATTCAATCTCCTCAGAATATGTATTTTTTGAAAAAGCCTTGATGTCAGGTTGTGGAAGGATGTTCTTTAGAAATGAGAAAAAGCATATTGAATCATATTAGAACTATTGAAGCGAATAATTAGCTAACTCATGTCTGTGATTTCATAAGAAAATTTTGACGTTCTGAAATTAATATTTTTTATCATGGCAGTTATATCCAAGGAACAGCTGGGCCTCTTTCACGAACACCCTTTGCTAAGGGTGACCTTAAGTTTCATTCTTTAACATTGTACTATGTTTACCTAAAGGATTTACGACAACCTTAGGGCTTTGTGAAAGGGGATTGTGTCGCTTAGATACAGTTATTTAAAAGTTTTTAACGCTGTTTCTGGGCGAAACATGCCCTATGTTAACACAACTATACTTTACCTTAATTGTAATCCAGTATTTATTATTTGATAACTTCAAATTTCGAATATGAAATATCACCGAATTATGATGCATGCAACAACTGACATTGGCATTCTTAAATTCACAGTAAAATTGTACGTTTAACGCTTATTTTTGAATATTTGCGTGCCTCATATTAAACCTAACCGTGATCGAGACGCTTTAACGTAATTTGGTATGTTCGATGCTGAGCCGTAATTGGGTCGAATCAGGGTTTCTCAGTTTCAAACACTGACAGTCCTCTAATTAAAACAGAAGATTGCGTAGGAGGGCATGCTTTGAGCTACCTGAAACAAATATGATAATTATGAATAAGACGCTAACCGATAACTCTCCGAAGATCGAAGAGGTTCATATCACTTGAACAGAGATATTTTATTACGCTTCAATGATAGCTAAGCATCACATGTGGGGTGTTGCATGACAAGTCGCCATTTATCCTTTTCTCATAACATATGTATGAACTTTTTATTGGATTAAATCCGGATTAATTTCCTTATTGTTGATAAGTCATCACAGTGCGAGATGGTGTCAGAAAAAGCGTGGAAGATCCTATACTATTACGATGTTTCATCACAAGCAGGAAGTTTTTACACAAAGAAGAATGTTATATTGCATTGTAACTGATTCATTTCTTCATCCATTTTCTATGGAGTTAATGTTAGCAATTTCTCCATTTCTTCATGCCTTTTCATGTGGTTACGGTTTCTAAAGCACAACACTATCTAACTGGGTCTTTGTGATTTTTGATCAGACATTTAAAACTCGTTTCGAAAAATATGTCATTATTTGATGCAAACCTCTAAAAATGTAAAGTACAGTTAAGTTTTCTTTAAAATATAATCTTTTTTATGAAGGTCTAAGAAGATCGCTTTTTCGATGAAACTAATCTCTAAAATACTTGTACTGTAACATTACGGAAAATATCGACATTCTATTTTACGGAACCAAGACTCGGAAGGTTTTCACAACTACATGAACTTATTTGTGTAAATGCCATCTACCTACTTGAAGTTTTCTGCTTAACTGATTATTACATCATTAAATCCCCTTGAAGTAGGAGAGAGCGGGGTCAATTGTTCTGTCACAGGGAGCAATTTTGACAGGGGCAATAACTCCAAAATTTATGTTATAACGTTAAAACAGAGTCTTACTTGTGAAGGAATTTTTGTCTTTCTTTCCTGTTGTTTAGCATTAGGGTCTTAATGAACAGTTACCCCGACGATAGGAAAAAATATGCATTTAATATATTCACTTAATACGTTTCCTGTATAGCATAGAACTATCAGAAAAGATATCATCAAACGTCGTCGCGTATACACTTAATCGTTTAGCATGTCATGAATATTTCACTTTTCAAAACCACTAAATGACAAGTGTAATTCTATAATAATACTATGACTTGGATTGATGCAATGACAGTTAACAAATTCATCATCTCGGGCTTGTAACTTTTCAAGGATATTTCATGCGCGGAAAGTATGCAGGAAGTGTGTGAATTGTGATCTTATAAGTCTCCGAACTGTTACAAAGTGTTAGTCTATATTCAAACAGTCATTATATTTTCACTGCATGCATGTGTCTGGAACTGAGCTAGTAGTTGTATGAGTCATTCTGTCTGTTGACTGTCCTTGTGTGTCTGTGTCATAAACCCCATTTCAAGGTATACATTGGTGGATCTCGGCCACGCTGTCCCGTAAACTGGAGGAACACCAGTCATGAGCTATAAATAGATCATGTGTTGAGCCGCAGGTCACATGGGTAGATACGCAATATCACTCTCTCTTGAATAATACAGGTTGTGACAATATAACCAACATAACTAGTCGTTATAAGACAGTGGTACAGTGACAGTGAGGGAAGATGGAAGTGTTAGGAGTCAACATACCCCTTGTTTGGGGACTGCTGGTCGGCTTTGTCGGCCTTGTTTACTTGTAAGTAGGTCAGCTCGCTTATCTCTGTATTGACATTTTTGTTCAATACGTTCCGTATTTCTAAGCGGACATGGATATGTCCTGGTTTGGACATAATGAATTGTATTATTAGCATTATGTTCTCATGTTTCGAGTAAGCGTATTCAGCATTAACTCTAGTTCCACGAGACAGTATATTTACCGTGCAGTAGATAAGCATACTGCGTCATGACGCCCATTGACGGTGTGTGCACGGGGAGCCTTGTATAGAGTCTAGGCTTTCGTCCAACACATCTGATATACATCCATAGCAAGAGCAAATGAGTATGGCAATTAAACAACTAAAGACAACTGATTACCAAGCATTTTCATAAACAAAATGGTTGTTCACCAAGGAATAAGCACTCTCAAGATTGGTTAGTAGCAGATATAAACACACATAAGTAAATTGGGTCAAGTATAGAAGGATACACTGTAAATCATTTATTCCTGGTCACAGTTGACAAATAGAGTGCTGTTCAAATTTTTAGCCAGTTATCTTAGCAACAATGATTGCATCTAATGAATAATTTATTCTGCTAAACGCAGTACGTACGTGGCAGTGAGTGTGCACTTGAACTTCCAATCATTTTGTAAACATTATTCAGACGTGTTCATTTCATGATAATGTATAACACCATAAAATATTATTAGGCACTATTTTGGGTCCCTTCAGTTAGACCTTTTAGAGGTGGACGCCCGCGGTCTATCTGTTTCTCCCTGTGGTATGTCTACAATCACCAAGACCGCGTCTTCGTACCTTAACATGTTAACATCTACGGATAGCTTGTAAGAGTTTATCGTTGTGGTCGACTGGTTCTCAACAATGCGGTGTATGAACGAGGGTTTAGTATGAATGTTAGTTGCTGTCCAGTAAACACCGAGACAGGGACAAACAAGAAACGGGAATAAATTAAGACGTGTTATGATGTACATTAAATTCAATTATGGCATGTAGAACATTCAAACTCGTGCAGGTACCAGGGATCTAATATTTTATTTCATTTTACTTTTTGACGCCGCTAATGGCTTAAATATTGCCCAAGCGGCGTAAAAAAATTACTCACTCGCTTATTTTAGGTTTTGACATCGCTTGTTATTATGTTTTTTCTCGGTAATGTACTTCCCATAGCCATTGTTTTACAAATGTAATGACATTATTATTTCTTTAAAACAGTTACGGAAAAAGACGAAACCGACTGTTGAAAGATGCGGGTTTCCCTGGACCCGAGCCTGAGATATACATCGGAACGCTCCGTAGGTTCTTGAAGGAGGTACGTGACGTCATGCTTTTTCAGATGGGTCAGAAATCATTCGTGGCGATGACATAACTTGATTGTTTTAAACAAAGGGTTATTTGCAAGAATAACATTGTTTATAGTTCAAGTTTCAATGATGTATGTGAATAGATTAATACAACATATCAATATGAACATTAACCTAATATGAAAGTGTTGGAGTCAATCATCCCTAGGCCCTCTGATAATTAAGTCACAAAGGTTTCACAAAATAATATTGATAAAGATAAAAGTATGTATGTTTATGTATAATTATGTGCAAATTATGTTTCTAATTGTTTAAACTCATACATGGATTATGATGGAAAATTCGTTCGAAGTCATGGATTCTTGAAAAAACATCTATTGTGAAATAGAGTAGGCCTAACCATCATGTGTTTTGGTATTAAATAGAGTTTGCTCTGAACAATCACAGTTAAAGCATGCTGCCGAGACCAAGTGGCTTGACGTTATTAGGGGCCAGAGCACAACACATGGTCATTAGGGGTACTCTTTTATTTTCTAGTATGACTGTTCTTTTACACTAGTTTAAGTTAGTTTTACTTTTTATTAATTTACATACTTTGTTAATCACATTTAGCAGCTGCGAATTGAAAATCCTCGACTAGGGCCATTGCTAGTGACGTCAAAGCACAATGGTAATTTACGTTATGGACCATCGTTTTTTGACGTCACTAAATTTTTAAGCTATACTATATTACGAAATAAACGGCGGGCGGCACCTTGAATTGATCGAGAATGATACTAGAAAACAACATAATATGAATCCGCTTGTATGTCACTTCTATCAAGTAATATTCCCTAAAATGGTATTGGCGATAAGATATTATCTACGTTTTTGTAAGCATTATAAATGAAGAGAAATCCCACTCTCGTCCCTTTTTTGCAAATTATCACTGCAGGCGAAAATGGCAACCCTTCACTATAAGATTAGTTTTACAAGCTATTAGTTTCAGGGGTAACACATGTACCAATTAAGTTGACTCATTTCATTGCAAGATACATATTACTTTCAGGGCATCGATTTTGACAACAAGCAAGGCAAGAAGTATGGACCTGTGTATGCGTAAGTAAATAAGTAACATTATTATAGGATAAACCATTACTCATTTTTTATAAAGAAATATAATGGCCTTAGCACCTCATGTGTATTGCCCATAAACGTTTTAATTTAGGAACACAAATCGTTGGACGCTGATACTAATATAGTTACTGTTATCCTATATTCACCATTTTCGTCCTTTTCAAATCTTTAATCACTTAAATGTTTTTATTAGCTTGTTTGGACCTTAATCCTAATATTGTTTGATTTACGCCTGTTTTTATTCCTTGTGAATACCCATATATCCATAAGGATTTCTATCGATCATTTCATTGACATGACAACAAGCAAGTGATAAATACACTATGTTTTCATAGCAACTGATATGTAATTGTATAACACAAATAACATCAATATCATCAAGCGACTGCAAATAATATTAAGCATTTTTTTAATGATTACAGGGTTTGGCTTGGTGGTATACCCTTGGTAAACGTTTTGGATCCAGAGATACTTCGTGAAGTCTTGGTTAAAGACTTTGACACCTTTTCAGACAGATTGGTAATTATTATCTTATCCTCTATGCAAACTTTATCTTATATATAAGCTGCAGTACCAAGTTTTCCACAGAAACAGTCTACCTGGACTCTTGAAATATGGTATTGGACACTTTAGAGTTCTTTAACAACAGCAGAATCTGAACTTACACTCTATTCAAGGCTGGTGTTGCGCAGTAGTTGTTGGGAAACATATCAATGAATAAACTTCTTTAGCACATGAATCCAGACAATGTATCCATAAAGCTCATTTCATTTGAACCGTAGCGCATTGAATAATCAAACATTATGCAAATCTTGTCAGGACTTCGACCTGAACAACTACCCGTTGAACCTGGGTATCTTCAACCAGAAGGGAGCTAACTGGAGGCGGTTGAGGAACATCATCAGCCCCACCTTCAGTGGGAGCAAACTCAGACGGGTTGGTGCTCTTATCCATCCTTTACTTAACCTCTTTACCGCTAGTATCTCTCCAACTATATATAGAGAATATCCTCTTCCATCGATTGAATCGCTCGGGCTCTAATTCTCATATTATGTGTCTATGAAAGTTATCATGTAAAACGTATATATAAAGATTTATCAATCATTGACTTACAAGGAGTGTGCATTTGCTTGCTAGCAAGGCATTCCATTGCAAATTGAGATAAAGATAAAAATATTTACTCTCCAGTTCTCATAAAAGAGCTTTGATTACTGTCATAAGCTCCCATTACTTAAAGATTTATACGGACACGTTTCTAAAGATATGTAATAGAAGATAGTGTTATAGTTATTTAGTACTTTGGAATACGTGTTTAAAATTTTCGATATTGCCCGAACCTTTTCCCTTGGTAGCTGTTGGTCCAGAAATAAACTTAATATTTGCCGCATTGTCAGTTATATGATGACAGATTGGATGTGTATTATAATTTTATATCAACTTAAAGATAATTATATTTGTACTTTAACTTTGTAATCCCTGATAAATAAGTGTACAGGTCAGGCAAACAAGGTTAGATGGTGCATCATAAATAGATAATATAATTCACACTCCAGATATCTATCTGTGTGTGTGTGTGTGTGTGGTTGAGTTAGGGTGTGTAAGTTTTCACTAAGTATTATCATATCAATTATAACACCAACAAAAGACCGAACAAGCAAGATTTTGAGGTCATATCATAGGGATTCCAAACTCGGAGTGGACAATATGCACCCATATATCGTTTTCATATGTTGATATAAACCTACATCTCAAACTTGAACGAAATCGGTCAAAAAATAAAGATTTTAGCGTAACCTCTACCTATTATATAGAATACAAGTGCATATTGTCCACTCCGAGTTTGGAATCCCTGTGAGTTCATATACCTGCATGCGTAACACACATGAACTGCGATTGTTTTTAAGATGTTGATATGTACTCAATTTGATATTGAGGTTTCACAACATCTTTGTTCTCCCTGTCTTCAGATGTGCGTCGGATTGACCGCGTGCGCTGACCACTTGACCGCCAACCTGCAGGACGCTGCCCGGAGGGGCGAGATTGTCGACATCAAAAGGTTTATATCATTTGTTTTTTAGAACTGTCGAGCACATCATTCAAGTAATGGCATATGTGATTTCGGCCTAATAAGTGTGCAGGTGCTAACGCTATTGATGCGAACTGTTGATGTTTATGATAAGTGAGTGTCTTCTACGCTATTGATAAGATATGTTGATGAATCTGATTATTTCATAAATGACTAAGACGAACTGATGTTTAAAATTCTAGGCTTTTGATATGAACTGGTGATGTGATATTTTATTATGATAATTTTTTCCAGTTATTTTGGTGCGTTTACAATGGATGCAATTGCAAGCACAGCATTTGGAATTGATTGCGGGTCACAGAACGACTTTGACTCAGCATTTGTGAGAGAAACCAAAAAAGTCTTCGCAAGTTCCTTCATCGAGAACCCGATCATTTTTCTAGTCCGTAAGTATTGAGATAAAGATACATTATTTAATCATATGATATATCTCACGACACGTTTCTTAAACCCTAACTAAGCTCGTATTATAAAATTTGTATCTATTAAAAGATCACGCCACTTTTCACTTTTTATACATGATTTGCTTTAAATGCAAGAAGTATATATAATTAAGCGACTCAAGACCCTCAAAGCATTTGTCAAGAGCAAACCTACAAATTCGCTTTTTTTCTAAATTGAATCCACGGCGTTAATTTACGTTTGCCAAAACATTATATTGTTGGGGAAAACATGAGCATTTTCGGGCATTACGTGTTTTACTTTAAAGAGGCAGTAGCACGTTTTTTGATAATTATATATTTTATATATTTCTTTGATAATTGTAAGTTAATGCTAAATGTATTATTTTGACAGTGTCAAAAATCTCATTACACAAGTCAAACATCCATAAGCAGAGGACAAAGTATAAGGATTTACATAAAATTCATTGGCGGCCATTTTTTTGTGAACACCTTTCATTCATTTTGTGTAAGAAAAGGGAATCTCATGGCTAAACTTTACGTTATATATTTGAATTATTACTGTTTCATTTAGTTTCAATACATTTTCTTTCAATTGGAACCATTAATTTTCATTTTCCTGACATCACCTTATATTTCCCCTAAAACGTGCTACTGCCCCTTTAAGACTTACATACATTCTTGAAAAGTAGTGGCTTACTGATATTGAAGAGTATATGTTTATAAATTCAGACTTTGAAATGTAAACGATATGCTCGATTCTGATTGGATCTTATAATGTCATGTGATCGGTATACATTTCAATGAACCCTAAATCGCAGGTTATACAAAATAACTTTCGGTAAATGAAGTTTATACGATATCGTGCCGGAACTACATTTCTCGGGGGTTCCCCTGATCTTACAGCCACATATTCCAGCCTGACCCCAGTCTTGATGGTCATCACTGAGACTCACTTTTTGCAAATATTATTTTTCTGTTTATTAGCAACACTCGCCCTAATCTGTTTTTGATGTTTGAAGAATAAACATTAAGATGTAAATAAATAAAGTTGTACTTGTTCATCTCCGGTCACAGAAATGAGGATAGTGGGCAAAGTTAAACAATGTAATGTACATCATTTCAAAAGCATGAGCTGAGCTACATTCTGAATGACCTGACTGGCGACAACACAGTTTCAAGGCACCCCATTCCATGCGTAGCGCGCTCGATCTCTGCCTTCATAGACAGTTTCGAGGCCCCCGATGATCAAAACGATGTTGCCGTGTTTGAAAACATGTACTCGTCATTGTCAATGACAATGTCTAACATCGGCGGGCCTGCAATTGGCATTATTTCTCGAGGGACTTTAAATAACTTTATGTTTACATTCATTGTCAAACAAACAACCCAACTTTCCTTAGCACGTCGAGCTTTTAGAGCTGATACTCTACACTCGATACAGGACAGTATCAATACGCGAGTGCAAATTGTTAATTTTGGAATATTCAAATCAAACTTAACATATTTTTTAGTTTTTTCCCCAAAACATTTTATTGTTATTAACATGATACCCATAAAGGATTATTTGTGGAATAAAAAAGTGCATCTTTTCCTTTTTTGTTATGAACTATTTTTGCATGCGCTTGAACCCGGTAGAGACCCGCCTGGGTCTAACCGATATCTAGGTCAGTGCGACAAACAGCTTAGAAGTTACTACAGAATCGCATTTCGAATGATATAAAAACAACTTCTGGCTATAAATACAAAGTGGGAATTTATAAGAAATGAATTTCATAATATAGTTGTCCACACGGTTATAACCTGTTTGAAACTCGTAATATAAACTTTTGCATAATTGGCTCGACAAGCTCGCCAATTATACAAGTTTATATTACAAGTTTCAAACAGGTTATAACCGTGTGCACAACTATATTGTGAAATTCATTTCTTAAATAAATTCAGACTTTGAAATGTAAACGATATGCTCGATTCTGATTGGATCTTATAATGTCATGTGATCGGTATACATTTCAATGAACCCTAAATCGCAGGTTATACAAAATAACTTTCGGTAAATGAAGTTTATACGATATCGTGCCGGAACTACATTTCTCGGGGGTTCCCCTGATCTTACAGCCACATATTCCAGCCTGACCCCAGTCTTGATGGTCATCACTGAGACTCACTTTTTGCAAATATTATTTTTCTGTTTATTAGCAACACTCGCCCTAATCTGTTTTTGATGTTTGAAGAATAAACATTAAGATGTAAATAAATAAAGTTGTACTTGTTCATCTCCGGTCACAGAAATGAGGATAGTGGGCAAAGTTAAACAATGTAATGTACATCATTTCAAAAGCATGAGCTGAGCTACATTCTGAATGACCTGACTGGCGACAACACAGTTTCAAGGCACCCCATTCCATGCGTAGCGCGCTCGATCTCTGCCTTCATAGACAGTTTCGAGGCCCCCGATGATCAAAACGATGTTGCCGTGTTTGAAAACATGTACTCGTCATTGTCAATGACAATGTCTAACATCGGCGGGCCTGCAATTGGCATTATTTCTCGAGGGACTTTAAATAACTTTATGTTTACATTCATTGTCAAACAAACAACCCAACTTTCCTTAGCACGTCGAGCTTTTAGAGCTGATACTCTACACTCGATACAGGACAGTATCAATACGCGAGTGCAAATTGTTAATTTTGGAATATTCAAATCAAACTTAACATATTTTTTAGTTTTTTCCCCAAAACATTTTATTGTTATTAACATGATACCCATAAAGGATTATTTGTGGAATAAAAAAGTGCATCTTTTCCTTTTTTGTTATGAACTATTTTTGCATGCGCTTGAACCCGGTAGAGACCCGCCTGGGTCTAACCGATATCTAGGTCAGTGCGACAAACAGCTTAGAAGTTACTACAGAATCGCATTTCGAATGATATAAAAACAACTTCTGGCTATAAATACAAAGTGGGAATTTATAAGAAATGAATTTCATAATATAGTTGTCCACACGGTTATAACCTGTTTGAAACTCGTAATATAAACTTTTGCATAATTGGCTCGACAAGCTCGCCAATTATACAAGTTTATATTACAAGTTTCAAACAGGTTATAACCGTGTGCACAACTATATTGTGAAATTCATTTCTTAAATAAATTCAGACTTTGAAATGTAAACGATATGCTCGATTCTGATTGGATCTTATAATGTCATGTGATCGGTATACATTTCAATGAACCCTAAATCGCAGGTTATACAAAATAACTTTCGGTAAATGAAGTTTATACGATATCGTGCCGGAACTACATTTCTCGGGGGTTCCCCTGATCTTACAGCCACATATTCCAGCCTGACCCCAGTCTTGATGGTCATCACTGAGACTCACTTTTTGCAAATATTATTTTTCTGTTTATTAGCAACACTCGCCCTAATCTGTTTTTGATGTTTGAAGAATAAACATTAAGATGCAAATAAATAAAGTTGTACTTGTTCATCTCCGGTCACAGAAATGAGGATAGTGGGCAAAGTTAAACAATGTAATGTACATCATTTCAAAAGCATGAGCTGAGCTACATTCTGAATGACCTGACTGGCGACAACACAGTTTCAAGGCACCCCATTCCATGCGTAGCGCGCTCGATCTCTGCCTTCATAGACAGTTTCGAGGCCCCCGATGATCAAAACGATGTTGCCGTGTTTGAAAACATGTACTCGTCATTGTCAATGACAATGTCTAACATCGGCGGGCCTGCAATTGGCATTATTTCTCGAGGGACTTTAAATAACTTTATGTTTACATTCATTGTCAAACAAACAACCCAACTTTCCTTAGCACGTCGAGCTTTTAGAGCTGATACTCTACACTCGATACAGGACAGTATCAATACGCGAGTGCAAATTGTTAATTTTGGAATATTCAAATCAAACTTAACATATTTTTTAGTTTTTTCCCCAAAACATTTTATTGTTATTAACATGATACCCATAAAGGATTATTTGTGGAATAAAAAAGTGCATCTTTTCCTTTTTTGTTATGAACTATTTTTGCATGCGCTTGAACCCGGTAGAGACCCGCCTGGGTCTAACCGATATCTAGGTCAGTGCGACAAACAGCTTAGAAGTTACTACAGAATCGCATTTCGAATGATATAAAAACAACTTCTGGCTATAAATACAAAGTGGGAATTTATA
Organism: Steromphala cineraria; assembly: GCA_916613615.1. NCBI lineage: Eukaryota > Metazoa > Mollusca > Gastropoda > Trochida > Trochidae > Steromphala > Steromphala cineraria. Next base: position 80,640,287 of record OU744721.1, read on the forward strand.
AGAAATGAATTTCATAATATAGTTGTCCACACGGTTATAACCTGTTTGAAACTCGTAATATAAACTTTTGCATAATTGGCTCGACAAGCTCGCCAATTATACAAGTTTATATTACAAGTTTCAAACAGGTTATAACCGTGTGCACAACTATATTGTGAAATTCATTTCTTAAGTAATATGTCATGACAAGAATACAAAATTTACATCTAACTGATTTTGTTTCACTTAGACAATCACTTACTTAGGAGTTTTGCTACCAATGTCGTCACAACAGCTACATGTGTTGTTGGCATTATTATATCACGTGCGATCACTATTTCTTAGCTCATGTATTTCAGATATTGGTAGATTCTCCATTTGAAACCATTACATCATAACCTCAATGTGGTTGAATGTTCATGAATTTCCCTTTCTCCATAGGCGGCCAATCATGCATTCGACACCCGTATTTGTCTGTTTTAGTTAAATTCAGGGCGAAAAGAGATGTTACCCCTTTTGATAGGAACTTTTATTTTTAAAAGACTTTAAAATAATTTCTTCCTTGTAACTTAAATCATGTGCTAAACACTGGATACCAACCCCGTACAGATTCTCAATTATTACTTTATACTTATATCTCAATTACACTCTCCTATTTTCAGTTATGTTTCCCGGATTGACCCCTATTCTGAAGATGCTCGGAGTGAGCTCCTTCCCGACATCTACATCCACGTTCTTCAAGAAGTCTCTGAAAGAGATTATTGATAGCAGGAAAAGTGAACCTGTGGAGGAGCGCAAAGTAATTTCTTTAATGATGTAACTAGAAACATTTAAAAAACGAGAAATATATATTAGATATAACACTTGTCATTCAAACAATCCTTTTGAATTACATGTACTATTAAATCGTGAAGATTTTAAGCGAATTGTGTGCTTTAACCTGTTTAACTCTGGCGTTTTGTCGTTTGAACTTCTAATCAGACGATCATGTGTGTGTTTGTGGTGATACGATTGTTTATAAATCTGGGCCTATTGAGTATGTATCACTTGTCGTCTTGATGAGGAACCAATATTCGTTGAATGTATGTGTTACATGTTTATATGCATGTTAACATGTAGGTGATCTCAATGCATAATACAGGTTGATTGATCACTAATTAATAATTCCATTTCTGTTTAGAAAAGAGTTGACTTTCTTGAACTTATGCTTTCGGCGTTGGATGACGAGAGAGAACCTAAGACCGATCAAGCTGGCGATGATAGTGGCAAAAAAAGTAAGTGGCTAAAAAGAACATCAAATGGATTATAACTTCAGATACGAGAATGAACACAAACCTTTATTGTTGATAAATTAACATTTACAATGTCTATTTGTAGCTATGACAACGGATGAGATAATGGGCCAAGCCTTCCTGTTCTTCATTGCCGGATACGAAACAACGGCTTCGACTCTTCTTTATATTTCGTATGTGCTTGCCACTGAACCGGAAGTTCAGAAGAAGTTGATAGATGAAATCACTGATGTTATCGGCGATGTAAGTAATCTTATTTCCTTTCGTATCCACATTAATGACATTCACGACGTTTATGCAGGTTATTAATTCTGTTTATATTTAATATTGTTGATATACATTGACGCTTGATATATTCGTGTTGGATCTTTTTGATGTTCTATTTGTTGCATTAAACGTGTTTAAGTAAAAACCTTGATAAAAGGTACGTACCATTTGCAGTTGATAGACTTTTGTAATTCAATCAGTGCTGTTTCTCAGAACGATCCCGATTATGACAACATTCACAAACTGCCGTACATGGACCGAGTAATCACGGAGACTCTAAGACTGTACCCCGTCGTGCCAGGGTAGGTGTCTGTGTCTTATCATGTCGTCTTACCATAGTCTCTTGCTATCCTCTGAAAACTTCAACATGCTAAATGTTATAAACTGTATATTTATTTACTTTATAACGTTCTCTGTTTGTTTATGTATTAAAAAAATTATTGTTTTATATTTTTTCATCATAATTCTAGCTCTATGTTTGTGTACCTAACGTGAAGTGAAACTCACCTTTCAACAACTTAAAACAACAAAGTGTCTCATTTTCCGCAATTTTCCGCAATGGGACGAACAGATAAAATATAGAATGTGTTTTTTCCTTCAAAATAGCAATTTCGTGATATTGGTTATTTATAATTGTACGTAAATAATAGGGTCACTGAACTATACTTATCGACATTAATGATAATGCCTTCGGCAAATTACGTATACATTACGGATTTTGCGTACATTAAAAAGGACGCGCTTTCCATAAATAAACTTAGAATCATATCAAATTCATTTTGAATACATACTGTACAGATATTCATATATTTTTTTAAAAACTAACCATTATTGCAAACGAATTCAGAGATAAAAATGGGTTCACCCAACTTTTTAAACTACACAACGTCATATATTGAATGCCTGACGTCAAGAGAGTCTTGATCAATTTAAGTACAATTTTACGGCCTACCTTGTAATGATAAGTAACAACGCTGCCAGAACAAGATTAAGTCGATTAAGGCAACTTGTATCTGCTTTAAATGTAAGCTATTGATGTTTTAACGAACTAAAAACACCAAATACACCCACCCACCAAATATATTTATAGGACAAAACATTCAAATGATTTATTTCTGAAATACAAAATCATTTATTTTGTAAATGATTCAGGAAGGTATAGTAATATTTATTCTGTGTATACTTTTATTTGATTTTCTGATCAATCTTTGCGATATTGAAATATAATTTAAATGCTAATTATGTAAACAGATTGAATCGTCAAGTATCCAAAACAACAACTATCAAGGGATGGACATTCCCAAAGGACGTGTATATCAACGTGCCCATTCCCACTCTACACAGAGACGCCAGCATCTTCCCTGAGCCCAGGAAGTTCAAACCAGAAAGGTTAGCATATACTCTTCTAATTGTGAAATTGTTGACAGCGCTCTGCAAATCAGTTTTTCCAGAATTTAATAACATTTGTGACTTCAGTCTTTTGATTTTTGTCCATTATCATTTAGAAAAGGAGTATTACTTTTGAAGTTTTCCACTTGTAATTTCATAACTTACAAGATTCAAAATATTGAGCCAGTCGGGTAAAGACATCATAACACCCATTCCTTGACATTAAAGGGCCTCGCCTCCATAATATTCAAGAAAATGGCAAGTTACTTTGGCAGTACCCTATGATTTAAGGCACAAATTTAAACAATACAAATGCTTACAGATGGGAGACACCGTCCGAGGCAGCTAACATGTTCTACATGCCGTTCGGTGAGGGACCACGTCACTGTATTGGTATGCGTCTGGCTCAGGTCGAGATGAAGGTGGCGCTTGTCCAGATTCTCAAGAAGATCACCTTCCATCCGGGTCCTGACACACCTGTGAGTCGTTGATTTGGCTGCAATATGTTTAGTACCGTCTTCACCTTTAGTGTCATTTTAACCTACTAAAACTACATGTCATATTAAATGTCCCTGTGGGACGTAAATATTACAACCCATTAGCAGCCCCGATTAAGGACTGTTTTCATCCTTTGAGCAGTTTCCAATTTTTGGGAATCATCAAGACATGTAAGGATAACTTGAAAGTTTTTGTGCTTTGAAGTTCGGTTTTGGTATGTATTTTGGTATGAGAAATAATAAAAAGAGTTCCAAGTAAAATTCATCAATTGTCAAGGTCACAGCATGGTCACGATTTTAGCATGATACACTGAAAATTCTTTATTTTAACTTCGTACACCTTTTTTTTCAATAAGTGTTCATTGATTGTATGACCTTGATTGTAGAAAGTCACGATATACCATAACTTAATTCTTTTTGAAACTCAAACACGTATATAACTTGGAACCTTGTTCGCATTCAAGGTAAATAGTCAGGGTAACGAGTTAAGAATCACTGAAATATTTTCTGCTACAATCCAACAAAGGTCAAGGTTCCTTAAGCACGACAGTACGAAAATTTATTTCAACTATGAATACTCATTGCAAATTTTTATTCCAAATGAAAGTGTCCATTGTATGTTGAAGACAGGATGACCGTTGAATTTAATGCCAAATTTACTGAGACTTTTTAGAAGGCGTGAAGGCGAAACCCTAAGTGTCGGGGCTGCTCTGCTTTTGTGATGTCCCACAAGTGTTAATCTAGATTTGATTAGATTGGTGTCAATCCTATTACAGAAATTTCGTTGCGTATCATGATCCACAATGCTTATATCTGTACATTTGATCATTTATCTTGACAGTTATGGTTTGGGATATGACTGTGAAGTTGTGAAATTTGAATACATTGTAATGATAAATATATAAATTAATGACTTGATGAAATCACAATTTCCCTAAAAGAATTAATTCAGCATTAGGAATCTGCAGTTTTTAAGGCGAAGAAAATGGTTCTGGATCATAAGACATTTTTACATCATATTCTCACTTTAAAGCCTATTCTGTCCTTATTTAAGACGTTGCCTTATGTTTAAATCCATTAAAAAATATATAATCATTTAATCATTGTCTTTGTGCTCATCTTCTTACTTTATGCAATGTGCTTATCAAAGGGATTGTCATATGGGTTAAAAATCAAATAATGAATTTTGCAAAAATAATCGAAATGCGTAAGGCGTAAACAAATAACAAGAATATTCACTTATGTGTGAATCACAAGAAATGATTCTTACAAATGAGCAGTCCATACACAGGCTTCCTGAGCTGCTTGTGCTTCTTGTCACTGGCAGTCATGTATTAGAACAGCTTTTTGACAGAGTGTTACAACTATAATTAAAATAGAAGTTTTTTACATGTTTGCTTATTCATAATTTACCTATATCTTAAATCTCCGAGAATGATAATACTAAACTCAAGGGACAACTTTTATTGTGAAGCTAGGAGTCTTTGGGAGTTATTTACTAGATCTGTCAACGTCATGTTTATATATATTGGCTAAATATACATGGAGATTTTTCATTTTTTTCAGGCTGAATTGAAGAACGAAGACTTCAAAGCTACTGGAGTTTTCACACCCAAAGTTCCAATTAAGCTGAAACTCAAACTGAGGGAGTGATTGTGACATTTATATGACACTTGTATGTCTTGACAGTTATGCGCGAGAATAATCAATTTACGATTTTCATGCCATTTATTTTTGTGATATTTATATATATATTGAAAGACAATTAATTGAATTATATGATTTAATTGCCATGTTCCTTTCTTTTTGAACATGATATCTACTCATATTTTAGAGAAAAGGAAAGCTTTATATTTATATTCTTGGCTCTGAATTCAATTATATATGTATCATTTTAAGATCTAGTATATTGCTATTCAATATATGCTTTGATTTTATTTAGTACAGTTGTAGTTTTGCCATGAACAATGCACCCTAACATAGTGTTTTCAGGTACTATTACCATTTCACTTTGAATTATCCTACAAGTGATGTTAGTGTTTTTGATTTAAATAAACATTTTCTTAGCAGTCTGTTTGCTGTATTACTACAGAAGATCAGTCCCTACGATACCCTTTACACGTCAATCCTATCATTATATGTGATGGAACATGAACTGTCAAAATGGTCATGTTGTTTAGGGCGGAGGGGAGATGACACAAACAAGAATATAACACAACATAACAAATAATAATCGATAGCAAATTCGCGCATTTACAAATGATTTAAGATATGACTAATCAACAAGCCTTGTTATACTGTAACAAATGTCTTGACACTCGTAGCGGCGATGAATGGCTTCACTTCATGGCTGTTGAATTCACCGATTGTGCGCTAATTTACTGAGCTGACATAGTTAATGCAGGAAAAGTTGTCCTTAGTTACATAGGTTGTTTAATAGTCATGCACTAAATAGAGATTATTACCCGAGGAAGTGAGTGATATGACTTTTACGAAACGAGTGTTAATTTATATGTTACCAGAGCGAGAGCGAGGGTTATAATCAAATGGGCTAACTTTCGTAAAAGTCATATTAAACGCTTCATGGGATGATAATTTCTTTATGACCGATTCTTTTCCATTTTACTATCTTAGAAATATCCATGAAATAGGTCGCTTCCCTTGTGATGACTTGCTACAGTGGCGTCACGAACAATGGTGTTATGACTTCAAAAGCGAGGAATATTGGATCTCGTGCTACAACAATCGTTCTTAGGCAAAAGAGATGTGTGCACATGAGCTCATATTGAAATTATAACTCGCCCGTGTAAGATACTGCAGTGTCATATTTAGACGGCAATGTCACATTAGAGTCATACCACAATGCAAGTATGACGTCACAGTACTGTGTTGTTGTGACGTCATACGTAAACGTACGAGTCACGGAAATGCTAGTTTCAGCTCTCTGACTGCAAGTTTGCTTGGTTTTCAGGGCAAGTAATGATGATTTGGTAGCAAACTGGCTTTCTCACATTTTATACAAAAGTATTAACTAGATTTATACAAATAACGTTAAATGTAAGGTCGTTTAGTATCATCTTTATATGTCACAATGTATTTGTAACCATATGGGTAATCATAGCTTTTATGTATTAACTGTGTTTCCACAAACATTATGCTTATAGACTTGTGGTAATCTTTACAATAAGCATTCGGTCTCCTTTTAAAGGGAAATTGATAGTAAATAAATCATTAAAACTATTATCGTCTAATCCAAATAAAAGAGAGTGTCGAAAACATAGAGTCATAACAATTTGGCGATTCTGTTGAGGACTCGGAAACTAACCTGTTGTTCTTGAAAGGTAAAAAAAACATAAACCGCCTAAAGATAATCGTTGGCAATAGTACGCTTTTTGTCTGTAAATTAATACTTGTTTCTATTTTTTTTTCAATTATATTTGAGCGTTAAGCGTTAGGTTTTTCTGTCTAAAGAACATAATAATAACTAGCACCATCTTGTTCAAGTCAAATGAGAATCAACAAATCTAGGTTTATCTGCTTTTAGCACCGTCTGTAGATATGAAGTCAGGCGTTTGATTTCAAAAAGCACATCTGAGCTCGACGAAGGCAAGACGACATTTTAAGTGTCATCAGATCAGTTCCTTATGTCATTCACGCTCGGTTACTACATTAGTTTTTAGCATTAAAGTTTCCACTATAGAATCAAACTTTTTCAACACTAAAAATTCCTTAAAGGTATTCACAGGATCATAATGCGTTAGACGTCGCCATTACATCAAGAGTAAAGTTCATTAGAAGCACTTCTCAAGTTATATGATTAAACAACCATTGGTTTACGTTAAACAAAATCATATCAAATCATATTTATGTTAGGAAGGAGAGAGAGAAACACCAATATTCTGATCAGGGAAAGAAATCGACATATTTCGTAATTCTTCCATTTCAATTATTGCATTTTGAAATAGAGCGTTTACAACGTTTTGTCAAAATATGGTTGTAAGGTGGAACATAACTGTGGAAATTAATTAGGAATTAATTGCTCCATACAGTGTGGATACAGGTGTCAATTGGTAATTGTGTTACTCATTGTACCTCCTTCTACCAAAATTGAACAAGACGCAAGCATCCATTTAACAGCATTAGTGACTTAGATGTCTTCTGTTTTTCTCGTTTAATATATATGCTTGTCTCTCTTTACTTACATAAGAAGTAAAACAAACTTATATTAATGGTGTCACTTCATTGAGCAGTACTAACTGATACTAAAAAGTAATATTGTGTCTACCTGGTCCATTAGTAAGTAAACAGATTAGGGCAAAAAAATCTGATTACACACCAGAAAATGACACATTATTTGTTTAAACTCATATGAAGCATTTTGAAGATAGTATCAAACTGTATTGTGATTAAAAAAGATTTTTTTGCTAGTACGGTGTTAAATTCGTGATTTCGCACACAAATATGAGGGAGTTTATCGATTTGCATCTAACGCTAGAATAATTAATATGTACCTTAGGCGTTTATGAATGGACAAGTTTGTTCCCAATTTTCAGACTACCAAAACTGTCCTATTTTTAATTTCCTGATCTTAACGTTATAAAGATGAACTACACAGAACATGGAGAGGGGCATGACGCACTGTATGATAATTACAAAAAAGCCTGTCGGTTTGAGGATATATGAATGTAGGAGCGGAATCTCGTTCAGTGCTCTGAACATTGTCAAACTGGCAAGACATCGATTCTCTCTTATGGTGAGTCACGTGTACTGCAATGCTAAAGAACTGGCATACAAGGTGAACTACTTATTAGTTTGAAAATAATAGAAACGATCTGAAAAAAAGAGAATGAAGAACAGATACGAGCCTACTCATGTAATATCTAGGTTATCTATGAATATTTAACCGCTAGACGTCAACAAACACTTCGACAGACATCAATATAAATTCCGAGGTACCAAGACTCAAATAAATGTCAACTGAGAGAAACCTTCAAGCTCACATCTGCACATCTTGGTTATTATTTCAAATTTTTCGTGACTCTGTGATATATGATATGTTAGTTAATTAGTCCTTAGGCAATACATACATACCTACATATAGTCGTTACTTCATATCAAGAGTTCGAATTTGATATGTCGAAGAAACAATTAGCTATAGAGCAAAGGATGTTAATACATCTATTAACAACAATATTGAAACATTGAGCTGAAGGAATATATCGAACCATCAAATGCATCAGGGTTTAATTCGGTACATTTTAACATTGCGATGTAAGATTTAAGGAGATCACAAAAGGGTATTATACATGGCAATAAGGCACTTTACTTGAGGTATGTATAGCTGCTGACATTAATCTGTATTATATCTATACCAGCTAGCCGGACCCAGGTGATAGAAGACTGTAATTACTGAATGAACGGCACTTAATTATTCGCTAGATATAGATCTTAAAACTGATAAAGCACCTCCCACTCGCACATCTGTCTAATTTTTCATTCCATTGCTTTCATCTCAACATTCCTACAACGATTGATGCATTACGTGCTTCACAGTAGTTGCACACATAGTATGCATGCCATGGGAGCCTTGTAGTTATTGGTCTGGGGTCCAAAGCCTCACAGTTATGTAACATTTGATATTGAAAACTAATGGCAGAAGTTTCTCTCAGTCGCTATATTACTCTTGGAAACTTCAAAGAGAAGTTTCAGCCAATGATATTTGTTTTAAGCATATCCTGGTATTTCGAACGACAAATGGACAGAGCTGTAGCAAATTTATACCCACGTGACCGTGTGGGTGGTACGAAATAATTGGCAAGCTTTTATTTGGAAACTGATTATTATAATAATATTATGATGTCAAATATATCGTATATTTTCAACAATATATGGGTGAGCGTTTACACCCTTAATAAATATCAAGTTTGCATATGCATGTGAGCTGTTTTGTAGTTATTCGGTGTATTTGTTTGCATTCCACATTCGGAAACGACATTCCATTTTTGTATCAACTAGAAATTCGGTTCCTTCATTTTTTTTACTATAACGCGAGCGCTGAATGTCCCGCCTTGTCAATGACTGATCGTTCACTCAATGCATCTCATCGCTAAACGGACAAATTGGTACTGAACAGGCCATTTTCAAAACATAACATTATGGATGATTTATTTACGATTAAAGGTGTCTTTCGAAGAAAGTATCGACATAGGGCCTTAAGTATGATAAAATATTCTTAAACGTCATCCTATAACATAATGAAAATTATGAACTTGTAGCTGAGATCATTTCTAAATTTATCAGCAACTTTCGGCTGTAATTCGATTAACACTCAATTAAGGAAAAATATTCTTGCAACATGTAATTTACCTGAAAGTCAATGGGAAATTTGTCGGGTTTAAACGAAATTTGCGGGTATTGGAAAACAATGGATCCCCGGCGGAAAGTTTACTAGCGCAACTATTTTTGGCTCTTGTCAGCTATCTTTTAAAGAAACATAAATTTGAAAAACCGTATTGTTTAAAAATGTATTGAGATAGGACAGACAGACAGACAGTTTTTATTCAGTAAAGAGGCCATCGGCCCATAATACAGGCAATTTTCAGAATGCATTCGAGTGCGCACAGTAATCCATTGTAGGTTACTTCCTGTTATTGACAAGTTTTTGAACATGATATAGGTATAAACCAACATTATAAATCACATCATAGTGTGAATTTTCCAGAAGGTTTACGACAGAGAAATGTTTGTTGGACAATTTAGTGAAATTGTAGAGATATTGAGTTCTAAGTTTATCATAGGCTTTACAGACAAATAATATATGATACTCATTTTCTATGAATGCAAGATCTTTCAGTTTGCAGAAAGGACAAAGTCTCTCGTTATATTCAATTCCAGTATACCTGCCACTTTCAACAGCAATATTAAAGTTACTACATCTGAATCTTGATATGGCAATCCTTAGATGGATAGGAATATTACAACACAAATATCTTTCAACATTAAGCAAGGTCTTGAACTCCTTATAAAATATACATTTAGGAGATTCATTGATTGATGAATACCATGACTGTTTTAAGTTATCTCCTAGTCTAAGCCTGAATAAAGATACATAATAATCCACATTTCCAATTTCTTGACTAAGCCAGGCATAACCAAAGTCACATTTGAAAAGTATATGTCTAACCTTTGATACCCTGGTATTATACCATAGGCTATCTAATGATCTTAACATTAAATAACATTGATGTGGGAGTCTATTTTGTGGCATATGTATAAGTCTGCACCAGAACTGAATCACTCGTGGCATGTATAAATGTTGCAATAGGATTGAGATAGGATACGTATCTATCATCGTTGGAATTTAAGCGGAACGAACGAGATGTTTTACTATGTACATAGTGTACTGATAACTATCAAAACAGAGAGCAAAGAACATGCGTCTCTGATTGGAACACTTTATTCAAGTAACAGTCCCCGTGACCGTCCTCCCTAACCTAAACCTCCTGGTTCTATATATAGTGATACATAACCAGGTGCCCCAAAGCTTGCCTTTTTAAAGGCTTTTCTTGTTGGTGTATTGCCAGCACTCTGCGATATGTTCAAATGGTCAAAATCATATTTGAGGAAAGCGAGTGTGGGCATTGATTAATATTGTTTACACGGGTAGACAACCTGAAGCTATATATATTTATTCATTTTCTATTTAAATCCTAAATAGTTTGTTCTGTTAATACCAAGTAAAGTCAATGCCTTTAGAATGCTAGATACTAAATCATCGACCAATCACCCTTCTCGTGACCGATTTTATCACACAATACAGATTTGTGTCGTTATTGTTACAGACAACACATTAACCTATATAATATTGGAAATATACCGTTATATAACTAATTGCGTTTTATCATGTGGGTTTTATTTGTGTCCTTTGACAAAACATTGATAATTCAATCTAAAATAAGTGAAAGTGAAACTCAAATGGAAATAAACAAAATGTCAATGAAAAGTAACACTTAATATACACACCAAAAAGGTAAGCACCCCCCAGATAAAAGTTGACTTTCAGAATACCGTATTCGACGTAATAGTGCCCTCTCTTTATAAGCGCCCCCTAATATTTTTTTAACTATAAAAACATAAGCGCCCTCTCTCCAGAGTTACCATACATGACAAAGCTATGACATTTTACATTGAAATGGTTTTGAGACTTGATTTCAGTCCTTCTCTTTAAACATTGTCATTGGATTTGTAACTTTTCGCTAAAAAACTACATATACTAGAATATAAAGATTAAGGCATTTAAATAAGCGTCCCCTTTTTCCATTTTTAACCGCCCATTGCACTTAATGGGTCGGATACGGTATGCTGAAACCAAAATTTAAACCTTTAATGGAAAAACAAGGAGTGTTCTATTGGTGATACAATAAGGTTTTAATTTTTTTTTTAAAACGTGTCTCACGAACACAATCAAATGCACGTGAATCCCGCCAAACATGTGTTGAACAAACCAAAGTTTGAAACAATCACAAGTATTTGATATTTAAGGATCGTTTCCGACTTCATTACCACTTATTTCACTTCTCATCAATGGAACGAAGGAGAATTTCAAATGCATTTAGAGGGCAGATCATTTGGCTTCATCGGGAAGGACTTTCTTACAAGGTCAGAAGAACTCACTTCCACTACACCGTCATAAGCCGTTTGTTCAGGAAGCATCCACAAACAAATGATGTGAGGGACTATCCACGATCAGGAAGACCTAAAGCTACCACGCCCGAGGAGGATAGAGCTCTGTTACGACATGTTAGACGCCTGCTATTTGCTTCAAGCACTCATCTTTAACGGGTATGGTTGGTTACCTCATCGCCGCTTCAAAGATCAAAGGCCAGAAGGGTCATCAGGGGTCCAATGCTCACACATCACCCCAGACGTGAGCGTAGGTTATGGCGTGTGGACGGGCAGAGGTGGAACCTCAGATCATGGAGGAGAGTAAACTGGACCGACGAAAGTCCTTTCCTCCTTATGCTGTTGATGGCCACGCCCGCGCTATGGCAGGGGATCTTTGACGGTTTGGGGAGCCTTCTCCCACGACTGTACACTCGATTTGGTGGCTACACATGTACAGAGTGTACTCACAGACGTTCGCTACATTCAGGGGTTCAAGATCCTGTACTTATTGGTCAATTTGATGACCACAGACTTACCACAAGATATTTGTTCATGGACGACAATACCAGACCCCATCGTGCACTTGCTGTGAACCCAACATCTGGAAAATAAGTGTGAAACAAAAGTTCTTTTGCCAACAATGTCACCTGATTTGAACCCAATCGATCATGTTTGGGACATTTTGGGTCGTCGAATACAAAGAAGGGATCCTCCTGAACAAAACCTGAGGGAACTGGAGGATGCTCTTCACGATGAGTGGCAGCGGATACCGATGGTACAATTAACGAACCTGTTTAGGGGTATGCCAAGAAGAGTGGCTGCAGTTATTCGCGCACGTGGTAGCACCATACGTTACTGATGTTTGGTGATTCTTGAAACATTGATTCACTTTATTTAAGCTTATCGGGTGACACACACCAAGAGCTTGTAGTGACAATACTTAAACATCCATGTGTTTTGAATGAAATTCCCTGTCTATTTCCCTCTTTATTTTCATGCACTTTTAGTACCCAAACGATAACAAATCTTCTTTTGCAAATGACCAAAGTATTGTTCTCTTAATAAATATTGGTTTTGCTTATCGTCTTTGTCTCAGAATCATAGGATTCTTTAACGAAGTACACCCCTCTGTGAAAAATCAGGGGGTTGCTTAACTGTTTTGGTGTGTATTTAAAAATGTCAAATGGCATTTTTCTTAAACTTAAAGCTTTTGTCTACGATGTTGGAGACATTATTGTAGGTAAATGCTTTCAGCCAACAATGAATAGGAACTGCTGTCAGGTAATTCTACTTATCTTGTCAATGAAAGGTTGTTGATTTCTTTGTACTTAACGTGACCAATATGTACTTAACTTAACCCATGTTTCTGCGAGAAGCCCCATCATATCACTTCCGTTATTCTAGCTATTAAAGGCAAACGTCTACAATTATCGCTATTTAAAAGCATGGAGAGAGTAGGAGGCGTTCCGGACCAGAAATGATAACTGCTACAAACTTGTTCAGGTATTTCTTTTAGATTGTCAAAGGCCTTTTTACGTTGTGCGCTTTCTGCACTACAGTAATCAATTCAATAGTTTTTCTGTGTGAATAAGGGGTTAACACCACATGTTGTTTGTAATCAGTGATATTTTAACCTCATTGATTTGGTCTGCCCTGTTCTTTTCTAAGAAAGGATAAACTTCTGTTACCTGTGCATGTGCAATGCATACTCATACTCGTCAATGTCTTTGGGTTAAGGAAAGAACTCTCGGTTTCAGTGCATGTAGAAAGCCCGCAGGGTGGACCCTAAGGTCTATATGCTCTAGCTGACACATCATGATTCCCATCAACTTGCCCCATAACCGAATATATGGCCATTAAAAAGAATAATTGCATTTTAACTAAACATAAAAAACTTTGTAGAATAAACTTACCCTCAATGAAAACGAACCGAACCAAATTTTCCCTTTGTTGAATACTATATATTTTTAAATGATCGCTTAAGGAAAAGGCATTTTTTAAACAGTATTACGAAATTGTTTCTTTTACACAGTGGCATAAAATGTAAAGAAATTGTTATCTCAGACAGTGAACCACTTGGTGTGTTTTCACTTGCAGCTTATGGCTAGCTTGCATAATATATAACACGTGGGGAACGTACACTAATAGCATATGTAGCTCGTACGATGCACAAGTCTTGCTATCGCAGTGACCTGTTTCGTAACAAAATGACCTTAAACGTGTTCTTTTATTTAGCATTAACTTCAAACAGAAATTGTTAATTACAAACATTCTTAGGGATGTTTATACTGATCAATGTGCAATATCGATCTCATGAAAAAAAACTATCAATACTTATAAGTATAAATCGGTTCGATTAGACAAACCATGCATCAGGATCATACACGACGTTACACGCATTGTGTGTATCAAATGTGGTTAGCCCATGCCAAATGCAATATTATCATGCAGCACTATTGAAAATTATAAAGGTTGAGATGCAGCCAGGAACACAACAGATGAGCCCCTTTCAATCCAAATAGGCCCCTTCAACACATGATCTCAACTATACAAGATGGTGATTTTCATGTTGACATGTCAAGTCATGCAATGGGACCAAATGTTTATCAACCATTTCGTTTCAATCGTTCCATGAATTTACTTATATCTAGTGTTTTATTTTGTTTGGTAACAACTAAGGATCTTTCCGTCTTCTGTCACGCTACCCGCGATTTGGTTTTCTGTTTCCAACACAGTTAATGCTAGCCCAGGGGTGAGTACACATCAGCTTTGACACTACTACATGGCCTACCGAAACGACAGTGCTGACAGATCCGACTATGATTTTGAATTTTCACATTATAAACATACTTTATCAGTCAATATGTCATCGTTAATCAAAACTCACTATCAATCGACTGTTTTCTCCTTCGGAATTAGCATATTAGCGTGTGTCACAAGTGTTTAAATACACACTCGGTTATTGTAACCGGTTTCGGTTTTCCGGAAATGATGCCTATATGTCGTGCAGTAAATAGGGGGGTTAAACTAATATTTCTATTGTAACCGTGTGTAGTTAATCAACGACTACCCTCGGTCTCATAATATACCATGATAAAAAACAAATGACCTTTCTGGTATCGCCTCGCTTTCTCTCCGTTGGATACCGTCAGAAGGACATTCATGTCAGATAAGTTTTGTATCTAATGAGACCTCATGTATATTCTCTATAGAGAACGCCTTGATTATGTGACTCACGCGGAAATAAAAAAAACTAAAATACTCGACTGCAAGACAATGTAAATATGACCAGATTTACGACGAACACAACACAATTTCAAAATGAATGATAATTTTGCACCCATAAATAATTTAAAATAATATAAATGTATAATAGAACATATAGGCTATTCTTCCATGCAAAACATGCATCTTTATCAATTGGAAATGGCAAAGGGAATCTTACTTCAACTGGCTTTGTGGTCTTATCGTAAGCTCACTTGAAAACAAGGCTTGACTTGTTCAAACGTTATGATTGGTCCTTCTCCAAACTTGTTAAAAATAGATTATTTCACCAGAGCCATTTAGTACAAACCAATCATAAATCTAGGAACGGTCTTAAGATTCTGTGACATAAAATAGCGTGTTTCAAAGTAAGAACAACTGGTGGACATATATAGATATACATAAGTGTTCCATTTTTCTAATGACGTCAATACAGGGACAGATATGACACCAATTTATCAATTTTCCTTTCACCTGTCTGGCGTCTAGGACTGGTACTCAAATAACAAAAACGAAATTATGTTTCCAGAAATAAACTTGCCACATATTGTTCCAGCATGTACTCAGACAAGACCTTTAATGTTCACATAACCACAAACATATTTCACTATTTTCTTTGGAATATTTTTCAATTCTTTATTTCTGAAGTGTAGGCCATCGGCCCATAACAACATATGTTAGATTGTACATGACAAACTGGTGTGTATACAACAAAAGGTTTTCAGCTTTAACATCTTTGGTACATTGCATGATAAATAAAGCATGCTAAGTTATTAATAAGTTTACAATCTGGTGTCAACATGGGAAATTTGAATTTAGCTTCATTTGGATTTGTACAATATATCTGAGGTAAATATTTAGAACGGAGTTGGTGGAATTTGGAACATACACGCAGAAAATGGTACTCATCCTCAATATAACCTTCATCACATTGTAAACACAATCTATCATATCTATTTATATTAAAATGCCTTCCTGTTTCGATACGTAAATGATGTGAGAAACATCTCAATTGAGCAATAGCTACATCTAAACTTCTTGATATTAACTGCACTTAAATATAATTCCTTTGAAAATGATAGTTTGAAATAAGAATAAGCGATAGATTTGGTGCCAATTTGAAGAGAGCTATGCCAATTCTGCTCATGAATACATTTCAACCGACTCATAAACTCGGATAAGAACGACGTAGGAAGAATAACAAATTGCTGTTCCCATACATAACCAAAGCCTAAACTGTACAACAGATCCCGACACTTCGAAGCCCAATTAATTTTATTATGTTCTAAAGCCCTTAACATATATAAGGAATATATGAAAGTCTGATTACAATATTGTATAGTGCGTCAAAGGTCGCTACTCATGATAGGCCGCTTGGACATATCTGGCCACAAACCAGTTAATGCATGACTGGGCATACCCCTTTTTGAGACGTCAAAAACAGAATCAGCCTCGTAATTATACATCTATCGTAGCAATACCACAGGGGGGAAATTATTTTCAGAAAATGTTTTCCACTTAGTTAGATAAATCATTTAATGTAAAAATGATATCCACATTTATGGTAATTAAACAATTATATAGGCGGTTTTCAGTTGAAACAATGATGCGTTACTCCGTATAGTCTGTTTATATATGTTAGGCCCCTAACCCAGGTGGGTTTTTCACAGGCGATAATTACGCTGTCACAAATGAAAGGCTAATTAGCAGTGTTTATTTGACAAATTAACAAAAATCAAGTCCAGCTTTTATTTTGAAAAATCTTTGAACGAAAATCGAGAAATGGTAAAGTCAAGGTTAGCGGATGTTTAAGATGTTGCAAATAATTAATAAAAATAGCCTAGGTTTTGAAATATTTTCATCTACAACTACTGCAGCAAAATGATTGATTACTCATGTTGAACTGAGGTCCAATGATCTTAATATGTTTAACATTGGCCCACAGCTGCAGCCCATCTGAAACTTCAAATAGTTAAGGTTATATGAATGTAGCAATGAAACAAGTTGAAACAAAGTAGAAATTGTTTTTAAAATTGATACAAATGAAAGAGGCAACTCGACAAGTGCAATGATGTTTATACCGTTTGGAATACGATACAGTGCTTATTGCCTAGGTGCGTGGATGTCGTTTATTGGATATTGTAAATAAGAAGTGTCACATGTTAATAGGAATGTGTGTACGAATGGAGTTGAAGAGGCGTTTCTCTTCAATAATGTAAGTTTTGAAACAATTATGTCAAATATGATTTTTCTTAGAAACTCCTTACAATAAAAGTTATACCTGCTATAGTGAGCTCTTCTAACAGAAATTAATATTCAACTTTATGAAAAAGCATTTAGTAATATCTAGAACAAAGGGAAATGAATATATTGTTAAAATTGGTAAAAATTTTATACCATATTTGTAAAGAAATAATCGGAAGTCAATGTTTTGATCAAGGTGAAAAATAATCGTTTAAGACAAGCTCGATCTTGTTCTTCGGAAAGAAAGCATACGCTCAACAACGTCTTTCTAGAACATAACTTCATCATTATTTGCCGAACCTTTTGACAGCGCCCTTGCTTTCTTCTTTGAAGGAGACATAATCAGTTTTGAAGATCAATTGTGTTGACAGCAACAAACTAGTAATTAGTGTATTTTTAGCACACTAAGAAATATTTCACTACTGACTAATAAGACATCAATCGACTTTGTTTCATGTCCGGATTTAGTCCCAGTACATCTTAAAGCATGGTTAAACTCGGCTTTATCTCGAATGAGATAGTGCAAGTAATTTGAAAATACTCTGAAAAATTGGTATGTCTCCCTAATTTGTTGATTCTATTTCCATTTTGCCGAGGGGGGAATTAGGAAACCAAGAGGGATCTCGTATTTCATACTACTTTTTTCCTGTTTTTTTATATACTCAAAAGTATAGTATAATGCCAAGGCCAATTTGATATAGCGAGACCCGTTTTTTGTAATAAATAGAATATAGTAAAAAAGAATTTGCACAGGTATATGTTTCATGTATGGACATCATTTTCGACTAGTTTCACTCATAAATTCATGAACATAGGTGAATCAATAAACGTATTGTATTGATTCATTGTAATGTATCATTGTAATCGTTTGCGAATTTTGGAATTTTACAACTACTTATCAAAGTACTGTAACATTGATGAAGTTCGAAAAACTTGCAATTTGTCCTTTACAGAATTATGACCCTTCCTCCGTGATTGACTCTGACTCTGTGGGGAATGTTGATGTCTATGTCTTCCTGCTTTAGTAAACGTGTGGTTTAATGTCACACTTAGAGTGTATTATGTTTGTATTATTATTTTCTTATGTTTTGATTTATTCACGAGCTCGAAATGTTTGTCCAGGACCAACAAGACACAAATGAAAATTAAAGTTTACAGACATGATATTTTCAATAATGAAAAGATTAGTTTAGAATTTTGAAATACAAATCAAGAGGGATATGAAACACGCATTGTTCTTGACAGATAAACATTATCTGTGAAACGTTTAATAAAAACAGAATACAGAGCTTCCTGTAAGAAAGAGTTGAGGCAGAAATGTGGCGACACTTCCATGAAATTGCCTGACGATTTTTAAAACCCGACCTTAGGTAACAAAGTTTGAAAATATATATAAACTTCGTTTTTCTCATCCTTAGATAAGAACATAAAGGTTTTATTTGTATTTATAGTATTTTTGTCTGTTATGTTAATACATATCCGTAAAAATGGTTCCAATGGCGTCGAAATAGTTTACATATAAATCTTAATGGTTATTGCACACCAACACCTATATACATGTCTTCAATCTGGATCACGTTCACATAGGTATCGTTTTTGTTCTTAGATAATAACTTTTTGTTTGTTTCCCTTTCCAATATGTTATATGAAAAGGGAAAACAAAGTGTAATATTAAATGCACATACTTAAATACTATACTAGTTGTATCTATTTCGACATCTCAGCAACTCTCTTTAATTTTGTAAATATGTTTTTTATTTTGTTGTTGTTTATTCAAATAGAAACCTGATTGCTCATTGCTTCCATTAACAGTGTTGTAGTTTCTTTAAAACATATTTTAGACAGGTTATTATTTTCAACAAATTTGAAACTTGCCGCGGGGATGTCACAACCAGAGACGTAAAGCGATCCAAACGAATAGCTGATGAACATCGTTGCCTTTTTTCATTGAGATGTTGATACTTAATTGTTACGAATCTTGTCTCTTTAAATTTATCATTGTGTATTAGAAAAGTTTATTTTATTGTAATTATTGCATAAGAAAACAACAGAAATGAACTGTTATTATTAGATGTTCCTTTTAAATATTAAATGTGCACCATGGATACTGTTCATGTAATTTCATTCTCACACTATTGGACCACAGAGAGAAAGTGCAAACAGTTAGCTTTGAGTTAAAAATAAGGGCCAGGTGTCTCTTTCTAGTCTCTTCTGTATGTTAAGGTCTTCCCTGAAGATGGAGCTTAGTATGACAGCATAAGCCTTTAAGATTGCTATGAGGACTCTTCAAAAGTACCATTAATATCATTTCACTTTTGGTCCTTTCATCTTCACATACTTGTATGATCATATCAAACTAATATCGTGCTCCTGTTGGCCATGTATTAGTTAATAAGCAATCCTTGAATACTTTATCACCATGGAAAACTGTAACATCGAGGAACGTACAACGTACAATGTATGCTCAACAATTCAAAATCTTGCACATTTAAGGTGGGTTAATGATATACTTCAAACACTCGGTTGATGGCAAATTACTTATCAAATTGACAGGTGTTCGAATTATTGGAAATAAATATTACTGGATAATCAATCTATTTAGCCGTCTTATTGCGCACCCATTCCATTTGACACTGATATTAAGGCCGGCTTACAAATCTATCAAGTGCTTTAAAACGAAATGAAATGATGGCAAAGGTTTTTAGGTAGAAAAACACCTTATAAAAGACACAATAAAAAATTCACAACCTGATAGGATAGACGCACAGAAGAAAAATACATTCATTTGCATATTTGTCTTATTTCGTTTTTCACATTGATTGCTTATCATATTTCTACAAATTTAGAAAAAAATCGTCCTAATCAAGGCCAACCGGATGACGAGATGCTAATTCTATTCTAGAATGGTTCCATCCATTCCATTTGATAACAAGGAAGTCCAATATGACGCTTCAAAGTCATAAATACATAAAAAGCCGAATATGAGACATTACAACAAATTATCCCAAAGGCAAAAAATAAGTGATAAATAATACGAAACTGTCTCGTAAACAATGTTATCAACAACTCTCCTCTATTAATCACATTTTCACTCCATTTTTAGGACGATACACGAGCTAATTCAGTTAGTTATTATTTGGCTTATGTGACAGGGTTAGATCAAAAGCATTCCTACTGGCTTCGGCTGGAAGTATATCTCTTTGGTCGAACAGGTAGAGTGTGGGACTTTCGAACCGGACGTCCCGGGTGTTTGAATCCCGCTTGACATGAAAAGTATTGGATTTTCTAAAATGCTACATTTAGATACATTTTTTTCTCTTTTTTTCTTTTGTTTTAACTTTGATACTTTAATACTTAACAACAGTTTAATAAAATACCATGTGCCTGTGCTATGTGCTATTTGTAGAACTGTCGATGGTGTTGTCATTGGGTGTGTCGAAAAGGAAAGACTGTGAACACATTTTAAACTGTAAATGAAAAAGTTAAACAGAAACAAGGCGAATCATGATTATTTTACAAAAACTAACCTTACACATTAATGATTTATCTTCAAAATAATCAGGAATTGTTAGGGATGTTAAACGCTGTCTTTGTCATGACTAATTTTCAAGCCATTTCAAAGTTTTTATCGTGAAAGATATGACAATAAAGAGATGACATAGTAATCCTGAGGCAGTTTGAATGGATTGTCAGTTATTACAAAGTGCATGTTAACCTTGCCTGTATAGATGTGAGAAAATGCTTCAGGGTAAACATTATGGTATTACTCTTTGTATAACCTTGATCCAAATGTAGGCTGGACCAGGTTATCTTATCACCTCCCTTCTCATTGCCAGACCTCTGTCAGTTACTGACATGCGTTATCGACATTGAACATTCTGTTTTAGTATTTGGTGATAGCGATCGCCATGAAGTTTATATTTAAAGAATAGGTTGCTGCAGCGGACTAAACCAAACGACTGGTTCATTTCAAAGCCCATATAACCAATTTTTTTTTGTAATTTCGTTTTATTCTGGTTTTTTTTGACAAAAGTCAGACTTTCTTAAGAAATAACATATAGTATCGAAGTAGAACTATTTAGACGCCACTTCATGTACTTCATGTACTTCATGAGGTGAACTGAGCTGAACGAAATTTTCCCTGTTATGGTTGAAACTCTATGAAGATAATGGAATAAACTATGAGATTTATGTGGTGAAACACTCCTTTACGTAGCTAGTGGATTGGATGGTGTAATTTCCATTGGGTATTAAGAGATTGAACTGGACATCAACCAAGACTCAAACAATTCGTCCATCAAAAACTGTAAGTGATTTTGAATGTTCATTATTCATGGCTGAAACTCCTTCAAATAGTAAAAGATTACGCGACGAAGTATTTTCATCCCCTGATATCCATCCTGACGTTGGAAATAAAAGACTGTGTCTATTTTCATCAGATACAGACGCCTCCGTGTCAGAATAAGGCTTGACAGACATGAGTTTAGATTCGACAAATATGAAAGACTCCTCCCCTAAACCGTCCGATGATGTTTTTGTTGATAACATGGTTAAATATTCACAATCGGAAGAGGTAATTGCGAGTCTGACGGCAGTATTTACATCAATAATGACACATATGTTCGACGCAGCAATTGGTCCCATTAAAAAGTCTAATTCTGAGCTCAGAACCGACGTTACAATCCGTCAGGATGATGTCAGTCAAGTCAAACAAGACCTAGCCGACATTAAATACCAAATGGACCGGAACCAACAGTATTCCCGCCGAAATAATCTGAGGGTAACTGGGATTATGGAGAAAGAAGGGGAGTGTACAGATGACTTAATTTTGGACATAGCTAAAAAGCTCGGCGTTGATATGGAGTCTAGAGATATTGACGTAAGTCATAGAGTTCCGAGAACTCCAGCACACCGCCCCATCTTGGTCCGATTTGTCACTAACGCCAACTAGCGGGCACTGCTGGCGAAACGTAGGGATCTATAGTCCATCGCCACACCCGGAAACCGACGTATTTACGTTAATGAGGATCTAACGGCATCAAGGGCTCAACTTGCAAAAAAGGCACGTGAGCTTGTGAGTGAGAAAAAGGCTGAGGCATTAAACTTAAGCCAAATTTCAAAAGACATTAATTGAAATTGAACAATGGACTTCTACCGTTGGTAAAATACTGACTTTTCAGTTGAGTCTAGTATTGATCAGTTGATACACTATGAATATGTTTGTCACTTTTCACAACAAAGCATAAGCGAACACTCCATGTGTAAACTGGAGTCAAATTCTCTTAAAAATTTCTTGTTTTTACTGATTTCTTTTTTATATTGTTCTAAAGAACTGGGGATTTATTTGTGTGTGATATAAATTCCGCTTGTTTTTGTTTTGGTTTAATCAATTACAGTCTATTGATATACAAAATAACATAATACCATAGAGTATGAAGATAAAAGTTACTTTTTCTCACGATTGTTAGCTATCGTCCTTATGTGCAAACAGGAGTTATCAACTTTCGAAAGTATTTCCTTGTTATACAATGCAATTTCGTTGAATCTAAAAATTGCATATATTTTTTTGTTATCTTTTTTTAATATTCTATTTTCATTATTATTAATATTTGTATGAAACGAATTCTTCATATCATTATTTAATCAATATGGTTATATTGATATCCGCTAAACATTTTCTTATATCTGATCAATTTACGTGTAAATTCAGAGTTTTTATATCATTACGATATTCTGTTTCAAGTCAAACAGATATGAGAACAATTGTGAATTGAATTTGAATTGATTATAAACAGAATGAAATATTTGATACATAACATTGATGCCATTGTCAGCATCCCATCCACATTACTCTAACACTTCTTTCAGTGAACTAAAATTACCTGAATATATCATTACTCACATATTGTATTGTTGCTCTTCTAATCCACAAAATCCAGATTACATCCACATATTTAATAACCGTCTCCACTCACACATGTTAGTATCTTCATGCACGCACCTCGCCTTGTCTCGTGCAGCACGTGCAAACAGTTCTCTGACGTTAGGTTGTTTATGTTTACATTATAGGAAATTGACGTATACTTATACAATTTTCATCTTAATAATAATTTTTTATTTTTATGTTACCAATTCCACCTTAAAAGGGGTTCCTTTCTTTTCTTTCTCACACTCAAGATTGATTTAATTTTTATTATTTCCTTTCTTCTTGTTCTTTGGTATACACACCAAATCTGCCAACGCGTTCTCTTTGTTCTGTTTCAAACCCGTGGGACGTGCCTGAACAAAATAGACATTTTACTTATATTTCTATATCTGATATGTATCTTAGTTTGTGGTGATGTCCATCCCAATCCTGGTCCCAAAAATACTAAATTCCCTAAAATATTGCATCTAAACGTAAGAAGTATCATCAACAAATTAGATGTTTTGAAAGCAGAATTTCGCGAGTACGACGTCTTCTGTTTTATCGAAACTTGGTTGCACAGTAGAATTCATGATTTCATGATTCATGATTGACGTCATTTTCCGCGGCTTTCATCGACCAATCAGGAAAGATCGCGCTGGTCGTGGAGGTGGGGTCGCTCTTTACATCCGTAACAACCCCATCATTGAACAACTACCGGATCTTGACTTACCAGATCTTGAGGCAGTATGGATTAAACTAAGATTTAAATCTATTTAATTGGAAATTTGTACCGAGCTAACAAAAGTAATGAATATTGGAATTTGATAGAAGATGCATTTGGTAATGCTATGGACCTCAATTTGCCAACAATCATTGTTGGCGATTTCAATATTGACATGTACTCTGAAGGCAAACGATTTGTTAGTTCATTAGAACTGCAATTCGGCCTCACTCAAATCATATCTGAACCGACCAGAATAACACAGTCCTCGGCTACTTTGATAGACTTAATTTTTGTATCTGGCTTGAACCTTGTAGCAGAGTCGGGTGTTCTGGACCCGGTATGCAGTGACCACTGTCCAATATGTGTAGGATATGGTCCGAAAAGTCTCCATTAGTTTGGCACGAGGGACTTGTCTTAGGCCGTTAGGCCGTGGACGAGTCCCACGTGCCAAACTAATGGAGACTTTGAGGACCATATCTAACTTAAAGCAAAGTCACTGTCAACTATTGGAGTTCTAAACAATGTATGGACTGAAAACACTTGTCTTTACGCCCAAATGCAACTTTCTTTGGTTTAACTATTGGAGGAACGCTCTACCTTAAAAGCTTTAATTTCACGTGCATCAACACTAGGAAGTTTCACACCTGACTGGTCCGGGACAGGTAAAAATGGCTAGCGATGACGATTAGGATAATGATGTTTTCATTACTCAAAACAGTTTCCAAGGTTCGTTTGACTTGGAGATTAACTCTGATTTTGAACAATTACTCCATGCTGATGATGACATAACAGACAATTTCAATGTTGAAAATTCTGCTCTTATTTCTTCTGATAGCGACTTAGATTTAGTCGCAGCTTCACAAGAAATTGAGGAAAATCTTTCAAATAATGATAATCAATCTTTCAAATCTCATTGCCAACCCCCTAAAGCGAACCGATTTTCGGAACCTGTGACAAGCACTGATATAGAATATATGTGTAACTCTGCACATTCTGAAAACACAGAGGCGAAAAGTAAATGGGCAAATGGTGTATTTGAGGCATGGGTGGAGGAAAGGCTGCAGAAACATGCCAATGATAGGCCTAGTATTTCTCTGAATAGGAATATTCTACAACTTGCAGTTAATGAACAACAATTAAACCAAACGTTGATTAGGTTCTTCATGGAAGTCCGAAACAAGAAAGGTGAAGAGTATAGGGGCAATACTCTGTATGAGATATTGACATCCTTGCAATATTACATTCGAAGAAGGGGGGTTGACATAAACTTCCTCGAATCATCATCATTTAAAGGCCTAAGAGATGTGCTAGACGGTCGTATGAAGGCTTTGGCAAAACAGGGGATTGGAATCGAAAAGCGACAAGCAGGTGTTATTTCTTTACAACAAGAAGAGATATTGTGGCAAAGAAAGATTCTTGGTGACGACTGTCCGGATCTGCTACTCGACACCCTTGTCTATCTGATCGGCCTCCACTGTGCTCTGCGGGCTGGAGACGAACATCGACACCTTAGGTAACGTATAATTATATTCTATAATATTGAATGAAGAGTATTACCCGAATAAGTTGTCATGATACTTTAATAATGATCGTGAAGTTTTATATTGCCCGAGCGAGAGCGAAGGTTATATTCAAATACTTTTTTCTTCATTGCTCATTCTGTTTTGAATTGCCCGATTGCTTGTAATGATGTCAAAACCATTTGCAAACAAAAGCAATTTATTCAGGACAGCAATCGACACATTAAAGGAAGAGATATTCATGTTTGCTTCAAAATCTTACCAAATACAACATTTGTTGATATAAATTCAAACCCACACATTTACACATCCCAAAGGCCAAATATATGACTATTCGTAGTTTTCATTGAAAATCAAACAGCACCTTTAAATGTGCACAGAAGCCATAGTCATATGCCATGTCCATCAATCATAGTTATATAACAAAGCCAAAAGGACTAATTCGTATCAATGTTTATGTTGATAGATACGTTTCCAAAACATGTTTGGCCAATTAAAGCACGCATATGCTCGGTTTTCGATTAAAAAACCTGACTTTCGCCAGTGATATTGTCACTATACTGAACCGATAGGTCTTAAACTTACATTTAATCCTTAAAAGAACTCCCCCAACAATTAGTTTATGGCATGTGGGACTTCAATTACTCTGACTCTACCTTTAAAGTATGCTCGATGTGCTCGCTCTTTGATCAACCTTTCGGTAATGAAAGTCCTCCTTGTAACTAAAGAAGGTTAAACATTTTTTTACTTTAATAATCCTCACTTTTCATAAAATACCTCAACTTATTTTAACGAATATAAATATACTTATAAATGAATATATGTCTGCAAATAATATAATCTAATATCGAAACTATGTTCCAGATTTCTGAAATACACTGAGGATGTATCAAAAACAAACAGGGGAGGACTAAACAGCAGGAAAATAGAACGGAAGGTGGTGAGAATATGTGAAAATAAAGAGCAACCGGAAAGATGTCTCGTACGACTGTATGAAAAGTACATGTCACTCAGGTAAAGTTGTTTCACTTTTAAGAAAGTCAAATTTGTTAAAACAGCAGTGCTTACATTGCCGAATTAATGAGTTTCGGCGAAAGAGTCAGCTCATGTTTTGCTATAAACCAGTTTGATGAACATACTCAAATTTCGGTATTAAGATAATGCATGTCTACATCCGGAATACGACAAGTAATATATTTGTCTTCAAATTCAATTTGTAAGTGAATTTCATATATGTTTAAACGAATATTTAATTTTTTTTTGCATTGTATCACTTATAAAGTAATGCATGTAGTTAAAAGAGTGTTGATGCGTTTTATGTATATATAACACACAAAAACGCTGGTATCGTTATGCATTTAAAGTAAAGAATGTCTTTCAAGTGACAAAGTTAGTTTCTGTTTGGTATTTTACTTTAAATCGCAGTTATAAATGAATCGCCTATCGTGAAGATGAAAATACCCTGTAAAACTTGTTCTTACTATTCTGTTATAAAATCTATAAATATTATTTTTAGGACCAAAACAGGTAAATGTCAAGCATTCTATCTGCGGCCACTTCAATACGCCAAGGACAACGTGTGGTTTGCCGATGCCGCTGTTGGTAAACAACCCCTCAGATCAACCGTAGCGAAGCTCTGCAAGAAGGCAGGATGCGACGGGGTTTTTACCAACCATTCTCTGAGGGCAACGTAGGCAACAAGACTCTACGATTCTGGACTCGACGAACAACTCATTGCTGAACGAACGGGTCACAGATCTCTCGCTATCAGGAGCTACAAGATATGTTACAGATGCATTTTCAAGAGGTTTGCATAGTGTTCGAACTAATTACCATTAAAATCTTGCACTTTTAGTATGTGTTATGAAAATAAGCAGTGCGAAAAGTTAAAGTAACGATAATGTGAATGTTGAAACCTGTCTGTTATTATCTAAATATAAGTTGAAGTTATAAAACACGACGTAACAAAACATTGTGTATATTATGCATAAACATATTTTAAATATTTAAAACTCAATTTTATAGAGAACATCTTCGGAGATGGTGGATCGTGTAAGCGATGTGATCCGGGGGAAGACGTCGCGCGTGTCCGCCACAATGAGTGGGCCGGCCACCGCACCGAGCTCGAGACAACTACAGACACACCCTGTGCTTCGCCTGCTGTGAAGGCAACGTCGAGCGCGTCTTCAAACAGGAACATCAAACTTGATTTGGCCGATGGGACTGTTGTTTCACTCTCATTCTAAATAAAATTTTGAACAATTGTTTTGTCTTATTCTTATAGAGAAAATGGTTTTTATATGCAACAGTGGTTAATTGAAATGAAAATCTAAAGATTTGGTTGCGTTTGCGTGATCTGTTTAGAACAACTACACACACTACTATTGGAGGATGAACATTACATAGATACTAATGGAGGGCGAAGAGACAATATGTCAGCTATTGGAGGGAGCTAAACTATCGTATCATGAGGTGATGAAACTAATGTTTACACAACTTTGCTTTAAATATCACTATAAGACATAATCTATCACGCCAAATTTCATTCCAGCGCAAAATATACTATTACGACTTATGTGATACAATCGGCTTAATAGACCATCTAAAAAATATTGATTGGAAATCTAAACTTACTGATCAATTCGTTAACTCAAATGTCAATAAGTTTACTAAACTTTTTTCCGAAGTTTGTGATAGATTTATTCCCAACAGGACAATTAACATTAGAGAAAACGATATACCATGGATGAATCATGATATTCGACGCCTTATCATTAAACGTAATCGTCAGCATAAAAGGGCAAAAAGAAGAAATACAGACGAATGTTCCGCAAGTTACGTAACGATGTTGTTAATTCAATTAGAATGGCAAAAAGAAAATATGAAGCTAGATTGGAAGGAAAGATGAATTCGGAACTTGGTAAAATGTATCTTCAAACATGTATTCAACTTCCTACTAGATAACAACTTATTATCAAGTCTCCAGTCAGGTTTCATACCAGGAAATTCGACGGTCAATCAACTCGTTTATCACAATAAGTAAGGAAGTCCGTGCTGTCTTCTGTGACATTAGCAAAGCTTTCGATAAGGTATGGCACAAAGGCCTCATTTGCAAACTTGAATCGTACGGAATACGAGGTAAATTATTAAATTGGTTTCAGAGCTATCTAGAAAACCGAGTGCAACGAGTTGTAATAAATGGGTCTAAATCTGATTGCCGATATGTTTCTGCCGGAGTACCCCAGGGATCTGTTCTCGGCCCCCTACCATTTATAATTTATATAGATGACATCGTTAATGACATTGAGAGCCATATTCGACTTTTCGTAGACGACACATCACCATATCATTGTTGAAAATCCAAATAAAGCTGCCCAAGTTCTGAACACTGATCTCAAGAGAATAAACGATTGGGCAGAATCCTGGCACGTTCCCTTTAATCCAACCAGGACTGAGTCAATGATATTCTCCCGTAAATTAAATAAGGATTCTCGTGAACGATACAGTCATTAAAGAAGTTAACAGTCACAAACATTTAGGTTTAACTATGCAAGCTAACTGTAATTGGCAAGAACATATCAAAGAGATTGTTATGAAAGTGTCACCAATGATAAACTACCTAAGAAGTTTGAAATATAAACTATCTAGAAATACATTACAAACAATGTTTTGACATTTTATTTTGCCTCAATTTGATTATTTTTTTTTTTTTTTTTTCCTTTTTATTTCCCACATTTTCAAGTTGCTTACAATTCATGTCATACATAGGTACAGGCTCCACAATTCCACATGAAGTATCTTCAGTTCATTATTAACAGTTATTATAAACAGGGTGAGGAAAACAATTGTATAATATATTTGTATCAATTATTCACATTTTCAATTCAAGACATTAAAGTTGATACTATTGTAATTGCACACATCACTATGTTTCATTTTTTATCTACCATGACAAGTTCTAATATGTAATCTTTTTTATATTATCTTAGTATTATTCTTTAATAATACTATGAACAGATCTATACTATGAACATCACTTATTGAAAAGATTATGGAAAGTTGACCAAAATGAGAAGAATTTGGCATAATTGCAATTTGAGAAATCAATTGTTTTGGAAGTTTGGTAATATCTAAGGATTTCTTTCTGAAGGGCTTTGAAATATAAACATTTCTTAATTTTGCTTGAATTATAAATGTATTGTTTTGCAACCATAGCAACAGCATTTAATGGATTATTATTTGCCCCTTTAAATCCAAAAAGAATATTTTCATTTGTGAAAACAATTTCTCCTTCTGCTACTGTACAGAGCCATTCTGCCAAGTTGTTCCATAGTTCAATTACATGTTTGCACTCACATAATAGATGTACAATATTTTCATTTTCCTCCTCACAAAAGAAACAAAGAGGGGATTCACAGTATCCAATCTTGTACAAATAGTTTCTTGTAGCCAGTATATTGTGCAATATTTTAAATTGCAACCATTTTAAATTTACATGAACTTTACATCTATATGCCATTAAATTGTAGTTACTTTTTTCTCTGGTATAGTTCTCTTTAAAGATAGTCATCCATCTCTGAGAGCTTGCTGTTTGTATATCTCTTGCATTTAATAAACTTTTATAAAAATATTTGCATCCCTTTTGCTTACTGTATAATATGCTTCTATTGAAAGGTAGAATTGGACCACAGATCTTAACAATCTTCCCTTTTACAGTTGATTTTAAAAACATTTTAATTGCATTTCTCATTGAAAGAAACGTTAAAAAGTTCATATCCAAATCATAAAGAGCACGAAATTCTTCAAAGTTAAACATTTCTCCATTTTCCTTCACAAAATCATTAATATACCAAATACCTTTATTTTGACATATTTTGTTGGCTAAGTATTTATTGTCTACAGATACATTATAATTATACCATACTGATTGGGTCATACAGTCTGTGGCATCCTTACTAGCAGAGTCATAAGTCTTAAGAAAGTATGTCCATGCACATAAAACATCTTTCCAAAACACATTTCTGACAAATGGAATAATATGTCTATTTATATAAGTTGAATCTGCATAAAATATCCTTTCAATATTAGGAATGCAGTGTGATGAATGAACATACCATTTTACCTTATTCTGTATTCTTTTAACCCAAGATAATTTCTGTGCTAATATTACACATCTGATATTGGGAACACTTATGCCTCCATATTTGGGTGGAAAAGTCATAACTTCCCTTTTTACTTTATCTTTTTTACCTTGCCATATAAATTCAAAGCTCTTTTTCTGAAATTCTTCTATTGTCTTATCTGGTGGATTTGGCAGAGCAGCAAAAAGATGATTAAGTTTAGGTAAAAGCAGTGATTTTAATACAACGTTTCGACCCATAGGAGTTAATGTTCTCATTGACCATATGTTCATTTCATTTCTAATTCTTTCTAATTTTTCATTAAAATTCATATCAACAATCTTATCTAACTCAACATCAAAGTCAATTCCTAGCAGTTTAAAATTAGATTGTGACCAGTCAAAGTGTATATCTTTACATAGTTTGTATCGAGATCGTTTTTTAGAACCAATCCATATCAATCTAGTCTTCTCTGTATTTACCTTTAATCCTGAGAACCTGGCAAAACTGTTCAAAAGATTAACAACACTGTACAAACATCTTTCAGATCCGTCTAATGTTAAAGTTGTATCGTCAGCAAATTGTGACAAAATGTGTTCAATACTGCCCATTTTTATTCCCTTTATATTTTTGTTGTTTCTTATTTGTATTGCCAATATTTCAGCACATAAAATAAAAATAAGTGGCGACACTGGATCCCCCTGACGGCAGCCCCTACTCACTGAGAAAAAAGAGCTTGCAAAACCGTTTACCAGTACACTTGATTCTATTCTATTGAAAAAAAGTTTAATCCAAGCCTGAATGTTTGGTCCAAAATTGAAAAAATTTAATACCTTGATCATGAAATCTCTATCTACAGAATCAAATGCTTTTTCGAAGTCAATAAGTAATAACAAACCAGGAATTTGAAAAGTTTCTGTATAATCCATCAGGTCATATATTAACCTTGTCACTTCTCCAATATATCTTCCTGGAACAAATCCCTTTTGATCTTCATTAATTATTGTAGGGAGGACTTGTTTGATTCTATTAGCAATAACTGCTGATGCAAGCTTATATGATGTGTTAAGAAGTGAGATGGGCCTCCAATTTTTCAATAATGATTTTGCTTTATTAGTTTTTGGAAGGCATGTAATTAAACCTTGTCTTTGAGTAATAGACATTAATCCGTTGTGATATCCAAATTTCAAAGATTTAATAAGATATTTATTTAAGTCTTTCCAAAAAAATTTAAGAAACTCTGAAGTAAATCCATCAGGTCCTGGGCTTTTGTCATTTTTCATTTTCTTTAGAGCCATAAGAATTTCATCATAGCTTATTTCTCCTTCCAGTTGGTTGGATTCATCATCATTAAGTTTAGGTACATCAATGTTCTCTAAAAGTATCTCAAGATCAATATTTGCACATTCCTCTGCAGTATACAACTTTTTATAGTATGATTTGGTTTCTTCTAGTATGCTAGTTTGGCCAGTAATCTTTTCCCCATTTTTACCTTCTAATTCTGTCATTGATTTATTCAGAAAGTTCCTATGTTCAAGTTTCAAAAAATATTTACTTGGTTTTTCTCCCTGTTCTGCCCATTTAGCTCTTGATCTTACAAATGCACCTTGTGTTTCTATTCTATGAATCTCATCTATTTCTGTTTTGATGTTGTCAATATCCTTTAAGAGCAATTCTTTCTTTTCTTGATGTTCTTCCTGGTCAAGGCTTACTTCTAATTGTTCTAGTTGATCAAATAGGTTTTCTTTCTTTTCTACTTGTTTTTTCTTTTTAGTTGATGAATAATAAATAGTCATACCTCTGATTTCCAATAATATCATCTCCCATAACATTTGAGGATCAATTAGATATTCATCATTATCATCTACAGGGTTTGGATTTATATATTTATTCAAAGTATCAACTATTGTTTGTTTTACATTCTCCACATACTCCTTATCGTGAAGCAATGAATTATTAA
The DNA here is from genome assembly GCA_916613615.1 of Steromphala cineraria. Taxonomy (NCBI): domain Eukaryota; kingdom Metazoa; phylum Mollusca; class Gastropoda; order Trochida; family Trochidae; genus Steromphala; species Steromphala cineraria. The sequence continues at coordinate 80,673,115 of OU744721.1, forward strand.
ATTTCCAAAAACCCTTGCCCCTTTGTAGTTCAGTATGCGATATAGTAAGAGAAATAATGGAATGATCAGAGTTAATACTTGGGATTATATCAGCATCGCATATAGAATTCATAAGACTATGTGACACAAGAAAATAATCTAAACGAGCTTGTTTAATAGGGGTTGGCTGCCGCCAGGTAAATCTTCTCTCCAATGGATGTAATTCTCTCCAAGCATCTTTTAAGTCTAGTACTTCGATATTGTCTAATAATGCCTGTCTAGCTTTTGGATTATTCACATGTTTATAATTATAAGTGTCTTGTTTGCTATCAAAAACTAAATTGAAATCACCACAAATTATTGTCTTATCACCATCAAGTTCTTCCACTTTCTTTATTATATTGTCATAGAATTCTGGTTCATCTCTGTTTGGCCCATATACATTCATGAGAGTATAAATGTATTTTTGTATCTTTACATTCATGCCCACATAGTTTCCATTTTCTGAATCCTTAATTACTTTGCACACTTCAAACTCAAAATTATTACTGAAAAAAATTGCAGTTCCCCTTGCGTTACTTCTAAAAGGGCTTATATAACATTCTTTGTAACCCCATTGTTGTTTAATAATTTGTTCCTCATCTGCAGTAAAGTGAACATCTTGAAGGCAAAATATTTGGGCTTTTTTCTTTCTCAAGAATCTAAACACTTGTTTCCTTTTGAAGGTTGAACCTAATCCCCTACAATTCATTGATAGAACTTTAAATTTCCCTTGCTTATCCATACTCAAAGATTAGTGTTATAATATGACAAATGATTGTGGATAACCTATACAAAAAGAAAAGTACATATATCACAATGTAAGATGAAGCAATCTTCACTTGTTGGGAATTTTTCTCAAAAATGTAAACAAAAAAGATTATAAAGAATAGTATCATGTAGATGACTTCCACGGTTGAGAAAACTCTTATGAATCTTACATGAAAGTATAAACTCCTATAGTGCCTTTTCTGCACCAGAAAATATATTCCATATAAAACATACAAGCACAAATATATCAACATAAGTATAGTAATCTTACATGAGATTAATAAATGATATACACAATCTGGTGTCTTGCGAAGTTTACAAGTCATTTTTTCACACGTCTCTTATAGTATGCTGATAAGTCAAGATAACATATCTAGTCCAATTTCTTCTGTTTGGAAGAACCAAATGTCAGTTTGTATGGCACATGTTTTGTGATTAAATAGTAATACACACTGTTCATAAACATGCCGTACTTAAATGAAATTGTTCCTTATCTTTCATAAATTATCTACTCACGTTATGTATCCTTTGGTGAATCCATGAATATTATATGAACACAAACAAAACAAACGCACGCACTCAAGCTAAAAATGAACGTCCTTGACCTTATCCAGAAACTCCACACCGCGCTCTCGATATCGTCCTTGACTCCTTGGTAATATAATAAAATACGGTGAAACTCTTCACATCACAGAACGAAAGCGAGTCCTACATACTGTAAATAAACAAAGTAAGGTAATATTTATAAACTTCACATTAACAAGTTGTGTTGCTGCATCATTCCTCGGTTTTATCACTGTTTATATGAAGCTTTTTGGAATTGGTGTCAGTTTATTTCCTCATTCAACCCAATATTCTGCCATTGACAGGTAGCATCCTTCCGATATTGCAGAGTGATTTCTATCCCTCTCTCCATTATCCGCGTGTGGAATCCTTTGGTTTTCCTCAGGTCATAGGCGAAAGATTCCAGTTTTCCCCGGTATTTCTTCAAGTCGACAGGGAGGTCCGTCTTAATTCTTATTTTCTTCTCTCGGAGCACTTTAGTGTTCTTTCTAGCTGCGATCTCCACCGCCTGTTTGTCTAGATTTGAGACAAATTTCACCACAACTGGCCGAGGTTTGGCCGCACGAGGTAGTCTATGGATGTTAACAAAGTTTATCTCCCCAGTACCCCCGACTCCAAGCTCTGTAAACAGCTTTCTACATTCAGTTTCTGGTTCTTCGTTTTCTGGTATGCCATAGAAGAGAAGGTTGTTTTTCCTTGAGTACATTTCTTGTATCATAATTTTTCTCTCGAATTCTTGTTTTTGTTTGAGCATCTCATCACGAAGTTTTCTAATTCCCTCCCGATTTTCGTTTATGTCTGCAGCGTTGAATTCCACGCTTTCCAAAGTTTTCTCAATTTTGTCATTAAGAACTTTTATTTCTTCCTTGACGATAACTTTGTACTCTTCCATATTTTCCTTCAAAACTTTAGTAATAAAAGCTCTCGTCGGTGTCGGTAATGGCCGCCTCCATGCTGTTTTCTTTTGAATTTTTTTCTTCTTGATTTTTATCTTTATTTGGCGTTATTTGGCTAGGATTTTGGTTTCCTCCTTTCTTTTGACTACTTAATTTGTTTTCTGATTTGCTTCTGGTTGACGTTGCCATTTATTTTTCATAGGATTAGACTGGATTTGAGAGGAGCGAGTTTTCGCACGTCTTGCTCACATGCGCGTCACACCGGAAGTCTCTAGTCAATTTGATTATTGTTCAGTCATCTGGGACAACTGCACTCAAGACCAGGCTATGATTTTGGAAAACTTGGAAAATCTGGAAACTGGAAATCAAGGCTCTAGAACCTCTCAAATAAACCATAGCCGTCTGAGACTCCAATGCTCAAATCTAAGCTCCCACAGGTTCCTAAGGCATATCTCCCAAACCCCCGAATGTTCATGCGGTCACTATTCAAATGTACAAAGCATTGCAATTCATGCGAATTATAACAGTAACTAAATGGGAACGGTAAATGGATATGTGTTCAACTTATGATATAACCTATATATTAGTTGTCATTACCATTAAATCGTAATTCACACACAGCATCATTGAAAGGACGTTTGGTTCCTGTAATGTAAAATTGACTTTCACGGTTTCTAGGAACTGTGACACATCAGGTTGACAGGTATTGTTATTCCTGAGAGCTATTGCTAGCATACATATAACAGCTTTGGCAATGCACTCTTATAACTGGATACTGATATTTAGGTCACCCTACATCATCTCTGAGGTCTTTGGAGATGGAAATTTTTAGAAAATTATTCATATCTATAAACTATCCATATAACGCATTTATAACAATAAACAAAACACTAAAACTGTAAATTTGAACATATTACAACCTTTCCAAGAAGGATTTAGTTTTTACAGCTGATGAGATTAAAAACGATTATGTCTGTGTTGTCAAGTGTTGTAGACTTCAAAAACGAAAACCAACATAATATTCTTCTGGACATAATAGCTATTTCAATTGAATCAAGAGTACAGAAAGGGTATACATAATTGCAGTTTCTTACAAATGATCATTTCATTATTCCTGAGACTACTAAATAGAAATAACCATATTTAGACAGGATAAAGTAGGTTTCGTGCATGTCCTATTCTTTTTATTGATTAAAATTGTTCCTGGCCAAGATCAGTAAAATATCTCAATTTATGTCAAATTAACCTGAAGCATTGGTTTCTGTGAGCTGCAGGTGCTGTGGGGAAATTAACTTTACTCTCTCACTATGTGAAGCTTGGAAACACTTTACTTTTGTGCTTAATGATAAAAGCCAACAGTGTATGAATTGTTCAATGTTTCCTTTTGGTCAATTTGGACCAATCTAAAAAATAAAAAAATGCCATATGTTGCCCAGCAATAAAATCCATTTGAAAGTATAATGAAATCTTATTTGTAAATTGAAAATGGAAATGGAAGCAATAACTATTATGCTACTTTTATTCTATATTATATAACAAAACATTCCTACCTTCAAAAGACTCATATATATTTGCTAATCAATCTCTTTGTTAAAATTAATATATCACGCAAAAAGTCATAAAATACGAATGTTCATTTTGATATCATCATTAAGAATAATAATATTGTCAAACGATGCACTCATGATCAACACAATTTAATTAAATTTCATTAAATGTTATCATGTGACAAAATGAGTAATGATAAGAAAAGGAAAAGTTGAAATCAAACAGTGCTGATTAATGCATAAATCGACATACTGTATGGTAAATGAATGTCTGTGAGTGCGAGGTGGTATGGATACAACTGTTGAATCTAGTTCAGTTTGCTGAACCTTGTCAAAGTGGCGAGAGATAGACTCTCACCTATGGTTAATCACGTGTAGTGCGATGATAAAGAACCGGCATACAGAACTATTTATTAGTTTGAGAATTACAGAAACGATCTGAAAAAAGAATGAACAACAGATACCAGGCCACTCATATTATACGAACTTAAAGCGCTAGAATCAACAAACGCTGAGGTACTCAAAACATTAAATTTTGTTGCTTATCATTTAAATTTTTTTTGACTCTGTGATATGTGATATGTGATATGTGTTAGTTGATTAGTCCCTCTGCTATACACATGAATAAAAAATGTTCCTTTCCGTTATCCTGGTCGTTACTCCATATGAAGAGTTCGAATTTAATATAACACAGAAAATCTGAATATAACAATTTGAAATATTGAGATGAAGAAACATATGGAACCATCAAATTCATCAGGGTTTTAATTCTGTTCATATTAACATTCCGATGTAAGATTTACGGATCACAAGAGGCTATTATACATGAAAATGAGGCACTCTACTGGGGGTATTTATAGCTACTGGCATTCATCTATATTACATCTATACGAGCTAGCTGGACCCAGGTGATAGAAGACTGTAATTACTGAATGACCAGCACTTATTTATTTGCTAGACATAGATGTAATAGTTAGACCATGAGGGCCTGTTGTCTAATCGTGTAAATGGTTAGTTAGACCACGAGCGCGTAGCGCGAGTGATCTAACTAACCATTTAAACGATTAGACAACAAGGCCCGAATGGTCTAACTCATGCCCCCCGTCCACCGAACCGCGACCGAATGTGACATCGCAGACATACGAGGGGCGTTCAAAAAGTATTGCAACTTCAATATAAAACCAACTCGCGTAGTCAATTTTTTACTTTTATTTTTCAATATAGTTACCCTTCACCTCAATACACTTATTCCATTTCTCTTTAAGACTTTTGATGCCGCTTTTGTAGAAGTCTTCCGTTTGCCCCCCTAACCACGCCTTCCACGTAGGGCGGATATCAGGTTTCTGAACAGGAAGTAGTCACTGGGGGCTAGGTCTGGGCTGTAGGGTGGGTGGTTAAGCTGTTCGAATCCACAATCACGTATAGCGGCCTGTGCAACTCTTGACTTGTGGACTGGAGCGTTGTCATGCAAAATCAGAACACCACGTGTCAACATTCCACGGCGTTTCTGTTAAATTGTCTTTCGCAATTCTTGCATTAGGTTGGCATAATATTGACCATTCATTGTAGTTTTGGTTGGCAAGTAATCAATCAATAATATGCCTTTTGCATCCCAAAAGATTGTCGCCATAACCTTGCCAGCTGATGGTTGAGTGCGAAACTTCAGGGGAGGCGGTGAACTGGGGTGCTTCCATTGCTTGGATTCCAGTTTAGTTTCCGGGTCCCAGTGGTGGATCCAGGTTTCGTCACCTATCACCAGACGAGACAAAAACCTGGCTTCATCCGCATTAAACCGATCCAGGAGCTCCATGCAACTTTCAGTTCTTTTCTGGCGATCTTGTGCTGTGAGGTTTCTGGGTACCCATCTTGCAGCTACCTTGGACATACTAAGATGGTCATGAATTATTTGTTCAACACTTCCAACTGATATCTGGAATTCCAAAGACAGTTCAGAAACTTTAACACGGCAGTCAGCTAAAATTCGTCTTTCGATAGCGACAATAACTTCCGGTCGGGTGACTTCAGATGGCCTGCCTGACCGTGGGTCATTGTCTAAGGACTCCCTGCCCCGCTTGAACTGAACAGACCAGCTATAAACTGTTGAAAAGTTAGGAGCATCCTTACCCATCAAATTACACATACGATTATGTATTTCTGTAGCTTTGCATCCCTCTTTAGTAAGGAACTTGATCACAGCGCGTTGTTCATGTTTGAGAGGATCCATGATTATGGAGACCCCTAGGTCAGCGCAGCTATTATATCTAAATAATTGTTATGTCTAGAAATTGTTTTGACATGTGTCAATGTTATGTTTTGACTATAGTAACACCTGCTATAAGCTGACACTGTTTATGTAAACACCAATGCCCCGCTTGCAACACTTATTGAACGCCCCTCGTAAATACCAACAATTTAAAAAAAATATGATTTTGCGGTTCCACCAAGCTGGCTATACGATCCCACTACGACCAAAAAGTGATTAATTTCTTTTTTTCCGGCGAGCACATAGAGACAGAGTTGAGACTGATTCGAATTGCAGTATAGATCGCATGTCGGTCTGAACATAGTCGTACTTAGATACGACCGATTTGGCGATTTTTCATGCGAGTGGTTAGGATCACCGCGACAGTTTCGGCGATTGCCATACCATCGCCATACGATCGCCATACGATCGACTTACAACCAACTTGCGACTAGTGAGATTGCTTTTGCAATCGAGTGCGACCACATAACGACAGTTGCGAGTCTTGTACGACTCCAGTACGACCATTGCGACTTTTCACAAGACCGCATTAAGACATATGCGATCTCCACACAACCTTTTCACGACAGATCGGGCCCAAAGTATAAAAAGGACTGCGACCAGCTGCAATCATGGCATTCGGAGTTTGACTAGCATACAGATAAGATGGAAAATGAAATGCCCCTGGTAGTTGCTCTGGTTTCTGAAACCAGACAAGAACTAGGCCTACAGTATATCAGCGACTACACCTTAGCTATGATGAGACACCATCAATGAAGGAGAAGGAGGCGTCGACGGCAAGCGATTTGGGAACGGAGAGGAACGTGAGAGGTAGACGGCCCGACCACGTCTTCTTGTGTATTAGAACTCTCTTCTAAGACGGGTGTAGCTGACCTCTGGTCACCTTCTTTTGATGTCACACGAGTCGGCATATTAACTTTCTTCCGAGTGTTCTCTTCGTTCGACCCATAATGTTCAATGGCAGTACTATTGGAAGCGAATTTCGCTGGATGTTGACAACTAGGTGACTGTTTCTGCGACTGACCAAAGACCGCTAGTTGTGGGTTTTTATAGTGAGAGAGAGAGAGAGAGAGATATTATATATTACAGTCTCGCCCAATACAATACAAATTACAAATACATAAAATATAAAAACATTTTCTTTTATCATACCGGCCACCCAAAAGGGTTACGAGAGACCTTTTCCATAAAATATACATTAAATAAACAACACAACAACAAAAGACATATAGTCCTGGTGCCTGTCGCAATGTCGTTCAAATCGGTCGCAGAAGCGCTCGCCATTGGTCGCGAATTAGCGCGGGAACACTCTTGATTGGTCGCTTTAAAAGACGGATAGGAATTCGCACTTGCAGTGCGGTCGCAATGGGGTATTAAAGCGCTCTCCACTGATCGCATTATTTGATCGCCAGTGATAAATTAGCACGAGTGCATTGCGAGTTGACACGACCTAGGTCCGAGTTCATGCGACTGACATACGACCGTACCAAGACCCTATTGAGACCAATGCGAGCGCTTTACGACCGAATTTGAAAGCAAGTAATCAATTTCATCAATCACAGAAGTTGTGCCATTTTTAAAAACGGACCATCGAAATCGCAAACCCCCCTACGACAACATGCGACCAATGGAGAGTGTGGAAGATATTTTGTGCGAGCATGGGGATCTTCCTAAGACTCTAGTGCGGTGTCAGTGAGAGTGAGTGAGAGTGTGCACGACCGGGAGACAAAAATCGGTCGCAGTGTGGTCGTATGCTCGGTGGAATGGGGGTATTACTTAGATCATGGCCACAAACGTTATTTATCATACGCTATGTTAAATCAAAATTTGACAATATGTTTGTTGAAATGATTGCGAACTATTTGAAGGCGATCGTGTCACAACATGAAATTGACATCATAAACAAAACCACAGAGCTTGTCAAATATGCGTTAGGACACATTCTCACGAGATGCACGTGCAGTTTCACTTTCGACATGTGCACGCTGTGAATTTGTCATTTGGGCAAGGGAAATGGAAAGGCTCGGACGTACATTGACAGCGCTATAACACGATAATCAACAAAAACAAGTAATTAACACAAATCGTTTCACGAAACAATATTCGTCTGTTCAGTTGAGTTTGAAGGCCATATTACCATATTAGTAAGTGGCGACGAGGCGGACATCCTATCTGGCCGCTTGGATAATGAACTGTTTCATACTATACGTAGTGGTAACCTCTCTGTAAACATTGTAAAAGCTGCGTTCGACAAATTCCTTAACTGAATCAGGTTATGAAAGTACAGTCCTAATTTCGGTGTTTATTTTTATTTACAGGTATGGGGAAAGCACCATGCAGACATATCAATGCTATTACACGAATGGCTTAAATACACGACGGATGCCGAAATTCGATGGAGGCGTTCCCCCGAAATGCATTTACAGGGTCCCTTTTGTAGTAAAGAATGCTTTTCTGTTTAATGTCCCGAAAGGCTGCTCAATCTGGTTCACAACAAAGGAGCCATGGTCTAACTTCTGATAAAGCATCCCCACTCATATATCTATCTTATTATTGATTCCATTGCTTTCTTCTCCACAGTCCAACAGCGATTGATGCATTACTTGCTGCACAGTAGTGGCACTCACAGTACGTCAAGGATGCCTTGTGATTATAAGTTAATGACAAACAGTCTGTTATATGTTCAAATGGATATATTTGAGGAAAGCGAATGCAAGTAATTTATTGATATTATTTCAACGGGAATCAAACCTAGAACCATATATATTAATTATTTTTTTTGATTAACAATTATTGGAGCGCAGACTCAATTTTCAATGAAATCCTATTATGTTTTTTTCTGTAAATACCAAGTAAATTCAACGTGTTTGGATGGTTAATGCTAAATCATTGACCAATCATCCTTATCGTGAACGATATGTGATTTTATCACACAATACAGATTTGTGTCGTCCTTATAAACATTAAATTTTACATGTATCAGTATGACAACAACGATTCTAAAAAGTGAGTTATTTTTACAGAAAACACCATAATATATATCATATTGGAGAAATGATTTACTGAACGCTTTGTGTATTAGTCATCAAACAATTCTCGGTAGTTTAAGCAGTCGTCACATTTCACTGGCTATGAATCCTGACACCATTCAAACAATAAAATTTCAATTGTTTCGATAAGCGTAAACAAAAAATAATGTGAAGCTGAAGGAGAATATATAATTGAGAAATTGTCCGTTTTGAAACATGTTTGCTTACAGCTTTTCGAATCGGTACGGCTATATACAGGTCTTGTCAGTAGCAACATGTTCAAGTGTATTATATACTCTTCAGTTACAGGCCTTTAAAAAGTCATTTGTTTTTTGTTTCTGCCTGCATCAGTTTCAATCCCCCCGCATCAAGGGAGAAAAAGGGAAATGTAGTCATGTGACTTAAAACAAAACATTGACATATTAACTATTAAAGGGTAACTCGTTTCTGTTCTTGTAGGCCTTCAAAGACGCATTGGTAAAGTGATCCAAAGTTTATTTTTTATTTTGTTCAGATTATGTTGATTTGTTTACATATTCAATAATAAAAAAATGCACATACATTCTTACTTTCTTTTACATACCCAATGGTATTTAAACTGATATTAATGCTTTTTGGAGGCTCAGTGCAAGTTCAGTCCGTAATCACTTTATGGAATACATGGTTAGGCCTATATCTTGACCATGCAGTCCATATTAGAAAAGGTGGTTCTTCCATCAATGAGAGACCACACTCACAATGGTGTAATACTTAATAAGACTTAACCTATAGATATAATGAAAAATAAATAGCCGATCGGCTGCAGAGCCCATGGGCCTATATTCAATTAGAAACAAGGTTAACATTGAAGACCTCTCGAATGTTACCTAATGTTTACTAACTATAATTTTGTCACTTTAGAAGTTGATAAAAAATTAGGATTCTATATTAGCTGTTAAATGTAATGTTGTTATAAGCTAAACATGAAGATAATTATATCACATTTTTACGATGGAGATGCGTGTTTTACATGTATACAATGTCTAATTTTTGCAGGCTAAGTGATAAAAAAGCAAGAATTGAAAAATAATGTTTTCACTTGTCATGGAACTTTGAGGAACATTCTGGAAGGTATCTTACCTGTATAAGGGCCGGCTCAAGGTCTCTATATCTTCTTGTTTCTTACGATTTGATTTTCCAATCATCTGCCGTGCCACTTATTTCGGACACTTTTACAAGTTGGATCTATCTACATTCAAGACTACTGACTGTTTCAACATTCATCAACTGTGTGATTCATAAGGATTGGTGACTTTATTAAGCTAGATTATTTGTGTGACTCATTCGCCATTTATTATAACTTGTAATAACTTGATACTGTAATCTTAAACCCTTTTTTATTATTAGATTAATTAAATTGTAATCAAGTACAACTGTTTCTTTTACTTTGCTGGTCTGACTGGGAACATTTTCCTCTTCCAAATTCATTCATAACAATTTCTTTCATAAATGTCAAGCATATTTGCTGACAGTTTGCTGAGATGACTCGGCAGCTATTGTGGCAGTACCCTACACTGTGACGTCACAACTAACTAACTACTGTGATGTCGTACTTGTATTGTGAAATAACACTAGTTAAATGATGCTCTATTTTCAAAAAAACTGTATTGGTTTTCGCTCATTTTATACAAAATCATTAAGTCGTTTAATAAAATTAGTATTAAATCGAAGGTCATTTAGTATCCTCCATTTAATTATGCGTTTTTCTCAGATCACTAACTTATACACATTGAGATTGACTTCATGCAGTATCGATCTCAGGTCAGATTGAAAGTTCATTTGAGCCAATGCTCCAAAAATGTGACTCTTAAAATGGTAGAGGTTATCTTCTTCTAAAACTTCCAAAGAAGGCCAAGCCGAAGAGGTCGACCCCTTCAACATTACTGTGGACAATTATGTCTTATTAGGAAATTTATAATAGGCCTGTTTTGCCACTATAAAATATTTTATGAAAAGAGAGAGAAGTAGTGTACTCAATGAAGAGTTTGGTATTGCTGGACATTTAGATAGACACAAACCAAATGTTATCAATATTTAAACCTTCCCTTAACATTAATAAGCTAAAGAAATTTGATTAAAGATTAAGATATATTTCATCTGCAGTCCCTATTCATTGGTCATATTGAAAGTTTATGTGGCGGTTTGTTCTTCCGGGGTATTTTCGACTGTTTTAACAGTCGTAAAATGTATTGCTTCCTCATGAATTTAGCCTTTTAACAGCAAAATAACGATGAGAAAGTCATACTGAAAAAAGTCAAATTGCATTTTATTTTCGAGGTTAGAGCTTTTGCAAACGATGTTGGAGACATAATCGTAGGTAAAAGCTTAAGTAAATAATGAACAGTAGCTTTAGACGGAAGTCACATTTTTCCTTTGCATTAATGTAATGTAATTGTACTGATTTCTTTCTTACAATGTTTTTTTTATGGAATATCTAAATCAAAACATAAGAAAATCAGAATTTCACAAACATGACCCCATCTGTTTAGTTAATCATTCCAAATATCTAAATTCAGTAGTCGAGTGGGTGGACCGGGCATATCTTTCACTGTAAGAAGTCGGATAATCTTCTCATTTTAACACTTCATTCACTTCTCTGGTACTTACAATGCACATTAACATCAACTCAATTATTTCAATGTCTCTATACATGCACATTTCAAGCCTAAGGGGACTAGGTGATTGACACTGCTTTTGAGGTTTGTCATTTCTTAGATATACTCGAATACATAAAAACATACAGGAAAAATATTGATAGAAATAATCACTATATCTGTTCCAAGTTTTGACCATTTATAAGTGAGGCAATTAAAATAACCTTGACACGAATAAAGAAAGTTTTCTTGCATGTTTTGCTATAGCTTCTGCTCAATTTTTAAGAACATAGACAATAATTCCCTGCGTTTTATGTCTTTCTATAATTTAAATTAAAGTTAACATAACCTTTATGCAAATCTTAAATGGGTATTACTCTTTGAGAACTTAAGCACAAAAGTTCATAACGTCCAAGAGGAGCTTGCATTTTCATGTAACAAGCCCTTTTGGGAATCGAGTGACATGTTTTAAAAAAGATGTATTGTTTACTGTTTTAGGTGATACAAATTCAAGTCATTCAGGCGAGTTAACCAAACCCATTTTACCCACGCCAGTGTGAGGAAAGTTTGGTCCATACGTCCCTAAGTAACGCTGTTAAGGTTATAATGTGGAACAACACTGAAATGATTTAATCCCATTTTGGAGTCAAGGTCACAACAATACTTGTTCTACATCTGCATTTTACCTATTAGTGTGTTTTTGTACCTTCAGATAATTCATAAGGTAAACATTTAAATAGGATTTTCAGGACATTGAAGTTTTGCAACCTATCATAGTCACGTCAACAAACAGATAAGATTTTATGCCCCTGAAATGTTGAATTGGACAGTAAAAACGTTGCCTCAAGATAGATCGATAACTTTGAAATGTGATAGTTGTGATTATGTGCTTTGAATATGCAATCGGTAGATTTGCTAAGCAATTCCATAAGACAGGTATCAACAAACATATTCCAATCAATGTGTTTTGTTTTCATGTATTCTCTATAAATTATGTTTACAATTTACTTACGTTAAGGTTGAAATATTGCGTAAGGCACTGACGTTTCATAACAATGTCTGCACATAAGCAAGTTTCAGTTTAAGCTGTTGACTTGATCATTACATTTTTTGCATGTTTTTGTTTGTAATTAGAAAAAAAGTGCAATCAGATGATTGTGAACTTGACCTTAATTTTAAGTAACGTCACTTTGTATTTCCCCCCTTTCAACATAACCAGTTACAGGATTCCCTCATAATTTATGCTCGATCATGTTCATTTGTTATCATCACTTTTATAAAGCTTTGAAACTTATCCATCAACCTGTATGTTAAGTCTGATACGTAAATGTACAAATCATAGAAAATTCATGCGAATTATAACAGTAGAAAAATGACAAGAGTAAAGGGACAATGTTTAACTCAAGATATGAAATATAACCTAGACATTCGTTGTCGTTTCCATCAAATCTTCATTCACACACAGCATCATTGAAAGGACGTTTGGTTGTAATGTAAAATTGAATTCCGCGTTTCTGGAAACTGTGACATATCAGGTTGACAGGTATTGTTATTCCCGAGAGCTATTGCTAGCATACATATAACAGCTTTGGCAATGCACTCTTATAACTGGATACTGATATTAAGCTCACCCTACATCATCTTTAAGATCTATAGAAATTGAAATTTTAGAAAATTATTCACATCATATCATATCCATATAACTCATTTATTACAATAAACAAAACACTAAAACTGTAAATTTGAATATATTACAACCTTTGTAGGAATGATTCAGTCTTTAAATCTGATGAGAATAAAAACGATTAGGTCTATGTTGTCAGATGTTTTAGACTGGCAACAGACAACAAATCCAAAATTAAAACCATATTAATTTGCTTTCGATGCTTGTCGATTATGAAACTGCATTGAATAAATAGAAACTGATGTTAATATACAATCTTTTATGTTTAAGCTATTGATAAGATGGTAATACACGTTGGCGAGACCAATGAAGTGACCTCAGAAGTTTCACAAGAGTGATTGACAAGCGAAATCAGAACACACCTATTCAATTCCACTTCCTTGACAGGGTGATTCGTGGATGATGTTCTGGTGTTTAGCAAAAGGCCTCTTCGGGAAATAAAAGGAATCAATGTGCACAATGGACAAGTATCATTAACTAAATTATGTGTCATCCTAGCATGGTCAACAGTGTGCCTTAAACTTGAAGTGATGGCCCACTTTGGTGTAAAAAAATAGGAGATAAACATACTGTGTTTGAAAATCAGCGTCGTAAAACAAAATTATATAGCTCTACGTTTAATTATAATCGAACGCGTAGCGTGAGGCTTTACATAAATAATTTAGAGCTGATTTCCTAACACAGTATGTTTATCTCCATTCTACCATAATAACGATTTAAAATTGAATGTTATTCTTTTGCATGGACTAAGGTGTGCTACGTCATGATGCCCGAGCATGATTTCCAGGGCGACGTTCACACAGTGTTGACGGATTTGGTTATCTGGAATGACGGTACATATAGAAGGCCTCGGAGATAACTGACAAATATCCGAATGCTGCAAAGAAAGCGTACTCTATTCAGTAGATGGTTTATCATATTGTGACGGTTGTTAGCGTTTTGAATATGTTAAGTTGTGCATGCCATATATTCACAATCTGACATGGTATTTGAAATAAATTTAAGGTAAGTGTGTGCCGCATTTCGATTCATATTCATATTCTTATGATATTCTGTCGAGCCTGTTTTGGTCTAATGCTACAGAAAGACGGATGATTCCAACGGAAAATCTGAACTGTTGTCAGTGTCGTGTAATTAATTGGTTTTGACAGACTGCAAGCATTAAGCTTGTGGAATGTTTGAATTAATTTTATAAATAAGCACAACATACAAAAACAACGCAAAAATGGCATCTTTTGTGAAAATTTCCAACACAACAGCACTATTTGAGAACTACTTGTTGCTAGGCAACAAATGAATTCTTGTGCATTAAACGAAATAAACAGAGCACTGTATAATCAAATTATACGGCCTCTGATTTATCACAGCAGCTAATCAGAAACGAGTGTTTTGCACTTTTATGGTAGAGTATGATAATAGCATGACCAATCTATTGCGTTATGGGTTACATCTGAAATAATGCCGTCTTGATGTTTACCCAGCATTGTCTTTGAGTTAGGGAAACTATCTATTTAAGATTAATTTGATCAATAATATATCCTGTGACAATTGAGCTTACTGTTATAAAGTGAATGTTTTGTATTTATTTAACTAGAATGTAGATTTGATTTTACCAAAGTGAACCATCGTTGGCACCTCAAGAGAAGCCTTATAGCCCTCCTTAGCCCTGAATAAAGGAGCAAATTAAAATCCTTCTGAAAAACGTTTTAACAAGGTTGATCTGTACATAAATACTCATCATTTGCACTGAGCACCGGATTACTAATTAACGCAACAACAACCTCTTTAAGTTGAAATGAGCAAAAAAGGAAATACTGACCAGAATATAGGGAGCACGCAGTGTAAGTGAATTTGTTCATTTGACTGACCTTAGAAATAAACGAAAAGTACAGTCTGGTAAAGTTATATTTTTAAGATTATGGGCGTTATGTTGTCAACGCTTCCATTGATAATCAGAAAAGTGTATAATGGCTACAAGTATGCATACTTGGAACGGTACTGTTTTCTTTGTTTTTCTCTACTCACAGTCACAATCTTTGAGATTCCCCTGAATATTTTGAATGAACAAACCTGTAAACTCTTGACTGATTACAAGTAGTATAAGGGTCCTGATTTATATGACGAACAGAACACTTTGAATTTTAGCCAAAGAAAACAAAATCAAAGTGAAATACATCTACTTACGAGATACTTTTGTGTGTGTTGGTGTCATGTGAGCTGAGTACTCACTAGATGACTTATAAACAAGGCATCAGTTTCTTAGCGAAATAGTGAATCTCATTTAGTGGAGAAATGTGACTTTGTTCAAAAAATCATTTCTATTAATATGATATCTTAAGCATTAATGTCATATGTATTACCATGAGATGAAAAATTATTTGATATAAATTGATTTTAATGAAAAAGTCCCTTTAACGATGCAAATAAATAACCAATGAATCAATGATTATGGACATATTAAAAAGGATCATAAACTAAAAGTGCTAAAGGGCATTAATCTATGCAAATAAACAACCATTGAATCTCGAAAGGTAAAAGGAATAAAAAATTCGAGTTATTTAAATAACATACAATCTGCTCTCCAATCTCCTGAATAATTAATGTTAAATAATGCGTAAAAGGACTGATTTTATTCACAAATTGTAAAAGTTATTAGATATTTTAAGTTCATATAAACAGAATACTCATATGAAACAGTGGTACTGTATCAGTAAATTCTTTGAAATTGAATTAGAAACCAATATTGGTTTACCAGTCGCATATGTTAAAATGGAAAGAAAATTTGTCCATTTAGACACACATGTATTCATCTGACATCTTGCACTATTTTAGGCTATTGAGCAAATACGTCCATCATCAATTAGGCTGCAGACAATACAACCTTAACAACAGAACATGAATCATTCTTCCGAACATAATAGATATCATAATTGAATCTAGAGTACAGAAAGGCTATACGTAATTGCAGTTTAAAAAAAGATCAGATCATTATTCATAAGACTACTAATTGGATGTTACCATATTTAGATAGGTTACAATGGCTTTCGTGCATGTCAAGTTCGTTTTATGGTCTAAAAGTGCTCTTGGCAAAGAGAAGTAAAATATTTCCATTAATGTCTCATAAACCTGAAGCATTGGTTACCGTGAGCTGCAGGTGATTTGGGTTTTCATCTTTACTCTCTCACTATGTGAAGCTTTGAAAATCTTTACATTTGTGCTTAATGATTAAAACCGGCAGATATAATCTCACAAAACCAGCAAAACTGTCTTATGTTTTACAACTTTAAATCCATTTGAAAGAATAATGAAATCTTATTCATAAGTTGAGTATCGGGAATGGAAGCAATAACTATTATGCTACTTTTATTCTATATTTTATAGAAAACATTCCTACCTTCAAATGACTCATATATATTTGCTAATGTATCTCTTTGTTAAAATTAATATATACACAAAGAACTTAATTAAGCACCGCCCATTTTGTAAAATGAAATTGGGAGCTCTTTGAATATTGTGATATGTTTGATGTATTGACCACTCTAGATATAACGATTGCCGTTTTATTTATTATTTAATTGACGTAAAAATCCTTATAACACGAAATAATTGAAAATATGAGATCAAATGTGAGACCACTGAAATTTGGCAAAATATAACTATTGTCTTTGGTGAGAAACCACCCATGAAACTTTGGAATTTTTCAATCAAAAATAACATGTTTGATCCCTAGTTGACATTCAATTAGAGAAACCTTTTTTATCATGCACGATAAAAGCCTAGCAGGACATTGACTTTTCAGTACTTTTTTCAACCATAATTGAGAAAATTTCGAAATTTTTCAAATCTGTGAGTGAATTTGAGATTCTTTGAGTTGGACTTGTGGGTCAAACACTTCTTCTCCCTTTAAATAAGCCATTATCTTAAAGAGTCGCCAGTGTTTTCTTAGGGAAGCTTTTTTTCAAATTTGATATTTGATAATTTTGTGATTTTGAAGGCTCATACTGCTCTAACGACTAACATTTGCTGAGAGGTCCTTACTAAAAATCATCAATTCAGTCAAGAGAATTATCATTACCATATTGCAGCAAAAAATATTTACTTTCATTTTCAGTTATAAGTAAACTTGAATTTTCAAAAATACCAAGTTGGGGGAAATAAGTTATCCAGAGACAGTGAATAGTAAATTGAGTGAAGTTTTCATTTCTACACTGCTAAATGATCGTTCCATCGAAAAACCCTAATTGTTTTTCTGGAACCTTGTATGGTTTATTAGCAGAAGCTTATTTTCTGAAAACATTGGTGGTGCTTAACTAAGTTCTTTGTGTATATATAACGCAAAATGTCATAAAATACAGATGTTAATTTTTATCACCATAAAGAATAACCATATTTGCAAACGATGCACTCATGATCAGTAATTTTATCTTGTTAACATCCAATTATATTACTTAACAAAATCTAATTAAATTTCATCAAAATTTATTATTTGACAAAATGAGTAACGATAAGAAAATAAAAACTTGAAATCAATTGCAAAAGTGCTGATTAATGCATAAACCGACATACTGTATGATAAATGAATGCCAGTCGGTTTGAGGTGGTACGGATACAACTGTTAAATCTAGTTCAGTTTGCTGAACCTTGTCAAACTGGCGAGAGATGGACTCTCACCTACGGTGAATCACGTGCACTGCGATGATAAAGAACCAACGTACAGTGTCTGAGAACTACTTTCTACTTTCAGAATTATAGAAACGATCTGCAAAAACGAATGAAGAACAGAGACCAGCCTACTCATACAATATATAAATTTGGCTGCAGACATCAATGTATATACTTCGCTAGATGTCAAGATAAGTACCAAGACTCAAATAAATGTCAACGGACAGAAACCTTCCAGCTCACAGCATTACGTCTTCTTGATTATCATTTCAAATTTTTCTTGACTCTATGATGTATGAAATATTAGTTAATAAGTTAGTAGGCAATGCATGAAGAATTCGTGTTTGATATAAGGAAGAAAAATCGAATGCAAGGGATATTCATTTTATTTCAATTTTGAAAGATTGAGAAGAAGGAATATTTGGAACCATCAAATGCATCAGGGTTTAATTCTGTATATTTTACCATTCCGATGTGAAGTTTAAGATCACAAGAGGGTATTTTCCATGGAAATGAGGCACTTTACTTCAGGTATTTGTAGCTACTGACATTCATCTGTACTATATCTATACGAGCTAGCCGGACCCAGGTGATAGTAGTGTGTAATTACTGAATGACCGGCATCTATCTATTCGCTAGACATAGATCTTTAGATAAAGCATCCCGCACTCGGAATAGATATCTAGGTCTTCTTTCGATTACTTTCATCCCCATAGTCCAACAGCGATTGATGCATTACTTGCTGCACAGTAGTGACACTCACAGTATGTCATGGGTGCCTTGTGATTATACGTTAATGACCAACACTCCGCGATATGTTCAAATGAACATAATCAGGAAAGCGACGGTGGGGATTGGTTTTAAGTAAATCATTCATTTTGTTCCAACGGGTAGCAAACCTGGAACCGTGTGTAATTATTTATAATCTATTTGTGTTTACAATTATTGGAGCATACACTCGATTTTCATTTAAATCCTAATTTTTTTCTGTTTATACCAAGTACCAACGCTTTGGAAAATTCAACATAACACGATCTTCACTTCAAACCCATTTCTTTCAGTTTTTTGCACCATAACTAAACAGGAGTGTATTCTGCAGTCAATTCATGATTATCACAATTAAAAGTAACCAACAATATATCGGCGATTGCGAGAAATGATCACTGAAAGCACCTTATTCGGTCTGATCCCCTCGCCATCTTGGTATGTGCAGGACAGTGCTTTTGATCAAATATCAAGCAAAGAGTAAAAATATTTCGTGTTTAATGTGTAGTATATTGATATGTACTAAGATATTGATAAGCAAAAAAATCATCATGACCGAAACTTTATTGTATCAAACAATAAAGATTTTTATTATATGAATGGATTATATCCGTCTTTCCGATTGGCCCACTTGGTCACATGACAGCATTGACGTCAAGCAATGTCAACCTGTGTGATGCGCGAGAGGTTGATAAAGCAATCCAAGTACCTCCCGTGGCTAAAAATAGATTTGAAATTTAGGTCTCAAACTCCGCACATCACATGTTGCACTGTTAATCAGGCAATAGGCTTCGCTTTGTGACTGTGTTGAATTAGAGTTATGTCCCTTATAGTTTTAGGCATATTAGAGTGATGTCCCTTATTTGCACAGAGGAAAAGTGATTCAAGAATATTTTTCATATAATAAAACAATTGTAGACTTCTGATTCGGTTGATTCAATGATTTGTCGACCTTGCACACGTGATATTCACGTGTCAAAGGTCGACAAATCATTGGATCAACCTCACTTGAAGTCAATAACTGTATAGTGTTGTTCTTACAGTGATCAATATTACAACAACGATTTTCAAAACTGAGTTATTTTTTACAGATTACATAATAACATTTATCATAAAATTATTAGAACATGCATAACTGGTTTCTTTGTTAAATGGTCATCAAACAATCCTCACTTCACATTTCAATTGCTATGGATTCTGACATCGTTCAAACAAAACTTGGACTCAAAAGCAACTGTAAACCAGGTGTGAAACAAACGCTGCCCATTCAGAACAGGCTACGGCTTAGAAGTAGGGGAGATCGAGGCAGGCACGACCTCGGGCCACGTCTGTCTGTTCTCTTTTTTTTATGGTGGTCACTTTAACTTGAAATAGTAATTCTAAAGAGATCCCATGACCTTATTCATACACACACCAAACATGGACACAGTCCAATATGATCGTTGCAGACTGTGCCAGCAAAACGGTTTTTTTTATTCAGCTAAGTAATTCCGTCGACTTTTGGACTGTGTTTATAGATATGTTCTTCAGTGGGGATAAACAAACATGTCGAGACGTATATGTAACGTAAAGTTGGGTATGGGGTCTGTGTATTCTTGCATCATCGAAAAAGAGCAAACTTTTGTATGAGGGCTGTGTATTCTAGCAACATCACCTTAACATCAGCCTCTTGATGGTTCTCCTTCTCAAAATGATGCTCATGCAGGTCCTCCACTTGATATTGCTACTGAATGTTCTTAACATCATGCATATATACTCATACACTTGATGGACCCGAAGGCCCTTCTCTCCCACAGTATTTAAATGCAGGTATATTTTTGTTACTATTTTTGTTTTGTTATATGGTTCCAAAATATGTTGCTTACAGGGATGAAATTGAGTATTGGTGTATTTCACTTGTACAAAGCAGCCCTCAAAAACATGTTTAACATTTTGGTACATTTACTTTTAAAGGGCCAACCTGTCATTGAACTATAAAAGCAACATTTCTTTGTGTGTACACCAGGAATTTTCTTGACACTATAGTGTATATTTGCGTATGGTATGTGTAAAGCGACTTAAAGGCAATCAAATATTGATTCTACGACAGACCACATATTTACTCTGTATGCCATGATACAGAAAGCACTGTCAATACGAAAGCATAAAGTGTATGTATATAGCATTTGTCAATTCTGAAAAAGCATTTGAGTTGGTCAGTCATTTAAGTTATGGCATTGTTTGCTAAGGCAGGTTTGCAAGGGAAGATGATCAAAGTTCTGAAATCAATGTATTGCTTGTGTGCGCTGTACAGATTGAGTAGAAGATCTCTTTGATTGCCCCTTAGCTCTAAAACAAGGCTGCTGTTTTAAGTCCAATACTATTTTCGTTAGCCAAAAGACACCAAATTGTATGGTTTATGGCGAGTGTGGTACATTTCTACTGTACAGTAATTCCCAAATAAGATGTTTAATATTCTGGTTTAAAATTTTATACGAGCAAAACCTTCTTAAATTTACTTGTAATATGCTAGTTTAGATGGCATAGGCAACTGATATTAGAAAGTTATTATTTACTCAAGGGTTGGGTTTCATATGGCTGTCCGAGACAATCGGAGATGTAAACAGATTAAGTAATGCGGTTCGTGTTAGATCAGTATACGTTTTGTCAAGATTGGAATTCGCAATAGATTCCAGATCAAGGTATGAATATTACAGGTACATCAAAATTTTACTACAACCAAAAAAATATTAATCGATAATAACAACATATCATTTAAGAAGAATACCGTTTGGGGTTAATAAATTTAATGATAAATGGGTGAGGGATAACATCTATCGAAAAGGAAATTCGTTATCGCCCTTTCTGTACAGAAGGGATTGAAAATGAAATGCTTTTCACACTATCATTGTCTTATTTTCAAGAAATACGACAGAAATATATGCCAGGTCATTTCCTTAACAAACTTTCAAGAAATGCTTATATATCATTAACAAAAACTAATAGTTAAACAAGTTAATTAACGTTTGTCTTTGTATATTAAGCATGCGTTAGCTACAAGAGAGCCTCTCATAAAGCAGGACGTAAAACCGTAAATACGTCAACAAATATCACGAATATCGTTGTCATAGTTTATTATAATATACTTTATATAAATTTTTATTATGTTAACTGAATTGTATCTCTCATGTATATGGGCGGGAGACTTTTGACTTATGACTTGACTTTGATTGATGGGAGTATTGTAAATATCCAAAAAGAGCACTAGTGGTGTGTATACTGTCTATTGATCAGCCAAATAGAACATCAACTCCTTTTCCCTTCAGCTGTATTCTGAGATTTTGAAGGAGTAAGAAGCTGTCAAATAATGTTACATTCTTTACTGAAGAGTAATTTCAGATGGAACACATGCGGCTCTACCGATTGTACTGTATACATGTCAAAAGTTTCTAAATTATTGTAAATACATTATTCATCAGCAGAGAACTTGTATTAATGGTTTAAAGATAGTTATCGTATGTTTTCAATCTGAATTAGAACACGAAAGGCCCTTTTAAATAGCCTTCATGAACATCAAAGTACAGACCATATGCCAAATGACACAAAATCATATTAAAAGATTACAGCAATGGGTAATGACATATAAAAACAAGAATTCTTACAATATGGTTTCGCTAGGTTTAAAAAATAGCAGAATGCATGACATCAGACGAAAGAGATGAACGCAGGATCAGCCATCAATGTAAACAAGTATGACATATGCAAATCAGCCCTTTACAAAAACGGGTCTTCCAAACTGTACAAAACGGCAACTACATGGACTGTTACCATGAAACATCGTGGTTTTGTCCATGTATCCATAAAATATGGAAGTTGGATACATGGAGCTGTGAATATCGAATGTCTGTGTCCTAGAAGTTGACATAAAAATTTGATATATATTTCTTTCAGTGAAGTTGTCTCTTTCATTTCTTCCTTTCATGCGTTTTTAAATTTCGGTACGTTCCGACACATACATGTATTATTTGAATGAATGCTAACATGCAGTTATCAATGATACTTTTATTTTCCGGATCTTTTACCAACTTGCAGCATTTCATTTTATTTTAATTCTACGACATTCTATGCATGGCTTTGAGTATGCAATGTGTGAACATGCAGCATAACCCCGAATTGCATGCGCAGATTGATATTCAATAGACTTAAGTATACATGTAGTTTGATTTAATATCATATATTCATTACTTTGTAACTTTCTGACATGTTAAATACTTTGAAAATATTTTCCTGATAACTTCACCATGTGACATAATAATTGTTTTCTGAACGATACTTTATAAAAAGAGATATAATTATCTAAGCTAGTAAAAAAATTTTGTCTGCATTTTATTTGACATATTGATGTTTGATATAAATTCAGACATCTCAGTTGACGGAATCGTCTGAGAATAATTTAGGAGATTTTATATATCATCTTCAAATGACAAAACTTACTTTTTTTCAGATTAATCTACGGAGATGACAAGATGAAAGGATGAGTAGTGATCTTATATATAGGATAAAGTGGTTTGATATATGATGAGCTTTTATGATAAGTCGTCTGCCCTTAGAAAATATTATCTTTACCATCAGCCAAACCTATACATTTGTACATCACCGTTACTTCAAAATGTCATTTTCGTCCTCGGGCAAATTTGAAATGAAATATGAGATAAATCTTAAAAGATGTAAATATTAACAACGAATGGCATCTCATCTCAAAAGAAGTGAAATCAAAACTCTTTTCAAGACTTAAATTTCTTTTTCTAAATCACTGCAGACTGACGAGTTATAACAATAAAAAGTGAGTTTTTTTGCGGCTTGAAGAGGACATACCTCGCACGGCTATGTACATGTAACTTATTGAATTATATTATGTAAGTTTAATTAAAAAAAACATAACTCGTATTGAAATAAAACCAAAAAATAAACAAATTGACAATGAAAAGTCATACTAAATATATAAAAGTCAAATTGCATTTGTGTTAAAGTAAAAGCTTTTTTCAACGTTATTGGAGGCATAATTGTAGTTAAATGCTTTCAGCCAACAATGACTAGGAACTGCTTTCAGGCAATTCTACTTAACTTATCACTGAAGGGTAAATTACTTCTTTGTACTAAAGTGACCAATTTGTACTTAAGATAACCAATCTTTTCTGCACATCATTCAGTCATCATGTTAGTATATATACGCTTGCATCCTTTGTTTAACCCACAAAGATGAAGTGTAGCGGGGATAACATTGAAAATCTTCTTATTTATTTGATAGTTTAGAAGTTTTAAGACTATAGTTTAAAATTGCATTCAAAATTGATTATCTTAAAAAATAGAATAACGAGCGATCAATAAATAGCCTGTACATCATACTTTATTAGCAACTTATCTCAAAGAAGCATTTCTCTACTGACGTCATTGCAAGGATAAATATGACACAATTTCATCAATTAAGCTGTTCTTTTTTCCTGTCTGACGTCTAAGACTGGTACTCAGATAACAAAAACGAAATTAGATTTGTGTCCAGAAAAACCCTCCACACTTGGTTCTAGCATGTATCCAGATCCTTTTTTATGTTGCGAATTTTGCGACTTTTAAAAAAAGTTTCATCTACAACTGTTCCAGCAAAATGACTGATACATCATGTTGAATGAACTTTGCATATTTAACAGCTGCAGCCCATCTGAAATATCAAATAGATAAGGTTATATGAATGCAAGGTGCAAGGTTATGTGGATATAGCAAAGTAACAAGTTATTCTTGTCGATACCTGAACTATCATTTTGTAAATGTATAGCAAAAAACATATAATAGATCCAGCAACAGCAAATATAAGTGAAGTCAATACAAATCTTTCGTTTCCAACTAGTGTTCTGAACCTCATGAGGAAAGTAAGAAAACAATCAATGAGAACGGGATAAAACGTTGAAAGAGGAATGTGGACGTATCCAGGGTAACGTCACCCAAGGATTGGCAACCAAATACAGACGAATACGCAAGCATCCATTGCTACCGCTGGACACACGCGATATATAAATTTTAAATTGTCACTTGATAACTTGAAAAGACCGTTGTTGTTTTTCAGACATTCGCTTGAATGACAAATTTCAGACATGTAAGGTCTTTTGCCTATAACGTTGCACATTAATAAAGGAATAAAGTATGACCCTAACATCTACTTTACCGTGATTTATGTAAGTTTGAATAGGCATACTCTATATTTTCTAAGTAGTTAATATACTGTAAGTGGAAAACATGCATTGCACATGGAACGCATTGATGCATAGGGAGGCGATGGTGTCCGGGCTTGTTGCGATAACACAGATTACTGATAAGGTTTAGTAATTTGTCACCTTTAGATCTCAGATAACAATTTTAAAGATAAAAGTACATGTGTACTCTTCAGAGTCTTAGTTTGTCTCAACATCATCCAAGTTGTATATTGTGTACAGTAGCTTTGACTAACCTTACCACCTTCTAAACGCAGTCAGATAGTTTAAATTATGTTAAGTGTTGCACTTAAATATAAATGCTTGTACGACAAAGATGAAGAGGAATTTGTCTTGAGTAATCTAAGTTTTGAAAAAATTCTTTCATAGAAGTTGATTTTTCCTTCAAACTCTTTACGAGAATAGTTTGGTCTACTATGTTGAAAGTTTCAAACAAGGATTAATGTTCAAATAAAGGAAAAAGCGATGTCTAAACGGTACTTACATGTATATGTAGAACGAAAGAAAGTGAATATAATGTTTGAATTAGTATAAATTTGATACCATATTGTAAAACAAATAACGATACGAAGTTAATGTTTCTAAAAGTTGAGTAACAATCATTAAAGACAAACTCGATCTTGTTCATTGGAAAGAAACCCTATGCTCAATAATGTCCTTCTGTAACATAATTTCATTATTATTTTCCAACCATCTTGACAGCGCTCTGGTTTTCGTATTTGAAGAAAACATATATAATTGGGTTTTAAAGCTGAATTTGTTGACAGCAACAAACAGGTAATTAGTGTATTTTGGGAATACTGTCCTATTAATTATTTCACTATTGACAACCAAGACATCAAGCGACTCAGTTCACGTCCCGCCTTTCAAGTCCCAGTATACCTTAAAGTATATTTAAACTTGGCTTCATCTCGAATGAGCATGGTGCAAATAATCCGATA
This sequence comes from Steromphala cineraria, assembly GCA_916613615.1. Lineage (NCBI taxonomy): Eukaryota > Metazoa > Mollusca > Gastropoda > Trochida > Trochidae > Steromphala > Steromphala cineraria. Next base: position 80,699,130 of record OU744721.1, read on the forward strand.
ATACTCTTGAAGATTAGTATGCTTTCCTATTTTGTTGATTCTATTTCCTTTTCCCCAAGATAGAAATTAGGAAACCAAAAAGGATCTCGCTTGTTTATGCTACGTTTTCGGTATTTTGATACTGAAAAGTATACTATTACGCCAACGCCAATTTGATACCTCTAGAGGAAATTTGTTTCCGCACTAGACAGATCATTCTTAAGATGTGAAATGTCATCCTTTACCATCCTTTTTAACCTGTATGCGTGAATTTATTATTGTAAAAATAGACTTGTCCAACTATATGTTTTAAGAATTGACCTCAAGTCCGACTAGAGACACATATATTTCAAAAACATAAATAAATCCATCAATTCATTGTTGTGACTGATTGTAATAGATCATTGTTATCCAATTTTTGTTCACTGTAACTACTTTCCTAGCATTGCATATAAATATGCTACAGTCTGGATGGCTTCAAAGGTTTTGTTATCAAATAAGGAATTTGTATGTTTGGTGATGGACGTAGTTGTATTATCAAGGTTATTATACAAAGTTTTTTATGATCAAAATCAAAAGGAATCGTTATTCTTCTTCAACAAAGTTGTAGGATTCTTTACATTACCTCTCTTTCCTTTCTTTATTCTGTAATCTGTGATTTCAATTAACATATCATGTGATAAAATTTCACAGTCCTTCCCTAGCTCTATTATCTTCTTGTGTATACCTATAACAAAACAAATTTTGAACACATTTTGATTCAGTTGGATCCCATTTGTTCGACTTTTTCTATTTGCAATGCTTGTTTATTATTCACAGAAAAGAATAAAAAATTAGAACAAAATAAAAACACCTAATTTTAAATCAAACATTCTGATATTTCATTGCTTTCCCGAAGTGATCCTTTCCAATTCTCGCGATTGTTGTTTCATAATTTGACATTTTACAATTACTTTTTTTTTAAATCAATGTTAAACATATTGTCTTTGAACAGAATTTATGGTGTCGAAGATCTATGGAAATGATCAAATAATGAGTAAATCAGGAAAACTTGTATTAAACTGTGTAGTGTTTACATAATATAAATTGTAATATTTCCTTGTTCATCGAATGTCTGTGATTCACATATCCATCGTTTCCCCCTGAAAAGTAATATGTTGTTCATAATATTGCAGTGTATATAGAGGATATTAAACGACTTTCTATTTAATACAATTTTTATAAAACGAGTTTCATACCAAATCATTTACTAGTTTAATAAACATAGTATTAAATGGAAGGGAGTTTGGTATTCTGTTTATTACTTGCCTTAAGAATCAAACATAATTGCCGATACGTTGCCGAATCTAACATTTTTGCGACTCGGCAACCATTGTGATGGCGCGCTTACACTGTGACGTCACAACAACACACTACTATGCCGTCATACTTCCACTGAGATATCTTACACGGGCGAGAAATAAACATCACTAATCCAATGTTGCCTATGTATTTTTAGTTATCAATATCTTTTGAATCAACATGCTTGTGTAACGAAACTACCCACTGACAAATTTTTTAGGAAACAACACTCTCCCTAAAGCTTAATTATGGCGACAGCCAATCCGCAGAATTCTTTAAATATTCCGCTATTAGGCTATCAATTCCTGGAAATTTATTCAGATTGAGGTTGATTACGTCATCTGATATGTACTTTATACATCATTAGGGATTCATAAATATGTTTTGTTCTGAGTTGGCTCTGTTAAATAAAATAATAACGAGCTGTAGGATTATCATTCTTCTCAATTTACATATCTTGATTTTTAATCAAGTTAAGAAATGATCAGATCAGTTTCTGTTGGGTATTTTCTACCTTTCTCCTAAAATAGTATAGAACTGAGTCCGTTTTTAATACACACGGAATCGTATTAATTTCTTGAAATATTATACTTGTCTAATGCTTGTTTATTCTTAGTTTACGAAGTTTGTTTACTGCCTTGCAGTTGTTAGGTTTTTAAAATCATTATGCCAATAAATTCTATCAAATATCAGTTTTGTTCAAGACTATCTCCATCTATCATGATTGACAACAGGGATATGGTCCGATATGACGTATCCAGCTTTTTTATTTAGAGATCTATAAAGTTAACGTAACATATTAACATGATTCCACAATTAAAACAATAAATGTTAATATTCTCATACTTCCCGTGCGTCTAATGACATTAAGAGCTTTACCAAAGACTTAAATATTCACAGGAAGGACATCAAAATTGAAAATTGACTTGCTACGTAGGCCAAAAGCCTGATTTAGAATAATGTTATGCCTATCTCTGCCAATTTATACCTTGAGGGATCGTCCTTCTTTTGTCTTTTGGTCTAAGAATTAGGTACATGGACGAAGTTTAAAAAAATGAAATTGTAGGTGACACAAAACTGACCCAGTCTTATCATCACAAACGTAACCTTATTCACATGATTAAATAAATAAATGTCATTTACTATTCGTGTATCTGATTCGCTGAACACTGTAACAGAAATTCAGTTCATACCTGTATAAACTTAATTTCGTGACGTCACATCACATTTAGCCATCCCCCAGCCACGCCCCAAATGACGGAACTATTCGTAAACAAGTAACGTTTTTTATGCTGTACCAGTTCGCGAGAGTTCGGTAAAAAGCCACAAATTACAAAACGCTAATATCAAATAAATATTAAATAGTTTGTTTCATAACAATACACCCGGTCGATTTTGCTCTCCCGTGCGCAGTCGCGGCTGTTGCACGGGGATCGGCCATTGAAATGCCGCAGTTTTTAGTTTCGTTTCTCAAAAAGATTAGAGAACTGTGCCGTTTAACAAAAATGCATTCGATTTGATCTGATTGCTTGTCGTCAAGCTTTTAAGCCACATGTATGGCACCTACGATAGTCTAATCGTCTATTTTCATCCCGAATCCAACAGTCGCGAGTTTGTGTTTATGTACAACGGTTGACACTAGGAATGTGAAGGCCACGTGACAAGACGTTGCGTGATTCCGTTGTGAATTTTCATTGGCTGGTGAACTAGTCGTAGGCGGAGCTAAACAAATAATGACGTTTTGATTGACATTTTATCTCTCTTGTTTTGTTGATAGTTGAATTCGTTCGCGTAAATAGTGCAGTCCTATTTGTTGCGAATGTGATTATTTGGACCAAACAAACATATTAAATCATAAAATTTGTGTATATTTATTTATAAGAATTGACTTCAAAATTTATTAAGTTCATGGAGGTATAAACTTAAAAACCGCTGTGCAAACTTCGCGTAAATCCGCTACGCGAATTTACACAGTTTTTAAGTTTATACCTCCATGAACTTTATAAATTTTGAAGTCAATTCTTAATTGTGTAATTTATGTGTGCTCATTTCAAATAAAACATATCTTAAAGCAAAGGCAAACGTTATATCAAATTCAAATATGCAGTTCTATATGAACATTTGTTGAGATATATTTAGAACATAAGGTACAATTAGAGATAGTGCTGCTTTACTTTCTTAACTGAAAAGTACTAGCATCTGTGCAAAAGGCTGCTTGTTACTGTCTCTGAAGATAAACTTATTCAAAGTAGGTTGTTTTTTTTTTAAATCAGTGGCGGATCAATGAAATAAGGAACAATGGTACAGTGTATAAGCAAACATTTTACCTACATTTGGAGTATGATTAAGAAACAAAAGATCTAGTGTAAATATTGGATATATTGGGATATTGGTTAGGGATCCGTCTGTCAAGGTGTCTGAAGCTATCATGAACACCAATTTGGGAGAAATGTTGAAGTCTATGCCTTCTTGCTTTGGTAAGCGTTTTGCTTTTATGTCACACTTTGACTGTAGTACCTGTCTCTACTATTTCCAATCATAAGCATCACTGTTTGTTTTATTCTCAAGATCAACTATAAATATCATAACTGATATCTGTAGACAATATTCCTGATATCATCTAGGGGGTTGAATGACAAGACTGGGCTAACACACTTTGCAACAGCATGTTTGAGTGTCAAACAGCTACAAGAAGAGAAATCCAACTACTTGTCGTAATGTTTCCATCCACACTTTACACGTTCTTCAAACCAGTGAAATCTTTTAGAGAATATTCGGGCTTGTATGTTCTTACCTGGTTAAAACATGACAAATCCTTTGAGCCTTTTACAGCGATCTTTCAATCATAGTAATAACAAAAAGTATATCGAAAAGGGCTCCCCCTTTTATATTGAGTTATTTCCCAAGTGAAATAATTTTGCTTTGTCACAAGCCTTGCCGCTAATATGAATTTAAAACCTTACATAATTAACCAAATCGTGCCAAACTGAAAATGTATCAACGAAAATCGAAAACGAAACATCAATACGTTGTGAATGTACTGACTGTCTCTTTAAAACGATGTACTTCATTAACATCCTGAAATAGATAAAATGAAAAGATGTACAATGTACCTGTGATTTAATAAACCTCGTATAAAAACGATACTGTGTGTGTCTATCAATATTGGCAGGGACACGATCTGTACATGAATCCGCACTCAATTTGTGTTTGTGTCACAACTTTCAAGTTTACGTAAAATACTTTTGTAAATCTGATATCACTTACCAATTGATCTATCCCGTGGTTTTTGATCAGGCCAATAACCAAATAAAGATCAAAGTTGACGGACAGGGTATTATCAAAAATGAAAAAATAGTTGAGAATTGTTAAATACAAGGAAGGAAATTTAAGGGTTAGAATCACACATTGTGCCTGCCAGACAACAATATAATAATTATTTGTGAAACGTTCACGAAAAACAGAATGCTGAGCTTTATGTAAGAAAGAGTTGAGACAGAAATGTGGCGACACTTCCATAAAATTGCCTCACAATGTGAATCTTAGATAATTACTTTTTGTTTCTATTTCCAAAAGTTTACATGAAAAGGGAAAACACTGTGTAATATTTAATGCATATATATGCATACAAGCTGCATCTATGACATCACAACCGCTCTTTAACTTTAACTCGTTAACTTTGTACATATGTTTTGAATTTAAATTGAATGTTAATTGCTTACATTAACAGTTTTCTATTTTCCGTTTAATCATATGTTGGACATTTTTTTACTTTTCCACTTTATATTAAAAAACAACAGAATTTTATTTATTTAGCAGTTTTATTGCATTTATCGTATGAGAAAACGGCAGATATGAAATAATATAATTAAGTGTTCCTTTAACATTATCACACTTTAAATATTAACGTGCTCCATGGATATTGTTTATGTAATGTCATATCTCGCACCCTTAGACCACTGTAAATGAAGAAAAAAGTTAACGTTTAGCTTTTAGATAAAACTAGTGACTCTTTCTAGTCTGCTTTATGCTTTCCCTTAAAATGAACCCAAGTATGACAGAATAAGCCAGTTAGAGTGCTGAGAGAATTCTTTCAAAAGTGCATTTCATTTCACTTTTAGTCTTTCAATCTTCAGATACTCGTATGGTCATATCACACTACCATCGTGCTCCAGTAACTCATATATTAATTAATAACCAATCCCTGAATACTCTATCATTATGGACCATATTTAACATCTTGGAAATAGAAGTCTGTCGACGTAAATGTTCAACATTTCAAAATTTTGTCATTTTAGGCGGTTAATAACATACAGAGAAATGCTCGGTTAATAGAAACTGATTTATCAAATTGACAGGTGTTCGTATTCCTGAGAGTAAGTGGCAATGTATAACCCATAATATGGGTCAGCCATCTTATTGCACTACCATTACCATTTGACATAGACATTTAGGTCAGCTTACAAATACATCATGTGCTTTGAGAAGAAATGAAATCGCAACAAGTGTTTCATAAGTATCAAAGAAAGAAAAGTCTCACAAATGACTCATTTTAAAACATTAAATTTTTTTTAACAAAAACACTTTCTGGCAATTAAATCTGTAGTTGTGGTTTTCCATAATCCAGGCCAAGCAAATGCCGAGATGTCAGTTCTGTCCAAGAATGGTTCCATCCATCACAATTGACAGCAAGGAAGTCCAATTTGAGGTTACATAATACTATGTATACCTCTACAGAGGCGATGGTGGGACATCACATCAAATACCCTAAGAGAAACAAAATAATTGATTAGTGATACGTGACTGTCTCATGAACAATGATATGAACACCTCTCCTTTATTAACCACATCTTCAATTCGCTTTGAGTAAGATACAGAACCAAACTCATTTAGTTTTCATTTACTTTTGAAATTTATACCATTTAAATGTTTTCCTATTCTTTAAACTTTGATACTGTAATTTTTTTCAAAGATTTTTTTAGGTCCCTGTGTCTGTGTAGTGTTAAGCTCATCTGCCTCAATTGAACTGATTAAAATGATATGTGTAGAATCGTCCATGGTGTTACATCGTTTTGTGGGTAAATGGGAAGGTTTTGCACACATGTTAAAATTGTAGTTGTGAGAGTTAAATGAGAAGTGTCATAAAGATTTTACACAAAGTCCACCACTTATCATTATACGTTTAGCACAGTTTACACATTTGGAATGAAATATCCGCTAAATAATCAGAGATTGCCAGGGATGTTAATGCTGTCCTGATCATGACTCATGTCCAAGCCATTTCAAAGTTGTTATCCGGAAGGAAACGACGACAGAGAGGTGACATGGTGTCAACATGGGAATAATTAGCCACTTGGAATGCTACAAGTACAAGTCCCAAAGTGCATGTTAAACCTTGCATTGTTTAAATGTGAGAAACTGTTAGTGTATTAATGACAGCTTCAAGGTAAGTGTTCTGATAACAATTCTTATAACCTTAAACCAATGTAGGCTGGACATAGTTATCTTATTACCTTCCCTTTGCTTGCCAGACCACTGTCAGTTACTGATAAGCGTTTACCGACATTGCACAAACCCATCCTGCTTTCAGTATCAAGTTATTCACGAAGATATTCTCTTTAGCAATTGGTGTTTGAGATTGCTTGCAAATTTTGGGGAAGGGAAAGTAATTTGAAACGATTCAGACTTTAAAATGTATATCGAAGTGTAAGCGTAATAAGTCAAAAGACTGTTTCAACTCTAAGCCCTAAACCAGTTATTGTGATGGATTTATTTGTTTCCTAACATAAGTCATATTTACTAAAAAGTTAACATGACTTTTGACATAGAACTAAACTGACAAGTAAAAGAAACCTAACACCTCATTTAGTTTCGATTTAACAACGATTTGAAATATATATGACGCATTTGATTATGGAATCATCAACATTAATCATATCTACAATATTTCATATGAATTGATCGTTGATTGGTTCATTTTTTGTTAAGATATCTTTGTTTAAAGAAGACCGGGGTAAAAAATGAAATTTACACCAACATGACCCCTACCATGTTAAAAAGGGTGTAAATGAGTGGAAAACGAGGTTTGTTTTGTAATTGTTTTGTAAAATATAGCTTATATATCGATGGACATTTGTTGTTTATTAAAATTAATTTTCCAAAAATAAAAAATTTAAAATTTCAATTTTCCAAAAAAAAAATCAAACACGTCTAGAAGTATTCTTTGATTGATAACTAAAGGCCTGCACTATTTTTTTAGCGTACGACGTCTAAAACTTAAAATATTTGTAATTGAAGATTATGTATATGATGAAAGCAACTAAAGTGTTTGGTTTCTTTTGCCTGTCAGTTTAGTTGGACGAGACTTCTTTTAATAGACCAAATGAATGTGTAACATTACTAAAGGCACGTGATTGGTACATGTATGATTGACATCCAAGGGTAGACAATTGGTTTGATAAAATGCTAGTAAGGGTGATAATAAGATGATGGGTTTTAGTGTACAATCTTTACCAAAGAATTATATTGCGCAGATATTTGATCAAACTATTCATTTTGTGACATTAAAGACTAGCTCCTGAAGTGAGAACGTTTACACTGATCCCAATGAAGTCACATTCTAAATTATGTATCTCTTTCACAGTAAAAAGAATTCCTAAACTAACTAACTGAAACTATTGGTAAGTGTTAGCTTTGGAAGACTCTTTAACAATGCAATCGTTTATTAGTGTTATCATAATATCAGGATTTGCAAAGTTGATGACCTATTGTTCCATCTGCATTATTGTTATTTGTACCGATTCTGTTTCAGCTGTACACCACTAATTGTTCATCCATTTTTTGTGGATTTTTGGGAATTATAGCCTGTGCCAAAATTTAATTAATAACGTCGTTTCATTTTTGAGTTTCGATTCTATTCGTCAGTATTATTCCCTCCAATGAAGAAAACTATAACCTCATCAAAATGACCGATAATAGTCCAAATCAATGACAATTTGAAGATGTTGTTATTTTAATAAAACTTGTTTTCAAAAATCGTCCCACTACTGACATGACATACAACCTAATGTCATCATATCTGAAAAATTATTAACTGATGCAAAAACAGTGAAAAGGCATGTCTCAAACGTTCCTCTTTTTCATGGTTTGCGATCTACAGCAATTTCCTAAAATACAAGACAAATGTTATGGATAACAACTTCTTTATTGATTTCTCACGACGTTTCTGGGCCAATTCTTGCCCATTCTATAGGTGACTGATAATGAAATATCCAGAATGGTATTTATATACATAGATAAATATGAAGCCAATTAAGTGACTTAGCATATACAATACAGAAGACATTTATTAATTAGTTATGTTCAATCAATACATGAGATGAAAGAGAAAATACAATGGACAGGTAATAAATGTTTGATGTATTGGTCTCAAAAGCTGCAAGTTTATGATTATATAAACACTGGGCCATTTTTGAATATGATTCATGAAACTCCAATATCTCAACAACTTTGTTTCACCTTATTGGGTTCTACAAGAAGGAAGCAATATTCTCGATAAATTGACATTTATAAATATCGTATGTTTTCTATCAATTCATTTAGAATAAGATGACATTAAGGATGATATGATAAGGAGAAAGATGACAATCAACGTCAAAACATAATTCTTGAAGACGTAAGTAATGCTACGGAAGTACTAGTTATTCTATCAAAGTTTTTGTCATCATTATCGTTTATTGTTATCCTTATTATTAATACTATTATTATCAAAACGGGCTCCAGCTTTGCAAAAGCCAAAATCAAATTTGTATTTACATGTATACAAAACACAATCGATTCTAATGTGCCCTTTAGCCTGCCATTAATAAGTTTTCACACTGACGATACAGTTATCTGTTTTGTGTTCAAAATCGCAACGAATTTTATTCTTACCTTGATTCTACCCTACATCGATGAGCTATGTAACAGACAGACATGTCTTCTCCATGAAAGGTAACTTGTTCATATGTGACAACCGATTCTCACGAAATGTCTCTGTACATAATCCAGTCTTCGTTATCAGGTATAATTATATTCTGTTTCATGTAACGTAATTAAGATATGATTATAATGGATCGGTTGTCTGAGTGTCAAATTATATCATTACCAACACGATCCCAGTGTCAAGTGCCGCACTTGCGTCATTAGATGTAACTAAAGCAAAGTACTGCTGCTAATGCAAACTTAGAGTTAACAAATTTGTACAACTTGAAATTCATGAATCAAAATTCGTTGTCCATATCATTACAAAGGATATTCAATATATTTGGTATATTTGTTGTAAATATCCGTAGTCTGTATAATAAGATCTGATCATTTCTATTTTAGCTTCTTACGACTGCAATTCATATTTGAGATCACGAATCACCGTCCTGATATCGCTAATCCCTTTTGCAGCCGTACCTTACCTTACGCTTTTTCATAAATTAGAGATTTCGGTTGATATCTACAGATGAAATGCGCAAAACAAACAAATCTAACTGAAAGTCGTCTGTCAAACTGAGTTAAACAAAGGTAGGACACCAAAGACTCCAGTACACCCTTTCATCATGTTATTGATCATACACAAGTACACTAAACCTCTAGCTACCGGCAATATGTTTCGAGACGAGAGTGGGTGGACTGCACACGTCTCTCACTGTAAGTAGTCGGATAACCTTCTCATTTTAGCACTTGATTCATTTCTCCGGTAGTTACTCTGTACATTAACACCAACTGAATCAGCTCATAGCCTCTTGCACTTTTAAAGCCTACATTAACCTATAAGGGGACTAACGTATTACTGCAGACAATGCTCTTGAGATTGGTCATTTCTTATGTTTACTAGAATACACAAACACATGTAGGAAATATAGTGATCTTGAAAGGATCTACATTAATTATCTGATCACTTTGTAAACCTCTTTTAGTTCCTAACTAAATTGCGCTGTTAAGAGGGTAATATAACACAGCACTGAAATGATTTAATCTATTGTTTTACTCAATGAACGTGTTCTACATTCAGAACCCCCCCCCCCCCCCCCCCCCCCAAAAAGGGTTCTATTTACATCTACAGTTTACCTATTTCTTTTCTATAGTTTAACTTACAGATGATGTAATTAGGTCAAAATAAAAACTGCTTATTCTAACTTTATTCACGACATTAGCTTCCTAAACATCATAGCCCTAGAAACACACACATTTTGCGTGTCTGCAAAGTTTGAATTGGATTGTGAAAACGTCGGCTTAATTTAAGTCAAGCTAAAGTAAAGTTATCTTAAGAAGAAAAAGTAATGATAAAACTACTGAATTGGAAATCAAGATAAGAGATCATGAAGATGCTATAAGAAAAAACTTTCAAATTGTTGATTAATAATTATTATCTGACCTTTCAAAGTTTAAATTAGAAATGCAACAAATAAAAGAAGATGAGGTAAGAATGCAGTTCAGAAATAGAATTCTATGGTATGAGGAAGGAGAAAAACCAACCAGATACTTTTGTCACTTTGAAAATAGATATTATATCAATAAATCAATGAATAAGATTATGACTGATAAAAATGAAGAAATTACTGACAGTAATTCTATTTTGAATGAAGTTAGATATTTTTTACAAAAACCTTTACTCTTCTGAAAGTAAATATGAAACTTTTAATAGCCTTGAACATGTGATAACTCCAACTTTAGGTGATCAACTAAGCGACAACCTGGAAAAATATATTGATATGAAGGAATAAGCATTGGCAGTAAAAGGAATAAAATATAACAAACGTCCTGGATTATATAGATTCCCAATAGATTTCTTTAAATTCTTTTGGAAAGAACTAAAGTTTTGGATTTTTAGATTCATCAAGGATGTTTCTAGCCAAAATAATATGTCTCTTACCGTGAAATGAGGTGTTATCACATGTATGCCTAAAGCTAACTGGAGACCGATTACTTTATTGAATGCCTTGTATAAAATAATCAGTGCATGTATTTCTAATCCGCTGAAAAGCACTCTTGAGTATCTCATACATGACAATCAGACAGGCTTTATTCCTGGAAGAACATTAAGTGAGAATACAAGGTTGTTATATGATATTATTTTTGAAACTAAGAAAAGAAATATCTCAGGCCTACTAATTTTGATAGATTTTGAAAAAGCATTTGACACAGTTTCAAAAGATTTTATAAATTATGTTTGAAAAAAAATTGGTTTTGGTCCTGACATTATACGCTCGATTAATATCTTAATTTATGATACATCTTCATGTATAATTCAAAATGGCCATCTTTCTGAATTCTTCCCAAATCAAGGGGTTGCAGGCAAGGGGACCCAATTTATCCATATTTATTCCTTTTTGTGGCTGAAATCCTTGGTTGTATGATTAGGCAGAATGAAAATATAAAAGGTATTGTAATTGTAGATGAGGAATATAAGCTAGGTCAATATGCTGATGACACGGAATTATTTTTAGATGGCACTGAATAAAGTTTATATAAGGCTATAGACACACTGAACACTTTGTCAGGCTTCAATATAGATAAAGATAAAACTAAGGCAATGTGGATTGGTTCAAAAGCTGGTTGCAAAGATGTACTTTGTCAAGACTTAATTATAGAATGGCAACAAAATGAATTTGAAGTTTTGGGCATTAGATTTACATGTACACCAGATTTGAATGATTTATGGGTTATCATTACAAGGAAAAGACTTGAAGAAATAAACAGACTACTAGCAACATGGAGATAAACAAATTTGACATTGATTGGGAAAATTACACTAATTAAAACATTGGCTCTTTTAAAATTAGTTCACATTTTCAATACTTTACCTAATCCTCCTGAAGAATTTATAAATTCTCTTGAAAAGATTTTCTTCAGATTTATTTGGAACGATAAAACCGACAAAATAAAATGCAGCATATTAAAAAAAGACTTTACAGAAGGGGGCTTGCGCATGATTGATATTAGAACTTTTATCAATGCAATGAAATTATCCACACTCAAACGCTATTTTCAAAAAGCAAAACCAGGTAATCCTTGTAATTTTCCATTTGATGATGTTCTAAAATATGGCTCTAATTTTATGGATATTGTTTAGACTGAGAACCCGTTGTAGAAGGATATTTTAATGGCATGGAAATCATATTGTACTAAGAATACCATAGACGATGATAATATCAATTAGATTTTAGCTCAGCCTTTTTGGTTGAATGATAAATTTAAAAACCAACATCATTATATTAAACACTGGGCAAAAAATGGAATTTTAGCACTTTGCAATCATTATGGTTTTATGTCTTTTGATGAACTGAAGGCAAACTTTAATATACGAGGTACATATATGGATCTTGAATATATAATGTTTATCTTACAAAAAGCATGGAAAATTACAATAAGGAACCCACATAGAAAAGGCACAAGGGATCTGAGATATATTCTCTTCATAAAGATTTTTTCTTTGTTAAGAAAGATTCAAGACTTTTCTACGATAAACTTCTATCTGAGAACCTTAAGCCTAAAAATTGCAAAAAATGGGAACATTTATTTTCTGATACAAGTTTTAATTGGCACAATATTTTTGATATCTGTAGAGAGAATCTTAAAGATATGAAGATTTTTGAGTTTCAATTTGAATTCTTGCATAGGATTATTTACACTAAAAATGAGCTCTTGAAGATGAAACTTGCTGACAATGCAATGTGTACTTTTTGTAATATTGAAAGTGAGTCTTTATGTCATGTATATTGGGAATGCAATGTGACCCATAGTTTCTGGATGGATCTTGAAACTTGGATCATCAATAACATACAAGTATTTGAAATTACAAAGTTTTTAGTGTGGTTTGGTATCTCTATCTCATCGTTGAAAACTTTCATATCCAGAAGCAGAAATAGAATTGATGAATTCGTTGACAAATGGTGCCCATTATTCCCAATATTCCAATACTAAGGCTTAACTAATTTTGATTCAAACATTGTACCTAAGGATTACTTTATTGATTGCCCATTACCGTTTGATCTGTTATATTTTATTATGTATGCATGTATTGCTGACATGTTAACAAAAGTGGGAACAAATTAAAAAAAAATTAAAGTTACCTTTGTAATGTAAATATGTGCTTTGAATATACATTCTTTATATTTGTTAAGCAATTCTAGAAGGCAAATATCTACAAACCAATTCTAATAAATGTATTTCATTTCCATGTTACGTCTTTAACTGACGTATTCAATGTGCCTTTAGATTCTTTCATTTTAAGTTTCATCGTGCTGTTGACAGTTCGCCCTTGCCACATGACCTTTTACAGTAATCTCGTCAAATTTACGCAAAGTAATTTATGCGCATAATCCTTGATCATGTGCATTTGTTATCATCACTTTTATAATGCTTAGGCACGTGTACGTTAAGCTATTAAGCTTTTTAAATCTAAACTCAAACTCACATTTACAAAATTCTCTATATAACTGAAGAAAACTTCTTATCGGACGCCATACAAGAAGCAGATTAGCGTGTGTTGCGATTCACTATCAATATCCAAGTGTTGTTATCAGTTATGAATGCGTTTCCATATACTCATATTATCCTTTCATAATTTCCCATTTGTGTCGTATATTAGCTTAAAACCAGCTTTATATACTCGTATCGTACTCGAAAATGCTCATGTTGACGGTACGTACAGATGTGTAGTTAACTTTATCAACTTGCACTGATATGTTCATAGACATGCACTTACCTATCTAAATCTACAATTTATTGAACATTCATGCGAGTGATAATAGCTACAAATTGGCAAAGGTTTCACTTTATATATAAGATCCAAGCTTGGCATTCGTTGTCGTGACCATCAGATCCTTATTCACACACAGTGTCATTGAGCGGACGTTTGTTTCCTGTTATGTTCAATTTAATTCCGCGATTTCTGTTATTCCTGAGAGCTAGTGTTAATGTATAACAGCTTTCGCAATGAAGTCTTAAAACTAGATACTGATATTTAGGTCATCCTATAACATCTTGGAGATCAGTGGAAAAGGAAATTGTTAGAAATCACCAAATTATCTTTATCCATTTATTACAATAAACGATTCATTAAAACTGCTTATATGAACATATCTAAACCTTACCAAAAAGAAATCTCTCCAAATAATTCGTTTCTAAAACATGTAGTACATCTCATGTGAGCAAGATCGATTAGATGTGTGTTGTAAAGTGTTGTAGACAAAAGAAAACAAATCCAAAATGAAAGTCATAATCATGGCTTTTTAAGAATGCTTGTAGATTCGGAAAATTGTATTGAATTAACGCTGATGTTTATATTGCAATCTTTTATCGTTAAACCTTTGATAAGATGGTGATAGGCGTCGCTAATGAAGTGACTGAAATGCTAACCAGAGCCTATCATCAATTTCACGAGTTTGATTGACAGGCACAATCAGGACACACCTATTTGATCCCACTTCCTTGACATTGTGATTCAAGCATGATTTTCGAATGTTAAAGGTGCACTTTATATGAATGGAACGGTTTCTCTACGACGAGCAGCATGCTCAAATATAGTAAATTATTTTGGAATAACCTTTGACTACTTTTACAATGTTAGTATATCGAAATAAAATTTATTTTACCAAAGTGTAGCATTGTTTGCACCCCATAGCGTTGCTCAAAATGAAAGCTGGATAGATCTTCTCATATACTCTCTAGAGGAGTTTATAAGAATACCTTTGAAAGAAAACATGACGTGCAATCGTGGATCTGTATAAAATGAAGTTTATGTGTACCGAGCACCAGATTTCTGATACACACATGAATCCTCTTGATAGCTGACACTGTTGTAGCTTTACGAGCACCAGATTTCTGATACACACATGAATCCTCTTGATAGCTGACACTGTTGTAGCTTTTCGAGCACCAGATTTCTGATACACACATGAATCCTCTTGACAGCTGACACTGTTGTAGCTTTTCGAGCACCAGATTTCTGATACACACATGAATCCTCTTGATAGCTGACACAATTGTAGCTTTTCGAGCACCAGATTTATGATACACACATGAATCCTCTTGATAGCTGACACTGTTGTAGCTTTTCGAGCACCAGATTTATGATACACACATGAATCCTCTTGATAGCTGACACAATTGTAGCTTTTCGAGCACCAGATTTATGATACACACATGAATCCTCTTGATAGCTGACACTGTTGTAGCTTTTCGAGCACCAGATTTATGATACACACATGAATCCTCTTGATAGCTGACACAATTGTAGCTTTTCGAGCACCAGATTTATGATACACACATGAATCCTCTTCACATTTAACACTTATTTTAGCGTATTGAGCGGGTACGTCAACAAAATAGGCTCCAGGCAGTACATACTGAAATGGATCCTCTTTACATAGGCAGAGGAATATAGGTCTAGACATGCGGTTTATCATAATTGAATAAAGATTACAGAAAGGGTATACGTAATTGCAGTTTCTAACAAATGATTATACCATTATTTATAAGATTAATAATTGGAAATAACCATATTGAGACAGGATAACGTAGGTTTCGACCGTGTCGTGTTCTTTTTATAGACTATGATTGTTCTTGGCCAAGATCAGTAAAATATCTCCATTAGTGTCCCATTAACCTGATGCATTGGTTTCCGTGAGCTGCAGGTGGTTTAGGGTAATTGTGTTTACTCTCTCACTATATGAAGCTTGGAAACTCTTTACATTTGTGCTTATTGATAAAAGCCAACAGTGTATGAATTGTTCACGGTTTTCTTCTGGTCAAATATGATCATTAGGATATTACAATAAAATCCATTTGAATATATAATGGAATCCAAAATGTACAAGTAAGTCGGGTTATGAGAGCAATAACTATTATGCGTCATTTTTGATAAAATGTTTAATACAAACTAACAATCCTACCTTTAACAGGCTAAAACATGTTGTTAATGAATCTCTCTGTTACAATTAGAATATATAACGGAGGCCTCGTTATCATAAATACTGATCTTCCTTTTTACATCATCATTAGGTATAATTAAATTGGCGTGTAATTAACTTTATCTTGTTGACCTCCTATTTTATACCTTTATTTGATAGAATGATAAGAAAATAAAAGTTGATATCAAAAGTGCTGATGATTGGATAGATATATTTGTCACTCGTCATTGTAAGATATACTGCAATGTTATATCTAAAGATCACTATAACCCTAGTGTAAAACCCTTGTACATGTACTGTGCGTAGTTGTGGCGTCAAATGAATTTACTGTAGGAACTACAAAACGTAGCTCCCTTTCATTTAATACTACTTTTATGAAACTCGTCAATGAGTCATTAACAACCCCGGTTCCGTTCGTGTTACGATTAACCATTAACTCGTTTCATAAACATAACATCAAATGGAATGCTGCCTAAAACATTCTATGTGGGCAGATTCTATTACGTCATGTTAAATAATTGGCTATAATCACAACAGTTTGCTCATTAGTTATTATCTGTGACAATGTTTCTGCTACGTAACCTCTTTGAAACCAAGGTTGGAGAAAATATGGTTACAAATATTTAGTGGAATAATGAAGATAACGATGAACAACGAAAACAAATAATTTCTGTGGGCTTAAGTATATTTGAAAGCAGATATACATTTCCAATGCGAATTGTACGGCCTTTTCGCAGTGACTTGTGGTAGTTGAGCAGTTTGGTGTGAAAACAAATTATATATAAATTTTGTACATAATTCTTTAGACGAAACCTATGTCAGTTAAAATATTACATACTCTACAAAGCATATGGAAATATGTATTAATCTAAAGCTGTAATGTTGTTGCTTGCAATCTGTGACATGCAAACCGATTTTACGCTACCATTTTCTTGCCAGAATCACAGGTCTGACAAGATCAATATGTTTTCAAATTGATAAACAGACAACGTCTTTACTAAATACGTGGACAGAAGAATTTCTGTTACTTTTTTCAATAATCAAATTACAGATAATCGTCTATTGCCATTATGCTCAAAATATGCCCGACAAACACAATAATTTGTAAACTCACCTCTAAAAGTAAATCAGTCCGTCACAGATTTAGTTTGCCAATTAATTTTATTAACCCATTTCTATAATAGAAGAAAGGAATCTATAAGATCTAAAGGGAGGATTGTTGCTTTAGGAAATGCGTGTTGTTTACAGTTTCATTCGTGATAGATTCACAAACAATGAGAATCGTAATTTTGGAAATGATAACAACATTTACGTACGCACGTAAGATTGACCGACAAACGTATTGAATACCGTTGTTATCCCCTAGCTCCAAATGACTGAAATAATATTAATGGAAGCCATCTTAAATTTGAATAAATATATCTATATCAAAATGTTGATTGCCATTAATATATAAATACAACTACAGTAATTAACGTTTTTATATACACGAAGAAATTAGCAGACAACCATTAATCATAATAAATATTTCAGTTTGCATATAAAGAATAGTTTACATGCTTTAACAAACTATATAATTTTCTTATTAGCATACATATTCTAACATATTTTAGCAAGTTGTGTACTCAAACCTTGCAGAATATTCTTTAACTTTGGAATTATATGACAACATAAGGTATCCTTTTAATATAAATTAATGATAACTCTATGCATTTGTGAAATCAACAAGATGATTAAAATCCTTGAATCCAGTGCAATTTATTGATATTAAACGTCGTTTGATAAACAGGCTGTTGATAGCGCTAGGATATAAATGTATATAAAGAAGAGGACAAAGAGTTAAAACAGCCATTCATAAATGAAATAAACTGTCATCTTGAACTTCGAAAAAAACATAAATCAAATGGAAAGCATTACAAGAAAGCTGTTTGTACCTGTTCAATTAAGTTATCGCTGATGCTCGAAAGTGTAACATGTCCACTAGACAGGTAATGTTAAAATGTTTCTGTCGCAGGAATACATCGAAATACTTTTTCTTCATCCTGTGACAGTAGTCCTAGTTTCCACTGACATCCATAAAATTCGAGTTGTTGGAGTGAGTGTTCGGAACATACTGCCCTATTGCATGTCAATATTTTCTTAGTTATCTTACTCGCCTTTAGTTTATGTTTAATTTACCACTATTTCACAAAAGAGATTTTCATGAAACCCATTACGCCGAACATTACTTGAAATTATAATCATATTCTTTTTGTCATTTTATCCATATGCTTTATATTGACTAAATGAGTAATTTGAAATTAGGATCATCCTGTTTTAAAGAGGTTATGCAACCCGTTCATTTTTAGACGAATATTTGCATTGACATTATCTATTGGAATGTAGTGAGCATATACGTAGTTGAGGCAATATGCATCTTTATTAGGCTTCTATTTGAATTTTTATACCTTGTTTTTAGAGTACCGCGGAATCTCACACGCGATCGCTTTAAAAACTTGCTGGGGCGTGACCGGCTCCACCCACGCAGCTAGAGCGTGTCAACGTGGAGCTACCTCATGTTTCAATTTGCTTATCTATCAAAATTACTCCTGCCAAAACTTATGCACGGCGAAACGATATATGTGTATAATTCAGGTTTATATTAAGGCTCGAATAGAAATGACAACATCATCTAAATAACACACGACTATGTACACTGAAGATCAAAATAAACTTGTCAACTTTTTTGATTGACTCGAAAATAAAAATGAAAACTCATAATAGTTTCATATCACGAAACATGTTTAATGATCTCATTTGTGGTAAATCATGACAAAAATCCAATTTCTGACAGTGGAATTCAGCCAGTTACAGTCTCTGAAGACAACCAGGGTCAAGGCATTTTTCGTCAATCTGTGGCAAACGTCTATAGCAAATAAATTGTCACTAGCAATGGCAAATACGTCACTAGTACCTTGTGTGACCTTCTCTGGCACGAATACACGCTTCACACCTTCTTCTCATGAAATACGTCAATCTTCCTGAAGAGTAGCTGGTGGGTTGGGACGGTTCCTTAACCTTCTACCAAGATCATCCCACAGGTGCTCTATGGGAGACATATCAGGTGAACGTGCTGGCCAGGGCAATACGTTTACGTTGGCGTTGTTTAGGTAGTTCTGAGTGATCCTGGCTGTGTGGGGAGGAGCATTGTCCTGCTGTATGGTTCCCATTGGTCGCTGCTGTAGGAATGACACAGCTACTGGTCTCAGAACTTAATCCACATAGCGTTGTGCATTCATGTTGCCACGTATGATCAACAGACGTGTCTTTTGGTCCCAACAAATTCCCCCCTAAACCATGATACCACCTCCGCCTTGTTGATGGACCTCTTAAACACAATAAGGAACTGCTCTTTCATGTACACGACTATATACTCGTACTATCCCATCTGCATAGAAAAGGTTAAACTTACTCTCGTCAGTAAACAGCACCCTTTGCCATTCGTGTCGCTGCCAGCGTCGTACACGTTGGACCCATCGAACTCTGGCAAGACGATGTTCAAGGTTCAGTGCCATCCCACGAAGAGGTCGGTAGGCTCTGATACCAGCATGACGTAATCGTCTCCTTACTGTGTGTCGACTAATCCGACGACCATTAGTTATGAACAGATTTAGTTTTGTATGGGAAGCTAAGTGTATTGACAACATAATTGTTTATTTACGTGCTGTTGTATTACAAATAAATTATTAGCCTTGCTGGATCCTTTATAGTCATCCATTTGTAAACTTGAGAAGGATTTTTTTATATAGTTCATGTGTGAAGTCTTGTGTGAACTGTTGACGATTTATCCTTGAGAAACAAATGCGGTCTTCCATCTAGAATAATATGTCATATGGTGAATGGATATTTTTTTAAAACTTATAACATTATGTTCTTTGCAATGAAATTGTCATAATGCTTTAGTTTACTTGATTTCTAAACTCTTGGCAATAAAATATTTATTTTACAAAGTCCCCAATAAATATCTGTTGAAAGCATATATTTTAAAAACTTCATTCATTGAAATGTTTTCATCTTTGACATCAAACACAACATAAACCTGTAATCTGTTTTACTCGTTTCTTAACTGTACTTATATGGCACCCTTGTTTCGAGTTCGGACATATATAAAGAATTTTAAGACACAGACAGATAAACATAAGATTAAAGTTAAAGCACGTATGTGTTGTTATTGAAAACTGCAAACATCTAAAAGACTCATATTTTTGACAGTGATATAGAAGATAATATTTGAAAAACAATGAAATCAATCTTATCTCTTGTTTTGAAATATTTCCTTTTGTAAAATATTCCTGTAAATAACTGATATATCGTCCAGCTAACTTTACACTAAACACGCCTTATAACTGTGTAGATTTCAAAGGAAGCACTGTTTGGACAAAGTACGAATAAGCTTCTGTTTGAAACACAGACATGGGGAGGTTAGAGTGTTTTTCGTTTATACTGTCAAAATTGCACGTCAAATAACTCTGTTTTAATGAAATCGTTATCCCCCTTAGCCCTTATTCAATTATATGATATCAGGATCCTAATTAAATTAAATCAAAAACCATCTAAATAATTTATAGTTTTATTCTGACTTGCTGTATTACAGAACGTTGGATAGAACGACAGCACTAACAAGATGTATAAATATAACTATTCGACATGTGCATCATCATTATTGTTTTATGGACCCCTTACGTGATTATTAATTCATCGAGGTAGATATTGTAGGAATAAATACATAGGTACATGCACATGAAACTGGTTTCTTAGATCTCACAGTTCTAGATGAGTGCATTTGTAACTGATAGTACTGAAAATGATAAATGAATATTACTCAACAATACTGCACATAACAGCTACTAACATATTTCTTTATCTGGATGCATAAAATCATGTAGCACAAGTCTCTATCACGTCAGGACCGGAATATAACGACCCTAAGAACAATTTATTGATAGTGATTAATACTTTTGTATGTTGCTTATTGTGTGTTCAGGATTAAAGGCAAGTTTTGTAGCAGTCTGCACAGGGGGGCATATCATGCAGCATCTACTTTGATGGTCAAATAAACACTTAAATAATAATAACTCTATTATGAATGCATTCGAGTATTCGAGGCTGACTTATTTCATCAGAAACCAAACAGTATCTTTGTCATTCATTTTGGAAGCCTTGTTTACGGAAGTGAAATAATAAAAGTGCATATGATATAAATGTATCATTTTGTATAGCATATAGGCAATCTGTAAAGGTTTATTTACTCAGGGAATCTAAATACAAATATTGCAAACCTCACAATGAATATAAAAGG
Source organism: Steromphala cineraria (assembly GCA_916613615.1). Classification (NCBI taxonomy): domain Eukaryota; kingdom Metazoa; phylum Mollusca; class Gastropoda; order Trochida; family Trochidae; genus Steromphala; species Steromphala cineraria. The sequence goes on from OU744721.1 coordinate 80,720,733, forward strand.
TTTTATTAATGTTCACGCAAAAGGAATGTACTCATAAAATATATCAAATATATATAGTTGAATTATGAGCAATCGAAGAAAAAATTATTTTAATAAGTTAAATTCCTAGTAATGTAAGTTTGATATAAGGAGAGACATTGCTTGATGTGTATGCATTAAAAATAGCTATACACTTACATTTCCGTATTCTAATTGTACCAATCGGCTTCAGACATAACAAATTGAGATCAATGTTCAGTTTAGAGGTTCCTGAATATTTATCTGTTGATCATGTCATCAACAAGCTTGTATCCTTTAAAGAGCATATACGAGAGAACACCCATATGTTCTTCATCAATTAAGATGATGAGGTGGTGCTTTTGATCTGTTTGTGGTTATAAGGAAAACACTTCACATGCTACATACGGAGACTTTGAAATCATTAGTGCTGACATACCCGCAAAGACAAATTTGTATTGTGTAGTTTCAAAAAGAGTTCTGTCCATTGATGTACGATTGTGCAAACAAACAAAGATGACATTTCAAAAGAACAAATGAAACTGCTATATAAGGCCAAATCTTTGATTGGAAACATACATTAGCGCACACGCAGTGTGGGAGGTGAAAGAGATCTGGATGACGAAAAACACTTCAGTGATTTGCATCAATAACCACAATGATTGATAACTTAATTGACAGAGGATGCTCATTCTGCTTGAAAGACCAATTATGTACCATTAATGCCCCTTCGTACACTGCAGAGCGTATGGTAGACTCTACTTTGTACTGTCATGATGTCAGGAACCTCACGAAAGGTCACGTAGACTTTTAAAGTATAATCATACACCCACAAGTTCGACTCATTGATTTATTGTTCATTTGTTAGAATTACGGTAGTAATTGAATCTAAAATTTCAGGGAACCAATATTATATTTTGTCCTCATCGCTTTCATTTATGCATCTCTTTGTAATTTGTTTTTATACATCAGGGTCTTAAAGCAGTCAAGGCATATCGCAGACAGACAATAATAATTTATTTAAGTCTGACCTCATATATAAAATACACAATACATATATACATTTTAAAAGTACACGTACGTGAGCCACCCAATATAGGTTATGAGAGACTATCATTTTAAAACACAAAATTACACGAACAATATACAGAACATTACACGAATATGTTAGACAAATCTACAACATTAAATGATAAAAGGTGTATATTCCAATCATGTATTAAAATAATTATTTCGCTTTTTTTTGGCACTAAAATGTACAACTTCGGGATTTGACATAATAAAAACCATTTTCTGTAAATCTGTAAAACTATTGAAGTTATTTCACACAAAATTACAATGAGTAAATAGATAGTATTATATGGGTATTTTCATATCGCATGCGGTATCAACCCGAGACCCCAATATCAGCCCGAGCGCTTTAATTAGGGCTGATATTGGCCGAGGGCTGATACAAAATGTGATATGAAAATACCCATATAATACTATTTTTATCATATATACTTACCAAACAAACTACAAATATAATGGTAACATTTTAAACTTTTAATTCATAACATTGACATGTGGCTGATTTTATCTGTTTAGATAACTTTAACACAATAGTCAATACCAATAAACATTCAGCTCCCGAGCCTACGCCTCTTGTGACTTTTGAGTTCATTTAATCTCCGGTTGAATGTCCAAACTGGAAAGAAAGGTTGTATTAATAATCAAACTGACAAATCCTATCCGCAAGTGACTGCAGCGTTTTCGCGATGTCGGCCACGTTCTAACGTCAGCTGTACAAAGGGAGACAACTCTAAATTCCTATCGACTTCGATCTATTTTTTGCGTTCGTTGCCTAGGGTTCCACGTTCAAGTCGCTTGACGACGGGCTGATACAGGTTTTTGGCCTTGACGACGGGCTGATACAGGTTATCTGCCCTGCGGGCTGATACAGGATGCTTGACGAAGGGTGTATCGTGCATTCAAAATCTCTGTATATATAAGCAAGTATATGATAAAAAGTTCTAAACGTAAAGCATTATATAAAATCGCAAATAAACCCCCTAAAAATAATGGTCGGATCAATTAAACAACATCAGGCTTCAGATCATGGTCAGGTGATAATACACATCTTACGTTTAAAATAGAAAAAAATCAAATGGCAAAACTAAAATAGACCTTTTACCAAAATTTATAAACATAATGAAAGAGTTGATAATTTGACAATTGTACGTTTTTTAAACCAAAAACAACTATTATTTTTCAGTCGAAACTGATTGAAAATGTTGGGGTTTCCGAGGCCAGAATTAGTATTGCTTGTTCAATAATAATAATAATAATAATAATAATAATAATAATAATAATAATGTGATTATCTATTTTGTGCCTTTTGCACGTCTTTAAGGGGCAGTACCACGTTTTTTTTTAAAATTTTTCAATTATGATAATGGTACGTTAATGATTAATGTGTGGATTTGATAGTACCAAAAGTCTCATTACACGAACCATCACCCATAGTCAGAGAACAAATTATCAACATTCACATGAAGTCCATTGGCTGTCATTTTGGTGTGAACACCTTTAATTCATTTTAATTTATTACTGCTTCATTTAGTTTAAATAAATGGTCTTTCAAGTGGAACAATTTATTTTCATTTTCCTGACATCATCTTATATTCCCGTGCTACTGCCCCTTTAAGATATGCTCAAAGCGCTATAAACAACATTACGCTGAGAATTGTGCTTTAACAGCTACAAAAAAGCGCTAGTTGCGACCACGTACGTCAGTTCATCCAGTTTTCAGGTACCCATTTTAACAATGGGTTGACTGAGTGCAATGTGGATGAAGCGCCTTGTCAAAGTACACAGCACACGATGAGAATGAGATGAGAAATTGTTAGCGTCTCCTCAATCCTCAATCCGCTGATAATTAAATGTGTCTCTTTGATTAAAAGGGCCCTTGCAGATAAAACTGAACAGACTTGGTCAATATAAACATTCTAATAGTTTTTTTTTTTAACTTGCGATTTTCAAGTGTCATTTTGTTGTAACTATAGACTTGTGTACATGGAAATAAATGTTTTCATACTGAATATCAGTAATGATGGAACATTTGCTGTTTCGAGCAAGCAAGCATGCATATGAAGAGCCAGGCCGATTCCAGAAATCATGCTTTTAGATATATCCCCTTCTTTCCGACTACACAAGTCTCAAATCAGCCAGTGAACTTTCTCTTTGTAAGTAGATGAAAGAAACTATTATTTTGTCGCCATTTGTTTTCCTTGAAGGGAATGTTTTTGTACGGGACGGAGTACTTGATAACCTCATAATTGCAAGACTTTGATATAGTTTCAAAATGTCAAGATGTTCTGTGTCTACCAAATTGTTTAAGTATATATAACAATCCTTAAGGCTTTCGAAGATATCATATTTCAAACTGTACATCGAGCATCTGTAGTCACGATGATCCATGGTGTCCCTGTTTAATAGGACAATTGATTATACCGATTTGATAATGTTCTTATCAATTAAGTGAGTAAAACAAATGAACACAGGTGGGTACTCCTATCATTATATATTGTATAAAGATAATAATGATATAAATCAAAGTAGTGTTCTTTGGATATTGTTAAATTTATGACACTCCACCGAATTGTATATGATTATTAAGAATTAATTCAATATGACCCTTCAATAATTTTATGTGAAATAACTTGACCCCTTTATTATCTTATACCATAAACATTTTCTAATCGATAACAAAACATTGACTGAGTTTTAAAGTCCAAAATGTTAATTGTGTTATGCACGCTGTCACCCAGTAATCAAATAATGTAATTTAACGACAGTTCACACGGTACTTCAATGTATAGTGCAAAATGCAGATATGATGGAGTGACTGAAACTCTCTCTGCGCTGGACTTCACGACTTTGACTACAAATTATGCTATATACACAAGGTACTCTAAAACAGCCATTGGGACTTTAGTGAATTGACGTGTGTCGATTGTTTTACAGTCATCAATTTGACAACTTAAGAATGATGATATAATGTTTGTGAGTGAATGAATAATACAATTTGCATTCTTGTGATCAACTTGCGCAGGCTTAACATTTTAGATGTTTTATGATGTTGTAACTTTGAAAGGTAATTATTGTGTGAAACACAAATGCGTGAGCTGTTTGGACAACTTACGAAAAAGTGTCTGTTTGAAACACAGACGTGTTGAACTAAGAGTAAGGTATTACTTTTGTTCTTGTGTCAACATGACATGTCGAGTAATTCCATTTTCTCCTTGAGGTTAGCTTAAACTCCAGTCTATGTAAGTTTTTCTCTGATAGTTAAGAGCACACGCTAAATCTCAACTTATATGTGTTTGCGTGATATGTTTTACAGGCCTCAACTTGGTCAACATTGTGTCTAACAGTTTTGAAAGGTCAGGAGTATTATCCTAACGTATTTCTTATCAAATAAAATGACATCAGGACTCTGATGTAGTCTGAAATTATATGGTTATTCCGAATGAACGCAATAGCATTAGAAAATTAACATATCAGCATGAATATTCTCAAAATTGTTACTCATGACACATTATAACATGCATATGTTTCTGTGTGTCCACTACAACAGTGAATTGCAATGGTCAAAAAGTTACAAAGAAATGAGTCGGACACAGTGCAAAAGAACGGACGATGCCTATTTGAATGAGCCCCCGCAACTTTATTGTTGTGATAGAAAATACAAAATGAAACAGTGGAATCGAGAAGAAAATGGAAAACTTAACAAGGTTTTAGGGGTAGCGTTGCTTTGTTTTGTATGCCAGGCTAACAGGTACAAACATAGCATTTCCTATTCTAATTTATACGGAATCGGTTTTGTTGCCATCAAGGGTTATTGGCTATTGAGATTAATGTTAATTTCAGTTGGTGATGAATACTTATCTGTACATGGTTGTTATCACAACTCAGAGGGGTAAGCAACTAACTTGCATCCTTTATAGACTGTAATAAGCACTTAAGCGACATATCCAAATGTGTTTCAATTTAAAGGATAAGATTGTCATTGTCTTCCGTAAGATAGTTGAAAGAAAACTGAACACTAGGTAGTTATTCTAAGTTCTAAAGGACAGTATTACAATTATTTTAAATATTTGTTATTACCAAGAAATATCTCAACTCCAATTTTAAAGTTCCGAACATGTAATCACAACCTACCCGTTGAGACAGAGAGGTGGCGTGGAATCCCAAAGGTGGAGAGGACATGCCACCTCTGTGACTCATCGGCGGTTACTGACGAAATGCATTATTTATTTAAATGTCACGCCTTAAGTAGTTTAAGAGCTCAGTTCATACCAGTTTATTACTCAAATTGGCCAAACCAACACAAACTTAATTTACTCCTCAAAAGTAACAAATTCCGAAGTTTAAAGAATATATCTCATCTTTCATCAAATGCATTTTTTCACATATGTAATAGTATATATGCTGTTGTATGTTATTCTTTATGTAATGCATGCGCAATCCGCATCATTATTTCTCTACATATAAAATTGCTCATGTACCACCGTGCGTGGTTTTAGAGAGAATAAAGAACCTTGAATATTGAAAACATTGTATGCCTCAAATAGACACTATGATGCCATGAAGGCGGAATCGTATTATGCTTTATGGATATTACTGACATCGCTTGTCAATATAAGAACCAAGAGTTATCAAAAATAAAAACCTGTAGCACTTATCGGACAATATGACGTCATTCGAAAACTCGTAGATCTTATCATCGGTTGATGAAATTTTTACAAATAAACCGTTTAGTAGCGATATCTGATTATTTTAACTGCATTCGGAGTTCCAAACAACATCTTCGCACTACTGTGCATTCAAAAATAAGTTATTCTCTGATAGAATGCAAAATACTACTTTCCTTCTATTTAGGGTTAAAATTATCGGCTTTTAGTTACTTGAAGTAACGACTGATATTAAACTCTTTCTGCATCAGTAAGTTATTGATATCGAAAAGATTAATTGCTTATTTTGCCAGTTCAGTGGATCAGGAAGGTAATAAAAGTGAAATAAGTACATATTCCCTCAGTAGTGCTGTTCATGATTTGAATGAAAAACACGGCCACTTTAGTAACGTAGCAATAATGAGAGGATTTAGTTATCAATCAGCAGACCCAACCAATCAATGAAAGTTAAAATACTTTTCCAGTTTGTTTGGAAGAATAACCTTACCAAATATATACCGTTTTCAAAGTAAACTATACCATTTGCGACAGGTAACAACGTTTGACATGTTTTTCATTCAGAATCATAGCTAGATCGATCATTGTTCATCAGAGTTTATTTGAGAGTGTGAGATCATTAATTCACGCACACATTTACATCCACAGGCTTTTAGAGAAAAATGGTTTTACATATCAACTATGTGCTTGATAAGCCACTCTATTTCGGAATTCTAAAACGGTTAACAAATGTGAAACACCAGTCTTAATCTACATGTATCTTATAAATAATGTCAAAATATGTTATTTTTGTTCCATCATTAAAAGATTATTGGAATGAAAATATCACCTAAGCCTTTCGAAAATAAGATAATAAAAGATAAACTTTATGATCCATTATCCTGCTGTCTACCTCTAAACCATTGATTCAAAGCATACATATATGCAGAAGCAGTGTGGGGGCTGACAGAGTGATGGATAACTAACAACACTTCAGGGATCTGCATGAATTGACCCAATGATTGATAACATAATTGACAGAGAGGATTCTAATTCTGCTTGAAAGACAAATTAGGTATCATTACCCGTCCTACACTGTAAAGCGTATTAAAGACTCCACTTGGTGATTCGAGAGTAAATGTCACGTGATGTCAGGATGATCACAAGGGGTCCACTTGCTTTGGTAGGCTTGTAGGCTTTGACGTGATAACAGTATTATTTGTTATACATATTTTCATACCTGGTACTATAAAACACGCTCTCTTAATTTAAAGAAGTTATTGTGTACAAAATCCGTTTAAAGAACGTCTGAAAAAACACAACTTTAATCAATGTTTACGTTAGTTTGGATAAGTGAAAAATTGGTTATTCACCCTTTGATTTAGATTTGTTGTTTGTTTACAGAAATGGCGGATTACTATGATTTTTTTTCCATCAATACGTTCGACTAATTTATTGTGGTCTTCATTGAATTGTATGAAGTAGTTGACACCTCAATGGAAATCTGATCAGGGCCCAGAGAAGGTTTCATTTTGTCCTCTTGGCTTTTGCATTTCCATATCTTTTCTGATCTATTTTAACTCGATTTTAGTCAATTGCTCAGCCATTTCCCAACAGCAAATCCGGAACATGATGGTCCGATGAACAAAACGAAACGAGTTTTCAGAAAATGTTAATATCATACATACTTGATAGTAATTTAATGTGGCAATACTATCAATCATGTTACATGTTAGATTCGCCAAATAGAAAAGTGTGCATGATAACATAGTTAAGCTTCCCTTTTTTTATGCATACTTAGAACTGAAATGTGATGATTTATGAAATTTAGGATACCTTGACTGAATTTACTATATACAACATACACAACGTTTATTCTACGAGTAATTTCTTTATTGAAATTCTTCATGAAGGAATGGTAACTGAAGTTATATTTGTATGGTTCCCAGTAACAAGAACAATTAATGCTCTTCTGGCAAAACTATTTTATAAACTTTTGGTTTCAGAGGGAAGACAGATATTGTTGTAAATATATTGACATTCACAGATCAAAACATCTCTTATCATGCCTGATTAGGAACTTATACGTGCAGCACTTGTTCACCAATTATGGTTAACAATTTGATTTATGAAGACCAGTGGGATCGCTTTTGGCTTAACAACTGGGTCTCTTTTGTGAGGAATGGTAATTGCAGATATCGCTGAACGTAATTCGTTAAATTATTTTCCTTAGATATATTTTTCAAAATTTTTGATTTTGAAAGTTCATACTGTTGTAACCAATTGCTTTATTACTTTCTCAATTCTGAATAAGGGAGAGTTAGAACAATGTTGCAAATGAGTTATCTTAAAGTTTGAACACATGATAGAACATTCGGCATGACGATCAAAGAAGCATGTACATGAAGTGCCAGGTCGATTAAAGGAATAACGTGCTATTGGATATATTCCTTTGTTTCTTACGAACACATTCTCAAATGAGCAAATGCACTTACCGAGTGTCAGCAGATAAAAGAATATTTTAAAGAATGTTTTGCCTCTACTTGCAATTGCCTTTGTTGAAGTAAATGTTTTTGCACGGGCAAGTGTTTTTGATGACGTCCTAAAGTACAAAAGTTGTTTACAGCTGCCTGACGAAAGTTTGTCCTTTTACTTTTGAACTTTTATACAAAGTTTACCTAAATGTCACCACAAATATTACTGCTGATTGTCTTTTATGACTCGTGCATTTTGGCTATTAATTATTCTGCATTTAGAATGAAGACTTAAAAAAATATTGAGCTCCCCAGGGATTGCAAAATAGAGAGTTTATTCATAATGCATTACAATCCCAAAATATATTGTTATACACTTAGTCACAGAAGAAACTTCACACCTTAAATGGTTTTATCATATATTTGATTTTTAAATGAAATACACAAAGTTATTGACGTCATACTCATAAACTTCCCAGAACTGGTGTTAAATCATTAGTCATAGACATGTTCCGAGTTGTTTTTGAATTTATGTGCACCAAATGCTTTTTAGATTTAATAGAAAAAAATATTTTTGGATAAAACTCTACTATTTATAGACATATTCTTCGTTAAAATCATCATTAAATAATCCTTAACCTGACACAACAAAAGTCGTGCAAATAACTTCAAAAGTGTGTTTTGAGATCATGCGATATTGTAGATATTTTATAAATCGTTAGAAACCGTGCTGTACGGTTTCTCTTGAATCTCAGTGTCTACATGAATGAAGCATTGTGGCAGGTCTCCTACTAAGTTGACCAATCTGCACTTAATAATGTTCCATCAGTTTCCCCAGAGATTGATCCTGTCTCAGACTTATGAACAGCTCATTAACGTTTGATGTGATTGATATGATACACAATAAGTATATACAAGGATTCTATTAATGCTATGAAGCGTATGTAAATAGTTTATTGAAAGTTCATCTAAACAGTGTTATGATTTCTCCTATTGTGTAGATATTTGCGAAAAGAAATTAACCTTTCTTCTTCTAGAGATGAAACTGACAGTTATGCTATTATTGATTAATGACATTTAAGTTATGACATCAGAACATTGTCAAGAAAGATCAGTCCTCACAGTAACATTGTGACGTCATAAGAAATAAACCTAGAAAACAATAAAACGATACAACAAGTATTGACCAGATCGCCTTTCTCAACTGAATTAATGTCGTAAAGATTAACAGTGTGAATTAGTGAAGGTCTTGTTTATATCACGGCCTGGAATAATCCCTCGACTATGTCTGTTCAGTAGCAATAGACTGTCTTCAATTTGAGGTTTTTTTAAGAGACCCAACAAAGGAATGATGAAGCCTAACTTATAAAAAAAATGGCATTGAGTTGAATATTTATATTGTGAACGATAACACCTTCAATGACATATGTTGTAAACCATCTTAAGCTTTGTCTTTATTTGATAACTCTAAGATGTTTTCAATGTGCATCATGGCGATATGAAGATTAGTATCATTGTTTTTGATGAATGAATGACACGAAAATGTATCTCAAGATGGAGATTCAATTGTACTTGAAAAACAGAATACGACACAGATAAACATACACGGAGTTAAGTGGATTGAAATCATGAATTCCCACTTGTATTAGCTGCGTCTCTGATCTCTCCAAGTTCTCCCAAGGAGGGGTCGTGTTCTATTGCTTGTATTTGAAAGGATTGCTTAAGAATCAAATCGCATCAATGGCTTCCCAGCCTCCTCGATGATTGAGTTGGAAGAGGTCACCTGATATAGTATTCATGGAGATGCACTTAGATTCATTGTCAGTGATACCAGGAAAATTCACGGGCATGAACTGTAGAATAAACAATAACCTCAAACTAATTTTCAATGAGTTTTGAAAATGGTGTAAACTTAAAAATGTAATTAGCTTTCGTGTCAGCGGAAATGGGTATTCATTTACCAACAAAATTCTTAATCATAACCAATTCATAATGATGAAAAGTAGGTACCCTCAGACCTGTACATGTATCTAAATCACTAAAGTAGACTTATTTGAGGCCCTATACGTGAGATTTTGTTTTTAGATATTGAAATGTGATGGTGAGGGAATGTTGCAAATGACTAACCTTTAAAGCTAGGACGCGTGATAGAGCATTTAGAATGGTAAAAAACACGCATATACATCAACTTCCAGCACGAATGTAGGAATACTGTGCTATTAGAGTTATCCCCTTAAATCCGACTACAAAAGGTTTCAAATGATCAAATGTACTTATCGTGTGTCAGTAAATGAAAGAAAATCTAATTTGGCCCCATTTGCCTTTCGTTGGGGTTAATGTTGCACTACATCTAAATGTCTGGTACCAATTCAATCCTGTCACAATGATGGTTTTCTATCTTAAATTTGTAGTGAATGGAACTGTTATCAACCCTTTTTTAGTTGAATCTCAGCTCGAATTTTAAGTATAAGTATCACGAATGTTGGATGATGGTTACAATGACAGGATTGATATTATATGATAAATGTTTGGTCCATCCACACCCTTTAACTTAGTTTATTGGAGGGCGGTTAGGGATACGACATCCTTTCTTTCAAAGCACGAATTTTCACTTTTGACTTATAAGTCAGGTATTAAGACCTTGCTTAAATGAATTGATTCAGTCTGTAGCTTATATCAAAATATGTATTTTAGAAAAGTAATTAACGAGAGATATAAAGAAAAAATATTAATTTTGATTTGTGATTTAACATGTTTAATTTTATTTTATCCACCACCAACAATTTTCAATATTTGTTTTATCTATGTTTTTCATCTTTCACTTTGCTTAAGCTACATAGTAATGAGTAAATGAAGAACAGAAACATATTTCCATGTACTAAATTCGATATTTGAGAAAAGTTGTGTGAGAGATGATTTGTAAATGTCAATATTTTCAAAGTTTTATTCATACAGGAATGAAGTGGGAGAAAAGTTCATCTGGTATCATTTAGTACTCATTCAAAAGTATATTATTAGGTATTTTTGTAAGGACAGATACTTAAAGGTTGTTAATAGTGACCTATAGTTGACCCTCTTGTAAATGTTGATTGCATGGTAGTGGGTGGCATCTTGAAATATCTCAAAGTGGGTTATTTCCTATGTTCAATTGCAATTATCGAGATCTCATTTTGTAAAGGGTTGGAAGACGATAAATGTCATGTTGTCAACGAAGGCAGGAACAAAAACAGCTTTTCGTCATTGTAGTAGATGAGGGTGAAGACAGGGATATTCTGGCAATATAAAAGACAAAGTTTATTCCTCGATCATTCATGGGACATAGTTCCTTTCAAAATAATTTTGAAGTCAATGTAAAGATTTGGGCTTAGATTTACTCTCCCCTTAATGACAATCTATTTAAGGTTACTTTTATAGAATTACTGTGCTAACATTACTATGATGTCATGACTCTGACAGTGGCATAGAGTCTCGAGCGGGATATGGATTTGACAGAGACGACATAGTAATATTGGAGTAAAAAATGCATCTACTTTCTAACAGATTCCAGGAGTCTATAGCGATGAAATGAAATAACAAATATAAATATGTCAACACTTAAAAGGGGCAGTAGCACGTTATTTGATAATTTTATATTTTAAATTTTTCACTGATAATTGTAGGTTAATGTTAAATGTATAATTTTCACAGTGTCCAAAATCTCATTACACAAGCCAATCATCCATAGTCAGGGAACAAAGTATGAAGATTCATATAAAATCAATTGGCGGCCATTTTATGTGAACACCTTTAATTCATTTTGTGTAACAAAAAGGAATCGCATGACTAAACTTTACGTTATATATTTGAATTATTACTGCTCCATTTAGTTTAAATACATTGTCTTTCAATTGGAAGCATTAATTTTCATTTTCCTGACATCACCATATATTACCTATAAAAACGTGCTGCTGCCCCTTTAAATGAAAGCGTTCCTTTAGTCAAACCGAAATTTGTCTCTGGTTCTTTTCTTCCATTATCAATTACTTTGAAGTTTAGCTGTACGATTGTATATTTTCCATGAATGGCTTGTCCAATAAATGGAATGATACGCCCTTTGTCAGTATCAAAATGACAATAACATAAGGAACTCAATGTGGCATGAGAATACATACTTTTTATCATGATCTAAAATTTGCATAAGGGTGATCTCATACATGTACGTGCACATGACGTTTTGCTTGTAAGGCGTCAGAATATAAACGATTGGTTGAAAGTATTACCGCATAAACCCATACCGATGATTTCAACGGATTATTTGTTGTCGGGCATGGCAATAAAATCTAAATAAGAAGAAAGGAGAGTCTGGAAAAAACATTTGGAAACGACATACCAACTTTGAAAAAAAAGACCTTCCAGAAATGCATTCTCTCCCCACAGAGGCAGATCAAGTCAAGAAATGTTGATACAGCCTCTGTTCTATTACGCCGAAATCCGTGGGTTCCGGCAGTTTCCCCTGGCAATTCTTAGCAACAACTGATAATGATTATTGTTACTAAACAATTATAAAACTATCATCTGTAATGAATAAAATTGGGATAACCGTCACAAGTTGGCAATTGTCAAACAGGAGCATGATTAACAAGAACAATTTCAAAGAAAGGTAAATATACCTCATGTCACGTGGTGTGCATTAAACTGTTAGAAAGAAAACAATGTCATTGTTGGAATTGCAATACAAGTGGCACCCATGAGGATGAATAGCTCTAGATGAACAACTACAGAGAGGCAGTCAGAGAATGGAATGGAAGTTTTCCTCTGAAGGGACGAGAGGGACATTTGCAAAAACATATAAAAACGGTGTACACTATTCCTACGGCAAATTGATTTTGTTAGGATTGGGAAACTAAAATAAAGGGCTTTAGTTTGTTCTCAAGCAGATGTGTCCCAGAGGAGGACTATAAAAGCGTGTCTCCATTATGCTTTAAGGTAGGTAAATGTTTTCAAAAGGAAGCTAGGGCACGAACGCATGAATGTTATACTAAGGATGGAATTGCTGGTTCCCAGGGGTTCAAAACTGCCACAAATAATCTAGGTCGCCGGTGGGTAGAGGATTATAGATGGATGATTAATTTGATAATTTATATACAGCAATAGAGTACATATGATAAATAAATGACCGCAATGCTCCTGTTTTGCCAATAAACACAATATTTTACACACGTATAACTTCAAAATTGTTGAGAAGAAGACACCATGGGTACGAGGTTTCCTACAGCGTCCTTTCTTTTTGCCCCAGAAGGCAACGTATGGCGAAAACAATAAGTCACAAGGGAGAACTGCTTAGAGTTATCTCCCTTATGACGTCACGCTATTCACGCTATTGACGTTGCACGTGGACGTAACGTCGGACCTGAAAATGTCAATTAGAGTCAGTACACGTAGTTCCAAGAGTTCCCCACTTGGCGAGGGAGTCGGTTCTTTTTAGTGAGTATGTATTATAAAGTTAAAAGCTGAACTTAAGTTACTTGAAAGTACAATATTGCTTCAAATTCTGACAAAAGCGACGTTTAACATCTATATTTCCGGTGAAACCACAAGTTTGTTCCCTGTTGTAAACGCTCCGTTACTACTTTAAACATTTAAATAAACTTTACGAGAAAATGCAACAACCAAACCCAATTATTTATTTTTATTATCAAATTTCACATCATAGCCCTCGAAAGACAATTAGAACAAAATTGTTAACATTTCAGTGATCACTCAAGTCGAGAAAAACAAAGAAACTGGCAAGAGGGATGGTATCCGGTAAATGTAACCCCTATTTCTTCCGACAAGTATCGGGTCCGTTATCTTGGGTGGGATTCCAAGTATGACGAGATAAAGGAGAAACAGATATCTGCCCCTTTCCGTCTCTCTCATCACAGCCAGGCTTCTTACAGAACCTGCAGATACAACTTAAGGAAAGTCTAGTTCCCACCAATGAACATGACTCCAAAGTTAGGCTCACACTACAAATCGATCTGATTGCTAATAATAGTCAGATATACAAACAGACGAGAACAAAAACAGCGTACAGCATCCTAAGGAGAGCTGATTTTGACAGATTAATGGGTGTAGGATGGGACTACAGAATCCTAAATGAGAACGAAGACAACATTTACATAAAGACAGACTGTTCGTTTGTATAAAAAGATCCCTAAGCCTTTGACAGACTATATTGTCTTCCCAGATCATGTGGAGAAGGTCTTTTTCCCCGATACCCCAAGTGTTGTGCGCTTCGTTCGTGAAAGTTGCGGGTAACAAGTCGCACTTTGACGCACTACTAAACCATGATCTGATGTAAGAACATTTGAAGTCACCATGGTTATCGTGTCAAAACTTTTACTTTTTCATATTCTCAGGAAAGAAAAATACTGGTCAAAGGCATTGACTCTAGATTCAGTTAAGTTTTTCAAAAGCGTTTGCCTTTTGAGGGTAGGACCATCACATTATTTTTATTTTTGGGGTTTCCATGGAAACATGACTAAAACAGTGACTGTATGACCAAGTCCTTTGTCCGAAGCATATCTCCTAAACTATACATGCTAGCTTCACCACACTTCATACACTTATCAACCATGATCCCTAGATGTGCATTTTGAGGGTGAGACCAACAAATTATTTTTATTGTTTGCAGTTTCCATGGATATTTGACTAAAAAACTGATTCTATGATAAATTACTTTGCCCAGAACATATTTCCTGAAATATTCATCTCAGCTTCACCAAATTTGCTACATATGTCAATCGTGATTCCTTGACATTCCTTGTGAGAGTTAAACGATATATGGATTTTTTTTCTGTGGTTTCTTTGGGGAAAATGACTTACAAAGTGACTCAACAAAAATATTGTTTTCCTCATTACATCTCGTAGAATATTCATGATAACTACCTCAATTTCGAAACAAAGATCAAGCATTATCCCTAGATGTACTCTTTTTAAAACCTATTAATGAATTAAGTAGTGGGGTTCCAGTTGAAAGAAGACTTACACAATGACTTACTGTATACTCAACTATCATACAACTTTAACCAATATTAATCAATTTTACTATTTGAAATTCTTTTAACAAAGTGGGGAGCGGGGATATGTGGGCTCTGCTCGCTTCTTCACTTGTAAGGAAAAGTTGTCACGAAGCAAATTTTCTTGGGATGTAGAAATAGACAGACACAAGTCAGTAAAACACGTGGAAAAGTTGAAAACTGAAATTATAGAGAAAGAACAACACATTAAGGATGTTAAACAAAGGTTTACACAGAATGTTCAAACTCAAAATGAAAATGTCAATAAATTGAAAAGAAAGATACATGTTGCTGAAGATGAAATTGCCTTTGTAAACGGAAACGAGACAATGATTCAGAGAAAAACACTCATAATGTACTTAAGGACTGTTCTAACACAATGCAAGTTAGAGGGAGAAACAAACACGGTGCCAGAAACACTGAAGATACACAGATACCAAGTAGAGATACAAATGTACCCGTTGGCGATACAGATACCTTAACCTCTCTCATTTACATATTTGATGCCTTTAGGGTTTCACAAAGGGCTTATCATGAGATCTCCATGTTATTCCCCACACTGCCAAGGAGCTTCACACTTGCTGACGCAGTGTCTAGAAGAATTCGTCCTACAACGTTACACCTACACCTGACGGTCATGGGGTACAGCAGTCCCTACGCGATTCACTCCAACGAATCTTATCTGAAAATACAGACTTTGTAGATGAAACGGTTAAGATAAAGATATCCGGCGATGGTACCAGAGTAGGAAACAAGATACATATCTTTAACTTTGGCTTCAACATTGTTAACACAGGATTCGCAAACCAGACAACCTATCCCCTTTGCATATCACGTATCAAGGAATCATACCATGATATCAAGTCAACGTTAGCAAACGTCATCGAAGAAATACATGCGCTTCTAAATTCATCTATGCTTTTAGGAGAAAGGAAAGTAGGTGTGTCTTGGAGGAGATTACAAATTTCTCTTAACTACAGTAGGAATATCATCCATTGCAGCTAGGGCTGTGCAATATTACCGGTATACCGTTTCTGAACCTTGCAATACAATAACGGCGATATGGTTTCAATTCTGCAATATATTGGGTCATGAAGAGTAAGCTCCCTTTGAATTATCTGCCCTTGGTTTCCATAGCAACAAAATGGCGGAAGGCTCTCGTGAGTCGTATGAAATTATTTCAAACAAGAGGGCTAAAAGCGATGTATGGAAGTATTTTGGCTTGAAAAAACGTGTTTGCTATGGAAAAAAAATAGAAAACGTTGCCATATGCAATAAATGTAATGTCGATGTCAAATACAGTGGAGGAACGAGCAATTTAGGCTCGCATATTCGTGTTCATCACAAGAATCTTGCCATGCTTTCTCAGACTCAAACTATCGCTCATGGAACAGGGACTCTTAAACTGGTGCCAAAGGACAAGGTAGATACAAAGTGTGCTTCTCGTATTGTATACAGCAGACAATAACCCATGGGTTTGAGAAGAAACGGGAGTACCCAGCCACATCACATAAAGCAATGACGACCACAAACAAGGTATCTGTATCAAGAGACAAAGAAGACCATTCTGATACAACTTAAGGAAGCTGAACAGGTACGTTTTTATGTAGGCAGCTAGACCGAATGTGTGTCTATTTTACTTTTTAAGAAATTTAATCGGACAATACTCAATAGTCACATTAAATTTCCGAAATTCAAGTTACTTATTAATTATATTTGGCTTTTTTAATATATGAATGTTCATATTGAATTCAATTTTATTAAATAAAAAAATTATTCAAATTGAATGTGAAAGACGTGGGGTGAGAACCAGACTGTTCTATCTCCTCTGAACATGTTATTGAGATATTGAAGGTTGAAAGTTTGAACCCTTCCAAATTAAACATTTGAATACTCATAAATTCAAATGTTTACTTACAGGTAGATGTTTATTGGATAAATGAAATTTACATATGTTTTTGCTCATACAATTAAAATATTGTTAAAAAAATTAAAAAATCTGTTTGGAGATAGAACAATTTACTGAACTGAAGGTCACTTGAGGTGAGAACCAGACTGTTCTATCCCTAAAATTATATGCTTATTGGCAATTGATCCTGTTTCTTCAAGATATTTTACTTCAAAAAAAGGTTTTACAATGTTTATTTATCAGAAATATACACAATTACGTTTTTATATAAAGGATATGCTTCATATTGGTTTCCATGCTTCATTTTCGTGTCATAAACACAACAAAATAGAAAAAAACATTTGAATCTTTTATTTCACCTTAAACATGAGAACTATGAACAAAGTATGCCAATAAATGCAACTTTTGACTAGGCAATGAACATGATCTTTATTTATATCTAAACGTCTTGTCAGATCAAATTGAATGAACAACTATTGGACAGATTTATTGAATGCCATCATTGTCTATTAGACTTAAGTATCTGTTTCCAAACAATCAATATGATCTTCAATATGAGCCAAACACTTGAATTCAAAAATAGTAACTCTAAACTTGTCAGATCATTACAAGATGTTTGAAATATAACTGGAAAGATTTATAGAAAGTCTTCATTGTCTTCTAGACTGCTAATAGATCTGTTTCCAAACAATCAATATGATCTTCAATATGAACAAAACACTTGAATTCAAAAATAGTAACTCTAAACTTGTCAGATCATTACAAGATGTTTGAAATATAACTTGAAAGATTTATAGAAAGTCATCATTGTCTTCTAGACTGCTAATAGATCTGTTTCCAAACAATCAATATGATCTTCAATATGAACAAAACACTTGAATTCAAAAATAGTAACTCTAAACTTGTCAGATCATTACAAGATGTTTGAAATATAACTGGAAAGATTTATAGAAAGTCTTCATTGTCTTCTAGACTGCTTATAGATCTGTTTCCAAACAATCAATATGATCTTCAATATGAACAAAACACTTGAATTAAAAAATAGTAACTATAAACTTGTCAGATCATTACAAGATGTTTGAAATATAACTGGAAAGATTTATAGAAAGTCATCATTGTCTTCTAGACTGCTAATAGATCTCTTTCCAAACAATCAATATGATCTTCAATATGAACAAAACACTTGAATTCAAATATAGTAACTATAAACTTCAGATTATATCAAGTTTGAATGGAATATAACTGGAAGCATCATTGTCCAAAAGACTGGTTATTCATTTCTGTTCTCAGACAGCCCAGACATGAATTTTCGATCTGTCGGGTTCATGAATTTCAACATTGCCCTGATGTCCTTTTTCTTCTCCTCTGAAAGTTGGGGTTGTTTTGACATCAATTTCACTGTTGGCCAATTGTCGTCAGTTGCACTTCGAGGAGGTGACATGGTTCTTGTTGGCCGCATGGGCCGCAGGGACACTCTGTTGCTCTCTGGAGAAATGAATGAAGTTTGATATTCAACTTGAAAGGCTCTGGATTTGGTGTAAGTTAAAGACTTCACTTTGGCATAAGGAATGGACTTGAAGTTGTACAATTTAGCTGCCTCTAGATATTGTTTAAACATCTTTCTCTGCATCTGGATAATGTTAACGTGCTTCCTCATGGCTCCCTGAAAGCACCGCACAACCCCAAGAGGACTGAACACTTCATTTTTCGACAGAGCACATTCAAGGTGACTATGGATGTTGTCCACTTCCTGGATACTGCTGTGTCCAGGCTCACAGAACTTCTGGGTGATTTTGATTAAGTCATGATTTCGTTGAAGAGTCATGAGGGCCATTGAAATTCCAGAATTCCTGTTCTGTGCCACACAGCTGTCTGACCACAAGGTTAATTCTGTAATGCTGTGGTTAGCCAGGACCTTCTCTAGGATTGCAACTAAGGCGCTTGCAATTTCGTTTCCACCTCTACCAGCCATCCTCTCATGCCACAAGGCACAGTAAGGACTTGAATCCACGGAACAGTGAGCAGTCAGATTGTAGACAGCTAGCTTGCGTCTGTAGAAAAAACTCGAAATATTGGCCCTCGGACAACCAACAACGTTCTGTAAATCAAAACACACAACAGCTGAGCCATTCACAGTATTCTCCCGGTCAATCTTCCTTTGGTTGCGTGTTGCTTCTTTTGAATCTCTGTGCTTCACATTTGTCGCACCGATCTTTTTTGGGTTTCATAAAATCCATGTTGAATTCTCTATTAAAGATGCATCTGTACATGTGAAGTTTCACAGGCTCGTCATTGGTTTCCTCACACTTCTCAAGGTACAGATAGTACATTTTGTTGAGATTCAAATCCTGTTCCAAATACTGTTTTTTGGTGCTCGCCCTGCAGTAGTGAGATTCAATTTTGGGGAAAGAGTTAATGTGATGTCGAACCTTTTGTTTTCACTCTTGGTTGATCCTACTTGTCGATTTACGACCTACTCTGTCACCCCCCTCCTTTTGAGTAGATGCGCTTTCACAATGTTTATTCTCAAAATAATAGGATACCCTTCTCTGCGAAATATGGAGAGTTGTTAGGTAGTACTCTTTACATATGCGTACTTTTTCTCCTTTGACAAAAAAGTAATATGAGTAAGAGTACTTTCTCCTACTTTGACCATCTGTTCGTGATCTTTCTTTGTTGACTCTTTCAACTGTCTTGTTAAAAAAAGTGTTGTTTCTCCGTATCACACAGATTCCAAAAGGCCTTGTGAATTTCATTTCTTTCATCCGAATTGATCTTTTGAGAACATCGAAATCTGCACCTTCCCTGACAGTCTTTTGTTGATTTTACACGCCTTTGTGCAACCTCCTTTCCTGAACAACTTACATACTCTCTTCCTGACTGTCTATTACGTTTCCTTATGCTGCTTTTCCACATGTGCTCATTTCTCTTCCTTTTCCTACTTCTAAAGACAGTTTCATTTATCTCTTCATTTGCAGAACCAGTGTTTCCGTCATGTGTGTCATCTTCTGTTACCTCTGTTTCTGAGTTCGTAATCCGAGTTTCATTTATCTCTTCATTTGCAGAACCAGTGTTTCCGTCATGTGTGTCATCTTCTGTATTCTCTGTTTCTGAAGGAATATAATCCTTATCATTCGTCTCTTCTTCACTTTCTTCATTCACATCGCTGAATTCAATTTCCACACTTTGTCCTAAACTCAAGTCCTCATCTTGTGATAAATTTATAACTGGGTCAACACTAACTTCTACTGAAACATTTTGTTCATCGTCATCATGTTCATTCGACACCAACATTTCGAGAACATCCTCCAGTGCAAATGTACTTTTGGTCTTTTGCGTAGACATTATTGAAGTCAGAAGTCACACTCACTAAAATTAACTCGAATATACTCATCAAACTCTGCAACAGTGAAAGTCTGATCTAAGGAAAGGTAGAACTTTTTAAAGTCACAGGAAATTTCAATAAAGTTCAGAAGTCCTTCAAAATCAAATTCTATACCAAATGCTTCAAGAAATGTACACATTCTAGTGTGGTTGAAGATCTGACATAGACATTCTGGGGTAATGTGGGTGTGGCTCACATTCAGGTGCTGACATACCCGCAAAGACAAATTTGTATTGTGTAGTTTCAAAAGGAGTTTTGTCCATTGATGTACGATTGTGCAAACAAAGAAAGATGACATTTCAAAAGAACAAATGAAACTGCTATATAAGACCAAATCTTTGATTGGAAACATACATCACCGCACACGCAGTGTGGGAGGTGAAAGAGATCTGGATGACGAAAAACACTTCAGTGATTTGCATGAATAACCACAATGATTGATCACTTAATTGACAGAGGATGCTCATTCTGCTTGAAAGACCAATTATGTACCATTAATGTCCCTTCGTACACTGCAGAGCGTATTAAAGACTCTACTTTGTACTGTCATGATGTAGGGAACCCCACGAACGGTCACGTTGACTTTTAAAATACAATCATACACCCACATGTTCGACTCATTGATTTATTTTGCATTTGTTAGATTTGTGATAGTAATTGAATCTAAAATTTCAGGGAATCAAGATTATATATTGTCCTCATCGCTTTCGTTTATGCATATCTTTGTAATTTGTTTTCTCAACCATCAGGGTCTTACATGTATAGCAGTCAAGGCATATGGCAAATAAACCACCTTAAACAAGAAAAGCCTTTAAAAGGCATGCTTGGTGCCACATAGGCAGATGAAGGAGATTGTGATTTGTCGAACAATTTAGGTGATATTATATACAACACTGGATAACAGCAGTAATATTAACACAAGTATTACTCAAAGTTAATTTCACAAAATTAATTTCTATCAACACGAATTGCTGAAAGTTATGAATATTTTTTACATTCATCAACGATTGTTGGTATATTTCAAATCAAAACACACGAGGGTGATATTCTATTTATCATTCAAATTCACTCTTTTTGAGATCTCAGAGAAAAAATGTAAATCTCTGAACACAACAACACTAGATTTTCAAGACAGTGATGTGACAGTGACAGTTTATGATGTTATGGCATTGTGATGTTGTTACTTGAAGTAAAAGCACTGCATGGGTTGCCATGTAGCGTTGACAATGACAGGAAATTGTGCAAAACGTACTGCCAAAACCATATCTCCTTGTCATGCTGGTTAATTATTAACTGTAGTATTACAGATAATAAACAAAATACTTTCCGATGATCTGACGGGATTTCAACCCAGCTCCGCTGAGCTAAGCCGCGGCTTTATAGTAACCGTATGGAACCAGCGATGTAGGTCATATTCTAAATATAGCACGAGTCAATTTCAGTAGCTCTGATAATGAATACATGTTTTCAACGTAAACATTTAGTGACATCGTTAAGTATGACTTGTCATTTGGTCGTAAGTGATCTACCTATTAGTAAACATAATTCTTTTTTCGATGTTACCATCGTTCCTACTTTAAATTAAATCGCGTGGGTTATAAAAAAGTGGATTCTGCGATTATTGAATGCAAAATAATGCTCTTATCTGAAACAAATGCAGACTCTTCATCAAATGAAGATGATTTTGATTGAGTCTGTTAACATTTATCAGCGTCTTTAATAGAAAATATTGTTTCTCTTTTAACATGACATTTAAAGCAAAATCATATTCCACAGTTTAATGTGCCAAATATTTTGTATTACCCACATGGTGACGTAATGCAGTTTTTGCTACAGCTCTGTTCATTGGTCTTTTGATTTGGATACAACACATGTGATTGGCGCGGCTTCCCTTTGAAAATATCAAGAGTAATATAGAGAGAATTCAGAAAAGTTTTAGGAGAATCAAATCATAATACTTGGTGCCCTTTGAGGCACCAAGCAATAATGGTCGGATCAATTAAAAAACATCAGGCTTCAGATCATGGTCAGGTGATTATACATATCTTCCGTGTATAATAGAAAAAAAATCAAATAGTAAAAAGAAAATTTACCTTTTACCTTAATTCATATACATAAATTAAAGAGTTGGTAATGTGACAATGGTACGTTTGTTAAACCAAAAATAACTATTATTTTTCAGTCGAAACTGATCAAAAATGTTTGGGTTTCAGAGGTCAGAATCAGTATTGCTGGTTCAATCTTGATAATAATAAGGTGATTATTTATTTAGCGCCTTTTCCACGTCTTAAAGGGACAGTAACACGTTTTTTATATTTCAATTATTCACTGATAATGGTACGTTAATGATAATTGTATGGATTTGATAGTATCAAAAGTCTCATTACACAAAACACCATCCGTAGTCAGAGAACAAATAATCAACATTCACATGAAAATCATTGGCTGTCATTTTGGTGTGAACACCTTTGATTCATTTTAATTTATAACTGTTTCATTTACTTTTAATACATGGTATTTCAAGTGGAACGATTTATTTAAATTTTTCTGACATCACCTTACAGTAGTGTGCATAAGTAAGTGGTCGAAAAACGCGTTTCTCACGCGTAGCTCACGCGTTGGTCACGAGTGAGCAACGCGTGAGCAACGGGTCGCCCCGCGTCAGCCACCCGTTGCTCACGCGTGGCTGACGGGTGACCAACGCGTGTCATACATGGCTGGATAATCGAGGTTGCAGAAGTGCCAAAAGCGTTCATAAAATCATGTTTACGGATTTTTTACTTTATGTCATATGACAAAAGTTGAAAATGAATTTTAAACATATGTTTTTCTTTCTAAATTACACTTATTCAGGATTACATATTCCACATGGTTGCTACTTAATCCCGATTCTATTCATATATTCAAGACAATCTATAATGGAAATGCTAGCATAAAGAGGTTTGAAGTTTATTTACGTTACATATATATTTCATTACGTTTTTATATACGTTAATATATTACGTAATTAAATGGATTTAATTTCAACCCAACACTTTTTCATTGGCCAACAAGCTCCAAGCTGCTCATTGATTAGTCGCTGCAATATAACTTGCATGAGTAGATATATACAAAATAGTCATTGCATCAAATATCTGTTTCTAAGCATCAAAGTTTTACTTTCTGGTATATTTGACAGTCACTTATGTAGCTATTGACGAAATGTATAATATATATATACATGTTAAGATATTTTTACGGGAATAACATAACTGCAACAGATTCATTCATTCCTCTTTTATGCATAACATTTGTTATGCATGACACGTACGTTAAAGGCACACTCTGTGAGTTGTTTGAAGTCACATAAACCAAAACATTATCAATAGTATTACTCTATCGGGAAGTGTAAACTGCTGTATGAAAGAACCATTAAGGGCTAAAGTATAGTATCAGTATGAAGGCTCAAAGTCGTGACTATGATCGAAAACCGGACAATGGCGCGCTTCAATCAGCCAAACGTAATTTAAGTGACTTATCTAAAGCAGTCAGCATGACAGATATGAGTTTAAAATGTTGCTAGCCTAAAGTACTAATATTCGTGTCAATTTCACGTGTGTGACAAGAGTTTAATGACAACGGGATTATCATTTATTCAGCATTTAAGGATGTGAGTATGTGAGATGTTTTGAATTCCTATCATTGTTTATGCAATCATTTTCTTTTCAAAACAAAACAACATTTTCTGAGGCTACAAGGCTTTGTAAAGAGCTAATGTTTTAAAGATGAAGTATATAACATAATTCACACTTTGAGTTGAAGAGGAAAGTAATGGCCAAGCATGTTATTTCCTATGTTTCAAGTGACCAAGTGAGAAGATTAATGAGTAGTGCATAATATGCATCAATGTTTTCTTGTTCAACGTATTAACCCTGGAGGATTAACATAAAGTTCTTATTGCTGTAGAGTTTCATGGAGATCAAACAGCTATTCATATTTGCTGTATAAAGAGGTTATTTGTGCCGAGAGTCGTATAGATATTTAAGAGACACAGAGTATGTTGATAGGATCACATATGTCAAATTTTGAAATCGATGGTATTACATCGGTAACCAGTAACTGTTACTGAAAATAACAAGTTAAAGGTCAATCAGTACATTAGAGCGAAATACGGCCATTCAAAGTCGGGTTTTTAATCGAAAACAGGACAATGTGGCTCGAGTGGCGCGCGCAAGTTTGCCAAACGTAATTTTGAAACCTTGTCATAAGCTGGCAGGAAGATATATTCGATAGTGTTTATTAGGTATTTTAACGAATAAGTAGATTAATTGGATGCATAATTTCGAATATTAAACGTATTTGAGATGTGTTCTTGATTTTTTCATAAAATCAAGCACTTTAGAAATATTATGCATAAATGGATATATTTACAAGTCCAGTGATGAAATATGAACTTCAATCAACATTTCATATATTTTGTAGCTTATCAAAACCAAATGAAATTTCAAAAACGATACTCTGTGTCACTTTAAGATATTCCGTATTGCTCTTGCACAGAAAGCTGCAGCTCACATCAATTGAAAATTGAAACTGATATATATACTTTTTAATAAGCCAATACATTTTATTTTTTGGTGAATCTGTACGGATGATTTTATTAAAGTTTCATATGTTTTTCTTATAATATATTCTGCATATGAACACCCTCGTATATCATGTAATCCTATTACACATATCCTTCGTAGTATAATTAGAATATATTGAGGTCTGTGGAGCTGATGATGATTGTGGTTTGTCATATATTTGGTATCATCAAAATTACGTTAATAAAAATTGGCTCCTCTGTAAAGTTAAACAAATCTTTACTGATCAGTTTATAACACAATGGCAATATGAAAAGACGTTATCATCTAAAGGAAAAATATATGATTGATCGGTGTTTGGTCCTGAAGATCATATTTTGCTACCAACATAGGTTTCACAACCTATTTTGAAATTTAGAACAAGTATGTTTTGAATGTACTTCTTTATTAGAAAATAGAAACAAACTATTACCAAGAGACTTAGTTATTTATAGCTTTATAGCCTATTTACAGAAAGACATTGTACAACTGTTGACAAGCTAAGTAAGTTATAATATGTATCTTTGAGCAACTACAAAAATGTCAATAATAATTCTGCGTCGTTGTTACATTATATTGTTTTATTAATATTAAATATGTACAATGTTCTATTATGAGTAATTCAGGTGAATAAAGAACTTGAACTGGACTGTATTAACTCAGGACCGTCGATAAGGGCGATTCTCCTCACGAGAGTCAAATAGCAACTTCTCACAGCGATAGCCACATATATGCGTCGCTTCTGTTTGTATTGAAATAAAGTCATTTTATACATACTTTGGCAACTATCAACATGAATGTATATAATCTATGTATGATTTGTCATTTAGTGTTCATAACAGACAGTAATTAAAGTGCTTTGATAGGAATGAATGGTCGATTTTTGAGCATGATACTCCGTTTGGTGATTAAACAAATCTTTAAGATAATGGGTTGTTAGAAGTTTACACATGTCTGGTATAACATACACCTAGCTCATATTTAACAAGGTGCTCATATCACTTAACAGTTATGTCCTGTTACTTTCGAATCAGTGATGTAACTATCAAAACATCATCAAATGAATTCTGTCTCTTTTTACCAATCATCAAGATAAGCCGAATCTAGATTTTGAAGTTTGAATCCCCACGTAAATAAACATTCAATCAGACTCCTGAAATCATTATCAAATAGATTGACCTTGAAATAACACTCTCTCGGGATGCAGACAGACAGACAGATAGTTTATTTATGTCTCACCTCAACATAGTACAAATATATAATATACATTCATTAGAATACAAAATAAATATATCATGCACATGTACATGTACATATGCTTTCGATTGAAGCGTAGCAGTTGTAGAACAAACGCGTGCAAATGCTTTCATTGGACAATATTCTTCGTGTACAGAACAGAACAGAATTGTATTCTCATGAATCATACAAATTGATATAGTGAATATACAACATGAATCCTAACTTTGTTCAATACCTTTTGAAACACTGGCTATTCCATGTCCCTTGCTTGCGTTTTTTAATAATATTTGCATTTTTTGCACAATATCCTCTTTGCATGTGTTCTTCGTGTCATGTGAAGTTTGAATGCTATTGAAACTTTTACCTTCTAAAATGATTATTCAAAGTAGAGATTATGTAAGTACGTAAAACATTATAATCATGGTTAATGTTTAAGCTGCCTATGTAATAACTTCTACATAAATGACATATTCACTGTTCAGTTTTAAATAGGGTTGATTTACTTGTTAAAACAATGTTTGTGTGTTCAATCCCGTAACAGTTCAACTGGCCAGAGAGAGTTACATTTTGTGTTTTACGTTTTGTTTAAAGCCTCATACCATTTGGGAACTGACAGTACTAATACAAAATACATATTTTACATCATATTCAGAATAAACTCAAACTCAAACTCTTTATTCTCTGAAAACCGCCAACGGCGCTACATGAGATAAACATATATGCATTTACATATACACAAGACAGCAGGTTTGAGTTTGAGACAATGGCGCGCTTTAATCAGCCATTCAGAATAAACACAGGGCTAAAATGATATAGATTTAACTACTATAAGTCAATCTTAATTAAGCTGTGAAGTTTCGGGACTCGCTAACCAGACCCTCACGTGTGTTCAGATTTAAGATCTATTTACTTGTGAATGTTTATTCAGACGTCAATATACTATAGCTGAACAAGTCACCTTTAATTAACAACATCAATGGTGCAAGTTACTCGATGATGGCTCTGTTCTCTGTTTATATCCTTATTCACACCTGTTCCGCGACTGATCTCCATGAAACAATAAAACAATCAGATTCTGATTGGAACTTATGGTATAGACTAGACTAGCTTCCTTTCATCCAGTCTCGGGAGATGAGGGGTACTGTGAGCTAATTAGCGTCACTCGAGCGGGCAGTTACGTTGACAAGGGGCGTTGAGCCGTGAAGCATGTCGAGGGGTTAATGGGTTAGAAACTTGGCTACGGATGTGTATCATGACAGACAGACAGACAGACAGACAGACAGACAGACAGATTTTTTATTAAAGTCTCGCCTCAACATGGTACACACATATAATAAATGCATAAGATAATATCACAGTAAAACGTTGAGCCATTCCCTAAGGAATTATGAGAGACTAATAATTCATAAAAATATACACAATAGTAAAAAAGAAATAAATATTTACGATGTATACAAATTTACACTTCGCTTTTTAAGAATATTAAAACAGGTTTTGGCAGATAAAAACGATACATTTGGACAGCTGAGGATAAAACTAACCTTGTCTACATCATTCATACTTAAAAAATTATCTAACAGACTTGTACATTTTGATAAAAGCTGACGTCGTTCATCAACATATAAAGGACAATTCAATAAAACATGACATTCATTTTCAATACAATCGTTACAATGAAAACAAGTTCTCTCATTAAAAGGACAGCCAATATAACGACCAGTTTCAACCTTTAAAGGCGCAACACCACATCTAAACAAAGCTAGAGCTCTTCTCATTGGACGAGACATAGTAGAATTAACATAAAATTCACAGCCAAAATCAGATTTAAAACTACTGTATGTGCGTAACTTATTACCACCCTTACCACTAATACTACCAACTCTTAAAAGTTCTTGTTGCCATTTACAAACAAAATCGTTAAAAACAACCTCGGAAACCTTAGAAACTATAAAGGGAATACTATACACAGCGTTAATATCCTTAAAATGACCGAGATTAAGATCTGACAACTTCTTACAAACTCTAAAATTCCAGTTACGTTTACCTCCTAAGGCTAAAACATGACTCCATCTAAAAATATGACTAGTAACTCGATTACGATCAATATTACAAAGACGTCTAAAAAACCTCGACACACTCTTCCATTGATTTACAACTGTAGGAGACCAGCCCATATCCCCGATAACAGCATTATTGGGGGCAAACTTACGCAAGCCAAGGAAAAAACGCATAGCACGATTATGAACAGCATTTATACATGAAAAGCTATACGTACCCCATATTGCCGAACCATACTCAATAGTAGACCAGACCATAGACTGATATAACTTAGAATAAGTTTGATACTGCATACCGCCTAAAAGCTTATACTTAGTAATAAGTAAACCCAAAGCTCTACCAGCTGACCTAGCTACCGCTTTAGCCATTAATCCATAATCTAGGTGCTCCGATAAAAGAAGTCCGAGGTAAATATACTTATCTACAACTTCTAATTGAATATCACCACAGAAGAATAAAACTTTAGTTCTACCAACTGAAGCCCCTCTAAAATGCATAACCTTATACTTAGCACAATTCACCGTCATTTTATTACAAACAGTCCAGTTATGCAAACAATCAAGCATTACATTAAGATCACTCTCACACGCAGCAATTAGTACAATATCATCTGCATAAGCTAATATACCAACATTACAACCATCAATATCGATACCCAAAGACAAACTGTTAACTGTAGTAATAAGATCATTAATATACAAATTAAAAAGTAATGGCGACAAAAGACAGCCTTGCTTTAAACCTGAGTTTACATCAAACCACTGGGTGTAAAAACCATTAACGTTAACAGCGCATTTTACATTTTTATAAAGTGACATAATTGCTTTGAACATCTTTCCATTCACACCGATAGAATCCAGTTTACTCCAGAGCAATGTTCTGTCAATACAATCGTATGCTTTCTTAAAGTCAATAAAAGCAGTGAAAGTTGATTTTCGCTGTATTTTCCGGGTTTCAATAATAGAGGTAAGGCTTGAGATATGTTCAGTGGTTGATCGCTGCTTTCTAAAACCATTTTGGAAATCATGTATAAGGTCATTATCTTCAGCGTAGTGATACAGTCTATTATTCAGGATTGCACAATACAGCTTGTATGATGCACTAGCAAGTGTGATCCCACGGTAAGACATCGGGTCTCTCGCGTCGTCTGCTCCGGACTTCGGGATAGGGGTGATGATCCCCTGGGCCCAGCTGGAGGGTACATAACCAGTCTTATAACACGTTGAAAAGAGTTTATGGAGATAGTCTATACAAACATTATTTTTGAGAACATCAACTGGGATGTTATCAAAACCCGGTGATTTTCCTTTCTTTGCTTGACTTACTGCAAGTCTGACTTCTTGAATAGTGATAGGGCTGTCAAACACACTCTCCTCGTCTTGACAGTCGTAAGTACGTGCGTCCTCCGCCTCAGGTGTTGTACAGTTTAAGAGGTCGCTGTATGCTGTCCGCCAGGTGTCAAGTACCTCCGTGACGTCATTAGAGATGCTTCCGTCACTGCGTTTCACTTCCATCGGGATTTTCTTCTTTCTGTCGTAACCGACTCCAACTCGCCCTATCTTCTTCCAGAAGTCGCCGTCGTTAGCGTCGCACATGTCTTCCAGCTCTTGGAGTGTACGTTTGGTGTGGTCCCGCTTAGCCCTCTGAGCATGTCGGTCGAACAGTTGACGTTTAGCTACATATATGTGTTTCAGAGCATGTTTACGAGGTCCATGACACTTACACCAACGCCGCTCGGCGTCACACATGTCGCTCCAGAGTTTAGAGAGATAGTCCGACCACCACGCTTTCTTCTTCCGTCGCTTTTTACTGCTTGAATTAGTAATCGCTGTTTTTACCACACTTTTCGTAGGAAGCCTATTAACCATCTCTGATCTAACAGTGTTCTTAAAAACATCAAAGGCCTGATCTATATCTTCTTGACCCTGAAGAGAGTCACACAATTTATCAATAGCGACATTAAGAGAGTATACACACTGCTTTGATGACATAAAATCAGTTGGTACAGATGAAGTATCACATTTCACTGCAGTTGCTGTTTCACAGTTCTCCGGTTGGTTTGTAGTTGGGTTACTTATATTAAGCTGAATGTTCCAAGTAAGTATGGAGTGATCCAGTTTCAGGACGTTGTTAGAACTAACTAAACCGACACAGGCAGATTCTTCAACAAAGGAGTTTGGACGTATGACACGAAAATTAGAGAAGGCATCTAACTGTTCATATGGACATAAACAGTAGTCAACCACTGATAAGCCTCTTGAAGACACATAGGTATAGTCGTTATCTTCACTCCTTCCGTTTAGCATACAGTAATTGGCACTAATAAGAAAATATATTAAAACATGACCTTGAGAATTAATTACTTTATCTAAAACAGTTCTCCCGGGGAGCACATCCACACCATCCACATAGTCTGACAAATTTCCACACCTACTATTAAAATCTCCACATATAAAAGAAGTACCTGGTTGGTAATATTGATGAGTCTGTAATAACAGTGTATCGAAGAATTCCGTCGCATCTATATTCCTGCTGGAGTTTTCTGGTGGAAGATAGCAGACACATGCTA
The DNA here is from genome assembly GCA_916613615.1 of Steromphala cineraria. Taxonomy (NCBI): domain Eukaryota; kingdom Metazoa; phylum Mollusca; class Gastropoda; order Trochida; family Trochidae; genus Steromphala; species Steromphala cineraria. The sequence goes on from OU744721.1 coordinate 80,751,716, forward strand.
TAACACTACAGTCAGTAGCAAATTTATGACACAGTTTAAGCCACAGAATACCTTCGTGTGAATTATCTAAAACAGTAACACTAAAAACATCTAATAAACAATTCTTAATTAAAAATCCCACGCCACCTGAACCACATTTAGCGTTTGCGTGAAGCTGAGTCCTATTGTGGCCAAACCACATGTAATTATCTAATAAAAGTTTATTATTTCCTGTGAGGTGGGTTTCCGCCAGTCCTATAATATCTAGATCCGTCGCTTGCAAGCATGATGAACGAAGTATATGGTTATCAGAGTCTAGAGAAGCTGACCATCCTGCCACATTCCAGAACCCGCATTTTACCTATTGTCTATGCACTCTGTTGTCACGTTGAGTGCGCTCATCGCGGGTGTGACCTCGGTTGCTGTATCCTCGATCCTGATTGGGTGAGCGCGACCTGTTGCCGTCACGTGACCGTTGTTTGTAAACATTACCGCGTGGGTTGTTCTCGGGTCTGTAACCGTCACCGCCACGTGTGTTGCCGACTCTGTCATCGTTGTGTCGCTGATCACCGTCACCCACCTTCACGATCCTACTGCCGGAGAGCCTCAGCTTGCCCTCGCCAACATTGTCAACCAGTGTCTTCATGTTAGATTCAAACAATCTTTGATGCAGGGACTTGTCACTAGAGACATACACATTATTAAAGTTTCTGCTATTTTTCAACTCACGTTTCGTTGTAAGTATGAGGTGTTTGTCTTCTCTCGACTTGCACTTAGCCACAATGACTCCAGGGTATCGGGTATGTCGAGATTCTTTTCTCACAGCGTCTTCAACCACCACGTCTCTCAATTTGAGTCCCTCCCTGATCAAACTATTCACCTTGTTGATTACATCCTCTCCTCTCGACTCCGGAATATTTTTAAGAATAATGTTGAGTTCCTTGTCGTCAGTCGCTGATCCCACTGCCTGTGCATAGGTACGTGCGTTCTTCATATCTGCAACATCCTTCTCCACCTTTTCAATCATCCGAGCGTGATCGACCCTCAAGTAACCAACTTCGCTGTGTACTTTATCGAGACTCGCCCGCATCTCCTCGCGAACTTTACACATGTCACTGTCAATCATCGACTGCACTTTTTCGATTAATCGTGATTCAATAATGTCAAATCTCTTTTCAAAGTACACAGTTTGTTTTTCTATAGCCCGTAGCACGTCTGCTATGGTCTGAGTATGTTGACGGGTGTTTGCCTCGTTTTGGCTTGGGTCAGCCGTTGAATTTTCAAAATTGTTCATCGCACTGTTTTTTACCTTCTTATGTCCATTTTCCTGATTATCATCACAATCGTTAGGTAGATTTCTCTTCCGACCATGTTCCCTGTCCACTGTTCGGCCACTCGCCTGGTCGCTTACAGTAGCCTCTGTCAATGGCGGGCACATCACACTATTCACAAAGTCAGAGTCCGTAGGGCTGGCCATCGCGCACTTTTTCTTGCGTTATCTTCTTTAAAAGTCAACAAGGTAACTTACTGTGCATATGAGGGTGTAATTTGCATCGATTAAACACTTCTTGACGTGTACGATTACTCAGATTTGAAATTTTCTCGGGAGCTCCCACACGACACGTCTTCACTCAAGAGCATGTCACATGTATTTCTGCTATATCATGCTAATAAGCCCAGAAGTAGCCTCTTGATTACTGTATAATCAATTGTGTCATAGACCGGTGGCCTAAATACACCTGATTATAGTTAATGAGATAGAGATTGTATCATAAATTGCTATTTTAAGTCCGACCGATTCTTGACATACCCTAATTAAATGTATATTCGCAAATTCATCAGAAACGTAATTGATTACATATCCTGACTTTATCCTTCAATAATTCTGAGATATCTTCGATACACAGACAACTTACACTGAAAAGGGAGGGTATAACAACAAGTGAAAAAAATCGACATTTATTGTTTATGTCATTCTTCAAAGGGCAACCTCACAATGCGTTAAGATAACCATAATGAATTTAATCTACAAGTCCTAGGGGGTGGGTACACAGATAATATATTTTCGACGAATTATTATATAAATCCTAACTATAGTAAGAAACTGTTGTTACTACGAACCCCTTCATAATGAGATATTTCGAAATAGGAAATGAACAATTCAATTACATCTTGAAAACTTGACTATCAATATATCTTTTATGTTTACTAGTGTACCATGCACATCTAATATGTCATGAATGTTATGTGTAATCTTCCATGTACCACGGTAAGTGGTTGTTCTTAAATAAAGTAGATTGGTTGTATAACTGTTTTGCTCAATAAGCACAATTACATTGCTTTAGTGCAAAGGATTAAATATTACTTAGATCAAAAGCTGACGATAACCTATGAAGAATGTTTGTAGAGAAAAATTAAAATAACAGTGTTTTCGAAATGTTGATCCATGGTCACTTTATGAATGCAATTTTGTTACGGTTATCTGTCAGGCATGGCATACGAATATTTTAACGCAAACTGCATATCCTATGTACTTCAATTTCAACATCATCCGTTTCGCTTTTGCAATGCTAGGATGCATCAAAGACATTCCAAATTACAAATCAATCAATAGTTTATTTCCGTCTCACGTGTGTACATGCTTATATTTATATTCAAAAGAGTATAAACAATATTGATAATTTAAAATGTACACAATCAATCTTCCAGCGATTTATGAGAGATACGTGATATTTGCTCTAGAATACGAAGGTAAATGAACAAACGTAAAGTATGCAGCTGTATTTATAATCACCTGCAAATCATTCCTTGTATCAGGCTTGATAAATGTCTAAAACGTCGCATTCCCTACAAAAATCCAATAGAACTCTTTCTTATTCATCTAAAAAACTTCTGAATGCACCTTAAAGAAGTCAATCCAAATGGGTTACGAATATACATTTAGACTACACAACACTTGCATCTGGGTATGAGCATAATCTGTCAGTTAGACCTGTGATGTTTGGAGACAGATAGACAGAGGGCGGCTGCTTTGATCAATTCGTCGCCACGCTCCGGCGAGCAATGGTCACTGAGCAGGTATACAACAATACTCCCTTGTTCACTAATTTGGATAAACAATGATGACGTATTTAGGGTAGTATGGTCATTTCAGCATTCTTATTTGCTCTAAAAAGGCGACGATTGCGCTAAAGATTGAAAGTTATTTGCATGGTTGAACTCATGCATGCATGAAAATGACATCCAGATACACGCATAGTGAGAGAGAGAGAGAAAGAGAATGAACTGAATGTTTATTTAAGTGTCACGTACTTTACAGAAGAAGATACAATACCGAAAAACATATACAGATTGCAAAAAGTACCCCGCCATATGGCCTATGAGACACTTTAGTCGTTAAATATCACATTACATTTTATAATAAACACTCAGCGTCGTACGTGAAATATTACACACTACATTCTTGACGTAACTGTGCAAAGTGACAGTTTAGGTTTCGAAATATTAACAATAAATGAAATATTTTTTGCTTCAACTTATATGGAAAAATTTTCTCAAAAAAAATTATCAAAAAAACAGACAAGGCAAGGTAAGACTTGTATTTAATATACATTGTATATGTATAAATGTATGAAATCCCGTAGAGCATGAAGGAAGATGTGCCTTTTGGGTAGTGTCAGAACAAATTTCATAAATATTTTTGAACATTTAAAGGGGCAGTAGCACGTTTTTAGGGGGGATATAAGGTGATGTCAGGAAAATGAAAATAAATGGTTCCAATTAAAAAAAAGACAATGTATTTAAACTAAATGAAGCAGTTACAATTTATATATATAACTTAAAGTTCAGCCATGCGATTCCTTTTTCTTACAATAATGAATTAAAGGTGTTCACACAAAATTTTAACAATGCAAATGACTGTGATAGATTAGCCTTTATTCTGGCAAATACTGATTGTGCTATTTTTAGTGCCAAAGCCTGCAAACTTATTTTAGATACACGTAAATCTATTTTATTTACAGATCGTTCTTAAACTGTACATATTGTATGTTATTGTATTTATTATTTTAAGTCTCTCATAACTCCTAATGGAGTGGCTCAAGGTATTTTATGTATTTTATGTATTTTTAAAATGTAATGTATTACTTTTACCATGATTGAGGTGAGACTCAAATAAAATATTTGTCTTGTCACAAAAATGGCCGCCAATGGATTTTATGTGAATCCTCATACTTTGTCCTCTGACTATGGGTGATTGGCTTGTGTAATGAAATTGTTGACGCTGTCAATATAATACATTTAACATTTACTTACAATTTTAAGTGAAAGATTTAAAATATGAAATTATCAAAAAACGTGCTACTGCCCCTTTAAAGGGGCAGAAGCACAAAGTCAAAGTATAAAACCTAAATGAAGCAGTAATAAATCCAATATTTAATCTAATGTTCAGCCATGCGATTCCTTTTTCTTATAAAACTGAATTAAAGGTGTTCACATAAATATGGTCACCAATGGACTTTATGTGAATCTTCATAATTTGTTCTCTGACTATGAATCATTGGTTTGTTTAATGCGACTTTTTACACTATCAAAATAATACATAAGCATGAAGGTACAATTATCATTGACAAATTGAGGATATAAAATTTTCTAAAATGTGCTACTTCCCCTTTAAAATGAAAAAATAAATATTTGCAACACCTCACGCCTATCGATAGGAAAAAACTGTAGGGTGAAGAAATTTCCAGCACACGCTTGTGAATGAATGAATGAACGAACACATAAATTAGAAGCTCGTCCCTCTTGCACTCAATGATTCGACTGATAATCATAATCACTCAAGCGCAGCGTTTGGATATTTCGCCGGATTAGGCCGTTATCTGAACAATCAACATATTCTGAGAGATACTCTGTTTAATCAATGTGCTATTTTATCCCCAGACTTTTTAGATAAATCGGATCTTGAAAAATTGAATTTTATTTTTACAAATCATGATATCTGTTTTTATACAGCCAAAATCTGCTTTTTAATACTACAACGTAGAAAAGACTTGTTATATGGTTAAATAATGTTTTATGTCTCTCATAATTCTGTTTTGAATGGTTCTGTACATGTTTTAAAAAGAAATTGTGTGTATAAATGTAAATGTATCTTAGCTATGTACAGAAGTGAGACGTTAATAAACTATTGTCTGTCTGTCTGTGATCAGTTAATTAGATACCTCATTAATGTATTCTTAGCAATTAACAGACAGATCGGTTACCGTGCGGTGATCTCTTTATGCCGAAAAGACAGTCACAGATACGTGTTCTCTTCGTACTCACTGGATGAGAGGATTTAGTTATAGCATTAAAAATACAAAACTTAAAATATAAGACTTGTATTCAATATTTAAGGTGCATAGTTAGTGGTAAAATGGGCATTTCGCAGTTTCCAAGCAGGATAGAAGGTTTTGGCTTATAAAAGAACATTTGTCGATTACTCTATGAATGAAATATAACGAAATCCATTTTGCCTTGTAGTTTACATTAGTTGCTAACCATTGCAGTATGTACATGTCTTTTAATTTTTTTCTTCGGTTTCAATTTCACATTCATTGTAACTGATTTGTTGAAAAACATACAGTCTACACTAAAACTCATTACTTCCGAGAGACACATGTGGCAAATTAGGGCGACATTAAGCGAAAGACGTATATATACAACGTCATAAAGACCCCATGATGATCACTGAATAGTGTGAAACCGGTCGGGGAGGTCGTTTAAACATAACTTTGCAACTATCCACAAAAATTGAATTCATATACCCTACAATATGTCATTCATAACAGACACTAATTAATGTGCTTTGATAGGAATTAAATGGTCGGTTTTGGAGGATAATACACCGTTTGGTGAATAAACAAATTTACAGACGATCTGTTGTTAAAAATTTACACAGAAATAAACTTATGTATAACATACATCTCGCTCATATTTTACAAGATACTCATGTCACAGTAATATCCTAGTAATTCGATTCAGTGATGTAGTTGGATGTAATTATCGCATCGTCATCAGATGAATTAGTCTCTTTTGACCAATCATCAATAAAAGCTGAATCTAGATTTAACTACGGGTTTGATCCTGACGTGAATAAACATCCAATCAGACTCTAGAAATGTAATCAATATCTAAACAGATTGACCTTGAAATAACACACTCTCAAAATGCACATGCACCGAACACAAGCTACCCATTGAAGCGTACCAATTGTAGAACAAACACGTGCAAATGCTTTCATTGGACAATATCCGTCATGTAGCCACACCCTGTTTGTAACCTAAAGAAACCCGGCTATCCCATGCTCCTCGCTTGCGGTTTTTAATGGTATTTGCATTTTGTGCAAATATCCTCTTTGCATGTGTTATTCATGTCATGTGCAGTTTGAAGGCTGTTAAAACTTATGCAATCTAAACATATTTTTTTGAAATAGAGATTTAAGTACCTTAAAATATTTCATAAAGGTTAATGTTAAAGTTGCATATGTAATGATATGACATTCTACATTTATGAAATATTCATTCTGTTTAGTCAAAAAATATGGTTGATTTACTTATTAAAACGATGTTTGTGTGTTCCATAAAGATTCAACTGATCAAATAGAGTAACATTTTGTTTGTACGTTTTGTTGAATTCCCACACCGTTTGGGAACTGACACATTTACATACATACTGACATATTTGGAATTCAAAAGGACCATATGCATATGTTTTGTAACCATGTTTATGTTCGGGAGAGGCTTGTGTTTGTTTGCCAAACTTTTTTTTGTCGTGTTCAGGAAATAAAAATATGTTAAAATCAAATCAAAAGATACCAAAATGATATTGATATAACTACAATAAGTCAATCTGATTAAGCTGTGAAGTTACAGGACTTGCTCACCAGAAATGTAGATTACGCCCATCACGTGTGAACAAATTTAATTAGATCTATTTACTAGGGAATGTTTATTCATATGTCAATATACTGTAGATGAACAAGTAAATGGTGCAAATCTGTTTAATATCCTTATTCACACCTTTCTGTTTCAAGACTGACTCCATGAAACAATAAAACAATCATCCAAACTTTATTGTAGACTAGACAACTTCCTTTCATCCAGTCTCGGGAGATGAGGGGTATTGTGAGGTAATTAGCGTCGGTAGAGGGGGCAGTTTCGAGTTGAGCCGTGGAGCATGTCGAGGGGTTAATGAGTTAATACCATTACCACTGGAGATAGAAGTCGGCAGGTATACCCGCCCCAAAACGCCTTTAGAAAATAGGATTTGTAAGTTTTGCAGAAACAATGTTATTGAAGATGAGATACATTTTCTTGTTGATTGTGACTTTTATTCTGATCTTAGGTACAATTTATGGCAGGATATTTCCTGCGTCAATCCTTTATTCACACAGTTGTCCTCAACAGCCCAGTTTGTATTCTTATTACGTAATGAGAGGTCTGTTAAGCCTCTTGCCGCTCTATTAATAAAAATGTACAATAGACGTAAGCATGCCATTTGCTTCAATAATACCATTTAACATAAAATCACCTTAATCCTTGTATATGTTTGTATTGTTATGTACATTATCATATATATAAATGTGACTTATTTCAGACATTCTTGTGTCTCGTAGGCCTTATGGCCGGGTGGTACGCCCCTTTTAACATGTTTTTTACAACGTCCGAATCAGACCATTTTTATTCTTCTTCTTCTTCCTTTTCAATGTGATATTTAACAACGTTTTCACGAGATGAATTACGAATGTCAGTTATTGAACAAAAAAACTTTTATGAAATATGATATACACAACAAACTGTTCAAAGAGCTGATAGTTATGATGTAGATAGACGTATATACAAACTTTGCTAACAACGTGCTACATGTCGTTTTATTGGAAAAGGGACTAAACGTGCATAAGGATTAACTGACTTGATTCCAACTTCCAACAATCACAGGCCATGTAATGAAATACATTGTTTTAACAAATGTAAGACGAAATCCATGTTCGTTTTTTTTCATTTACGCCACGATAAGAGAATCGTATTAAAAGAAATGTCCAAGCTTACTGCCAAAACATCACCGCACATTACTGAGGTGATGTTTTATATGGTTTTTCTTTTATATCTAGCTGTAATTATCACATCACCTTCAAATGAATTCAGTCTCTTTCGACACTCCATCAATAAAAGCAGAAGCTACAATTAACTCAGGTATTAATCCTCATACAAATAAACATTCAATCTGACTCTATAAATGTGATCAATAAGCAACTACATTGATCTTGAAATAACACTCCCGCCATGATGCACATATTCCCACCACCGAATCGTAGCAATTGTAGAACAAACATCTGTAAATGATCTCATTGGATAATATTCCTCATGGTGTCGCGCCCATGTTTGAATTTTGTGTAAGTGCATGGGTGTATGTAAGTTAGTATGTACATCATGATCACACTACACATACTTTAAATCAAATCCAAAATTGATAAAGGGAGAAGACATTAAATCAATTGAATTTCAATAAATATATCAACCTAAGGTTTGTAGTGACAGAGCTTGTTCGCCAAGAATGGAGACAACGCCCATCACTTGGCACTGCCTCCTGTCAAACTGTTAGCATCGATACATTGTTTAAACAAATATGTAAACTTATGCTACACTAGCATTTATTGGTATTTGATATATGTAGAAATGAAAATGCATGTGTTTTATATTGAAATGATGTTTAAAACTTATGCATTTCTTCCTTAGCACACCTGCCTGTTGCATGCCTTCACGAAATAATATAACGTTCAGAACTTTATTTTACTTAGCAAGACCCCCCCCCCCCCCTCTCTCCAATACACACACCTTTGGAGATGAGCGGTGCTTAGTTATGATTGGTCTTGTTATAATTAGGGCGGGCATTTAGGCTGACAAGTGGTCAAGGCCTCGAGTCGTGAAGCATATCCAAGTTAATGAGTTAACGTTACACAATCACCAGGTGCGCGATTCAATCACCTCCAATTACAGCATACATGTCACATTTCTTACTTTTTGTATTATACATTATATTGGGGTGAGACTTTAATAAACATTTGTCTGTCTGTCTGTCTGTCACGCCTAGTGAGAGAGATAACAGAGATACTTACGAGTCTTTCTGCTTTTACCAGTGTATGAAACACAGATCTTGTGATACACAGTACACTCGATTGGTCAGTTGTCCCTACTGGGTGATATATTACGAAGTCATTATCCTTTGAATAACGTTTGTCATATTGTAATAACACTGTAGTTTCTTAAAATTACCAAAAGCTTTAAATCCCGCCAGTTATTTGTTTAAAGGTTGTCCAACTGTGTAACTATGGTCTTAACTTTAAATCTCTTCAAATCAACTCAATATTTCATAAAATCCATATACCTTTCAAAGTCAACGTTTAGAAAATTAATAACTTCAATATTTCACAAAATCAAAATATCTTTCAAAGTAATATTTTACAAAAACAAAATAACCTTCAAAGTGAATTATCTTACAAACTAGGCATAATCCCTAATAACAATCCCCAAAAGCCAGTATTTGATCTCATTATAATATCTTCAAATGTATTATCTTTCAACGTCAATATCTCACATATTGTTTTGCAGTGAAATCATTTTAAAAATCACAATATCTTTCAAAGTTAATATTTTATCCCCAAAAAAAGACCTTTCAATGTCAATATTTCTAAAAATGACATATTCTTTAAAGTCATTATTTCACATAATCAAAATATCAAGTCTTATTCTTTAAATTAAAAATACTTTTAAAAGTCAATATGAGACTAAATCAAAATATGTTTTTAAAAGTAACATTTCAATATCTTTCAAAGTCAATATATCACCAAAAAAAACATCTTTCAAATTCAGTCTTTTACTAAATCAAAATATCTTTCATAATCAATATTTTACTAAATCAAAATACCTTTCAAAGTCAATATTTTATAAAATCAAAATATATTTCAAAGTCCACATTTCTTTAAAAATCTCTCAAATTCAATATTTCACATAATAAAATTCCTCTTTAAAAGTATTATTTCTGAAATCATTTATCTTTCAAATTCAATATGACACAATATAAAAAATACCTTTCAAAGTAAATATTTCTCAAATATTTATATAATATTTATTTATAAGCATCTAAATCATTTTTCTTGCAGAAAAAAATGTTTCTCACTTAATTATGTTCGCAATAGTTTATTTTGCACACTTAACATTCTCATGTTTAAACTATCGTAAACGCATTCGTTTCAGCAATTGTCAAGCCAAAGGGAGATAATCAAGGTCATGAGACTCGTTTATCCGTTAAGCTTGTACACGCGTTAACCACCCGTGAGCAACCCGTGAGCAACGCGTGAGTCGCTGGTGGGCCACGGCTAGCCACGAGTGACCAACGCGTTGCTCACGCGTTAGCCACCCGTGAGGCAACGCGTTGCCCGACCACTTACTTTTGCACACTACTGTATATACCCCTTAAACGTGCTACTGCCCAATTAAGATATGCTTAAAGCTCTATAAACATCATTACGCTGAGGATTGTAATTTAACAGCTACAAAAAAGCGCTAGTTGCGACCAAGTACGTCAGTTCATCCAGTTTTCAGGTACCTATTTTAACAATGGGTGAACTGAGTGCAATGTGGATGAAGCGCCTTGCCAAAGTACACAACACACGATGAAAATGAGATGAGAAATTTTTAGTGTCTCCTCTGGGATTTGATCCGAGTTTCTGGCGTGAGAGGCCAGAGTGCTAACCACTACTCAAAATCAAACATCTTTTTTTCATACCTAAATAGGAACTTACATGCTGTGTAACTGTTATCACTTGTTCATCAATATTTGTCAAAACGGTGACAAACGTACGATTTAGGAATACCGCTAGGGTAAACTTTCTTTTATGATACAATCCGCTGATAATTAAATGTGTCTCTTTGATTAAAAGGTTCCTTGCAGATAAAACTGAACAGACTTGGTCATTATACAAATTATAATGTTTTTTTTTTAATTTGCGATTTTTAAGTGTCATTTTATTGTAACTATAGACTTTTGTATATTGAATTAAATTTTTTCATATTGAATATCAGTAATTATGGAACAATTGCTGTGTTCGAGCAAGCAGGCATGCATATGAAGAGCCAGGCCGATTTAAGAAATATCATGCTTTTAGATATGTCCCCTTCTTTCCGACTACACAAGTCCCAAATCAGCCAATGAACTTTCTCTTTGTCAGTAGATGAAAGAAACTCTTATTTTGTCGCCATTTGGCTTCCTTGAAGGGAATGTTTTTGTACGGGACGGATTACTTGATAACCTCATAATTACAAGACTATGATACATTTTCAAAATGTCAAGATGTTCTGTGTCTACAAAATGTTTTAAGTATATAACAATCCTTACCGCTTTCGAAGATATCAAATTTCAAACTGTACATTCAGCATCAGTAGTCACGATGAACCACGGTGCTCCTGCTTAATAGGACATTTTAATTGATTTTACAGATGACATTTGATAATTTTCTTATCAATTAAGTGAGTAAAATCATTTCTATTTTTGTTATTTATAATCTGATAAAATTGTAAGAAGCATACAATAACATTAACAGGAGTTACACGATGTACATGGTGTAGTCACATGTATCAACATGACTGATTCCGTGACAGAAATCGTAAGAAGGTTATGATAGTTGCCATCGATGATGCTGTACTCGTATCATGAATTTTGAAGTTAAACACCAAAACACGACAGTTTTGAGGATTAACACGGGCCGACAGGGGAAGGTCTTACTATCCCAAATCTCATGTTTTTACTTACAGTAGGATATACATACATACACATTTCCAGAGGATCATTCAAGGGTAAAACAAATGAACACGAGTTGGTACTCCTATAATTATATATTGTATAATATAATGATGAATATCTAAGTTATGTTGTTTGGATATTGTCATTCAGGTGTGTGTTATGTCTAAGAAACGAATAGATATACACTCAAACGAATGAAATCATTATTGTCATCTCTTGAGATCGTTGATATTGACGTAAGTGAAGATCACCAGTCTGGCAAAGATCAATATAGAACATAGACTTTCAAAATGAAACACTACACAAGTCTCAAATCAGTCAATGAACTTTTTCTTTGTCAGTAATTGAAAGAAAATGTAATTTTGTCGCCATTTCTCTTCCTTGAAGGGAATGTTTTTGTTCGAGACAGAGTACTTGATAACCTCATAATTGCAAGAACTTTCTCTTTGTAAGTAGATGAAAGAAACTCTTATTTTGTCGCTATTTGGCTTACTTGAAGGGAATGTTTTTGTACGGGACGGAGTACTTGATAACCTCATACTTGCAAGACTCTGATATAGTTTCAAAATGTCAAGATGTTCTTTGTCTACCAATTTTTTAAAGTATATAACAATCCTTAAGGCTTTCGAAGATATCACATTTCAAACTGTACATTCAGCATCAGTAGTCACGATGATCCATGGTGTCCCTGTTTAATAGGACATTTTAATTAATTATACCGATTTGATAATTTTCTTATCAATTAAGTGAGTAAGACAAATGGACACAGATTGGTACTCCTACAATTATATATTGTATAAAGATAATAATGATATAATCAAAGTAGTGTTCTTTGGGTATTGTTAAAATTATGACACTCAACCGAATTTTATATGATTATTAAGAATTAATTTCAAATGAGAAAATGAAAGTATCGATATTCTAAAGACCGAACTATGCATTAAGAAATGTATTCAATGTTACGATGATCATCTCTTGAATGTAATTAAAAGTTAAGAATTACCAGGTGTTCATAAAAACAACCTGGTATAGCTGATGAATACCTTTGCACGAAATTAGCTACACTATTTGCGATAGTATTAAAAACAATTGATCAAATAGTCAAATAGTTATAATAGAAACAGCATTCATGTATTGCATTAGCTTTAGAGTATATGTACTTACCAAGAATGCAAAGGAACCAATAGTCAGACAACTCGATGTCCTATTATTTGACCCTTCAATTATTTTATGTGAAATAACTTGACCCCTCAATTATTTTATACCGAAAACATTTCCTAATCGATAACAAAACATTGACTGAGATTTAAAGTCCAAAATGTTAATTAAGTTATGCATGCGGTCACCCAGTAATCAAATAATGCAATGTAACGGCAGTTCACACGGTACTTCAATGTACTTCAGTACATAACTGGTATGATCCTATTGAACGTAAAGTGCAACATGCAGATATTGTATAGTGACTGAAACTCTCTCTGCGCTGGACTTCACGACTTTGACTACAAAATATGCTATATACACAAGGTACTCTAACACAGCAATTGGTAATTTCGTGGCTTTTGTCGATTGCTTTACAGTCATTTATTTGACAACTTAAGAAAGATGATATAATGTTTGTGAGTGAATGAATAATACAATTTGCATTCTTTTGATCATCTTGCGCAGGCTTCACATTTTAGATGTTTTATGATGTTGTAGATTTGAAAGGTAATTATTGTGTGAAATACAAATGCGTGAACTGTTTGGACAACTTACAAAAAAGTTTCTGTTTGAAACACAGACGTGTTGAAGTAAGAGTAAGGTATTACTTTTGTTTCTTGTGTCAACATGACGTGTCGAGTAATTCTATTTTCATTTAAACATCTCCTTGAGCGTAAGCTTAAACTCCAGTCTATGTAAGTTTTTCTCTGATAATTAAGAGCACACGCTAACTCTCAACTTATATGTGTTTGCGTGATATGTTTTGAAATGTCAGGAGTATTATCCCAACGTATTTCTCATCAAATAAAATGACATCAGGACTCTGATGTAGTCTGAAATGATATGGTTATTCCGAATAAACGCAATAGCATTAGAAAATTAACATATCAGCATGAATATTCTCAAAATTGTTACTCATGACACATTATAACATGCATATGTTTCTGTGCATCCACTACAAAAGTGAATTGCAATGGTCAAAAAGTTACAAAGAAATGAGTCGGACACAATGCAAAAGAACGGACGATGCCTATTTGAATGAGCCCCCGCAACTTTATTGTTGTGATAGAAAATACAAAATGAAACTCTGGAATCGAGAAGAAAATGGAAAACTTAACAAGGTTTTAGGGGTAGCGTTGCTTTGTTTTGTATGCCAGGCTAACAGGTACAAACATAGCATTTCCTATTTTAAGTTATACGGAATCAAGATTCAACCTATTGAGATTAATGTTAATTTCAGTTGGTGATGAATACTTATCTGTACATGGTTGTTATCACAACTCAGAGGGGTGAGCAACTAACTTGCATCCTTTATAGACTGTAATAAGCACTTAAGCGACATATCCAAATGTGTTTCAATTTAAAGGATAAGATTGTCATTGTCTACCGTAAGATAGTTGAAAGAAAACAGAACACTAGGTAGTTATTCTAAGTTCTAAGGGACAGTATTACAATTATTTTAAAGATGGCCTGCACTTTGAAAAAATTTGTTATTACCAAGAAATATCTCAACTCAAATTTTAAAGTTCCGAACATGTAATCACAACCTACCCGTTGAGACAGGGAGGTGGCGTGGAATCCCAAAGGTGGAGAGGACATGCCACCTCTGTGACTCATCGGCGGTTGCTGACGAAATGCATTATTTATTTAAATGTCATGCCTTAAGTAGTTTTAGAGCTCAGTTCATACCAGTTTATTACTCAAATTGGCCAAACCAACACAAACTTAATTTACTCCTCAAAAGCAACAAATCCCGAAGTTTGAAGAACATATCTCATCTTTCATCAAATACATTTTTTCACATATGTAATAGTATATATGCTGTTGTACATGTATGTTATTCTTCATGTTATGCATGCGCAATCCGCATCATTATTTCTCTACATATAAAATTGCTCATGTACCACCGTGCGTGGTTTTAGAGAGAATAAAGAACCTTAAATATTGAAAAAATGGTATGCCTCACATAGACACTATGATGCCATGGAGGCGGAATCGTATTATGCTTTATGGATTTTACTGACATCGCTTGTCAATATTAGAACCAAGAGTTATCAAAAACAAAAACCTGTAGCACTTATCGGATAATATGACGTCATTCGAAAACTCGTAGATCTTATCATCGGTTGATGAAATCTTTACAAATAAACCGTTTAGTAGCGATATCTGGTTATTTTAACTGCATTCGGAGTTCCAAACAACATCTTCGCACTACTGTGCATTCAAAAATGAGTTATTCTCTGATAGAATGCAAAATACTACTTTCCTTCTATTTAGGGTTTAATTTATCGGCTTTTAGTTACTTGAAGTAACGACTGAAGTCAAACTCTTTCTGCATCAGTAAGTTATTGATATCGAAAAGACTAATTGCTTATTTTGCCAGTTCAGTGGATCAGGAAGGTAATAAAAGTTAAATAAGTACATATTCCTTCAGTAATGCTGTTCGTGTTTTGAATGAAAAACACGGCCACTTTAGTAACGTAGCAATAATGAGAGGATTTAGTTATCAGCACACCCAACCAATCAATGAAATTTAAAATAGTTTTCCAATTTGTTTAGAAGCATAACCTTACCAACGAAATACCGTTTTCAAAGTAAACTATACCATTTGCGACAGGTAACAACGTTTGACATGTTTTTCATTAAGAATCATAGTTAGATCGATCATTGTTCATCGGAGTTTCTTTTTAGAGTGTGAGATCATTAATTCACGCATACATTTACATCCACAGGCTCTTAGAGAAAAATGGTTTTACATATCATGTATGTGCTTAGTAAGCCACTCTATTTCGGAATTAGGATTTTTTATTTTGTTCATGTGTGAAGTCTTGTGTGAACTGTTGACACTTTATTCTTAAGAAACAAATGCGGTCTTCCTTCTGAAATAATAAGTCATATGGTGAATTGATATTTTAAAGAAACTTATAACATTATGTTCTTTGCAATGAAACTGTCATAATGCTTTAGTTGACTTGATTTCTGAACTCTTAGCAATACAATATTTCTTTTACAAAGTCCCCAAGTCTATTGAAAGCATATATGTTTAAAACTTCATTCATTGAAATGTTTTCATCTTTGACATCAAACACAACATAAACCTGTAATCTGTTTTTACTCTTTTCTTAACTGTACTTATATTGCACCCTTGTTTCGAGTTCGGGCATATATAAAGACACAGACAGATAAACATAATATTAAAGTTAAAGCACAAGGGAACGTATGTGTAGTTATTGAAAAGTGCAAACATCTAAAACATTCATATTTTGGACAGTGATTTAGAAGATAATATTTGAAAAACAATGAAATCAATCTTATCTCTTGTTTTGAAATACGTCCTTCTGTAAAATATTCCTGTAAATAACTGATATATCGTTCTGCTAACTTGTCACTAAACACGCACTATAACTGTGTAGATTTCAAAGGAAATAATCGTGTGAAACACATATGCGAGCTTTGTTTGGACAAAGTACGAATAAGCTTCTGTTTGAGACACAGGCATGGGGAGGTTAGACTGTTGTCAAATTGCACGTCGAATAACTCCATTATCATGATCGTTATCCCTGTGGATCAACATATTTCATGGACCCCTTACGTGATTATTGATTGTAGGAATAACTACGGTACATACGTACATGCACATGAAACTGATTTCTTAGATCTCACAGTTCTAGATGAGTGCATTTGTAACTGATAGTACTGAAAATGATAATTGAATAATACTTAACAATACTATACATAACAGCTTCTAACAAATTTCTTTAAAAAAACATGTAGCACAATTATCTACAATTATCTATTACGACCCTAAGAACAAGTTCATTTATTGTGAATTATATTGTGTCTGTTGCTTATTGTGTGTTCAGGATTCACGGCAAGTTTTGTAGCAGTCTGCACAGGGACTCATACCATTTAGCATCTACTTTGGTGGTCAAACAAACACCTAAGTAAAAATAACTGTATTATGAATGCATTCGAGTATTCTTCCGATGATAAAAGCCCCTCCTGCAAGATGTCATTGCAGGCTGACTTATTTCATCAGAAACCAAACAGTATCTTTGTCATTCATTTTGTAAGTCTTTGTTTACGGAAGTGATATAAAAGAAGTGCATGTGATATAAATTTATAATTTTGTAAAGCGCAAAGACAATCTGTAAAAGTTTATTTACTCAAGGTATCTAAATATAATTATTGCAAACCTAACAATAAATATGAAAGGTGTATTGATATTCATGCAACATAATGTACTCATAAAATATATCAAATATATATAGTTGAATTGTGAGCAGTTGGAGAATAAATTATTTTAATTAGTTAAATTCCGAGTAATGTAAGTTTGATATAAGGAGAGACATTGCTTGATGTGTATGCATTAAAAACAGCTATACACTTAAATTCAAATTGTACCAATCGGCTTCCGACATAACAAATTGAGATTAATGTTCAGTTTAGAGGTTCCTGAATATTTATCTGTTGATCATGTAATCAGCGAGCTTGCATCCTTTAAGATCATGTACGAGAGAACACCCATATGGTGTTCAATTAAGATGATGAGATGGTGCTTCTGATCTGTTTGTGGTGATAAGGATCACACTACGTATGCTACATACGGAAACTTTGAAATCATTAGTGCTGACATACCCGCAAAGACAAATTTGTATTGTGTAGTTTCAAAAAGAGTTCTGTCCATTGATGTACGATTGTGCAAACAAAGAAAGATGACATTTCAAAAGAACAAATGAAACTGCTATATAAGGCCAAATCTTTGATTGGAAACATACATCACCGCACACGCAGTGTGGGAGGTGAAAGAGGTCTGGATGACGAAAAACACTTCAGTGATTTGCATGAATAACCACAATGATTGATCACTTAATTGACAGAGGATGCTCATTCTGCTTGAAAGACCAATTATGCACCATTAATGCCCCTTCGTACACTGCAGAGCGTATGGTAGACTCTACTTTGTACTGTCATGATGTCGGGAACCCCACGAACGGTCACGTAGACTTTTAAAGTACAATCATACACCCACATGTTCGACTCATTGATTTATTTTGTATTTGTTAGAATTGTGATAGTAATTGTATCTAAAATTTCAGGGAATCAAAGTTATATTTTGTCCTCATCGCTTTCGTTTATGCATATCTTTGTAATTTGTTTTCTCAACCATCAGGGTCTTACATGTATAGCAGTCAAGGCATATTGCAAATAAACCACCTACAATAATGGTCGGATCAATTAAAAAACATCAGGCTTCAGATCATGGTCAGGTGATTATACATATCGTCCGTGTATAATAGAAAAAAAATCAATTAGTAAAAAGAAAATTTACCTTTTACCTTAATTCATATACATAAATGAAAGAGTTGATAATGTGACAATGGTACGTTTGTTAAACCAAATATAACTATTTTTTTTCAGTCGAAACTGATTAAAAATGTTTGGGTTTCAGAGGTCAGAATCAGTATTGCTGGTTCAATCTTGATAATAATAATAATAATAATAGTCAGGTGATTATTTATTTCGCGCCTTTTCCACGTCTTAAAGGGACAGTAACACGTTTTTTTTATATTTTCAATTATTCACTGATAATGGTACGTTAATGATAATTGTTTGGATTTGATAGTATCAAAAGTCTCATTACACAAAACACCATCCGTAGTCAGCGAACAAATTATCAACATTCACATAAAGTCCATTGGCTGTTATGTTGGTGTGAACACCTTTGATTCATTTTAATTTATTATTTATTTAGTTGGAATACATTGTATTTCAATTGGAACGATATATTTTCATTTTCCAGACATCACCTAATATTCCCCTTAAAAACGCGCTACTGTCCCTTGAGTAGTGACAGTAGGTTGTCCCTCAAAGCACTACAAACATCAGTACGCAGGGGATTTTACTTTAACAGCTACAAAAAAGCGCTTATGCGATCACGTAGGTCAGTTCATCCAGTTTTTAGGTACCCGATTTAACAAATGGGTGAACTGAGTGCAATGTGGATTAAATACCTTGCCAAAGTACACAACACACGGTGAGGATGTGATGATACATTTTTAGTGTCTCCTCCGGGATTCGATCCGAGTCTTTGGCGTGAGAGGCCAGCGTTCTAACGACTACTCAAAATCAAACATCTTTCTCCATACCTAAATATGAACTTACCTGCTGTACCACTTGTTCATCAATAATTATCAAAACGGTGACAAACGTACGATTTAGGCCTAGGAATACAGCTAGGGTTCTTTTAGGATACAATCCGCTGATAAATGTGTCTCTTTGAATAAAATGGCCCTTGCAGATAAAACTGAACAGATTTGGTCAACATAAAAATTTCAATGTTTTTTTTAAAACTTGCGATTTTTAAGTGTCATTATTGTATTGTAACTATAGACTGCTGTACATGGAATTACATTTTTCAACACTGAATATATTTCAGCGATGATGGAACATTTGCTGTTGCGACCAAGTAAGCATGCATATGAAGACCCAGGCCGATTTAAGATATATCATGCTTTTAGATGTTATCCCTTCTTTCCGACTGCACAAGTCTCAAATCTTTTTAGGAAATTAAAGAAACTCTAATTTTGTCGGCATCTGTCTTCCTTGAAGGAAATGTTTTTGTACGGGCGGGAGTACTTGATGACCTTATAATTGCAAGACTATGATACATTTTCAAAATTTCAAGATGTTCTGTGTCTACAAAATGTTTTAAGTATATATAACAATCCTTACCGCTTTCGAAGATATCACATTTCAAACTGTACATTCAGCAACAGTAGTCACGATGAACCACGGTGCTCCTGCTAATGGGACATTTTAATTGATTATAAAGATGACATTTGATAATTTTCTTATCAATTAAGTGAGTAAAATCATTTCTATTTTTGTAATTTATAATGTGATGAAATTGTAAGAAGCATACAATAACATTAACGGGAGTTACACGATGTACATGATGTAGTCACATGTATCAACATGACTGATTCCGTGACAGTAATCTTAAGAAGGTTATAATAGTTGCCATCGATGATGCTGTACTCGTATCACGAATTTTGAAGTTAAAACACCAAAACACGACAGTTTTGAGGATTAACACGGGCTGACAGGGGAATGTCTTACCATCCCAAATCTCATGTTTTTACTTACAGTAGGATATACATACATGTTTGGATATTGTCATTCAGGTGTGTGTTATGTCTAAGAAACGAATAGATATACACTCAAACGAATGAAATCATTATTGTCATCTCTTGAGATCGTTGATATTGACGTAAGTGAAGATCACCAGTCTGGCAAAGATCAATATAGAACATAGACTTTCAAAATGAAACACTACACAAGTCTCAAATCAGTCAATGAACTTTTTCTTTGTCAGTAGATGAAAGAAAATGTAATTTTGTCGCCATTTCTCTTCCTTGAAGGGAATGTTTTTGTTCGAGACAGAGTACTTGATAACCTCATAATTGCAAGAACTTTCTCTTTGTAAGTAGATGAAAGAAACTCTTATTTTGTCGCTATTTGGCTTACTTGAAGGGAATGTTTTTGTACGGGACGGAGTACTTGATAACCTCATACTTGCAAGACTTTGATATAGTTTCAAAATGTCAAGATGTTCTTTGTCTACCAATTTTTTAAAGTATATAACAATCCTTAAGGCTTTCGAAGATATCACATTTCAAACTGTACATTCAGCATCAGTAGTCACGATGATCCATGGTGTCCCTGTTTAATAGGACATTTTAATTAATTATACCGATTTGATAATTTTCTTATCAATTAAGTGAGTAAAACAAATGAACACAGATGGGTACTCCTATAATTATATATTGTATAAAGATAATAATGATATAAATCAAAGAAGTGTTCTTTGGGTACTGTTAAAATTATGACACTCAACCGAATTTTATATGATTATTAAGAATTAATTCAAAATGATAAAATGAAAGTATTGATATTCTAAAGATCGAACTATGCATTAATAAGTGATACAATGTTACGATGATCATCTCCTGAATGTAATTAAAAGTAAAGAATTACCAAGTGTTCATAAAAACAACCTGGTATAGCTGATGAATACCTTTGCACGAAATTCGCTACACTATTTGCGACAGTATTAAAAACAATTTATCAAATAGTCAAATAGATATAATAGAAACAGCATTCATGTATTGCATTAGCTTTAGAGTATATGTACTTACCAAACATGCAAAGGAACCAATAGTCAGACAACTCGGTGTCTTATTATTGACCCTTCAAATATTTTATGTGAAATAATTTGACCCCTCAATTATTTTATACCGAAAACATTTCCTAATCGATAACAAAACATTGACTGAGATTTAATGTCCATATTGTTAATTGTGTTATGCATGCTGTCACCCAGTAATCAAATAATGCAATTTAACGGCAGTTCACACGGTACTTCAATGTACTTCAGTACATAACTGGTATGATCCTATTGGACGTATAGTGCAAAATGCAGATATTGTATAGTGACTGAAACTCTCTCTGCGCTGGACTTCACGACTTTGACTACAAAATATGCTATATACACAAGGTACTCTAACACAGCAATTGGTAATTTCGTGGCTTTTGTCGATTGCTTTACAGTCATTTATTTGACAACTTAAGAAAGATGATATAATGTTTGTGAGTGAATGAATAATACAATTTGCATTCTTTTGATCATCTTGCGCAGGCTTCACATTTTAGATGTTTTATGATGTTGTAGATTTGAAAGGTAATTATTGTGTGAAATACAAATGCGTGAACTGTTTGGACAACTTACAAAAAAGTTTCTGTTTGAAACACAGACGTGTTGAAGTAAGAGTAAGGTATTACTTTTGTTTCTTGTGTCAACATGACGTGTCGAGTAATTCTATTTTCATTTAAACATCTCCTTGAGCGTAAGCTTAAACTCCAGTCTATGTAAGTTTTTCTCTGATAATTAAGAGCACACGCTAACTCTCAACTTATATGTGTTTGCGTGATATGTTTTGAAATGTCAGGAGTATTATCCCAACGTATTTCTCATCAAATAAAATGACATCAGGACTCTGATGTAGTCTGAAATGATATGGTTATTCCGAATAAACGCAATAGCATTAGAAAATTAACATATCAGCATGAATATTCTCAAAATTGTTACTCATGACACATTATAACATGCATATGTTTCTGTGCATCCACTACAAAAGTGAATTGCAATGGTCAAAAAGTTACAAAGAAATGAGTCGGACACAATGCAAAAGAACGGACGATGCCTATTTGAATGAGCCCCCGCAACTTTATTGTTGTGATAGAAAATACAAAATGAAACTCTGGAATCGAGAAGAAAATGGAAAACTTAACAAGGTTTTAGGGGTAGCGTTGCTTTGTTTTGTATGCCAGTCTAACAGGTACAAACATAGCATTTCCTATTCTAAGTTATACAGAATCAAGATTCAACCTATTGAGATTAATGTTAATTTCAGTTGGTGATGAATACTTATCTGTACATGGTTGTTATCACAACTCAGAGGGGTGAGCAACTAACTTGCATCCTTTATAGACTGTAATAAGCACTTAAGCGACATATCCAAATGTGTTTCAATTTAAAGGATAAGATTGTCATTGTCTACCGTAAGATAGTTGAAAGAAAACAGAACACTAGGTAGTTATTCTAAGTTCTAAGGGACAGTATTACAATTATTTTAAAGATGGCCTGCACTTTGAAAAAATTTGTTATTACCAAGAAATATCTCAACTCAAATTTTAAAGTTCCGAACATGTAATCACAACCTACCCGTTGAGACAGGGAGGTGGCGTGGAATCCCAAAGGTGGAGAGGACATGCCACCTCTGTGACTCAATGGCGGTTGCTGACGAAATGCATTATTTATTTAAATGTCATGCCTTAAGTAGTTTTAGAGCTCAGTTCATACCAGTTTATTACTCAAATTGGCCAAACCAACACAAACTTAATTTACTCCTCAAAAGCAACAAATCCCGAAGTTTAAAGAACATATCTCATCTTTCATCAAATACATTTTTTAACATATGTAATAGTATATATGCTGTTGTATGTTATTCTTCATGTTATGCATGCGCAATCCGCATCATTATTTCTCTACATATAAAATTGCTCATGTACCACCGTGCGTGGTTTTAGAGAGAATAAAGAACCTTAAATATTGAAAAAATGGTATGCCTCAAATAGACACTATGATGCCATGGAGGCGGAATCGTATTATGCTTTATGGATTTTACTGACATCGCTTGTCAATATTAGAACCAAGAGTTATCAAAAATAAAAACCTGTAGCACTTATCGGACAACATGACGTCATTCGAAAACTCGTAGGTCTTATCCTCGGTTGATGAAATCTTTACAAATAAACTGTTTAGTAGCGATATCTGGTTATTTTAACTGCATTCAGAGTTCCAAACAACATCTTCGCACTACTGTGCATTCAAAAATGAGTTATTCTCTGATAGAATGCAAAATACTACTTTCCTTCTATTTAGGGTTACGACTGAAGATAAACTCTTTCTACATCAGTAAGTTATTGATATCGAAAAGATTAATTGCTTATTTCGCCAGTTCAGTGGATCAGGAAGGTAATAAAAGTGAAATAAGTACATATTCCCTCAGTAATGCTGTTCGTGATTTGAATGAAAAACACGGCCACTTAAGTAACGTAGCAATAATGAGAGGATTTAGTAATCAATCAGCAGACCCAACCAATCAATGAAAGTTAAAATATTTTTCCAGTTTGTTTGGAAGCATAACTTTACCAAATATATACCGTTTTCAAAGTAAACTATACCATTTGCGACAGGTAACAACGTCTGACATGTTTTTCATTAAGAATCATAGCTAGATCGATCATTGTTCATCAGAGTTTTTTTTTAGAGTGTGAGATCATTAATTCATGCACACATTTACGTCCACAGGCTTTTAGCGAAAAATGGTTTTACATATTATGTATGTGCTTGATTAGCCACTCTATTTCGGAATTCTCAAAACGAAACACCAGTCTAAATCTATCTTATAAATAATGTCAAAAAATGTTATTTTTTCCATCATTATAAGATTATTGGAATGAAAATATTACCTAAGCCTTTCGGAAATATGATACTAAAAGATAAACTGTATAATCCATTAGTCCTGCTGTATACCTCTAAACCATTGATTTAAAACATACATAAATGCAGAAGCAGTGTGGGGGCTGGAAGAGTGATACATAACTAACAACACTTCAGGGATTTGCATGAATTAACCCAATGATTGATAACATAATTGACAGAGAGGATTATAATTCTGCTTGAAAGACAAAGTAGGTATCAATAACCTTCCTACACTGAAAAGCATATTATAGACTCCACTTGGTGATTCGAGAGTAAATGTCATGTGATGTCAGGATGATCACAAGGGGTCCACTTGCTTTGGTAGGTTTGTAGGCTTTGACGTGATGACAGTATTATTATTTATACATATTTTCATACTTGGTACTACATAAACACGCTCTCTTAATTTAAAGAAGTTATTACAAAATCCGTTTAAAGAACGTCTGAAAAAAACACAACTTCAATCAATGTGTACGTTAGTTTGGATAAGTGAAAAACTGGTTATTCACCCTTTAATTTAGATTTGTTGTTTGTTTACAGAAATGGCGGATTAATATGAATTTTTTTTCATCAATACGTTCGACTTATTTATTGTGGTCTTCATTGAATTGTATGAAGTAGTTGACACCTCAATGGAAATCTTATCAGGGCCCAGAGAAGGTTTCATTTTGTCCTCTTGGCTTTTGCATTTTCATATCTTTTCTGATCTCTTTTAACTCGATTTTATTCAATTGCCTCAGCCATTTTCCAACAGCAAATCCGGAACATGATGGTCCGATGAACAAAACGAAATAGGTGTTAAGAAAATGTTAATGATAACATACATACTTGATAGTAATTTAATGTTGCAAAACTTTCAATCATGTTAAATGTTAGATTCGCCAAATAGAAAAGCGTGCATGATAAAATAGTTAAGCTTCCCAATTTTTCATGCATACTTAGAACTGAAATGTGATGATTTATGACATTTAGGATACCTTGACTGAATTTACTTTATACAACATACACAACGTTTATTCTACGAGTAATTTCTTTATTGAAATTCTTCATGAAGGAATGATAACTGAAGTTATATTTGTATGGTTCCCTGTAACAAGAACAATTAATGCTCTTCTGGCAAAACTATTTTATAAACTTTTGGTTTCAGAGGGAAGACAAATATTGTTGTAAATATATTGACATTCACAGATCAAAACATCTTTTATCATGCCTGATTAGGAACTTATATGTGCAGCATGATTCATGAAGACCAGTGGGATCGCTTTTGGCTTAACAACTAGGTCTCTTTTGTGAGGAATGGTAATTGCAGATATCGCTGAACGTATTTCGTTATCATAATTTTTTCCCTTAGATATATTTTTCAAAAGGTTTGATTTTGAAAGTTCATACTGTTGTAACCAATTGCTTTATTACTTTCTCAATTCTGAATAAGGGAGAGTTAGAAAAATGTTGCAAATGAGTTATCTTAAAGTTTGAACACATGATAGAACATTCGGCATGACTATCAGATATAATCCCTTGTTTCTAACGAAAACATTCTCAAATGAGCAAATGCACTTACCGTGTGTCAGCAGATAAAGAATTTTAAAAAAAGTTTTCCCTTTACTTGCCTTTGTTTAAGTAAATGTTTTTGCACTGGCAGGTGTTTTTGATGACTTCCTAAAGTACAAGAGTTTGCTCAAAGCTGCCTGACGAAAGTTTTGTTTTTTTGAACTTATTGTGTACAACGTTTACAATGTACCTTAATGTTACTGCTGATTGTCTTTATGACCCGTACATTTTGGCAACTAATTATTCTGCATTTAGAATGAAAACTTAAACAAATATTGAGCTCCCCAGGGATTGCAAAATAGAGAGAGGTTATTCATAATGTATTTAATCATTAAATGAGCCTTAACCAGACACGAAGACATTCGTGCAAATAACTTCAAACATGTGTTTTTTAGATCATGCGATAATCAAATGTAAATTATAAATTTTAGATATTTGATAAATCGTTAGAAACGGTGGTGTAAAGTTTCTCTTGAACCTCAGTGTCTACATGAATGAACTATTGTGGCAGGTTTCCTGCTCAGTTGACCAATCTGCACTTAATAATGTTCCATCAGTTTCCCCAGAGATTGATCCTGTCTCAGACTTATGAACAGCTAATTAACGTTTGATGTGATTGATATGATACACAATAAGCATATACAAGGATTCTATCAATGCTATGAAGCTTAGGTAAATAGAGTTTATTGAAAGGTCATCTAAACAGGGTTATGATTTCTCCTATTGTGTAGATATTTGCGAAAAGAAATTAACCTTTCTTCTTCTAGAGATGAAATTGACAGTTATGCTATTATTGATTAATGACATTTTAGTTATGACATCAAAACATTGTCAAGAAAGATCAGTCAGTACAGTAACATTGTGACGTCATAAGAAAGATATCCTAGGAAACAATAAAACGTTACAACAACTATGGACCAGATCGCCTTTACTCAACTGAATTAATGTCATAAAGATTAACATTGTGATAAAGTGAAGGTCTTGTTTATATTACGGCCTGGAATAATCCGTCGACTACGTCTGTTCAGTAGCAATAGACTCTCTTCAATTTGACGTTTTTTAAGAGACCCAACAAAGGAATGATGAAGCCTAACTTATAAACAGAATGGCATTGAGTTGAATATTTATATTGTGAACGATAACACCTTCAATGACATATTTTCTAAACCATCTTACGCTTTGTCTTTATTTGATAACTCTAAGATGTTTTCAATGTTCATCATGGCGATATGAAGGTTAGTATCATTGTTTTTGATGAATGAATGACACGAACATTTAGCCCAAGATGGAGATTCAATTGTACTTGAAAAACAGAATAAGGCACGTTTACTTACAGACACAGAAATACATACACAGAGTTAAGTGGATTGAAATCATGAATTCCCACTTGTATTAGCTGCGTCTCGGATCTAAGTTCTCCCCAGGAGGGGTCGTGTTCTATTGCTTGTATATGAAAAGGATTGATTAAGAATCAAATCGCATCAATGGCTTCCCAGCTTTCTCGATGATTGAGTTGGAAGAGGTCACCTGATATAGTATTCATGGAGATGCACTTAGATTCATTGTCAGTGATACCAGGAAAATTCACGGGCATGAACTGTAGAATAAACAATAACCTCAAACTAATTTTCAATGAGTTTTGATAATGGTGTAAACTTAAAAATGTAATTAGCTTTCGTGTCAGCTGATATGTGGTATTCATTTACCAACAATTTTGTTTTAAGATATTGAAATGTGATGGTGAGGGAATGTTGCACATGACTAACCTTTAAAGCTAGGACGCGTGATAGAGCATTTAGAATGGTAAAAAACACGCATATCCATCAACTTCCAGCACGAATGTAGGAATACTGTGCCATTAGAGTTATCCCCTTGAATCCGACTACAAAGGTTTCAAATGATCAAATGTACTTATTGTGTGTCAGTAAATGAAAGAAAATCTAATTTGGCTCCATTTGCCTTTCGTTGGGGTTAATGTTGCACTACATCTAAATGTCTGGTACCAATTCAATCCTGTCACAATGATGGTTTTCTATCTTAAATTTGTAGTGAAGGGAACTCAACCCTTTTTTAGTCGAATCTCAGCTCGAATTTTAAGTATAAGTATCACGAATGTTGGATGATGGTTACAATGACAGGATTGATATGATATGATAAATGTTTGGTTCATCCACACCCTTTAACTAAGTTTATTGGAGGGCGGTTAGGGATACGACATCCTTTCTTTCAAAGCACGAATTTTCACTTTTGACTTATCAGTCAGGTATTAAGACCTTGCTTAAATGAATTGATTCAGTCTGTAGCTTATATCAAAATATGTATTTTAGAAAAGTAATTAACGAGAGATATAAAGAAAAAATATTAATTTTGATTTGTGATTTAACATGTTTAATTTTATTTTATCCACCACCAACAATTTTCAATATTTGTTTTATCTATGTTTTTCATCTTTCACTTTGCTTAAGCTACATAGTAATGAGTAAATGAAGAACAGAAACATATTTCCATGTACTAAATTCGATATTTGAGAAAAGTTGTGTGAGAGATGATTTGTAAATGTTAATATTTTCAAAGTTTTGTTCATACAGGAATAAAGTGGGAGAAAAGTTCATCTGGTATCATTTAGTACTCATTCAAAAGTATATTATTAGGTATTTTTGTAAGGACAGATACTTAAAGGTTGTTAATAGTGACCTATAGTTGACCCTCTTGTAAATGTTGATTGCATGGTAGTGGGTGGCATCTTGAAATATCTCAAAGTGGGTTATTTCCTATGTTCAATTGCAATTATCGAGATCTCATTTTGTAAAGGGTTGAAAGACGATAAATGTCATGTTGTCAACGAAGGCAGGAACAAAAACAGCTTTTCGTCATTGTAGTAGATGAGGGTGAAGACAGGGATATTCTGGCAAAATAAAAGACAAAGTTTATTCCTCGATCATTCATGGGACATAGTTCCTTTCAAAATAATTTTGAAGTCAATGTAAAGATTTGGGCTTAGATTTCCTCTCCCCTTAATGACAAGAGAATCTATTTAAGGTTACTTTTATAGAATAACTTTGCTAACAGTACTACGATGTCATGATTCTGACAGTGGCATGGAGTCTCGAGACGGAATATGGATTTGACAGAGACGAGATAGTAATATTGGAGTAAAAATGCATCTTCTTTCTAACAAATTCCAGGAGTCTATAGCGATGAAATGAAATAACAAATATAAATATGTCAACATTTTAAATGAAAGCGTTCCTTTAGTCGAAACGAATTTTGTCTCTGGTTCTTTTCTTCCATTATCAATTACTTTGAAGTTTAGCTGTACGATTGTATATTTTCTATACATGGCTTGTCCAATAAATGGAATGATACGCCCATTGTCAGTATCGATGTTATCATGTCAACATATCATTCCTAAACTTTAGATAATACGATTAATTAAATAGTATTTTCCTTCTCATAATAATGAAAATAATAAATAATAAAAGGGATCAAAATTTAGGCACATATGTTGACAGATATGTTGACACACGGTGTCGATCTTTTATAAAACGCGAAATAGTTCAAATATTTATCCATGCCTGCTTAAGATCTTCCTTTGTACAGAAAAATTGAATCCTCATTCCATCAAAACAACATTTAGCATGACTACATTCAGTATGCATTTGAACACAATCGATTATCCAAAATGTAACGCCTTTACTTTAAATGTCGCAATTGATGATTGGAAATGAATGTACACCCAAATAGTAGGGGAAGTAAAAAAGAAATTTGGGGAAGGGAAGGAGAACGACTCTTATGTCAAATCTGTTTTTGTCTCGACATTTGTATTGCAGAAAAAACGTGATGTTACATGTACTGCTTCTCAGTACCACAAGGACCTGAAATAGCAAATGTAGTAAAGCGAATGTTCCACTTGTAAAATCTTCAGATAAATATGTCAACAGCAATGTTCAAGGTTTGGTGTTTGTTGATCAACAGTTACAACTAACTAACAACCTGTCAGAGATAAATGTTCTATCGCACTTAATTTTTTAGCTTTTACTGTTGTTGTCGGACTTTAACGTTACGGATTTTGTTATGACATAAATTCTAACACACCAACTGTTATGGTAAGATGTACCTTTTCAGAGCTGACCTGTCCATGGGTTATAACATTTTGTTACATCCATTGGTAAATGACAATAACATAAGGAACTCAATGTGGCATGAGAATACATAAGTTTTATCATGATCTAAAATGTGCATAAGGCTGATCTCATACATGTACGGCACTTGATGTTTTGCTTGTAAGGCGTCAGAATATAAACGATTGGTTGAAAGTATTGCCGCATAAACCATTACCGATGATTTCAAAGGATTATTTGTTGTCGGGCATGTCAAGAGAATTTAAAACAGAAGAAAGGATAGTCTGGAAAAAACATTTGGAAACGACATACCAACTTTGAAAAAAAGACCTTCCAGAAATGCATTCTCTCCCCACAGAGGCAGATCAAGTCAAGAAATGTTGATACAGCCTCTGTTCTATTACGCCGAAATCCGTGGTTTCCGGCAGTTTCCCCTGGCAATTCTTAGCAACAACTGATAATGATTATTGTTACTAAACAATTATAAAACTATCATCTGTAATGAATAAAATTGGGATAACCGTCACAAGTTGGCAATTGTCAAACAGGAGCATGATTAACAAGAACAATTTCAAAGAAAGGTAAATATACCTCATGTCACGTGGTGTGCATTAAACTGTTAGAAAGAAAACAATGTCATTGTTTGAATTGTAATACAAGTGGCACCCATGAGGATGAATAGCTCTAGATGAACAACTACAGAGAGGCAGTCAGAGAATGGAATGGAAGTTTTCCTCTGAAGGGACGAGAGGGACATTTGCAAAAACATATAAAAACGGTGTACACTATTCCTACGGCAAATTGATTTTGTTAGGATTGGGAAACTAAAATAAAGGGCTTTAGTTTGTTCTCAAGCAGATGTGCCCCAGAGGAGGAGTATAAAAGCGTGTCTCCATTATGCTTTAAGGAAGGTAAATGTTTTCAAAAGGAAGCTAGGGCACGAACGCATGAATGTTATACTAAGGATGGAATTGCTGGTTCCCAGGGGTTCAAAACTGCCACAAATGATCTAGGTCGCCGGTGGGTAGAGGACTAGATGGATGATGGATTTGATCATTTATATACAGCAATAGAGTACATATGATAAATAGATGACCGCAATGCTCCTGTTTTGCCAATAAACACAATATTTTACACACGTATAACTTCAAAATTGTTGAGGAGAAGACACGATGTGTACGAGGATTCCAACAGAGTCCTTTCTTTTTGCCCTAAAAGGCAACATATGGCGAAAACAATAAGTCACAAGGGAGACCTGCTTAGAGTTATCTCCCTTATGACGTCACGCTATTCACGCTATTGACGTTGCACGTGGACGTAACGTCGGACCTGAAAATGTCAATTAGAGTCAGTACACGTAGTTCCAAGAGTTCCCCACTTGGCGAGGGAGTCGGTTCTGTTTAGTGACTCTGTATTATAAAGTTAAAAGCTGAACTTAAGTTACTTGAAAGTATAATATTGCTTCAAATTCTGACAAAAGCGACGTTTAACATCTATATTTCCGGTGAAACCACAAGTTTGTTCCCTGTTGTAAACGCTCCGTTACTACTTTACACATTTAAATCAATTGTACGAGAAAATATAACAACCAAACCCAATTATTTATTTTTATTATCAAATTTCACATCATAGCCCTCGAAAAACAATTAGAACAAAATTGTTAACATTTCAGTGATCACTCAAGTCGGGAAAAACAAAGAAACTGGCAAGAGGGATGGTATCCGGTAAATATAACCACTATTTCCTCCGACAAGTATCGGGTCCATTATCTTGGGTGGGATTCCAAGTATGACGAGATAAAGGAGAAAAAGGATATATGCTCCTTTCCGTCTCTCTCATCACAACCAAGCTTCTTACAGAACCTGCAGATTCAACTGCAGATACAAGTCTAGTTCCCACCATTAAACATGACTCCAAAGTTAGGCTCACACTACAAATCTCAGACGAAGATTTCGATCTGATTGCTAATAATGGTCAGATATACAAACAGACGAGAACAAAAACAGCGTACAGCATCCTAAGGAGAGCTGATTTTGACAGATTATTGGGGGTGTAGGATGGGACTACAGAATCCTAAATGAGAACGGAGACAACATTTACATAAAGACAGTGACTGTTCGTTTATATAACAAGATGTGTTTGTGAAATACGAATGCCCCCGGATGCATCCTGCTCGCTGTGTCAAGGTCAAGGTCACAAGGTCAAATGTCATGGTGTCATCTGAAAGGTCTCATCACAAGGGATCCATATGTCAAGTATCAAAGACCTAGCTCTGACCAATCAAAAGTTATGACCAAGGTTAAATGTTTTTTGTGGACAAACGGACAGACGGACAAGTGAAAAACAATATACCCCCGGAATCTCCGATTCGGGGGCATAAAAAGATCCCTAAGCCTCTGACAGACTATATTGTCTTCCCAGAACATGTGGAGAAGGTTTCTTCCCCGAGACCCCAAGTGTTGTGCTTTTCGTTCGTGAAAGTTGCGGGTAACAAGTCGCACTTCAATGACGCACTACTGAACCATGATCTGATGTAAGAACAGTTGAAGTCACCTTTGTTATCGTGTCAAAACTTTTACTTTTTGATATTCTCAGGAGAAATACAGGTCAAAGGCATTGACTCTAGATTAAGTTAAGTTTTTCAAAAGCGTGTGCCTTTATCTCCTAAACTATACATGCTAGCTTCACCAAACTTCATACACTTATCAACCATGATCCCTAGATGTGCCTTTTGAGGGTTAGACCAACACATTATTCCTAATTTTTGCGGTTTCCATGGAAACATGACTAAAACAGTGACTCTATGACCAAGTCCTTTGACCGGAGCATATCTCCTAACCTATTCATGCTGGCTTCACCAAACGTCATACACTTATCAACCATGATCCCTAGATGTGCCTTTTGATGGTAAGACCAACAAATTATTTTTATTGTATGCAGTTTGCATGGATATATGACTAAAAAGGGATTCTATGATAAATTACTTTGTCCAGAACATATTTCCTGAAATATACATCTCAGCTTCATCAAATTTGCTACACATATCAAGCGTGATTGCTGGATATGCCTTGTGAGAGTTAAACGATATATGGATTTTTTTCTGTGGTTTCGTTGGAGAAAATGATTACAAAATGACTCAACAAAAATAATTTTTTCCTCAGTACATCTCGTAAAATATTCATGATAACTACCTCAAATTCGAAACAAAGATCAACCGTTATCCCTCAACCATATGTACCCTTTTAAAAACCTATCAAACATACAGAGGGACAAGACCATTCAATGTGGGACTTTTTAATAGATTTTTTCAGCATTAAAAGATTTTCAACTGATAAGACTATGAATACATATGGGAAAGGCCTGTTAGAGTTATGTTCAGTCCTTAACATTCACATTATAAATGGCCGATGTGGATCAGATTCAGAAAAAGGTGACCCTACATTTATTGGCCATAACGGTACAAGCGTAGTTGATTATATCATAAGTTCATCATTAATCTTTGATAAATTATATGATTTTGCAATCCCTTCTCATACAGAGTCCGACCATCTTCCCCTTACTATGAAATTACGTGCGCTTCCTACGTATCATAAGTCAACAGAGAAACAGTCGTATAGATTTGTTTGGGATAATGATAAACTCGAGCTTTTTAGATCAAATATGTTTTTGGAACATATACAAGAGTTGCTAAGCCAGTCAGCAGATTTCGTATTTACAAATATTGATAAAAGCATAGATCTTATTGTACAAGCACTTTGTACAGCGGCCAGTGATATGAAAAAACAAACTGGTAAGAGAATAAACAGGATTCAAACTTGGCATGATGTAGAGTGTGATAAATTGAAAAAGGAAAGATGCAGATTTCTTAATAGGTTTCGCAAAAATAAAGATAGTCGCTCTTTAGAAGATTACCACTCCATTAGAAATAAGTATACTGCAGTCTGTAAACAAAAACGAAATGCATATTTGAAATTGAAGCAACAAGAAATAGAAACTAGTATTCACAATTCTAAACAGTTTTGGTCCTCTCTGAAAAGATTGAATAATAGAACAAGCCAAAGAAATGACATTGAGATTAACGAATGGTATTCGTATTTCAAAAAATTATTTTCTACTCCATCTGAAGTAAATGATGACATAGATAATCATACAGTTGATCAGTCAGATAAGAATAAACATCAAGTATTGGATAACTCAATGGCCAATGACATTCTTGACGCTCCAATATCACGAGAAGAAATTCTAGATAGCATTACAAAACTGAAACTGAATAAATCTCCTGGTCTTGACAATACTTTTTCAGAATTTTTCCTACACTCATCAGATATTTTACTACCATATCTTGAATTATTGTTTAATGTCATCCTCGAAAATGGAGTTTTTCCTCATTCGTGGTCGGTTGGCATCATTATACCCATTCTTAAGCAAGGGGATAAAAATGAAACTGAAAACTATAGAGGTATTACCCTTTTAAGTGTATTTAGTAAAATATTCACTGC
This sequence comes from Steromphala cineraria, assembly GCA_916613615.1. Taxonomy (NCBI): domain Eukaryota; kingdom Metazoa; phylum Mollusca; class Gastropoda; order Trochida; family Trochidae; genus Steromphala; species Steromphala cineraria. Next base: position 80,786,017 of record OU744721.1, read on the forward strand.
CATTATTAATAAACGTTTTGTATTCTGGGCAGAATCATTTGATAAGATAACCGAATCCCAAGCGGGATTTAGGAAAGGATACACTACTACTGACAACATATTTGTCCTAAATTCACTAATACAGAGATATCTAAATACTAAAGGTTCTAAATTCTATGTTCTCTTTGTAGACTTTGCAAAGGCTTTTGACTCAGTTGACAGAGAAAAATTGTGGACTCTTCTTGATAATAATTATGTTAGCCTCAAAATGGGTAAACTGTTAAGGAGTATTTATGACAATGTCAAAATGTGTGTTAGAAACAATAATATAATATCTGATACATTTGAAAGCCAAATAGGTGTAAGACAAGGATGTATCTTGAGCCCTTTCCTATTTTCTTTCTTTATCAATGAGTTAGCAATACAGATACATGAAAACTGTTCAAATGGTATTCAGCTACATCCAGATATAGTTCAGTTATTTCTCCTCCTATTTGCTGATGATATAATTCTCTTCTCTAGCACTATACGAGGATTACAGGCAGAAATAAATGAATTGGAAACATATTGTAATGAATGGAAACTAACAGTTAATTACGATAAAACTAAGGTAGTTGTCTTCAAGAATGGGGGTAAACTTGCTGCAAATGAAATATGGTATAATAAAGGTGAACTTATTCAAATAACTACATCTTACAAATATTTAGGAGTTTATTTTACAAATCACTTATCGTGGTCTTTACATGCAAAAAAAGCATCGACCCAAGCAAAGAAAATATTAATCGGCATTATGAGATATATCTACATTTTAGGTAACTTGTCACATCAGTCCTTTTTTAGAATTTTTGATGCTAAGATAAGTCCAATGCTTCTTTATGGTTCCGAAATTTGGGGACTCCAGACATTTCATGAAATAGAAAAGGTACATTTATATGCAATTAAAAGATTTCTCGGTGTGAAAGTTACAACCTCAAACATAATGGTCTACGGTGAGTGTGGTAGATTTCCGTTATCAATAGATTCAAAAATTAAAGTAATAAAATATTGGTTGAAAGTATTGAATATGCCATGTTATAGATTACCCAAAAAATGTTACAATATGATGACTTTGTATGATAGAAATGGAAAACGTAATTGGGTTACAGATGTTAAAGATTTACTATTTCTACTGGTTTTGGTTATATATGGCTAGAACAACACATAGACTCTCATTCAAAGTTTCTTATCTCGTTTAAACAAAGATTACAAGATATTTCTTTACAAAATTGGCTTGACCACCTATTTGTATCAAATAAATGTTTTTATTTTAGAATGTTTAAGCAATCTATACAAGATGAAAGCTATCTATCGCATTTGAATATCCGGAAATATAGAATCTCGCTTGCAAAATTACCTTGCTCATCGCATGATTTACTAATAGAAACCGGCAGATATATTGGACTAAAAAGAGAAGATAGAATTTGTAAAATGTGTAATTTAAATCTTATTGAAGATGAATATCATTTCCTTTGTGTTTGCCCTGCCTATCTCACTTTGAGAAATAAGTACATTAAGAAATATTACTTTACACATCATAATATTTATAAATTTATATCTCTATTAACTTACTCTAGCAAAGCACATTTAGAAAATCTGTCAATGTTTCTATACTATGCCTTTTTACTCAGAAAAAATGTACTCTATTCTGCCTGAACATATATTGTATGCACATTGTGCTACAGGCCTGTGGCCTATAAGTGCAAATAAAGATTGATTGATATTGGGGTTTCAGTGGAAAGAAGACTTACACAATGACTTGCTGTATACTCAACTATCATACAACTTTAACCAATATTAATCAATTTTACTATTTGAAATTCTTTTAACAAAGTGGGGAGCTCTGCTCGCTTCTTCACTTGTAAGGAAAAGTTGTCACGAAGCAAATTTTCTTAGGATGTAGAAATAGACAGACACGAGTCAGTAAAACACGTGGAAAAGTTGAAAACTGAAATTATAGAGAAAGAACAACACATTAAGGATGTTAAACAAAGGTTTACGCAGTATGTTGAAACTCAAAATGAAAATGTCAATAAATTGAAAAGAAAGATACATGTTGCTGAAGATGAAATTGCACTTTGTAAACGGAAACGAGACAATGATTCAGAGAAAAAAATTCATAATGTACTTAAGGACTGTTCTAACACAATGCAAGTTAGAGGAAGAAACAAACACGGTGGCAGAAACACTGAAGATACACAGATACCAAGTAGAGATACAAATGTACCCGTTGACGATACAGATACGTTAACCTCTCTCATTTACATATTGGATGCCTTTAGGGTTTCACAAAGGGCTTATCATGAGATCTCCATGTTATTCCCCACACTGCCAAGGAGCTACACAATTGCTGACGTAGAGTCTAGAAGAATTCGTCCTACAACGTTACACATACACCTGACGGTCAGCAGCCCCTACGCGATTCACTCCAACGAATCTTATCTGAAAATACAGACTTTGTAGATGAAACGGTTAAGATAAAGATATCCGGCGATGGTACCAGAGTAGGAAACAAGATACATATCTTTAACTTTGGCTTCAACATTGTTAACACAGGATTCGCAAACCAGACAACCTATCCCCTATGCATATCACGTATCAAGGAATCATACCATGATATCAAGTCAACGTTAGCCAACGTCATCGAAGAAATACATGCGCTTCAAAATTCATCTATGCTTTTAGGAGAAAGGAGAGTAGGTGTGTCTATTTGTCTTGGAGGAAATTACAAATTTCTCTTAACTGCAGTAGGAATATCATCCATTGCAGCTAGGGCTGTACAATATTACCGGTATACCGGTACATACCGGTTCTGAACCTTGCAATACAATAACCTTGATATGGTTTCAATTCTGCAATATATTGGGTCATGAAGAGTTAGCTCCCTTTGAATTATCTGCCCTTGGTTTTCATAGCAACAAAATGGCGGAAGGCTCTCGTGAGTCGTATAAAATTATTTCAAACAAGAGGGCTAAAAGCGATGTATGGAAGTATTTTGGCTTGAAAAAACGTGTTTGCTATGAAAAGTTTTTAGAAAACGTTGCCATATGCAATAAATGTAATGTCGATGTCAAATACAGTGGAGGAACGAGCAATTTAGGCTCGCATATTCGCGTTCATCGCAAGCATCTCGCCATGCTTTCTCAGACTCATGGAAAAGGGACTCTTAAACTGGTGCCAAAGGACAAGGTAGATACAAAGTGTGCTTCTCGTATTTTACACAGCAGACAATAACCCATGTGTTTGAGAAGAAACGGGAGTACCCAGCCACATCACATGAAGCAATGACGACCACAAACAAGGTATCTGTATCAAGAGACAAAGAAAACCATTCTGATACAACTTAAGGAAGCTGAACAGGTACGTTTTTGTGTAGGCAGCTAGACCGAATGTGTGTCTATTTTACTTTTTAAGAAATTTAATCGGACAATACTCAATAGTCACATTAAATTTCCGAAATTCAAGTTACTTATGAATTACATTTGGCTTTTTTAATATATGAATGTTCATATTGAATTCAATTTTATTAAATAAATAAATTTATACAAATTGAATGCAAAAGATATAATTCATTTGAATCATTTAATTATTCATAAATATCAATTTACTTGACAAATTGACATTTAAAATATTTTTGACTAAGACGTTTTTCTGATTCAAAGACATGTTTCAAATATTATTAATTCAGTAATTTAATTTTTGAAAACTAATGGGTTCAAATATTTACAGAATATTTATTTATGGAGTTGACATGATGTTACAAAATCAGTTCAATTTACAATTTACGTACATACATTGATATGAATTGATGTTTGCCCTTTATTTGTGAACATAGTTATTTAGTATTTAATAGTACAATTAATACTATTTATTAACAATAACATTTTTTTGTAATTTACACAATCAGAAAGAAATGATTCATTAATCAAATAATAGTCAATTAGTCATTGAATGAAATATATGGTAAAATGATATTAAATGATAAATTTAAGGCCTTACAGTAAATTAAAGCCGCCTTAGTGTGATCCGAAATGATGTTTTTCATAGATTATATAATTGATTTGGAATATTTATTTATTGAATTTTGTTAATTGTCTCTATTAATAAAATTTCCTGAAAGCAATGCATAACACTAACTGAAGTGATTTTTAATACATTTCACATGGAATAGGAATTAGAGAACTTGGTTCTTCAGACACGTGTACTGAATGAAAGCCACACAGGTATTAAATTATTTATTTTTGAAGGAAAAATCATTACACTATGATTATGTATTATGTATCAGTATATATCAATTATTTATTTCACATTATTTGTGAAACATTCTACATAATACATCTTTTTACTTAAGTAAAGCAATGCATAACACTAACTGAAGTGATTTTTAATACATTTCACATGGAATAGGAATTAGAGGACTTGGTTCTTCAGACACGTGTACTGAATGAAAGCCACAAAGGTATTAAATTATTTATTTTTGAAGGAACAATAATTACACTATGATTATGTATTATGTATCAGTATATATCAATTATTTATTTCACATTATTACATTCTACATAATACAAATTTTTACTTAAGTAAAGCAATGCATAACACGAACTGAAGTGATTTTTAATACATTTCCCTTTAATCAGTGATAGAGAATTGAAACATTTTGTGAACGAGTTGTGTCAATTTATTATCATGTTTCATTTTGAGTTCAGTAATTTGTTAAATGTTAACCTACCACAATTTGATAACCTTATTATATAGATGAAAGTCAAAATACTGGCAAATATTAGGCATAATTACTTTCAAATACTTTGCTTACAATAGCTTAAGCTTTAACTTGCACTTATGTTGAGAAGGAATTTGATTAGGAAAAGATTTAATGTTGATAACTAGATTAAAGGCAATAATGAATGATGAAATTAACAAAAAGATGTTTATTATTTCTTACATTTTCTTTATTTCATTTTCAGCTGAGAATATAGCTGAGGAATTAAAGAGTGCTGTAGAATGTTGGAACATAGACACAACAAATGGGTTTCCTCCTGTCACCACAGACAACGCTGCCAACATTACCAAGGCGGTCAGCCTCTGCGAGTCTAACCCGCACGTACCATGCCTAGCGCACACTCTCAACATAGCTGTCCAGAAGTCGCTCAAGGTCAGACGTGTTTCTCACATCTTCTCAAACTTCAACCAAGCAGGAAATACAATCGGGAGCTGACGCTTCAACCAGCCTGTTGGAGGGAATTCTCGGGGATGTGTTTATTGTTGAATCTGAACCAGCCAAATCCTCTTTTGATTTTGCTAAACTTGACGTGGATAGACATTTCAATGAGGATCCAATTCCTCTAAGCAAAGATAGTTTGGAGTGGTGAAAGCAAAATGAGATGAAGTTTCCACGTTTGGCCATGTATTAAGATGTTACTCTGCATCAAATCCCAGCTACAAGCGTGCCTTCAGAACGCGCATTCTCCACCGCTGGAGACATTATCACTCCAAACAGAGCATCAATCAAACCAGATAATCTTGACATGCTTCTTTTCCTCAAGAAAAACATGAAGTTAGTTTAAGTGACATTCTTGACAAGAAGTGAGTTTTTTTATTACCAGTTAAAGTTTGATATTTAGATGCCAACCTGTACGATTTTATCGTAGTTGCTACGAATTTCGACCTAATACTACGCCAATACGATTCAACTAAAAAATCTACGAATTTGAATAAAAACACATGTAAAAATTATACATAGATTAAAAAACGTATTAACATAAATTTGTGTTACAAAAACAATTTTCTACACTGTGACTTACCTTCCATAAAACAAATTTAATGACAAATAAAACTCATAATTATTACCGGACATAATGTTGACACTCGGCGAAAGTGTATATCAGTAATCTGAAACTGATTTCATTACATTGAAAAATTAATCACTCATCGTGTATCGGCGGAAAATGACGGACAGTAAGGATCATATTGGAATGATAAATCACGTGACTATGTTTGCCGTTCTATTAAACGAAACCGGTTACGGTTTGTCATGCACTTCAACTGCTTGGAAGATAAACCGAATTCAGTTAAGTGCATCACGTGACTGTCTTCCGTTCTAGAAAGCGTAACCGGTTTCGTTGTTTCATATACGACATAATAGTTCAACTAATTTAGAAAATAAACCAGGTTGAGTTTAGTTTAGCTCGTGCAGACGATTCAATCGCGAACATCGGAACTGTCAAACGCATGGCCTTACGACTGAAGTTGAGTGAATTAACAATTATTCTAATGAAAATTGTTTCATTATGAGTGGACCAAGCGTACCTAAGAAAGCAAGGGTAAATAAGCAACGTTTTCTAGATACGTATTCCAAAACTTTTAATTGTTTACAAGAATCTCGTTTGGGTGAATTTCACGCATTTTGTAGACTCTGTAATGTCGACATGTCCGTTGCACAAGGGGGAAAGGACGATTGCAGAAAACATGTTATGTCTCAGAAGCACAAAACTTATGCAGATCTCCAATCCAATATCAAGCCTGTGAAAGATGACACACATATAAGTCTTATTTTCCTGTTAGGAGTACATCATTATTTTAGTATTTAGTTGACTACTAATTTTGTGGTAAAACTACTAATTTTGACCCTTGAGACTACTATTTGCATCACTTGATGATGATGATGATCTCATTATGCTGTTCAATTATACAATTTGGGTTGCCAATTTCAGGGCAATTTACCATATTTATTAATCTGGAAGTGATTGATCATCTGATTCAACCATCAGAATGTGATTTGCTTTAAATTATTTTATTATGTTCACAAGTTATTATTTTCCACCATTTCTCCCAAAACATTTTCTTGTACAAGATTTGTACCAGAGTTTAATCAGCTTATATTCACTATTTTGTAGACACATTGTTACTGCTCAAAAGTGTCAAATCATTTTATCAGTTTATATACAGTAAGTAAGTAGACAGTGCTAGACACTAGACATTTGTTTTTTGTTTATGAAAAAGTGCCAAATCATGTTTGAAGAACATTGTGCAGCTCCATTTATGAGATTATTGATGACAATTTGACAGTGCAATTTCTCAGCAGGTACTGCAGATATGCCTTACTCAGACTCAGAGCCTTTGTTACCTAATTTGCTTTATGATAGTGCCGTTAATTTTTGACATTTTACAAAATGTTTTCATTTTGCAATGCATATGATTCTGGTCAAGGGTCTGCAGCCAGTTATGTAAAACTTTGAACATTGAAAACAATGTTTTGTAAAGGTGCTATACAGTGATTAATATTTGTTGGACAGAGTTGCATTTCTGCATTTTCTTTGACAATTAATTATTTACATTTCCATGTTGTGGTTTAGGTTGAAAGTTGATTGCAGCTGACCGAGTAAACAACAGTTAGTAAGTACAGTAGTACACTACAGGTATGACTCAATTTCAGTTCAGTTTCATTTTGTGATGTTCTTTTTCACATTTTCAAATAAAACATTCCAACATGAAAATGAAGGTTCTCATTTTATTTGTCTGGAAATTGTCAATTGTGTCAGTATTTGCATGATATAACTGTAATCCGGTTTAAGTAAAAGACTAATAGCCCAATATCGTAGTAATATGTTGATACAATCAAGTCTGAAAATTGATAGTTGTGTTTTACATAGTAACTTGTGCTTATTTGACAATATTTGCTATTATTTTGACCAAAAACTTCAGGGTCAATATATTGCAAGAGCTTTCGCAATATGTTAAAAATTATTGCAATATATCGCAATATAAACTGTATCCAGCCCTAATTGCAGCAGCACATGTCTGTGTTTACTATAGATGCAATAAAACCGAGATGAAGAACCTCTCGTTAAAATGGTCTATGGTTGATCAGAGTTGTGGTGCACGAGGATCTTATGAGTGTTCACCGAGTACACATAGTAAGAAAACCAAAAACAACTTTTCTATCACTCATGAACCGTTGTTTCCATCCATTACGCCGACAATGGTCGTAATTGACCACCTCCATCTGTTTCTCTGCGTCACAGACAATTTGTTCAACTTGCTTGTATCCGAATTTCCTCTGTGGACAGAACAAAGTTGAAACACATGGCGGCCTTAGAGAGTTTCCTAACTGGTATTGGAATACCGTTCGAGGTATCAATCAACAGGGATACTAAAAAGTTACAATTCCGAGATTTACAAGGACCCGAGAAGTTAATCCTTCTCCAGAAGTTCCAGGCACCTGATCTGAGCGCGGAAAGTAGCAGGACAAGAGACCTTCAGATTGTCTGGGATGGATTTCGAGACATAAAGACTTTACTGAAAACTGAATCTCCCGACCCGGATATTGTTGTGGTGAAAACCGAAACATGGGGTCACAACTTCGTGAAAACGTTTCAATGCAGAGACGTTCCTCCCTACATCCATAACCTGATATATCATGTTCCAGAAGTGTTGAGCTCGAGGTTACATGAGGGTATTGTGCGTTTCAGCCAGCAAGGTCTGGACAAACTGAATGACAACATCACTAAAAGCTTTTTCTGGGTCTCCAACCAAAAGGGTCTAGACTCTTGGATGCAAGTCTTGCGGAAGCAAAACAGGCTACTGGAACTTACATCCAAACGTCGACAACCGAGACAATACAAAAGTCAGAAACGCATGTTGAAACGTTGTTAAATTGATACCAGTTATATTTTCATATATCTTCGAGATTTAAATTGACCAGAGAGTTAATATTATAGTCATGTCACAGTTCTGGCCGCTCTACACTCGGGCCGGCATGGTAACTCTGTAATAACAATGTACTTGGAATTTAATGTTGTCTGAAATGTGCAGATGCACAGTGACGGCAGTTTGGTTCCTATATTTGCCTGTTTTATGAACTCAGAAGTCATTTCTCTCAGTTATTAGTTTCGTTGTATTCTTAAAAGGATTTGATTTGTCAAAAAAGGGAATTTGTGAATGTACGACTGGCTAAATTCAGAGAATAAAATTACTGAGTTAGAAATCCGTTGTACTCATTACGTTGTGATAATAAAACAAGGGAGAAAACTCCTGACTGAGGAAAGATATTTGGCGATATGTTTAACAATAATAATATTCAAAAATATTATTCATGACACATCTTTATATGATTATGTATCTCATTGTCAAATTGAATATTAGCTTTGAGGTTGTGAACATGAGTCCAGAATGAGGTTTCTGACCTAATTTTTTTGCCAAAAAAGAACTATTTAAAATTGTTATTTAATGACGCACCTTCATATGATTATGTTTCTCAATGTGAAATTCTATCAAATTGTGATGATTAGTTTAGAAGTTATGAGCCGGACAGGACGTGTAAAGTTTTCTAACAGAATCCTCATTTCAGCCATAAAAGGCACATTAAAAAAAAAGTACTTCTAAAATTGATAATCGACCTGCATTTGATTATGTATCTTCATTTTAAACTTGCTCAAAATGTGGTGATTAATTTAGAAGATGTGACAGGACTTGAAACAGTTTTCAAACAAATTTACCACTTTTTCTCAACAATACTAATATTTTATGTAGATATTCTTACAATTGTTACTTATAAAACATTATAACTTATTTCTGCATTTCCACTATCAATTTGAATTAAAACGGCCGATTAGTTACAAAGTTATGAGCCGGAAACACAATGAAACGGACGTGTAACTTCGGTGTTGCGGGGTCTAATCAGTAATTCGTATTTTAAGAGTCAATAATCCTGGAATATTGCTTAATTAATTTCTTTAAATATAAAAAGTAAGATTTCAGCTATACCAATTGCAAACGGTAATTGACAAAAACCATAAAAATTATGTTTGATATTCGGACCTCATACGCATCTTTGGAACATTGTTTTTTTAACCAGGCAAAGCAGTTCAAGAATGTTCCACTCATTTGCATATTATACTCAAGAAGTATATATATACATTGTCAAAAAAGTGTTACACCCCTGTTTTGAATAGGGTATGGTAGTTTGGTGATTATGGAAGATAACAGTATAATGACAATAAACTTAATGATGGAGGGATTGAAAAGCATTTTATTGACATAAATTACCACTCTCTGTCCCAATCATATGTCAAATCTTTGTTCTCAATTATGGGGTTCAAATCGGTGCAAAATGACAACATTTTAAGTATGTTCATAAATCAAATAAAACGAAATAATAAATGTTTTAAGGATCATTCAGGGACTTGAAGTACAAAAACAGTCAGTATCGCGAATTTGCATCATGCACTTCAATTACGGCTTAATGTCTTCGCCAGACGTCGGAATCGCTCTTGTTGCAATTTCTCCTCTCCTCTCCTCGTGTAATGCCGCTTCTACTTCATGCAAGTTCTGAGCAGGAGGATTGCCACCATTGGACTCATTACCTTATCGTGGTGTGGTGGTTTGTGTGCTTCTGCGACCCCGAGAGCTATGCCAGCTGGAGCTTCCATGCTCCTGGTAGGGTCACCCAAGCTGGACAGGTCGACGGGTAGAAGCCAGACCAAATGTGAGTCCTTCTAAAACCTGCTTTCTATCTCTATCTCTTACTATGCCTTTCTTTCCGTCTTTTCCCTCATCCTGTCGATCCCTTTCTCTCTGATCTGTCTACTCTCTTTTGGATGGCAACATCCACGTGTTTAATAACTGAAATATTGTTCAAAACACGTAAAACACCAACTCACTCACTCCCTGCTCTGCTAAAAATGTCCCCTACGAGTTCAAGCGGATAAAGATCTACACTAATAACAGTGGCATTTTTTAAAATTACCTGCCTCACATCTTGTGAACGATGCGATCTAGCATTATTGTCAATGAATACAGGTCTTGTTGCAAGTGCATGGTTGTCGAAGTGGGTCACGACAACAGGTAGTGATCTCCTGTCGAGTTACCTCCTATGGATGTGAGATCAAGTTTGCAGTTTGCTCCCGGAAAACCAAAATCTGCCACTTGACAGCCTCTGACATTCTAGAACCCAGCGTTGGGTCACAATGGCTTAAACAGATTGTATAAACGATTTTGTAACCGATATTGATCACAAACCCATACTGCAAACTTCGGAAATCTCCGAAAACGTCTTGTCGCGTTTGGATGAACAATATCCCTACAAAAACAAGATAAAACCAAACCTAATATATATTAGATTTTTTGGTTAAAAACTACATCAACAGGTGTTATTATGTCGCGAAAAAAGAAAAAAAAACTTTATTTGGTGGGTGTAACATTTGTTTACTATGTTTATATCCCACATTTTTGGTAAACTGTATTACTGACTATTGAAAGAAACCTCGATAAAGAAATTCATGAACTAGATTAAAATTTAAAGAACGTAAAAATGCAACAAAAGGTATTCTAAATAGGATCTCTTTCAGAGCTTAGACCATGAAGTAAATGCATATGACCGATTGCACAGGTGATTGGTGGAGATATGAAAGAGTTCTTAAGTTAAGGTGAGTTCATGAAACAGCTTTCTCATTCAATTCATTTTTTTATATTTTTTCATATTTTCACTTTAAGATGTCGATCAGTTCTGACAATTCTCAAATACAAAGATGATATGTTTTACGGTTTAAAGTGATCTGGTCAAAAACGACAGTTACTATTTCTAGTATGTTTTAAAATATTGTGTCCACAGTTATTATGTATGATTAATATATCAACAATGAATTTTGATGGTCTCATTAATAATCCTTTAAATTTTGCAACACAGGAATTGTTTCTTTGGTCTTTTCACTTTAAATGTCGATCAGGTCTGACAATTCTCAAATACAAGGAGGATTTGCTTTACGGTTTCAAGTGATCTGATCAATAACGACAGTTTATGTTGTTAGTTTGTTTTCAGACTTAAAACATAGTTTGACTGTCTCCTTAACTAATCCTTTGAATTTTGTAACACATGAATTGTTTCCGTGATCCCTTTTATCTTCTGCTGGTAAGGTTGTTGTCTTGCTAAGCTTAACAAAGATGCAAAAGAAATTACTGTCATTATAGATGGAACATGACATATTATATGTCTGCGCTTACTAATGCAGCTAAATCCTCACTCTGGACTCATGTTCAAAGAGATTTTGTAGGTCAGTTGCTTGCAGGTAACATGTATCGGTAAAATCAAACAGACAGTAACTAGCTGTATTGTTATTTGATACCTATCTTATCACAGATTTAGATCAAACAATTGAAGACGACAAACAAGATCCTGGTACAGAGTACTAAGTAGCACCAATGTGATCCTGACTTTGTAGGTTTTTAAGGATTCCACACAGAAAGTTTTATCATGTCATGAATATTTCGACAGCAGAAACCATGAGCAGTAAAGTCAGCAGTTTGTTAGTGTTAGCAATTAATATACTTTGAACATATATATCATATTCTATCAAACGATTGCACGTAGACTTTAAAGAGCCACTCCGTGCTTTTCATTACAAATTTATGATTTTGATTTGATACGAAAGTATATGGCATAATTCATTATATAAATTCAAGCAAATAGCATATATTCATTCGAAATAGCAATTATGCGATAAATACTTGTTTTACTGAAAATCTTAAACTGTCATATATGTTCTCTGAAGCAAAATTCACACTTCCAATGTACATCATCAACAAACATTACAAATCATAACCGTCAATTGTACTGTTTTCTATAGGCCTACGTTTCCACAATTACGATTGACTGATTGGCATGCCTTCATTGTCCCTCATAATCGAGACTTCAAACCTTTAGTTTTATCGTGAAGCTTTTCTGCAACAGTCGATACTTTTAGATCAAATGACACTTTTGATAAAATTTAATGCTGAATGTGACCCCCAACATTTGACTGAGTGGATGTTCACATGCGCCCACAAAGAGAGCAAAATATTTATATTTTGCCAATCAATCGTTATGTGAAATGCGTCATAATTGCACTGACACAGTGAGTAAATCATAGTGGTTTTCTAGAGAACTCTTCAACATGTAAATGTTACAGATGTAAAGGTTGAGTCTGTTGGCCTTGTCAGAGAAGGAGGAACAAACAACAGATTTGATTACCATGTTTAGTTTACAATTAAATAACCTATTTTGATACATGAGAAATGTGTCCGTGTCAAATTTGAATTGTCCTTGTCCTCCTTGTTTGTCATAAATTCAGATTTATACATTGATTCATTTCAAAAATTATTTATAAATAAATCTGTGTCATGACGTGTAAAACTATTTTAATGTAAACACTGGCATGATGTGTAATTAGTCATTGAACAATATATTAATTCATCGTGAATTATTTGTTTTATTAATTTATTGTTAAATATTCGTTTTCAGAATGATAATAATGATAATAAATTTTAAACATGTTTAACTTTATGCACATGTTTCGAGTCTATAGACATTAGCCATCCATTAAGCACTTATACTTCTCAAGATCTTTAGGCAGATAGGACTTGTAAAACGAATTCAGATATAGGGTATGCTAATTTAATTGTGTTTTATCTGACTTCTGAATACCTTCTAAGCACCATTCCTTTGAATAATGATTTGAATAACACAAGACAAAGAAAAAGCTGTTTTAGTTCTCAAGCATCACCTTATATAAGTAAAAGATGGTCAACATATCAACAGACATTCTGTGTCTTATCAATATTTCGAAAAACCGGTACGGTTTATGATGAGTCAATACACAATCAATTGCAATCCATTTATCGTCAAATAAAAAAATCGTTTCAAGAAGGAATAATTTCAAACGTAATGATAATTTTCAAAAGTGTAAATCTTGATACAAATGTCATTCACAGTTTAGATTCTAATAACATTATTAATCTTCAAGGAAACTTTTTAACATCTCCTAGCAGATAAGATGTGTAGAATTTAGGTACATGAACATTATCTGTGATTCATCTGACTTCACGAATAGTCTCTAAGCACCTGTTCAACTTATTTGAATAAAACAAGGCCCAGGAATATCTATTTTCAAGCATCAGTTAGTATTAGTTATCCATGATAACATGTTGACAGATATACTAAGTATTCTTTATGCCTTAAATACAGTTTTATAAATAGAACTATATCGAAATCATTTGACCTATTTCCCGCACATCTCGACGACAGACAATGCCGTAATCAGTCTGCAACCTAGTCCATTATAAGGATTTTGTCTCATGAATAGCGTAGAAGTGGGGATCAACCTTAAGAAATGACATACTTAACGCCCATTTGGCGAAGGTAAAAGTTATTCAAGAGATTCATCAAGTGTATTGGTGTGTTGTAAGGAATGATAGTGAGATAAGCATGCATTTTATATGATTTAAATTTTTTTTATCGCAATCGATCCGATTTGAAATGCCACTGATTTTAAAACATCCTGTGAATTGTACTTAGTGACAGAAAGAAAAAAACTTGTGATGGACAATTAATAAACCTTAAACAGACTCTGAAACACTGTGTAGCAGAAAAATTCCGTGTTTTAGGACTCAAAGACCTTCGTGGATTTTTATTTTCATGGTTCAGAGGTTGTAAAAAAATACATTTTCGTGGATTCTTATTTTTGTGGTTCAAGTTTTCAAATACAATTTTTGAAATCGTGTGTTTGTGCAAGCATGTTGATGTTGATGTATGCTGTCTGTTCGCCATGTTAGATAATCATAGTGTATCAAACGAAGGATTATCTAGTTTTTATTCATTTGTTTGAATACAGCATGCTTCTTTGTCTTTTTCACACTCTGTTGAACATGAACTACCACAGGATGCATTGTGTTGTGACACGTGTGAAACTCCGCCAATTTTGTTGTGAACAAGCATTCATTTAGAATACAGTAGCTGGTAGAACTACATGTTTATACAATGAGGAGTGTCAAATTGCAGAAAAACTATTCGTCTGTTTCATTTCAATTGTTGCAATTTGATGTGCAGACTCCTTGGCAAATGGGGATTCTAAAATGTAGATTTTGTGAACCCATGTCCCGAACTGGGGTCACAGGGGTTTACACCATATCCATCTTGTCTTTATCTTCGTCTCCATTTCCAAAAGGTATTGAGAGCTGAAAAGATGTGTGCAGACTGATTGATGTTATATTGTCGTTATAGATCGTAGCCCATATCGCCTTTAAGCAAAGATAACTTATATTTATAAGTACATGAATCCTATACTCAACATAACGATAGGCAGGCAATAAAGGCTTGATATTACAAAAATGCTGTTACTTATAGATATTATATATTGTGACAATTTTCCTGATATATTTGCTTTAAAAGAATCATTGATCAAACCAAATATTCAATAAACATTAATGCAATACTTCATCGAAACAGTATTATCCGTCAATGTTACATGATTCCCTTAGAATGTTAAAGGCCCATTCCTGTCTTGGACAAAAGTTCCCTGTCATCTACAAGAAAGGATCTGTGGATCAGAAGACCAGTTATACCCTAATTGTATGACAGTCTTATGATTTTCAACTCACTGACTTGGGGATTATTAGACACACAAAACCTTGATAATCTTTGTCATATACACAAATCCGCTAGTTGTATCATTCACACGGACTGCATTCTCCTTGCACCTCTTGAAAAATACATCTTACGTGATGATTCTGAAATCATTGGATGCCATTTTCAATAGTTTCATGAATATTGCAACCTTCAATGTATGACAATCAAGTAACCCCTGACGGAAGCAATAAAGTCTGTGATGAATGATATATAACATCAGAAAAAAAGTTGTATAAAATGCTCTCGTCATTAGCAGCCCCGTCTAAGGACGGGGCTGCTATCAGTTTTTGTGAAGTTTCCATCGCCGCCGCCGCCGCCGCCGCCGCCGCCGCCGCCGCCGCCGCGTCCGCCGCCGCCGCCGCACTCGTACTACTAGCTATAACTTTTTTCCCCTAAGCTTTCCAGAACTCTTATTCATACCTTACTCCTCATACCTCGGGGGAACGATTTTGACATGTTCACTTTCAAGGTCAAAGGTCAAGGTCACGAGCTATGTATTCACACTAAGAATTCCTTGTAAACGCGATAACTTGAAAAGTTTTTGTGCTATGAAGCTCTTACTTGGTATATATCATCCTTGGAAAAGTAAAAAAATTTGAAAAGGTTTTGGCTACAATCCGTCAAAGGTCAAGGTCACAGCAAGGTCATGACGTAAGCATGTTTTAGCGAAAATGCTTTATTTTAACTATGAACACTTTTAATTAATACATGATTGTTATACTCAAAAAAAAGTGTTCAATGATTGTGTGACCTTGAAGGTCAAAGGTCAAGGTCATGAGATATGAGTTATTATAAAATGCACTAAATTGGGGTATAACTTTATCCCATTTAGCTTTTCAGAACTCATGAACATGTCTAAATGTTAATACTTCCAGGGAATCATCATGACATGTTCACTTTCAAGTTCAAAGGTCAAGGTCACGAGTTATAAAATCACCACAAAATTCTTTGTAAACACGGTAACTTGAAAAGTTTTTGTGCTATGAAGCTCTAACTTGGTATATATCATCCTTGGAAAAGTAAAAAATTTTGAAAAGGTTTCGGCTACAATCTGTCAAAGGTCAAGGTCACAGCAAGGTCATGACTTAAGCATGGTTTAGCGAAAATGCTTTATTTTAACTATGATCACTTTTAATCAATACATGATTGTTATACTCAATAAAAAGTGTTCAATTATTGTGTGACCTTGAAGGTCAAAGGTCAAGGTCATGAGATATGAGTTATTGCAATTCCTTCTAAACACAATAACTTGAAAAGTTTTTGTGCTATGAAGTTTAGATTTTGTATATATTATCTCTTGAGAAGTTCAACATTTTCAAAAAGTTTGGGTACTAACTGTCGAAGGTCAAGGTCACAGCAAGGTCAACATATATGGAGAAAATGGATTAATTGTATTTTTAACACTTTATTTCATTACAATAATGTTATACTCAATGAAATGTGTTCATTGATTGTGTGACCTTGAGTGTCAAAGGTCAAGGTCACGAGAAAATTCCCAATTTGGTGAGGCCTGTAAAAGGCGGAACAGGGTAAGGCGAAACCCAAAGTTCCGGGGCTGCTCTGCTTTTGCGGTATCCCGCAAACGCTAATCTAGTTGATATAGAAAATGGTTATTATATACGTTTTGATATATCAAAACAAAAATAATGTGACGCTGACTATAAAGCAATAGGAATATTTTGTTTGTGTTTATGTTTTGATACAAAAAGCGTGTAATAATGATAATTTAAGGACTAGTTAAAAAGTTGTAGGACTTTGATAAAAAGGAAACCACAATTGATATAACTGTCTTTAACCTAAAGGATTTGTGGTTTTGAACATTGTTTCCAATTATTTTATTCCAAAAAACAAGTTGTTGACTTGCATCAACTCTTAAAGATGTGTGGTTTGTCAGATGTTTGATGCAAGTTCGTTGGAGATTCGGGAATGATAACAACCTTTATTTTCTATAAAACTTATGACAATCCTATGATGATGACTCGAGGAGTCCATCTGACAGTGACAGGTGTAAGCAATCACATACAGTCACATGCTATTCTTGAAGATACGGATAAGTTATTGGTCTTTGATGACATGTTTCCCACCAATTTTAGATGTACAATTGTGGCTTGATTGACATACATTTATATCCTGTCATGCCTAATTTTTCACAAAAAAAGTAATTATCAATTGTAATAAATCTTATCAAACATAATACACATGTAAATAGTGGTATGATGTTCAATTTATTCAAGATTCATAATAGAAATGTAACCCAAACATTTGAACATTTGTAGTACCCTGATGATACAACTGACATTATATAAAGAAACCGTGGGGCACGGTGGTGTAGTGGTTAGCGTGCTGGCCTGTCACGCCGAAGGCCCAGATTCGAATCCCGGTGGAAACACCAACAATTTGTAACCTGGGCTTAACACTGTGTTGTGTCGTTAGACAAGGCACTTCAGCCACATTGCACCCAGTTCACCCAGCTGTATGAATGGGTACCTGAGCTGCGGGAAAGTACAGACCAATATGGTCGCGCGAGGCGCTTAGTAGCTTGACTCGAAAGTACAATTCCTTCAGGGTAATAATATACATTGTACAGCCATTGTATCGCCGTTGAGCAGTCCTGGACTGGATACTAGGCGTTAAACTAAGTATCATTATTATTATCATTATTAAATACATTTTGCAAATCCCTGGTTTTAAAGCTGGTTGAGCAGAATTACCCTTCGATTGTAGCAATTTTTCAAGAATGGCGCCAAGGACCAGTATCATTTAAAATGTGAAAATGTTGATCCATTGAGGGACAGTGCTTAAATAGCTTTACGTTTCATAACACAGAGGATCAACTTTTGTTAGGTTTATTTATTCAGTACACATTATCGATAACTAGTCAAACCAAGAAAGTCACTCAAGGATTTCACTCCTCTCTTAACCAATGTTTTGGAACAGACTAAGGTGATTCAAACCATATGATTAAAACATTACTGCTACAAATGGCATTAACTGAACATTTCGTAGCTTACAACATGTTGATAAATGGAACTGGGGTAACACAATTCCGCATTAACAAAACACATTTCTTTTAATGTCTTTAGTTCTCTGCAAATGTTAAATAAAGACAATCTTTATTGTAAGCAAAATTTTAATGTAACTCCCAAATCGTTATTGCATGATATTATATTACCACAGTTTAAAAACTTTTTAAGCGCATTATTACACACCCTATTAGTTGTTTCTTTGATCTTTATTTTATCTTCTGCTTGCCTTGACAATCCTAGCATAGATGCAAAGGCAACTACTGTCATTTCAGTTTTGACATTACATATTTTATGTCTATGTCCACTAGTGCAGTTAAATCATCACTTTGTTTCCTTTATATCCCTCCGGCAAATAATGCTTGGGGATATAGTCGTTGGCTCCGTCTGTCCGTCAGTCCGTCTGTCCATCCGTCCCGACTGAAGTTAAATGAGCATGTTTAAGCATATATTTTGATATACTGATTGTGTGAATAATGTTATATGCTTAAATGCAGCTAATATATTTTTTATTATTCTATAACCATTCTACGACTATGACAAACCACATGTAGGTCTTTTTAATTAGCAAATACTTATGTTATGCGATCGTCAAGTTCCTCATGTTAATGTGAAGACAGAGCAAAAGAACCATCCTGTTTGATTGAATATGTTGGTTGATAAAAACATCTTCATTCCTTGGTGAGACACAATTTATAAATTAATGGTTATGTTGGAGTAAAGAATGTCATTGAGTTTAAACTCCCAGCAAATTTAAAACACCAAAAGGTGCCACAGCATTCTCTCCCCACAGAGTCAGCTCATTCATACCCGAGTTAGCCTCTGTTCTCTTACGCCAAGATCTTGGGGTTCCGGCAGATTGCCCTAACGGGAAAAAGTTGTAACTTTAGATAGCTCCCTCATTTGCAGCCAATGATAACACCTTTTTAATATCCACGACTTTGGGAATTCTCAACAATGTATAGTGACTTGCAAAAGCTACATGCCTTTAGGTTTATTTTTCATTAATAGTGTAAGAGGGGAAATATTTGATCAATCAGATATGGATAGGGTTTTTCATTAGAAAAATACTGTTTTATAACTGGGTAAGTTGTTCTTTGTTTTGTGATAAAAAGTATTTTAATAAATTACCAGATAAAAACTAATGAGAAGGTAAAAAGCGATGTTTTGTAGAAGATGAGTTATCTCCCCTGGATGCCGAACCACACGAGAAAAGCAGAGCTTTTGCGAATGACCACTCTTTAAACGGCGTTGCTGATTGCACAACTAACTTCCATTGCCTCTAATCAGATTTCTACCTTTCTGTCTCATGTATTAGCCGTAATAGAACAGAGGCTTTAAATGTGATCAGGTCTGACAATTCTCTATTACAAGGAGGATATGCTTTACGGTTTTAAGTGATCTGATCAATAACGACAGTAAATATTGCTAGTTTGTGTTCAGACTTAAAACAAAGTTTAACCGTCTCCTTACTAATCCTTTGAATTTTGTAAAACAGGAATTGTTTCTTTGATCCCTTTTATCTTCTGCTGGTAACGTTGTTGTCTTGCTACGCTAAACAAAGATGCAAAAGAAATTACTGTCATTATAGTGGGAACATGACATATTATATGTCTGCGTCTACTAATGCAGCTAAATCCTCACTCCGGTCTCAGGTTCAAGAGATTTTGTAGGTTAGTTGCTTGCAGGAAACACGTATCGGTAAAATCAAACAGACAGTAATTAGCTGTATTGTTATTTGACTCCTATCTTATCAGATTTAGATCAAACAATTGAAGACGACAAACGAGATCCTGGTACAGAGTACTGAGTATCACCAAGGTGATCCTGACTTTGTAGGTAAACTGAAGCACAAAAAAACGTCACCTTTCTACCTTTTACAATATTTCTCTGATTCATGACGATATTTTTACCAAGACTGGTAAAATATGTCTAATTAATGCAGAATAATAATGCACTGCGCCAACATGGTTCCACAATATAATTTTGGGTAAAAAAAACACAATTTGCACCAAAAATTGCATTTTCTTTACAAAATAATGTGCATGCTATGAGGACATAATTTTGGTGTAGAATTGATCTTTCATATGACATCAATATGTAAGAAAAAGAGAACACCCATCAAACTACAATTAACAGTTAAAAAGATGTTTGGATCGTTTGCTGGGGAGGGAAATGTCAACTGTCAATTCAAAGATCGTTATCAATGCCAATAGTCATAGGTGGTATCAAGTTATTCACAACAGACATGTTGTTCAGACGTCAAACTCATCAAAAATCTTGTATCATGCTAGCATTAGAATGAATGTTATCATGAGATGACGTCGCTGAATATTCAACTCCCTCTGACCTTTCAAGGTCATTATGGAAATTGTTGAAAATGACCTCCGGAGACCCTTATTGTGAGAATCTGTGGAACGTTGGAAGGGCAGAAATGTCTGTTTCGGATCAGAGAATATACTACTCTGTCAAACAGATGGGAATAAAAGGCTAGTTTCATTCAAAAGTAGCTCCTTAATGAAAAACAACAAAATGACATGTTGACAGTACTGCAAAGGCAAAAGGTGACATTTTAGGAAATTAATAAAGTTTTAGTGCCTTTTAATGTTGCATGCTTGACGATTAATACTTTGTGGCTTCTCGTGAAGCCTTAACACCGATAATGAGCAGAAAAATAACGTTTTATAAACAATTTTGAAAAGATTGTTTACTGATCGAATACAGGACAATCAACAGTTTGTACTTCAGGTGCCATTGAAACTAATTTCGTTTTGGATGATGTCAGTGAAACTTGTAATATACGTTATAAAAACATTCTTCATCAAGATACAAATCGAACACTCAATAAGTGAAGATTTGCTTTTTAGTTATTTTGAAAACAAACAAGGTGACGTTTCTTTTGTGTTTCAGTTTATTTAAGGATTCTACACAGAAAGTTTTTTCATGTCGTGAATATCTCGACAGTAAGAACATGAGCAGTCCATCGCAGTGATATCAGCAGTTTCTTAGTCATAAGCATTTATACTAACACTGTGAAAATATATCATATTCTCTCAAACGATTGCACATAGACTTTAAAGAGCCACTTTGTGATTTACATTACAAATCATAACTGCCAATTTACTGGTTTCTATAGGCCTACGTTTCCACAATTACGATAGACTGATTGGCATGCCTCATTGCCACTCACAATCGAGATTTCAAACCTTCCTGTAGTCTCTATGCAAGGTCATTTAGTTTTATCATGATACTTTTCTGCAACAGTCAACACTTTTAGATCACATGATACTTTTGATAGAATTAAATGTTGCATGTGACCCCGAACATCTGACTGAGTGGATGTTCACATGCGCCCTCAAAGAGAGCACAATATTGGTATTTTGCCAATTTATCTTTATGTGAAATGCGACATTATTGCACTGACACAATGAGTAAATCAGTTTTGAGATTTGTCTATTGTGTTGATAGTGGTTTTCTAGAGAACTCTTCAACATGTAAATGTTACAGATGTAAAGGTTGAGTCTGTTGGCCTTGTCAGAGAAGGAGGAACAAGCAACCAATTTGATTACCCTGTTTTGTTTACCATCAACATAACCTATATTGATGCTAACATGAGAATGTATCCGTGTCTACCTTGACTTGTCATCGTCCTCCTTGTTTGTCGTAAATTCAGGTTTATACATTAATTCATTTAGAAAATTATTTCAAAATTCACTTGTGTCATGACATGTAAACATATTTAAATGTAAAAGTTCTATGATTTATAATACGTCATTGAACAATATATTAATTCATCATGAAAATTTTGTTTTATTAATATCTTCATTAAAATATTCGTTTTTACAATGACTGACTTTATACGTAATGATAGTAATTTTCAAACGTGAATTCTTTTTATACAAATGTTAAATTCTACAGACATAGGATTTGTAAAACGAATTCAGGTATTCTTTGTTTCATCTGTTTTCTGAATGTTCCCTAAGCACCAGCTCTTATTATTTGAATAAATCAAGACCCATAAATAGCTGTTCTTGTTCTCAAGCATCAGTTTCTATAAGTAATCGATGCTCAACATATCAACAGATATAATGCATCTTATCGATAAGTCTAAAAACTGGTATTATTTATAACAAGTCAACAACAAATCAACTTATTATCCGTGAAATAAAACAATGGATTCAAGAATCAGTAATCTCAACGTCATAATAATTTTCAAATGTGTATATCTTAATACAAAGCTAATTCCCAAATTTATTATCCACATGACATATACTAGGTATCTTAAAATGCCTACAATGCAGTTTTCTGGATAAGACCATATCGAAATCTTTTGACCTATTTCATGCACATCTCGACGACAGACAATGCCGTAATCAGTCTGCAAACTAGTCCATTAGAAGGATTTTCTCTCATGAAGAGCATAGAAGTGGGGATCAACGCTAAGAAATGACATACTTAACGCTTATTTGGCGGAGGTAAACGTTATTCAAGATATGCATCTAGTGTACTGATGTATTGTCAGGAATGATAGTGAGATAAGTATGTGTTTTGTTATGATTAAAATTTAGCTCAGTCGATCCAATTTGAAATGTTGCTGATTTTTAAACATCCTGTGAGTTAGGGACAAAAAGGGAACAAAATCTTTTGAATAAAATTTATGATTTCTCTGTTAATCTTATTTAATTTAATTATGGACAATTATCAACCTTAAACAGTTTTGTACAAAACAAACTCTTAAATATTCTAAAAAACTATTCATTATTTGCAAATGTACGTCATGACAGTCTCGATACATAACAACATTTTCAAACCTTTTAACCTCTGGTATAAGTGAAATAATTGATATGTGATACTTTCCTTGCCAAACGCTGGTTTTGGGGATTCATAAATTACCATAATCTATTTGTCTATCAATCATTCCTTGCAGGCTGTTCCTGCTCAAAACTTTAATGCCAAGCTCATTCAAACTTGGTATTTGAACTATCGTTATCTGAAGGGATGCCTTTTTTAATTTTTCATCTTCTTTCAACCTTTTTTTGGTCGTCTTGATAGACAAGTAACTTTCAGGAACAGAAATCAGAAACTGTAAGATAATACCCATTGAAAGTTTCTTTCTGAAATAATCATTATGTGTAGTGTTGCATTCATACGTTTTAAAATTTCTACCTACGTTGTACTCAGAAGCTACAGTACAATACAACTTGTCGTGTTGAACAATCTTATGTGTAGTCGTGCCCTCTAAGAATGTTTAGTTGTTTTAGTTCAAACACAACCTACGATAACAGTTTTCAGGAGAACAAAACCAGGGATTACAAGCAATTACCCTTTGCTGAATTAATTTATTACAAATGATCTCCTTATGAGTGTTTT
This sequence comes from Steromphala cineraria, assembly GCA_916613615.1. Classification (NCBI taxonomy): domain Eukaryota; kingdom Metazoa; phylum Mollusca; class Gastropoda; order Trochida; family Trochidae; genus Steromphala; species Steromphala cineraria. Next base: position 80,809,861 of record OU744721.1, read on the forward strand.
CAACATCGAACTAATGTTAGGCTTTTCTAATGAAAACATTTAACATATTAAACCTTTTCATCAAATGTTTATGGATTTATGTTTACAAATAACATAGATTCTTTGGAATAGATTGAAGATATTGTTGACATTTTGCGCCTTCTGAAACAGACATGATAAGCCCTTTTTTCCTCTCTTATTTCGTGTAGTTAAGGAGATGTTGAAACGACAATCTCTTGGCGACTTATCTTTCAAAGTTTTAAATTACGAGTTGGCTCCTTGAGGTCTTTTGTAACATATTGTTAGTTGTTTCCATCCCACGTGCATTATACTATTATATATATATATTATATTATTAATTTATTACAAATGATCTCCTTATGAGTGTTTTCAACATCGAACTAATGTTAGGCTTTTCTAATGAAAACATTTAACATATTAAACCTTTTCATCAAATGTTTATGGATTTATGTTTACAAATAACATGGATTATTTCTAGTAGATAGATGGAAGGTATTGTTGACAATATGCGCCTTCTAAAACAGATAAGAAAAGCCTTTTTATCCCAATGGGTACCGTCCGTCCGTCTGTTACACTTTGTGTCTGGCTCATAACTTTGTAACTAACCTTGTATCAACCATTTCAATTCAAATTCGTCATGGAAATGAAGAAACATGTAATAATGTGTCATGAGAAACAATTTTTTGAAAATCTACATAAAATATTAGGATTTTTGAGAAAAAGTGCCAAATTTGTAATAAATCTGTTACAAGTCCCATCCGGCTCACAACTTCTAAACTAATCATCACATTTTGATCAATTTTATATGAAGATACATGTACATAGTCATCTGAAGGTGTGTCATGAAGAACAATTTTTTTGGCAAAAAATGAGGACTTTGTTGGAATACTGTTACAAATCCTGTCCGGCTCACAACTTCTAAACTATCACATTAAACCTTCTCATCAAATTTTTATGAATTTATGTTTTCAAATAACATAGATTTTTTGTAATAGATAGATTGAAGATATTGTTGACATTATGTGCCTTCTGAAACAGACATGATAAGCCCTTTTTCCCTCTCTTATTTTGTGTAGTTAAGGAGATGTTGAAACACCAATTTGTTGGGGACTTATCTTTCAAAGTTTTAAATTACGAGTTGGCTCCTTGAGGTATTATGTAACATTATGTTATTTGTATCCATCCCACGTGAATTTTACTATCTTGCTTTTCCATCTGACATTTGATCGATCCTGTATATACACTAAACCCCAAAAGAAACTATCCATTTTTAGAATTCCAATATATTCTTAATTTACTTTAGCTAAATGTTAAGTTTTATGGAAACAGGTCACCAAAACGTAACATTTCAGTTGTTCATCTCAGAAATTGATTAGGTACGTGATTTTCATGACTTTTTTATAAACTGAGAAAACACGTTTTTCTTTGATCATTGTTTTGCACATTCATTATTGAAAGTGAGTTAGCAAGCGATCAATTCACATGTGAGCCAGGTCATATAAAACCAATTTTAAAATGCCTAGATTGACCCCAGGACAGCGCGGCAGGGCCTTGGGTATGAAGGACATGGGTGCTTCAAATGTTTTTATTGCAAGAACATTCGGCTGTCATCAAAAAACCATCGAAAATTTGATGAAACGTTATAGGGACACGGGAACAACATTAGATAGATTGCATACAGGTAGACCACATGTGACGTCACGTCGGAGGGACCGATACTTAAGAACTCTCCATCTCCGAAATCGATTCCTGACAGCTGCAGAATCGGCGTCTACGGCTCTCGGGAGGGTGCTTAGTCAATCAACCGTCAGAAGGAGGTTAAGAGCAGCAGGGATTCGGGCCCGTCGACCTTATTGTGGCCCAACGTTGACACGTCAACATCGACATAACCGATTAATCATGACAAGACGTATACGAAGGTTGCAGCTTCGTGATTGGCGAAATGTTATGTTCACCGATGAAAGTAGGTTTTGTTTATAAAAGCATGATGGCAGAGCCCGCGTTTATCGCCGTCAGGGTGAAAGAAACGCTCCAAATTGTGTTGCAGAGGTCCAGGCACATGGTGGGGGAAGTGTGATGGTTTGGGGTGGTATCCGAGGAGAAATCAAGTCGCCATTGATGATCGTTATGGGTAACATGACTGCGCAAAGATACATTGATCAAGTTCTTCGTCCTGTTGTGTTGCCATTTCTTCAGAATCACCCGGGAACTTTGTTTCAACATGATAACGCGCCTCCACATTCAGCAAGAGCAGTGTCAACATTCCTGGACAACAATCACGTCAACGTCTTGCCGTGGCCGTCACATTCTCCTGATCTCTCTCCAATTGAACACATGTGGGACTGCCAAGGGAGGCGAATCAGGAATAGAGCAAACCCTCCAGTCAACCTGAGGCAGCAGGAACAAGCCCAACAAGGTGAATGGGGGAACATCCCTAACGCCACCGTTAGACGTCTCACAACATCAGTGAGATGTCGAGTGTTTGCCTGCATAACAGCTGAAGGTAGACATACGAAGTATTGATGACTATGGACTCCATATTCCATAAATTCATTAACATATGATCAGAAACTTCGATTTCTAAAAAATGGAAATTGACATTTCACACCAGTGTTAATAAAACGTTTCCTGGCTGTAAGATAAACGAGATATTGCAAAACAAATGAAGTTGGATGATGTGCAAATGATTCAGTATTAGATAAAATGTTGTTAGGGTAGAAAACCGTGTCTTGCTATTTTTCAATGAAAATTTGAATGTGTGGATAGTTTCTTTTGGGGTTTAGTGTATATAAAGTTTAAAAAGAGGGTTAAGTATCTACTAACGTACCAGACATATATCAAATTGACTTAGAACATAATATAGCTGTACAATGTTTTGATATCAGTCTGATAAATTAATTCATACAGAAAGGCATTTCATAAGAGTATAAGAAATCTAAATTTTATTTCAGAGAGTTATCTTATTTAGATGTCTTTGTCTTCGATTGATAAGATAAGTCATTTGAGTGATGCAGAGTTACTGATTGATGTTATATTTTCGTTATACATCGTAGCTAATATTCCCTGTAAGCAAAGAAAACAGATATAAGTACATGGAATCCTGTACTCAATATTTAAAAAATGACAGTAAAGGCAGGCAATTTCAACAATACTTTTTCAATAAAGTTATTCAAAGATACTATCTATTGTCACAATGTTCCTGATGTATTCGCTTTTAAAGAAGCATTGATCAAACCAAATATGCAATAAACAGTAATGAAGTACTTCATAGAAACATAAAGATGAGGTTAACATTAAACAAGCCTGTGTCGGTTCAAAGTTTGTCACACGTTTGTCATGTATAATAAAATGACGGGACCATTATGCATTTCTTTTCTTATCCCAGATTGAATTCTTAAGACTACTGAAAAGGTTGAATTAAGATTAAATCATAGAGACATCATTGTCAAAACATTAACAGGTCGCGATTGAAAAATAAACCCAACATCTTTGTCGTGATTATGAACTGATGCATTATTGCTTCCATAGAGAAACTATCATCGAAGGTAATTTGATTTTCCCAGAGGAAAATAAATTGGTATTGTTTTCCAAAGGATGGGTGTCTACGAATCATAAGACCAGTTATACCCTTATTGTATGCTATTGTTTATGCAAGTTCTGAGCAGGAGGTTGTCGAAATGGGGCACAACAACAGGTTCCAGGACTTCCAGGATGTACAGACCTCGTACTATCAGAGATACCCCACCATTAGGTATGTTGGTATAGTGTTTCTGAACGCCTCCAAACTCTGATCCTGCCATCCATAGAGTGCAGGAGGAAGCTGCTTTCGTCTGACTAGTAATGTGATCCATGATCTTAAATCCCATCCAAGTCTTTCTCTACACCACAACAGACGCAACTGCTTGTGATTGTTATTGAGATTCGGCCGCTTAATTTCTCTTCTTGATCTTAATCCAACAGCTTTTGGTCGATATCTGACAGTTTGGTGGCTGCACAGACGTCGTGGAAGCCTGGAAGGCATTAGCATTTTGGGTTGTACTGGAATCCTTAGGGTACCTTCCTACGGGCCAAAACATTGATCTATCCTCTGTCACGAAAGTGATACTTGGTTTGCCTGAGAGTGTGCGATTCTTCACGTCATTGGTTGGTGCATGTTTCTGGCTAAATCACTAATGGAAACTTTGCAAATGATATCAAGTTCTTATTGGTATATCCTTGAAAGTAAGACTTGCTCCCAATAATCTGCCACTTGACAGTCCTTGTCATTCTCGAACCTGGCATTCTGGGTCACAATAGCGTAAACGGACTGTATCAACGTTTTTATAACAGAAATTGATCACAAACCCATACTGCAATTTCGGAAATCTCGGGGAGCAAAGGCCACGAGCAGCTTGGATGAACAATATCCCTACTAAAACATGATAAAATCATATATATGTATAGTAGATTTATTGGTAAATACTACCTCTAAGAGTATCGCGAAAAGAAAATCAACTTTATTTGGAAGATGCAACACTTTTTTACTATGTTTATATCGCACGTTTTTGGCAAACTTTATTACTGACAAGAAACCTTGATAAAGTAGTTTATTAACTGGATTACAATATAAAGAATGTGAAAATGCAACAAAAGGTATTCTAAATAGGATCTCTTTCAGAGCTTAGACCATGATGTAAATGCATACGACCGATTGCACCGATAATAAGTAGAACAATGTAAAAGTTTTATAGTCTTGGAGAGTTCATGAAACAGATATCGCCTTCCCATTCCTTTTTCCTTATCAATAGCACACATTTTCACTCCAAACTGTCAATCTGGTCTGACTATTCCCAAATACAAAACAGATATGCTTTACGATTTCAAGTGATATGGTCAATAACGTCATTTCTTAGTTCTAGTATGTTTTCTAATAGTTCTTTCACAGTTATTATGTATGATTACATATCAAAAATAACAAAGTTTGACAGTCTGATTACTTGTCCTTTGAATTTTGTAAAACAGGAATTGTTTCTGTGATCCCTTTTATCTTCTGTTGTTAACTTCGTTGTCTTGCTACGCTTAGCAAAGATGCAAAAGAAATTACTGTCATTATAGTTGGAACATGACATATTGTTTGTCTGCGTCTACTAATGCAGCTAAATCCTCACTCAGGTCTAAGGTTCAAAGAGATTTTGTAGGTCAGTTGCTTGCAGGGAACACGTATCGGTAAAATCAAACAGACAGTAATTAGCTGTATTGTTATTTGATACCTATCTTATCACAGATTTAGATCAAACAATTGAAGACGACAAACAAGATCCTGGTACAGAGTACTGAGTAGCACCAAGGTGATCCTGACTTTGTAGGTTTCCAGACAGAAAGTTTTATTATGGCATGAATATTTCGACAGTAGGGTCCATGAGCAGCCCGAATCGCAGTGATATCAGAAGTTTCTCAATCGTAAGCATTTATACTTACACTGTGAAAATATATCATATTCTCTCAAACGATTGCACAAAGACTTAACGAATCATAACTGTCAATTTACTGGTTTCTATAGGCCTACGTTTCCACAATTATGATAGACTGAATGGCATGCCTCATTGCCACTCATAATCGAGATTTCAAACCTTCCTGTAGTCTCTATGCAAGGTCATTCAGTTTTATCATGATACTGTTCTGCAACAGTCAAGATTTTTAGATCAAATGATACTTTTGATAGAATTAAATGTTGCAACGGACCCCCAACATCTGACTGAGTGGATGTTCACATGCCTCTACAAAGAGAGCACAATATTGGTATTTTGCCAATTTATCTTTATGTGAAAATGCAACATTATTGCACTGACACAATGAGTAAATCAGTTTTGAGATTTGTCTATTGTGTTGTTAGTGGTTTTCTAGAGAACTCTTCAACATGTAAATGTTACAGATGTAAAGGTTGAGTCTGTTTGCCTTGTCAGAGAAGGAGGAAGAAACAACAGATTTGTCATCGTCCTCCTTGTTTTAGTCCAGCAGATAAGTGGGAAATTGTGCTATTTGTGATACAAGCATGAAACTTGGTATACTGATAGAGCATTCTTTTATGAAGATTTTTAGATATAGGGACATTTAAATTTAGTCCTAGAAAAAAAATGGCGGCGATTAAAAATGGCGGCTTTCAGGTATTGTGATATCATTATATAAGTCATAGTACTTTGAGAAGCACACCAAGGATTTTTGTGTTTATGATGATAATTTAAGTCAAAAGACTCAAAAAACATTATTTGGTATTTATTTTTCACTTAAAATCAAGACTTACGAAATTTCTAATTATCTCTCGACAAGATTACACAGATCAAAGAAGACGAGAGTAACCTATCCCTTGGCTAGATTTAGTCACGTGACTAAGCCTCAGAGAACAGACACCAGAGCCAACCTACCCGCAGGAGGGGAGGCAAGGGTGGGAATTAAAGATTGGTGAGTTCTCAACGCAAAATGTAAATAATGACGTTTACTAAAACACATAATATTTTTTAACGTACTATTACCAGCTCCGACTCACTGTAGCCCACACTACAACATCGGTGGAGGGCTGCGATACCCAAGCAGGAAGGTAACCACCTCAACGGTCAAACCTATTGTAAAGGGGTCCGGTTCCCCGTTAAAAGGGTGTTATACATGCCCCGAAGGAAGAAAGGCACGAAAAAGGGGAAAGCGATGCAACGTTTTTTTTAAAAACAACAACACGTGAATGCGACCTAACGGTTATTATTCTATGAATATTATATATCATCTATATTATATATCTAGCATATCCATCCACTCGTGGTTGCCCAAGGCTCTAACATTGTTTCCCCTGGTCAATGGCATTCTTTCACCGTCCAATCATTTTTCTAATTCAACTCTCTGGGGAGTATTCAACCGGCATCCATATGTTGCGCTCAAGTTAAGGACCATTCTTTGCCTCACAGGGTACCCATTCACAGCAGGGTGAACTGAGACACATAGTCACAGCAGTTTGCCCAACAACCGACAGCTCGGCGTATGCACATGTTCATGTATCCACCATTTAGCCATTGACATGAATTCGTGGAACTTTTAAGTGCGCAGTTTTTGTTGCACTACACACTAGGGCACCAGGGTGACAATTATAGAGTTATAATAATTTGGCCTGGATGGGATTCGAACTCCAGACCTCAGCAACGTGAGACCGGTGCTCTTGCCAACTGAATTACCCAACGGTGAGCTGCAATCCATCTGTGGTAGCAAGGCCTGAAATGTGTTGCAGAGCCAATACCTGAGGCATCATCCTTGCAATTCACGTAAGGTCTTCCGTAGAAACGTCTCGAATGTAGTGGTTGGCAAAGGCCATGTATGACTTATAAAAACAACCCGACGGATGTCCGGCACAGCAATATTGATGTGAAACGCTATGGTGGCACAGACAGCACAGATCTCGAAAAGTTTGAACGAGCTGGTCGCGGTCAAACCATGGCTTTGTAAGTCTCGGGGATAGCAGACCGCAGATAGACACTGAAGGCTCTATCTATCTCCTTAGTACTTTGCTGCGAATGGGGAAGGCCTCCTACTCCCCTGTCAGAGCGAATGCATGTGTTCCGAGGAGATACGGAGAGCTGGAACAGGGCAAAGACATTACACTCTTCGTCCGTGGGGAATGCCGATCATGAAAGGGCGTGAAAGTGAAACACTCTACCTCACTCATCAGAACCCTGGTTCTTACACACAAAGTCCGGTGCAAGTTCCTTTATGGCTCTTCCCTCATCCTTCACTTCAAACCGAAGCAACTCAGCCTGCAAAGCATTCAGCTCTAAAATCCATTGCCATCAATAAACTCAACTGTCAGGCGTTGGATGATCATCTCTAATAAGGCCTTGCAGACATCCGAGCGCAAGTGCTTAGGGACGATCACCGGGTCAATTTGACTCTGAGACCAGACACCTACTGTGTGTTCTATCCCAAGCTGAGCTTACTATCACCTTTAGTGGGTGGAGCTGGACACCTCTGAAGATGTTCGCCTCCTCCCTGAGGTCATGGCGAAGCGGGATCACAGGTCTGCACACCTTTTCCCTAACGTGCATGTTAAGAAAGACCTGAAATGGTCTCAACTGCAGCCGGCCCCTCCGAGTGAGGTCCTGCACTTAGGTGAGCAGCCCGAGCAGCAGCAGCAGGTCCGGGAAGCCTAAATTGACTACTCGACAAGCTTCGATGAGCGTAGGCGTCCGAGTACATGGTCACCTTTGTAACGGCTGAGTGCACCCAATAAACAACTCTAACAAATAACAAATAAGACAGGATTATGTACACAGTTGTTTAATTAAACACTTCTCATGTCGGAATCTATAATTCAGATTTCTGTCACAGTTATTTTTAGTATAATATCACTTTTATCTTTTTATGTAACACATCTTTTTCACAAAATATTATATACAAAATATTTACAAATATACAATGCTACTGTTGTTCAAGACAACTGAAGAAGTTCGGAGACGTGGTCGGTGTAGGTGATGTCTCGGATGATGTTGTTCCTGAGATCGTCCTTCAGGGCTCGAATTCGTGAGTCTATGGTCCTGTAGCGCTTCTTCCTTGAAGGTTTCCGCCAGTTACCCTGTAACTGCTGTAACTTGACTTCCATTAGGGACTGCTCTCTCTTCAGAAGCCGAACAACCTCATAGATATTCGGATGTTTCTTCTGAGCAACCTTGTTGATCTTGTGGTGATACCCCTCCAGGTGATTGTTTGTCCTGTGTCCTTCGTTTCCAAAGTGGACGGTTCCCATGTGCCCTTCATCCAGGTGGTGTTCACGTAGTCCATGAACCTGGTCGCCTTCTCTCCTGCAGGACTATCTCCAATGGTATCGCCCCAGACATCTTCTACCTTGTCAAGTGGTACAAGGGGAAGAGCGGCAGCTCTCCGGACCATCTTTACTTCAGGGTCCGAGGAATACTCTGGATAAATCGAAGGAGGTTGTCGGGGACCACATTGGGATGTTTTCTCAGGTTGGCTATCTCGTCGTCGTAGATCTGGGGAATTGGCGTCTCTTCTGTCTTGGCACGGTGGATCAGCTTGGCCTTGAATTCATCAACTTCGAAGATAAAGTCAGGTTCAGGATCTTCCTCCACGAGCGGACTCAACAAAACGAACTTAACGGATCCGAACTCACGGTAGAAGGCTGGAACCCATTTTATATCTCCGCCTATTGAGAACCTGCGTTTTGCTTGAAATCAGCGGGACAAGAAATAGCCTCTTCAGTTTCTTCCTGACATATAACGCACTTCTGCCAATCAGACGCGACCTTCTACTACATCTTGCTAGACTCAATATCGGACTGAAGGGAGCATTATTGAGGCTAGGTTTACTTAGACTGATAGCATATGCACAACAAGTAATTACATAAGACCTAAATTGTGTTTTACACCAAACACACGTGATAGGGTTTTGAACTGGCTGGTACAATTCATTAATTATTTCATTCCATTAATTTGAAGCCGCCATTTAAATCCTTGAGGGAATCTGGAATATCCTTATATCCAAATTTCACTCTTAGGGTACCCCCTAACTGTGTACCAAATTTCATGCTTGTATCATTAAAGGCACAATTGTATATAAATTCTTCACATATCTGCTGGACTATTTGTCGTAAATTCAGTTTTATACATTGAAAAATTATTTCAAAGTTAATTTGTGTCTTTACATGTAAAAATATGTTAATGTAAAAGTTCTATGATTTGTAATACGTCATTGAACAATATATTAACTCATCATGAAATTATTTTTTATCAATATCTTCATCCACATATTCGTTTTTACAATGACTGACTTTATATATATTTCGAAACGTGAATTCTTTTTATATAAATGTTAAATTCTACAGACATGAATCTTCCATTAACAATCATTACTTCTTGAAATCTTGAGGCAAAGAGGATTTGTGAAACGAATTCAGCTATTGGGTATGCTAATTTGAATATTGTCTAAGCACCAGCTCTTATTATTTGAATAAATCAAGACCCAGAAATAGCTGTTCTTTTTCTCAAGCATCAAATTCTATAAGTAATCGATGTTCAACATATCAACAGATATAATGCATCTTATCGATAAGTCTAAAAACTGGTATTATTTATAACAAGTCAACAACAAATCAACTTATTATCCATGAAATAAAACAATGGATTCCAGAATCAGTAATCTCTACGTCATAATAATTTTCAAATGTGTATATCTTAATACAAAGCTCATTCCCTAATTTACGTTTTGATTATCCATGATAACATATACTAGGTATCTTAATATGCCTTCAATGCAGTTTTCTGGATAAGACCATATCGAAATCTTTTGACCTATTTCATGCACATCTCGACGACAGACAATGCCGTAATCAGTCTGCAACCTAGTTCATTAGTAGGATTTTCTCCCATGAATAGCATAGAAGTGGGGATCAACGTTAAGAAATGACATACTTAACGTCCATTTTGCGGAGGTAAAAGTTATTCAAGAGATACATCTAGTGTACTGATGTGTTGTCAGGAATGATAGTGAGATAAGTATGTGTTTTGTTATGATTAAAATTTAGCTCAGTCGATCCGATTTGAAATGTTGCTGATTTTTAAACATCCTGTGAGTTAGGGACAAAAAGGGAACAAAATCTTTTGAATAAAATTTATGATTTCTCTGTATATCTTATTAAATTTAATTATGGACAATTATCAACCTTAAACAGTTTTGTACAAAACAAACTCTTAAATATTCCAAAAAACTATTCATTATTTGCAAATGTACGTCATGACAGTCTCGATACAATAACAACATTTTCAAACCTTTAAACCTCTCGTGTAAGTGAAATAATTGATATGTGATATTTTCCGAGCCAAACGCTGGTTTTGGGGATTCATAAATTACCATAATCCATTTGTCTATCCATCAGTCTTTGCAGGCTTTTCCCCCTCAAAACTTTAATGCCTAGCTCATTCAAACTTGGAATTTTGAACTATCGTTATCTGAAGGGAAGCCTTTTTTAATTTTTCATCTTCTTCCTATCTTTTTTGGTCGTCTCGATGGACAAGTAGTTTTCAGGAACAGAAATCAGAAACTGTAAGATACTACTCATTGAAAGTTTTTTTCTGAAATAGTCATGTGTTTTAAAATTTCTGCCTACCTTTATTTTGGACTGTCTCCATGGATATGAAACTAAGAATCTTGTTTGTTTTACCAGATTTGAACTAAGAAGCTACAATACAATACAACTTGTTTTTTTGAACAATCTTATGTGTAGAAGTGTCCTCTAAACATGTTTAGTTGTTTTAGTGAAAACATAACCTACGATAACAGTTTTCAGTAGAACAAAACCAGGAATTACATGTATAAGCAATTACCCTTTGCTGAATTAATTTATTACAAAGTGTGTTTTCAACTTCGAACTAATGTTAGGCTTTTTTAATGAATACATTTATCACATTTAACCTTTTCATCAAATGTTTATGGATTAATGTTTACAAATTAAAACATAGAATATTCGTAATAGATAGATGGAAGGTATTGTTGACATAATGCGCCTTCTGAAACAGATAAGAATAGCCTTTTTAACTCAATGGGTACTGTCCGTCCGTCCTTCCGTCTGTTACACTTTGTGTCCGGCTCATAACTTTGTGACTAATCAACCATTTCAATTCAAATTCGTCATGGAAATGAAGAAACGTGTAATAATGTGTCATGAGAGACAATATTTTGAAAATCTACATAAAATAATAGAATTTTTGAGGAAAAGTGGTAAATTTGTAAGAAATGTGTTACAAGTCCCGTCCGGCTCACAACTTCTAAATTAATCATCATATTTGGATCAAATGATATGATGATACATAGTCATCTGAAGGTGTGTCATGAAGAACAATTTTCAAATATTTTTTATAAAATTTTGCCTTTTTTGGCAAAAAATGAGGCCTCTGTTTGAAAGTCCTGTCCGGCTCACAACTTCTAAACTAATCATCACATACTGATCAAGTTTGATATGGAGATACATAATCTAATGATGGTGTGTCATGAAGAACAATTTTGAAAATATTTTTTTTGTAAAATTTTGCCTTTTTATGCATAAAATGAGTACTCTGTTGGAATACCGTTACAAGTCCTGTCCGGCTCACAACTTCTAAACTATCATATTAAACCTTTTCATCAAACTTTTATGGATTTATGTTTACAAATAACATAGATTCTTTGGAATAGATTGAAGATATTGTTGACATTTTGCGCCTTCTGAAACAGACATGATAAGCCCTTTTTTCCTCTCTTATTTCGTGTAGTTAAGGAGATGTTGAAACGACAATCTCTTGGCGACTTATCTTTCAAAGTTTTAAATTACGAGTTGGCTCCTTGAGGTCTTTTGTAACATATTGTTAGTTGTTTCCATCCCACGTGCATTATACTATCTTGCATTTCCATCTCACTATTAGAAGATATGTATGTTTTATTTCTGTCAATGAAATGTTATTATCCAAATGTATCCAATAAATGTGTCGCTTCTAGCTAATATGACCAAATTTGATCGATCCTGTATATGTATATAAAGATTAAAATGAGGGTTAAGTATCTACTAACGTACCATACGTATATCAAATTGACTTAGAACATAATATAGCTGTACAATGTTTTTATATCAGTCTGATAAATTAATTCATACAGAAAGGCGTTTCATAAGAGTATAAGAAATCTAAATTTTATTTCAGAGAGTTATCTTATTCAGATGTCTTTGTCTAAAGCTGTCATTGATTGATGAGATAAGTCATTTGAATGACACAGAGTTACTGATTGATGTTATATTTTCGTTATACATCGTAGCTAGTATCCCCTTTAAGCAAAGAAACCCGACAAAAGTACATGGAATCCTATACTCAACATTTCAAAAATGACAATAAAGGCAGTCAATTTCAACAATATTTTTTCAACAAAGTTATTCATAGATACTATCTAATGTTACAATTTTCCTGATATATTCGCTTTAACAGAAGCATTGATCAAACCAAATATTCCATAAACATAAATGAAATACTTCATAGACACATAAGTATCTATCAATGTTACATGATTTCCTAAGAATGTTAAAACCTCATCCATGTCCACAAAAGTACCTTGTCATCTGCAGGAAAGGATGAGGTTAACATTAAACAAGCTTGTGTCGGTTCAAAGTTTGTCACACGTTTGTAATGGATAATGAAATAACGGGATCATTATGCATTTATTTTTTTTAATCCCAGATTGAATTCTTAAGACTACTGAAAAGGTTGAATTAACTTTTGGGTCTGATTAAAAATCTTTCAGGCAAAAGGCAAAGATTTAATCATAGAGACATCATTGTCAGGACATAAACAGGTCGCGATTGACAAATAAACTCAACATCTTTGTCTTAATTATGGATTATTGCTTCCATCGAGAAAATATCATCGAAGGTAATTTGATTTTCCCAGAGGAAAAAAACTTTGTATTGTTTTCCAAAGGATGGATGTCTACGAATCATAAGACCAGTTATACCCTTATTGTATGCTATTATTTATGATTTTCCAACTAACTGACTTCGGGATTATTAGACAAACGAAACCTTGATAGTCTACGTCGTATATACGAAAAACCGCTAGTTGTACCATTCACATGGGCCGCTTTCTCCTTGCACCTCTTGTATAATAGTTCTTACATGATAATTCTGAAATCATTGGATGTCATCGTTAATAGTTTCATGAATATTGCCCCTTTAATATTTGACATTTAGGTCACCTCTGACGGAATTTTAGGCAAATATAATCTGTGGTGAATGATTTAGAACATCAGAAAAAGGTTCTATATAATGCTCTCGTCATTGATTAGAAATGGCTAATATTTTAAAAAACTTAACGTCATGCTCAATGAATAATTCTGACTCTCAATCAATAGGGAAATTTTATGTTTGTGTTTATGTTTTAATACAAAAAGACATGTCATAATGATAATTTTAAGACTACTTAAAAGATGGTGACCTTTGAGATAAAGGAAACCTCAATTCCTATACTTGTCTTTAACCTTATAGATTTGTGTTTTTGAACATTGTTTCAAATTATTTCATCCAAATAACAAGTTAGTGACTTACATCAACTCTCAAAGGTATGTGATTTGTCAGACGTTTAATGTATGTATGTTGGCGTTGGTGTTCGGGGATGATAAAAGCCTATATATTAAGCAATGAAACATAGGGATGAACTGTGAACATATAATCCATATTTTATGAAAAGCAGTAAAAAGTAATTTTTTCACTGCAGTGAGAAATAATCTATATCTTCACTGCAGTGAGAGAAGAAGGGCCAAACTTATTACCTCCTGTTGAAACAAGATTATCTCCCTTTGAGGAAATCGTACACATGCCTTGCGTCACAGCGTTGGTTAGGATTGAAGAAAAACGACTCCTTACGAGGTTTTCGGTATTTGACTGTTAACATTTTGCAGTGCCAATATATCCTTCAATATCGAAAAAACCACAGGAAGTTCATATATTGTTTTTGTAGTTAATAATATTTTTTGTATATTTCAGTATTAAATTTTTGAAGCGAGAAATCTGTCACACCGACATAGCGCTTCACTAACTGTATCAGTTAGCATCAAAACTGACTTTCCAAAATAGTAAGGAGCCTTTGTTTCACCTAGTTATAACCAAAAACATATTTTGGAACGATGTCAATAAACATTCACAAACTATATGTTTTTCTAAAACTATTTCCGATTGAATATCAAATTATATCTATTGGACTATTTTCTACGGAGAAAGGATAAATAGATGTCATTCATTGCCACAGCGGAACTTTGCGGTGATGGCCCTTCCAAGCGGCCGGTCAACATGAAATGAGCCTTTTTTTTACGTAATTTGGAGGATTTCATCAAATAATAAATAGAATATCTGTCAAATTTTGACAAATATCATGTTTATCTCATCTTGTGAGGTAGAAAAGATAAATATTGTCACTCGTGGCTGCGCCACTCGTGAAAATATATACTTTCTACCTCACTCGATGAGATAAACACCAATCGGTTTTGATAGTGGGTATGCTAATGAACGATCGGACCATCAGGTTATCTGAATCAGATTTCAGTGCAAATATACAGACATGGATTGGAAAAAAACATCCGGATCTGGAAGCACAAGTCCATATAAGCGAGTACATTTTCTTAGGGTAATGTTCGTTTTACTTTAAAATCCGAGGTCCGGGTAACAGGGGTTTGACTGTATGATCTTGATGCATTTAAGACACTATAACATATTAGGTATGTTGTATATGTGCCATTAAGATCCTTTTGGCGTCTTTATGTTCATAACGATAAGATATATTTTCACTTTAAATGTCGATCAGGTCTGACAATTCTTAAATACAAGGAGGATATGCTTTACGGTTTAAAGTGATCTTATCAATAACGACAGTTAATATTGCTAGTTTGTTTTCAGACTTAAAACAAAGTTTGACTGTCTAATTACTAATCCTTTGAATTTTGTAACACATGAATTGTTTCTGTGATCCCTTTTATCTTCTGCTGGTGACGTCGTTGTCTTGCTAAGCTAAACAAAGATGCAAAAGAAATTACTCTCATTATACTTGGAACATGACATATTGTTTGTCTGCGTCTACTAATGCAGCTAAATCCTTACTCGGGACTCTTGTTTAAAGAGATGTTGTAGGTCATTTGCTTGCAGGAAACACTTATGGGTAAAATTAAACAGACAGCAATTACATGTATTTTTATTTGATACCTATCTTATCATAGATTTACATCAAACAATTGAAGACAACAAAAAAGATGTTGGTGCAGAGTACTTTGTTGCACCAAGTTGATCCTGACTTTGTAGGTTTTTAAGGATTCCACACAGAAACTTTAATCATGCTATGAATAATTCGACAATAGGGACCATGAGCAGTCAATCACAGTGATATCAGAAGTTTATCAAACGTAAGCATTTATACTTTGCATCAGGTACTGTGAAAATTTATCATGTTCTCTCAATCGATAGCTCGTAGATTTTAAAGAGCTACTTTTTCATTATATATATTTGTATGGCTTTGATAAGAATGTATATGGCATAATTCATTCTATAAATTACAGCAAATAGCATATATTGGAAATAACAATGATGTTGTTAATGGAAATCTTAAACTGTTATAAAAATTCTTAAAATCCAAATTCAACCTTCCAAATTACATTACCAACAAACTTTACAAATTATATCTGTCAATTGTACTGGTTTCTATAGGCCTACGTTTCCACAATTAGGATTGGCATTCCTCATTGTCTGGTTTTCGATCATAATCGAGACTTTAAACCTCTCTATGCAAGCTCAATTAGCTTTAACATGATACTTGCCTGCAACAGTCGACACTTTTAAATCATATAACACTTTTGATAGAATTTAATGTTGCATGTGATCTCCAACATCTGACTGAGTCTCTCTTATAATACGCTAATGCAGAGAGCAAACTTCTTACATTTTGCCAATTTAACCTTTCTGTGAAATGCGACATTATTGCACTGACACAGTGAGCAGATCAATGTTTAAGAATTGTCTATTGTGTTGATAGTGGTTTTCTAGAGAACTCTTCAACATATACATGTTACAGATGTAAAGGTTGAATTTGTTGGCCTTGTCAGAGAATGAAGGAGATCACTGTTGTTGACACCTCCATCAAGATCTCTCCCTGTGTGAAGAGTCTGGGTGTCTTCATTGACTCAAACCTCACAATGGATAAACATGTTGATTATCTATGTAAAACCTGCTACTTCCACCTTCGAGTTATTGGGAACATTCGTCACCTCCTGACCACTGATGCAACAAGAACCTTAGTTCAGTGTTTAGTCATGTCGAGAATAGACTATTGCAACAGTCTTCTCTACGGCATCAGTCATGACCTGCTTACACGTGTTAAAAAAATCCAGAACACTGCCGCGAGAATCATAACGAGAACGGCCAAATCATCACACATCGCACCCGTTCTGAAGAGGCTCCACTGGTTGCCTGTACAAGCTAGGATTGAGTTTAAGATCCTGTGCCTAGCCTATCAGTGTCAGCAGAACCTAGCTCCATCATACCTGTGTGAACTCCTAACAGCTCCCAGGATCTACGATCAGACCACCAGTTGCTCCTGTCTGTCCCTCGATCGAAGCTGAAACTCTTTGGAGAAAAAGCCTTCTGTGTTGCAGTACCCAGCCTCTGGAATAATCTCCCACTTGACCTGAAAACATCCCCAACCTTGGACAATTTCAAGTCTGCTTTAAAAACACACCTCTTCTCAAATTATTACTCTGATTGAACTTTTTCCCAAGTTGTTGTCGGACACCTGTTGTATGAGAGCCTCCTAAGCGCTATGAGCATGCAATTGGATGGACGACAGCGCTATACAAATATCCATATATATATATAACAAACAACAGATTTGAAAACCATGTTCTGGTTACCATTAACATAACCTATTTTGATGCTAACCTGAGAATGTGTCCGTGTCTACCTTGACTTGTCATCGTCCTCCTTGTTTGCCAAAATTCCAATTTTATCAATGATTCATTTTAAACATTATTTCAAAATTAATTTGTGTCATGACATATACAAATATTTTAATGTAAAAGGCTGTATGATTTGTAATAAGTCATTGAACAATACATCATGAAAACTTTGTTTTAATAACTTGTCATATAAATATTAATTTTTACAATGACTGACTTTATACGTAATGATAATACTTTTCAAACGTGAATTCTTTTTATACAAATGTTAAATTCTACAGACATGAATTTTCCATTAACAATCATTACTTCTTGCAGTCTTGAGGCAAATATGATTTGTAAAACGAATTCAGGTATTGGGTATGCTAATTAGATTTTGTTTCATCTGACTTCTGAATATTCTCTAAGCACCAGCTCTTATTATTTGAATAAATCAAGACCCAGAAATAGCTGTTCTTGTTCTCAAGCATCAGTTTCTATAAGTAATCGATGATCAACTTATCAACAGATATAATGCATCTTATCGATAAGTCTAAAAACTGGTATTATTTATAACAAGTCAACAAAAAATCCATTTATTATCCATGAAATAAAACAATGAATTCCAGAATCAGTAATCTCTTCGTCATGATAATTTTCAAATGTGTATATCTTAATACAAAGCTCATTCCCTAATTTACGTTTTGATTATCCATGATAACATATACTAGGTATCTTAAAATGCCTTAAATACAGTTTATGAATAAGACCATATCGAAATCTTTTGACCTATTTCATGCACATCTCGACGACAGACAATGCCGTAATCAGTCTGCAACCTAGCTCATTAGTAGGATTTTCTCCCATGAATAGCATAGAAGTGGGGATCAACGTTAAGAAATGACATACTTAACGTCCATTTTGCGGAGGTAAAAGTTATTCAAGAGATACATCTAGTGTACTATTGTGTTGTCAGGAATGATAGTGAGATAAGTATGTGTTTTGTTATGATAAAAATTTAGCTCAGTCGATCCAATTTGAAATGTTGCTGATTTTTAAACATCCTGTGAGTTAGGGACAAAAAGGGAACAAAATCTTTTGAATAAAATTTATGATTTCTCTGTATATCTTATTAAATTTAATTATGGACAATTATCAACCTTTAACAGTTTTGTACAAAACAAACTCTTAAATATTCCAAAAAACTATTCATTATTTGCAAATGTACGTCATGACAGTCTCGATACAATAACAACATTTTCAAACCTTTAAACCTCTCGTGTAAGTGAAATAATTGATATGTGATCTTTTCCGAGCCAAACGCTGGTTTTGGGGATTCATAAATTACCATTATCCATTTGTCTATCCATCAGTCTTTGCAGGCTTTTTCCGCTCAAAACTTTAATGCCTAGCTCATTCAAACTTGGTATTTTGAACTATCGTTATCTGAAGGGAAGCCTTTTTTAATTTTTCATCTTCTTCCTATCTTTTTTGGTCGTCTCGATGGACAAGTAACTTTCAGGAACTGTAAGATACTACTCATTGAAAGTTTGTTTCTGAAATAATCATTAAGTGTAGCGTTGCATTCATGCGTTTAAACATTCCTTCCTACCTTTATTTTGGACTGTCTCTAAACTTAGAATTGTTTTACCAGATGTGAACTCAGAAGATACAATACAAATTGTTGTGTTGAACAATCTTACATTGTATGTGTAGTAGTGTCCTCTAAGAATGTTTAGTTGTTTTAGTTAAAACACAACCTACGATAACAGTTTTGAGGAGAACAAAACCAGGGATTTTAAGCAATTACCCTTTGCTGAAATAATTTATTACAAATGAGTGTTTGATGTTTATGAGTGTTTTCAACTTCGAACTAATGTTCGGCTTTTCTAATGAATACATTCATCATATTTAACCTTTTCATCAACTGTTTATGGATTAATGTTTACAAAAAACATAGATTATTATTTTTTATAGATAGATGGAAGGTATTGTTGACATTATGCGCCTTCTGAAACAGATAAGAAAAGCCTTTTTTTATTACGATTGGTAACGTCCGTCCGTCCGTTACATTTTGTGTCCGGCTAATAACTTTCTAACTAATCAACCATTTCAATTCAAATTCGTCATGGAAATACAGAAACAATTAATAATGTGTCATGAGAAACACTTTTCTCAAAATCTACATAAAATATTAGGATTTTTTAGAAAAAGGGGTAAAGTTGTAAGAAATCTGTAACAAGTCCCGTCGGGCTCACAACTTCTAAACTAATCATCACATTTGGATCAAATTTATTATGGAGATACATAATCATATGATGGTGTGTCATAAAAAACAATTTTGAAAATATTTGTATAAAACTTTGCCTTTTTTGCCAAAAAATGAGGACTCTGTTGGAAAACTGTTACATGTCATGTCCTGATCACTACTTCTAAATTAACTAATTATCACATTTGATTCAAATTTGATATGAAGATACATAATAATCTGAAGGTGATTAATGAAAAACAATTTTGAAAATATGTTTGTTTATGATGAAATTGATCTTTCAGATCCAAATAAATAAATTTATTTGTTTGATTTTAATTTTGTCAGTTTTCTCTAATTATGCCCAATAGTGACCATCAAGTTGGTATCGTTTAGTTTTTTCATTAGAAAAGTTTCTTTCATGGACAAATTGTGCTATTTTGCGTGACAAAAATTAATCAGCAATATGATAAGGAAAATCTATACATCTATCCAAATGTATCGCTTCTAGCTAATATGACCAAATTTGGTCGATCATGTATATACATAAAGATTAAAATGAGGGTTAAGTATCTACTGATGTACCAGATGTATATTAAATTGACTTAGAACATAAAATAGCTGCTTTAATATCAGTCTAAAAATCAATTCACACAGAAAGACGTTTTATAAGAGTATCAGAAATTTGAATTTTATTTCAGAGAGTTATCTTATTCAGATGTCTTTGTCTAAAGCTGTCTTTGATTGATGAGATAAGTCATTTGAATGACACAGAGTTACTGATTGATGTTATATTTTCGTTGTACGGCCAAGATAACCTTTAAGCAGAGAAAACAGATATAAGTACATGGAATCCTATACTCAACGTTTTAAAAATGACAATAAAGGCAGACAATTTTACAATACTTTTTACAAAAAATCATCCTATCAATTGTCACCATTTTCCGGATGTATTCACTTTAAAAGAAGCATTGATCAAACCAAATATTCAATAAACTTCATAGACACATAAGTATCTATCAATGTTACCTTGTTGTCTACAAGACAGGATGAGGTTAACATCTCGTGAGGTAGAAAAGTTAAATATTTTCTCTCGTGGCTGCGCCACTCTTGAAAATATAAACTTTCTACCTCACTCGATGAGATAAACATGATATTTTTCACAGTCAAGAAAAGACAGATAGCCTCTATTTATTACCTGTAATGGATCATATCAAACAAAATAAAAAAGTAAACTGTCTTATTATATTCCATTTCTTCAAGATTCAAATATGCAACCCAAACATTTAAACATTCGTAGACCCTAACGATACATCCGGCAATATATTAAGCAATAAATTGTGCACATACTTGGTTATAAAACTGGTTGAGCACAATTTCCCTTCGATTGTAGCACTAATCCAAGAATCCAAGGACCAGTATCATTTAAAGTGAAAAGGTTGATCCATTGAGGGACAGTGCTTAAATAGTTTTACTTTTTCATAGCACAGAGGATCAGTGTTGTAAGTTTCATTTATTCAGTAAACAAAATCGATAAGTCGTCAAACTAAGAACGTCACTCATGATTTTCATAATATTTCCTCACTTAACAAATGTTTGGGCACAGACGTAGGTGATGGAAACTATATGATTCACAAATTACTGCTACAAATGGCATTAACTGTGCATTTTTAAGCTTACAAAATTGTGATAAATGTAACTGAGATAACACAATTCCGCATAAAGCTTTTCGTTTACTGTCTTTAGTTCTCTGCAGCTGATGGACAAAGGCAATTATTATTGTAAGCAAACGTTTAACGTATCTTTCACAATGTTAATACATGATATTACATTATCACAGTTTCAAACAGCGCGTCATTACCAGCCCCATGAGTTGTTTCTTTGATCTTTTTTTTATCTTCTGCTTGCAACATCGATGCTTGCCTTGACAATCCTAGCATAGATGAAAAGCAATTACTGTCATTTGAGTTTGGACTTGACATTATGTCTGTGTCCACTAGTGCAGTTAAATCATCACTTTGTTCCCTTTTTCGATATTTTATGACTGTCGCTTATTTGAAACAGGTATGGGCACAATATAAGAGCCTCAATTAGATGCATTGTGATTTAATACCTATAAAACCAGTGATTGAGATAAAACAATTTCAAGATGACAAACATGAACTGAATAACCTTCTTTCTTTTCTCTGTCAACTTGAAAGTTATAGGATTACAGAGAGTTAGTTAATCACATTGGGGTTGTTGTGCACATGGCAGCATTCTATTGTAACTTCTCTGTCGTTTACATCATTACTAAACATCAGACACTGAGAACGTGTTTCATGTTTTCTCCAAAGGTTGAACGTAGACATAAAGGAACTCATTTAGACAGCAATGTAATCATTATAGTCAACTTACCTTTTATTTCAAATTCAATCTTGATGCATTTAAGTCTCTATGACATATTATTTCAAAGGTAACAAGAATAAACACAAACATCTGGTCACCCTGTTTTGTATAACAATTAACCTTGTTTAAAGAATTGTTTCCAAGATTTTAATGTCAAGTATAAATTATTCCCAAATATAAATAAAGTAATTTGTTTTCAAACTTAATCATTTGTTTGGGGCTTTTGTTTGCGATGTGGTAAATATTTTGATATATCTACGTACTGTATGCTTTCGAAACATAATTGATGTCCAAAAGCGTAAATGTCCGTTGTTGCCATACAAATGACATGAGTGCTTTTTAGGTATTTTGACCACCCGAGATAAACAATCGCCTTTTAATTGATTATTATTTGAGAATGCGAGCTTGGAAGAGAAACCTCCTCAGAAATGAAAGAAAATTGTTGTTGGCCTAACAAAACGCTAACATTAGTTTTCTAAACTCAGTAAATGTTTGATTAGTTTAAAGGATAGTTCACAAGGTGATGGAAGTCATGGAAATTAGTTCATATCAATATTGAATATATAAGATCGCACCAATAGTTTGTGTTGTTTAACTTTTATAAACGCATATGCATGTTCACCAATTCCGGAAAGAATTGGAAAATAAAATAGAGTCGCGTGCTCATAATCGATCACGGGCATCACAACCATGGAAAAGACAACAAAACAACCTGTCAATAACTAAACCATAAAGTAACCCCTGAAAATTTACAAAAACTTTCCGCGGAAACCAACTTCACTTCATAGTTTTAAAAGTTCTATTACTATTGTGTTTTGGCAATACAGACAGGATGTGAAGATATAGGACAAACCCAAAACATCAAACACATAAGTCATGAAGACTGCTGAAGGTCTTAAAGTTTTATAGTGACGCTACGTATTGCTTTATGTATGTAACTACTGGAAGAACAGGGATCTGTAAAACCTTTTTGATTCCTCAGTGGTCGTACATTAACCACTAAAGTCTGATGAATTGGGATATCTAAATGACAAGAAAAATATTAAAAATTGACTAAAAAGGGCTGTAAAGGCCAAATGACTTGTCATTGGTTGAAAAACATTTTAATCTTACAAAAACACACCCTAAGTCAAACCACAACCTCCCATTTACAATGTATGAACAGGCCCCGATTAAAGTTTAACAGGAATACTGAAACAGCCATAAGATGTATAATTATTTTCCTCGCAATATTTATGATTTGTAAGTGCATAATGTTCCAAAATGAGATCCTGTTATTGTTTACCCCTTCTCACTTTGAATTTCCAGCGGGCACAAATGTTTAGAGACTTTTTACTTGACAATGATTAACTTTATCTTCCAGCGCTATTATTCAATGCGAGTCATTTCAAAGGCTCGCATAATACAAATGTAATTCCTATTATATGATATTAATGATACGGAAACACACGAGGTTAATAATCTTTATTTATCGTAAGAATGTGACGTTTCGATGTACCGTTATTAAACATGTAATACAACTGTTTAGATGAAGGCAAATGCATACATATATGAATTGATATTCTTTTACAAATAACTGGTTTGATGTAAATATTGTTTTGATAAGTAGTTAAGAGTTAGGAGTATACACACCAACAAAATATAAAGCATACCCCTGATTATTCACAGAGGGGTGTACTTCGTTGAAGTATGCTATGGGACTAAGGAAAAGAAGATAAACAAAAGCATTTTTGGGGGTAGAACAATCATTTGCAAGAGAAGTTTGGAAATCGGGTGGGCACTAAAAGTGCATGAAAATAAAGAGGGAATGGCCATGAGATTTCATCCAAACCACATTTTAAATTTTGGTTTCAGCATATACTGAGAATTCAACTTTTATTTGGGGGTGCATAACCTTTTTTGGTGTGTATAGTTAATACAAGAAAGAGGGCTGATGTCCAATAAATGATGGACGGAGATAACGCATGAAGGAAGCCTGTGTGGGTATTACTGCTGATTGCTATTGAGATGCAACTGTTAGGATACATTAGTTTAAGATAAAGACGCTAAATGCTGATTGCTTCAAAGGTTTCTTAATCTTGTAGTCTACAAGCTTGTTTTCTAGGATGCTAATATTGTTCCAGAAGATGCAATGGTCAGGGTTAGCTTTAGTGTTCTGACTTTTGGACAGAGTGAGAGGTTTCTCCGATGTAACTCCCGCTACAATGACAAGGGGTGTGTTAGACAACACCGAAAGGTCTTCCATCACAGTTGATGCTGGTCTTTTAGAACATCAATTAATGATCAAATGGTATGTAACCTGTAACACTATAAAGTAATCATTACGTTCAGGTAAAGATTTATTAGACGTTTCCATTGGGTGATGCTAAACTCTTTTTACTGAGTATAGTTGCCTTCATCTAATCATCGCATTTAATGCAGTAGTGAAATTGACTCTCCTCAAAAAAAATTTCTTCGTCGAACCAGCTTCTAAAATTCCTCCCAAAGAAGATACATTAATAAAATTGTATATGTTTGAGATATGAAATTTCAGGCAAATTGTAAAGAGGAGATATCATGTATTGTCACTACAAAAATGAAACAATATTCAAAGGTGAATAATAATAAAATGATTTATATTTCATTTCTGTCTACATCAAGTTATGTTAAAAAGGTAGTATGAAGACGAAATATGATGCTACTGGTTAATATGACAAATTTAAATATTAACCATTACCATAAAATGAATGAACTTATTGCCATTTAAAGGTTTTGCGTACCTTAGAATAAACTTTCACAATATAATGGATGTTCTGTGTCCGTCTTTTTAAAAATACCTTTAGTTTTTTTGTATACATGTAGTTTTTAGATACTTTAAGTACTATTGCTCAGTGTTTAATCAATATTTTACAATATTTTCCTTTTAAATGATGTTAATTAATCTTCAAGGTTTTTACATAAATTTATATTTTATTCTAATTTATGCATGCTAAGACAACCCTCTTATCTATTTACATTCATGTTAATAATGTGCGATTCGTTTTAATCCAAAGTTAAAAGTTCATTGTGATTTGTGAGTGATGTCGATATGCGTCTTTGTGTTTCCATATATAGTTTGTTTATATAATATTCTGTTCAAGCAGTCTTGAATGCAAAACAAATTCTCTTCTTGATTAATTATCATCATCATCATCATCATCATCATCATCATCATCATCATCATTATTATTATTATTATTATTATCATTATTATTATTATTATTATTATTATTCGTCAAATATACTTAGCAATGTTTTCTTTACAATGTTAGATTTCTTATCTGGTTGTCCTTTACTAACATTCTCCTTGATTGATGGACTAGCTCCTTTGTATGACACAGACATTACTGATTGATGTTTTATTTTCGTTATACATCCTTGTGTGCCCTTGTCAGTTTAAAGAGAACAAAATCGAACAGATTTGAAATCACGAAACTCTATCAAAACAATACAAACATATAAACTTTGAGATACTTAAGGTAAATTCACAGCACTTGTTTTAAAAATGTTTTGATATAGGAATTATCTTTATACTATTTAGCATTTTATCATAAATTTGATTCCACTGCAACGTGTAAAGTTTCAGACATTCCCATTCATATTATGTATTTATATAGTTTACTTTATTCACACACGTTACATACAAAGTGTTGCCCTATATGTATGTGTGGCCCTAATTGCCTTCGATGAATCTTGCTGCCCATGTAATTCATACCATGTCGGAGACATCTCGTCTGCAGTAAAAAGAAATAAACATTCATAAAACATTTTGTCACACAAGTGTTATTTCTTCTCAGTAACTATCATCAAAAATGAACAATTCTTAAATATATAAAACATATACAATCATGATCCCAACGTTTCCTTTTTTAATTACAGCTCCGATGTTAAAGAAGTCTTTACGGTGGAGTAAACGTTAAAACGTTTGAACATGTATCATAAACTTACCACTAAATCAAAGCGACCGTCAAAGATCCACTTTGGAACAAAACATTTATGATTCCAAAAAGATTGTCATAAAAGGGAATATGAATTTATTCAAAACCGAAACTGTACAAAACCTTAGAATGTATATGTCAAATTTCTTTTTGAGACCCGAAGCGAAAGCTTTTATGAGACAGGTGTTAAATTCAAATTGGATCTCCAGCTGTAGGCTCTTGTCATGTGTAGAAATGATGACGCCCTATGCCAACATGTTGGGATGGTTAAGATGTGTAAAAGCTGGTTGGTGTGGACCACAGTTACTTTCGTTGTGTATACAACTCACTCCAACTGAATTATTTGCCTTGGTTTCTACATACCATGTTTCTTCTTGTCATATTTATGTTATTTATTTCATCAAATTGTTGAATGTTTTAGACGTTAAATAATTTTGTTCTGTAGGTTCATGTCATTCTGGAAACGTTGTTGCTGTTGAATTACTGAATAGTCGCCTTGGTCTAATTCGTCATGCCTATTGCAAATGTTGAAGAGCATCATGAACTGGTATGGTAACGGTTTTCATTTTGTTAATGGCATTGCAATATATCATGGTTTATATTAATTCATTTAAAGGGGCAGTAGCACGTTTTATGGCGATTATAAGGTGATGTCAGAAAAATGAAAATTAATGGTTCCAATTGAAAGTCAATGTATTTAAACTAAATGACGCAGTACTAATTCAACAATAAAACGTAAAGTTTAGCCATGCGATTCCCTTTTCTTACACAAAATGAATTAAAGGTGTTCACAAAAAATGGCCGCCAATGGATTTTATGTGAATCTCCATACTTTGTCCTCTGACTATGGATGATTGACTCGTGTAATGTGATTTTTGACACTGTCAATTTAATACATTTAGCATTAACTTACATTTATCAGTAAAATATTTGAAATATAAAATTATCAAAAAACGTGCTACTGCCCCTTTAACCAGTGAATTACAAGATTCTCAATTGGAGCGAATATAGGTCGTTATCTTACCTGTGAAATGATTTCTTGGTTTCAACCACCCCCCCCCCCCCCCCCCCCCCCATCTCTCTCAAAGGTATTGATTTTGTCATTGACGGCTTTTGATGATGACCCCAGAGCTCACTCTTCTTAACAGTTTGCAGAATGAGGACTGAAATGAAATTCAATCACGTGTTGTTATAAAAGTTAATAAGCTGACAGCGGTTAATCTTTTCTAAAGATAAGTGCAAGCCATGGTCATATATCTCCCTTTTGCTTCAATATTCTTAGTTCATAGTTCACCCTAACATACCGATCCGACAGCCGTACCCTGATCATAATCCTAAACAACTAGTAATTTGTGCCCAAACTTGATCATATTCCTACGTACAACCAATAATTTGTGCCCAAACTTGGTCTAAATCTGAGTTTCCAGTGATCGCGCCCAGTTCAAGTATCGATAAAAGTGACATAGATAGGGGATGGAGCTAAAATAGCTTTAATCTTTCATTACAGGAAGGATCAGTTTTGGTTAGGTGCCTTTATCCAGTAGACGCTTTTAAGAGGATGTGAAATCGGTAATAGGATATCCCCTTTCACTATACAGGATCAAAGTCGGATTATTGCAGTTCCACTGACACTACTGATGTTTTTGGTAGATATTTTGCTTGCACGATGCCTTTCGTTAATATTGGCTGTGTGTAAACACATAACCATGAGACGATGTTGCAATCGATTCACCATGATTAAATTCGGCCGTGCTCCGAGGAAGAACATTTTAAATCATTGACTCTGTCTTGGTAAGAATTGTATCCATCCGGGCAATCCCCGCCGTTACGATATAACTGCATCCACATTTGTTGCATGTTTCTGACTAAGCCAGTATTTTCAATGAAGCTAGGGGCAGGTAACCCCAGAGTACCAATCGGTATACGGGATCGCCGCTTTACGCTGCTTTAAAAAAACGATGTGATTGGATGATTATGTTCTCTGATAAAACACTTTATAGATATTGAATACTAATAGCATTACAAACCGCCGACAAAAGCCTTGAGTTCGGTATCAAGCTAGGGGCAGGTGGCTCCTGTTACCCGTGATTTGAACACGTTCACCGCTCATGACCGGTAGAGGGGGAGTATAAGAATATACAAAGTAAGAAACTGGCAATATGTATGATTCGTAGTTACATGTAGATAGACAACATATTAAATGTAAACATCTCTGACAAATATAAACGACTGAGGTCTCAAATAATACATTTACACTACATTATCAGCATGTAGACGTCTTTGAAGAGGTCAGACACCATTAAGTTAAGATAAGTAAACCTCTGTGAGGATGAACAAATCAGCTTCATAATGGGATATTTTCGCCAAAACTTGCTGCGTTAACATTTTCACTTAATCATGTACATAATTCAAGGTATTGCTTATGTATACTCTGATGACTGATCGCTGTATGTAGCGTTCAATCAAATCATGAAAGCAACTTTCCCATATCAGCCCATCGTCTGTAGTGGATCAGCTGTAATCAGTCTGTCATCAGAATCCACGAGTGGAGTCTCAATGAAAATGAGGCATCACTGATAACGGATTTCACGTCCAGATCAGATGGACACTACATGACCAGCTCTCTATTCTATTTAAGTCGAGCGTGATCTAGCAAACTTCCATTTTCCTTTTAGTTTATGACTGTGTTTGTACATACATGTAGGCCGTTTCCTATTTCAGCTAAAAAGATAATGTTGCATTGAAATATCTCATTTCAACTTCTAGCACAAAGCCACAAACACAGGAGTACAGTGCAGAAAAGGCAAATCCCCTTTAGATATGAAAGACGAGTGTTAAAGCATACACCGGGCTGATCAGACAGGTACTTAAGTAAAGTAGCAACGAGCGAAATTGCCTCTTGAAAATCAACCACTTGGAAGATCTACCTAATCCTAAACTTATTAAAATCGAAGCCATCTATCTCAGCGTAAACAAACGAGAATGGTAATGAAATATCTCCGTTGGTTTAAAAGTTATCAGCGTTGACCAAAGACATATAATTCTACATGTATTGGCAAGATACTGCACTTTAAATACCAACGCACTTTTTGTATTACATGCAAAATGATTCTGTATGTATCACGAAAAAGAACGTCAGTTTCACAAAGATGGCATTTGTCTTTTGCAATGAATGAGTGTTTAAAACAAAAATATTTTCACATTTTGATCTTTAAACATCTAACATTTGTGTAGTGTAATAATCGCAATACAACTGGCAAATTGTGATGAATACTAGGTTTTTGATTCATATTAGCATATTTGGTATTTGCCACGTATCAAAGTTAAAAAAAAATATGAAACCGATCGAATGTCACTGGGACGTAATCATTCATCGAAAATATGATAAATTTGGTAAGCATTTACTCAAATCTTTCGGGGGCATTTCATTCCTATTTGAAGTGGTTGTTGTCCTGGAAATGCCTTACAAAAGTAATTGTAATGATAAATGATAAAAGATTTATTACCGATGGTGACAGTTGCCTTATATGTAAATGTCTAGATTGCTTTTATCCTCTGACTTGCAAATCGTTTGTCTTTCTTGGAGTACACAGATATTTAAATGTATGGTTGTTTTGTTCAAGGTTACTACAATAGACGAGTTTGTTAGGCTTTTACGCTTACATAAGAACAGACACTTGTAGAACAGGCATCTTGTATAAGGTGCGACTGCTTTCACGTAATGTTGAGTTATCACATGCAGTTCATGAAGAAGGTGATGTTATTTTTCAAGGAATATAAAATGGAACACACCATGTTATCTTTTGATTGATAAGGAATCGTCATGGAAAGGCAGAACTCTGGAATAAAAGACAACATACATGCAGATAGTTAGAAAGTGACAGTATAACATTTTACCGCTGGCATATTTAATAAGTGAGAATACTGGTCATTATAGTAATTTGCAAAACAAACCATTTACATAACGATATCAGATAATACGCCATCAGAACGTTAACAAATGACGTTAATAGTTTTTATTTTACACATGCAATGTTTCATCGTATGTCGAAAGCATTTGAACATCATTATGTTCTTCAAGTGCATTAAAGTCTAATGATCCATACCAATTCTTTTAAGGTTTCCTTTGTACAAGACGCCTTTACAGAGAACTACTTAGTTAATCTATGAGGGGCTATAAAACGAGAAAGACACGCGCGCCTTACTGGTAAGTCCCGAAGTTACGACAGTTGTAGGGATGTTGGATGATGTTGGATGCTTGGCACTTAAAGGTTTCTCCTACTTTCATTATATAAGAATGTTTTACACACATCACATGGAATTGGACAAAATTAAGTACTTTTCGTAATTCCAGTTTTAAAAACCTATTGTTTGATTCTACTAGCTAATATATAAGTAAGGAAACACGTGATATTTCCTACATACCAAAAAAGCCTTCAAATGTTTGACTCGTCGGTTTACAATAAAGAGATATAAAATCATAACATTTATCATTAAATAGATTCACCTCATTATCATAATCAACATTCACTATTGTGTAATTGGGATGTGATCTGAATGTCACCATTATTGGATTAATTTCTTATCTTTTTGAAGATCGTTTATCATTAATTGGATTGGAGAAATGAGGTATATAGATTATCAAAATAAAAGCGTTGTCTTGTAAGATTTCCGCTTTACCGTGTTTATCTATCCAGCAAATTATATTAGAAGATAAAAATAGTCCCGTGATTTTTTATCCTGGTGAGTGAGTGATACTACTCCGCACATTTTGAAATAATTGAAACTCATAAAGTTTATCTCGGTACATATATCCTTAATCCATTGCTTTTAAGGAGCAACCTCATTGCAATGTTACGGACATGTCTTGCTTATTTATAGTGTCTACATTACAAAGAGGGTATTGCAAACGGCTTTCTTTAAAGCCATTTTTAATGTTCAAATAATGATCGCTGTTTAAGTACATCACGTACACGTAGTTGTAAATGCAAAGTTTCTCCGAGTTTACAAAGTTTTGTTAAAAACTACTAGATCAATATTAGCGTGACCTAAACGTAATTCGGAGTGTGACATTTGTGCACACAGCGAAGATTGCAAGAACGTAATTGAATATGAGACGGCTCTGGGTCACACGAGGTGATGATGGCAGTCATATGGTTAATGAAGCCTGCTATCTAAATCAATATACATAGGAGCATCTCCAATACGACACATGTTATACAACCACTGCAGACTCTCATTATAAAATATCTTTTTAATTGGTTAAACGCAAACTTTAATGCGCAGACAAGATAATGCAGAAAATGTAGTTTAATCTTACCGTTCATTCAATTCTTAAATTAACAATGTAACAGGTATTAAAGTTATTCGGCCAACACGAGCTCCAAAAATGTTTCTAGCCTACAAACAATAATGTACTGAAAAAACCTTACATTTTTAAAGAAATTACATTTGCCAAATAAATACTTGTAACATTACCAAATACTTGTAAGATTTACATTAGCATTAGAAACAGAGACCGTGTAACTGTTAATAATGTTCAGCTTACAAATAGTCATAAGCCTGTACATGCAAAATCATCAGTGTAAACGTACGTGTTATCAAAATAGCATATACTACATATATATCATAGATAGATAGATCGATAGATAGATTGAGACTTACAAGCAGTTTCATTGCTATGACGGTACGTTTCGTATATGACATTGAACAGTAACCTCATTAAGTTGAGTGGTTGGCTTCTGTGATTTTATATTTTCTCAAGGTATATACTCGAGACAGCTTACTGTGATAATGATATATTGGGAGCACACTTTGATTAAAACAGGCATATTGTTTCTTCAACATTTGAAGATTACATTGAACCCTAGTATATATTCGAAACAATGTGGTTTGCATCTGTATGCCTACTATGAAACTAATGCATTTAAGTTTGCGTGGTGCCAAATTCCGCTTCATCGAGACATATAAATGACAAATTGTTATTAAAATTAATCCCCAAACTAATACAATCCTTTAATAAATGCATTTGGGTGTCACAACAAACCAATATCACCTAATGGGAGGGTTTGTGGGATTTTGCTTACCGCCATGTAACTCTAAATCCTCAAAGGGAGCTATTTATAGACCCTTATGACATAACAGAAATTGAACGCTGACTAAAATCGAGGTAAAGACTTCAACTTATCTAGACATGTCAAAATTAATTTTGATTACAAAATATAACCTTATGAATGATTTAACCTAATATGTGTCCTCTGAAGATTTAATTCTATTTTATCTCCTTATTTCGAGATTTTCTCACTGTTTAGTCACAGACAAACATATTGCTAAACGCCATCTTAATAGATAAATCTATCCTAAGTACTTGTCAGGCCTAGATAATCGAACCTTGGGTGAGCAGTTTGTGTCTATAATTATTGACTTTATGAGAAGATAATTCATCGAACGATTTCAAGTACTGTTCTAAGAATCTACATGTAAACAGTTAAAACACAGAGGGATGTTTTGAGAGAAGAATACACCTGAATGTATAAGCTTATGTCGAGGTCGGATTAAACTTCAATGTATAACTGCTGGTACACGTACTATTTTAATCGTTCTGTTCTTATAATTATTATAACCGGATAACCGCTAAGTACTCTTAAGATTAAATTACATTACATTACGGTCCCCAGTAATTAATTACTTAGTACATTGGATTTTCAAAAGTGTCCATTGGACCTTTAAAACAATGTTACTCAACATTATATCTTCGATTCTTATAACATGACCCCGAAATCTCAATTTAGCAAGCGACGAATATGATTTATGTAATGTTTATTTTTCGACGACGACGGATCATGGAAACCTCTTAAATAACACAAACCCCTTTAATTGCATGAAGTTACCGAGTTAAATTCAATCAGTTTAACATTTACAAAAGTCTCGAAACAGACACTTTGCGTTCAATAATTAAATTAAGTTTGAACAGAAATTGAATAGGCAATATGACTTGAGCATTGATTTACTCAAGACGCAAGGAAACGCGACCTTTTCCCTAAAAGCTTGAAGATTTTCGAAGAGAATACATTAGACCTCCCTGTGAACTCAAAGTTATTCTCAAACTAGTCAAGTAGCCACCGTGCCATGCCGTAATAGGGATATTACCATAGCCGGAAATGATATTTCTGTAGCACAGGTAGCAAATTGCACTAGACCAAGCAATTAATGACGTCCAACTAATAGTTATAAGAGCAAGCTCTCTGTAGCCGCTGCTTAGAAGTCAGTGGATGCCTACTTGAGGAGAGAGGGCAATTGCAGGAAGGCTGGCAGGCGGCACTGCTTCTATCAACTAGGGGTCTGTACTTGTGGCACAATGCACGATCTCTGGATCAATGTGGGTCCTCATCTTTCCTGATGGCCAATTCGGAAAGCACGAAAAGTATGGTTTTATATTTGGATGAACCTTCGTTAATGAATTCTTCATTATAACAACCAATTTTCCATTTGCATTATAAACTATAATTTAGACACAGCAAAGGTAGTCTGAGTATGTTCCACTGTAATTTTAGTAGCTTTTATATACATAACTTTACTGATTTGTTAGCAATTTTGTTATCAGGCGCCGGTAAACCACCAGGTTCCACCTCTGGGATACGCCTACCTCCGCTTATGTCGCTAACAACTTTACGATCGATAAACGGCAATGATTAAGTGCGTATATGAAGAAGCGAAGCTTGCCAATAAGGAAGAAAGTCTATCCGAGGTAACATGTCCCTCTGTAGAAATCAACTTCATCTGTCTATTATTGAATTGTTGATAATACTATTTTTCAGGTAAACTTGGATAAACGTCGACAAGCATACTTGCTGTAAACAGAATCTACTTTGTGTACTATTGTTTGAATAACAGGAACTAAAATCTATCATTTTTACAATGACGCTAATGGATCTAATTATCAAGTATGATATATTTCCGAAAATAAACATATTCATTGTCAAGATTAAACACGACACCGTCTCTTTGAAATGCTAATGTGAGGAATGGTAGTCGATAAAAGAGAGAGTTCCTTTAGATCGGGAGGAGGCGCCGTTTACAGGCTTGTTTTGCTCCACGACTTCGTCAGTGAAGACAAGTCATACCACGAGAGGCGGTCAGTAGGTTGTCACTAGGAGCACAACCTGTATCGGATTGGCCTAATCCACTAAGAGCATACGGGCTGCAGCTTCATGAGCTGGGAATAGCGCTCCATAGGATATTACCTTCTCTGTTTTGGAACATATTCAATATGATTTCATTTAGTGACTTTGGTGAGATGTGATCCAAACGACAGTCACTTATGTGCTTGCAGTGACCGTGTTTTACTATAACTTGCATGAAAAGGATAACTTGTATGACAAGGATAACTTTCTTTCGAAATGGATGTGACTACAGTTGCTACATCATCAACCAATATGACGTTACAAGACAACATGACATATCTGTCAGAGGCTCATTACTACCCACTAATCAAACAACCCGTTTACATGGTGACGATATTAACGCTGGCTTATGGCACTGTCTTTATCCTTGCTGTGTTGGGAAACGTAAGCGTGATTGCCGTCATCTACAGAGATCGACGTTTTCATACCGTAACGTACGCGTTGCTTGCAAACCTTGCAGTGGCTGATGTGATGGTTGCTGTTTTCTGCCTGCCAATTACGTTAATGACGAACCTCTTTAACGGTAAGTGGAATCACCTAACTTTGGTCAGTTGAATTGATGAGATTGGATCTTCTTTTGAAGAAGGCCGCTGAGGATAAGAACGCTTACACGACTCTGCTTTTACTTACGTGGATAGTTAATACCTTTACGTCTATCTGTTATCAGTTTCATCAGGCATAAGTACCTTAAAGTACCGTGCGTTAATCAAAGCCCTGTTCTAGTTTAAGTATAGTTTCAACTTCTGATATGGACCAGGGTTCTGAAAGGATCCAATTTATTTATTCAATCAACTTCATTATGTCCATTCCTATATAAACAGAAAATACCACTGAGCTCGTTGAAGGCGCAATGTGAACTTATTAAATCAATTGTTAAAAGACAGCACATCTTGTGATAAATGATATTGTAAATAGTCACAGTTTCGTGTATGTCCATTTGTATCACATATGTCAGCTGATAGAAGTTAAAAATAGAGCTATGTTTTTATATATTTGTTGTATTAGAAGATAGAATTGTAAGATATTATCAATCAACATTATAATTGGCTAACAATCGCAGTACATAATGATACCAATCAAGTCTTATGTACCATTGTTTAATACAACTAAACATGATCAAGTTTGATGTCATAGCCTTGCAATATCATGTGCTTTTCGCCGCCTTACCTGAAGTCGATATATATAAATGTGAAATTATCACGTCGTTTCGTAGCCAACGAAGGCATAATATGTCAATCATTAATTTGTCAGAGTAAACATGTCTTTTATGCATTACGTCTCGACAACAGCCAAGATTGAGGAAGGTGGCTCCAGGAGGTTTCAAATAGTTTAACTACAAAGTTCAGCCTGATTTTTTCCTTCGAAATTGGAATTTTTAAAAAAGAACAATATATCTACTTATTAAACGTTTTTTAATGTCATGTCATCTACCCTTTATAACATGTTGTTTAATGAATTCAATTTAATTCTCGCATGCAAATCATTATTATAATCGAAACGAAAACATCAAAGTCAATAAATCTATACATTTGTAAAATATTCATTTCTCCTAACGTGAGAAAACATGCTTTTAACATTTAGTGTTCATGTTCATATCTATTGTAAGTTGGTCTTTAAGTGAAAGCTTAGTGTTTCAATACATTGAATGATTGCAGTCAAGGTATCATGTCAAATTTATTGTCAAAGGATATCTTGTAAGAGATATTGCTTGAAATAACAGAGGCATTAATGTTCTATTTCGGGTAAAAATAACTGTTTGCCATGTCAAAACTTTATTTTAGCAATATGAAGAAAATACCTCGATATGTTCCTTAATTCTACTGTCATGATTTCCTCATCACATTAATCACAAGGATTCAATATCGAAAATGGTCACAGTCTGAAACGTGTTAAAAGTAACGTCAGCTAGATATTGTATGCCGCAAATAAACTTTGAATAAGGAAGTAGAAATACTATGATTACTAACACAAACACTGATTATACCATTTCGACGGTTGAAAGCCATATTCAGTCATTGCGTCTTGCGTACGTTGTGATTTGTACCCCAAGTCTCAGTTGTTTTAGATACATTGTAGGTAAGATTGAAGGTCATTAGGGAATAGAGTTATTACATCGGAATATCAGGTGAGATATCGTTTTTTATGAGGTCACGATGTGTTTCCTTCGAGATAACTATTTGCCAGTAGACTTTGAACAATGCCCGTCATAATCAAGTACATTAAGTTAAAACGTTTTTTTTCAATACAACATAATAACATGACAATGCAACAACGTCATGAAAATAATGATGCCACAATACAATGATTTACTTAACACTATAACGTCACACTGCTATGACATCACCGTTTTGAAATCTGAGGGTTCTTATATCCTGAACATATTTCAAGGAAACAGCGTAAATAAAATCTCACCATCGTGTCTTCTGAAATAAGATATTCGTTGATTAAGTTAAAACAACCTCGAGTATTTGCAATTTGTATCAAATTGCCTTTTGATATATGTTACATCCGAAGACAGTTCACGCTGGTGATTTATTTTTCTCATCGAGTAAAGTAGAGTATAGTTCATCATCATCATCATCATCATCATCATCATTCGCATCCTTATGAGTTGCGATAAACATGATAGCTTCTATAAGCTGATATAGCTGAAGCTGGATACGTTTTGAATACTTCAGACGACGCTTGCTGTAGGTACCGTTTTAATGATGACTCGCTGCGAAGCATTTCGACCTGTTCAAAAATCTTTCCAACAGTGTAGACTGTGTTAGCATGGTCAATATACACAGATACACATGCATAAAGTTGCAACAATGTACACTGAACGTTGATTAAGAGGCAAGTGACAAGTAGTTGACTTAAGCGCACAATGCACTATTTAAGAGTGATTAAGATTTCAGTCTATAAACTGGCCCCTTCCTGGTTGGTCCCCGTCCATGAATAGATCTCTTGTTCTTTTTTCTATCGCATACCTATGATTTCTAGGTGTATTGACATTTGTGGTTTTGATGACAAGCTTACTCCAAAAACTTCTGTATGAATGTCTTGAGATAATGACGATGACATGTCAGTGCTTTTTTCTTCAAACTGTGAAATAGTTGAGTTGTCCTTCACACTTGATAAACTTGTGTTGAGTTGGTGAAAGTCCGCAAAAAAGGCAAATTCTATCAAAAATATAGAAAGTCTTCCAAAGAAAAGTATATTTTAAATACCTAATATTTCGTTATGCGTGTCCTTATGTAACACTTGTATATTGAAATGATGTCGTATCGACTAAAGATAAAACGGAATTAACAGTTTGTGTAATCAACATTGCGCCGGTACGTGGAAGAGCATGTTGTAAGTTTAGTAACATTGTTGTATGATACGTAAGTCTAAGTCATTTGCTGTAACGACGGAGACGGCATACTAGACCATCAATCATAATGAAGAAAGTATCCACTAATATAAAGTCCATTTGAACACAACTTCGATATTGATATTTCAGTAGCTACCTAGGTTAGTGTCAGGCCCAATATAAAATCTTTCATCAAAGATGTCGTCGCAAATCAAAGTGTCGTAACTCTATATGGTCATTCTAACTGCCTGGATCTAAGGGCAAAGATGATTGAATTGAAAGCCATGAAGTGTTCTTATTAGGCTAATGGTAACCACAAACGCCTGAACTGGGGACAAGTGTACTGTCTCCGCTCAGTGGTTGCAAACCTATGGAAATAAAGGCCTATCCTAACGTGAAAATTAATCGAATGTGTGGCATTGTATCGTAAGTTCCGTCTGTGTTTCATAATTCCAACTAGATTCATGTTACTTGTCAAATGTTAAAGTCACTTTCTTTAAAATTTCAAATTTAGTATAAATTGATTTAGCCTTTTTGTCCACTGTCTAGGTTTTTTTTTAACATGATGCTGATTGAAACTGTAAGAATACACATGGGGAATGTCTTATTCGTCTTACTTTTCTAATTACAGTATCCTTGATATTCAAGGTTTTTACATTTTAATGCTTTCTTATCAGTAGTTCAAACTTTTAAAACTGGTTAGTTAATATCACAGAGTATCCTCTGTTTTTTTTATTGATATTACTATCGAATTTCATTGTTCATTTTTATATTCCCAACAACAAATTAAAAAGGAAACATTTATTCACATTGGCAAAATGGATTTGAAAAAAAATATACAACAGTATAATAATTTAATAACATGTCAAAAAGGACGAAAACTGTTAATCCCTTTCAAGTGTACACGTGTAAGTGTACGTGTTTGTCTTCAAGAACTAAATTTCCTGACCATATCATGTCACTTAAAGCGAGGTGTCAGATGAAAATAGCTTTTACATTTTTAGTGTTTCATCTTAAAACAGCTGTACATCTTTCACTGCATTTGTATCATGATATAAGTAATGTACATGAGGTTCCATACAACTGTTCATGTCATAGAAAAATACTAAACTTGCTGTCAGACAGTTAATCCTGTTTTACCTGTCTGGAGTCTCTATTATATATAACGAAAGTAGGCGATATTTGACAGAGCCTAATCGATTTACTTTTGTTATTAAAAACATAAATATAGCATTGGTATACACTAATGATACATGAATGTTTATCAAGATTCGGCATTGAAATTGATTTAAGTCATGAAAACTTTAGGGGTTTGAATATCATGTGTACAGAATTTAACAAGGGCTCACATTTAGTAGAAGTCTTATTACAAAATAATGATTAACTTATTTGTTGTTTTTTCATGAGAAATGGCAGATACTGAGAATAAAATATATCCAAAATAAAATCATTTTCAGAAAAATGATATCAAGTTTGCAATACAGATTTGTTTTCCTCGTTATGCAAGGAGTTCATGATAGTATTACCGAGTGAAGACCTTAAAAAAGAAAATTGTGAAATATGTCTCATGCATCAATAGACAAAAAAAGTACTGTTTGTATTTGAATGATAAAAGGTGTTCTTGAAAATATGTTGAGTTTCATAAGTTTGATAAACAGACATAAAATGACAATGCTTAATATTCATTACCCGTTGATAATATTCGCTAAACACGGATGGGGATAAATGGCTTATCGAACTCATCATTGGTGTATAATCCCCGTCTGCATGAAGATAAATACTCCTACGTGTAGACTGGCATATCGAATGCATTTGCATACAAATACATGAACTTCATGTCAGGGAAGGAGACATGTTGCCAGTGTGAGTTGAGGAAACTTATTCTGTCTGTAAGACATTCTGTACATTTATGGGTTTGTTCTTATTTTACTTGCATCAATACTGATCCATAACAACACTGATTGCATGCTTATCTAGTAATCCGTTATTGAGTCAAACCACAGGCGTCATGAGATGGACGGGCAACGTTCTGGCATCGGGATAAAGAACTGTAGGGGGATTTTATGTACAATCTGTGTACCACTTTTATTATTCATAAATGATTCATGAGAAAAATAGATGGATGGACGAGAAGCCATATTGCATACATATAACGTCAAAGGCATGCCCCAATTAGCGTTGAAATAACGGCGATAAAGGGTCTCAATATCTTACCATATTCCAAAGGTTTATTGAACTCCTTCGAAATCTTACTCAAGTGAGCTGCCAGGATCTTATGACAGTTCTATTTGAAGTGTTTTGTTTAACCCATTATTTATTAATATACTGTAGCTGACATGACTGTTTAGAACATTGAACTTCATGTTTTCTATCGAGTAAATTGGTTAAGGCAATATGTATGCATGTCGGTGAAATATTAATGGAATTAATATATTGTTTTATATTACAGTTCTACTCGTTGGTATGTTATGTATATACTTCGAAAACTATTTTCTTCATTTATATGTTAGCTTTCAAGTCAATAACACTACACATCCAATTTGGCAGAAGGTTTATTACACCTGGGAATGAGTTTGACAAATATATTGGACATGTACATGTGTATGTTATATTCTGATGCTTAAGTTATCGCCGAGTACATCACGAAAAAGCTGCGCATAATCGAATCTAAAGTGTGTTAAATGAACATGTGTAAGATGGCCTGGTTTCTTTCTGGGAAATCATTCCAAATATCTGTACTGGAAGTCGTCCAAATGTCTTTTGGGAGAAATGTTCTTTTGAAATTGAATGTTTTATGCTTCGTGTCTTATGCTTCAAATTAATTAGAAACATCAAAACTCTTGTTCGTAAAGCAAGTATTTGTCACTTTTTATAACAGGTTCAGGCCACTGCATTACTTTGGTAATTACCAAACTTAGGAAGCTATTGGGAGCAGCAGTTGGAATGCAATTACAGACTTGACCAAAGGGTTAATGGGATCACTGGTCCTCCTGCTGTCTTCATGTGAGCTTCACAGACATGTCTATACAGACGGTTTCCCTAACGGCTAAGCACTCCAGTGCTTTGTGTTCACTTCATACGTTTCTGATACGTTAGGTTACGCATTTATTATAATTTTAGTACATTTGTGAAAGGGTACAAGTTATCACTGACCAATTCAGAGTGCAATGAATTTGTCATATTTCATATTATTTAAAAATAATAATCATTTATGCGACGTTGTTGTATTATGTCAATGGGGAGTCATAAGTATCAACACTAGTATTTATGCAATTTATGCCACTTTTAAATTCGCTTTCTGTTCTTATCATTCATTCATTTAGTTCATTTAGATTTTTAAAAACTAGTTATCATATAATATATATAAACGTTTAATACACTGGGTCAGTTCTTAACTGGAAAAGAATAAAAAATTATGAATAAATTTCGATTTTCGGGGTGACTATGCGAGCTGTTTTGAATTCTTATAATCGTACAAGTATTGATGTTCGCATTGAAGCCAAATTATATGTCATGAAAATCTCAAGGTGGCTCTATTACATTATGCTCTCCGATTTACTTCAGAAGAGACTCGAGTGTTGACCCAGCTGATGTTCGTCCTGTCTTCTTCGACGTGCTTCATTTTAAGGCGATATTAATGCAATAGCTCCCCGTCGTGCTGCTAATGTGTTATTGAGAGGTTGTCAGGTAACATTAGATCCGCCTGAGGAATAGCCATAGACTGTGGCTGATACTTCATCAACGTCCCATGAAGAGCAAACCTGGACATTGATGTCGTAGTACTGAGCGTTTGGGGGCATTTTCCTATACAGAGTCAAGATCAGAGACTAGCCAAACTAATACTTCGGCACCGCGCATATAATTAGATACATTTGAACAAATAAATCAAATTTGTTTTATGACCTATTTTATCATATCCATATGTATAGGCTGTTTAAGGACTTTTATGTTAATGACAAGTCAAAAACTTGTCTACATTACAAAATGTTGTTCATATCAAGAGGACGTTGCATTGTAATATATATGTTTCGTTTTTTTAAAATGATGCGCCAAATATTATTTTTATTTGTTGAATAAAGGAGTTCAATCAATAAATCTGTAAGAAGGCAATGACAGTCAAGATGTTGGCATAGAAACGGATGCATATTTTACACGGATTAAACTACTACGGATATTGACTAACGGAAGGCCAGAGGAGATGTAACGTATCATTTTCCTAAGAAGGTGTCATATTAAATTAAATCTAATAACCATTAAGATTTGATTCAATACTCTGAACATTACATAGGAACGAGAAACGACAACAACTGGGCTGATGGTAAAGAGTATCTTCCCTTCCACTAGGTTAAAACAAAGATTACACAAGATGACTCGAAAATTGAGTAAAAATCGTTGACGCAGAAATTAATCATGTTAATACTGAGTACCTTAGTAACTGCCAATAGCACTAAACGTGCGTAAAAATAATCATCGTATGAAATATAAGAGATTAATTCAAAACTTAAGTTACAGGCGAGGGATACTAATATTGATATTACGACCCATTGCTATGATTTATGATCAAGAAACTCATAATTCTACTTTCCAATTTCCGTTACCACACTGAAGGCGACAAGCAGACTCAGTCGTCGACAGCTTACATACGTTTTAGGTCATCGCTATCTTTAGATATAGTGACCATTTCTTGTGTACGTCAGTCTATTCCCAAAACGTTTAGATCTGAAAATATTACACAATTAATGGCTGAAATATTGTCCACACGCACATTTGTTAATGTGATGCAACAATCATTTGCCATTTGATTTGAAAACTATTTCAACTGTGAAGATAGTCAATAATATATTAATTATATACCTTGTAAAATAGCATTGTATTATAGATAAAGATATTATTTTACATTGCCACGATTCAGTTAAACAACAAGAAACCTCATTATTTTTCCCATGTTAATTGGTAAATATGTACAGAAAACATTGTCAACTTCAAAAAACACCAAAACACGTTTTCATCGGTCCTCTAATAACAAAGATATCGCCCTTCAAAGTGCGCAAATTTAGGCTTCTCAATTTGACAGTCTGAAAAGGGATTCTACCGTATGAACGATATTGCCTTTACTGCGCATGCGAGAAAGGGCGATGTGATGTGGCAGGTTATGAGTGGCTGAGAGAAGTTTTACAGACTGTGTATTATTACATCATATACATAACGGAAATGGACATAATCAATGTAAATATAACAGACAATGGTGATAAATAAACAGAATAAACATGTTTTAGCACGATTTAGAAGCTTCATCTGTCCGGCAATAAAACAGAGTAGTAATTAAACAGTTGTGGCACATCGTAACTGATTGTGTGATTACAGGCCTAGGGAGTCGCGCTTGGGATATTTCACACTCTTTGACAATGTTGTTACAAGAATTAGGGGATGTTGTTTTATAGAGATCAAGCATGTCTGCCCATCTGTGACACGCCCAGTTGTCAAAGCACTAGTCACCCATTGGTCAACAATAAGACAAACTAGATCCAATCAAAAATTAAACATTTAGAATTTATCATATTTATTGCATCTGTCTTGAGATGAACACATGAGATGGAGTATTTTGCGTTTACAGTGACTTCAATAAGGTAGGCTTTGGTCACATGATATGTAAACTAAACTTTGTGCATTCAAACTTATATGTATACATATTTGTTATTTCAGGCATTTGTTTGCGTTAAAAGTTTACAAATATTTAAAATTTAAAATAACATTATCTCAAACAAAGATAAAGAATGGTATTTATCTTACGCTGATGAGTTGTCTCTTTGTAAACTAACATTGTTTCTTTATTTGATTGAGAAACGCTCAAGACATGATGAAACATGGTGTCAAAAGGTGTATCAAATTGTATTGCGAACTTAATACAATTTCATGACATGATGCCTCAATGACACTCTCTTTCCGAATATTTCGTAGTGTGTATATAGCAAAACCTCATTCAGATTATATAAATTTACTTCAGGATTATTCATAAGTTCCTTAAAACATTTCACTAACTTGTTTAATTTGTCTTCAATTTTATCTGGCCACTCATCACAAAA
Source organism: Steromphala cineraria (assembly GCA_916613615.1). Classification (NCBI taxonomy): domain Eukaryota; kingdom Metazoa; phylum Mollusca; class Gastropoda; order Trochida; family Trochidae; genus Steromphala; species Steromphala cineraria. Next base: position 80,853,513 of record OU744721.1, read on the forward strand.
TGTAAACTTAGAAGTACTAAATTCAAAACATAACTATACCGTAATATCTAAGAGATTTTCAAAACACGATTGAATATTAAGATTTTGCCTTGATGAAATATCCTTATGTTTATACCATTAATGAAGATATAACCTTAGCATTTAATTGCTTTGTTGTATGTTTTCGAAAATCGTTGTTTCAATACTGTCACTGTATATGATATGTGTACTGATCTGTCCATGTTTACGTTACGTCACTATTTTGTTAGGGAGCGGCATAAATATAAACATATACCCCGTTTCTTTTTTTAAAAATAGATATGCGAAACATAGTTCTATGATAGGGCTATGACATACCATGTAGTCTCATTGATGAATTGACTTTAGATCCCTCTGTAGAAGCCGTGATTAAGCTATCAACAGTCAAAAAGATTCAACCAAAATTAGTAAATGTCTTCATTATATGTCTCACTAACTAACCGTCATACTGGAAAGTTGTTTTCTTTGTTTGTATAGTAATTATACGCCAAGTAAGTAAGTGACCGCTTGACTCAATACTGTAAACAATAGCAATAGCCTGACCAGTTTGGCGAGAAAGGGCGATGTGATGTGGCAGGTTATGATTGGCTGAGAGAAGTTTTACAGAGTGTTCAATAGCGTGAATTTGATAAATATAAGTTGGTTACTATTAGTACAAATCCTATTTGAAAACCTGTCTACGAGATCACTTCTCAATTTGTCTACGAGTTCACCGGATTTCGTGTCTACGAGCCGGTTTTGTCTACGAGTTCACCGCATCCCGGGGTTACATGTTGTTTAAATGTAAAATTATGATTTCTGAAAGACTTTTGGTAAACTATAGAAGACGAATGGTACCGTGAGATCCGAAGATGTAAGGAAATGAGGTTAGAATATACATGTAAGTTATGTAAATCTGAGAGAATTTGAGATTGCTGCACCTCTTTCTTGGCCGGTAATTGGAATTAATTGTTAAGAATTTTGTTTATTCATTGTCGATACATTCAACACATGAATACTTGTTTTAATGCATACATCTTAACATCTACCTCTGTAAAAGAAGCATTTTAACCTTCAAATGAGTTCCATTATTAAGTCTGTTGTTAACTAGGCTTTAACATTAGAAAACTCGTCTTTCTCATTCATGAGGACGTATTCATTTTGGTGTGGTTTCACTAAAACGGTATGACAAAAAGCATTTTAGAATAGTTGTATATTTCAGTATTTTGACCATACCCAAAAACCATTAATACTCTTTGAATACAAAATTTCGTTTTATGTGCAATTTAAAACTATCACGAATTGAAAACAGAATTTCTTCAACAATTTAGTTAAAAGGTCACGTTCTCTTGACTGCTTCAATGAATAATGAAACGAATTCAAACTTTGAGAATTAAGTAGTTTTTTTCGAACTCCCATTAACACAATTTCGCTCACTTAATTTCGTTACCAAAGTCGGCTCATTCTTTATTCCGATCAATTCGAAATTTAAAAATATAAATACAAAAGGCACTTCGTTAAATTTAAATCTTAAACTTCCCTTCATACAGTAGTGCAATCAGCGTTACAGCTGCTTGTGTACTTTAATACCAAACTGGTTGTTAGCTTATTGTCATCACAGACTAACTGTTCCGTATGAGCTTATGAGCTTTATTTGTTTGCCAACAACTTCAAGATTTGCGTAAACAGTATATTCCTGTTTATTTTCTTTCTACGACTTCTATCGTAGCGTTTAGAAAAATATTGTCAACTGATGATTGTTCAATGATTTTTAAGCTTTCACAATATGTAACCTATGCCATGCCAGAGATGAACTGTTAAAAACAAATATGAACCTGAATATTTTATAATTTAATATTGGAATTGTACAACATGTAACTCAATGTATATGGGCCTGAGGCCTCACATACAATAAACATCCTTTGACTTTGACTTTGACTTTGACTAACTGTCCTGTATGAGCTGCTGGACACTGTTCTATAGATGACCGAACCTAAACCATCATCATCTGTCCATCAGTATAACCCTCGGTCTTCACTAACCTTTCGTCTATAATCAGCCTCATGTATCTCAAAGTATGAATTTCGCCTGTTCCGCCTGAAGGTGATTTGTTTTTTGAACCTGTAACTAACAACATGAACATACGCTCCGACAGAATAGATTAGTTTTTCATTTGATCACGGAATGCTACGTCAATCCATTACTCACAGGATTGCTGCAGGTGAAAGCTATTGAAAAGATTTAAAATAATCCCCTTCCTAAGTGAATGCCTCCCGACCTTTAATCATATGATTTAAGCAAAAACAACTTTTCCATCATATGCGAGCATGATTGGCTTTAACCCATGATAGATCGATTTCAACCCGCAATCATTGGTATGTTTTAGAATGAAGGCATCCTAAGTTTGATCAATTCTTATTTTTGTGAAATCAAAGAAACTGATTATTGAAAAAATCAGATTGAACACAAGTTTAACCGAGTTGAATATGTTGAAAAGTTGAATATGTTCATTTTCATTTGGTTTTTATTAGATACCACATGGATTATGATTAAGAAGTGAATATTTTGTCATTTTGTCTTTTGAATGAGTAATTCAAATGCCTTAAGGAGTACAGTATGTTGCTTCCTGTAAAGGCTGACTATATGGAGTAACCCTGATAACACAGAACATTAATTCCTATTCTTTCATTCCTTTAGTAGTTAACGAATATGTTTTAACGAAACAGTGACATCATAATTAAAATATATTGCATTCTAATTAAGTCTCAATCCAGATGATTCTACTCTACATATGTGTGATACTTGAGAATTATGTACGACTATACCATTATAAGTGAGGAGATCTTAAATTATCTATGTATCCTATGACGTCACATTGCCGAAACAATTGAGTGGATGTACGGTGTGGAGGCATGGGACGTCATTGGTTGAAGTTTCATCGATTGATCTGTCAATGGTTCGAAAGCGTCGTGGTTGCAGTGTTTTTTAAACTTTAGAATGGCGCAGTCGCCAGCTACTTTGGCATGTTTTGCCCTAACATGGAGCATACAAATTGCTCTCTCCCTCTCTTCCTTGAATTCCTTTTTACACGTCAGGCATCTGGGTCGTTAAGTCAGCTGTGCTCTACATGCAGATTGGTGTTTTTAAGCAGGCCGTCCTGATATAAGGACATGGGCAGAGTTCAATTTATTCTCTATTTTGGAGGAGACACGGTTTGTTCCGGAAGAGATGTTCCGGAATGTCTCACATCTCAATATGAACACATATTTCTAGATTCATTAATACGGTATAGTTTCTTTTGCCTGTCAGTTATTAGTGTAATAGAATCTGATGACATTTTTTCCTTATTCCAATTTTTTCTAACGTGTTTATGACTCAATATTAATAGGATCTCTATTGATTTTCCCTTCCAATATCAGGTTATGTCCCGAGCGAAATTATTTTGTGCTTGGCCCTAGGCGAGTTATATATATCTTATCATTATTATAAACCCGTATTGATGAATTTGCGAAATTAGAAAAAAAAAACATTTATTACTTTTAAATGAACAAAAACGCGGATGAATATTCAATCATTTTACAGTTTTATAGTGAATTATATTAACTTCTAATACGAACTATATAAGTCCATCTTGAGGCGAGGACAAAGAAGGTGAGCAGAATACACTCTAAAATAGACTTTATATAGGCTTTGTATTCTGCAGATTACAATAATTGATATTCAAGCAATGTCCTTTTCATTGTCTCTGTGGAACTATCCAGCTTAGTCAAAACCATATTCGACATTCGAATCCCTTATGCTTTCTAGTGCAGACATCAGTTGCATCTTCCCTTTCTTGTATGCTCATCTCTTAGAAAAATACACGTTTGCAATCGGTAAGATTCATAGTATTAACTGAATGTTAAAAAGAATCGGTAATCATCGCAAATTTGTGAATGAAAACCTTGACGCTCGTTTTATAAATGAATAAAGTGGTACAGGCAACCATCGTTAGCAAATCAAAGCATTTGAAGGTCTTCACATAGCTAGGTGTCATATCAAATTGTTATGCAACTCCTTCCACTAGAGTGATAGGAATCATTTCACATTGGACAATGCTTGGTATACGCATCTCAAACAGTAGAATGGTTCTTCTGCAATGGCGTGGTTACATTGTTGGCTTAACTTCGGATGTCAGTACGCTTTATCGACCTCAGATTGTTAATATTGACAAACACAAAGCAATCAGGTTCCAATACGAAACGAGATGAAGAGATCTACTCATTCATCAAGTCAGTGTCTGCCTAAATACACAGGAGATGTCACTGTGCTTAAGATAAATAATATAACTTAGTTGGAACCTGACCTTCATTTCTAGACTCTCGTGAACTCTACAACATGCACCCGCATCTTACCACACATATTAAAACAGATGTTATTCATGAATATATTCGTTTGTGTAAACATTCATGTGAGGTTCATTGCTGTTTTCGGTGCCGTCCGTGGTTCCGTAATGCTTTCGTTTGGCCATATCTTCAAAACCGTTCAATATTTTTTTACGAAACTTGGTATGTGGTTAGATCAAGTGGTGGAGTGGTGCCATTTGCTATTTTGTTTTTTTTCTGATGTTTAGCTTATCTGGCCTGTACGGGGATTATAAATGGTAGCTTTATTGGCTCTGTGGCCCCTAATAAGGGCCACATGGGCCACGCCCGTAAAACCTATTTCATTTTCTTCTCCAGGACCATAAGGCCTAGAAAGCTGAAACATTGTGTACAGACTCCTTGAATAGTGAGGATGATGAATTGTAGCTTTATAATAATAATAAAGGCAACAGGAACGTCCTTCAAATCTAGACAGCTTGACTAGTGAGGAATGAAAACTGTAGCTTTGGTAGTCCTGTGGTCCCTTATAAGAGCCGCAGGGGCCAAGCCCTAAAAACCTATTTTCATCTTCTTCTCCAGGAGCAATAGGCCCAAAAAGCTGAAACCTTGTCAATATACTCTTTGACTAGTGACAATTATGATTTATAGCTTTTGTAGTCCCTAATAAGGGCCTCAGGTCCACACCCGTTAACCTAATTTTATCTCTTTCTCAAGAAGCATCAGGCCTTGAAAGCTGAAAAACTGTGTGCATACTAAGTTAGATAAGGAGGAAATCAAATTGTACATTTGGTGACCCTGTGGTCCAAAGTAAGGGAGGAACCACATTTCCCACACCTGATGAACTACAGAGCCACTGGCTCTATTTTTTATATGTTATCTGGTTTCCATGGACGCAGTTTGCACTTAGTGCATATTGGGAGTTAGGGTCCGTTTCCGGCCTATAGCTGGAAAACCATTTAAAAACCCATTTGTATGAGTTTAGACCTAGTGGTGGAGTGGTACCTTTTGCTATTTTGATTATTCATTCTGCTGGTTTCCATGAAGGCAATTTGAAGTTAGTTTATTTTGAGGGTAGTTCCATTTCCACGCTATAGCTCAAATACTGTTAAATATGTTTTTACTTAACTTGGAATGTGGAAAGATTTAGTGGTGTAGTTGTGCCAGTGGTTATTCTGAATTTCTATTTTTTCTGGTTTCCATGAAAACAAATTGAACTTTGCACATATCGGGGGTAGGTTCATTTTATGATTAAAAGTTGAGGCGGGGGGGGGGGGGGGGGGGGGGTTGGGGGGGGACATCACAGTGCATCAATGCACATACTTCTAACTAACTTTATATCCATTCTTAGACCTTTTGAATGCTATTTATTCCCAAAGCTCATGTGTTATATAAAATGGACAAACTTATGAAATCCGTCGAGTGAAAACTGTCTATGTGCCGGAGTCTTCTTATTTGATTGAGCTGTCCCAACCAAGAACATTACGCATCATTTTCGTCTTATCTTTCAGATTGGAGATTTGGTGCCTTCTTGTGTAAGCTGGTGCCCTATCTACAGGGCGTGTCTGTTTGTGCCTCTGTCAACACTCTGGCGGCCATTGCTATAGACCGGTAAGTCATCTACATCAACATTGTGAAGGAAAGATGAAGTGGAATTATATTATTGCATTGTTCGTATCCGTTAATGTGTATATTTACTAAATTTGAGAATACAACCCTTAAATTAGAAAAGACACCCTATGATCTCACAATACATAAGGTTCTTTGACAAAATAAATCGTGTACATTTCTGTACTGAACATATCATTATATAATCAATTAATTTTGTATTTCCAGATACATCGCCATATGTCACGTCCTGGAGTTCAAGTTGACGATGAGATCTGCCCGGGTTCTGGTTGCAGTGATCTGGATAATGGCGGGAAGCATCATGATTCCCTGGGTGGTGTTCTACCAGCAGACAGAGTACCGGACAGACCTACAGCTGCTCTATATCTGTTACCAGGAATGGCCTAGACCCGAGCAAGCTAGGGAGTTCTTCCTTGGTGCCGTGTTTCTCTTCTGCTACCTATTTCCCCTTTTGCTAATTGTGATTTGTTATTCGCTCATCGCCTTCAAGGTATGGAACAGAGATATTGGAGGCATATTTTCCAGAAATGTGGTCATCCATAGGGCGAAAATTAGGGTGGCAAAAATGTTGGTGATCGTTGTTCTTCTGTTTGCTCTCTCGTGGATGCCTCTCTATGCGATCAATCTCAAACTGTTCTTTGATCAGCCGTTGTCCCCAGACGATGGAATGATTATTCAAGATTTAATAATACCAATGGCTCAATGGCTTGGAGTATCAAACTGCTGTATGAATCCTCTGGTCTATTGCTTCTTCAGCAAAAGAATGAGGGCGCGTGTCAGGATTATGCTTACATGTTCGTCCCTTATCAAAACACGTCGGAGTCTGTGGAAAAGATACTACTCCAGCACGAAGCACATGACAGTGGATTACTCAAATGGACAGATCAAATTGGCCTTTAAAAGAGCACAGGCACAAGCTCAGGCGTGTGCAGGAGACAGATTCAGTAGCTCCACTCCTACAGCTGTAGAGCGACATCACATGTACCATCTGTAGCAGTCGGACAACATCACATGTACCATCTGTAGCAGTGGGACAACATGATCTGAACAATCTATAGTACAGGACCTCCTTACTATTAGTAAATCTTTAAGGGAAACTGTTCATCACAGAGTGGGAGTTATTGTGATCTTCGTGGAAGGAGACTCTTAGTGTTGTCAAATGTACCATCTGTTATCTGGTGCTTTGTCCACACATCATTGGTGCAGTGCTTTCGAACTAAATTACTTTATAACTCCACAAGTTGCAAATATGAAGTTCTGACGTCAATAGGCATTATATATATGGCTCAACCTTCTGTCAATGACGTTGAAAACACAATGTGTTAAGAAAAAAATAACGCTTTCCAATGTCGTGATGAAGGCGCCTATATCTATCTACAACCATCACATTTACACCTTACCATTGACGTTTCATTATACGTATCCACGAATTTGCATATCAGGCCAGAAAAACGTCTAAGGTGTTGTCTCTCGTTATATGGTTTATGTATTGATATGTTTATTAAAATACAAAAGTGTTACATTCCATTTTTGTTTCTTAATTACTGTACTTGAAATACCTTAAAAATATATGTTCGAATGTTTTATCTCTGGTCACGTGATGATCAGTCGATTTGAAGACATTATTCTCACAAACTTAGCTCTTCTTTGTTCCATCAAAGGTTCTTCTTTTCTTGTAATGTCTTGTCATGTATCTTACTACTTATGCCATAATAGTCTGACAAATCAAAGTAAGTAAGGTACTGTACCATACATAAGCTTGCTATGTTTCGTCTAAGTTATTGAGTTCCTACATGCACAGAAAACACCATCTTCCAACGCAGAGCCTAAAAGGCCAGTTTCCAAACTGTCATTTTATGCCTTGCTGCAGAGACTCTACTTTTCTGTGCTGCTATAGTGCCCCTACAGACTAGAGAGCAAGCACAGAAAACTCAAGGCTATGCAGCAAGGCATAAAACTGACAGTTTGGAAACTGGCCTTTTAGGCTCTGCGTAGGAAGATGAGAAAACACACGACTAATGTTCTGTCTCTGAAAGAACTACTAGGAAAGATTATTTAATGTGTTTTTTAGAAGGAGCCTCTTACAAATTGCTTTTCATACTTCATTAAATCTTGTTTTCAGTCAAAATAATGCAAACTACAGTCTGGCTGTTAGATTTACAAGAGACAGGTTGACAATGCTCGTTACTTCTTTGAGAGGCATTTTATATAATTAGAAGTTGGGATTACAATAATGCTGAGGAATATATGGATGTCATCCATATATTCCTCAGCATTAATGCTCGTTACGTGTGCCCATATTCGCTCGGCTTGTTGCATATAATCTTTACCCTTGCTGTAGGTGACTATTATATTCGGCGATGATCAACTCGATAGCAAATAATTAGATTATTGAACAGAAAACCCTCACGGTCAAATGAAACGATATCAAACGAAAAACGAGATATTTCAATCGACAAGTGATTATTAACAGTTTTACTTCGTGCATTTAGAAGCAAACGAAATTAAGCTATGGATTTTGAAACACCATCTCGTCACGTTTCTGAGAAGCATACCTTTCTAGGAATCATTGTTTCGGAATCTCCTTAACTAAACGAAATAGGCGAGTCTTGAACGGCTATTTCTTGTAGTGATACGTACGGTAACAAATCTATTTTCATGAAGGTTAAAATAACCTCTGATATTTTATAAAATTCATTTTATGATTATTTGATTTAAATTCCAAACATTCTATATATGGTGTATTAAATTGTTATGACAACACATCTTCCTAACGGGATTTCAAAGACTGCTTTTTGTGACGGTGTTTTGTTTTTTTGCTCTCTTGAAATTTAGGCATAGTTTCTTTTGCCCCTGAGTGTACAGAATGAGCACATTATCTCGATTAACCCAACTTTAAACTGGTTATCAATATTTCAAAAGATGACATCGATATCCATACCAGATTTGCAATGCAAGTTTAAAGAAAGAATTCGTTCTTTTAAAATGGATCGTTTTATCATTCATCGTTATTATGATGAAGATAAGTGGACATTATCTAGTTTGCTGAGTATTTGCGGGAAACGACGTATACAGAGAGGATTAGCCTTATAAATTGAACAACAACTCGCATTTTCAATCTGTAATCAGAATACGTGAATGTTGGATTTATGTATTATACATCTTTATCTGACTAAGCTTTACATCGCCATTCTGTTTACGACAAATAACGAGTGAGTGAAACATATGTATTCAAAACAGAATGAACTTCACATAATTATATAAAGGTTTTGTGTTTTGAATATATCATGCCAATTAATCATGACAGTGTTGAAGATGAAGTGTTCAACTATTAGTTGTCACATCGCAAAATATGTGGGTTTTTAAAATATCAATAACCTACTCAATGTCATGTCTGACATATTCTTACGTCTTTAAATCCTCCTTCGGAAATTTCTTAACAAGAAGCGCAAGTCATGATAGATGAAGCAATTTCAGGTCTGTGAAGATATGCCGAAATGGATATGGAAATGTCCCTTCCACGTTGAGATATTGGTTTGTCACAATGACATTCTCACAGCAACGTTGTAAGTCTTTTACCTCGACAAGCCTAGGTTTCCTGACAGGGAACATGATTTGTAGTCAAGTCATCACTACCTCGGATGTAGCGCAGCCAGTCGTGACAGATGATGTGGCGATATAATGATCTAGATATGTGGTATTCCATAGGATTTCTCATTCTTGTCATAATTCGGTGTGTGTTTATTGTACCCATGGGTAAAGTCTTATCATAAAATTGATTGGACAAAGCAGGAACGATAAAACATACTGATACCTCAATTATCCGATGTGGCTAATGTAAACATTGTTACAGAATGAAACTGCCTGAAACTCTATTGAAAACAACGGTAGAACTATTTTCATTAGTTTGGAACATATACTGTCGTTCCTGTATCCATGATTCGACATTGCTTAGAATAGTATGATTTTAAGTATACTCGTATTCCTCGTGATCTTCCGATCACATATCTTTGCACTATGAGATGGAAATGGTATTTTCCTGGTCGGTTTGAAATTTAATTGTGCCCCCTTATAGATCTTGCATATCAGAACGCAATTTGTGAGTGTGTACAATGTACCTTGGGAATTGGATGTTCCGTTACAATGTAAAAAGTTTTGGTTTCAAGAAATACATTTGGCTTCAATATTAGTGTTATGCCTGTCTGTAAGTACACTATCTCTAACCAACTAAAAGTCGTGTGCTAATTAACATCTGAAATCTCTTATAAATGTCATGATGTAATATGTCTGGAACTAAATAACATTTGATTAGATTCCTTGAAAATTTAATTTATTTTCTGATAAGATATCGACTTTATGGTGGAAAAGGTTTAGGCGTGAATTGGATTTTTTTCGTTCATAAAATCAATAAACAATCTTTGGTTGCACAGCAAGTTTTCATGCAAAATATTATTTTCAGAGAGAGAGAGAGAGAGAGAGAGAGAGAGAAATGTAATCATACTCAAAAAATAGTTATATGTAAAGGTTAATCACATCGGAATAAATATCAACATCTAAGCTATCTGATGCTTTGATGGTGGATTGACATTTTGAGGTATTCCTGTTTTGTGATATAATTGTTTTATCCTTAAAAAAATCAATCTTATGAATCTAGGTGATGTAATTACATAATTGATTTCTTAGAAGATAACGCTATCCTTACGAAAATAAACAACCAATTTTGCCAACTTGATTTTATTAGTAATGTTTGAGGTAAATTCATAATTTCATGATTTTTATTTAATGGATTGTGATATATTGTGGGAAATATTTTTTAACATTTCTTGGACATGTTATCTTTAGATTAAGGAACTTATATTAAAAGGGACACTGATGTAGCCGCATTTGTTTAACGTAATAAATATGAATTGTTTAATGTAGTATTTCGTGATGTTTAGGAAAATTACATTTTTAAAGTATGAAATCTTGTGCCATTTACACATGGTACACGTGATAACTGATGTACTATATAATGTTTCGGTTTGTAATATCATTCAGTACTGGATTTTATCAAGTCAAACCATGGCAATGCCCCCGGCGTTGTAAGATATTTCGTAATAATTATCAATTAGAGATTTGAAAGCCCTCAACGTGCTATGGTTACCTTAGGAAAATAGTAATGGTCAATTTCACAATAAGAAAATGCTTTATTTCCCAATGCATTGACAAAATTTGAAGACCATGAGTTTAGGACACATCGCGTAATCAGTAAAAACAGTAAAACAGTGTTAGAAAAGTACTGTGGTGACGTTGAAAAAACGGTCAACCGGAACGTACGGAGAATCTTGACGTACGGACGTCCAGACGCCGCTGAATACATTGTTCCCCGTTGCGCGTTACGGCGGATGACAAAAAACGGTTGTTGCGGCAATGTATCACAGCTGCCGAGCGTCATATAGTATAAGTAAAGTTTTGAACCGACAGAAAATCAGCTTTAGATTGATAATCAATCCACCTGACATCAGTTTAAACAGAGGGTAGCATCTGCGGCATGTTAATTTATCAAAGCTAAATGCGATGGACATCTTTCTTCAGGCTACTGGTTCACACTATCGTCCAAGACGCTAGGGAGTAGGGGGAGGGGATGTTCCTTATTGGGATAATTGGCCACCTGCCTAGACACACGTGTTTACTTGCTTCGTTTGAATTAGGTTGTCTATCGCATTTCAAGTTGTACAAATATTTAAAGACCTTCATCAGGGTATCTGTTAGTATATCGGATCCTTGAGACTAACGGTCAGGTCATAAGTTCATCAGTGACCGGTATTAGATGCTATATTACTACCGACAAGACAATTTCATCCGCCTTTCTGACTAAATTGTAGACACATTCTGTTGAATGTTTTCATGTATTTGATGGTTGATCATCTTTTTTTCTTATGTTAGCCTTAGTAAGTTAAACGTTATGGATATTCAAAACTTTACATGAGCATATGTTTTATTTACATGATCGAAAAAAAAAACACTTGCTCTGTTTATGTGTACTCCACTAATATGGTCAGTAAGTGATACAATTGCATGTAAATCGTAAGACTTTCAACAATGCAAAGGTATAAAAGGTCTCATAAAATGATTTTAGATAACAACTGCTTTTTATATCAGATATACTGTATATGATTTGGAATTTATTCAGTTCGTGTTATGCTAATGTAAATTTTGTTCGTAATGATCAACACGACCCTGTCAAATAAGCGAATCACCAGTGTTCATATGGATAATTTACTTTATTTTTTCATAAATAGGTCGATTGAGTATGTTAAAGTTTTGCACCGCTTCGGAACATTACCAATAAGTGGACATTACAAATGAACACAATACATTTAGACCCATTTAACCTTTCAACTCAGTTAAGGACAATATTTATGGATGACAACTTCTTTATTCATAGAGTACGACGTTTCGATACAGTTTATTGTATCGTCAAGAATCTGTATCGAAACGTAGAAATCTATGAATAAAGAAGATGTCATCGATGAATATTGTCCTTTTTTTACTTTCAACTTCTAAAATACTACACATTAATGTCTTTCAACTCAGGTTCATATGTGATACATGTACCTGTAGACATTTCTGTACCAAATCGTTTGCATTTCAACGTGAATGTTTAACAATATTTCACTTCTTCACTTAAAAACAATCTACTATTAATGTCAATAATTAGGGTTCGATTATATCGATGTAACCAGTTTTCTCTTGGTAAAATGTTCTTTGTGTACTGGACAGATATTTATTTGAGTAAAACTATGTAGTATAAAACGACAATTACAACATTAACTGCATTAACATATTTAGAGAAATGTCAGCCAAAGATAAGGAAACAAGAGAAAGGACGCGAGAAATACATTACAAATGTACACAATAAGTACTCCTTGTTTATTGCCATTACATACGTTCAACCAACAAGACATGAAAACACATGACACTTAACTCATGATATGTCAATACTGCAAATGAAATATGAACTTCAAGTCATCAAACAAAGAAGGTTAGTTTGAGTCGTTCGCTACTTGAGGTATGTTATTGCGATTTAGTAAATCGAGATGTGGACTTTCGCAAATGATGAAATATAAAACTAATTCTCGTCAAGAAAAATTGCTGAAGAAACTTATCCTTTTCAATGTCTTTCGTCATTGTGGCTCTGTTTCATATTTCACTTAATTGTTTCAGATATTAGAACAAAACGGGATGAAGTACATTATAAAAACTCTCATGGAGATTATGTTAGGGAAAGTCACCTGATTGCGACCAACAAGCCGAAAATGTTGTGTTCATTGGACTTTAAAAGAAAACAAGATGCTGATGTTTTCAAAAAGAAAATGCATAGAAAAGTCGAAACCTGTCATTTAGACCATTCAAATCGACTGGTCCCTGCTTCTTCCAAATAAGAAGCTTTGTGTGAAAATGAACCAAATCTAGAAAACAGTTCGTAACATATCACCCTTTTAACCTTCATATGCATGTTGTCTTCGCTGTGACCTTGAAATTAATGTGATGGTCACAAAAATCAAATAGGCCACTGTGTGTTCCTAAAAGAATTATCAAAATAATCTAGTAAATGGCTCTTGAGATATAAGTTCTGTTTTGACTTTTAGAGTAATGTGGATTTCGACATGGCCCAGCATCTTCCCAATCAGAAGTAATGAGTAGGTTAGGAAGAAGGTCTTAAAATATTTCTTCAGATATCCCGCGGACAAGTCTGAAATGCAGGTTTCAAAGTTGACATTTTTAAACCATCGCAGTGATCGTGATAATAATATCGACTCAATCTAGTACTGGGCCGGGCGTCTTCAACATAATGAATTGTCTTCCAGGTAAGATGTTATATGTAAGCTAGAAGAAAATTCAGTGAATGCCTCTTGCGATATCCCGCTGATACGAATAAAATGTCAAAGTCTCTTTGTGACCTTTAAAGAACGTCAAGGTAATACACTTGTAAAGGGACCTTACTCTAATGGTGATGGAGTACTTGAAAAACAAAACAAAATCCAGTCAACGGTTTTTGAGTTATTCTATTTCGTACGCACGAACGCTGCTGAACACTCGGCTTGGGATAATAAGATAACTGCTTTTTAAAGTGTCATTTAAGTGTACATGTGCAACCACTTTCAAACAATAAACTTCCTTGAGATACATCGAACGCGATTTGTATGATAGATTTTGTCCTGAGTTTGATTTAAGCGAAAACCTAAGGACTTGACAACGTAACTTCTTATCGTGGATAATAGTTCACCTTTTAAGAATTGAAGTTACTTGACTTACTTCGTGCAAATCATTGAAGGTCAGCAATACATCATATCATCAAAGACAGAGCAATTACAGGCCATCTGCTGAAAAACACGTGTATTCTGGTAGAGGTCATGAGTCTGTTTATCTTATTCCAAACTGTTTAAATAGTGAAACCGGAATATAGAGAAAATAAACAAGGAAATTCATACAACCACCAATGAGTGAAATGCGTGTTATGCTTTTGTGACAGAAGAAATGCTTTGGCTTGTATGGGACCTGACAGTGAGGAATCATAAGTTTTGTCTACATATTTCGGCATAAAAACCACTGAAGCCGAGTTGTCAAGCATATTCAAGTTTATGAAAAGAACTCAATAAGCCATGACGGAAAACACAGGTCTGATGAGACTAGATCTTGAAATGTTGCAGATTAAACCTAAATCCACATTCCTGTACCACATCAATTCAACCTGGAGGATGTGCTCAGAAGCATTGTCCTGAAGCAGCCACACGCCTTTACGCTCTTTACCTGTTGGTTTCTCTTGATCTTTTCGCGTGATATACCCTTTTAAATTTAGTCTTCAAATAGCCAATCACCATCACACCGTGTGAGTCCCAGATTAGGGATGTGCTTACATAACAAGAAGAGGTACATGTTTTGAATGGGTGACGTAAATGGTCTCAAGTTCATGCTTTTGCGTTTTGTTTCTGAAACATGTCGAACCCCGGTTTCATCCAGAGCAAGCACATGGCCTATCATTACTAAAGATTCGTCAAGCAGTTGTTGACTTGCCATGACCGGTCCTCGCTTTAAGTGTTTAGATAACATTCTTGAGACATAACGTGATGAATCCTTATTTTAGTGTTAATGCATGGTGTAATTCTTATTTGTAAAAAATATAATCTTAATTCAATTGAAGATGAAATACATGTTTTACTTTACTGTAAAGCTTATACAGATATAAGGAATATATTTATTGATAGATATTTAAAAAAACCATTGTCACAATATGCTTTTGCAAATCTTATGTCCTCAACAAATATAGAAATTATCAAAAATGTATGTCTATTTTTACATCAAGTAAGGAAACTTAGAAATTCAAATGTGTTTATGTAAGCTCATGCAAATAATTTTCCTCTAAAGGGACATCAGTCGGACGACAAGAACTGGCTCGACACCGTTGCAAACTACACATCTATTAAAGTAAATATAACACATCGCTGTTTACGTAGGTCTATGGTTGAACGAATTCCAAATATGCATATGCGTGTAACATATCTGTATATGAAATTCCTATCGACTGTTTATGGTTCACCTAATCCAAACTCTTCAATCAGTTCAACTAGGTAGACAAAGTATAAACATGCTACATAGGACATCGTAAGTGTATGCATCTCGTGAAATTTATATTCCATTTGAACGTTCATGTTGGATATACAATACACTTGTGCATCTTTCAAGTCTCCACTATTAATGCATCGAGTAAGAAATGTAATTATGTGATTATATGGTACATATACATAGTTCGTATTAAGGCGCATGAATGTGGCATAATGATACGTTTAATCTTTTGCATAACAAATTGATTCCCCAAGTGTGTTCAAAGGATCTTAGCCCTTGATGTATGTGCACTGACCAAAGCCTGATAGTCCAACCCTTTGAACCTGTGATTATCCCCATCAGATCTGATTGGTGTGTGCTCTGTTGCACAATCACTTCTCCTTCACAACGTTTATACGTACTTCCTCAATCCCATGGAAATGAAGAGATGTTATTTCAACAGAATTATGTATCGACAGATACAAAAGGCACAGATGTATCATTACAGGTTAATACGTTTTGATGAATTTCACGGATGGGGGTGTTGATTCAAGAGATGAAGATATGTTTCCGAAAATTATTCTATAATGAAAAATATTAGTTCTTGAAGGGTATTTCAAAATACACAAAGATAATTGATAAAATGTCACATATTGGTTAAATTTTATTTTGTTTTGTTTTAACTAAATTGTATTTGATGATAATCAATATCAGATTTAGCACATTTGATTCTGCTTTCTGTGTAGCCAAAGTTCATAGTTTGTTTTGTTAGATTTAATTGACATTGTGTTTTAAATTCAATCCAATCTGTCATTTTTAACAGAATACGTTTGATAATTCGTGGAGCTGTGGTGCTGCGCTTTCCCCACATAAATACCATGTATCATCATCTTTGTAGCCCATAGTTGTCAATAAAGTAACTGCAGGTAGAATCATTTGCATCATACGATATTGAAACCATAAAAAGCTACTTGCCGCATGGCATTTGTGGGGGGATTAGTGTGTTCTTTTATATTTATCCTCTGAAAAATTACAATCTAACTCTGCTTCCCATTTTATGTCATAATGTTTTCGTCTCACTTATGTTGGCAAAATTAAGTATCTCATAAAATTCCCTACATCCAGTTTTATTACATGTTTTATTTTCAAGAAAATATGGTAATATGGGATTTGGTTGCTTACAGCGATTTACAATATGTGGAGTTTTTATGCAATCTTTTACTGCCGCAATTATTCCTGCGTATTCAAGAAAACTTTTCTTTACATTAAATGATATTGTAAGAGTTTGTATATCAAGTAACATCCCTGCAAATCAATAATGTCATTTACATATTTTAAATTTGTACTACCACGTTCTAGTCTTTTGATATGAAGTGGTTTTCAGTTTATAGTTCTGTTGGCGTTATGCCGCGATGGTTGTGTTAGTATGTTATTTTAATTATTTATGTAACTTTTAATAACTTCCTAAAAGCCTTTAATACAACTTCCCAACCATTGTTCATTGATATATTGATATATTGAACAAGTTTGTTTTGCGATCATTCGTTGAATTATGAAAACGTCTAACCCATAACAGTTTCTGTGACATGGTGATGCTTTTATACTTTCATTTTTCAATGTGTAAATTAGGACACTGCGCTTTATCTTATCGGGTTTATTACTCCATATAAATCTGTAGCATAATCTTTTTAATTCATTCATCGTTTCTTCGCTAGCGCTTTATAGTAATAAAAATATATGGTTTGGTTTTTAGACTCTTGTGTTTCTGCCTAAAGGCGTTATGTCAGGCGCAAGCAAAGTTTTAATTCTTATCTTTTTAAGTCTATCTTTGTAGTTTCTTTCAACTATTTCTGCCAAAGCTCTGAGTGAATGTCGTTCCCAGGATTTTGACTGAAGTTTGTGAACAATCTAAGTTGTTACAAAAAATGCGTTTTTCATATCATTAAGTACCTATCCACATCAATTGTGTTCTTGTGGGTGTCTATTTTAAGATCTTAAAAGTCTTCATAAATTGCTTTAAGCTTGTTCCAGTATGGACAAATTAAAGATTTCAAATTAGATTGTCAATTAAAACTGAGGGTATCGATTATGCATTGTGAATGGGAGAGTGATCTTCTTGTCTAACGCGAGGTTTGTGCACCATTGTATAAGGTTCACTTAGTTTTACATGGGGGCAGCATAAAAATATAATTATTCGAGTTGAATAAATCGATTGATTGGAAAACATTGCCTTACAATTGATAAATTTGGTTTTCCTTTTGACCACGATTGTTTTTTAAAGATATCCGATCGATAAATGTAGATCAAAAACAAAATAGGTCCACCTTGTTTCGAAAGTTCTGTTGTGGTTTAACATGTTTCGTATTTTCTTATATTGTGCAAAAAATCCATTATTGTAGTTATTGTTGCTGTAACCAAACATTCCAAATTGTCATTGACAGCAACTATAGCAGACGCAACGAAAAAACACCGTTTGTAATTTACAATACAAACCAGGAAGTAAAGCAGTCGAACACAATGTTACTTTATACGTGTACCTTTTGTGTTCAATGTTTATTAATTTTACTAATATTACCAGTTATAGACAATATCCTGATTTCTTGATATTTTCAGTCTCTAGTTGTTTATGTACCTTTTGTCACGTATATACTTTAGTGAACATAATATGTTGAGACTTGGAAATAACGTTTCCAAAGAAAGCTTTCTGTGATATAAACTGTTGTCCAAATGACAGTTTACAATTTCTTCAGACAACCAAACAATAACAAATAAAGGAATAACCACTTTTGCACACAGTTGAACTTACGTGAGTATGCGGTCAACATTTTGGCTTTCCAAATATGTTTTACGCAATGATTTCATTAGTGTAATACAATGTGTTACTTTACTAGCCGGTATGAATAATTCTCACTTCCAAATCCACCATTTTCATCAGATTCAAGCTCCACATGACACCCCCTGTTGGCGGTTTCAGCCTTCACATAAAATGTGCCTCTAAAGTTGTACTTAATGGCAGAAAAGGAAACAGTCTAACACGTCAAAATAAACTTTGTGCATCGTACAATCGTTGACCAGCCTTTAGAGCTTAACAATCGTAGTATCTCGAATGAAACAAAGACATATGTCAATGGTGACCATAAATGATAACAGGGCTGTCGATGATATCTGCTTTCACACGGAAAAGCTCCTAGAGTGCACGGGAACTTAAGAAAATGCAGACCTTGATGTGTACCATACGTCACTAAAAACGACTGAGTATAATTTAAGTTTGCAGTCCACCTCTGCGAGAGTACCGAGTAAAAAACACTTTTGATTAAATATGATAAGAACATGTGTTTACATATTTTAGTAAAGTCACTACTACAATATATAGAGCATGCTATTGAAGCATCAAGGAACATTCTAAGATCATTTGTATTCACCTGCGACCATGGTGTTATTTTTTTAAAGATCTTAATGTAAGAGTCTCGATATATATATCATGTTTGAAATACGAGAACATGTCGAAACAAGATTCTGTCAAATTTTAAAAGAACACCAAAGAAATAAACAAAGAACCATTGGCAAAAGTTTATTTTATTTTGTCAATAAAACGTTGACATATATAGCATAAGATAACAACACACACAACTTACGTAATTGTAATATGAAATAGGATTGACACAGAAATGTAATTATCATTGTATATCAGGTAAAATTACAGTGAAATAAAGGAAACGTTTCATGACAGTTTAAACAATAGGGGATTGCGATATCAGAAAAAACACTCTTGTTTTGTTACACAACTTTAAACCAATAGGCATATTTCATCTTTAAAGGCTTACAGTACTTTGTCATCTTCCCTGCTAATAAGCAATGTACTTTATTCCCCAAAAACCTTATCTGATTACATAAGTTGATAAAAACTCTTCGTTTGTTTATTTGGTTCGAAACAGGAACGCATTGTCAGGGAGTCATTGTTTCGTGTTGGACATGCTCAAATTGCTATGACTTTCATCACCGTCACTAGTGCAAGCCTGGGGACAACAGTGCCCAATCACCACCCTTTGTCCAGGAACTATTTGTGGAATAGGTAAGCCAATGTAATGGCAGAGAGGTTAATACATATATACCTAATGCCCTTTATCACTCAACTCTTCCATACGTGGTTTCAATACAGATCACATTTGCCCTTTTCTGAGTAATTACAATTCAAGGACAACATGGGTTCGTTGCAAAATAAACTCATGTCCAAAAGAAACGATACCATACAAATCGCAAAATAACTCAATCCACTATATATTGATACGACTAAAACGTAGTTTTATCATTTCCTCAGTAGTCAACTAACTTCTATGCACAATTTTGAAACATCATCGTTTCATGTTTGCAAGAAACGTGCATTTAAAAACATCATCGATCTTGAATCTCCTTAACTAGGCGAGCTTACGCTTGTTTTAAACCGTTCTAGTGCAATGACGCGTCAACGAATTTATGTCAAATAAATGGCATAATATCAACAAGATTGTATTCTTACCTATATTCAATACTTCATCAATTTTAAAGTGAAATGACAAGAGTTCTGTGCATAAAACAATTTGAAATTTCGATTTATGCACCTCATGTGCGTTTGAAGTGACACAAAATCAAAAGTGTTTTTTTCCTGCAGTTTGAAAATGTGCACACTTCTTTACAAGACATATGCCTGTTAGACACACATAAATTCGACTCCGTCAGGTATGAGAATTTAGTTTCGGATGACGTTGAAAACTTGGTATCGTTTCTTTTGGACATGAGTTTAGGATACGTTGTTGTGCACTTTCACAGTGTTCTGTATCGAAATATATATTTCATCCAACCTCACAATAAAAATGCATGTTTTACTCATTTTGATTATGGTTCAAAGATAGATATCAATAATTCAACAAAATTGAATGAGGAATATTGGAGTAGAGTTTAATCAGAGTAATCGGTTAATGTTCAGGAAAACAGCGTATTCTCATATTCTCGTAGTCATTCCCTGTAGACTGATTTGGAGTATTTCCTACTTGTCCTGAACTAAACGTTTGTGGTGTTTATTGTTCATCAGATTTTGATATTTTGACCTTTGAATATCTTACTTATTCTCCCTTAAGACTTCTTACTCATACAAACAACATGACATTGTCACGTTAATATATTTTACCTGGCTACGATTTGAATCCGTCCGGGTTAGCATGTGTCCTATGCTTAAACGACAAGAGGTTATTTCTAGAAGTAGGAAGTATACAACATCTACATATACATTGCACAACCTACCACCTTGACAGATATTTTTTGGATTCCGAGAAGGTATACGTTTGTGGTTCCCCAAACTTTTGTTCATATTGTGGTTCAATGTCAATGGCGAAGCTGGAACTAAACAATTATATAATGATGTCTTATTTTTGTAGAAGAAACAGTTTCTTTTGTTTCGTATTTTTGCCGTTTTTGGTTTTTTTTTTTTTTGGTTTTATTTTATACCAAGAATTATTGTTTGATTAAGCAAACTTTATGTCAGTAAGTTAAGTCCTATAAAACAAAAGGTATTGAGTTTTTGATATTCTATAACTTTCAATTGCGCAGGAGATAATTTCGAAGCTAACTTGTTTTTGGTTCTTTATTATCATCGATATCATTTTGAATATCCGTCCACAACCACATAAGAACACAATTATCATGGTTACAATTATAAACATTTTTGATAGAAACAGAACTTGTATTTGTTTGCTTTCTTGTATGGAGGTTTGAACGATGTGTGGATTAAATTAAATTCATATTTGTACAACGCTATCAACTTATAACTTTGATTACCTCGTTATTACAAGTTAAGGTATCCATATATTTCTTCTGATTCCAACTTCTAGAATGCCTCGCTAAAATCATATATGGTAATCGTCTTTTAACATACCATTTAATACAGTGTGTTTATGTAGAAAACATTTTGTAAAGACAACATAGTATAAACTTCAACCTCCCCTATTAATATGTACATGGAGTTGGTAGACACCTCTCAGCAGAAGAGTTCAACCATCACCCGAGACGAACTGTTTACCGGCACCTGCTGAGTGATACGTCTTTACCAGCCGGGTTTTAAACAGAATGAATATCATATTTCACATTTCACAAATCATTTAAGCCCGCATAATCTCAAATTTAAGTCTATGACCTCGGTGAGTCCAACTGTCAGGTCATAAGTTCACCAAACTAGTTGGTTTAAGATTCAATAATGTGAGCAGGAAATATAGAATAACAAAGTTCACAGCTTATAACTTGTACTGTTATAGTTAAAGACCGTTTTAATTTGATTGTAACAAATTGTTTCATTTGTCTTTCATTTCATAACCATATCACAAAAATATGCAACAGTCTCTTGTTTTCAGTTTGCGATCAAAGTTCGGCAGTTTTCCAAATATATGTGTTTTCGTGTACCGACAATGACAGATATCATATTTCAAATTATTTTCCAGTCTGAACAATTCAAACATGGAAATGGATGAAAGTTCTACCACACGATGTTCTTCTCAATTACATACTTGAACACAGAATAACTCCGTTTGTTAGCTTGGACGCATTTCTGTTGCATAATTCGTTGCAAATCTTACGTAATATGCAGCTTACATTGTACCTCAGCCGCCAGTTATCCTTGACACAAAGCGTAAATTTTCCTTCAACGATTGATTGCAAGGTCAAATCTTGAAGTCTGCATGGACGGATAGAGTGACCCCCCCCCCCCTCCAAATCATTTGTTTCAAAACGCTATGACTACAACAGAAGAAAACTATTATCGTAATGATAGAGAACTATTTTATATGATTTGATTCAGACAGATGTAAAACTCCTTACCAAACTTTAAAAATAGAATTAAATGTCAAAACAAACAGTACAGATTATTCAAAAGATCTAAATGATTTGATCCTCATTGTAGGAAATTATCGTAGTTCCTAGTAATAGTATTCTGTCATCCGGGAAATATATGATTTAACTTCTTTAAATGTAAATAAATGATACAAAGTATATTGATGCGTTTATTTATATTTATTCAGGATATTGTAGATATTTCAAGGAAGATAACTTCGACAAGACCTGATATTATAGTTAATGTTAAACATACCGTTAATTGCAATCGAAATTACATGATCTGACGCACAGTTATATATCATTTAAATGTACAATGGTATTATTTGGATCATTTAGTGTTCTAGAGTCAAGATTATTATCATTTGAGTGAATTATACATTTTCGATTCATTAGATTTGAATGGCCCTGCTGTCCTGTATGATGTATCATCGGGCACCGTTCACCCCTTTTGACATCCTTTTATGATGTTTTCGCATATTCGGTTTCTTGTTCAGGACCACAGGTTCTGTAACTGGAATTGATTTGACCATTGGTAATATAAATGATAAAACAATGACTTTGATGTCCCCAATAAGGACCACACCCTTTTAAACTTATTCATCTTCCTCTCCAGTCGAATAAGCCAAGAAAATTGTTATGTGATTGCAAGACTTATTGACATTACTTTGTAAATTGTTCAAA
Source organism: Steromphala cineraria (assembly GCA_916613615.1). NCBI lineage: Eukaryota > Metazoa > Mollusca > Gastropoda > Trochida > Trochidae > Steromphala > Steromphala cineraria. The sequence goes on from OU744721.1 coordinate 80,876,624, forward strand.
TCTCTTATCAATACCTTTGAACTGACAATGAAAGCTGAAATGTGTGGACGACTTGGCAGTTGGGGCAATTGTTGAACCAAAGAGCTTATGTCGTTTTTATGAATATTTTGTTTACCAAATAGCGAGGAAGCAGGGAACACATTGCTTAAAAACACGAATTACAGTCATTAGAAGGGCGCTTAAACATCAACATCCACAACCTCGACATTATCATTTCTCGATTTTCGTTCAAAGTTTTTACAAAGAAATAATTTGTTAATTTGTCCAATAAACACCTTTGTAATCATTGGCTGTGAAAAATCCACCTGGGCCAGGGGCCATAAAACTCAGGCGGGTGTGACGTAATAAACAGACTATACAGATTAACGTATCATTATTTCAACTGAAATACTGCCTAAATAATTGTTCAATTACCATTCATGTGGATATAGTTTTACACCAAATGCTTAGTAGTGTTACATCGTCGAATAAGTTATCTGAGTGGAAAACATTTTTTGAAAATCGTTTATTACTGGGTTTTTTCCTGTGATATTGTTACGATAGATGTATAGATAACAAGGCTGATTCTGTTTATGACGGCACAAAAAGGGGTTGTGACCAGTGACGGACAGTATTGCATTCACTGGTGTGTTGCCAGATAGGTCTAAGCGGTCCGTCAAAAGTGGCATTCAAAACGGCTTTTATTACAAAAGTGAACATATATAGTTGAGTAGCGACCTTTGACGCACTATACAAAATTGCAATCAGACTTTAATATATTTCCCCCCAAAAAAGTGAAATATGTTTGTGGTTATGTGAACTTAAAGCAATAACAGTTTTTGCGTATGCTGGCTATCACAAAGAATTGCGCATCATGTTAAAGATGTTTCGGTGACATTGTAACATGGTATTGCTCAACTTTGTAATGTTCAAAAAGACCATGACATGTAGAGGTTAGAAAATATAAAGGAGAATTTAAGTATTGAATTTGTCGGGACGGCAACTGCAATTTGGCCAGAAATTAAATTGGTTTCAATACATTGACTCGACTACTCGAGGGGTTAGATTCAACTCGGACCTGACTACTCTAGATTTTATCTTCACCCAAGAAAGCATGAAAGTATTCTTCAGCCAAGATACTATTAACATATTTCGACTTATGAATGGTCATATTAAGCACATTTTGACATTGTTGTCTTGAAATGGTAAGGATGATCATCATTCTGTCTTCAAACGTTACAGACAAACAGATTAGAATAACTTAGATACTTAACTGAAACTGTTCATTTCGATAAAAAACAACCATAAACGAGTGTTTTACACTGTCATGTAGTGTAGGAAACATATTGCATGAAACTAGGTATTACGAAACCCTGAATATCTCAATCCCTTCCAATCTAAATAAATTTAGATCAACAGATTTTTATTTTGTCATACTGTTGATCTAAGATTGACCAGTGTGCGAGGTCGTCCCGGTGACCTTTCGTATGCAAATAAGGAATTCGCGATTTTGATCAATCAAAATCCACGTCACAAACAGTTCATAGTCGCTCCCTGAAGGTGTGGACGGAAGATACATATAGTAACTTATGGCCTGTTCTCAATAACAGTGTGCATTGTGAAAAATAAACCTTGCTTTTGATACTGATAAGAAAAATATCAGTATGTTGATTTTATTTTGGTTGTATGAAATAGTTTTAGTTTTATGATTAACAAAAAAGCACTAATTTTTAATTATTTGGATGGAAATGAAGGAATTAGTGCAAACGAGTTTGATTAAAAAAAGAGTTACCTCCCCTTGCATGATGATTTTCGTAAATATTGACATTTATGATGTTCTAACTTTGTGCTAATTATTCGCCACGTTAGTATCTGTGTGATGTGCAATCACCATTTGTCATTGACAACTAGCAAATACGTTAAATCATTTTAAAAGAAAACAATTAATCTATTAATACACCCAAGCAATCGGATTATTCATTGAAATGGTCGCTCTGCTCCGCTCCGAATGACATAGCTCCGAACACCGTCCATTTCAAAAGATGTGCTGCTGAGTTTTCGAACTTCCAGCGAGCTAGGGCAAACTTTCTGATTGGCTGAGCGGCTGATTTCAGGGGTCAGCGGGATGACCCGCCTTACGGGCCAATCTTAGATCAACAGTATGACCAAATATAAAACCTGTTGATCTAAATTTATTTAGATTGAATCCCTTCCGAAACGCACTACGATATAGTCGATATCAACATCTGATACTAGAAGATGGAAATTTTAAAAAATGTGATACTCGGTCAACAGTGAAAAATGGCAAATGTGTCATTCCAAAACGAAAATTACGTGTTCTTTTAATTCATTCGTGTAACGATGTGTCAATATGCCATAGAAATGGATTGAATTTCAGTTTAAGATAAGGAACGCTGTCGTTTTGATAAAGAGTTTTTGTAAATCTATAGATATGGGGAGAAGTGCAATAAAACCTATCTATTCGAAAAAGACCCTGACATGAAGTCAGATGTGATGTATCGTTAGGGTATTAAGGAGCATATCTTTCTGTCTAAAGAATATTATTTTCATAGGATCACATTCAATCATATTCAGTCATATCTGGAATTTTGGTTTAGCATTAATATTAACCAAGTTTCTTACATGTCCGTTATAAGCTTATCTAAATTTTGGGGCTATTTATGTACATATTAATTTAATTATTTATATCGAGTCAAATGTGTTTTCATTATGCAAATCTTATATTATCTCACAGAAATGCCGACAGAAAACAAAGTTGCATAGTCTTGAATAAGATGATTAATCCTTGTCTTATGGAACCATGATATAGAGGTTTAAATACGTGCTGTCACACGTTTGTGAAATCTGCATAAAATTCCTAAATGAATAGGTATCATATTATACTTAGCTGAGAGCATTCTACCAAGATGCCAATAAAATTGACGCCCTAATACGTCTTGCTGTGACAGGCAGGCGTACGGATCTACAAAGGAAGATGACGAAATCTTCACTGATTTCAAGTCGTCATACCTTTTTGACTTTTAGTAGTTAACATCATATGTCGTGACATGTAAATGTTTAGCAATGATTGCTGGATGAAGTGTATTTCAGGGATAAAGAAAGTATTACTGTTTTCAACTTGAAGAAGCATTGGTGCCACTTCATCCTTTTTAGTTTTTACAGCTGAAATATTCGATATGTTCAAGCAAGAAATAATTAAACTGAACAACAGTGAAAAAAACAACACCTAGAAAGATTTGTCATTTTAAGAAGACAATTTAAAAGGTAAAAACAAATTCTTTGACACCGAAACAAGAATAATAACAAAAGATCACAAACAGTAAAGAATACACAATTTCGAGTAGGTTTCAACTCAGCTCTTTATGAAAATGCATGGGGTAAAAACTCCATGAGTCTACCATTTGCACCAACACACATTAATAAAAGACCCAATCTGCAAAATAAATCTACACTACAAGCCCTGGAAAACTTTACAAGGTTTTACCTCAAACCAAAGACCACCCTTTGCCACCCTTTCGAAACGAAAGCGCTGGATTATCGAGGATGGACGGAGGAGGGTTGGGGAGTGTCTGCACTGTTGACCCGGTGACCGGAAAAGAAGTCACAGGAAATTTGGTCACAGAAAAAAAGTCACAAAATTTGGTAGGAAAAAAAACACAGAGAATAAAGTCACAACTTTTTATTAGACATTAATACAAACAATAACATACATTTTTTCATAACATTCAAGTTCACAGTCATTTTAGACTACACACTTCCACCATAGTTTGGTCTTCCGAGTTGCATGTTTGGTGTACATGTGACCTTCAAATACAACTTTGAATCCACCTCTGTTTGTCTGAGGGACTTCCATGATGAGTAGTTCAACATTATAAAATGTAGGATGTTTTATACACTATTATCTTAGAAGCCAGCCTCTAAATAAGATGAACTTAATCAAGAGTTCAAACAGATTTTAGAGTGAATATACTCAATCTAAGAATTCTTAGGGATTAGTAGACTAACATTTAGTCTCAGAAGTATTTGTTTTCAATATTGACAGCATTTTAGACAATTCATGTATAATAAAAAAAAATGGAGCCCAGAAGAAGCTTTAACTTCAGAGACTAACCAAATTAGTCTCAGACTGTCATCCAGACCCTAAAGTTGACCCTATCCTAGTCTTCCTTGGTTGCTGCAATCCTTGCAGCTTACAACATTTTGTCAAGAAAATGGCGAAACCAATGGCGATCTTTTTATTAGTATTATTATCGTATTGGTTTCTGTTTGCTGGGGTTTCTTATGTAGACTAACGATTGCTGCATAGTGACATTACATCCGACAGCAATAACTCTGCTTCTTGGGTACCTGCTTGAATCTCTCCAATGTACCCGCTGGTTGACAAGTTTGGCAAAAAGTTTTCAAGTGGTGGCATTTTTAACACTGACAGAAACCATTATTGAGGATAACGATTTTTTGCAACCACTTATGGAACTTTGATACACTTATACCGAGCTTATATTACTTATAAAGGTTATGGCGAGCTTATCTTATGGGCAAAAGAAACGCTAACGAAGGATAAACAAATTATGTATGCCATGTAAATTCGATTTCGAATGGGTTTGATAAAAAAAGTATTTGGAGAATTTATTGTTCATAAATTTAACCATGATGGCATGGAGCGTTTTGTACTGTGGTTGTCTAAACACTGTTGGGGTGCTAACATTGCTGTTTCAGATACTTTTTTGTTAATAATTATTTTGAAATTAGGTTTGAATTTCGGAAATGTATATCAGAAGTTTATTTGAGATACTGTTAATGAAGAACATCCACTTTGACTTTTCTGCATTTATATGTCTTCGCGTTATAACGTCTATTAATATGCAAAAAATAACCAATTTGGCTCTCCAATCTCGCTTATTTAAGGAGATAGCAAATTGATGATTTTTTGACAAGCGTTTTCTAAGGCGCCATGCAAAAACATCAACACAAAATGATTCAAACAAGGCAAACATAGTTGAGTTGACTTCTAAGGAAACTTTGCCACTCTGCTTCATTCACATTTATCTTACATGGAACAAAATATCCTGATATTTATGTTACCAGCGTTTCTTTTGTCCGTTTATTTTCCACTATTTGTAACTGCGACTACATGTATATTGTACTGATGTTTTTTTAATGTAATGTAGTATGCCATTTAGACAGTGGACAAATAGAACTTTGTTTTTGTTGAGACCTCACTATCTGTTAGAGTAATATGATAACACATGGTTTTATATAGGATAGGTTTTTTTTACAAATTGAAAATAGCTAATTAGTGAAGCTTGTAAGAATATAAGAAATGAAACCAATGAAAACCCAATAAAATTCTCTTGGGTTTTGATTGTAGACGCTAAGTCTCTATTCAATATTTTCATGTCGGCTAATTTACGATATGTTTTAATTAATAATCAATCCAAATATTTTCGCTGACAGGAATCACAGTTTATTACTGACGCTATACCACGATTGTCATTGTGTTAACATCTTTGTACTAAAGCCTTATTATTTATATCATTTTTGTAAAAACAACAAAATTGGTATATGCAGATACGAACTGAGTTTTCAGAATATTATTTTATTGAAAGACATTTCGTATGATCATTTAAAATAATTCTTAATGTTACGTAAGTAAACAGGAAGGTGAAAACATACAAACAAACAATGTATGTTCACATTTTATTCTAATTAGTCTCTACTTGTTGTCATTTGAATGTTTCAATAGGAACAATCTAGATAACAATAAAAAAGACTTGATTTATACTGATTCATACTATGTTAAGTTTTCTGTTATATAACCTTTATAGCACCAGATGCAGAGTATTTGCAGCTCATTGGGTTATGGGGCTCATTAGGGTTATGGTTTCATGAACATTTAGATTTAAAATTTACAGTTAAGGAAGTGGCCAAATCAGCTAATAGAGGAGCTGTAAGTCTTATAATATGCAAATCAAAAGCTGTTAGTGGATTTTCATATAAGGTTTTTGATATTATTATATTTATATATTAAAACTATACTGTATTATAGTAACATCTTATGCATCAGCAATTTGGGGACAAAATAGGCATTTAGTTGTATAAATGCTGTTCAAAATAGAGCATGAGGTTTTACTTGTCAATAGGCCGTAAAACGCCAAATTAACTATATAATAAGAAATGGGCTGGTTTCCACAACAATGTAAGCAAAATTTTAGCATTCTTCGTTGTTGGCGTCGCTTACATAAACCACCCGAAAGATATGTTGTAACTATTATTAAGTTTTTGTAAATATTTCAAATGTTTTATAACAACATCTGACACGTAAATAAAATATATATTTTTTCTTGTAAAGACGCGCAATACCAAAGGCTAACAGTTGTCGTACGCATTTCATGGAAACCAAGCTTATTGCCTAGGTAAGCATAATTCTCCCCCAGTGGTCTCATCTCAAATGACGATATAAACTGTATTTATAGTATACTAACCTTTTAATGTTCAAACGTAATAATTGTACCAAGATGACTTGAATCTCAACTACAATCTATATCTCATATGATAATATTATATCCTGGTTGATTCATATGACAGTGGTTATTTTGGTTGCGAATTTTCCAAATGATCATCTTACCCGGGGATTAAAGACCTTTTATGTGTTCTTGTAATTGTTTTTTCTGCAATTTTGTTATCAATCTTTACTTTGTATAATCAAATGAAATGATGTAATGTTAAAGACACAACTTTTACGATCACTGATACATTTCTTTGGTTTATTCAATTAATGAAGCAATAAGACCCACGCCTTAATCATTTCTGTTTCAAATGTGAATTTTTTTAGATTTGTGCTTAATATCATGTGTACGATATTTGAGCGGCAATAATTTATTTGTCATTTGTTTACTGTGAAATAAAAAAATTAAATGGAACATTTTTAAACAAGATGTGTTTGTGAAACACGAATGCCCCCTGTGTCAAGGTCAAGGTCACAAGGTCAAATGGCATGGTGTCATCTGAAAGGTCTCATCACAAGGGATCCATATGTCAAGTATCAAAGACCTAGCTCTGACCAATCAAAAGTCATGACCAAGGTTAAAGTTTTTGTGGACAGACAGACGGACAGGTGAAAAACAATATACCCCCGGAATTTCCGATTCGGGGGCATAAAAACTGAGGGATGACAATCAGGAGTTTTCACGTTCAAGAAATCTCTTGTAGCAAGCCACTAGATTGAACATTTATACGACAAAGTTCAATCAAGGGCCAACAGAATGTTTCAGAAAGAATTAAGAACTTCGGCATATGTTTGTTTATGTAAGCCAATAAATGAAACATTGTATACGATTAAGGTAAAGTTGAACCGTACTGGTTTGTTCAAATGACCGTGACCTAACAATTACAGTGTATGCTCTGTACATAATCTTTTGATAAATTGATAACCTAGGAAATGGTAGTTGTAAAACGTAAATACCGTATATGAACTTGTAGCCAACATATATACAATAAACGACTGTTAGCACTGTAAAACTTAACTCTTAGATATCAACGTTAGGAATACCAGGGTGCCGTTCCACAAATCATTTGTAAAGTTACGATCGATTGTAGTCCATAGAGGATATCTGTCTTTTCTTGACTAATATCATGTTTATCTCATCGAGTGAGGTAGAAAGTTTATATTTTCACGAGTGGCGCAGGCACGAGGGAAAATATTTAACTTGTCAACTTTACGAGATGAGATAAACATGGTATTTGTCAAGAATTGACAGTTATTCTATTTATTATATGATGAAATCCTTCTTATTACGTCAAAAATGGCCAATTTCATGTTGAGCGGCCGCTAGGAAGAGACCGTCACCGCGGTAACAGTGTGACGTCATATGAGAATTCATGACGTCAGGCCATTGCTACATGACGTCAAAGTCTTGAACTTGACGTCACTCGAGTGGTGATAAAGTGTAATAAATTCTTTTATTATTGATTTACTATCGATTGTAGACTTTGTGGAAAGATACCCTGAACACCAAGAGGAACGCTTTATATGTATAAATATTTGTTTATATATTGAAATAGCGTTGTTCACAGTTGTTGACTTTGAGAACCTGGCTTCAAAACTGACTGCCATGCCTGGTTTTTAGTTCTGGTCTTAACCCTTAAGAACACTCGTAGAAAGACATATAGAGAAGTTTGATTCTGGTACGTCGAAGGCGTGAAAACATCCAAATGAACACTATCCACGCCTTGTTACATCATACATAGAGGATTCGTTGGATATTGAGATAATTCGGTTCATTCATACTTCATTTGACTTTTCTTGAGTTCTAACTTTTGACTAAGTTACATAAATCTAATATTGACCAGTTGGCAGAATTGATTTACCCGCATTACGAATAGCTTTATTCACTGCAATTCCTCAGGATAAGATAACAAGTTTTGGAAAACAAAATAAAATGTTACAAGACAGTGTATTGAAAATTTGTCCCGGTTGAAAATTTAAATGCGAATTCGCCGTCACATGATTATCTTCGACTATTGTCAAATGGATATCACTTTTACTCTTTATGATGTATTCAGTAAACTTTGGGACACGATGAATATGATTTAGCTGAACTAACGGTACACGTAGCCATCCGTGAACGATCAACGAATCTGCCAAATTGTGTCCGTGAAATTACCTTCTTCTCGTGTTTTTCGGTGGTTTTGTGGTTTCCATTGTGCAGCTTCATGACGAATTTGAAAAAGTGTCATCTTCAAAACATCTTGTGTGAAAGTCATCTCATATCATATTGATCAAGGATTTGTAGTTACCGTCGAGTGGTTCTCTGACGTCATTGGCAAGCACGAAGTCTCTGGTAATCCTCTTTCTCTTAGTTTTTCATCAAAACCATTTAAACTCAGACACTTCACTTGATGGGTGATATTCCGTTTTGAAACACGTGTTGTTTTATGAAAGAAAGTAACTCACGTCCACGTGCCAAAATCTGCATTTTCTAGGCCATTACATTTTGGCGACATCTTTATTTTTTCGCATTGTCTATTTCGTTTACTTCACTTATTATTAGGAACGTAATTGATTTGACGTCATTTAATAATCTGAAATAGTACTGAATATAAAAATCGTGAAAAACTGAAAATAAGCACATGAGCTGCAAACCCCGATTTGATGCATGGGATAGCGTTGCGTCAGTTATTGCGATGTCAGTTTTGTTTTTTTCTTTTACGACAGGAACAAGTTTAGATCTAGTAATCTTGGGGCTTCTAAGAGGGCGTGAGAGGCTGATTCCACACGATGAAGATTTTGTAATTATTTTGTTAGACAGCCTCGTGAGCTGAAAGGTCGCTCGTTCCTTAAAGAGCCACTCCGCGATTTCCATCATATATATTGTGCTTTGATACGAACGTAAATGGCAAAATTCATTATATAAATCCGAAATCAATCATTCCAAAATGGCCAATATACGATAAATACTTGAAACATACAAATACAAAGATTTAATTTACTAATTATTTAACCTATCTGTTATTTCGGATGCTTTCTAGAATTTCGTTTGATTGATTGACGCGCGTCAATGTCCGGTTTTCGATCACATTCGCGATTTTACCCCTCCTATTGTCACTATACAACAAAGATTATCTTTAAACTTATACTTTCTTGCAACAGTCGATACTTCTCGTTCAAACGACACTACTTATAAAGTTTAATGTGACCCCAAACAACTCACCCAGTTGCTCTTCACGGACCTTCACACCCCTTTATTATTAGCATGCTTCTCTTACATGTATGTCCTTTCAAATACTAATTACTATTGAGTTCTGTATAAAATACCATCCCAAGAAAATCGTTCCTTAATTTCAAACCACATATGGAACTATTTTTTGCCTTTGTTTTTGTCCTATATAAGAATATATTGTGGTGGCGTTTCGATTGCATGTCAGTTTAGAAATATTCATTACCGAATGTTTGAACCAGAAAATTAAAGATGAGACATAATGATATCGGTTTAGACAAAACAGACAGCTAAAATTCTTATCACGGTCTGCCATACAGATTGTTCTCACATGTAGTTGTCAAGAGATATTCATCATGCTATTTTTGTCAATTGATGTTCACTGTAGCGCGGTGTCGGGAAACTAAGTAACCCAAAGAATAGCAAAATAGCTTTTGTAAGGCAAATTTAATCAATGCGGACGATCGGACGTACAAATTTCGATTAATCCTTACGAGTTATTCCCAACCAGCTAATATCCTATCACAGTATTCGCTTCAGATTGTTCTTACGTGAATCTTAACAAAACAATTATTTTCATCAAGACGCTGGTTCACAACGTTTTTCCTTTTCTAATTTTCAATTCAAGTTCACTCTAACACGGTTTATAGCTTTTGCAAGACATTTTTTCAATCAATACAAATCAGTGGCAATAATGAATTCTTAAAACGAACGTAGAGAGTTCGATAAATCTATACCAATGAAATACCTTGACTCACATGATTAAAATGTCTTCACAAAAAAATGACAGCATTCAGTCTCATGTTTTGACTATGGACAATTGGGTTGATTAACGATGTGGAGTGCAGCTCACTCCTGTAATTTAAAAGGACAACATAAATGGATAAATTTCATCAAATACCATTTAATTTTCCCTCAGTTTAATATTTACAATATATACAATAATGGTCAAATTCCCACAATAATTTGGGTAAGTAATTACATTTGTTCACCAAGTGTGAACTAGAGGCTTTCAATATAAACCCAAGCTTAAAAAGTCATTTCAAGCAATTCAAAATCACACATGTTGCCCCGACGGCCAACAGCGTGAGTGTGACTCAAAAATCACCAAGTCCCAGTCAGTTGGCACGTGCAACAAGATGCACGAGCTGAAATTGACATTCTGGCCCACAACAACAACTTGCTGCGTTTGTGAGATTGTTTATTGTTCGGGAACAGCTCTTTAGCTCACGATGTAATGTTTTCCCTAGAAGGTATATATCTACCATAAGATTTTAGAAATAAACAAATAAAAGGGGAATATGATTTAACAATTTCTGTAGTATCTGTGCTGTCATGTTATCAGTTTTCATGTTCATATAGGGACTTGATTAACACATTGTTGATCGAATGACTTTTTGCAACGTTGTTTTAGATTCCCAATCAGTTATGTCATGGCTTTTTGAACCTCAAGAAAACCTAAAGTCATTACTATTTTTATCCTCAGTTCTCATGTGTTGGGTTCCGTGGCATAATGGTATCGTTATTACCTTGGGGTCCAGACACCCTACAGTTATGTAACATTTGATATTGAAAACTAATGGCAACAGTTTCTCTCTATATTACTCTTGGAAACTTCGTAGAGGACTTTCAACCGATGATTTTTGTTTAAGGCATATCCTAGTGTTTCGAACGACCAATGGACAGAGCTGTAGCACATTAATACCTACGTGACCATGTGGGTGATACGAAATAATTTGCAAACCTTTATTTGGAAACTGATTTCCATTATAATGTTTTGATGTAGAATATATCGTATATTTTTTTAACAATATATGGATAAGCGTTTATACCCTTAATAAATATCAATTTTTCATATACATATGAGCTGTTTTTTAGTTATTCGGCGTATTCATTTGTATTAAACATTCGGAAATCATATTCCAGTTTTGTATCAACTAGGATTCATGAATGAACTCTGGTAAGGAGATTCGTTAAATTTTTGTTCTATAACGCGAGCGCCTTGTCAGTGACTGATCGTTCACTCATTGCTTCTCATGGCTCCACGAGACAAAAATGGCACTGAACAGGCCATTTTCTAGCTTCCTGTTTCAAAACATAACATTATGAACAATCTATTTACAATTAAATATGTGTTTTAAAGAAAGTATCGACATAAAACATGATGAAATATTATCAAACTGGGTTGCGAACCAAGTCTGAGAAAGCATGGCCATGAGATCCAAATGGCAAATTCTCAAGCGATAGAACATTCAGGTTCGTTTCAACATTACATCCCGTAAATTCTTTCTAAATTGACAAGTTTGTACCACATTGCATCTTTAACATCATCGGTGCATAAACGTATTACACTTTGTACCAAATTGTACGATGGGTCTGATTGCCTTTTTACAGAATAAACCCTTCTTCTTCTTCTTCTTAAAGGCAACCGATCTTTTGGCCGAGCGCGAGGATTTCAATGATCCAATTACTGATTGATATACTATTTCTAACATATTTGACTTTTGATAATGATATTTCCATGTAGGCATACAGGAAACGATATTTTAACCAGTTACTTGTTTTACTTCCTTCGAAATTTTTGAAAAGTTAAAAGTACTTAATTAAAAATAAAACAGTATTATCATGTGACAATATTATTCAATATTATTGTATTTGTTAAACAGATTTTGTTCTTCGGAAATGGAGAGAGATATTCTTAAAACTGTTGTTCTGTTTCCTTCTTCCATTTTTTATTAAGATTTAGTTTGAGATAATAATGTACCTACCTTTCCTCTCAAGTTGTCTACAAACGCCACAGTTTGAATATGTGATTTGTCACTGTCATCCCAATTTTGTTATTTTATTTAAGATTAAAAACAGTGATTTTCATTTGATAATGAAAATGCAAAATATGAAATAGATATTATTTCTTGATTAAAAATATTGTATTAATTATTCGCATAATGTCTTCAAAACGTGTACATATGTGTGAAACATGTAACAAGTACTTATGATAGTCTGTCATCAAGCACGATCAAAGGGAGACAACTTGTTGTTGTTGTGATATTGTATGGGTTCCAGCACACGTGGGTTTCAGTGGTAATGAGAGAACAGATCAACTTGCCAAGTCTGCTCTAACAAAGCACAAGTCAACGTATTGGACTATTTGCCAATTCCAAAAGATTACTTCACTGTTATACATAAAGCAATTTGCAAACTGTGGCAAAGTGACAGGGATCATGGCACCAATGCCAGACATATGTACAACCTATGCCCTAAAGTCACTAAGCATGTAAAGATTCGTTGTCAAAAGCGAAGAGATGAAGTCGTTTTGACTCGATTAAGACTCGGTCACTGTGGCTTAAATGCATATAAACACATTTTAGACAAGGATAAATCTCCTATGTGTCAGGGTTGTGCTGGCAATTGCCCAGAAACTGTTTTTCATTTTTTAATTGAGTGCGAGGGACATATTATCCATCGTGAATAACTTATAGAGGTGGTGTCATCAAGATCAAGTACCTTCGATCTTAGGTCTATTCTTGGAGAAAACCTGCTGTATGGTGACATTCAAAGAGCCCTTTTAGATTACGTATGCAAGACGGGCAAATATGACTGCATATGAATCTTTTGTAACCTCTTGTATAATTATTTTCTAATCTTTTAATCCTCTTTAATGCCGGGCGCATATAGGTCATTTGTTGGCCCAACGTCGCCCTTAAATTCCACCTACCTACCTGCCTACCTACCGAAATCAGCTCCATGGTGCCTAACCCAACCATCAATTAATATAGATTTGGCCTCAATTGTAAATAAACAAATCAGTCGTAACATCATCAAAGCTATAGCAGAAGACTTTATAAGCACAAAATATCATGGTTTCACCAATATCTAAACAGACGCCTCTAATGATCCTACTACAGGGCACGTTGGCGGAGCTTTCTACATACCATCCTTGGAAGTAGAAGAATCGTTCAGACTCCAAGACCATATTTCAGTATTTGCTGCAGAATTAACTGCTATTTATAAAGTTCTAGTTTGGGTGAAACAACATAGCCATGAATCAATTGTTTTTACAGACTCTTTGGCAGCAGTTCAAGCTATTCAATCAGGTGTATATGGACAACGCAGTGACATTTTGTATGACATGTTGTATCTGGTCACAATTTTAAATGAAGCATATATCAGCTGTGATTTCGTGTGTGTTCCTGCTCATTTTGGTCTAGCTGGTAACGAAAAAGTTGATCATCTTGCAAAGTCTTCATAAACAAAACTTCAAATTGACTTTGAAGATATCTTCCCCATCCCCAAAGACATCTATACAAACATAAATAAGGCAATTGGTGACAAGTGGCAAAGTGACTGGGATAATGGCAGCACTGCAAGGCAATGTACAGTTCATGTCCAATGATTGAAAAGCATACCAAGATCCGTCGACAAAATCGAAGAGAAGAAGTTATTCTTACTCGTCTGAGGCTTGGTCATTGCGGATTAAACGCATATAGGCATATCTGAGACAAAAATGTATCTCAGCTATGTATTCATTGTTTTACAAATACACCAGAAACAATCTTTCATTTATAATGTGAGGGTCATAACGAGCAACGCCAGGACCTCAGAGAGGTTATCTCAAAATCAAACGTCTTCTCAATTAGATCCATATTAGGAGAAAACTTGATATTTGGCGAAGTTCAAAGGTCACTTTTAGATTTTCCCAAATACCTATATGTAAATTACCTTTGTAAGAATAATTTTCATTAATTGAGATAACGTTTCTGAATTGAAATTTTATGAGATTCAGCTAAGAAATCATCTCTGCTACGCTTACGAAATTATCTTTCATCTTAACCGATTAGGTTTTTGATAACAACTGAGTGACACATATACAACTTTTTAGGCGCCTGCTACATGGCCCATTGATCGCCATGTTGAATGTGATCTCCTGTCTCTATTCACTGATATACATAACACAGTGCCCCAAAGCTTGCCTTTTGAAGGCTTTTCTTGTTTGCACCCACCACTGAACTCATTACCTTATCGTGGTGTGGTGGTTTGTGTGCTTCGACGACCCCGAGATCTATGCCAGCTGGAGCTTACAGGCTCCTGGTAGGGTCACCCAAGCTGGACAGGTCGACGGGTAGAAGCCAGACCAAATTTGAGTCCTTCTAAAACCTGCTTTCTATCTCTTACTATGCCTTTCTTTCCGTCTTTTCCCTCATCCTTTCGATCCCTTTCTCCCTTATCTATCTACTCTCTTTTGGATGGCAACATCGACGTGTTTAATAACTGAAATATTGTTCAAAACACGTTAAACACCACCTCACTCACTCACTTGTTTGCACATATTTGCGATCTGTAATGCGGTGTGATTAATGTGTATTTTGATGTATCTGCTTTGTATAAGTGATTTTTTTTCTCTGCATGCATATCCTCTTTGAGGTTTTACGTATTACGCAGTATGAATGTACATCTTTATTAGTACTTTATTATAAACATGTTAATATGTATTTAGAAATATATTATTTCAAATTGATGACAGGACGTTAAACCCAGTTTACTCCTCAACTCACGGCGAGATGTACATATATGTCACTTAAAATATAAAGCTTTGTAAAAACATGTTGCTTGATAAAGGACGTATTTTTTAATGCATTAAAGGAAAACAAGACCCTTCCCATAAAGTATTTGTGGAAATTAACTAACGAGTTTGACATCAAAGAACATCGTTAGCGAATTTAGAAAATCAATTGCTCCCAATTGATTAAACTCTCCTAAATAGCGTGACAAGTGACTGTAAACTCGTGAATTTAGCCAAGAAAAACTTTGACAAATGTTGCAATTGCAAATGTTGACCCTGCCTTACAGTATTTTTTGTTATGTGCGACTTAATTACTTCAGATTTAAATAAGGGTTTCTAATTCCTTCTCCATTAAATAAGTAAATTAAAGAAATTGGTGACCCACAATGTTGTAACAAATGGGGTTTTTTTAAATTATTTTAATTCTAATTATCTTAAGTAATGTAACATTGTAAACGTTACATAATGGTAATGGTAAACTGTCACAGTTGTTCCTAAATCGACCATTTTCCTTATAAGTAACATAATATCGCATTAACTGAAATCTTTAACGTTAATGGACATTCAAAATAGTGGATAGGAAGAAATAAGAATAAACTGAGGTATTCATCTCAATAAAAGTTTATAATCCTTTCAAACCTACTGGATAATATAAGGATGGATATCGTTCCTCATTTCTGTACATGTATTGCAATATAGTGCGATACAGAAAAGCGTATTGCAATACGTATTGCAATATATTGGGGCTTCTTTAATTCAGGATTGTGCATGCTATCATGTCTAAATGTGAGCGTTAAAAACGATCATCATTGTTCAGCTATGAGCTGTTTTGGAAAGAGAAAGAGATTTTTAATCACTGTTTTAGATCTGTATACATATTTGAGCTATTTTAACAACACAATTTCACACGTTGAAAATAAATTTCGGTCAATCATGTTTTATTTGGTGGTGGTTTAATGCAATTTTAGATGGAAACGGCTCGTTTTAAAACGTTCGATATTGTAGAAGTGACGTCAAACCATTGTTCACATGACGTCATGCTCTTTGTGATATTTTCACTGACTTGAAAAAGTGATATCACACTCAGTTGCGAGAACAATTTTCTAGAACTGAGAAAACTCAGTCTCTCACCGCTTATCATATAATAAAATGGTTATTTTCAGAAGTTTGTACCGATTCGTATCACGCTGTTCCTGTATTGCAATATACCGATATATCGATAATACCGCGCATCCTTACTACTGGACAATGAAAACCACAAACGAAAAATACTTAACCACGAAGGCACCAATACTACATCTGAGTGTGACATTAAAAGTGTCTATCCTGTGTTATGTCTTACGGATTGAGATACATTTTTTATGTGTCAAATTACAAAGAAAAATCACCCACACATATTCTAAGAACAATGGGAAAAGCTGCTAATATGACAACACAAAAATCGAAAAATGGTTGTGTTCGTCATTGTGCACATTAAATCAATATTGGAGAACGACCATCCATCACTCTACGGGACATCCTTTTGGGATTTTCAGATATTGAACGTCTAATTTTGGAGTCGTAATTAAGTTTACCTTGTCCGCCCTTCTTTCTTTTTTTCCTTTGCTCATTTCTGCAACATCTCATTAATAATAGTTGCAGAAATCGATTTAATTTGATCAGACGTTTTTGAATGTAAATGTATACAGTTGTTTGTGTGATGATCTAATAATGAAACTTTAATGTTTGTTAAATGAAAGTCGATCCATAAAATTTTAATTAATATGATATCTTATCTACATCTGGTTTATGATCGCAATGTTAAAATAAATAATCCTTAACCAATCATTTGGCATGAATCCACAAATAAGAAAACGTTTATTGGAAGATAACGTACAGAAAAATCCTCATTAAAGGGGCAGTAGCACGTTTTTTGATAATTTTATATTTTAAATTTTTCAGTGATGATTGTAGGTTAATGCTACATGTATCAATTTGATAGTGTCAAAAACCTCATAACACAAACCAATCACAATAGTAAGAGGACAAAGTATTAAGATTCACCTAAAATCCATGGGCGGCCATTTTGTGTGAACATCTTTAATTCATTTTGTGTAAGACAATGGAATCGAAAGGCTAAGTTTTACATTATATAGTTGAATTATTACTTCTCCAAGTCGTTTAAATGCATTGTCTTTCAATTGAAACCATTAATTTTCCTGACATCACCTTATATTCCCCCTGAAAACGTGCTACTGCCCCTTTAAGAGAAAGCCACCAGACAAGCGTGTAACCTCAGACACCATCAAAAGACAAAAGCGGGCTTCTGTGGAGTTGTACGTGTTAGATGATCTTCGTGGTATCAGATTTGTTAATCAAAACAATTAGTCAGGTCAGTCTACGTTCATATATGTGTCCATTTCACAAGTTGACAAGGTTTCAATTTGATATTATTTTATAATGATCATTGTTCATTTCAAACCGTCATCTGTAGAGTTAAGTTAACATGGTAATCATCATTATGGCATCAACTCATTAAAACAAAACTTGAGGTATTTTACGCAAAACATTAGGCTACAATATTTAGTTTCTCAACAAAACATATAGACTGAAACTCTTCTAATATTATTCATTGTTTTTCAATCTACGATTCGTTTAAACGACATTGGTAAAAAATAGAATGTTTCTCTTCTAATAAATTTACGATTTTATTATTTTTGAAAACGTTGCAGCCAACTATGGAGCTATACATGAGGAAGAAGGAAGACTACAATCAGTTCAACAGCACTACATTTCTAGTATCGGTTGAGACTGTCACTAAGCCAATTAACGCCACCAGCAATATACCTTTTCATCTGTCTACGCTGTCACCTTTACAACCAATTTTTCTTATAAATCAGCCTGAAGTAAACAACGGTTTTCCTATGACGCAGATCTGCTCACGTTTAACACATGAGGTTCGTCATATAATGTCTCTCGGTTACGTCGCAAAGTTCACATTTCAGTGTATTCGGTGACGATTGCTGTGTAAATGAAGAACCTCAACTATTCCACTTTTTTTCTGTTGGTTTTATCATTGAGTCGAGTTTTTAACAACACTCCATCCACACATGTAACGGCGAAATATCGCGACTTTACCAAGTGAACCAATGCACTTCGGCATGTTGTCTTTCGTAACATGTAACAGATGTACGTATGATGCTTAAAACATCATACCATTCTCGATTTTCTGCAGTAATCGCTTAAGCTGAAACTTTGATGATTACTAAGACATGTCCGTGGATCAAAACTCGATCATCTCTAGGACGGGGTTCTTTGATTGTAAATCTCAGTGTTTTGTTAAATATCATATCTGAAAGCAGTTAGATAAATAAATGATATCTTGTTTCAAGTCTGCCATGATTTCATTTCAATCTGGATTTGCTTTTGCACAACTTGTTTGCAAACTTGTCAAAACTTTGATAAGTTACTTTCGAATAGCAACAACTTATTTGCTTTACTTTTTACAGCTAAACCTTCTATTTAAGCACAGAAGCAGGAAAGTTTTTCGATGGTTATTTTCAAAGTCTCTGGGGAAGATAAAGTTATACTTGTGCGTAGGTTTTAAATGATGTCGCCATAAATAATGTACATGTCATGTTTTTTAATCTTATACAGACTCAATCAATGCATGGATTTTTTTGTAAATTTGAATTAGACGAGTGCATTCGTTCTGTTACATAAGAACAAGTGTAAATGTCATAGATAATAAGCAAAACCACTACATTTTTATTCATTGAAATTAAATGAAAACCATGCAGGGAAAATATTCAGAAAAGGAAATTAAAAAATTATAGGGCGACTGTCGCCCACAAGGGGCATTTACATGCAACAAACTAAAGTTTTAAGCATATTTTTGCAAACTTGGTCTAATCCTTTGTCTGATGTTTTAGTTTATTTTGCGAACGTGTGGATTGTACCATGAGCAAACAGTATGTCATTTAAGCATTTAGTTTAGATTTATTTATTTATTAATCTAAGCATAATATAGTCATAAACTAAATAATATCAATGTAAAATATCAACAGTTACAGAAATACATCATCTACATATGCTGTGTATATGTTTGATGTTTTATCTCCAGAGTTACACATAAGAGATTCTGACGTCATCAATTACAGAAAATACACATACAGGAGTAAGATCCAATCAAATGAAGAGCTTTGTTTGAGTGCCTTCACAAGCATGGTGCATTTCTTCATGGGAATTATTAAACGTCTGAAGTGGCCGGGGCATGGAAGAGTTGGCAGGATATATGAGGTGTTTGTGATCCTTCGCATTGTATTACATGTTGTCCCCAACTTGGTGCTCCCAAACTCTGAACAGGAATGCTTCCACATGCTTCTGTATATGTGGTTGTTTTCCGAAGTGTGATAGGGTCTTAAACAGAGTCAATGTAAGTCAACACTACATAGTCATGATGCTCATTCTTTTAAATGTTTGCTTTTGAGCTTCTGTAAGTTACCATTTCAGCTGTTCCTTTTGCAAACAGTTCAGTTAGTACGAAATAACAAAAACGTTGCTTAAGTCAAACATTAAAGTGTTGTTCGATTATATGTGTGGATATGATTCCAGACGACAAACTCAGATCTTTTGGCGCCACATCATTTCAGTTTGCCTCAGCTTCCCTCTGGAACTCTCTTCCTCTCAGTGTCAAGACAGCACCCAGTTTGCAAGCCTTCAAGACCAGACTAAAACCCCATCTTTTCAAACGATATCTCTAGTATTCCATCATATTGAATGACTGTAAATAGTTTTAGTTTTTAACCTGTCGATTTCTGCGCATTTCTCATACTTATGTCAGCGCTTTGAGCATGTCCCTCCTTTGATGTGGAATCCAGCGCTATATAAATAGCCTTATTATTATTATTATTATTATTAGACGAAAGGTATTTTTACCAATAGAACTGAATACGGATGTTATAAGTGGTATAACCATGCGTTAATCATTTATTGAACAAGTCGAATCAATTATATTATATAAACGCAAAGAGAGGAAATATTAACTTAAGTTTATCAAGTGAAAGGTGTTTTTATGTTACTTTTAAAGGACAATTTCATTAGTTTATTAGTTTGTAATGATTTTCGAAAGGCCTTTGTCAAGTTTCTTTAGTACTTATGCATGCATTGAGGACATTATCATGCGATTTGTTGCTATTTGTTCATTTAGAAAGCCAGAAATGCAAACTGTTTTGATGTCTCATTTCAAGTAATAAAAAGAGATATCTAAAACATTAGTGGTGATGGTTTGACAGAATAGCTAGACAAATTTCAACCATGGTCCTCAAATAAAAGTATGAAGTTATCATTAACATGGTTATGAGAGGTCAACTATACCATTGTTATTGCTTGTTATATTATAATAATGTTTTTAAAAACCCATAAAACTTCGGCAAAGTGTACAAGACGTAATTAGTTTTAAAGGCACCGAGTGTTGAGTAAAAATCCAGATCTTCTGACGTGAAATTCATTTATAAAAAGCATTGTAAAAGTGGTTTACATGATAATGATTGCATGATTATGAACGCCTTTTTATCAAAGTTGTGTGTATATGGTAATAAAACAATATTTTGACAAGGCAAGCAGTCACAAAACTTTGTATGAATGTCATTTAAGAATCCAATTAATAAACTTTTATCAGAATCACATGTAGTTATAACGGCATTTTAAGGATTTTAAGAAATTCGGTCCAAAAACGATATTTCTAGGTTACGACCCTGACATAATAACTATCGAAAACACCGTCGTTACATAACATGTTTATTGATTGTATTTTGATTAGAGGTAATAAATCATCTTTTAAACGAGACATCCCCTTAATGGTGACAAGGTTGTGTTATTACGGTTAGTTCCAGACAGGTTATGAGTGCGTTTCCATCAATGACTTATAAATTGAGCATTCATGTCACTGAATAATTGATGAAACGTCAAGGTTCCAAATCATTTGGAACCATACTCACTGAAATGGAAGTCTATTTTACAGTTGACGTGTTTTTTATATACTGTAGAGACTTATAGAACATAATCACAGTCAATCCTTTTAGAATTTTGAAGAAACCATCTTTAGGCGTTCAAAATCTAAAACGTTTTAAAGCTAGAAGGAACTTTTACTCAGTCCAACTTGTTTTAAGGACAAATGATAAGTTTAGCAGTGGGTGTGTTTCTGTAGATATTCGACTCTGACAACCCTTGAGCAATACCGATCATACCTTATACTCTTTGATAATGAAATGATAGCTTAGTTTTATAATGAAGTGATACTTTTCCCGCGATGCTTCTATCACAATAAAAAGAAAGAAATCTAGCAAGATTTTATGTTCCGTTGAAGAAAAATTTCATTCCCCCCTCCTCCACCCAAACTAACTTCCTTCATGGAAACAGATTATTCACAATCGCAAATTTTTATCATCAAATTACAGTAAAAGTCTAATCTTTTTAGAGATAAAACACGATGTGCAATTTCTTAATCGATTTTCTTGCAAATCATATAAATGATATCCATACCATAACAGGATTTTCTTAAGAATGGAAAGATAGTGCTAGTTGGCATCCGTGCGTTATCAATCGTGTATTAACTTTTAGTTCGTGACCTATTTTTGTGAACACCTTATGCGCCCTTGAAACCGATTTAACACAGACACTGGGACCTGATGCTGTGGTAAACAATATTTAATCTCTGCAATTTCTTCATATTTCATCAATTGCATATGAACAAAAACTGATATTTCTTTATTCCAAATTTACTTTTGCGATATAGTAGTCTGTCATGTAGAATTATATACATGTACTTTAAACCTTAAACAATTCAGATAACTAAGACTCTAAACATCCGACGATGATTCATTCTAAAGTGCTGTTTAATTAGTTCCTGTTTTCATGATGTTAAATACAATAAGACAACTTTTCAATATAGAAGCGTCTGGTGAACTTGGTGAACTTCACAATATTCATTCAATGAAACGTCATCATGTAGGTGTGTTCCAGATTTCGGAGTGAATATAAATACATTCGTTCAATTAGTCAGGGGACACCACAGGGGCAGGATGTAGATATATGATATATTGTCAGGTGTCTAATAGAAACAGATGACGTTAAACACATGTAGGTACATTTTAAACACTTGGGAGTACAATTGAAAGAATGCACGATAAAGGTTGTAACACAATGTTTACCCGATTCCTATTCTAGGTGAATGCTTATTAACTATATTTAGGCTGTCTGGAGATGTGTTTAAATAAGCGATAGAAATCAGTGTTGTCATGTGTCGCATACTGAAAACTGAGCCCAACGACACAAATCAAAGATATTTTACAAGAGCTTCATATACTCTCAGAGGATTATTGGTTGGACCATAGCGCATTGCAATTTACAGAAGCTATTGGACCCTAGAGATACTAACCATTGGTGCTATCATTCCATAAATACACAGCACAGACATAACTATTTGTGTTAGTTATGTTCAAATTGTTCTTTCATTCGGCCAGGAAGTACACTGAAATAACATAGGTCAGTTTACATATCTGCAAGTCTTCCGTTCTAATCATATATACAAATTACAAATATAAAAAGAAAACGCTGAACAAAGTTCCAATAAATGAAGTTTCCGAACTTATGCCAAACTTATTCGTGCAACCAAATCTTAAACTTTTTAAATATTTGTTGACTAGTTATTGATTATTTATTATACTATACAAGGGAGATAAAACAATTGAATTTATACATAGCAACCATTTTATAACACTTAAAATATTTCAATAGAAACAAATATAAACAATATAATACGTACAGGATAAATTATCACGTCATATAGACCGGTTTTGCAATGAACTATTTGAGAAGAATTCAAGAACACTTTTTAATGGATAACAAATTTATTATTTCCCAAAATAGAGGTTTCACTATTGTATACAGCTCGAAGTATTAAGCTATGTGTTGGATGACATGGGATATATTCAACAAATTACGTGTTTCATTCTAAGACGAGAAATTCATCGAGAATAGAGAAATATTCATGATATGTGACCTTTTATCAGATCTTTGATAATACCATATTTGAACCCAGCCATCTTTAAATATGCAAATTTGATAACATGTACGTTATCCATAATCAAATGTTGCTTAATATCTTGTCAGGAGCATAGCTGACATTTCCTAGAGGAGCACGGAACCATTCATAAAGACTCATATATCGTCTCATACGTTGCGGAACTTCTTGTAAAAGGGAAGTAATATTTTATGTTTCAATCCGCATTTACTCCACATTCAATATTGATATGAAGCTAAGTTAATGAACTGAAGACTAAATGCACATTGAAACTCCAGTTACAGCGAGGGTTTGAATTGTTTCTAACATAATGTTTTTAACCTTAAAGGGGAAGTAGCACGTTTTAAGGGTGAATATGAGGTGATGTCAGGAATTTGAAAATAAATGGTTCCAATTGAAAGACAATGTATTTGAACTACATGGAGCAGTAATAATTCAAATATATAATGTAAAGTTTAGCCATGCGATTCCTTTTTCTTACACAAAACGAATTAAAGGTGTTCACACAAAATGGCCGCCAATGGATTTAGTGTGAATCTTCATGCTTTGTCCTCTGACTATGGATGATTGGCTTGTGTAATGAGATTTTTGACACTTTCAAAATAATACACTAAGCATTAACATACAATTATCAGTGAAAAATTTAAAATATGAAATTATAAAAAAACGTGTTACTGCCCCTTTAAAGGTGGTTGAAAGGTGGATTCCAAGACTCGGTTGATGAAGACGTGCACAACAACGATGTGTCAATTGTTCATATGTTCTTATAACGAGATTTATCTGTGAAACACAAAACTAACAAGTTGAACCCATTCCCGCTAGTGTAATGAGCTAACTCGTTGGCTTGTATCGTTTCATTAAAGGCTTAACGATGTCACGGTGTGTCCCTTGGTATTGTATCACTAAATGTAAATAAAAAACTCAACGAAAAGATAAAAATATAAGGGATATTTCGAAATCTGATTTATCACATTAATGCTTTTCCAACTTTTAACATTATTTCTACATTTTGAAAAAAAAATATTTCGAAACTAAATCGATTAATTGACATGGAAATAAGATCAAATGCACCAAGATTTTGTGAACCACATTGATTGTTTAAGAGATTTAACTGATCAGTGTGTTCGCCAGCCAGTGCCTCGTTGCTATCGATTGTAGCAGAATGTAGCATTTCTACCGGGGTGTTATAACAGCGGGCTAAGTGTAGGCTCTACAAGTGATCATCATCGCACACTTTGTGTTATTGGTCGAGACCAATTTCATATCCAGCTATATTCACAAGGGTCACTTTTTATTTGCTGAACGATATTATAGTTCAATAATCAATACAATGTGGCCAAATTGAGTTACGAATTGTCTGCAGAGATGAATTTCTGCTTATCAGTGCATCGATTGGTGTTTATAATCTCATCAGAAGGAAATTGGATTATCACCTTCCTTAGGCCATCAGGGCCATCTATTCAGTATGGGTTCCGTGCCTTTATCATAGCACAAACTCTACTCCTTAATACACTCTTTTTGCATTAAAGTTAATACAGGAAATTCCCTGCATTAGTCGTATACAAAGCAAATATGACGGACACGCTATACCAGTCAGATAGAATATTGAAATGTTAGTTTATTGCAGGTTGCCTAGTGTATTTCTTGGATAGTTATCTGTCTCTAGACTACATTATTATCAATTCATATCATGAAGGCATTAATCCTTTGCAATCTGCTATTCTCCAAATGGGAAGGACAATACTAACAACCAATTATTTAAATGTGTCGTAGTAGATTAATCGAACACGCAATATATCACATAACTCAAAGATCATGACAATAAGATGTCTTTACAAAACATTTCAATTATAGCTTTGTGAATAGCTGGTCTTATCATATCATACATGTATATCCTTACTAGTTTACAATATGGTTTATCTTTCGCACTTTCTCTTTTTATAGGAGGACAGAGCAACATGTTCACAGAGGTAGTGTTATTTTGCATTGATGTTACAGTATTATTGATGAAACTATAATATCATTATTATTCAGTCTAAGTAAACCTTGCCTCAATATTATCCTAGTAGAGGGTCGCGTCAGCCGACGTATGGAATTGACCAATCTGAACTCATCTTACCAAGCCACAACAGTCTGCCTTCGCACGTTTAACGTTGGAGGATCATAGGTCGCAGAAAGGTTGGCTGACGCGACCCTCTACTAGGCCTATCTAGACTCAGTATAGGAGTGCAACGGATAATATTGAGGCTAGGTTTACTTAGACAGATTATTATTATATGAATATTTATATAGCGCACATATCCATCCACTCGTGGTTGCTCAAGGCCATTATGCATTAATGTTACAATATTATACATGAAACTTAGTGTGAAAAAGCATTAGTGTTACAGTCTTATGGATGAAACTTGGTGTTTTTGCGCGTTAATGTTACAATATTATAGATGAAACTTATAATGTCATTATGTATTAATGTTACAGTATTATACATGACACTTAGTGTAAAAATGCATTAGTGTTACAATCTTATGGATGAAACTTATAATGTAATTATGCATTAATGTTAGTGTATTATGCATGAAACTTAACGTTATTATACATTTATGTTACAGTTTTATGCATGAAAATGCCTTACGTCTTAAAGGTCTCTCATTCGTTAGACTAGAACAAAAAAAACAGCAAGTAACAGATGCCAGTATGTTGTTTCCTTAGTTTCTAATATCATTGTAGATTAACCGGTATATCATGATGCGTTTGTAATAACGCCACATCAGGAATTAGATTTTTACCCAGAAGGGAATTTTATTGGATTTCTTAGAACTAATGAGATATTTATTAGTTTCTAAAGCTTAATAACAGTAAGAAGCTACTACCATAGTAACTGATATTGGATATTATGGAATTTATCACATCCTAATTTGAAGATCTTTTTGTTAATATGCATATGGCTCTCCATTTATCCTCGTACAGTTATATAAAAAGATAACTTGTTATAAAACAGAATCTATAATTATGCAAATACGACTTTGAAGACACATTTACTGATCCTTATTTTGAACGGCGTAGTCACTGACATGTTCCTCATTACGTGAAAGGAAGATTTGAAAAAGGAAATCAAGTATTTTTGCTTTGAGGGCAAACTGGGCATTAAATGTCTTGAAACAGTTAGTTTGTCCAGCGAGGGCAGTAATGAGATGAAATGACGAATGTTCAAGCTCTGTCCTTTAATCATTCTTGTTTGCGTAGATGTTCTTTTTCTGTAACATAATCAAAGGTTTCAATTTACCTTAATCTAAATGTTGGTAATTTGAAGTAAGACACTGATGTTGTATTTCGTTACTTCAAGATACACAATGTAAGTTGCAATGTGATCAACCTCATAACTATGTTTGATAAAACAAGTTCATCCTTGTAATATTGTCTTATTATCTCACTATATATTCAATCAATCTTTATTCAATCAATCTTTTTTCTTTGCATTTCAGATTCAGAAATCCCACTATATAGTACTTATCATTTCTGCAAACATTATTGTAATATGTTACAATCACGTTATTGTGCCGTCATTAAAAAGGTAACATGACTCGTGCGCAGTTCACATTTTAATATTACTTTAAAGGGGCAGTAGCACGTTTTTATGGGGAATATAAGGTGATGTCAGCAAAATGAAAATCAATGGTTCCGATTTAAAGACAATGTATTTTAACTAAATGAAGCAGTACCAATTCAAATAAATAACGTAAAGTTTGGCCATGCAATTCCTTTTTCTTACTCAAAATAAATTAAACTTTAAGGTGTTCACACAAAATGGCCGCCAATGGATTTTATGTGAATCTCCATACTTTGTCCTCTGACTATGGATGATTGGCTTGTGAAATGCGAGTTTTAACACCGTCAAATTAATACATTTAGCATTAACTTACAGTTATCAGTGAAATATTTAAACGTGCTATTGCACCTTTAACACATGTTTAGTTGACAGAGTTAAAAGGAAATCATAAGAGTGTAGTATATAACACGGGCGCATTTGAATCTGTCCTCTTTTCTGGATATACAGAACGTAACACTCGTTTCAAAGTGTTTATATGTCCCACGTGCTCTTTTGATAAGCTTTACATATCATTATTGAATACACAAATGCTCATTTGTATGACAGCATGTTTCCATGTCTTATAAATGCATCTTTTGTTCCATTTTAAGGCGTTATCGTTTTACAGGGAGAGTCCAAATAATATATTCAATTTGGTATTTTTAATTGACGTCACATACGACCTTAAAAAAACGTAAATGGTTCACGGATTCTGATAAAGGGTCAGAAATCTGCACACACGTGCATTGATAAGACTTAACTCTATCTAATGATAAACATGTGTCTGTTTGGTATAAAACATTGGTCAGGTAATGACCATTAACAATGCTACTAATAACTAAGTTCTCTTGTGTGAACATAAAGTTGGTTGTATTGAATCTGATAGTTTGGTGGATAAACTGTACATATCGTATACTAAATGATCATATAACCAATCAAATATACTATTATGAATTGTCGATCAATGCCAGTCATTTATTATTAAATATAACCTTAGAAATATTCTTATTTAAGCTGAGAAATCGGACATATTCGGTCGATCATCATTTTAAGGTCAAATCAAGGACAGAATTTCTTGACAAGACAACCTACTCTCTTCAACTATACATACTGTTTAAGGTTTTATTGGCACATTTACCTCGAAATCACGCGCTGAAGAGTAAACTGTTTTTCGCCTTGCTGTAATCACGTTGTTTTGTTTCATTTCTTTTGAAATGCTTTCGGTGTGGAGATGATTTTCTGGCTAATTAGGAATCACCGTGATGTGTTTTCAATGCAGAGTGCTTATTAACCGGGGCCATGAAAGCAGCAGGCAATCTGCGTATGAGTATTCGAATAGATTGCTTGTTCCGACTGACGACTGAAGAACTAAAACATCATCAAACACTTCCTGCACATTGACGCTATGCTGGTCTTCTTTACTGCCTCCCTGATCGCTGTTTCTTGCTCTCCGATGATTGACGACTGCTCGTTTCCTACAGAAACCGCCCCGTTTGGCTCCAACTGGTGTCCACTAGCATGTGTGGTATCGCACAATGACGCTAACGACAGCCCCGACTGATGTTTATACACCTTTCGTCTCATAATTAGATCTTTATGAAGGGACTTGTTTGGTGATATGGTACATATTCTTAATGTTTGGGTAACTAACTGGGAAAACAGGTAAAGTCTGAGGCTGGAAATAGACCATGCGAACGATGAGATAACCTGAAGACCGAGATCCATCAATCACAACCCTGGCTCTGGTCGTCAACTGAATGAGAGCCGTGGTCAAAATGACTGACGCACACTGAAGTAATGACACAAGACTCAAAAAGGGGAATTTCAAAATGTCATTAACCATCACTTTTCTCAAGATTGAGAGACGAGTTATTCAGATATAGATTTCAGATTGAGTGGAAAGTTATTCAGTTTTGATCCAATTCAAAATTTCCCTCATTCAAAACATGAAAAAGCAAACGTTCGTCTTAAGAGGTGATAAATGATGAAAAATTTCAGAATGTTCTCTCGTTTCCCTCTTAAGTACTAGGACCGACTCCGAAACGTCTCGGTGTAAGGTCATAATTGGCGAGTATCCATTCTACATCAGTCTTTTACGATTGTCTAAATCAATGCCCACGGATTCAAGAACATTATCCCCTTAAGTCATCGT
Organism: Steromphala cineraria; assembly: GCA_916613615.1. NCBI lineage: Eukaryota > Metazoa > Mollusca > Gastropoda > Trochida > Trochidae > Steromphala > Steromphala cineraria. The sequence continues at coordinate 80,905,700 of OU744721.1, forward strand.
CTTAAATGTCACCAGAGACAACATGAGAACGAAGCTTTAAGAAGTTTATGTGAAACCCATTCTGTTCTTCCCGATATAAACTTAATGGTTTATATCAATGTTGTATTTATCTGATGATGACATTAGCATCACATTTATCCCATATTACCGCAATAAGAAAATACAGCAATCAAAATACAAAACTTTTGAAAAGAAATTATATTGGATTTTATTATGATTTCTGAGACAAAACTTCTGTTTTTATTCTTTTTTTGTGTAATTATTATGATTTAAACCTTTTGTTCGAAGGTTTCGTTTTATCCGACATGACATAATCAATATATCTTTATAAAAAATATTTTTTCATTTTTTTTGTTTATTTCATTGGAAAAAAAGAATTAGAATTATTTGTTATGTGTTTTGATGTTGTCATAACAACATCGATTGATTCAATTAGAGGCATAAACGACGTCGAATAATGACAATATATATCACAAGAATTAGTCATTTCATAAAACAAAACAGGTATTTGATCTTCCGGCCAATTTTCATACTTGAAAAGGTTGTAGAAAGGCATTCAGTCTGTCACTTGGCATTTTCCCCTTTATTTTAAACTCAAAACAATAAGTTAAGCGCCGCCTATTTCATTTAATTATATATTTTCAACAATAATTGAAAAAAGATATCGAAGATTTGTTATGGTACACAGATCTCCATACATTGATGCAGTTAATCACAAATGCTCTTGAAACTCCGACTTTATAGTCGTGCGACGATTACGAGTATAAAGCATGAGCTCGTTCTTTTAGGTGGCAACAAAATCGTCTGTTGGCGTACAAATGATTGCAAATGAGATTCAATTATAGCAAGGCTTAGATTATCAATAGGGGAGAGATGGCGAAAGATTGGTAGGCTGGATAGCTGAATGTCCCCCAGAGCTATTGCTAGACAGTTGGGGTATCACCACGGTGTTATCACACGTTTGGTACAAAAACACGCCCAAACCAATGACGCGAAAGACCCTGTGAGATATGGACGCCCGACAATAACCTCTTTACGTTACGTTTGGATTACATTCGAGCGGCGGGTTATAGGGCATGTTGACCTCTCAAACGTGTAAAAATTAACACAACGACACATAAATGAACGTCTAAGCTGGCGTGGAGCGAGAATGGGTTGGCGTTTGGCATCATGGCGCCGGATCAATTGGACTGATGAGTGTAGAATGCGATTGCATATTGTGGCTTAACGAATTCGTTTGACGACAAGCTAACACCCATTTCGAATCAAGACATGTCGAACCAACCTATCAGTGTGGTTTGGCTCTCTGATGATATGGGGTTGTGTCTCCTACGGTTGTAAGCTCGACATTGTGCCAGTTCCAGGTATACTCGATGCTCAGAAATATCGAGATAACGACCATCTCCCTGTGTTAATTCCACATTTCGACAACTGCCCTCTTCGTACAAGACCATGGCCAGTTTACATGGATGATTATGCTAGAACCCACAGAATCTGAGTGGTAACACAGATCCTACAGCGGAAAACCATAACAATGCTACCGTGTCCTTCTTGCAGTCCCGACTTGAACCCGATAGAACATCTATGGAATATTCTTGGTCGCCGTATACCTAGAAGAGACCCACCTGTTCAACCTGTGGCAAAGTTGGATGCAGCACTGCATTATGAGTGACAGCAGATTCCTCAACATATCACACAGGGACTGATCAATGCACAAGGGTCATACACTCGCTATTAACTTAACACTCGTTTACACTATTCTTAAGGCCGGAAGGTTACCTTTTAAGAAGTCTCATTCTTTTATATAGACCAATAAAACAGCTATGACAATAGTTGTTTTCATTGCACAATTGCTGAAAAACACACTGTTTGTAATTAAGTATACAGAGTCAGAAAATGTAACGCCGGCCATCCTTTTATTGTTGTCAATTTTGTCAAGTCGACACACCCTTACTACCACTTGATACAAATTTATACATCAGGAATACATGGGTGTTATGTGTAATTGTTAAAGTTAAGTTTAAACTTCGATGGCGCTTAACTTTTTGTTCTGAGTATACACACGATTGCTGTGATAAGAGGTGAGGGGATTTGGGGTTAAACGCCGCTTTCAAGAGTATTTCACTTAAATCACGACTGCCTTGTGTTTTTGCAGAGAGAAAGTAGTGTGGTTATGCATTGTTGTTAAACCTGCGAGCATCGGATGGATCTAGCGAACCATGGGTGGTACAGGACTGAAATTGAGTGTAGCATTGCACCCATAACCGTACTGCGTGTAGAACAGTTCTTTACTGCAGACAAAGTTGCCGAGCCCAAGGCGGCATTCGAACTACGGACTTCTTGGTCCGAAGCCGAAAGCTAACTTTTTGCTGATAATCGCTAAGCGCTAAGTAGTTTCCCGACCAACCAACACACCCTGGAACTATTTTCCTATTAATATTTCAACCGTTCATGTTCACAGATAATTTATCTGAAAGGATATTCTTGCTGTTGTTTGTTCTTGTTATATGAGGCATTCTATGTTAACAAGATAGAAGAAAAGAATTGACTAGATTACTGTGGCACTTTTGATAAATGCTGACATATATAATCATTTAGTCCCACAAGACGATTATTATGCTTGAAATATAGATTAAAATGTTGAGAAAAAATACGAATATACTTTAATATGAAAAATTATCCTGTGCATCCTAGTCCCGACACATCATTTTCGACATTCTATATTAACTAGATGCAAAATATAATTTCGGGGACTAATATCCTGGCAAAGGCTACCGAAATTATTATCCGAACATGACACGAATATGTGGATCTGACATCTTGCCTGATCCTCCTGACTCACCCGACCTTGCACCTTGTGACTTTAATCTCTTACGAACAATGGAGTCCATTTTAAGGGAATTTTGGTCATGACTGACACAACCATCTGACTTCCTCAAGCAAGTATATTTGGATGATTTGATAACAAGGATCAAATTAAATGTGTACCGTTTGGTGGTCTCAATGTAGATAGGAAACGATGACTGTGCCAAGTCTGTTTTACGAAAACCACTGTAAGTGGAGGATGAGATATCGGTGTATAAAATGTAAAAATATGTATAGATGGAGGTGTTTCGGGGAAGTGGGTGAATATGGGTTTTATGTGTATTCTTGGTTTCTTTTAGTGTGCCTTTCCATCTTCATTAATTTATCATCATCTTTTTTTTATTGCAACATTGATTTTAATTTATTGTTTTCTAGGCTGTTGGTGGTTCGTGCACTTTTTAATGTATGCATATGAGAAATGAGTTTTGAATGTATGATATGAGACATTTATACAAAAACAAATATCAATTTCGATGAATGCCCCTTGTACCTTTATTTGCAACATAAATGCACGAATTGCCGGCTAGCTTGAATATCTATTTGATATCTTGAATCTACAACTTTATGTTTAAACGGACGAACGGAAATAGATAACTTGTTGAAAACACTTATACTTTATAACCAAAAGGAAGACAATTGTGATGGCAAATGGTGATTATTGAGGCATAAAATGGCATATTTTAGGTATGAGATTTTATTCTATATTCTGTCTTTCGCTTATATTGTTTTTAAACACGTCGCTTGAGCGCAGATTAAAATACCTACTTTTTTTCATAGGGCAAATACTTCATTACTTGTAATAACATAAATTGCTTTGTTATTTCTTCAAAAATTTTCACCACATGTTTCGCCAAAGTCATTTCGGATCATGTCTTGCTAAATTCCATATAAGAGCTGCCGATACATGCAATGATAACGATTGACCCCATCTGACAGCTCGCGTGCACGCACTGTCTAAACATTCAAGGTCATACTATAACTTGTCGGTCATATCATTAAGAGTATTAGAGGATGACCAGTCTGTATCAAATACTCATGACATGACAGGACTAACAACGTAGAAAAAATACTTTTTACGCAATTAATCTCTTTTGCTTTTAAGAACATTTAGCATCTAATATATCATGTTCTTTAACGAACGATCTTCTTTTAAATGAAATATTAATTGGTTTATGTCATAGCTATAAACGGAGTGGTTTGCCTTCCAATTCCTCCAGTTCATTTCATTCATTTGATTATCTCTTAACCGATCTAAGTACCAAAATATCACGGAATGCAACTATCAATCACACAACTCTAATTAATAAAACATAGAGAACTCGTGTGTCTTTATGACATATGCCATGTTTCGAGTAAACTGGCATTGATTAAGAGTGATTCTTTCATAAATTAGCCTTCAGTTGACAATAGCCTTTTGGTTTATCACTCGCTAATGTTTAGTATTAACTTTCAAATGCAACAATAAGTAAACATTCTGTTAATGCATATATGACTGATTGACACGCGAAGTCTGTCAACTGAATATGGGCTCAATTGCAATCACGTCCCGAGCCGATATGTAATATTATAGTTCCGGGACATTTTGTTTTTATTCCAGTTTGGTCGCAGTTAAAACGGTATCCATCACATAGCAGACATAGTTAGAATTGTTCAACTTCAAAAATAAACTAAAAACGAAGAATTTAATGGTTAACACATAGAAAACTTTGGGACACGTAAGTGAGGAAACGTGTTTTCAACTTTTCAGCATCAGTCATTACTTTAGATATGTGACTGGCTCAAATGAGTTGTCATACCACGTTCGCATTACGTTAACGGTCGGCATTTCCGTTCGTATAATTGACATCTCGATTTAAGAAAGTTTTCACTTTGTTGAATATTTAAAGAGGTAAAACGTTGACATGCTTACTCGTTGGGTTTCCATCAACACGTTAAGAGCATACCTAGAAATAGTTAGTTTCTATAGGTTTAGTTAGGGGGAAGATAGATGACATCATGGTGTTGTTCAAGTTCTACATGGGAAGCAAGTTGGCTCGTCGTATTTATTAGAAGGTAAGGCAGGTGGCGCCTGGTTATGGTGTTCATTTCATGATTGCTCTTGTGAAATAGTTACTTGTAAAAGTAATTTAGTTCAATGATAAGTGATTTGTCCAACTGTACTTGGCACCGCCAGTAATCAGTTTCCTTACAGCCCACATGTAGACTAGAGGAAATAGAACTACTCTTACATCATATCCAAGTGCAAGGAACGTTAATGACCTTAAACTTTAGGTTAAGTATAAAACTAGAAACATGAATTACTGTTCCATGCTGTCAATAACGTAATACAAAGGCAATTTCAACACGTATTTTATCAACTAACAGTAAACAAAGTGAAATCAGCAAGGCAAGTACTCGACACAGTTTTGAAAATACACTGATAGCAAAATATATGATACGTATGTACATTTATATATCTGTATGAGAAAGTGAGACACCAGGAGTGATTCCACGTGAGAGTTAAAGCTGTGTACACTGAGAGAGTCGATGGAGAGTTAAAGCATAGACACTGACCCTGTTTCCCTCCCTTCCTGCAGCGTGTCGCTGCTGCTGATGTTGTTACACACGTCCCCGTTAGCGTTAAAGTGGTACCTCTTGAAGGCTAGCTTCACCTGACCATTCGAGTAGTCGACCGTCATGTGCCGAGTACTGGAGTAATAATGACTGAAGAGGGACCGGTGACGGTCTGAGGACGACGCGCAGATGAGCATGAGACGTATCCGAGCACGTATCCGCTTGCTGAACAGGCAGTACACCAGGGGGTTCATGCAGCTGTTGGAGGTGCCAAGCCACTGAGCCAGAGGGATGACGAAGTCCTGAATAGTCCGCATCTCTTCGCCCATACCGTCGGGCGGGAAGAAGTACAATTTGAGAGTGACAGTGTACAACGGCAACCAGGACAAGGCGAATAGAAACACAACCACGGCTAACATTTTCACAACACGGATCTTTGACTTCTGAATGACTCCCCTCTCTGTGGTGATGCCAGGGGCGTCCCTGTTCCACACTTTGATGCCAATGAGAGAGTAACACACAACGATGAAGCTGAGAGGGATGGCGTAGCAGAAGAGGAAGATGGCCCCTAGGAAGAACTCCCGGTCCTGACCCTGTCGCGGCCACTTCTGTGCACAGACGTATAGGAGCTGCAGCGTCGTCCTGTACTCCACCTGGGAATAGAACACTGCCCAAGGCACCATGATGGAGAGCGCCAGGATCCACACAACCGTCAAGATCACACGGGCGATTCTCATAGTCATTTTGAATCTAAACACATAACAGATGGCCAGATATCTGAAACAAATAAACATGACATGTTTTGAATGCTCTCGTTGTGTTTAATAGTGATACAATTTCAAATATTATGTATCTACTAAATTTCCCTTTTTAAGTTACAGAAATAATCACAACTGACTGATTTTGCCAGTTCAAGATATAGTTTATGTTTCAAATACAAGAGCTGTGAATAAATTGCAGGAAGCAAACATCGATTCGAAAGCCGTGAGTAGTGTTTTTGAATTTGTTGAGAGGTATGATTACCTCAAGTAATGGAGGCTGCTAAACTGAGAAGTGTTTTTCCAATCAATATAAAACATTATTTAACTCAAATACCAGCATTCCTCCTAAAATGCATCGATACGCAATTAACATAATTGGTTCTCGGAAGGCAGGAGAAATTTAGTTTTGCTGCAGCGTGATTCCATTACTGCAACTATAGAGCTCCTATAATTTGGCAATGTCTATATCACAAGATACTTTCCAATATCATTACAGTAGTTAATTTAGGTATCATTACAGTCTTCAGGACGTATTCCTTAATTAAAAGGCAATTATACTAGGAAATATGAATTTACATGTAGTTAGAGCGGGAAGCCTAATGGTTGCATCAAAGCGGATTAATCAGACCGCCAAGTAAAGTAGTTTCATCGACGAATGCAAAACACGTCAGTTCCACATTTCACTTTAGCCAAATCGTTTTGTAGGAATATAAGGTATTTTTAACCTCGTAACCTGATTTCGGTTTCAGTATTTTATATCCCTAAATTTCTGTCAATACCAGCTCCTTTCTTTTTGTCTTTCGTCCTAATGTAATTGTGAATCACAGCTAACAATTCCTTTATTTCGTTCATTTTAGAAAATTTGATAAAAAAGAAGATGTTTATTTCACTGGGGGATTTGAAAGTGAGATAAATTGAGTTTAGGTTTAACAATTGTATCGTTCTCTAATGTAACAATAGCTGATAAGGATTGAACTTCGTATCTGAAATGGACGGCGTCATGTTCATTTACAGCGGACGAGCTTGCTACCGTAGGAACGTAAACAAAATAAAGGTATGCTTCTCGACTGAAACGCCATTAGATACGTAGTACTATAAGACGAAAATGCTTGAAAATCATTTTGACTTATTTCATTAAAGTATGTATGTAATTCTAGGTAAACTATTTTACAAATAAAACAAAAAAGATAAGAAAACAAATGTTGATTTCGAAGAGCAACGAAATGAACTGATGAACGATTGCCAGCTCCGAACATGGCCTGCGTCATTTTGTAATGACATTTGATCTTTAAGCGACACCTCTTCTTGGAGAGAAGCTGTACAGGGTGCATGAAATATGTACATCGCGAGGTACATATAAGATAAAACAATCGATCTTTAGCCAATTAAAGTTATAACAACTGGTCTACTCTGAGGTAAGATGAAACGAATTATGAACTGACGTTCCTAAAACACAATTATCGTTTCAAGACGAAAGAGATACGTGAATCATGAATAATATTGTACATGATATGTATAGGTTATATACTCCTTTGAGGTTGATATGGGATATACAGCCCGAGGCGAAGCCGAGGGCTTTATATCCCATATCAACCGAAAAGGAGTATATAACCTCTTACACAACATGGGACATCATTTTAGAACTTATTTTTCTATTTTGTTAAAACAGATTTTAAAATAATTAGGAAAAAACAGTATTTTTTAGGCTGAAGTAATCCACATAACGCACCTAGGTCGTTATGTCAAATAGCAACCTGTAAAGACAAAGGAAATAATCTCCCGCGTTGTGTAAGACAGTGCAAACTGAGGAGATCTTAAGTTGCACAGTAGGGTATCACATTTATCCCAAACGTCAAGTTTAAAATGTTCACATCTACATTATCGGAAGTACATGTCCACATGTTTCGTTACTGTTTGGGGTTGGTTTCTGGATCGGAATGTTTGCACTAATAAACATGAACGCATGCTAATATTTAATATCCATTTACATTTCATCAAGGCTTTTTTGCTATTTTGTCAATTTGTCGGGGAATAACATATATGCCTCAGCATCGTCTAGTTACAATATTGCTTAACAATGTAAACCAAAAGCCAGACAGAAACCATATAAACAATTATTGTGCGAATGCGTTCAGCAAAATTTTACTACAATGGGGAGATAATTTACGACAGAAAGAGGCATTGTCATGTCATGTCAACACAATCTTATGTACGTTTTTGTTTCATGTATTTCAACATTTCAACTTTCAAGTGCATCGTTTTGCGAGAGTTAGTCTCCAATGTATTGTGGTGGTTTACGAATTATATGATCCGTTCAAATGTTTTGTGTTTACGAGTTGAGATTTTGATAAAATAACTCTCTATCTCTCTGCAATACTCTTCATAATATTCGTTTGTTTCTACATACATAATACTACTACAGTTACATTGTTTGTTTAATAGCATGACTTTTACAACACCATCACCATAACTCAGCCTGACCAAGACTCCCATGATCCTCTAGTACAGGACTCACCTGTCTATGGCGATGGCCGCCAATGTGTTCACCGAGGCACAGACTGCTATACCCTGCAGATACGGGGCTGCTTTGCACATGAATGCACCGAATCTCCAACCTGCAATGCGAAATACAATATTGCATCAAATGTAAATCAGGCGTGAAATAGAATAGACTTGTAGCCTTTTGAGAGCCAAATTGATAAACTATCGTGCTGGTTATTTGCTAATGGAACTTTTCAAAACTGATACGACTCGCATCATGGACAAATTGTGATCTTACAATTCTTCTTCTTATCGAAATCCTTCTCTCTGATATCCAAAAATTCTATCATCTAACCTTTAGTAAACTTTATTTCAATAGAACTGTAAATAAGGAAAGAGAGGGGAAGGAAAAGGATGAAAGAGAAAGAGACAGGAAGAAATATCGTATGCATAAACATTCTTGCAGTAAGACATGGCATTCTTGTTCTTTTCTTAAAATCTGTCTGAAACCCCCCCATCTCCCAAATTCGTGGAATCGTTCTGATTTGAAATCTATGTAAACTTAGTTTGTCTTATGTTAGAAGTGTTTAGTATGTTTTGACTTTTCTACACTCGGCATTTCTAATGAATATTTGAGGATCATCGTCGCTATGAATGAAAAATAATGGATTTTTAGCAAAAACGCAACCAGGAATGGGGGAATTTTACAATGACCGATATTTCAGCAAATTGTATTACACTGAGAAACTTGTCACAATTGGCCACGTGGGTGACTGAAATGTACTTTTTTCAGCGAGCTGTTGTCTTACATCGATCCATCATCCTCCGTTACGTACGTCAATACAACAGTGACATAAACTACACATGGCAGTCAGAAGGGAACAAGGACTAATCTTTTGTTTTTCATTTAACTATTTCTAACCGTTTTTATCACTGTTCGAACTTTGTGCACATATCCATAGATCTTATACATTGATCTTTAATTTGGTATAATTGATATTACATGTTCCAGCTGAAGTTCATGAAATGACGAAACAATGTCAAAACAGTTTATATAAAAAAACCAAACATTATAAAACAACTGGAATGGGGATTTAAGAATATATAAAGATTCACTCCTGAATGGACTAATACACAGGTTCTTGTATGATTATCCAATCAAATCTAGCCTTGGTGTAAGTTGAGATGACGAATACGCTAGCAGCCTGAGGTCAACCACATGTGATGGACAATGAACACCTTCAAAGTATCAAGTTATCACATCGCCGTGTTCAAATAAGCCATTAGATCTCCCAGACAAGGAAATTCCAGGTCCAACAATCACTGGATGGAAGTGTTGACAGTAATATTTCAAACACAAGGACTTTTTAAGAGACGCTATTTGAGTTGTTAAAGCTACAAATGTGGTAAATATAAATTATACAGATGCGAACCTTCAGTTGGTCACTTACATCCGTATTCCAGTGCAAATACCATTCATTTTGAAAAGTCTTTGAGGCATCGAGCATTGCAAAAAGGAAACGGATAATGTCGAAATTCCACAACATAACTTAAATTCATATTACGTTGATATCTTTATTCGTCATACAGAACAGTAAACATTAACGATTTTGGCAGGTCATTGAAGTGACCCGGTGTATTATTTTATATTTTATATAATTTTGGAACCTATGCCCATATATTGTATAAAGTTCGTATCGAAACCAAAGAGTCCCTTTCTACAAACATGATCTGTCTACTTCAAACTCACCACCTAACTGGGAGCAGCAAGTACATGTTATCTTGATCCTAACCATACAAAATATACAGGGTGCAACAGGTGATGTATTCACAAGGGGTGAGCGATCCATACATTTTCAGTGATACTGAAAAGGTTAGTAAAATTGAAATAAAATGACTTGGACAAACATCACAGGATGCCAGAGCGAAACCAGTCTCCAGCTTCTCCTACGTGTCTTTCAAACTGTCAGAGTGATTTTAACCTTTACATGACTTAATAGCATAGCCCGCTGTCAACCCGTGCCGCTAGATATGCCTGTAATGTGAGATTAATTAGTTCCAACCGGAATCGGATGTACGGGGCCGATCCCAGGGGGCAATATTCTCCGCGATATCACGTATGTGTGCACAAAGTTGCTAGTTGCATTAACATCGTTTATTACTTAAAAAGCCGCCAGAGGCCGCTATATCTGACCTTGGACCTACACACATAGCTGACGGTGTTGCCACCAGTTGGAGTGATGTAAATATGTAATTGCTCAAGCTAGACGTAAAGGGAGGAATCTGATCTGGCGTGCTCTGCGTGTTCCGGAGAATATTTCACCTACAAGCTACCGTAAGCAGCGGCTTTTTAGTCGGCAGATCATAAATTTGTCACGAACTGAAAAATCAATGAATTTGTCATTGAGGTGAAAACATTTGATCCTTTTCCAGTTGTTAATGCTTCTTGATTGACAACATTGCTGTATTTAATATTTTACTTTATATTATTAACGAGTATATCAATAATGTATGATCGTATTCTTTTGTTCGTGCAGCTCAATGGAGATAACTATGTTTTATCACCTTTTGTTTTGCACATTGATGTAATATGAGTGTATGTTTTATCCGTCCCGTACACAAACGATCCGCATCAGCAATAAAAGCTCTATTGTATTACGTAAACACTGCCATTGTACAATATTTCTGTAATGTACAATCGTTAACGTTCACGGTCCTGAGCTGATGTAATGCAAATCCTAGATGTAATACTGCGGTTTGTCGTCTCGGATTGCTGATGAAGGGGAAGGCGATACAGGGAAGATAAGAGTCCAATCACGTCCAGACAGGGCCAGAGGACGGAGGGAGGGAGACTCAGGGGGGAGATGATGAGCATCACTGCTAACTAGACGGGAGCAGGATTTCCTATTATTGTTGTCCAGATAGCATCGTTGTGTGCAACGGGCTCAACTTGCCTGCCACGAGATAAGCTTTAATACATAGATGAATTATGACTCTCATCAGAATGATCGGCAAACATCTCTTAAGCCTATCATGGAAATGCCTCGAATACTTAGTTGTAGCAGATGCTCACGCGTGCGATAGATTTATAGTAGGAGATTCTCTGATGAGGTACTGGAGTTAGAGTCGGAGTTAGATCCTTATCATTCCGGTTTAAACGCTGTACTACCCTTGAAGGTTTTCTTTTTTATTTAAACCCATTCTATTATGCCAACGGAGGCCCGGTAATATATCTGATTACCTATTTGATATTCAAAGACGCCCATCAGAACTGTAGCACTTTAAACTTAGATATCGAAAACAATCTCATATTGATGTTGTTTGTTAAACTTGCAATGACATGGATGGAACCTTAACTTTTATGTTAAAAACGTTTAGTTGAACAAAATAGTCAAAAGGTCATAATATCGAGACCTTAAAGCCAAGTCATATGACAAAATAATGAATGTTGGTCACCCTGTTAATGAATAAAAAACAGCAAACGGCGAGACAAATATATATCCCGGATACCCATTGACAAAATGGTCCAAAACTACCCTTCTTACAAGAATCCCCATTGTAAAGTTATTCCTAAAGACAACTCGATGAGGCATAACAGAAAGGTTGTGAAAATGTTTGACAACACTGAAACACAAAACTGTTTCTCTTCACTGCAATATGGATAATTATAGCATTAGAACACCGTCAATGTGGTTTCTTAGTGAGATCAAGGATAGTACAAAGATAGTACACACCATTGGCATGTTGTTTTGTCCTCGTGTGCTCCAGGAGATTCGCAAAAGTAATCAGAGCTCATCGACTGCTCAATTGATATATTCATTAGTAATCAAACATTGTCATATGGCTAATTTTATTCGAGATAAGAACGTTAGGTTTACAATGCAATACTAAGATTTATCTGCGATTGATAAGCTCTTAGGCTGGTCACCGATTGCACGACTTTATAATGACAGACAGACATATAGTTTACGTCTCACTTTGTGTATACAGTAAAACATGACATATAAAATATATATGTGCATTGTAAATCATCATAAAATATACACAACCCACTCCTTTGGAGTTATGAGAGACTAAAAGATGCATTTATTTACAGACAAAAAGGAACTAATGATATAAGGTATATATATTATAACAGGTTTTGGCGTCAGACTATTTCACCTTCCCAGTAATGGAAAAGCTCCGATTCACATTCAATATGAAGGTTGAATGTGCTGAAAGGTCATTTGACACATTAGTTTTTAGTTACACATAACGGTTTTTGAAGTGATGACACGCGAAGTATCTTTACCCGGTACTTCGTAACACATTTGATAATTTAGATTAAAGAAATATTGTTTAAAATCAATTCAACAGAGGTCTGGGAACCGAATTCTGACCCCTGCTCACTTAAGATTGGTTAACTGCAAAATTGGTTATTTTATCATTATTTATGTTTAAATTATGTTAAAAGAAATTTGTAAGAAAAAGTCATTTGTTTTGAACTTCTATCGTTTTTTGTCCTTTATCAAAATGTTTAAGAACATGTGGTAAAGTTTGCATAGTTTGTTAACACTATTGATACCCAGTACATGCTTTTACATTTTGAAAGCAGTAGTAGATTTTTTGAGATAATATAGTCTTTCTTGCATCTTAATTTAGATTAAAGAATATTGTGTTGTCTTTGAATATGCTTGAATTCACTTAATGTTCACCAATTCCTTGGTAATGTTTATAATAAATAGTATGGTTTTGTCTTATATCAGTTCGATGATTTGTTGCCTTGTGTCGAAATGCACTAGGTTGAAATCGAATCCTTGGATTGCGATAAATGTACCTTCTTTTTGCTTATGTCAAATGTTTGAGACACTGTCTGGCTATTACATTTATGTTGTTTGCAAATCCATTGAAGGTGGAACTCACATGACTTCTATTAAAGTGAAACATTAGCGATGTAATATTTTTCCTTGATTCGTAACTTCCCGGGCGACGTCACCGAAGCAGTCCTTAAAATACGCCTTCATATAACTTATTTGGGATAAATTATAATTATGGTCAAATTTGTCTCAAATAAAACGAATGACAATTTGTTGAAACCCGCCTCCTGTTTAACCTGGTAGAACAATAATTGCCTATTTGCGCAATGGTTGTAGATGTAATAGGGTTCGAATCTTAAAGGGGCAGTAGCACGTTTTTATGGGGAATATAAGGTGATGTCAGGAAAATGAAAATTAATGGTTTCAATGGAAAGACAATGTATTTAAACTAAATAGGGCAGTACTTTATATTTAACGCAGTTTAGCCATGCGATTCCTTTTTCTTACACAAAATGAATGAAAGGTGTTCACACGAAATGGCCGCCAATGGATTTTATGTGAATCTCCATACTTTGTCCTCTGACTGTGGATGATTGGCTTGTGTAATGTGATTTTTGACACTGTCAAATTAATACATTAAGTATTAACTTACAATTACCAGTGAAATATCTAAAATATGAAATTATGAAAAACGTGCAACTGACCCTTTAAGTCATCCATCCTCTGCATATAAATTTGCTTTAATTGTAATTTACTGATAATGGTACGATAGTAATCTAAAATTATCTCCTATATAGATTTATTACACAAGTCGATGTCATTATCATTTTGTTGGGTCTGAAATAGAAAACCTACAAATGGATTAATGGTGAATTATTAAATAAACTTTCGTTAATGTGACGTTAAACGTTCTTCAGCCGCTTTGATGCTCGCTATTTTCAATTTCCCCTAAATGCGGTGGATGATAAGACAGTGATTTAATCCCGAATCTCCCTGTCAAATGAAGCTATGAAACCTCGGAGAATTATCTAGTACATTCCTAAACCAATTAGCTTGGAATAAATAAGTTGAGTAATATTGGTACGTTGACCTACATCTAAATATAAGTGACAAAGTCAAGCTGCTGTGACGGGAGTTAACACTCTAATTGTTCACTGAGAATTCCCGTCACACGATTTACAGGCTTAAACATCGCGCCTGTCGGACTTCTTTGTCAAGAACTGGAGACTAGTATCTCATGGAAATTAATTTTAGATTTCATCGATGTTGGAATGCCTTTAATTTCCTGTGTCTCTGCATGGTCCTGTTTATCGAGGATGATGACACATACGCTAGTGGAGTAGAGAAAAAGGGCCTCGATACATCATTAACAACATCTTCCGGGCTTTGATCTCTCCCTTCTTTTACCTTCACTGCGTACACATTTCATTATTCAGTCTGTTGCTTGCCATTTATCAAAGATGCAAGGCTTTTTCTTTTCGAAGGAAGTCCATGAGAAAAGATTCTATGATCTCATAGAAACAAACGTTCCATTTCGGACTGACTGCCAAGAACAATGGCTTTTTAGTGTATGACATGAATGAACGACCAGACTATTTATCAGTTGCACTGTAGAGTCTAAAAGAAATACTGTATACAGCTCTGCTTGAAAAAGGTTTATCTCATACTTTATTGCCAGGGCAAAACCATTTACAATACAAAAGAAGAAGACAGTATTTAATTAACCAAATGTCGACTTCTCAGTTTCTCGTTTATTTCTCTTAATGTTTTTGTTTTCCTCAAGAAAATTTTACTTTATTAGAATGTTGACGAAGATAAGGTGTTAATGTCAGTTTAATTAATTAAAAAAGAGAATAGTCAATAATAATTTTGTGATTGTGTGATTATGTTGATCATATGTTTAAATAAAGACAATTGTAGAAACGAAGGTATTATTGATGACTTGATAGCCTATTAGTAATTCAACTTCAATATCCGGCTTACAGCTTTGTGACATTTGGCATTTCCATGGATTGGATAGATGGTCATTACGATTCATAAGCAGGTATACAAAGCATCTATCAACGGGTTGGTTTATTTTGGCCCCCATTGTCTTTCAAGAATGCCTTCAATGTATTGAGACTGAAGAGTTATGGAAGGTCATGCATTATTTGATTCCGTTCTGTAAACATTTCATCTATGTTAATATTTATTTCCGTTGAACACTAGATTATCAACTTTCTAACATACTGTACTTGATTTAACTTTTGTTAGCGCACACGTTTTTTGAATATATTTTTACAGGATTACTGTTTCCACAAACAAGTAGTATTGATCATGCACGTTTGATGGAAATGACTGCAGTGTTATCTTAGTAGCAGGTTGACAAGATAATAGAGGATCGCACACGGTCATGTCCTTTATAAGTATGTGGCCTGCTCGTCTTTCATCTTTTGTGCTCTTTATTTTGGCAAGACTGTAAATAATTTAGAGAGTAAGGTTGATCTTAGTCATCTTGAATCAGGACCTTCCGTTATTTACTGTTTAATAAGTACTAATTACTTTTTATGAAAAATATGACAAACACATTGAAGCAGATAACATTAAAGAAAAGAAACAGCAAGGGGGCACAGGTTAGATATAATCTCGAGTTCCTTCTTCTGATTAAGTATAAACCCCTTTAAATCAAGATTTCTGAAGAATAAATAAATATATAAATATGCATCCTGAAATTTGAACTCTTTTTGTGTTGAAGGTGAGCACTCGTATTTCAATATTTTTTTTAAATGTATCAATACAAGTTCTTATGCCACGTTATGTCAAGTCATTTTTCATCGCTTCTTTGCTACTCATCTTAAGCGACTTTTTCGAAATATTCTTGCATTAAAGAAGTAAATTTGATCTATAAAGGAGAAAAGGAATTGTGGTATCTGCAAAAACTGTACTGATACCAAACACGTGAAGGAAATTAAAATAGCTAGGTTGAACAATTAACGACTCACTCGACGGGAGTAGTTCTGATTAAGCTGATTAGGGTATGTAGTAAGGCTGATTTACAATCACATCTGTGATTTGTTCTGCATTAAAAGCACGGAGAAATTATTTCAGAAAATGGCATGACACTTAGTCAAGGAGTGGGTGTTAACAATGTTGATTTTGAAACTTCCAAAACTATCATTGAATTAATAATGATGACAAATATTTCTAACATGTAGAAAAACAAGTAAAAGGTTAAACTATTCTATACTTTTGAGTTATCGTAATGATAATTATTTTCGGGTTTTATCAGTTTCTGTATGATACACATTACCATATTTATCTGCCACGGGCTTTAATATTTAATCGAAATGTGAAACAGCGACATTATAGTTTTCATATGGTTGTATTTTGTTGAAACTGACAAGAACGTGGTTATTCTTCCATCTTGATCGATTAATTTGACTTGAAGGAAAGTTCGAAGATAAAAATACTAGTGTCAAGGTGTTCGGTTAAAGCAGCTTTTCTTAAATATGGCAATAGCGTTTAAAGAAAATCGTTCATATCTGCAACCAAGTTTAGCACAATTGACATCTCTTAGTAATTTCGAGTAATTATGCAAATGCTATTACGGGACTTGATCCTTTCAGTTAGGCACGGTGATCTGTAATTAACCTTACGCGCGCTAGAAACAGGCGTCAGAAACAGTCAGCTTCTCTACTTCAGAAGAAAACATTATAGTTATTCTGAACCACTTGTGTTATATATCATAGAACAATCACATGTAAAATGAATAATAATCAAATGCATTGAAAAAAAAATACAAAGTGAGTTTTAACTACATGATTCATCATATCAATGCTCAGGTGGTTATTCTAATATACAAGAACAGATTGCCAATTTCTTTCTAAACCTATGCGCGGAGCCGCACGAATAAGAAACCTTTAAGTATAACAATAGATAATGAGTAAAGCGTAATTAACTTACCATTGAAGAGGTTGGCCATTAACGTTATAGGAAGGCAGAAGAGGGCTACAAGCAGGTCGGAAATGGCTAGATTGACAAGGAACACGTATGTTGCCGAATGAAAACGTTTGTCTTGACAAATCATGGCAACTACACACACATTGCCCAACACTGCCAGAATAAAAATGATTCCATAGGCTAATGACAAAACAACGACCATGTATACCGGTTGTTTGACTAATTCGTAATATTCGGGTGGCACAGCGCTGAAATTAGAAACACTGTCATTGAATATCCCCATGTTGAATCCTCCGGGTATCGTCCCCCTTGAAGTTTTCAATAGAGTTTCCTTTCACTGTTGCATATCACTTTGTCCACAACTTCGTTTTAGATACATTCCACAAGTTCCACGGAATAATGTTAACTTTTGCAACTTCTAAGTACCCCGATCCCTTCAGAGGACATATTGGTGGCAGCATGATAGTAGTTATGACTATATCATAGTGCTAGCGGACAGTGTGATTGATAGCGCCAGAGCGCCCAGCGAGCGTACATCACAAGAACCCTTCTCCACAACGTGCCTACTTGCTGACGTGAATCGGTCAATACCGACGCCAACTCCTCGTGCACACAAGACTTTAGTTTACGCCGAGACCAGCCTTATCGGAGTAGATCTACCATCTTTTGCATTGTTAATTAAACCTTCTGCCCATCTCCATCATCTACACTTAAAGCATGTAACAGACGTTCCACTTCAATGAAAAGTCAATCGGCGCTTGTTGCTTGAACATTTCACTCCTCAAGTGTAGATTAAGACTTGTTAGAAAGATAATCGGTGTTAGATACGAGATATGCTTACAGTCGGCGGAGCACTCTTCAATTGTTAGCGTTCAAGCGGTGTTGAAAGTTTGATTTACATTCGTCTCACGTACGATTTACAAACTGGAATGCTTGCAGTTAATCACAGAAACCACATCACAATGGGGCGCATAGAGGGATCAGACAGCTCTATTAACTACTACACTAGATTCAGTTCTAAACTTGTGTAATACTCGCTGTAACAACGCACGCAAACATGAAGAGTATGATATAACCCCCATGGAAATCTTGGTAAGGAGTATTGCTAGTGGAAAATGTTGACGATGTTTTTGTTGAACTTTCTTGGAAGAAATCACGTATGACGAAAACAGTTCCAGTGATATTGTTTTTTAGAACTTTCTAAACAGCAATTTTACACGTCTTGTTTAAAACATAAATGGTTCAAAACGAGCTCCTGTTGAATACGTGTGTTGATGGGTCTAGAGTATAAATCTCTTTATTGTGTTAATTGCATTGGATGAAGTATACATTTGTATTACTTATTCCCGAAAAACTATTCTTATTGCGTTAATCAAAGTGGTGGTTGTCGATAAACTAAATGTCTGTCATTTAACTCATTCTATCATTATTATTTCCCAACTACAATCTTCTTTAATATCACAATGTTAACACTTCCTCAATAACTTTTTTTCATTATGGGTGGGGTAGGAAGACAAAGATCAAATGTTTCCTTCTTAAAAATATGGAAATTCTCTAATTCTGTAAAATAATGAATAAGTGGTCTCATGGAGGTCATGTGTGTACTCCCGTTAAATTCTATTGGTATTGGATAATGAGATAATCAGTTGTTGAGCAAACAGCCTCCTCTATATTAGTGTATATTAGAGATTGAAGTTGATCAATAAGTACAAGAAGTCTTCAACAAATATGCATATTGTTCTCCATAACATCTGTACATACAAACCAGGAAAATGCATCTCTTTGATGTTCCCTCACATTTGTAAAACGTGATGTCAAACACATTTGCATTCACTTAGTCGGTTTATACCTGGAAGCGCTTCCGTAAGATTCGTATGAGTTTCCGTTTTGTCTTTCCGTAGCTGTCATGATAGAAAGAAATATCAATAATTGTATTGTACCCAGTGCATTGTCAATGATAATGATTGAGGTTAATGTTACAACGTTTATAAAATTTACACAGGGACAATGTGCGTTTTTAAGCAATGATAATTTTATCATTGGTGGGTAAACAAAAGTAGTTTATAGTTTATAAATAAATTCAGTGTATTTGATACAGGTGAGGTGATTTGATTTGAGATTTAACGCCGCTTTCAGGAATATTTCATTTATATCACGACTGCTAGTATAATTGCAGGATTATTTGATACAGAGTTCTTACCAAAGATCCTTAAAGCCCATGCTAGTTGTCCATGGCTTGACTCAGTCTACAGATCTGTGCCTCGTGCAATAATTGCTTCTATATTTTTCACAACGGTTGCCTCTGCCCCAGGGAGAAGTTCTAGACCAAGTCGCGAGACACCAGGGCCGGTGATTATTGTCTCTTAAATGCAAGTTCATCGCTACCGACAAGACGTGGTTAAACGTCATTCGGAGCCTGTAAGACTGGTTCACCAGGCCGTGATATGAGCGCGCTGGGGGCGGGGACTGTCACTTCCCAGAGCTGGAACTCTGACTAGTGCGGAACACTTCAAGATGAGGCCATGTTTAACTTGAAACAAATCAACTCGGTCAATATCTCTACTCGCCCAATACACAGCCTCAGGGGATAGTTAAAGGTGAACATGCTTCTGTCTAGGGTCTCAGATTTAATCCCCTGATTTGGATATTGATCAGTCCTCATCTATATTTCCCAGAGGGTTCAGAGACAGTTATCTTTTCATGGGTTCTCTCATTACACGCCTCGTTTAGCCCTTGTTGTGACAGTCCGCTCTCGGCCGCATAACAGATGTCTGTGCTAATAGACTTACAGGGATGCTGGAAACTTTCAGAAGTATTTTGACAGAACTTATGTATTAGTGAGGTCTTAAGCAAGAAGTTCCTTGGCCTGGAGACTGTGATTGTCCTGGAATCTTTTCTTCTCCGTTAACTAGACAGTAATCATTAGCTATAAGAAATACGCTCCCATTGCAGTTCAATGTGAAGCGAAAGAAAGCAACGGTAAGGCTGGTCGACCGCCCCTTTTTGTTTTTACACTGTGCTGCATTCAGAAAAAAGTATCATTTATATAAAATTTTGAAATCAGATATATCGGTTTTGTCAGTACTGCAAATGGTTATCTTTTTATAGGACATCTAACTCATTCTCCTTTCATATCAGGTTTATGTCCCCAGTGAATACATTTTGCTTTGCAACGAGCCGAAAACAACATTATTTCATGAGGGAATAAACTTGATAATAAATGGGAACGAGGTATGTACCCTACTGTTACGACTGATTGATTTTACAAGTTTTCATGTTGCCTATATGAGAGACGGTACAGCGGATGAATATTCAAACACAGCCACAGCATCCGAGTTGATGATAATTCGACGTGAAATAGTCTCACTTCGAAATGCTTTCCTGCGTTTTTCATAATGTAACTCGTTAATTTAAATAATGAGCACTAGTCATGAACGTAGCGTGCGTAACAAATCTTTCTACCCTAGCACAGATGTGTAATCGTTCTCTGACCAACGGCATTTGCCTGTTTGTCTTCGTAAAAATATGTAAACAAACTCGTAAGTAAGTTTATGATTGAAATGAAACCCTTTATGAAGTCCCACGAGTGCAATGATAAATATTAACACAATATCAAGCACGACATAGGGTTCCCGTTTTACGATGCCCAATTGCTGAATATGTCTTTAAATTGTGTTATTAAATTTGCAGAGAGCACATACGTTATAACATCCTCACTTACTTGTATTCGTAAATACATTTACATTCAACATTCAACTGTGTAAACAAATACGTTATCTGAAACTTTGAAATTCTTTTAGACAAACAATTTCAAAAGATATCAGTGATATGTCGCTATGACAACATTTGGAAAAAAAATTTCTATAGTGTCAAATGCTACACAGAGCTTTTTTGTGTTATTGGTCGATTAGTTCCTGTTTTTGAAACAACCATGGCTAAAAAGGTTTAACAAGACTTAAAGATGAATGGGCTAAAAGTCGTGATATTCCTATATTTTTGTTTGTCTAGCACTTTCGTAGAACATTCCGCGTACTTTACGCGTCTCGTAGCATCTCCGGATATTTTACGTATAAATGGATAGGTTTCCAGTAAGAGTCGGCGCCCCTTGCTTAGACAACTAAACAACTGTGGTCGCTTCCTGGATGCCATTAAGCACTGTTTATTCCACTTACCTTTATGTCTGACCTGAAGACACTGGGCGTTTATTATCGATTCCTCATGGAAATTTGCGTAAAAGATCTTTGGAAACACAATGCAAAGTAAATGGAATATACTTAATTTAATCAACTAATTGAGTGGTAACTAAAGGACAAAGAACTCGATAGACATATCCATCCTTGTAACGCAGACCTGTTCGGATGAAAATCAGGGCAGTATAACCCGTCATTGCTACTTGAACGAACTCGAGAAAGTTTCATACTTTAACAACTATAGTTTGACGAATTTAATCATCAAATTGATCGATATGATCGCTGCTATATAAAGTTGAAAGAAAACTAATCTTAAATCAGATATCTTATACGATGATGCCATGAAACTTAAGTAAATATTTTGTTGTTTGCATCTCAATATATTTAACATTCACTTTTAAACTTGTATACATCATTATTATATTCTTTTTATCTGGGTTAGCTTCTCACGAATTAACCTATGAAAATGCTATCATAAAATTGATGTTGTTGCTCTATAGCAAGTACATGACGTAGCTACTCTCTCCTTTATTGGTACTGATCCTCTACATCTGAAATTGCCAAACCTTATTGATGTCTTGATGAACGCAAAAGTTTCTTACTAAATTGTGAAACAGTACTTGCAACTGACCTTATGCTTGACACATCGTTTAAATATGATTTTGAACATAAAAACAGCCTATCCCATTGCTGGCGTTATGTAACATGACAGAGTGACTTTGGGTTTTACGTATTGTCAGCAAAATTTCAGCAGTTTAACGCGTGGATGTTGCAACCAAAAAGAGAGATCAGATAGGAGAATGGAGATCGACAGGAAAGGGAACAGACGGAAGGAAAGGCGTAGTGAGAGATATATAGAATCCAGATACAATAAGAAAAGATTAAAATTATGCTACTTGTCATATTAGAAATATAAGAAATATTGGTGTAAAGGCGACCCTTATGAGCTCTGAAATGACTTAATACTCATTTATCTTAATTGGAAACATTCCAAGTTACGTGTACGTCTACTGTACATTCAAACAACATGATCATCTGCATCAGCATTCCAAAGTTAGTTCACCCCAGTGGCAATCTAGTGCAAAAATGTAACAGGTTGTGCATAATTTATTTCAGATCTTACCTCATTATAACATCACATGTCTCATAATGAAAGTTTAACAAGTTACATCATGTTTCAATTTGAGAAAAAGGTGAACACAAATAAGGGATTAAGCTTAGCATTTAATCTTATACCTTTCGGAGATCTTTGATGTTTTTATTTTATTCAATTTTCACAGAATTTCCATGAAACATAACTTCGGGCGATCTTTCTTTCCTTGTAAATGTCTAGATTGCCACCTTTGATCTTGTATCGTTTCACTGAAAATTGTGATGTCTTACTTGGCAACCTTTACACACGATGTCATTTAATATTCCCACTGACACACGAATTAAGACATCGTTATGACAGCATAAACAGATAAGAAGAACATGACGTTTGAGGAAAAAGGAAAAACTGTCCTTTACGAGATGAAAAGCAACTTGCAATTCTTATACGTTCGCCCTTTGGCCTGAATTGTAATTAAATCAACCATTCAACGTCACGTTATTCGTGCAAGCATACTTTAATGTGAAAATGAGCTCATTTCATAAGGGATCTATCCGAATTTACCTTTTCGCGTAAGAAATCTAAATATACAAAACACAATACATAATCTGGTACATTCCCTTATTTTTCATCCGGAAAAAAACCCTGATTAACAACTATGAAGGAATATCCGTCTGAAAGCAGAGGGGACATCATCAACCCTTTCGTTTCATTGACGTGAATCTGAGTATCATCATAGAAATATAACTATTTCGGACACTGAAGGATTTAACTTTGTTAGAGGTTTTGTCGCAGACAAACATAGGAATATCATTTCTATATGTTTACCAACAATTATGGATAAAATATGACTCTAAGTCTACAGATAAGGTCTAAGATGTACAAAAAATGTTTAAGAAGTCATTTTAAGATGTGTCAATGTGAGTGCACCCGAGAACGCTCTAAATGTGCACACTGCAAGGGTTCCAGTCGACCAGGTATCGCGTGATGGACCTGATGACATACCTAATCCCCCGCCCACACGAATATACGGACTCTCTCACAACTTGTATAGTCTCTGAACATTTGTTTCAATCTTATCCTGATGTCGTGACTACAGCGAGTTGGATCCTGGACTTGTAATCCTTCATTTATTTTACAGAAAAACTACTCAACAACTTCTATTAGTGGATATTGTTCTTCGAATGTAACCATTCCTTGCTTTTTATCTGTAATTTTCTCTATTTCTCTTCATTCGAAATCTCCATTATCTAATGATTTTATAACCAATCTTACGATGATGAATACTGTTAAAGAGGACGTTTTCTATACGAGGCTTTGAAGATTGGCAGATTAAATAATCGTTACACTTTTAAGTTCGTAAAATCTTTTATAAATTAGTATTCTGAAGACCACGAAGTACCTACCAAAGCTTTTGCTCTCTGTAAAATGACGTAGCGATACTCTTTTCAATATAATTGGTTTCTTATGAAAAGAAGTCAGCAATCATTATGACAACGAAAATACATTAAACAGCAATGAAATGTATTTTTCAATACTACTGAATGTCAATATCACGATCCTACAGTTTTGCTGTGATTAATTCTCTGATGTGAACCATCAATGCACATTAATGCCCAATGAAAGAGCCGATTGTAAAGGAATATCACGTTAAAGTCTTTCAATCTTTCATGTAAGAACATTGTTTTGCATCTGGATCCTTTCAAGTTGGTCGCTAATGGTGGATTTCCTATGATAATTAGAATTTATCTTTGAATTTATCAAATGATTAAACGAAACAAAGATGATCTTGAATTGAGTCCAATTTGGTTCCTTACTTAGTTTTCGAATATGAAACTAAATCATTTTAGTTCTGGAATCTGCGTCCTCACAGAGTCAGGACATTTAGAAAAGCATGAACAATTTCACTAAAGGGCGTAGCGTAACCTATGGAACCGATTTATGTAAAAGACTATGAATATTGTCTCAAATGTTGAACTGCAGTGAAATCCACATTCTCTGATATATACTATAAGTTGCTAAGAACCATGTTAATTATTTTTATATTGAATGCATAGCACATGTTCATATTTGACCACGACTCATTAAACGTATAACACATTTGCTTATAGATAAATTACACTATTCAAAAAAGTTTGTTGCCATAAGACTTGAATAAACCATCGTGTAACAAACCCATAAATACAAAAAGGTAGAACAGTACGTATGTCACCAGTTGAGCATATCCCTGATGTCAGTTGGCATGTCCTTCTTGTTGATTTGAGTCCTACGCATTGTTATTAATATTACTGTTTTTCTTGATACTTCTTGCGAGTCAAAATACCGAAAACATGTTGCTACAACCAGGTTTCAACATGAGGTAGGTTTCTACTACACAGACGTTTACCAGCCAATGATCATATTTTAAATCAAAGTTTATCTTGAAGATATATGCAATGATGCAAATCAGAAAAGGAAACTCTTCCTCACTTTATTCCGGGCGTGACAAGAAGTGCAATCTTTTTTAATGTTTTTATTATCATGGCTAAATGAGCATTGTTCACATGTTCACAATAAAGGTCAGAACTTATACTATTATGTTAACCTAAAGCCCAAAAGAAAATGTTGTTACAGTATCCGACCTGGCAAAACACTTTATTTACAAGTGTAAACTGGGTGATTGTCAGGTTAGTTAGGAAATAATTAAAACTATTTTAGCAAGCCGATATATAAAGAGTGTCATACATTGTATGTATTTCAGTCAGTCAAACCATTTGACATTGTATGTGAAATGGCTTATACAATCACTATCTGATGAGAATTCGTAGATCAATTTAATATGAATCATTCCATCAGCCTTCACTTAACACATTTAAATTATATGTGAAATAACGCTAGATTTACCAAAGATTATATCAGACTATTTAAAGGATTGGTTAAAACAACGGTGATTGGTGTTAGATTATAGAAAGTAATCGATAAACAGGTCTTTGGGAATTGTTCAATTTCATCATAATTCAATCAGTTGTTTTAAATTGAAACGCTATAACCACTACTGTAAACGATCCGTTGAATTAACCGCACTATCGCTTTGTTAATTCATCCAGGGAGCTTAATCTCATACCAACATCCTGAAAGCATTTCAACAAGATAACGCTGTAATTAAATTACAACACCTGCCTCAGAATGCTAGATTGTGATTGGAATAGCAGCACCGGCTGTCTAAGAAGGCAACACTGTAACTTGTAGAGATATCGTTGATATACCCATGCTTGCCATGAACATGAGGTTGTTGATCGATTGCAGATGACGTACATTTGGTTAACATATCCTGTTCATGTGGTATGTTGTCTGTGTCGATGCAAGTGCATGAATGTGTGTGCATGAATGAATGTTTGTTTGTTTCAATGACTAACAACTTTCTAAACTTTACTCCAGAATTAATTATTCCATTTTAGGTTCCATGACGAAATGTGCTTTTACTGTATAAAATGTTAGATAATCATCTTCCTCAAAAGCGGATTCGTGCTTAGACGAAAGAACAACAATAAAAATGGAAATGACATTTCTTATATAGGTATTCAATTCAGTGTGTATAATCTGTATGAATGTTAAATGGTATAACCTTATGCGATTGTCTGCTTCTTTTAGGAATAAAAGTACGGAAAGATGATAACAGTGAACATTTCAAATTTATATTGTTGACACAATCATTAAAACTGTGCACCACCCGCAGCCTTTTGAGGTTTATTTCCAAACATCTATTAATGACATGTTTTATCTATTTGGCATCTTCTAATGTCATTATGAAATATCGTTATATCTATATTAGAATAAACAATATCTGTTGTTTCTTCAAGCATATAAAAGCCTCAGACGTAGACAATTTTTCAAAATAAGAATATAATTATCAGAGAAATTTATAATAGGAACAGAATATAATACAGTATCTACGCCTGATCTCAGTACGAAAGTCGTTTTCATGTACGAAAATAAGACATTTGTCAGTTTGAATGGAACGAGACAGAATTCAGGGGTCCGTGACAAAAAGTGATTATTTCACTCGCAAGTGAGACATCTACTGACCATTATCAAGCTAATAAGAAACAGCTTTTCACGTATGATATATGTATTGAAGGATGATATATGGTGTTTGATCACGACTATTCCAGCTAAAGGGATTTTTATTCAGCTTTCATTTTGATACGTAGCTTAGGAAAAGAAGGTAACGTCAAACTTCCTGACGCTTCTTATTTTCATTTGAAAAATAATTATTTGATAAAGCTTTTATTTTGATGTGCATGTAATTCTTAAAATAATTATGATGTCATATTGGTAGCCTTGTCAATTACCGTTTGAAGGGGCAGTAGCACATTTTTAGGGGAAATATAAGGTGATGTGAGGAAAATGAAAATTAATGGTTCCAATTGAAAGACAATGTATTTAAACTAAATGAAGCAGTAATAATTCAAATATATGACGTAAAGTTTAGCCATGCGATTGCTTTTTCTTACACAAAATGAATTAAAGGTGTTCACACAAAATGGCCGCCAATGGATTTTATGTGAATCTCCATACTTTGTCCTCTGACTATTTTTGGCTTGTGTAATGTGATTTTTGACACTGTCAAATTAATACATTAAGTATTAACTTACAATTACCAGTGAAATATCTAAAATATGAAATTATGAAAAACGTGCTACTGCCCCTTTAAGACATCCATCCTCTGCATATATCCTTCACACAAAATGGCCGCCAATGGATTTTATGTGAATCCTCAAACTTTGTCCTCTGACTATGGATGATTGGTTTGTGTAATGAGATTTTTGTCACTGTCAAAATAATACATTAAGCATTAACTACAGTTATCAGTGAAAATTTTAAAATATAAAATTATCAAATAACGTGCTACTGCCCCTTTTTAAATGACGAACGTATTGACTTGTTAATCGCGACTAAGCTATTATATTGGCATAGATGTTGATTGACATCAAAAGTATGATCTGTAACGGCGTAAGCAAAACTAGCTCTACAGAACACCCAGAGCCCATTGCAATGGTCTGCTAACGACAGCACATGCACTAAAATACACCCAATTATGAAATTAAATAAAATTTATGCAAGTTCATGCTCCTGATAAATTTCATAACGAGCTTCACCTACTTATATAAACCCCCCTAGAAACTTTCCAACCACCTTCTTCACACGATAAAAGATAACAAAGAGAACCATTTGATGTCTTTTTTATAGGTATTGTGATGATTATTCATTTTTACATCCCATTTCGAAGCAATAATTTCAATCGGTTATGAAAATAAGAAGTTTGTGTCAATTACACATTCTTCATGAATCTTCATGTCAAGCTCAGGTATGGTCCAGATGGCTTATATCATTGCTTTACTTGTTTGGCAACGTGGTCCTCAGGGACGATCTCTCCGGGGAACTTTTTGGCCGCGGTTCGACGTTGGCTAGACGGTGACTTGACGTTTTACTGACCAAGAATATCACAGTCAGTCTGGCACTTTTGGGTCTTATATTAGCTAGATGTAGAAATGTTCCGTGCGCAAATCATTCCTTGGCACGTACTTTGCTATCATGGATGAAAGACATAGATGCCTAAAGCTATATATATTTTCCAGAACGTTTGCACGTGCATTGTAATTTTTACAAAAGAAGTCTACAAAACGCAAAACATGACATTTTAGTGGTGATCAAATCCTCTTTCCTAGGGTTACGTTATGATATTAAACTGTTTCATTAATTACAAACGAATAATATTATTCACTTCATTTATGTATATCAAGGTGCAAAGTTTCTTTTGTAGGTGGGTTTTGTTAAAGGTGTGTTTGAAAATCGCTTGACAAAATGAGTAAGAAATAACTTTTCAAAGGATATATTCTGACATGTCTGACAAGCAAATTTTTAAATGGTTGTCTTTCGAAATTCAAGAAAAGGGAAAAAGTTGATGAAATATTTACGAAAATTAGTATTTTTCATTTCCTATCTTATAAATAAGACTTTTAAAGTTTTCTTGATATGGGCATGCACGAGGAAATGGTAACTACAAAAACTAGAACAAAATAGGTTGCTCCCAGGTGTAATATTACCCGATAATAACTATTGAGGATGATAAATAAACAAAACACACGGCAAATTGGATAGTCGGAAAGTTTTGCGTATCATATTTCAGCGATTATCACCAGAAACCATAAATAAGTTGTAAAAACATTAACTTTCTGCATTCATAAACATTAATTAAACTGTTTTTAGTTTAATGTCGCTTGGGTTGTCTTAATTACATGAGAAAACCGCTACATCGTCAAAGTTCAGTATTTTGTATGTCATTTAAAGACTATGAAGTTATTGTTGAAAGTACAATGTTCTCATATCCTGGATGGTACAAATGTTGTCGTAACTTCGAGATAATGAAAAGTGATAATGGATATCTGTGCGCAGCTGTTTTACACACATAAATGCACCTTGAGGACTATATATTACCGCTGTGTTCCCTACAAAGGATACTGAACTTATATCCTCATCCTGCTGCAAAGTGATGAGTGAAGAGAATGATCTATATCTGACGTTTTTATATTTGATTCAAACTAAAACCAGCATACTTGCAGGTTAATTCTATGAAATAAACCCATTGCAATGAATGTTTGTTGTAAAAGGAACACGGTTATCAAGCCGGGATATGTTTCAAATGAATGAATAGTAATCTTTTCATTTTTGGAAACATTATATAGACTCATATAAAATACAGGATAGTGTAAGGCACGACTTTGACCGAAACAGGGCAACTCCATATCTTAAGCAGCTCACTGACCCGACTTCAGATTTTTAAATAAATATTAGTTTACGTTTTCGAAAAAACAACACACCTTCAAAATATAGAAAGGATGGGATAGTAAAACAGACTTTTATGCTTGACTTTCTAATGACTTACAGTATGTTGTGTGGAATAGTTGGTGTTATTTATTTTGCCCCTGAGTGTAAGTGTTACATGATAATAGTTAATGTTAAGTGTTCTTTTCTTGGAAAATGAAGGTGAACCACAGTATCAACAAAAACATGTTTTTTCACAAAAACAAATTCTTAAGTTTGTCATAAGGTTCTACTGAAATGGTTCATGTTGTCATTAGGCTGCTAGCCAACTCTTCCCAGCTGAGTATATTTTAAACAGAATGGCAAAACGAAATACAAAGTGACGTTATCGTGAATAAACTTGAAGTCGTGAAATTTGGTGTGTCAATCTTTGTTATCTAAATCCAGTGGCTATCTGACTATACAGTAAAACACGTTCCAATTGTTTATCGCTTTTCACTCATTCAGCATGATGAAACTTTTTCAATGTGAAGATTAAACGGAAGACATAGACAAAATAATTAATATGATTTATCAAACATGCTTGTCAAACATATCCTTCTTAATTCACTATAAATCTGTTTCATTTTGATAAAACATGGATTACTCATGACATTGACATTTTACTTTTGCATTCATACTCATTGTGAAAATATTATGGTTGTTCATGTTAATAAATGATTTTTTATAGCAAAATCTACCTAAAACCCTTGGTATTACATTTAAAATGTAAAAAGAAAAACATTAGGGCAAACTATAAAAACATTTAAGCTCTCCATCAAAGAACTCGGAATATCTGTCTTTCGATTTGGATATCAAAGCGCAATATCTTAAAAAACCAATCTTAACACCCACTCCAAGTTTTTTTTCATTCTAGTAGGCGACATCCTTCCGGATCAAACCTTGAAGATGCTAAACCTATAGTAAATCATCAGATCGATGTACTTTTTATGGTGTTTATGTTGAACTCTGCTCAATGCGACAGTTTTATTAAACTTCTGGGGTGCCGTAATTTCATCAAGGTATTCTTTTCAACATTTATGTCGTTTTCCGAAGTACATTCGAAATGCCTATTCATCCTTATTCTTGCAGATCTTCCACTGTCGTCTCTATTACATCTTAAGAGCAAATATTTTGTTCGATCGAGTCACTTCTATAGACTAGAAGAGCTTTCTGTGTGTACTTGACTAATCTTATATTGACTCCTCAACCAGTTAAACAATCTTTATATTTTGGAAAGCATTTTTATGCATTGATGCTCATGCTGATATTTTTTAATTCGTAATAACATACAAATATGCCGAGAAAAGACGCTGGTCGTATGGGACCTACATTACGGGAATAATTTTTCAATAATGATCAAAAATCAAATATTGTATGAAATCTCTTCACAATCTTTTTTAATCAGAACGATCTCATTTTTACCTTCCCTCAACTTGTGTAGAACTGACATATAAATGCTTTTGAGTCACATTTATTCGATGGATGACTGTTAACTTTGACTCTAAAGTGATCTATCAATGCAGGTTGTGATTTAAACTGGTTCAGGTTCTCAGTGACACAGAGTATCTTTCCTAAAATTTTATTTGGTTTTGATAAGCTACAAAATATCTAATATGCTGATTGAAGTTCATATCTCATCACTGGACTTGCAAATATATCCATTTATGCATGGTATCTCTAAACTGCTTGATTTTATGGAAAAATCAAGAAAACATCTCAAATACATTTAATATTCGAAATTATGCATCCAATTAATCTACCTATTAGTTACAATACCTAATTAACACTATCGAATCGAATATATCTTCCTGTCAGCTTATTACAAGGTTTCAAAATTACGTTTAGCGAATTTGCGCGCGCCACCCGAGCCACATTGTCCGGTTTTCGATCAAAATCCCGACTTTGAATTGCCGTATTTTCGCTCTAATGTACTGATTGACCTTTAACCTGTTATTTTCAGTAACAGCTAGTGGGTCCCGATGTAATAACATCGATATCAAAATTTGATGTATGTATGTGATCCTATGAACATACTCTGTCTCTATTTAAGGACGATTTGACATCAATTTGAAATTAGTACTCGTGATGATTACATTAATCATTAAGAAGTGTCGTGAATGTTACTCTTCCATTCATTTCCCAATTAGTTAATTGAATA
Source organism: Steromphala cineraria (assembly GCA_916613615.1). NCBI lineage: Eukaryota > Metazoa > Mollusca > Gastropoda > Trochida > Trochidae > Steromphala > Steromphala cineraria. Next base: position 80,937,379 of record OU744721.1, read on the forward strand.
AATCTGTAAACGTGAATGTGAGAGTTGCATTTTAAAAGTTGTGTATGTCATGAAACATTAATTGGATTAAAATGCAAACTGGTACAATACCACCTCGTACTTAACAGCTCACAGAATGACGTCACTGTAATCCGAAAAGTACACTTTATTGGTTAACAGATGCGTGTTTCTTTTGTTCTGTTTAATCGTCCTAAGATAAAAAATAGAAGCTGTTGTCTTTAAGTTGTCAGAGTTATGTCGCAATCAAGTAATATCCTTTTTGTATCCTGCTGTCCGTTATCGTGATTAATCATAGACCTTTAAAAGCATTAAGTTGTGTACAAACATGATTTGACACAGCAGGCTGGATCAAGTGTAACATGTAAATCAATTGAAGCAATTCTATTCAGCTGCCCTCTCTATAAAGCAGCCCTGCGGGGTATGTACAGTCTTATTTGTAGCAGAAGAACCCTACTGACGTAGAGAGTGCAGGCTAACACACTTTATAGTTATTTTCATCTTAAGACTAAACCAATCATTGTTCTGTCAATAAATCTTTGCATTTCAATCAGTGAACAATACAGTAAAATTGACTTAATTCAAATTCAGTTTTTTAAATAGTTGGGGATTGAAAGCCAATTAACGTAAAGGCCAATTCAATAAGGTATCAACATTTATATGACTTACAAGGAAAACATGTTTTGAATAAATTGATTTTAAGCATATATACACAATTAATCTTGAGCGATTTTACAATATTTATTTTGTTTAGACTCAGACTGTAACACAAATTCAAAAGAGAGAAAATCCTATCTTAGACTAGTTTTGGAACGCATTTGATTGAAAAGAGTTAATACTGTCTTATTTAGCCTCTTTTAATATACTGATAGTGAATTCCTGAAGCAAATCTGAAGTCTCACAGAAGTATTTCATCAAATAATTGAGCAACATTTTTATCCTTTAAATGGGCAGTAGCATTTTTTCACTAATAATTGTACGTTAGACGTTGTATTATTCTAATAGTGTCAAAAGTCTAATTACACAAACCAATAATCCATAGTCAGAGGTCAAATTATAAAGATTCACATTAAGTCCATTGGCTGCCATTTTTGTGTGAACACCTTCATTCATTTTGTGTAAGAAAAAGGAATCGCTGATACGAGCTGCTTCATTTAGCTGGGTTTGTGAAACACTGATGTCCCCGACACCAAGGTCAATAGGTCAAAAGTTCTAACCTTAACTGAAAGTTCCTATCATGATAGATACAGATGTGAAATATCAACGGTTTAACCCCAATCAATCAAAAGCCCGATCAAGTCTCGGATTCGGGGGCATTAAAAGAGATCCTAAATAATAAATGATTGCGCCATAAAATGTTTCTTGAAATTTAGGATTTGGTATGTTCAAAGGCAAATACTGTCTTCATACTCAATCATTACTTGTTTGGAAGAAGTTTTTGTTTAGAGGATTGAACAAAATATATTGTGGCAATTATTAATAATAATAATAATGATAATAATAATAATAATAATAATTTATTTATATAGCGCCGAAAATCCATCTTGAAGGTGCTCTGTGGCGCTGTACACAAGAGAGAGTTATTGATAAGCTTGGAGAAAGAGTCTTTAAAGCAGATTTGAACTGATTTGTGGTCATTGGCATCCTGAGTGATATTATTATATGTCAAAGTCACAATTCATGGGAATGTATTCTAGGGAAAATGTAAGGCAACTGTTGAAAATAAGGACACTTGTTATACAAGTTGGCACAGACCGACCTTATTTACAATCAATGTAAAATGGCCACCCGTGAAAGCTTCATTGCCATTGTTTCAATATTATCTTTAAAGGTATTGCATAATATATAGCTTAAACTGTCGTGAAACATATATTGTCGAGAGATTTTTTATTAAAAAACAAACCCAAAAGAAGCATATTATTTTCATATGCTTACATTGGACTAGTGAAAAGCCTAAAAGACAATTGAGAAGTAAACGAGAGTCATTGGTGATTCAAAAATAATAGAAAACGTTTTATATCGAACGATAATCAAAAACTGTGATATTGTATGCAAGATTTCATTAGGGATTTGAGTTTTTAAGATACAACGTTAACTGTTACCTTTTTGAAAACGAAAAAAACTGGCACTCATGTAATTGAGGCAGAGTTTTAAGTTTCATGAAGAGTGTTTTTTTCTGAAATCGGATCGTTCTAAGAGTGATGCTCTACTTTCCTGACTTAAACGTTACTTCGAAAGAATAGGTCACACGTGGTGTAATTATAAACAGAAACTAGATATTTCTTTTGCTTCATCGAGTAACCCTGGAACACTCAATTAAATACGTGTTATTTGTATGTCAAAATGATTAATTTAAGTAGTAATTGATACCAAATTCAAATGCTATATAATACATGTTTTGGATGCTATCAACATATTATCAGTCCTTCAATATATTCAAATTGCATCAAACTCATATTTGATTATTTAAAATCAAAGTAATGTATTGTTTTATCTGGTGTACAAACGCTTGCTAAACTCATACGACTAATTTCCTTTTATAATACACCAAGATATGGTTCCAATGTGTTTCAATCTGTTCCTAGATCGTCCATATCATGAAATATAATTCATATCTTCTTCGTATTGACGATCTTCATTATTTCCGAAGGTTTCAGAGAAACAAACCATGAGAAAAGCCAATAAACTGCTAAAGTTGCTAAGAAATTTATCTTTTCGCATTTAAACTAAAACAAGTCAAAAATGCTAAAACAGAAATACATTAATATTCTTTGGACTTCACCACAGCTGTCTTCATCTTTAAATAGTAAACAGAAAATAAACAGTTTAGGTTTGTTAAGAAAACAAAGCACAAAATCAGCAAAAAATATTAAAGGTTGTTACCTTGTGACAAAACTACATATTCCGCTCGTTCCCAATTTAAAACGGAAACCATAGCAACATCCTAACCACATTTGTCAGCGACACCATATGTAGCTCACAGCTGCCTGCATGATATGTGTGCTATACAGTCATTGCTGATATCTACATGTATTTCTATAGTGGATATGGCGGTTGGTTGTGTTATTAGCAACAATTTGTTATCTCTTTGCATAACATGTCAAATACGAAAGTTCAAAATCTTTTAAGAGCTATATTTTAATATTTCACCTATTACCTTGAAGAGATGTACCCACGTGATTTCATACATGTATGTGTATCAAACGGATTTGATTTGTAAATTATGCAAAATCCTTCCTTCCAGACTCGGTTAAATTATGGAATTCATTACCAATAGAACATAGAAATTCGCCATCTTTATCTACTTTTAAAAAAGCTACAGCCAATGAAACTATCATGTATAGTAATTTCAATTTAAATTTTGGTAGTAGATTTTCTCAAATAATACACACTCGTCTTAGACTTGAATGCAGCGGTTTAAATGCTCACAAGTTTGAAAGATTTGTATCACAAATTCCCGCCTGTTCCTGTGGTCATAACTATGAAGATTCGACACATTACTTTTTTACATGTCCTCTGTACATCCATATAAGGCAAAATATGTTCTTCTATGATAAAGGTTTTGATTTGAGATCGGTCTTATTTGGAAACCCAAATTGTTCTTCTTGTGTTAATAATGAACTGTTGATATCTGTGCACGAATTCATAAATTTAACTGGCAGATTTGCAACTTATTGATGAATTGATAAATGATTTATAAAATATGAATTATAGGCATTTTTTTTATGTTGTAGTGTTTAAGATTGTTGGTGTTTATTTATTCAGATAAATAACATAATTGTTAAACAACCATTCGTTATCATGTTGGCGTTTTTATAGATTATAAGACAACTTTTGTAAATTCATAATGACTTGTTGTTTACCTTGTTGGCGTTTGTATAAATGATATATATATATATATATTTTGTAAATTCACCATGACATGTTCTACATCTTGTATTTTGGAGCGGTATTAACATAAGCTTTTAGCTTGTTTACCAATCCAATTCTTTATTGAATATGTTTAAACCAAACGGATTTGACATAGACATGTTTGTAGGAGTTAATTGACCCTTTATCGATCTACAACTATCAAGGTTAGTTGGGAAAGAATAGCATGCTATGCAGCAATGGAATGGACGGAGGGAGGGAGGGATGGATATCAAAGATTTACTGATGCGGATCAAATAACACTTTTTTTAATAAAACTGCAAACCTAGTCTAGAGTCATTATGAGATGAGATGAGAATCCTTACTGAGCTCTATAATCAAATATTCATCAGAAAGGGAGCCTCAATTGGTTTGTGTAAAACGAAGCAACTGTCAATGTAGATGTTTATAATCCTTCAATCGATATCTACCTTAATGATAATAAAAAAGAATCATCCGTTTTATCAGTCATTTTTTTTGTATGACGAACATGACAATCTTATTTCGATTTCTAACCAACTGTTTGATGGTATGGGACAACATTATCTCACCATATGCAATCGGATTCATCCAAAATGTACAAATAAGGTACATGTATGATATATCTTAGAATACACGTCCTCAAGTAATTTATTAGACGGAATCAAAATATATCTTGGACAGACAGACAGACATATTGTTTTTTAAAGTCTCATCTCAACATAAAAATACATTCGATACATTAGTTCAAATAATAACATTTGAGCCACCCTATAAGGGATTATAAGATACTTACGTAATTAGATATTTACAAAGAGCAAAATAGTTGCTAAAAATAAGTTATGGTTATGACATATATACAATATCTTGGATGTGCGAAGTGCAAGTGTTCCGGTTGACTAATTATTGCTTGTTGAACTTGACTACATCCTTTAATCCTTCGCCAACACAACCCGTTTCCTCTGCTTCTTCCAACATCTTGAAACATTTGATTCAATCTACGACCGATGTCGTGACAACAGCGACTTTAATCCTGAATTTCTAATCATTCATTTATTTTACAGAAATACGACTCAATATCTTCTTTTTTAATCATGTTGTTGCTCGAATGAAATTTCATTGCTTTTTAATTGTAATTTGCTATGTTTCTTTTCATGAGAAATTGCAAATAACATTGTAGTCATCGCCAATGTAACAAACAAAGTATCCCCTCGAAGGACACTTTTATATGATGTTTTAGGGCTTCATAACACTATTTTGCACAACATTTGAAAAATGATTAAAAAACCTTTTTGAACATAATCTCTTCAATATTGTGTTTAAAAGAGGAGCTGTGTAGCATTGTATTATGTCAAATATAAAAAATCCCTAGTTAGATTGTATGATATGCATGAAGAGGGGGTGGGTAAATGGTATGGAAGGTTTCTTTACATTGCAATGATTTTGTTGAAATTTTCTACATTGAAGGAATTATTGAAGCTAAAACATTTTCATATCAAAGTGCAGTACGCCGTTCCACAAAGAAGTTGTAAAGGTGTGATCCATTACAATTCATTTTCTAAACATTGATTACAAACAACTTAAGCTTTACAACCTTTTTTAGTAATTTGTGGATTGGGACCCAAAATAACATAATCTAATATCGACTTCTATGTGTAGGAAATATTATCTTTAAATAAAAAAGTACCTTGAAATTGAAGTAGGTTTTGAGTTGAAACGTATCCGTGTTTGTTGCTTCCTAATCACAACAATCGATAAACAAATCTCAGAAAGTGTTCATTATCATCTTAATTCAATCAGAAGTTTTAAATTGAAATGCCATAGCTACTCATGTAAATGAACCGTTGATTTGACAGAAATATCTCTTGGTTAATTCATTGAGCCGGCTTAATGTAATTTCCACATCCTGGGCGCATTCCAACAAGATAAATTGAATTACAACACCTGCCTTAGAATGCACAGCTTCATTTGCTAGTCTTAAGAAAGGCTGTCTCTCAAAGCCATATTACAATGTTTACAGTTATCATTAAACCACCACTATACTTTGCATTGACTCGGTGTTGATAAAAGATGTTTGTATGTGTAGATACCTGTACATGAATTGAATGGATGAATAAATAGTTCTTTGTTTCTCACAGTGAACATCTTATAGAAATTTAATCTAGTTTCATTAATCTAAAATGATTTCATTTAATATTTCATGACAAAAGCCTTTTCGATCTGCACGAACACAATAGAAATTATCTTCTTTAAAACCGGAGAGGAAACAAATATGATTTTAATACTCGTAACATAATTTCCTATGCTAGTACTGATTAATTTCATTGTATACAGTGTGTACAACACACGTATTGAATGTTAAATGGTAAAACCTAATGCCTTAGTCTGATTTTGATAAAAAAGAAGGCAACAAACGATCATAACATTTTACATTTCACTTTCAGACACAATCATTAAAACTGTGCATGGCCTCACAGACATTTTAGGTTTATTACAATTACATTTATTCATGTTATTGTCTATCTCTTTTGCATCTTCAATGCAATTATCAAATATCATTAAATTCGTATTAGAAAGAATTAAACTACATTAATTTTTTATTTTCTGCAGGCACATAAAGCATCCAAAGCTGACAATTATTTCAACCTCACAAATATTCAGGGGAGAAATTATTATTACATTAATACGTAGGTTAACATTTATTTACTATTAAGTGATAAGGTCGAAGCTCGATACTAAAAGTTCTTTTTAGTGAAAATAAGGCATGTGTCAGATTGAATAGAATGAGACAGAGGTCAGTGACAACAAGTGATTATTCAGTTAACACACGATGCATTAACTGATCGTTTCCAAAATAATTAGAAACAACTCTTCGTGTACGATATACGAATTGAAGGATAATATGATGGATTGGATAACGCCTTTTCCAGCTTAGTGGATTTCTTAGCTTTCATTTTGGTACGTTGCTATGGAAAAGCAATATTTGTACGTTACATCACACTACCTGACCCCTCTTTTGCCATTTAATACTTTGAAACGTAACAAACAAAATAACAAATTAAAATAATGGTTTTCTATCAAATAAAAGAAAACAAGTTTACAAAAAATAGTCTTTTTCATTTGCTGTCTTGTAAATAAGACTCTTATAGTTTTCTATATATTAGTTTATCCGAGGAAAAGGTAATTACAGAAAAAAGTAATAAACAAAGCTTTAATTGGTTGCCCGCAGGTGGAATATCAGCCGATAATAGCCATTGAAAATGATACATGAACATGACACACATCATATTTGATAGTTAGAAATGTTTCGATATCATATTTCAGAGCTTATCACCAGAAACCACAAAGGAATTGTCAACATATCAACTTTCTGCGCTGCATTCATAAACATTAATGGATATTTGTCTTTGCTTGTTGTCTTAACTACATGAGAAAACTGTTCCAATGGTAACGGATGTAAGTGTGCAGCAGTTATCCACACATACATTACTCAACCAAGACTCAAATATTCCCTATGCTAACTCTATGCTTTCCCGACATAACATACTGAACTCTGTGCTGCTGGAAAGTGTTGAGTTTTGCAACTTCTATGTTAAGGTTGAGAGGTAGGTTATGCTGGGAAATTCAACACCTGAGATAAGCTTGAATTCTCACTCCCGAAAACTTCAGAAAAATATGGAAACAAAACAACAAATGTCAAGGACTTATGTTTGTCGATTTTTATAACATTCATTATTTAATAAGATTACTTTTCGCTTTAATTCCGAAGTAAATGCGACTAAATTGAGCTCCCTTAAAAACAGGCAGTGTCTTCAACCGACTCCTTGTACATTTGTACTTGCAAAATTGCACCTTGCAAAGCATTACATTTACAACTGACAAAGGACATGTCACGTGGTTAATGCCGTTTTTGATCCATAAAATGTATCACAAGTAAAAAGGTGTTACACTAAAAATATCCTTTATGCACGCGTGTATGCATTTTGAATGGTAGGTGGATAAACTTAAGGACAGAAAAATATTCTCAAACCTCAACCTCAAACAACACTTCTGTTTGGCCCGTTAGCCTAGTGGTTAGAGTGCTAGCCTACGGATCAGGGAGTTTGGGTTTCGAATCCACCCTGCAAGCATAACTTTGGTTATATTTTTAAAAGACTGTCAACTTTGGAGTTGAGTCGTACATTTGAATGTTAATACTATCGACTTTGAAATATAATATTCAATTCCAAGCCCCATTTAGGACTTACATGTAGGTTATTACGAGAAAACAAGACACCTTCAAAATAATTCCTAACGGATAGAATAGTCGACATCTGAAGTTTAGTAAGTCGTTTCATACTGAATATCAACACATCTTGTTTACAACCGAAAGAAACTATACCATGATGTAAAGCCGTGTTAGGTGTTCAGTAAACTGATATTGCAATTAAAGTTAAAGAATAAAGTGTACCCATATCTATTACATTGATGTATGAGGGGATCTCGATCATTACCATAGCTTTTTGTTTTTTTACCAAATGAAGTTTTAACAGGAAAAACATTCTTAATTTAAGGGTTCAAGGGTTAACATATGGGTTCTTTTGAATTCTGTCAATGCTGGCACTGCAGTGCCCCTTATAATCTTTTGAATTAGCAATACGAAATTACTTATCTTAAATAAACTTAGGGTCATGAAACTTGAGCTGTCATACTTTGTAGTCTACAAACAAGTCATTATCTGAGTTATCAATGGAAAAAATACTAAGTCTTTCATAATCTGTATTACGCTTTTCACAAATTGAGCATGCTAAAATCTTTCAAAGTAAAGAATAAAAGGAAAACATAAAACTTAAGGAAGACATACATTTATCAAACTTGCTTCTAAGAACAAATAACACATTTTCACTATTAACAATTCACTTTTAACCTTTGATTGTGAGGTAAATATACTATTTTACATTACTTAAATGACAATTAGTTGTTGAATTCACAGTCATTGTGAAGATATCATGGTTGTTTGTGAGGACCCCAGATAGACTGTTCAAAATCTCAAAATCTATCGAACATCACCTTCTGATGCTGACCTGGCTGTACAGTCGAACTTGTATTAGCGGCCACCTCTTTAGAGCGGCCACCTGCCTATAGCGGCCACCCTTATGTCATCCCGATCGATTTTACGTTATATTTTAACTGTGTAGAGCGGCCACCTGCCTATAGCGGCCAACGGCCACCCTAATTATGTCCCGAGCGAAGATACAACTTGTCTGTAGCGGCCATTTGCAATCATGTAGTTGAAGGTTCTTACTATTTGATGTTGGGAAGCAACCATAGCGACCATACTGATCCCTTGGTATGTTGCGGCTGAAGAAGTCTTGGAATAATTGTGGTGTTCTGTATGTAAGTGAATGTTCCCTCTTTCCAACAAGGGTACTTATGCAATATCCCTATAGGTACACCAATATACAAACCATGCCTCAAAAACAAGTTTTGCACGTTTTCGCAATTGCAAAATGTTAGTGGCTACGTTCGATGTGATACGTTTTTTTTAAACTATGAAGTGATACTATTATTTACTGCTTTAAATCCAACCTATACCTGCCTTTGTAATTTTTTCATGAAAAAAATAAAAGTGAAACCTTTCTTTTGCCTGAGAGTTTATATGTACACAATATGACTTTAAAAACGATATCGCAACAAATGTATTGTTCAGGGTTAAGGACATACCCTACCCAGATATAAAAATATTTAGATTTTTCTGAAAATAAGCATGTTTGTTCAACTGAATGTGCCTATTTCAAAAATCAAATAAAAAAAGGGGGTCACCATGCTTGTTTTTGAGTAAAATCGATTTAAAAAATGACATTTTTGTGAAAAAAGCCAAAAAATATATAATTTTGTATTTGACCACAATTTTTGTGAAAGCATGAAATATAAAAAAATATTAATGCTTAAAGTGAGAAATGAAACAGTTGTACATGTTAAACACAAAAATGTTTGATAAAAAAATCATTTTAATAATTTTTTCAGTTTTTTTGTCATACGAAATCATATTTTTCACCCCAAAAAATGAACAGATTTTCTTAATAAATAACTTTTCAAAATTTAGAATTTTTTTAAATTCTCAAAATATGAACTTGACAATAATAGAAACTGAAATTTGAAGAAAAAAATGGGGGTCACCGTCGAAAAATCGCGAACTTTTTCCTGTTGAAAATGCATATAGGGAGTGAAAAAAATTTCCTACTGCAGCCGGAGCAAGTCTAGAATGCCGTCGGCTTTCCTTTACAAGCAACAGTTTGTTGACGGCTTGTGCAATATCGTTCAAAATTATATATTTATCTAAAAGATCCATAAGTTAACCTCTTAATCTCTTTTCCACAAAGTTATAAAAAAGATTAAAAAGAACAACAAAGTATCCGGGGTATAATGCGACATTTGAAGTCAGCAACGAATTAAGTGTGAACATTCGCATCATGGATTGCAATTTGCATTAAACATCACCCACTGCAATTAGCATGCATGCCTTTCCGTGTTCTTCACGAATCTATGAATTACACGTTATATTCAAGTTATTTTCACTATCCAAATCTACCAAAGAAGCATTATTTCATAAGCTTGCACTGCAGACAAATCTGTAAACGGACGATCGACAACACATGTAAACTTCCGATTAGACTGTACTTCGTCCTTGACTACATTTTCGTTACTCTCATGTTTAGATCAACTTTGAAAAATGTACGGTGGATGCCAGTTTCATTCGCTAATAAAATGTTATTATCTTCTGAAAACTTTTGTTTGGAAACTTGGAATAAAAACATATCTTTGTCTTGATAAGATTGGAGCCCGCAGCAAGTCTAGTTGACATCAAACGTAGGTTGTCAACCACATCGTGGTTCAATCAGGTCACACACAATATTCTACCTTCGAATCGACTATCGTCCAAAGAGTTTTTATGAGGCATATATTCATAATAATGGACTTTATATATGTGATAATTAAATCAACAGGTTGCATACTTTGACATGTTGTAAACTTTATATAATATATAATTTAATCAATTGATATATGTTTCTATATTTTGTTAAAAATAAATCAAAGAAGTCTATTTTAAATATATATTTTATTTCAGCAAAAACTTTTGATATTTATGTAGCCTTGTATAATTGAACTCAGTGCCATATGCCATAATAAAAATATATTCCTGAGTATCAGCATGTTTCACATACCTTTAATTTTTTCACATGTATCCTTGTCATAAACTTTATTTACAATTTTTCCTTTAAATTCCTAAACTTTGACTACTTATAGGTCTGAGCCAGGTAGCCATGACAGGGATTCAATTCAATTTAACTGCTGGCACTGTGGTACAATTTAAAAGATCATGGACCATGTTGCAGATGGAAAGTCTGTTAGATTATGTGTTTCAAGTTCCAGGAAAGTGCACAATGGGCAGGAACAATCACACCACTGTTGCTGCATCATAATCTGCAATAATAAAAACATAGGATAAAAACATATCAATCACACCTTTTTTTATTCTTTTTTTATATATTTTTAACACAATATATTAGTTTGATACACTTATGACAGTATTTAATAAGAAGAGATACTGCAGTTACAAATATAATTTTGAAACATTTGCTTTTCCAAAATATAGGTAAAAGGAAATAGAAACAGCAAACATGTTCTGAATGATAAAGCAATGCCACTTCCAATCAAAGAGATGTTTTTCATGTGATCTGTAAATTCAGAACTTATATTCCTTGGGAGAAACTGAACATGTCTTAACCTATAACTATATCTGTAATCCTGAAAATTTAGATATAAACATTTGATCAGATCTAATTACATTTTGTTTCTTTCACACTGTGGGTTAATTTGGTATCCTAGGTTGTTTTTTTAAATGGGTAATTGATAGACATACTGTAATGATGATAATGTTCATTGATATAAATTATACTTACAATAAAATATCATGATAATTTTGGTAATATTGAAAATAAATCAACTTTTATCTCAGTTCTCCTGTTGGGGATAATGTGTTTAATAATTAATTGCATAAAATTATCATTTTCATGTCACCCTTCCAACATAATTTGATTGCATTTCAATCTTTGAAGTTAATAATGACATTTATATCATGAAATTGAAACATACTGAAAAAATATGAAATCAGAAAAAAATAAAAATGATAAATAGAAGATATTCACAACACATCATGCACATCAATTTTATAATTTATTTCTATAAACTGTAATATGAGAAATTTTGCTATCCCAAATCTGAAAATAAGACAGTTGAATTGACATTAATCTGACATTGGCATCAATCTTAACTTTGGAGAAAAAAAAGGAGACTGAGTGTTCTTTATTTTCAACCTAAAATTGAGCTCTCAAGTCTTTTTATAGACTTGCATAAGCTTTTATGTTCAATCCTTTATCTTATTTTCAAGTAGGGTCTAGCTGACAGACTAAATTGGCATCTCACCTGCTTAGACATGAAGTCTTTGTCTTTTCACAGAGGTATAATTCCCTTCTGAATCCAAAAATTCACTTGTTGAGTTGTACAATAGCTCTCAACATTTCCAAAATATATGTTCAGAAATCAGGATATAATTCACCTATACATCATTTCCTCTGACTGCAAATCTGAAAAAAAATCCAAACAAAAAACATAATTTTTACTGAAGAATATTTAATATCAATCATCAATTTCATCTCCATGTTTTCAGATTTGTTTTGGTTTTTTGTTGAAAAATTAAAACAATTGAGTAAGTTTTTTTTTGAGTGAGTCAGATTAAAATATTTTCTTAAGAAATTATTGTTGAAGAAGGTATACACAACTTGCTGCAGGCTTCACTAGTAGTTTTACACTGAGACTGTAGTTTTTAAAAAAATGCTATAAAATTCTTGAAAATCAAGTCTAGATCGTAGCTGAAATCTCAACATATACCCTGAGGCTGAGGCTCTAGCTTTCTCACACTTGTTTAAAGTATCAAAATAAACGTAATTGAGTAATAAGTTTGAATTATTTTTATATTCATGACTGAATGTTAGTCTATTTTCACCTCAAAAGTTATTTAGCAAGTATGCAGTAGGCCTATAATTTGAAAGTTGCCTACCTGAAAGGTGCTGTGCTGCCATTATCGCTGCCACATAAGAAGTGTTGACTGTTGATCGAGGTAATGCCGGGCTGCACAGTCACAGGGGCGGATTTCCCTATTTCAAGGTGTTATGATTACCGCACCGCAGTACGAAAAACAACATGGTCAGCTGACTGTCGCCGTCGCGCTGGCTTTGCATTCACGATGATTTAGTTGGCAAAATATTTCGTTGCATATTTTAATTTTTCAATGAAAAGAAGAAAACTTCGCTTAAGTCTTTCATCCTTTTCAGATTTTCTTCTTTTTTCTTCGATTTTGGCAACTTTAAGCGAAAGATTTCGCATTTTACCGGCTGCTTGACTGATTGACACCGATCAGCTGATGACAGCATGGCTTGTTTTTCAACGCTACCGTACATCGTTTTCTTGTCGTTAATGTGAAGTAATCTTTTTATTTCAGACTTAAATAAACAAAGTGGACCTTTCAAAATCTAAATTATCTTACAACTTACATAAATAATAGTTATCAGTATGCTTTTTATACGAGTTTGTAAATTTCAGCATTGTTGCAAATTTCTCATCGTATCGATGTGCGATGCGCACGGTTCTGCGCAGTAACAACGTTTTGATGCGTAGGGTATGTCCTTAATCTAGTTAAATCTAGCTGTAATTTATACGTCCCACAAGTCCTACGTTACATCTAGCCACTTACTCACTTGGTCCGTGTCGAGCATGAGCGGAAATCAACCAATGAAAAAAAGAACTGGCCGATCTCTTTGAATCCCTCACGCGTTATATATATATAGATTTGTAACGATTTGAACACTCTGGTAGGCTCCATTCTGTTATTACGATTTTGGTGCATGTTCTGAAACAAATCTTGCCTCTTTCATATGTGTCTCTATTGTGATAATGATCTACAATCTTAATTACCTACCCATTTTATATTCAATAATATATGATTAAAATAAATAAATAAATTTTCTGCCACTTATATCACACAAATGTCACTGACGGCACATTTATCAAACACTTGTGTGGATCTATGTCTAAACGAAAATAATCTTACTTATAGATTACTTACATTTGTTTATAGAACCGTTATTGTCCATTCTTACATTGTTACAAAAATAAGCTATGAATAATATATTCAAATCTTTCGGATCTTATCAATATAGCTATACCTTCTGGCAAGGAGGCCATTGATCCTGAGTATGTATCAGAGTGATTGGACATTGGTTTGAATTGATTGTATATCGATCTTGATCAGGCAAGCAGGTCAATTGGGGCAGGTCATTGCCTTCAATGAATAAACTCTTTAAGGCAAGTAAAACATCATCTGTAGCAACGGAAATTATTGATCTATTGAGGTTTTGACATGAAAATCCTGCCGTACATAACCCGAACTTTTATCTAGGATAAAATCCAATCTGGAGTCAGTTACGGGATTACAATCACTCCTAGAGATGTTTAGTTTAATCCACTGGAACCAAGATGCTGGTAAGATATGGAACTTAAGATAAGATATGGAACTTAATATGCCGTATTAGTTATTTATGTCTGGAATAAGACAATGTAATTGATATAAAGACTGAGTGCAGACAAGACTAGTATTTTCAAGTTGACGCAAATTCCTTTCAATTTATTGTTTTAAAAAGGTTGACTTTCACTCAATCGGACAGATGAACACGTGCGGAGATACAGCATTTGTCATATTTCGTTTTGACAACCATTCATGCCTGTAGTTAAGAAAAGTTTGACTGAACGAATATGAATAACGATTTTGACCTTTATTATAGTATATACTTTTATCGTTTGATTTCTGTGAACCTCCTTGAAAAGTGTGTACCAGTAAAAGGAAACCAAACTAGATTAGCGTTTGCGGGACACCGCAAAAGCAGAGCAGCCCCGAAACTTGGGGTTTCGCCTTACCTTGTTCCGCCTTTTACAGGCCTCACCAAATTGGTAATTTTCTGGTGACCTCGACCTTTGACACTCAAGGCCACACAATCAATAAACACATTTCATTGAGTATAACAATAATGTAATGAAATAAAGTGTATGAACTTAATTTAATCCATTTTCTACATATATGTTGACCTTGCCATGACCTTGACCTTCGACAGTTCGTACCCAAAACTTTTTGAAAATTGTGTACTTCTCAAGAGATAATATATACAAAATCTAAACTTCATAGCACAAAAACCTATTATACAGATTCACAGTGCAAGTCGCGTGTTGCAACCAACCACAGACCTAATCCCGTAACTCTACTCTATTCAACTACAAACCACACACACACATTTGATCTGCGTCTCTCACATCTTCCATAGATTTTAAACATTTGTTTTAATCTGATCCTGACGCCATGAAAACAGCAAGTTGTATTCGGAATCAAGAAATTCAAAAAATGTAATTCAACAATTTATAATAATGCATAACCGTCTTTGAATTTAAGAATGCCATGCTTCTTCCTTCCAGTTTTACTATTTATAACATTAATTATTAAATTCTAACGTCGTTTCTCCCATTAAGCGATTATAAGCTGTGTAGATTAACTGATCATTACACTAAGAAATTGAAAATAATCATCACAACCTTGTATCCTGCAAAAGAACAAGCTTTTCCAATCACAAATTTTGCTTTCTGTCATTTGACCTGTAAATGACGTTTTCAACATTGTTTTCCTGTGAAGCTGCACAGTTATTTCAGATAGTAAAACTAGTTTCAAAACAGTTAGTTATTGATGTTTCATGTACTAATAATGCACGCCCACATCTTAATGCTACAGTTTTGATGTCATTAATGCTTTGATGTTAAAAACCAATGTCCATTAGAACCCTTAAGAAAAGTCAAAAACAAATGTTTTGTACATCTATGTAAAATTTCATTCAAATATTGTTTTGCATCAAATCCTTTTAATCTTGTCTGTAATGGATGGTTTCTCAAGATGAATAATATGCATTGTTTTTATTTGAGATTTCTCAATAATAAACTTACAAAAGATCAAATAATTAATACAATCAATAATTAATTAATGATATAAACCGAATATACAAACTCATCTTTTTGTGTGATTTTTTTCAATATGCCTTCGCCTCTCAGAAATTTTCGACAAATCAAAACTCGTTACCTTCTAACATTATCTCTGACAAAACGTTTCAGTATCAAAATTTAGAAGAAGATCCCAAAGGTTTATCATGGACTTGTGTATATCATTGTAAAGGCAAAATGGCTTGGAATGACACTGACAATGATCTGTCCAACGACCTTCCGGTCAAAACTAAGCCATATTGGAGTAGAGAAGGGAAAACCATATTCCTATAACATACTTAAATATGAAACCCATCTTCGTACTAGAACATTTAGAATAATGCTGAGGAATATATGGATGACAACGTCTTTGTTTTAAAGAACAAAGATGTTGTCATCCATATATTCCTCAGCATTGTTGTCATTCCAACTTCTAAAATGCCTCTCAAAGAAGTTAACATTTAGAATGTTTGACTGGTTCATTTAAAAAGTGTAGAATTAAGAGTTTTTTGTAAATAACATCATATATTATATTACCTTAAATTATCAACCGTGTTCATAAGTTGGCGAAACTATTTATTTACATTTCATTGCAGACATATTAACATTTTATTTTTTAATTTTGTCCCCATACCTCTTTTGAGTGTGCTCCAAAACTTTTTTCTGTAAAGTTTTCTAAAAAAAAAATGTGCAAAATTCAAAACTTCCAGTGGGGATATTACATATGCAGAAGGTTTGTACAGTAAACTTTTGTTTAGCAGCTGCAGAAAATTCACTACTAAAAAAAATTAGAATATATATAAATACAACTCAAGGATTTGATTTGAGATGCAATCTTGATTGTTGATTCTTACATGGCAGCACTCGATAAACAGATCTTCTTAAGAAATTGTTCATTATCATCATAATTCAATCAGTAGTTTTGAATTTAAAAGTCATATCTTCTCATGCAAACGAACAGTTGATATAAGTGTACTATCGCACGGTAAATTCATTCAGCAAGCTTCATCTCATTACAACATCCTGAAAGCATTCCAACAAGATAACGCCATAATTAAATTACAACACCTGCCTTAGCTAGATAATGATTGGAAATTTGAGGGGAAGCAGTGGAGCCTTCTCAGATAAGAATCATTGTAATCATTGATGTCTTATGACATGAAGTCATGGTTAGATTGAAGAATGTGTACACACAGGTTACATTATGAGTGTTTATCTGTTCGTGCCTTAATGTGGATATATTTACTTAAATGTTGATACTTTTGCTTTAATACGTTTTAATGAATGCACGTCGGTATGTTAATAGTGAACACTAATCTGATATATGAAGATATAGTGTTTCCTTTTACGGTTGGACGACGTTTGCAACTTAGAACTTTTTGAACAAATATAATCGGATAGATTGATAGATAACAATCATCTGCAAAAGAATATTGATATTGAGACACAACATAACCAATTTATATTGAAATAACATACTTCTTGTTGTCTTACTTATCCCAGCCAAACCTTACAGTCTGTTTATACACTATAACTATTTTTTTATGTTTGCACAAAACGTGCGTTAGTCTGATTGAAATAGAAAAGAAAATTAATAAGGCGGATTATTGCTGAGATGAAAGATCAACAATAAGAATGAAAATAACATAAGTTCATTAACTCTTAATTAAACAATTGAATATCTACAGTCCGTATAAACACAAATATTGAATTTAAAACCATAGAACAATTCAATTTCAGCCCCAATCATTAAAACTGAGCACCACATCTCGGTCCTTTGCAATTTCTTGTTATAACATCTATTTATGAAATATTTTATGTCTTTTGGTATCTCATTATTAGATTTCTGTTTATTTTGCTTGAAAAGTAAACAGCGCATAATTCTTCTATGCGTACTTGATAATTACATTGGAAGTTGAAAACATGTTAACCTCAAAACAGAGATAAATGGGAATTGATTTACAAAGGAACAGAATATAATTTCGTGATGGCGCCTGAAATCAACCTATCAAGATTTATATGTGTATTCATTGGATGATATCTGGAATAAAGACATTTGTCAGCTAAGGTGTAATTCAATGGATGTGAGACCGTACATTAACTGACCAAAATAAAGCCAATAAGAAATAACTATATACGTATGATATGAGTATAGAAGGGTTACGTACATTTGTATGGCGTTTGATCACGAATATTCTAGCTAAAAGGATTTTTGATTAAGTTCTGTATGATATATTACAAACAAAAAGCAATAAATGGAATATTATGTTTCACAATACCACCCTCCTGTTTATCTTTTTTATATATTTAAAGTACAAAAATATCACTTTTAGGCAAATCTCTTACCACGCAATTTTATGCAACTCGTCAAAAACTAATCTGCCTTTCGTATGAAATATTAAAGCATAATATTTTTAAAACAATTCCGAACACCCACTTTAAGGTTTTTTTATTTATGTGGGCGACATTTTTCCGGATGCTCTTAACGTTTCAAATCCAAATGAAACTACTTCATCACGTAGATGTACCATGATGATTTCTGAACTCATTGTGACTTCAAGATATTATTACTCCTGTGATTTACACTTTATTCTCATTTCATCGAAATATTGTTTAAACAAAGTTTTGTTCCTTGAAGTAAATTCGAAATGCTTATCAAGGTCATTACGAAACGAAAGCAGAATTTAATAATAAAGTTTGTCAAGCTTTCTTTTCATATATTCTGAAATACCTTTTTAAATTAGGAAGTGAGCGTTTTTATCAATATCAAAGGGAATCTATATCACAGTAGTTACTTTAAATCTATTTTTATCCTTTGAATGTAGACGATTATACAGCTTAATCTTAGTCTACTCCTGCCTTGTATAGAAGTTCATGGTTTGTGTCCTGCTGTACTCACATTTATGTGATTGTCGACAGGTTAACTACGGCTAAAATCGAAATCGACTTTTCGATGCCGATTATGGTTCAGCGTCAATGGTAAGTTAAGAACTCATCTTGCTTTCATGCTAAGTTACTTCCGTGGACGATGACATTTATCACTTGATTATTTCGTGAGTGGGTTCCAAATTCTTATGTTCTTCTTCTACTTCTTCTTTATGTAAATTATACATCTCTGTTACACATTTATACCTTGAATGTTTAATTCAATATATCCATAATTGTACGCGAGTGTCTGTGCAAGGCCTAGTTAAAATTATAACGTTTTCAAATTTCAACACGTAATTGTCACAAACATGACAAGACCCCTGCAGTTGATAACATGTACGCAAAGGGAGGTAAAAGGTTTTGAGGTATACCCCCGTTAGGTTTTTCGGGGCTTGTAGTGTACATTTTTCGGAAAAAAAGCGCTGGATAATCGAAGATGGTCGAAGTCATCTTGGACTGTATTCTTGGTCAAATGTAAGGAAACTTGCAATTGATAGTAAGGTTATGTCACACATGTTGAAACAATCCAGTAGGATTGCTCAAACAGAAAAATAGTAATCTTGGTAACTTCGCATTCTGCTATTTACGTAATTGATGCCAACTTTTTACTGCGGATTTATTTCCTAAAACGGATTGTTCCTAGAGTGATCTCCAATTTCCTGACTCAACCTTTACATCTAAATGAGGATGTCGCACGTGGCGTTACAACCAACACACACGTTGAAACAAGTTTTTTTCCGTTTTGTAATCTGCCACAGCCATTCGATTATGTGGTATGTGTTAGTAGAAGTGATTATTGTCAAGATGTTTTGGTAACAAATATTTTTGATAAATAATTTTTAAACACATATTTCGTCAGTTAGTACACTCTAGTAGTATTGCCTACATAATATATAAACATATTGATCAAATGTAAGTTTTCAATTTAGTTGTTTTGTTGACACACGAGACATCAAATAAGTCCCTAGTAAGATTTAAGGTGTACATATTTGATTATAATGGTAATTTTAAGAGGAAAGCGACATTGAGTCTAGTCTGGTGTATACATAGTGTATAAACGCCCACGATGTTATGATATTTGTACATGGGGCCATGATTGAGCTACGTTATGATTCAAGTTCTAAGAAAATAATACAAATCATGACAATTTTGATGATTGCAACCCTTTATGACAATTCCTCATTAATTAACATGTCACGTTACATGGAATATTTTTTTCTTAAGATATGATGTCTGATCTCAAACGCGCTAAGAAAGATTTGTGGTGTTTTCTTGCCATCTTCTACATATGTAGGTCAATTGACAATTTATATAAAGTTTGATGTTTGCTAACGATATAGATCTTCTCCCTTAAAGCTTTTCAGTGAGATATTGTGGTCTAAGCCGAAAAAAGATCATATTTTAAGTATTCCACAAGTCGAAGCGGAAAATATATATACTCAATTCGTAACATGATACAAGAGTTAAAATCCCTGTTCTTATGCACACATGAGTTGCTACACGGTCGAACAAGATAATGATTACATACTCACTCCACTATACCATGCTACCATCTGCAGTGTAATCTATAAGCGAATAGGAATAACTGTTAAAAACGCTCAAACCTGCTCCATATTGATTATTAGATGACTTCAAGTCGTAATATTACAATGATTAGATGATTTGTGTTTTATAATTTCAAGCATCTCCATCATGGCCATACATTTGCTTGGACAGGCGTACCATCAGATATTAACATGAACAAAACCGATCAAACATTATTCTACAGAAGGCTGAATTATGATTTAATATCTTCATAACTGTGGTTAACTTGCTATCAAGAGTTTGAGTTAGGAAAATTGTTCGTGTACATTATAACAAATAACTTATAAAAGTTTTCCTTTTATACCGTGTACAAGCTCACAAAACATTGTATACGTAGGCTGTACATGCAAATGTATACATAATAATTATTTAAAAATACACAGTCTGATTAGAATCGGCCTAGGTCCGAGAAATGAATTAAAAAACTATTTACTCTATCAATAATCGATCTTCTTATTTTGAATGATATCTTCTCCACTAAGTCCTAGTTTAGAGGATTTTATATCTCCGTAGAGTTCATATTTTGGACCTAGGCTTATTTAATCAGACTGTTGAAATACACAAAATAATTATTCAAAAGGGATATCACACAATTACTGTTACACTTGAACATGTAATGATGAGACAAGAGGTCTTGTGTCACGTTTTATCATCAAATTATATACGTGTAACCAACTTCAAAATAAGGTCGAAATATTGGAAGTAAATCGTAACCCGACCTACAAGAGTACAACAAGACTATTGTGCTTCCTTGCCACTACATCACATAAATGTCACTGCTGTCAAATTTAGCTCACACCTGACCTACATAGCAAGTATGCTACTGTCCGTGATAATACGTAAACAGTTTATACAATAGATATGACGTATATTGTATCATTTCTCTGGAAAACAAAGCCACGAATCTTAAATTCCCTCATTATAAAGTTTTCTTCCGATTGTTTAACTTTGACATGAAATCTAAAATGTCAATATATTTGACGTCTCTGAAGGGTCATCCAGATGTGATCCTTGTATCTGTTACATTGAGGAAATGTACATATTTAAAACTACATATATGAAACTACACATATATATTTTTTGTTCAACATGATTAGACGCAGTACCGATTTTGTTCGATCTACATCAAGTAACCAGTGGAAATTGGGGCAAGATATTGCCTTCTTTTATGCTGAAAAAAACTGTTCTAATGATTACACCATTTCAGAAACGCGAATTAGATCTAGATAGGGATGAACATCAAAAAGTTCAATAACACAATTACGCCTTTGGGGAAAATCGTCAATCCCAGTCCAAAGTCAGTTATTGGATTCTTAAGTAAGCTTTACAGACATGTGATTATCAGAAGGTCGTGTAAGTATACTACATTGTTACATTTACACTAATGTACTGTAATAAGTACAATGCATGACTGAGAGTTAACGTGTGAAGAATTAGAGTGTAATTGATATGTCGACCGAGTGCAACCTTGTACATATTTCTAAAATAGAAATACAAAGTTACAAGTTAGAAACACGTAACCGGACTCAAATCATCTCCAGATCTATAATTGGTTGCATTAAAAGTAAGTTGTGCAATCTGCGACGTTGTTCAGTAGTCATCGTGTTAGCTATTGAATCATAACGGGTGAACACACCTACCAGCATATGCGTCAAGTGGTGCCATTGGCTGAAGTTTGCAAAATGGTCTGGTGTGCCAGTTTTGCTGCGAGGGGAACGTGTCAAAAACAAGCGGCTAAACGTTTCATAAACAGAGTATCCGTCTAATTAAAACTGTATATTCACATGACGTAACTGAGTACGTGTCATCTTAGTTACTTGGTTCCTAGTTGTTTTCAAAACTTTCCTCCATTAAACAGATTTAAACATGTTTATCATATTCCGTCTGCACTAAATCTATTTGCATACAGATATACATAATGATTTTCTCTAATAGAATATCGAGTGGGAACATGTCATCCATAGACACAACTGGGCTGTGATTTCTCAAAACGGACGAAACTGAAAACGTTATGTCTCCCATAACGTCAAGCTTTACAGGGAAACATAATATATGACGTAACAATACTCGATCTTCGGGCTATGAAACATTAGACTTTTCAACACATTATTGTTCCAACTTTCCGTTATGGTTACAATAGGTACCTTTGTACCAAACATAACTACGGACAAACAATACTTGTGATGTATGCTTATCACCAACAATACACATAGGAGGGGAGGCAAACAATCATATTTTGTCTGTATTTTCTTATCCCTGAGAGTGCCTACGATGGTGTGTCTTGTTGAATATGAATTCTAAATTTTATCTGAACATAATCCAACTAAACTAAAATAGGGGATTCAGTTCTACATCCAGGGAAACGGAAATTCATTTATGTTTGGCTTAGATTTCCAAAACAATGCCAGTAGCCATCCAATATTTACAGATTCAACGTTTCACAAGCACATTGCTCGTTTCATCAGGAATGAATGATTGAGATCAACAAAGCTGGTATGGGGTGAGGCTTGTTATAGGGGACAAAAGAGTCAAAGCTGTAGTGATTAGTCAATCAAGTCAGCAGCCACTTGGTTCATATCCATTAGGCCAAACACAGTTGAGTTTATGTATCCAGATTGATTCTGCAATGTTGCGCTTTACTGTGTCTTTATGTGGAACTCTCTGTTATAAAAAACTTTTGAAGTTATGATCTGGCTGGTTGAAATGGGGTGCTGCATGTGGGGCTTTCTCTGTTTTGTTGTATTTGATATTGTGGCGGTGTCCCGATAAACGTTTGCTAAAATATGTGATAGTTTGTCCAACATACGTGGCATTTAGTACAAGTGAGATTGTAGATGACGTAATTTGACTGGCAAGTGAGGGACTGCTTGATGGGGTGTGAGTTTCTGTCTGTAATGGAATTGGTAGATTCCATGGTTAGGCAGGCTTTACACTTTGGTCTGTTACAGGAGCGACAACCCGAATTATTATTCCTGCTCTCTGTTATTCTGACTGAACGTAATTTGTTTATTATCAACATATTTCCAATAGTTTTATTTCTTCTGTCTGCAATTATGAATGTATTTTGACGAATGATTCTTGTCATACTTTGGCTAGTTCTGAGGATAGTCTCGTCTTTAGCTAACTGTCTAACTGGCAGGGATCCCACGTTCCAGGTTGTGATCCACGGAATTAAATTATTGTCTTCAGTTTAGCTTTGTTAGCAAGGAATTATTCTTCCATATTTTGATTCGATCATAACACGATTTTATTGCACACGTTAAATAAGTCATTTAATTGGTATGTTTGATCATTTCGACACCAAAATGCCCAAGGGGCGCTTAATTTATTTTGATTGGTAAGAAATGAGTAGGATAACTAAATATATTATTTCAGAGTATGAAACAAATTTCTATCATACTTTCAGATCGCCATTATGCAAGATATTTTCCCTGAACTGGAATAGCAATTAAACGCAAACCGTTGTCTCATTTTCTCAAGTAGGACGTGTACAGAAAAGGCATACAGCTGGTCACATGCAGTCGTAGAGTAGGTCACTTCCGTCCTTTAGTATAGCAAACACTTGACAGCTGTAAATGATGTTGTCATGCCGCTGACAGATGATCTTTTATAGGATAGGAATCACATTTCAGTACCGACATAGTTTTCAATTACTGCAAAAGTAAATTATATAACCTCTGATTAATTTAGGATGTTTTTGTACATAAACTATTGGACTAAACGTCGTAATCAAAGCGAACGTAAACATAAAAGATGTTTGATGTTTTACATGGGAACTTAACCATACAATCTGCTGATAAATAAACTCGGTTATAACGTGAATGTTATAGTTACTAGCCAAATATACATGAACTAATCCAAGGCAATAAAGTTCATAGTTATTAAACAGGACATACATGTATGCGATAGAAGTTGAAGATGCACATGGTTCAATATGGATGGTATCGTGGACATATGTATGATGATAAATAAATTTCCATATTTACAACATAGTGAACTATCAAACCGCGAGGTTTTTACTCGAATAATGCACGGCACTACACTTATGTTATGTTACAAAGTCATGTTACATAAAGTTTTAATGTTAGAAAGGAAAAAGTTGTTTGTTTCCTTAACATCCCTTTTCTTGTTATAACCATTTCTTTTCAGTAAAAATCCTAAAGAATTTCATAGTCTTTGAAGTTTTGACAACAAACAGGAAGTAATGTCATTCAATAACTACTGGTCATTTACAAAGGTAAAACAGGACATATTGAAATTAATAATTACGTACACATCTCATGGAAAAAACAGACAAACTTTAGGGTTTCTGATCAATACACACAGCCTGAAATATATATCTTATCTCACTAAATCGACCCTTTAGGGCATGTATCGTCTTGTCTGCAGGTGCTGAAGGAGAACCTAGACTGTATTAAAGGCTCCTTTTTATTTACAGTCCTGAAGCTGGACTAGCAGGTGAATTGTTCATGCAGATAGGCCTCACCTCTCTGGTCCAGAGAGTGATCTCTCGTCTGGGAGCCTCTGGACACATGTGCTTAGTTTTCAAATACATTTTTATTGCAATCAGGTTAGAAAGAAATATGCATGATGCAGCCACCTGTAGTAGTTACTTTAGACAGCAGTCAGACTCTCCAATCATTGTTACAAGAAAGAACTTAGTGAAACAAAAATGAAAATAACAACATTTATAATATACATATTTTCTGGGTTTTTTTTAACATCTTGGTTTAATCGAGATAAGCAGGGAATAACACATTCATCGGAGTTCTAGGGTTCCTGATATGCAATTAATTTACAGACATTTTATCTTTTGAAAACTTATTTAGGTTTGATAAAGAATACATTTCTGAACTAATAAAACTAAGAAAAATATATCTTATAGTTAAGGAAACCTCGACAACCCGGAATACTCCATTTAGACATCTTCCTACCATATACTTGGGACTCGTCTTATAAACACCTCAATTAATCGATTCATCAAACAGTGTACACTGAACCCCGTCAGAAACAGATCAGAGTATCATTCAGCAAATCAACACCAGTCGCCATCCTCTTTAGAGTCTCATTCAGCAAATCAACACCAGTCGCCATCCTTCTTTTTATTCACTCAGAAGACGGCCTTAACTCTTTTCGACCAGTTGCTTTTCCCTCCCCTTAATCACCTGTGATACTTGTGTAAGCAATCTTAATAAAGATAAATGGCCCTCCCTCATTTGTTACCAATTGATAATCAAAAACCTTATTGTAAATCCAACCTTTATTACAACTACCAGTGGCCTGCTACTTAAAATAGCAAATATAAGGTACAAATAATCATGCGTAACCACCTTCTCTCCCTGTTCCTGCAAAGATTATAAAATCATCCTACTAATGAATTATGGCCCATTTTTGTATAGGATTCAAATGTATCAATCAAATCAAAGTGAAAACCATCACACATCGGACCTGCTTATCAAAATGTGTCACAGTTCGTAATTATATGGTACATCGGTTAATTGCTTGTACATCGGTTCGGCAGGTTTAAATTGAGTGAAATAAATTGATCGTGACATCAATTAATTCATCAAAGCAATACGTTCACTTGATGAAGTTGGATTTAGTAATATATCTGAAACTTAAACAAATTTCATAAATTTGAAAAGAGCACTGGCAATCCGATTAAAAAGTATTTCCAGCCTATGCAGCAGTACATATTATCTTGATGAATAGTGTATACAATTGGCATTATGTATCACCGTGATTGAACACATGACTGAATTGATTGAGTATCGATCTACACCAGACAAACTGAGCAATTTCGTCAATTCGGTGACCTCTTTATTTCAATAGCTCAGTTTGTTAAGAAAGTATTGCCCCATCTTAAGCAACGGTAAATATTGATCTAGCATGGCTACTAATCATATGTTATGTTCCTAAGATGAATCACCCAATTACATCTTTCTTTTTCATCCTTTAATTATCGTTTAGGTTCAGTAATGAGCTTCTTTGGAAAGCTTCACATGCAGTTAACAAATATTTATCAGAAAGGGAGTGGGAGTAAAAGAAGAACACGTAAAGATTACCTAATTATACATTAGATTAAAACTGAAGTATTGAACCCGTACTTTTACTTCAAGTTATGATTGTTACACAAAGCGCATACTATGGTTACATATTCATATATATATGTATATAATTACGTTTGTTTTTTAACAGCAAGAGGTTTTTTTAAGCAGTAAATACACTGAATTATGACTGGGTCATCAAATGATTGCAATTCGAATATTTCAGTTGAATAATCCTACGTTAGTTAAAAAAATCAGGATAGAATACTTGAAAACAGTATAAAAATCTATACCGAAACGTCGCTACAGTCCAATAAAGAAGTTGTTCATCCATAGAAATACTCTCGTCTTCCTTTCCTTTCCATTTCCGCATGAGCAGAATTAATTGCAACGATCAAGGTCCAATCGTTAAATTCTAATCAATATCAGCATAAGACCATTCATGGAACCATTCCTCTGAAACAAACATGACCATGCAACTGACGCATACTCCCGATTAGCGTAACAAACATCGACAAAGAAATAAACACATGTACAAAGATTGACTGCTTAACATATACTTTTAAAGAACTTGCCTACAGCCTTACATCTACAAGTTTGCTGAATTTCATGACAATTTGATTCAACAATAGGTCATGATACCTGACATGCAAGTAGATGTAATGCAGTTGAAAATTACATATAACATCAGAAAGATGTAAACGTCTTTAAAGTGTTTGCAGGAAACATCTATTATCATTATTACATAAACCCTGATTGATAAAGATAAAGATGAAAAGTAACGACACATCAACCAAGATGATTTAACACAGCAAGCTAGATAAATTATATTCTGCTCGATACAAAACAATCTTAGTCAAAGAAGTAAATTGCCAATCTCAATAGGCAGCCCTTAAGAATATTTGTAGTCTCTTTGCAATAATAAAACACAGTTGATTTAAAGACAATACGCTAACGCACTCAAATAGTTCGTGTGTTGATTTCAATGACCCATGCCAATCACTCTTCGGGAATCTACCTTCAGTTTATTCATTTTTTTGGCCTCAAGGCCTACAGTTTAAGTACATTCCGTGCAATTGATAATATTTCATGATGGCGTCATTTCTTTTATTGCAAGGTTATTTGAAAAAACTTCAACATCGTAAAAAGTTAGAGGCTTTCCAATATAAATGCTTGATTATATTTTGCTGACGACAAAACCTTTAGTAAAACCAAACTTTTCAAAACAAAAAAATATGGAAATTAAACACAAAACTTTTCAAAACATGTGCTTCCAGTTCAACTTGAGAACGAAGATCATATTTATTAGTATTCAGATCGATAATTATCCTAAAATCTGTATTTCTTGATCGATTACATTAATATTTGAATTTAGGTGTATCTCTACGCATAAAAACGATATATGAGTGCAAAAGCTTTGAAATTTCACATTCTGCACTCAGGTTATCAGGTTATTTTTTTATGCGTAATCAGGTTATTTTGACCTGCGAAGAAAGAGCTTTTGAGAAGCATACCTTTTTTTAAAAGTCTTTTTCTGCCATAGTACAAATCACATCTATTTTTTTCAAAATCTGTTTCTTTATAATATCCGGTAAAACAATGCAGCTGATTACACATACTTTTTATCAGGTAGGTTATTAAGTTCGAAGATACAACTGGCATGTGAACTTTCATCAATTTAATATTGTTGTGTTTGCTCAAGATAAATGTTTAAGATGAAATGTCAACGGCTATTTCTAGTTCTGTGATTATGGCGATGTGTCATGTTGAGTAAAACATTAGCTATGAAGTGTACCAAATATAGATGTCACACATTCCTTCTAAGACTGAAGTCAAACGTTATGTTATATCACCATATATAGTTATATAATTATTCAAATCTAAAGTTATAAAAAGCACAACACAGCGCAAGAGGGTTTCAATAATGTGTTACATGTTCAATAATCCGATCTGTTGCCCGTTATCAGGGCGATACTGTCAATGGTGTCAAAACAGCAGTATATGTTTTAAATGTAAGTAACGATCTTACATTGTTGGTAGGCGACAATGCTGCATATAGGTAGGTCCTACTTGAACATTACGTTTGCGTTTCTAAAATCGTGTAGTAATGATAAGGTCGCAGTCCTTATGAAAATGTAAAGGTATGATTGCGATTAAAAGAAAGCATGAATTTGCTTTCAAAAGACATATATAAGGACTGTTTTAATTTATGCATGGTTAAGTTAAAAGTGGGCAAAAAAAAAACAATAAATAGTCATAAATATATTCATAAAAATATAAAATGTTATTCATGTATATAAAAATGAACAATTCACACAAACATCATCATTTAAACTAATTGGTTGAACTATTCATATTCCTTTTATGTTTTATTAACCCTGTACCAATCATGGCAGTGAAGAAACAACAGCAATTCTGATTTATGTTTAAGTCCCGCAGTATAAATTGAGGCGAGACCTGAATAAATGTTGTCCATCTTTGTTTGTCTGCCTTTAACTGGCAGCAATTGAGAAAAGACGATTTAATTGTCGTTATATTTATCGTATACGACATTGTATTGTCATTCATATGAATAATTAAATATGCTTTTAATAAACAAAAACAGGTCCCCTTCAATTTCCCAAAACATGCTTGATTATGACTATTTGTGGTAAGTTTTGTCACGCTCCATCCCAGATTGTTTAACTTTTAACATGTTCCTGGCATTACACCGTTGCTCAGACGAGTGCTAACGCATAAAACATGATCGGCTGACACTTTACTCTTCATTAGCCTTGCAAACATCGGCCAAAGAGAAACAGAATAGAACACTCGTATTCAATGTTGACATCACGTCAATTTGATTATAATCGTGATGGTTTTGGGATTGTTTTAACATGATTTTAAGCTGATGTCGTTACAGAGGACAGATTTTTTACCGTTCACATATTGACAATCATATTATGCCGATAGTAGTTTTTAGTTCGGAATTCAAATCCACAAATTGTTTGGATGGTGTGACTAGACGGTTATGATTTAATGTTATCAACTGTGTAACATGAAAGTACATCAAAGCTTGAAAATATTTTTTAAAACCTTTAGAAATGGTTTCAAGGTTTCATTAGAATGGTTCAGGTTACCAAATAGTCAATGATAAGTCATTGAAATAATCATAGTAATCCTTTTGTCCATATGTCCATATGTTTTGACATAAATTCAAACTGTTGACAATAAAAAGAATAGATTTGAAATCAAGACTTTCACAGAATTGATCTTAATGGATTCCTGAATATCATAGTATTATAAAGCGTTTATGAAGCAACCTTACAAAAGCTCAGGAATCACTCTGATATTCTTATGTTCAAATATTGTCTTTAATATGCAAACTAATTGAAAACGATGTCGAGGAAACATTTTTGCCTGTTTTATTTGATGTAAAATAACGACATGACTGAAAAATATCTATACAATGTACAACAAACATGTAGAATAATGATTGTATAAGGAGTTAACAGAAAACATGTTCTGTTCCAATATGTTTGAACACAGTAGGATAAATAGAATGTATGGTGATGAACCCAAAACGATTCAGCAATTGAAATAAATTGCCAACCTAAATGGCGTAACCCTTAAGGGTATGTCCCAATTTAGGCAATTGAAATCTATTTATTTAAAGACGGAAAACCTAAAAACTAGAACAGCTATGAATGGGCTAGAAAGTAAGGACCTCAATCTGTGATCAATACATCACAAGGGAGCTAGATCAGATAATGTTTATCTAGTTATCTTGGCCGTAAGGCCAATATCATAAGAACATGGTCTGCAATTGATGATGACATTTTATTTTTTAAACAAGTCTTTGATCAATTGCAAGATAAGATTAAATCTTACTCTAGAATAAGAGTACTGTAGGGTTTAACGCTTAAATTGAAAAAATCCATTTCTGCTTCCGTAGCCACATCTTTTAGTGAAAAAGTTCATTGTTTCATCAATAAATATATAATGCAATAACGCCATTGCTTATATTAGTTTTATCAATGGAAAAAGATTATAAAAATGATTCCTCTTAGGATAGTAGAAAAACAATTATTAAAGAACACTGCAACCAATGAAAAATACATATGATCAGAAAACTAGGAAAATAGAGCTGACCTACAATATAACCTGAACACATTTTACCAATGGAGAAACTACATCCGCTTATATTCTCCTTATATAATAGTTTATATTGATCAGTGAAATGTTACATGGATACTTTTTTTTACAATATAACACAATCAAACATCACAGGATGACATAATATCATAATAAAGACCTAAGGGCTTCTCACTCAAATTGAACTTGAAGCGCAATAATAATATAAAATGTTTTTATAAAGAGGAACATCTTGATAGCTTAAAATGGAAAACTTCTGATTTACTTCTAATTATGATGACTTTTATATAACTACACTAGGAGGGAAATAAAGAAGCTAATTCTTGCTTCTAATTCATAGTTACTACAAATTAAACAGTATTAAATAAAAACCAAAACTTTCTTTAAAAGGGGCAGTAGCATTAAGGGGAATATAAGGTGATATCAGGAAAATGAAAACAAATGGTTCCAATTGAAAGACAAGGTATTTAAACTATGTAAATGAAGCACTAATAAATCAAATATATAATGTTAAGTTAAGCAAGTTTTCTTACATAGAATGAATTAATTGTGTTCACACAGAAATGGACGCAATGGACGTGTTTCGAATCTTTATAATTTGTTCTTTTATAAGTGATTGGTTTGTGTTATAAGATTTTTAATAATTTCAGAATATTACATTTAGCATTATCATCCAATTATCAGCGACAGATGTAAAATATTAGATTTTTAAAAAACGTGTTACTGTCCCCATAAGCTTTGACTTCATTCAAAAAGTTTCTTTAAATATAATTGAAATATCCTTTTTCGTACTAGAGCAGGGAACATGTTGTTTTAGCGAAAATGATGACAAATGCATTCTGGCATTTCGTTCCCTAGTAAAGACGAGTCTATGGAGTGAATAACGGTTTGTCTTGAGTTGCAATACAATTCCTTCTATTTTCTGACACAACCTCTTCTTTACGTTCTTCTTCGTTTACTTCTTTTCTTTAAGTGGTGCAGTTATTCACATCAACACTTAACAAGGCGATTTTCTATCTGGTAACCTAGAGCAAACTCAGATACAGTTGGTAACCTACAGCAAACTCACACACAATTGATAATCTACAGCGAACCCATCAACAATTGGTAACCTATGAACAGCGAATTCAGCAAAGCAATATGTTCCATACATTTACGCGGATATGTCAAAAGAATGTATGGCCTAATTGTTGAATTGTCTCTTACACGAATTGAACGATTTCTGGATGGTACATGAATTAGTTTAAGTATCATAGAATTAAACATGATGAATTTATAACACAAATGTTACAAGGTTCATGACAGGAACGTATTCTATCTGCCATTGAAAATACACATATAAACACTCATCAACCGATGAAAAGAAAGTAACTAATTGCACCAAACACAAAATATAGTTTTTCTTTACATCTGAGCTCTAGGCAACAAAACTGTTTATCGTAAATGTTACGACATAATTAAATTCCTTGTGCATCAATTTTCATGTCCGGTTTCATTTCACAGTTGAATATCATTTTCAAGTGATAAAAATAGGAATATGAAAGATAGATAGATTTATGAAATGCAATACATCGTAGTTAATAACAATAATTAAATTAAATTTGGACAAAGTTTTTCAATTAAGAGTCAGTAAAC
Organism: Steromphala cineraria; assembly: GCA_916613615.1. Lineage (NCBI taxonomy): Eukaryota > Metazoa > Mollusca > Gastropoda > Trochida > Trochidae > Steromphala > Steromphala cineraria. Next base: position 80,969,706 of record OU744721.1, read on the forward strand.
TTTGATAAGATATTCTAAATATCAAATTTATAAAATTGCCGAATATTAACTTATTTACTATGCTAATTAGTTTATAAAATAGATAAGATGTGGCATTTGTTGTGTTCTTTCTCTGTTCTCAATGAATGTGTTAAAAATGATGTTCACAAAAAAGATAATGTCGTTCTTTATTACATCAAAACTATTTTCATTAATAACAGTCATAATTTTCATGTAACAATGAAATTAAGTAAAGGTTAGGATGCCCTCATCAAATTTCACCAAGCATGCTTCTAGCAATACCTCTTTTGAGCATTGCTTGAAATACTAATTACTTCCAGTACGCTTGATATTTAGATCTATCATCTACAAAATGTTTTTTTTATATATTTCCTTGTATACACTTCAATATTTTGTAAAATTATATTAATTATTTTTATACATAATAAATGCTATTCCACGAAAAAATTTTTTTAGAGCTACTTGATCAAAATTAGTCAACATTTTTTAAATTGTCAATTTAATAGTCAGAGCCCTGCAGAAAATGAGCTTTCATGACAGGTTCATGTATATAGCAAAGCAACTTATGACTGCAATAAAAAGATTGTATTAGGAATATATATTTATGTATTTATATATCTACATCAAGCTTAATGTTAATATGTTTAATGACTCTGTTTCAATTAAATTTTATAAGATTTGAATAAAAAAAATTGGCTTATGTTTATTTTATGTTTATGTTAACTGGAATTGTTCTGTGATTTACATGTAAATATCTTTATAAGTGATGACTGTTGTTAACTAAATGTTCTAAAAATTGCAGAAACAAATAGATTAAATTCATTTAGATTATGAATATTTTCAGAATTACAACGCTGCCATAAAATGTTATCGTTGGATTAAGACATCATTAAATGACCATACGTTAGAAACATAGTAGATTCATTACTTTAAAGATAAAAGATAAGCAATGTGACACCATAATCTCTATCCTGTTAACGATGATAATAAGCATTGTCAAAATGTCAATGATAAATTTGGATGCTATTCGTGATATCGTCTATCAAAGTTTGATAAACTCATTCCTTTTCAATTTTCCTAACCTTTAAGGGAACAAACAAAGCAAATTAAGCACAGCATTAAATTTCTTCATCTCTGTTAATTCAATTTGTAGGCGTTGAAGATATTTTTAAAATTTGATATGATTCCAACAAAAAAACTCTTATTGAATTGGGTTTTATATATTGCAATTTTTAATAAGATGTAAAAAAAATCAGTAATTGAAAGTTTCCAAGGAGACTATAAAGCGTTGAATCTACATAAACTGAACAATCCTTTCTTAATGTTCCTGGACCGCTGTAAAACATATGCTCACAGTCATACTATACTTCTGTTAGTTTGTTTCTTCCACATTACAACTGTTGATCCAAATTCCTTTACATTTTTGTTTGTGTAGTCCAGTTACATCTGAATAGATGAAACTACATAGATATATCTAGCATTTTGGCAATGTCTTGATAAAATATATAAAATCCTGTACTATCATCTGTAGGCAGAAAAAGGTATGAATAATGTTCAGCTCTAAATATATCAAAGACCATTGAATTCGTAACCGTATTGATTCCCAGTCCATCTTCACAGTCTGATTAATCCAGGCAGATTGTTGTCCTATTCATCTCAATAAAGCTGCGCTTCAGTGTAAGTAATCTCTCATTTCGAGTGACCATCATTATTGATCTTGAGACTTGAGCACCACTCGATGGTAACGTCCTCCTGTCCCTATGGTATATTGCCCTTGTTCTCTGCAAATACTTCACACCAAAACCTTTTGACGTCCGAAGGTAGGATGTTCTCATAAAATGATTCTGTCCAACTGTTTTATTATTTGGTTTATTTTTTCTTATACATGATAGGACATTTCGATATCGAAGTTATAGTAAGAAAATTGTATCAACCACAATCTTTACTTAAATGTATATCCATATTCCTTATAAACCGATTTACTGTGAGATAACAAACAATGAAAACTTCCTATTTGTATGCATACATAACTTGAATTTTTAAAACATGGAAAGTTTAAGACAACTGTTTGTTTTGAAAAACAACTCTTAAAAGGTACCTAACATAAAGAGATAGTACAAAATCTAACAATGGTTACAAATGGTATGAAACAAGTGTTTAAGAATGTTTCGTAAACTATGTTGTATATAAGGCAGCGGAAATGTTCATTTTGTAAAAAAATGTGATTATATTAAGTTAAACGAGTGTTTACTACTAACATGACACTGTCCGCTGCCTACACCATGTCATGAATAAAATAGATTTGTCATTTTAGTAAGACGCAAGTTTTCAATGAGATGCAACAGAATCAATCTGAAAATACATTTGAAGACTTTGAGTGCAACGGTCCAAGACATATATTTCCAAGTAGCGGAGGTACGTACGGACGCCGCTCTTTACAAATTCTCCCGTTCGTGTTGCGCTTGCGATCAATAATGACCAATTATTATGGTAAATCGTTGTCCAATTATATTTGTAATACATGGCTTGAATTATAAAGTAATCTCATTGTTTCAAGTGCATTTGTTGAATGACACCCGTTGAGATACGACTAAGATAAAATGTTGTACTGTTACTACTAATATTATGACACTTTTATATGCACTAAACTTTGAACCTGGATTGGATCTGAGGTTGTTGCTACATGTGCTATTGGTTATTTCTTCAACTGTAACATTTTTAGATTTTGTAAAACATTTTCTCCTTTTTTTTCATTATAGATGCACAACGACAGACTACAAAGAATGGTTTTATTAAAGTAGAGGCCGACGTGATGGCCACAGACTCCATAGGTTTTCAGGGATTTGAATTAAATGGTTTGGGCGTCTATCTTATTAATAACATTAAAACATGATTTGTAAGATCTCTCCACAAAAAGGATTAAAAGATTTGTTAACATCTTTACTTGTTAATAGATGATTAAACACTTTCTGCCAGCTAATATTGAATTATTCAGATGACATTTTTATATGAATGTTTTTCATCGTGTAAATTGATTTTCGGGCAAACTTTACAAACCCACAAATCCTTGACCCTTACATCTCAATAAAGACATCGTAGCGTAAGTAATCTTTCCTTTCGAATGCCCACCTCAATTGCAATTGATCGGAATACTACAGCAACACTCTGTGACTAACGACTTTCCTCTTATATATGACACATGCATACCGCAAATAGGTTGCAGTGACAGCGTTTTGTCATAAAGAAAACTAGTTTATTAATTTCAGTACTTATGATATGTTTTGGCGAGTTAAGACACACCAAACTTGCACATAAGGTACGATCGTTACTACATAACCAAATAGCATACGTGTACTTGTGCTTGCCTCTTAAAATATTTTCTTCGATTGAAACAAAATTTGATACGTTTGTGAAGTGAATGGCATTCACGTCTGTAGATTTTAAACGTTATCTTCTTCCTTGCCAAATAAATCATATCATTATTAAGGAGAGTCCAATTACGGCATGACTGTTTGATTTCTAAAGATCCTGAAGCACCATTTAAACGTCTTGTGTTTTACAATTCTCCCTAATAGCATTTACTGTATGTTTATTTGATCTTCCTGAGAGGGCAAAACTAAACATGGTTATCCCTCGTCGCAGAATATGACATGTACGAAGTAGTTAGAAAGAACGGCGTAGCATAACTTGATAAGTTCTCATCCATCAGATTATAACAGTATAACTGTTAGCCTTACAACCGTTGATTCAATCAAAGACGACGTTTTTAATGAATGTTTTAGCACACGAAGACAAGAAATTGGTGAAACAAATATGAAGGTCATTTTCTTATCGTGAACAGTAAAGGTGTATCTGTTCAGATTTGATATGTCGATACTTTCTGTTGTCTGTATTAAGTACAATAAGATATATACTAAAGTTGAATTCATAAAAGAATATAGATGCGTACATCTAAAAGGTTTTTGAAGGGTCTTTGGGAGTGCCATAGATCAAGTAAGCCTCTTTTGGAATTTATGCTTACTGTTTGAATTTATTGAACGTATTGCAATAGATATCGATGCTTCACGTCAGCATGCATGATTGATAGAGATATGCCACATAGAAATGAACTATTAGGGTTTTGTTTCAATAACATAAAGCCGCATACACAATGTTTTGGTCACAATAAAGTGTGCATGGGTAACACTTAACGTTTTTGCTTGGGCACCAATATGAAGTTTACTAGATCGGCTCTGCATGTGCTTAATCAATGCTTAAACATTTTTTTGCTCAGATATTATTGCCAAGCGCAAAGAAGTCATGCCAAACTCCTTACCTTCTACATATTATCGTCCAAATATACGTATTTTCAGTCTGTCATTAGGTGATAACAATTTATTTTAACCAAAATTTTTAGATTACACTTTGCATTAGATGCAATCTATAACATCGGCAGTTTCATATTTGTTAATGCTGTCGTATGACTGAATATAAAAACCTGTTGATTTGAATTTATTTAGATTGCATTAGCTGGATGTTTGTCATATTTGCTATTCTCGGTGCACAGAACAAAAGTGGAACCAGATACCAAATTCACTCTTCTAATGCATCTGTTTCCATCATGATTTATTACGTAAGTGTTAAGCTGGAGCCATTTTGACACTTATTGATAGTTTGAAGGGATATGTTGCATAATGATGGCACTATACAAATATATTTTAGTGTATTGATAACCATCGGGTTGGTATGGAAATGTCAGAAGCTATATATCATCCCATTAGATCTAATTTGGTAGAATACTTGGCACTCTTTTCCATATTCATTACATCTTTATAAAATGTCAAAATCGATATCAGGCATTTCATGATTTCATTATTGTTTGTAACCAATCTTATTTAATCATTTTGTTATATGAATAACGTAATATGAAAAAGAGTTTTTTAAAGAAGAATATATCCCTTCTTTTCACTTATGCCTATGACTAAGTCTCTGAAAGGGAGTGTACTTCCATGTCCTAAGATGTAAGAATTTCACTTTTGGAAATAACATATTGAATTGTAAACAATGAGTATAAATATACTAACAGCTGCGTACCTGGTTACTTTCTTTTGTATCTTATAGCAAATATCATTTAATTTTGGTTTTGTTTAGACGTCAATTAAATTCCTTCAGCAGAACTAACAATTGTCCATTTGTAAATTCATCATTCTTTAACTTTATTTTGGGATAATCTGGTCCCCTGGGCGGAATTTCAAGTTTTGGCATGGTGGACTTGAGCAAAAAGAATCACGTTTTTTTAAAGAAATAATCAATATTGAATCTGTGAGATAGAAATCAGTACACTGACATTCACTTAGTTAAAACAGAACAAGGATAATTCGTGTTTAAAGCTGATTTTTAAAGGTTTATGTAGATGAAAATTAAAACCACTGTTGTTGAATTCTGACTCCTGCTCACGTTAATGAGGTGCCAAAACGGTTAATTGTTAGAAATATCATACGAATATGTTAAGGCAAAATGAACCTGGGCTTCTATAGTGAAATTTCAACATTATTCGTGTGCCCAATGCTATGCTGCCCTGAAGACATCCAAATTTACATGATATTACACTATGATGGTAGGTGAACAAACATTAGGTACACAGCTGTATGTTAAATGATATTTTATTCTGACAGAGTCCCCAGAAAGAAACTATGCTTTCACATCCTATTTTGAAGGTGATAAATCATATGGCCATTTTCATATTGACGAAATATATTTCACCTCTACAATGAATAAAGGACAAATTATTGTCGTCTTGTAATATTTGTTATTTTTCCTATCTTTGACAGACAAACGTATTCTACATCCAAAGAATGCGTTTTTGTTATAATTTCTTTAATTTTCAGAAACGCCCATATTCATGAAATAGATTCTAATTGCAAAGTCCTAGTGTAGCACTGACTACACGAGTGAATGTGGCTATCAATAAGAGCAATGAAGCAAATGGTTACCTTATTTATCTCAATTGATTATCGCTTTGGGGTATGTATTTCTTCGTTTGTAGCAATGGAAGCTTATTGATCTAAGAGCCACAGAGGCTTTCACACTTAAAGACGTATTGTCTGTCTGTGAATATAACAATCACAGCTGTGAATGGAACTGAGGACCTCATTTTGCACAAGTAACCGTGGGCGATTATTTAGCTGTTTGCCTCGGTCTATGTATTTAAGAATTCTTTTGTTTCTTGATGAGGGTATTTAACATATTATTTTCTTGTGGATTATTGATATATATAGTCAACTGTACATTAAACAATAAAGTTCTCACAATTTCGTAGAAGGGATTAAATGAAACAGATTTTTATGACTGTATGTAATGAACCTTCTAAAAAGCTATACTGCTATGCTACATTTTCTGAAGAATAAAGATGTGATTAATATGATGTACAACGATGTTTACTGATTCTTTTCAAAGGACCAAGATGTGGAAATGGCACCATGATAACAGAGATTCAACAAGACAAACCACAGAGTTCTGAAACGATTGTCTATCGATTTAAGTACTTCATTTGATGCAATGGACTTTTTCCTTCGTTCCATTGTTCGTCTGATTAACAAATTATGGTACACTCCCTCATGTCTAAAAGAAAACAAAGTATGAAATGAGATGTTGAATATATAGCCAGTGGCGCAATCTTATCCTATCTCTATTTATTGCACACTAATTCCTCCTGTTTTTGTCACATAAAATTCAGTTTTCATTTTGTATATGCCATTATATGCTATTTTCAATACAAAGTGCAATGACAAAAATTGACAAACTTTCGTAAACTTTATTGTTTCCACCAAGACGACACAAATCTAATATTGTATCTATTTCCTTCATAATGTATTACGTCAATGCCAATCAAGAATATATTTTGACAGTTATTGATAGTTTGATAAGCTACATTGCACATTTATCGTATTGTATAAACAAATATTCACTTCATTGGTAATCTTATTGTCAATATAGAAATGTCAAAAGCAACATTGCAACAGTTGACGAATCTAATGTTGCAATTAAAACTGATATACATTGTTTCTTATTATAGCAAACTCAAATAACATCAATCTGTTATCTGTATATATGGCAACATCCCTTTGTAAAAGTAATCGCTAATTTGTTTGAAGTTGTATATCCAATTGTTTTCTAACCTTTCTCCTTTAGTAAATATCGCCTAACAATCTTGTGGGACCCGCAATTGATGCAAGGCGATATGATTTGCCCTTTGTTTATGGAACCTCAACTAATGTATCCAATTATCCTTCACTATATCAAACGATTATGTTTCTCTAATGTTTGCCCTTTAGTATTATCGCTTGCCAGGAGAATTCATTGGCTGCTTCTTTGTAAATTGAAGCAACCCTTGGTTGATCTGTACATGGTTTCTCATCAAACTACTTAACATATGTATAACTTACTGAAATAAGAATCGATGTAGGCACACGCAACTTGATGAATGATTCTCTTTGGTTCTTTAAAGAAAAAATTGACAAACTTAATTTTAATTAATTTCACAATGTCTGAACCAACCTCGCTGTAATCTGAACTTTTGGCGTGAATAATACAGCTGACTTTTGGAATCTTCATGACAACATAAGGATAATTTTCATAAATAATTACGAATGTTCTCTCCTGTGGTAGTCGTTTTGATACATCTTGAACAAACACTTACATAGTTTCAGTTTCTAACTCACATTGTATTTCCGCGTTGATTTGCAAACAAATGTGATATATCGGTAATATCGGCAATATCGAAAGTATCATATTGCTTACCTACAATCATTTTATTTCACACCATTCTGAACAATTTAAGAAGTCAACAGAAAATATTTTTTACGTAGGCACATCGGGACGTTTTGAGCTCATTTTAGTAACAATACTCTTCATAAGGCTCGAACAGCGATGTTTTAGATATTTGCCACATAATAGAATATTAGAATGTGATTCTATCAAAAAGGATTAAATGAGGTGAGCCATATCAATTTGGCAGAGGATTTGAGACTTTGATGATGTACACAGAACAAACAAGTTATGCCTTGGGGCTTTGAGTGTCGCTATAGCGAGTGAGTTATTGTTGTACGCCACTTGGGTATTATTTCAACCATTAGCGGCGTGTGATTGCCGCTATAGGCTACTTGTATTAGAAATGAGAATTTTGATAAACTGTATTAATTTACCTGTTTTAATGTGAATCTGATTACTTAATTGTAAATTGATATGATGGGAACATGAAAATAGAACATAATTACATCAAAATACATATATTCGAGTGAGATTTGTATCACCACCAAACCCATTTGTCAGAGGGGCATAAAGACTAGAAGGATAAATGTGTACTTATTCCTTAGTCAAACGCATTAGGCGTTGAACTCAGTACACTTGGAGAGCTATAGTCGGTCTAAGTATGATCATTCTATAAGATCACTTATACAAATCATATAAGTATTGAGACACATGATATCACAAGTACGTTTAAAAGTATGGACATGTTCTCATCATTAGTAGCACACTGGGTTCTTAAGGTCAGTGATATACCCCAGTAACGAGCGTCCAAGGACTGCCGGGGTTGGTCATTAAACGTGGAATTTATAGTCTAAGAGCTTCTAACGCGCTGGAAATTGTAGCACTGTGGAACTTTAAGCTCACCAATTGGTCACATGAATAGACGTCTCCTCTCATTCCTCATTGAGTGCGACGCCATGGGGACAGCAAGTGCATCGTACGTCAAAGATATACACATTCAACAAGAAGCTTCTTTATTATATGCTAAGCGGTGAGAGACTGAGTTTTCTCAATTCTAGAAAAGTGTTCTCGCCACTGAGTGTGATATCACTTTTTCAAGTAAGTGAAAATATCACAGAGGGGATGACGTCATGTGTACAATGGTTTGACGTCACTTTTACAATCAACGCGACGTCATCGCCGTCGCTAAGTTACGATCAACAATGGTATGACGTCGCCAGAAAACTCTCGAGTCAAAGCCTTTTGGACATAAGTTACCACATTTTCGACCACAAAGGCATATAATAAACAGAATATCTTTTGTTTTGAGTGTGATATCACTTATCTCTCATCTCGTGACGGGGTAAAGCCTATATTTTCACTCGTGGCTGCGCCACTCGTGAAAATACTGGCTCTACCCCGTCACTCGATGAGAGATAAGTGATATCACACTCAAAACAAAAGATATCCTCTATTTACTTAACTCCTTGATTCATGTTTACTGCATGGAAATCCTACTGATTATGTCTCTACCTATTTTCTGAAGAAAAATACAGATCAGTAAATTATCATATTTCTAAATTTAGTGAAAACTGAGAGAAGAAGCCTTCCAAGCGGGAAACTCTCGATTTATTTCATAATTGACATATCATCTTGTCACTTTCGACAAGATATTTTATTATCATTTTCATAGAAATGGAAGGCTGGCAGGGAGATGTTGATCGACATCGACAGATTGCAATGGTTTAGGTTTCAATACCATACTTACAAAATATTAGCTTCCCTTGAAGTACGTTATCTTAACGTCAATATTATTAAGCTTGCTTGCTTAGCTTAGTAACTGTTTCTTGTCAAAGACTGAAAATTCTTCAATCCTCATTCAGCTATACTGGCGTGATTGTTGTGTTCGCTCACTCTATGGTTATCATTATTCAATCAATAAGCCGAAACTCAATTGTCCGCTCTGAACCAAAACAAACATTTTAACCTTTGACAAAGATTATAGTTTATTTATTTTTTTACAAATAAATGTATTGTATTATAATAATCATCATTTACGATATACAAAATGTCTGTGGGCAGTAAAATACTGCCTAAGGCAATAAGAAAAATTCACCAAAAGAGATCTAGGCAGAAATTATAAGCTGGAATTTTTCGACAATAAGTTACTACCAGGGTAGTTGCTTGTTGCCTGATTCCCCTCATTACCACTAAGAGATTCATGTAACAGTTTAAGTTGAATACAATCGCATTGTAGAATGTTTCTTGTCTTGTGTACTCTTAACTCTTATTGTTGAAATATCATCTTAAAGTGACAAAAATATTCCACTCCTGGATCTAAGCGATGTATGAATTGTTACCTACAGAATTAAGATAGATTTATTACATATTTGTTTATGTTAATGGCATGTATTTACCATCAAGACATTTGAGTCCCGCTATTAAGCTAGTTTGCAATGGTGATTCGATTTCGAAATTCAGCTTTAAACGTTATTCTGCACTTCATGACCTTAAGCTTATTAATCCATTTTTTCAATGTCATTTGATACAAACTTTCAACAACTTTTAAAACCACGTTAATTACATGAAAACAAATATGTTTGCATTTTTTACAAGTTTCTACAAGTCATTTTATTTACTATACGTGAATGTGTAATAAAATTATAGCTAGCGTTTACATGATAATTGATACTTACAATGCCAAAATTTGCCAACACGCTTCTCTTCTTTATGCTTGATATACAGTATATTATACAACAGAGTTAATGTATATTTGCTCTGAAGAGGTTCGTTAACTTGTTTATTGAAAGAAACGACTGGATGACAAACTTGTGTTGAAAGAGAATAATTGATGTTTCTTCATGATCGATGTACGTCGCCCACAGTGTCTCATTACTCGCTGCTGACAAGTTCGCCCCTTGGTGGAAAGATTACTTTGATCTGGATAGTCGAGGATGAAGTATCAACTGATTTGAGGATTGACGCCGATTCATTCAACGACTGCAACATTTTCAATGATTATATGTTGCTTCACTCACCCTGACCAAGCTCCAATAATGAACAATCCTAATAAAGCATGAAATGTTGATGCATCCATTTGTAATAAATGTGCTTTCCAGCTGGTGTTTATATTATAACCAGATTGCTACAAATACCCCATGAGAAGACAAACATGACAAGCCGTCCTCGCTTAGTTTCCTAAGCATGGGACAAATATATAAAACTCTCAAAACTTCAGCATCAACGAAGGTAGAAATGACATATTAATGCAAAATAACACTACAATATAACGAACAAATCCTCTCTACTGTGCCATACTTGTATAACAGGCTGACCATCGTCAATTATCAGTAGTTCGATTGTGTTACATCGCCAATGGTGTGACATCAGTCTGTGAACACATTTTCAGGTTTACGGTTGAAAAAAAGGAATACAACAATTTGTCATACTTAAAATATAAAAAGTGAGAATTTCTTTGTCAATACTCTTTGTCTAAGAAAGATGGCAGCTTGACTGAAAGATGCTTTTATAACCCGTGTATTACACCTATCGTCTTGTTGAACAATGACATCATCAGCACTGAAAATATCAAAGCCATCGCTGTATAAAAAGGTTTTACGTTACGAACACGGAAATTGAGAAATTACCTGACATGGTCATTTTGAAATTTAGCTTGCGGAAAACTCGTTGTAGCTTCATTGAAGTAGAACGGTAAATCAATTACAATGCCTAGCTCTCGGTAAATGATGTATTGCAAACCATTTACATCATAGAGAACTCTCATAAAACATAATGTTTGTACTGCCTGTGTTTGTAGTTTCTGCTCGATAATGCCTTTATTGTCGGAAGTAGATTGACGTCTTCTTGTTGAAACGTATTTGTAACAGAAAATAAACTTTTTTATATAAAATTAAGAGAGTTAAATTACCACAAAATGTTATTAAGAGTACTTTGTCAAAGCCAGCAATCAACTGTTGCAAAATGATGAAATGCATACTGAAACTATATCCCTAGAACGTTAAAGTGTAAGCTCGAAAACCTATAAGTTTATCTAATATTGCAGATAAATGTCGAGTTTCATTGTTTTCTTGTGTTACTGTATTCTTTCTCTTTCTGTCACAGAACAATTTGCCGATGGGCAAGATTTGATCGGCTCTTAAAATGCTATGGTTACCAGTTTGAAGCCATGCTTTTATCACATCCATTTCCTGTTATTCTCAGGGCATGATGTGGTGTACGTGTGAAGCTTGCAGAACGGTTGACCTAATTGAGGTCTTTATATGGAATGAACGAATGTATACTGTACTTTTATAACTATGTGTTACTACACTGAAAACAGGATATCGCAAGTTAGGTGAAACCTGAGTGAATCTATATTCCCAGCATAGCACTACATACAATGTATCTGTCACATGTACTGCACAGTGTGTGATGATGTTGCATGCTGCTTAGCTTATATTCAGTATTTTGCATGAGCAACTGGTGAATTAATAGTAATACGTTTTTCTGGAATCATTTGAAATAGGAACAAGCTGCAATCAAATTGGTACATGCCAAAGTAAGTATTATAAACCACATGTTCCTTTGTAAGGATTTCATAACAATTTTTTATGACACATTTATGTCATAACATCTCTAAGAGATATGATTGCCTGACAATGAGCTTTACTACTTTACTTTTTCATAAAAAGAGTTTTCATTCACATATTTCGAATATCTCCGATCCATTCTTTAAACTTTCAATTTATGTTATGAATCTTACCAACGGCATTAATAAGGAAGTTATCGGTGGCAAAAAGAAATACAACGAGAAACCGAACTATCTAAATATATAAAAAAAAATTGGGTCTTTAAGAGTCTGACATGTCATGGCAATAACGAGTATCGCTTAATGCAACTGTTTCCTGATTGCATTGCTCCCACACGCTGATTCTGGTAATGGGAGTGTCAGAACCTGCTGATAGGCACATTTCATCTCCCTACAGAAGGGTCATAGCCTTTACATCATATGATCATATCGCTGATGTAATGATGTATTGATTCACCCTAAGTTCTTGTAATTTGTTCTATAAATTAAGGTGGTATTTCCGGAACTCGTCATTATTTAAACATATTCATTAAACATTACTGTTTTCATAAAATAGAGAGGTCATTTCAATTTCAGGTACGATTTGATTACTTGCTAATGATTATCACTATTCAATAGCCTTTTTCGGTTTCAGTGATTCAAAATAAAATTAAAATTCATATTCCTATTGGCGTTATGGCAATATTTTACCAATATACATTACGCGTACGCGACAATAGTTTAGACTCACCATCAAATGATGTTATGAAATTGTAGTATTGGTTGGGATGGTAAAATTGATTTATGCTTTCTCAAACCTCAAACTTATTACCAAAGTATCATGCATATGTTATTAATGGATCTTGATTAACACATTCATCATGAAAGTTAACTGACAAATGCTCAGGAGTCCATGGACTTTGTTGAAAATACAATTTTATACATATTCAGATTTTTTGGAAACCAGTATCAGATAAATCACTATTTATATACCTTTACAAGACAAGATTTGAACATCATATATATATATAAGTTAAAGGATAAGGATAGTTAAAAGCAACAGCTCAATCATAAAAAGTATTTAACATTGCATCAGGTATAAATGCCAAATGCTACATATTTCAACCATAGAGCTTCTCAAATATCTACGCTACAGTTACAATTGTTTATATATAAGTATGAAGTAACTGTCATACAAAACAGATTTATTGAACTGATATTAAGCCGAGTTTCAATTAGTGTATGCTTCAATTTGTCGTATGTCTTTTTCATTTTAACATAGTTCTTTCCGTCTCTGGCTTGTTAATATTTAAATATCATTAATGACGCATGGACAGAAATCCAATTTGACATTTACAACTACATGTGCAATTTTTAACAAAATCTTTCTTGCACCTAGATTTGGTTTCGACTTATTCTAACTAAAAGAAAATACGATATGCATCAGATTTTTATTAATCAATAATGATTAAATTTCCAACATTGAATCCAACACTGCGTGTGTTAAATTAACAAAGTGAATGCCTTATGCAAAAACATCATTTCTAAACTAACCTTTCACAATAAATACTAATGATAAATCCCAAAACAAAACGACAGAGAACTTAATCAAGCACAGTCTATTTTGTAAAATCATTCCCTTTACATAAGCCATTGTCTTTAACAGTGGCCAGTTTGATCTTTGTGAAAAAAACTTTAAATTTCATAAATCGTTCAATCATAACAAATTATTTGATATTTTTCCCTGCCGTCTATTTCTTCCAATATATTTTATTATCTTTATTTATCATAAAGAAACAAGATCATCTAATAAGATTACAATTGCCATTCCATTTGACAAAGATGTACGTAGGCACTTTAGTTTCCATAAAAACAAAGCTAGTTACCTGTAATGGCATGCATAAAATCGAAGGAAAATATTCTTAATACATTTACAATTAAATACAAATAGTTTCACAAATTATTCTATCATTGTCTTTAAAATCGAAAGTATTCAAAGTAAGCATCTTCTGTTTCATTGCATCAAATTGATTCGCCCACACCTATGCAGGACAAATAACGCTCGTGAAATACAGATACTACTTCCCTATTGAATTAAGTTATGTGTAAAATTATGTTTAAATAAGAGAAGTCAAACTATATCAGTAATCCTTCTTCCATCCTAGAGAAAATGTTCATAAATATATTGACAAAGTTATTGAAGTATTTTCTTTCAGACAGAACCTCACAACTATTCTGAAAGGTATAAGTATGATGGATCAGCACCAGTTTGATTATGTAACATCCTGCATTCTTTTTGTAAGATTCATAGTACTTGTTCAAAATTCAAAATTTGTTTTATGTATTTTAAATCTTGAAGTTACTGAAGCATTAGATATTACATACTTAAGTGACATACATAGCACTAGTGTATCAAGTTGACATATTTGAATCTCCTTGAATCTTTAAAAACTAAACCCAGGTGCTGAAAGACTGATGTATCAACTGAAAACAACATGCCAACATTTAATTAATTCACATGAGCTTTTCAAACAGTATTCGTAAATCTATGATAAATATAAAGTAGCATGCTTTCTCAATGCTCAGACAACCTTTTTGTAGCAATTAGCGAGTCCATAAAGGTTGGTAGGATCAAATTGAACACTTTTAAAGGTTGTCATCTATAAATCTTTTCCATAAGATCTAATTACAAAAATGCAATAAGGGAATATAGAACTAAGAGTAGTAATGTTTTCATTTTGCAAACAGATCGGATTCAGCCTACCTCGTCATTGTAACATACCGCTTATTTATAAACCTATGAAGAAGAGAAGGAATTTACTCATCGGACTTGGCAGCTCTACTTAGTATATTTTGAATCATTGTGATAGTTGGAAACCACCAAATTCTTCTCTTGTTTAGATTTCTTTGTAAGCACACCCTTGTTGTCATATTTATTCACATCAGTTCCATTGTTATCAGCATTGTCTATTTTCTGTCTTATCATTGTATTCTTATTTCATGTGGGTTTAAATGAAATGTCTCCTATAACCTGTCATTGTTACGTGTGTTCAGTATACGATTACTGGTCCTACAAGACCCGTCTAACAATCTTGACATATATATCTAAAGAGTAGGAAAATTGACAAGGGAGAATATGGATTGTATTTCACTCAGTTCTTTTATCATTTTTACAGACAAAACTAACGTCTAATTTATCCCTGACAGTGTACCACATAAAGTATGACAACTTTTCCAGACAACATAACATTGTTTATCTGAGGATCATATTTATCTATTTTTTTCTGCAAATCAAATTCATTTGAAAGTTGTTGGGTTTTTTTCAGATTGTTCTTGTGTATTTGAAACCTTGATCTTATCTTATCGTAATCTTATAGAAATATATTGCGATCATAACAAATGACTTGAAAACATATTCCTTGTAAATATGTAACTATGTGTCTGTGAAAGCATCTTTCCTTAAGTTATAAAAATTCATTTACTGAAACTTAAATGACATTGACCATGACACAGGATTGCTACTAAGTAAGAAAAATATATTTTGTAGAACACCCCATATAAGTAATCTTAGTAATTCATAGCATATACTCACGGAATACTCCCATATTGAGCCCGTATTCACAACAACAGGAATAAGAAATGGTTGTATATATGCAACATATATATTGGGCCACTACGTAAGTTAAAGTGATGTTTTTCGACTTTTTGGTCTTCTCAATTTGTTTTTCTTAAAATATAATATCTGAACAAGAAGAAATAGTTATCAACATTCCCCGTTAAATTAGTGAAAAATAATTACGCGGTTTTGCGACCTTAAATGGTCTTAATTAATTTTTTTGCCTTAAATACCCTTTCTAAATAAACATCATGAGAAGGAATTGTAAATGATTCTATGAGAAACTGATTATCACTTTTCATAAGAAATATTGGTCACAATATGTTTAGGTGTTGGATATTTGATGCTTCTTCAGGGAAGAAAACCATATGACGGTTGAGACACATCTTCTCATTAATAAGTTGTTAGTATAACTATCAGAAGTTATTTATGTATAAAACATCTTGGATGAACCTGTCTAGAGTTATAGTGTCATGAACTGAATACAAATATATCCTTACAATTCTGACAATCCAATTCATTAATCAAGATGGTCTCTTAAATGAAATAGATCCTTATTGACTAATCCGAAATACTTGTTTTAATCAAGCATTGCTTTAAATCAAAGTTATTTCATTTTCAGACTGAAAATACATTAAAAAACAATCACATTCAATTTGATGATCCTTTGATAAAAGGATAACGCTATTACTCCAGGCATCTGAAGATGTCGACACATACTATTACGTCATAGGTGAAGAATGATGCTTTCGTCAGCCAGCTTCTCCGAACCAAGAGGGAACTTCAGCCGTTAATCAAGAAATCTTGTTACTCTGAATTTGAAAAAAAGACGCGTTAAACTCAACTTAACGTAAGAAATATGAGGTTCAATTGTATATTTATCTTATACAAAGGTAAGGTAAACGCTAACTACGACCATTTCAATTTACAATTTAAACTGAAATGATGCGACTAGGAACGATGATTTTCTACCTGAAATCAACATTTACATAGATAACTAATTTTGCAAAATATAGAGATATGTAAGGTCCCTATGACATACTGAATGAGGAATACTTCTGAGGTGAGGTGAGGTGAGGTGATATGGGGTTTATCGCCGCTTTCAAGTATATTTCACTTATGTCGCGGCTGCTAGTATTATTGCAGGGAGAAGCCTGCAACACTACTGTGGCTATGGATTGCGGTCAAACTTGCGAGCATCGGTTGGAACTAGCGAACCATGGGTGGTACTGCACTGAAATTCATTGTAGCATTGCACCAAAATTGTGTAGAACAGTTCTCTACTGGAGACACAGTTTCCGAGCCCAATGGCGGGATTCGAACCACGGACCTCCTGATCCGAAACAAAACGCGCTAACCACTGCGCTATCCCGCCACTGGAATACTTCTGAAGACAAGGCATAACTAAGTTTATATATTGTTTATTGAAGATCATGCATATTTCATTTCCTTAACTTTGCTACTACAATAAGAAGGAATGGTTCATTTCTATGATGGGCTTGGATTGAATACCGCAGATCCTCTCCTAGCCAATTATATTCTTTGATCCTTTGGTCAATTTCGTAATGGTTTCAAAAATGAAAGCGTGGCTAGACGTGTGTATGAGACCAATTACATCTCCTACTCCATGGATATATCATGTTCACGGACCAAAAAGGTTCTCAAGTGGTTTCCGTGAGGATGAGAATATACTTTATTTTGAGTTGAAGGCGATCCAACTCCAAAATTACATTCATTTTATATTCATTGCATCTCAGACATTTCGTATTCATTTTCAAGTACATCAAACTGACCACCTACAGAAATCTTAGCATTGCAAGATAATTCAATCCAAAACTATTCCTTGATCTGCTAAAGCATCTGCTAAAACCGAGCAGTTATAGCAGCTAGGCGAATCCTTGTCCCTACTTCGAATAGACAAAGATGTTCACACAAAAATGTCCACCAATAGTTTTTACATGATACTCTATATTTTCTTATCTACGAATAATCTTCCAATTTTGACCATCTGTAAATTCTGTTCAGGTAGACTATAACTTTTTCTGAAAACATCAAGACACATAAAAAGTGCTACTGCTGTTTTCATCAACGGCATACAGAACATTCAATCAAGCGGTTATTAATATCAAGTTTACATTCCAAACACTAAACGGAAATTTAGGCAACATTTCCGGCAAGATTTACAATGCATCTGTATGATTCATGGGTTACACTGGAAAAATGAAGTGTAAATTACGAACTAATGTCAGTCTTTCATCCCTTATTACATGAATAAGGTACCATTTCCTCTGTATCACATTTGTACTTATGTTTGTAATGATAGTTATTTCAAAATAAATTTTGAATTTCAAACAAAATGTTCAAATTTGTGTCATGACAAACAAAAAGTGTTAATTTCTATCCCCAAAATGATAGTTAGATAAAATGTACATTTTAATATGTTTTAGTTTTTTCTATACTTCAAAATAAGAAAGATGCATTTTGGAAAATTGATTCTGCCGCAATATCAAATTTTAATCCAATTTATATAAAGAAACAATTTGTCATCTTATTTTGAAAAGATTAAAACCGATCTCATAAAACTATGAAACGATCATATGTCAGCCATACGTTAACGGCGAAAGAAAATTAATGAAAATATATGTTTCTTAACTTTCCCTTTTATGGCATTTGATATTTTTTAAATTGAAATTGATAAAAAAAAGTTACCATATTTTTTAGCAAACAGGCGGATTTCATGGTTATAAGAGAATAAGTTGTGAAATAATACAGTCATTGGCTCTGTAGGTTATCAGGCTTCTTATTCAATTTTGCTGAATATGGTTTCAACCTTTGAAAGGACCAGAGGGTCACAAATTTAAAAACTAAGGCGATATGATTACAGATAGCGGGAATCAATTCAGAAATGGAAATTGCTCAAATATTCAATTGATGATTTTTAGGATTCAAAGGTTCACCAAGCCAAAGGTTCACACAAAAAATCATAATCCTTAATAGTGGGATTTTCTACACAAGAGTTCAGCTCTCTAGGCCTTTTGCTTCAGAAGATGGAAATACAAATAGGTGCGCCCATATTGGGGCCACAGGGTCACCGAAGCTATAAATTATCTCCAGGAGTTTTCAACTTTCGAGACCTTATGCTCCTTGGGACAAAGATGGAACTAGGTTTTAAGGGCATGGCCACTGTGGCTATTATTATTGGCTATCAGGTCACCAAATCTATCAAATATAATCCTTACTAGTCAAAGAGTCTATACACAAGTTTCAGCTTTCTATTTCTCATGCTTCTCGAGAAAAGTATGAACGTAGGTTTTAATGGTGTTACTTATTTATTTGGTCCTATTAGAGACTACAGGCCACCAAAGCTATTAATTATAATTCTCACTAGTCATGGAGTCTGTAGACAAGTTTCAGCTTTCTAGGCCTTATGCATCTGGAGAAGAAGATAAGGGCGCGGGTTAATATGAATAGTCGAAGCCTGTCAGGACCAACGAATATGCAATGAATTAGGTATAATATGTATGAATGTGTTTAAAGTTTAATCTAATGTGATTTATTTTGATGTTTTTTATTGTTCTTATCTAAACAACAAGCTCTATTAATGCCAAATCCGCCCAGACACTAAACAGTATTATTGTATTATCATTATGTTTTAAAATGGCCTCTTCTTTTCAACACGCGTTCATAGCACATATAAACATCTGACTTCATCATCAAACAAGAACACTATGTCAACAAAGTTGCCAATAAACCGTATCTAACAATTAGAACCTAGTCACCAATCGGCTACAAAAGAGTAATGAGATCTTGATCTCTATTTGAATACAGTTAATGCTTTAAAGCTCGATTATTTCCTTTTCAATCTCTTTCCAGGTTATACAACTCCTAATCAAACTGTATAATTTTTAAACAAAACAAACTTTTCAAACATTGCATGTGTTCTAGATTTTCAAGCTGATCAAATGTCAGGGTGTCAGAGGAACAAATGACAAGTGAAGGTCACGGGGCTTAGCAATCATTAACTACTTCAAACCTGTGATTGTCTATGCATCTTAAATGTAACTGAGTGCATTTTTCTATTCTATTATAAAACATGTACAGTTGTTTGAAATTAGATTCATTCTGTGGTTGGACAGTTACATCACTTCTATCAATTCAAATTACTCAAGTTGGCATATTCATCTACAAGTTCGTCGTTAAAAACAACATCGCTTTGAAAAACAATTTACACTTTCATAAACGCATGATATTTAACTAAGCTGATAATTCATGGATTATCATAACAATATTCTTTTGCAAAGTTGACAAACAAAATTGAAAAGAAATATTGTACACGGGTACAAACTTATAAGATGCTATTCTCTTGGTCTCGTACACATGTCTTGTGATATGAAGTAGCAATACGATTTGTGGCTTTGAGGCCACACTGAAAATAAATCTCATAATTGACCTAAGAACAATAACGCGTGATTAGTAGTATTGAGTAGTATTTTAGTCAATTTCAGTATATTTCATTACTGAGTATTGGAATTATATTTAACATTCATTATTCCTTGAGTCAATAGTTATGTGTGATACTATCATTTAAGTACAGTAACGAGTGTGTCCAAATTCCAAGACTTCAGTTAAATTTTACATATCCACACTACTCTATATAGAGAATACTAAACGACGTTCAGTTTAATAACATATTTATGAAACGAGTGGATGGTATTCGTATTTAACGAGCGAAAGCGAGTTAAATACCAATACTATTCACGAGTTTCATAAATATGTTATTAAACTGGACGGAGTTTAGTATTTTATTTATTACACTCTTTAAATTATTGATATAAAATTAAAATAATGTTTACTTTCCATTCTCGTAGTGTGTAGGAATACAATTCTTACAATGGACGCATATGTAGCGTCATTAGACTTTGAGCAATGAACAAATAGGTCATGAGTTAGTCCGTTAATAACAGCTTTAATTTTGAACAATACAAATTATCTTTGTGTTATAGTTCCTACAAACGCAAATTGGTGAGTTAACATTACCATATGTCGCTAAATTTTGCGAATGAGATTGTGTGAATGAATGCCAAGTGATTGTGACGTCATCGGAATGTGCGTTTTCAAGCGCGATTCAATGGTGTGAGCTAGTGTCAGTGAGAGGAACACTGTCCTTGTTTGCGATCCATGATCAGAATAGTTTTGGGAATACCCTCTTCTACTCAAAAGTTCATATTTATCCTAAAACAAAAAGGACCGCTGCTTTGAATGGCGAGCACGACGTTGAGTTGCAAAACGCTGCTAGGAGCTTAGGGCTGCAAGGGAGATAACTCTAAAAACTTTTTAGCGTTTCGACGAATTTGAACTTGTTGCCGATAAAGAGAACGTTGCTAATGCTTACGGTAAATAAAAAAAAATTGGGCTGCTTTATCGAAATTCTGAAGTACTGACGCTGACATTTAAGAATCGACCGTGATCTGAAGGGATGGCCTTGCCAGATCTACTATCGAATGCCGACTTAACCCTGATTTCGAGGTCATGTTTACATTTGAAGATGAATGTTGTGGAGGTATCTCTTCTTTGGATTGTTTCTCGTACAATTTAATCATAAATAAATAAACGTTTTTAAACAAAATTTTACTTTTATCTCGTATGTTTTTCGTTTGGATTGAGAACAATATTCTTAAATCGCAATTTTGATTGACATCATCAACCGATAACTTGTCATGCGACGGAAGGAAAGTAGTTCCGGATGCGATCGCTTTCACGTGCAATGTTTCACAACAGTGTTGAATAACATGTTATTGTTTCAAAACTGTAGTATCTCCAACGAGAGTGTCATCATACATAACAATCCTCCTGGTCATATGAAAACGTTAATTAGGAATATTTCAACAATTTCCAAGACCAAACAGACAAAATAATTAGGGATCTGATGTGACAAATTCATGATATCTGATTCCATACAGTTGATATAACTTGGCTTTGTTGTTTGCCTTTATTCAGATGGGTGTCTCTGACTTGTTTGATTCGTAACTATGGATCAGACCGAGGCCTTATAAGATGAGCCATTAGTTACTTGAATACAGCCATGGCATGTAGTTACTGGAATGACAAAGGTTATATATACTATATCCCGTACTTTTCTGAATAACACTAAATAATATCAAACTGATTAAACATTCTTGTTCGATGTCCATCGGAACTTATAACTTCTAAGAAGAAAAAGGCTTTGATATTTTCTTTTTTCGTTTGACAAACAAGGATATCAGCCTCCTCACATCCCATTACTCATTATATCGCTAATAGTTTCTCCTTCTCCCCATTAATTGTTCCCTTTAAGAATGATAGGCAATGATAAGATTACTTTACTTCATTTCTTTACACAATCCATATGATCTCGAACATTGACTCATAGAAATAATTACATTGTACCATCAGAAATCTGTAAGTAAATAGTTAACTTCAACCTTTTTCAAATGCCTATGTTTAAACTTGTGATTAAAGCACCTATTACTGGTGAGAAATTCCAGCAACTTTACCAGTATCATGTATTTGTATAGTGTGTATATAGTATATGTGAATAAAGAATACGTTGTTGTCTATCGAAGCACTTGAAATATTCAGCCATTAGCGGCAGCATAAACATAACAAGAGTAAATAGGTTTTATGTAGCGTGTATATTTCGCAGTACAAATTCAGTTTAAACTTCGGTTAATCATGTATACTTAGTCTTGCTAGATTTAAGTGCAACATTTGACGCTGTGGGCCATGACATTTTGCTGTACATTCTTGAACATCACGTCGGAATCCATGGTGTAGCCTTGACATGGTTTCAGTCATATATGGCAGACAGGAGTCAACATGTTACACTTGCAGATAACCTTTCTAACAAGTCATCTCTGACATGTGGTGTTCCTCAGGGTTCAGTCATGGGCCCCGTCCTCTTTTTGATCTATACTAACCAGCTTCAATCTATCATCGATAGTTTCAACTCCTCAAACTACTCATATGCAGATGACTCCCAACTAATAAATTCCTTTTCTCCACATCATAATCAGCAGCAATCGAACAACTAGAACCCTGCATTGCTGGAATTAAATCATGGATGAATGGCAAAACATTAAAGTTGAATGACGAAAAAACAGAAGTTCTACTTGTTGGCAAGACGCATCACCTTTCCGATCTCAGAAAAGATGTCACCATTTGTAAATCTGAACTAACACGTCCGGAACTGTGAAGGATCTTGGAGTGTGGATTGAATCAGACCTTTCATTACAGGTACCACTCAGTAGAATTTGTAAATCATGCTACTTTCATCTGCGATCAATTGGCAACATCAACATTACTGCAGAGTGTGCCCACACCATTGTCAGATGTCTAGTACTATCTAGACTAGACTACTGCAGCGGAATGTTGCAGCAAACAGAACATCAACAAATTGCAAAGAGTACAAAAAACAGCTACAAGAATTCATTAAAAGCTTAATCTGACCATATCTCTCAGGTTCTCAAATCACTCTCTTTACACTGGCTACCAATTCGACAAAGAATCAACTTCAGACCTCTGTGCACCACCTTCAATTGCCTCCACCAACAAGCTTCAGAATACCTCAGCCAACTTTTAACAGATTACATCCCGCCAAGATCACTCTGGTCACAGAATCACTTCTTACATCAAGTCCCAAGATATCAACTTCTTATGGAAAAAAAGATCTTTCTCACATGCAGCACCAGCTCTTTGGAACTCTTTGCCTCTTGAAATAAAACTCTGTGAATTACTTCCCTCACTTAAGTCAAAGTCAAAACCTACCATTGTCTTTGTGCATATCCTGAGGCAGAAAGGGCATTACCTATATTTTACCATATTTTGTGTATGGTTGGTAAATCAACTACTAGTGTAAAATGATTTAAAGCAGAATGGCCCTCAACAAAAAAACACCAAAGTTCCTTCATTAGAAAACATGCCCTAAACAAGTTAAAAAGAAAAATCTTGAACAAATGAATACATAAAAACGTTATGTCTAGAAACTCTATAAATACAAGTCAATAACCTCAACCTAATCATGATCTATACTTATACCAACGAACATGACACGGTTACTTTAGGAGTAAAAGTAAATATACTTTTTCTTTATCTCTTGGACTGGAGTATTTTACTCCTAGGAGTAAAGATATTCCTGTAAGTAAATTAATTTTGGACTGTTAACATGGCACGTTTACTCCCTGTAATTATATTTACTCCGAGGAAAACGGGCTCAATACATTCACCTCTTTTATATAGATTGTAATCATTTATAGACTTGTATCAGCAATTTAAAACTGATGCTGACAACACTGATTAAGATTTATATAAGTTAAAACATTACGTTATTTTATCCTCTTACAATCTCTCTTTTTTAACAGTTTACAACTGTATAACATTGTGACAAGTAGGATAATTGATTAATCATTTTACCAATAACCAAAAAGATTAATTGAAAAAGTAATATCTAGATATAAATGAATATAAATGAATTATCTTCATAACACGTTTCCATTCCGTGGCCCATTATGTGATTGTACAAATAGTTGATGTTCGTTTATAAGATGGGCCTGTCTATAGAACTTGAGCTGTGTTCTCCAACCAAAGACTTTTAACGTGCCTTCAGGAAGGACCTGGGTATGACTCACTATCTTCAAAGATGAGAACTCCAGACTTCTTTAGAAGCTATTGTCTCTATTTAGATTTGACGTCGTTACATAAATCTCAATTTCAATTCATTCCAGACATTTCACATTCACTCTCGTTAAACCCGAAAGCAACAAGGAAGTGCACAAGAAACAATAACGAAATTTGAATATAATTATTTTAAGAGCTCTGTTTCGTCGTAGGATTAAAGGATGATTCAAGATGTAAGTTGCAAATATCTTGACGACATATAAGGCCTAATTTGGACATTGAAAGTCCTCAACGCAAATATACTTTCAATGGATTTTGGTGAATGGACACTTGACCACCAGAAACATTACTAAATGAAACACTACACTGCTGCATTTATATATTATATTACTGGGTTCAATACTGGGTTGAATATTTGAAATATGTGATAATTGAAATATGATATTCAACTGATATCAGATTTTGCATCCTAAACGTCATTTTCTTTTAAGAATACTACCAATTGATAGCACCGTGTAATAGATACATTAAGTGTATGTATGAATATTTAGCGAATACTTAAGAAGTGACTTAATTTTATATTATCAATTGCACAGAGTATTTTGTAAGTTTATATCTCAACAAACGTTATACGTTTTGAAGTCAATTCCTAATAAATAAATATACACATATTGGTATGACTGCTCCAAATGAACAGATTCGCAAAGACACCTGCCCTTTTACGCGAACAAATTCGAAATTAGATCACACGGAAGAGATCAAATGTCAACAAGTAGTTCGCCAGCCAATAAAAATCAACAACGGAATCACACGACGTCGTGGCCATGACATTTTTAGAGTCAACGTTAGCCGTTGTAAATACAAATTCGCGAAAATCTTATTAGTGAGGAATCTAGCCGATAGGACTACATTCTCTCCCCAGAGAGGCAGATCAAGTCATGTTGATTTAGCCTCTGTTCTATTTCGCCGATCTTGTGGGATAGAATGGGAGATGCCTGATTGGAGGCAATCAAAAGTAGTTGTGCAATCAGCGACGTTATTATTAAATCATCATTTTGGCTACTGAATTACAAGGCAAAGGCATTGTGATATGAACCACCCTTTCCATGCGAGAAGCCTTGTCATTTGATAAAGAAATTCAAAAGTATTATGATGAAAGTTTTTACCGCCAGGGGAAACTGCCGGAACCCACGGATTTCGGCGTAATAGAACAGAGGCTAAATCAACTTGACTTGATCTGCCTCTGTGGGGAGAGAATGATAGGACTATAGTAGGGACCATCTTTCTGGCTTTAGAAGCTTGATTACAAGGAATCAGATGAAAACTGAAGTTTATGGTAAAATGGCACACCTTGTTGAGAAACAAAGCAAGAAACAGTTGAACTTAGCGGCAATTCAATGGCCGATCCCCTTGTACCATCCGCGACTGCATTGCTGATAATCCTTCTAAGTAGGGATCTGACCGTTTGTATTTTATCAAGCCATGCCATTTATCTAACATAAATTAAAGAACTATTTAAAATTTGCTGTTTGTTATTTGTGACTTTTATTCGAGCTGGCACGTAGATTTTATATTAGAAACAGGTAATTTGTTAACAAATAGTTCCGGCATTTCGAGCATGGTTAAATATGTTTGGGCATGACGTAGTATGATGTGTCGTCACAAAATCAAATTTTTACAGGTATGAACTTAATTTCATGTAAAGCGAATCAGATACACGCAAAGCAAATGCTATTTGTTCATATGTATATTTTCGTAAGTGGTAATCATTTAATGTAATTCCCAAGCCAAGAGTTTGAAAATGTATTTATTGTTTATTTACTTTAATTTAATGACATTTAATCTAATGCAATTCACGTGATTTGGCAGAGTAAAAGTGAAAATATAATTATTCGCATTTGATTTTTTCTGCATGGTGACTTCTGAATATACTTCTTCAATTGCAAGCAACTGAGCTCTTAACTCTGTTATTAGTGGAATAAATCTTCTTGACCACAGAGTTTTTTTTACAATCGATTATTTCTATATTTTTCGACATCTTGACTCAAGCAATTAAACTGTTCTTCTATGGGCACATGTGAGAATTGACAAATAGAAATCAATGTGGGTAATCTGTACACAATTAAATACAATTTAGGTGTGCCAACTTAGAAACTTATCTAAGATGAGAATTGTTGTCACATGCAGATTGATTCTATTTTGAGAAAATAGTGCCAAGGTAACAAATGTGAAAATAAGCCTTCAGAGGGAAAGGAATGGTATAGCGTCCAATGTCTTTACCGAGTATGACCTTTATATAGATGTTTAAACGTATCTCACTAATCTAGGAGACAATATATATATATATATATATATAGATGGATATATAAACGTATCTCACTAATGAAAGATACAAGGAATGGCTCTTTCAGGAAGTGACAAATGGATTGACACGTGTTAAGGTTTACACTTCCTGTGAGTTCTTTAGACCTGAAATGAGTTACACTTTTCAAATACATGTATGTTAGCTGGGCATCTTAATCAACATGTGAGTTAAAAAGGGAATATGACTTAGATATACATGTATCAACACACTATCAGAATTAAGTACGAATATCCAAAACTTTACCACTTTATTTTACAGTAAAATAAAAATGTTGAAATGTTATTTGAAACAATCATGTTATATATATCACGTTTAATTTTCTGCGAAGCCACATTTGGTACAATTAAATGACAAGAATGAAATATTCTTTTTATTTCAGAAATAGCCTCTATTGAAATAACAGAATATCGCAATAGTATGTAATCAAGGTTAAAATGGTGGTGCCACTGAGATGTGTTTGTATTATTTCCAATTTTTCCAGAGGGACACGTCTTCTTCATCTTGCAGACGATGTCGTTCTCAATTGTCTTCATGCCTATCACCGTAATTGTCTTTCTTGGCCAGATTTGCCACTGGCCATAATCCAATTAGATCAGTCAAAGGGCGATCTAACCATTTACCTGCCAAGGTCATTTCCTGTTATTGTCCTCAACTAAGACTTCGGACATGTTAAGAATCAAAAGTTGTTGACCATTATTCCATATGAATGAATTATGTCACCATTTAAACAATTTTATATAATATGACGTGCATGGTGCTGAATGGTGTCTTTAACTGAGCTTCTAAATGTAATTCAAATCTTAAGGATTTTGAATTATTGTTCGTTCAACCCACTATTGATGACAGACAACAATCAGAGATGAGAATAAATTGGTTCCAAATTATAGATATGATTATTTACCTATTTCAAACTGCAAAGTTCTTTTCGTATATAAACTATTGTGAACCTATATTTTCATAGAGATAATGATAAATGAATTTTTTTTAAAGCTTATTTCTAAAAAATATGATTTCCCTCATCGATTGCTCTCTTTTATAGTACCGATCAGTTGAAGCCTAAACAATGCACAAATATGTATATGAATGTCAAAGAGGAACAATAAGTATGAAGGCAAAAACACTTTACTGCAAGTCTGAGCCTATGTTTTGAGACCAAATGTCAGCAATGTTTTAGGCATAGATCAGTGACTCCATAGTTTAATCACATGGACCGGAAATATGGTTTTGTTTTATGAACATTAAAGCTTGTACATGTTATTCAAATCATAACGATTTTGAATTATTTTTCATTCACCCCTCTATTTATGACAGAGACAGCAAATGGAGATGAGAATAAATTGGTTCCCAATTATAAATAGGAGTATATATCCATTTCAAATTACAAAAACGGTTTTCATATATGAACCATTGTGAAACCTACATTTTCATAGAGACGTCAAAATGATAAATGAATTTGTCAAAAGCTAATTTCTAAGAAATATGAATATTCGTTGTTCTCAAGAATGAGAGACAGTGATTACTGAAAACAATAAAGCAGTTCTAAATATGCAATTTGATGGGATACGTATGAAAGAAGAAATCTTATTTTATTGCACACAAACTTTTAAAATATAAACTTCAGTGGAGTAGAAATCATCACACATGGAAACATCATTCATCTTCATTGATATTACAAAGTAACAAATCAAATGTTGACGATTGCCCTAAACAAATCAATCACAACAGAAGAATACCGAGGTGGTGACAAAACTAGATTAAGTGACTACACTATGATATATTGCATTTGCTAAATATATGCCATGACATTTCATGATTTAAGGATAGATTTCATATTACATTATCAGTAACATATCTTATGTATTTAATCAATCACTAAATATTAGCTGGAATTCTTACAGTACTGACATAAATGTGATAAATTACACACTCTTTGTGAACTTACAATGCAAAATATCCTACAATCAACCTAATTTTATTTTAATGTCAAAAGTTGAAGATGAGGATACTTATTCTTCTTGACGGTTATAATTTTGAGCACTCACGGTTATTTGATGTGTCACTTGTCAATGGTAATCAGTGGTAAAGTATAAAGAAACATACTTTGCTGGCGGTACGGCTATGTACATATACAATGGAACATGTGTTATCATGTGTGATACTCACCACTACTACCTTTCTCACATCTTTGAGTTACCTTTCTTACGTCAGAAAATGTTTACCGAGTTACCTTACTCTCGCTTGAGTTTTTAAAACAGAGATTGTGATTTATTTACACACAACCTGAATGCTGGCATGCCATCTAATCAATCTTTGGGACATGCCCAAGACATGTGCATAGTTTATATGACTGAAAATATATTAGTATTGTTGTGAAATGCATTTGAAGAAAACTAAGGATAAGCAATGTTATGCTGTTCCGACATTTTCCGAGAAGGTAGCTGCAGTTACCTTACTCAGTGTAGTAGGGGTGATACTCCTTTAGTAAAAATGATATGTCATCTTTGCTCTGTCATTAAATAGGCATCTGGAAGATCTATGATTATTGCTTGGCATTTTGCTGTTTTTTAAAAGCGTTCTGATTGATGGTTTCACAAGTGTCAAGGGATGATTACCGCCATTCAACCTAGATCTGTCATCTGTTTAACATTTTACCAGGTTACTGATTTAAAAGCCTTCTCCTCGAAAACTGAGACAATTTTAACCCATTTTTGCAGCAGGTTTATCTCAAAGAATTTGGGTAATACGTCTTGATGAAATGATAGTTCAAGACTACTTCCAAATACAAGATTTAATTTGTTATTTCAATGTTGGTAAACCATTTCTAACTGAATGAATCAGATTGTGTTGGATTCATGCTGGGTTAGATAAAGGCAATAGGTGATAATACTGTAAGATTTCCTTTTCGTGTTGGCACTTTAAATTATTTTCCAGTAGTAAAATCCTTTTTGATGCTTTAAAAGAAGAGGCTAAATTCATAATGACTTTTCCGCAAACTTTAAATTGTATGCAAAAGGAAGAGAAGATGTCATGCTAATTTGATGATAGAGGATACTTGGTAAATGATAACGTATTAGGGACGTTAGATACTATGTTTGCTGTTCTTGTTTTGATATGATAAATGTTAAACGTACAAAACTTCTATAGTGAACTGATCAACAAATTGAACCCAGATTGCCTGTAAGCAGAGGACTCAATAAAATATATTAAGGTACAACTACTCATATTCCTCAATTGTTCTTGTGTATTTCAAAGAATATATCCTTTAGATCATAACCACATGAATTATTAATGGTATCTTTGAATTTATAAAAAATATATACATTGAACAGCATATACTCTAGTCAGGATTCCCAAACATATCTTTTTATTTTATCATGTTATTATTCCTGGAGGGAAAATTCCCCTAGTTTCGTTGATAAATGTCAAACCAGATATTCTGCATATTTCTTATGGTATTCCACTCCCTACATTGGTCATTGTTAGGATTATACCAGCTCATAAGATGCTTGTTTACCATTTACATTCCACCTTATATCTCTGATGTTTCCTGTTAGTGTTCTTAGTTTTGTTTTAATCGTATTTGCAGAGGAATGAACATGAGTCCAAACCTGTCTTAGGTTTTTGTCAAACAGCCTTTTCCACAATGTCTCAGCTATCATTTTAATGCCAAAATATATCATAATGTCAACATTATGTACGAAACCTCATATAAAACTTTTTTGAAATAAAACGCTTCCTAATTACAAAATGTCTTCTGTTTTGAATGAAACAAGGGCTTAGGGATAAGTTAAGATTTTTTTTTTTTTTTTTTTATATGAATATACGAAATAAAATTACAAATGGCATATGGTTCGGGTAAAAATATTACAGTGTGAGTAAAAATTCTAAAACAGCAAAATTTGACTGTGTTCAGTATTTAATTGGTTATTTTCCTGCATTTCAGGTCCTAGTATTATTTTCTTCTTATACGATA
The DNA here is from genome assembly GCA_916613615.1 of Steromphala cineraria. Lineage (NCBI taxonomy): Eukaryota > Metazoa > Mollusca > Gastropoda > Trochida > Trochidae > Steromphala > Steromphala cineraria. The sequence goes on from OU744721.1 coordinate 81,000,607, forward strand.
TATTTTTCAAATATGCAGGAATAACTATTAACAATGAAATAAATGGCACGTGTTATTAGTCATGTTAATGTTGTTTAAGGCAGCTAAGATACAGATTTACAAAAACATAAATCATTTATGTAGCCAGAACATACAACGAAGATATTTTTATACAGGTGCCTGCTGCCTGGCCTGCTTGGGGTACCAGACTGAAAACTACCGTCTGTGGTATATCATCATTCTCACCATGCCTCAACGTCTTATTTGATCGGTAAAGCATCTTTCATACCTTGGTATCTATCAAGGCAAAGAACATATTCATAAGAAGCTTTGAATATGTCCATGTCCAGGACATATCAGAATCCGTTATCGGTTACAGGATAAATGATGCAACAAACATAAGTAACATCCAATCGTTCACTCGAGACTGTGATCCTGATTTAGGACAGCACTGTTGTAATCTGTGTCAATTCATCACATTAGAGACTCATGGTTTCATGATTAATGACCAAAATGCCATTTTGATTGGTTAGCGTTCACGATTTTATGTGATTTGATTCAAAATGTTCGTGTTGTGTGCAGAGGAGAACATTAATTTTCTAATTTCAAATTTCAAAAAATGTCAGGACAGCTGAGTGTGTTTTCATCTGAACTATAACAAATGAGATTGCTTCTCTTTCATTGATCTGCATAGCAAATATTGTCCAAAAATAGCGAAAGGTAGAATAGAGACGTTGTTTAAATAATTTCATGTTCCCTTTGAAACATACAATAATACTGTGACAGAGCTTTATAAAACCAAACAAATTCAAATGATAGAATTATCGATCAAATATGTACAAAGAAACATTTTATTTTTACTTTTGATATTATCATCATATGTAAAAAACAAAGAATAAAATAAAATTACAGCAATAATAACTGAACGTTTTGTGGCTATCATACTCCAAAAGACATTTTTGATTGTAATATTTAAAATTTTAACCCATATTTGTTGTAAATTAGCAATGAAATATAGTGTTATATGGTGAACATATAATCCATATTTTAAGAAAGTCATATTTTCACTGCATTGAAAATATAATCCATATTTTCCCTGCAGTGAGAAAAGTAGGACCGAAATTATTACCTCCCTTTGATACACGATTATCTCCCTTTGAGGAAATAGAACGCATGCCTTACGTCACGGCGTGGTTAGGATTGAAGAAAAACGACTCCTATTGATGTGTTCTGTACGTAACTATTGACTTTTTGCAGTGCCAATTAGCAAAAAAACTAAAGGAAGTTCATATATAGTTGCTGTAGTTAATAATTGTTTATTTAATCGCAATATTTACGAAGTGAGAGATCTGCAGCCACTTTCTCATTTCACGAGATGAGATAGAAATGTTACTCGGCAAAAACAATGAAATGGTCTATTTATTATATAATTTTAAAATCATGAAACGCAATTGGAAGGCAAAGTTTTGCTGTTGTGGTGAATGACAACTAGCAACTTCATTTATCCTTCTCGGTAAAAGAAAAGTTCGATATTTAATTTGAAATGTTTTTTGAAAAACAGATTATTTGTGAATGTTTATCAAAATCAGATCCAAAATACGTTTTGGGTTTGAACTAGGTGAAACAAAGGCGCCTTTCGTATTTTGGAAAGTCAGTTTGAACAGTGAGTGAAGCGCTATGTCGGTGTGACAGATCTCTCGCTTCATAAATTTATTTTGCATTAAAATGAACAATAATTGTCTACAGCAACAATATATGAACTTCAGTGGCTTTTTTATATCGAATATACATTGGCTCTGCAAAATGTTAACAGTTACATACTGAAAACATTGTAAAGAGTCAGTTTTCTTCAATCCTAAACAACACCGTGACGAGAGGCGTGCCTTCGATTTCCTCACAGGGAGATAATCGTGTTTCAAAGGGAGGTAACAGGTTCGGTCCTATTTTTCTCACCGCTATAACATTTGGATTATATGTCCACTGCAGTGAAAGTATGACTATCTACTGCTTTTCTTAAAATATGGATTATATTTTCACTGTATAACCCTATATTTCATTGCTAATTATATAATAAAAGGATTTGCTAGCTATAGACTGTCACGCATCACAACAGCAAAAATTTGCCTTCCGACTGCGTTTTATGATCTTAAAATTATATTATAAATGGGCTATGTCATTGTTTTTGCTTAATATCATTTCTATATTATCTCGTGAAGTGGGAAAGTGTCATTTTCACTCGTGGCTGTTACCATGACCTAACAGATACATGTAACATCTAAATTATGACAGATCTGATGTGACGACAAGTCTTATGTAAACCTGTTATGTCAGACAAACATATAAATAAATAGTTACATACATATAAATAAGTGAAAATGATCTTTGTATATATTTTTCTTCATATTTGCAATTTGGGTTAGCACATTTGCAACGTGATTTGTGACATATACATTGTATGCCAGACGATCATTTTCAAAGTTAGAATTAGCCTTTGATTTAGGAGAATAAAAAAAGGGAGAACTAAAAAAAAAACTTGAAATATGATTAGATTTCACGTATCTGTTATCTAATACATCATCGAAGTTTAATGAGAAAACTTTTGTAAAGTCGGAAAGCAAAAATCACATATAGAGATTCAGGGACGAATGTTACTGCCCAACCACCAGCTAATTCGGGTCGATAAATCTCTGCTGATTACGTTTTACTTTGATTCCTAAATGGCTATTGTTTATCACCTTAGTTGCCTCTATCCAGATACGTGTCTGCTAGGGCACATGAACAATTTGTTTTCCGAATTTATTATTTTAATTCTTACGTCTTATTATGATGACTTATTTAATATGTTACTATTCGCAAGATTTAACAGGTTAGTGAAAACACACAAGACTTTGCAACAAACCATTTTCATGTCATTCGCAACAGAATATAACAAATATATATTGCCTCGATCAAAAGGTTAAATGATAGCATACATTTATGTCTATTTATCCTACCGGTCAGTTTAAGCCTGAAAACACACAATGATGTATAAGAAAGTTAGTGAGGAACACTAAGTATTAAGGCAATAAAAACTTTACTACAAGTCTGAGCAAATGTCAGCATGGACCAAGCTGATGTTGTGACTCTATAGTTTTTTGGGTATTTTTTTTTCATTCACCAATTTTAATAAACATTTATGATTTAATACATTGATAATGAGTGTCAAATTCCAATAATTCAATCATAATTTCAAGATTAATACTGACCATCACACTTAATATTTTCAAAAAAATTACAAAATCTGTTTGTTGTAGGGCAAATCAATCAAATCAGTTAAATCTGTTTTTGTTTTATGAACATTAAATCTTGTTAATGTTTATGCGTTTTTCGTTTTGGTAGTGAAATACACAAATCTACATGGAACTGCAATATTTGTTTGTAATTTGCATGAAGACTAATTCATTTCTAGAGTGATAAGCCATCTGAACCTTATGCTGACGACACTGGAAAAGTAATAATAGTAGTTACAAATTTAAGTTACGTTTTAAAGTTCATAGAATTATCTTTTAACATTCAACAAATGACATTGTAACGAGATTAATCATCATTTCAGCAATTACACGACAGGATACTAGGTGAGAATTGAAAAAAATTCTAGATGAAATGAATTGTCTTATACGACTATGTCTTTTGGAATCTGTTAAAAAATGTTTCAATAATTATGAGAAAGAATACTCCATTAACATTTTACATTAAGGTATTTTTGTATTGTTTAAGACGAAATGATAATTTCATTGTTTATACCATGATACTAAATTTGTAGCAAGAGTACATCAACAGTAATAACCTATTAAAGTACCTCATGATCAGCTTTAATCCAATCGGGGTTTAGATTGGTTGTCACATCCAGATGGCTTTCAATTTGAGAAAATCATGCCAAGGTTATTATTTGTTTGCAAATACTTTCTATATATCTACCTCCATACCACTGTGATAATAATGAAATCAATTGATTTTACATATGCCTGCAGAGGGAATGTAATGCCATAGTGTCCAAGGTCTTTACAGGGGATGACCTGTTCATAGTTTTCCTAACGTATCTAACTTACCTAGACTTTTTACTAATTAAGCCTCATTCAGAAAGTGGCAAATGTATTGACACTTATTATGTCTTCTGAGAGTTTCTCAAGATCTATAATATGTACTTTTGCTATTGTATCAGCCGGGTATAAAAATGAAAATCTAATGAATCAATACGGGTTGATTAAAGTAACAAATACCTTCAGCTAAACGAGAACGTGAAACAATCGAAATCTGAAATGTAAGGGGTCAATCACGATAGATGTTTCATGATTAATCATCTGCAGAACAAAATGTTATTCACAGGGGCTAATATATATATATATATATATATATATATATATATATATGAATATTTATATAGCGCACATATCTATCCACTAGTGGTTGCTCAAGGCGCTTAAAATATATATAATAATATAATATAAAACAATATTTTTTAGCTTTATTGAACTAATGGAATATTCCAAATGAATTACGTCAAATTAAAACAGGTGGTGACAGTAAGATGAATAAATGCTATTTCCTATTTCCAAAGGGACACGTTTCCTTCATCTTGCAGACGATGTCATTCTCAATTGTCTCCATGAATATCACAGTAATTGTCTTTCCTGGACAGAGTTGCTATTGGCCATGATCCGATTAGCTCAAGCAATGCGATCTGACCAATTACCTGCCAAGGTCATATCCTGTCATTGTCCTAAACTAAGACTTCGGACATGTAAAGAATCCAAGATGCCCTTTATTCGCATGGATTGAGTCACTAGTCATTACATGGATGGTTATATCATACATTGTCATCTATACATTTAAAGACGTGTGCGAAACATATATTCGTACATGTTCCTTTTCAAATATATATATTGCAAGTGTTCTCAATATCCTTTTAGTGTTACATGACATCAATTAGGTATTGAAACTAATAATCAGTCATAAGTTGTTTTCTACTTTCTTGAAAAATATTCCAATGTATCTAAATTACATCTATCACAAATGAGGCAAGATGAATGTACATTTGCATTGAAAAGCTTCATGTGTATACTAAGATCATGGGCTAAGCATCTACATCGGGCATCGGCTTGTACTAGATTAAAATGAAATGCTACATTCAAAAGTTACTCTTGTTTAGATACAGTATTTTATATGCATTGACTTTCTGTTTATGGAGCGTTCATTGTGAATACAGGTATACCACATTTACGTTCATATGACGTCATGCCCTACATCGCTGCCAAGTGGGTAAGAACATAGTGTATGAGTTTACCTCATTATCGCAATACAACGAAATATTTGTCAATCAAAATTGTAGGTTAATGACATCATGAACCACAAAACATGCCCCTTGCCATTATGATAGTATGTCAAAAACAACATAAAATAATGGATATAATATTTATATATCTTATGGTAATGATAGTTAAAAGGGATTAGAAATCTCACGATTTTTAAAAACTTGACCAACGGTTAAAAAGAGTCTAATTTATCTGCAAAAAGCACAAACCGCGAGCAACTAAGACAATGTTTTAAGAAACCAAAACATCTTTATATAATAGAATTGTTGTTTAAAGCTATACAGAGAAACAAATTGTCTATACTGTTGGAAGATTAAAAACAATCTGACAAAGATAAAACTAAACCCAGACGACCATACGTCAACCATGTGAATAAGTAGAAACAGTATTAATGAAAAAACTTTGCTTAACTTTTTTCTTTATGTTACTGAATATTTATAGGTTAGAAACGTCATGGCGATTCAAAAGAGCCTTTGTTGATATATAGGCGGATGCCATTTCGATTAGAGATGAACACAAAGATGTTTGATGTATTTTCATGAAAAAACGGAGAAAACACAAAACAGTACTAATAAAAATCAGGATAATCAAATTAATCAGATTTAAAAAGATACCCTTTTGCTTTTTCGGCTCAGTCCAAACGTATGTATTTATTGTGTTTGTAGGTCAATCTGATTATTGTGAAGTTTTTATTATTGATATAGTTAATGCAAACTCTTTGTTATTATAACCATTAATGCAAACCCCGTTTACTCATTGAATAACATTATCGTGTCATCAGTCGGATTCAAATGGACGTGCTCTGAGAAATAAAGTTGTAAACATTCTGACACAATCTTGGTTTGAACTCATTAGATATCATAGCTATATATGAGGATAAACACTGGGTGATATTGTCCTGTAAGTCCATTGAGGGTTGAACCTTTTCCTGTTTTGTAATTTGCCAGCAAATAGTGCCAGAAAATCTTGCTCGGGAAAATATCGTTTTACAGTCACTCGAGTTGTAAAAACAATATGACATCTCTGCCTGGGTGTTAATCTCTATTTTACTGCAAGATTTTTAAAACATGGTATGTTGACGGATTTTATTTGAAGACTGATATCAGCCACCTGGATCTTATGCTGACAACACTGTTGTAACCGTAATATTTGTTAAATATCTAAACTACAGTAACTTTATTCAGTTTCAATCTTTCTCTTTTAATATTTCACATATATAGTTATAACAATTTCACAAGTGGGGGAATTGTCTGTTCATTTTACCGAGTACACGACTGCCAACCACATGAAGAAGAAATGTCTAGCTATAGACACATGAGCTTGCAAAACTGTTTTCATTACGTAATTATGTCTTCATTTTGTGTTTTATCTAAACTTTACTTGTCTCTAGAGCCTCATCAACTGTTCTCCAATCAAACACGGCTAATGTGCAAAAGGGACATACTAGTAAGTATGACAAATCACCTCGCTAACTCCCGCCCTCTTGAGAAGCTGTAGTCTCTACTGGTATTCTGAGATGATAGTGTAGAGTCTACGAATACATTAATCTCAATTTCATTTCATCCCTGACATTTCACATTCATTTATACGAAACCGAAGCTGCAACGAAGCCTATAAGAACAATAACGAAACTTTAATTATATGAATTTTGTTTATCTTCATATGATTTTAATAGTTGTTGAATGGTTGATACTTATTTGGTTCTTGAATTCTTACTAACGCATTTAGATCATGAATAAAATGAATTAGAAAATAAAATAAAAGTGCATCGAACTCCGTTTGTAATTGACATATACATACCAAGTTTGGCTATTTAGTATTTTTGCAAATGAACCCTTGAATATATAGCTTCATTGCGTTGTACATTGTACCATTATATCTCTTACGTCGCATAAACGATATAACCCTATTCAGATGCCTCAGCTGGAGACCAATTGCAGCATGCCAAGGTTATTAGGAGTTTGTAGAGTCTTTCTATTCTTTACTACCAAACTACTGTGATAACTTGCTTCATAATACATACAATTGATTTGAGATATGCCTGCAGTGGGAAATGGATTGCATAGCGTCCAAGGTCTTTACAGCATACATGTATAACCTACGTAAATTGCTATTTCTAACCTTGTCTCACTAATCACCGGAATAACCTTGGCGGGAAGTGGAAAATGAATTGACACAAATCTTGCACATCCTTGGAGTTTATAATGATCTAAAATGAGAAATATTTTCTAGTACGTGAGTCGGTATGTCATATGAACTTATGACTTCGAGATAAACTGAATGACAAACATTAACACACAAACACACATGACTTGTTTGGTCACAAATAAATCTATTAAGTGAAATTTGATAAGTTTGCTTGTCTTTGTAATTGATTTTTTGGAATATTTGCTACTGGCAATGATTCGATTAGCTCGGTGTGAGGGTGATCTCACCTTTTACGTTCCTGTTACATCTTCGGACATGTTAAGAATCCAACGAATCCAATGCTAACTGACCATTTTGCAATAAGTATCTATAGAACAGCCACTATGATTTTGTATATACCATATGTATGCTTGCTACTGACTGTGTACATGTAGATGACATTTACATAAAAGAAACATTTACAACTACACTGTTATCAAAATCATACCATTTTACATTTTTGTTCACTATATTATCATGAATATGAAAATCAGTTGTTTCAGATTGGTTATACACTTTTCTGTTACTTCGTCTTATGCGAAAGCCAAGGAACAATAGTCTAACATATTGCTAAATATTGAGTCGGAAATTTTCACGAAATAAGCCGTTATTGACTTATATGCAAAAGAATGCACGAGAATTACAACAGTTGAGATTTTATGTTGGCAAGGAAGGTCCATCATTCAGTTTCCATTTCAAAGAGGTTTAACCAGACCCCAAAAAATCGAAATACGGAATAAAATTGCCTCGAATTTATTTATATCTACCAATGACATAATACAGACGTCGATTAATAAATAAATGCAGAACACATTCTTAACGCTGACAACAGTCGCGAAATACTGACGTCTACTTCTTAGGGTGATCTCCCTTAAGAGCATTTGGATACTGTCGGTAATGTTAGAGGCCTACTGCAAGTAACGTCATTCGCGATTCTCAAATACATCAATACTGTATGAAGATCCATCAGTGTGTGTGCACGGTCCTATCCATTCAATGGAAAGAAGTAACGTGAAGATACTGTGTTGGTATTCAGCGGCATACAACGGGATCCTTATAGCTATTGTATCGTCGAAATTTATCTAAAGAGGTCATTAACACGTTTTAGGGATAATACAAGGTGTTGTCAGGAAACTAAATAAATGGTTCCATTTGATAGACAAAGTATTTAAACTTAATGAAGCAGTTATAAATATATATATGATGTATAATATAAAGTTCAGCCATTGCTTACACGAAATGAATTAAAGGTGTTCACACAAATTGCCCCGAATGGACTTTTTGTGAATCTCTATAATTGTTCTCCGACTATGGATGACTGGTTTGTGTAATGTGGTTTTTGACACTTTCAAAATGAAACATTTAACATTAACGTACAATAATAAAAAAACGTGCTATTGTCCGCTTAAAGCCTCAAGCTACAAGTTCGACTTTAAGTCAAATTTACAGATCTCATGTTACCGTTATATGTCGCTGATTTCAAAACACAGTATGTTTATCTCCGAATGTCACAACATCGTGAAGAACTTGAATGGTCCTCCATTAATTAATTTGAGTGTTCATATTGATTATTAAATTGCAGGAGTGCTTCCAATGTATAAGATCTTGTTTTACATAGAATTCTTTCATGATAAACATAATTTGCGAAGGCTTATACATAAAGAATCGATTACTAGCAAGAATGAAAAATAGTGTGGATTGAAAACAATGAACTAATTTGAAGAATGCGGATTTGATTGAAAATAACAGTTATAATTAGATTATTGCACATTTTGGTTTATAGATAAAAATACCAACTTCAGAAATGTCAAAATTATGACACATAGAAACTGCACGCATCTTAATCCAGAGTTACCTTGGAAAGTAAGAAACCTATGTTAGATAACTAACTTGAAGATGATAATTTATCTGGATAAATCAATCAAATCAGAAACAAATAAGCTGAATTTGTGACACAACTGGATTAAGTATCTTTGACATGATGTATTGCAAATGACAAATATAATCCATGACCATTCATGATTCTGGAGTCGTGTTATATATCTTCTGCTTCAATCAATCACTAGATTATTCTCTTACACAACTTGCATTAATATGATACATACTCTTCCTTACCTTTAATGCCAAATATTATAAATTACATAATTTTTGCAAGAGAGGCAAGTTAAACATGAGAATCCTTATACCTCTTGACGCTTTGAATGTTGAGTGGTTCGTGCCGTCAACCAGGCATAGATACTTTCACTGGTTGTAATGTTGTGTTTAATACATTGTATATATGCGCTCTTCATTAAAGTATATCATTTATGGAGCTCTTGCAGTGAAACTGATGAGCCATCTCCGCTACCCCATATGTGCATTAGTAAGACATCCTGAAGGTCCTGAAGAGTTTAGTTTGGAAAACCTTTCCCTGTCACTTTGCTTTCAGACATTTTTTTCAAATAAAGGGGTTCCCAGATTTTCTTAAAACTGTCAAGGGATAATTGCCTGTAATCCATGTTACATCAATTTCTTTCCGTTTTAGGTTGATCCATGATTTAACTCCTTACATGTTCCAACTCTCTCAAGCTCTATATTTTGAAAATTGAGATAATTTTGTATCTATGTTTTCTATAGTATTTTATCTCACAACATTTGATGAATACTTTTTGATGACATAATAGTGCACAGCTAATACAACATCTAGAGCTTTTTTTATGTAATTTGTGTAAAGGAGCGCACGATTGATGAACTGATTTTCTGATGCGATTGTAGCATTGTGTTGTCACAAAATCAACATGTTTCCAAAACCATACACTCTGTGTAGAGGAACCGGATCGTGCTTGTTCGATGCCTTATCAGATGATAAAGAAGTATACTAAAGGTTTTCAAAAAGAAATTCTGATGAGATCATTAAAGGGTTTTATTTTTTCGTATTGGCACTAAGTCCTATTTTCTTCTTTTTTTTTTTGGAGCGAAATATGGTACTGGATAAATTCAGCATTGCTTTATTGTGTTTTGCATTTATCATGGAGAGGGGTGGTTCTTAATTGGCACTTTATCAAATAGGGGTAAGTAAGTTAAATCCGGACGTCTGGAAAGAAGTACTGTATGGTCTCAATTGGCAATTCCAGTTTGGATATCTTAAATCAAACATACACATTGTCCTGGCAAAAGATTGATTAACAATATGTATCTCAATGTTTGAAATAAATATCGAGATTCTTCTCAAATGATCATTATCATTGTGAAATAGAATGTTATATATAAGATATACATTATTAACCTTATGATATTAAGTGTTTTGATCAACTTTGATCAATTGTCAATGCAACCGTGTGGAGTCGGATTTGGCAGGGTGTCTACAAACCGTATGACCCGTCAGACAGGTCACGTGACACAAATGACTACCGTCCTTCTGACAGCCAATTGTGCCGAGATGGATACGTTAAGCGTGCAAATCGCCTTTCTTTCGATTTGCAGAAATAACTACAAAGTGTTGGTCGGTTCCGTGAGTTGTGATCGAACGGTATAACATCTAAGTACATGTATATATTGGCCCAAAGTTTCAATCGATTGCATATAACGTAAGCGTAGCAGACAACAGACCAGTAACACGCTGAATTCACCAATTTGTGTCCAATTCATATCTCAGCCGAATCCTGTTACAGTAAGTGGCATGCATAAGGCATTTTATATCGAAAGTGGAGGATAAGCACCGGTCAAACGGTTTTTTTCCATATCTTCTTACAGATGCTTTAAGTAGTCACAAATGGATGTAAAGGTTATATATAGAATTTAATATAAACTATTCTTTATTTGTAAAATGTGTGATAGAAATTAAACAAGCCTTAAAGAGGGCATTAGCACGCTTTTTGAAAACAAAATGATTTTAAAATTTTCACTGATAATTGTACGTTAATGCTAAATGTTACACAAGCCAATCATCCATAGTCAGAGGACAAAGTATGAAGATTCACCTAAAATCCATTTGCGGCCATTTTGTGTGAACACCTTTAATTCATTTTGTGTAAGAAAAAGAAATCGCAACTGTACATTTTTTATGTGAATTATTACTGCTTTATTTAGTTTAAATACATTGTCTTTCAATTGGAACCATTAATTTTCATTTTCCTGACATCACCTTTTATTTCCTTTAAAAACGTGCTACTGCCCCTTTAAGGTTTTGTTACAGAGAAATGACTCACCTGCTAATTGAAACGCGAAATCGAACAACAAGGGCCAATCGATTCAATAACATACATTTCCATTGCAATTTCAAATCTGGAAACAGTAGAATTCGACCCTTTTAATTACTGCCTTCGATGATTAATTTTGTCCTCACATGTTATAACTTTTGTTGAAATAATATTTTTTTATTTGTTCTTCAAGCCAAAAAAAACATTGTCCTCTGCCAATTATTTCTATGCCTTTATGCAGTAAACATTAAACAGCATTGACATGAATTGTATAAGTCATTTTGAGCTGCAGAATATCCAATACATGCATTATTTTTTAATCTTCTTACATCACTTTATATGCACGGTGAACACACATAGATGTAATCTAGATAATTTTATTCAGATGCCCCACATGATACGTTTAGGTTTAAGTTTCGCAACATACAAATTTTTCTGACTTCTGTCTTTCATAAGTTGCAATTACCTTTTGTTCAAAATACCCAAATACATTCTGATTAATAATCACTCAACAGTACCTAACAATATGAAAAACTACTCTAAGTTATCTAATTGAAGAAACAGCAGCATGAGTTGTCTTCCAGTTTCAATTCATGGAGTTCCTTATTTAGTATATGTAATACCATCAATTCATTCGATAAGCTTAAATCGTCCAACTCTTAGTCTGAAACCCACGACAAATGTCAGTACTTTAGTTCAATATCAGGATTATGCTCGTCAGACACGTCTGTCACCGAATTAATAATGATAATAATAAGGCATTTTTATTATAGTGCTGGTTCCACGTCATCAGGATTAACATTAAAATGACAACTAAAACTGTAGACTATATACAGTTATTGGCTCATGTGGATACTGGGGAGAGCTTTGGAGTAAATAAGTTTTGTATCTCCTAGTGCCCAAACTGGGTGATGTCCTGAGATTTTAGAGGAATCGAATTTTAAAAAGGGTCATATTCAAACTGCAATGGTGTAGAACCAAAATATTAAGTTGGAACAAAATAAGAACTTGTCGGAAGGACGTGATGTTTCTAGTTGTCACTCGGAAATAAGATAATGAGGTTTGGATTAGGTTATCGTTGTATTGTTTGATATGACTGAGTAGAGATATTAAACTCAACACATTCGCTGATACGGAACCAGTGTAGTGAGCTCAAGACGGATTATTTGTGACAATTCCATGCTAGAGAACGCCTTGTAGACTACAAATTAAGAAGAGTCATTGAGGCGATCTCCATCATACCTCTTCTCCCATATTTGGAGTGACAAAAATGTTTCCTTATCCATCCGGCTTATTGTAATCTCATAAACATCAATCACTAATAACGGGTTGACAAAATCCAGTATTCCTAACTACCATCATCTGGTACACAACCGAACATTTTAAAATAAAATGGTATCACAGAGCTCCCACAACAACAATATCAACAGAACCTGATTACCCATTTATGTATAACCACTCATAATAAAGCCTTGTCTCTGGCTTAATTATAGTGTTTCCTGCGAAAGAAATTCCTCTCTTGAAATTGGAAAAAGAGCTTGGCTATTCAATTGCGTTATCCTTTAAGATTTAAAAGCTATTATCATTTATGTTGATTTGTTAAGCGCCACCGCAAGGCAGTGATTGGGTTCTTTTTATCTTTTGATCCATAATTCAAATTTGTTTACTTTGAAATAGGAATCAGGCTTTAGTAGTTGTGTGTACTGAATAACCAATGGAACAATAGAAGTCTTTTAAAGACATAAACCAGTCCCTCGTTGCATTAACATTATGATTTAGGTTTGCATGTTAACATTGAATCTTTAATTTCTGATTCAAGACGAATTGACGTCATGCAATAATCGATAAATTATTGAAGTTTCATCGCATCCCTAATCTTATTGATTCTGAGGGGAATCCCGAAAATCAGCCTTGAGTTATAACCGTAAACTGGTCATTTCTTATATGAGAGGGTTATTGGAACTTGGAAGTAGGACACTGATGTAAGATGAATAACTACAGATTCCGTTCTTATGACTGAATAAAAGGTTGTCATTTTAAATTCTATTTTTTGTAATCGAATTACCTTTGTAAACAAAAAGTTCACAGGAAATCTAGCTAGTTAGGTAGATAGGTAGGTGGGATTTAAGGACGACGTTTGGGCCACAGGAAAGCTACACGAACAGACAGAATAATTCCCTTAGTACGCTATGCCCTAGAGACCAGATTCACCTAATCTTACGGATAAATGTCAAACCGGATTGTCTGCATGCTTATTATGATATTCCACTTCCCAAAACAGAGAAGATTTGCCGTTGGCGAGGATTAGATTGGCGGAATAAGACGCTGCCTTTACCATTTAGCTGTCCCGCTTAAGTGCTTTAGAAAGAACGTCAGAAAAAGAGGTCCTTGGTTTATATCATTCATCCATTTTCAAAAGTTAATTTTAAGTAATATCATTTCCGCTATCCAAATATTTTCCTCTTTATAAAGAGTTAATCAAAGTCTAATTGGATTTTATCTAATACGATAATTCTAAAATTATAAAAGTTACAGAGACATTACTCAGCTGATGTAATTGTGGTCCTCAACGTTTGATGGCTTTCACTAATGCGCAGATTCGTAGAATGAATGGTAATGAATGACAATTCTAAAACGTTACAAAGATTACAAACTTTAAGTCTTTATGGAAAAGGCTATTCGTAATTACTGACATCAGCTGTCGGGCAGAAAAATGCTAGTAACAGCTGCAAATTTCAGTACAGATTTCTGTCAACATCTTCTCAATGTCGTATTACAGCATTATTTGGTAATTTAATCAAAGACTCTTGGGAAGTACTTGCCTGCAATGTCTACCAAGAGAAAATAATGCAATGCAAGTGCTTTCATAACAATACATGGTACGGTTTGTCTAATGCACGTTGTTTACAATTGTATGAATAGCAATCGTATATCCAAATAATTTCTGATAGACAGAGACGCTCAACATATACACAATATCAAATAGTGACCTGATAATAATCTTCTTATGTATCATCATAATTCAGTGCCTTCAACTGTGACATTAATTGATCATCGATCTGGTAAATAAGGTATATATTGTTAGGTTTCGAATGCTCAGATGTTATGAGATCCATGTCAACATCTCGTTATCCTTCTTGAAAATGAAAGCATGTATGAGCATATCATAGACTATATATAAATTGATAGATACGTTGTTATGACTCGTGACAGTGATAGTTAGAGACGAGAAGCAAGCCAAAAGTTCCTTAATACGATTCAGGTGAAAATTCACAATAAGAATTTTGTAGAATAATAATCTTATCACAACTTCATTTAAAGCAGCTTAAGTAGTAGTTACTTATAATTAAATAGCATTTAAGGGCAGTACTTAACAAATAGTGCTACTTGTTTGTTGACAGAGGCTTCTAGAGCTTCAACAGAGGAACTTGGTCGCTATGTCAATTCTCTCCTAAACTATGTTGAAAAGTGTACAATATTAAAAAACAACTACTTGACCTAGAAGCTCAACGTTGCAAAAAGAGAAACGAAATACGTAGATAAATGGTTTTAAGATATTTCACTATAAAAAATGCTGCTCAGGAAACGCGACTGAAAGTACTTTTCAAAGTAATAATAATAATAGTCCATTTATCCATGCACATTGCAGAGGCACGCTTCGAACTAAGTCACTTACCCAGGGTGACACCACAAGTTTCTCAACTCATGTCTCCGTGTGGGGCAGGGAATCAACCATTCAAACTCTCAGATTATCCAGCAACGGGTTACCCACCCATCCAGCGAGCTACGCACGTTGTTGCTGAACTATTCTGATAACGGTCGACTGAGCATTGCTCAGGACCACGTGCCACCACGTCAAGTCATCATTTAACCAAATTATTTCTTTTCAAAGTCAACATTTCACCAAACTAAATCTTTTCAAAGTCAACATTTCATCAAATTAGTAATTTCAAAATCAGCATTTCATGAATTCATTTCTTTTCGAAGTCATAATTTCAGCAAATACTCCTTTTCAAATTCATCATTTTATCAAATATTTCTTTTCAAAATCAAAATTTCACAAATTATTTTTCTTCAAAATTAACATTTCATCAAATGATTTCTTTTCAAGGTCAACATTTTCACCAATTATCATTTTTCAAAGTCAACATTTCATGAAATTATCACTTTTCAAAGTCAACATTTCATCAAATATTTACTTTTCAAAGTCAACATTTCATGAAATTATATCTTTTGAAAGTCATCATTTCACATTTTATTTCTTTTTAAAGTCAACATTTCATGAAATTATTTCTTTTCAATATCAACATTTCATGAAATTATTACTTTTCAAAGTCAACATTTCATGAAATTATTACTTTTCAAAGTCAACATTTCATGAAATTATAACTTTTCAAAGTCAACATTTCATGAAATTTTTTCTTTTCAAAGTCAACATTTCACATTTTATTTCCTTTTAAAGTCAACATTTCATGAAATTATCATTTTTCAAAGTCAACAATTCATCAAATATTTACTTTTCAAAGTCAACATTTCATGAAGTTATATCTTTTCAAAGTCAACATTTCCCATTTCATTTCTTTTTAAAGTCAACATTTCATGAAATTATCATTTTTCAAAGTCAACATTTCATCAAATATTTACTTTTCAAAGTCAACATTTCATGAAGTTATATCTTTTCAAAGTCAACATTTCACATTTTATTTCCTTTTAAAGTCAACATTCCATGAAATTATCATTTTTCAAAGTCAACATTTCATCAAATATTTACTTTTCAAAGTCAACATTTCATGAAGTTATATCTTTTCAAAGTCAACATTTCCCATTTCATTTCTTTTTAAAGTCAACATTTCATGAAATTATTTCTTTTCAAAATCAACATTCATCAAATTTTTACTTCTCAAAGTCAACATTTCATGAAATTATTACTTTTCGAAGTCAACATTTCATGAAATTTTTTCTTTTCAAAGTCAACATTTCACATTGTATTTCTTTTTAAAGTCAACATTTCATGAAATGATCACTTTTCAAAGTCAACATTTCAACAAATTATTACTTTTCAAAGTCAACATTTCATGAAATTATATCTTTTGAAAGTCATCATTTCACATTTTATTTCTTTTTAAAGTCAACATTTCATGAAATTATTTCTTTTCAAAATCAACATTTCATCAAATTATTACTTCTCAAAGTCAACATTTCATGAAATGATCACTTTTCAAAGTCAACATTTCATGAAATTATTACTTTTCAAAGTCAACATTTCATGAAATTATTTCTTTTCAATATCAACATTTCATGAAATTATTACTTTTCAAAGTCAACATTTCATGAAATTATTACTTTTCAAAGTCAACATTTCATGAAATTATAACTTTTCAAAGTCAACATTTCATGAAATTTTTTCTTTTCAAAGTCAACATTTCACATTTTATTTCCTTTTAAAGTCAACATTTCATGAAATTATCATTTTTCAAAGTCAACAATTCATCAAATATTTACTTTTCAAAGTCAACATTTCATGAAGTTATATTTTTTCAAAGTCAACATTTCCCATTTCATTTCTTTTTAAAGTCAACATTTCATGAAATTATTTCTTTTCAAAATCAACATTCATAAAAATTTTACTTCTCAAAATCAACATTCATCAAATTTTTACTTCTCAAAGTCAACATTTCATGAATTTTTTTCTTTTCAAAGTCAACATTTCACATTGTATTTCTTTTTAAAGTCAACATTTCATGAAATGATCACTTTTCAAAGTCAACATTTCAACAAATTATTACTTTTCAAAGTCAACATTTCACATTTCATTCCTTTTGAAAGTAAACATTTCATGAAATTATCACTTTTCAAAGTCAATATTTCATGAAATTATTACTTTTCAAAGTCAACATTTCATGAAATTATTACTTTTCAAAGTCAACATTTCACATTGTATTTCTTTTTAAAGTCAACATTTCATGAAATGATCACTTTTTAAAGTCAACACTTCAACAAATTATTACTTTTCAAAGTCAACATTTCACATTTCATTCCTTTTGAAAGTCAACATTTCATGAAATTATCACTTTTCAAAGTCAATATTTCATGAAATTAATACTTTTCAAAGTCAACATTTCATGAAATTATTACTTTTCAAAGTCAACATTTCATGAAATTTTTTCTTTTCAAAGTCAACATTTCACATTGTATTTCTTTTTAAAGTCAACATTTCATGAAATGATCACTTTTCAAAGTCAACATTTCAACAAATTATTACTTTTCAAAGTCAACATTTCACATTTCATTCCTTTTGAAAGTCAACATTTCATGAAATTATCACTTTTCAAAGTCAACATTTTATCAAATATATACTTTTCAAAGTCATCATTACACTAATTGTTCTTCTTTAAAGTCGTCGTTTCACCAAACTTTTTCTTTTCAAAGTCATCACTTCACCAAACTATTTCTTTTCAAAGTCATCATTTCACCAAACTTTTTCTTTTCAAAGTCATCACTTCACCAAACTATTTATTTTCAAAGTCATCATTTCACCAAACTTTTTCTTTTCAAAGTCATCATTTCACCAAACTATTTCTTTTCAAAGTCAACATTTCATCAAATATTTACTTTTCAAAGTCAACATTTCATGAAGTTATATCTTTTCACATTTCATTTCTTTTTAAAGTCAACATTTCATGAAATTATTTCTTTTCAAAATCAACATTTCATCAAATTATTACTTCTCAAAGTCAACATTTCATGAAATGATCACTTTTCAAAGTCAACATTTCATGAAATTATTACTTTTCAAAGTCAACATTTCATGAAATTATTACTTTTCAAAGTCAACATTTCATGAAATTATTACTTTTCAAAGTCAACATTTCATGAAATTATTTCTTTTCAAAGTCAACATTTCACATTTTATTTCTTTTTAAAGTCAACATTTCATGAAATGATCACTTTTCAAAGTCAACATTTCAACAAATTATTACTTTTCAAAGTCAACATTTCACATTTCATTCCTTTTGAAAGTCAACATTTCATGAAATTATCACTTTTCAAAGTCAACATTTCATCAAATATATACTTTTCAAAGTCATCATTACACTAGTTGTTCTTCTTTAATGTCGTCGTTTCACCAAGCTTTTTTTTCCCCAGTCATCACTTCACCAAACTATTTCTTTTCAAAGTCATCATTTCACCAAACTTTTTCTTTTCAAAGTCATCATTTCACCAAACTATTTCTTTTCAAAGTCAACATTTCATCAAATATTTTTTTTCATCGTCAACATTTACCAAAAATAATAACAGTCAAAATCAATATATTATCTAAAACAATATATCATTTTAAAGTTAAATTTTTTCCAAAGTTTACATTTTTTAAAAACCTTTAATGAATTTGTCACTTAACTCAAACTGCATTAAATTGTCAAAATAAATTCCATTGGAAAAATAAATTCCATCGGCATTAAAAATTCCGTCGGAATTTAAAATTCCGTCGGAATTTAAAATTCCATTGGAAAAATTCCGTCGGAATTAAAAATACCATTGGAAAAATTCCGTCGGAATTAAAAATTCCATTGGAAAAATTCCGACGGAATAAAAAATTCCATTGGAAAAATTCCGTCGGAATAAAAAATTCTATTGGAAAAATTCCGTCGGAATTTTTTTTCAAAATCTCAAATTGAAATTTTTAACCTGAAAATTTCCAAAGTGTAACTCAATAGTATGTAAAATATGAACTTTATATGTAAAATTTGTTTGTTATCGACAACTTTTTTGTCGCGACAAACTCTGGAATAAACCGGAATTACAAAGATAACGCGGAACGCATTACTTGATAAAATGCTTTTCAGCTGAAGGCTACTCTTACTTCCTAGTAAATGCTTACTTTCACAAAAATCAATGGAGAGGGTTCTATTTCTGAACGATTCATAGAAAGGAGGGAGTCGCTTTTTATAAAACATTTCTTGCGTTTGTATTCCGGACAATATTTCTAGCTTTCATTCTTTCATTGTAACAACATTTTAATCACTTGTTGGTATCTTACGCGTCCCGTCATCTTCATATACCTCACAACATACCCTATTACCCATGGTCGACAGTTGTGATGCTCTACACGTTATAGCCTCAATTTCACCTATCACATGTATGGTCGTGATGTTTTGTAACATGTGTGTTGAGAGGTTCCAAACCTGGGAGCGGTTTCAATACATAATGTTTTTCCTAGGAAAATGATACAAATATGATCTACTGTAAAGCCCTGGTCAACCGAATCTTACTTTGATTACCCTCCTGTCTCAAAACTAGGAACTATCGTAAGGCAGCTAGCCTGGCTCTTTCAATCGCAAATGATTAAGATAGTAACTATTTACTAATATTAAAAGTTAAAATGATATTTACTTGTTGTTTTTGTAACAAAACAAAATGGTTTCCGATGTCCTTAGTGACAAAAGATCGATGCGTCAATATTAAGGTCTTCACACAGTGTTTGGCCATCACTTGCGTTTTTGACAAAAGAAGTATGTAAGTAAGTAATTCGACATTAAAATGATCACATTTTACGTGATATTCACGTCTTTGCACATTATTCATCATGGCGGCCATTCTCAACGATAGCATTGTTCTATAGAGAATGCTATTCCTACATGTAGATGGCGTTATCTATAACCTTTAAGAAACAGAGGTTTGGAATTTGTCATTTATAGATTTCTGTTTCCAACCAAAGTTTGACATAATGAACCTTGACACTTGACACTATTCATATTTTGATAACGAGGTTTCAGAAACATTATGTTTGTTTTCATACGCTTAAAGATATATTAATTTAGCTTAGTTATTACAGGACTTGTGGACCTTTGAAATGTGGGCAAAATCTGATTTTTTTTTAAAATGCAATGTTCAAGGACCTGTTATTGTTAGAATATAAATTGCCTTGACTCGCTATTTTTTGTTGGTTTACTTAAATTATCCCATTTACGGGAAAATAAAGAAAATTATATGTAGTCATTATGAAACGAAAGAAAATACGTTATTGTTTATGTCCAATTATTTGCTTAGTTATCAAATTTTAAATGATAATGAGTACGTTCACAACATGTACATGGAGTTTAGTACATAAATTTGAAATTGCTGCAGCTCAAACACTAATGTAGAGGATGATATGTTTTTTCTGAAGTAAACAGCAATCAGCTTTCAAACAAGCTAATGAATAACTCTGTAATTATAGCCGTTTAGTTTTTCAAATATAGTAAAACATCTGATATTGCCTACATTTTACTGAACGGTTTATAAAGTTTACTAACTTGAAAACCTTATGATTAAAATGTTTTATCGATACATACATGCTCACAAAACAATTTGTATCAATGCATTTTATGATAAAAGGTGCATATCACATCGTTTAATCTAAAGTTGAATTTTACTATTGTATTTCTCAGTTTAAAGTTTCGAATCAACTATCGTAACAAAAGAAACCTTAAAAAATTGACATAAATATATTAACTGAAGAAAAGATCTTCAAGACGGATTGATTGACAATTGTTAGCCAGTCGTCGTATCTGTTCTCAGGTAATTAGTCATAATACGATCTCGTCTCAATTCACAGGAGCCACAGTAACGAGAACTGTCAAAAGCACCTAAATACTTCTTTTGTGCACATCTCATTGCCATTGTATGGCCTGACACCGATTTGAGTCATTTTCAGTAATGACAATAGTCCAAGATATCTGGTCAAATAATGGTTGAGTACCTAGTAAGAGGCGTGTGACTATTACGGGAAAACAGGAACGGTACTTGTCGCCTCTTCTTGTCAAAAATAGATTTCCATCTGACTCAACGAGATCAAATATTGCTTCAGTTGGCATCAACTTCCTAGAAGTTTTGATATCAGATATATTAACTCCTTATTAATAAGGAAACAAATATTGGATGTTATTTGATTATTATTGGATTTCCAGTTTATTATCGTCAAAAAATATAAACAATCTATACCCTCAGAAACATTTGTGAAATCGATTGCTCACATGTCATGAGTTTCCATGACAACATTATTTTACAATGTATCCTTCTCATTATAAATCTGTCACTGTGTCATAAAGAACTATAATGTGTCAGGCCTAATGAAAACGATTTGGCCTTCGTTTAGAAACCTTATCCTCCAACCTCGAACAAACATAGAAGCTTACTTCTATGAAAACTATCATACAGATTAGGTTTATTAATCTTCAAAAAATAACGTTGATAAAGGTTACAGTCTAAGTAAACCTAGCCTCACTATTATCCGTTACACTGCTATACTGAGTCTAGAAAGGCTTGGTTGAGAGTCGCGTCAGCCCACGTGATCAAATTGACCAATCAGAACTGATCTTACCAAGCCACAATAGTCTACCTTCGCAGGTATAACG
Organism: Steromphala cineraria; assembly: GCA_916613615.1. NCBI lineage: Eukaryota > Metazoa > Mollusca > Gastropoda > Trochida > Trochidae > Steromphala > Steromphala cineraria. The sequence goes on from OU744721.1 coordinate 81,022,696, forward strand.
TTGGAGGGTCATAGGTCGCAGAAAGGTCGGCTGACGCGACCTTCAACCAGACCTTTCTAGACTCAGTATAGCAGTGTAACGGATAATAGTGAGGCTAGGTTTACTTAGACTGATAAAGGTTATGATGCTGTATCTTTCTTTTCGTATTCATTTTGTTACAATGGATAGAATTTGAAATATAAAAATAAAATGTACAATATCGAATATGACTTTCATTAGTCTTCGACTCCAGTGACATCCAAGGAGTAAACACATTTAATCTGGATTAAGATGCCAATCAGTTTTTTAAACATACCTCGTAATAGATCTTCATGTCAGACATATCGACGTAATTCCGTGATAGGAGTATTATATATCAAAATCATATTCAGTTCACAGACATATTTCGGCATCACATGAATAATTTTAAAGCCTTCCAAGCATGTAACAGACAAAGTGAAAATAAACCGAACGCTATTGAAATGAATCAAACAGAAGTCGCTATATTACCATGACCAAAACACATAAGCCTGTGAAGCTTTGACGTTTAATTGTATATTTGATTTAATACATACATATTTTAAAGAATGTTTGAAAACATTTTGTCAGTGAAAAATCTTACAAATCATCGGAAATTATAAGAAAGCAGTTTGCTTCAAAACGGTTTTACTCTAAATTTGTCATCCATAGACTTAGATTATTTTCAACTGTAATTCGCTATATGTACCAATAAGTTATTGATATACAATGACAGGCGTTGTTTACCTATTCATGGAAAAAGCAAGGTAATTATATCAATATTGTATTGTAACGTGACTTGTCGGTATTTTATTCTTCTGTCCCAAAAAAGATATGTGGTCAAGTCATTTAAAACTGATCGAACCTGTGTTCGAATAAGACCAAACCCTTGGTTTCCTTTTCTTGGCAGCCTTTGCCATGATTCAATAGACAAATGTTGAGTTCAGAAAAGAGAAAAAGCTTTCAATCAACAGTTGTTTGACTGATTGGCCTATCGATCACTACGTATGAGGTCATATAACCATTTCAACTGTTTCTGCAAGCCTTTAACTACGCACAAATTTTTTTTTATCACTTTATTTCTTTTTGAACTGGGTACAGCACGCTCATACATGTAGTACAAAAATGTACAACATTTGGTTACTGACGGTAAAGTTCTTCAATTGTATACAAGCAGTTGCCAAAAAAAGGGGCAATTTAACATTTCAAGAAAATAAGCTGTGGCAGGACGACCAAAATGAAACAAAGGCATCATATCTACATTCTGTGTAGGTGTTTGCTTTATGTATCTGATAATTGTAATTTAACTTAGGTTTTAGTTCTGCAAGAGTAGGTAACCTCTCTGCAAGTTTTCTGGAGTAAATATATTCCTTTGTTAAGATAAATAGGAAATTGAGGACATCGTTCCTTCTTTCCTTGAATCCCAGAATTATTGTTTCTATATTTAGATCTAAATGGGTGCCAGTTTCTTTTTCGATCCATTGTAGTAGATCCTGCCACAGCTTTTTGACAAATTTGCATTTATATAGTAAATGAATGATAGATTCTATTTCAACATTACAAAATGTACACAATGGCGATTCTATAACTTTATATTTATACAAATCTTTATTTGTTATCAAGATTCTATGAGTAATACGGTATTGAAACCATCTATGTTTAACGCAAAATGATGCTCTAAATGGCATATTGTTAAATGTTTTCCATACATCTGATTCAAATTCTACATTTAGTTCTTTTTCCCATTTGTTTTGGTAGAGAAGTTTAGGGTAAGATAGTTCATTGCGTAGAAGTTTGTTATAGAATATACTACATCCCTTCTCAGCTTTATATAGTATTTCAAGATTTGGAGGTATAAAGGGTTGTTCCTGTTTGCTGATGTTGATTAATTTTTGTTTGGAATATGTTCTCAACGAAGATAGTAGTCCTGCATATTCAAGAAAATTTGATTTGATTTTGAATCTTTCCACGAAATCAATGTATGATAAAAACGTATTGTCATCAGTTAGAAAATCATTGATAAATTTCACGTTTGATTGTAAATAATGTTCGTAGATTATGGGCTTATTTCCTACTGTTATGTTGTTATTTGCCCATATAAATTGTCTGCTAAAGCTATTATCATAATCGCAATTTTCTTGTAATTCAGACCAAGCATTAAATACATCTTTCCAAAACGGGCTAATTAAATTTGGGATAAAGTATGTCTTAAGATACGACGGTCCCATTTCCACTGGGTTGAGTTTGCTAACATGACTTGTCGTAAATAAAAGATTGTGTAATTTAGAATCGTTTACGAATAATCTTCTAATCCATGATATTTTTTGGGCCTTGATTGTTTCAAGTATAGCTGGAACTTTCAGACCACCCTCTTGATAAGATTTTGTTATCAAACTTCGTTTAATTCTATCTGGTTTGCCTTTCCAAATAAATTTGAAACATTTTCTTTGAAGATTCGCTATGATTTCGAGATTTGGGTTTGCTAAAGAGGTAAATAAATGATTTAATGTTGGTAATATTAAGCTCTTCAACACAGTTATTCTTCCCAACGGTGTAAGGTCTCTAAGAGACCAAATCTTCATTGCTGTATCGATTTTCTTCAGTTTATCTTTGTAATTTTTCTCTACCATTTCTGCTTTATTATGTTGAAATAGAATGCCTAGGAGTACAAAAGGTTTTTGAGTCCAGTCTAGATTATAATCTCTGCAATATTGCAAACTAGAAAATTGTTTTGAACCTATCCAGACAACTTTAGTTTTATCTATATTTATTTTAAGTCCAGAAAAGGATGCGTAATTTTCAAGTACTCGTAGTGTTTCTCTAAATGACTGTTCAGATCCATCTAGTATTATAGTTGTGTCATCTGCAAATTGCGTGAGTAAATATTCTAAGTCAATCATTTTTATGCCTTTTATCTTTTTGTTTTGTCGAAGCATATGGGCTAAGATCTCTGCTACAATGCACAAATTACCGTTCTCCGCACAATAGGGATATAGGTGTTGGAGGCTTGGCATTCTCTCCGCGCAGAGGCAGATCAAGTCATGTTGATTTAGCCTCTGTTATATTACGCCGAATTTGTGGGATAGAATGGGAGATGCCTGATTGGAGGCAATTAGTTGTCCCATGTGCAATCAGCGACGCTGTTCTTAAATCATCATTTTGGCTAATGAAACAAGGCAAAGGCATTGTAATGTGAACCACCCATCCACATGCGAGAAGCCTTGTCATTTGATAAAGAAATTCAAATGTATTGTGAAGTTTTTTCCGCTAGGGGAAACTGCCGGAACCCACGGATTTCGGCGTAATAGAACAAAGGCTAAATCAACATGACTTGATCTGCCTCTGTGGGGAGAGAATGGAGGCTTGGCGGACGCAAGTAATATTTCAAAAAACGCCTAAAATACACAAATTTAGTCCTTTTTAATGCGTTATCAAAAGAGTCATTTTTTTAATGAGAACTCCATCTGTAGAAACTTTCGTAAACAATAAACGATGTCACATATTACATTGTGAATACAAGGAAATGTATGTTTTTTGGTAAAATGACATAAAGTTGTAGATTTGTGTGTTAACGCCTATTTATTGGATTCGGGAATAGTTAACTTTACGATATGAAACCACTGGATTTCTCAATAAATGAATGGGCCAAAATCATAAGAGCGCTGTAAATATTATTTACGTAATGACTTATTTAACATTCGACTCCAAATCACCTTTAACCATCTCCAGAACTTTCAGTTGAAAACCAAACCATGGACAACAAATAGCACCATACGATGAAGGCCTGTGTGAGTATTCCCAAGAGGAAGATTTACCTAATCTAGGAGATAAATGTCAAACCAGATTGTCGGCATCGTAATCATGGTATTTCGCCCAAACAGCAGATATGCGCCATTGGCTAGGATTGTATGGCTAAGTAGGACACTGAAATTACTAGTTAGATGTCCTGATTTTACAACAGCTCTTCCCTTTAGTGTTAATTTCTGGGGTCTTTTACATTGTAGATTACAACAGTTTTCGAAATGTTCTAAACATTAAAGAGCCAATTATTTAACTGCTTGAATTAAAACCTTCCACGTTGAATAACTACTATAAATCTTTAAAGATTAAGGTTATTCACCATGCAAGGATTCACATTAATAGTGCAAATACAGTTTACTCTTATATCGTTGTCCCAGTATTGAAGTATTCATGCTATCAAAGCTGGCCCCAGGCTTGCTGTGTTTAACAGGACAATTCCTTCATGATATTAATTAATGTTATTACTTTTCTTGTCCTTACTTTGGGTGGCGGAATTGCTTGTAAGAAATAATAACGTTCTGTAACTTCCCCTGCTGATACGTAAGTAAACCTGTCGCAGCTATTTTGGGGTCCTTAATTAATTCTCATTGCAATGTTGCATGTGTCAAACAGTATTACTTGCCAGGAGAGTCTACTAGAAACACAACATACTCCTGCACGGATACCATGGTACGGTCTATCTAATACTCATTGTTTTCAAATATATCACTAATTATTCAATGCAATACAAATATGGTCTGACGGTATCATCAAGACGAAGCACCTTGTAGGGGTTATCTTGCTGGTCTCTCACGCCATAGAACGGTGTAAAATTGGAAAACATACCCCCTCCCCCTTCAAAGTATACCCGGGTAGATTCTGGGAGCTCCTTGAGTTGAACTTGTTGATCAAACACTTCTCCTTCCTTTAGATGTTAGTCATTTTCTTTTACAAGGACCAATTAATGTCTTTGTACAGTTTTCTTTAAATTCGATATTTGATAATTTTGTGATTTTGAAGGTTCATAACGATTGACTTTTGCTATGGGGTTATTTACTATAAATTCATTAATTCACTCAAGAGAATGATAATAATCACATTGCAGCAAAAAATATTGACTTTCATTTTCAATTTTAAGGTAACTTGGATTTTGACTAAAAAATACCAAGTTTTTGTACAACAAGTTATGCAGTCACAGTGAATCGTAAACCGTATGAATTTTTCGTTTCCACACTGGTAGATGACCATTCTATTAAAACATCCTTATTGTTTGCCTGTACATTTGTTTTGTGTATTATTAGCAGTGTTTTTCTGTTTGAAAAAGTGGGGGGGCTTAGTTAATTCTTTGTGAATATAATAAAATAAATACATGTTCACACCCATATCGGTCAAAAGAAATCTTAAGGTAAATAGAAGTAACTTTTGGAACAACATGATATCAAATTAGCGTGTTACATCTAACACAACAGGCATTTTACGTCTGTGTACAGTTTAAGTTAACATATCATTATAATTTTTACACATTCTAAATATTGATTAAAATTGGCTATTCCCCAAAAACATTTATCTTAATTTATTCATCGTCTATTTTTGCAAGGTTTGTCTTTGTGATATACTTATTATTCCCAAGTGTACAAGCCCGTCCTAAAGGTTCAGATAAGCATGCCAAAAATGTAATGTCAGTAAGTCTTCTTTTATAAAATGATTGTAAGATACTATGTTCTATAAGTGAACCAAATCCTCTATCTGGGTTAAGTTGCGATAACCTTTATCGTCATTCTGTGGCGTTACCTGACGTAATCCGCAAAGCGAGGCGGCTACTAAACATGATAATGACCCGGTTTCAGAGATATTTATTTGATTTCATATGATAAATACATCTGTAGCAAAAGATAGGTTTTATATTTTCTACCTCACTCGAGGGGGGGAAATATGATAAGTCAAGAATAGATAGTTATCCTCTATTATCCATCATGGAATTAACATCGTGTCTTCGAAGTTATTCTGACAAGGAATTGGAGTTAGAACCTGGAGTTAGGGTTAATTAGTAACGCCGTTTCAAAAAGTATTTTACGAAATGTCGAATGAACGTCGCCTCAACTGTATATTCGCGGTATATTTTGTTAGTTCATTCCAAATACATAATATATATATTTTACATTTGTTGAAACTCTAATTTGGCTTTTATAGTAAAATGATAGATGTTCTTCCACTCTGTCGTCATAGTGTGACAATGCCCATACCAATCATTATATTGTACAGTGTAGGTGGACACATATAAAATGATCTAAAAGCCGTGACGTTACATATTTACGTTATAGTAGGTATTTTGGTTTAATTATTACTGACTATTATTATTTCTGAATTAGTTTATTCGACTGAGCACATCATATGTCATTTTAAGCAGTGTCTATAATAATTGTAAACCTGAGTTTGTAAGATTGAAGTATAAATACACATTTTAAGGTTTTTGGCCCTTTTATGTGATGTTTACTGTCAATTTCCATATTAAAAATCTGTAATTATTGCAGTGCAAAAAGTCATAAAATATTTCCATTTTGGATTGCAAAATGTTAACCTGTTGAGTTTTCTTGTTTCAGAAAGGTAGTTCTTGATAAGATGTTGTTAATAATACTTCACAGTAACCTCAGGCTTCAGACCTAACCACACCACTTAACTGCACTTTTCAGTCCATGTGTCATTGACATGTGTGTAGCTCAAGGGCGCCAATCAATAGGAAATAGTTTCACTCATCGGGTAAGTTCTTGACTGTATGGATAATGCAGTTCCTGCTGACAGGCTAAGAGATTTAAGCGGAAGCTGTAACCCCATCATTGTGCAGTGAACTAAAAGTTATTCTTACACACTGCCGTCGTAGTTTGACGGTTCCAATATTAATAATTACATGGTACAATGTAGGCCGACACAAATAACCTTCAAATGACGCCGTGACGTTACAATTTACGTTTAAATATGTTTTTACGTATGGTGACTGCTTATTTGTACTCCTAAATTCGTTAGATTATTTGACTGAACAAATCGTAAGCAATTTTGATCAGTTTGTATGTTTGTATTTCTGAATTTGTAAATTTAAGTTTACAATTTAATTTGAGCGATACGACCCTTTTGATGTGAATTTTACTGTCAATTTCTGTTCAAAAAAAGTGGCAATTTTAGCTCATCAGGTCTGAAAGACCCGATGGGCTTATGGCATGGCAAGGCGTCCGGCGTCCGTCAGTCCGTAAACTTTTCACATTTTCGACTTCTTCTCTAGAACCTGTGACTCTAGAGAGCTGAAATTTGATGTGCAGACTCCTTGGCCCATGGGGATTCTAAATTGTAGATTTCGTGACCCCATGACCCTAATGGGGTCACAGGGGTCAAAACTTTAAAAACCTATTTTCATCTTCTTCTCCAGTTCCAAAAGGTCTAGAGAGCTGAAATTTGATGTTCAGACTCCTTGGTCAATGGGGATTCTAAATTGTAGATTTTGTGACCTCATGACCCCAATTGGGGTCACAGTGGTCAAAACCTTAAAAAACCTATTTTCATCTTCTTCTCCAGTTCCAAAAGGTCTAGAGAGCTGAAATTTGATGTGCAGACTCCTTGGCCAATGGGGATTCTAAATTGTAGATTTCGTGACCTCATGACCCAAATGGGGTCACAGGGTTCAAAACCTTAAAAACCTATTTTACTCCATCTTCTTCAGTTCCAAAAGGTCTAGAGAGCTGAAAAGGTGTGTGTAGACTCCTTGGCCAATGAGGATTTTAAATTGTAGAGTTCATGACCTCATGACCCCAAATGGGGTCACAGGGGTAAAAACCTATTTTCATCTTCTTCTCCTGTTCCAAAAGGTTTAGAGAGCTAAAAAGTTGTGTGTAGACTCCTTGGCCAATGAGGATTCTAAATTGTAGATTTCATGACCTCATGACCTCAAATGGGGTCACAGGGGTAAAAACCTCTTTTCATCTTCTTCTCCAGTTCCAAAAGGTCTAGAGAGTTAAAAAGTTGTGTGTAGACTCCTTGGCCAATGAGGATTCTAAATTTTAGGTTTGGTTGCCCCTTGACCCCAAATGGGATCACAGGGGTCAAAAGCTTAAAAACCTATTTTACTCCTTCTTCTCCAGTTCCAAAAGGTCAAGAGAGCTGAAAAATTGTGTGTAGACTCCTTGGCAAATGGGAATTCTAAATGTTAGGTTTGGTGACCCCATGACCCCAAATGGGGTCACAGGGGTCAAAACCTTCAAAACATATTTTCATCTTCTCCTCCAGTTCCAAAAGGTCTAGAGAGCTGAAAAGTTGTGTGTAGACTCCTCGGCCAATGGGGATTCTAATTTGTGACCCAATGACCCTAAATGGGGGTCACAGGGGTCAAAACCTTTTTCCATTAAAAGTCTGATGAGCTACAGAGCCCATGGCTCTATTTTTTGCAATTTAAAATTGTTCATCTTTCGAGCGCTGTTTGCTATGTTTTCTGTTTTCCAATGTCATGCCTCACATTATGTATAACTGCCTGACCTCTAGCAATTATCATCGATCAATAATGAATGATCATTTAAAGATGATAACATCGAGACGAGGATAAGAAAAAGCACATATCTTTGATCATGTGTTGCTTATTTAGCTGTCTTCATAAACCTAAAAATGTAGCTATTGTAATAACATTTCTAGAATATGTTCATGAAAGATAAGAAAACATAATCCTGTGGAGATTTTTTTGTTTCAGAAGGGTAATTCTTGACAGATGTGAACACTATCGTCACAGCTACCGCAGGCTTGAGGACTAACCACACCACTTAAATGCACTCCTCAGTCCATGTGTCCTTGACATGTGTAGCTTTAGGCTTCCAATCGATAGGGAAATGTTCACTCACTCATAACCTTGAGATTTGACACATTGACCATGAAGGTCCTAGTGCAGGCCAAGAGATTCTAAGGGGGAAACTAACAGTAGCATTGTGGCTTCATACGGTATCTTGCCTCATGTCATCGCTAAAACCATTAATTCAAAGAGAGCGAATTGCCTCTAAGGGGATTAAGGCTTTAGTGACACTTCGATACATTTATGATACAGTCATCTTGTAATTTACATACATGTAAGTAATTCTTATACACAAACACAATTTTCTCAAAATCTCAATGACCAAGATCTTACTGATCAGCCAATAATAATTTTAAAAGTTACTTATATATTGTGAAATATTATGCAAATCGATGTACATGTATCAAGAACATAGGAAAAGTCCGATTATGAAGATGGTTTTGAATAATTTAGTAATTTAGTAAGAATAATTGATAAGAGTAAGAGTAATTAGAAAGGTTAATCTATTCCACTAATAATTTTGATTTGAGTGAATATTTTGAAAGCAATTATTTACTGATAGTTTTTACTATCAGTAAATACTTGCTTTCCAAATATTCACTCAAATCAAAATAAACAAGTCTATTATCTCATTAACATATGACCGTGTTATCCGAGACTTCTATTTCACATTGCGCGTGACTAAGTTATCCCATTATGATTCCCAACTTCCTTAATTAGGTATATACGGTTCGGTAACGTATGCTCACATACCTGTTTCCATGACAACATAACTTCATCCATCTTGATAGTTTGAATGAAAAATCATATCCTTTATTAGATCCTGGCATATGATGTGGGACCACACTGATTTTATGCAGTCAATGTAACCGATTGTCATATCAATAAATGGTGTTATATCTCAAAAATATATTAGACCTATTGTTTCAATAGAAAATAGGCTTTTCAGAAAATAACAAAAAAGAAGCACTTCAACATTATATTCACAGAGTTCATGGATATCTAATATATATCTTTAGTCAATCGAGTCTTAATTAGTCATGTTTTATCAATGTTTTGTAAACATCAATAAGACTTTCATGTTAAGCTAACAACAACTTTCAACAAAGGATAACGTACTTCTAGTTGGAAAATATAACCCCGACTCTGCGACAAGAAGGCGTTCAGGCGAGCAGAGAATCTTGTTTGTATCAGAACACAATCAAAAATATAAAGAAAGGGTATTAGGTCCTCTCTTTTTGCCATCGACATGCTCATGTTAACACATCTATGATGACTAAGATGTCATTCGGACTGCATTACTGACTATTTCCAATTCGGAAATATTGTAATCTAAGGATAATTTCGTGACAGAAACATCAAAGTGAAGCTTTGATAGGAATATGAGCAATTTATAGTTACCTTTTGTTTTGTTTAATTATTGACGACGACACCTACAGATGTAGAGAAATAGGTATATTAGTACTATATGTAGTAAAGTGACTAAACACATTTAAAAGATTTAACGGAGATAAAACACTCCAAAATTTGAATTCTAAATATCTTTGAGAATGCTGTCATAATGTCATTAAAATTCGTTTTGAAATTAAAAACTCATTTACCATATCTAATACTATGACATTTTTGAAGTTCTACCATGAAATGCTATTATTGTAATTACGGTAATGAAGTGGAAAGTAAGCTTGTTGGCATGGATTGTGCAGAAAGTGATTAATTTGTTGATCCTCAAACTCAATTAATTCAAAATGTATGTTTTATTTTGTTACTTGGTGAACTGAATGATGAGGTTACTTAAAAATTATTATATTCTCTGTACCATCGACTTTTATAAACATAGAAACTGTGAGGCAAGTCAAAACATCAAGACATTGTTATTCAATACTGTAAGTCGTTGATATCATCAATCTTTATGGGTTTGGTTTTACTCAATAACTCCTGATTCTACTCTGGTTAACCAATCAACGCAATGGATGGCATTTCTTGTTCTCGTGACTTCGTCAGCAGTCAGGCACGTGGATTATCAGATTTCCATAAGGCAAACCAATAGAAGATATTCATCCGTATGGAAGAAATAAAAATACCTTAAACTTGTGTGACAGAGTCAATCATTTGTATTGTACATTATTTTAATAATAAACATGTGAATTGTATATATTTGTTTGTGATCTTTTGATGAGAATTACATTCTCATTAAACTTAGCAAAACTAACCATTTTAAGTCATTATTTTATATCTAAAGCTTTTATATTATACCATAGCTCTCTAAACATCAAATAATCCTTAATGTTATTTAACTGCAGCGTTACTAACTTGCACTGCATGCTTTTCACATTGCAATCAGTCCCCAAGCACGCCCCTTGCTTAGGTTTCTCATGGTAGTTCAATTATTCATCCAAGCGTAACATAGGCTTTATAAGGTTAATTCAATAAGTTTCTCTTTGGCAATATTAGAAGTTGTGTTGGTCAGTTGCATCCATCATTTGTGTTTCTTATTCATAAGGATCGAGACCACGGTGGTCAGGATGTGTTTTCATATATCAAAGATGACGTAGGCTACGGCGGTGGCACCTTATCTCATTGTATGCAGGAGCACGGGTTCAACCCACCTGACTGTAACCTTGCATACGTTACGTAATAAAGTCCATGGTCGGAAACACCCCCAGTAGCTTTGTGGTCTCTTGCCAAAAAACCCCTCCTAACGCTACTACACTTGTACTCATCGGAAAATAGAAATAACTTACACCAAGGATCGCCCTAATGTTACGAGTAATTCAATTCAAGAGCTTTGAAATATGTATTAATCTAGTTCTGTACATGTGATGACAGATAGCACCTGAGTCTACTTTTTCAACCGCATTATCAGAAATAACTTCGTGTCAGTTTGGTTTTTTTGGAAAAAAAAACAGTGAAGATTTCCCAATGGCCAGGATTGTAGTAACTCCTTAAAACACCGAATTTACCATTAAGCTCTCTGGTTATACAACAGTCTGTTATTCTCTTCGGTCCCTTATATTTTGAGATTGCAACAGGACTGAACTAATTCAAAGCTGCTTTTGGGGATCACTAACGATATGACAATTACACTCAGAAATTAATTTCTGCCTTATATCTTATTTTACCATAATTGATTATCTAAAAGATGTCAGCATCGCACTTTTGTTAAAACTGCATTTCAACCATATTAGAGTTACCATTATCGGACCTATCATGTTGTGTTCATCTTGAACTTGTTCAATTAGGCGTCAAGGTATATCAGAAATAAATGTTATGATTACAAATGGCCTCCCCGATATCTATGTTAGCATTCAAACCAGTCTAAGTAAACTTGCCTCAATAATACTCGCCAAACAACGATATTGAGTCTAGCAAAATGTAATAACAGGTCGCGGCAGCCGACCTTCTGCGACCTTTGACCCTCCAACGTTATATGCGCGAATGTAGACTATGGAATGGAAAGACGATACCTGATTGGTCAATTCGAAAGGTCAGCTGACGTTAGACTGCATTCATACAACGTTATTCCACCTTTCCACAGCTCTTCAAAACTCACAAGACTTGTTTGAGTATCTCCCTGCTGTCTAGGTTTTATCATTAAATATTTCAAATTCTGAACTTAAAACTTTGGATGAAAATATTAGGCACTGTTTTTTATAAGCTGGCCCTTATTGACGTTCTTTTGATTTCCGAGTCAAGAAGTATGATGAATTAGACCACACAAATATAGTCAGTAAAATCTCCTTTTACATAATTTCAATCTTTCAGTATATAAGTATTACATGTATGTTGATTTATTTATGAAAATTACTTAACTGATTCCACACTGGCGCCCTGTATGGATCTTCTAATGGTCATAGCAGGAAAATATCAAATTTCTAAAGACGGTATATTCTTTCGTTGAATTCGCTACATGTGTGTATTGACATTCTTATTATGGATAAACGTTATGTTCAACTCTTCATAAAGATGATTGAAGATCCAATATCTTGAAACAAACGTTTAAGGAAAGAGTGAGTAACAAAAAATATCATTATAGTTGGGGATATGTTGGTTCTTTAAAGAAAACTCCTTAAATCTTTCTAAAAATACCTCTCCTGAAATGAAATGAAAAGATTATGCGACTGACGGAATTGTAAGGTGAAACACTTCATAAAAATTACATATTGATTTTGTGGCTACTACTTATCCCTTTTAAATATCTAGTGAACTGAAACAAATGTTTCTGTAAAATCTGTATGCAAAATATGATATCTACAAATCTATAATCCATGTTATCTTCTCAGAAAACATTCTATCCCGATGGTCTTTTATAGCACTGCAACGCCATCAAAAAATGAAACAATAAACACAGGGCGAGTAGCTGGCATCAAGTTAATCTTTTCCCTATTTTTTTAGACATCCAGCATAACAGGTGGAGACAACAGCATTTTTTTAAAGCTAGGTTTCAATGTGTGTTGTATCTCTAGGCACGGCACTTTATCCACTTTGCTCTCAGTCCACCCGGGGTACGTGAAATAACGCGTGTACATGGATTTGTGTACGCTTCGGCAGCGCCAAAATACAATTCCGTCAGGATAATAGCATGAGAATTCTAGCAAATGCTTGGCAGTTTCTTTCCGCGCTGGTTAAGCGGACTATTTTTGTTTTAGTATGAAACATATTGTTTCCAACGTTTTCAGCAATAAGTACTCATATATTCATATTCATGCTTTATCATTCCGATCTATTTGTCTTATAAATATGTAAATTACAGTTGAAATCGTGTAACTCTTTAATTGATCGTTTTTTTCTCTATAGAATCCAAAGTCATGTATCACGACTGGAGTTTATCGGCAAAAGAAAGTTATCGAAAATGTTCATGACCCTTAGTACACAACGAAGTACACAGTGAAGTAATCATATGCCACTTTAAGTGGTCACGTCAAATCTAAAAATTGAGGCCTGTTCATAAATGAGATGATGTGGTTTGACAAGTTTTTGAAAGACTACGCATTCGTCAATCAGAAGCCCTTATAATTGCCGTTAATCATAAACGTTTAAGTTTTTTTTCTACCATTGAGAATTAGCAATAGATCCAAGTTTAGTTCTTGAACAGGAAACAATTGTTGATATGGAGAGGCCAGTGTCTTCATTGAACCCCATTGAACATGTTTGGAACATGTTGCATGCTATTCCAAATCTTCAGGATCCAACCAGAACTCTCAAAGCTTTCGGCACTACGAAACGGAAGAACGGAACAACCTTCAAGTAGCAGACATCCGGGTGCTTATTGACAGCAAGTACTGTCATGCACGTGGAGTACATGTCCGTTACTGACACCAATTTTGTCATGAACAAAGTAAACAAACACCTCTCTGGTACAGTTCAACAATCGTCATGCTTCGTTCCCAAACAGATTTCTGATTTGTAGAGTAATCTTCAACAGTCAATACCAAAATTAGGTTGCATTTTAAAAAAATAATGACCAGGTTAACGAAACTTTTTCACATTTGATATAAACCAATAGCAATAGCCGTGAGGAAGCTATAACATATTTCTTATATGACCGTGATTTATTCTACGTTAATTAAATCACTTTGTGCATGGGTAAGTCATCCCTTTAAGACTTCCAAACTCGTTAATTAGGTAAATTAAGGATATATGGTTCGGTTACGAATACTCACTCATCACAAGTTTCCATGACAACATCCCTTTAACCTTCGCGATACTGTTAGTGTAAAGCCATGTCCTTAAGGTACTAGTTCCTGACCTATTATATGTGACCAAAAAGGATTTTGTGTAGGTACTGACATAGTAATCGATTTTCATAATAGCTATGAGAATAGAGATGAGAAGAGCCATCACATAAACGTCATCATTTCACAAAATACAAATTGCTTTCCAATAAAATCAGGTTTATCAAAACTCCAAAAATCTTCAAATTAGGCACAAATTTGATTATTTGTTCATATATCTTTACACGGTTCATATTCTTTCCTTACCATAAGGAAAAATTGTTTCAAAATAACTAGTTTGTGATATTCCTTTATCTGATAAATCATATATTAAAGATTCATATTTCGTCTAGTGACATCCAATGGTTAATACAGTGATCAATGCTGAGATGTCCATCCTGTATGACTGTCTATTTCTGGGAAACGATACCCCTAATAGAGGTTATAATTGTCAGACACATCATAATAAATGTGTGACAGGATAATATTAAATATTAGTACCCTTTGGTAACACCTTATGGACCAAGCCATATGTTTTTATACTAGTAAACAACTATATAAGTTCCAAATATCTCAGAGAGACCAAATAGTTTTAAACTGAAATGATAAAATTCTGCCCAAAATGCTATTTGCATGAAATTCGTTATATACTCGATAGTAACGTTTCAAATTTGCAGATTAGGAGACTGTATTATAAGTGTCAGTGTTACTGGATTCTTATGTTAGGGTTGATGCAAACAAGGATCTCCGTTGACCTACTATTTCTGGCGCAAAACTATGATCATTAGGACTTCTTGTTGATATCATGGTTGGGTTTAATCTTCATTATTATTAGATTATGTTTGTGCGATGGATTCTAGCTTAACTGACTGACCGATTTTCTACCAATATTAAGGGAATGTATGTCACATCTATTATTTGTTTCGAGTCTAATGTCATTTGTCCACATACAACTAAAGCATTAACAACTATGAGAGGTAAATGGAAATGAATAAATCCGCAAGACAATATCATTCCGTAAACATAAGTTTCAACATGTTCATGATCAGTTCGTGCTGTTTGTTGAATGTATTGTATAGTTTGTCTACCAGAGAGAAACGCATGGACATCTAAAAGGTTCTATTTTAGAGGACATTTCGGCCATGGTCAAAAACCTTTTAGCTTTAAGATAAACAAAAGTCAGACAGATTTCAAAAAGGCAAGTTCCATTCAAATAAACAGTTTAATTTACTAGCAAGACATAGAATTAAAACCCTAGATAGAACCCTATATACAGATTCATGTACTATTTTAAGGGATATTTTCATTGTCACGAGATGGTATGGCATGAAATGTTGATTTCATATAGCTGTACGTGTATTCGTTTAAAAGCTAAAAGATGTCTTTGAAAGGGGTAGTTGAACGTTTTTATGGGGAATAAAAGGGGATGTCAGGAACATGAAAATCAAAGGTTCAATTGAAAGAAAAAATGAACGTATTTCAACTAAATGAAGCAGTATTGAATCAGATATATAATACCAAGTTTAGCCATGCGATTCCATTTTCTTACACATAATGAATTAAGGTGTTCATACAAAAATGTCTGCCAATGGACTTAATGTGAATCTTTATAATTTGTCCTCTGATTATGGATGATTAGTTTGTGTATTGAGATTTTTGACACTATCAAGATAATACATATAATATTAATGTATAATTATCAGTGAAAAATGGAAAATATAAGCTTTTTAAAAAAACGTGCTACTGCCCCTTTAACGTTGATAGCGCTAACCAAGAGACGAGACTAAGCTAATAAAGCTTTTTTTGAATTTCATGAAGAAATCCGATTTAACCAGATACGACTTCATGAATATGTATTCCCATATATATATATATATATGTGATGGGAAAATGTGACAAGCATTTTTCGTCGTCCTTAATCTCATGCGCCTTATCATGTATAAGTCTTTCTCCAGAATATGTACAATAATAGTGTCTCTTATGATTTATTTACGGAAATAAGAGAAACGACGCACTTTATCATTATCAGTTACCAATTGTTCTACTTATTGTACTGACACTGGCGCTTTGAGACTCACAGACTCAAGAGACACTAATTGACATTATTAGATTAGAATAACCTTTGAACAAAGGAATAGGTAATATACGAAATCCATTCCATGAACGAAGATGAACGGTCAATTTTTCCTTCTTTGTGCAAGATCTGAGACAGGACGTTGTTCTTGTGGAGTAATGCCAAATGTTGCCTGATTAAAGATTGTTAATCAATAACTCAAACATGTAATGGGACAGTTATTAGCAAGGATAAGTGCACGCCGGTACAAGTAGTTGCAAAATGAGTCCATTCTGGAGTGTATTGCACCTCTAGTATCCCAACAAGTAATCACTGCAGTGACCGAGCTAACCACAAGCTATACATCAACATGATTCATTAGATGTCAATACCAGATCGAATTACAACCGTCACAGACAGCGAACACAGTATTGGTAACTAAATGCAAGCCATCAATGGGAGGTTCCAAAGGACAACACGTTGCAATATTGTGTCTAGCAACAGACGGAAACCAAATGATTTTGAACCCCATCACTCGAGTAGTAGAAATGTTTTTATCATTACCGGTCACCTGGGGAGGGAAGCGTGCGTGGTGTGAGAGGGCGCAGGCATTGAATGTTTATTAGATTCAATCAAGAATACATTGGTGGCAATTTTACTCTGATTAGCATACGGTGTCTCGTTACCATTTTCTGTATCTAACGTTCAGCACGACATTAGGAGCCCGTATGTATCCTCTTGACACTCTTTAAGATAGTTGACAGTTGATCCCTTGACTTTCGTGGTACTTTAAGAATTGATCGAGAAAGCCTAATGCTTCACTGCATGGAGTAGCATGAAGGAAATACAGTGTCGAAGAGCGTGTAAGAACATTAATTACTCAACATATTTATGTTAATTCTTGTATCTAAAATTCTAAACTTCAATCTGATCATATCAGTTAACCTTTTTCACTTTTTTCACAAAGCTCTTTAAAATTCATTATTCGTCAAAAACACGATTGAAACTTTCAAGACCATGACAAATAACATGTGCCGTTTACTTAATGATAAGATAAATAATAAAGCATAAACAATGTTAGCACTGTGACAGCAAGGATGTGGTATACGGGGTGATAATGTGTTGTGTGCGTGAACATCTCCGTGAATAATATTTCCTCCTTAACCACCATGCCTCTTTCCATATAAATAACATTAGCAACTCTGAAACATGGCATATATATTTGAAATGGTCTAGTTCTTTGATGAACTAGTGAGTATTTTGTGACATTTACTCTCCCGTGTTTTATCCTAATTTAGGATTATTACTTACATTCTAAAGAACTTGTAACCACAAGCATATAAGACCATCAGGGGACCGTTGCACAAAACGACGTAACATTAAGGTCAACCCTGGTGCCATAGCTCAATCATTGCACCAAAGATACCTTCTGACTTGAGGTCACCTCAGTGTTATGTGCAACGGGCACTGGACCATATCTAAAAGAACAGATTAGGAAACTGTTAAATCGATAAGTCGTGTGTTTTAATTATTTTGGGTTGACATTTAACAAAATACTTAGTCTTACTTTGGTTGACGAATTTCACAACTGAGAGTATAACTTGTAATCAATGGGACACAACGTCACGTTTTAGTAATGATAAACCATTTATAGGTAATTTGGAATCATTGCTAACCTTGGAAAGGATGGTTCGAAATCCTATCATCCTGAGAAGACTTTGAATAGGTTTTAGATTCCGATTGAATAGATTAGGACACTCTTAATGCATTCAAAAACTCATTTAGATTGTTTGAAACAAAACACGTGTTTAATTTGTCAGGCCCCTGTTCAGATAAAATTCTGGTGGATTTGTTCTGTTATCTCGTTCATCCCATAACGACGTTTAACTGGTTATACTATCTGCTTGTTATACATAGTTAATCGTCATGAATGTGATTTAAATATAATGAACGAAACACTTTTCACTTGAAATAAGTTATGAACGCGTCACAGTGGTTGCTCGCCTATTGATCCATTATTGAGCTGCATCAGTTTGATTTGACATCAGACAGATTTGGGGTCTTACATCTTCTTGTATCGAAGGCATGGGGGCTACTTTTATCTTCAATTACCCCGTTGAAATTTCGTAGGAAATATTCAAACTTTTCATAATGGAATTCAATGAAAATCCAAAGGATACAGAGTTTTCAGCACTTCCATGCTGATTTTCGTAAGACACAACAATGACATGATAATTAATGAATTAAATCTTGTATTTCTGGGTTAATGAACGCATTGCGACAAAGCTTATATGACGTTTGAATAACTTTGTTTCTCTTAATGAACAGACATTATACTATAAATATGACCAATTAGGGACACAAAAGCATAAATCGACAAAACAGACAACAGGTAACGAGTCGCAGTAGAGGCCTATAGTACATTTGCACAATCACCGAAAGGACAAACCAGCCGGTAGATGAGTATACACGAGAAACATATGGCTATCAGACCACAATAGAACCGCTTTGTCCCGTCTATTAGTCTCGACATAGTATGAATAGTTTCCATCATGTCAACGTTTTACATCTGTTAACGTGTAGCTGTACAACTGCATTCCGTGCATTCCCCTTAAACTGTAAAAATGCAGGAATATTATTTCAGATATCACTGAATAGTTGTCGATAATACAGACCAATAACCCGATCTGATATGAACATATGTTGACTGACAAATCTGATAACATACATAATAAGCATTTTATTGTATTGTTGACTTAATAAAATCCTTTTAAAACATATAACATTTCATAAGATAAATACTTGCATTGTTGACGGGGAAAGTTGCATCCGCTATATGTTTATACGTTGTCAATGTCCTAAGCATAATATACGCTAGCAATAGTAGTTGTCCCAATTATGATATTCGCTTTGCAAAGCAATTTCATAGCCAGAACAAAATAACAGTGAAATATTGAAAACATCACACAGTAAAATGTTTATTCATGAAGCCAATGTCACGTTTATGTCATCTTCGCGTTCATTTCACGATGATTGTGACAAAATGATAAAAAGTCGTGTCATAATCATGCAAAAACACTTATTTCTCTGGATAACTGTATTTCAGGCAATATGAAGGCTTTAAAACAAGATATTTCTTCTAGCTTCGCTGCAAGTTGCCTTTTAAAATTGATTTCGCAGTGCTGATTGCAGGTGATCGAGACTGGCGACTTGCTAGAGAGGGAATGGAGACAAAGAGGAAGAACGAGGGATATGGTAACTTATAGGGAGGGACAGGAAATATATCGTAGGGAGAGAAAAATAGAGAGTATTGACCGGAGATTTGTAGATAGAGAGGGACATTAAGATCCATCTCAGTATGCGCTCTACTGGGTCCATTATTAGTGCTATATAAACAGCTGGTAATGGCCCATCTGTCAATAGACGCTGATTTGTCGTTCAGTTTACTGCATATTGTACTTCATTGTAACCTGTATGTTATTATTACAGTGAATAGATAACAACAACATAATGCGTGTTTCCGCAATACCATCAGACCACAAAAGCGAAAAAGAAGTTAAAATAAAATCGATGACGTCAACCTGAAAGCAGAGATGTATAAAATATTAATAGAGGTTGAGACAAGAGCATCTACTCACCATTGAAGATGTTAGTGAGGAGTGTTATAGGTAGACAGAAGACTGCAACCATCACATCGGCCAGGGCCAGGTTCACCAGGAGCACATAGGTCACTGAATGAAACCTTTTGTCTTTGTAAATAACGGCAATAACACTGATGTTTCCAATCAAGGCAAGACAGAAGACAGCTCCGTATGCTAACGACAGAATAACAATCATATATGCAGGCTGCTTGACGAGGGGGTAATAGATGGTTTGGTCATCGATAGAATAATTTGACAATGACACGTTATTTGACATTGTTGAGTTCTCCATATTTGAATACTTCTGAATTGTGCCTTTAAAGCGACTCTGGGTGGAAAAGGTATAAATTACACAAGCAAACTTTATCCTGGTGTGTGTGACAGCAGCGCTGGTATCACTGTCCCCGACAAGGCTGGTGTCCCGAGTGCCGTCCCCGCCACTGCCACTGTCACTGCCAGGCGTTACTGACTGGCTCCAACACACTGCGCCTGCATTCTAGAACATCACCTGTCTTGTCGCCTTTACTCTAGTCTAGTATATAAAACTATTGATGGCCTGAATAGAACTAATCTACACTAGTGTTAACTTCTAGTATATCTACTTCCTCCTTTTATATAACACTGGTTTAATGATAAGGACTTGTAATCCGGATGATGTTCCTATATTGGTAGATTGGCAGTCTGAGCTATGATATCGAAGTCAATATACTGGATATCATGTATCCAATTTGATGAAAGAAAGCGACGGATATCGCCATCAATGCTGTCGAACGCCGCTTATATCGATTGCCAACGTAAGCCCTTACAGACAGTGTGTTCCTGTCTGAATTTGATAAATTGTATAAGTCAAAAACATTTACAGGTCTGTACCTGCATCAGTAAGACACGAAGTAATAAGACGTCTCTGAACCACTGCCCTGCAGTCATGTGACCCTTTGATCTCAGCTTCCTTTGATAGCACAACTTCGGTAATGGAACTGTGGTCATTTAAGACAACTCGGTCCATTTATCAACTAATGACAGCCAGTAAGGCAATTTTGTTGTCGCTTTAAGGGGGATTTTCTGACTGACAGTCAATTCGCCACATCATCATGATAAAGATCGTTGCGAACTTTATACCGATTCCATAAAACCATTAAATGCTCTTTGTGATGTGGCTCATCTTCTTTACCAGATAAAAGAGTTCACTTCTTTGAGGCATTTTAGAAGTTGGAATGACAATAATGCTGAGGGATATTTGGATGACAGATTGCTTGAGAACGACACAAGGATATGTGTCCAAACGTCGCATACAATGAACAACGAAGTTGTCATCCATATATTCCTCAGCATTAAAAGACTTTCACGTAAGACGTAAGAATTATATGTATAGTAATTAGTAGATACGCATATGGCTTGCCGCCTTGCGAAACCTAAGAGTCAGTAACATTACAAAATAATTGTCTTGATCATCTAACTTTCATTCCTCCTTAGGCGAGCCTTCTGTATTGACAACGTGTCTTAGGTGGACTTTTTATTCAAAACAAATCTTACTATTTTTTTCAAACGTAATCTACCTATGTAATATACCATCTCGATGTCCATGCGCTTTGATTATACGTACATACGATTTTGTACTTTTGGCCATGAGGCCTTGAATACGAATAAACTTTCATTTTCACTATATTCAAAACAATTTTCAACTCTAATAATTTTGATTTTATCATAAATGTTTTACGAATATCACATTCCCTTTATTGTGATGCACATGAAGCAAATAGCATGGCTAATGAGTATTTTTAACACTGAACAGCGCTGGAGGCTCTTATTATTCAAATAAAATAACATTAGGTATGTTCAAAAAATCATATGTTCATTGTTTAACATTCTTGCATCCTGTAAAGTATTGGTTTGCTATCAAATCACCACCTTCGCCAGCCTCGCAAAATCATCTGAAAATCACAATTATAATTATCGACCAATGTTATGTTATACATGTGCAGAAGTTTCATGTTGCGCCAGCATTACAGGAACTTAACACATGCATTAAGAACCGTTGTGACACTGGCGAATCTCATTATTTCGAACATTTTGAATCTACACAGATAATCCATATTTCGCTTAATTACTTACAACCCGCACTCGGCAAACTTATCATCTACGTTAATTGGAAAATATCTTTTTAAATGTACTTACTTTTCATTTTCATTTTAAAGAGCGGGGAAATTAATGTAACGGTAACTTAGTTCCAAGTAAGTTACGAATTTGGCATTATTTAAATATTTACATTTCTCATATATACTATCTTAAAGATTATTGCATTATTTGTCTAAGTTAAGAAACCAGTATATATCATAACGCTGAACACCTATTTCAGTCGTTTTCAACAATACCAAAAACACGTTTAAAGCATGAAAACGTAGGCCCTTGCTTGTTGCTCATCAATATCTATTTAAGTATTTAACATCGCTTGAACTGGCGCTGAACTTTGACAGCGAAAGTGAAGTAAACTGCAAAATATAGTTTTGAATAAGATATATCTAAAATATCAATGTACAACAATTTTTGTCCAACCGTCTCTACGATTAACAGCCTCGCTTGTCTGAAGTTTTAAGTATGTATTGCAGGTCATTGAAAACATTAGTATTGTATATCAGCAACCGTGTCACACTTTAACATTAACGGCATGATATCGACAAATATTTTATTTATATTCTCATTTGCACAATAGAGATTTCAATAGAATGCGAATGTCCTCCTTTGCCTAAAAATAAAATGTCAAATTTAGGCGCTAAAATACGTGATTGATGTCTTTTTTACATCAACAGTCGATACTTACAGGTAAAATAACACTGGCTATATCACAGCCAACCTGAAAATCATGGCTCATTAAGCCACGTCTTATATTACGGCATATAAAGCCCATGAGGTATGATCACGTGCGTTCATGTCGATGGAGAGATCTGACGTCGATGTTTGGAAAACAAATATTGTCAATTGGGTATCACGTTTTTTGTACCGTAATTAATACTACCAGTTTATTTGTGTTTGTTACCTTAATGAGGTAGGGACAAGGTATCCGTTGTTAGAACTACCATGAAATGTAGGCAATTGCTCGAGGACGTATCCAGGGTACGGGAAGATGATAAAGTAGGCCTGGTACAATTGAAATTTAGAATGTATTTAGCCTGACGAATTTCAAGACGCCTTCGAAAGATATTCTGGATACACTATTTATTGCTAACAGAGAGGTAAGTTCGTTTCGTTACCTTCGTTCTTCATTCTATCCATAAGAGAGAAGCTTACGAAAAAATGCCTTTTTAAGAATAATGATTGTAATCTTTATCAAGATGTATGCATCTAAGTCAACGTGGACAGCTGGTAAAGCGATCGGCTAACTATTGATGCGATATAAACACCAACAACACCAAATAATGAATAGTTTCAGCTCCAAATTATAAAAATGAGAAGATTTAATATAGATGTTGTTGCATCGATTGTAAGTGGTCAATTTAATTAAATTCAGATCGACAGTTCCATAGTTGTTAATACGATGCAAAATAACACATTGATCAAAAGTAAAAAGGTGTTAGAAAACACATTTTTGTCCCCCGCCGCCGAGTTGTGCGGAGCGGGGATATAGTGTTCAGCTCCGTACGTCAGTACCGCTTTTTGTTAGCGCGATATCTCACAAACCCTTAAAAAGCCGTTAAACTAGGTATCCGTCTTAATTAGGTCCATTTGCAGACAACAGCCGCTTTTGGTGACCTTGATCTAATTTGCAAGGTCACGACATGACTATAACCAGGACATGTACGTAAAGCCTTATTTGCGTACTACCTCACAACCCCTTGCACCTAGAGCATTCAAACTTGGTATCAGTCTTCATTTGGTCAATACACAGACACCAGTCGGTTTTGGTGACTTTGACATAATAATATTTTGCAAGGTTACGGCAGGCCTTTGACCAGTACCTAAAGCCTTGTTAGCGTAAATTCTCACAAACCTTTGCACATAGAGCCCTCAATAAACTTGGTATCAGTCTTCATTGGTTGGATACGCAGACACCAGTCAAGTTTGGGTTTCGGTGACCCTAGGCTAATTTTCAAGGTCACAACAGGAGTTTACAGTACATAAGACTTTTTAGCGCAATATATCAAAAACCTATGCTTTCAGTCTTCATTGTCACTGTCACTGTCACTGTTCAATGGACACGCAGACACCAGTTGGTTTTGGAAACTTTGACATAGACAATAGACAATACTTTATTACCTTTAAAGAAATTCGTTCCGGATCACAAAGCTTTGACATCATTATTAAATAACAACATTAAAGCATAAAACGGAGATAATACATGGGAATTAAGATGGTTGAAGTGACTAAGAAGATAACTGGACATTCAACATTTGATTGAATTATGTAGTTATAACAACATAAAAGGACATAAGGTATATGATTTAAAATTGCTTAACAACTAAGATGATGACTGGACATACAGCATTAAAATATGTAGTTTTAACAGCATAAAAGGAGATAAGGTATATGATTTAAATTTACTAACAACTAAGATGATGACTGGACATTCAACATTTGTTTAAAAATGAAATGCTTTGCGGAATAAAAGACGTTCGAGCTCGTTTAGTCTTGGTAATTGGTACTGTGTAGCGGCGACCAGAAGGTAAAAGCTTATATTCTGGATTTAAGAAATGTGTTGGGTCGTTAATGATTTTTTCACACGTTGAAAGTACTTGCCGCTCATATAAAAATGATAGATTATCAAAAGTGACCCCTGCTATTTTACTTGCTGAATTTACAATTTTGTTGAGTTTTGATTTGTTTTTGACTGAAAGAGACTCGAACCAGCATTGAGATGAGAAGGTAAGTATGCTTTGAATAAAAGTAGTGTTTTTAGAGCAACTATGAGAGGCCAACCTTGGTGTAAGGCAATCCCTTTTAGCCAATTTCTCCCTTGCGGTGGGGACATAGTGACGTTAGTAACAACAATGTTATGGGTTCGATTGTACAAGACTCAAAAACTCTAAATATTCACATTCAAATGTTTTCTTACTAACTTGACTACGAACACACAAACACGCACTCATCCTATCATTAGCTATATGTAAAAATATTTGCCATTATGTCCGTTGTGTACCATCACTGTGTATAGTAATATACTCCTCACAAAATATTAAGCAATATGTAAAATATGAAACACATGCTAGATGTGTTCAAATGTGATGTAATCAAAGTATAGAATATGACCCGCGCGCGGGCATTATTGAAAACTATGCCCGATGCCCGCGGGGAGGAGGATCTACTTTTCTATAATGCCCACGCGTCATGTTTTATTCAACATATTAACTGGCCGAGACAACAATTTTGTACTAAAATATAAATTGGTGGACACAGTTATCAACAGAGGTGAGATTAAGAGTCGATCCAAATGTGTTTTCGGTTTGTTAAACGCATCGCGCGAACGCAGCCGCATCAAGCCTTGCTATGTGTTGCACTGAAGCCAGCATTTATCGTAGTGATGCGTTGACTTGAAATCCCTTTATTGTCAAAGTATTTTTAAGATATATAAATAAGTATTCTTAGCCTTAGTTTACCTCAAAATAAATATGATAATATAAAATATCAAACCACTCAAACTCAACCTTTGATATATGAGGACCTTACATAACGGTTCCATCAGCGCTGTCACAATGGCTCAGTCGTCCGAGCGTTGGGTTCTAACTCTTATACGAACTATACGAGTTCGAGACCCAATTTCACCAAATTCATTTGAAGATGGCAAAATTAGATTGGTGTTATTTTTCAAAGGTGATGACTTTAACTATAAATCCTCAAGTATATCGTTGGAAACTATGAAGATAATTGCCCGCAGCAGAGGGCATTATCAAGATAGATTCCAAAACGACAATTATATGATAAAATTTAGTTTTTCAATGAAATTCTCAAAAACAGTCTTATATATTCGCATAACCAAATTCATACCTCAAACTAACATTAATAGAAGTTATGACCTATAAAACATAATCAACCCTTAACTTTCAATCTGACTGCCTTAGATAAGTTTTACAATTAAGTTTGACCGATTGACGTGCGTCATTGTCCGGTTTTCGATTACAATCGGGAATTCAGTTCTTCCTGTTGTCACTTTACGACGTCGATGAACTTTAATATCTCTCTTTAACCATGGACACTTATCGATCAGAAACACCATCGGTAAAGTTTGGCATATACATGTATGACCCCTGACAACTCACGGAGTGATTCGTTAAACAATTTTACACAGTAGGGTGAATGAGGTCACATAAAGAATTTCTGAAGACACTTAGCAAAAACCTTTTCATTTGTTTTTCACTTTTCAAAAAATGATATATACAAAGTAAGAGTTTCATAGCACATTAACCTTTCAAGTTATCGTGTTCACAAGCAATTTAGTAGTTGTTTTACAACTCGTGGCCTTGACCTTTTAACTTGAAAGTTAACATGTCAAAATAGTTCCCCCGAGGTATAAGCAGTTATTTATTAATAAGAGTTCTTGAAAGCGTTCTGGAAAAACGTTATAGTTAGTAATATAACTGCGGCTGTAGCTGCGGCTGCGGCTTCGGCGGGGCGGCGGCGGCGATGGAAACTACACAAAAGTGAAAGCAGCAACGACCTTAGTCGAGGCTGCTACTGAGTGACTACTCCATTCTTTGTCACGCAGCGAATGGCTCAAATATGACCCAAGTTGCCTCAAACTCCAACTCACTCATTATCTTGAATTCAAAATCAAATAGATTCATGCCCAGGAGTAATTTCTTCATGTTCATATAAATAAATGTCATTTGTTATCCGTGTATCTGATTCGCTGAACACTGTAACAGAAATTCAGTTCATACCTGCATAAACTTAATTTCGTGACGTCACATCAAATTTAGCCACGCCCATTCACACTTAGCCACGCCCCAAATGACGGAACTATTCGTAAACAAGTAACGTTTTTTATGCTGTACCAGTTCGCGAGAGTTCGGTAAAAAATTACAAATAGCTAATATCAAATACATATTTTATAGTTTGTTTGATAAATGGCACGGCTTCATAACTATATACCCGGTCGTTTTCTCCCGCAGTCGCGGCTGTTGCAAGGGGATCCGCGAAATGCCGCAGTTTCTAGCTTTGTTTCTCAACAAGATTAGAGAATTCAGCTGTTTAACATAAACTTAATTCGATTTGATCTGATTGCTTGTCGTCAAGCCTTTAAGCCAAATGTATGGCACCTACGATAGTCTAATCGGCTATTTTCATCCCGAATCCAACAGTCGCGAGTTTGTGTTATAAATGTACAACGGTTGGCACTAGGAATGTCAAGGCCACGTGACAAGACGTTGTGTGATTCCGTTGTGAATTTTCATTGGCTGGTGAACTAGTCGTAGGCGGAGCTAAAATAATAATGACGTTTTGATTGACATTTTTTCTCTCTCGTTTTGTTGAGAGTTGAATTCGTTCGCGTAAATAGTGCAGTAGTATTTGTTGCATTGTGTTTATTTGGAGCAAATAAACGTATTAAAACATCGAATTTGTGTATATTTATTTATAAGAATTGACTTCAAAATTTATTAAGTTCATGGAGGTATAAACTTAAAAACCGCTGTGCAAACTTCGCGTAAACGCGGATTTACACAGTTTGCACAGCGGTTTTTAAGTTTATACCTCCATGAACTTAATTAATTTTGAAGTCAATTCTTAAATATACCATGTAATGTGGCATTTACTTATGGAACCTCTTTAACAAGTTAGCATGGAAATGAAATAATTAATGCTCAATATATTTGTTTGTCATCTCTCGTCGATCATCGAACTATAAATAATCAAAAGTGTATGAAACTGCCACACCTTTGAAACCGTATTTACGACACTCTCTACTAGTATTTGAGGCTTGCTTATTAAGCCTCCATAATAACACTAAGGTTTTCATAGTAGAGAGCTATATATGGAGTCGCTTTGTAATTACCGCAACTCGTTCCATTCATATTGAATGTTCTTAAGAAACTGCTACTTTTCATTGGTCTTCTCCATCCTTGTACTTTTTTGTCGTTTTCATGTACACGTTACATTTTGGACTTAGTTATTACACTGAGGTAAGTGAGTGAGTTGGGGTCAACGTGTTGTCAAGCGATGTGTCAGCCATTTAACACGTGAGTGTTGCCATTGAAAAGAGAATGGATACATCCGAGCGAAAGAAGATCAAAAGGATGAGGGAACAGTGAGAGAGAGGCAACAGGTTATAGAGCGACTCAAATTTGGTCTGGATTCTACCCGTGGACCTGTCCAGGTTGGGTGATCCTTTCAGGGCATGTAAGCTCCAGCTGGCATAGTCCTCAGGGTTGCCAAAACACACAAACCACCACACCCCGGTAAGATATCGGGTCAAATTGTGGTCATGTGAGTGAAACGTTGGTCATGGGTACACCTGTTGATACTCGAAAACCATTTACGAAATAGTACATTTGACGGAGTTGGGACTGTTGATTCTACAAACGAACTTAGAGCGATTACCAAGTCTGATGCTCCAATGGGTAAACGTTTTCTCACACACTATTTCACCTTGACCTAAACTACATATTGTTTTCTGAGGTTCTGTATATCATTGACTTTTGACGTATTACGTACAGCAGATCGCGGGGGTATGTGAGCCACGTTCATTTTTCTTGTTTTTATTATGCAATGCCACCAGCATAATTCAAAATTTAACCAGAGCAATACGACGAAATACGATATTCTGTATGACGATCATATTGCGAAAGAACTCCATTAGTTCCTGATTGATTGACACCTCCCCTACTAGATGTCGTATATTTCAGCCATATTCGTTCTACCGAACTCATTTGGGAATGTGAGCTGTGTGTAACAATGTTATCTGACAAGCATGTATATGTAAGTCCACGCTAACTCAATTGTCTAGAAGAGTCTTTCATTATTGTCGCCTGTGTTGACAGGGGTTAGACACTAGTTTTCACACTGAAATATCAAATTCCAAAGACGAACTTCATAAGTATTTTATTCTAACAGAATATAATTTGATTTAAGTCTTAAGTTTGCGTTACTATGTCCTACGTCGGTGTCCGAGTCCAGCGTGTATAGGAGATACTATGCCATATGAAGGATTTACCTAGTTCTACACAGGAGATAATTTATATTCCTATATATTGTCCTGGCCATTTTTTTATCTGTAGATACAGTATCGGGGAACTTTAAGTTAAATTTCCTTTGAAGTTTATTTAAGTTTTCGATACTCTGAATTAATGAGATTTATCACATCATATTTAGCCACGTCCCTTTTGGCGGAATATTTGCTAAAACGTTACTTGCGAATCAGCGAAATTACGAATAGAAAAAATAATTGGTACGGCTTGTTAGGAATACAATTGGCCGTTTTCCCTTCTCGGGAGGAATATTTTCAAGAGGATCGGCCATATAAATGCCGCTTAATTCATCAACATTTCAAAAATTCATTTTCAGCTTGAGGTGGATGCATTCAAACAGAGACAGAGAGGATATCCCGACTGGTTCGAATCCCAATAGAGAAAATATTTAGTTTTGCTCTTTTATTTTTTCTTGGAGTACGATCGATTTTAATCAGACTGCTAAAAATCACCCTTGAATATCCACTGCCATTGTGTTTTGATAAAGTGAAAAGAATTTGGAGAAACGGAAACGTGTCGGCGTGGACGTTAAATGCTAAACGACGGTGTTTTTGCACATATGAGTAAGGAGAGCATGGGCAGGTAGAATCAGAAAGCTTTACATAATTTACTTCGTACGCTTCTCGTTTTTCAAAAGAGTCATTACAATTTTCTTTTGCCAATGAGTATATTATTTCATAAACTCATTCTACTCAAAAATCAATTATAACGTAGCCTTCCAGCGTTTATATTACATACTAGCTCTACCAAACTCAAATCACTTATCACCATGATCCCTATATACTTTTTGAAGCAGAGATCGTCAAATCATTTTCTATTGCCGTTTCCATGGAAACATGACTAAAACAGTGACTAAATCCCCGTTTTATCCGGAGCACATTTCCTTAACTAGTCACGCTAGCTTCGCCAAACTTAATATACTCATCAACCACGATCACTAGGTGTCCCCTTTGACGGAAAGACCAACAGATGATTTTAATTTTTTGCTGTTCTCATGGAGGCGAAAAGCATGACTCACACTGTGAGTCAGTGTGACTGTATGACCACGTCCTTTGTCCAGATAGACATCCTTCACCAAACTCGCTGCACATGTCAACCATTATTTTTAGTATAACTTTTGAGGATAAAGCTACTTGTTGATTTACACAGTAACCCAAAAAGAGTCATTTTGTCAGGAACATATCTCCTAGACCCTTCATGCTTCTCAAAACTTGATACACAGGTCTAGCATAATCCCTAGATATATCTTTTGAAAGTAAAACCTAGTCTGTCTAACAGCCTCTGAAATAGAATATCATTAAAGACCCACGCAAGTTTATATTATTATATTAACAAGTGTAGATCACTGCTGTGATGTCTGTTCCTTTCTCGTTTAATCATACAAAATAGCATTTTGATCATATTGTCATTTCAGAGACTAACCTTTAGTCTAATTAAAACCTAGTGAAGAAGTTAGTGGTTTCAACGAATGCATGACAAACACATTGACCTCAAAGAATTTATTTTTCTAAAACATACATATTTTATTATACATAGTAGCTGGTTGTATGGAAATTTCAAAGGGCTAAATATTTTCTTCATTAACATCTCCAAAACTATATACTCTACCATAGTACAATTTGAGCCTCTGTTTGTAAATTCCCATGGACGTGAGCTGTGTGATTTTGAAATTCGTTTACCAAAACGGGACTTCGCTCGTTTCTTTGATCATCCGAAAGTTGAAATAGCACCATCTAAAGAAGATTTTTTTTCTACATTTGGTTTGCATTCAGAACGTAAATATAAGGTAGATCATGTCACCCGGGATTAATAAAATATCAAAGAACCTAGTAGACTTGCTCGTAAAGATTTCCCGAACTAAATACAACTTTAAATGAATAGACAAATGAAAGAAGTTTATGAATTAATTCATAAATATTTGCACGTTATTGTAGTGCTGATATAAAGCCTAAGACTACAAAATAAACGTTTAACAACAGATACATGACATTATTTATCAGACTACCTTGTTCGAGTAAACAGTAATCAATTTGTGTGTTTTGAATTATTATTTGTCAATTGATATAGATTATATGAAAGTTTACTCGTAAAAGTTTCTTTTGAGCAGGGTCATTTATTCATTATTATAAAAAATACCTTACAAGTCGTGTGCCGAAACAGTAGGCTAATGAACCCGTCAACAGCCATTTAAAAACTATGAAAAAAGTGGAACTATAGGATCGCACGAGGAGGCTGCGTTAGTGCGAATTGTAATGCCGGGAACATGATTTGGGAAAGGCATGAATTAAACATTAAACAGCATGCATCATACTATACATAGTTAACGGCTATTGGTAAATATTCATCCCAGCGACTGAGTGGCTTTATGAATCTAATTTTTAATCATCATTTACAAGTTTATCATTTCCTTTAAAAACAGCAAATGATCGTTTTGCAATTATAATTTTTTTCTTTCCTATCACCAGTCATTATATGCTCTAACAGACACGTGAGTTCATAAACGGCAATGGCCGCCTCCCACCATTGAAGCTTGTCAGCATAGCCTCGTTTCGAATATTTTGGTCACAGCTATGAATATGGTATTGTACAACTATTGTAATGAGGTATTTACATACACTAAACCCCAAAAGAAACTATCCACTCTTTCAAATTTTCATTGAAAAATAACAAGACACGGTTTCCTATCCTAACAACATTTTATCTAATACTGAATCATTTGCACATCATTTTACTTCATTTGTTTTGCAATAACTCGTTTATCTTACAGCCAGGAAACGTTTTATTATCACTGGTGTGAAATGTTAATTTCCATTTTTTAGAAATCGAAGTTTCTGATCATATGTTAATGAATTTATGGAATATGGAGTCCATTGTCATCAATACTTCGTATGTCCACCTTCAGCTGTTATGCAGGCAAATACTCGACGTTTCATTGATGTCGTGAGACGTCTGACGGTGACGTTAGGGATGTTCCCCCATTCATCCTGTAGGGCTTGTTCCAGCTGCATCAGGTTGACTGGAGGGTTTGCTCTATTCCTGATTCGCCTCCCTAGACAGTCCCACATGTGTTCAATTGGAGAGAGATCAGGAGAACGTGACGGCCACGGCAAGACGTTGACGTTATTGTTGTACAGGAATGTTGACACTGCTCTTGCTGAATGTGCAGGCGCGTTATCGTGTTGAAACAAAGTTCCTGGGTGATTCTGAAGAAATGGCAACACAACAGGACGAAGAACTTGATCAATGTATCTTTGCGCATCGGTGAACATAACATTTCGCCAATCACGAAGCTGCCACCTTCGTATACGTCTTGTCCAGATTAATCGGTTATGTCGATGTTGACGTGTCAACGTTGGGCCACAATAAGGTCGACGGGCCCGAATGCTCTTAACCTCCTTCTGACGGTTGATTGACTAAGCACCCTCCCGAGGGCCGTAGACGCCGAATCTGCAACTGTCAGGAATCGATTTCGGAGATTGAGAGTTCTTAAGTATCGGTTTTCCCGACGTGACGTCACACGTGGTCTACCTGTACGTGACCTATCTAATGTTGTTCCCGTGTCCCTATAACGTTTCATCAAATTTTCGATGACAGCTGAATGTTCTTGCAATAAGAACATTTATAGCACCCATGTCCTTCATACCCAAGGCCCCGCCGCGCTGTTCTGGGGTCAATCTCGGCATTTTAAAATTGGTTTTATATGACCTGCCTCACATGTGAATTGATCGCTTGCCAACTCACTTTCAATAATGAATGTGTGAAACAATGATCAAAGAAAAACGTGTTTTCTCATTTTTCAACAAAAGTCATGAAAATCAAGTACCTAATCAATTTCTGAGATGAACTACTGAAATGTTACGTTTTGGCGACCTGTTTCCATAAAACTTAACTAAAGTAAATTAAGAATATATTTGAATTCTAAAAATGGAAAGTTTCTTTTGGTGTTTAGTGTACAAGAACCTGCCTTCATACAAGCCTTCTCACTTGTAGATGGTAATAAAACAGAAAACTAGCCATCTAAAGTTTCCGATACTTTATCCATGTGCGCATGACAAGTGTGTTACACACGAAGATAAAAACGTAAGGTATGATAATATCTCTATTAAAATTGTGGTTGATGTTAAAGTTGAAGGTGAATATTTGTGAGAAAGTTTAATTTTACTTCAAGCTGTTTGTAGAACTAGTTTTTCGAGTCTCTTAACTTTGAAATTAATAAAATTAATTTGATTATTATTTGCAGTATGAAATGTTGGAAACAACTGGGATCACGTACAAGAAGGCAATTTCAACTCTAATCGTCCTTATTGTGACATTGCTTACCGTTTTCGGGTATGGTATCCTACAAGAACGATACATTTATATTTGGAACATCAACTTTGCGCCTAGAATTAATAAGCAAAAAGACACGCCATCCTTTGCTAAATCTCGAAAAGTACCAGGAACTTCAGACGACGAAAGGTGTAGCAATTTACCAACTGGAATCCCAAAGGTAAAACATTCACATTGCCAAATTAAACATACACATTGAAAAATCATAAAACGTGAATTTCACCATCAGCTGAAACGGTTCTTTCATGCACACATAGATGTTACCCCCTTGTCAAAGTGATAGAAAACAACCTTGCAATGTCTTAATTTAAATAGAAGCACGGATGAATATGAAACTTGGCGTTGACACGCGTGCCATCGGTTGCAGTTGTGACTTTCCTCAGGTACAGTGATAAAGCTGAAAGGGGATTTAAAGAATTTAAATATATCTCAGAAATAAGAGGTGGAAACTTGCAATACATTGAGATTTACATGTATACAATTTTGATTTTCCCTACACGCCACCTTATAATTTAAAATTGTTTGTTCAGTATGATGAAAATTGACGTTGCTCCGAGGAATATAACTTTCAAAATATTTTATCTATCGGGGTTCGAATTCAACCCAGCCGAGGATATCCCAGCCGGATAAAGTCCAAACCCCGATAGACAATTTTTTTTCACAATTTTATTCCTCGATGTTAATCAGAATAAGAGAGATTGTTGTGCATAAAATATTGCTTTTTCTGAAGTTTTAAACATTTTCTTAGTACATCATGAAGATTTTAGTGTCTCATAGGCCACATTGACCGGACACTTTTAATGTGTGTGACACTCAAATAAAAGAATATTCTTCTTCTTCTTCTTCATCATAATGACCGATTATAGGAAGGCACAAATTAAACATTTTTCAGACACGTCCGTCATATCTGCCAGGTCTAAAGAACCCTTGCTGGTATGGAGAAGATGGTCGGTTAAGATGTCTACCATATTTTTACCTAGCTGGTCTACCGAAAAGTGGCACCACCGACCTCTACAGACAAGTGACGAAACATCCTGACGTTACTCAGGCAATGTATAAGGAATCACACTGGATATCAAGGAGACGTTTTTGTAAGCATAGAAATGTTTAACAACTTGTATCTTTCATTATTGTGAATAAAACCGAAATTTATTTACACATGAATTTACCAGCAAAAAGTTTATGTTGTTTGACATTATCTTAGACATTTCTACACATCAACATTCGGTAACCCTTGTTAATGTTCGGAACTCGCTATAGCATGTATATAATATGAAAGAATCTTATAACTGTACGATATTTGACAAATAATTATTTTTCCTCATTTCTATAAAATATGTCTCCGAGTATTATGCTCCAGTGAATGTTATACAATTAAGTAATGAATACATAATTGTCAATCAATATGTCCCATGGAATGTCTAGATTAAACTAGATGTATATATATATATAACTTGACAATAGAGTTTTCTTTCATATGAAAGGTGGAAATTTATCATATTTCTTCAATTCAAATCAAATTAATATTTGACGAATATGAATACCTATTCCAAAACAAATTACCTACATTGATTATTATTTGCTGATCGTTCTTACATACAAGTATGGTAACCAAAAGTAAACTTCTGCAAACAATGAATTTTGCAATGAATGGAATTATTCAATCTGTAATTGAAATGCATGTTATCGTGTCAAGAGGAGTGGATTCTTAAAAAACTAATCAACATTTCAACAGCTCTATTCCTTGTAAATTCTCTATCGTAATCCATGCATTATTTTACAAAAATAGAAACACTCATTTATCTTCATTATAGCAGCAAAGTTTTCAAATTTGAATGAAAAAATACAAATTTCGGTACAAAGTCATCCGTTATGAGACGTAACCTTGAAACGCGCTTGAACAAAGTTTGTCCGAATATCTCGTGCACCGCGATGCAACTGCCAAATCCACGTGTGCTTAGATCGTACTACTAATGTCTTTTACGTGCGATTCATGCTATAACCGTCTGTTAAAAATTCGGTTTCATACTGACAACCCAACTTTAATAATCAACAAATCAATTATGCTCTTCATATATGTTAGATGCTCTATGTACTTATTAAGATAAAGCATTCATTAAAGTCAAGTTGAGTGGACTTGTATTATGAAACAACTTCAACACCTGAGACCACTATGATATATTCATTCTCGAAAATAATCCTCGTTGGAAGGACGGGGATGCAAGGTGGAATCATGTAAAATGTCTAATTGTTTTGTGCTGCTAACGTGATGCTGTACCAGGGTTAGAGATTTTGATTGAATAGAGATGGATTGTGATTAGTGTAAGGCTTGGTCGTTTTAAGTGGGTCCTACAAAACCCAAAACTTAAATATAGGCAAAACAAAATGATGATATATCCACTGCTTCAAAAAGTATGTGTAACGAACATCTAAGCAACATGAAAGACATAAGTTTATCATACCTTTATAAGATTGAAGAGTGTTAGAAACGATGGGAAAATGACTTAGTCCATTCCTTGCAGTAAAAACTGAAAACATGACAAAACAGTAACAAAACTTCACTTGTTGAGAACATGTGAACATAAAGGTTCTCTGGTTGAAATATTTTATGTAGCCTAACATCCAGGTGGAGAATAGAATCATCAATACACACAGATTTATTCACGTTTATTATCTGTTTGTTTCTTTACAAAGTGGTTTTGCACTTCTGATTCACAATTTGATAAAGATCAAATATATAATTTAAAAAAAATAACAACTAGTTTGTTACATTTCTATTCATAAAGAACATAGTTTAATTTGACAAGAAGGGATTTACTTTTACCACATGTCACTTGCTTACATTAACTGATTTGGTGTAAACAGCCCGATGAAGCTTCACATGTGGTGATGGTTTCTTTACAAGAAATAAAAAATTCTATCAGCACTTTCAAAGACTTCCCAAACTCATAGACGTCGTTTTACATCCGAGCATTTAAATAGAAGCACCGGAATGCTTTGTCTATTATAACGTCATGTTGCAAAAACACTTTAACGTGAACGTGAGTACATAAAGCTCAGAACTGTTTCAGCAGCACTTCGTCATGGTAGTGGCAGTCAACAAGGAAATGACACTATATAATTTTTGCGAAAAGAGATCCTGTAAGCCTGAGATAAACGTTTCCAAACAAACAATTTGGAAGCGTCTCATTACTGCAGGTCTCAACTCAAAGACTAGGCCCAAGTTGGCTTGCACGTTCTCCGGTCCGAAACCCTATTGAACATGTTTGGAACATGAGGCAGGTCTTCATTTCATGACGTCGAGGTCAACTGAGAATTCATTTTTAGAGCTCGGAAGTGCCAAAATGTATGGAACAACCTTTCAGTAGAGGACATCAATATCAAAATGAGATTGCAATTTCAATTAAATAATAATAAAATTTCAAAAAGTATATTTTGTGTTTATCATACTAAGGAGACGTGACCCCATCAAATTGTGAGATAACGAAACTTCCTAATGATTGATAAAATTAATTAAAGCTGTTATGTTTTATATGCATTTGTACATGTATCCAAAATGGCATAAGCATGAGCGATTGGATTGGATTGGTTATTTCTTAAAGGACATTAACCACCACATTCACTATTTAATATATATTCTATGTCATTTGGGTTTTTATCATTTCAGTTGTGAAAAACAAAACATTTTACGAGAGGGACTTAAAGGAGTACACGCAATTCTTCCAGCCATTAGCCCAAAAAGTACTATCAGGCATCAAAAGTGCACACCAAAGCGTAATAGGTAAGAGTACTAATGAAGAAATTGTCAACACTTCAGTTATATTTAAAATATTCCCACATACATCATTTCTGGTGATCAATGATTGTTGAGTGCTATTAAGAAATCGATAAGTATGTCATCATTTGATGTTTTTACAAAGAAAACTCTATTTGCTTATATAACGATTTGAATTTTCTTAGAAGGTACATTCAACAGATTTACGTAAATAAATGATTCGTGATTTATAAGAATTCCAAATATGGTCTCTGAAATTATATTTATATACATGTAGTAACATCGAGTTCAATGTAACATTGATAAGTCATTGACAATTGATTGTCCCTGTGACACTCTAGGTGATGGAAGTGCGTCGACCTTGTGGTATAACAATTACTGGTACGGGTTGAGGGAGAACTGTGGTCTGAAGGAACCCAAGTTCATCACTGCCCACTACATCAAATACCTTCTCCCTCGAGTGAAGATCATGGCTATTATGAGGAATCCAACAGACAGGTGGGTCGGAGATAAACATCTTCATAAACGTTTATACTCAGGACCAGAGTTTATGTAGCATGCCCATGCAGCAGTACTAGAATAAATGTTAAGCAAATTAAATTCATGAAAAAGTAAGGAAATCATTTACGTTCATATGTATGATATGTTAATCAATTATGATATCCATTTAGTATTTATCGTTATATGTATTTGCTGTGTTTGCAGATTATACTCTGGATATTTGTTCTTCTCGAACCATGGCGAGAAAAAGTCAAAAGATGATTTTCACAATATGGTTGTGAACGCAATCAACATGTTTAATTCATGTCTGTCTACATCGTCAATGAGAGCGTGTGCATACAATGATACCATCGACAGCATGTTAAAGGTAAATATCACATGACATTCTTCTTCAACAAGTTAGTTTAAACAAGATGTGTATGTGAAATCCCCCCCCCCCCCCCCCCCCCCCAAAGTCACGAGGTCAAAAGTTAGGACCTCATCAGAAAGATCTTATCATGATAGCTATGAGCAAGGTTATAGTTTTTTGTGTTTTGTGTTTTCCTTGCGTATGCATCAATGATGCGTATAATGAAAAAGTAAGTTTTTAAGAAGTCAGATCAAAGCATGTTCTTCCTTTGGACAAGACATGGTTGAGCGGGTATGCTCTTGCCAAAAGGATATTTCTTCATAATGACCCCACCATTGTTGTTCATGAGTATGAGAAAAGTTTGTCAACTGATATTGAGTCTATGCCAGTTGATAACAAACAATCACCACATATGTCATCTAAGGAGTCTTTAACGATTAGTTGTTAGAATGATAAAATTCTGCTTGGCATGTTTTTAAAAATGAAGAAGACATTCTGCTTCTCTTAGTATGTTTATCATTAACTTCGAATCCATGTTGGTCTCTTTAATTTAGATATAATAAACCATCTTTCCATTTGTACTTTTTCAACATAATAATTCTAAACAGCATTTTTATTGTGTTCTCATAAACATTTTCTTTACTAACAGGTTCGACTCCATATTGGTCTTTATGACGTTTTCGTGCAAGATTGGATGAATGTGTTTGCCAAAGAACAACTCCATTTTATTAGATTTGAGGATTATGTACAAAATCGATTGGCCACTGTCAGGAATATTTACAAATTTCTTAAAATACGTGAGTAATGTTTTTCATACAGGTTTGATTTATATGTCAATTTTCGATCATATTGAACACTTAAGACCAATCGATAGCCAAGTTACCTTCTGATATGTAATTTCTGAGCGTTTTGGGTGGACACTTGTTCATCCGTTTGTAAACTTTTCGAATTTTGACTACTTTTCGAGCTCAACTTGTTCTTCAGAGTAGCAATGCAAGAAATTCAAATCTGTACTATTTTAAAATTATTAGCCGTTAAATTCGTAATATTTGTTACCTCAAACTCAAACTCAACTTTTACACTAGTAAAACAAGAGAGTTTAGTCCCTGTAAACCAATTTTAAAAAACATATCATTTATGATACTACATAATGCATATATATATATATTTTTTAAGTTTCTGGTTGTCGAAACATCGATCAGGTTTAAAGAGACACTCCGTGAATTATCAATCCTTCATAAAACTTACCAAAAGTCAACATACATACGAAGAGCATAAATAATTGTTTTGAACACTTTCCGATCATGAGTTTCATCGTCATGACATCAACGTCATAGTGGTCATAGTGTGCATCGTATTAGCTCAACGAATCAATTCGAAACATGAGAACTAAAAACTGAAAGAAGGTTTTGTCCTCTGCTATGGTTATTATTCTACTCAGTATAAGGACATGTTGGTAATATAAAGGAATTTTATATCATTCTGAATATCGAATTAAATATCGGTGTTATGTTTTAAGCTAATTAATTGGAGTGTGATGAGATTAAATATGATTTATTTTATACAAATTTCGGGGTTTGCTAGTTTTTGTCATCCAAAACAAAAGTTGTTTATGTGCTTTCTATTTAAAAAATTAAAAAGGTCGGCTTTCCCAGGGGCTGCTCTTCGTAAATTATACAAATGCAGGTCAAAATAGTCATCGTTTGTTAACGATTTGTGTGATTTCAAGTTTATTTGAAAGCTTAGTTTGGATTTAAAGTATGAATCATATCAAATGTGTCAATGGAAGTTAAAAACCTGATCTTTGGTTGATGTTGCCTGTAAGGCCCGATGGGCTTATAGCA
Source organism: Steromphala cineraria (assembly GCA_916613615.1). NCBI lineage: Eukaryota > Metazoa > Mollusca > Gastropoda > Trochida > Trochidae > Steromphala > Steromphala cineraria. The sequence continues at coordinate 81,062,671 of OU744721.1, forward strand.
TGGCGTGGTGTCCGGCGTCCGTCCGTAAACTTTCAGCATTTTCGACTTCTTCTCCAGAAGCATAAGGCGTAATAAGGGCCACAGAGGAAACGCCCTAAAAACTAGTTCATTTTCTTCTCCAGAAGCATAAGGCCTTGAAATCTGAAACCTTGTGTACAGACTCCTTATAATTATATATTTGAGCAATTATGTTTCTGGATTGATTATCTGAAATCACATCGCCTATATACTTAATTTTAGGAATGGTGACCCTGTGGCCCCTATTTTACCATATATTTACGTATCTGTCACATTTATTAGCTTATTAATATCTTATCTAATATTGATAAATTGAAATAAGTTATTGGTTTGCCATTATTAATTCTTTTGCAATTTCAGTAACAGGGAGGCTTCTAATAATAAATCATTCCATAGACAAGGAACTTTATTAAACAAACGATGATCAAGAATGCAGTAATTTAGATGATATGATGTCAGTATATGTTTCACAATCGGTGTCATTTATTGGATTCTAAGCTGAAATAAAATTTCATATTTTTACAGCTAATGCAAATTTTTATGTTATCCAAGTCGTCTGAGGTGTATTCATACATGAACTCGACCACGTGTGTCTTGGCCACGCAAACGCAACTTTGGGAAAACCCAGCTGCTAAATATATGATTTTCCTTGATGCGCGCTAATTGAGTCCCTAGGTGCATGGTGCACTTCTTAGAGATACTTCCCATGTTGCCAAAATATATTTGATGGTATTAGTGTATAGAGAAAAGATTGTTCTATAGAGTGATGGTAATCTTAGATGTTTGAAGAAAAACTTCTCTTATACAAACACTAACTCGCGGAGTGTCACTTTAAGTTTACACCTGCAAGAACATTGGCAAGGTTTGTAATCCTCAACCCAAGTTTGTCAGCTGTAGATTGAGACATGAGCACATCTCATAATCATAAACCTTAATAAATAAATAATAAAGATTTTGAATTTTGTTTTTGATATGACGTTGACCCTTCTGGTTTTATATGAATTTAAACATCTTTGTTTCTTTTGAAATAAGATTTATCAATGATCATATAGATAGTGTTAAAAGACATCACATGGCCCTTTACAAATGAAAACATAATAGTGGATACTTACTATTACATAGCAAGATAATCGACCGAAATCAGATAATTTTTCACCTCGAAGGCAAACAGAAGGATACTTGGAAAATAACAACTTTTGCATTCAGATGACCAAGTTTTAGTAAATCCAATATTATCATTACTTAATACAAATCAGACAGATTGATCAGATAGTTTAAGTCTCAAACCAGACACATTACAAAAAATAAGCTTGAATATATCTGAGTCAACACATGTATGTGTACGTTCAGGGCTCGGGTCACACCCGAATCTGTGAGTGAGTTGATCCTGGGCACTGGTTATCCTGGAGAGATGTCAGTTAATTCTGGCTGGCTTTCTTCACTCGCTCCGTGGGTGCGTCGCCTGAAGGATTCTTAACTTAGTTAGATCATTGGATATTCCAAAACCACTCTCCTTAAGTTTGGCTCCTAAGGCAATAGCATTAAGTTTACAGTCTATAGACCTCTCCACGGCGAATTTCATGGACGCAGCCATTTTGTGGCAGCCATTAAGCGGCTGCAAAGTTAACTGGTCAGTGTTATTTGCAACGCTGCGGGATTTGCGCATTGACGTTGCATACACGTAAAGACGGTACCCAGTCACCACTTAAGCGGCATACGCTAACGTCACCTTCCTTACCAACTAATAGTTCATTTAAGTATCTCCTTATGTCACATCGGCATCAAACACTTCAGTTAAGATTTTCCAAAGCTTGGCAATGTATGTAAATGACCAGGTAAATACGAAATAATGTTAAAGTCGGCGATATTAAAGTGAAATTTAGGGTCTATGAATGACGTTAGATATCTAATTTATTAACTCAGTCGACTATTTCTTTATTTCAACTGCTATTTTATCCTGTTTGATTGTTTTTTGTTTGTTTTTGTTCAATAATCTAGATTAACGAATATTTGTTTTCAAGGAAACATGATTATATCACAATATTCTATCAATATTTACTGTAGGCCTATAGCTTTGTAAAGGATTGATTGGCCAATTTACTAGGCGTTGAAAGCCTTTCAGCAAATTAGGATTTCGATGCTAATGAATTTACCTTAATGTAATAAATTTTCAATGATATTTTTTCAAGTAAAATATTATTTTAAGGAAGTAAGTGTTTAATTTTAAATAAAAGTCATTTAAAATTCCAACATTCCAACCATTCCTATCCACCGATAAAGTTTCTAATTAGCAACCAACAAGGGCAACCTACAAACAAAATTTAAAACTTTTAAGGCAACGTCGCAAGCAATCTAAATAATTTTAGATCAACAGGTTTCTATGTCTTATAATATTAGACAATATGGAACCGTCGATGTAACTTTATTTTGATTTCAATACAAGGAAATTCTATCATGAGCAACTTCTTTGACAATGGCGACGTTGCGGCACAGGTTCTTTTCCGTTTTTAAAGCATGAAAACATTTACATTTTCGAAACATTAATATAATGAAATAAAAGAAGTTGTTCATACGTAGAATTTCCTAGTTTTCCTTATACTACCAACTAAAGTGACCCTCAAACAGTTAATTTCATAGTACTTATATATATAGTGATCATTAAATATATTATGTCAACTAGTTTATTGATTTTTGGAGTATGGATTAATTTCTAAAAATCCCCTAAGAAATAGCTTCCTTAAATATTCTGATTTACAATATTTCAGTAATTTCATTTACGATATCATGATCAGTCATCATAACTTCAATAGGTATAAAAGTAATTACTAAAGTAATTAAATATGATTTAAGCATTATATATATGCCAAACAATTCCTCTTATTTCGTGTTTTGAGTGTGTGTGTGTGTGTGTATTGCTTGAGTATTAACACATACATTTGTAATGACAAAGGTTAGGATAGTGAAATCATGCTTTCTATTTTAATCTTAGGAAGATTTCATAGATCAATGAGAAATAAAACCAGAAAATTGTTTACTTAGGCATATAAGTTGAGTTTTTTAAAATAATAATTTACCTTTTTAACAAAAAAGGCACTATGGTGCACACGTTTTTACTATCTTATTGAACATGTGAACAAGGGTAAGTGTTACGTGTTAAAACATAAATCTTAGGCCTAACTTTAGCCTATTTTCTGTATAATTTTAAGATTATATCTATTCTATTAAATTTTGACTAAAACTCACATCGGTCAAAAACCGCTTCATAATTGGTAAAATTCACTATGTGATACCTAAGCTAGACATAAATCAGATAATATGATAGGAACTCTTTGGAGATGATAGACCTATATATAGTTGCAGTAGGGAGAAAATAACAGTGACAGTGACTCTCTGACGGGTTTTTAGCTGTGCATGGGGATTCTTTTCACATAATATATGAATTGAAAGAAAGGTACTTAATGACACAAACCGTTCATGACAGTTTACGATCATTTTAATTTGTTAGAAGTCATATCATTAATAAAAACGTCAATTGTAAGCACGTAGAACGTCGACGTAAGATTGCAGCCACTTAATGGCGGACGATACTAGCGCCACCCAAAGGGAGGTAACTGAGAGCGGCATGACGCACTGCTCTGTGGAGAGGTCTATAGTCATAAAGTTTACAAGGAGAGGACGGTTGTTATTCATTCCGGGTTTCCCAATTCTGTGGGCGAGATCGCTATCTATCAGATGCAGAGTTCATTGTTTCACACAACCTCTCTATGTGTAGTGTACTTACCTATATCTTACAGTAGTACATTCTCTTGACGTTGTTCAATTCTGTAGAAATTAGTCATTTTGTCCGTTAGAAAGCTCATGTAGATGAAGATGAAGAATTCTTGGTTACGTCTCATGTTGTCGATGTTCCGCCGTGAAACTAGCAGTTTCTTTACGAGTTTCCGAACTGATATCACGAATGTGCGAATCTCCCGTAAAATCTCAGCCAGAATATCTTCTTTGAGGGATTCAAATAGATCTTCTCGTAAGGACTTGTTTACATAAGCATTCTGTTTTGGTGATCCGGGATGAATTTCACTATCCCAAGAAGGCAGCATAATGTTAAGTGCACATGAGGTTAACTCCATTAAACATAGATGAAATGATATAGATTGATCATGAACAACACCACTGTACTATTATGTACAAAAAAAATCTTTACATTGATAGTAATTTAAAAAGGAATTGAATAGTTCAATTAACTTTTTTACTCTTTGACAGTTTCATTTGTTGTACACAATTCAATATCATTAACTTTTTATTTCATTGCAGGACCATTGACAGCAGACGAAGAAATATTCGTAATGGATGATTCATCTGTTGCTAATGCAAACAAGAAAAGAAAGGAATCTGCTGGACCAATGAGACCAGATACTCGGAGATTGTTGGACGAATTCTACAGGCCTCACAATGAACAGCTGGCAAAGCTTCTGGACGATAAGGGGTATCTGTGGAAGTGAACAGCAGGCAGCAGAAGTGTTGTTCTGCTTCTGGTCATTTAACATTATGCACGTGGGAATATTGAGCTTCGATTCCGAAATTCCTCTTGGATGAAAAACCGCTATGTTGAGCATATGATACATCTGTTAGTGACCAACTACTTTATTATTCCTGAGAAATTTAGTGACAAAACTTACAGAATCATGTAATAAAAAGAGATTACCAAACCAGGTCTCGTTTGATAACACAATTGATTTTTAAGGAGCAATTGTCCCGGGGCCATATGATTTTCCTCAGTTTAAAATAAATAGGTATTGACTTCCTCATGAGTCTATAATTGAATTATATTTGTCCTAGGAAATCAGTCTTTCTCTACACCAGTAACTATAGCTAGTACTTAAAATCTTGCTGAGGACATTATGTTTCCTCTTCCGTGTCTGTCGTGGTTCCAAAATGCTTATGTATTTGCCACAAAGGGTTCAATATTGTGTGAAACTTGTTAATTTGTTAGACGAAGTGGTTTAGTGCTGCCTTTTACTTTTTATATTATTCCTAATTCTAATGTTTTTTTCCTGTGTCAAAGTACACTGGATATAGGGGGAAATAACTTTATGGGCTTTTATACCAAAAATCTGTGTGGTATAATTCCATTTGACATGGAATGTAGGTAGACCCATGGATCCTCTTACTAATAATGTTTCGTATTCCTTACATTTAAAATTTTGACTCATCAGGCCTAATGGGTTTATTGCATGGTATGGTGTTCGGCCCAACCGTCCGTCAGTCCGTAAACTTCTCATGAAAAAGGTGTAGAATCTGAAATCTTGTGTACAGACTCCTTGACTAGTGAGGATTATAATTTATTGCTTTGATCACACCCTTTAAATCTAGTTTCAATTTCTTCTCAGTAACCAAAAGACATAGAAAGCTGAAATCGTGTATACAGACTCCTTGACAAGTGAGGATTATGATTTATAGCTTTGGTGACCCTGTGGTCGCTACTAAGGGCCACATCCCAAAAAACGTTTTTCATATTTTTATCCTGAAGAATAAGGCCCAGAAAGCTGAAGTTAATGGACGGATGGTGGAGGGACGGACGCAGGACAAAATGTCATGTCATATGCCCATCGGAGCCATATTTGTAATATGCGTGGGTTCCTCTATCTCTGAACCTTGAAAGAACATGAGGTTATTATTGTGAAGTGATTTGAAAATTTTAAAAAACGTCTCATATGGACATAAACTTATTTCAGTATCTGTGATTTCCTTTAGATTGAGATTATTATGATGATTATTGTTTTGATTACCTTACATTATTCATTGTAAAGCGCTTAACAATTTAAGGAATCAATATTTACTCTTTTGCGAAATTTCCAAATATATTAAACTTCAGAAGAATCATATCGACAAATAAATCTCAAGACTTAGTCAATTTATCAAAAATTCTCAAACGTCTTTCATCTCTTGTGAGAAAGGAATAAGTGCATTTTAAACTTGTGAGTCTATCTTCCATCGTGAATTATATATTTATTTATTTATATGTATTACATTTTGTGAATATGCTCTTGTACCACCAAGGTATTTTCATGAGAATAAAGAATTGAATTGATAGCGTATACAGGGTAGCATGTTTTGTAATTTGTGCACAGGGGAGCAACGTCTCTTCATGGACGATTGCAGACAGGCACTTCCTACGTGTGCTCCATATGTCTTTAGAATATTTGGATTGTGAAATTGTCATTCGATGACAACCACCGGTAGCATTCACTTAAATCTTCTTCGGTAATGCAAACTTGCTGTCAGTCAAGATTGAAGTTACTTGTCGAAGGGCATATCTTTCTTATATAACTTGACTTTTGAGATGACTGACATGCATATCCGATTATCCTAAAGGAATCTGAAGTCTTGAGCACAAGTATTTTGGGATTAACTTTCTGGAATGTTATGTAACTATGAATTTGATGCCTTTGTTAAATGATTACTTCAAGAACCATGTTAAAAAATAGAGACAAGTGTAAACTGACTCAGACTGTATTAGTAAGCAAATGTATATTCGATGTATTTGTCATGTCATTAGATGTTGCCATCCAAAAGAGAGAAAATCGGAGATAAAGAAGTTCGACAGCATGAGAGAACAGACGAAAAAGAGGGATATAAAGCAGGTTTTAGAACGACACAAGTTTGGTCTGGTTTCTACCAATTGACCTTTAAAGCTTGGGTGACCGTACCAGGAGCATGTGAGCTCCATCTGGCATAGCTCCAAGGGTCGGCGAAGCACACAAGCCACCACACCGCAATAATGTTTTGAGTCAAATGGGATGGCATATAATCAACTCAAACACATTCCAAAATATATGAAGTTACTAAATCTACCTGCCATCGGTTATTCATGCAAAATTTGAGTTGTAAGTTAAATCTTTAATCTAGATGGCGGCTTCCACGTTTTATATACCGGTAGCTGGAATATTGCTGACAGCACATTAAACCTCAACTCACTCACTCTTTCATAAATAAAATCAAAGGCCATACGATAAAACTTTGAGGTATTCTCCTGACGAGAACTTGGAATGCTAGGTAACAATCGATATATCTCACCCTTTTGATAGATTTCGAGACTGTATGTTTGTGTTTTTGTCTATCTCTTTGGATGTCATTTCTGTTAATCGACGAAGCGGGGATGTGTCGTGAAAGAAGCCATGCGATTGGCACGCTGCTTGAGGCAGCGTAGATAACTCATTGGACGATATGCAACTAAGGACAGGTAATTTGTGAATCGCATTCAGCCCATATTGGGTCCAGAGATTAGTGGAGATATAATCGGAACGTAAACTCTGGATTATCGAGAATGGAAAATGCAAGGCATCTTATGAACCCAAATGAAGGATAGAAATTTAAAAAATATGAGCCATATATGCAAGGACGTAAAAAATATTCTTTTACATGTGATGGACCTGGACTTCCGACATTCTCAAGTACCCGATATTTTTATACTTAGTTCATCTAAATTTGTGTTTACAATGTAGTTCATTGGATATTAAACAGAACGGAAGGGAACAGAAGAATTGGGTTGGTTAAAGAGACGAAATTAAAACATTTCATTACATCCAATTTGTTATTATTTCTTCTTTAGAGTTGAAAGATAATATACAAATACTAATATGTATTTTAACAAAGGAAGAGAATATATGTTTTTGTAACTGTTACTTGTCGTTGTTGACAAAACAAACACCTTTTAGGCGAAATGGCGCATTTCATTTATAATAAATTCAGACGAAAAAAGTATTTTACGTTATATGCTGAAGAAAAACCAAATAATAACGTTTACACAAATTCATGAACTATTAAAATCTGTTTTAGCTCACAAGGGGCAAAGCGCTCCCCCAGGCTCATTTTGCCCCATTTTGTAGCATTCGATGTTTCATAAATCTACCGAAGGGGAATCGAAAACACTAATTCTTAAAAATTTCAAAAGGAAGGATGGAACACAAGCACTTGGGGCATGGATATTGCTCATATACTATATATAACAAGGCTTTCCAACCGGCATTTTGATCCCGAAATATATACATAATTACAACGTATTCTTTTGGTGACATCGGATACATATCATCTGTAACGTGTTCCCCAATGCCTTATCTTTCATTCGACATTGATCTTAGACATATGTCATCCTCTTAATTAGAACTAATAAACGTTTGATTATGTCAGGCGAGTTCTACGGCGTTATCACAAGACGGAAGTGCCCATATATAGAAGCAAAAGGTCATGACCTCCTGTTTCATTGGTCACCATTTGTTTGTTTCTGCTTTTGGGCCAATGGGAGAGGAGGTCGCAACCTTTTGACAATATTTTGAACACTTCCGTCTTGCGATGACGCCGTAAGAATCGCCTGAAATAATTAAACGCTAATTAGTTCTAATTATGAAGGTGACATATATGTATAAGATCAATGTCGAATGAAATATAATGCATTTGAAAACACGTTATAAGTGATATGTAACTGATATCACAAAAATAATGTGTTGTAATTATGTTTATATTTTTATGTTTCGGGATCAAAATGCCGGTTGGAAAGCCTTGTTATATATGGTATATGTGCACTGCCAATGCATCAAGTGTTTGAGGGATGGAAATAGCTGTTGATTCTGGACAACTTAGCCTGTTAGTGCTGCTTGACCTCTCTGCAGCATGTAGATTATGCCAAACTACTACACATTCTCAAACTTGAGTGTGGTGTCAATGATACAGTCCTCTTGTGGTGCGCATCATATATATCCGATAGATCTCAGTGTGTTCAGGTCGACAACGAGCTATCGACAGATAGTGAGCTTCAGTATGGGGTCCCACAGGGATCTGTGTTGTGTCCATTATTTTTCGTCATTTACACTCATTCTCTTGGCTCTCTAATATCTGATCAACAGTTGTGGCGACACTTTTATGCTGATGATTCTCAGGTGATGGACAGTTTTGACATCTTACCATCAAGTCAATCACAGGCTAAAGAAAGAATGGAAACATGCCTCAGCTCTATCAGATCTTGGATGACAGACAAAGAATTAAAACTAAATGACGAGAAAACAGAAAGTATTCTCTTTGGCCCCAAACTGCGACTTAAGAAGTGTCAAATCAATAGTATATCTATTGGGAACTCTGGAGTGTTCTTCTCCTCAAGTGCAAAAAAACTCGGCGTCTACCTTGATTCGGGACTCACAATGGAATATCATGTCAACAATCTCTGCAGGATCTGTCACTTTCACCTTATAAATATTGGCAACATCAGACATCTCATCAACCAAGACACTGCAGCTCTCCTTGTCCGATCACTTATTTTCTCAAGAATCGACTACTGCAATAGCCTCCTCTGTGGTATACCCAGACAACAGATCGACCGACTTCAAAAACTTCAAAACCATGCTGCAAGAATTGTTACTCGTACCCCAAAAACATGCCACATCTCTCCTGTCTTAAACTCATTACACTGGCTTAGGATTCAAGAAAGGATTGACTTTAAGGTTCTATCTCTGACATATCAATCAATCTACAAGCTCTCTCCCCAGTATCTTCAGGACCTAGTCACTCCATATGCTCCAACTCGATCGCTCCGCTCTTCCACTCTGCTTCTTTTTCAAATCCCACGTTACAATCTAAAGTCCTTTGGTGCCCGATCCTTCAGATACAATGCTGCTCTGCTCTGGAATTCATTACCTCATGAACTCAATTGTGCTCCCTCTCTCTCTGTATTCAAATCCCATCTCAAAACTCATCTGTTCAAATGCTACTTCTAATTTCAATTCAACCTCATGTTCTATATGTATATATATATGTATATATTTTATCTTTGTAATTGCACATTGAGCATAAACCTTGTTTATGGAGGTCTGCGCTTTATAAGTACTCTTATTATTATTATTATTAAATATCCGATGTCTGTTAGCGACGGCAGCGCTTGGAATGGGCATAGATATTCCCGATATTAGACTGATAGTTCATTTGGGGTCTCCTAAATCAGTTCTTGCTTACTGGCAAGAGGTGGGACGAGCAGGTTCACCATAGTATGCCCTTACTCTATATGACAACTTCTCCTTAGCACTCAAAACAACGGAAGGAGACATCGGGGATATCGTAAAGAACCCAACCAACGTGTGTCATCGCAAAATGATAATTGACAAATGTTTTGGATCTGACAATAATTGTCTACCGGAAAAAATCGCTAATGATGTGTGCGAGGCAAAGGATTGCGAATACAAATGCCTGTGTTGCGCTTGTGCGTGTTGTAGGAGTTGCAGAGATAGGTGCCCCTGTCAGGAAACACTTAATTACAGTTTCAGAAGATTTCTCGGCGAATAGTCAGCATACACTTTGGGACAAAGGTAGGCCTATATCATACTTTATAATCTGTTTGATAATATGTGTTGTTACTCTGCTGAAGTGGCCATTGTACGTATTAAATTACAAGTAGGTTTAATAAAATTGGAAATATTATGCACAACAACAATATGCACAGCATATGCATGCTAATGATTGAACGAACAAACGGAATTGCAGACATGAGAGTAGTTTATTTCCATATATTCATAAAATATTCTCCCACGAAATATTCGGTGTTAGAATCGCCGACTTCCATAGCTTGAGTCGGCCGAACATAACTTGCTAGGTTGGATATAATGACATGGATATGTTGCAAAACTAATAAATTACACACATGAGGTGAATTTTCAACTTTTCACCAACATTTTGAGTGGTTTTGAAGGCAATATCGTTCCGACGCTGAGACCATCGGAATTGTGCACAGAGTAAAAGTCTTCGTCGGTTAAACGTGGGGTCAGGCCAAAGATCAACATCCTATTATAAATGAGGCCTGCCACCTAATTTATAATTGTAGAACTATATATGTATACTGAACCAACGATCTAGGTCATATTCTAAATATATCACGCTGCATGTTCAGTAGATCTGATTATAAATACATGTTTTCAAAGTGATCATTTAGTGATCATGACATCGTTAAATATTACTTGTAACGTGTTCGTAACTGATCAACCTAATAGTAAACATATGCATTAGTCTTATTTCAATGTCACCAGCGTACTTACAGAAACATTACTTTTAATTCGCTAGGCGAGCCCAATTTGAAATTAAATCGCGTGGTTATAAAAAAGTGGATTATGCAATTTTTGAATGCGAAATAATGCTCTAATCTAGAACAAATGCAGAATCGTCTCTATATTAATTTGATCTTGATTGAGTCTGTTTAAATTTATCAGTGTCTTGAATAGAAAATATTATTACTCTTTTAATATGACATTTATAGCGAAATCATATTCCAAAGTTCAATGTGCCAAATAGTTTGTATTACCCACATGGTGACGTAATGCATTTATGCTATAGCCCTATTCATTGGTCATTTGATTTGGATACAACACATGGAATTGGCGCGGATTCTCTTTTAAAATGTCAACAGTAATATAGAGAGAATTTCAGCAAATTGTGAAAAAAATCAAAACATTACTGCTTGGTGCCTTTGGACACTAAGCAATAAGGGGGTGGTAACCGAACTTCTTTTTGCAGCCAGGATAATGGCGATCATTTTAAGATCCCTGGCCTGTTGGGAAATCAGCTCAACTCATTTCTTGGCTCAATTCTTCATCATTTTAACCCTCACGCAGTATCGCGAGGCCTTTGAGGCCCGGTTACATGTTTGACATTACCCTGAATCAACACATTTGAAATATGCGACTTCTTACTTCATGTATTCCTCCATTGATATGTTTTCCAAGGCTACGTATGACGTCATAACTGTAGACAAGATATTATTTTTTTAATTGACGTTGTAAGAAAATACATACGTTTGCTGTAAGCTCGGGCCTCAAAGGCCCAGGTTAAACCCTTGTTTCAGTACAAAATATACAGAATCGCAACAAACAAATAAATAAATAATACCCCTTGAGATTACTTCCTGATGTAGATAAACCAAAATCCGAAAAAAAGGTTACATAGCAAAAATAATATACTGTCCCAAAACTGAAACGCATACTGGTTTGTAATTTTTCAGGAAATATATTTCTTCGCCTTAAAAAACTAAAATGTTACATTATTTTAATGATATCAAAGCAAAAAAAATCATGTCAGTAAAAGAGTATGCCAAAACAAGAACCCTAGTTTTAGGTTTGTTTCCTTATTCAGTTGATCACAAAATGGCGTTGAAGTCAATCTTATGAAATCATGGCATTTGAAATTCTTGCTTGACTTCCCTTTGGAAATGAATTGACAAATTGATGGAGTCCCCATTATGCAATTCTATCCCCCTTTCTGCAATGCAATGAGCAGTTGTTGGTGTGTCTCGGGCGTATTGTGACTTTAATTCATACCGTTGATGTTTTATTTGGGTTTGTATCTAGTGTTTGAGAAGGCATAACAACTTCTTGACTTAAAAAGGCAGTTTAATGAGCCATCTGATGTTCTGCAAGCAACTACAAGTCATATCCATAGAAGCACTACCTTTGTCAGTCAATAATCTGGTGCAATCAACGTTCATGGGTACCACCCATGGTTCGCTAGTTCCAGCCGATGCTCACATGTATCATCGCAATGCATAACCACAATGGTGTTGCGGGCTTTCTCCCTGCAATAATACTAGCAGCCGCGATATAAGTGAAATACTCTTCAAAGCGGCGATAAACACCAGTTCATGGACGTTATTGAAATTGTGATCAACCTCTCAACTTCTTCAAAACCATCAATTAACAGCATAATTGTGTGCCAAATATTGTATACAACCCAACCACTCTGTTTCAACCGAATCTGTTGACCTATGGCATAAACTATGGCAACATTTTCCTTTTTCCAACTGAAAACTACCCAAAGGTAACGTTATTTTTAGTTATTGGTGAATTTGCGAGTTTTTGGTAAACCAAACTCTCCTGAAGTTTTGAGTTCAAGATCATGATCATAAAACGCCAGTTCATATGATTGAGTTCTTTGAAGCCACCAAAAACAGGGGCGATAACTGGCCTTCATGGTCAAATACCCTATTCATGCAAACGCTTTCGTAAAGTTTAAATTTGGTGGACTTTTTAACCCAAATCAGTGATGATGTGAATAATTTGTATCCCTGTGGCAAGAGAATGAAGAAAAATTTTAACCCGAAGGTATTTTGGGTTTTGGTGGCAACTCTTTAATGCACACATGCATTTTAAGCTCTTTTGGTCGGAATTGGCCTGTAGGAACGAACCAAAAATGCGCAAAATGGCGATAATGAATATTAAAATGCAAGACTACTGTGAATCGTGAAACTTCGGTTTCAATTTCATGTTCGACAGCGTTTTAATTTCTGACACTCTGTCGATACATAATGGTAACCTTTGTTCCATGTAGAATTGAATAAAAAAATTGAAACAATGATTGCCTTCGGTTGGTCAAAGGAACCACATGATCTAGCGTTTGCTCTTACGTGAATACTGGTTTACATTTTTCCAAGTAATGTTTTACCAAAAAACCCTGCAAATGAGTCTCAAATAAACATATCACAGTTAAATTTGTGAGGATTGCAACACAGTTGACATATTATACATAATATCATAAATAATATTGACCCTTTTGCCCTGGCAGCGTTCCTGGGTTGCGTGTGCAAGTGCCTGGGCCTCTGAGGCCCACATGGCCGCAAAGGTGGTGTCATTAACGATACTGCGTGAGGGTTAAATTCTTTCTTATTATTTATTGAATTTTCAAATTGCTAATGTCGATGTTTTTTATCATGGTAGTGAACATTGGTGTACAAAATGTTCAAATCCATCTAAGATACATTCACTTTATGTACATGAACTTAATTTAGCATTATCAATAGGGATGCAATTTATGAGCTCGGGGTTATTGATATAGTTTGGTTCCAAGGTCACATAAATAATTTGTTAGTTTTTCACCATCCTCATGTCATTTCAGCAATTTCAGATCTGAGAGCTTCTAAAGTCCTCTGGTGGTGTTTTATTATGTCGTCGACTAAAGCAATTTCATCTAAATCAATACATTTATCTTATATATATTCCACAAGGATTTTTATTTTGTCCTAACTTCATCCATGATTTCTCTTTTTCTAGTCAGAATTGTAGAATATGAAATAGTATTTTCCGTTATATTAACTAAGAAGTTAAAAAGTGCTTTTTCAATTGAAACGTTCCGTCAGTTCATTGAGTATTATTTTATAATAGAGGTGTAAGCTGTGAATGAGTTAGTTTGTAGTTAACATTTCTTTCCCGTTTTTTGATTCCGTGTTCTGTTCTCTTTAGATGTTATCAAGCTATTAGAGCTACTTTTTCAATATTTCGAAAACAACATTTCTTGCATAAGAATTATTGGTGTTTTTTTATTTTCAAGATTACTGCGTGATACTTACATTTTTGACGTTTTTTCAGCCTGGAGTATTCCGTGTTATTTTCAAGCTTTAACGTGGTAACATATTTCAAATATTGTATTGTCCAAAATAAGTTACTATATTGTATCATTCCAAAGTCACTTTACTGGGGAAATCATAAAAAATGGGCATTGAATGCTTAGTATCAAGTGAATGGTAACTTTCTTAATCGTCAACATTACAACATCACTCATTTAGAAAATTCCCATTGCTTAACTCTGTAATATTCAAAAAGAAAGTCTAGTCAAAGACAATACTGAATTTGGTACTTTCGGTCTCACTTATACTTACCCTTTGAATTTGCAGCACAAAAAGATGTGTTGTACGATAAATGTCTGGCAATAAAAGAAGTAACTAGAATACTCAAATCAGAAATAGAAAGGAAAACAATAAGGTACTTTTGATATTTCAAGATTTGAAATTCCATAAAGGAACTGAAGATGCTCTATAGATGAGAGTACTTGATAATAATTGAATCATGCATTACGTGTTTCATCAATGTCTTACATGTCTTCAATAGAAACATACGTAGTGAGCAAGCAAGAAGAAGTAATAAGTGATATGAAATCAGTTAACCATATACTCAAAGTCTTCTTCAAAGTAATTTGTCTTTGAGACAAAACGTAAAACTTAAAGCCACATAAACCTTTGTGTAAAGAGATTGCAAATGTGCTGCAATAACTTGCTAACACATCATGAAACATCATATAAAAACGGACACATTGTTCATTTGTTTGAAAATACCCCTTTTCAACAGCTCAAACATTGACGATTTCTCAAATACTTTGTTTGTAATTACGATTAATTAAAAGTATCTTCCCCTAAACAACTCGTGAAATCTACTGACACCTTTGCACTAAAGTTGTTATATGTTATTCAATTCTGTTAGATACAACCTTTACAGAAACTGATCAAAGTAGCTGCTCTTCAATTCACTTAGAAATAATCTTTTTGATGGTGTAGATTTTCAATTAACGTTCTCATTGATGTTTTTGCGTCTCTTGAATTGTTTTTACACTTAACTTTGTTCTTGACTACGAAGTATATATCAAAATGCAAAAAGTAAAAAAATAAAAAGATATTAACAGGAATTTCAAAGGCTGAAAGATTTTATCTAAAACATCTTTAAAATTCAAAATATAGTTATCTGTGTATTTATCGAAAGTTAACCAAATTTTCCTTGTTGTTTTACGGAGATATAATCCTTCTCAATGTTTTAAGGGTTGGTCAGGCTTTATTAAAAAACAATCTTATCGCATGACAATATCAGTTTGATATCCAACTTGTATAATGATTTTCCGTTCCTGTTATCTATACAGTAAAAAATATTGTCTTTCAAATTTTAAAAACCTATAATGCATGTTCTTTGAAAATATCTCCCACGACAAAGTCACATTAATCTATTTATTCAAGAGGTGTTCGATTTCTGCGTTGTATAAAAGGTTGTCAGAGACGATCACAGTAGAACTGCGAGATAGATTCACAGATACAATTAGGATTGAACAGGCAGGGTTTGACTAACTTCCAAGTTAGTTTGTCTTTAATATTGATCGATCGTTGATTTGAGATTCGATTTGTTTTGACTTTAACAATTTACACTCTATTTAAAGGCGTTAAATGTTGACATTCAATTAATTGAATTTAATAAAATGATTTTCCTTTGAATTATACAAGAAACAGATTAAAAGTAAAAAGATACCACTTAACAACAATCTGACGAAAACGGCAAAATTCTTCTGTACAATATTTGTTTTTGCTATAAATCGATAGAGGCACAGAACATGTAAGACAATCCTTATTATCACAATAATTACCTTTTCAGTGTTTTGTCTTGATGATTGTATCTAGGATACATTAATATTGTGAAATTGTAGCTTGTTACATGAAACAATACACAGTTAGATCAATAATAAGAAATCATTTTATACTAAAACGGCAGAAGATTTAAATTCGTTTTCGTAACCATTGACGCCAATGCATCCAGCGTATTTTCGGAATTACTCTCATTGACAAATCACGCGACATTCAAAATGGCCCCCGTTTGCAAAATGCTCGGGGCGAACGTGCTCTACGCCTATTAGTTACTGAATGCTTCCGGTGAATGCAAGCGTTTATTTAGGGTGGGTAAATTATCAACTTGTTACCAACGCAGGTGTGAAATAATAAGGCATATTGTATCTGCTTCTGAAACAGAACATAAGTCACAACTGTCAAAACCGGACCTTTGCGTAAGTAGATTGTGACATCACAAGGACTGAATACACGGGTATTGTTGCACATTTCTTCTACAGTCATCGATAAATGGTAACACTCTATACAAACCAGAATCGCCGAAGAAAATATAAGAAAATAATTTTGTAATTATATAATGTAAACATACAATATTTGTTGACATAATATAAAATCTTACCCAAAAGCAATAATGTCGATGTCCAATTTATACAATTTTGGGAACATGCTTGTTAAGCTGCTTAAATGGAAACCTGAAAATTACACAACTAAAAATCTAACCTTCATGTGAACATCTTTTTAGGTACGCCAAACCAATATCTAAATAATTATATTCGTTTTCTGCAGTCCGTATGTTTATGGTAGTCACTTTTTCAAATTTAAAGCGAGTAAGGTCTTTAAAATATTTACATGTACCACTTTAAGAACATAACAATCAGGAAATCATAACCTAAAAAATTTAAACAGCATAAACATCCTTCGAATAACAGCAAGTGATCAACTGCACATGACGCATATGTTAGCTATGAAATAATACATCAAACAAGTGGGTAGCAAATATTATTTGATATCCGACAGTATATGAATTGTTTTAGTACAGGAACACGAGGTAAGTGTCAATACAAAATCATATAAGGATCCGGACTTCACATACCAATGCAGTCGTCGACAAATGTTTTGAATCTTCTTACTTTAGCTTACTCCCAACTCGTAGGTGTTATGAACGCCGACGGAAAAGGACTCTGATAAACTAAATAAGTAAGAACTTTGTTCAAAGAACACTTGAACTGTGACAAGTGGTGGTGAGTGAGTTATTGTTAAGCACCGCTTGGGCACTGAGTATTGCAGCCATAAAGCGGGGACACGCTGATAAGGTATCGATTCTATCAACACTTTAAACTTAGTACCAGGAAGATTTATAAAAGTCAAATGATTGCAGTAGTGTCTGAAACGAGTCGCGTTAATCAAGAATGCAGAACAACATCATCTGCTAGCTAAAATATAGAATTTTACAAAATCTGAAACAAAACTGCGAGAAACTGATTTCTGTTTCATGATTTATGTCGTTTTGAGGAAATCCATCCCTTTTCAACGTAAATCACTGAAATGTGTTAGAGTATAATCAGTTCATCCTCGGGCTACAGACATCTTATAGTGAGGTAATTGATAGGTTTTGACAGATCATCAATTTGGTGTCATCTAGACTAGTGAAACATGATGACATTACATATGGGTACCAATTCTCGCACTTGCAAAATGTCTTTGGTAAACGTGAGGTAAGACCTACATTGTCTTGATTTATGACGTTTATAATACAGAATATCAAGCTTAGTATGTCAATCCACAAAGACGAGTTCAGCGTCACTGACTGAATAAAAAGAATATTACAGATTTATAAAATATTGCCACTAATATTATAATTAAGTGGGTTGTTTTACTTCATTTTCAATGAAGTAACTTTGAATCATATCAGATGCAATCATATCACGAATTGAGCTAATTCAGACATTTTCAATTGTATTTTATTCCTAAGTTAGGAGATGGTTATGTTTTGAAAATGAATGATAGTAAAGAAACACGACCATTCCTTTTACGTTTTGCATATTTGAAAGAGCAGTTCACTGAAACAACAGTTAAATATTGAAAAAGACTGATCACGTTGATTACTCACTCAAATTGAAGGATAGCAATAGCACACTAGAAGGGTATGATCACATCTCAAAAGCGCTCACAGGCCAAGACAACATTTCAATGCGTGGCTTCAGGGTGGTTCAAAACTGCAATATGGCACAGCGAATTGTTCGTAGCCAAAGTGTGAACAACGTCTCTGTGGATTCACCCTGTAGCCACGCTATGATTCTTCCCCTATCAAAATTGCATTGGTACCTCTGTGCATGTCAAACTTTCAGTTGAATGCAGCATGAGGAGGGTTCTAATTTGTGTGCTCAAATATTCACGGAAAACGGATTTCGCACCTGTAAGGACGTAATCAACTTGTGATCAATGCGTTATGACGACGTAAACATTTGACGGATTCTTGTTTTGAGCATGATGTCTCAGGAACGTTCGCATATGCAATATGCTTGATACGTAGTTTTTGTCGTAAAGCTTTTATCATTTCAACATGATTTCTGCTTAAAATTTTATCCTTTATATACATAGAATTATGTCCAAAAGAAATAAAGGTTTGACCCTCAACTCGTTTTGAGTAGCACATCAACTTTATTTCTTACACATCTAATTGAAATTTAAGAGATTGACGTCATCTACAACATTGATAAATAAGGTTAAATGCGTATAGCGAGTCTACGAATTTGAATAACATCTACATGAAAGAGTATGTTTTCCTCAGCTCTACCCATGCGTGTGACCCTGTTGAAATCTCCTGAAGCTGTTTTAAAGGTTCAAAATCAAATTACAGGCATACATTCGGTTTGATAGATGGAACATGAAATTCGTCAAAAGTGCATTATCGACACATGACCTGCTTTGCCAGTTAACATTTTGCCATCCATTTCCTGTTGACATGGAAAATATTTTGATCGAGTTCTGTAATCCCATTTGATCATCAACAGTCGCAGTTAGGCTAATCCTCCCAAAACTTTAAATATCCTCAATCAATGCACTGAAATTACGTTGATGAACCTCAAACTAAGGAGACTTTATTTTGCAAAATCTCACATGTCATGTGTATAAACTAAATACTAACATGTTTGATCTAGCCTATAATTATTATTACCCTACTATAACAATCTTATATATATATCTTTATAAGCTGATACCTTTACACTCCAAACTTCAAAGGGAAATAGATATAGATATATCTCATTTAAAATTATTCCCTCATTTTAAATTTTTTTATGATTCAGTATAACACTCTTATGGCTGAAATAGAAAGTTCATTCATCATTAAAAAGCAATGTGGGTATTTTTAGTTCATTTGAATAGCTCAGTCTGTTTACTTGCATAATAACTGTTAAATTAGAATAAACACATATGAGCTACAAAGGGCAAGACTAGCAATCTTTAAACATATCCCAATTCTCTAAAATACCGTTTCAAGGGCAAGCTGAATGTTAATTAAAAGTCGCCACTCTCTGGCTGAAATATTCTTTTACGCCCCTGAAAACGTCATACCGTTACTTTTGGGTGAACAATTTTAAAAGCAAAAGTACCTGAGGTTAACATCTTGAGAAAATCCGTTTGTCAAACAAGGCATTTTCCTTACAATTTGCATGTTACTTGCGATATCTACCGAGAAACATAATTTCCACTAATAAAGCTGACGTTCTCGTTCAGTGAGCATGTCATTAAATGATGTTTGCTATGGCAGAGATGCTAAGCGCAAGAATACGAATAAAATCATTCGTCAACAGATGTAATGTATTTGTTTAAATTTTTCTTAAAACATAATTTATCTTTGCAAAACATATATACTATGTATACCCTCTATTCCCGGGTACCATCTCTCGTTAAGAATGCTCGGATAGACAGACTGGTTTATTGACAGAGTAGCAAGCCGAGCGCTTTATACCCATCTTCCTACGCCAAACCTAAAACGCCAGTTTCTGAACTGTCAGTTTTATGCCTTGCTGCAGACCCTTGCATTTTCTGTGTCGATATCAGCGCACCTACAGGCGATTGTTAGCAACCTCCATTTACTTTCTTATTGGACTATTGCTCCATCTTAACAGTAAGCTTTAGAGCAAGCACAGAAAGTTTAAGGGTCGGGAGCATGGCATAAAACTGACAGTTCGGAAACTGTCGTTATGGCTTGGCGTAGGAAGATGCTTTACTACACATTCATGTTTTAACTCAAACTAATCGTATGTGACTCTAAGCAGTTCTATAAACTTTTTAATTGTATAATTGGTTATATTTTTTATAAATTAACTTCAATTCCTTGTTAATTTCAAAATGTCGAAAGTTAGCTTCAATTTGCTTCAATCAATTAAACTTAAACGTCAATATTCATAAAGGTCAATTAAGTTAACGAAAATAAAATATTTCCTATCCATTGAAAGGTAATTAATCTCGAAGGTTTATGATTTTGATATTACCAAAACCGTATTACATTTAGATATAAAAACATTTATGCGATTTTGATCAAAGGACTACCAAATGAAATCATTGATGAAATCACTGTATGTGATTCTACAAAGAGTGATAATGAAGTTGGATTTTAAAAATCTAAACATCAAAGGGTAATTACGAATGTAATTTTGAAATATTTACCAATCATTACATTCATTCTTTAGGAAATCACTGTATCTCATAAATCATCGATGTTTTGGAAATCGTAATTAGTTTCTTTCACCCGGGTTGTATTTCTTTATGCTTCAATCTGTCCATAGACTTGGAAATGGCATAATTTGTCAATAACTCTGAAGATTACTGTCTATATTTGTTTAGCCACCATACATTTCCATTTGGTTTTCAGTCACAGCCTTCATCTCTAGCCATAGGCAACAACCCAGTTATACGATTGATTTAAAATAGTTTCTCTGTTTTCGATTAATTCACGGTAACTTTTAACTTCTGGAATGTTCTCCTAAAGATATTAATTAAACTAGGCAAGATTGTTCAAATAGGTGGTTTTATCATCGTTTTAAATGCATTTGCACTTTGCAAGTGCCCGTCCTACCATATAGCATCAGAGTCAGGAAGCTCATCTTACTTGACAACGTAATTTAGAATTTTGAAGTTGTAAAATCTTAACTGTGTGAAAGGTGAATACCATTTTTATTAATGTGTCCATTATATTAGAACCGGAGAGCTGAAAACCATTGAGACCAATTATGCATTTTTTGTGCAAACAAAAATGGTAACTGCAATTTCAAGCATGTTTCATTAATAAAAGAACAAAACTATTTTGCGGCATATGTTCATCCTTAACGGGCCTGTATGGCGACAATGATCAGTCCTGTTCGTATTGTATAGACAAAGTTCATGCAGGTTTATTTTTAGCCATTTGAAAAGTTTTGATGGATAAAATCAATGTTATCGTACATTAAGTGATACACTTGCATAACCTGTAGATATCATACTAATGAGACTTTAGCGATAAGCTCAAAGGTCGCATATCGTTTGATTTTTAGTTAGAAAATTCAAATTCGACGCATCGGCACATAACATTAGAACGTACTAAAATAAGACATAAGGTTTGCATACACGTGTTTCATAGTTCATTCATTTGAGTTTAAAATTTATTATTTTTCATAAAACATTTTAGTTTGCGTGCAACATTGAAATATTGTAGGATTGATAGAAATGGAACTTTAAAACAAACATTAAAAAATGAATTACTTCAGATCTGATATTAATTCAATTACACCTCTCTAGCCAACATAGAACTGCTAACAGGATGCACGCAGCAATATCCAAAGATATGTTTAGGAACCGATCAAAAATGTTATTACAATAACCTTCACTCAATATTTACAAGATCAAAAACGTCAATTTATACCTAAAATTTGACAAAAGAGTTTTGTGTCTCATTGTCACTTTTTCATGTTTTAAATCAGCTTAAAACAAATGTAGTGAACATGAATGTGTACATCAAAATTCGTACATGAGTTGAATATTGAATTAAAAAATTGTCATACCATTCTAAGCGTACAATTCACTTTCTTTTTAAACAGAAACAAGCAGCTGAAATGGTTGAGTTATATGTATATGTGTTTCCATGTAGAAGATTCCATTTCACATATTGCGGATTCATATGCCACACAAAACAACAAAAAATTTCATATGGATATGAAGGGAACTGTTTTAATCAAAATACATGAACTTAACGAAACAAACATTATGTTCAATGTAGGGCATAATTTGTGGAGACAAGCAAAATAAAAATCAAGCCTCTAGGTTTCTTACAATGTTACAATTTCTAGTCCAATAATCAATCGTTAAAAGAAACACACACAAAATTGTTCTTTGGTCATTTTTAAACTTAAAGGTAACAAATAATCAAAACTTTACTTACAAATATGTTCTTTTTCATTCAGCACGTTTTACCCATTAGCGCTAACTTGTACACAAATGTTGAATAAACTTGTAAAAAACGACATATCCATATACATGTATATGCAATTGAATTGCAATTGAAAGTAAATTAAAACGAAAATGATAGTGTTGAAGTTCTGCATTTCAAATGAAATAATTTCCTAACAGAGTCAACTCTGTTTAACAAACAAAGCAAAACAGAAAGATATGTTGAACATTCTTATCCTCGTTCCCATTTAAATACAAAGTTAAGAAGTTTTGAACCAGACAGGACGCATACCATACCTCCTTTTTGCCAATAAGGTCAAATAAACATAAGATTTTATGTATAACATATAGATCTTTTTGATGTTGATATTTATGTACAAATTGAACTACTAACAGAAGATGAAATGCTCTCTCTTTTTTCTGGAGGAGAATTATCTATAACTAACCAAATAGATGAAATGCCATGGAGATGTTTGATAATCCTTTACAGTAAATACCTATATTCCTTGTCATCCTCGCTCAAATGTACATATTAGATATTTTTCTTGACCTTGCTTTGTACATATCATTTTCTGTGGACATGTCATAATTATGTGATGTAAATTGATATATGTACAATGATCTTCGGATTGATATCTGGAGGAAATAAAGAGATTCATTCATTCATTCATTCACATTAATAAAACAAACAAAAATGTGAATGTGGCTCACTTATACCCCTGACCGAATACGTTTACTTCCCATAACCTAGGCATCTCATTATCCAGACCATTAATACTATTGATCTTACAACAACAAAATGAATGCATTCTGCAGTCGGTCAGACAGCTTCTGATCTTAGAAAATGACTTTAGAAGAAATTTAGTACTACAAACATAAGAATTTGTGGAAAACATCAAATGTCAAAATTGTTTGTAAATTTGAACGGCACCCCGCCTAGTACGTTTGAAGACATATGCAAAATTTGAAATGAATTAGATGAATAGTTCTCCTTCAATAGGTCGGACAAATTCATAATGGAAAACAAGTAAGTACAAAACATGGAAATATGCTTGAAATATAAAAATTAATAAAATCCCTTGTTATTTGGTACTGCACCCCTGCTATTAGATTTCTATCTTTGATAGCCATTTTAGTCGCCCATATCAGGTCACTACTCATACTTGTAATGATATATTGAATTCTTAATAAGTAGTCTAAAACAATTGAAGAAACACCAAATAGTTTCTCAACATTACAGATACTTCTTATTAGTGTTTCGTTTCATAAGAGAATTTTATTAAGTAAGGGATTTTCAAAACGATGTTAATTAAGAATCAGGAACAAGAAAAGTATAGCAATCTTCATCTATGTTTATTCATAAGGTTCATGTCATTTTCTATTTAAGAAAAAGAGAACTTCTACCAATCATGTTTTGCAATAAAGCATAGTTTTGCCTTAAACTATTATAGTTAAATCACGTATAATAGTTCAGTATAAAGCTATACATTATTGCAAAACACATGATGATAAGGGCTTCTCTATCACTTTTCTACAGCTAGTATGTAGATGTTAACTCGTAAAGGTTATTTTCACTTCAAAATAAAAATTTAAAACCTGGTTATAATGCCAAAACATGTCCAAGAGCAAATATAAGTAAGTTTTGAAAAGTCGACGGAATAGTCTGTAATACTATACCATTTTTCAAATAATTTGACAAAAAAGAGGCTTCTTTTCCTCCGTAGGCTTGTTAACTTCCTTCCTCTTTTATTGGAATTAAGTCTCAATTGCCTGATATTTGTGCTGATTTTAAATAACGATTTTCGGAATGTTTTAATGCTTTAGGCATTGTTGGACGATAAAATATTTTCTAAGAACTCGATTATTGGTATCAATGTTTTAAAGATAAGATCGTATTTCAACTGCAATTGTTTTCAATCTAAATGTAAATATTCGCTTTCTATTGTAATAATAAGGTTTTATTAATGACTAGGAACAAAATGTCAGTTTGAATAATTACAATTTCAACTACATTTACTTACAAATACGCACACAAACAAAACAATTAAGAACATTGTTACAGCAATGGTTGTTGGAAATGTTAGATAGAAACACATGACTTCGAGATACTTGTTACACGATATTTACAACTGTCTTTATTGGACACAATGTTATATCTGTACAGAAATTAAAGGTTAAATGGATTTCGTTCAATAACAGAAAAAAATACCTCTTTACCACAATAAGATTATATAGATTTGACATTTACCACGAGACTTCAAAAGTTCAAGCGAAATGTTATATCCTAAATATATTTATACTGTAATGCAACACTGGTGTGATTATGTAAATGTGTGTGATAATAAGTCATAATATTGCTGAGGATACGGAACTGGAATTCATCTTTTTTAAGCAAGTCTGCCGACAAATTCAAACTGATACTGTTATAAATACGACTTTTGACTTGTATTCAACAATATTCAGGCATGAAACATTTTCACTAACATAATACATCGAATAAACATTTGCTTTTTATTTGCAAAAAGCTGTGTCCGTTTACATTTCCTTTGGTACTTGAAGCAAGTATTTATCAAAGATGTCAAATTCTTAGATACGTAACTTTCCAGACAGTAAAATCCCAAAACAGACATAAAAACATGCTCCTTTTTGCTCTGGCATTCGACAAATTACTTTTATCTTGATGGACAGCTAGATTTGCTTTTCCAAACATTGAATGACGATTTCACAATCGAAATATTATATGGAGTTCCATATGAAGCACACGGCGGAGGCGCTTGTCTGCAAGAGATGTTGCTCCACTGTGCACAAGTTACAAGCACACCCTCTAAACAACAATCATCATCATAATCAAATTAAAGGTAATCACGGATAATGAAATACGTTCACCAAAGTTTACCACATGTTTCAAATATTGGTGTCAATTATGTCCATATTTCATTTACGTTTGGCTTCATTCCGCTGATATCTGCTCATATGGCGTTTGGAACCACGGAACCAGATACGAAGAAGGAAACATAATAACCCCCGCAACACTTTGCAGGGGAAATAATACGTTTTAGCACTAGTTTCTTGTGTAGAGGTAGATTGATTTGCTGCGACAAATATTACTCGAGTGTAAATTGGTCCCGATGTCAATACATTTTTCTTAATTCGAGAAAAACAATAATGCCCGATGGCTTTCGCTCATTATATATTATTCGTTTCATATATATGTTATCAAAAGTGACGTCGTTAAGTGTTCTCTAAATACCACGTGGTTCTGTAAGTTTGGTCACTAAATTCCTCAGGAATGATACAGTAACAGTAACATATGCATCATATAGTCATCATGGCGGTTTTACTTTCGAGAGGAATTTCTAAATGTACACTCAATATTCCCACGTGCATAACGTAAAATGATCAGAGGCAGAACAACACTTCTGCTGACTGCTGTTCACTTCCACAGATACCCCTTATCGTCCAGAAGCTTTGCCAGCTGTTCATTGTGAGGCCTGTAGAATTCGTCCAACAATCTCCGAGTATCTGCTCTCATTGGTCCAGCAGATTCCTTCCTTTTCTTGTTTGCATTAGCAACAGATGAATCATCCATTACGAATATTTCTTCGTTTGGTGTCAGTGGTCCTACAAAAAAAAATAATGATATGGAATAGCTGTTGTCATGTTTTTAAAATTGGTTTACAGGCCCTAAACTGAGTCTCCTGTTTAACGGTATGTTAACTACAAGATCAACTTCAGCCAGTCTTTTCGGGGTCTCTTGAAAAAATAATTATACAGAGGAACCTAATAATAAAGAGGTATGACAAGATGTCTAAGGAAACAAACATTATGAAATGTACTGCTTTAATGATCGTAACGTAGTTCCACACCTTGAATTTCCCACTTGTCTGAACAACTCGAGAAATAGTCAATAAAATTCTAAGAGCTTATAGACAGACGGATGATCAAGTGTCCAACCACAACGCTCTGAAATGGAGGTCACTTGGCTATCGATTGGTCTTACTTGTTCAACATATTCAAACATTGAAATATATAAATCAAACCTTTTTAAAGTAAATTTCTCACTTATTTTAAGAAATTTATAAATATTCCTGACTCCAAAGAATTATAACGATTTGAATGAAGTTAACAGTGTGAGACTCCTACAACTGAAAGTTCACACATTATGAAAGTCTAACTGCATCACAACAATGAACAAAATGTAACAAGTACAACAACTTATACTCAGCCTATGGCAAAATCATTTCTATCAGTTCATCTTTGAACTTATAGCATTTTTAACTGTTAGACATACACTTGTCAAACTAGATATTGATCTACCCATCTACTTTCAACAGAGTGAAAGGTAAAGTTCTTGTTGCACTAACTCTGTTATGGGATTGAAACTTTGAAAGGGACGTTTTCTTAATACAATAATGGATCTTTTCTATTTATCTCTAAGCAATTTCTCGTTACCAAGTCATATACATCCTGTAGTTTCGCGTCCTTAGCCGTGTTGATTTAGATGAGATATAAGGGGAAATGCATACCTCTAATTTAATATCTAAAAAAAAAGAATTAAAAAAAAGGCTTTTCTCATCATTTAGTCTTCTTAAACATCCCATTTTCATATTTCATAGACTCGCCTTCAAGAATACCACAAACATTTTATTATGAATCTAGCATTATTAAGCATCAATATCATCTTCTACCTCATTAACAGGATATTCTTTATTTCGCTTTTCGAATTGGATATTTCTAGAAATATACACAAAGAATTTAATTAAACATCCCCACTTTTTTCAAACAGAAAAACACTGCTGATAACAAACAAAACAAACGTGCAGGCAAACAATAAAGATTTTGTAATAGAACGATCATCTAGCATTGTGGAAACGTAAACTTCATTCGGTTTACGATTCACTGTCGTTGAATAACTGGTTTTACAAAAACTGTTTAGTAACTTTTTTAGTGAAAATCCAAGTAACCATCAAATTTAAGTCAATATTTTTGCTGCAATGTTATTATTATTATTATTATCATTATTTTGAGTGAACTGGTTACGTTTTAGTAAATAACTTCATAGCAAAAGTCAATCGTTTAGGCAGTATGAACCTTCAAAATCACAAAATCATCAAATATCGAATTTAAAGAAAACTGCACAAATATATTAATTGGCCACTGTAAAAGAAAATGGATTCTCTAAAGGAAGAAGAAGTGTTGGATCAACAAGTTCAACTCATGGAATTCCAAATGTACTCACAGATGTTAAGATTGTAGGCCTTTTTTCGATCTTTGATGAAAAAAGTACTGAAAATTCAATGTCCCGCAGAAGTGTTGGATCAACAAGTTCAACTCACGGAATTCCAAATGTTCTCACAGATGTTAAGATTGTAGGCCTTTTATCGATCTTTGATGAAAAAAGTACTGAAAATTCAATGTCCCGCTAGCCTCTTATCATGCATTTTTGTGTATGAATGTCAAGTATGGATCAAAAATGTTATTGTTTATTCATAACATCCAAAGTTTAATGTGTAGTTTACCCCCTATGACAATAGTTATATTTGACCACATTTCAGTTGTCTCACAGTTTTTCTCAAATTTTCGTTAGTTTTGCACATAAGCGATTTTTAGTTCAATGAAATAGTAAATAAAAACAATCGTTATATCTGGAGTGGTCGATACATAGAGATTATTAACCGAGTGTGTTTCCTTATCATTAACATCATATAATAGGAATAAAATGTGTATTATGCGAGCCTTTGATATTAATGATACGGAAACACACGATGATAATAATTTCTTTATCATATAATGTCATTTTGAAATAAACGGGTTTTAACGAAAATATGATTCCTTCAAAACATATGTTTGACCTAGATTTCGCGGAGTAATTGCTTTCACAATAAACCAAGGTGAAGGTCATATTGTCGGCGATGTATACATGTAGTTGTGAACAGTCTATAGAAATATTCCTTTTATGAAATGATTTTTTCACAGTGTTAGAAACGTCTTCTATACAATCAATCGACATTTTCAGTCTGATTCCCAGTGCACGAGTAAACATTGTATCTTTTTATAACACAAAATGTGTAAAAACCACTAGTCAACGTCGCTACAACAGGGGAAGTAACTCTAACTGCATTTTGAAAAGCTGCATTGTCATTGGTGTTATGTCAGTTCAGTTATGGTATCCTTAGACGAAACACCGACTATTTGCGAAGGTGAGGTTGTTGCTTTGGTTACTCCGCTACTAGATAATCTGTACTATCACTAAAATATGATTTGTTTTTGCTGATAAGTTGGTAACCGACCTGGTCAGAGCGATCTAGGCTGTTGTTATTCACGAAAATTGAAGCACATATTTTTTCGATAGTCGATATTGTTAGCTTTATTTTATTTTAATAAATTATTTTATTTTTTAAACAAACGATGAAAACAACCTGAAATGCTTCATTAACCAAGCTAGAATTTCCTAAATACGAATGCGTGATAAGTTTACCCTGACAGTTTTTGTACGATATTTTATTCGATAAAAAAACACAAAACCTGAAAACTCCTGACGACGTTATCAATGGTTAGTGACCGGTTTCGAACTCGCATGAAATGCATGGAGTTTTGATAAAATAGTTCGGGTTTTGACCTAATTTGCATCTTTATCAGATTTTGAGCTAATCGGATACCAAGTTTGTCCGATAGCTTTATTGAATCGATAACAACCTTCATTATATGATCATGATAAATCCAATTAATCCAAATAGTCCAAGAGCATCCAAATTTATTTTACAAAATAGGGGGGGGGGGGGGGGGGGGGGGGGGTGCTTAATTAAGTTCTTTGTGTATACATTAAAGTCATAAAATAACTGATACAAAATACTTACTTAGTTCTAAAAAATGGTATATCTTCTTGATAGCAGACAATCGATTTTGTACATAATCCTCAAATCTGATAAAATGCAGTTGGTCCTTTGAGAAAACATTCATCCAATCTTGCACGAAAACGTCATATAGACCAATATGGAGTCGAACCTGTTGGAAAAGAAAAAGGTTTATGAGAACAGAATAATAGTTTCGTGCAGAATCATTATTATATATATGTTGAAAATTAACAAATGAAACTATGGTTTGTCATATACCCTTCCAAAAAAGAAACGCATACTATTTTTTGAATTTATATGACTTCTGTAAAAATGAATATAACAATTAAACTGTCATATTTATTCTCTGAACGTAATCCTTTCGTAATTATTTACCACTTCTGTGCAAAAACGGAGACATTTTAGCGATTTCGTTCTTTAAAGAAGCAATTGAAAACAGTTTTTTTAAATCTCTGTTTAGGAAAATCTGTAAAGCAACGTAACATGTAGAAAGCGTAAAAGCATGTGGAACTAATAACTAACAAAAGGTAAATGTGGTTTTAATTTTTTTATTATGAAAATTAGGATAAAATTAAGCAATGCCAAAATTGCGAAAATAGGAAACATTGCTGTACGTCAAATAAAAACTTCAGTTTCAAAATCTGCTGTCGTTTTAAATTAGAATGTTCATAAGAGCACAATATTTAGTCATATTTAGTCGTTTCCTCAAGGTTCATTTTCGACCAAAAGAAGCTAATTATTGTGAGACAAAGAGTGCTGTCAAAGCCACAATTATCTACATCCGGGTCAAGTACTTGCGTCATCGTCTTCCCACAGCAATACATATTACATAACAGATACATGTTTTGTGAAAAAAAGTCGACAAAACTTTAGGGAGCCGTTTCCCTGAAGTGGATATTCGACCAAGAGAGCTAGTTATTGACCCTATTGTGAGAAACTTAAAAATGTTCAAACGCCGTCAAAGGTGTTTTAATACCAGGAAGGTTAATCTTTTAATCTTTGGTAAAGTCTGGTATCATCCAAAACTGTGAGATGAACAACAGCGTTTCTCAGTATTGTTTACTTTCTGAAAATTAAAATTTGGCCTTTTACTTTATTTGAAAGGTCAGCAGATTTGGTTGAGAGGTTGTTATAATGTAAGTTTCTATATTCATCACACAAGATCTGCTTAAATCGTTGTTTTAAGAGATTTTGACTGATAGTCTGAACATCAACAACATTCACGAACGTCAAATGCTTCAAGGTTTTGGTCTGACAGGGTTTTTTTTAAGCATGATGGCGTTCAATCACATAGAGAACTCCGCTTGGTCTACGTCTATGCCAAGATCAAGGTCAAAGTCCTGCACTAACTCCCTCAAACACAAGATCATAACCCCTTTAGCACGTAAATGTTATGAACTTTATAAACGTGCATGTCAACGTCATATTACGTTTTGGACACTTCACCATGGGGCCATCACCGGGAAGGGTGGAGAAGAACTTTGTAAAGGAGACTTAATTAACTTTTGCATTCATTGCCAGAAATATGTCAATCAAGAATCGCTCTCTTTTATAACAAAACAATAAACTGATTTAAACGCCAAATTTTGGATCAATAATACACAAGAACAGAACAAAAACTGATGGCAACGTGTTTGCCAACACTTTGTCTAAAGCCTTGTTAAATTTCACTTTCTTGCCATTGAAATTATGTGATATTTTTGCTCTCAACTAAATGTTAATATATTCTAAGAAAGATGATTCATGCGTTTCTTTTTTTGAAGAGTATATTTGAATTAAAGAAACCGATATGGTGTCGAACTTAATGAGAAACATACTATACAAAAAAAAACATAAAAAGCAGAATAACACAAAAAACAACTTTAAACACATGACATTCATCATATAATCATTCTACAAACACTGCTACATAGTCTTTATTTCATTTATGTGACGACTGTTGATCTCAAATAGCATAGACTCAAAATCAGTTGACAAACTTTTCTAATATTCATGATATATTTAGCCAATACAATAAACTACGATGGGGTGGTACAAAAGAAATATCCTTTTAGCAAGAGCATACCCGCTTAACCACGTCTTGACCAGAGGAAGAACATGCTTTGGTCTGGCTTCGCTTGTTCACTATTCTCACACTTACACAATCAATCAATGGCACCTTAGGAGTCCTTTCACCGATTGCACCACGCAATTATACAATCAAATATCAAACATTTCAAATTTAGACAATTTTGCCGAATGATAGCAAAGCAAAGACAGGTTAAAACCATACGAAACAAGGATGGCCATCCTTTAACATATTTGAGAAACATGACAGCTTTAAAGTATTATATCTATATTGGCGATATTTCACTTCAGTATTTGCAACGTTGTTAGCTTGCCTACTATTGTGACGTGGAGACACTTGCACCAATAACTGTGATGCTGTATTTGCAAAAAAACATCATCCTACCTCATGTAAGAATCTCGATCTCTGATTGGTCCACGTAACCCTGGATAGATACTGATATCGCCCACTTGAGCGGGGTGATAAATTATATCTAGGCACATTAAAAGCTTGAAAAAAGCGTGCAGATTAAGCTCTTGAAATGTACAATGTATGTTACCTCCAACACATGATCAATCTGCTTACTTTTGATCAACCGATATGTAGCTTTAAAAAACCACAGTCAAGGGTTTACGCAGTTAGCGTTTTCTTTATCTTCATATTTTATGCGTTTTGTTTAAACATTCGGTAAGAAAAATTCGTTATACCATTCAGAGGCGGGGTCCATGGGGAGATATCAGCCGTGAATTGGGTGAAAAGTATTGAAAACAACTTGCAAGTGAATTCTAAATCAAGTTGATTTGTTGGTAATAGTTATCAGTACGTGTAGGCCCGCTGTCACATCAACAGTATATTGTGAGAATAAAGTTTAATCTTAATCTTGTCATCACCTATCTAAATTATTAAGATAATGTTTTATATTTCTACTAAATAATATAACTGCCGAAAATTACAGTTTTAATTAATACTCACATATAATTGTGTATAAAATTTTATTATAATGATACATAAGTGTTTAAAGAAATCAGTCACTAAAATTCTAGTAAACCATTACAGGTTTGTAAAACAAATTAGAAATAATTATCTACATTTTTAGATTATTATCATTTTCCCAAAGGGTTCTGCTTAACAATTGCTTCGTAATGCCCAAACCTTCAAATATAAATCAAATTTTGGTTAAGTTTTGAATTAAATAGCAAACATATTTCCAATATAAGAGAAATTTAAAAAATATCAACTTTTGCTAAATTTTATCCTTGCATATAGGCCTCTAGTTTTGAAATAACCTTCCGTTAATTTTATTGGAAATCTAAGAAAATCAAGTATTCTTGCAAGAATAAATGCAGTCGAAATGGTGATGAATACCGTACTATTAATTAAGTATCTTTGTATGTTTTAAAAATAATTGTTTTTCATCTGTGCAAAATCTAAGAACATTAAGACACTTTGGTTTCTCATTATACAATCTCTGTTAACCCAAAACTATTGATGATTGAGTTTTATCATGAGGGAGAGTAAACTATGTAGTAAATAATGACCCGGTACCGAGGGGTTATGGAAAATAACCTCGCGAGGGCGTAGCCCGAGCAGAGGTTATTTCCATAACCCGAGGCAAACGGGTTATTATTTGACTTACACTCCCGCGGAAGACTCCTGCAATGGTTTCAACTTAATTTAATTAAAACATTAATTTAAAAACGTTTTACTGATATCATTCGGGGGTTTATCATTTCTTGATAAGAAAATATATTTAAAATACCCCCATATTAGGGTTTTAGAAATAAACGCTTGATTTCTTACAATTAAAACTATTTTATTACGGTGTTTCAACTAAATTGGTTTACATAATTGAAAAACTTTTTAGTGCTCCATTTTGCGGGTTTGATATGTCTTGATAAGAATACTATTTTAGACTACTTAGAATACCCCCTGCTAAGGGTTTTAGAACTAAAAACTTGATTCGTTACATTATAAACTATTTTACTGCAATATTAATATATATTTATAGGGGAAAATAAAAAACCAAACAAGACACACACAAATTAACATGAACTGGCATGGATCCACGGTAGCTCAACAGGTAAGAGCGCTGCTTGACAACACAGAGGTCCCTGGTTCGAATCCCACTTTCGTTGTTAATGAATCTTAACTTTCTTGTTTGATTAAAACTCCAAATTTTACAAGTCCAATTGTTTGCAATTGTTTACAATCTTATAACCGACCAAGGTGGTTATGAGATAACCAACCTACGCGGATGGAGCTTACGGCACATAACATTTAACTAAAATAAAGGCAAAACTTCCCAAGGGGTGTAAGGGGTAAACACCTGTAAGAAGGTAGTTATGAGTTAAAACCAATTGAAAAAAGAAAGGAATATAACCGCCCAAGGGGTGTAATTTCACATATGTGACATGGTATCTCCGTCTGGTTACAAAGATTTATTACTCAACCGTGGTGAGATCACTCATTAGATAACAATCAGTTGGTAACACACATCTCGTGCAAAGAAACGGAACTACTTTCGAACGTCACATGACATTGTCCAATCACGTGACTTATAAGTGGCGACTGACAAATTTTCTCAACAAAATGTTGATTTATGTGAAAGAATATTATCTAAGCGGTTTTTTTTTACATTTTAAATGCATTATCTCTTTGCTAACCCTCACAAATCCACCCTTCGCTTAATCACTTGTCCACCTTCTGTGACGTCGCAAGCGGTGTTACCTCCTCTGCCGTAACATAAACAAAGCGCTTCGACTGTTTAGACTTCCCTTCGCTTTCCCCTCCACAAGCACGAAATCCGAACATGTTATCGTGTAACTACCTTTCCCCAAGTTCTATCTCCCGGTTCCTTTCAACAATTCAGTAACCCATGTCAAAGCAATCAATCCTCTGCTGTTGACACTGTTCGCCAAGTTTGCAAAACAAAAGAACCTGACCTAGAAACAGGACAAATTCCGATGACGTCACTTGGCGATCTGATGACGTAACGTTGCGAGAGCATGATGTGTTGACAGTTTTCGTTGCTTCTTAGTGTTTACTTTATCACCAATATAATTTGTATCATGTTTATAGGCGTATGACATGTGTAAACATCCAAACAAAAAACGAACTATTTTATTTGGACTCATGAAAATTCATACGCTGGTTTCGCGATTGTTCCAAGTCAGCTGATTCTTGTTTTGACGATTAATTTACATAAATATTGATATTGAGGGTTGAGTAATAAATAAAATACTAAACTCATGGTAATGTGATAGCATTTTTAAGCAACTCTTGGGAATAGAATGTGGTATCAGACTCACTTTCGTTACCAATTCTATACATTCGTTGCTTAAAAATGTTATCACATTACCATTCGTTTAGTATTCTCTATATCTTAAATGGTGCATATACTTGAGAAATGATCATCAGAAATTACACTTTCGTCATATTTGTAAATGTAAAAGGTAACACAATTTCCCCTGAACAACTTACCTCAAATTATAGTTGGTTATACGCAAAGTTCATTATAATCATGCACCTATGTGCTCAATATTTAAATATTTTATTTGATTATATATATTTTGATTGTTGTTTAGAAGTGAAGTGAGTTATTAAGATGACATTTTAAGATGTATGACAAAATATTAATAGCATAAAACTAAACCTGTGATTGATGTATTCTTTGGATTTCACTCATCCAATCACTTGGCTTGTCTTATCTCAAACATCGGTAAAATTCATTTGAACTTCTTTTATGTTTTTATCTGAGAAAATATTTGACTAATCAGAAATATCTTCTTTTTTTATATCATTAATTTTTGTATCTGTAAAACTTCAGTTGGGAATCATGAATTGCAGATATACAGTGTAACTGATTTGTTTTTCCAATTTGACATGACATTGATATGATTAAACTTATTCTACATGAAAAAGGCCATTTAAGGTTGTTTTTTTTTTAAATACACTATGATTAGTTGGTTTTTTAAAACCTGATGATGCCATTTTTTAGTGCAATTTTCATTTTCCTATATTATGTAGATAATGTCAAGCATCAAATTAAATATTGAGACATCAAACTCCAATATCATCACTAGCAATATAAAATTTGAACGATAAAAAACACTAATTGCATCGACAATCGACACAAGTAGTATTAGATTTTACTGACATTATCATTAAAAGGTGGTGTCTTTACTTTTATTTCAATCTCCTTAAATTTGTATGGTAAACCATTTGGATATATATGGGATTAAATTTACCTTTATTCTTGTGGTCCAAACAAATCATTGAATCATGGAGGGCCTATTTGGGTTAAGAATGTCAAAGCGTGTGTTTAGGAAGGTAAGTCAAGCTATAATGGGTTTGTGAATTATCAAATGAAGACTTTTATTGAAAAAAACGAAGTGTAACCTTGCAAAAAGTTTACATTTCCAAATGTGGTCTTAACAGTGATATTATGCGACCTAACACACAGTTTGATATTTGCAGAGTCGTCTAAACCATAATTAGTTAGGTTCGATATACGCATCATTGTTGCATACACCAGGAACACTACAAGTTTTTTAAACTAACTTGATGGAAGAAGATGTTTATTCATGAGGGCAGACCAAGGACGCCGCTTAATTAATCTCAGTCCAATCAGATATGTCGGTTTGGGATAAAACCTTTTATTTGAGTTCAAGCATTTTCGCTTTTATCACAATTATCAATCTAGACTATTAGAAATAAAGTTTTCCTGAAAATAAAAATTCGTAACGATGTATCAATATGTGGTATAAGACCATGTGATAAGTAATAGTTACTAGCATAGTAAATTGTATGCATCGGATAATAGCAGGGACACTTTGTCCTAGAGGCCAGTACGAGGCGGAGCTAGTAACTGATTTACATCTCACTTATTCCGAGTACAATCAACCATAAAATATTAGTTTTAAACAAAATTTAAATTTTCGATAACCTTCCAAGGGCCCCTTCACTGTTTTATGAATGTAGTTTGTAGTGCTATGAATGGTGTACGAGCACGTGCTTCTTGCTTGTCAAAGCGCGAGGCACGTGCTTCTTGCGTGTCAAAGCTCAAGGCACGAAGTAAATGTTTTGGGCTTGCAGACTTCGGGCACTCCATGAATATGAGCCTGTTTCAAGACAAAATTTCACAGGTTGTCCATTTCTGTTTCGATTTTTTCGAGGTAGAAGACGCGTTATTAGAGTCCTCATAGACAGCTAAATTTTGACAGTGGTTTCTACTTATGAAACGTTTCTCTTGGATTTCTTATAAAAGGTACTTTAACCATTTCCATAACAAATTTGGCCAAAAAAATATTATCTTATCTATGAAATAAATTAATTATGTATCATTATCAAATTATGTTGGATATTTATAGTCTGATTTTCCTAACAAAAAGTTTTGGTGCAACGCAATATGATATTTATTTCTTGGTATCGTTTTTATCTAGTGCAAACAAAAGTTACAGTGTTATTAGGTGATTTTAACATTTTGATTCACGCTAAATGTGTAAGTATTATGATTGTTTTCCAGCTTGTTTTATTTGATTTTCTTTGGTCTAAGAGTTCCCGATATCCATAATGAACAGGAGACTTTTATGAATGGTTGCCATGGACGACGAGGTCTAAGTGGGATGTAATTACCTTTAACATGCTGCCGATGGTATCATTGTATGCACACGCTCTCAATGACGATGTAGACCGACATAAATTAAACATGTTGATTGCGTTCACAACCAAATTGTGAAAATCATCTCTTGACTTGTTCTCGCCTTGGTTGGGGAAGTACAAATAACCTGAGTATAATCTGCAAAAACAGAAAATAAATATAGCGATAAATACTAAATGGGTACCATAATTGATTAAAAAAGCATACATATGAACGTAAATGATGTCCTTACTTTTTCATGATATTAATTTGCTTAACATTATTCTAGTATTGCTGTATGGGCATGATACATGAACTCTGGTCCTGACTATATACGTATATGAAGATGTTTATCTCCGACCCACCTGTCTGTTGGATTCCTCATAATAGCCATGATCTTCACTCGAGGGAGAAGGTATTTGATGTAGTGGGCAGTGACGAACTTGGGTTCCTTCAGACCACAGTTCTCCCTCAACCCGTACCAGTAATTGTTATACCACAAGGTCGACGCACTTCCATCACCTAGAGTGTCACAGGAACAATCAATTGTCAATTACTTTCTTATCTTCAATGTTACATTGACTCACTCTTACTCACTCTTACTCATATAATTTCGGAGACAATATTGGGAATATATTGTATTTGTTTAATTTACGTAAACCTGTTGTATGTGCATTTTAAGAAAGTTCAAATAACATAGACATGGACAAGCAGTTTCAATTGTAAAATAATATCATATGATGACATTCTTATCGAATTCTTAATAACACTCAAATATCATTGATGACCAGAAATGGTGCATGCTACGAATATTTTCAAATATCATCTGAAAATGTTGACCATTTCTCCATTGCAATGCTTACCTATTACGCTTTGGTTTGCACCTTTGATGCCTCGTAATACTTTTGCGGCTAGAGGCTGGAAGAATCGCGTGTACTCCCTTAAATCCCTCTTGTGAAATGTATTTTTTTTTATAACTGAAATGAGTTTTAACAAACACATAATAAATACAGATAAGTGAATTTGGTTAAATTTTATTATTCAGCTTTCTTCAGAATCAACCAATTCAATGTCAATTTACATTATGAATGGAAATGATACGAAATTGTTGTCATGTTTTTTATAAATCATATCGCTGGTCCTTATCAAATTGTGAATCAGAAGTCCAAGACCACTTTGTAGAGAAACAAACAGATAATAAACGTGAATAAATTTTTGTGTATAAATGATTTTATTCTCCACCTGGATGTTAGGCTACAAAACATATTTTAACGACCGTTTGTAACGCTCTTAAATCGAAAGTGCTTTCCCTTGTAGAATTGCAGACGACAGGGAACATAATGCCATGTCAATGATAATTTGTAGGGTATATGTAAAGAATTATATGATAAACTTATGTTGTTCAAGTTGCTAAGGTGTTCATTATACATTTTTTGTAAACATGGGACATATTAGCGTTTTGTTCTGCCTATATTTGAGTACTGTTTTTTTATCAGCAAGTTAACAGTACTCGTATATTGAACATTTTACATTACTATTATGCATTATTTCTTAAAAGGGATAGATAGCCACCGTGACATCCCTGGCCTTCCAACGAGGATTTTCTTTCAAGAATTTTGATTGACTATCATAGCAATCTCATTAAAATGATATCATAATTTCTTCACTCGTAGCCTAGTGTAGCAGGTAGATTTTAATAAGATTGACTATCATAGTGGTCTCAGGTGTTGAAGTTGTTTAATAATACAGAATCCAGTCAACTTGACTTTAATGAATGCTTTATCTGAATAAGTTAATAAAACATCTAACATATGACGGGCATGTAGTTTATTGAAATACGTTTGTGAGTAAGAAAGCAGTGTTTTTATCTGACCGATATTGCACGATTCGTATAGGAATGATATGGACAGTACGATATAAGCACATGCGCTATGTGATGCGGAATTGTCAGTGTGCGAGAGAATAGCAGTAGCAAATAGCTTGTAAGGCCAAACTCTGTTCAAGCGTGTCTCAAGGCTATGTCTCATAAGAGATGACTTTCAGCCAACTTTGAAAATGTTAATGCTATAATGAAGATAAATGAGTGTTTCCAGGTTTGTAAAATACTACATGGATTAAGATAAATATGATGAATAAGAGAATAGACAAGGAGAAGTGTTTTTTGGATTGTTGATTTTTTTTCACGAATCCACTCTTCGTTATATGAAAACATGCATTTCAATTACAGCTTGAATAATTCCATTCATTACAAATTCATTATTGTTGAAGTAACTTGATTGTAACTTTTCGTTACCATACTAGTATGCAAGAACGAGCAGCAAGTAATAATCAATGTAGGTATTTTGTTTTGGAATAGGTAGTGATATTTGACAAATACTAAGTTGAATTGAACTGAAGTTGTAAGGTAATTTTCCAGCTTTTATCGAAAAGAAAAGGGTTTTTTAATCTTGAATTTTCATGGGACACATTACTTGACTATTGTGTATGCATTACCTAATTGTATGAATGAACTAGCAAAATACTTGGAAATTTTTTTTATATTCCATAACATAGAAATGAGAGAAAGTATTTATTTATCAAATATTCCACAGTTGTCAGGTTCTTTAATATCATAACTATGTTGTGGCGAAATTTTGAAAATTACTAAGAATTACCCAATGTTTATGTGTAGAATTGTTTTAAATAATGTCACACAACATGAACTTATTGCAGATAAATTGATATGTAAATAAATTTCATATATATTCACAATCGTCAAAGATATAAGTAATAAAACATCTGTATGCTTACAAAAACGTCTCTTTGATATCCAGTGTGGTTCCTTACAAATGGCCTGAGTAACGTCAGGATGTTTCGTCACTTGTCTGTAGAGGTCGGTGGTGCCACTTTTCGGTAGACCAGCTAGGTAAAAATATGGTAGACATCTTAGCTGACCATCTTCTCCATACCAGCAAGGGTTCTTTAGACCTGGCAGATATGACGGACGTATCTGAAAGACGTTCAATTTGTGCCTTCTTTCCTTAGTTACTTGTCATCATGAATGTATTACGAAGTTGCAAACTTCGGAAAAGCAATATATTATGCACAACAACCTCTCTGATTCTGATTATCATCGACTGTGCTTCGAGAATATAATTGTAAAACCATTGTGTCTATCGGTGTTCCTCTCCATATCCCGGCTACGTTCGAATCCAGATAAACACAATATTTTTACAAATATCATATCTCGCCTTTGAACCCCGAAGGACACAGTATTTTAAAAATAATATTCCTCCGAGCAAAGTCGATTTTCATCAGACTAAACAAGAAATTGTCAATTCTAAGGTGGTGTGTATGGAATATCAAAATTTTATACATGTGAATCTCAATGTGTTTGAGATATAGTTTAATTCTTAATATCTGCTTTCACTTTATTCACTACACCTGCATATAGCGATAGCACTCATGTCAACGCCAATTTCATATTCGTCCGTGCTTAAATTTAGCTAAGACATTGCAAGGTTGTTTTCTGTCACTTTTACAAGGGGGTAACATCTATATCTGATGTAAGATGTTACAGAAAACCATTTCAGTTGATGGTGAAATTTATGTTTATGATTTTTCAATGTGTATGTTTAATTTGGCAATGTGAATGTTTTACCTCTGGGATTCCAGTTGGTAAATTGCTACACCTCTCGTCATCTGAAGTTCCCGTTACTTCCTGTGTTTTAGCCAAAGATGGCGTGTCTTTTTCCATTTGAATTCTCGGAACAAATTTGATGTTCGAAATATAAATGTATCGTTCTTGTAGGATACCATACCCGAAAACGGTAATCAATGTCACAAAAAGGACGATTAGAGTTGAAATTGCCTTCTTGAACGTGATCCTAGTTGTTTTCAACATTTCAATACTGCAAATAAAAATCAAATTAATTTCATAGTTAAGAGACTTGAAAGACTAATTTTACAAACAACTTCAAGTAAGCTTCAAACATTATATTGGAGAATTTTTTTTTTTTTTTTAACTTTTTATTTTTAACACTCCATACAAAACATGTTACATATTCAACGTCCACATCATAACAAAAACAGATGGTTTAATTAATACATGTCGATGATAGGCAATAGAAGGCATTCAAAAATAGCATATGTGTAGGAGAATGTTCGAAAACTGGCCATAAGCGTGCAAAACTAATGGCCAGTTTGAGGACATTCTCCTACTTAAAACAAAGTTTAAGTAAACGAGTTCTTGCTACAAAAATGATCTCCACAACGCAACTTTTCATGTGCAAAACTAATTGCGACTTATGCTCTATATGTATTTCATGATCTTCTTGACTGTTAGTTTCAAACACTCCCCTGTCAAGTAAACATCCTTACAGAATAAGTTTGCCGAGTTAAAGTAAGTACACATTAATTCCGTATGATTTATATTAATATACTCCGTCGAAACTATAATGCATTTTACACATTTTACATTTACTGTATACTATTTGATTTCATTTGATATATATTTCATTTAATTATGTTATTCGGTAGACCAGCTAGGTAAAAATAGGGTAGACATCTTAGCTGACCATCTTCTCCATACCAGCAAGGGTTCTTTAGACCTGGCAGATATGACGGACGTATCTGAAAGACGTTCAATTTGTGCCTTCTTTCCTTAGTGGACATCTAGTAATCCACATATGTACACTTAATTGGAAGTAGTACACCTGAATAAAAAGAAACAAGAACATCCTCAATCGTACTTACAAATACGAAACATATAGCGTGAACCATATCCTTTTTTTTAATTATCATTTCGATAATGGTTATGATTAAGAGAAAAATCTTAATTTAAAGGGGCAGTAGCACGTCTTAGGGGGAAAGTAAGGTGATGTCAGGAAAATGGAAAATAATGGTTTCAATTGAAAGACAATGTATTTAAACTAAATAGAGCAGTAATTAATTCAAATACATAACGTAAAGTTTAGCCATGCGATTCCTTTTTCGTTCACAAACTGAATAAAACCTATTCACACAAAAAGGCCGCCAATGGATTTCATGTGAATCTTGATACTTTGTCCTCTGACTATGGATATTTGGCTTGTGTAATGAGATTTTTGACACTATCAAAATGATATATTTAACATTAACTAACAATTATCAGTGAAAAAATAAAAATAGAAATTAACAAAAAATGTGCTACTGCCCCCTTTTTTTAAATTAATAGATAAAAAATTAATAGATAAAAAGATAATTAGTAATGATATAAGAATTCATATGTAGTACTTACTTTTCTACATTTCAATTTGGTGATTAAAAATTCATTCGATGGAGATAATATCAAAATAAATTTAGTATATTTGATATAATCTCGTTATTAGGTGTGAATAGTATAATCGTATATCAACTTAACGGTATCATTACATAAGCATTCCTGTCAGGAGAAAATCATCTTGAAAAAAAGAAACATTTATCCAATAATCAGGACATATATCCATCTATAACTATGTATTCATTTTTTTTTGAAAGATTATGTTTTTAGTCCTTTTATAATGTTTAAAAATCAATAAGCTTATATGTCTGTTTAACTTATTTGTAATATGCATTGTACATTCTAAATACTGTTTTAGATAGGATTGTTTACTTTTTCGCACAACAGTCGTTTTATTTCCAGTTTCTTGCGTTTGAAATATCTTATTTTCGTTTTTGTTAGATAACTCTACTCTCCTAAAATAAACCGTACCCATGTCCCTTTTAACTTTAATAAAATTTTGCGATGCTCGTTGGCCGGTTACGTCCAAGTCGCCATTAGTTTTGCATGCACTTTTCAAGTGGATTTCAGCACTTTTCTCAGGATTCAGGCAGTTGCGTTCCAACAAACTATTGGAGACCTTCCGTAAATTAGTCAACTATTGGAGACTTTCACTAGCGAAGTACGAAAACAAAACTATACTAATGTTTACGTAACTTTGTTTTAAATACATATACATATAGGTTCATTCAGTGTAATATGATATTCAAAATAGATTGTGACATAATGACCAAAACTTCATAAAACTGTCATACTTACAGTTTGTGAAAGAGTTGAAGCGATCAATATTATATGTGGTCTTTATATCCTCCTTTACATATTTAATATTTGGTTTTTTTTCTTGCAATTTCATCTTGTATATGTTATAGTTGG
Organism: Steromphala cineraria; assembly: GCA_916613615.1. Taxonomy (NCBI): domain Eukaryota; kingdom Metazoa; phylum Mollusca; class Gastropoda; order Trochida; family Trochidae; genus Steromphala; species Steromphala cineraria. The sequence continues at coordinate 81,105,985 of OU744721.1, forward strand.
TCGTAGTTATTATAAGATTTAGTACATAATTTCTCTTTTCGCAATATCCTAGAACAACGTTTTTGTTTGAGAATATTATATTAGTTCCTGTTTTGCTAAATATCCATTCTTCGATTTCTTCCCAAATTTGTTTCACATATTTGCAATCATATAACAGATGTATTATTGATTCTTTTTCGGTCTTGCAAAAGGTACATTTGTTAAATTCCTTAAGTTTCATGTTTGTTAATAAATCGTTTGTTGGTAGAAGCCTATGCAATACACTATATTTGAACCAAGAATGCTTTACACTATTTGTTAAAGTGTAAACTGCAGTTCAGTGTAGTTTCTAGTCATTTTATGTACGCTTCAGTATGTTAGCTTCAGTATGTTATTTCGCTTAGTCGCAATTGTTTTAGCGGCAATCATTAACAAAAGTAATTATCCCCCTTTAGTTTAATATCAACGGAAGTTTGATCGACATGTGGCATGTTGTGCGCCATATTCAAGTGTAACCGTTATTCAAATAAAACTTCAATCCCAACACAAATTGGATGCCTCTGTCATACATAGTTCTAGCAAGATGTCAACAGGTTATGGGCCCAGGCAACGCCTGATGTTCGACGGAGATGAAGCGAAGTACGAGTTATGGGAAGTTAAGTTTCTCGGGCATATGCGTTTGCAGAAATTGTATAATGTCATATTGCCGCCTGCAGATTCGGTAGGCCCCTCGGCACACAAGAATGTGGATGCGTTTGCTGAATTAGTACAGTGCTTAGATGACAGGAGCCTAAGCCTTGTGATGAGGGATGCGAAAGACGATGGGAAGAAAGCTTTGCAGATTTTGAGAGAGCACTATCTTGGAAGTGGGAAACCACGTGTTATCGCACTTTACACGGAACTGACCTCGTTGAAGATGGGAAATGAGTGCATCACGGATTATGTGATAAAAGCAGAAACTGCTGCAAATTCGTTGAAATTAGCAGGTGAGACAATTAGTGACAGTTTATTAATTGCAATGGTACTGAAAGGCCTGCCCCCTACATTCAAAACCTTTGTTACCGTAGTGACACAGAAGGATAAACAAATGACATTTTATGAGTTTAAAGCGGCACTCCGAAGCTATGAAGAAACTGAGAAAACACAAGCTACAGGAAAGGGTGAAGACAGTATTATGACTCTAAAGTGCTATTCATGTGGAAAGCCAGGACATAAAGCATCAGAGTGTAGAAATAAGAATAGGCAACATGCACAAGGACCACAGAAGTATTTTTCACAGAAGAAACAAACTAGATGGTGCGATATATGCAAGAACTCAACCCATGACACAAGAATTTGTCGAAAGCGGGATACTGCCAAAGGTGTGAGTAATGAACAGGAATTTTCTGAACCAGAACATTCATATTTTGCATTCAAGGTTAGTGAGAAAGCTGAAAGTGGGGATTTTGTGAACCAACTTCTTGTGGACTGTGGAGCTACAACGCATATTATCACTGACAAAGACAATTTTGTGAGTTTTGACAAAACTTTCCGCCCAACTGAACATTATATTGAGTTTGCTGATGGAAGCAGGACAAATGGAATTGTTCAAGGCAAGGGTGAAGCTTGTATGTCTTTGTGTGATGTCAATGGTAAACAACACAAAGTGACTCTAGAAAATGCATTATATGTTCCATCGTTTAATCAGAACATTTTGTCAGTGCAAGCAGCAACAGACAAGGGAGCAACCATCAACTTTTAGCCAGACAGTGCGTATTTGAAAGCTCAAGATGGTACCACATTCAACATCACAAAACATGGTTAACTTTATTATTTGAACAATACTGTTACATCAAAATGTGTTACCCACTCAGCTCAGGATTGGCATAGAATTCTTGGACATTGTAACATGAGTGATGTCATCAAGTTGGAAGAGACCGTCAATGGCATGAAGATTTCAGGGAAAACTCAGAGTGACCTTTGTGAGACTTGTGCTAAAGGGAAGATGTTTAGATGGTTTGACAGGGATCCTGATAAACGAGCAACAAAGACTCTAGAGATGGTACACTGTGACTTGGCAGGACCAATTGAGCCGTTAGCCCGCGGTGACTTTCGATATGTTTTGTCATTTGTAGATGATTATTCAGGCATTGTCACGTTGTATCTCTTGAAACAGAAGAGTGACACACCAGCAGCAACTGAAAAGTTCCTGGCAGACATTTCACCATTTGGAAAAGTTATGAAAATGAGAACAGACAACGGGACTGAGTTCACTAGCGAAAAGTTCAGGAAGATTCTCATCAGGAACAAGATACATCAACAGATGTCGGCCCCTTATTCACCTCACCAGAACGGCACAGTTGAGAGGGCTTGGCGTTCTCTATTTGACATGGCGAGATGTCTCATTATAGAAGCGAAGTTACCAAAGACCTTGTGATCATATGCCATCATGACATCAGCTTACATCAGAAACCGTTGTTACAACAAGAGACTTCAGATGACGCCATTCGAGGCTATGACCAGCCGGAAGCCGAACCTGTCAAAGATGCATGTTTTCGGAACAGCTTGTTTCGCATATGTTCAAGGGGCAAAGAAACTTGACAATCGCAGTGAGAAGGCAATTTTTGTTGGATATGATCGTGAAAGTCCAGCCTATTTGGTCTATTTCCCTCAACAGAATGAAGTCAGAAGAGTGAGATGTGTCAAATTCACTGAGAAGTTTACAGAAACTGTAAGTGAACCTGACTATGAGGAAGACGTGACAGTGTACAAGAGATCTGAGGCTGAAGAAACCAGAAAACAGGGAGTAGAAAATCAGCAAGCTGATAACAGAGATTTGGTAGAAGAAAATCCAAAGCAAGGAGAAGAGACAACTCGAAGATACCCGAGACGTCAAACGGCGAAACCGAAGCGCATGGACGACTATGTTATTGGGACAGACATGTCTGAACCTGAGTTGGAAGATAGTGCGATGTATACCGTCCACTACTGCTACAAGGTGGCAGGAATCCCTACTACGTATGAAGCAGCGATGTCATCGCCCTGTGCAGACAAGTGGTCTCTAGCCATGGAAGAAGAAATGACTGCGTTACAGGATAATGACACATTTGAAATCACCAACCAACCCACTGACAGAACAACAGTGGGGGGAAGATGGGTATTTGACATTAAGTCTGTGGACAGTGGTGAGAGATACAAAGCTCGGTATGTTGCTAAGGGATATTCACAAGTTCCAGATATTGATTATCATGAGACCTTTGCCCCAACAGCCAAAATGACCTCAATCAGGACATTGTTGCAGCTTGCGGTTCAGCGAGACATGGTAGTCCATCAGATGGATGTCAAGACAGCCTATCTGAATGCACCAATTGACTGTGAGATATATGTCCAACAACCTGAAGGATTTCAAGTTCCAGGTAAAAATGGTGAAAAGCTTGTGTGGAAATTAAAGAAATCTCTGTATGGCTTGAAGCAAAGTGGCAGAAATTGGAATTCAGTGCTTCATTCCTTTCTCGTTGAAAACCTGAAATTTGAGCAATCACTTGCAGATCCCTGTGTGTATCATCAGTGTATTGAAGGTTCTCTTGTGATCATGATTGTGTGGGTAGATGATATCATAGTGTCTGCTGAAAATGTGTGTGATCTTCACTTTGTGAAAGGTGAATTGTGTAAAAGATTCAAAATGAAGGATCTTGGGAAATTGTCACATTTTCTTGGAATAGATTTCATATGGGATGGAGCTAGTGTAGAAATGAAGCAAACAAAACACATTGAGAAAATGTTGGATAAGTTCGGAATGAAAGATTGTAAACCTAAGGCCATTCCTTGTGAGCAAGGTGTGGATAAGCCAGCGGAAGTTAACGCAACACAATTGGATGATCCAAGATTGTATCGTGAAATTGTGGGCAGTCTAATCTACACTATGACTGCAACACGGCCGGACTTGTGTTATGTTGTGACTAAACTCTCTCAGTATATGGCCAAACCTACAGCCTGTCATTTAGGTATGGCTAAGCAAGCACTGAGATATATCAAGGGCACTAGTGATCAAGGTTTGAAGTTTGCCAAATCTAATGTCCCACTGAAACTTGTAGGATTTTCAGATGCAGATTGGGCTTCATCACCTGACAGGAAAAGTATCACTGGCTACGGATACCGGCTTAGTGATAACAGTGCTTTGATATCATGGAGAAGCAAAAAGCAACCAACAGTGGCTTTGTCAACTTGTGAGGCCGAGTATATGGCCATTTCAGCTGCTGTACAGGAAGGAAAGTTCCTAAAACAACTGTTGAAGGACATGACTGATGACTGTGAGACATTCACTGTGATGGTGGATAACCAAGGTGCTATCGCACTCGCAAGGAATCCTGTGACGCAACAGAGATCCAAGCATATTGACATTAGGTATCATTTTATCAGATCAGAGGTTCAGAGTGGTGTTGTAGAGCTAGCTTACATTGCCTCAGAGCTCAATGTTGCAGATGTCTTCACAAAGCCTGTATCATCTATCAGAATGAGGAAACTCATCAATCTCAGTAATCAGTGAGAGGTTGATTGTTTTGTGTACATTCTACTTAACTACAGTTTAAGTGGGGGTGTTAAAGTGTAAACTGCAGTTCAGTGTAGTTTCTAGTCATTTTATGTACGCTTCAGTATGTTAGCTTCAGTATGTTATTTCGCTTAGTCGCAATTGTTTTAGCGGCAATCATTAACAAAAGTAATTATCCCCCTTTAGTTTAATATCAACGGAAGTTTGATCGACATGTGGCATGTTGTGCGCCATATTCAAGTGTAACCGTTATTCAAATAAAACTTCAATCCCAACACAAATTGGATGCCTCTGTCATACATAGTTCTAGCAAGATGTCAACACTATTGTATGAGTTGAAGGTGGTCTTCTCTATCGTGTTCCATGTGTTCTCATCAATGAATTCATTTAATTCTGTTTGCCATTTTTCTCTGTATTTTAGGAGTTTAGTGGTATTACTTTTTATCAGTGTATCATAAATTTCTCGGCATCCTTTTGGATTTCTGACAATATCTTTCAGAAAAAAGGGTAAGATTGGGAGGTCAGTTTTCATGGCAATATTGATGTTTCTGGATTTACAGTAACATTTAACGGATTCTAATATGCCTTGGCGCTCTAAGAAATTTGTTTTGCATCCGTATTGACATTTTAATTGCTCCACTGTTAGGAAGGTTCCATTGTTGTCTAATAAGTCATTAATATAAGTTATACCCTTGCTTGTGTTTATAGTTAATTATTTTGCCATCTATTTTAATGTTTTCATTTAACCATAAGGGTTGTGTTAAGATATCCTCCAATTGTTCGACGTTTTGGGATTTTTTATTTAGGAATTTGCCCCAAGATTTTAATGTGTCTTTCCAAAATTGATTTGTCTGTGGCGTTAATACCGATTCCATTATGTATGTTTCGCAAGTTTGTATGAAGTTAAATATAGTAAAATATAAATGCCTAATAATATGAATGAGTCATTTTTCCAGTTCAGGTTCCAGTTTCTGCAAAGTTTTTTGTTAGAGTTTTTCTGAGAGCCTATGCATACTACCTGAGTTTTAGTTAAGTTAATATTCAGGCCTGAAAAGGAGGCATATTGACGAAGAGTTTCTAGTGTAGCCTGCAAACATTTTTCAGTGCCGTCTAATATAAGTGCTGTGTCGTCAGCGTACTGAGAAATAAGATATTCTTTCTCTCCAATTCGTATTCCTTTAATTTGTTTATTATTTCTTATCATTATAGCTAAAATTACAGCACAAAGTAAAAAAATATCGACAGACATTTAAAAAACAAGATGTGTGTGTGTGAAACACGAATGCCCCCGGATGCATCCTGCTCGCTGTGTCAAGGTCAAGGTCACAAGGTCAAATGTCATGGTGTCATCTGAACGGTCTCATCACAAGGGATCCATATGTCAAGTATCAAATACCTAGCTCTGACCAATCAAAAGTTATGACCAAGGTTAAAGTTTTTGTGGACAAACGGAGAGACAGACGGACAGGTGAAAAACAATATACCCCCGGAATCTCCGATTCGGGGGCATAAAATGTGTGGAGAAATGGGATCTCCCTGTCTGCAGCCTCGTGAGACACTAAAATAGTTTGAGAGGAATCCATTTACTACAACAAAGGACTGAATATTGTTAAAGAAAGTATTTATCCATCTAGTAATAGATTCTCCACAATTAAAGAATTTGAGGACTTCTTGAATAAAATCCCAATCAATGGAGTCGAAAGCTTTTTCAAAGTCTATAAGGAGAAGAATACCTGGAATTTTCATGTATTCAGTGTAGTCAATAATATCATATATTAAACGGGTACATTCGCCAAAATATCTTTTGGACATGAATCCATTTTTATCTTCGTTTATAATAGTGGGTAGAACAGTTTTTATTCTGTTAGCAATAGTTGATGATCCGATTGTATATGCAATGTTAAGTAAAGAGATTGGTCGCCAATTTTTAATCAGATGTTTAGGTTTTCCTTTTTTGGAAAACAGGTTATAACACCTTGTTTTTGAGTCAGGGATAGTTCACCTTTTTCATATGCAAGGTTTAATGATTTTATAAGGTATTCGTGAAGATTGAGCCAGAAGAATTTAAAGAATTCAACAGTAAAACCAGATGAGCCGGGGCTTTTTTCATTTTTCATTTTTTCAGAGTGTTTAGTACTTCGTCGTATTTCAGTTGTCCTTCAATGTTTTCTTGTTGTGTTTTTGACAACTGTGGTATATCCTGTTCTATATCTTTGAATAATTCTCATAAATTAACTGTTGCACTTGACTTTTTCTGATACAAATTATGATAAAATGATCTGGTTTCAGTTTCATTTATTATTTTTTCTAGAGACTATTTAAGTTTGAGTTTTTCCTTTTTCTTATATGACGAATATTTGATTGTATGTCCTCTAATCATTAGTAAAAGTGTTTCAAAAAACATTTGATCATTGATTTTAAAAACATATTTCCCTGTTTCATCAATATTCGATTTATATTGGTCTTTTGTTTCATTGATCAGTACTTTTATTTCATCTACATATGTTTTGTCATAAAGTAAGGAATTATTAAATTTCCAATATCCTTTTCCGCGTTCGATTTCGTTTAATTTTAACTCAATCCAAATTATAGAATGATCAGATCTGTATGCAGCATCAATACCAGCTTCATGAATTGAGCTTTCAAGGTTTTTGGACATGATAGAGTAATCTAGTCTTGCTTGTTTTGTCGGGGTTTTCTGTCTCCATGTATATCTTAGGGTATCTGGGTTTAGTTGTCTCCAGGGGTCTAATACATCATTATCCTCCATATATTCTAGCCATGTTTCTCTTGCTTTTGTGTTATTGACGTTTTTATAATTAAAATAGTCTAATTTGGGATCTTGTACAAAGTTAAAATCTCCACATATAGAAAAGTTATCAGATTCAAACTCTGAAATGATTGAAATTATTTTTCAGCATATGTTTGCCTTTTTACTTTTAAAATGACGAAAAACATCTGTTCTTTTTCGTTTATTGTTCAGGCCTTGGCAGTTTGAAGATAGTATTTTCAATTTGTCGTGACTCATGTCGGGTTCAAGTTTATATGAGGTTGAATTGTTATTGTTATGAGTGAAGCGTTGTTATGAGTGAATTCTTTTGGTATGGAGATAGTTTTTATGGTGAAGATATGAAACAGAGTGTGAAGGCATAGCGCTTTCAGCAAAAGAGAAGTTCGTACCTTCATTGATTTGGTAAGTATCCGAATTGTACAATGCGAAATCTGTGATGTGTTTGTCGTTGGGTGAGGGATCGAGTCGGTGGTTTTGATTGGCGCGCGGGCGTCATGCTTTGTTCGTGGCTTGTTGTGCACGTGCTGTTCCGTTGTCAATTTCAATACGGCGTTATTTGTTAAAACTTTGATGCTATTGTTGTTTTAATAAAAAATAAGTGTTTTATCTATAATAATTGACTAAATTTAATGATTCAACATTAAATGGATTATTTAATAATGTCATTGAGATATCTGGGTAATGTGTCTTTAAATAGTATGTGTCTTTATTAAAGTTGTTTTTAAATATATAGTTAATGGCAAGTTTTTTTATATTATTATGTCAATAAGTTATTTGTTATGATTTTTAAAGTATGGCTTTTGTTAGTCTTACAAATCCTAAGATTTGTTCTATTTGGATTTTTTCTAATAAGTATTACAGCTATGGTATTTGGAAAATAAATTGAGTAATACATACATGATAATAATTATGAATGTTAATGATCTTATGAAAAGGCTCCACTCAATTTTTCTGATATATTAAATAATTTATGGTTGTTACGGAGGAGTAATAGCATTGTATATATTAGCTCAGATATTTAGTAATTATTTAAAAAATAAGTGGTTTAGTATCTATGTTTTAATAGTTGATGAATTATATTATTTAAAGTGTATGTTCTACCTTTAGGCATTGCAGGTATCACTGGTACATATAAGTTTATTTCACATCATAATTAATTGTAATGAATATCTATAATGTTAAAATGTATATGAATAAGTATTGATATATACATATACCTGCATACAGTAAGCATGAAGTGAGCTATGTTTCACAAACAGTATACATCACAGATGTATAAGACTTTTTTCTTATTGATATTATTCTTATAAGTTGGTGAGTACTTATAATTTGAATAAATATACATACAAAAGATGAAGATATCTATACTGGACACAATAGGTCGGGATATTTGCAAAATATCAAAGTTTGAAATGCCATACATTCACAAAAGCTATCATTAATAAAGTATTATTCAGAAAATAAATTAAAAATCCCCATTACTTATCTGATCCAGTATAGTTATAAGTTCTCACATGTGGAAATAATAATGTCAGATATAATTAAGATTATATATATTGGAGAATTAATCTCATTTCATATCTTTTAGGTTTTAATCTTTTTTGTAACACACTTATAATGCTCACATGGATAAAGTATCCATCACTTTTAAGGGTAGTTTTCTGTTAAGCAAGTGAGGAAAATGCATATATGATATGAGAGCCTCGGAGCTACTTCACATCATATCCTACTGCAATCAATAAATACTTCATAGATGAATAAATGGCATTTACATTTCTTGAACATGATTTGCTGAAAATTGTCAGTTCTTACCGGTATAAACTAAATAAGTGACGTCACATCATATTTATTAAATATATAACAAGCAATAACTGTGAAAATGTCATTATTTAAGCACTATCAATTAATTTTATTGGGTGGTAATAAACTGTATGGTAATAACACAGAGGGGAGGGACGTTTAAATCTCATGTCGATAAACTAATGTTCTATATAGACAATATGGAACTCAGCTGTATTACCACATTCCACATGAAGCAAAATATTGCAAGATAGGAAAACACTGCTTAATTGACGTTCTCTGTGCAGGAGCAAACTCGGCAATGCAGCTTTTATAAGATGCTTGTTATGTCTCTCAGATTTGTTATGTGTCTCAGATACTACTTATTGTGGGGAGAGAGAGTATCCACAGAAAGTAGCCATAAAGTATCTGAGACACATATCAAGCTGAGATATATATAACAAGCTGAGACATATTACAAACATCTCTCTGAGACACATAACAAATCTGAGACACATAACAAATCTGAGACACATAACAAACCTGAGACACATAACAAGTATCTCTCTCTCGCATACTTAAGAATGAAATCAAATTATATTCTGTTAGAATGAAATATACTGTAAAAAGAAAAGAATTGTTTAACAAGTCAAAAGTGAGCGCAGCTCACATACCACCGCCTTTTGTTTGACCGCCTTTCTTTGACGAAAATAGTGAAAAGTCATTTGTTCTTATATGTCATAGGATTGTTACCGTATTTTTCCATCACATAATATAGATAATAAAAAAGTAATATTCAGCAATAATGAAGATAATTATCAATGCAAAATAAATTGGTCTTCATGACCTTTTACCATATGATACAAGCAAAATCAATTCATGATTGAAGTTTCAAGGTCATATAATTTTTAGTACTGTTTTCGGACTGTTTTGGTTCAAAATTTCAAAAATAGAGCCATTGGCTCTGTAGCTCATCAGGCTTCATTATCAAAAATGTTTCTGAAATATGTTGCCACCATGAGAAAAGGATAATTGGAACAAAATTACTTACCTGTAATGTTCCATAATACTCCATTCCAATAGCAAAGATTTAAAATGTTTAAAAGTTCTGTTAATAAAAAACATTATTCAGCAATAGCAGAAATTAATGCAAACAATGAGAAATATTTAAAATGTTTACAAGTTGTGGGAATGAAAAAAGCAATATTCAGCAATAATTAGAATAATTATCAATGCAAAATAAATTGGTCTTCATGACCTTTTACCATATGATACAAGTAAAATCAATTCATGATGGAAGTTTCCAAGTCATATAATTTTTAGTACTGTTTTCAGAGTGTTTTGGTTCAAAATTTCTAAAATTATTTGGACCATTGAGCTGAAACCCTTAAAAGGCACCACAGCACCATATAGGCTACTTCCATACCAAATATGTAGTTTGTAAGTGGTATAGTTTTTAGTTATGCTCCTGAAACGAGACTAAGTCCAAAAATCGGACCGTTTTTGGTCAAAATTTCTAAAATTATTTGGACCATTGAGCTGAAACCCCTAAAAGGCACCACAGCACCATATAGGCTACTTCCATACCAAATATGTAGTTTCTAAGTAGTATAGTTTTTGAGTTATGCTCCGGAAACGAGACAAAGTCCAAAAATCGGACCGTTTTTGGTCAAAATTTCTAAAATTAATTGGACCATTGAGCTGAAACCCCTAAAAGGCACCACAGCACCATATAGGCTACTTCCATACCAAATTTGAAGTTTCTAAGTGGTATAGTTTTTGAGTAATGCTCCGGAAACGATTTCGGACGGACGCACGCACGGACGGATACGCGGAGCGCTATATACCCCCGACTACGTCGTAGCGGGGGTATAATTACTCAATACACGATTTATCAATTGCACCGACCGTCCGGGGTGCCTAAATAGTACGTTTTTGAGTAAACGTCATTATTTGTACTTACCGTCGACGACTCACCGTAGCCCATTGATTGCCTATCAATTATCTCTCGACCCATAACACAGAAAAAACAAAACGGGAGTTACCTGCTCATCCCCGCCGCGCCACCTATGGTCATGTGACCTGAACCTCATCCAACCTACCTGAAGCCAGTGAACGCTAGAGCGAACCTACTCGCAGGAGGGGAGGCATGGGTGGGAAATAAAGATTGGTGAGTCGTCGACGGTAAGTACAAATAATGACGTTTACTCAAAAACGTACTATTATTTAACGTACTCTACCGTCTCCGACTCACCGTAGCCCCGACTACCACAGAGGGTGGAGGGCTGCGAGAGCAAGGCGGCAGGAGAGCAGGTACTCCCCCCACTATCGTCTAACTAAAGGTGGGTGCACAGGTGCCCTGCTAAGGAGGGAAGCCCGCCCCGACTCAAAAGAAAGAACAACCGAGACACGGAGGTGCGATGCGAAGTTTACTGGCTAAAACAACAGAACGCAACCCAGGACCTAACGGTGAACTGCGACCCCTCTGGGGGGAGCAGAACCCGAAGATCGGTGCTGTGCAACACCTGTGGCCCCAGCCTGGCCACGCCCGTGAGGTCTACCGTGGACAAATCTCGGCGGTAATGGTTAGCGAAAACCATGCCAGACTTCCAGATACAGTCCGACATGTTGTCTACTACAGCTATGCTGCTGTAAAAAGCCGTGGGGGTTTGCACGAGCTGGCGAAGCTAACTCCTTGGCTTGTAGGTGTCAAGGATAGCGGACCGCAGATAGACGCCCAGGAACCGTTTGTCTATCTCCTTCATGCTACGCTGGGAGTGAGGTAGAATTAGTCTCCTCCCCCGGAGCGAACGCGTACGTTCCGCATAACATAAAGAGCTCGGACCTCGGACCGGACAGAGGAGTCTGTTCTCCTCGTCCGTGGGGGAGACTGAACCTGAAAGGGCGGGAATGTGAAATACCCTGCCCCGTTCATCTGACCCCTGGTTCGTGCATACGAAATTCAGAGCAAGTCCCAAATCGGCTTGAAGCACGTGCAATTATGAGATCCTGGCGGCCGAAGCCAAGGTCACCAGGAAGGCGTTCTTACCCGTCAGTCGGGAATGAAGGACTCCGTCAGGGACTCGTAGGAGTCCGAGCACAGGTGCTCGAGGGCGATCGCTAGATCTCACTCGGGAGGTCTAGGCTTAAGCCGCCTGTCCTCCAGACGGTATGTCCTGATCACCTCCTTAAGGAAGGAGATGTCCACAGAGGAGTCCCGCTTCCGCAGAACCGACCTGATTGCAGCTAGGTGGGTGTTAATAGAGGAGGCCTTAAGCCCCCTCT